>OZ053304.1:32170388-34887072 GCA_964056655.1 Arabis hirsuta
AACACATTCGCTTCAGGGAATGGTGCAGAACCAGTTGGACATAACTCATGGTTCACGATATTGTGTCTATAAGACAAGGTTACTCGCGTGAAAGGTATAGTATGTCTTTTCCAACATCTCATCATCGGAGATACTTTCTTCACACAACTTCAACATGGAAGTGATTCTGAACATAGCAGAGTTATACTCTATTACAAACTTATAGTCTTGTAATCTTAGATGAATCCACTCATAACGAGCCTTAGGTAAGATCACAATTTTATGGTGATCATACCTCTCCTTTATATTAGTCCAAAGGGTTTGTGGATCTTTCACGGTCAAATACTCAATCTTAAGACCCTTGTGGAGGTGATGGCGAATGAATATCATTGCCTTTACTTTGTTTTGGGTTGTTGCCTGATTCTTTTCTTTGATAGTTTCACCAAAATCTTTTGCACTTAGGTGAAATTCTGCTTCTAGTGCCCATGATAGGTAGATTGGATCAACAGACATACACAAGTATGCCATCGAATAACAAGTCTCATATATATAATTTAAATAAAGAAATATAAGATAAAATAAAAACATATTCAATCAAATATATATATATATATATATATTTTATTTATTTATTTATTACCATAAAAATCAATTCATATAAAACAGAATCATTAAAACAAACTGATTAAAGCAACTAAATTATTAACCGATCAATATTGAATTAAACAGACGTCATACTGAATATTTAATTTAAGTTGACTTTAGGTTAAGTTACAAAGAAAAATCATGAATATATTTAGATGAACAATAACGAAACAAACATGTGTGATATCAAAGTTATAATTAGCAAACAACTCAACTTAACAGATTAAATAAAATAGCTATGAAACGAGGTGATAAGACCGATTCAAGATGTAAAAGTTGCTAAGACGAAACACTTGTCAATTTAGATAAAGACCGGTTCAATAAGAAAAACATAAGTCAAAGGATGAAACAAATTCAATGTAATTTTATATACTTTTATATTTGTTCAAAGCAACTGATTAAAACAATACTAGATGATGTATCATATTTGCTAATATAATTATAATCAACAGTAGCGAAGCAAGCACGTACGGCAAATTAATAAAATCAAAGTTTCAATCCACGAGCAAGTAAACTCATATAAAACAAAACAGATTGCATCAAAGTAATAAATCAAATGATAAAATAAGTAATATGTCGTGAGTATTAAATTTAATCAACAAACATACATGTGTATGCTATCAATCAAATCAACTCATATATAAAAGATGTATAAGACAAAACGTAATAAACATAATTCGTTTGTGTTATTCGATTAACAAGCATAGACTTGTATGTTATCAATCGAACCACAAAATCAATTTATATACCTTGGTTTTGGATCGGATCGAAGATGGAAAAGAAAAAGGAGGCAGCTAGGGTTTACTCAATAGCTAGAACTATTCGTGCTGATAACGTGTTATGAACAAGAGAAAGAGAGAAGAAATTGTGTTGTCTTATTCCATCAATAATAGAGAATAGGATTACAAATACTTGGGGAGGAAGTACAACTTGGAGAACAAGTAATTCTAGAATGTTCTAGAACATGGGCCTATAATGGACATCCACCTAATGAGTTTATAACAAGAACCACATTTTAGTCCGCTTTTTTTATATGTTTTGATTGTCGAAGTATACAATACAAACTGAGCAATTTTTTTACTCTTATCTGATGCAGAGGGTATTTACTACTAACTAGGGGTGGGACGAATCCGTTGTTAAACTTTCCGGATATCCGGATCCGTGTCTTCCGGATATCTGGATCCGTATCTTCCGGATATCTAGATTTTAAATATCCAACCAAAATTCAGGATATTCGAACATATCCAGATCTAAAATTAATATTAAAAATAATTAATAAACAAATAAATAAACAATTTTTTAAAAATTTTAAGTTATTTTGAATGATATTTTTTCATAATACATATAATACACTATAAAAAGAACTAAAAACAATATATATATATATATTTTTTATGTGAAAATAACTTATATATATGTAAAAAAATATAAATATATTTAATGTGTCGGATGTGCTATCCGGATCCGAATCTTCTTTTCACGGATTCGAAATTTTACTATTTTTATTTGGATTCAAACTTTCCAAATATCCTAACTTTCGGAGTAGATCCGAACGGATTCCGGATCGGACATCCGATTCTGAATAATAATTCCACAGCCACTACTAACCAACCCATTCATTATTCACAGTCTGAATAAAAAAAAAACAACCGTAGGAAGAAAACGAAACCTCTATCTCACTTGGAGGGTCTGAACGCAATTGAGGGAGGGAGAGGTTTCATCGTCTTGTGTTGTCGACCATATCAATGGCGAGTATCATCAGAAGACCGTTACATTTGACGGCGGCCGTACGGTTTCGACTTGCTCCGTTAATTCCGTTCTCCGGAAGTTCTGGTTCTGGTTCTGTTAACTCGGATTCGACTCGTTCCTCTGAGTTAATTCGGGTTCCGAGTCTAGTCGAAGGATGCGATTACAAGCACTGGCTAGTTCTCATGAAACCTCCCAATGGATACCCACCTCGAAACGAAATCGTCCAAAGCTTCGTCAAAACCTTAGCCATGGCTCTAGGGAGGTAATACTCAAGACTTTTTCATGAATCCCATTTATCTCAAAGCCCAATTTTTAAAATAAAAATTGAAGCTTTGTGGTATATTGAATTGAGTTTGCTTGTTGTGTGCAGTGAAGAAGAAGCTAAGAGATCGATATATTCTGTTTCTACAAAGTACTACTATGCATTTGGTTGCAGGGTTCTTGAACCTTTAACTTACAAGATAAGATGTAATTACATGGATTCTTGTTCTTTCGTTGGAATTTTGTTCTTAGTTTTGTGGTAAATGCAGTAATTGTGGCTTGTAATTTGATTGGCAGCTCTACCTGATGTTAGATGGGTGCTACCAGATTCGTTTATAGTGGATGGTGACAGTGGTGGATATGGAGGTTTGATTTGTTGCTTAAGTTTTGTTTTCTTTTCCTAAGTAAAAGCATATGCATTACCATTTTCAGAACATGGCATGAATAACATTGCTAGCTTAGTAAGCTCTATTTGTTTTTCCAACAAAGCCCTGTCTTTTGGCTCTGTTGCTAGATTGTACCAGTGGCTGGATTTTTTTTTACGAAAGAAGTCGAATGTTGCATCCGTAAATCTCAAGATTTTAAGATAGTGCGCTCATTCTCATTTTCTTGGGGTTACTTCGGTGGAAAAGTGGAGTTGTAGCCTTTAAGTTTAGTACCTGCAGCACTATTTGTTTCTTTCTTAAATATGTATTTTGCAGGAGAGCCGTTTGTCGATGGAGAAGTTGTCCCATATGATGAAAAGTACCATGCGGACTGGCTAAGAGATCAAACCGATGAGGATGCTAAAATCCGAGTAGTCAAAAAGAAGCCTAGGAGGAAAAGAAAGAAGAAGTTGATCTAGTTGGAGATAATTTGTAGATTTGGAGTTGGTTCTTGCTACAGTACGGAGCTACTCAAGCCTCACGATTTTCTGGAATGCGTCTTCTAGTGTTACTAACATGAGCTATTGTAAAGAATCGTAGGTGTAATGGTATCGGGTATATTGAGTAGATTCCACATCATTGTAGCTACTGAACTTAGAAGCTACCAGGAACATGTCTCCAAGTGAAGTTTCCAGAGAGTTTCTTACATGTATGGAAGCTTTCTATTTTAGTGGATGATATAACTTGAAATTAACTGATGATGTAAGCCAGTGCCAGTAGTAGAGTGTCGTTTCTTTATGTTCTTTTGCAGAATTGTCACTTTAACAATACATCATAGTTCTGTCTGTATTCCTTATGTGTTTATTAGTGACATAAGCTGTTAGGTATTGAAGTCTCCTTAGAAATAGACTGTTCCATCAAATGGCTGCTTCTTCGTGTTCTTATTTGTCAATCAGGACCATGTAGAATTTATTGGAGAAGAAAGCAACCACATAAGAGTTTTTTCCTACACGTCTTTGAGTGGGGTTTGGTGGGATTGAGAAGTCTTTCTTCATGACCAAGGTATGTTATCTAATCTGCCTTCATATCAAACGGTTTTGTCTGAAATTGGAACATGCTTGCGTATGTATACAGATTCTAAAACATTGACTAGGAACAAAAAGCTCTCCACTTAAATTCTTAGTTGGTGAACTACAGTCAATTTAAGATTTGATGTTGAAATCTTTTGTAGTGACAAAATCCAAGTAATACTGCCCCTTTTGAACACGCTTACAATTCAGACTTATACATCTGTGGTTACAAAATTGAAAAATTGACTGCTAAAAATATCCATGTAGCTCAGTTTTTAAGCTACGTTTCTATCACAACATCTGCATCATTTGATGAGATCCTATGGTATTTTCATTTATCTAACACAACCTTTTTGTATATTTTACTGTATACTATCCCTTTACCTAGTATCTATACCTGTATAAAAATTAAATAATTTTGTTTGGGTGCAATTATTTACTTTGCCGGAGTGTATAAACTGGTTCCTAGACTCTTGTACAGAGCAGTGTCTGAATATACAGAACGAGACTTCATTGCTTTGTTTTTACGTCTGTTCTTTCGACCTCCTCGATGCTGTGGCAAGACTTTTGCCTCCTTCACTGTTTCCTCCTTTACGACTTTGACATCATCCTTACATTTGATGTCTTGAACTTCAGTTCCACCTGCCACTGGAACAATGTACACAAATGGGCCGTTTTGGATGTCTTTGAGGTCTAGAATTGGCTCTAGGGTCTTGACCACAGTGGTCATAGTGGGTCTTGACTTAGGGTTGTGGCTCAGGCACTGGTAAGCCAAAGCAGCTGCCTTTCTGATGCCTTCAACCGAGTATCTTCCTTCGAGACTCGGGTCTATGATCCGTTCAAGCTTGTTGGGATCCTTTAACATTGGTCTTGCCCACTCCACTAGGTTCCTCCCTCTCTGTGACCGGTACTTCTCCACTGCTTTTCTAGCTGTTAGCATCTCCAAAAGCACCACCCCGAAACTGAACACGTCGCTCATTGTTGTCAGTTGACCTGAAATTTCACCAAGAAACATGTAAGCTAAGAATGTAAAGGTTGTGCCTTATGACAAAGCAGCCTTATTGTTATGTTCTTTAACCTGCTGAGATGTATTCTGGAGCTGCATAGCCTTCTGTGCCCATTACACTTTTGGTAAAGTTCGAGTCTTCTCCCTCTGATCCATCGGTGGCTAAGCCGAAATCTGAAAGCTTAGAGCTGAAGTCCTGAAAGTTTCAGATATGAGATTAAGTTACTTGACATGATAATAGATATTTGAAATGCAAAATATGAAGAGAAGCGTTTCGACTTACCGAGCTCAAGAGGATGTTGGACGGTTTAAAATCTCTGTATATGACAGGTTTCTCTTCTTTGTGAAGGAACGCAAGGCCTTTTGCAGCACCAATCAGAATCTTCACTCTTGTTAACCAAGGCAAGGCTCCACCAAATTCTGTATTGCACCAAACAGTTACTCATATTGTTAGTAATCTGCACCTCTCTATAGCATTCATGCTTCGATTTTTGGTCTTTTAATCGACTTACTTTGAAATAAATGTTCTTCCAGATTGCCTCGTTCCATGTATTCGTAGACTAGAAGCCTGTGATCATCCTCGCAGCAGTATCCGATCAAATTCACAAGATGGGGATGCTTCAACTGACCAAGGATTACAACTTCAGCCTGCAAAATGTCGAAGAAACGTTATATTTTAAGTTTTTTATAATCCCATTTGACATATAATATCTGAATTGTATATTATCAATATGCAGGTGGAGAAAGATAATTACCAGCCACTCTCTATGGCCTTGTCCACCTTCTTGTTTCAAGGCCTTAACAGCGACAGGCTGAGCTTTCAAACCAATCTTGAAGCTATCATCAACAAAACCTTTGTAGACTTCTCCGAATCCTCCTTCACCGAGGTAATTATACTTTGAGAAGCCTTGTGTGATTGTTTTGAGTTCTTCGTAGGTGAAGATGTGAATGTCTATGAGAAAAAAGTTTGAGAAGTCGTTGAGTGAGATTGTTGAATTGCTGAAATCAGACAAGTAAACTTTGCTTCGAACAGAGGTTTGTCTAGAGAGCATAAGAAATCTTTCCTTTGATGGATTTGTTGTTGTCTTCTGGTTTGTGTTGTTGATGCAACTTATAGGGAGACATATGTTCTTCCAAGAGAATCTCATTGGTTTCATCTGAAAGAATCTGTTTCTTGTGTCTCTATTTGATTAATGAAATGGTTCTCTTTTTTTTTCTGAATATATAGAGATTATGAAGCTTCTTTGAAAAGGATAAGTGGAGAGAGAGAGAGAGAAGGAGAGTTGAGAGATTGGTGAAGACTCACAAAAGTAAGTCTGTAGTCTTAAAAAGCCCAAGGAGGCATTAGCCACTAAGGCACTAAGCATAATCAAATGTGAATAAAGTATGCAAATTAGTAAGATTTTTCTTAAACTCGTTTATTACTTTTTCATTAATCCAATTTAGTGTTTTGGACAATTTAAGAGGCAGTTTTGGACCTACTAGAAATTTGTTTGACTATCTCAAGCCATCTAATTCTTTTTTTACTAATTGGCTACTATCATACACTTGTAAGTTGTTAATGAAATTGTTATAAATGTATCATATATTCATTTTCATCTAGAAGAATGGTGCTTCTGCCAAATATAGTATGGAGTTAATTCTCTTTATAATAATAATAAGTTGGATTACTTTAACAAACAAAAAAATTAATAAGTTGGAATGCAATCCAATACCTTTGGCCATACCATTGACTTGAAACAATGGAAGACTCTGTTTTCTTCGTTAGGCTTGAGTTGTTAAAAGCAAATAAAAATACTTTATTATTATATTTTAAAAGTTGTTCAATTGTATATTTTCTCTAATATGATGATATAATAAGCAAAACTACAACAAATGTGACGCATTTTTGTTTAATCTTTTGAATAGAGAATAATATACAAAAAGTTTCAAAGAGATTAACACAATTTTTCGTATAATTAAAAATGATATAAATTTAGAATTCCACTAAATCTGTTGTGCCGTGTCATAGACTCATACATAAAATAGAGTTACATGGGAAAGAAAATTCTGTTCGAAATTTGTTTTGTATTTTATTTATTAAATCAAATCTAAATTGTTTGTGTTAATATACGTGGTGGCCGTATGAGATAATGCACGATTATTTTATTTCAATAAATAGGAAAAGAACGTAGATTTGCTTTTCGATTTTTCGTTAAGGTCAATTTGCTCATTATCATTATTTTGGTTTTCAACATTTTAAAATATTCGGAGAGCGACATGGTAACAACTTCATTACCAATTTTTTTTTTTTTACTCGGTTGCATGATTCATGTCTCATTTGTTTTTATAAAAATAACACCCAGTCTTTCATTTTAATTTATTTTCCGAAATAGTATCACATACAATGAGATTTCCATCAACAATCGGTGTATTTTATCATACATGTTTTTCAAAAATATATGGTGTTTTTGTCAAAACATTTTGTTATTTTATGCAATGGTGAATGCAAAAAAAAAAAATTCATGGAGAGGAAATTAAACTCATCCTTAAAAAGTAATCGGGGCCATTTAACCAATTGTGTAAAAAATATCAAAATAGAAAAAGTTATGGTGAGCAGATGTTTGTACCTCCTACTCATGCTATAGATTCGCCATTGATTTTATGTAATAACAGTATATTTTACGTAATTTCGTGTTACGAAGTAAAAATGATATGACAATAAAAAAAGATATTACATATTTTTTTTGGCAAATTTTCTCCAAACTTAAGCTATCTCAACAAAAAAAACCCTATAAAGTTATAGTATCATATGGACATAAAAATATTGAAGACCACTTTCAAGATCTTGTTTTAAAGAGACTTGAAAAAGTATATAATTTGGTAGCTTTTCATTTAAATTTTTGTAGAAAAAGATTATTATATACACACAAAAAGGAATATATATGTATTTTTTTTAACGCTGCAATTTTATTACTATTCTATTATAAATTATGAGAATTGTTACATCGACGATTTTACAACGTACAAGTATTTCATCTTGATCCACGCCAAATTATTTTAATTTGCCTCAGGCTAAAATTTTTTTGTAAACTCATTAATATACCTAAATACCAATAACGGAAAATATGTATTTGGTAATCGTTAATAGTAGTTTAAATGAGAAATTGATACATCATAAGGATCGGGCTCAAACAAATATGTGAACTGCTAGTACAGTCCAGTGACACATTTTGCACGTGACGTAGATATTCTTCAAATTCCATAGATCTTATTAATTATATAAAATCAGTTAAATCTTTCTTCTCAATTGCTTGTTATCAATATACTCAAATATTCATTAAATGTTTCTAGAAGAAGAAAAACACGTAAACTGCGTTATATTATTTATAGATACCTAGACATCATAATAAAATATGTTCTTAGTTAAAACAGTGATGCAGATGATTTATATGATTTTCAAAATATAATTGAAATTGAACCAAATTGAACTAACTTGGTTGGTTTAACTAATTTGACCTGGAAATTCAAGTGGCATTAGACTTAATTTCAGAAATATATATATGAAATTTTTAAAGAATAATAACAAGACCAATGTATCTAAATAAATCAGACCGGCAAGTAATAATATTTGTTTTCTCAAAGACGAAATGCATGAATAATCTTATTTTCTTAAGTGTGAAACATGTTCGAAATTACCAGTGAAATATTAAATTTGAAATGTAAAAATGAACTTTTGACTTCTATTTTTCCTTGTTCTTAAGATACAACTAAATCAAGGAAAAATATATGTAAAGAAGATTAACAAACGAAAAAAGAGAGAAATGTAATCATGATTTTAGGTGTTTTCAATATATATAAAAGAATATTTGGATCCCAAATTTGAGTATACTTGGAAAAAAGGAACATAAAAGTAAAATATAAAAAATGAGATGTTTATTTTGTGGCAGCCGTGGAGTCTGGCAGCATCATTAGAGGTTGCTTTTGACATTGGTCCATTTTACATTTGATATTTTATTAGACCAAAGATAATCACGTGTATAATCTATGTTTTTTCTTAAATATATATAAACACTATTACATAAGCGAAAGAAATTAAACTCGTTAAGTCGCTTTCTGTTTTGAATTCACGCGGCCACAAAATGATCTTTCTTAATACTTCAACATGTTACGTATGCACATACATACACCTTTTCAACGTCACCTTAAAATCAAACTAGTTGGAGTTGTAAAAGAGGATAATTAGTAAAGTAATCTAACTTTTTTTCAAATAGACTACATTTAAAAAAAAAAAAAAAAATAGATTATTGTGTAGTTTAGGTTTTGTACAGTTAAAGATATAGAATTGAGGGGTCTAGATAGTAGTAGACTATTTTTGTTAATCTTTTAAAATTATAGACCCTTAGCAATTTAAGGTGTATTTATATAAATGTATTTTTAAAGAATATTATCAATTATTCTCTTACAAATCGTAGATATTTCCAAAGCTAAAAGACTTTAGTGAGTGTTCTCTGTTTATATCTTCTTTACACCTATATCCAGAGACGGTTCAAAAAAATTGAAAAAGTAATGGGGCTCTGTGCCAATATTTTTTTTTTATTTAAAATAGGCTTATATCTAATAAATTAGAAAATTTGGGGTCCTTTTATGTATAATTTTTAAAAAAATTGGGCCCTCAATTACAATAAAAAAAATAATTAAACAAAACTGGGCCCTGACATTTGCATGAAAGTATAAACAAAACAGAGACTGGATTGGGCTCTAACCCAATACCAAAACCGAAAGAAAGGAGTCTGGCCCAACAAGCTATCTCTCACGTTCAACGAATGCAAACTCCCTTCCATGTTCAACGAACGAGAGAATCCCAGGAGTTATCGATTCCGCTTCCCAATCGTTATGACTCACTCTTAAGTCTAGAATGTTCTTAACTCTCTATAAATAAGATCATTGTGTAATCGTTTCATTCATTAATATATCATCGAAATCTCTTGTTCTATCAAATTCTCTTTATTCACATGGTATGAGAGCTCTCTTAAACCTTAACAGGTGCTGTCATGGCTGAGAATCTCGATCCTTATCCTTTCCCTTCTAATCTTCATGTTTCTAGTTCTGTTACTATAAAATTAAATGAGTCAAATTATCTCCTCTGGAAAACTCAGATGGAGTCTCTTCTTCGTTGCCAAAAGTTGCTGGGATTTGTCACCGGACAAATTGCTCCGCCGTCTGCAACTGTTACCGTCGTAGTGGATGGTGTTAATGTACAAAGGGCAAATCCTGCTTTTGAAGCCTGGACCTGTACTGATCAACTTGTTATGTCTTGGATTTTTGGTACTCTTACAGAAGAAGTTTTGGGTACCGTTCACTGTCTTGCTACATCACATGATGTTTGGTCTTCTCTTGCTGATAACTTCAATAAAAGCTTTGTTTCACAGGAGTTTGAGCTGAGAAGAAATCTGCAACTTATGTCTAATCGAGGTAAAGATTACATCACCTATTGTCGTGATTTTCGCTCAATCTGTGACAAGCTTAATTCAATTGGGAAACCTGTCGATGAGTCGATGAAGATTTTTACATTTATTAATGGATTGGGAAGAGAATATGATCCCATCGTCATTGTAATCCAGAGTTATATGTCTCGATTTCCTCCTCCATCGTTTAATGATGTTCTCTCTGAGGTGTCTGGTTTTGATTCACGTCTTCAATCATATGATGTTTCCTCTGATGTAACACCAAATCTGGCTTTTCAAACACAAAGAGGTGGTTACCATCAACGCGGACGTGGTCGTTTTGGTACTCGTGGTCGTGGAGGATTCTCGACTCGAGGGAGAGATTTCTCTCAACAAGTTAATTCTTCAGGTTGGGATCAATCACAGAAACAAGGAAACAATAATAATCCGCGTCCCATATGTCAGATTTGTGGTCGTACTGGACATTATGCTTTGAAGTGTTGGAATCGATTTGATAATTCCTATCAAAGCGAGGACGTTCCTCAAGCTCTTGCTGCATTTTAGGTCTCCGATAACAGTGGACAGGAGTGGTTTCCTGATTCTGGTGCTTCTGCTCATATCACCTCAACAACAGCTCCACTAACTAATTCTGCTCCATACAATGGTTCAAAAACTGTAATGGTAGCTGATGGTGCCTATCTACCAATCACTCATGTTGGTTCAACCTCTCTTACCACACAGAAAGGTAGTCTTCCACTTTTAGATGTTCTTGTTGTTCCTAATATGCAGAAATCATTATTATCTGTTTCTAAATTGTGTGAAGACTATCCGTGTGGGGTATTCTTTAATGCTAATGTTGTCTATGTAATTGATCTACAAACCCAGAAAGTGGTGATAAAAGGTCCACGCCGTGAAGGACTATGTTGGAAAATCATGAGTTTGTGGCCTTCTTCTCAAATCGACAATGTGCTGCAAGCGACATCATATGGCATCAGCGTTTAGGACATGCAAATTTCCAGATTCTTCAACTTCTCAAGAACAGCAAAGCAATTATAATTAATAAGAGCAGTAGCAGTGTTTCTCCCCTTTGTGAATCTTGTCAAATGGGAAAGAGTTCTCAACTTCCTTTTAGCTATTTTGAATCTCGTGTAATAGAACCACTTGATCAAATACATTGTGATCTTTGGGGTCTTTCTCCTATCATTTCAGTTCAAAGATTCAAGTATTATGCTATTTTTGTTGATAATTTCTCTCGGTACTCATGGTTTATTCCTCTCAAAATGAAGTCTGATTTTTGTGATGTGTTTATTGCCTTCCAAAAGCAAGTGGAGAATCAGTTTAATAAACGCATCAAGATGTTTCAGAGTGATGGTGGTGGGGAATTTGTGAGTACACGTTTTAGAAAACACTTGGAGAATCATGGTATTCGTCATTTGTTGTCTTGTCCATCAACACCGCAGCAAAATGGCATTGCAGAGCGCAAGCATAGACATCTCACAGAGCTCGGTCTATCAATGTTATTCCAGAGCAGGACTCCTCATAAATTTTGGGTTGAAGCTTTTTATTCTGCAAATTTTATTAGCAACATGCTTCCTTCACCATCTTTGAACAACAAAAGGCCTCTGGAGATTTTGAGAAAGAAGTCACCAGATTATTCTTTTCTAAGAGTTTTTGGTTCAGCATGTTATCTGTGTCTTCGCCCTTATGCTCAACATAAACTGGAACCTCACTCTCTCCAATGCGTTTTTCTAGGTTATCATGCTCAATATAAAGGATATCGTTGTCTTTATCCACCCACTGGCCGTGTTTATATCTGCCGGCATGTGATTTTTGATGAGTCGTGTCTTTCTTTTATCGAGCGATATAAACACTTGGTTACACAGCACAAGACTGGATTGTTAAATGTTTGGCAAAAAGCTGCGACTTCACATCATGTTCCTCATTCTTTACCGTCTCTTCCTTCACAGGTTGTTGAGTATCCTCAAGAGAACCAGGTTTCACCAATAAGTAAAGAAGTCATTTCTCCTTTGTCTCCTTTGTCAGAATCTCTCACGGATCACCCTCATCTTGATACTGAATCTACAGAAGATTCACTTGAAGTTGCTGCTCCTCCAAATTCACAGGACGAAGAGAGTATTGGTGCCGGACCTTGTCATCCTATGATAACTCGATCTAAACTTGGGATTCAGAAGCCTAACCCAAGGTATGCTCTTGTTGCTAGCACAACTATACCGTCACTACCCCAAACTGTTGCAGAGGCTTTAGCTCATCCTGGATGGCGTCAAGCTATGATTGATGAGCTTGAGTCGATTTATCAAAATCACACATGGGATTTAATTCTTGTAGCTGACGGTATGAATATTCTTGGCTGTCGTTGGGTGTTTATGGTCAAACTTAATGCTGACGGGTCACTGAATAAATTAAAAGCTCGATTTGTTGCCAAAGGATTTAATCAGGAGGAAGGTGTGGATTTTACTGAAACTTATAGTCCCGTTGTTCGCACATCAACAATTCGACTTGTTCTAGTTGTTGCCACATCAAAGAACTGGAGCATTACTCAGTTAGATGTTAAAAATGCCTTGCTTCATGGCGATTTACAAGAACAAGTCTTCATGATTCAGCCACCGGGTTTTGAAAGTGTTACTCATCCCGATCATGTTTGCTCCTTGAAGAAGGCTATCTACGGTGTTAAACAAGCTCTTAGAGCTTGTTTCGATAAGTTTAGCAATTTTCTTATCGAATATGGTTTTGTTTGCAGCAAGGCGGATCCTTCTCTCTTCGTTTATCATCACAATGGCGATACAATGGTGATTCTCTTATATGTCGATGACATTTTACTCACTGGTTCCAATCCGTCCTTGTTTAAATCTCTTATTGTTGAACTTAACACTCGGTTTTCAATGAAAGATTTAGGTAATATTCATTATTTTCTGGGAGTTCAAGCTGAGGCTTTTTCTAATGGTCTGTTTCTGAGCCAAGCTAAGTATACAGAGGAAATTTTACATCATGCTAGTATGACACACTGCAATCCGGTTCACACTCCTCTTCCTCTTCGTCTCGACCAAGTTTATCAAGATAAACGTCTGTTTTCTGAGCCGAGTTTCTTTCGTAGTCTTGCTGGGAAGTTGCAGTACCTTACTATCACTCGACCCGATATACAGTTTCCTGTTAACTTCATTTGTCAGAGAATGCACTCACCAACCGAATCTGACTTTAATCTCTTAAAACGGATTCAGCGTTATCTTCGTGGTACATCTACAATGGGTCTGCATCTTTATCGAAATAGTGATTTATCCTTGGTCTCTTATAGCGATAGTGAATGGACTGGTTGTCAAGATACAAGACGGTCTACATCGGGTTTTTGTGCTCTGCTTGGCTCCAATATAATTTCTTGGTCTGCAAAAAGGCAACCTACGGTGTCCCGCTCTTCAACGGAGGCTGAATACCGTGCTCTTGCCACTGCTGCATCCGAATTAACCTGGATATCGTTTATTCTTCATGATTTGGGTATTTCTCAGTCCAAGGCTGCAATCCTTCGTGGTGATAACCTTTTCGCTGTTCATCTCTCTGCTAATCCAGGGTTACACAGTCGATCCAAACATATCGAGACAGATTATCATTATGTTCGTGAGAGGGTTGCTCTTGGCGTTCTTGAAATTCAACATGTTCCCGCGACACTACAACTTGCTGATATCTTCACGAAGTCTCTCCCTCGTAAAGCTTTTACTCAACTTCGTTACAAATTGAGTGTTGGCAAGCCTCCCACCATCAGTTTGCGGGGGGATGAAAGTATAAACAAAACAGAGACTGGATTGGGCTCTAACCCAATACCAAAACTGAAAGAAAGGAGTCTGGCCCAACAAGCTATCTCTCACGTTCAACGAATGCAAACTCCCTTCCATGTTCAACGAACGAGAGAATCCCAGGAGTTATCGATTCCGCTTTCCAATCGTTATGACTCACTCTTAAGTCTAGAATGTTCTTAACTCTCTATAAATAAGATCATTGTGTAATCGTTTCATTCATCAATATATCATCAAAATCTCTTGTTCTATCAAATTCTCTTTATTCACATTGCACATGTTCCTCATGTCCAGAACCGCCCCTGTTTACATCCTTTGGTGAAATAAATTCATCATCCATCAAAATGCTTTGAAATGTAATGTAGATGGTTTATAGAAATAAAATTCAGAGATGGTGATGAAATACAAAACTTGTCCTTTATCCGGTTTCCAAAATTAAAACCTAGATTCACCTATTCGAATGCAGAATAGTGAAGTTCGTTAAAGGGACCAGCAATACGCTCTATTTCTATTGATTACTAGTTTCAGCTAAGCGATTCAAGTTGGTTTAAATGTGTCACGATAATTAAAGTAAAACAAAAGTAAATTCGGTGTAAACAATTATGGGAAAGGCGTTAGGTCAGGGAATATTCTCAGGGAATCGAACAATCAGGAATCAAGCAATTATTCAGGTATGCGATTACGAGCAAGTCTAGAACTCAACCATAAATATAAGCAGATCCACTTTCGTGGCAACTACAACTTTAATGAATCAATCTAACACCCTAACTGTCGTTGAGATTAATAAATATTATCAAGCTTTAGCGATTAGGGTTAATATGTTCATAATTTGCCTTAACTTCAACTTTCGTTGGCTATGGATCAAATTGCCCACCTAAATCAATTCCAGCAATTTACAAACTTTTGATAAGTAAATTAAACCTAAAATCAAAGGCTAGGTGATCAAGCTAACCTAGGCAATACGATCGATTATAGGTGGAGACTATCGAATGATTATGTAAAATCCTATCTATGCTTAATTCATGACATCAATTCCCATCGAAAATCCCTCAACCTAACTAGATGACTACTCGCTCATGGATAAACGAAGAACAGCAGCAAACAACATGATAAACATCATTAAAATCGAAATAAATAAGAGAAGGGTTTAGAGAACTTCGATAGAAACGTGGAGAACAATCCAAGCTCACAAGCTTTCTCCACCAAATGAATATCTCTCTCTCAACAAGTGTTTATCTCTCTCTCTCTCTCGATAAGAAGTATCACTGCTGCTGCTGTTTTCGTGATGAGTATGGCGCAATACGTCTCTCTCTCTCTCTCTCGTCGCGGCTTCACTCACGATCTCTCTCTCCTTTTGATTCTCCTTGCGGCTGTGTGTGTGTGTCGCGAGTGCTGGCTCCTGTTTTTGGGCTGCGTGATTGTCCCTTTATAGGCCTTAGCGGCTGGCCTCAAATCTAGGGCTTTAGAAAATAGGTTAAGTGAAGTTTCCATAATCTGATCTGCTGGGAGCACCTACTCCAGTGCAAGTGCTCTCTAGGCTTCAGGCGCTCCTTCTCCCTGAATGTGCAAAAAGAAGCCCAACTTCATTCCTTTCTTGCCGAATTCGATTGCAAGCCCCATTCATTGCTTCCAGCCACTTTTGTACCTAAAATGACTCGATAGAGAGTAAAAGACTCGATAAAAGCTTACAAATCAAGGGTTAGAATGCGCCAAAAACGCATTATATCAGATGGTCTAGGATTTGATATTGAGAGATGAGAAAGGAGATGAAAAATAGTATGGGCCAAGGCTTAGGTCTCCTCAAGAGGCAGAGGCTACGACAGTACCGTGCAATGGAATGCGTAGACAATTTGGGTGTTGAAAAAATAGGGTTTGAAAGTGATTCAGTAGAGCTGATTAAGGCTTTCGAAAGTAGCCGAGATCACATTATTTTACAATGGAGATGCTTGGAAGTACAAGAAGATGGCTACGACCAATGTGGCAATTTAATTGCTAAGAGAGTCATGTCTTTACTCTTGTTAACCAAGGCAAGGCTCCACCATACTCTCTAGTGCACCAAACAATACTCGTATATTGTTAGTAATGTGCATCTCTTTAACAATCATTTTTCAACTTTTGTATGGTTTTACCAATTCACTTTGAAATTAATGTACTTCCAGATTGCCTTGTTCCATGTACTTGTCTACTATAGAATCATGTGATCATCCTCGCAGCAATATCTAATGAAATTCACAGGATGGGGATGCTTCGAACTAACCAAGGATTATAACTTCAGCCTGCAAAATGTCGAAGACACATTTTTAAAAAAAGTTTTTATGATTCCATTTATATATATATATATATCTGAATTGTGTATCATCAATATGTAGATGGAGAAAGAATCATTACGAGCCACTATCTATGGCCTTGTGAAGTTTGATTGTTCTCTCTGTGTGTGAAGTTTGAATGCAATCCAACCAACCACATCATTGACTTGAAACAATGGAAGACTCTATTTTCAATATTGTTGTAAGTAGAAACAAAACCAGACAATAGACTTGTTATTCAAACACGCTTGTTCTCATATCTCTGAGTAACTAAAGGTGTAAGGTTTTCCTGATAATTGTCTTCTCAGTTGTTTGGTGATTGTATGCAAAACTAATAAACGAAAGAAAAGGTATAGTTGAAAGATAGAATCTGATTACATTTGCACATAGTTTGGAAAAGTAAACTTAAGCAAAACTAGAAATCGTGTAAGTCACCAAAGCAAAGAAGATGGCAAATTGTGGAATTTGGCATCAATCCACACTGCACTAAATCGATCCATGCCTCATTAACACAGTCCCGACGTTTTCCTCCTATATAGTTTCCGTGAAATGTTGTAGATGACTCATATGGCAAGCCTAGAAATAACTTCCAAAAACCGAAATCGTTGATGGCATCTCTATGTTCAGGCGATCCCAAAAAAAATTATGAACCATATCTCCATTTATCAAATTGATTTGCACTTCAAATTCGCCATCCATAAGATATAGTGTGTTTTACTTGTAGGAGTTCCCACTCTCTCTTTCCTCTTTTCAATGTCAACAAGCAAAAGCTTTTTTTTACTCTCAAAGAGGACATACACACAACTGAGAGATATGAGCTTAATATGGGCTTAATAGTTTGGAGATCTTTAAGTTATGGTATCTCTTTTTGTTATTTGGCTCGAATACTAGTGATTTACCCGATGAACTTTTAATGCAGAGTATCCAGGGATTGACTGATTCAGATTCCGAAAAATTCGAGAGAGATTGGAGAGACGAAGAGGAAAACGTGATGACTAATATATAAAGTATTAGTCCAGTCCACCCTCTCAACTCTTTTTTTGGCCTTGAAGTTCATGTTTCCAAGTCTTGAGGCAATGACGTTATGCCGAAAGGAGTAAACCATAGCTATGTGCTTGATCCCAATAGAAAACGTGCTGAAAATGTACATAAGTAACAAAAATGTTGAGAATGCAAGAAGTTACTCGAAAAAGTGAATTTATTAAGACACAGCCACCACTTGCAACTAATTTACCCCACCATGGATGATGGTTTCATTAGGTACTAAGTTCATGTTATGGATGGCTATCACAATAGCTCTCCTTGGGTATTATTAGAACCCAACCTGCAATCAAATCAATCATATACATTACATAAATAGTAAGTCTATCAACAACCTTATTTAACAAAACTACCTTTGTAGAAGACTTAATTACAAAAATAATTAAGATGAAGAGGCATGTTGAGCCTTATGAAAATAGAAAAAATAAGGGAAATGGGTCTGAGTCCAAGAAGTTGTCCAATTTTTTTGTATAGTTTATGTATTAAATCGACCTTCAAATATACAACATAGTGTTCATTTCAGTTGGTTATGAGCTTTATATTTACTTTTTCAAAATATCAATAGTTAGTTGTTCAAGATTTTTTTTTGCTTGTGGTCCATAACTTTTCAGGACCGGCTCTGGTCATTGCTCTAGTCGTTCGATGACCCAATGTTTCATATATGGTCTTTCACAATGAAAATAACATCTATACAAAACAAAATATGTAATTCATCATACAAAAATGCATAAAATAACAAGATTATAGATATAAGATAGTAATAATACGAATCATTGAATAAAAATATAATCATTTTAATTTTAAGGATATAAATTTGACTCAAGTGCATTTTTGCATTGATTTTATATTGTGACCATAAGCTATTTGAAGCCAGCATAAGATTTGGAGATACATCAAATGAGATCAAAGACGAAAATCAGACCAGCAAGTAAAATAATAGATTTTCTTTTTCAATGACGAAAACCGTATCTTAACAAGGTTTTAGAAAAATACCAAGAGTGGAATTACATTCTTTCACAACGGAGATGCTTAGATTCACAAGAAGATAGCTCCAACCAACTTATTCTTATCAAAGACGACAAGCTAACCAATGTGCCCATGTAATTGCTAAGAAAGCGAACGTAGATAATAGTAATCCTACGTGGCTACAAACAATTGTATACATGGAGAAACAGACACTTTGTACTGGTACTGAAATTAAAGATAGTTTGTTGAGTCAAAAGAAAAAACGGCAAACATTTTCAAAATCATCTGAGCAGGTAAATATATGTAGTAACTCTATAGATCCTCAAAACAAGAAAAATCAAGATCTGCAACAGTTAAGACAATGATAGTGCACAAAGACAATAAAGCTAGAAGAAAACAATATGTTTGGTTTCTTTCTATAAGAGAGCTTCGATGTCAATCTCCACGAAAGAGCATGGATCAGTGATGTCAAAATTGTTCAAAACCTGACATAGAAACGAAAACACAATTAGAAATAATTAAAAACTTGCAGGTTTTTGGATCGAGCAAAGGATTATATATGAATGAGAAAGTGTACCTGAGGGTGCACGATTCCAAAGTTGCCAATGTGTTTCCCTTTGGCAACGATGCTAGCTTGTCTTCCTGGTAGAAACTCGGGTTCCTTTTTACAGAAGAGAAAGAGAGATTAGAATCTTTAGTTAGTCGATAATACAAAATTTTGAAGATCAAATGGAGAGCTTACCTGAGAGAGCTTTATATAGTATCCGGTATTGTCATTGACTGGTACAAATGGGATCCCCATCACTTCCATGATTCTATCGACGAGGCCATGTACAAGCTGAAAATATAGAGAGAGATGAAGTTAAGAAAACTTTGAGAAATTTGCTATAATGAAGATATTATAGTTGGACAAAGAAACTCCATACTTCAAATCCAGAAGTAGCACCACAATGTAGTGCAGCGAGATGGCGACGATTTGATGCACCAACGTCTTTGCTCTCATCCAACAAGCCCACATCACCTATTTCATAAATCTTGAACCAAAGGAAAAGAATTTGTCATTGAAGCAACACTCAAATCTCAAATCGGTCAGCAGAGATACGGTTTTACCTTAATAGGTTTAGGATGGTCTTTGTTTGAACCAACTGTCTTCAATATTCCGGGCATGAGAGTCCTCCTCATGGCCTATTACCACATATAATGAAAATCTTTCAGCATTTAGCAAAATATTATCACTAGAGAAGTGTACAAAGAGGTGAGCAAAGGACCGGGGAGGAACCTCAAAATCAGCAGACCGCGGGTTTCCAATTATAACAGCTGAATTGTCATCCTTTCTATTTAACATTGCAAAGTTTTCCTTGCGCGAGCATAGTATCCACGTTAGCACCTCGCTGTACACATTCATCGCAATCTGAAATTCCAAATATGAAACAGATAACCTTCGTGAGAAACAAATGCTAAAGTTACTTCACATGAAACACAGATCACTGTGAGCTCATGCAAAAGCAAAAATGGAGGTACTAATCAACACCTCTGTTCTGAGTAGATCAGTGAGCTCATTCAAAGACAGTGGTTTTATCGAAGCAGGCTTCCTTGTTGGGATGTTATTGAAACCATAGGCAATGGCAACGTCCTGGTGACATATGAAGCAAAGCAATTAGTTTAGGCATAGAGAATCATCAAAATGGCACCAACACAGAAAGGTTTTAGATTATGAAAAAATACCTCCATAACATCACAAGGGTGGAGAACATCGCTTCTGCTCGGGGGTACATGTACTTTTATGGCACATTGGTTATCACCAGATTTTGAACGCTCAGCATGTAGCTGCATTCTGGTCAGCAGACTTGTAACCTGAAAGGTACAAAAGCCATTTCACAGAATAAAATGACTGAAATCATTGCAAAGTATAATTTAGAGACCCTAGAAAGAAGTAAAACACAGTAGACAGCAATGCGAAACAGGTCAGAGAAACACTCACAGCTACGAGAAGTACCAGTCTGCTTGTCATTGTAGTATACTCAAATTATGCATACAAATTTTAATGAAAAAACTAGCTACAGGCTGAAGGATCCTTATATAAATGCTACGATTTACTTGTACTGCAGCCTCTTAAATCGATAGCGCAAAAAGAAAATGAGATTGGTTCATGTTAAATAATGGGATAGTTTCATATTAGTTCACTAATCTTAAAGTACAAAACAACTTGACAGCAGTGATGCATTTATTACCTCTTCCACCTCCAAAGAGACTCCAATTGAGTCCGTAATATAAGATAGAGGAACCTCCATTCCATAGACAGCCAAATCCGGAGAGATGTATGACTTCCCGTCATCATATGTAACTTCAACAGGTTCAATCACAAATTTCCTCTCACAATATTCTGAAAAAGTTGTAACCTGGAAACGTTGAATGATCAGTTTAAACACAGTAGCTCTGATTGTGACAAAAAAAAAAAAAAAAAAAAAAAAACACAGTAGCTCTGATCTGTTTACCACATACCATTGTGTTTAAAACAATTTTGGCCTTCGTCAAATCAGTTGCTGTGCATTCAATGAAGACATTCTTTGTCTTCAGGGTAATTGCTGAATGTGCACCATTGATAATGGGTGGCAATGACAGCACAGTTCTGCAAAAGTGAACCTTCATTATTTTTTGCTACATAATCAATATACAATAAAATCACTGCAATCGACATCTGGACTTCATCAACCTTAGAGGTATTGGGAACAACCAAATACCTTTTACTGTCGTACAAAACAGGGAAGACAGGTGAATTCTCGATTATGTGTAAATACTTTTTCAACTTCAAATCTGACTACAAAAAATGTAAAGACAATCTTTCAGACATCAAGGATACATTTTATAGATGAAAAACCCCTTCGGCAAGCCTAAGTAGTTATTCAGCAAGTACACACTTATTTTATCTCGTAATATATATCCATGAGTTACCTTGTAAAATTCAATTAGTTCGTCAGCCCTGAAGCTCTTTGTCTGCCACCAAGAGATTGGTATTAGGGTAATTAACATACAACCATTGTGAAATATATGTAACTCATTGAAGCGAGAAGTTGTACCAGATATTTTAAAAGCAAATGCTATTATATATAAACTATAAGATCAGATAACAGAGGAAGAAACATATTATTTAAGCAACCTCAAAGAACAGAACCGTAAGAATATAACCGAGAAGGCATATAATACTATTCAGTATCAGTGATATTAGTTGATGAGTCCATGAGAATAGCGACTTACTTGCTTCAAAGGTACAAAATTAATATCTGTTGGAGGCAAAGCCTGAAAAAAAAAATGTAAAGATCATAGTATCAATGGCTCACAGAAAAGCCCAACTAAAGGAATGTGTCAGCATTAAAAAAAAAACAGATTGTATATAAGTTTGATTAGCATTCTAGCTAAAAGAAGTACACCAAGTAAGATCAATACTCGAAATGTACAGGTAGAGGACGACTAGAAAGACAAATACAAAGATAGGAAAGATAATATCACACTTACTTCATATGTGAATGGGCCCTGCAATGTATCAAGATCATGAGTTCCAATTGCAACCAGAGATCTTCGCCTGAAATATATAGCTAAGATCAATGAACATGACACCATTTGCAGAAAATGGAATCTCATAAATCAATAGTAGCCAAATTTTAACCCCAAAATGCAAGCCACACACTGACGTTTAGCAAACAATTGAAATGATGCAAAAGAGACCAAATGTGGATCTTATGACTGGCCATGCCATTTACCGGCAAATATTCTGATGTAGCTTATCCTGAAGATCAATGAAGCTGTTGTAACGAGCCTCGTCAAAAGTTACACCTCTTAAAACAGCACATACAACATACGGGCGAATCTTCGATGTCTATAAAAGGGAAAAGGAAAAAAAAAAGTTTACTAGATACATAAACATTTCAATCATGAAAGGAACCAAAAACAGTATATGGTTACAGATATACACACCTCTGATTTAACTTGCATTTTAAGTATCTTTTCTTTGCTAATATCAGCAAGTTTATACGTTGGTATCTCCTGTTTCTTGTTGAAAACACGAAGAGCTTGCGCAAGCCCTTCGAGGCAGAGCAAATCGTATCTACATTGATTAAGATACCAAAAACACCAAATCAGTTCCTTAATTATCTTCTTCTCCCTAATACATCTATCATCCAGCAGCAGAATAGTTTGACAATTACTCACCTGTTAGCAGGAATTTCAATCTTGTAGATGATTTCTTCATCATCATCAGCTTCTTCGTCGATGTGTTTTTCTTTCCTGATGATTGCCTTCTCAGTTGTCTGTTCAGATGCAAAACGAATCAGAGGAAGAGAAACAAAAAAATCTAAATCACAGCAAAACCTAGAATATCTACTCACCACATCATCAAGCTCGATGCCGAAACGGAAACAGAGATCCTCAAATTCTTCCTGAGCTACATAATTTCAAATTGAAAGAGAGCGAAATCAGAACACGACGAAATCGAGGAAAGAAGAAGGTATATAGTTGAAAGATGGAGAAATTGATTACTGTAAGATTCTCCAAGAGCAGCGAACAAACGGTCTCTGCCAATACTGACGGTAGGCATTCTCGGATTTGTCAAAGGACGAGAGAGATGAGCAAAGGCTACTTCTAAGCGCAGTCGTGAGGATGTTGGACTAGGGTTTCTGAGAGGGATGAAGAAGATGACCACTCACAGTTACACGTGGAAACGTGGCCAATGGAAATAAAAGGATTTTTTATTATTTTTCTTTTGACTGAATTGGCCAAATATAAATTTAGGGAGTGGGCAAAATACCTAGAACCGGAAAACCGAGACTATCCGAATTGATTGTTTAATCTGATGGGTCGAGTCCTAATAATTTACATAAAACAAAAGTTACATAAAGTACAAAAATCATCATATATCTTATCTAGAAAAAATATTTTAATTGGAAGCTAATTTTCAACAAAAATGCAAATTGAGAATCCGCGCGGATTCTAAATCTTGTAAAATAAAAGTTGACCAAAAAATCAGAAGATTTTTGTTAGAACAAGCCAATAAGGTATTGACTTTATCTTGAATTAGGATTAACCTTAAGATACCAAACGCTATTTTTCAGCAAAACCACCATCTATCCCGTTTTTTCCAACGCGTTTGGTAAATAAATGATCTTCGAATCTGCAACAACTTTCCTTTGTTTTTTGTTTTTGTTTTTGTTTTGTTTTTGAGAAGAAAATATATAGAAAGTCAGGGAAGTAAAGGAAACCCAAAGCAGTGACACATAGGATAACACCTTAACCTCAAGCATATATATATATATATATATATATATGTATCGAGAGAGGAAAGAGCAAGCATTAGAAGCTTTTTTTTTATTTGAAAACAAAAAAAAATTGGAAGAATGACGAGTATATCCGATCTTCCGGGGGATTTGGTAGGAGAGATGCTCTCTAGGGCTCCATTGACATCTCTGAGTGCAGTGAGATCCACTTGCAAAAGTTGGAACAATTTATCGGAGAAACAGATTTTCGGTAAAGCTGCAAGGAAGCAATTTTTAGGGTTCATGCTCATGGATTCTAGAATTCTTTCAATGAAATTCGATATCGACGGCATTTTCGTTGATCTATCCATAAATCAGGTAAGTCTATTTGACCAAGTCGAGATATTTAGAGTCTATCACTGCGACGGTTTAGTGTTATGCGCAGTCATCAGAGACAACATGAGATCCGTGGTGGTGTGGAACCCCTATTTGGGGCAAACCAGGTGGATCCAACCGATCAACAAATTCAACAAATTTGACATGTATGCTCTCGGATACGATGATAACATCAGGCGTAACCACAAAGTCTTAAGGTTTATAGATGGTTTTGACGGAAAAGACTATCTTCACTGGTTCGAAATCTACTCTTTTAACTCTAATTCATGGAGAGTTCTTGACGTCAATCCTGACTGGAAAATTATGTACCATCAACGTGGCGTGTCTTTGAAGGGAAATACTTACTTGGTTGCTCAAGAGAACATAACCCAAGATGTAAGGATTGGAGTTTTCTTACTCTGTTTTGACTTTACAGCAGAGAGATTTGGACCTCGTCTTCCTCTGCCGCTTCACTCTTTCTCTATGTGTTCAGAAACCGTAACTATATCTTGTGTTCGAGATGAGCAGCTCGCTTTGTTATATCAATTTCGCGAGGCAGGTCTGATATTGGAATTTTGGATTACAACTAAGATTGAGCCGCATGCGGTATCTTGGACCAAGTTTTTGAAAGTGGATACAAGCTGGTTCTTTGGTTTTCCAGCTAACTTTTTTGCTGGGAGCTTCTTCATTGACGAGGAGAAAAAAGTTGCTGTGGTTTCCTATTTACGTAAATATAAACCGACCAAGACCTGTCGCCACCAAGCCGCTTCATATGTCATTGGAGAAGGTGGATACTTCAAACCTTTGAATATCGGACATGCTCAAAAACCTGACAAATGGGGATACTTTAGCGAACTTGTCTTCTGCGGTCCTTATGTTCCAAGTTTAGTGCAAATCAAAATCAACCAACTGGGCAAAAGGAAACACAGAGATTATTAACTTTGCAATACATTATTTGTTTCTTGTATCATTTTATTTTATCTCAAGATCGCTTATTGTCAACTAGTAACTTGTGTTTTGCTATTTATTTATGAAAAATATTACTGCTTTTGCATGTTTTCAATTGTTCCATATCAGGTGAGTTCATATGAAAGTCGATAGATGTGATTAGTGTGTGTTTATAACTGATATGATAGCTCGAAGCTTA
The DNA here is from genome assembly GCA_964056655.1 of Arabis hirsuta. Taxonomy (NCBI): domain Eukaryota; kingdom Viridiplantae; phylum Streptophyta; class Magnoliopsida; order Brassicales; family Brassicaceae; genus Arabis; species Arabis hirsuta. The sequence goes on from OZ053304.1 coordinate 32,195,774, forward strand.
TATGGCAAAGTCTTGTTTGTCCTTTTGACTCAGTTCAGACAGATGCTGCAAAACATTACATAGGTTAGAATCAGAAAACTTTCCTTGGAGATTTGCTACTTGCTTAGAATATTTAAATAATGGTATTTCTTTAAGTTATTTTTTAACTCAATGCAGAGTTTTTGAAGATAATTCCTCCAACTGAGCCATATCGTGTGATTCTTGGTGATGTGTGGAATAAACTGTGGAACAAGCTAATTTCTCCAATGTGGAACAGGTAAGCAATCTCTACACTCTGAATCTTGTTCCTTTACTAGATTGTTGCCTGATTATACAAACCTGTTAGTTCTTGCCAGTAAATTTTCTCCCAGCTTTAAACTTGTTCTCCTCGCAATATTCACAGAATTCAGTTTTACTCTTTTTTGTTCTATTTACGCACTTCTTGGAGACTCTTGAGCTCTGTTACAGATCACTATGTTCATATGGTGACCTCCCAATAGCTGATGGAAGCCTTCTTAATTTCTTGAGGCAGGTCTACCTTTGGACTCTCCCGTGTGAAGCTTGGCATTAGGCAAGAGCCTGAACGCCATACCAATCTCTTGGATGCTTCACCAAGCACTTGGTCTGAAGGAGGGAAACATGAATGGCTTCTAGATGAACTAAGCAGGAAGCGTCCACTTTTCAGACCCAATCTTCCCACAACCGAAGGAATTTCTGATGTCCTTGACATATTCAAGATCATATCCGCGCTACATGCAGATTGCTTTGGAGCTTACATTATCACTATGGGAATTTCACCAAGTGATGTGCTTGGGGTTGAGCTTTTACAGCGCGAATGCCATGTGAAAATTCCACTTAGAGAAGCTAGCTGATCTTGAAGCAGCTCCCACCGCTGTTGCAAGACTCTTTTCTTTAGACTGGTACCAAACTCGTATTAGCGGTAAACAAGAGATAATGATCGTTTATTCAGATTCAGGGAAAGACACTGGGCGTCTCTCAGCTGTTTGGGAGCAATATGGAGTGAAGCTAACTATGTTCCATGGCCGTGGTGGTACAGTCCGAAGAGGAGGTGGTCCCACACATTGTGCTATATTATCTGAGCCACCGGATACATTTATTGGCTCACTCCGAGTCACGGTTCAGGGTGAAGTCACTGAGCAATCATTTGGCGAGGAGCAGTTATACTTTCGAACATTTGAGTGTTTCACCAGCTGCTACTCTTAAGCATGGAATGATTCATACAGTTTCACCAAAACCCGAGTGGCGTGCTTTTCTAGATGAAATGGCGATTGTTGCAACCCAGGAATCCCGATCTGTCGTTTTTCAAGAACCTCGATTTGTCGACTACTTCAGCCTTGTAAGTATTCCATTCACATCAATAAAAAATTCACCAGAGTTTTTATGTGTTTTAGGTACCTCAAACCGTTTGGTTTGGTTTGGTTTGGTTTGTAGGCTACACCAGAGCTGGAGTATGGACGTATGAACATTGGAAGCAAAATTCCAAACTCAATCTTCTTATGAGAATTTGGCACAAACACTAGAAGATATGTTCTTTTGCACTAACCCGGGTGCTATTGGGTTAACGGGTCAGTTCACTAAACCGTTGAGGCTTTTTGATGGATCGTCTGAGTATGTACTTATGAAGATAAGGAAAGAGATTGAGTGCTTGTTGTTGATGTATTATGGAGTTAACAGATCTAAAACCATGAGTTTATCATCTCTTAAAGTCTGATGAATGTTTGCTAGTGATTTAAATTGGTTTTTGTATATATGTTCATCACCTCGGTGAAAAGGCTTCGAGTGATGAAAACATCTAAAGCTAATGGACTCGGTATGTTAGACGATCTCGTCTTGATTTCTCTTCTTGTATGTCAAAACATGGAAGAAAAATCTTGGACTAAAACATCTTAATGTATGTAGCTGCAAAACATCAAGAACCGAACGAGAGACAAAGAAACAAATTAATAATTTTATAAATTAAGAAAGTATTATGGTACAAACATCATTAATTTATAGAGTTTTTAAGGCATTTTGCTTCTCTGGGTTGTTGATTTGGATTGTTCAGTCAGTTTTAGACTGTAGAGTTTGATCTTACGAAGATCGAGTTTTTCTATGTTGTTAAACCAACAGTAACCTATGTATTGAATTATTGATGCTTATTTGGATAAAACCGAAAGATGATATCAAAACAAAGATAATAACAGAATACTTATTAGTATCTATTAACCGAAAAATCCAAAAATCCAAAAATGAGAGAGAGATTTCATTTGTTTGTCTTTATTTTTGATTAATTTTGTTACTCAAAACTGTTTATTATTGTGTCTAAGTGTATAACTAGTGAATATATATATATTAAAGTCAAAAGATTGAGTACGTAATTCACTTTTAAATTATTGATGATTAAATTATATTTTAGATATTTTAGGTATTCGTTTGGTTCTCGGGTAGAAATCAATATGGAATTGCTACATATGGGTATAAGAGTGCCGAATCCAATAAGATAAACTAGCTAGAACTGAATTGGGGTTTTTGGATCGGTTATATACATGGGTTTTTGGATCCAATGATAACTTATTTTTTAATAAAATGTAAATGAAAAAAAAGAGAAAATGGTCAAAATTAATAAAAAAATATATATATATTTTTGAAAATCTTTGTTTTTGATTAATTTTGTTACTTAAAACCATTATTTACCTTTGTATGAGACTAGTAAAAACGTGAATTTTTGGATTAACCGTTTCTTTATTTCAAGAACTTTTTTTTGTGTTTGTCGTCTAGTTCAACAACTTATTTCCCCCTTCCAGTAAAATCAATTATAAATATAAATATATACATATCAATATCAATTTCTTCTCCTCTCCACTCTCTGCTCCGCGAAACCGAAACCCTCCCCAACAAGAATCCTCTCGAGAATCTTCTCAAACAGCGAAATCGATCCTTCTATGGCTTCTACGGCGGAGAAATCGGATCAATCACCGGCGATGGCCGTGGGACAACTGGTGAACTTTGATGCAGGCGACGAGCATTGCGAAGGAACCGTCTACTTCATCGACTCTTCGACTTTAGCCTTCGGGATTGAGAACGGTGAGTTTTTAGGGTTTCTTTTAAGATTATTTGACTTGAAAGAATGTCTAACGAAAATAGATTTAGATGGTTGATTTGGAGTTTAAGGAATATGGTAGTCGTTATTCTTTAGTCTTCTTCTACGACTTTAGGATTCGGGATTGAGAACGGTGAGAATTTAGGGTTCTTGTAGGTTTCTTTTAGATTAAGATTGTTGATTTCTAGTTTAGGGATTCTGGTAATATGCATATGGTTTTTGATTTCGATTGGTCATATTGGTTGAGTAATCATGCGTATGTGTGTTGTATACAGTAACCATTACCACAACGAAAGGGGCATTTTCAGTCAAAGGAACTAGGACCTTTCTGCTAAGTGATGTCAAGGTTTGTAAAAACCTTTGAGTTTATATGTTGAAGTTGAATTCTATGTTTAATCATGATCTCATGTTCATGTGTGTCTGTGTAAATTCTAGAATGTGAATGTAAACAGTCCTTCGACTAAGGTATCTTCCAGAGACGTACCTCTTAAGGTCTTTACGAAGACAGACGTCATCAAGAAGTGTTTTTACAAGGAAGTCGATGTCATGACTGATACTGAATCAGCAGTTTTCAGAGCTGAAGAAGGGCTGTTTGTTAGTGGGGATGAGGTGCCTAAACCAGTTAAAAGCTGGAACCATGCTGGAGTCTTTGCCTAGTAAAAAGTCTCCTCCATCAAGAACAACGAAGGTAACCCTATCCAAGAATTTCTTCTTGTTGCACAATACATCAGACTTGATTTTCGCTGAGCAAATCAGAATCTTAGCGACGGTTTTCTTCAACAGCCTCACGTATTTGTCCCCCATAGAGTGCTAAACTGCTTAGTTTCAATCCCCTAGCCAATTATTCGAAGATGACGTGAATCTCTTTAACGCGTTGTGTTGAAGGAGATAATACAAGGTCAAATGGACCATCAACTGCATTAAGACGTGGTTGGTTAAAGAGATGTCTGAGCATAGGAAGCACATAGGAAACAGTTTTTCCAGATCCACAGTTTTTACCAGAGTTTTTACTCATTTCAATCAAAAATTCACCAGAGTTTTTATGTGTTTTAGGTACCTCAAACCGTTTGGTTTGGTTTGGTTTGGTTTGGTTTGTAGACTACACCAGAGCTGGAGTATGGACGTATGAACATTGGAAGCAAAATTCCAAACTCAATCTTCTTATGAGAATTTGGCACAAACACTAGAAGATATGTTCTTTTGCACTAACTCGGGTGCTATTGGGTTAACGGGTCAATTCACTAAACCAAACCAAACCAAACGGTTTGAGGTACCTAAACACACATAAAAACTTTGGTGAATTTTTGATTGAAATAAAGTAAAAACTCTGATCTGGAAAAACTGGTTTTTATGTGCTTCCTATGCTCAGGCATCTCTTTAACCAACAACGTCTTAATGGAGTTGATGGTCCATTGGCACTTGTATTATCTCCTTCAACACAACGCATTAAAGAGATTCACGTCATCATCGAAGACGAAGAATTGGCTAGGGGATTGAAACTAAGCAGTTTAACACTCTATGGGGACAAATACGTAAGGCTGCTGAAGAAAACCGACGCTAAGATTCTGATTTGCTCAGCGAAAATCAAGTATGATGTATTGTGCAACAAGAAGAAACTCTTGGATAGGGTTACCTTCGTTGTTCTTGATGGAGGAGACTTTTTACTAGGCAAAGAGCAAGTCGACAAAACTGATCTTCTACTTGAGAATGTTAGGGCTGATAGGCAACTCTCAATCTTTTCATCAAAGTGTACTGATGAGGTCGAATCATGGTCGCTAAGACAGCTGAACAACCCGATCACCGTTGAAACGACCCAAAAGGATGTTTCTGTTACATGTAACGAGGTCTGATTTGAGCAGAATACTAACTTCCAGCAAAAGTGTTACTTGGGTGGTGTAAAAAAGTCGAACCTAAGCCAAGGTATTGAGTTCTCTTCTCTGTTACTATTGGGTTTTGCAAACTCTCTTTTACCTTTTTCTCAGCACAAACAATTTTAGAGTTGTTTCTTTGAACAATACCAGTTAGTTACTACTGCCACTTTATATATGTGTAATCAAGAGGAGGAATCACATTATTACTAGTTTGACACAATAGTCTCTGCCCATAAATGTCCCTGATCTCGTGGATCGGTTTTCTATTTCCCTTTTGATCTGATTAGATTTTGTTTTTGACCAAGCATATTCGTGGTTCTTCTGTGTTGTTTTGGTAGCAGATAAGTGTGAATGATAATTTTGAGGTTAGATTTGCTTGACTGTGGAAATATGGCTAGGTTTCTCGTGGATTAATAGTTATTTTCTGAGGAATCAATAGAATATCCGAAACTGGATCACCAGAAATAAGCTTTTTCTTTCTCGTTTAGATATTTATGAACAACAAAATTTCTGTGTAAATCAACACAGATCTTTGTAGTCACAATAAAGACTTCTTGCTCTATAGTCACAAGGCTAACTCGTCTTGATTTCTCTTCCTGTTTGTCAAAAAATGGAAGAAAAATCTTTGACTCAAACATACTTTAGTGTAAGAAGTCTCTCTTGGTGTTCTACGAAGCAAGAAGAAGATGTTGGGTTAGGTTTCAATGGGTCACATAAACCCAAAAAATAATTTTGAGGACCACGTAACTTTTGTACAGTCCAGCTGATTTAAACCCAAAAGCAATTTTGTTTTGCAGTTTTCGAGATGAACTACTTCTTGTTGAAAAAACAAAAAAGAACTACTTGTAGCTTTTTGAAAGAATCGAGAAGATAAAGTACAAAAACCATCAATTTACATCAAATAAAATTGAGAAAATAGTCATTCAAAGCCTCAATTTTCAAATTTTAGCTATTTAAAACTTCAATTGTTTTTGTGCAATTTAAATCATCAATTTTTTGTTAATTTTCGGTTAAATCATAAACTTTTGTTGACCAAACCAATTAATGCACCTCATTAAATATTTAACAAAAAAAAGTAAACAGAGTTAACTAACTGTTTAATACCACAGTTAAACGAAACGACGTCGTTTTGATTTCAGCATAAAAATAAAAATTCCGCTTGGTTTACACTCGAACCCATGATCTCCTCTTAAGCAAAACCGAGTCTAAGACCACTGTACCATCGTAACTTTTGGTAAATATACAACAACATATATATAACCTTAACCTACGTTTTTTGAAACAAAAACACTAATTTCTAAAAAAAACCAAATCGATTCATCTGTTCACCGACTTCTCTCTTCTTCGATTTCTCTCTTCTTCGACTTCTCTCTTCCTCTATTCTCTGATTTCTTCTTGTCCATTTCTTTGTCTTATCAGTCTGTTTTTCATCTTTGTCTTCGTATCTCTTGAATCGTCATGAGAGAAGCTCCGCGTCGAAGCCCATTGTTGGAAGAAGATGAAGATGACGAACATGAGTCAGACAGTGAAGATGATTGCGCGGTTGTTGATGACGATGACCGTGATGATGATGCGATTGATGATATTGCTCAAGATGACATTAACGGTTTAGGTCTCGCAGAAGAAGGAAACTTAGAAGAAGGGTTTGGAGAGATTGTGAGATCTGGTGAATCTGGAAGTGATGCAGACAGTGGAGATGATATTTGGGATGAGCAGAGGATTCCAAATTCCAGAGGATCCAGTAGCGATGAAGATGAAGTTGAAGAAGAGATCGAGCGTCAAGATAATGAAGATTCGGAGGAGCTGCTACTATTAGGGAAGACTTACAATTGTCCACAAGATTTCAAGATTGATGTTCTGAGGTATTCTCTAAAAACCAGATATGACATTAGGCTCTATAGGTCTTAAGCTAAAAAGATTGGTGCAAAGTGTTCTGACATTGATGTAAATTATCCGTGGAGAGTCTATTGCTCATATGAGAAGAGGAAACATAAGATGCAAATAAAGGTTTATGTCAATAACCATATATGTGTAAAATCAGGGTACTCGAAGATGTTGAAGCGATCATCAATTGCTTGGTTGTTCTCGGAAAGGCTGAGAGTGAATTTGAAACTTACAAAACAAGAGATGGCTCGTGAAATCAAGAGAGAATTCAACTTGGAGGTGAGTGAAGATCAGTGTGGGAAGGCGAAGTCAAAAGTTATTAAAGAAAGGAAAGCTAGTCATGAAATCCATTTTTCAAAGATTTGGGATTATTAAGCAGAGGTTTTACTGAAGAATCCAAGATCTACATTTGAGATTGAGACTATTCCAGGGCCAAGAATTGGAAGGAAGCAAAGGTTTTATCATCTTTATGTTTGTTTTAAAGCACAAAGAGATTCTTGGAAACAAACATGTAGACCAATTATAGGATTAGATGGTGCTTTTCTAAAATGGGATATAAAGGGTCGTCTTCTAGATGCAGTTGGACGAGATGGAGATAATAAGATAGTTCCCATTGCTTGGGCAGTAGTGGAAATAGAGAATGATGATAACTGGGACTGGTTTATTAGGCTTCTCTCTCCAGATTTGGATTTTGGTGATGGAAAAAATGTAGCAATCATATTAGATAAACAAAAGGTTAGTAGTGTTACAAATTCAGTACTCAATACTCTTATTTTGATTGTTCACCTAACCTTTGATGTATTCTTTATTTTGTAGGGTTTAGTGAAGGCTATCCACATAATCTTTCCAGCAGTTGAACATCGACAGTGTGCCAGACACATAATCAATAATTGGAAGAGATATAGTCATGATCAAGATATACAACGCCTGTTTTGGAAGATAGCTCGCAACTACACCCGTGGAGAGTATGATAACAATATGGAAGAACTAAAAAGGTTAAATCTTCAGGCTTTTAATTCTCTACAAAAAAAACGATCCTCCATCATGGTCTAGAGCATATTTTAGGATTGGAACTTGCTACAGTGACATTCTCAATAATCTTAGTGAGTCTTTTAATAGAACTATTAGGCAAGCAATGAAGAAGCCTTTACTAGATATATTAGAGAAAGTTAGGAGACAGTGTATGGTTCGTACTGCAAAGAGGTTAGTTATTGCGCACAGGTTGAAGACAAGATTCACAAAGAGAGCACATGCTGAGATAAAAAAAATGATAGAACGGTCACAACATTGCACCATCTACATGGCCACAAATAATATGTATGAGGTAGAGCTGAATAGTGTTGCCTTTTCGGTAGATATGAATGAGAGAGGAAGTGGCAGATGGTTGGAATTCCATGTGTTCATGTTGCAAGTGTTATCATATCAAAGAAAGAAAAGGTTGAAGCTATGTGAATGAGTGTTACACAACAAAGAGGTGGAGAGAAACATAAAATGATGGTATTAGGTCAGTGGAAGGGAGTCTAGTGTGGCCTAAATTGGGTAGGCTAGGTGTATTGCTACCACCATGGAGAAGAGGCAATCCTGGAAGGCCAAGTAATTATGCTAGGAAGAAAGGAAGGAATGAATGCACCTCAAGTAAGACCAAGTTATCATGTGATAAGAGAGTCATGACATGCTCAAACTGCAAGAAAGATGGGCACAACAAGGCAGGTTGTAAGAATCCAACTGTTGAGTCTCTACCAAAGAAGCCAAGAGATCGACCAAGGAAAGATCAGGTTTGTTTCTGTCTTTGCAATTTTCAGTTCATTTCATACATAAACTCATATTTGTTTGTGTTTTTATTTGTTTTTGAATTAGGGAGTACAAGAATCACAAGCACTTCAAGGATCACAAGCACTTCAAGAATCACAAGGACGACAAGGATCACAAGCACTTCAAGGATCACAAATACCACTCGGATCATAAGGACAAGGTGTTTCACTAGGACTCGGATCACAGGGTTGGGGATCATTGTTTTAATGTTCAAATTAAGATGAGTTATGAACTTACTCTAGGTGAGGATTTATATATTTTGATGGCTTTTGTTTAATGACTCGTTGTATGAAGCATCTAGCTTCTTATTACCATTAGGAGTGCTGGACCATACACTGTATTTGATACTTTTATGAATATCATCTTCGCTATAAGATTTTATTACAAAGAACTTTGCTTCTGCATAGGTCTCAGGGAACTTTGACAGTCATGTTCTTCTTAACCACATACTCATGTGCTCTTTCTCCAAGCTTAAGCGCACCTAAATGAGCATTAGAAGAAATCACACTCACCATAACCGTCTCATTCGCAACAACTCCTTCCCTTTTCATGAGGTTCAAACAATTCGATAGCTTTCTCAAAACAATTATTCTTCGCATACCCATTGATCATGATACTCCAAGTAAACAAATTTCTGTGAGGCATTTCATCGAACATCTCTCGTGCATCTTCAACCATCCCGCATATACAGTACTCAGCAACCATAGAAGTCCACGAAACCACATCTCTCTATGAGAATTCTCTACATAAACATCATTCTGGAATCAGAATCTAACGATATGCAACAACAACAGAAGTCGAAAGAGAGAAATCGATTTGGTGTTTTTTAGAAATTAGTTGTTTATGGGTTAAGGTTATATATATGTTGTTGTATTTTTACCAAAAGTTACGATGATACAGTGGTCTTAGACTCGGTTTTGCTTAAGAGGAGGTCATGGGTTCGAGTGGAGTTAAATATTTAACGACGTGTCTTAATTGGCTTGGTCAATAAAAGCTTATGATTTAAACCGAAAGTCAACAAAAAATTGATGATTTAAATTGCCAATGAAAAAATTGAAGTTTTAAATGGTCAAAATTTGAAAGTTGGGGTTTTAAATGACCATTTTCCCAAATAAAATTTAGGGTAAGCTAAGTTACATAAAAGTTACATGAAATAAAGTTTATCTGCAAACTAAAGTGCTTAGAAGTTATTCGAACCAAACGGGTACTGGAAGTATGTAATTATGATTTCATTTTAAAAGACCCACAACCAAAATAAGTTGTACTGTGTTTCGTAAATAATTCCATATTGAATAAATGAAATAGAAATGAAAAAGTCATCCAAAATTGTTGGTTTCTCTGTCTTCTATCTCTCTTGGTTTCCTAAGTATTCTCATGGACAAGAAACACCAAAACATTGAATGCATCAAAATTCGGAGATAGAACAAAACTAAAGGTGGCTTTTATAGACATAATCTCACAACAAAAGGGGGGAAAAATACGAAAAACAAAAACAGCAAATCTGCTTGGACTGTTGCACTGGAGGAACTTGCAAGCTACAGTTTGAGTTTGCAAGCTTTAGTTCGAGTAATGTACTTCGGAGTGAGAATCAGTAACATGAATTCGTACGGTACAACTGCAGATTTGAGAAAGAAAAGAACCATAGAAGAAAACATCATCAACAAAAATATAAATCTCTATCAAGCTTTTAATACGAACAATCTGGATGGTGGAAACCGAACCTTGTTGCCGCTGAAGTAGACATTGACAATGATATTTACATCTGGAGAAACCTGCAAAGAGATGGAATAACATTATATTAAAGATATTGCTTCAGACCTTACAACGTAAAATCAAGGAAGAGAACTTTGTTTGTTAAAACCTTTTAGAGTTCACAGCGGTCGCTAGCAGCAGAATCAACCTGAGAGATTTTTCTATGGAACTATTCGTATTTTGAATGCTATCTGAAATCGTGACTCCCGTTTTGTTGAAGCCGGAGATTTTCTACAAGGGACTGGTAGTATGACTTTAGGCCCCGAATATCATTACCCTGAATACCAAACAGAGTAAGGAAAGACTATGTTTAAGCACAATACAAGAGGATTTTTATCTACTTTGTGGTAGTTTTGAGGAAGTAAAACTTATCGAACCTGTAACTTTTGGCAATACTGCTCCGCCAAGTCTTGTGGACAATTTACTGATGGAAAACTTTTCGACATAAGATGCATGAGAAATGCATTACCAAATTTTTCATACATGACTTTCTGAGCCATGATGATTTCCCCGAACAAGGAGTGCTATGTTTAAAACCAGATGCACAGGGAAGGAAGAAATCCAGTTAGTTATGGAATTATACTCCAGTATATACAACTGATGCTGACAGATAAAATGTGAAAGAAGAAAAGAGGATCAAAGTTTCTTATGCTTACAGTGTTCGCATCACTGAAGTCGAAGGATTTATCGAGTACACTGTACAAACAGCAGTTTGTTGCAAAAGCTTCGATCATGAAATTCTGAAAACCTGGAACCTGAAAGCAAACAATTCTTAATTATGTCATTTCCATGGAAAAAGCAAAGTTAATAAGATTATTTAGCAGGCATACCTTCTCCTCGCTATAAGGCTTGGCACACCAATCTTTTACAAGCCTAGTAAATATCTGCACGCATGCCTATTTTTATGGCAAAGAATAAACGAAGAGGGTAATAAGTAAGAGAAAAAGATCATCAACAGTATATGAAAATTTAACAAAAGGGTAACTGTTACAAACCTTACGTACGGTAATATCCTTGTGATTACAACAACTATTCAAAAGCAGCTGCATCATAGGATCTAGATACGCCCTACTTTTGGGCGTAAGGAAAACAGAAGAGAGATCATGGGTAGCTATCACATTAAGAAATGTATACAGCGTTCTTTGAAGCTCTATCAATTCCCTCATTTCCTACACACAAAAAAAAGACACGTGACAGTGGATATAAAGGACGCTACGATATCAACGGGTTTCCAATTGACATGTGCAAGATATCCCGGTAATCATGCATGGAGATTATAAAGTTGATTTAAAACAAAATCAAAGAAAATACCTCAGTTACAGCACCAGGGCGTGAGGGGAACCCATCTCTTGGAATTACATTGAATATCTTACCAGCAACCACGGGATATACTTCTTCCATTATTTCACGGAGAGCGCTGTTGAACTTGCAGATAAGCTGATTGAGTAATACCAGGAAACCAACCATTTCCTTTGGCTGCAACATTGCATAAGATTATTTAGTTGAGAAAGTTATCAAATTCATATGCTCAACCCGGCACATAGGAGTTTTAACTAATTATTATGTTGAGGAAATGAAAAAAATGGAGTATTGAACAACATAAGGTGAGATTTGAAATATTAGTTATACCTCACTGTCAGCAAGTAGCTGTTCCAAAGCCTTGGGAAGATAAGGAAAGACAGAGGACCCAAGGGTATCAACCATACGGTGTATGAACGATGTAACCTACAGAGAAGAGGAACAAGCCAATCACCGAACTGTGAATCAATATTTTTACAGAAAAATATGTAACACTACTGTCTACTGGTCACAATATGTAAACTTATTACATACAACTAAACTCGTACCTTACTCCGCAAAGGCTCAACCTTTGGAAACTCAATCAGAATCCTTAAAAGCACATCTAGTGTCTACATTACAGAAAAGGTTACCAAAATAAGTTGAATACATTGAAAGGCAGATTGCAAAACGATGTACGACATTATTCATAAGAGAGAGAAAAAACCATCTTTCGTACAAACCTGCTTAAACATGAGACCAATTCGAGGACGACTCGCAGTAACAAGACGTTCACTGAAGCCCTGAATTTCAAACAAAAGTGTAAGGACATGCCCAGGAGAGGGCAAAACTCAAAGTACCACGCAACAAATCTCTTTCTGGACAAACTAGAATAAAGGAGGACAAACCTTGCTGAGAGCATTAATTGCCATAATAGCAAACTGGATATTTGCAATTTTTACAGGAAAGTCTTCTGGACTTGTGACTTTTGCCTCCACAAGTCCTTTCTCAATCTGGCACAATCATATGGGAAGAGTCTAAGTAAATTTGATGATAAACAATGTCAGTAGTGTCATGCATACAAGAGAATAGTAGGAAGCAAAACCTGTTGACAAAGAGGAGTAAGCAGTAAAGACAGATAATCTGACTGCTTCTCAGCTGGGACATCCTCCAATCCTATGATTAAGCCAATGGCCTACAGTAAATTGCATTGGGAGATAGAAATTTTAGTTTAAGGTGCTAAAACAAGCGTCTTTCCCATTCAGAAGTACACATGAAAATAGAAGAGCTACAAGGGGCAAGTCATAACCTCAAAAATATGACTACCATCTTCAATTCCTGAAAGTTCTCTTGATGCAAAGTTCATGGTCGTCAGCTGGGTTAATGTATCTTGGAGGTTCTGATTTTTCCCAAAAAGAAATATTGGTTAGACAAATAATTAATCAAACAAATATATCGGATTTACCGAAATGGGTATAGACAAGAGAAAATCAATTCAAATAATTAATCAAACAAATATATCGGATTTACCGAAATGGATATAGACAAGAGAAAATCAATTCCTTACCTGCAGGATCTTGTCAATGAATGGAACAAGCTTTGATTTTAACAATTTCACAACTCTCATGAACAAGTAACAAGCTCTACGACTCACATGAACGTTCTGGTGGTGCAAACCTCTTTCATCAAGGAATGCAACAAGAACATTGGGAATGTACTGGGAATTTTCCTGAATAAACTTCATGTACCTTGTTATGTTTTCTAAGTACACTAGTGCAACTAGTCTGTGAGAATGACCAGGGAACTGTGTGGTCAAGAGCATTGGAATTAATTCACTTAAACATCCAGATCCCGTTTTCATGGCCTCCTCTGTCATAGACTCTCCAAGTGAATACAAAAGCGACAGCGCAGCTTCTACTTCTTCGACATTTCTCTCGGATGACAATTCAACAGCATTTGCTAGAGAGTTTCGAATGAAATGTTGAGTAACTTCAGGAGCAACACGTCCCACTGTACGTAACAAGACGAAGAGATCTTTTCTAAACTCGGACATTCTATCTTCCTCTTCCAACCCAATTTTATCCAGTGAGTTAAGGTTATTACGATACATAGGATCATAGCAAATCTGAATTCTAATCACTTCAAGAATCTGAGTAATGTGGAGCAATTGCTTCTCCTTTAGTGCAGGGAGGCCTTTGAGAGTTGAAACATAACCCAAGAGAAACTGGACGATACTAAAAGTAGAATCCACCTCACAGTTCTGCATGACATAAAAAACCGATGGCAGAACTTCGTTCAGCAAATCCATCGAGACTGCCTTGGTGTCCTCTGAGTTCAATCGCTTATGGCATTCTAAAACCTCAACAGCATAGCCAGTAAGCAAAGCAGATAATTTTGATACCAGTTCTGAATCAACATCTTCTGACACTAAACCAAAAACCCGACTTATTTGAAGGGTCTGCAAAAGGGGCAGTTTCGACTGGGGATCCATCCGCTTAGAAACCATGGCTAAGACACAACCAGCTGCTGCACCGCGGACTTGATCAGACAATCCATCAGACAAAATCAATTCAAAAAGTAGCGGAACAAATGCATCATTTGCAACCAAACCAATGTCAATCCAAGAAACAAATCTTCTCATACAATCTAACACAGTAGCAGAAAGATCCGGATCAGAACTCCTATACAATGACACAATGTCATACCACGCTCTAGCAATCTGAGGTACACATTGTTGCCTCATTGCATCCTTAACTCGAGCAGCGACAGATATCTCTTCTGCTGTCCTAGGGTAATCCAAGCTAATCAACTCATCATCCAAACCATTCAAAACCCGACAAAACATATCGATCACAACAGCTCCTTTACTCAAGTGCCTCATAAAATCAACAAACACCGACGACCAAACCAAAGGATACTCAAAATAGATCAAAGTTACCAAAACCTGAGCAAGCTTGTTCTTAACAAATGGCGGTCCTTCAACAACCCTAACAGCATTCTCATTATCAATAACCTCCAAACAAGCCATCGAGAACACTGATTTCCTCACATAACTCTGCTCATCCAAGCTCAATGATCCGTACTTGACCCTCAATACATCCTGCAGCGTTTGCAAACACCAGAACTGAACTTGTACAAGCTTACAAAACCAAAGCTTCTCAATACATATACTACATATAGATTGAGTTTCTTTGATTTGTTGACAATAACTAACCGCCTGAGACTGTAACGCTGAATCAACAGCACCACCAGATTCAAAGCTAATTAGTATTGCCTTTTCAAGGTCATCCATTGTTAACAAAAAACCTAAAACCCAGATTCAAAAATCTGGTCTTTAGTCAACAATGCCTCAAAATCAGTATCGTCACCGAGTCCGAAGCTAGTTCGTCTCCTTCACCGTTCTCTTAAAACCAAAAAAGGCGAATCTTTTTTAGTGGGTATCGCTCGAGGGCTTACCAGAAGTAAGGATCTTCGCGATTATGATACAACAGAGATCGGATTTTTTTGGGAGAGAGAGCTATAATAGAGAGAAAGGAACTGGAAACCCTAAGCTGAGTTTCTTCGAATTCGAGATTCAGTGAATGTTTTTTTTTGTGAAAAGCTTTATAAAGGAATTTCCTTTGAGGAAGATTTATACGAAGAAAATATTGTGAGAGAGACTGGGAAGAAGCAAACGGAGCGTAGGGTTTTTATACAGATTTTTATCAGCGTGCAGAAATTTTCCCAAAAACTGTAAGTAATCGGGAAATAAATTATTAAAACATTTAATTATTTAACCACGAGCCAGTTTTAGGAAATCGACCCATGGTCTTTATTAAGCCCAAATCGTCGGTACCTCGAAGATTTGTTTTTTTTTCCTCAAATTATTATGATATTATGAAGAGATACTTTAGAGTCTCTACAATATATTATTTTATTAATTTTTATTATTTATTTAAATTTTAAATTATTAAAAAATTCTTAAACCAATCACATATAAACAATTGTTATACGAGTTTCTAAAAAAATACAAAAACTTTTTACTCCTCTGTTTCAAAATAATTATCATTCTAGGTTATTTCACATATATTAAGAAAACATATTAAAAATCTATTTTATCCCTAATTAATACAATGTTTTATTTGATATGAGTAATTAATAAGTTTAAAAATAAGAATCAAAATGAAAAAATTAATCATAAATGTGCATTGAAATTGCAGAATGATAATTAATTTGAAACAAAAAAATAAAGCTAGAATAGTAAGTATTGTGAAACGGAAAGAGTATGTTAGAGTATTTCTATCTAAGGGTTTTAGAGCATGTTTATTGGTCATAACCCCTAATGAAATTCTTAACAAGTTTATAATATTAAACTAACACTAAACTTAGTTTAAAATTCCATAATTCTTTTTTTTTTTAAAATCTTCCATTTGGTTAGAACCCTTTTGTGGTTCTTAAGAAAGAAAAAAAAATTACTTTAAAAACTATTTTCTAAAATTTGAAAACATACAAACATTTTATAAAATCTAAATTATATTACATTTCATTTCATGAAAACATTAACGTGTTCAAAAGCGATTTCAGAGTATCAATCAAAAGCGTATACCATGTCTTTGTCATGATCTGAATTTTATGGTTTATGGCTCATTCAGAAGTGAAAGCTATTCTTTTTCTTTGAAGTTTTGTAAAAAGTATATATATATGCTCCTTTTTTTTTGTCACAACACATATCGACTCTGCATTTTAACTGGGCTTGGCCCAATTCCATCTACAACGGTCGTGTGAGAGATTAGTATCATGTGCGGTAGAAACCACTCAAGTTTATGGTACACCTTTCTCTCCCGACCGAATCCACACCGTTCACTGTCACGGATCTGATCGATGACCCGGTAACATTTAGACCGGTCGAACCGGACAATTTAGGATTTTTTTTTTTAGGTTATGCGTATATCACTACATTATTTTGTTCGCAGCCTCTGAAGAATTTTGCATTAATGCGATCAAATTCGGAAGGCGATTCTCGACGGCGAGGAACATGAGAGGTAAAGAGAATAGGTTTTCGTATCGATTTCTGTTTTGTTTTTCCATTGATCTGACTTTTGTTGAATTTGGGGTTTTCTGTTTCCGATCCGGCGATGGCGATTTTGAGTGGTGGTGCGGAGGAACATGCTAGGTCTAAATCAGAGAGAGAGACCAGAGAGAGAGAGAGGGGTCGAATGATAATGAAACCTACAAAAATGTTGTCGTTGGTATTAATTTTTTTTTAATTTACTAAATAGAACCAATCAGAAATAAGAGTTCTACAGGTTCTGTTTTCAGATATGGGCTTTTTTTTAATTTATTTTTTATTTTTGGCCCAAAAATTGTCTAGAATTTTTGATGGATCTGTTTTTAGAGGGATTCTAAAAAATATATATATAAAACAAAATATAAATAAAATATAAAAAAAAATTTTAGAAAAGGAGAAATGGGTTATTAAATGAAAAACTTTAAATATTTTTTTTAAGTACTCTTCTAACATTTAACTATTATTTTATAGATCTAAATTATTAAGAATATGTGAAAACTTCTTAATAGAGGTCTTAGATACTTTCTCCACTCTAATTTTTTTATTTTTTTGTTATTATTATTATTATTTATTTTTTTGCTAAAAACCCATAAAAAAACTTTCCATTGGGATACTCTTAAGATTTGTCTCTTCTTATGCATTGTGCATATAATCTCTTGTGTATTGTTTCTAATTTTTTTGGTTATTTTGTAATTGTACAATAAAAGTGGAACTATCATCACTAATTAACACCATTTCGTATTGTTTTAATTTTTTTTGGTTATTATTTTGTACCATTATCTTGTACCATACAAAAAATTATACAACTTTGTATAACTAATCGAACCTAATATATATATATATATATATATATATCAAAACAAAACAAAACACAGCTGATATTTCTTAGCTTTCTTGTGTTGTATTTCATTTTGATGTTGTAGAAAATGATGAGAACACATATTTTTGTAGGAAAAATCGGAATTAGTGGTTTTTTATACGTTGTTATCATGCTACTTATATGATCCAAAAGAAGAATCAAGATTCCAATAAGCTTAAAGATCTAGTTATACATTAAAAATATCTAAGGGAAGAAGGCACAATACCCTATGGAAAGTCAGATGCAAGTGCCCAAAAAAAATATGTAAGACTATGTCCATTGGTGTTTCTTACCAAAGGTTTAGAATCTCAAAACCCTAAAAAATAAATAAAAATAAAATTATCTCAAAACCGGTATTCATTTAAGGATTTTGAGAATCCACCAAAACCTTTACGTGGCAGACAACGATTGGTTCGCGTTAAAAAAAAAATCAGACGGTAAAAACCAATTTTTTTCTTCTTCTCTCGCGATGCTCTCTCTCTCTTTGGTCTCTCCCTCTACGAAGGCGATGGCGATTCCGGTGATGGCGATTCCGGTGATATTATCAGAACCGGCTATGCATGAATCGATATAGCCGATCTCTCCCTCGTCGGTTTCTTTTTAGTGTGGTGGATAGTTTTCACCGGCGATTCGTCTTCTTCTCCTCTGGTGCTGGTATTGATTCTCTCCCTCTGCATCAATCGATTTTTCTCCTTTTGTTTTTGGGTGTGTTTGATTTTGGTTCTAATTTTGGAGATTGATGAAGATTTCTAGGGTTTATGTGGTCTGTTTCTGTGAAATTGAGATGGGATTGTGATGTAATTCATGTTCTTGAAAGTTTCTCTTCTCAAGAGCTTGTTTGATTTTGTATAATTCAGTGATTTTTTTGTTATGTGAATAGATTCAAAAGAATGATCATTGTTGAATTTATGAGGGGTTAAGGATGGTAATAGATATGGAATTTGTTTGGATTTGATGTTTGAAGATGAACAGAGAGACACACGTAGAGGATTTTTCATGATGTGGATATGAATTTCGTCAGCATTCTTCTTGTCTTTGGTCACAAAATCATCTCATAAGACTTGAAGATTAAGAGAGTAGGTTACATACAATGCAAGTTCTTAGAGATATGTTTAAACTGCAGTTTTTAGAGATTAAGAGAGTAGGTTACATACAAAGCAAGTTCTTAGCGGTATGTTTATTCCCATGAATAGTACCTTGCTGCTGCTATCGATGAAGACGAAATCACAAAGTTCACAGACGTTGTCAAGGAATTTGATAGCATGACTGCATATGAAAAGTCTAAATAATACTCTCTTTTACTTTTGTTTGATCTTAATCATGGAATTGATATTGTTGCAGGATTCATGGAATTGATAGGGTGAATGAGAAGCTGAAGGCCAAGGAGCTTGAGGAGGATACCTAAACATCTTTATCCATAGTTTTGCTTATTAAACTACTACTGGTTTATATCATCACTCTGTTCGTTACTCCATATCCAACTCTTTGTTAATTTTATTGTGTCTGGTTTCGAGTCTTTTTAAGATTTTTTTAAGAGGTTTTTGTCAACATTGATTTGTTTGATACTACATTTGTTCTCTGTGTCTCGTCACTTCATTTATCAGAACTTCTCGAGTCTTTGGAGATTTTTTTCTTCTTTGAAAGATTTGATAAAGTGAGAGATTTACGTCTTCATCTGGAAACGTGTATATATAATTATATATAAAAATATATATATATATATATATATATAATGAAACAAAAATATCAAAATTTAAAACCATATTAAAGAAAAATAATTAAAACAACACAAGTCCAATACATAAATATTAAATTGTTTAATTAAAAGATAAAAACAACCCTCAAAATCAAATGTTTAGAAAAGAAAAAAATGTGAGTGTTTTAGAACTAATTTATAAATTTATTAATAATAACAAATAAATCTTTAATTTTTCAAAGTATTTACATAATTTGTTTCTAAATCAAAAATCGCGTTTACAAAATGAAAACGACGCTTCCATCGCGTTTCCAAATTAAAAAATTTTAAAAATACATTTCTATTGCGTTTCTCCGCATTTCTGTTTCCATGTAACCTAGCATAAATGTAATATAACAAAATTTTATACTTTGGAGAAGAGCATGAAATCTATGTTCGTTAAGAAACTAAAAAAAATCTTGATCGTTTCAAAAATGTCTCACTAATGAAAAACGAAAATACTATCAGACGAACACTTGACTGGTGGACAACCCACACTACACAAATATCTTGCCATAAGTGAGACGCATAAATAATGGGAGTGCTACTATGAGATCTTTGAGGGCTCACAACAAGTACACTCACACATTGTAAAGTTTTTTTTTGGTAAAACTAATTTTGGGCTCAATTATTACGGTACTCTACTACATCATGATTATGGGCCTTATTGATAAAATAATACAACCCAAACGGCCCGAATTGAAACGTGTGTTGGACCCACGGATCTTTTAAATATCAATTACTTTCGTCACCTTCCTAATTTACGTTAAAACCGATTCTTCTCCAGATTTGCTTCAGATTATGTAAGCAACTATTGATCTTGCAGAGATTCAACAGATTCGAAGGTTTTTTTTTTTTTTTTGGTTCCGTCTGATTCAAAACAAAGCTATGAAATTCAGATCAAGAACCCTAATTTCACAATTCTGAAATGTGGAGAAAATAAAAATCCTGAAATTTCTCTGATTTTTTTTGTTTTCTATCAATGGTTACACCATTACCGAATTTGAGACTATTTCTTATCTTCTTAGTCTTCTTCATCTCTGCTTCTATCTTAGTTGACTCACAATCACAAGATTCATCCCTTAGCCCACCACCGCCGCCTCAATCCTTATCTCCACCGTCGCAGCAACGATTCTCGTCTCCTCCTCCGGTAAAGGTCGAGGGTAACAAGGCGATTCACGAGAAGCATCATCACCGGAGAAAAAAATGGAGACAGGGAAAGAACCATAACCATCATCATCATCGGAAACAGAAGCTGAACACGGGAAAGACGGTGGGGCTTTTCTTCATCGGTGTAGTTGCTGCTTTGCAACTAGTTGTTGCTGCTTTCTTGCTTTTCAAAAGAAGACAGATTCTTCTTCACATCAATCATAATACACACTGAAATCAAAATTCTTACAGCTACACAAAGATTTAGGCTTCTTCTTCTGATCTGGATCTTGTTCACCAGAAATCTGACATTTTTGCAGTTGGAGTTAAGTCAATCTCTCAATTTTGGTCTTTTATCTGTAAATTTTTAGTCTTTTGACTGCAATTTTAGATCTGAGTAATCCAAATGTCCTGATGAAAATTCAATTCAAAATCTTTACTCTTGCAGACATATTTGTTTGTTATGGTCTCAATTTGGAACCAGTCGTTTGAAAGGAAAAAAAAACTGAGTTTTGGGGGTTGTTTGTTAGTAATGTTAATGACACATTTAGAACTATCATTGTGTTCTTGATTCTTAGTGATAGATCTTAAGTTAAACAGAGACTGAAGGAGGATTGTACGCATCATGTCTCCTGCCTTTTTGTATGGTTTCTTTAGAGTTAATGTCATACATATCATGTAGAATAATTGCAGTGGACCTATCTAAACTTCTGGATTTGGGACCACTGGAAACCCATGTGAGAGTCTGGTCCTAAAAGTTAGCATCTCTTTGTTATTTTTCCAAATTTTGTAAGGTTCGTAGAGGTCAATGTTTTTTAGATTTTGTTTTAGCCAATGATATTATATACAGTGTGAACAACTTCAGGATCTTTAATGAAAAAAAGCACTCACATGCAATGTAATACTGTTGACAGGTTTTGAAGAATTACAAGGAACACAAAACAGAGAAGCATCAAAGGGAAAAGAAAGAGAACATGTGTTGTTGTTTTAGTCAAGGATTTTCAATCTTTTTTTTTTTTTAGCCGGTTCCTCCGAGGACACCCTTAAGCTTCTTGACGGTAGCAACGTCAAGGAAAGTAGTACCCACGACGAGTTCAGTGGGAAGATTGTTAGCAAAGAGTGCGAAATCGAGAATCTGCAGACCAGGATTAGCGCTGTTGAAAGTGATAATGCCTGCAGCAGTGGATTTTCCCGCATTGATCTGAAAATGAAGCAACCCCTGTGGGAAAATCATGACCTGTCCAGGTTTAAGCGTCTGCACATAGACAGCGTTCGCGGAGGAGATAAATCCAGCGGTAATGGAGCCGGAAAGGACATATAGAACCTCAGAGGCACCAGGATGAGTGTGCATTGGGATCACACCTTTAGGAGCTAGGTCAAGTCTACCTGTTGAGAGGCCTAGACCGTTCAGACCCGGGAACTGGGCAACGAAACCAGGAGTGACCGCGGCGCTGATGATGTTTGTAGTGTTTCCAGGAGTGCCTAAGCCAGAGAAGACAAAGTCCGTCGCTTTGACATGAATGGGACGGATGCAAGGGTAACCCGCAGGGGTTTCACCGCGTTTCAGGTTTGCGACACAGAAGTCTTGAACAGAGGCATTGGATAGAGCAAAAAGGAGAGATAAAAGGAAGATAATGCGAAACATTTTGACTGATTGGTTTAAGAACTAACTCTCTTTTTTCTCTCTATTCTTCTCTCTTCTCTTCAGTGTTTATATAGAGAGGCTGATGGATAAACTGTGTGGTGAACATTCGAAAGACGGAGATAAGCTTTTGGAAACCATTATGGACGTCCGAACAACAAGGACCACTCTTAGATACAAACAAAATGCCTCTTTTCTTTGCCTGCCTGTTCTGCACCATTGGATCGCTGGTGATCTTAATAGTGATGTAGACACTGAATCACTGATATTTATCATTGATGAAGAAGTTTTTGTTAAAGGATAAGCCGATAGATTCGGACCGCGGAGTCAAGGAATTTGAGCAGAACAGAGAGCAAACAAATTAAAAGACATCAAGGTCAACTTTTTTATTGAAGACTTAGCTTGTGGCTCAAGTAAGTAGAAGAGAGCAAATCAGGTCCATAAGACACTGCGTTTACTTGGGTGGTTGGAGTTATGAGTGAAGGGCCAAAGATTTTGTGACAAGTTGGGTTATTAAGTTGACGTAGAAAATACGAGGGAGAAGATGTGAATACGTTGTGTTGTAACATAGTGTGGACCAGAGTCACATGTGAAGAGCCATTAAAAGACACTATTTGACAGCAAGAAGAAGCTAAAGAAAGATTCTTACAAGGATCTTAGATCCTTTCTATTTTTGTTGTATGCTACTACCAATGTGTGGAGTAAAACTAAACGTACAACAATGATCTTTTTCTTTTGGTCAGAACTCAGGAAGTGAACAATATGTGGATGAACTGTGATATATAAATTGACAATTATGGGCTGAGAGTTTGACATTGACCCAAAAGAATAACAAATAGGCTTTGGCCCATAAATGAGTTTTGGCGGGAAAAGAAAAGGAAGGTCCATTAATATTTCATAGTTACGTTTTGTGAAAATTGCACAAAATGGTGGGAATTTCAGGTTAGGTGTCAAAAGATAGACATTGCAATTTCTATGTTAAGTACCAAATGAAACCAGTCAACCTTTAGATTACTCAAAATTAGGGCTGGGCATATGGGTATTCGGGTCAGGTACAGGTTCGGATCCTATCGGGTACATGTTCTGTTGGGTATTGAATTTTTATACCCATATAGATAGCTACAAATTTTCGGGTCGGGTACAGGTTCGAGTTTTTCGGGTACAGGTTCGGGTCCGGTCACAAATAATTATATCAAAAAATTATGGTACAGGTTCGGGTACAGATTCTTTTACGTTCAATTGTACTTAAAACTATTTTTTTCTCTAAAAACTACAAAAAATAACCTATAAAATGAAAATATTTGAATAAAAAACAATACAAAACATTTAAAATACCAAATCTAAAATTTAAACTAATTAAAAATGTGACAAAAAGTACCTAGACCTGGGTATATGGGTATTCGGGTCGGATACAAGTTCGGGTCCTATCGGGTACAGGTTCTGTCGGATCTAATAAATTTATACACATACAGGTAGCTATAAATTTTCGGGTCGGGTAGAGGTTCAGGTTTTTCGAGTCGGGTACAGGTTCGGGTATTCGGGTACAGGTTTTTTTGTCCAGCCCTACTCAAAATTGTAAACAAAATCAAATCAAATCTCTTTCTAACGCTACACACGGTTAAGTTTTGCAATATGTATCTCTCAGTTGATATTTTTAAAATCCATAACCCCACCCAAAAAAAAATAAACGCGTTTTCTATCCAAAATCACGATTAGATCTTAATCTAAACCGGTTTTAATCTCTAATTCGGAGTAGACCGGATAAGATTTAAAATGCTCTGTTTTTCTAATTTTAACCATATAACCAATTCTCTCTTACAAGTTACAAACACATGCAACGCCAATTCGCCACCATTTTTGTTTTCTCCTGAAGATCACAACCACTCTAATGGCTTCCATCTCAATAACTCTCTTCAAGAGATTCATTTGGTGGATATTCGATAATTTCGATTACCCAATCCTAATCAAGCTCGCAGATTCCTTCTTATCTTTATATTTCCTAATTCTCTGCGATCTCCGGCCAATCACCGTCGATTTAAACGACGGAGAAACCACCGTACATTTCTGGATCGCCGGCCACCGTAAAACCACCAGACCAAACCTCGTAATGCTACACGGTTACGGAGGAAATTCGAAATGGCAATTCATCCACCAAGTCTCAGATCTATCGAAATCGTTCAATCTCATAATCCCAGATCTAGTTTTCTTCGGGAAATCTTACTCGAGAAACACAGACCTGACCGTCGATTTTCAGGCGAGGAGCATCGTCGGAGGTTTGAAGAAGCTAGGTTGTTGCGACGACGGAGGTGGTGGTGGTGGTTTATCGGTTTACTCGATTAGTTACGGTGGATTTGTCGCGTATAGAATCGCGAAGATCTGGCCGGAGATGATTGAGAAATTGGTGATTGTGAGTAGTGGAGTCGGGTTTACGCAGCAGCAGAAGATGACGGAGATGAAAAAACACGGCGGAGATGTATCGGAGATTCTTGTACCGAGAATTCCGAAAGATCTCCGGTTATTGGTTAGGGTTTCCATGAATACCGGTCTCTCGTTTCTTGATTGGATTCCAGATTTCATTCTCTCCCAATTCATCGCTGTGAGTTTTGATAATTTCTCTGGTTCCGTTATTTTTGTTACATTTCTCATTCTGGCCCGTTATTTGTTTTAGTTTAAAAGTTGAACCCATATGTTTAAAAATTTAAAGAATAAGCCCTTATGTTTCGGTTTTTTTTTTTTTTTTTTTCAGGTGATGTATGAGACAAATCGGCAAGAACTTCTTGATCTAGCCAAGAATTTGCTCGAAAGAGAAGAAGAATCAGAGTTCTTTGCAATATCACAGGTTTTTTATTCTTATGAAATATATTAAGATCTTTAGTTTTTTATCACTATACAATTCTAACTGAATGATTAAAACTTTGATGGGTTTATTCAGTAAACGTTAATCGTTTGGGGTGATAAGGATAATGTATTCCCCTTGGAGCATGGACATCGTCTACGAAGGTAAATGATATCGTTAATTAATAAACAAAATTCTATAACAATTTTTTTTCAATGATGTCTTTTTCATGTGTATTTTTTTTTTTACCAGGCATTTACCAAACTCGAGTTTAGAGATATTGAAGGAAATTGGACACGGTGTGAACATTGAAGCACCAACTACTCTTAACAATTTGATTACTTCGTTTGTCTTAGGTGTTTCCTAATTAATTTATATTCCTGTATAATCCCAATTTTTTTAACCATAGTAAATTTTCATATATATATATATTGTATGTTCAGACTTTTCAGAGCACATTCCAAATCGTAAATCTAATAATATAATGTAAACTGGCGCGAAATAACCGGTCACATTAGAAATTACGAATATTATTAAGTGCCTAATCACAGTGCATCGGGATAGGGGTAGATAACTTGTATCCCAAGCCACATTTCAGCAAAACGAAAAGTAATTCCACAAACAAAAAAAGTTGAAAATCTAAAATTGTTGCCCATATAAGCGGTTTTGATTGGCCGACTGACCAATGTATATACGTAAATTATATTCTGCTAAGTTCGTTTTGGTTTTTTGCTCTGAAGTTTGTATTGATTCTACAATTTCTACTGAATCAATAAAAAAACAGTGATTAATTACTTGAAGTACAAGGAAGATATTTTCAGTTATAAATAAAAGGAAGGCAACGAATTGTATACAACCTGAATACCTGATTCAAGCCGAGAGTGACAGGGACTAGCTTTATTGTATACTTAAAACACACTATATATAGTTTCTTGTTTTCAAGAATTCGTATCCAAAACTCAAGATGTCTCTCTTCTTTGTGGTGAGAAAGATCTCGAAAGTAGCATGGGGCTTCCAGACTCATATAAACAACATAGATTCAACCATATGTCTCATCAAAAACGAAGACTCGACCATATGGTCCGTTGCAATTTATAAAAGTAGCCTCCAAAATCTCAGGTCTGGCACTGCGTATAAACAACGAAGATTCAACACCGGAGCGTATATAGATACGGCCAATGCAAATTAATTTTATTTGATGATCTAGTCTATGTAACATCGAAACTTTTTCTATAAGTTGGAGCCTTGCATACTGAGAATGGGTCCAAAATATTAAGGATTTGTAAAGAAAATCACTATAGGTCGCAGTGCTTTTGCACTCCTAGCACTGGACCATAACTCCTATGCATTTCTCTGGTTTGTTCCAATCTTCAAGCTACTCGAATTCAAAAGGGGTATATGGACTTTTTTTTTTTTGGTCGTCATTCTTCTATTAAAGGGTAGTTGTAAAAATACTATTTTTGGTGTGTACATTCGCAAAAATACCATTTAGAGATGTCTATTTGCAAAAATGCCACTAATTATATATTTTTAAAGTCTAAATCTTAAAATTATAAATGATTTTTAATAAAAAAATCTCCTCAACTATTTTTTTAGTAAAAAAAACCCTCAACTATAAACACTCCGTCTACAATAACATTTAATCCCAATAAAAATTATTCTTTTTTGTTACAAAAACGACAAAACGTTTTAAATATTGACCAAAACATCAAGTTGTTTACAAGAAAACAACAGAAGTGCGCAAAGAAGAAATTAGCTGCAACTTGTGTTCAATATCGCTTTGATTGGAGATTATATGCTTCAATAAAAAGTTGGTCTATGGTTGTGAGATCCTACAACAAAACTCACATATGTTACTCAATAGGTGTGGTGAATCTCTATAGTGCACCTAAGATTGCGACTGATTTTTTGATGAGTTTAGCATTAATCACGATTTACATTACACCTACGATCACGTTTTTTGTTTGTCATAAGATTCACTTTGTGTTGTTTTCCTGTAAACAATTTGATGTTTTGGTCAACATTGGAGACGCTTTCTCGTTTTTGTAACAAAAGACAATAATTTTTATTAGGATTAAACGTTATTGTAGATGGAGTGTTAATTTTATTAACGAAGTATAGCTGAAAGATTTTTTTATTAAAAAAATAGTTGAGGGGATTTTTCATGATCCGATGATAGTTGAGGGAATTTTTTATTAAAAAATCCAATTATAAATCCTAAAAGATGTTTTGACCCCTAAAACCCTTTAAACCCTCAAAATTAAACCATAATATAACATAGTTAACCAAACATAAATATATAATGAAACAATAATTTTGAAAAATGGTTTTTGTATTAAAAATAGCATTTGAAAAATTGTATGTCTTAAAATTTCTCTAAGTAAAAGATTTATGGACTTATTCATAGTATTACGTTAGTAAGATTATGTTTGCGTCGTCACACAATTTTTCGCAGAGAGAATCCAGCAAAATAAGGAAGGCATTCTTATCTCCTTGACAGAAACCCTAGCCGCGAAGAAAAGCTATAAATATGTTTGTAAATTCCTCATTGAGGGGGATCCGCAGCTTTTCACAGAAGCACTTGTAAAATTGATTCGGAGTAACATCAATAAAGAAAACATATCTTCTTATCTTTTGCATTCCGTGATTCGTAACATAGAAATCTTCTTTCCTTAAACCCTAGACAAATTATATTGTTCGAGTTTCGACTCCCACAGAAAATTAAAAAATATTTCATCTGCATATTATGCGGGGAATCATCTAGTTTACTTATTATATAAAGTTACTAATGTGAATGTAACACCTATCAAGGTATGTTTCAAAACCAAAAAAACACCTATCAAGGTTATAGTTTACAAGAATGCAATATTTATCAATTCTTCTATTATATAAAGTTACTAACGTAAATGTAACACCTATCAAGGTATGTTTCAAAAACAAAAAAACACCTATCAAGGTTATAATTTACAAGAATGCAATAGATGTCAATTCTTCTATTATATTTTGACATGTCTTAAATTCTTTAAAGTTAATATAGTTCGAAATAAATTACATATTTTGCTATAATTATATTACTTCCTGTTTTTTTTTATAACATTTTATTGTCTAATTTTTTTGTTTTTTTTTTGGTTTACATAAACACTATTAAATAGTGGACCTAGCCAACATTCCTAGGATTCGTTTACAGAAACACTTCATGTTATACAAATTTGTTTTTTTTAATTATTTTCTAAAATAAATTAACTAATTAAGTAAAATGAAAAATCTCCACTTTTGAAAGTTTGTGTTTTTCTCTTCAAATAAATTAAAAATTTTGTTTTATCATGTAAATGTTCGTTTTCAAAATTTAAACAAATCTAACGGGTCGAGTCACATTTATTCGCTCCAGATGTCTGACACTGGCACAATCTCTTTTAGTCTTTAACCTCCATAACTCTTAATAAAATTCAGATTCAGAGTAAGTACAGAGACCCCAAAAAAGATCTTATTTTTTAAAAAAAAGTTTAAAATAAAAAGATAAGAAACATTTATATATATTCCTCTCAAATCTCTCTCTGTCTCAGACTATTTGTCTACAGACGACAAGTAGATTCCCTTTTTATTTTTTTTGTGCTTTTCCAGCAATCCAATAATTGTCTTATAATTTCTCGAGAAAAAAAAAAAAAGATTCTTGTCTATTTCCCGAGAAAATAATCTCCATTTCCTCTCTGCATATTATCTGTTCCCGGAGCTTGTTTCTTTTCCCTGCTTTGAAAGGTAACTGCAAATAATCTCCAATTTTTTTTTCTTCCTCTTTGCTTTTGCTTTAAGGATTCATAGATTTATGTATCTTTTGGTTTCTGGGTCTTATGGAATCAATCAGTTTCTACTTTTTGATGAAATTATATCTCTAGGCTACTTATAGAACAACTCTTTACTTGTTCTTTTTTTTTTTTATATCTATTTATAGATCTCTTTCATAAAAACATTGACTTGTACCTTTGTCCGAAATTAAGGGTTTTGAGATTCAAACATAACTAAAAAAAAAAAAAGTTTTGTTTTTTGTTTTTTAGATCAATCAAGAATTGAGGTTGATGGAATCAAGAATGGAAGGAGGAGGAGAAGTGTTTTCTGGATTTGGAGAGAGATACCAAATGGATGGTAAATTGTTGCAGAATTTCCAGAAGAGTTTTGTTCAAGTTCAAGACATTTTAGATCAAAACCGGCTTTTGATCAACGAGATCAATCAGAACCATGTGTCCAAACAAGCAGATCGCTTGGGACGAAATGTTGATTTGATAAGAGAGCTTAATAACAATATCAGAACTGTGGCTACTCTTTATGGAGATCTCTCTCATTCTTTCGCTAGATCGATCGATGCTTCATCCGAAGGCGAATCTACTGGGACACTGAAATCTGATGGTAAGGCTAATAACCAGAAGAGATATAGATCCGGGTAATGTCACACACACAAAAAAAAAGAATCAGTCTTTGTGTTATGTAGATTCAGTGCTAATTTGAGTGTGGATTTTTAAGGAATGACTTCTTGTTGTTGTTGTTATTGATCTTAAATACATTAATATTGTGTATTGCTTTGAGGGTCTTCAAGTCTTCAACAGTGTTGGCTTCTGTAATTTCTGTTGAAATGATATCTACATAAATGTTCATGTCTTTGATTCTGAGGTAATAAAAGAAATTCCAAGTTCACCAACAAATACATTTATGACAAGGTATGTAATTACAGCTTTGGGCTACTAAGATTCTCTAATATGAACTTTTTCTTAAGTTTAAAATATGAAGTATGGAACCCAATCAAAATAAGATAAATAGAGAAATGTTAAGTGTACTATACGATCTGATCTAAAAACACAAGAAGGCGATTTAAAAAGATGATGATCACTGTTGCCTTTTGTGCTTGCATGATCCTTAAGTCAAAAAGGTAACGGAGACTTGTAGTTTTAGACTTTAGTTAGATATTTTATTCCTTCTCCATTTTTACACAAGTTTCCAAGTTGTAAGTTTCCAAGTTGTTTTTAACAACACAAAGCTCCTTTTTTTTTAATTATTTATTTGGCTTTTGGACAAGAGAATCCAGGCTAACTCTTTGATTTTTTTTTTTTATCAACAAATTTACTTCATTCATTTAACCGATCAAAATACAAAACAAAAAAATTAAGCATCTTTCGATATTACTACAATATAATTGAAATGCAATAAAATAAAGAACAGATAGATCAGAAGATGATAGACAACAGATCCAAAACATGCCTCAAATGCATCAAAAGGGTCTTCACGGCAAAGCTGGAGAGTCTCAGATTAGCCACTTTACCATGTGACTTTGAAATTCCCGGCTTAAAGCATGGGGGTTAGACCACTCTTCATAAGAGGGAAGAAAATACGACCATGCTCACAGAGATGGAAGATGGTGGAATTGAACTTTTCGACCGAGAGTAAATTACAAGATTTGAAAATCCAGAAAACTTTGATCTTCTCTCCACAGAAAAGATATCGAGCTCGCAAATTACTGGATTTGAGAATCCAGAAAACTTTGGCTCTCTCATACGTGGAGATATGAGTCTCGACGATTAATGGAATAAGACACAATGAAGGCGAATTACTGGATTTGAGAATCCAGAAAATTCTTTGGTTCACTTCATGTATATTGCTCCTTTTTCACAGGGTCCAATTTTTATATAACATTTTCTCTCAATACCTAATCTCAACACCGGACATTAACCTCAAATAACCCTTACCCTTTAATGAATTATGCAATACCGTTTTTACCCTTACGAAATTTTTTGAATTTTTTGAATTTTGAATTTTGACTTGCGAAATTTTTATTTATTATTTTTTACAATAAATGTTTTAGTTGTACCAAATAATACCAAGTTGTACAAAGCGTATATATAAAAAAAGAAATTATTTATATGAAAATTCAATTATATCATACATCAACACAATACATCACCGTAATAATAAAATAGAACAACAAAACATCATAGCAAAACTCCTATTGTCGAGTAGAGCTTTGCGAAGTTACTGGGTTGATATCCTGCAATCAGAAGTTGTACCAATTAATACTCAGTTGTACCAAATAATACTAGGGAATACTAAGGATAGTTGTACTATATCGAGTTATGTTTAGTGTAAATTTTAATACCAAATAATACTAAACCTAGTTGTACGAAGTAATACTAAGGTTAGTTGTACCAAGTAATACTTAGTTGTACTAAGTAATACTTAGTTGTACTATATCGTCTGAACTAGGGAATACATAGTTGTACTAGGGAATACTAAGCATAGTTGTACCAAGTAATATTAAACCTAGTTGTACCAAGTAATACTTAGTTATACTAAGTTTTGTGGTAGTTGTACCAAGTAATATTAAGGTTAGTTGTACCCAATCATACTTAATTGTACTACATCGTCTTTACAAACGTAAATATAAACCCTAATTTCGTTCTTTTGATAAACTATCCACAAATTAGATATATTTAATAGTTGAATCAATCAAAACTCATATAAAAAGTTCACACTAAACATAAATCTATTAAGAAAAGAGTTTTACCTTCCACAATTTCATATTCGAAATAGGATTCGAGATATGTATCCAAGAGATGAAAGGAGACGAAAATAGAAGAAGGAAGAGGCGAGCGAGTAAGAAGATGAAAGACACAAAGAGAAAGAGAGTAGATTTCGCGACGCGACAAAGAACGACAAAATTTTTTTATGAATCTGAAAATTAAAGAAGAATGGCAAAGAAGAAAAATTGTTTGGTGAAGAAGAGAAATTGATAGTATCTTACGGTTACTGGTAGATGGGAGTAATAATCAGATTTCATTAAAGACAATAATGTCATAAACTATTTTTTCGTTAAAAAAAAATCAAAAATTAATTATTTTTATCAAAGCGGTTTTGTTATTTCAATTTGTTTTTAAGGGTTATCAGAGGTTATGAACAACATCTCTTTTCTATTATAACATCCATTTTCCAATTATAGCTTTCTTGTAATTATGTTATAATAATACTTTGGTAAGATCTCATGCAATAATACTCATGGTACTTCATTCTTACACAAAAGAAAAACAAATGATTTGATTAGTACAAGAGGAATTTCTTCTCTTTATCAAATTAGACAATGTTGGTGTCTAATTTAATGTTCTTGTTCATATCAATTTTGAAGCTTCACTTCTTTTCACTCTGTCTCTGCATCACTTTCATCAACTGTCCTTCCCAGTCAGAGACAACGTCTTCTCCATTCGAAACCTAACCCGAATCAGAAGCCTCATCAGTAACATATGCTTCTTTGTAATGGAAGCATCAATAATATGTTATCTTCTTTCCCTAGAAAAAGCAAAGAATGTTATCTACCTCAAATATCAACCCTGTTGGTGGAACCACGCTTAGAGCTTCAACACATATACGAGCAGCGTCTTCTTTGCTTATGCTTCCTTTGGCTGCAGCACCCTGATTCATTCACAAAACTGTTGTTGAAACCAAGCGTTGGAGTTCAACATATGTTTTGTGTTATCAGTTATAAGATGACTTTACCACGCTAAAGTTGAAGCCTTGATTCCCTCCAGGACTGTTCTCAAGCTTCCCTGTTCTGATGATTGTATAAGGGACATTTGAAGATATGACAGCCTTTTCATCTCCCTCGGCTAGTTTTTTCGCTTTGTTATTCATCATAGCTTGAATTCTGCCGCTGCTTTCGTAAACAGACAACTGCAGCTTCATTAAACCATGATCTCACAGGCACAAAACATGCCAACAAAGACAATTCCAACTTCCAAGCCTTGCAAGATTACTTGTACACAAAACTGTCTAATCCTCATACTATGGAATTGAGTATGACAAAAGCAAAGTCATGGAGATGTATACTTACCTGAGACAAGAGAACTGCATGTTTGACACCTCTTAAACTCTTGACATTCGATAAGAAACCTTCCTGCAAAAGAAATAATGAATGTTTCGATGTTTTTAGATCAATATTGCAGAGCTCGATCAAACGCATAATGAAGCGTATGATTAAAACATACGGTTGGGGATATGATTGCACCAACGCCTCGAAAAGCTTTCCGTAAGAAACGCTCGTCGCTTGCATCTCCAGCCGTCAACTGCACAAGTTTAATTTAAGTTTTCCATGTTTGCTAAAAAAAGTGAAGAGAAGCAAAACAGACAGAAGCAGCCATTCAGTGAACCAACCTCAACATAAGCTCCAAAAGCTTCCAAAGCCTTTCTTTTGTCCTTGACAAGTGCTTTAACCCGAGACCCTTTAACAATCAGTTGCAGAATAATCATCTACATCAGCTAAAAATTAACAATTCTCAGTTTCATTTTTTCCATCTTGATGCATCCAAATGATTCTGTGAAAGTCTGTAAACACACACCTGACCCAAATCACTGTCTCCATCTGTTACAAAAACAGCATCTTTGTCTCCAACAAGATCATCTTCTTCCTCTGCTTCAGTTTCATCGTCGTCTCCACTTGAAGATCCATCTTTTGGCAAAAGTTTAGGCGCTCCGTACCATTTCCTAAGCTTTGGACCGCCTTAAAAACAAGTAAACACACAGACCAAAACTGAAGACATTACCATAAAGTCTCAATTTTTATACCCAATTTAAATTCCCATGAAGAGAATCGAAATTGAACAGAAATTGAAGATATACCTTCGATATAGTCGAGAATCTGATCCACGAAACTAATTTTCTTCTTAGCGAAACAGCGAACAAGACAACGTTTTTCAGATGCAATAACGACCCGACATCTAGCTTCTGAGATCTGATTCGAAGAAGAGAAGAGTAACGAAGGTCCTTGGCTCAGTAGGAGACATGAAGGAAGAGAAGTACCCGCCATGTTCAAAGATAAGGTTTTTTCGTCCTCACCTTACTACTTTACTGTAATCTCGAAACCCTCTAGACGATAGAGAGGTTCTCCAGACTATTAGATAATTACCAAAAAAAAAAAAAAAAAACACTTTTCTTATTTATATGCATTGATGAGAAGTTATTCGCATTTGGATCGGATTAGATTACTGTGACGCTTTTATATCTCTGCAAGGTGTCAAAAGTCCTTACCTTTCATTTTTGCAAACCTTATCTCAATGTTCTTCTTGTAATATGTGGTTCTGATAAAGTTTGAGACTTTCTTGATTAATTCTCTTCGATGAGTCTCTATGTTCATAAATGTTTTTCTTCGTTTGATTCTATATAGTTTAGTACCCAGTAAAAATGATATATATTGTTGATGTAGCTTATTCTTACTTGATATATTGCTCTACTAGAGTAGTCATGGTTCTTGCTAGGATCATAAAACCTTTAAATTTTAGTATTTTTCTTCATCTTGTTGTTTACTTCTACTTCATGGAAACAAGTTGATTTAAACACCCGTATGGATATATTCATTTCGTAAAAGTGTTTTTGTTATTTTTTATGTTGCTTATTTACTTAGCATTGATCTATCTCTACTCTATCCTTACACCAGATTTGATGACGTAAGAGGATCCAGAGACGATGCTTACATTAAAAATGGAGTTTAATAGTCTCTCTGAACACTATATCTCCAAGTTCTTGGGAGTTCGGAAGCTCCTTACATTGTTCACATATGTTTTTCCTTCATTTAGCATGTCCGAATGGTTGATTTCTATCTTGTAGCTCTTTTTAGCATCTTAACTTAAGCTGCTTTCCTATGAGACGTTTTTTTTTCTTTCCAAAAGTACGTAGCACATTCTGATACCACAAAAGATCTCGAAGAAAATCATGTTATTGTCTCTCGAGGGCTTACTCTAAACTATAAAGCTAGAATATACACAAATAAAGAAACATTTATATACATCCGCTAATTGATGTGATCGTACTCCTAATAATAATTTGATGTAGCTTGTTTGTTCTTACTTGAGATTGCACTAGTAGTCATCGTTCTTGCATCAAACCTTTAAATTTCTCTTTCTTGATCTCGTTATTTACTTCTACTTCATGGAAATAAGCGATTTACATCTTGGCTTAAACTCCCTGTGGAATTTTTATTTTATTTTTATAAAAAGGTTTTTTATGATGATATTTTCATGTTGCTTAGCATTGATCCATACTCTATCTTTGCACCAGATTTGATGGTATAGGATCCATAGACAATGCTTACATTGAAAATGGAGTTTAATAGTCTCTCTGAACACTTTATCTCCAAGTTCTTGGGAGTTTCGGAAGCTCCTTACATCGTTAACATATGTGTTTACCCTTTATCTCCATGTTCTAGTTGTTGATTTTTCTGTCTTGTAGCTTTTTTTTTTTTCCATCTTAACTTAAGCTTTCCTTTGAGAATTTCTTTTTTCTTTCCAAAATAGCACATTCTGTTCAATTGCAAGTATATATCAGTCGAAGATCCACTTAAGTTTTTTTATGTTGTTTGAATTAATTACATTGATGGTACACATTCAATACTAAGGATTTTGAGTAAGCCTCTCTTTTTTTTATCTAGTAAAGTTCTTGACATCTTGATGATCTGACATACATACACGAATGATCTTTGATGCTATTGCTTACCACCTGATGGGTTTCTGTTTAGCCTTTTGAAGTTTGCATTGTTGAAAGAGAAACAGGTCTACTCAAGCATGCAACTTCCATTCATGATGCAGCAAAAGGGGTCATTTGTTGCAGTAGAGAAAAGTCCACAGTGATGTTTAAAGGATCATATACATTGTTTAAGCAACAAAGGTGTAGAAGGACCAAATGTCCAAACATTTATTTGTTTAAGAAAATTTATACATAATTTTTGTTTTTTTGTGCCACAATGTATAAATTAATAATCATTCTCTCTTTTTCATATTAAACTGATGTTTTGGCCATAAAAATATAAAATGATATTTTCATTCTTTCAATGCAAAATTGAAATGATCGATCTTCCAAGAGAAGTTCATATCGTTTTGTTAAACGGCCTGTAGTTCTAAACAATATGTATCAGACGACACGGCGTTTTTGTACACGTGATCCAAAACGGAACGTATTTTAATCTCTCTTGGCAGGTACTTAATTATTTATATATTGACTGACGTGGCAATGTCTCAAAGTCGGACCAAGCCGCATATACGGATTCCAAACTACTCACAATTTAAAAAAGACTTTTGAGTTAATAAAACGCTTTGAAGTCCGGACCTGTACGCACTGCGAAAAAAAAAAAGCCGAAAGCGAGCCAACAAAAAGCAGAACCAAAATTTTCCAAATTTCTTTGTTTTTTTTTTTTTTTGCTTATCCAAGAAGCTTTCTAGTTTCTCTTCTGAAATCATCTTCCGATGTATCCATTGTTAGGCATCAAAATCGGATTTTTCCTGTAATTGTCACTATTCCGGCGACTAACTCGGTTTTTACGGTGGTAAGCATTAGAATATTCCTCCTTTTTAGGTTTCTGTAATTTTTCAAGCTTTGGTTTCTTTCTTTCTTGGTAGTTTTTTGGCTTAATTGGCTGTTTTACATTCGAAATTCTATGGAATATACCTTACAATTTTCAATTTTGACTGTGAAAACTGCAAAGGTAATCGCTTAAGATGGGAGTGTTCAAATTGTAATTTTGTTTTTAAAAATAGACACTTTGGCACTGATTTGTTTTCCTCTGATGGTAATTTAGAATTAAGAATCCGATTTGGTTTAGGTAGTTGGTGTGAAATTTTATAGGCAATTTTGCAAAAACTAATCTGTTTGGACTAGAGATTCTTGAAAAGCTTGTTTTTTTTTCTCTGTTCAAGTTATATATATATGGCTGCAGCATTGGTTGGAGTATTTTGTTGTTCTTGCTTGAAGTGTATATTGACCTTTTTCGTGTTTTGGGAATTTCAGGCTGTGTGTTTGAGTTTGATTCGCGATGGGAACTGTGGTTGGAACTGTTGAGGACCGCAGGGAGAAGTTTGAAGGCGCGTTTTCTTCGACAACGAATCAGATTGGAAATCCTGTTGCCTACAAGCTTGTCCGGGTAGGGTTATATATGTGTCCTTTTCGATGTAGTTGATCCTCTAGGTTGATATAAATTTCTAAAATGGCATGTGTAGCTTCTGTAAGCATCTTCCTAGTTAGAACATGGAAAATTTATACATTCTAATAGGGTTTTGCTTTTCCTGGAGTTAAGAAATTTAAACGATGCTTATAGGTATTATTAGCCTTTCAAAATCTTATTTTAGGTTGTTTATGGAAATGGTTAGGTTGCAGGAGATGGGAGACTAGTGCCTGCGACCGACAAAGAAATTTTGGAGGTTAACGAGACGGATATGCATATTGCATCAGAGGCTTGTCAGACTGTAGGCGACCTTCCCGCTGAAGGGTTACCTTCTCAGCTTTCCCAGCTTGAAAGTTCACAAGGTTTGGTTTGTCTTTACATGTTGAACCTCTTAATCAAACTATAAATGTGTATCAATCCATACACATTCATACCGATATTTTCTGTTATTGATATTTCCCCAAATATGCTTATGTTTCTGCGGCTTCCTCTATCTGATGATATTCAGGATTCAGTGATTTTTTACTTACATATTGGTGATAAAATTTCTTTACTCTGTCAGCTATCAGTTCAGGTTTATTGCTGTCTGACAATGTGGAAGAACCATGTATAGACCAGGTAAAGTCTCTGAGTTGATGTTTGTCCCGTTTCACGGATATCAACAATAGAATTTTAAAATTTCTAGCGTTGTATCTTTTTTACAATGACAATATCTTGTTTCTAACTGTTATTGTTTTAATGTTTGAAATTACATAAGAACTCTATCAGAGACCAGATGGGCTTTTTCCTTAGACTTTGCTCTATCTTTGAGATTTTTGTAGTATAACGAGGAGATGTTGCAAAAGGTCGAACATGAAGAGGAGCTTGTCATGATACATGGATCTCAAATGCCTTCTACTCCTCTGGATGCCAACATCCAGTGTTCTAATGAAAACAACTTGTTGGATGAAGATCAAGTCCACCATGAAGCTTTGCTGCAGGAACCCGCTGTTCCTTTCTCATCAAATGATCAGAATGGATGCGATATGAATCAAATTAGTAACGTCGAGCCATGCTCAAACGCAGCAGCTATTCCAAATGAAGCTGCATTGCTTGGTGCTGCTCAAAACCCTGATTTTTCTTTAGTTAGAGGCGAGATCTTCTTGGATAATTTACCGATTAAAGCACTGCAAGAAACATTCAGGGCAACGTTTGGCCGTGAGACGACTGTTAAGGACAAGACGTGGCTCAAAAGAAGGATTGCAATGGGACTTATTAATTCCTGTGATGTACCAAAAACTAACCTGAGAATTAAAGATAACAAGCTAGTTGGAAATCAAGGGAAGTCCAATGATGCGACTGATGTTGTTAGTGAGGATATGTGTGATGATGTAAGAGCAACTAACCCGAAAGATGCACCATCGAGTGCTGATCATGTGAATGCTTCTGCCCATAGTCTCGGTGGCAACCATTATTGCTCTAGTGAGGATTTTTCCCGTGAGCAGAGCGCTGCGAAAAGAGTTAGGAAGCCTACGCGAAGATACATTGAAGAACTTTCAGAAACAGATGAAAAACAGCAAAATGACAAGTCAATGATCCCTTCAAAAGATCGGAGGTTATCCGAAAAATCCGAGGTCAGGTCTATTAGCGTCTCCTCAGGGAAGAGAGTTGTCGTCACCAGGATGGTATCTTTTGCTGGATCTGAAATTGAGGTTCCTTATGTTTTTCATGTTAGGAGAAGCCGTCCAAGAGAGAACATCATGGCTCTTATGGTATTTCTCTTGGTTACTCGTTCTTCGTATAGTAATTAATCTCGTACCTCACCTTTGAACTGACAAAGCTTTCTAATCATTTTGCTTCTGTTACATCTGTGCCTCGTATCATGTGCCAAATTCTATCTCAAGAAGCACAGATGGAAAAAAATAATATAACGAGTGATCATCTTTTAGATTTGTGTATGTTCTTCTCCGCCATTATTTTGCTTTGCTGATTAGTCAGAATGTAATTAAGGATAGTGCAATATTGTGTAGGAATGTCATTCCAGTTGGTCGGAAGCTAAAGCTAGTGCAGCAGAGAGTAGCCTCAATCTGAGCCCATCTCAGTTAAGCAGTGAGGTTTTGAACCGAGATTCGGTTGTACAGAAAGAAGTAAGACATCTATTTTTCGGTTCTATACATCAAAGAATCTTTTAAGTTTCCTCGGTCTTGTCACCTAATTTCTTTAGAAGTTTGGGGTTCCAGATATGATACAGTTTCTCGTTACATTCTTGGTTTGCAAATGCAGTTTGGTACAAGTCACAATAACAACGAGGAGCAGAACCTCATTGAGCTTGATCAAGACATGGAGCCAGAGCACATAGACTCATCTGGGAATAGCTCGGATGACAATAATAATATTGGCGTGCAAACTATGCAAGGTGGTGTACTTAGAAGGAAGCATCATCGAGCTTGGACTCTGTCTGAGGTTACAAAACTAGTCGAAGGTGTATCCAAGTATGGAGCCGGGAAATGGTCCGAAATCAAAAAGTTTTCGTTTTCATCTTACTCGTATCGTACATCTGTAGACCTCAAGGTAATTTTAACTTCTTAAACCCTCGTGGCATATTCTGTCAATCCAAGCTTTGTGTTACCAACCAACTTGTTGGTTCGTAGGACAAATGGCGAAATCTTCTCAAAGTAAGCTTTGCTCACAGTCCCTCAAACAACACGGTACCTCTCTCTGTCTCTTTCTCTATCCATTTAGCTTGTAGCTGCATTTTCCATTACCAAGAATCTGCATTCTCCTTAGTTGCAATAACGAGAGCTTGCGAATACCGTGTTTTCAGGGAAGTCTCAAGAAACATGGGTCAATGCACATTCCTACGGAGATTCTGTTACGCGTAAGGGAGCTCGCAGAGAAGCAGTCACTGTTTCCACCGATAAGCAACAGAACAGAAAAGGAAAACAAGATCCATCTTCTTGTAGTTGACTGAGTATTGTAACATAGTAAACATTAAGTAACGGAAACGAAAAAATGTGAGATAAAGAGTACTGTTTCTCTGAGGAAGCTTTGTGGGTTTTTATATACAAGAAACTATGAATGGTTCTCTATAGTATCCATGGAAGTCTATATGATCTCGATGACAAAATCTGTGTTTGATTCGGACTTGAATTGGGCCTTTTGTAGTAATTCGATCCATAATTCCTCTGGCTATAATGATGATGATTCTTGACCCAGAGACTTTTACATGTATCTCTCTCGCTTTCTCTAGAACCATCCCTCCGATCACCATCACTCTCCACGTTTTCATGAAAAAGCTTTGATTTTTTTCTCTCTGTTGGTACCAAGAATCATATTTAAGGCTAAGTTGCATTGCTTCGTATGTATTCTGCAGTTTGAACTCGTTTTGATCGAAAGATTGTGTAATTGTTATTCGTTTAGACAATTGAAGGTAAGCTTTCGTTTGTTAGATATGTTACTAATTATAGATTTGGTTGGTTTAGAAAAGCTTTATGCTTTCTTGTAGTAGTGCTTGTAGATGTCCTTGAGATGATGCATCTTGCTTTGCCCCAGTTTAAAGTTTGTGTTTTTTTTTAGTTACTGGTTAAATTGGTCATGTTATGATTTGCCTTTAAACTATCCGTACCTCCTTTCTTAACTATCTCCAGCAATTTGTAGCAGCAAATTCTGAAAGAAAATGGGAATCATTGAAAGGATTAAAGAAATTGAAGCCGAGATGGCTCGAACACAGAAGAACAAAGCTACAGGTTTCTCTCTTACATTATAGAACGTGTTAGAACATGAGACTCATCATTGAATTTTCACTGACATGAACTAGAACCACTTGATGGACAGAGTATCATCTTGGTCAGCTCAAGGCAAAGATTGCAAAGCTCAGAACACAACTGTTAGAGCCTCCAAAAGTAATGCAATTTCTTATAAAAATTCGTACTTTATATCGTTGGATCATATTACTACGCTTGTTTGGAACATCCTGCTATGTGTAGATGAATCAGCGTATCAGATTCTATATTCGTTCTTCATTTCCGAGTTTTTTTTTTTTGTAATTGTCTTCCAAATATACTTAACAGGGTTCAAGTGGAGGTGGGGATGGTTTTGAAGTTACAAAGTATGGCCATGGACGTGTTGCACTTATAGGCTTTCCAAGGTCCATCTTTAAACTACTCTTACTCACACGCATCCATGATATGTAATTGTTCCGAGTTTTAGAGTCCTCACTTCGGTAACCAAATTTCGGTTTGTGGCTGTGATTTTCAGTGTAGGAAAGTCTACGCTCTTGACGATGTTAACTGGCACACATTCTGAAGCAGCTTCATATGAATTCACAACACTTACATGTATCCCTGGAATAATTCGCTACAATGACACCAAAATTCAGTTGCTTGATCTTCCTGGGATTATTGAAGGTGCTTCAGAAGGAAAAGGAAGAGGGAGGCAGGTTGAAATCCAATTGATCCTTTGTATCGTTTTCTTCTCGGATGAAAAATGTTAGGGAATGCTATGAAATGAACTTAGCTTGAAACTGTTTTGTTTTCCAGGTTATTGCTGTTGCAAAGTCTTCAGACCTTGTGTTGATGGTTCTTGATGCCTCAAAAGTAAGAGTTTTGGTTTTGACTTTCCATTTAAAGTGTTTGTTTCTTAATCTCTATTTGTTCTTCCAATATTGTTTTAGAGTGAAGGTCACAGGCAAATACTGACTAAGGAACTTGAAGCGGTGGGTTTGCGTTTAAACAAAAGACCTCCACAGGTAAAACCCAAAAACCGATTTCTGTTATGTGGCAAAGGCTTGGCCTTTAGAAACTGCTACACTAGCTTGATGTGCTACCATTTTGTGGTGTTTTGGTTTCTCTGTTTTAACAGATATACTTTAAGAAGAAGAAGACTGGTGGAATTTCTTTCAACACTACAGCACCCTTAACTCACATTGATGAGAAGCTCTGTTATCAAATTCTTCATGAATACAAGATTCACAATGCTGAGGTACTTAATTCAGTCCTGCCTTGGAAAATGATCATCCCCAGCCTCTCTAGTCTGCATGTTAGGAGTTGAACAGCTATAAGAACTTTAAATGGTATTTTTGTTGTTGTTTTTGTTTAGAGATGTCTAATGAGTTTAGTAATGAATCTTTGCAGGTTCTATTTCGTGAGGATGCTACGGTGGATGACTTTATTGATGTCATTGAAGGAAACCGCAAATATATCAAGTGTGTATACGTCTACAACAAAATAGATGTTGTTGGAATCGATGATGTGGATAGGCTTGCAAGACAGCCAAACTCCATTGTTATTAGCTGCAACCTAAAGGCAAGTTCTATTACCTTGGTAAGAGTATCGGCTATTCATCCTTTTCTAGATCTGCAAGGATGGAAACAGCTAAAAATCCGATCAAGTGCAGTTCTAGCTTCTTCATAACGGTTTAATTCCTGTTAAGTCTGGAACTTGTGAAATTATTTACTCGAACATACTAATCTAATGGTGAATCTCTGACAGCTAAACTTAGACCGACTACTTGCAAGAATGTGGGACGAAATGGGACTTGTGAGAGTTTACTCAAAGCCTCAAGGCCAGCAACCAGATTTCGATGAACCCTTTGTCCTTTCAGCTGTAACTATATTACCCTCGACACTCGTCTTGCGGATTTGATTTTTCATGTTTTACTTCACAGTGACATCTGTTGAAGTTATATTTGATTACTTACTTGTGTCATTCCTCAGGATAGAGGTGGCTGCACAGTTGAAGACTTCTGCAACCATGTCCACAGGACTCTGGTGAAAGATATGAAGTATGCACTGGTTTGGGGCACAAGCGCTAGGCACTACCCTCAAAATTGCGGTCTTGTTCATCGTCTTCAGGACGAAGATGTTGTTCAAATCGTCAAGAAAAAGGTACGAAAGTACAAACTTTTTCTTCTGATCTATGTAGTGATTAGAATACTACATCAAATGTTGATGCTTGACGAGATTTTCAGAAGAGAGAGGAAGGAGGACGGGGGCGGTTCAAGACACACTCAAACGCGCCTGCCAGGATTGCAGACCGAGAGAAGAAAGCTCCCCTTAAGCAATAAACTGTTGATTATCCTGAATGATTTCAAGTATGTGAGACTTCATCATGTACTCAAACTCATACCAAGAGTTCGAACCATTTGCTTCTTGAATCTCTGCACCATAACTAGAAGAATAAATGGAAAGCATTAGTTCAGTTTACCACTTGTTACGTAGACTATGTTTTTGGGTCGTTAGATGAGCGTATCATGTCTTAATGTAAAGCTTTTGGTCTTTGGTTTCATATTGACAGGAGAAAGGAACAGATTGTTTCAGAAACATTAGATGTAAACGATAAACGATCCAACTTGCAAAACAACGACATTGCAGCCTTCAAACTAATTCCTTTAAAATCATATCTAAAAGATACACAGAAGTTGCTTTTGTATCTGTATTCCGTGTTTGTGTTTCGTGGGGACCAACAAGCTGTTGAAATGACTTTGAAACCATGTTTGCTTAGCCTCTCTGGCTCTTTGCCCACATATGTCTCCCTGTTACTTGAGCCGGTGGGTATAGATCAGTCCACTGGTTGCGCAATGGATCCGCACCAGCACTACGCCTTACATTTACATCTCCGTCATAAGACATGGACTGTTTCTTCTCGAATGGTGTCTTGGAACAAGACGAGGAAGACCCTGATCGTCTCTGCTTTGCTTTGATAGATTGTGTCAGGCTCATGTAGCTTGGCTTTCTGTAATACCCTCCTTCCTCAAGGAAACTTCCCGAGAAGGGAACTGGGGATTGAGATGTCGACGAAGACTCAGAACTCGTAGCAGATGATGACACCGCGAGAGGAGGTCTAGCCAGAACTCTGGTTGTGAGACTGTTCTTCCTGACCTGAACCGCGTCATGTTCAGACACACTGCTCTCACTTTTCCTTGCATTTTCTGATGAGTTTGTAGGCCTGTCTGCAACCCATCGGTCAAGCCAATTCCAACCTGGACTGCTCTTACACGACCCGTTATTCTTTTTAATACTCCCTTGTTTGTTCGCCTTGGCGCTTGGACTTGGACACGTCCTCGGCTGTTTAAATTTGAGAAACACAATCAACACAAATGCCTCAGAGATTAGATTCTCAAACATGTGAGTTCTTGCTTTAAAATCCATTTACCTGGTGTGTGAGTGCATATACCATAGCTCTCTCCCTCTTGATTGCTCCTTCTTGCCTCATTTGTAACTTCGTTCTCACTTCATTTACACTTCCCGGACTATCACACCAACCCTTCTGAACAATAACATCATTGCAAAAAGTAATTAAATTTAGTCTCCTAGGAGTCCCCTTATATCTCAGAGTTCATGTCTCTACTTTTCACTATTACCTCAGCTTGCTTTGCCGGATCATCTTTTTGTTCAGATGGTTTCTGTAACTCCTGTCCATCTGCAGGCACCCTGTTACAATGAGCTCGTACCCGAGCTTGGACTCGAACAAGAGCTTGCATACACCTCAGTGTCACATCTGCTTGTTTCCGGACTTGCCTACCGCGGAATATCGCCTGAATCCTCACCACCGCCTTCAATGCTCTCAATGCCTGTCTTGCCTATAGAAACATCAAACACAAAAGGTTCAGGATCCAACAAGTGTTAATGGTTTGATTAAAGTTTCCAACTTTGTAAAATGAAACAACCACTAAGACATAACTAATTGTAATTAGATGTTGCAAAATGTTCCATATACAATCAGTTCTCTGAATCAAAATGTTAAAAACCAATTAACAGATCACTAAACCAAAGGAGATTATCAATGTTTAAACAAAATAGAACATTGGAGCTTAAAGTCACGAACCAGGAAAGCTCGGAAAGCGGCTTGGATTCGTGTAGCAGCCCATTCT
Organism: Arabis hirsuta; assembly: GCA_964056655.1. Taxonomy (NCBI): domain Eukaryota; kingdom Viridiplantae; phylum Streptophyta; class Magnoliopsida; order Brassicales; family Brassicaceae; genus Arabis; species Arabis hirsuta. Next base: position 32,240,525 of record OZ053304.1, read on the forward strand.
CGTTTAACGACAAAGAAATCTTTCGGTGGAGCTCTGATAACAGCAGCAACAGCCGCAGTGAAAGAGTCGTCGGCGGAGAAAGACGGCGGATCTGAGCCTAGTGAAGGAGTCCCATAACTACCACCACGGCTCTTGAAACCCTTCGAGGAAGATATGAAGCTTTCCGATGAAGATCTCCACAGTTTCCATTTCTTCTTGCTGTTCTTATCACTCAACTTCTCCTGCAACGAAAAGAAACAGTTTAGAGAAGAAGACAGAGAGAGAAAGAGAGAGGGGTTTTTGAGATTACATGATCATCAGTGATGAGTTTTTTGTTAGAGATCAGAGATTTTATCCAGTTTCCAGAGCCACCCATGTGCGTAAATTTGAAACCTTTGTTCTTCAAATCTGTAGTAAAGTTAGAGACTTTCAGAGATTTGGAATCAGATCTGGAAGAGAAAGGTTTGATTCGAGAATAAAATTGTTAAATTTCTTGGGAAGAGAGGAAGAAGAAGAAGAAGAGAGAGAAAGTTTCTGGGAATTTTGGTGGCCTGAAGAATGATGGAGACAAAAAGTTTGCAAATGTTAAAAGAAGAGAGAAGCATTTCAAATTTGAAATTTTTGGGGAAGGAAAAAACTTTTTTTTATATATATTTTTTTTTAATTTAACGGTAACATTGACATTTCGCTTTCGTCGTCATAAATAAATGATTTACGTTGGAAAAAGAAAAAATTAATATCTCATGTCTCGCGTGATACTAATATTTCTATATTTGCTTTATGTACATATGTATATGGTTAATTACGATATGAGCACCTTACTTCTTGTTTCTTAGTTTTTCACCCTGCGACTCTTTAGAAGCTACAAAAACGTCCATAATCTCCATTTCTTTTATTTACTAATGAAAACAAAAGAACAAGTAAGGATTGTAGCAGTAAGTATTATTCGATTACAGAATCACCACAATCTCCATTATACTTGTAGCAGCAACTACTGAAATACACATGAGTGACATCTATTTCAGAGAATTCTTGATATCAATCACGAAACGGTACTTGATGTCTTTCTTCACTACCCTTTCAAGAGCTTCGTTTATCTTTTGTATAGGAATCACCTCTATATTCGGATAAATCTTATGAGCTGCACAGAAATCTATCATTTCCTGAGTCATTTTCGTACCCCCGGTTACGCTTCCCGCTAGCATTCTCATACCTGTCACAAAGCCTTTAGGTCTCAGCACCCTTAAGGATGTGTAAATGAATTACAAGAGTTTTTGTAATGCATACCGAGATTGAGAGTTGCAGGACTGATTTTAATTTCACTTGGGAAACCAACCACGGCATAAATCCCAGCGATCTTCAAGAGCGACATGTAAGGATCAAACGGATGATCACCAGATGCTGTGTCAATCACAAAGTCTAGAGATTTCGCTAATGCCTGCACGCAAAAATCATACATATGTCCCAAGTCTAGTTGTTTTTTCTTCATTTGATTTCATTCCTAATCATAAAACCTCTCTCTATACCTTCATCTGGTCATGATCAGACGAGATAACAAAGTTCTTAGCTCCTAGAAGATTCAAAGCTTCCTCTTTCTTGGAAATACTGGTGCTAAAAACCGTCACATCAAGTCCAAAAGCCTTGCCAAACTTAACCGCCATATGACCAAGACCACCTAGCCCGATCACCCCTAGAGATTTACCAGGTTGATTCATATTGTGACGTATCATAGGCGCATAAACCGTGATTCCAGCACATAATAACGGTGCAGCTGATTCCAGGGGATAGTCCACAGGTATCTTATAGCAGTACCTATTGTATATTCAAGAATATTAGTACTGCAAAATCATTTGCTTCCAACTAAAATTGAACTCATTAGGCACTCACAACTTTGATGAAAGTATGAAATGGCAAAAGAGAGAAGTTGATTATAACCTCTCATGAACAACAATGTGACTGGAGTATCCTCCTTTTGTAACAGAACCATCATGATCAATGGCATTAAAAGTGAAAACTTGACCTTTAACACAACTCACTTCTTGTCCTTCGTTACAATACTCACACTCTCTGCAAGAGTTAACATACGTTCCAACACCAACATGGTCTCCAACTTTGAATCGATCAACATTAGACCCAACCTTATTCACTATTCCAGCAATCTCATGCCTTAGAAGAACAAAAAAAGGAATATTTAATACACAAGCAAGGTAAAGTTTGATGATTTAGAGAATTGGGAAACATACCCAGGAACCAAAGGGTACTTAGAGTCTCCATGTTTGTTCCTTGTCCATATAACATCAGCGTAACACACTCCACAATGAGTGATTTTGATTGAAACATCGTCACTTGTAACAGATCTGTATATAAACATTCTTAGTGTCAAAAATTGATTGAAATGAGTGAAAAATGATCCATTGAAATCATGAATCTACCTGCGAGTGAACGTATGAGGAGAAAGAAGACCAGATGGATCTCTTGCAGCCCAGCTCAAGCACTCGTCTTCCCCACTCTCCGAACAACTCATTGGCGATTGTCTTCTTCTTCTTCGATTGGTAGGTTATTTGTGTTTATCCGATCCAAAAACAGAGCAATTATTGGCTTTTCAATCTCCTAGATTTTTTTTTTTTTTTTCGGCAACAAGCTTATATTAAAAGCCCAACGGCTTTGTAGGCTAAAGAAGATTTTTGCGAAAATTAACAGTCAATCTAATACATAATTATTTTAAGATAATGATATGATTAAGGACATGTATTAATAGAAGAAGCACACGTGTTCAACCCTCAACCACATATCAACTTCTTCTCGAACATCTGATAATCTTCGCCGGTTCAGTGTCGAACCACCACCGTTCTCCGATTAGCCGCCACCAATCTTTAACGAAACGGCAGAAAATCCTCCTACTTTTGCCGATCTCTATCACCATCAAATATATGTTGAAATCACTGAGTCATTCCTTTATCCTTCTCGATTTTCCTCCAAAATTCACCAAACCGTGGAAGCTTCATCACTTTATTTGTTACAATTATCTTTTTAGTAAATTTTTAATTGCCTTATTTGGTACAATGATCTTTTTAGTAAAATTTTAATTGATTGTAGAGTTGGATTTTGATAAACCCCTTGATGGTAAATTGGATAGTTTCTTTCTCTCCCTGTAATTTGCATTTTCTTAAAGTCCAACCTACAAATCTACACGATTACTTAATTCCTAGACTAGGTATTAGTGAACATTTTCAAACTATGTTTCTATTCTCAGTTTTCTTACTGCGAATGAATTTTTTTTTAAAATCTCTCGTTGAATGATCACGTATCATTGAACATGTTCCTCAACCTCTAAGATTTGGTATGTTCTACATCAACTTTAGACGGTACGTCGACAACAAAATTTGGAATGACGTAGAGCAGCTACGGTAGAGGAATTGTTTTTTAGATGTTTTAGATGGGTTTGTGCCTATCAACCTGACTCTAGCTACAAGAACACTTGGGCTAAAAAAAATATTCTACAAAAGGGTCTAATTCATACCCAAATGTAAACAAACGAGTATTATTAGATATCGAACCATAATGAGTTTTAAGTAAACCATAATGAGTTTTTCAGATGTTTTAGATGGGTTTGTGCCTATCAACCTGACTCTAGCTACAAGAACACTTGGGCTAAAAAAAATATTCTACAAAAGGGTCTAATTCATACCCAAGTGTAAACAAACGAGTATTATTAGATATCGAACCATAATGAGTTTTAAGTAAAACACATTGAAAATGCAAGTAATTAACTAAGCTAAGCTAATGATGTTTTTGTTTTAAGATTTAAAATTTTAATTATTAATACAAGGTACTACGACAAATGGTTTTGCTTGCATAACGCTCAAATTTTTTGGTAAATTTTTTTTTGTCAAAAGATTTTTGGTAAGTTTATCTTCGTTAAATATGTATAATTTGCATTTTTTTAAAGTCCAAATCTCAAAAACTAGTTTGATCGTTCTTTATTGATTCGAGTTGGAAAAAAAATACTCAATCGCGAATTCGGGTTAAGGTCCCGGTCATGTCAGAAATGAAGACCCATTACTGTTTTTAACATCTGACGGTCAACACATCTCATTTAGAGTAAAATCCCAAAATAGCAACCGCCACCAAATCAAGAACAAGTGACGACATTGATTCAAGCATCTCTCATCCGATTCTTTTTTTCAACTCTCCACCGAATCTCTCATGGCTCCCCCAGAGTCCGTTAAGAAAAAATACCACCCTTTCGACCCCAGAACATTCACGCTTAACCTCTTTCCCCTCTGTCCAGAACATGATCGATTCAAGATTGAACCTACCAGAAAGATAAAGAATGAGGAGGTTAGGTTCGGGTCTTCTGGGATCTGGACAAGGCACCAGTAGAGGACAAGCCACCGGCGAAGAATGCCCCATTGCCACATAACGCCCCATACAACGTGAGCAAAGTGAGAGAAAATCCTCACTACCCTCCGTGTCATCGATCCAGATCTGAAAATCAGAGAGTTTATTGTTGTCGGTGATGCTAAGTTACTCCCAAAAGGCTTCCTTGGTCTACTTTGACGGCAAGGCATCATTTTCATAAACACCAATCAAAGGTTACCCTAGTGTAAGCCTTGCAAAGACAAAGAGAGGCAAACGAGTAAAATGGTCTACGAAAAAAAAGAAGATGCGGCGAATCTCATACTCAACCGGAGGATTATTGGCGATGAAGTGGATAGAGGAACCCCATGTATTAGATTTACTAAAATTTTATTAAACGTCACTGGATTTGGATTGAATAAATCAGTAGTCACTGGATTTGGATTGAATAAATCATTAAGTGGATTTGGATTTTGCAGTTGTTGTACTCTTGATCACGGGGGATTGTGACGACTCTGAGTCCCTCCGCATCTTAAGGCAACGACGTATGAAAATGCTTCTTGCTTCCTTCAGAATGCAGCATACCTGAGAGATTTTAAGACTAATTTTTTTTTAATCTTTATTACACGGTACTACAACAAATAATTTCACTTGCATTACAATCAAATTTTTGGTAAGCTTATCTTCATTAAATATGTATAATTTGCATTTTCTTAAATTCCAACACACAAATCTCAAAAAATTAGTTTGATCGTCCTTTATTGATTCGAGTTGGAAAAAAAAAACTTAATCGTGGACTCGAGTCTAGGTTTGGGTCACGTTGGCAAGTTCGTGGAAACCAAACCATCAATTGATGATTTTTTCTGCACGATTACTTAATTCCTAGACTATGTATTAGTGAACATTTTCAAACTATGTTTCTATTTTCAGTTTTCTTACTGCGAATGAGTTTTTTTTTTAAATCTCTCATTGAATGATCACGTATCATTGAACATGTTCCTCAACCTCTAAGATCTGGTATGTTCTACATCAACAATGATGGTATGTCGACAACAAAATTTGGAATGACGTAGAGCAGATACGGAGGAGGAATTGTTTTTCGGATGTTTTAGATGGGTTTGTGCCTATCAACATGACTCTAGCTACAAGAACACTTGGGCTAAAAAAATTATTTCACAAAATGATCTAATTCATATCCAAGTGTAAACAAACGAGTATTATTAGATATCGAACCATAATGAGTTTTGAGTAAACACATTGAAAATGCAAATAATTAACTAAGCTAAGCTAATGATGTTTTTGTTTTAAGATTTAAAATTTTAATTATTAATACAAGGTACTACGACAAACGGTTTCACTTGCTTCACGGTCAGAATTTTTGGTAAGTTTTTTTTTATCAAAAGATTTTTGGTAAGTTTATCTTCGTTAAATATGTATAATTTGCATTTTTTTAAGTCCAAATCTCAAAAACTAGTTTGATCGTTCTTTATTGATTCGAGTTGGAGAAAAAAATACTCAATCGTGGATTCGGGTTCAGGTCCGAGTCATGTCGGCAAGCTCGTGGAAATGGAGACCCATTAATGTTTTTAACATCTGACGGTGAACACATCTCATTTGGAGTAAAATCCCAAAATAGCAACCACCACCAAATCAAGAACATTGTTCAGAACACATCGGTTGATTATGTGAAAGGACTTGGTTTTTCTTTGAACGTGTCAAAGAAGAGATTAAAGCCATTGTTGAAGCTGTTACTCCAAAGCATTCTTCTAAGAAGCAAACTTTCATCGTAGTTCCAGGCAAACTCAATTTCATTTATCTGAATGTTGAACCTCTAATGTAATACATAGTTGTTGAGTAGGAACTCTTTAACACAATATCTGAATTATGTATGGATTCCTTGTGAAATACCAGCAAAAGATTGTCTGATATTTGATGAATACCAGCAAAAGATTGTCTTCATTGCTCTTACAAATGTCACAAACCAAAAACTATATGTATTATTCGAGAGAACATACTAGGACATGTAGGTTAGTGGTTTGGACATGTCGTTATTGCATCACCATTTAGATTCAATCCCGTATAGTGCATATTTTATTGACAAGAAATAGTTTGAGAGGAGGGATCTTTACATGGTTTATGTGGGAGAATGATTCAATTCATTCTACTTGTACAACCGTGAGCGTCTTAACCAAAATTCACGTTAGTTAGCGCAAGGTTTAAGAAGGTTATAGACTCTAAAGCAATAAGAGGGTTTACAAAAAAAAAAAAAAAAATTCTAAGGCTCACTTAGGCTTTAGAGGATTTGCATTAAGTCTTGTCTTTGTGTATAAGAAGTAAGAACTCTCTTTTTTCCATCTCTTCTTTTCCATTGTATCACATTAATATTCGATTACAAATTATGAAAACTGTTACATCGACGATTTTATAACGGATAAGTCTTTCACTTTGATCAACGCCAAACGATTATATTTTGCTCCACACTAAAAATCTCTTGTAAGTTTGTATCCGTTAATATGCTTTAATATTAATAAATCGCATGGGATTAGAACCCCGGATCTCCTGATGTAGAAGTATTAATAAACTCTTGATCAAATCACTGGGCCAAAAGGCTTCCATATATTATTATTTAAAAACTATTATTTCGAAAACTATCTATTGGAAATAAATTTTGATTAATGAACCCAATTATATAACCTTTTCCCCTTTTTTTTTTTTAATCTCCTAAAGTATTGGTAGGTAGTTTTGGATTAGCTCATTTTGCTAACAATGAAGCCCATCATGCATAATAAAGCCCATTTTACGCCCTAAGTCGCCACCAAATCAAGAACAAAAAAAAAGAAAGGAAGAGTCATCTAGATCCAGAACCTATCCATGGCGGATCAAAACCGAAACTCTTTATCAGGTACACACAAACGAACGATCAGATCTTATGGGTTTTGAATTCTCCATGAATTCTTTTTTAAAAGGAAAGACTTTGTTCAAAATTCTGTTCATTTCTTCAATTTTATGAGTCTACGATTGAAGAAGACCAATTGCTCTGTTTTCTCATCTCTTATGATAAATACGAATCTATTCACTTTTTTTTTTTTTTTGTCTATTGGGTTTGTTTGTAGAGGAAAAGACTGTGAAATCGCCTAATGTGTTTGAAAGGGTTAAAGAAGAGATAGAAGCAATGGGTCATCATCATGAAAAGTCCAAGACTCATCGTCACCATCATCACAAAGAGACTCATGGAACAAGTGACGATATTGATCAGAACACATCGGTTGATTATGTGAAAGGACCTGGTTTCTTTGAACGTGTCAAAGAAGAGATCGAAGCCGTTGTTGATGCTGTTACTCCAAAGCATTCTTCAAAGAAGTAAACTTTTCATCACTCAGTTACATTTATCTGAATGTTGGACCTCTAATGTAATATGGTTTCTGAGTAGGAAGTCTTTAACACAATATCTCGTAGTTTTGTGTGCAAAAGATAAGGTGAGTCTTTGAATTTAACAAGAATATTGTCTGATATTTGATGAATGTTCTGTCTTCGTCACTCTTACAAATGTCACAACAAAAACTATATCTATTATTCGAGAGAAGGAACTAAGACATGTAGGTTAGTGGTTTGTATGTGTCGTTATTGCATTACCACGGCACTCGGGTTCAATCCCGCACAGTGCATCATATTATTGACAATGAAATCTCCGGGAACACTTGAGGCTCTTTCAGATGAATTTTGAGACTTGTTAATCAAATATGTAAATAGAATGTATGTGCTTGAGAATGGCTTTAGTCGCATTTTACCTTAAGATTTCATAAGAAGTAAAACCTCCTAAGCTAGTGTTGAAAGCGTTGATCTTGATGTCAACACTATTTCCCAAAGCAGAGCTCTTTCTTAAGAACGACTTGGGCGATATGTTCTCTAGGGACCAGAGTAAAATAAAGAAGTTAGAGGCTGTAATGATTTCTTTTCTTTTTTTGGTTTGGTTTTGTGTTTACTTCGTTTTTGTTCAACAGGGTGTGTTAGGGTTTATGTTAAATAAAATCTCTAACCCGGCAAATTGTTCCATTGTCATTACAGTTTTATTAAATTGAGAAACACAAGAACCAAAAACATGAAAATAGAAAACTGACAAGTAGAACTGTCGAAGTATGAAGAAAAGAAGGTGAGTAACTAAGTCTAGCTACCATAAGCCATCTCTCTCCTTTTCCTTCTCAAATTGTTATTTAGATTTAAGAGTGAACGTCATATATAGAAAAGTAGTTATGTCAAGAGGATAGCATACCGGAGTGAGAACTAATGATGAACGTGGACGAATATGCTCCAACGAGTATGAAAAAAACGATATAGGAATTTTGAGAATTGCAGTTATCTCTCCCTCCATCGGACACGAGCTCTGCGAGTTTTCTTGAATTGTATTTTGGTTATATAAATTTTTTTTTTACCTAAATATTGGTTTGTCGTATCTTGTTCCATGGGTATTTTTATTTTATGTAATGTGTAGAATAAGGAATTGTATTCCACATAAAAAAAAGATGGTATAAATCTTAATATTTAGACCTCCAAAAAAGAATTGCAGTTATCTCATAACTCATAGAGATATTGTAACTATGTCAAATAAATATATGAAAAATAATTCCATGAAAAAACGAGTCAAATCTCTTTTTTTAAAAATAATTCATAAACTAACATATACTTATATATCAATAAAACTTCTATCATTTTAAAACCAAAGAAATGAAATTACTCCAAAAAAGAAAAACAATTTTTATTTTATCTAAGATAACGATTTTTGATAAAATTTCTATTGTAATTTTTAAAAATAACTAAACTATGAAACAACGTATCAAGTTAACATAAATAAATATAAACACACAAAAACAAAGTTTCAGTTTTAAGTTAAAACAATGTACAACATATACTATATAATTACCCTCGAAAACAAACACAAGTACAAAAATTCAGTTTCAGTTCAATTTAATGAATGTGTGTAGATACCGTGGTGTGTAGATAATTCATGGTGGGTACTCTTAAGATTAAAAGTGTTGCTTGAGCTTTAAGAAACTTCTCGATATCCCAACTCTCTAGTTTCAAGTATGACAAAAACGATATAGGTATTTTGAGAATTGTAGTTATCTCATAAAAATACATAAAAACCACTCAATTCCATGAAAAAAGGAGTTAAATTGTAACATCTTTTCATCTTTTTCAAGACTCAATGCATGGGTGGTTAGTTGAAGATGACCTAAACTAGCTTCTAAATTACCATCGGGATGAGGTCCAACATTCAACTATAAATCCATACCCATTTGAAAATGGAAATATTTTGGAGAAGAACAAATTTATTCGAATTCAATAGTTTCAACGGCACTTGGAAGATCGAAGAATGTACTAGTATGTACACACTTCTCGTCCCGTGTAAGTTTTTCATGAAGATGCATAAGAAGACCAATTGGAGGTGGAGGCCTCTATCAGTTACGGATTTCTCGTCCTTTGTAAGATCACCTCCATTGGTGTAGGGGTTTTTTAGCTTAAACAAAAATTTAAAAATAATTTAAAACAGAGCAGTTGCGTTAGAACCGACTCTTATTTAAGAGCTTTAAGAACTCCTGACGTGTCAACGTCTGATTCGTTGATTATTTTGAAACAAGAAAAAAAAACCCTCCGATATTCGCCTACGTAGCACGGAAGCGCCGGTCTTCCTCTCGTCGGCTGATTTTTAATGAAGAAGATGAAAAGATTTGTCCTATGAAAATGGTGAAAAAGATGAAGAAAACGTGTAGCGGCTGCGTTCTAGGTTGCAGATTTCGTGAAGACGATGAAGTTAAATTTACAATTATGCCATTCATTAAAAAAAAAATTGAAAAAGGCTTTAAACACAAAGCTGGGCTTCGAACACAGGCCCATAAACACGTGTAAAACCTCCAATATCACTACAATAAACCGTGTGTTCATGTTATCATTATTAAATTAGTTATATAAACCTAAAACTCGATTAAATTATAACTTTTATCTCTGATTCAGTTGAAATCTTTTTATTTTTAAAAATCGTTAATGAGAATCTACTAATGGAAGAGAAAAAAATTAGACTCTCCTAATAAGGTTCTAAACTTGAGATGATGCAAAATTTATATTAAAAATATTGTTAAGAACTTCATTAAGAGTCTACCAATGGAGGTGCTCTAAGATATTTCAATTCTTCTTTTGATTTCCCATTTTGACATTATGTTAATTTTCTCATCGTAAATAGTGAATCTATTATGTATTCATTTTTTAGGTTCTATCATCATCCCAATAGATATGTGCTTGAATACAGAATTCATAATGATCCAGAGCAGGATTCTTCATGATGAAGAGGTTGAAACAAATCTTCATGATGAAGAGGTTGAAGGAAATCTTCAAGAAGAACCACTCGAGCATCCATTGATGCCAATCTTTCAACTATCTAATCACAAGTATTTGTATTTGTACTCGTGCATTTTATCCTACTTCTTCATCTTGTACTTCTCTTGCTTTTGCATATTCTCATACTTATGCAGTATAATGAATAGTCTCATTGCAGGTTTCTTACTCCACAAGAAATATTTAAGATGCTCTCATTCAGGCATCATCTTTCGATCATTGAAGATCCTCCTGAACCCCTAAGATCCAGTTTTTCTTAGTTATGTTGATCAATATAATCACATTATATCGCGATTAGAGATATATGATCAATATATTGATATAATGATTACATATGATGATGTACTGATCTAAAGTGAAAATAATTAAATGATCGATATAATATTAGAGATAAAAGAAGCAGAAGAAGAAATTGATGAACATCGACAAGTAGTATCATCTTTCTGTAGATTTGCAATATAATTTCATCGGTTCTTCAAATAGATTGTTGTCATTCAGATTTTTTTGGGGTTAATTCAATGAACATGATTAATTCAAAACCGACAATTGCTAATGAATAAGAAACATGGTGTATAAATCCGATCATTGATGAACTAGAGTGTTGGATCCTGTTGAAAGATTGATGAATTTTCGAATATACAATCACTTACTTAAGTTGTACACATATTGCTCGAGACCGTGTCAAAATATTTTTTAATTAACTTGATTAGTCACATAAATCCGGCGGGACCAAATAATTATATGATTGCTAGATTCCTTATGTTATATTGAGACATGAATATACGTAATAGCATACGACACATGTTTATATATTGTCCGATGGGTATTTAATTTTAAAACGTTTCTTAAATGAAAAAATATTGGAATTGCGAGTTTTAAAATATAAAAACTACTATATCAATCAAAATCAAATGAATTATTTTACAATCTAAAAAGTCTTCTAAAGTTCATTACTATATTCTTTTTCTCTTTAATATTTGTCGCAATAAAACCCCATAGGTCCATATGAAAAATTTACAAACGTAATAATACAACTAAATGTATGATAATAAATTACTAGAGTTTATAATAACTTTAATATGCTAAAATGGCATTAAATATAATTTGAATGAATTTGGCGCATTGATATTTGCTTTTCTCTAAGCCGTGTTGGGTTGCACGTTAAAAGGAGAGGACCAATCACACGTTAATTAGACCGGTTTAAATCCGTTTGTGGTACTCCTCTATGTGGGTCCTACTCTCCCTCTTTACACGTTTCGATTATTTAGCCGTCCGATTTGGGATGATTAGAAATTGTTCTTGTTGAAAAGTCAAACAAACCAACGGATACGATGAGCTGTTTGGTGAATTGATCAATATTTAAGGTCTTATTGACCACGACTTCACAACGGCTAGTCCAAATCATGTGGCATTTTTTTCCACGGATACATAAGAGTAAGTTTTGGTTTCAATCTAATATATTGATTTGATTTTTAACAATCCTCGTTTTTAGTTGAGGTTTTCTCTGAAATTTACTTACTACTAGTATTTTGATAGGGAAGTATTTCTATAAATGGGACCAAAAGTAATAAAAGGAAACAAACGTGATGGGGTCCATGAAAATCAGTGAAAATAGTTAAAAAGTGGTCAAAATCGTGTGCAGATGGAAAAGAAGTACAAAGTTCGATAAAAGGACTATAGAATCATGGATGTGGACCGATCCCATGTGATTTATCCTTCGAAACAAAGTAAACTTGAAAGCTTTTCATGAAAGAAAAAAAAAACCAATAAAATAAAATAAAACAAACCTATAGTATATATTCCACGTTGACATTATACAAATGAAAATTATACACAACAAAGGTTGAATACGTGAAAAAAGACCGATAAATCTATAACTTGTATGTATGTATGTATTACTATGTAATCTTTGATTTTATATAAATAAAAGATAGGTGTTAAAAAAAAAAAAATCTATAAACTTGTAATGCAAAACGACCATTTTTCCATATTTGTTACAGAAAAACTGAAAAAGTCACCGTCGTATCCAAATTTAAATAGATGGTTCACAATATCATGGTAACGAATATTTATTCAGTTCTACTTTAATCTGAACCAAAAACAAATTTGGTTTAGTGGTTGTTTAGTGTATCTGAAGTTACTCGTTCAGATTCATTTGAAATTAATAATTTATGTTTTATACTACAAAATTACAGTTTCAAACATCGAAGAAAATAATACTTTAGTTAGACTATATTGACTGTCTTTTTATAAAATTAAATATTACAATTAGATAATGACAGTTTTTTTTTTAACTGTTTACTCACTCATTTTGTCCACGAATAATGCTTTATTGAATTTGAAAGATAACACCAAACAATATAACGTCTCTGTCTAGCATCTACAATCCACCTATAAGATTTTATCTAATCGAAGTAAAATACACGTAGGGGCCAAATATGTATAATATATAACTATGAAACGTGTCATTGCACAATTTCTATCTTGATGTATATAATGATTCATATATCTGGTTTTGTGAAATATATATAAATATCTGGTTGGTTAGAAGAATGTAAACATATCTACGTTGTTTTCTTTCATCATGTCTTTTTCCTTGAGCTGTGCATCATTTCAGTTATAAGAAAATAGCTTACTAGACTATATGAATTTATCATGTATGATGTATCCAAATCTTACCCGATTAGTGAAAATTGGGATCTTAAAATATCTATTACTCTACTCAGTATTTGTTTTGTCAACATATATTTACTCCATTATCTATGACTTTTTTTATTTATTTATCATCGTTCCATTTCCTATGACTAACTTACTTTTCATATACTTAAAGTCAGTTTCCTACTATATTCGTCGTTCGAGTCCAACCAACCCAAATCCATTTTGTCTAAAAAACTTGTAAAGATATGTTTCTAGAAGCTTTATTCCACAATAATCTGGTTTTGTTAATTTAAATTAAAAGTTTCTATACACTAAATAACCAATAATTTAGGGGAAACTTCATTCATCCAATAGTTGATCAATAGTTAATTAGTGTTTTTACATAATAAAATATAAAGTTTGATATTCAATAATTTTGTAAAAAACGAATGCACGTTTATCATTAATTTCTAGCAATCGTACATCGTGATTTTATATATATATTAAAGACAAAATTAACAATTATCGTGAACATGATGATATAAAAAAATTGTATGTCGTAGATTATTATGATATCAGTAGAATTATTCGTCGTGGAATAGTAAATGGAACTTTTGATGTCAAATTGATAAAAATATCATTTGTAATAGGGTAATTAAAAACATGAACAATGTACTAAAAAAAAAAATCTCAAACTATTTGTTTAGTCTAACGAATTCCAATGATATGATCATTGCATACTGTTAAAACAAAAGATAAAGCAGAGCCACAGCTGAATTTACAAAACTCACACAAACTATCTCAAAAACTCCTCTATTGCAAGCTGGAAATTTGAATAAGATGTCATATGAAAGTTTATCGTGAACAAAGAATAAAAGCTCGTTAAATTTTTGATTAAAACATATATTTATCATGGACAAAGGATAAGAGCTAACTTAAATTTGTTAGACTATAGTGTTTCTCTTAATTTTGTATATGGAATCCATTTATGGTATGCTTAGCAAAAAAATAAAAAATTACAGGTTAATATATGTTGGTAAAAAAAGAGGAAAACGGTGCGGATTGGTTGAACCACTCCCTGAAAGCTAGCTTTCGTCGCATCGCAGAAGAGAAAAAGGTTGTTGCAAACGTCACCACCTCTCTCTCTCTCTCTCTCTCTCCAAATTTCATGAATTATAGTATTACTTTTTTTTTCTTTTTCAACAAATCATAGATAGACCTACGGGCTACGAATACTTTTTTTTTTCTTTTCTAATTAAAAAAATTGTCGGGACAAAACAAGAAATATGTTTTTATTGTTTTCTTTCGTAAGAAAGCGATATTTACTAAAACAACAGTGAAGAAAAAAACTTTATAATAATCAAAAAGGTCGGATTTTTTTTTTTTTTTTTTCTGTGTGTATAAGTTGGATAAATCATTGAACGAAACTCATATTGATCCTCCAAACCTTTTTTAAATAATGTCTAAATATGAGTTTAGTTCAATAAAATATCTTTCATTTTTTTAATATATAGTAGATGAAATATAACTCATCTATCTTAGAAATTAGAGGGACACTTTGTTTTTGATGAAATTTACCAATTTCAACAGTCACACGCGCTTTCCCTATAAGGATTAAAATCAAAATATAATAATTTCAAAAATTAAAGATTTTTTTTTTTAATGTCACGCAAGATCCCTTTAAACGTGCTTTACGTATTAGTAGGAGGTTAATTACTCTCTCTTTTTTTTCCTTCAATGAATTATAGTTGGTTCATAAATAAATTCCTTATATTTCGAAGATTTTATATTAATTCTTTCTTTACTTGGATAGCTCTCACAAGTTAAAAAATGTTTTTTTGGGGTAATGGCATACGTATATTTGATAATAACGTATCTACCAATTAAACTTATTTAATTATTTAAAAATAGTTGTAAATTACTACTAAATTGAAGTTAATTAGATTATAGTTGAAGAGAGAGAGAAGACGTAGAAGAAGAAGAAGCAGACCCGAAAGTGCCTGCACTGCTTCAGATTTGCAGTCCTTTGATACACAAACAACAAAAACGAGTGAAAATCGGACATTTAAACAAATCTTTATCTTCCTCCTCTAAAACCCTTTCTCTAATTTTCTTTTTGGGTTCTCCTGAGAAAACAAGAGAAGAAAAAGACATCAGATAGAGAGAGAGAGAGAAAGCTGCATTTTTTTTTGTTGGTGTGTTCTTGATCTACCATTACCGACAAATTCTAAGGGAATCATAAGCTTCCTAGTGAAATGGGTTTATGTTAGCTCGTCATGTTATTAACAGAATCTGGTGATTCCTGGTTTGTCTCCTGATTCTCTACTTCTCTGACAAATCTCCACTCTTACCTGTCTGAAATTTGTTCTCGTCCTTCTGGGTTTCCATTTTGTGCTTGACTTGTTATCTAGTTCAGGGATCTCCAGCTGTCAATTTGCGTTTGCGTGTTCTTCATCATCTCCTGCTTAATCGTTATCTATCTGAAAATTTAAGAATCAATTGGGTTTTCAAAAAGTCTTTTTTTTTTTTTTTTGTATATAAGAAGGCAAATGTGTTTGAAACAATCGGTGTTTTTGGTAATTATTTTTTTCTTCCTGGGTTTTATAAATTTTTATCATTCTTTTTGTAGATTCATCGATTCTTCAAATAGATTGTTATCTTTCAGATTCGAGCCTGTTGACTAATTTTGAGTATGTTTTGTTTTTTTGTCCAAGTCGAGTTTCATATTTTTTCGTTTATGGTCTTCTCATACGGATTTCAATTTTTCTTGTTTTGGTCGTTTTAGTCTCGGAATTTTTTTAAAATATGACTAAGAAAGATCAAGACTTTTGGAAAAATCTTATAATGGGTTTGTTTCATCTTTGGACAGGGTTAATTCAAGACTGATGGGAATATGAGACATGGTGTATTAATCCGATCCTTGAGGAACTAGAGTGCTGGATCTTGTTGAAAGATTGTCAAATTGGCTTCTTTGAGTAAAAAAGTCTTGAGGAATGGCTGGAGGTAGAATAAGATCGAAGCTGAAACTAAGCCTTCTTTATACATTTGGATGTCTTAGGCCTACAACGATTGAAGGTCAAGAACCTCAACCAATCCAAGGTCCGGGATTTAGCCGGACAGTGTTCTGTAATCAGCCTCATATGCACAAGAAGAAGCCTTTGAGATATCGTTCTAATTATGTCTCTACGACTAGGTACAATTTGATAACTTTCTTTCCTAAATCCTTGTACGAACAGTTCCACCGCGCTGCGAATCTCTACTTCTTGGTAGCTGCGATCCTCTCGGTGTTTCCTCTCTCACCATTCAACAAATGGAGCATGATTGCACCGTTGGTCTTTGTTGTTGGGCTTAGTATGATGAAAGAGGCTCTAGAAGATTGGCGTAGGTTTATGCAAGATGTGAAGATTAATGCGCGGAAAACATGTGTTCATAAAAGTGGTGGTGTGTTTCGTCAGAGAAAGTGGAAGAAGATTAGTGTTGGGGATATTGTGAAAGTGGAAAAGGATGAGTTTTTCCCTGCTGATTTGCTTCTTTTGTCATCGAGTTACGAAGATGGGATTTGCTACGTTGAGACTATGAATTTAGATGGTGAAACTAACCTAAAAGTGAAAAGGTCTTTGGAAGTGTCATTGCCACTAGATGAAGATGAATCTTTCAAGAATTTCATGGCGACGATAAGATGTGAAGATCCAAACCCGAATCTTTACACCTTCGTTGGCAATCTAGAGTATGAGCGGCAAACATTTCCTTTGGATCCAAGTCAGATTCTCTTAAGAGACTCAAAGCTTAGGAACACAACCTATGTTTATGGAGTGGTGGTATTTACAGGTCATGATACTAAAGTTATGCAGAATTCAACGAAATCGCCTTCCAAGAGAAGCAGAATTGAAAGGACAATGGACTACATCATCTACACCCTTCTTGTCCTACTTATCTTGATCTCTTGCATCAGCTCATCAGGATTTGCTTGGGAGACAGAGTTTCACATGCCAAAAATGTGGTACTTACGACCTGATGCGCCTGAGAATTTAACAAATCCGCCGAGTCCAATCTACGCTGGGGTTGTCCATCTGATCACTGCTCTGTTGCTTTATGGATATTTGATTCCAATCTCTCTTTATGTTTCGATTGAGGTTGTCAAAGTCTGGCAAGCAAGTTTCATCAATCAAGACTTACACATGTATGATGATGAGAGTGGAGTCCCTGCACAAGCTCGGACATCGAATCTAAACGAAGAGCTTGGTCAGGTTCATACTATCCTCTCTGATAAAACAGGAACTTTGACATGTAATCAGATGGATTTCTTGAAATGCTCTATTGCTGGTACTTCTTACGGTGTGCGTTCCAGCGAAGTAGAACTCGCTGCTGCAAAGCAGATAGCTGTGGATCTCGAAGAGCATGGAGAGATATCAAGTACTCCTCAGTCTCAGACTAAAGTGTATGGTACATGGGACAGTAGCCGCACGCAAGAAATCGAGGTGGAAGGAGGCGATAATAACTATAATACTCCTAGAGCTCCTATAAAGGGATTTGGTTTTGAGGATTCCAGACTCATGAATGGGAATTGGTTGAGGGAATCACAACCAAATGACATTTTGCAGTTCTTCCGCATTTTAGCAATTTGTCACACAGCTATTCCCGAGCTGAATGAGGAGACTGGCAAGTACACTTATGAAGCAGAGTCGCCTGATGAGGCTTCTTTTCTTGCTGCTGCCAGAGAGTTTGGTTTTGAGTTCTTCAAGAGAACCCAGTCAAGCGTTTTTATCCGTGAGAGGTTCTCTGGTTCAGGGCAAATAATCGAAAGGTTAGAATAGTGTAGAGGTTTAATTATCAATGTACTTCGGCTCTTTGTTTGCACATATCCTGACTAAGTACCACAAACAATGCAGGGAGTATAAAGTTCTGAATTTGTTGGAATTCACTAGCAAAAGAAAGCGAATGACAGTAATTGTACGCGATGAGGAAGGGCAGATTCTTCTACTATGCAAAGGAGCCGACAGGTTAGCATCCAATCTAACAACTTTACGCATCTAACAAGCAATGTGTCACATTGTCCATATATATACAGTCTGGTTTCTGTCCCTTCTCTGTTATCAAGTTTTTTTCCTGTATTTTACAGCATCATCTTTGATCGGTTGGCAAAGAATGGGAAGACATACTTGGGACCTACCACTAAGCATTTAACTGAATATGGAGAAGCCGGGCTCCGTACACTCGCACTTGCTTACAGAAAGCTTGATGAAGATGAATATACAGCTTGGAACTCTGAGTTTTCTAAGGCCAAAACTTCAATAGGATCTGATAGAGATGAGCTGCTTGAGACGGGATCGGACATGATTGAAAAAGAACTTATCCTTATAGGTGCTACTGCTGTGGAGGACAAACTCCAGAAAGGGGTATGTATTATTTATTCTACAGACACACTAAGTCTATCTTTTATCTTGCTTATCTAAATTTGAGATCCTTTTTTTTTTCATTTGACTTAGGTGCCTCAATGCATAGATAAACTTGCTCAAGCTGGGCTCAAGTTATGGGTTTTAACTGGGGACAAAATGGAAACAGCAATCAACATTGGGTTAGAATCTCTTTATTTATTTTCAACATAAGCTAGAAATGAGACTTGTAATCTGCTACTATCTAGTGCTTTCTAAGAACAAATTATCTTTTATTAATTGCAGATTCGCGTGTAGTTTACTTCGGCAAGGCATGAGACAGATTTGCATAACATCAATAAATCCAGATGGAGTATCCCAAGATTCAAAAAGGGTATGTCAAAAGGAGTTTTATGTTGCAAAATTGCTTAAAGCATTCATTGACGGCCTCTTTCACTACAATTTCAAAAGCTAATTTTGTATCTATGTTCGATGTGTCAGGTTGTGAAAGAGAACATTTTGAATCAACTTACTAAAGCTGTACAAATGGTTAAGCTAGAGAAGGATCCGCATGCTGCGTTTGCTTTGATCATTGACGGGAAAACTCTAACTTATGCATTGGAGGATGATATGAAGTATCAATTCTTGGCTTTGGCAGTCGATTGTGCATCCGTCATTTGCTGTCGTGTGTCTCCCAAGCAGAAGGCTTTGGTATATATATTCGCCTTTCTTATTCATTTTATTGCATTCTGTGACTATGCAACTCCCAAAACTTCATACAAAAAGAGAATCCTAAATTTCCCTGTTTCATTTTTTCCCGAAAACAAGGTAACAAGGCTGGTTAAAGAGGGAACCGGTAAAACCACATTGGCAATAGGTGATGGTGCTAATGACGTTGGGATGATTCAAGAAGCTGATATTGGTGTAGGAATTAGTGGGGTTGAAGGAATGCAGGTTAGTTTTCTAACCATGTTTCCCGTTTCTCGACTAGTAGAAAGTGCATTAGAAATTCAATCCATCTTGGCGTTTTTGCTCAACCTTCTCACTTTTGCAGGCTGTTATGGCTAGTGACTTTTCGATTGCCCAGTTTCGGTTTTTGGAACGATTACTCGTCGTCCATGGACACTGGTGCTACAAAAGGATTGCTCAAATGGTAATGAGTGGTTCTTATTGCCGTTTTGATTACTCTCTTACCTGTAGTTTGTTTCTAACATTATGTTGTTTTACATACAGATTTGCTATTTCTTCTACAAAAACATAGCATTTGGTCTCACTCTTTTCTACTTCGAGGCTTTCACTGGGTTTTCCGGACAATCAGTGTACAACGACTACTACTTATTGCTCTTCAATGTTTTCCTTACCTCATTGCCGGTGATTGCCCTTGGAGTCTTTGAACAGGATGTTTCCTCCGAGATCTGCTTACAAGTAAGCTTCATATATCATCCTTTAAGAACTAAATCTTGACAAGCTATTATGAATCTCTGCTCATCTACAGAATCTGTGCTTGTGTAGTTCCCCGCGTTATACCACCAAGGCACAAAGAACCTCTTCTTTGACTGGTCAAGAATACTTGGATGGATGTGCAATGGCGTCTACGCATCTCTTGTCATATTCTTCCTCAACATTGGAATCATTTACTCTCAAGCTTTCAGAAAAGGTGGCCAAACAGCTGACATGGATGCTGTTGGCACAACCATGTACACTTGCATAATCTGGGCAGTCAATGTTCAAATCGCGTTAACCATGTCCCATTTCACTTGGATCCAACACGTTTTGATCTGGGGAAGCATCGGTTTGTGGTATCTCTTTCTAGCGCTCTACGGGATGATGCCTCCAAGTTATTCAGGAAACATTTACAGGATTTTTGATGAGATTCTAGCTCCTGCACCTATTTACTGGATGGCTACATTGTTGGTCACAGTAGCTGCGGTTCTTCCTTACGTTGCACACATCTCTTTCCAGAGATTCTTGAATCCATTGGATCATCATATCATCCAAGAGATCAAATACTACAAAAGAGATGTCGAGGACGCAAGATTATGGACCCGAGAGCGAACAAAAGCGCGAGAGAAGACAAAGATCGGGTTCACAGCTAGAGTCGACGCGAAAATCAGGCATCTAAGGTCGAAATTGAACAAGAAACAGTCAAATCTCTCACATTTTTCAGCTCAAGATGCAATGTCACCTAGATCATTGTAGCCTGTATAGGTTTGTTTTCTAAAATGTCTCATTCTCTGATGCATTTAGACTTGGAGACAAGTCTTGTTGCTGTTTTTGTTGAAGAGTTTATGGAGTGAGATCAATGTAAAGAGTAGTAGCTGATGTTTTTTTTCTTTCTTCCTTCTACTTGTTGGCTTCTCTCATTTTTTAACATGCTTTCTTTGTTTTGTACACTATACTTAGGTTTTGTGTATACTTAGAACAGAATGCAAAAACATAACAACACAGTATCTTCCTCTGTTCCTCTTCTTCTGTGCTTCTCTCTAATTATTTTCAATTACTAAATGTTAGTAAATCTTTGATTTTATAATAATTTGTTGCTTTAGTAATTGGTTTTTCTTGTACCCACCAATTTGACTTCTTTAGGTTAATATGAAATTCCACAAGTTGTTTGCGTGTTGGTTACTTTCCAGTGTGGTTTATATCATTTGGGAGTGGTTGGCGAATAAAATAATTTATTTTCATATTTAATTTATAACTATGGGCCGAGATTTATCCAATATGGCCCATGAAAATATCCAACAACTCCGCAATACTTTTTTTTTGTTTTGTTGTTGAAAAAAAAAAAAAGAATTAATAGAGTTTTGCTTTTTATGTTTCTCTACCTTCTCTCTGTGTCTATCCCTTCCCTTTTGGGATATTTTCGCCGCGTGGAGAGATGTCGACGCTCTTTCGCCGGAAGTCAATCGGAATCCATCGCAACTTCTTCCTTCAATCCGTTTGAAATTTTTTATACTCCTCCAGTATTCTGCTCCAATCTCGTTTTTTTTTCTCTCTGATTTGGGTTTTCGTGATTTCCGACGAAAGGTGAAGCTTCTGGTGGTGCATAGTAAATCGGATTTTCGGGTAGTTTAGAGGTAGTTCTAGGGTTAATCAGGTTCTGAATTTGATGGAACCGCGAGTCGGTAACAAGTTTCGGCTCGGAAGGAAGATCGGTGGTGGATCATTTGGAGAGATCTATCTTGGTGTGGCTTTGATTGTGTTTTTTTCTTCTTCTTGAATTCACTTCCTATGAGTATAAATTTTTGTTTTGAATACATGGATTTGAATGGATATGGCGTTTTGTAGGTACCAATATCCAGACAAATGAAGAAGTGGCTATTAAACTTGTAAGTATTCGTATACAAAGTGAATATTTTTTTTACCATTTTCAGTGTTTATTGAAGTAGAGAGATCATTGATGTTACAGAAAAACTTAGTTTGGTAATGCGAGAGGTCTATTATTATTGTATGGACATAAATTCCCCAATTAATAAAGTATTGAATTTTTCTCGAAAAGTGGAAAGAAATGTGTGATTGTAGTAGCATATTATTATTATGTACAAGTCTTATATTATTGCTTAGTCTTTCTTAATGAAAGATGTTTAACATACATTGCTTTTTGTATTTTGGTCATGCGATTGTAGTAGCATCTTGATTTTCTTATGCTGTTTTTCATTGAGTACTCAACTCAATTTTGTATTTTAAATCTGACTTTTTTTGTAAGAACTGAGAGCTATTATTTGATTCTTGAGGAAATTGTGTAATTAATGCTGAATAAATTCCTAAGAGTCCACCACAAACTACATGCAACTGGTGGGCCCAACCTGTTGAGTTTTTTTGAAGTTTGTTGTGGCCTAAAAATGGAGAATTATGAAGCTGACGGCTACACATATTATTGTATCGAAAGTTGGCTGTTTCTTACGACTATGCTTATTTTGTTACCTGTCTGTATTGGTTCTGGCTGTAACGTATGTTAAATCAAATCCTTATGTTTGTTTTCATATTTCTTTGTTGCTCTGTAATGTGACAGATTTATCTTAGTTTGGCTGATGTCTATGTTCTGATGGAATTGTATTTTCTTCTTTCAGGAAAATGTGAAAACGAAGCATCCTCAATTGCTGTATGAATCAAAATTGTATAAAGTGTTACAAGGAGGAAGTAAGGACTTAGTTCTCTGTACTTGTTTACAGTTTGCGATTTCTTCTTTCTTATCCTAGAGGGTTGCTTTACTTTCCTTGTTTTTAGCCGGCGTTCCAAATGTTAAATGGTATGGTGTTGAAGGGGACTATAATGTCCTTGTGATAGACTTGTTGGGGCCTAGCCTTGAAGATCTATTCAATTTCTGTAGTAGGAAACTCTCACTAAAGACTGTACTAATGCTTGCAGATCAAATGGTAGGATCCCATCTATTGCCTGAAAAATAGTACTGTCACGTTGAATTGAAGAAATTGCCAAAACATTTAGGATATTTTTGTTTCTCTTGTCAGATCAATCGCATTGAGTATGTCCATCAGAAGTCATTTCTGCATCGGGATATCAAGCCTGACAACTTTCTGATGGGTCTCGGGAGGCGCGCAAATCAGGTAGCTGTGGAAAAGAGCTGTTTGTAAGATTTGTTTATTCTCTTCAATTATTTGCTTGATGTTGTGTTGGCTGAATACAGGTATATGTCATCGACTTTGGTCTGGCAAAGAAGTATAGAGACTCTAATAATCAGCATATACCTTATAGGTTGGCCATATCCCTGTGGTTTTCGTTATCAACGTTGTCAAGCCTGTGCTTCTGTTACTTATGTACGCACATTAAAGGACTAAATATACTAGATAAGAAAATAATAGGTTAAGCCAGTGGTATGCACAGTTTGCTTTTATCTTCTACTACCCTGTGTGACTGTGTTGTCTCACTTGATATTCTTCTATGTAACACATCACTGTCAAAAGGGTCGAGTCATCTTTATTCTCGATATAGGGTATTTTAGAGACATTTTATTCGTCCAATAGGCATTGCAGTGTGGTTATTTTAAACATTTTTCTTCTGTCCTGGTGTCTTTTACCTGTTTCTTGTTGACTATTTCCTTTTCTAGAAAAATGGGCTTAATTTTCCTTGGTTTTGAGTATAATGGTTGCTTCTCCCATGTTTTTGTGGCTATAAATTTGTATAGAAAAAACACGAGTTTTCTTAGGCTTTCCTTCATTTGGAATAAGGTCTTACTAGGATTACTGTCGTTTAAGTATTTGGATAGCCTCTTACTCACATATTGAGTTTATTTTTCTAGTCTTTGTGAAGCTGCATTAGTATATAAGAAAATCGTTTTGATGCATGCAGTGATTGCAGTATATGTGTAGTAATTACGGTCCTAATATTTTGTGTATTACAGGGAAAACAAAAACTTGACTGGAACTGCTAGATATGCTAGCATGAACACTCACCTTGGCATTGGTATACCAGTTCATTTAGTGTTTAACTTTCCAAATTTTTAAAGAACATAAGTCTGGATAGCAATGGTCAATTCTATTGCAGAACAAAGTCGTAGAGATGATTTGGAGTCACTTGGATTTGTTCTCATGTACTTCTTAAAAGGAAGGTATGTAACTCTCTTGCCTTCCATGCTGGCATGTAATCATTTGCTCTCTATAAGGCGGCCTTTGGCTTACTTTCCCAATAAAATGCAGTCTTCCTTGGCAAGGACTTAAAGCTGGCAATAAGAAGCAAAAGTATGAGAAAATCAGTGAAAAGAAAGTATCAACATCTATTGAGGTAAAATAGTCTCCAGAAACCTGTGTTGGTGATACTGATGGTCTGATACTGATTAAATATCCATTTCTTCTTTTAGTCTTTATGCCGAGGTTATCCATCAGAATTTGCATCTTATTTCCATTATTGCCGTTCCCTGAGATTTGATGACAAGCCAGACTATGCCTACCTGAAACGGCTTTTCCGTGACCTGTTTATTCGCGAAGGTCTGGTGCCGTCATCCCTTTTATTAATTCTAGTCTGGTGAAACAGATATATCTGGAAGCAGTCGAGCAACATGTTAATTTAAATATGTGACCTCTGCTTGTAGGCTTCCAGTTTGATTATGTATTTGACTGGACGATCTTGAAGTATCAGCAATCACAGATTTCTACTCCTCCCCGTCACCATGTAAGAGTCATGGTTCTTTCTTTTTCTGAATCTCATTTTTCTACTTCAGTTCTACTAATGTACATTGCTTTCTTCTAGGGTCCTGGAGTTGGGCCAAGCTCTGGGCTCCCCCCTGCTATTGCTAATGCTGAGAGGCCATCAGGTTGCTCCATCTATTTGAGTAGTTTCTTTCAATATTTGATTAGGCATTTAACTATGATCCTCTGTTCTACAGGGACATGATTTTTACTCGTTTGATGTGTTCTGTGGTTCAACTGCAGGTGGCGACGAAGCTAGACCTTCTGGATGGTCATCAGGAAACCCTAGACGAAGTTCTGGACAAATATTTAGCTCAGGAAGCTTAGCTAAACAGAAAGCACCAGTTTCAAGTGATCCTGCAATATCTAAAGATGTAGTGGTGAGTACATAAAGTTTCCCCCATGTTACAGCCTTACAAGCATTTTTTTTAGCTCCTGTAAAACGTTCTGATAAGTCCTTGAGAGTCAGCGACAGTTGTATACACAAGGGTTTACTTCTGAATTCTCAAAAGTATTTAACAATTATGTAGTGTCTTGTTGTGTAATTGGATTCTTGTTCTATATATAAATGGTAACAAAGTTGTTTTGCTTGCGACAGTTATCTAGTTCTAGCTTTCTCCGTGCAACTGGGTCATCAAGACATGCTCCGGTATCCAGTAGTCGCGAGGCTGGAGTTATGGGAATTGATTCTGAGCCATCAAACCCTCAGATCATTGAAGCTGGATCAGGCTCCAACCCAAAGATCCATGTTCGTCGAAACTCCCCTATCGTCTCATCTGAGAACAACAAGCTATCATCTCCTTCAAGGGGAAATACTTCAGTCACGAAGAACTACGAGGCTAATCTTAAAGGGATCGAGAGTCTGCATTTTTAGTCGTTGGGGCGGTGAAAGATCTCAAAAACACCGGGACAAGTGTAAATTAAAAGACAAAGAAAACCTTTCTTAGACTCTCCCCATGTTTTACGTGCATTTGTGTTTACAGGGAGGGATACTTTACTTGTGCTTTGTAAGCACACGTTAATAACAAAGATAAAAGAAAGACTCTGTCCAGAGAAACACAAACTCAAAGAGGGTGGGGATATCAAAAGAGACACACTTTTACTTCTCATTTGGTTTTTACTGTCTCTGTTGTATTTGTCTCGTTTGGTACTGCAAAGTTATAAAATCTTTTACTCTTGTAAAGGATTTGAAGTGTAAGAGTATTCCTCTGGTTGCACATAAAAAGGTGCAAAAGAAAGAAAGGTGTTTCTTATGTTTGCATCTTGTCATGTTTAAGCATATTGTGATTTTTGTTGGCAAATTGAAGTATGGAAGCAACAATTGTACTTTTTTGCCTTAAAGAGGACCTGACAGTTGCAGTCATGTGTCAAGTTGAGCCTTGAGAGGACCTGAGAGTTACATGTTACGTCATTATGTCTCTATGATTGAAATATATATATCTTGTGTAAGCTAAATTACTGTCACTACCATTTTATCATAGCTTAATGAATCTCTTGTTGTTACCACAAATATAAGATTAAGAGTTTTGACTTCCCTTGACTTGTATGAGATTAACTTGCAAAACGTGGGACACTTTATCCAAAAGCCGGAGCTTTGCAAAGATCACACTCTGAGTGTCGACCACGACCATCCCTCTACAGAGGTTAAAGGCAACCTAACTTGCCTTGTCGAACAATTAAAGATATCTCAAATCTTTCACTGCAAGGGTCTTTTGTTATGCATCTTGGAAGACGATCCTAGGGTTGTGGTTTGGAATCCGTAAGGTGGATCAAACCAAGATTCTTTCACCGTCCAGAAGGAGCCGACCTCTTCGCTTATGCTCTCGGATACAAGAATAAGAAAATCTTGTCGTAGCCACAAGTTCTTGAGGTTTATAGATCACTACATGCCTATAGTCAGCAACGCCAAGCCTCCACCTAGAAACATATTTTCAATCTATGAAGTCTAGGATTTTGACTCTGGTTCCTGGACAACTCTTGTGGTCTGTCCATACTGGCGCATGAAGTGTCAGGACGTTGGCGTTACTATCAAGGGGAACACTTACTGGTGTGCTACAAAGAGGGACGCAGACTTGCAAGTCATTGATCACATCATATGTTTTGATTTTACAAGAGTGAGTTTCGGGCCGCTTCTGCGTTTGCCCTTTATGTGTGGCCTTAGAGAAGAGAAGCTTGCAGTTTTTTGCGAGGAAGTTTCTTCATTGACGAGGTAAAAAAAGTGGATTTCGGAAAACCTATTCATGAGTACAAGTCTTGGACACTCATGTGCCCTTATGTTCCAAGTTTAGTGCAAATCAAGAAACCTGTTGCGCAACGTGGCCAGGCTTGTCTTCCTTGAGAAAGCAGATTAGAAAGCCGTCGCTATCATCGAAACTTGGCCAGGCTTGACTTTCTTGCAAAGCCCAAATCTTCGGCAATAGGAAAATATATAATGGCTCTGATCTATTTTAATGTTTTAGTATATTTATGTCGAATCTTCTCCTTGTTCTTCTTCTTCTTTTTTTTTATTAGGGAAGATATTCCAAAGTTATTTACTCTTATTGATATTAGTTTGTTTTGAAATTGTAGTATATTGATGAAGCATTTGGTTCTTACTGTCGTTTTTTTGTCTCGTTTGGTACTGCAAAGTCATAAAGGATTTAAAGTGTAAGAGTATGTCTCAGGTTGCTAAAAAAAAAAGTGCAAAAGAAAGAAAGGTGTTTCTTATATTTGCATCTTCTCATGTTTCAGCATATTGTGATGGTAAAAATTGTTATTCTTTGTTGTCAATTGAAAAAGTACGGAAGCAATAATTGTACTGTTTTGCCTTAAAGAGGACATGAGAGTTGAAGGTTACGTCATTAATATGTCTATGAATGAAGTATATTGTAAATGCAGTTAAGGCTCTAAGCTAAATCATTGTTACTACCACTTTATCATAGCTTAATGATTCACCTTGAATCTATTGTTGTTACAACAATAATACAACAGCGGAATTTGGAGGAACGAGGAAATAGAAACACAATAAACAAAAGAAGAAGATTTGTTGTTTGGATTACCACAAACCATAAACAGCATTGGAACAAGTCTCTTTGAACCATTTGAAGCTCTTTTTCATAGATCCTTTCACTCTCCCTTCAACACCATACACATTATAACCAGCCACTCTCTTCTTCCTCTGAATCTCTGCCTCACACAAACCTTTAAACCCTTTCTTATTGCTTCTCTTTGATTTACTGTTGGAATTGTCTCTCACCATTGTTGGATTCTTGTGTGGACTATAAGTTGATGTACTGTAAGATCTCAGCATCACTGGAGGCTGCTGGTTTCTTAAGCTTGGTGCTGCTTCTGTTTCTGATTTTCCTCCATTATTACTGAAACAGTGGTACTTGTTTGTGATGGTGTTGCTTCTGATCTCTTGTCTGCATGACTTGGATCTGAACATCTCCCACTTGCAAACAACCTCAAGAATTTGGCTTTTTGCTTCTAGGTAGAGAAAATGAGAGAATTTGCTTTTGGCTTTTATATCCAACTTCTTTCTCTTCTGCTTTTGTCTCTTGTGATCTTTTTGACACATATAGAAATGGAGATCAAGTATCTTTTACTCATTATTTAGAGTACTAATTACAACCTTAACATCTAATTAGTTAATCGAAGTGCTTTTTTGTTGTTGTTATATTGGTTTAGATGTTTATCAGCGACTAACCACGAGCATCGGAGTAGATTATGGACCGATAGCCCATAGTTTCGACGGTTTATCAAAATACGTGGAAGTTTATCATTAGAGAAATTTTCTTGTAATTCACGTTAACAAAAAAAAAAAAGGGTTTTAATAAATAATGCCGAAGTTCTTGAGAGCCAAAAAAAAAACAAAATCTTGGGATGAGTTCTCTTCTCCTGTTACCAAGAACTAAAAAATAACTCTCAAGGAAGCTTGAAACAAAAACAAAGGAAAACTGCGAAAAACGATGGTAAAATCAGCAGTTTCCAGGCCGGCCGCAACAGGAAAAAGGAAAACGACTTAGAGAAGATCAGCAACATTGTTTGGCAACTCCTGGACGACCACATTGTAGAAGTTCTGAATGTCAGACAACATCCTCTCATCGTCTTTTGTCAAAAAGTTGATCGCGACTCCTTTTCTTCCAAACCTTCCACTTCTTCCAATACGGTGAAGGTAATTCTCAGGTTGTGTTGGGAGGTCAAAGTTAATGACCAGAGAGACTTGCTGAACATCGATACCACGAGCAAGGAGGTCAGTGGTTATGAGGACACGGGAAGATCCAGAGCGGAATTCGCGCATGATGATGTCTCTTGTGTTCTGATCCATGTCACCGTGTGTGGCTGAGACCGTGTGGTCACGGCTTCTCATTTTGTCGGTTAGCCAATCAACCTTACGCCTTGTGTTCACAAAGATGACGCTTTGCGTAATGGCAAGAGTCTCGTAGAGATCGCATAGAGTCTCTAGCTTCCACTCTTCTTTCTCAACATTGACGTAAAACTGCTTGATACCTTCAAGAGTCAGCTCGTCTCGCTTCACCAGGATCCTGACCGGTTTGTTCATGAACCTCTTTGTGATCTCAAGGGCTTCAGGTGGCATTGTGGCAGAGAAAACACCAACCTGAACCTTTCCAGGAAGAAGCTGGAAAATGTCGTATATCTGAACAGAGAAATCGAACCGTAAGAAAAAAGAAGGATTTGATTTTATCAGACACAAAACTGAAACTGTAGTAGATTTCTAAACCTGGTCCTTGAAACCACGAGAGAGCATTTCATCAGCTTCATCGAGAACAAACATTTTGATAGCATCAGAGCGGAGAGATTGTCTACGCAACATGTCAAAGACACGACCAGGGGTTCCAACAACAACATGAACACCAGACTGAAGAATGCGTTGATCCTCACGCACACTTGTCCCGCCAACACAGGCGTGAACCTTGACACCGAGGAAGTCACCAATTGCCCTCATAACCTTTTCGATTTGCTGAGCGAGTTCTCTTGTAGGAGCCAAAACCAGAGCTTGGCACTGAACAAGAGTGTAATCAAGCTGCTGCAAAACGCCAGAGCAAAAGGTAGCGGTTTTTCCAGTTCCAGATTGAGCTTGCTGGATCACATCAAGACCCTTGCAGAATGGAATAATCCCTCTCTGCTGAATAGCAGAAGGCTTCTCAAAACCTAGAATAAGGCGAGAAAGAATAGATCACCGCGCGAAAGTAACAAACAAAACTTCTTTTCGACACACGCTATTATGAGTTTCTGGTTTAAAGAGTGACACTGAAACAATCAAAAGAGAAAAACAAAACCTAACAACATATACAAAGAAGGTTATATCTTTACTTACCGTAAGCATAAATACCCCTCAGAAGATCCGATTTCAGTTCCATTGCATCGAAGCTATCGCAGACTTCATCATAGGTAGTGTAGAATGTATCCGCTCCTTCGTCACTAAGTCAGCGAAAAAAGTATCATACAACTCAGTTTCTTGGTGAACAGTTTTGTTATAGTTCAAGATATTCAAAACTTACACTGCATTCATCCTAGTATCGAACTGACGAGGATCGTATTGGTTTCCATCAGACGCCATGACTGGAGAGAACCATAACAAAACCAAAACGACATTGTTATAACAAAAAACAGATTTCAAGAGACCAAGAATCATCCAAAAACATTCAATTTACAATCAAATATTCCCAAAACAACTCAGTTAAGTCTGGCATAAAAGACTCAATCTTTTTTAATGTTTAGTTATTATAAAATCCAATGAAACCAAAACAGAACAAGTTGCACTAATAATCCAGTTTTTGTCAATACCATTAAAACACACATAAATCTATAAAACCAGCATTGCTTAGGGATGTAACAAACAACAACAGAACCTATAAACACAACGAGAAAGGAGAAGAGAAGAGAAGAGAGAACCAAACCTGTTGTTTAAAAAATTGAAAGAGTGAGAGAGAAGAGAGATTGAAAAAGAGACAAAAGTCCAAAGTCCTCGGATCTGTGCCGTAGAATTGATGAAGAAGAAAAAACTGTTCGATGACTTTGGCTGCTTTATTTATTTACAGAGTTAGATCCAACTTTTTCTTTTTAGGTTTTCCAATTTCTACTAGGAAATTAACCAAACATAATATTTTCTTTCCCGATTTGCCCTCTAAATTTACAATATATTACGATTTTTTCCTCATTCTCTTTTAACCAATACACAATTTTATTATTCGAATATTATCTCGGTCCCAAGATAACATTATACGAAATAATTATTACTGTATTATAGAAAACGTATTTTCATTAATTTATGTCGATGTAAAACCAAAACTACTCACAAAACAGAGCGACGCCTAATAAATTAATTTCTTTAGCTATCAACAAACTAAACCGTGTCACAGGCGTTTTGTAGCTTGTGTGTGTACTAACTGACCATCCAAAAAAAAATTCACGAGTTTTGATCTCTGGTCCGAAGTGATTATGAGTCTAAGGCCGAGCTGGACCGAGACCGACGAGCTCAAAGGCTCAAGCCAGAAGCACAACCTCGCCACGAGAACCTGCAGGAAAAAAACATATAACCACTCAAGGTAAGACATTGAAGGAAGGAAGGAAGAATGAGAACATGGCAAGTTCAGTTTTACATTGTTCATGCATCTCTTTAGCTAACTCCATGAGAAATTCGGTTTCTTCTGCAAGTTTAGTCATCTTATCCAACTCTTCTACTGCTACTTTGGCAACGTCTATTTTATTCTCTGCTTCTACGAGTTTGTAGCCAGCGGTTATTGCAGCTTCCTCGATCATCACTTGTGAAACTGTGGGAACCTGATTGTTTGATTGTCGGGGTTTTATATTTGTCTCCTTTGGTTTTGGAGCAGGCGTTACTATTTCTGATGGATCTGGTATCTTATAGAAGTTCTGCAACTGCTGTGTGGTTGATTGTTCAACACGAGATTTGTTATTAAAAAAGACATGGTATGAGAGGAAACATGAAGACTTTAAAGAAACACGATGCAGCAGGATTCCTTATGTTGAACATTAGATCAAGAAGCTTGAACCCATACAATTGAAAAACACAATGCGACTCAAAAGAATGAGAAGTGAGTTCAAGACTTACAGGCTTTAAGTAGCTAACCTTTACAAGTTTTCCCTGAGCTGCAAGCCTCCTCAATCTTGAACTAAGGATTCTTCTAAAACTTGCCGGCACTTCATGCCTTGGCTGCTCTTTCCACAGTAAACAATCATCATACATTCAGAACTCAACCATAAGTTCCATAGGGACACTATGGGGAATAAGAATAACAGATAGCTTTAGGAAAATAACTATCATCATACCATAAATGCCAAAGTACAGATGATTAATAATTTGAAACATATCCTTTGGGAATGATGAATCATAGGAAGATTGCTAATACTAGTAACTTAAATCTTATCATTTGCAAATTAGAACTAAAAACGCTGGCACATATGTGTCCGACAAATTGGAGAAGATACATAACGACAGACAGTGTAGATATTCAAAAGACTAGACAAGAGTTCAGATACGTATAACACATGTAGACCTCAAGTACAATAAGCCATTTGCAAAAGTCGATGTATACACAGTTTACATGTGGCAATGACAAAACTACACCTCCTCCATATATAGATGGCGAGTATCTAATAATCCTATTATTAGTTTAACAAATCGAGCACAAAGAGGTTCTGACTTCTGATCAATGCAAAACGAAGAGGAAAGAGAAAACTGTCTAACCTCGATGTAGTTGAAAATGGAACCGACATCAGAACCATCTGCATCCGCTAAATTAGAGAGAGCTTCAAATATTATCCCATCATACCTTAAAATAGCAACTCATCAGAAGTTTAGTACTGCAGGGATAAGTTCTGGCCGCTTCAAGCACGAGAAACAGATAATAAAGAAAGACAAACCTGGGAGCGTTCCTATCCACCACAATGTTACATCTGCAATCAATGCTCAAATCACTACGCGGAAGGGAAGCAGGTGGTGAAGAAGAAGAGTTATCATTAGGAGGTGGAGTATCGATTGCAACAGCTGGAACTGCAGGTAGAACGACGTCTTCATCTTTGACTTTCATTGGCCTCGCCTTATAGTTTGAGCCTTGAATACCGGGGGCAACACTCAAGTTACGCCATTTATCCTACAAAGTATAGAAAACACATATAATCCTTTAAAACAGAAAATCCATTGCAAAATTCTAATCCTTTAAGTGAAGGATGAAGGAAAAGTAGTGTTCTTTCCACTCGATCACGCTTGGTTTAGGTTCGATAATTTGTTCCCTCGAATCAAAGCACAAACAATTTATAGGGTTCATATGTATTCCAGGCATCAACAAATCTTATGATACATGATATTGAAAGATTGTTCATAACCTGTCTTAAACCTAAAAGAACAAAGATTATTAACTTAAACCCAAAAGTAAAACCGCAGGACCGGACAAAGATTTGCTACCCACAGGATCTTAACCCTAATTCCGACATGACTGAGTGCAAATTGCACTCTCCGGTAAGACTCAAACTCCGATAGCTAGGTTCTGATATTGTTCAAAGACGATGGTTAAAGAGGGGGGAAAAAACAGACCTTTAGGTCGATGTTGGAGCGATTGGTGAGCTGATCAGCGAATTCGGGATCCCGGAGAATATTCTTCCATTTACCGGTGCCGTGTTTTTCAATTCCGGCGCGTAACGCCTCCTCTTCCTCCGCCGTCCACTTTAATTTCTGGTTTCCCATCTTTAATCTGTCTCTCTCTCTCCTTCTTGTCGATGCGAATGTGCATGTATGTATACACAATCGGAGTCAGAGGTCGTCCCGTCGCCGTTAAATTCGCCGGAGTTTGGAGTCTGCAGAAGTTTTGATTACTTTTCCCCTAAAAGAAAAAAAAATCAACTTTATAGTGTCGGAAAATAAAATATACACAGTTACGGTCTCAAAAATAAATTAACTTTGGATTTTAAAATCGTTAAAAAACTTTAAAATTCACCATTTTGTTGTTGTTGTCACGATGGACTTTTAAAATTCACCGTGTTTTGAAGATTTCAAAGTTAAAATGAGTTAAATTTGTAAAAAGACGAAACTCACGGGATCAACTTCGAAATATCAGCATATACAGTTTGTGGTAAGCGAAAGCTGAGGGATATCACAATTGGGTTTAATCGAAACAACACAAAACATATGGGGTTAAATCCGAATTATTAGCGAGTTTTAAGCGAATCTTGTTATACACAAATCTGGAAACGCTAAAAACCCTAAAACATAAACACAGCTTAGTTTCATTTCTCATTTCTCATTTCCGCAACCAAACATCGGAGAAGAAACACATCACACGGTTTCTCTCTCTCTCTCTCTCTCGTCTCCGTCGTCTCTCTCTCTAACCCCATGGCGGCGAATAACAGATCTGATCACGAATCAGACGAAAACACGAGACTTTACAATCCTTACCAGAACTACGAGATTCCAGTACCATCTCAGTACCTTTACAAGCTTCCTAACTCACCGGAGTTTCTATTCACGGAGGAGTCATTAAGACAGCGTCGATCTTGGGGTGAGAATCTCACCTTCTACACAGGAACCGCTTACCTCGGCGGTTCCGTTGCCGGCGCTACAGTCGGAATTTTCACCGGAGTCAAGAGCTTCGAATCTGGCGACACGACTAAGCTGAAAATCAACAGGATCTTAAACTCCTCTGGTCAAACGGGTCGATCATGGGGTAATAGGATTGGTGTGATTGGTCTGATCTATGCAGGGATCGAGAGTGGTGTTGTGGCTTGGAGCGATAGGGATGATGTTTGGACAAGTGTGGTTGCTGGTCTTGGAACTGGAGCTGTGTTTAGAGCGGCGAGAGGAGTGAGATCCGCGGCTGTGGCTGGTGCTCTTGGTGGTTTAGCAGCTGGAGCTGTGGTTGCAGGGAAGCAAGTCGTGAAGCGTTATGTGCCTATATGAAGAGGTTGCTGCGAAATGTTGTGAGTCTAATTGGAAGACTCTGTTCGTTGTTGAAATTTTTGATAGGGAATTGTTGTGATAGGTTTCGTATGTCTTTGGAATCATAAAAATGGAAACTTTTTCATTGGTTTCTAAAGGTGTATAAATCTCTGTATGTCATAATGCAGATTGAATAATCTGCAAAAAAAAACTTTAGGTTTACACTGATAAAAAGGTATTCAATTGCCATGAATGTTGCTGATAGTTTCTGTTAAATTATGTTTGATGCTAATGTTTGATCCATGTTTGTGATGTATCAGACTTGAGATGTAACACTCTGTTTTTTTTCCCTTTCAAGTATTATTGCTTATCATTTTGTTAACCGGGATGGTTTGGAGTGTTCTTATAACTGTTTTCCTCTGTTATTACTTAAACAGATTCATGTATTTTCTTATACTTTACATAATCAAGATCCCTACAGTTTCTTTTAAACCAAGCTATGCCCTCAAATATTTCTCCTTTCAAATTTGAGCTTTGAAGCTGCTTTGAAGCTATGCCCTCAAATAAAAGTCACAATGTTGAATTGATTTTTGCATTGACAAACAACTCTTCTTTAGGAATGTTGCACTTTACATAATCATGACTGGAAGTGTTGCATTTTACATAATCATAACTAAAAGTGTTTTGATATACAATATAAGGATTTCCCTCACTATGGGAGATCACCCCACTGAACTTTGGATGGGGCACAATTCAAAAAAGACCAAAGACTGCCTTTGGACTTGCTTTTACGTGGTCTTGGAGGTCGACTTCTTCTTCGTACGGAATGGTTACTTGACGTAGACGAATCAAGATCATCGATGATCTCAGGTATTGCCATTAATGTCTGCTCCTGGTTGATCTACGTCGAATTTCCATTTGTCAATACTCAATATGATTTTCTCATTTGATCATCCTCTCTCTACATTGGCAGAGACATGATTTCATTTCATGGACTGAGAAACTTCTGCAGTAAACAGTTTACCTACTTTTGACAATATATGAATCTAGCTGATCTAAAACCCTACTCAATGTGATATATTGCATGTGTGCAGGAAAAAAGGGGTTTATATGTCTCTTGATCAACTAAGGTCTCTAGATCCATTTTCAGTTATGTTCTTGAAGTGAGGAATCTAGTTAATGTGTATGTGCATGATCATGAATATAGTCAGTGTAACTAATGTAAAAGATTATAACTTTTTTTGTTGCAGGTTCTAACTGTGAGTGGAATTTCCTAAACTTTGATCTCTCAAGCAGAAGAGTTTTAAGAAACTAACCTCAGAGGACGGATTTGGGGCGAGCGCTACTGAGTTGTGAACGTGTGATACATGAGATGTTCTGTCCTGGATACGTTCATGATTCTCTGTTGCAAGCTCTCTTAGCCTGTTCAGAGCTGGTAATAGAACTGAAGCAAGATCAGGTCTGTCCTTTTTCCTCAGCTCACAGCATTGCAAAGCCAATTTAGCCAACACCAGAGTCTCTTCTTCAGGCCAGTCTGATACTGCTGGATCCAAAATTTCTCTGAACTTATTTTTTTGAACAGCCTTCCCTACTTTATGGCCTAACCCCATTGCTGGCATAGCTGTTATGATTTGAAGAAGCACCACACCAAAAGAGTAGAGATCAGATTTCACTCCAAGCATTCCGGTTTGCTGATACTCAGGGTCGATGTAACAAAATGTACCTGTTTCCGTGAGCCAAAGGGACAAAAAAACATCAACTCTGTGGTTCCATGTTAAGACATCCAAAGAGAGATGGAAGATAAGATTCTTACCGGCTGCAGAAGTCATGTGATAGTTACTGAAGGTATCAGCTACTGCGTGAGGTACTAGGCGAGCTAGACCAACGTCGCTGATTTTGCTAGTGAAATGTCTGTCGAGTAGAATGTTTGCTGGCTTCAGATCACGATGAACTAAGGGCTCAGGTTTTGCCTGGTGAAGGAAAAGAAGTCCTGTGGCAATCTCAGCAGCGATTCTGAACCTTGTTCTCCATGAAAGTGGTGGTGTATTGTTTTTGCAGAAGAGACGATCTTCAAGTGTTCCATTTTCCATGTACTCATAAACTAGACAACCATACTCAGGACATGCACCGAGGAGGATCACCATATTTGGGTGTCTCATGCTACTCAGAACCTCAATCTAGTGACGAAACATATGTATTAGTCAGGAGGATAAACAAAAAGAAAGTAGCATAAGGATTTCACATTATAATACCTCTTGTTGGAATTGTTTCATGCCCTGCGTGATGCCCGACTTCAAGATTTTAATGGCGACAGAAGTGTAATCGAGGACAGCTTTGTACACAGGTCCATACCCACCTTCCCCAATCTTTAAAGCATCTGAAAAACCATGGGTTGCACCTTCAACATCTTTGATGCTGTAACGCCTGTAAGCGACATTACTGAGCATCCTTTGTTTCTCCAACTTGGCTTGCACCGCTAGTAATCTTCTCTTTTGGCTCTCCATTTTCTCTAAGCGCTTTGCTATATCATTTGCTTGATTTGCAGACTGCCGTTTCTCATTCTCTTCAGTCAATGCTCTAGGCAGTTGTATTGCTTCGTCTGATCTTTCGGTTTCGTTGATTGTAGATAGTTGAAGTTCTTGGGACTGCATAATTCAATACTTGATTACTTTTCATCCACCAGGAAACTAAAGATTGATGCAGGGTAAGAACATCTTACGCTTGCTTTATGGTTCATAGTGTCTTTTCCCTTTGAAGCATTAAACTGCTTCAGTTCGAGTCTCAATCTCTTCACTTCTGCTTCAAGATTTTGATGCTGGGAAAGAACATACACAGTGTCAATACCATATTGACATTCTGCAAATCCGGCACCAAGTTCAATGTTCCTATAAACAACGTACCTGTTGTTCCTCGAAATTTCCCGCATGTGTACTTTCCTGTGCATTAGGTTTTTTCAAGAAGGAAATGTCAGAAGAGTAAGGGACTGAAAGACCAGAATCTCTATCTGAATGTAATGATACTAACCATGGATGTCGAAGAGATGGAGCTTGCGTTGGTAGTGGAATTTTCAGAGATTGTGTAAGAACTCACAGTAGAACTTGATACCACACCGTAACTGCCATTGTCACTCACAGTTGATACCACACCGTAGCTGCCATTGTCACTCACAGTTGATACCAAACCGTAACTGCGATTGTCAATATCTGACTGAGAAATCTCACTCAGAGATCGCGGTGGCGAGCTGTGAGGTGAAGTGGATTGGGAGAGATCTGACATGGGTTTGTTGGGGTTGGTAAATACAAATGATTCCCTGTAAAATATAAACCAAAAAGGGTATTCTTTACTAAATGTTTGTTGAAACGAAGACCATGGCCAATGGTTTGAAGAAACTTGAGATTACCTGTCTGAATCAGTGGAACCAAAGGAGCTCGATCGCTCGTAGTTGTACAACAAAGAAGAGAGATCTTGTTTTTTGGAAGTTTCCTGAGGCTGACTCGCGGATCTGCTTTTTAAAAGCTTACCTTTCGACACAACAAAGACTGCACAAGTCTCTGGAGCCGTCTTAAGCAAAATGGTGGCCACATCTGGACTCATAAACTTCCTGATCACATACAGAGACTGAGGTTAGCATTCATAGAACCAAATTTGAGATGCTATCATCAAGCATGAGAATTGAGAGAGAGAAAGAGACTTGAGGAAGGTGTTTCGTGCGGATCCAACAACGATATTTGAAATGGAATTGTTGGTAATGTAGTTGACAATAGCATTGGGGATATCATTATCGCGAAGAATAACCTCCTTCGCTATGATCTGAGAACCGTGCATATACAATAATGTCATGATAATGTGATGTATAATAAGTTTGCAAGGAGATTGAGAATGATCGAAACACTGACTCCTTTTCGAGCGCAGAATCCTCTGAAAGGAAGAAAGAATTGATGCGCCTCGTCTTGACTGCCATGTTGTAATTGTGGTCCTGTGTCTCCTACTGCAAAACAGAATCCCTAATTAGGGTTCTTTGAACATTGATTGTTTCGTGAGCTAAAAGAATGAGAGATGATGCCTACGTTCAACGTGAAGAAGAACACATTGTGGAGAATCGAGAATGATGTTTTCGACGGCCCACTTCAAGGCGTGTTGGCTGTTCTTGTCTTTATCAATGGCGATCGCCGTGATTACGCCATTGTCCTCTGAGATCCCTTTTAGTCTTCTTGCAGACATGTTTTAGAGACTTGCTTCCCAACAAACCTGAATAACTTGCATCATACGCAAGCCATAATACTCATGTCTTTATCACTAACACCCAAAACCAAAATCGATTGTCTTGTTTTGTTTCCTCTGGCTCTGCAACTATTGGAAAAGAAACGATGAACAATAAAGAAACAGATTTTGTATTGTGAATGATCAAGCTTGAATTGGTTTTGAATTATGTGCTATTTTTGGAGGGTTTTTCTTAAACAACTCAACTGTCATGTGAACAAACAAACAAAAAGGGATTTTTTTTCACAACTAAAAACTTATCATTAGAAATTGATTTTTTAATTTTTTTTTGGGAGGTTAGTGACGCGCGATCGAGCTTATGATAAAAGTAATGGTTCAATCAAAATGAAATACGATTTTTTTTTTGGTTAAAGAATGAAATACGATTATACGCTATCAAATATCAAATATTAACTTGATTATTTTATCTTGGCTGGTAAAATTAGCTAAATATGTGTGTTTAATTTATACTTTGTGTATAGACTTGGGCATACTTTTTTTAGGACCTTTAAAAATTATTTGAAATATATAAATGTTAAAGTACAATATTAAGTATGGATTATTTGAGACGAAATTTCAAGCTTTGTGAACCGGTTGATTTGGGGGCGGGGTTTGACTGCTGGAGAGTAATATGGCTAAATTGTTTGGCGATCAAGAGATGACTTCGAGTTGGATTGAGCAAGGAAGCCTTCGTGAGGCTGCTTTCGAATGAGTCAAGCATGTCAATGCGAGAACAACTAGTAAGACAGAAAGTAACACATGATTAATCTAGTACATGAGATTCCTCTACGAAAGATATTATTAGAAAATCATTAGATACACTTGTAAGTTTCACCTAAACGATTTTTCATAAGCTTAAGACAAACTTTGACTTGTTAACCGAGATTTCTAACCTCACACGTTCACATGATCTAATTAATACTCAATCCATGAATGTTTCATACACATTCATATGAATTTTCTCTATATCACCGTGGGTGACATATATAATGCATGCGTGTGTATATTTATACTAATAGATCACAAGACTTAACTCTAACAACTACCAAATTAGAGATAAATCTCTCTTATTAGAGTTTATGGTTTAATGGTTATTTCCGGTTAGCTTATCTCTTAAACCGGAACACATTTATATATTGATGTAAACAGATTTGGTTGAAACTAACTCAGAATCATTAATCAAAGTAACAAACTTTTCATTCTCTCTCTTCACTCTCGCTTCACTCTCTTTCTTGTTCATCATCTTCGATCATCAATTCTGGGTTCTAATATGGTATCAGAGATACGAATCAGCTAGATTCGAGTTCGATTTCGTATTCCGCTTCATCAATTTCATATCTCTTGGAGAAATCTCGTTGATTGATCCAAGAATTTCTTCATTTTTTTCTTCGGATTCTCTGAGCTTTCTCATATTTGAGTTTTTCCTCTTTCTATACACTAAATTTGTGTATATGTCTTCGATTCGAGCTTATTCAACAATGGTGACAGTAGATTCTACTCAAATTCCATCAACAAATACTTCGACTATGATTCCGATGAATCCGTCGATGGCGTTTCTCTCCGATCCCAACTCCAATCCGTTATATGTTCACAGTGCGGATCATGCTGGTATTACTCTGGTCTCTGAAAAACTATCTGGTTTGGGTAATTTCAGTACATGGCGTCGTTCGATGTTAATGGCCTTAGGAGCTAGGAATAAAGATGTGTTTGTGAATGGATCTTTTGCTGAATTGCCTGAAAATCATTCGGATTATGGTTCTTGGTCTAGATGCAACAATATTATTTGTACTTGGATTGTTAATTCTGTGGAGAAATTGATTGTTAAGAGCATCATGTATCTCGATACGGCTAGACAAATGTGGCTTGATATTCATGATCAGTTCAAGCAAAGTGATGGTCCTCGCACTGCGGAGATTAAACAACAATTGTTTTCTAAGGTTTAAGGATCTCAGAGTGTGAGTGATTATTACACAAGGCTTAAACAACTTTGGGAGGAACTCAAGAATCATGAAATGCCATTTAGTTGTTGATGTGGTCGCTTAGATTGTGTTAATCTCAAACGCTTAGAAAGTAGGGATGAGCAAGATCGGGTTTTGAAGTTCTTAATGGGACTTAATGATTCTTTTACATCTACCAGAGGTCAAATCTTAATGATGGAGCCAAAACCTTCAATTTCCAAAGTCTTTAACCTTATTTCTCAAGAAGAAAGACAGCGGTATATGAAGAATGGTCCATCTAGTGCAGTGGTTTTTTAGACATCTCAGAATCTTGTGGGTGCTCCTTCTGAACCTGTTGTTGCTGCATATACCAATGGTTATAACAAGCAGAAGAATCAACCTATGTGCACACATTGTGGTTTGGCTAGACACATTGTTAATAGGTGTTACAAGCTGCATGGATATCCTCTAGGTTATAAGGTTCCATATCAAAATGGACCTCCCAAACTTTCTTCTCAACCGACTGGTTATAACAATTTTCAGAATTCTAAACCACAACAGCCATGGCCGCCCAAGAAGGAAAATGTGGCTAATTTGGCATTCCAGGATACTAATAGTGTGATCTCTATGCACACTCAACAGTGGACTCACTTGGGGAACATCACCACTGATCAAATCCAAAAATTTCTCAATGTTTTGAATAAATCACCAGATGTTTTGAACAACATATCTCAGGTCTTTGGAAGTACTATTACTCTTGCAGATGGAACAACCTCAATCTCTAAACCACAACCTCATCTCATCCCTCAAACCGCCTCATCTTCAGGTATTCCATTTCAACCTCTTAATATTGTTTCGAATGTGGAAATCCAGATTGGCCTTACTTTTCAGAAACATACCTGGGTAGTTGACACATGAGCTAGTTGTCATGTTTGCTATGATATTGGGTTATTTCATAAGACTGAACCTATTAGTCATACCTCTGTTACACTTCCTGATGGAACCAGTATATCAGTATCTATTATCCTTTCAGAACATCTCATTCTCACATCTGTTCTTTATCTCCCTCACTTCAAGTTCAATCTCTTAAGCATTAGTGCTCTTACTCGTAACAACACTATCTCAGTCTTATTTTCTTCTTTCTCCTGTTATATCTCAACCCTTTTATTCCTCAGGACCATACCTCGAACTTGATGATTGGGAAGGGTAATATCCAAAATAATCTCTATGTCTTGGAATCTTCAAACTCTTCTCTCATTCTTTCATCTGTTTCATTGGCTCATTCCATATTACAAGTTTCCATTGAAGGTTGGCATTAAAGGTTGGGTCACCCCTCTTTCAACAAGATTCAAATTCTTTCTCCTCTCTTGCAGCCTTCACAAGGGAAAACTAATCATCATAGTCTTTGTAAAGTATGTCCTTTGGCAAAACAGAAACGTTTATCTTTTTCTTCTTCTAATAATCTTTCTCCTTTACCTTTTGATCTGATTCATTTAGATGTTTGGGGACCATTTCATGTTCCCACATCTGAAGGTTATAGATACTTTCTCACTCTAGTTGATGATTGTACTAGAGTGACCTGAATTTATCTGTTAATGAATAAAAGTTCAGTTTCTACTGTTTTTCCTGAATTTCTCACTCTTATTGAAGCACAGTGTAATACTCAGGTTAAGGCTATTAGATCAGACAATGCCCCTCAGCTTTTGATGAAAAGGGGTTTTACCGGTTTATGAGTTTAAAACCTAAGGTCACTACTTCAATTGTAGAATAGTATAGGTTCGTTCAATGGACCAACAATACACTATAATCTTATGGGATACAAATTCAGCAAAGCGATTCAAAGTTGGTTTAAGTGTCACGAATTAAACAAGCAAACAAATGTAAATTCGGTGTAAACAATTAAAAGAAAGGCGTTAGGTCAAGGGATATATCTCAGGGATTAAATCATCAAAACCAAGC
The DNA here is from genome assembly GCA_964056655.1 of Arabis hirsuta. Classification (NCBI taxonomy): domain Eukaryota; kingdom Viridiplantae; phylum Streptophyta; class Magnoliopsida; order Brassicales; family Brassicaceae; genus Arabis; species Arabis hirsuta. Next base: position 32,283,453 of record OZ053304.1, read on the forward strand.
AATTATTCAGGTTATCAAGTTATGAACCAATCTAGAACTCAACCATAGATTCAAGAGGACCCACTATCGTGGCATCAACTACTTCAACAATCAATATAACACCCTAAACTATCGTTTGAGGTTACAAAGAATGATGAGCATTAAACGTGTAGGATCAATTTGTTCACGAGTTGCTTTAACTTCAACTGTCGTTGGCTAAAGACAACTCGCCCATCTATGTCAATTCCAGCAATTCACAACACTTTTGATGAGTGAATTCAACCTAAAATCAGAAACTAGGTGATCAAATTAGTCTAGGCAATACGTTCGACATTAGACGGAGATATCAAGTGATGTTTCAAAACCTATCTATGCTTAGTTATGATTCTCTAACCCCATCGAACCCTCAACCTAACAAAGGGAATTACTCGCTCATTATTAAACAAACAACATCAGCAATTGAGAATAAAAACTTCATTGAAAATAGAAAAGATAAGAGTTTAGAAATCTTCTCTAAAATGTGGAAGGTAATCCTCAAGCTTACAACTCTAAAAACAAGTATCAAATCTCTCTCTCACTTGTGTTTTCTCTCCTCTGCTGTGTCGTGTCTCTCTAGCTCAAAAGGGTAAAAAAATTCTCCTTTTATAAGCCCACGACGGCTGGGAAAAATAGGGTTGCGAAAATTAGGTTTAATGAATATTTCCAAAACTGGATCTCCTAGGAGCAGGTGCTCCCTCTTCTGGGGCGGGTGCTCCATTTCTTCAGAATATTCCAAAAAAAATCCAGATTCCTTCTTTTTTCACCAAATCCAATTGCAAGTTCCAATCCTTTGTTCCAGCCGTATTTTAGACCTGAAATGACTCAAAGTAGAGTGAAAGACTCGATAAAAACCTATAAAACAAAGGTTAAAATGCGCCAAAAACGCATTATATCAGCTTTTTTTCATTCTCTTCTTAAATCAAAAGGCATTATTCATTACTTTCTTGTGCCTATACACCACAACTAAATTCTGTGGTTGAACGTAAGCATAAACACATTCTTAATGTGGCTCGTTCTCTCATATTTCAATCAAATGTTCCTTTGGAATATTGGGGAGACTGCATTTTGACTGCCATATACCTGATAAATAGAACTCCTTCTCTTCTTTTACAAAATAAATCTCCTTTTGAGCTTCTCACATCTAAAGTTCCTTCTTATGAACATCTCAAAGTATTTAGATGTCTCTGTTTTGCCTCTACACTTTTAAAAGAGAGAAACAAATTCTCCCCTCGAGCTACACAATGTGTATTTCTTGGATATCCTTCTGGATATAAGGGATACAAAGTACTTGATCTTGACACAAGAACCATTTCTATAACTAGAAATGTTGTGTTTCATGAAGATGTCTTCCCTTTCTCCAAAGGCTCCTCTGTTTCTGACATTTTTTAACAAGATTTATTGCCTCTTCCTGAATTTTCCTGCTTCATTTGATATGCCTATTACTTCTTCAGATTCTCTTTTATTTGTCCCAATTGATACACCAGTATCTTCTCCTTCTACATCATCTTCTACATCTCTCATTTCTTCTCCAGACCCATCTCCTATTTCTGCCTCTCCTATTTCTCATTCAAAGATGTCTACTGATATGGTTTCTTCTGGCAGTCAGGCTCCTACTCCTCGGCCTAAGAGACAGACTAAGGCTCCCACTTACCTTGATGAATACCATTGTCATCTTTTAGACCATAACACTGAGTTTCCTGCTCATCCATCTTTTACTACCTCATACTTGATCTCTTCTTTTTTATCATATGATCACTTAACCCCTCTTTACCGCAACTTCATTCTCTCCATTACCACTCATACTTTACCCAAAACATTCAAAAAGGCTGCTTCATCTGTAGAGTGGACATGTGCTTCTAAATCTGAAATGAACTCTCTAGAGATTAATGGTACTTGGACAGTATGTGATCTTCTTCCAGGTAAGCATACTATTGGTTGTAAATGGGGGTTCACACTTAAGTACAATCTTGATGGAAGTATTGAAAGGTACAAGGCCCGTCTTGTTGCCAAGGGTTATACTCAACTTGAGGGACTTGATAATCTGGATACTTTTTCTCCAGTTGCTAAACTGCGCACTCTTCGTATGATTCTTGGTCTTGCTGCTATCAAGAATTGGTCTAGTACTCAACTAGATATCAGCAATGCCTTCCTTAATGGCGATCTAGATAAGGAGATATACATGACTCTGCCTCCTGGATATTCTGAATTAACTGCCAAGTCATATTCTCCTAATTATGTATGCAAGCTGTATAAGTCCTTATATGGTTTGAAGCAAGCATCAAGGCAGTGGAATCTGAAGCTCTCTCAGGTCATTCTCTCAGCTGGTTTTGTTGAAACTCCCTCTGATCATTCTCTGTTTGTTCGCTACAAATCCGGTTCTTACTTGATTGTTCTTGTGTATGTGGATGACATTTTGGTTGTGAGTGATGATGATTCTGCTATGAAGAAGTTTACTGATATATTGAAGAATGCTTTTAAACTCAGAGATCTTGGTCTTGCCAAGTATTTCTTAGGTTTTGAGATTGCAAGAAGCAGAGCTGGTATTTCCATTAACCAGCGGAAATATGCTTTGGAACTTCTTGAAGATGCTGGAATGTTAGGTTGCAAGCCTTTGTCTATTCTTATGGAACCCAATCTCAAGTTGTCTGCTTCTGATGGTGATTTGCTTCCTGATCCTTCTGTCTTTAGACGCATTGTGGGCATGCTTTTGTATTTGACTCACACTCGGCTTGATATTACTTATGCTGTGCACAAATTGAGTCAATATATGTCTGCTCCTCGCTCCAATCATCTTCAAGCAGCTTATAGGGTCCTTCGGTACATAAAGAATGATCTAGGACAAGGCTTATATTACTCTGCATCTTCTGCACTTCACTTGACTGCCTTCTCTGATGCTGATTGGGCAGCTTGTCCAGACTCAAGATGCTCTGTTATTGGCTACTGTATGTTCCTTGGTGACTCCCTTATTTCTTGGAGAGCGAAAAAAGCAGCACACTGTGTCCAAGAGCAGTTATGAGGCAGAATATAGGGCCATGGCTGATGTCACTTGTGAGCTTATTTGGTTGAGTAATCTGCTTCAGGATCTACATTGTTCTCCTCCTCCACCTGCTACTTTGTTTTATGACAACTAGTCGGCTCTGCACATTGCCTCTAATCCGGTGTTTCACGAGAGGACGAAACACATTGAAAACGACTGTCACATTGTGCGTGAACGTTTGCAGAGTGGTTTTCTCAAGACCCTTCACGTTACCTCTGATCACCAGTTGGCTAATTATTGTCCAAGATGGGTCTTCACACTCTATACCGCCCATCTTGAGGGGAGGGTATTAGAGTTTATGGTTTAATGGTTATTTTCGGTTAGCTTATCTCTTAAACCAAAACACATTTATATGTTCTCAGAATCATTAATCAAAGTAACAAACTTTTCATTCTCGCTCTTCACTCTCGTTTAACTCTCTCTCTTGTTCATCATCTTCGATCATCAATTCTGGGTTCTAATATCTCTTGTTGTAGTTATCCAATCCTTGATTTTCTTTATTGGATTAACTTGGATTTTGGTGATGCGAACCACCTCCACGGTGATCCTCCATACTTCCAGCTAAGCTACCATCATTCGTTTTTCCAGCTCATCCATTGTGTCCACGTCAACTACTCCATAGTTGCTTCCTGAGGTACTTCTTGAGTGACGCATAATATCCCTCAAAACATATACATCTTCAATCTCTGCTAACTAAAACTCAAACAAAATAAACTTTCAAATCAGTCTTTGGCTAGTAGCGGTATTCTGTTAAAATAACATGGTTGGAAACTAAAAATATGTCTTTTCAAAAATTCTCTTGACAACAAAATTGGTCGAAAAATCTATAATCGAGAACTTTTTAAAAAAATGATTCTAGAAAAGGGTTAGAAATTAATCCATCGTTTAATCTTATTGTTTTGGTGAATTTAAAAAGAAATAGTGAAATAATCATTCTAGAAGATAAAGATATTTGAGTTGGATATCCGAGGATTTAACTCATATTCAAGGAATAAGTGTAGGTAATAAGTGTAGGTGTTTAGATCGAATATGAGATATGAATTCGCTATGAGATCAAAGATGATTAGATTTTGATAGAAATTACCTGGCCCAAATTCATAAATTAGATTTGCTGAAACATTAGTCAAATCACGCTAGTTTAGAACATTGGATGTAACTTGAGGCTGACGCGGTAAGGAGAAGGAATTGGGACGCCAACATGTTTCAGATTCGATCTACCTGCTAGCAAAACTAAAACATAATGCCTTGGACACCCACATGGATATGTATCCTTGCTTTCGGCCCATTTGCATATCCAGAGAGAGGATTTATCCATAGACTGCACCTCACACATGAATTAGTCTGGCCTCCTCCATAGACCTGAAATTTACCCTGAGTTATCAAAAAAATAAAAATAAAAAAACTTGAAGCTGACAATTCTAATATGGTTGAATAGCTTCTTGTAACGTGTTGCAAATATTGGAAGTGTGCATGTTAAATGTCGTTAAGGACATGCACACTTGAGCGAGTAAGGTCTTGTTTCATTAAATAAAACGATCAAATGTTGTTTGTTTGAATGTCATTGTGATCAACGACCAGTTGCTCCCGAAATTGTGTTTATAGGAATGTAAGAATCCAAAAATTGTGCTCCCCGCAACTTAAGAGCATCTCTAATGACAAGAACCCTCAGTAGATTTTTAATTTATATTTCTAATCATTTTCATTTAATTTAATTATTTATTTAAAAATTAAATTAGTAAACAAATATTGAACCACTAAAATGATCACAAGTTGCAATTGAGTTTCTAAAAAATTTAGGAAGGGTTCTAGATGTAGAGACTCATCTCTCTTTCATATTTTTATGATTTTATTTGTTTTTTTTATTTTTAGATACTCAAGAAGAAACTCCAATTAAAAGTGTTCTAAGTGCATGGGAAATAGTATGCCGCTTCCAAAGATTTAGTAGAAATGGCAATATGCTTATAACTTCTCTACATACCGTACATGCTAAGCATTTGCATTGTGCTTTTTATTTATCATAAATTTACTTATTTTTTTACTGAAACATGTCAAATCATCCGATCGTATGTATAGCAGGCCCGACCCAAGGGATGACAACCATGTCAATTACACAACCAATGATAGGTCTAACAGTTTTGATAAAAAAAAAAATTATACAAAAAGATTATAAATTTCTAAAAATTTGGTAAAAAAACCATAAATTTTTGTAAAAAAAACTTCAAATTTCCAAAAAATTGTTTTGCATCAGGCCTATTATAACATTGGACCGGGCTTGATATATAGTATTCACTTTTACATACTTAATTGTTAGGTTAAATGTTGACAAACATATGAAGCTCTCTTTTCTCAATAAAAATAAATATTTTTGATTTTCGTCCCGGATTAATATGATAGCCACGTGGGAAGGTAACATTCGAAATAATTGCGAAAGTTTTGACTTTTTTTTTTAGAAAATTAAACACGTTGCATTTTCTCATTTACGTAGCCACAAAATGAACAAAGAAAAAGTAACGACAAATATATTTTTTCTTAGTTGTCGTCTTCCATCTTTATTTCTTCTTCGCGATATCACCATATCTTATACGTCTCTTCAAACATTATTAGTTTGTAGACAATTCCATAAAATACGACTCTGAGAAAATTAAATTTCGCACTAAGTATTTGTATATTAATTTAAAAAAAAAATTTAATCTTAAAAAATATTTATAAACTCAATAATTAAAATAAAAATAAAGTAGAGCTGGAATTATATTGATATGAATCGAATATACAATAAGATTTCGCGTGAGATATACTACAAACTGAAAATATATTGTTTAGTTCTCGCGTCAGTGAAAAGTTAGCGAAATCTGCTTGGAATTCGTGTATTTATAGCTCAATTCAGCTCCTCGATCCAGCTCCAGGGCGGTTCCGCGTATCTCGGACACGTTCTTGGCATATTCTCCGCAAATCTCGCTTCTACGACTATGTTAACCGCCCTGTTCACTCGTTCCTAGCTCGTCAGCTCTACGCCTGTTGACCCGGCTCTTTCGGAGCTGACTTGGACCTTTGACCGAATTCCATTTAATTTGGTCAAAACGAAATAAATGAAAGGCATTGACTTGGGCTTTTAGAGGGCTGGATTCAGTGACGAATCCAGCCCCAACAGTTGCCCCCAGCCCATTAAGTATTAAGTAATAATACTTGATGGGCGGTTACTCATCATTATCCTGCGTCGCTGAGGCACGAATTTAGACAACATCTGGGCCGTACAATCTCAATCCAACGGCGAAGCTCGCGGGAAGGTGAAAGATCTGGGCGGCGTTAAATGACCTACTCATGCTCATCACGTAATCTGCACCCAGTCAATCTTTTACCGCGGGTCCTACCACTATAACCATTCCTTTTTTGGAAATAAACTAGTTTTAACCCTAGTTTTCAGATCCGATCTCGTTCTTACCTCCTTTTTCCATCTCTGAATCTCTGCTGCTCCTTCATCTCTATACACAAATCGTTTCGTATTCAAACTTTCGCCTAAAAACATGTTCTCTTCTAGTTCCAGACTCCGGTTCGGCCCCTATGAGCCGTCTCAAACCACAACCCAAGATCTACTCGATCTCCGAGAGGCGTTGGCTGTTCATCCCATGATCGAGTTCTGCCTACCGACGGGGCGGGACACGCCAGAAACGGTTGAGGAGGACTGGTGCTGCGCCTACCTCAGCTACTTCCAAACCTACGGGTTAACCTTTCTCATCCCTCTCTTTTTAATAAACATTCTAACATTCCTAGGGCTGGCCTTCCCTCAGATGGTCCCCAGCTTCGTCCGCCATGTCAACGGGACGTATGTCCATTCTTATGAGGACGAGATGGACCTCAGCCCCAACCAGTTCTTCAAGTTTTATGTCGCTCGGGGTAATTCCTCGGTGAAGGGCTCTTTCTATCTTGCCCCAAGGGAAGGCGAGGGGTCCTCACTATTCTTGGGAAGAACTCGCACCGGGATGCCCATTGGCAAAAGAAAATTTTCTTCTTTCGGATCTCATCGGCAACGGTTTCGTCGCTCGACGACTTCTGTCGAATTCCAATCCAATTTTCTTCCGGCATCAGTAAGCACCTATACACTCTGATATGTCCCATATTTTACCACTTCTACTATCTATTTTACTATATTTTCTATGCACTTTAATAAGCTTTTCAGCCAAAAGAGATAGTTTTCCTCGTATTTGTAGTTTTAGATTCTTAATAGGGAAATCAAGAAAAACGGAGAAAAAAGACCAAAAGAGGTGTAAACCAAGCTACAGAAAATTTCATAAGCCAAAGACATCATCAAGACGAAAATAATTCACAAGGTACCACAATGTACCAAGTTGGATAGAACATATACGCCAGAAGTTTAGCAGTAAAAAGAGAGACGAATCAATTTTGAATTGGATGAAACTTGGTCAGAAGATAGATCTTTGAGTTAGCTTCACAAAGGAATTTGAATCATATCATTTGGAGCTGTGAGAAGAAAAATACGCTCGGTTTACTGAAGATACATCAAACTGTCTCTGAAGTGAAACAAGTGCAGAATCGAGTCAAGCACCGGGCCAGTCCGTGGACCGATGTTTCAGACCATTGCCAGTACTCATGAAGGCCCAAAGAAGACTCCAACACCGGCCTAGAAGCCCGTACATTACTTGGCCCAACGTTGGAGCAGTTTTGACGTAAAAGACCCTTTTGTCCTAAACTAAACCCTAGAAGATCCTACACCTATATATACTTGTTTTTAGCCTCTTTAGGAGGATAAGCATCAATAAGCAGCCAAGAGGGCACAACTAGGGAGCCCTAGGCAGCCGCCTATCTCTTCTCTAGACACTAAACACGTTTTCATCTTTGTTCTTCATTGGATTTGGATTCTAGGAGGAGATCTCCCTTTGTACTTTGATATAGAGAAGATTTCTTATCTCTTACTCTTTAAATTCAGTTTATCTATGATGATTCATGCCTATCCTTGTTGCTTCGTTGTTACTTCAATCATGTCTGAGTAAATTACTTGTTAGGTTTTAGGCATTCAAAGATTTCATGTTTATGCATAATTGAATATCGAACTTTATTAGGGTTTATCTAGTGGATTCTTCACCTCTATTCGATCGTAATGCTGTTTGCTTTTTTGGCCATCTTGCGAACTGATCTTAGGTTGATATTCTCCAAAAGCTTGTTATATTGCCTGAACTAATATTTGGTGAGTATTGCGTCATAACAACTCGAAAGGTTAGTTATGCAGTAGTATGAACAATCGAATCTTACACTTAAAGCATATTTTCACCTTATAATAACCTGCGATAGTTGAGTCTATTAGGGTAGAAAACGTATATGGTTAGTTACGTCACGACAGTGGGATGACCTTACATTAGTGATTTGAGTTCTAGAACGATCTTTAAAAACCCGATATCTTTATGTGTTTCATAAGTCTCTCCAAATTGTCTAATGCCTAACGCTTTTATTTTCTTTGCTTTATAATTGCTATCATAAAACTACAAAACCAAAATCATATTTTGTCTTAGCTTAATTTGCATCACATAAATTCGTAGCGTATCATCTCTAGTATCTGTGGATCGACCCCTAAGTACTACTGCGTTTGCCTGTGCACTTACAGCTTTATCTAGGGTTATAAATTTAAAGCTTGAATAACACACGACATCACACTCCTAGAGAGATTTCGGATGCAATTTTTGACTTTTTTGTTTATGTCTTCTAATCCAACCTGATTTCTGCATAAACCACTTCTTCGGCCTTGCTAACCGCCGCAGCGTTCTCCAGGCTGTCGTTGCTCCGGAGAGGCGACATATGGTAAGATTCCTTCAACCCCACCCGGATAAAGAGAGCTTATCTCCGGCACGCACGTCGCCTTGCCTATCCGGCCGGACCGATCAATCTTCCTTTCGCTGCTGCCTCCCTTCGGCCTACTACCCTACCGGGGATCTCTTTCAAACCTCCGCTGGTGGTTCTCTCAGTCAGCCAGCGAACTCATTCATGAGTCATTTCTGGCTACGCAAGACCCTCGGGCTCCGCTTATCCCCCAAGGTTCTCGGCCAAAAGGCCGGCTCTTTTGGCGATTCCTCCTGTCGTCGCCGATGCTAGCTCAACCTCAACCACTTCGTTAGGGGATCGTTTAAAGAGAAAGACGAGGATCCGGGGTGGGGACAAGGTCGCTCTACCCGTCCCTAGTGGTGGCGGTGGCTTTGTGACTTCAGCTAGGAGGCCGCGGGCAATTTTCATCGATCCGACAATGAGTTCCTCTAAGGAGACCAACTCCTCCACGAATGGCGATGGTGCTTCTCCCGAAGGTTCGAGATCCTTAGGAAGCGTTCAAGAGATTCCTCCACTAGTTCTCTCGGCTGAGATTTCGCCTGTTCTGATAGAACCCACACCTCCCCCGCTGCTTCTGACCTACACGGAGAAGGTTCCTTCAGCCAGGAACTCTCCCTGCAGGTCTTCTCATCCCGAGGAGATCCTTCGTCCATTAGGGAATATCGCGGAAACCTCCTCAGCACGGAATGTTAAGCCTGGGGGAAATACAGAGGAGCCTGCGCAACCTCCCCCTGCTCCTCATTCTTCTCAGGAACCCTCCCTTGAGTTTTACGAGAGGTGGCGCGGGATGACTCAGACCTGGGAATAGGTAACTATTCTTTTTTCTCCCTTCTTTCTACTTTGAAATTTCTCCCTAAAACTGGCTAGTGTCCAAAAACTGGCTTCTGAGGCCCTCATTTCTATGAACAAAGAGTATTGCTTGAGGAAAACATCTATTAGCTGATTGAAACTGCTTATTAAGTAGCTATCCGACTCTGCAAACCATTCGAGGGCTGGTCCCGTTAGGCTTTCCACGAATAGAGGGCAGTGTCTAGCCTCCTTTTCCTTTTTGTAAAAATGGGCTCGTGTGACTACCAACCTAAACGCCATAACGTCTTTGGGTTGCTGTTCCAGAGAACTCTGTGAACTTTATCATCCCAATGTCTATAATCGGTGTGTTTGCGATCTGTTCTATAAAAAGAGTCCTCCGAGTTTCCTCGATGGCCCACCTTATGTCCGGGGCTGAGTTTATCGTCCTTTAGATGCAGGATCTCATGAATCGCATCTTGGTTTGGGTTTATTCGGCGAACCGTCGGAATATATCGTTGTCGATTATTTTTGCGGCGTTTTGGTGTGTCGTGGATGTTTCTGTTTGAGGCCTAGCTTCCATCCACCTTGCTGGAGTGTTTTGGACATTCTCCAAGCGCGGCGGGGGTGGAAAAGGCTGCTCATTGATCCAGGTAGAATCGTTACGCGAGCTCGAACTGGAAATGTCCATGGTTATGATCGACAAGCTGGCGCGCGGATTGAACACAAGGTATGTGTTTGCACTGGTAGGGGTGGCAAAGACCCCTGAAAAATCTAAGCGCGACCGAGGGGGTGTAAATATGGGAGGAGTAATGTCCTCTCCAACAACATTTTGGGGCTGAGTTCCTTGGGCGACCGACTGAGAGATCTCCCGCATTTGAGTGAGGAAAGTTCTCTCTTGTTGCTCGAGTCGGACCTGGACGGTCCTGACCGACGCATCCTGTGTCTGGGCCTTTTCCAGCAGGATGGAAAGTAGTCGACGAATCTCAGTCATATCGTGTCGCGGCCGCTCTTTCTTCCCGATGGAGGGTGGCAAGGCGGACGCGTCCTGGAGACCTCCGGACGCTTGGTCCATGGAGACGTCCGAGTTCCTTTGCCAGACGCCACGTGAAGGAAATGGGATCGTCGTGACAGGAGCTGAGACAGTGACCTTCGCCGGTGGGCGTTGGTCAGTCTTGCCCGCTGCTACTAGTCGATTATCGGTCGGAGCCGTAACGTTGGTTCCGGTTCTGATCTAGTCCCGCGGCTGGGATCCAGATGATTCTTGACTCTGGGGAGTCATGGCCGGTGCGTCGCTGGCTTTCAGCGCGGTAGACTTTGATTTATCCATCCCTTCTCTAACAGATCTTAGGTCGAACTTCTGTGCTAGACGTATCTATTTCTCTCCCTTAGACGGTGCCAAATATGGAAGCTGAATTCCACAGTGAGTATTTATTTGTATATGAATTCAGAGAAGAAATTTTGGTCATAAGAAATATCTATAAGCTCAACAATTAAAAGAACAGTAGAGCGGAGCTGGATTTATATTGATATGAATATAATATATAATAAAATCTCGAGTGAGATGTGTTACAAGCTGAAAATGTAGTGTTTAGCTCTCGCGTCAGTGAAAAGTTGGCGAAATCTGCTCGGACTTCGTGTATTTGTAGCTCAATTCAGCTCCTCGATCAAGCTTCACGTATCCAGGGCGGTTCTGCGTATCTCGGACACGTTCTTGGCATATTCTCCGCAAATCTCGCTCCTACGACTGTGCTAACCGTCTTGTTGACTCATTCTTAGCTCGTCAGCTTTGCGTCTGTTGACCCGGTCCTTTCGGAGCTGACTTGGATCTTTGATCGAATTTCGTATTCTTTCTGGTCAAAACAAAATAAATGAAAAGTTTTGACTTGAGCTTTTAGCAGACCGGATTTAATGACGAATCAAGACCCAACAATTATGGAAAAAGATAAACTTAAATCTTTCATCTCTTTGTTTCCATTGATATAATAATTGTCTTATTGTAACTTACAGAGTTTTTTTGGCTAAATGTTATACCTATAAAGTTAAGAACAGTGTTCTAAAAATCGATCTATGCAGTCGCCGTCTAGACTGTGGAAACTATTTTATACGCGCGAAATTGTTTATTTTTGTTTTTAAACGGATTTAAACGGTTGATAAAAAAAACTGGATTTAAGCGGTTTTAAATAATTTTATGCGTTTCAAAGTAGTAATATAAAATCATTAATCAATTACAAATATTTATTTTAGTGTATTTTTATAATTTCTAACTACATATATTTGAATTTTTAATTTTTAATTTCATATATATGATCATAAACGTTTATATGCTGTTTGATATGAATTAAATGAATGTTTTTGTTTAGATTTTGTTTACGATTTCATATTTTTATTTTTCTAGTGAATGCTTTTGTATAAATTTTATCAATAAAATTATTATTTATTATATTTGTGTTATAAATGCCTAAACTGCCTATTAATGCTTTCTTGAACATTGGTTACGAATAAACAAATACTCCATATGTTTAATAAAAAGTGTCATTTACACGCATTTAACATAAATTAAAAATTTGTCAAAATATACAAATATGTCTTTGTTTAATATATCATTAATGAAATAATTATGATTTAAATTTAGGAAATTTTTAATTTTAATATGAAATAAACTTGGAAATGCATTTAAAAAATCACATTAAAAATTACATTGTAAAACGTAAAGTAACATTTTTTTTAAAGAACAAACATAACTCTAGAATAACAATCTTTACGAAACAACAATCATTATGAAACGGATGAAATAATCATTTGTGTCATGGTGTTACCTAGCGAGTCATATGGACAAGTTCAGAAGAGTCGTTTTAACAGTTATAAGCACAACACAAAAAGATGAAACAATAATTGTTGAACAAAAAAAAGAAAAAAAAAATGAAACAATAATTAAATATTAGTTCTTTCTAAAAAAATTTAAGTGGAAAATAATGGAGTTAAATGATAAACATACAAGAAAATGATACACTTACAATATTACCCAAAAAAAAACCCCCAAAATTAGACGTAAAGAAAATATAAATAAATACCATCAGTTTTTTTTTTTTTTTTTTTTTTGAACAAGGCCATCAGTTGTTTTACTACTAGGATAATTGGTTGTTAGTTAAAAGAATCAAATAGATCACTTGAGTGACTCATATTTTTGTTTAATTAATAACTAAAGATCTAAATTGAAAATTATGGAAAACCTTGACTCCACTGAACCAATATATTTCTATTTACACATCAAGTTTTTTTATCTATCCACATAATTTATATACATACCACATTACCGATTTATTCAATTTATTAATTTCATAATTATCATTTACATATCGTGTCAAAATTTTATTCATACTAGTTATTTATATTTCACTTATCTATATTTCATTTATATGTATTCTATCTAATAATCTTACAGTTACCATTTTAAACCAATATATTGACACCTGAAGATTTTATTCATATTTATCATTTATATATTACTTATCTTTATTTCATCTATCTATATTCTATTTATTCTATTTATTTTTTTTATTAAAATTAATATAAACATCTACATGTCAAAATTTTTTGTTTATCATTTATATTTCACTTATCTATATTCTATTTATGTATTTTATAGTTTTCGATTTCCACTTAACTGAAATCAATGTTTTTCACTAATAGATACGCGCCAAATTTTAATCTGTATTTATCATTTATGTGTGTGTTAATCTATATTTTATTAATTTATTTTCAATTCAATGTAAATCATATGTTTGGCGGAAATATTTATATACATATATCTTTTTTTTTGGTGGGTTTTATATACATATATCTTTAGTAATGGAAATGAGAATATCTGTTTACACAATTATACTCTCTCTAACAAAAATAAAATAAAATCACTCAGTGATCCCAAATACGTTCTCATTTTCTAAAAATAATTTAGTATTTGAATTTAAAAATCAGTATGCATGGTCAAAAGAGTATATATATGTACCAAAAACTTATTGGTTTTTTCCTTTTTTTTTTTTTAAGAAGTTTAAATTGGGAAAAATAAAGAATAAATCAAATAATATCTGCTCTGTTAGTTGATCGACAGGTGTTGCCTGAAGCGACCTTAAGAAAAGAAACTTAAAAAAGAAAAGAACAAAAAGTGGCAAAAAATTAAAAGACAAAGTTCTCAAAATGATGCAAGACTTGTGTATACGTGTCTCTTCCATAGTTCTTTTTGTAATAAATTCTCCTCTTTTTTTTCTTTTCTTTGTTTGTTAATTAATTTACTAAACCAACAACAACAAAAAAAAAAAACAGAGAAAAAGCAAACCACACAAAATATATACCCTTCTCTCTTTCCTCTTTCGCTGATAGAGAGACGAGAAAAATCCCATAAGGAAGAAGAGAAACGAAACAAGTCCCATCTCTCTACTTGCTTCTCTGTTCGATTAAATTTTGCTTCTTTTTTTTTATATAGATTTCTAGATGCGAATATTATAGATTCAACTTGTAAGTTCTCTTTTTTTCCTTTCCTGATTTTTTATGTTGTTGTTTTTTTTTGTTCTTATATGATATTCGTGTATAGTAGCTTTTATATCGAAAGGTTTGTTTGTGCTATGTGAAATCTCTCTTCTCTTTTCTTCTTCATGTTGTTTTATTGAGCTTGTGTTAAGTTTCTTAAGAGCAAAGTTTGATTCTTTTTCCCCTTTTTCTATCTTTCTATTTCTGGGTAAAAGCTGAAGCTTGTTCTGTTATTTAGATCCAGGAAAAAAAACCCATGTTCTTACTATGTTTCAGGTTAATAAAGATTCGATTTTTTAGGTTTTTCTTGTGATTGATTTTCCCTCTCTGTTTTTGTTCGTATCAATTTCCACATGACCGTTTGGATTCACGATTCGAGAGTTTTTGATTAGTGTGTGTTCTGTGATCTCTCAATAGGCTGACAAAAATAAAATCGAGAGGTTACAGATTAAGGATTGTTGGAAGATTTTGGAATCAAGAGAGTGGTGAAATTCCGTCTCATAGATCCGTCTGATCTGTTAATCTCCGGTACTTGATTCTCCTTTGATTCGTCCTCTGTGTTTAACTATGCTAAGCTAGTTGATGAAAAAGCGGCATTGGAGTCGCTGACAAAACTCGAATTTAAGCAAGGATCACGAAGAAGATGAAACAGTCTCAAGTACATGTCTGAAATATTAGTTTAGACTCAGTTTTTGACTTTTTTCTCCTTGTTGTGTTGGGAAATTCTCTGATTTTGGGAGTCTAATGGAAGAGATGACTCCTGCGGTTGCAATGACTCTGAGTTTAGCTAACTCAATGTGTGAGTCATCACCTGTGGAGATCACTCACCTCAAGAACGTTACTGATGCAGCTGACTTGTTATCTGAACCACCGGCGATGGAATGTACGATGGATGATGATGTTACGGAGACCGATTTGTTGAAGAAAACTTTATCCGAGACGAGAAGCGGGTCTTGTGATGGAACAGTTGTGGATGAAGATGAGGTACTATCTGTTGTGGAGGATACTAGTGCGGTTTTAAGTGAAGGCTTATTAGTTGTTGATGCGGGCTCTGAATTAAGCTTGTCTGATACAGCGATGGAGATTGAAAGCGGGCGAGTTCTTGCAACAGCGATTATCCTGGGTGAATCAAGTATCGAGCAGGTTCCTACAGCGGAAGTTCTTATCACGGGCGTGAATCAGGATACAAGTATAGAAGACGGTTCGGGTGTGACAGCGTCGGAGGTTGTCATTCGGTTGCCAGAAGAAAATAGTAATAATCTGGCGAGAGGGAGAAGTGTTTATGAACTAGATTGTATACCGCTTTGGGGCACGGTTTCCATTCAAGGTAATAGATCTGAAATGGAGGATGCTTTCGCCGTGTTACCTCATTTTCTGAAATTACCCATCAAAATGTTAATGGGGGATCATGAGGGTATGAGTCCAAGCCTCACACACCTCACGGGTCATTTTTACGGTGTTTACGATGGTCATGGAGGCCATCAGGTAATGCTATATTCACAATCTCTCTGAGTCCAGAAAACCGTTTGATTTGAGATGTTCCGGTAAAATTTATAGCTTTTGAATGTATGATGACTTGTAGGTTGCTGACTATTGTCGAGATAGACTCCATTTTGCTTTGGCTGAAGAAATCGAACAAATCAAAGACGAATTATGCAAGAGGAACACAGGAGAGGGTAGGCAGGTCCAGTGGGAGAAAGTCTTCACTAGTTGTTTTCTAACCGTCGATGGTGAGATTGGAGGAAAAATCAGCAGAGCTGTTGTTGGTTCTTCTGATAAGGTTCTCGAAGCAGTTGCCTCTGAGACCGTAGGATCAACTGCTGTTGTTGCTTTGGTTTGCTCATCACATATAGTAGTTTCTAACTGCGGTGATTCAAGGGCGGTTTTATTCCGTGGCAAAGAAGCCATGCCCTTATCAGTCGATCACAAAGTAAAAAGAGCTCCTTCTATTCCAAGATTTCACCCAATCTGATAGCTTACCGAGCTGATGAAGTCTGTTTTTACCACTTTCCTGTTTTCTGCAGCCAGATAAAGAGGATGAATATGCAAGAATAGAAAATGCCGGAGGAAAAGTCATACAGTGGCAAGGCGCACGTGTTTTTGGTGTTCTCGCCATGTCTAGGTCCCTCGGTTAGTAATGCTTCTTTGCGTTTTTGCCTTTCTTGATAACCATTAATTCATTTATGAATGTGTTGAAATTGGTTTTATTAATTTCAATAGCACATCGCAAAACCGTACATTGAGAATGAATTTACTGTCCTTTCAAGAAACATTAGATCCTCGGCGTGTTTCCTCCTATGGACCTGTGCAGGTGACAGATATCTGAAGCCATATGTGATCCCAGAACCGGAAGTGACATTCATGCCGAGGTCAAGAGAAGATGAGTGCCTCATACTAGCCAGCGACGGTCTTTGGGATGTATTGAACAACCAAGAAGTTTGTGAAATAGCGAGAAGAAGGATCTTAATGTGGCACAAGAAGCACGGTCCACCGCCACTAGCAGAGAGAGGCAAAGGAACAGACCCAGCTTGCCAAGCCGCGGCTGAGTACCTCTCAGTGCTTGCTCTTCAAAAAGGAAGCAAAGACAACATCTCCATCATCGTGGTTGACTTGAAAGCTCAAAGAAAGTTCAAGACCAGAGCTTGATTACAAAAAAACAGTACGCTTACTTTTTTTTTTTTTTAATCGGGGGGTAAGTTTCGATTTTTCTTAGATTTTAGATCGTTACGGGTCTAATTTCGACAAGGTTTCTACAATATTATTTTACTCAATATTGTAAGAGAGGGGAAATAAAAGTAAAAAGGTTGAAATATGGGGTTGGGGAGGGCTAAGTAAAGATTGAAGAAGAAGATGATGCATAGCTAATTATAAGTACATTCCTTTTTTCTCATGGAATTTGGATTCGTATGTATAAGAATGAAATAGGCCATGAAATGTCTTTTTTATTTTTGGGGATATTAAAGTAGAATGAATATGTTGTAATATTTTGAGATGTGGCTAATGGAAATTGTAATTGAAACTATTTAACCCTCTTGCCTTTGTTTTTCCTAGTATCATTTTCTATAGATTGCTTACATGTCTTTTATCCTACAACTTCAAAAATAATGGTGATCAGAATTCCAAATTTCAGTGTATGTAGTGTATATTACTTTTCATTGTGGTATTATTAATAATTAAACAAAGCGATATATAGTATAACAAGTGGACTTGCCGGAGTGGTTATCGGGCATGACTAGAAATCATGTGGGCTTGCCCGCGCAGGTTCGAATCATGCCGTTAACACTTTTTTCCTCTTTTTTTTTCTTGTTTCCATCTTTTTTCCATAACTTACTTAACTATGGAGCCAAGGAAAAAAAAAGAAATTGTTATAAACCCATTAGATGGATGTTCATTATAGGCCCATATTTCAGAAGGTTCTAGACTTGTTTGCTCTTCAAGTTTTACTTGTTCACCAAGTCATTGTAATCCTATATATACTCTGTATTATTCATGGAATAAGACAACACAATTCCTTCTCTCTTTCTCTTGTTCATAACACGTTATCAGCACGAACCCTAACAACCTGAGCACGAAACCCTAGCCGTTTGAGCATGAAACCCTAGCCGCTTGAAATTTTTAGCCAACGTCTCTCATCTCTCTTTCCGTTTCCTATCTTACCACCACCGTAGGAGATAAGTAACCTCTTGCGTTATAAACGATCCCTCATATGTTTTGTTTATCGGCTTGTGTGATGCTATTGGATTATTGAATCATGACTTAATATTCGATCTATTAGTATGCTAAATGATTCGATCTGTTTCTTCGCTTATAAATACTTGTTTTTTTTTTCTTTCGCTCGATTACTTCATCGATCATGCTTATTATATTAATTAATTAATTCATGATCCGTTCATAAGTTAGCTTCACTATTTAGTAATTATATTCATATGGCATTTATCATGTCTAATATATAATAGAATATTTAAACTAAGAAATCAAGTTGTTTTACATACTTCTCTATTCGATTTAACCTGCTGCTTCATTATTGACTTTTGCTTAATTGATTTATTGTTAGATGTTGGATAGACAAAACTCTAACCACCTAAAGAAAGTCGATGTTGTCTCTGCTTTTGACGATGTCTCCGATCCGTTTTTTCCAACGAGACAGCATCTCTCATCTCCGATCTGTTTCTAAACATTGAGATAAGTATCTCATGCTATAATTTAATTGACTTATGATCGACATATGGTTTCAATATTCTATAATAGCAGATTGAATGGTTATTGCTTTATAATAGAACCTAACGTCACATGCTTCATAATAGATATATCCTAGTGCTTTATTGCTTAGTGTTAAATTGACAAACTGATTCATGCTGGCTTATGATTCGTTATTCGAAACTTGTTATATAGTAATTGATTTCATCTGACTATTGCAATAGTGCTTTATATAGTCACGTGTTTTATTATATAATATATATATATATTGATCTGTGATCGATTTCAATGCTTTATTGATCCATGGTTATTGTTTTATATCATGAAAGTATATATCGACTCTTTTCTAAAACCTAGACACTGCAATTTTATTGATTATTTTCTAAAACCTAGACACTGCAATTTTATGGATTGTTGTGTTATCGAATCTTTATACGTTTCGTCATACTTATTAATCTGTTTGATAAATTTACAATCATCGACCAGGTAGTACCATGTTAGGTGAACTTTGAATTATGTTTTCATGCTTAATGTGACATATTATATATATATAAGATCACACTTAAACCAAAGAATTGGCTATAAAAGTTGTCTTTAGTGATCAAGATCAAGATGTTTCTTGGTAAAAATTAAATTCTCATCAGAAGTGTGAAAAGAAAATAGTAAGAAGTTGACCATGGTCCATTCCCTGAATCACACTAATAGCACTGAGGCAAAGAATTGGCTATAGAAATTTTTTTGAATGGTCAAGAACGAAATAAAGGTGTTTCCTTCAAAGAACTAAAATTCTCACTAGAAGAGAGAAAAGAAAAATGACAAGAAATAAGAGAGATTTCTCTAGATGAAAGAATCAGTGTGGGTACAATATCAAGTAGTGTAATGAAAGCTCCTGAAGAGCACTGCCTATCCGAACGCAATTTGATATCATGGATGCGTTATATTCTCCCAAGTCTCAAATGTTTATATGATGATAAAATACATGATGTTGATTCTAGAGTGGAATTCAATTTGAGATGGATGAATTTGAAGTCTCATCATCTCAAGGAGGAGAATTAAAGAATCCCACATAGACTAAGTGACATATTCTGAAGATTATATCCACTACTTGACCATAAAAGATATAAGATATAGTATATGGTCCAAGTGAGTATATAATTTGATTCTAGTAAGAGATTCAAAAAGGATGAATCTGAAATTTCATATCATCTCGAGGGAGATAGTTAAATAATCTCACATATACAATAAGTGACATATCCAAAAGATTTTATTCACTACAAGTTCTTTGGAACAGTATTAAAGAAAATGTGTGATCACCAGAATGTGATATTTAAGACTACAAGACTTGAAGTTTGTAAGTCAATGTAACTTAGAATTACGTTGAAAGAATATCTCTGATGCAGAAAATCGTAAAATAGTCATACTCTGATGTTGTCTTGTAGACACAAAGTCGTGAACAAGAAATTTAAGAAGTATAGTGAATTATATCTAGTCTTCTAAGACTGAGAAAATAATGAGTTATTGATGAGAAATCATGATTCATGTATGGCTAGTTTTGGTCAATTCCTTGAAGTGAATATGATATTTTACATATAAGAGAAAAAACCAAAAGAATAAAATTCACCGAGAATGTGGCTACTAAATGATAGCCTCAGTTTCTGTTCCACCAGTAGCTTTGGAATTTCCAGAAGTAATGTTGAGTATGATATCTCCGGAAAGGAGTAAGTGATTAGCGAAACAAAGTAAACCAGAAGTTTACTAAGAATGTAAAGTAAACAAGAAGTTTACTGAGATTAAATATTTGGCTTAACCGGATTGGTCATCCTGGATTAATGATGATGCGAGAAATTATGAAAATTTATGTGGACATTCCATGAAGATCTAGAAGATTCTTCTTAATGATTTATCATATGTTACTTGCTCAGAAAGCAATATAATAATCTGGCTTTCACCAGATAAATAATTTAGAATCTAATAGTTTTCTGAAATATATACAAGGAAATGGTTATGGGCTGATCACCCACTATGTGACATTTAGATACCTTATGGTAATAATAGATGCATCGCTTCAATAGACGCATTGACTCGATTGACGCATAAAGTCGATGGATGCATCGACTAGATATTCACATTTATCCTTGTCATCAAACTGAAACCTGAAGTTTGCAAGGTTATTTGATAATGATGGTGAATTCACATCTCAAGTCTTTGATGATTATTCTATGTCCACGGAATAAGTGTTGAACATCCTGAAGTTCATGTTAATACACAAAAATGGTTTAGTACCATTGATTCGCATCAAGCCAATGAATAAATAATAGTTCTCCCCATCAATATTGGTTTAGGGTCAGAAACCAAAAAGTTTCCATATGAATCTTTGAATGTGAAAAGTGCTCCACCACATCACTTTAAGATAGGACCTCAAAGGAGGATAATAATATATGTTGGATATGAATGATAAGTAAGTGTCGAAAGCCATCCCATAAGGATTTATTTAAGGCTCGATTTGAAGATTCATTTTAATGAGTCAGTTTTTCCAACATTTGGGGGAGAAAATAAAATAGCTGGAAAAAGATATAAGTATCTATGAATTATCAATGATCCTCGGACTAAAGGATGAGAATTAGAAGTCCAAAAGATAATTTCAAGTTTAGAGTATTGATTGCCAGACACGTTTACTGACCCAAATAGAGTGATGAAATCACCTATACCAGCTATATATGCTCCAATTAGAATTAATGTCCCAAAAGGACAATATCAGACTGCTAGTGAGTCTAAAGATCGCATGAAGCGTGATAGACCTATTTGGTTCCGAATATAAGAATCCTCATAAAAGAAAAGAAGCAGATAATTAGAATGACCAGATCGAGGAAAGAAAGATTTTGAATGATCTCTAGAAGACACACAAATGTGACGAATGAAAATATTCAAGTACTTGACAATGAAAAGAGCTAACTAGCTATGTCATGTTTGAAATAGAATGGAACCGAAAAGCAAATCGACGTCGTAATATTTTGCATGCAGTAAGCAGTTGATATTATGAAAAAGAGGATCATAAGAAAAGACTATTGAAAAGTGTACACAAAGTAATGATTGGCCAAATGGAAAAGAAGAAAATAGATGTATAATCTCTTGCAGAGAATTAGACCAGTAGTTTATGCACCTGATGTGTAAAATTAGTGAAAGATAAATGAGTCTTTATGTGAAACAATAGTGAAATTGTCACAAAGACAAGAAATATTTTATGAAGAGACATGTTCTCTTATGGTGGATGCAATACTTATAAGTCTGGCAATATGTTATTGAACACTGGATAATTACATATGATTGCAATCCCTGAAGGATGTGAAAGATATAATCCCCGAAGGATTAATGGTATCAGAATTATGTTCCCGGGAACTTACTCAATCGAATGAATAGAAAATACATGGGGTATAATCATGTATTTATCAAAAGATTTTGATAAAGTGATTCTTAATTGAAGATCATCAAAACTCTAGCAGAGTTATCACAAGTAGTACGTTGATAAAAGATCACTGGATAATGATATTTATGAAAATCCCAGAAAAATTCAATGTAATGAGATTTCGTAAATGATTTGCTATAATAGCAATGTATGTGATGAACTGAACACCACTATAACTCCTTAAGAGAATATCTGAAGAAAGAATTTGAGAATATACCTTGGAAAGATAAAGTTATCTTCAGATATCTCAAGTTGAACATCTACCGCAAAAGATGTTATTTCAATAAATCCTTAGAGGATTTTACAGAAAATGCATGAGATTTTGTATGAAAAAGGAAAAGATGGTATGAACCAGAAGTCCAATCATCTGAGATATCATATGACAATTATATGAGTTTTAAGGTTATGTTTATAGTAATTTTGAAAGATCGGAATTTATCTTCCGAAGAAGATTTTTTCGACGGGGAGATATATAATGATGAGCATGGATGTACTCTTTTTCCCTTATCATAGTTTTTATCCCATAGGGTTTTTCTGTGAAAAGGTTTTTAACGAGACATCAAAAGACACACATATGATAGACACTTAAAGAGAAATGTTATCATTACAATGATATATGAAAGTCTATCAATCTCCCAAATGAATATCATATACTTGAATGATATTGAGAGAAACAAAGAGAATGATTAAGATAAATCATATGAAAGACCCATGAGTTGCAGAAGAAAGGCGATGTACATGTTGTACAGATTCGTTCAAGTGAAGCTTTGACAGACTTATTTTCCAAGACACTTCCAGTTAGTACTTTCAAGATGCAAGTTCAACATTTGGGTATGTCGTCACAAAGATATCAAGTAATGCACTCATCAGGGGGAGAAATAGCGCGTTGCACTCTTTTTTCCTTAGCCATGGTTTTGTCCCAATTGGGTTTTCCTGGTAAGGTTTTTAATGAGGCAACATCTTATGCGCATTAGGATTATTTTTACTATAATGACATCCAAGGGGGAGTGTTATAAACCCATTAGATGGATGTTCATTATAGGCCCATATTCCAGAAGGTTCTAGACTTGTTTGCTCTCCAAGTTTTACTTGTTCTCCAAGTCATTGTAATCCTATATATACTCTGTATTATTCATGGAATAAGACAACACAATTCCTTCTCTCTTTCTCTTGTTCATAACAGAAATCACTTTATACCTTGAATCTAGACGGAAGGCTAATATTGTATTTTTCCCCAATTGAATAGAGATAGATAAATCAAACACTATTTAAAATAACCATACCGTTTTTAGATAATTTATTTTAGTGGGAAAATGACAAGCCTTGATGATATAAATATTGAATTTGACGGTTTGGATATTTTCCAAAGACAACGATAATCACATTAGCACCGGCTCTTTCTCTCCCCACTTTTACCCAAATGTTTAATTATTAAAATCTTTGATAATATAATGCAAGTATCAGCTGTTTGTTATTCGAAATTAGAAGTTAACAGACTATAATTACGCCTTAGTTTCATATAGAAAACGTGTTTGTGAACTCGTTATACATATAATTCTATTCAACAATTTGATTATTTGGCGTACCAATATGTATGTGCTTCATGTAATCCAGCTGTATCATTAGGCCTTTGAAATTCGATTTCCAACTCTCACAAGCAAATACCACCATTTTCCAGCTTATCTAACAAGTCATTAATTTTTTTTTTTTTTTTAAATCCCAGAAAAAGGGAAAAATTAAAAGTTTAGAAAATGTAGATTATTAGAGTTTGTATATTTGTAACTTTTTTTGCATATTATATGGATAGTTTGTGAATTGTGATAGTTGCAATTTTTTCTTATATAACTAAATAAATTTTCATACATATATTTCGGATTAGAGATCAGATAATGTAAATTGAATTATTATTTTCGTCGACACTCAAACTCAAACTCAAGATTATGAGGTGACTGGTTTCATGGATAACCGAGTAAAGTTGTGTAGTCAAGAAGTAGTACAAATTTGAACATTATACATAAACCCATACGTAAAATGTGAAATGTATCTCAATATAATAAACAAACATATACGAAATACAGATCAATTTCACACATATCCAACAAAAAAAATGTCATATCTAAAAAATGTCAAGTAACATGTCCCTCTAAAATCTTTAAATACTCCAAGACAAATACATATTTTTTGTAAGAAAGGTGTAAAGTAACGTAGTAACCCAATTCCCCAAGCATAAAAAAATCTCAACAACAAAAGCAAAGCATAAAAGCAAGCATCATCCTCCAAAAGCTAACCACTCTCAACAAAAAAAGTTTTGTCTTTCTAATGGAAGAAGAAGATGGAGACGCGTCTACGCCGTTTTGGCTTCAATCTCGCCGTAATAACACTTACTTCCGCCGCACAGCTAGTTTCTGTGGCCGTGCAACCACCGTCGCTACACAAGTATTCTTCGCCGGATCAGCTACAATCCTCATAGTCTTCATTATCCCTCCTTTTTTTTCCTCTGTTTCTCAGATTTTCCGACCTCATTTAGTTCGTATAAGCTGGGATTATCTCAACTTTGTTCTCGTACTTTTCGCCGTCGTTTGCGGTTTCCTTAGCCGTAACAGTACCGCCGCCGGCGATGATGATGATGAAATCAATCGTAACAAGGAAGAAGAACTTATTACTAAAAACAATTTCTCGAGCTCTCCTTCGATCATCGATCGAGGTCGTGGCGTATCTAACGGTGGTGGTACTACCACGCCGCGTTACTGGATCGACGATTGCGGTGGTGGTGATCGGTTTTCCGATCAGACTGTGTATAAGAGGTTTAGTAGATTACGGAGTAGTAGCTCCTATCCAGATCTGAAGCTACGTGAATTCGAAACCGATCAACGGTGGAGATTTTACGATGATACACGTGTAAGTACTGAATGCCGTTACGAAGCTTCAGATCGGATCTATCAAAACTGGCGAGAGGTTAAACCGGAGAAAGATGTAGATCCAACAGTCACCGGCGACGGCGACGGAGGAGTAAAAATCTCCGACACTGATAAAGTTGAAGTCGTTGCGACGGCGACAGAGACGGCTGAAGTGGTAGAAGAGCGAACGGCAATTCCTAATCCGCCGTCTCCGCCTCAAGCTCCTCCACCGTCTAAGCCAGTGAAGAGGAAGACAAAGAGAGTGTACCAAGATCTACCTCCGGAGGAAGAGAAGAGGGAGAGAGCAGCTACGGTGACACCGATTCCACCTCCGGCGACTGTGTACGAGAAGTGTAAGCAACATGAGAAGAAGAAAGGAGGAGCAACGAAGGATTTTCTGATTGCGTTACGGAGAAGAAAGAAGAAGCAGAGACAACAGAGCATCGACGGTCTAGATTTACTCTTCGGATCCGATGCTCCATTAACCACATCACCGCCGCATCCTCCTCCGCCACCACCTCCACCACCGTTCTTCCAAGGACTATTCTCGTCAAAAAAAGGTAAAAGCAAACGAGCCTATTCAAATCCACCGCCTCCTCCTCCTCCGCCACCACCAGAACGGAGATTCGAATCACGAGCATCGATAACGAAGATTCGTAAAGCTCCGGTGGAATCACGCACATCTAAACCAAATCCGCCAGCTAAAGTAACACAATTCGTAGGCAAAGGAAACGAATCGCCATTAATGCCGATCCCACCTCCGCCTCCACCTCCGCCGTTTAAAATGCCGGCATGGAAATTCGTGAAGCGTGGAGATTACGTCAGGATGGCTAGTAACATCAGTATAAGCTCCGATGAACCTGATGATGATCCGGATGTAGCTCAATCAGTCGCCGGTAAAGCCGCCGGGAATTTGTTCTGTCCGAGCCCTGACGTAGATACTAAAGCGGATAACTTCATCGCGAGATTCAGAGCAGGACTCAAATTGGAGAAGATGAACTCTGATAAAAGAGGGAGATCCAATTTAGGACCCGAACCCGGTCCGGATGAATCCGAATCCTAAACGGGTGGTTATAATCCGATTATAGGCCGCTTAGCCGAAGCATATATTACTAGAACGTTGATATTTTTTTTGTTTGGTTTGTTTTGGTTTGAACGTCAATCTCTTTTTGGTTAGCTAATTGAGTGTTGTGTTGTTTTTTTTGAGGCTTTGGTATACAATTAGTTTTGTGGTGTATACAATTAGTAACTAAAATATCTCTGTAGTAAGAAAAACATTTGACCACGAAAAAAGTGTTTTATGCTTGCATCTAGGTTTTTACTTGTAATATTCTCCAATGGGGCAATGGATTGTTGGAATCGAAGAGTAGATCTTTGGTCGATCGTGTTGACGTAGTTTTCCTTCATTGCTTTTTCTTTGTTGCTCCAGTGTTTTGTTATTTCTTTTGTTTTTTAAATTTTTGTTGTTTACAAAATTTACTTAAATATGCTTAAAAAAAACTGAAGATTTGATATGATAAAAAATTTTTATTTTATTAATTTAAAATAAAGATACAAAATTTTGAAATAAATTTTTTAAAGATTACAAAATTAAAACTTAGAATCTGTTTTTGAAAACTTAGAGTTTTTAGAGAGAGAGAGAAAGGGGTTGCAAAGTTGCTCGTGTCTCCTTTCAATCCCAACGATGAGTATTTATAGGAGAGGTGAGTGATTCTGCATTATTGATCTTGTGAAGCGAATCTTTTTTATTTGTCTCGTGATAATTGTTTGTCTTTTGCTTGACTTGTTTTAATTGGTGGATGTCTTTGTCTTGAGTCCAATCTTGTCTGGCTGAGTAAGAATTTGTTAGATACCTTTATGCTGTATTCTTCTGATTGGTGCCGATAGTATGCAAGGTCTTCTAGTGGGTCCCACCTGTTCCTGCGTTTGTCTTGATCTTCTAAAAAGTTTTCTTGAGAGTACATTTTATACAGATATACTCTGTAATTTATTTTAGCTCTCAGTGTACCAGTAATTTAAATATACAGAGTCTACCAGAATATACATTATTTTGTGAAATTTTAGATATATATCATACTATTACCCTTTTTTTTTTAAATACACCCTGTATTTTAGATTCACCAAGGTGACTTGCCAACGGTCTTACTGCCTTCTTGAGGACTTGCGGCCTGGAACATCGACCTTACTAGTGAGTCGAGAAACACAAGGAGTTTATTATTATTAAAGTAGCGGTATTTTTTTTTCACTGAATTCTTTTATATACGGGAGTTCAACAGTATGTTGTTTTCTTTCCCAAAATGCATTTGGTAAATCGGAACATATTTGATTTAGTAAGTCGTTTTCAATAGATTTTATTTTATCTATTATATCTGTGGTTTTTAGTTGTTCCTCTATTTTTTTGTATGTTATTTCTTTTTGTAAATGTTGAATATGACTTTGTTTCCCTTTTATTAAATTAATTGTTTTATGGATAGTATTTTGTTGAAGATTAAGAATTTCTTTAGTTTTCATTGGAGATAAAAATTTGAATAATAATTTTGTTCCTACTACTTTTGTTGTTATACCTATTTTTGTTACCTTAAATGGGTATATTTGCGTAAAAAATGGAGTTCCTAGTATTACCTCTTGTGTTAGCTTTTTAACTAGGATGAATTGATTTTTAAAACAATATCCTTGATTACATATTTTTGCACATGGTAATTTATATTGTACTTTTAAATTACTACCATTAGCACCACTTAATCTTTCAATAGTTTTTCATAATATTTAGTGGATATAACTCCTTCGCGGATGCAGTTATAATCTTCTCCGGTATCCATTAATGCAATTATATTTATCTTGATATCGTGACCTATGTGCAAGGTGATATTTGTGTACCATTTTTGATAATTAATTTTATTGATTATCTGAATATAGTCTTCATTATCTTGTTGCTCTATTTCATTACTAATTTCTGTATTCTTATTGCTAGATGATGCTTGATAACTATTTCTTGATTCGAATAAGGATAATCTTGCATTTATTTGTAATTGTTTTCATTACTAGTTTCTGTATTCTTATTGCTAGATGATGCTTGAGAACTATTTCTTGATTCGATTAAGGATAATCTTGCATTTATTTGTAATTGTTTTAGTTCTTGTTGATTGATGGTTAATTGTAACTCTTTTATTTGTGATTTTATTTGCTTAATTTCACCTTGTAATTCTCCTGTTGATACTTGTTTAAATAAATTTTGTGTTGGATATTTTTCAAATATTTTATTGAGGCTGAATGGTTGAGGTGAAGACAATTGACTTTCTTGACTTATTATATCTTTTAATTTTAATAAATATTCCTTTTTTAATTTCGGAATCATCAATTTTGTCTATTATATCTAATAAGAATTTCTTATCATTATCGTTTGTTATTACATTAATTATTTTACAATTGCATAGGTTATCAGACAATTCTTGAGATTCTTCGGAAGAATCACTTGAATTTTCTATTTCGTTTATTGAATAATTACTATCAGATTCATCTGAATGTTCATATTATGATATTAACAATTTGGTTAACTTTTCTTGAATATCTGGTTGATCATTGAATATTTCGTTTATTTTATTTTATATTCAGTGGACCTGTGTCCTGGTCGTTTACAATTCCAGCATACTATTTTTTGCTTATTTGTTGGATTAAATTTTTATTGTTTTTTGAATAGTGTCAATTTTTTTGTGTAATATTCATTGGCTGGTTTTTTATTGAAATTTCTATTTTTATTATAGTATTTTGTGTTATTAGATTTTTTATATCTATACTTTAATCTTTTTACTCTAAATGGTGAATTAAATTTATCATACCCTGCTCACATAATGAACTTATGGTTATTCTAAATTTGAATTTATCATTTCTTTTTTTTATCTTTATGTTCTTGGCATATGGATAATCCTTTTTTTTTAACGAATGCAAATAATTGACCATATGTAATAGTATTCCAGGGGACAAGTTGTCCTCCGAAAATTTCTTTTAATTTATTGATTATTCTTTATGCAAAAAAAGACGGTAATCCAGTGATAAACCGTTCTTTCCAAAAACATTGATTCAATCATTACGTTGGAATATATTTGTTATAAAGATATCCTTATACCACTTAAAAATCTCCTAAGGTTGGACATCTTAAGTTGGTTAAAACTATTTTTTATTTTCTAATTCTTCAGCTGGGTTTCCAATAAAATGCATCATTATAGTGTGGATTAATACTTCTACAACATTTTCTTTTTCTTTTTCTACTATAAAACCATCTGCATCTTCTGTTTGTATTATTTCTACATGATTAATTATAGAATCTTGCGTAGGTAAATCTAATGAATTATCCCACCAATATTTTAATGCACCAGCAAATCCAGTTATTAACATAACACATGCTTGTTTATCAATGAAATTGGTATTTGTTGCTTTATAGGCTACCGCTGCCATTCCCATTTCTTGTAATAAATTCATTATTTCATATTCAGAACGTCCATCAATATTTCATTCATATATACCGTGTCCAGTATATACGTTGTTAGAATATTTATGATATTCTTCAAACAATAAATCTGGTGGAGTATGTCTTGGATAATAAGGTTTGTTAGATCGCATCATTTTATTTTTAATTCTATTTATTTCTTGATTTTCATTATCTGATTGTATAGATGTTTGAATAGATTCATTATCGTTTTCGTCTATGATACTGATTCATTTTCATTTGTCTAAGCTATCTAGTTTATTAGCAATTGTTTTAAAAATTTCATTTTCTGCAAATTTAACTTGTCTAGTTATGGGTTTGAATATGAGTGGAGTAATGGATGAAAATGGATGTTGATTGATTTTATTATAATGATCTATTTTGTTATTTTCATTATTTAATTGGTTATCTATACTGTCTACTTGTCTAGAGATAGTGTGTAGTAATTGACTTTGATAATTATTCTGTTGATATACATATTTAATATCTTGAATTACAACTGGGTCTTTATCATCTTTATTGGCTCCAGTTTTAAAAGGAGTAGCTATAATTTATCTATTTGATGTGTTTATTTTTAAATCTCTTAGAGGGGGATGTATTGATTTGGTTTTGTTACCATCTACCAATTCTCATACTTGACTTAACGATGAACTTGTGTTAATTGATTTGAATGGATAATTGATAGTATGCTCGATTGAGTATGTTTCAAACCAAGCGAAAAGGGAATATTCATTTTGTTTAATTTCATATAATCATACCATTTTTCTCTGAGTTCTAAAGTTTGTTGTTTAGAAAACGTCTTGAAGTACCAAATATTTTGATTTACGCTTTCCACGTTTGAACTTGCACTAGATTGACCAGTACAGAATTCAGAGAAGGAAGCTCTTCAGTGATACGGACTAATTCATGGTGGAAGTGGTTCTCTAAATGATCCAAATTGTAATAATATTTTCCCATCGCATTGTTCGATTATTCTTGATAAATTTTTTTGTTCAAAATATCTAGGTGGTTGAGATATCTCAATTTTTCATTGATCTGGAATTGTTATTTCATTCCAGTTTAATTGTTTAGGAGTATAAGTAGCTGTTGGAGTATCTTTGCTATGGACTGCTAGGATTGTTGTTTCTCCCTTATTATCTTGTAATAAACATCTTGGGTTAAATTCAGAGGTTAATTGTTTAGAATAAATCCTATAAAGCAGTAAATAGCCATGTCTTTCGTTTTGAAGTTTAATTTCGGGTAGATGAACGTTTAATACTAAGGTATTGAGTATTGTCGGATCATGCAGACTTACTTGATGATTAGGAGCACAATTAAAATAAATTGCTCCATTGCATAGATTAGATTGAACTGCTCCTAATAAAGAATCTTCAAATTTTAATAAGGTCTTGTCTCTTAATAACATTAATATTGGAGAATCTATACCAGTTCTTGATAGTGGTTTGATCGCTATTTGAATTAATCCAAAATGTAAATAGTTAAATCCTTTTTGTTTGTATTTATCTAAGGCTAGTGAGGACAATAATTTTACTTCTTCAAATTCGTTTTGGAGAGGTAAAGTTTGTTCATGCTCTTTTATTGAATATGCGGTTTTGAAGTCAAAGGTTCCAATTTGATAAATACTTTCTGGATTTATATGAGGTAGCTGATCTTTTGTTATCTCTTGATTAAATGATGTTAATTTTGTCATAATTTCTCTTGAATTAATTGTACTATGTGATGTAGAAGTAGAAGCATGTTTTGGCTTAAAGAGTTTTCGAAACGATGAAGCCATGATTTAATCTAGAATTAAACGCATGCTAAAATATACTAACCTTTTCTTTCTTCACATAGCCGGGGCTTGCCAACGGACTTACGGCCTCTTCATAAGACTTGCAGCCTTGGACGGTAACAATGTCTTTTCAGAAGGGAAAGATCTTTTGTAGAAAGGTTTAACTAGATGGGGATCAAAAGCTTCGTTTTGAAAGCCTTTAAGAAAATCTGTTAAGATCTTATAAGATCTTTGGCCTGATACCAGTGTTTTGTTATTTCTTTTGTTTTTTAAATATTTTAAATTTTTGTTGTTTACAAAATTTACTTAAATATGCTTAAAAGAAAACTGAAGATTTGATATGATAAAACTTTTTTATTTTATTAATTTAAAATAAAGATACAAAAATTTGAAATAAGATTTTTAAAGACTACAAAATTAAAACTTAGAATCTGTTTTTGAAAGCTTAGAGTTTTTTTAGAGAGAGAGAGAGAGGTTGCAAAGTTGCTCGTGTCTCCTTTCAATCCCAACGATGGGTATTTATAGGAGAGGTGAGTGATTCTGCATTATTGATCTTGTGAAGCGAATCTTTTTATTTGTCTCGTGATAATTGTTTGTCTTTTGCTTGGCTTGTTTTAATTGGTGGATGTCAGTCCAATCTTGTCTGGCTGTGTCAGAATTTGTTAGGCACTTTTATGCTGTATTCTTCTGATTGGTGCCGACAGTATGCAAAGTCTTCTAGTGGATCTTCTAGTGGGTCCCACCTGTTCCTGCGTTTGTCTTTATCTTCTAAAAAGTTTTGTTGAGAGTATATTTTATACAGATATACTCTATATTTTATTTTAGCTCTCAGTGTACCAGTAATTTAAATTACAAATAATATACAAAGTCTACCAGAATATACATTATTTTGTGAAATTTTAGATATATATCATACTATTACCCTTTTTTTTTTTTTTGAAATACAAAGGGTAGATAATCATGTGCAGAAACAGAGAGGTTTTGTAAGGATACAAAAAGCAGGCAAAAGTTTGAGGTCAGATTTAAACAAAGACAACAAAAAATCATCTCTACAAAAAAAAATCAAATTAGTTTTCTTTTATTTGAAATCAAAATCAATAATGTTTTTTTCGAATATCCCCAAACAAATTTCCACATGCAAACTTGTTGCACTCCTTCCTTTTCATTTATCCTATCTTTACATGGCCATGTACTTGCTATGAAATCAATCCATGCCACAATGTCCACTTAGAGGTGTCAAACGGGCAGGTCCGCGTCCACTTGGCCCGTCCCGCGATGGGCTTTTTGTTTTTAAAACCGTAGCGGGTTAGCCCGCTAAAACCGCGGTCCGTAATTGCTATGTCCAATCCCGATCCGCAATATTCTATGGGTTAGCGGGCCATCAAATCTATTTTTAAAATACACATGAACACATACATTTCTATCAAAATAATTGAAGTGTTTAACTGAAATTGTAAATAAAATAATCCAAATGTTTAACTGAAAGTGAAAACAAAGTAATAAAAGTGTTTAACTGAAACACAAAACAATAGTATTTCAAAATCAAAAATAACAATAAATTCAAGAAGCAAGCTAGGAACTAAGAAGAGATTCAAAATGTTTTAGAGCATTAGTCAAACTGAAGTTCCATCAATCTTCACCATCCACAATTGATTGGAAAGAAGGTAGTATCTCATCTTCACCATCAAATTCATCATCCACCTCTACATAAATCAAATGAACTAACGAAATTAATATAAAGTATAATTGTAAAAATTATGTAAAAAACTAGAGGTTTACCATTTTCGTATGCTTCAAAACCCTTTAACCAATTGCGACTGCATATCAGTGCTTGAACGTTTTTTGGAAGAACCCAGCTTCTATACTTGTTTAAAACTCGAGCTCCAATGCTGAAAGAAATTTAGTAACTAATAAAACCTTTTAGTTGGAACAAAAGGTTTCAAACTTCCTTTCTTTTTTGTCGTAAGGTTTCAGACTTTAAAAAAAAATCTCTTGATAAAAAATCATTATTAAACCAATTGTGGAAACTCGACAAACCAACATTAAACCAACTTTTTTTTGTTTTGCTCTGTTTTATCAAACATAAACCAACTTATGGTTTTGAACTTCATGTCTTAATCAAAATTCTTAGACGGTTTGTTTAATAGCGGGTAACCCGCAAATCCGCAACGAGTTAGCCCGTTTAATCCGCAGACCGCAACGGGTAAATCCGCAAGACCCGCTTTTTTACAGACAAAAAATATAGTGTCCAAACCCGCTCCGTGGTAGGCCTAATCGGGCCTGGTCCGCAGGTTCATGGCCCGTTTGACATCTCTATGTCCACTACAAATTGTCCACATAAAATCTAGCATTTTTCAAGATGTGTAAGAAAGACCTGTTGGAGGCATCAAGAGGCCAAAGAATTTGCTCTGTTGAGTCTTTTTCGAGTGTAATATTTTTTGCGGCTGAGTCGGTTGATATGGATTATTTTAGGGTTAAAATGTTGGGCTTTATACGAAGAGGCTAATATTAGGCTTTAAATATATCAAGTAATACGTCAGGTCCATTAGAAGTTCGTGAAGCGTGGAGATTACGCGAGGAACATCAAGGCTAATATTACGCGTGGAGATTACGCGTGAAGCGTGGAGATTACGCGAGGAACATAAGGCTAATATTAGGCTTTAAGTAGTTTTCCTTTATTGCTCTTTCCTTCTTACTCTTAATTTCTTTTTTCTCTAGTTGTTCGATATCTATTTAAGAGAGACTCGATACTCTTTTGCTTTTGATAAATTAATAAAAAAGAGTCTAGGGTTTTTTTGCCTCTCACAGAACATAAGTCTACAATCCCTCTTTGATCTCTTTTCTTCTCATCTCCTCCATGGCCGAGAAATCATACACGACGGGGTTCTCTTTCTTTAAGACAGAGCCAGAAGATAATTTGGAGACCAAAGTAAATCGCATGATTAAGACAATGGAAGGATTGGTTGGTCGACTTGAACGGATCGAAGCAAAGATGCATTTGTTGGCGACAAAGGCTGATCTACAGGCGGTTTCGATCTCAGACAAGGCTAATAAGAATCTTGTTGACATGGATAATCCTTTTAAATTTGCTGTTGACAGTGCAGCTGCTAATCCTTTTGCCAAGACAGCTGCTAGAGATTCTTCATCATCAGGATTTACTAGCTCTTTATTCGCATCTCCAGATAATCGTCGTGGAGTTCCTGCTGCATTCACTCTTCCACAAAGTGGTGGTAATGATGATCAAACGATCATCGTTAAAGGATTTGACTCTTCCCTTCCTGAAGATGACATCAAGAGCGCATTGAGTCAATATTTCAGTTCATGTGGACAGATTATAAGCGTTGTTGTTCCAAAAAACCAATTCTCCGGTGCGGTCATAGGATGTGCTTACATTCATCTAAAGGAAGGAGTAGAGAAGGCTTTGAAACTTAGTGGAAGTTACTTAGGAGGATGGAAACTTGTAGTTGAAAAGGTTACACCGGTAGGAGATAACCAAAACGGTCAATGGTCTTTTGCCTACCGTTGTAACGGTCTCGGCCAGTGTAGCTTCTGTTGAGGTTTTGGTGGTGGAAGAAGAGACGTGGCTCTATAGGAAAGAAGACTTGCCTTCGACGTTTTTTTCTTTATTTTTTTTCTTTCTTTCTTATGTTCCTTTGATCTATGGTTTTGCAATTATAACATGTTTTTGATTTATGACATGTTTTGTCATAAATTATGAATTTAGAGTGCTCTGTTTTGTTTGCTTTCCTTATGATAGCTTTTGCCATAACGTTTCTCCTTTTCAACTTTAAACAGAATCTGGATTTTTAATTTACATTTTTGGTGTAGAATATCAGATGTTTTTTAGCCTATCTTGCCATACTTAAAAATACATGATCATTATGCTTTATGGTGGTGGTTAATTATTAATGAACTAATCAACTATGGGTCGATTACAGAAAGAGGCACTTTGTGCCAAAGTCTTTACAATAAAAGGTACTTTGTACAATTAGGTGACTTTGGCTTTGTAAATTGTCCAATTTATCCCTCAAGTAATATATCTAGTTATTCATTCCCATAACTAGGAGGTTTTATTTCAGTTTCTGTAAAAAGATTTATTTTATCAGATCTACCTTTTTTGTTACAATTGTCGGCAACATCTCAATCACGGGCTTAACCTTCGATTTTTGGATCACCGGCAGATTCCGTTCCACCAGCGGAAAATCAATGTCAGAAAATTCGCCAAGTTCTTCACCACCAGCACCACCGGAAGATTCCGTTCCACCACCGGAATACCATGAGAAGAGATCGAGATGGAGTGAGAGAGACTAAGGAAAAGGAAGAAAAAGAAGAGAAGAAGGAGGAAGGTGGGAGAGTGGGAGTGGCAAAAACGTGAAAATTCGACATCTGGGTGTGGGAGTGGCAAAAGCGTGAAAATTCGAAAAAGAAGCGAGGGTAAAATGGGAAATATGTTCTTATCCCATAATTATTCTTTTGTGTCCACGGTAACGTATCCATAATTACATGTCCACAAAGCATTGTCCATTCGAAAGCCATGGCAATCTGTTCACATAGAATTGTTTTAAAGTAATTCTTGATAATATCTATCAAAAACGCTTTAGATCACTCTTTAGGTTTGAGACTGCTTTAGATTTCCATGAGATTGATTGATAGTAGAATTCTTGTTATCGGTTAGTTTTAGATAGATTTCCATCGATGAATCAGATTATGGATACGTACGCGTGGACTAAGTATTGTGGATACTTATTATGGATACGTACGCGTGGACAAGGTATTGTGGATAACTCAGTGGATGACAACAAACAAGATATCTAAACAAGATTATCCTCGATAAAAGAAAAAATAAGACGGAATGCATTATTTGCTATCCACGGAAACCTGTACAGTGGATGCATCGTCAGTACTCTGTCAATCAAACCGTATCCACGAAATCAATGTTTGTCGAAACTTCTGTCCATCGAACCGTATCCACGACTGATTCATGGAAGTTTTTGTGGTTAGTTTTTGTTAGTTATTTTCATGGTCAATGATTTATGGTCAATGTTTTATGGTTAGTGTTTTATGGTTAGTACTAATGTGTAAACGTAAAAAATGATTTATGGTTAATGTAATGAGTGATTCATGGCCGGCCCTAGTCTTTGTTGATGTTTTTGGTTTTGGCTTTGTTTTTTGGAGCATCTTGGCTTAAGAATTACTTTGTACTTTTGGTTCTTATCTCCCCATATGGAGATCTTCTAAGTCAAGTACTGAGACGTTTAAAAAAAAAACTAAAGCATAGATATCAAATGTGTATTTTGGTTTAGCATAGTAAGTCCGATTTTGTCTAGAAATCACTTGTGAATATGCACTATATACAAAAATATAATAGTCTTTGATCTAAAAGAAAAAAAATAGAAAATCATTTCAGAAAAATAGAAAACATTCGCATTAACCACGAAAACCTAGCCACAAAATACTGACCACATGGATCAATCATTTATGCATGGATCAAACCTAGCTAACTCGACCACAATCATTTATCCATGATAACTCATCCACAATTTTTTATCCATGCAAAAAAGAAGAAACATAAGGCAATAAGACGGGAAGACCACTTCATCATATGATCTATTCTTTTTTTTTTTGTTATGCATAACATATCCACATAAACATGTCCAATTTTTAAGTCCATATAATTGTGCCCAATGTCAAGGCAATGTCAAACCATCTACGCGGGACCATCCACGCAGGATTTTTCTTTGAGGCATTTTCACGCGGGACCATCCACGCAGGATTTTTCTTTGAGGCATTTTCCCGAACACCTTGTGTGCGTTTTTTCAATCCTTTGGTTTGCCATAAAAAAAAATATCAAAACCATATTCAAGCAAAATTGAATCAAATTTGGACTTGTATGTTTCATTAGAATTAGATCTAGAAACTTCTCGAAAAAGAGTCAATTTGAAATCGAAAAGAAGAAGAAGAAGAAGAAAAAGAAAAAAAAAAGAAGAAGAATCTGGATTTGTTTCATAAATCTCTTCTTCTCTCTCTATATTCGAAATCGAGAAGAAGAAGAAGAAGAAAAAAAAAAGAGAATCTGGATTTGTTTCACATGGACTTTTATCCATGATAACTGCATCTCTGATAAATTGATATTGAGACAAGTTTTTATTTTTGTGTGTGTGTTAAAAGTTGAATTGGATTAAAATTGAATTGGATCTAGTTTGAGATCAAATTAAATTGGAGGGGTAAATTCGTCAGAAAATGCCTCGGTTTTTTCCCAAAGTCCCCACTCTTTGCAAAGTGCCTTTGAATGTAATGAGTTTGCAAGAAAGTACCTATAACTGTAAATACCTCATCAACTACTGTGCCAAAGAGATTTTCACGGATGAATTACAAAAAGAGGTAATTTCTCAGAAATACTTTACAGGAAGAGGCACTTACCAGAGAAGAGGGACTTTTGCACTGAGATCGAGAAATTCGGACGAATTTGCCCTCAAAGAGGAAGGAAACATTTAGTTAGTTTTTTAAAAATCTTAACCATTCATTATTATTAAAATTTTATGGCTGAGATTAAAAGTTCTGATGCCGGATCTGCCATGCCTCTTCCGTGCCATGCCTCCGGCCGAATCTGCCATGCCTCTGGCGGCGAGATCGATTGCGGTTTTTGCGGTGAGTTCATCTTCTTCGATGGCTTTTCCTGTGGCGAGTTATTCTTCTTCGATTGCGGTTCCGGCGGCGAGATCTTCTTTTTCGATGGCGGTTCGGGCGGCGAGATCTTCTCTTCGATGGCGTTTCCTTCCTCTTTGAGCTTTCTGCCTCCTCTTCTCGGATCTCCTCACTTCTTCTTTCTAGGCTTTGCTATTTTTTCTAATTTTGCCGTGATGTTCTTGCTGATTTACACTTCGAAGTTTTTTTTATGTTTCTTTGACATGATTTTTTTGTGATTTTTATTAAAGTCTCATCCACGCATTCGTATCCACCTATTCTTGTCCACGTATACACAAAATCGTATCCACCTATACTTGTCCGCGTAAAGTTATTCACCGGATCAGCGGACCCAGATTTGTGGGCCCAGATATTTCGGACAGATTAGAAAGCCCAGATTTACCCAGATATTTCGGACAGATTAGAAAGCCCAGATTTACCCTCTAAAAGGGAACTGATTAGAAAACATTATCCATACACACTAATCCACGTGATCATATCCACGCTCTTCATTACGACATTGAAATAAATTAAACACCTGAACTGATTTCAGACAGATTTGTGGGCCTAGATATTACGGACCCATGCACAGTTCGGCCCAGATTTGTTAAACTGATCTCTTTACATTTGAAAACATCTAAACCGTCCAAAATCATTAAAATCTAACTGTTTAGATTGTCCTAATGTTTTGTGCTAGATGTCATCCAAGCCGTCGAACCTTATTAAACGTCAACGGCTCAGATTTTGTTTAAACCTGTGTGGCTGTAGTAAATAGCAGGGAAACCTTATCTTACATCTTGTAAAATCAGAAGGGAAAGTTATTTTTTTTTTTAGGTTAAATTCACCGACCAGCCCTCTACCTTTCTCTGCAATTACTTGTTTGTTCGACTTTCTTGTCCACCAACTTGTCGTTCTTATGTTAGGGTAAAGTGGATGATGCTTTACCTTTGTATACCAAGTCTCATCTATCCACGTTTTTTCAGAATTTTTATCTGTTTGATTTGTCTATTTTTCTTGTAGGTAAATATGGAGGACGAGCATTGTATTGTGATTTACGGTGAATGGGTTTGTTCTGGACATGGCAAGTGGCAATTTGTAATAGACAAGGAGAGGTTGTCGAGAGTGATATGTATTTCGGATAGTCTTGGTATTCGAGAGCTGGAAAAAAGTGTTATTCGAGTTTGGCGAATCAACATGTACTTCGACAGTAGCTGCATTAAGCTATTGGCCTCCCAATAGTCACGAACTAGCCACTGGTCTCACAACGCCCCCTGGCCTCCCAATACTCGAGCTGAGAAAAGAAGTGGTTGTTCCTTTAATTAAGGTTTTTATTTTGGTTCTTCCTTAATTATTAAATAATGTGTTGATTTTTATATAGAAAAATATATATATTTCATGTATATGTAAATTTATAAATGTCAAAAATAATAATTTGAAAATTAATTAGTTGTAAATATATTTTCATGAAGAATTTAAATTAATATAGTTAAGATTAAGGTTAAATATATGATTTGATTAAAGCATGAGTATTTTAGTCATTTTCTTATTAAAATCATCTAAATGAAGATGAAAACTAACCAAACAAACAAAGGTTTATTCAAATGAATTATCCAAATGAGCAATAAAAATAGAACCAAACATCATTTAAATGGATTATTTAGATAGAGAATTTGAATAGATCATTTCAACGAGAATGTCAAATGAGCAAACGAACATGCCCTACGATGATAATTTCCAAACTTAGCGGATAAGACTAATTTTAGACCACCTCTTCTTAAGCGCGAAAGGTTATCTTATCTCCTAATTCTAGTCCAGTAGCTATGAACTTGAGATAATATATAGATAGTGTCGGTGTGTGTGTGTGCGCCTCTTTTTCTTTAGATAGTGGGGGTGATAGTCCCAGTCTACATAACTTTCATACATATTAACTTATGGAAGAAATCATCTTGAAAGGATAATGACTTGATATTTAATACCAACCAAAACCGAAGTCATGAAATTAGATTAAACAATTTTAGATCACTACTAATCATCGTTTTATATTACCTGATGGGAAATTTACATGTGGAAATAATATTTATAATTAGTACTTGTTTAGAATTATCCTTACATTCCAAAAGCTGAAGGACTGAAAAAGCTAAGAAACTTCATCGCTCTTTCTCAAAAGTCAGTGGTGAATATGCCTTTTCCATTTTCTCCTACATTTGTATATTCATACAGAGACATTTTGATCTAAACTTTTCTCGCTATTCTAGTCTCATGGATTCTTACTCTTCTTCTTCTTCGTCTCGCATCTGGACATACCGTGTCTTCACGAGCTTCCACGGACCTGACGTCCGTAAAACGTTTCTCAGTCATTTACGGAAACAGTTTAGCTACAATGGGATTTCGATGTTCGATGATCAAGGGATCGAGAGAAGCCAGATAATTGCTCCTGCTCTCACGCAAGCGATTAGAGAATCAAGGATCTCGATTGTGGTGCTCTCGAAGAACTATGCTTCATCGAGCTGGTGTTTGGATGAACTATTGGAGATTTTCAAGTGCAAGGAAGCTATGGGACAAATAGTGATGACAGTCTTCTACGGAGTTGATCCATCTAATGTGCGCAAACAGACCGGAGATTTCGGGAGCGTTTTCAAGGAAACATGTGCTCGTAGAACAGAGGAGGAGAGGCTAAAATGGAGTCAAGCTTTGACCAATGCTGGCAACATAGCAGGAGAAGACTTCCAAAACTGGTTTGTTTTCTTATGTGGTAACTCAAAAGATATAAAAGGAAAATAATGGTGGTTAATGATAAATAAGAAGAGGAATTACGGTTAATAGAGTAGAACTTAAATCGTGACAAAAAAAGAAAGAGTAGAACTTTTGTTTTTGTTTTAAAAGAGTAGAACTTTTGTTTTTGTTTTAAAAGAGTAGAACTTAAATGATTAAGAGTATGCTTTTTGTTAAATGAGTGATATAACTTTGCCTTGAATATTAGAAATATATGTCATAAATTATTGAGCAAAATAAGAGGAATTTGATCTGATGTCTATGGTTTTTTTCTCATGACTAATTGATGGAAGCAATTTTTCTTTCTCATTTGTTAGGGAAAATGAGGCAAAAATGATCGAGAAGATTGCAAGAGATGTTTCAGTCAAACTGAATACTACACCGTCTAGGGACTTTGATGGCATGGTTGGACTTGAGGCTCATTTAACAGAAATGCAATCTTTGCTGCACTTAAATTATACTGGAACTTTGATGGTTGGAATCTATGGTCCCACAGGCATTGGTAAGACAACTATTGCTAGAGCGTTACAAAACTTACTCTCCCATAGGTTTCAACTTACAAGTTTTGTGGACAACCTGAGGGGAATTTGTAAGAGTGGTCTTGATGATCATGGTTTGAAGTTGCGCTTACAAGAACATTTTCTTTCAAAGGTTTTGAACCAAAATGGTATTAGGATATGCCATCTAGGTGCGGTAAAAGAAAGGCTATGCGATCTGAAACTGCTTATCATTCTTGATGATGTGAATGATGTAAAGCAATTAGAGGCATTGGCTAATGAAATTACATGGTTTGGTCCTGGAAGTAGGATTATTGTGACCACAGAAAACCAAGAGCTTTTGCAGCAACATCGTATTGATAATATATACCATGTGGATTTTCCATCTAGTGAAGAAGCTCTTGAGATCTTATGTGTAAATGCTTTTAGACAAAGCTATCCACAAAATGGGTTTGAAGAGCTTGCTAGAAGAGTAACAGAGCTTTGTGGTAATCTGCCATTGGGTCTACGTGTGGTGGGTTCATGCTTACGTAGGAAGAAGCAAGAAGAGTGGGAAGAAGTAATGCGCAGACTAGAAACTATTCTTGATCATCGAGATATCGAGCAAGTACTAAGAGTTGGATATGAGAGTTTACATGAGAATGAGCAATCTCTATTTCTCCGTATTGCAGTCTTCTTCAACAATAAAGATGGTAATTTTGTGATTGCCATGCTTGATGACAAACGCGGGTTGGATATACTAGTCAATAGATCTCTCATATATATATCTACCTACGGGGAAATAGTGATGCACAAATTACTACAGCAAGTGGGTAGACAAGCCATTCAAAGACAAGAGCCTTGGAAACGCCAGATCTTAATTGATGCTCGAGAGATTTGTGATGTCCTTGAAAATGACACAGTAAGTTATTTTTTTGTATTTGTTTCATTTTTTTTACCCTTTACACTTTGAAAAAGTCACCTGGTGTAGATAGACAAATCTATATATAATGCTAACAATTTTTTTCTTTTTATAAATCTGGAATGGTTTAGGGTACTAGACTACTGTCCGGCATATCATTTGATACATCAGGAATCGACGAACTATTAATAAGGAAGGGAGCTTTTAAAAGAATGTCTAATCTTTGGTATCTTAGTGTCTACAAAAGTAAAGATGATGAGAATGATAGAATGCATATACCAGAGGGGATGGAGTTTCCACGTCGTCTAAGGTTACTAGATTGGGAGGCATACCCAAGCAAGTGTCTTCCTTCTACATTTCATCCAGAATATCTTGTTGAACTCATTATGCCAAATAGCAAGCTCGAGAAGCTATGGGAAGGAACCCAGGTTAGTTATTTAAATGTCTCAATGAAACAAGAGACAACTATTATATGATATTGGCAATATGAATAAGTAGTTTCTCATTATACTCTGATGTTCCTCCTTTGCTTTGTGATTTTACATTCAGCGGCTGACTAATCTCAAGAAGATGAATTTGTATGGTTCTCTAGCTTTGAAGGAACTCCCAGATCTCTCACATGCTACAAATCTGGAGAGATTGGATTTGACTAGTTGCGAGAGTTTGGTTGAACTTCCATCCTCTATTGAGAACCTTCATAAACTAGAGGACTTAGAGATGAGTTCCTGCAAAAGTCTAGAAGTTGTTCCAACTCACATCAACTTGGCATCTCTTCAAAAGATCGACATGGGTGGATGCTCAAGACTGGGAAGTTTCCCAGAGATTTCTACCAACATCGTGATTCTTGATATATCAGACACAGCGGTAGAAGAGGTGCCAACATCAATTAGTATGTGGTATAGTCTCTGGTCTCTTTCTATAAGAGGCACTGGAAATCTCAAGACCATAACACAGTTCAACGAAACACTATGGAAGCTAGACCTGAGCTACACAGATATTGAGAAGATTCCAGATTGCAACAATGGTCTTAACGGGTTACAATTCCTTTATCTAGCTGGCTGCAGAAAGCTAACATCATTGCCAGAGCTTCCTGATTCACTCATATCTCTATTGGCAGAAGATTGTGAATCACTAGAGACCGTTGTTTGCCCTTTAAACACTCCAAAGGCACATCTCAGTTTCACCAACTGCAACAAATTGAGCCAAGAAACACAAAGAGGGATTATCCAACCACAAACGTTTGGTTACACGTCGGCTATCTTACCAGGAAGAGAAATACCTACAGAGTTTGATCATCGAGATTCCATGACCATTGGTCCATTTTCCGCATCCTCAAGGTTTATGGCTTGCCTCAAGATTTCGCCACTACAAGAAAACAGTCCATTTGTGACTACTTTTTGTGACTGATTTTATAGTCACTAAATTTGTGACTGGTTTGTGACTGATATGTGACTAATCTGTGACTGCGAAAATCAGAGTTGCAAAATAGTCACATATTTGCGACTACCAAATATAGTCGTAAAGTAGTCGCAAATTAGCGACTACATAGCGACTCATACTGGAGAGATAAGTTTTCGTCACAAATTAGTCACAATTAGCGACTAATTTGTGACCAAATAAATAGTGAATTGTGGTAGTCGCTAATCGGTCACAAATTTGCGACTGATTTGTGACTTTAATTGGGCGTGGCGAGGGCGTCGCAAATTCGTCACAAAAATCATGTCGGCAGTTTTGTCGGGTAGCGTGTCGGCAGGTTTGTCGGGTAGCATGTCGGCAAGATATTTGTGAAGGTGGTAGGTAGCTTAGGTAGTCACAAAGTGGTCACAGAAGAGTGACAAATTTGTGACTCCTTTTTCGGGCGTCACAAAGTAGTGGCAAAATTTTGCCTATATAAGCAACCATCGCCCATTCTCTTCTTCATTCAACGATGAGCTAAAAAAAAAGAAAGGAGAAAAAAACAAAAAAAAAAGGGAAAAGAAAAAAAAAAGAAAAAGAAAAAAAAGAAAGAATAAAAATATGTGGAATTCTTCTAGAGAGTGGATGTATAACCGGATCGATCCGAGCACTAATAATATATCTGACGAATTTTTGGAGGGAGTGGAGCAATTCATGAATTTTGCAACAAGCCAAGACTTAGCCATAAGTAGTGGAGGTAAATTATTCTGTCCTTGTGCGAAATGTAAAATTTCTAAGAGTTTAAAACCGGCTCGAACCGTTTCGGGCCATTTGCATAGTTATGGTTTTATGGAAGGTTATTATGTATGGACCGAACATGGTGAAGATTACGATGTAGTTGGGGTAGGAACTAGCCATTACCAGAATGCTGATTTTAGTAGCGGTAATCAAGAAAGAAATTACGATGGCGGGAATGTTTATGATGGGATGGTTCATGATGCATTCCCCGGTTCTGCGCCATTTAATGATTATGAAGATGGTGGAAATAATGATCATGGTTATGAAGAACCTACCCACGAGGCGAAACAATTTTACGAGATGTTAGATTCTGCAAATACACCACTGTATGATGGTTGTCGGGATGGGCATTCACAACTATCATTAGCAGCGGAGATGATGACCATCAAGGCTGACCATAATTTGGCTGAATCTTGCATGGATTCTTGGGCGGGATTGTTAACAGATTATCTACCTCAGCCTAATCAAGCAACCAGTTCTTACTATGAGACAGAAACATTGATGCGAAAGCTTGGATTGCCGTACCATACATATGATGTATGTGTAGATAATTGTATGCTCTTCTGGAAAGATGACGAGGAGTTGGAGCATTGTAAGTTTTGTGGAAAAGCAAGATATCAGGCGTCTAAGAGGGGGAGGAAAAGAA
Organism: Arabis hirsuta; assembly: GCA_964056655.1. Lineage (NCBI taxonomy): Eukaryota > Viridiplantae > Streptophyta > Magnoliopsida > Brassicales > Brassicaceae > Arabis > Arabis hirsuta. The sequence goes on from OZ053304.1 coordinate 32,328,154, forward strand.
TACCGCTCAGCAAGATGTGGTATCTACCCATCAGTGATAGATTAAAGAGGATGTACCAATCACAGAAGACAGCAGCATCGATGAGATGGCATGCTGAGCACGAGTCAGAAGACGGAGTAATGTGCCATCCATCTGATGCGGCTGAGTGGAAAAATTTCAATATAATGCATCCGAGATTTGCAGAGGAGACACGAAACGTTTATTTGGGATTATGTACTGACGGTTTCAATCCTTTTGGTATGTCAAAAAACCATTCGTTGTGGCCTGTGATCATAACACCCTACAACTTACCTCCGGAGATGGCCATGAAAAGCGAGTATTTGTTTCTTACGGTTTTGAATTCAGGACCTAATCATCCACGAGCAAGTCTTGATGTTTTCCTCCAACCACTGATCGACGAGTTAAAGGACTTATGGAATCATGGAGTTGAGGCGTATGATGTGTCGTTAAATCAAAACTTCAACCTAAAAGCTGTTCTCTTGTGGACTATAAGTGATTTTCCGGCGTATGGTATGTTATCGGGATGGATGACACATGGTAAATTAGCATGTCCAATTTGTATGGGTGATACAAATTCTTTCTACTTGTCGGGTGGTAGGAAGACGTGTTGGTTCGACTGTCATAGAAGATTTTTGCCGGAGAATCATCCGTTACGGAAGAATAAAGTAAACTTTTTGAAGGGAAAGAACGCAGTTCATGACTATCCACCAGCATCATTGACGGGAGAACAAGTATACCAGCGTATAACGAATGTCGGGGCACCGAAAACATCAGAATGCGGTGGAAATGGACATAACAAAAAACCTGGCTATGGAGATTGGCATAATTGGCACAAAGAAAGCATTTTTTGGGAGCTTCCGTACTGGACTGATTTGACTCAACGGCACAACCTTGATGTGATGCATATCGAGAAGAATTTTTTCGATAACATCATGTATACTGTTATGAATGTGAAAGACAGATCAAAAGACACAGTCAAGTCGAGATTGGATATTGCGAGATTTTGTGATCGGAAGGAATTGCATGTCGATGGTCGTGGAAAAGCTCCATTTCCTATTTGGAGATTGACTTCAAAAGCAAAAGATGCCTTACTACAGTGGGTGAAAAATGAAGTTAGATTTCCCGATGGTTATGTTGCAGATTTAGCAAGTTGTGCAGACATCAGTGGTGGGAAGTTCTCGGGAATGAAAAGTCACGACTGCCATGTTTTTATGGAGCGCTTGCTTCCGTTTGTATTTGCGGAGCTTCTCCCGCGTAACGTGCACCAAGCATTATCAGGTACATTTACGTTTGAAATTTAATAAATATGTCCTTGGTTATGTTGGTATTAAATTTAAGTATACATGACTAATTAAAAATTCTTTTGTAGGGATTGGAGCATTTTTCCGTGATCTAAGCACCAGATCATTAGATCAAAACCGCCTCCTAATTTTGAAGGATAACATTGTGATGATTATGTGTAATTTGGAAAAAATATTTCCACCTTCTTTCTTTGATGTGATGGAGCACCTACCTATTCACTTGCCGTATGAAGCAGAGCTTGGCGGTCCTGTACAGTATAGGTGGATGTATCCGTTCGAGAGATTCTTCAAACATTTGAAAGGCATGGCGAAGAACAAAAGATATCCAGCGGGATCAATCGTTCAAGCGTACATGAACGACGAGATATCATTTTTCTCCCAACACTACTTTGCATCAGAAATTTCTACGGCTATCCGAAGAAGGTATTATTAATTGTGGTACCGTTATATATATGTTCGTTATGCTATATACCATGGCATCATATCAATGAAATAAATGATTTGCAGGACAAGTCGGCATGATGAAGGTGAAGTACCCACGTACAATGTGGAGGTACCAGATATATTTACTGAAGTAGGTCGTCCAAGTGGCAAATGTACTGAAGAGTGGTTATCAGAGCAAGATTATAAGTGTGCACATTCATACGTGATGCGTAATTGTGAGTATTTTCGGCCGTTTGAAAGGTAATTATGATTAATGCCTCCTAATTTTATAATAATTTTATATATTTTCATCTTTGACTGATAGTTTTCTATTGGTATCTTAGCATGGTGGAAGCCCAAATTCGAGCTGAAAATCCAGGAATATCTGATGATGAGGTCATAACAAAAAGAGATGCTGAATTTCACATAAAGATCAAGGAATATGTATGTAATCCCGTTACTACGTCATTAATTGTAAAATTTCGCACTATCTGACAAAGAATTACTTTACATTATGCAGGTGGATGCGACAAAAAATTACCAAAATTTCCCAATGTGGGTTCACGATATAGTGGCAGGTCCTGAATGGAAGGTCACGTTGTGGCCTAAGTATTTTACAAGGGGATATTTGTTTCACACGAGTGATTATGGGAAGCACAGAAAAACAATGAATTATGGAGTATGTGCTAGAGGCCAAAATTATTCTGAAGCGTCTGAGGAGGATGATTTCTATGGAACCGTCTTAAAAATTATGGAGTTGCACTATCCCGGAATTGTGAATTTGAAGATCATACTTTTCTATTGTAAATGGTATGACCCTACACTCGGTACAGGGACTCGAAAGAGTGATGTAGGCGTTGTGGACGTGCTCTCAACTGGAAAATATCCTAACTACGAACCATTCATATTAGGTGCGAATTTCATATCCTTTTTAATTATATATCCTACGTACATATGTTTGTACTAATAAAAGATACAAAATTATTTGTGACAGGTTCTCAAGCTGACCAGGTCTGTTTTCTTATATACCCAAAGATAAAACGCCCTCGACACGTTTGGCTATCCATTTTGAAAGTAAATCCACGTAATCGTGTACAAGGAAACTACAACGAGAAAGACCTAATCATTTTACAACAAACGGACGATGAGGCAACGACGTCTACAGTAGAGGAAATCAATGTCGATTGTTTAGTTGATAGAAGGCAACCAATGGAAGACATCGATTTGGAGATTGGAGATTCTGACCCAGAAGATGAGTTTCAGTGTAATTTATCATCTTCGGAGGAGGAAGATGATATTTGAAATATGTTTTTTTCAAATATTTTGTAATATATTTGTTGTACTAGATGATGTTGGATATTATATTAACGTTTTCAATTAGTGTGTTTTTTATTTGTGGGAATTCATACTAGTAAGTGTTTAATCGTTTTCAATTTTTTCAGTTCGACAAATTAAACAATATATACAAACTAATGTAGTAAAAAGACGAATGACTACGATAGCCCAATGGTTAGCAATACATATAAATCTACTTGCCACCTCTTCGGTCACGGGTTCGATTCCACGAGATACCCACCATTTTTTATTTTTCGATCGGACAAATTTTAGAATATATACAGACTAATGTACCAAATAACCGAATGACTACAATAGCCCAATGGTTAGCAATACACGGAAATATGGCTGCCCTGTCACAGGTTCGATTCCACGAGAAATCAACCTTTTTTATTTTTCGATTCTACGATTTTGTGACTCTTTTGTGACTAATTTGTGACACTTTGGGGTTTAGAAAAATGATTCCCAGGACATTTCAATTCGTCACAAATTAGTCACGAAATACTGACTTATTTGTGACTAATTTGTGACACTTTTGGGGTTTAGAAAATGATTCCAATAAAATTTCAGATCGTCAAAAATTAGTCACAAATTACCCACTACTTTGTGACTTATTTGTGACTGATTTGTAAAACTTTAGTGTACTGAAAATTCGTCACAAATTAGTCACAAATTACCCACTACTTTGTGACTTATTTGTGTCTGATTTGTAAAACTTTAGTGTATAGAAAATTCGTCACAAAGTAGTCACAAATTACCCACTACTTTGTGACTACTTTACAACTAATTTGTAACTAATTAGCAACTACTTCTAATTTTTTGCAAAGAAGAACACATTCTAAGTGTCTATAATTTATTTTGGCATTAACCATCTTTGTAAACAATAATATTTATGAAGAATATATTGTATGAGTGAGAAAAACCAAATTCATTTTTTTAAATATTGTTGCATACATATAACTAGTTTATAACATTTGCATCTTTAATCATTTTTCTTGTAAGTTTGTTAATTTTTATAGATTAAGTTGAATTTTAAGTAATGTGATAGATATAACCAATAAAACATTCAAGAAATGTATTTTTTATTGGTTGGAAATGAAAAAGGGTGATATTTGTTTGTTAAAATGTTTATGGTTTAGGGTTTCATTTCCTACTACCCAAAAATGTCACAAAGTAGTCACATATTTGTGACTCTTTTGTGACTCATATGTGACGAATCCGAAGGCGGGCTTATTTTGCGCCCAATCCAAAAATTTTGGATTGATGGATCAGATTTGGGCTTTTAGGCGGGCTATTTTTGGCGCTTAAAATGGGTATTTTGCGACTACTTTGCGACGCATTTGTGACGACCTGATTATATATAATCAGAAAAAAAATCCCCAAATCATTCTAAAGAAAACCCTAGATTTATCGCCCCTCTCTCTCTTTGTCTGTGCGAGACGAAGAATCTCTTCGATTCTCTTCGATTCCTCGCTTGATTCTCCTTGTTCTTCCCTTTAATTCTCTTGTTTCTCCTTGTTCTTTCTCCCTCAGTCGATTACTCTCTTGAACCGACAACAAATCTCTTTTATTCTTCACTTCCCAAACCCTAGATCTTTTCCCTTCTCTGTTTGTCGATTCTTCTCTTTGAATCGAAGGAGAAATCTCGATTCATCTCTCTCTCTCTCTATCGATTCGTTTTTTTCGAAACCCTAGTTGTGATGGCTACTACGAAAACTGGAGGAGGTCGTGGTAAAGGCCCCGGCGGTAGTAAAGGCCCCGGCGATAGTAAAGGCCCCGGCGGTGGTAAAGGCTCAGTCGGTGGAAGAGGCGTTGGCGGTGGAAGAGGCGTCGGTGGTGGAAGAGGCGGTGGAAGAGGCGCTGGCCTTGGAAGAGGCGCCGGTGGTCCAACAACTCGTGGTGGAAAACCTTCTACCGTTGGCGGTGGAAAGCTTCCTGCTTTCGGCGGTCAAGCGAAGCATCCTTCTCCTGGCGAGTCTAGTAAGGGAACGGCGCAGCCTTCTCGAAAGCTTCCGGTTCAGGGTAAAGGAAAGGGCATCGACGGTGGTGGAGAGACCTCAGGCGGACAACAGAACCGTGACGGCGGAGGTACACCACCAGGTCCAACAAAGTCAACCGCCGGAGGTACACCACCAGGTGCAATAAAGTCAACCGGCGGTCAGGCTTCTTCTAATTCCTCCAACCCGTCTGGTCCTACGACGCCTCTTTCTCAAAAGACAACGACTTCTCAAGTCACTGCCTCTGTTTCTCGAACCAACTTGATTCCAAACCAATACCCTGCTACATCAAACCGAAGTGGATCTCAGAGATGGGCGTTTGCTGCTCCATTGCCTGAACGACCTCGACACCTAAATCTAAACCACCAACCACGCCAGGAGGAAGCTCAGATGGCACAGGAGGAAGATGAAGTAGAAGATACGGATGATGAAGAAGAAGAAGAAGAAGAAGAAGAAGAAGAACAACAACAACAACAACAACAACAACAACAAGTAGAAGAAGAAGTCCAGGGTCAACAACTGGGACCCGAGTACGATGCTGTTGATGATCAAGAGGACTACCAGGTGCTTTTGGACAATATGTTTGCTCTTCCAGGACGTCAAAACCTGCCCCTCCTGAGTGAGGTTCCCCTCGAAATCGAAGGCAGACATGTATACTGGTAAGTTAATAAGTTTAGTGTTTTTAAGTTATGGAATTTATTATTGTATGCAGAACTGGATTGTGTTTTGGGAACTGACTGTGAACTGGAACTGAGTGGGAGTGATTGTGAACTGAATTAGATTGTTATTGTGGACTGTATTATATATGTGAACTGGATTGGATTGTTTTATATATGTGAGCTGATTGTGAACTGTCTTATTTAGTAGTATAGATATATTGTTTGAACTAGATTGTTTAAACTAGATTGTATAGCTTTATTGTTTGAACTGGATTGTTTGAACTGTTTTTCATTTCTGTCAACTATAGATTGTGTTTCTGTATTTGGCATGTGTTATTTAACCTCATCATATATTTATTTGCAAGGTTCACTCGGGACAGAGGACTACTCACCCGTGTCATTGCTGGGATTTTTCGCCGGAAGTTCGATGGACCTTTCTACAGCTGGACTGTGACCCCTATAGACAAACAAGAAAGATATTTCAGAACTTTCGCGGTAATGTTTACTACTTTTCCTTTCTTTCACTCTCAATTCTTATACTTAACTAATTTTCCTTTTTTCCACTCTCAATTCTTCTAATTAACTATGTATTTTACTGTGTAGTCTATGTACGATTGGGATATAGGGATCACTCCCCTTGTGAGGGCTCATTTTAGAAGGATTGCTACAAAACGGATGAGAGGGATTGTAAGTCAAGCAAAGCGAAAGGGCGTGAGGCCAGTTTGGATTACTCCTACGCTGTGGAGGCAAATGTGGGTCCACTGGGACACACCAGAGGCTCAGGGCAGAAGCACTACGGCTTCCAACTCCCGCAACTCTGACCGTGGCGGACTTGGAATCTACAAGCACGTTTCAGGCCAATCTTCTTTCTTGACCGTTCAGCAAGACATGGTAATACTTTTATCATTTCTTTATGTCATATAAACTTCATCTACCTAATCTTTCTTATCCATTCTTGCAGGAGGAGGAACTAGGACGTCCTGTCTCTTTTGGTGAAGTGTTTAGGAAGACGCATACAAACGCTGATGGAAGTTTTGTGGATGAAAAAGCTAAGAAGGTTGCTGAGACTTATGAGAGGGCCCTGCAAGAAGTTATGGATCAGACTGGAGATGGACCAGAGGCTACAGACTCCTCCTCTGAGCATTCTACACAGCGGACTCTAAGCATCGCTGAGCGGAATGACATCTTTCTTAAGGTAAATTAATCTTCTCTCATGTTTTATGTCTGTTCTGTATGTGTTATCATCTTTGAGAATCATTGTGAGTACCTTTGGGATCAGTACAATTGTGATTAGATGACTTGTTGGTGGAAAAGATATTGGTTTGTCTTGCATACAATTGTGATTTATGATTCTTTCCAAATTAGGTTTCTGTTAATGATATACTGTCTTGGTTCTCTTGAATGATAATGAATTTAGGTTTATGGTTAATCATTACTTGTTATTGCTTGGATTTCAGTGTAGTTTTGGTATTGCTTGTTAGACCTATTATTGTTCTTTGTTAATGATTCTGTTTTGGTAGTCTTGAATGATACTGTTTTGGTAATCATCGCATGTTATTGCTTCCATTGCAGCTTCTTATTACTGTTGCAGTGACTGTTGCTTGAATTTCAGCTTGATGACTGTTTGATATACTTGTTATGACTGTTGCAGTGTACTGAATTCGATTCCAAGGGGAATCCTTATGGAATGGGCCAACTGTCACAGGTTCAGAAAGGAAAGAGGAAGGTAAGATATGCTGAATCTTCTTCTTCATCCCTGGTAGAGATCCAGGAAGAGCTTAAATCAGCTCGTCAAAAGATTGCTGAGAACGAAGAAGAAAACCAGCGTCGTGATGAGGAGAATCGACGTCGTGACGAGGAAAATAAGCAACGCGATGAGGCTCTAAGGCAAAGTCAAGTGAAGATTGCTGATTTGGAGAAGCTCCTTCTGTTTATGAAGGACAACAATCCCACCTTTGCTGCTTACATGTCTGACGCCTCTGCCTTGGATCCTTCTGCCACAGCCGATCCTTCTCAACCTCCTCCAGCTAAAGACAACACATGAACTGGTTATGTACTCCTCCATCTGTTTAAAGAACTTAACAACTTGTTATGTACTCTCTCTCTATCTTTTGTACCCTCAACTTGATTTCTACTTTTCTTTTGTCAAACTTATGTTATGGTATTATAATCTTTTGTAGTTTTAAGATTTTAAGTTCTTTTCATTTAGATTTCTCAAATGAAAAACACAAATGTATGTTTTATGACCAATTTGCAACTGAATTGTCCAACTAAGTGACCAAAAAAAATAAACGAGTTGCAAATTAGTGTCTACCAAGTGACACTTTAGTGACTAATTTGTGAATAAACATAATATTGAAAGGAGTCACTAATATGTCGCTAATTTACGACTACACAAGGCGTCACAAATTAGTCACAATTTAACTACTTCCACGCTTGTCGCTAATTAGTCGCTATTTTGCCACGACAAAGAGTAGTCACACACTCGTTGCTATTTTGCAACGAAAACATAGCGTATCAACTTAGTCGCTAATTTGCGACAACACAATTATAGTCACAATATGGTCGCTAATTTGTGACCAAATCATTCTCTTTACAAAGTAGTCGCTAAATTGCGACTACTAGTAGATAGTCACAAATCAGTCGCTTTTTTGCTACTACTGTAAAGTTGTCACTAATTAGTCGCTAATTTGCGACTACTTTGTGACTTCTATAATTAGCGACGATGAATTTGCGACTACCCATTTTAGTCACAAAGTAGTCACAAAATGATAATTTGTGACTACTTTGTGACTAAAATGGGTGTCACAAAACACCTGTTTTCTTGTAGTGCGCGTAACAAGCAAAAACATCCAAGAGACAACATAAATCTTAACTTCATGTATAAAGTCACAGGCAAAAGCGGATATGTGATTAACATAGGTACTGGTGTGGGTGCATACCCTGGCAAATCCACTGGAATTCGAACAGAACATCTGTGTATATTTCATTGTGGCTTGCCTGCAAAAGATGAAGAATTACGCCTTAAATTGGGTAGTGAGATATCGTTTGAATTCGAACACCGCCCGTTCGACAGCTGCGAGATTATCGAATGTGGTGTACGGATCTTGACAGAGAGAAGCTGTGAAGTGAAACCTGGATCAGACCAAGTTTCTCACCGGAGATGCAAGGTTAAACCAAGCGCAGATGTTGAGAAACTTCCAGATTGGACCAAAGATCTTCATGGGTTAGAAGAGCTTACTATAGCTGGTTGTCCAAAACTTGCATCACTACCAGAGCTACCTAGCTCGCTCAGAAAGCTAACAGTAGACGGTTGTGAATCATTGGAGACACTAATGCCTTTCTCTTTTGACTCTCAGATTAAAGAACTCTATTTCCCTAATTGCTTCAAACTGGACCGAGAAGCACGGAGAATTATTACCGAGCAATCTTTGGCATGCTTACCGGGAAGAACAATGCCTGGAGTGTTCGATCACCGAGCTAAAGGAAATATCTTGACCATCCGTTCAGATTTCAAATTTTGTAGGATTTGCGCCGTGGTTTCCCCTAAACCGCAGATGAAAGAGTGTAGATTGTTATGTCGCATACACTTAAACGGTTGCCTCATTGAGGAGTACATAGCTTTTCATGTCTATGTACTCCAAACGGAACATCTATTTCTATCCGGAGTTTATGTCTTTAAGAAAGAGGCATGGCTTGAACAAGACAACGAGATATCGTTTGAATTCAGCACCTCATCATTCGAAATATTCAGCAACTCATCCCCCCACATCGACGTTATTGAATGTGGTGTTTGGATCTTGGGGTACGAAACCGATGGAGGCTATGCATCTAGTTCAGAACAAGACGACGACGAGGAATGTCTCTCTGACGGGAGCAATTAGAAGACTTGAAAATGGTATCACTCTTTTCTGTTTAACATCTTTGAGTGTAAGACTCTGTTTAGCTTTGTATTTCACTAGCAGCATGGTCTAATAATTCATTCGTTTGAAAATTTTCATCTCTCCCCCTCAGTATTCTATATTCAACACTCAAATAAGTCGCGAGGAACATTGGAAGCTTGTTTTAGGGAAAAAGACAAGATGATGATGATGAATTTGCCGTTGTTGGGAGAATGCTCTTATTATATTTTCTGCGTGTTAGCTCTTGTGGTTACATTGGATTGAACATCTAATCCTCTTGGTGGTCTGAAATTTGGAAACTGTCTCGGATCATAAACAATGGTTCCTATCATTGACTCTGTTCTGTGTCTTTTAAAAAATTCTAGTTGATCTCATCAACTTGTTGGTCTACACGATAGCAAAGAACTCATTACGTATCTTTGTGAATGCTACCATGTAAGAAAGCGCCACACACACTGTTGGGGATTAAAAGTCATTTACGATCGTATATGAGAAAAAGAAACTTCTATTACTCTCAAGAATAGAAAAAACCGAGATTACTAACTCGTTTATACAAAACCTAAAAACTCAAAAAATCACTCGTGGATTTACAACTCTCGTGGTTGTTTTTGTTTTGGGATGAGTTACAAATGGTGAGGTTGCTATCTATTTGTAGATTGAAGCTTCCGTGTGAATACCGAGTATGAACGGATGAATTACGGCTACGGCTTACGCGTTATTTTAGTCAACATTGGCCACCGTCATCCCCTTAGACGGCACCGTCAATTGAATTCTTCACACACGAGCAATCTCTCAGCAATCATGGTAATTCCAAGATAACAAATATATATATATATATATGTATATACCATTTGGTATTTATTTCCTCATGCTTGTTTTGTGCAGAGGGAGTTTTGTATTATTTGGTATTTACTTCCTCATGCTTATTTTGTGCAGAGAGAATTTTGTATGCTAAAAAGGACTTAAATTTGCCACAACCTCCCTTGACCGAGGATTAATGTTTGCGTGGAGAAGCTATCAAGTGTTCAATTGCAACTGCAAAAGTTATATATGATTAACAGCACATACCTTGTGATTACTAATAATTTTTCTGTGTGTTTTAAACTTTAATCTACTTAGGGTGAAGCTTTAAATCTGGTAACATCTAATGAGCGCGTACCTTACTAAATATTATTGTAATCTTTAAACTTGTCTATTGGTCTCTCTCTACACACCCAATTCGCAATACGCTGTTATTATATCGAGTTTCGTTTCAAATCGATTCAGAGTTGATAATTATGTCCCTTGCTTGCGTACTGCAAATTTCAAATCCCCATCTTTGTACTGAGGACATTACCTTTTGAAGTCATATTGCTTGATCTTCATTTGAGATTGTAACCTTCATGTTTTCTAGTTCACCAACAATCCGCAAGAACTCATTTAGGTGCAAAACATTCTTCTTAAAATAACAATGACTCATTTTAAATCCGATCTAGAAACATAGTCACTAAATAGGATTACATGGAAACTCAATTAGACAGATTTATGTAATGTATATACATACTACATATTTGATAGGGAGCGGAAGCTATGACTAGTACGATGTCGAGACTTCCAGGAAGAGACGACGTCAAACTGGGGTCTTGTTCGAGCTACGTTGAGAAGCTAGAACAAAGGGGCGAGAATACTCTTCTCAGTGCTTGTAAAAGCTCTTGAAAAATTCTTAATAAAAATCAAAGGTGTCGTTTACAATGGTTTTGACGATCTATTAATACCACCTAAAGAGATTAAGCCAAACTAACTCTAAACCTAATCACTAAGAAATTTGATAATATCTCATATCAACGAAAACACCAAAAGAACGTATAAAAGAAATACGAAACTTGTGTTGCAAGTAATGCCCAACAACAATATCGAAGCCCACTTTCTTATGGAGGATGCGCTGCATCAGGTCTCTCCTGGTGGGAGAGGATTCAACCACGAATCTGGAACGTCATTGTCGCCGTGAAATGGGGACAAATGCTTGACATTAAACACATTGGCCGTGCGTAAATGTGGAGGAAGACGCACCCGATAAGCATTGGGGTTGATACGCTCCAAGATTTCTACCGGACCAATCTTACGTGATTTGAGCTTGTTGTATTCACCAGCAGGAAGTCGATCCTTAGTGAGAACAACCCAAACCAAATCGCCTGGCTCAAACACCACTTCTCGCCTCTTGGTGTCCGCTGCAGTTTTATACTTAGAGGTGGAGTGCTCCAAGTTGTTTCGAGCATTACGATGAACTCCCTGCAATGCATCAACAAAATCAATTGCTTCGCCATGAAGGCGGGTCTTATCCGGAGCAGTAGTGAGATCCAAAGGACACCGAGGAATAATCCCATATACCACGTGAAAAGGACAATAACCCAAGCTACGATTCAAAGCATGGTTACGAGCGAATTCAGCTTGACATAACTTTGCATCCCATGACTTAATGTTATCGCCAACTAAGCAACGAAGCAGGTTTCCAAGCGAACGATTCGTGACTTCGGTTTGACCGTCCGTTTGAGGATGATATGCAGAGCTCATATCAAGACACGTACCGAGAAACTTCCAAAGGGATCTCCAAAAATGGCTTACGAAACGTGTATCACGATCAGAGACAATCGATGTTGGTAAGCTATGCAATCTATAGTTCTCGCGGAAGAACAAAACAGCCACACTCACGGCATCAGTCGTTTTCTTACAAAGAATAAAATGAGCCATTTTTGAAAAGCGATCAACTACGACAAAGACGGAATCGTGTCCCCGTTGAGTGCGCGGAAGACCAAGCACAAAATCCATTCTCAAATCTGTCCATGGTTGTGTTGGGATTGGTAAAGGAAGGTACAACCCTGCATTAGATGCTTGGCCTTTAGCCTGTTGGCAAACGCGACATCGTGCCACAAACCTCTCGACGTCTCTACGCATTGAAGGCTAGAAGTACGACATTGTAACAAGCTGCAACGTTCGATCGCGTCCAACATGACCCTCCGAATGCAATTCTTGAATGATTTGGAGTCTTAAACTACTCTCCGGAACACAAAGTTGCAGCCCTTTGAAAAGAAACCCAACTTGAACCGTATACTCCCTGTGTCGTCCTTGTTCAGCTTCAACAAATATACGACCAAAGAATGGATCACCAACATATAAATCAGCAAAAGAGGAAAAACCAGTGATCGAAGTATGCATTGAAATGAGCAGTCCATGTCGTCGACTTAAAGCATCTGCCACACGATTTGTTTTCCCTGATTGATGGCGAATCGAAAAGGTGAATTGTTGCAGATATGAGATCCATGACGCGTGCCGAGATGACACCTTAGCTTGGCTATCCAAATGACGCAAAGCATCATGATCCGTGAACAAAATGAATTCACGGTGGACCAAATAATGTCTCCAATGCTTGATGGCTTGGACCACCGCATAGAACTCGACATCATAAGTACTATAACGACAGCGTGCCCCTGATAGTTTCTCACTGTAGTAAGCAACGGGTCTCCCTTGTTGACTAAGCACTGCCCCAATACCCAACTTTGATGCATCACTATGTAGTTCGAAAGTCAAAAAAAAATCCGGTAACACAAGAATTGGAGCTGTGGTCAACTTCTCCTTAATTAATTCAAACGCAGTTGTTGCTTCTGGAGTCCAACAAAATTTGCCTTCCTTCATACAGCTCGTGATGGGAGCCATAATAGTACTAAAATGACTCACGAACCTTCTATAAAATGACGCAAGGCCATGAAAGCTACGAACTTCCGTGACGGTTCGAGGAAGAGGCCATGAACGTACTGCTTCAATTTTGGAGATGTCCATTGCGAGCCCTTGGGCAGAAACCATGTACCCCAAGAATAAAACCTCAGACAGACCAAACTCACATTTCTGTTTAGCAGCAAAGAGTTGTTCTTGTCGTAACATTTGTAACACGTCTCGTAAATGTCGAACATGCTCTGCAATGGATGTGCTAAAAACGAGTATATCATCAAAATATACCACGACAAACTTCCCAATAAAAGGACGCAATGCCTGATTCATAATGCGCATAAATGTACTTGGCGCATTCGACAAGCCGAATGGCATAACGAGCCACTGAAATAACCCTTCCCGAGTCTTGAAAGCTGTTTTCCATTCATCACCAGGTCGAATTCGAATTTGATGATAACCACTTTTCAAATCAATTTTGGAGAAGATAGAGGCAGTACCAATTTGGTCTAGCAGGTCGTCAAGGCGTGGTATCGAAAAACGGTAACGAACCGTGATCTTGTTGATGGCGCGACTATCAACACACATGCGCCACGAGCCGTCCTTTTTTGGAATGAGAAGGGCTGGAACCGCGCATGGAGAAAGACTTTCCCGGATATGGCCCTTTTGGAGAAGATCCTCAACTTGACGACGAAGCTCTTCATGCTCAAGAGGACTCATACGATAGTGAGGTCTGTTTGGAAGCGTTGCTCTAGGGACAAGATCAATTTGGTGTTGAATATCCCGTAGAGGAGGTAAGCTTGCTGGTAATTCAGTAGGAAAAATATCCCCAAATTCATCTAGAACAGCACAAATGTCTTTGTTTGTAACCGACGATAAGAGACGCGGCAACGATGCTGGAACTAATGCTAAAGCAAAACCCTCATCTCGCATTTCAGTGGCAAATGTATCATAAGAACAAAGAAGAGTTGGCTTTCGTGAAGATGAAACGGGTGGTGGTGGAGTCACCGGAACTGGTGGAGCCGGTAAAGCTGCTTCTTTTGATGGAACAAGAAGGATCCGATGTGTTTCCCAAATGAAACTATAAGTGTTTTGAGCTCCATCATGAATAATCTTCCTATCAAATTCCCATGGCCTGCCCAAGAGCAAATGACTCACGTCCATGGGTGCAATATCGCAATATGTACGATCACGATAATACGGCCCAATTGAAAAGGCCACTAAAGCTCGTTGTGTAATACGCACACTAACGCCTTCATGAAGCCAACCAAGCGTATACGAAGCCGGATGATCTTCTCGTGAAATCCCTAACTTGTCAACTGCTTCCTCTGATATGACATTTCCACAACTACCGGAGTCAATGACGAAGCTGCAAATACGCCCTTTAATCGTACATGTGGAGCAAAATATATTTGTTCTCAACCATTGTTAATCTTGCCGACGCGGAGCCACACAAGAACGTCGAATCACAAGCATATGACCTGTATCCCCTTGTGTACGTTGAACCACATCATTGTCAAGAAACTCCTCTTCACCATATGAATCATACACTGGTTCATCGACGTAAGCATCTCTTGCCAAGAGACCGCGATGGGGCTGATTTGGACAAGCTGTTTGGTGGTGACCAGGCTCTCCACACGAAAAACACCAAAGCACATTTGGCCGAGTTGATCGACGTAATTGTTGCTCCTCTGGTGCTGGAGTGCGAGTCGACGATGCGATGCCTTCACTAGCCTCTTTGGTTGTCGCTAATGGGGCTCCAACACTCTGTTCTTGCGTCTTGTTTCTCGCAGAAACAGAGCTCCAATTGCTTGAACGCATTTGTTGTTCAAAAGAGCTAGCACATCTATGGGCCTCACTAATTGAGGAAGGATCAAACTGCGCAAGAGCTGCTTGTAGCTGAGGTCGTAGTCCACCAATGAAACGAGACACAAGTTGAATTTGGCTATCATATAACTCGTTATGCGTCAATAACAAGGAGAACTCTTCTGCTTAGTCATCCACACTACGATTGCCTTGTCTTAGATTTTGCAAACGTGTGTAAATCAAGCGATCGTAGTTGTGCGGTAAAAACGATTTGTGGAGATGCTTCTTCAACTTCTCCCATGACCGAATTGGCTCTTTCCCTATGCGAGTGCGTGTGGACTTGAGCTATTTCCACCATGCGGCAGCATGACCTCGAAATCGCATAGCTACTAATAGAACACGTCGATCATCTGGGACTTGCTTAAAATCGAGTACTTCTTCCACCGACACCAACCAATCGAGAAGATCATCACCACGAACTCCTCCATTAAATTCTGGAATATCAACTCGAAAGCTATTCTCCCACTTGCTCTGACGACCATCATCGTGTTGAGGAAAGATCTGAACATCGCGCCGCACTCGACAGTGATGTTCATCTTCTTTATATTCTGTGTCAGACTGACGATCACCAAAAGGATTGTCGTTGACAACCCGATTGTTTACACGGTGTTGATTACGATTGTCGTGGATTGATGCATGAATTGTTGCTTGGATATTCTCCTGCATCGCCAACAGTGTAGTACGCAATTCGGACCAATCGACAATGGTGCCGTCAGGACGCTGTCCTTGATTGTCACCACCCGCGTTTGTGTTCTTCTTTGCCATTGATGAACGCAAACACCACTAGGAACGTAATGATTCTGATACCAACTGATAGGGAGCGGAAGCTATGACTAGTACGATGTCGAGACTTCCAGGAAGAGACGACGTCAAACTGGAGTCTTGTTCGAGCTACGTTGAGAAGCTAGAACAAAGGGGCGAGAATACTCTTCTCAGTGCTTGTAAAAGCTCTTGAAAAATTCTTAATAAAAATCAAAGGTGTCGTTTACAATGGTTTTGACGATCTATTAATACTACCTAAAGAGATAAAGCCAAACTAACTCTAAACTTAATCACTAAGAAATTTGATAATATCTCATATCAACGAAAACACCAAAAGAACGTATAAAAGAAATACGAAACTTGTGTTGCAAGTAATGGCCCAACAACAATATCGAAGCCCACTTTCTTATGGAGGATGCGCTGCATCAATATTTAACTCAATTCAGTATATTATTTCATATTAAACAAAATTACAAAGAAATAATACTAACATTGACAAAGTTACAAAGGATGAATTACAAAAAGAGGTACTTTCTCAGAAATACTTTACAAGAAGAGGGACTTTTGCACTGAGATCGAGAAATTCGGACGAATTTGCCCTCAAAGAGGAAGGAAACATTTAGTTAGCTTTTTTTTTAATCTTAACCATTCATTATTATTAAAATTAGATGGCTGAGATTAAAAGTTCTAATGCATCTGCCATGCCTCTTCCGTGCCATGCCTCTGGTCGGATCTGCCATGCCTCTGTCGGCGAGATCGATTGCGGTTTTTGCGGTGAGTTCATCTTCTTCGATGGTTGTTCCTGCGACGAGTTATTTTCTTCGATGGCGGTTCCGGCGGCGAGATCTTCTTCTTCGATGGCGGTTCCGGCGGTGAGATCTTCTCTTCGATGGTGTTTCCTTCCTCTTTGAGCTTTGTGCCTCCTCTTCTCGGATCTCCTCACTTATTCTTTCTAGGCTTTGCTGTTCTTCCTAATTTTGCCGTGATGTTCTTGCTGATTTACACTTCGAAGTTTTTTTTATGTTCCTTTGACATGAGTTTTTTTGTGATTTTTATTAAAGTCTCATCCACGCATTCGTATCCACCTATTCTTGTCCACGTATACACAAAATCGTATCCACCTATACTTGTCCGCGTAAAGTTATTCACCGGATCAGCGGACCCAGATTCGTGGGCCCAGATATTTCGGACAAATTAGAAAGCCCAGATTTACCCTCTAAAAGGGAACTGATTAGAAAACATTATCCATACACCCTAATCCACGTGATCATATCCACGCTCTTCATTACGACATTGAAATAAATTAAACACCTGAACTGATTTCGGACAGATTTGTGGGCCTAGATATCACGGACCCAGGCACAGTTCGGCCCAGATTTGTTAAACTGATCTCTTTACATTTGAAAACATCTGAACCGTCCAAAATCATTAAAATCTAACGGTTTAGATTGTCCTAATGTTTTGTTCTAGATGTCATCCAAGCCGTCAAACCTTATTAATTGTCAACGGCTCAGATTTTGTTTAAACCTGTGTGGTTGTAGTAAATAGCAGGGAAACCTTATCTTACATCTTGTAAAATCAGAAGGGAAAGTTATTTTTTTTTTTTAGGTTAAATCCATCGACCAGCCCTCTACCTTTCTCTGCAATTACTTGTTTGTTCGACTTGCTTGTCCACCAACTTGTCGTTCTTATGTTAGGGTAAAGTGGATGATGCTTTATCTTTGTATACCAAGTCTCATGCATCCACGTTTTTTCAGAATTTTTATCTGTTTGATTTGTCTTTCTTGTAGGTAAATATGGAGGACGAGCATTGTATTGTGATTTGCGGTGAATGAGTTTGTTCTGGACATAGCAAATGGCAATTTGTAATAGACAAGGAGAGGTTGTCGAGAGTGGTATGTATTTTGGATAGTCTTGGTATTCGAGAGCTGGAAAAAAGTGTTATTCGAGTTTGGGGAATCAACATGTACTTCGACAGTAGCTGCATTAAGCTATTGGCCTCCCAATAGTCACAAACTAGCAACTGGTCTCACAACGCCCCCTGTTTTGTTGACAAGCGACGGAGGAGTTGGGATACTTTTTAAAGCATGTTCGTGTTAATAAATCTATGAACTTGTTTGGAAAAATAAGTCGAGCTGAGAACAGAAGTGGTTCTCGCTTAATGGAAGAAGCAAGCGCGTATACAACCCCGATTGCAAGTGTGAAACGTCAGTGTGTGTTTGAGAAAGGTAGTGCTTCCGGAAAATCTGTTTTCGGGTCTCATGGAGCTAGTGTTGGAGGCCTGGATACTGCTGGTTCGAGAACGAAACCACTTTCTTTCGACGATGATGACGACGATGATGCTTTGGTTGCTGAGGTTTAGAAGATTGAAGAGAATCTTAGGAGTGGATGTTTTTCTGGTTTTCACACAGATAATGATTTTAGGGAAGGGAATGTTGTGACAGACAGCGACGAGGATGTTCCCGCTAACTTTGGGGATGAGTTGTCTTCTGAGTTTGATGATGTGAAACCTATGGACTACGATAGAGAGTTTTGGGGACCCCTCATTGATGACCCTTATGGTGGTTCTAATGCGGCTGAAGTGATTACAACAATTTTGGATGACAAAGGACTAGGTGGAACTCGGCCATCAACGGTGTTTTGCACTTCAAATGATGTTTTTGATCACTTTGTTGTTTCTAATGAAGATGTCCATGGTAGTAGTGGTTTCGGTGGAATGGAGAGAGAACCTATAAAGAAGATGGACCCTTCGTGGTCACAACCACCAAGTGCTATCCACAATGAGAACTCTGGTGGACGGTGTAACGTGGATAGTAGGAATGCATCAACTAGGCGGCTGCTTGCTGACATAGCTGATGAAGAATTTGACATCCCGCCATTATTCGATGACACATTATATGAGCGTGCAGATATTCTAGATTTGGACAGGGATGAGAATGACGAGAAGGTGTATGTTGGGAAAGTATATGAAAGTAAGAATGATTGCCGAATTGCTTTAGCTATTTATGCGATAAAGCACCGATTCCATTTTAAACAAACAACAACGAAGAGGCATTATTTTGTTCTTTCATGTGCTGATGGAAGGTGCGACGGAGGGTAATGGCAGGGGAGGAGAAGGATACGGGCTATTATCGGATTAAGAAAGCACAACTAAACCACATTTAAGATATAGATACCAAGAACGGCTACACCAAAAAGGCAACCTCTCGTGTCATAGCAGCTGTTTACAAGTCCAGGTACGGTAATAATAACATTGGTCCACTTGCAATAGATCTCCAGCAGATAGTTCTTGAAGATTTGCGTGTTTCATCATCATACATGAAATGCTATAGAGCTAAATCAATAGCGTTAGAAGAGGTTAAGGGTACAGAGGCTGAATCTTATTTGAAGTTGCCTGAGTATATGCATTGTCTTAAACTAGGAAATCCCAGAACAGTTGCTGATTTTGAGACACAGACTGATGACAATGGTAACGAGAGATTCTTATACTCGTTTTTAGCATTTGGGGCATCCATTAAGGGGTTTAGGCAACTGCGCCGTATACTTGTATTGGATGGCACTCATCTCTCTGGGAAATACAAAGGAGTTTTGCTTACGGCTAGTGGTCAAGATGCAAATTTCCAGGTTTTTCCATTGGCTTTTGCTGTTGTGGACAGCGAGAATGACGATGCTTGGACATGGTTTTTACAGAAAGTAGAGCGAATTGTCAGTGATAGTGATAGTTTGACACTTATATCAGATAGGCATACTGCCATCTACTCTGCTATCAGCAAAGTTTACCCCCTTGCACATCATGGTTGTTGCATTGTGCATTTACAAAGGAATGTAAACTCCAAATACAAAAGACCAGGCCTTGCAAAACTAGTTGGGAAAGCTGGATATGCTATTAGAGTTGGTGCTTTACGTGCTGCGTTTAAGGATATTGTATCCGCAAGCCGGGAATGCGGCCTTTATCTAGAGGGAATTGGTATTGCCCACTGGGCTCGTGCACATTTCGGTGGCGATCGTTACAATTTGATGACTAGTAACATTGCCGAATCTCTTAATAAGGCTTTGCAGAGAGCACGGTCCTCCCCAATTCTAGAACTTTTGATGTTTATTCAGAGCATGATGATAAGGTGGTTCAGTGCTAGGAGGAACAAGTCTCTCTCATGTACTGGTAATATGCCACCTGAGGTTGAAAAACAGTTGGAGAAAAACAAACGTGAAACTGTTGGAAGCAAGATAAACAAAGTCCAAGAGTGGGGTTGTGAAGTTGTTGGCAAGTTCTCTGGGAAGCATACAATGTCTTTGAACGACAAAAAGTGTTCGTGCATATACTATAACAAGATCAAGTTGTCATGTGGTCATGCACTTATTGCAGCAGATCACTTTCGCGTCTCGTATGGGTCTATAATTGGAGAATGTTATAAAACAACAACATGGGTTGCTACTTATGAAGGTTTGGTGAATCCAGAGTGTGATGTCACTGACCATGATATGCCTGACCATGTCAGCCGCATGGTCTTGTTTCCACCACATATGGAAAAGGCAGCTGGTCGGCGAAAAAAAAGAGAATTCCATCCATCGGAGAAGTGCCTGTAAGTTTGCATTTACTCAATTCCGAAAGATTTATATATTGGAATTCCATCAGCTCGTTTCTTGTATTGTAGAAACCAAAAACCCAGAAAGTCATGACTAATCGGTGTGGCCGTTGTAAAATGCAAGGTCACAATAGGACAAGTTGCAAGCACGGCCAAGATACGTCCAATTGAAGATGGTGTATTTCTTATCCAATGATATATCCTTGGATAGGTACTGGACCAACCTCCCTTTATTTTAATGCTGAAGATCCGTAAGAAACATTTTTTTGTGTGTTTGCTCAACAACTGTTCTGAGCATCCACGTATAATATGGCATATTTTTATCCACGGTATCTGGATTTTGTGGTCAACCATGTCCCTACTGTTTTAATGCTGAAGAACTGTAAGAAACATTTTTTGGTGTGTTTGCTCTACAACTGTTGTGAGCAACCACGCCTAATATTGTTTTCTTTTTTATCCATTGTACCTGTGTTTTGTGGTCAACCATATTCCAACTGTTTTGTAATCAACTTCTTTTAAGCTCAGTGTATTTTCTATTCTAGGGTAAAGATGGATGATGCTTGGTTTTATTATATCCCCCCAACTATCATGCATTAAGTCAACACAATTTAAAACATGCCTTGAGTGTATTTTTCTTTTTAAGTGGTCATCCATTATGTTGTATCCATTTCCTTCTATCCACGCCTCATTCCTAAGACTATCCATCTATTGCAGTGTTTTCTTTAATTCATCATTTAAAAAGATTTTTGGATGTGACGTGTTAAACTAGGATTATTATTATATTATATTTTTTTAATGACACATTTTAGTTGCAAAAAGTTATTTTTGGGGGATTTTGGCATCTAAAACGCCACCTCATCCGACATGATGTTTCCAAGAGGGAAAAACAAATGTTTTAAAATATTTCCACATAAAACGCCACCTCATTCGACATGATGTTTCCAAGAGGGAAAAACAAATGTTTTAAAATATTTCAGTTCTGAATATATATTTTTTGGGTTTCGTTCTGTTTAAACATTTGAGAAGGAAGGAAGTTTTAAAATATTCGACTTGATGTTTCCAAGCGGGAAAACAATTCGACTTGATGTTTCCAAGCGGGAAAACAATTTTGTTTAAACAATTTAAATTATAAAATTCTATGTAGGATGGAAAGACAACTATTATTTTATACTCCCACCAAGAAAACCAATTTTTTCTCATCTAAAGTTGGTTCCCTTACAAAGTTTTCCCTAAAAAAGTTACCAAACATGGGATCTCGATTACCTCCGTCAGTTCTTACTAAAATCGCATCTTGCCTTGCTAAAGAAGGTGTAGAAGCTTTGACCAATCTTCTAGTCTGTTCTCCTGCTGGTGTAGCTGTTGTCCTTCACCCCGAAACACTCCATGTCGTCCGCCTTGATAAATCTCCAAGTTTCGCTTGGTGGTCAGATCCAATTTCTTGGTGGTACCACTTTTACCAGAAGTGCCTCCGTTCCAAAAATCCATATGCCCTTTATGTTTATTCCTTGAGGCTTGCTTTCAATGTTGGTGAGATTCAGGCTGCCCTCTACATTCTCAACGATATCAAAGACATCTACCCCATGGCGAAGTTATCCTTTATTATTCTCTCCTGGTGTGCCGGCCAAGATTGTGAGCAACTGTACCAAGAATTCCGAGCTAAACACCGATTTTCAGAGGTTGAAAAGATGGGCAGTGACCTAATTTATGACATCGATGCTGTAGAACCCAAAAACCTTAATACCCCATGTTGTACCATGGCAGCGGTGAAAGATGTATGGACTGCGTTTTCTTCTACCTATCAAAGGAAATATGCTGTATGACTTAGGTAGTGTCCAAATTAGCCTGTTATGTTTCCATCCTAATCCTTTTCAGTATTATGTTCATCTTTTCTTCGTTTTTTTATGTTCTAATATCTTGTACTTATCTGTAACCATTTCGTTTTCAATTTTATCATCTTCTTGTTTCTTAACATATCTTCAATGGATACCATTGTTACATATATTCAATGGATACCATTGTTTACCCAACTTACATACACGAAGCTCTATCCACCTTATTGACGAAAACAAAGAAGTTACTTTCGACTTGATATATCATTAAACGATGTGTGTCCTGAAAAATATATCAATTACAACATTTCTTTGAGTATTGTGCTTTGCATATCCATGAATTTTTGAGGATTCCCTATCCATGAATTTTTGACCATTAGACACTGACCACCACAACAGCGACCGCGTTACAATTGACCACAATAACCATTTTTTACTAAAATATAAATTTTCTATCCTCTTCCAATTCACCACAGTACACCATATCCACGAACAAGTGACCACAGTACACCAAAATGCAGTATACCATCCATATCCACGAATATATGACCACGGAAAACCGTATACCATCCACTTAACGTTATAAAGAAGATGGTGTCTTTCCCATATGTGTTACTTAAAACCCTCGGGCTACGTTATTTCCTCAAGTATAAATAAAATACGTTTTCTTTAAATCCTCATTTAATAAACTTTTTAAAAATGTTTATGTAACATTTTAAAGTAGAATTATTTTATTTTATTTTATTAATGTGTAGGATTATCACATCATACGTATATAGAAACTCTGTACACAATGAGGGTCCTGAAAATAGATATTTCATATCTGCGTTATACAAAACAATAAAACAGTTCATATCCACGTTTTACAAATCAATAAAACAATAAAACAGTTAAACTTTGTACGTCATTTTATCCACCATTTCATATCCACGTTATACAAAACAATAAAACAGTTCATATCCACGTTTTACAAATCAATAACACAATAAAACATCAAATCAATAACACAAGTGATTACAGTACTCCATATCTACGAACAAGTGACCACAGAACATCAGCCACGAACAACTGACCACAGTACACCATATCCACGAACAAGTGACCACAATACACCAAAATGTAGTATACCATCCATATCCACGAATATATGACCACGGAATATTGACCACGGAAAACCGTATACCATCCACTTAACGTTATAAAGAAGATGGTGCCTTTCCCATATGTGTTACTTAAAACCCTCGGGCTACGTTATTTCCTCAAATATAAATAAAATACGTTTTCTTTAAATCCTCATTTAATAAACTTTTTAAAAATGTTTATGTAACATTTTAAAGTAGAATTATTTTATTTTATTAATATGTAGGATTATCACATCATATGTATATAGAAACTCTGTACACAATGAGGGTCCTGAAAATAGCTATTTCATATCTGCGTTATACAAAACAATAAAATAGTTCATATCCACGTTTTACAAATCAATAAAACAATAAAACAGTAAAATTCTGTATGCCATTTTATCCACCATTTCATATCCACGTTATACAAAATAATAAAACAGTTTGTATCCACGTTTTACAAATCAATAACACAATAAAACAACAAATCAATAACACAAGTGATTACAGTACACCATATCCACGAACAAGTGACCAAAGTACACCAAAATGCAGTATACCATCCATATCCACGAATATATGACCACGGAATACTGACCACAAAAAAACTTGAAAACCGTATACCATCCACTTAACGTTATAAAGAAGATGGTGCCTTTCCCATATGTGTTACTTAAAACCCTCGGGCTACGTTATTTCCTCAAGTATAAATAAAATACGTTTTCTTTAAATCCTCATTTAATAAACTTTTTAAAAATAATTATGTAACATTTTAAAGTAGAATTATTTTATTTTATTTTATTAATGTGTAGGATTATCACATCATACGTATATAGAAACTCTGTACACAATGAGGGTCCTGAAAATAGATATTTCATATCTGCGTTATACAAAACAATAAAACAGTTCATATCCACGTTTTACAAATCAATAAAACAATAAAACAGTTAAACTTTGTACGTCATTTTATCCACCATTTCATATCCACGTTATACAAAACAATAAAACAGTTCATATCCACGTTTTACAAATCAATAACACAATAAAACAGCAAATCAATAACACAAGTGATTACAGTACTCCATATCTACGAACAAGTGACCACAGAACATCAGCCACGAACAACTGACCACAGTACACCATATCCACGAACAAGTGACCACAATACACCAAAATGTAGTATACCATCCATATCCACGAATATATGACCACGGAATACTGACCACGGAAAACCGTATACCATCCACTTAACGTTATAAAGAAGATGGTGCCTTTCCCATATTTGTTACTTAAAACCCTCGGGCTACGTTATTTCCTCAAATATAAATAAAATACGTTTTCTTTAAATCCTCATTTAATAAACTTTTTAAAAATGTTTATGTAACATTTTAAAGTAGAATTATTTTATTTTATTAATGTGTAGGATTATCACATCATATGTATATAGAAACTCTGTACACAATGAGGGTCCTGAAAATAGCTATTTCATATCTGCGTTATACAAAACAATAAAATAGTTCATATCCACGTTTTACAAATCAATAAAACAATAAAACAGTAAAATTCTGTATGCCATTTTATCCACCATTTCATATCCACGTTATACAAAATAACAAAACAGTTTGTATCCACGTTTTACAAATCAATAACACAATAAAACAACAAATCAATAACACAAGTGATTACAGTACACCATATCCACGAACAAGTGACCAAAGTACACCAAAATGCAGTATACCATCCATATCCACGAATATATGACCACGGAATACTGACCACAAAAAAACTTGAAAACCGTATACCATCCACTTAACGTTATAAAGAAGATGGTGCCTTTCCCATATGTGTTACTTAAAACCCTCGGGCTACGTTATTTCCTCAAGTATAAATAAAATACGTTTTCTTTAAATCCTCATTTAATAAACTTTTTAAAAATGTTTATGTAACATTTTAAAGTAGAATTATTTTATTTTATTTTATTAATGTGTAGGATTATCACATCATACGTATATAGAAACTCTGTACACAATGAGGGTCCTGAAAATAGATATTTCATATCTGCGTTATACAAAACAATAAAACAGTTCATATCCTCGTTTTACAAATCAATAAAACAATAAAACAGTTAAACTTTGTACGTCATTTTATCCACCATTTCATATCCACGTTATACAAAACAATAAAACAGTTCATATCCACGTTTAACAAATCAATAACACAATAAAACAGCAAATCAATAACACAAGTGATTACAGTACTCCATATCTACGAACAAGTGACCACAGAACATCAGCCACAAACAACTGACCACAGTACACCATATCCACGAACAAGTGACCACAATACACCAAAATGTAGTATACCATCCATATCCACGAATATATGACCACGGAATACTGACCACGGAAAACCGTATACCATCCACTTAACGTTATAAAGAAGATGGTGCCTTTCCCATATGTGTTACTTAAAACCCTCGGGCTACGTTATTTCCTCAAATATAAATAAAATACGTTTTCTTTAAATCCTCATTTAATAAACTTTTTAAAAATGTTTATGTAACATTTTAAAGTAGAATTATTTTATTTTATTAATGTGTAGGATTATCACATCATATGTATATAGAAACTCTGTACACAATGAGGGTCCTGAAAATAGCTATTTCATATCTGCGTTATACAAAACAATAAAATAGTTCATATCCACATTTTACAAATCAATAAAACAATAAAACAGTAAAATTCTGTATGCCATTTTATCCACCATTTCATATTCACGTTATACAAAATAATAAAACAGTTTGTATCCACGTTTTACAAATCAATAACACAATAAAACAACAAATCAATAACACAAGTGATTACAGTATACCATATCCACGAACAAGTGACCAAAGTACACCAAAATGCAGTATACCATCCATATCCACGAATATACGACCACGGAATACTGACCACAAAAAACTTGAAAACCGTATACCATCCACTTAACGTTATAAAGAAGATGGTGCCTTTCCCATATGTGTTACTTAAAACCCTCGGGCTACGTTATTTCCTCAAGTATAAATAAAATACGTTTTCTTGAAATCCTCATTTAATAAACTTTTTAAAAATGTTTATGTAACATTTTAAAGTAGAATTATTTTATTTTATTAATGTGTAGGATTATCACATCATACGTATATAGAAACTCTGTACACAATGAGGGTCCTGAATATAGATATTTCATATCTGCGTAATACAAAACAATATAACAGTTCATATCCACGTTTTACAAATCAATAAAACAATAAAACAGTTAAACTTTGTACGTCATTTTATCCACCATTTCATATCCACGTTATACAAAACAATAAAACAGTTCATATCCACGTTTTACAAATCAATAACACAATAAAACAGCAAATCAATAACACAAGTGATTACAGTACTCCATATCTACGAACAAGTGACCACAGAACATCAGCCACGAACAACTGACCACAGTACACCATATCCACGAACAAGTGACCACAATACACCAAAATGTAGTATACCATCCATATCCACGAATATATGACCACGGAATACTGACCACGGAAAACCATATACCATCCACTTAACGTTATAAAGAAGATGATGCCTTTCCCATATGTGTTACTTAAAACCCTCGGGCTACGTTATTTCCTCAAATATAAATAAAATACGTTTTCTTTAAATCCTCATTTAATAAACTTTTTAAAAATGTTTATGTAACATTTTAAAGTAGAATTATTTTATTTTATTAATGTGTAGGATTATCACATCATATGTATATAGAAACTCTGTACACAATGAGGATCCTGAAAATAGCTATTTCATATCTGCGTTATACAAAACAATAAAATAGTTCATATCCACGTTTTACAAATCAATAAAACAATAAAACAGTAAAATTCTGTATGCCATTTTATCCACCATTTCATATCCACGTTATACAAAATAATAAAACAGTTTGTATCCACGTTTTACAAATCAATAACACAATAAAACAACAAATCAATAACACAAGTGATTACAGTATACCATATCCACGAACAAGTGACCAAAGTACACCAAAATGCAGTATACCATCCATATCCACGAATATATGACCACGGAATACTGACCACAAAAAACTTGAAAACCGTATACCATCCACTTAACGTTATAAAGAAGATGGTGCCTTTCCCATATGTGTTACTTAAAACCCTCGGGCTACGTTATTTCCTCAAGTATAAATAAAATACGTTTTCTTTAAATCCTCATTTAATAAACTTTTTAAAAATGTTTATGTAACATTTTAAAGTAGAATTATTTTATTTTATTAATGTGTAGGATTATCACATCATACGTATATAGAAACTCTGTACACAATGAGGGTCCTGAAAATAGATATTTCATATCTGCGTTATACAAAACAATAAAACAGTTCATATCCAAGTTTTACAAATCAATAAAACAATAAAACACTTAAACTTTGTACATCATTTTATCCACCATTTCATATCCACGTTATACAAAACAATAAAACAGTTCATATCCACGTTTTACAAATCAATAACACAATAAAACATCAAATCAATAACACAAGTGATTACAGTACTCCATATCTACGAACAAGTGACCACAGAACATCAGCCACGAACAACTGACCACAGTACACCATATCCACGAACAAGTGACCACAATACACCAAAATGTAGTATACCATCCATATCCACGAATATATGACCACGGAATACTGACCACGGAAAACCGTATACCATCCACTTAACATTATAAAGAAGATGGTGTCTTTCCCATATGTGTTACTTAAAACCCTCGGGCTACGTTATTTCCTCAAATATAAATAAAATACGTTTTCTTTAAATCCTCATTTAATAAACTTTTTAAAAATGTTTATGTAACATTTTAAAGTAGAATTATTTTATTTTATTAATGTGTAGGATTATCACATCATATGTATATGGAAACTCTGTACACAATGAGGGTCCTGAAAATAGCTATTTCATATCTGCGTTATACAAAACAATAAAATAGTTCATATCCACGTTTTACAAATCAATAAAACAATAAAACAGTAAAACTCTGTACGCCATTTTATCCGCTATTTCATATCCACGTTATACAAAACAACAGGATATCAACCACGAACAAGTGACCACAGTACACCATATCCTCTTCACAAGTTACCACAGTACACCAGATTGTATCCACGAATAAGGCTAACCAAACACTGTCATGTGTTCATAACAAAATGTCTCTACGTCGTCGACGCCGCTGCCCTATGGCCTACGTATAACGGGACAACAATATCCTTGTAAATTTCCATGACATACTGTTTGCGGAAGTGATTCACCAATTCGTCCGTGATGTTCGCCATTGCATCGTCAGGGTTGCCGTTTGCATGCATCTCCATAAATTTCACCGCCACTGGTCCGCAATCCCCAGCCCTTTTATTAGAATATAACCCACCAGCCCGCTGCCATACAAATGGCTCCACTCCACGTTTTATTGAACTTTCAGCTTTTCAGAAGGCTTTGATCACATGTAGCAGGCTATGCGTAACTGGCGTCATCAACTTGTCAACTTCATTATCATCATATAAATCAGTACATGAATCCAGTACGTCCACTAGCCACAATCGTAGATTAATAACAAAAACCCACCCAATGTTTGTCTTCCCAATTCATAGGAATGTAAATGGTATGCACTTGTTCCATCCACTGAGAACCAGGTTGTTGAACACATCTTTTGACGTCATCTCCCCAACGAAACTTGCTCTTTGTTTTAGACGTATTGAATCCTCGGTATTTTCCTTGTAGATGGTTTATCAACCATGGAGGCGAAAAAGAAGCATGTTCTTGTGCAAGTACCTTACTATGCATTCTCCCTAAAAACGTCATCAACACTTCCATGTGCTGCACGAATAATAAGAATTTACTTTCTAATTACAAACACAATTCCAAGACTAATTATAAATTGTATGAAGTCACTAACCAGAGTTGAAATCCATTCTTGCTTCTTAGCAAGTAAGATGAGGAATCTATTGTTGAATTCGTAACCGCAGCTTGTTATGTGGGTTCTGCAATAATCATAAATACATTATATTAGAGCTTTTCGGTTTAACAATCATAACTAATGTTCATTTAACAATGTATTGCATAGCTACTCACATTTTTTGGTTTTTCCCCAGGGTAGCTTTGAAAAAAAAACGGAACTCTGCATCATTCACAATTGGTAGAAGGTTTGTTGGGCGATTCTTTGGTTTGCTAAGTAACATGGTGGGTAACTGTTCTTCTTGCTCGGATGGGACATGTTTCAGTTTCTTTTTTGGTGTTGAAGAGTCACTTATATACACTGTATTGCTTACCCCTTCCTCTGTAACTTTGCTCACATGACCAGAATTGATCAAATCTACAGCCTGTTACAAAAGCCATGTAAAATGCTCAGATACTACCTCTCTACACATACGTTTTCTTTAATCCACCCAATATGTTTACTATATGTGTAAATACAGTTGATATATGTCTCATTTACCTCTGTCATATCTTCACTCTTTTTAGGCACCTTCTCAACAATGTCTTTATTTGATAGACACTCTTCACCACCATCATGTATCAGTTAACAAACCATAAAATCATTCATGCCAAACTAAGATCATTTAATTAAGATTTACCTCTAATTCACTTTTGTTCTCACCTTCTTTTTTTCTGCGACGGTTACTACGTCTTCTTTACCATCCTCCCTTACTACAACAATATTTTGACCATCGTTTCCCTACACGTACAGTTTTTTTTAATCCTCCCAAACTATTTAGTGACTTTGTAAATACAATTGATATATAGCTCATTTACCTCTGTCATATCGACTCTCTCTCTTTAGACACCTTCTCTTCATTTGATAGATCCTCTTCACCACCATCCTGTATCAGTTAACAATCCATAAAATCATTCATGCCAAGCTAATTCACTATAGATTTACCTCTAATTCACTTTTGTTCTCACCTTAGTAATTGGGTTCATTTCTTCACGATCCATCCTCTCTAAAACAATGTTTCTTCCATCGTTTCCCTACATATACAAAACAATTAAACAATCAAAACAATTTTCTACACCTGCTATCCACGCGAAAACGTCCACCAGAGTGTATCCATGACTTATTGTCCATATTTTTGTATCCACCATTTACTGTCCATTAATTTGTATCCACGAATCTATTCCATTCTTAAGTAACCCCGGTGTACCATCCACGGATTGTTAGCCACCGGAGGTATAAAAAACAATAAAACAATCCATCCTCTCTAAAATTAAATACAGTTTTTTATTGTGTGTTTTAGAAATATACTAAATACAGTTGTTTCTATGTAGATTACCTCTGTTATAACATAACTTCCTTCAGCCACCTTTTCCACATTGTCCTCACCACCATCCTTTTCCACCTTCATCCACATTTTCCACATTTGTTACGAAATAACAAAATTAGTATGGTGGAACAATCTATTATTATTTTAGTTTACATTAAGCTTTGTGCTTACATTCACGAGAGAGTTGTGGAGTTTGCCTTCCTCATCAGCAAACAAAGGTGGACCTGGCCCAAACACATCATCCACGACCACAGACTCACGTGGATACACTACCTCATCCAGCGGTACAAGCCTGACCACGTTACCCTGACCACGTGGAGAACCAGTCTCTCTGTCCACCTCCATATAATCGTCTTTTCCCTGCTCTGACACCTGTTTCACCATAGTTCTTTAAATCCACAATACAATCCAATATAATAGTCTTTCATGTGGATGTAAAATAAACATGGTTTGGATTACCTCAACACTCTTTTCGGCTTTGCTTTCTCGCTGCCCATAAGTGGAACCATATTTCATCCAATCTTCTGCGTCTCTGCTCAGGCTAGGTGTTCCAAGCCGAATTGGTGAGATGTTCCTTTCCTTTCTGCTCTTAGGTGTTTCCTTCACCTTCCTTCTGGACATCTTCTGAAACTTTCTTCCCACACTACCTTTCAAGGTTTTACTTTTCAGTTTCCTTTCTAGGCGGGACATCCGCATCTCAAGTCTTTCTTGTGCTTCTCTAAGTTCCTCAATTTCTTTCCTCAACCCAGTTGTAGAACTTTTAGCTGTTTCTCCACAGAAGTAATCATCATCCACCTTACGTTGTTTTCTCTTTGAAGAGTATTTGCTACTCTTCTTCCTCTTCTTAATTGCTCCTCCACTGAAACTTTCTTTTTCCTTCCCCTTATCTTTTCTGTTGTTGTTTTGCCGGGTCCCAATGTGCTTGATATGGGTTCTTGATGGTTGTTGTTGGGGCTGGGGGATCAATGGCAGTGAGTCTCCTCCTCCGGGCCAGTCCGCTTTCTTAAATGCATACCCCTGTTCTATCAGCTTCTCCATGTATGCAACTTTTCTGTCGTTCCTCTCATCATCAAACTGACCCCAACCATCAACTTGGATATCTTCCAATTCCATAAGTGGTTTAACAAATAACTGAAACGTTAAGAACAACACATTAGCAGTAACCAAGTTATAAAGCCTACTTTTATAACATAAATTACTATGCAGGGGAGACTTACATCAGCCTCATACTCAGCCTCTAGCACTTCCATACGTGTTAGAGATGGTAATTTGTTTAGAGATACGACATTTGTGTTCAGAAACATTTCATTATCACCGCTTGCAATGCCCATTTTTGAAAGTAGTCCAGGGACAGATTCAAATGCCAGCAACTGCAACACTAGAGGGAAACCTACCAATCTAAAGGTCTTCTGCTGAACCACCTTCTGGAATAATGTCACTGGATCTTCGCCATTCTCTCCATGCTTCTTACGGGGTGTCATTGCTTTCAATGTGTGCAAGAACGACTCTCTCCCCCATGGAAAACTAAGGAAATAATCTATATCTTCCAGCATCTTCACATACTTATGCGTTGGTTTTTGATGATGTTGCTATGACGCCACAAGAACCCCATCAACAATAAGCAACATGCACAGTGCCAGTTTCCTCCATCCCGGCATGTCATCTGATGTTTTTAGCATCTCCTGAATATCACCTAAAGTTACATTCCTATCCGACCCAATCAATCTACTCCAAAAGCTACCTTCTCCTGTGTCGATCACTTCTTTACTCTTAAAACTGTATGTACTAGGGAATTCACCACAATGAAGTCCAGATATCTTCCCAAACTTAACTAACGAAAACCGTAATGGGTGACCACCAAACACTGTCCACATCTCGTATTTCTTATTCGTCACTAACTGCCGGCATATTAAAGCGTGTAGCAGTTTGCAAGAGATGGCACATCTATGAATTGGTAACTCGAAAAGCTTACCGAAATACGAGTTTCGTATTATCTCAAACTCACTAGTTCCTTTCAAAACGCCCTGCACAACGGAGAAAACCCATGGTTTGGAGTAAACATTCACCCTCGCATCCGGATACCTATTTGTCCTAAATAACCTAGACGGAAGACGCTCGTCCGGCCCTCCCGTCTCATCCACTCCTCCTCTATTATCTGCCAAAAGAATTCAGTAAAATCAAGGATGGTCATTCACTTAACGAAACCGATTCATTAATTCAGTGAACGAAACCAATTCAGTGAAATCCGGAATGAATCCGGAACGAAACCGATGGTTCTCCGGCCCGCCCTTCTCATTCAGTGAACGAAACCAGTAGAATCAAAACGATTCCGTTCGGAATTTGCAAAACATATCAGTAGAATCAAACGGAGAAGATAACAAAATTGTGAAGATCCATAACCTGTCATTCCGCCGAAGATGGTCACCGCCGGAGAAATCAGATATTAAACGTCGGAGATGTCGGAGAAGTCGAAGAAGTCAAAGATTTGGAGAGAGTAAAATTAGAGTTTTTACCGAAACTGGATATTTAATTTTCGGTTTCTGAAAAGATATTCTGTAAATATTTTTTTTTCCAGTTTCTTTTTGTAACTAACTAGTTAAAACGTTTTTGTCAAAAATAACTGGTTAAGTTACTAAAGGGACATAATGGACATTTTTCTCATCCAAAGTCACTTAGGTGGGCAAAGTGCTTTAAACTGCAAACAGTGTATGCTAAAGTGCCTTAAACTGTAAACCACCCAGATTTTCACAAGTTGAATATTGTTTTTAATAATTTAAAATTTAATTAAATAAATAAATTATATAAAAGTAGTAAATGCTATGAGTCTCTAGCGATGGGGCCGGGTTGCTCATAGGATAAGATTTTGTATATTATTTTTCAAATTCTCACGAATTTTCGTATCTATATTAATTATCAAGAGAAAAGATTTTTTTTCTTTTGTGTTTTATAAGCATTATATAGTTTCGGGTTGGTCCTATAAATATTGATGGATAGGTTAGCAGCTTAAGTTGACTAGGCCTGGGCAATCGGTTCTATAGTTTGAATCAGTTCGGTTTGTAGGTTTTTTTGATTCGAGAATATTTTTGAGACAATTTAGTTTTATTCTTCGGTTTGGTTTTAGGCTACGTCGGTTAAAGCTAAAACTAGAAGTGGGCAAATTAACCAAACCGAACCAACCGAACTCGAACCGATCCAAACCAAACTATATACACAAACTATTGGTTAAATTTATTCTCAATCCAAATGGTTCGAAACTGAACCAAACCGATAAACCAATATACTTTTATATTAAATTCATTACTTATATGTTAAATAATATTATAAATGTGTTCCTAAACGTTAGATCTAGGAGATCACATTTGATTAGTTATTTTGCTTTTTTATTTTCTCAATATAGTTTGTTAGTTTAATTCTTCATACACTAAAATCTCCATAAATTAATACTTTATAAATTAATAATCACTATAAATTAATAAATTTTCTCGGTCCCGAGTCGGGTTTATGTAAAAATTAACAAAATTTACTAAGATAATAAGATAATAATTTTTTTGAAACTCCTATGTAAAATATAGTCCCAATAATAATATAAATGAATAATTATGTATAGTTATGCATATATAAGTACTATGATAATGTACTAACATATGGTTTCAATGATTTTTTTATTTTATTTATTACATCAAAAAACTTTTATGATTGTTTTCTCGGTATCTAAAACTTGTGAAAAGTTACAGACACAATAATTGATTATTTACATATAACTCTTTCCAAACATATCGTAATATATATCGTTTGTGACTTTATCATCGACATTAAGAATATAATTATGCTTTCTGAATTTTGTACTTATTAACATATATAATTTTTATATGAATAATATATTATGATATTAACATAATCTCAAGTTAATACATATTATTTTTATTAAAGTATAAATCATAATCTCAAGTTAGTGCATATTATTTTTACAAATTCATTTAATTAAAAATTTTAGTATAACATCGTTTGATTATTTTCTTAAGAGAACTATTACCTAAAACATATATCTCTCTATAAATTAATAATTATTAATTTATCGATTAACTAATATCTTTCTAAATTAATAAAATTTTAAAGTCTCAACATTATTAATTTATAGAGGTTTTACAATATTAAAATTTTAACTCTTTAACTTAAATCTTATTTTCTTCTTTTTATACTAGAAACTGAAAGAGCGAATATAATAATATTAGAGTTTATCTATCTTTTCTTTTTCTTGTAATTAAGTTTGGTTATACTATACTATTTTTTAATTTTCACATGATTTTTCGTTTAGGTATTTAGTTTAAAATTTGAATAACTTGATTAACGTATTTTTATTTAAGGAAATTGGTTTCATATTATTGAAATTGTTTTTAAAAAATTTTAAAAAATCAAAATAAAACCAAACCGATCTAAAACCGAACCAAACTTAACCGAAACAAACTAAATCAAATCAATCCGAACCAAACATACTTCGGTTTGAGTTTGGTTACTACTTTACTAAAACCGAACAAACCGACCCGAACCAAACCCGAAAATAAACCGAAATGCCCACCCCTAACTAAAACAATCGGTGTATTTCGGAAGGTTTCTCAGTTATTTTGGTTTTTGTTTTTGATAAAATCCAGTTAAGAAAAGTAAAAACAATTGTAAGAAAAAATAAAAATAAACCGATCGGTTGAGAAATACCGAACCGAATCGAAATGAAAACCGAATTAAAAATAAAATGTTGCTGATTGGTTTAGAGGTGAAAACCGAATGGAAACCTAATATAATATATATCCTAAGAGCATCATTATCCCAAATACCCATTTAGGGTCTCTTAGTTATTTTTTAATACTTTTAAGCAATAAATGTGTGTTAAGAGACTACGTTCAGAGACCCGAACATTTATGTGCTCCAATGAAAATCTCTTAATTAAGGGTTCTTAAAAACAAATTCTTAGATTCGACCGACCATCAACAGTCGCCGTTTTGATTCTTCGATGAGAGACAACGAAAGAGAGGTCGCCGTTTTGCTTTCGAGAGAGAGTTGGGTGGTTTAATCGTCGATGAAGAAACAGAGGCGGAGTCGTAGAGGAGAGACTCCGAGAGAGACGCCGAGTGATTCATCGTCGAGGAGAGATCACAAAAGAGAGGCGGAGTCGTCGACGACAGCCACCGAGAGAGAGCCGACCATAATCGACGAAGAGAGATCAAGGACGAGAGCCGAAATCGTCGACTGATTCTTCTGTCGAGGAGAGATCAATCACGACAATTTGGATTCGAAACCGATGGATTACACGAAGTCGGGAGAGAGATAGAGATGAGAGAGAGTAGGAGACGTTCATGTGTGACGCGTGTCCCGTAAGGGACGTCTCTTCCTTCTCCTAATTAAGCGACGTTTCTCTGCTAAATAGGTAATTTTCATTTATTTTTAATCACAATTACCTTAAGCAACTCACTTTAAATACCGCGATAATGATGCTCTAAGGAACAGCCTAGGGTTTTTGCCTCTGGCAGAACTAGATTCTCTCTTCTCTTTTCCTCTCATATTCTCCATGGGTAAGTCTAACAAGAAATCAGCTACGATGGCTTTGAAGGAAGGTAAGAGAGAGCTAGAAGATAATTTGGAGACCAAAGTAAACCTAAAGAAACAGAAGAAAGACGTGAGTGAACTGAAAGGATTGTCTGATCGTCTTCTTCGGATCGAATCAATGGTGGATTTGCTGGTGACAAAGACAGATCATCTACATGCGACTTTGATCTCAGACAAGGCCAAGAAAGTTACTGCCAAGAATCTTCCGAGCAGTTCGTCTGAGGATAAAACATCTTCTTCTGATGAGGAACCTGCTACAAGTGCCAAGGAACCTGCTACGAGTGCCAAGGAACCTGCACAAAGCGGAATTGGTGGTAATGATGATAAAACGATCATCGTTAAAGGATTTGATTCTTCGCTTCCTGAAGATGATATCAAGAGCGCATTGAGTAAATATTTCAGTTCATGTGGAGAGATTACAAGCGTTATTGTTCCAACAGACAGTGAAACCGGTGCGGTCATGGGATGTGCTTACATTCATCTAAAGGAAGGAGTAGAGAAGGCTTTGAAACTTAGTGGAAGTTACTTGGGAGGATGGAATCTTGTAGTTGAAAAGGTTTCACTGATAAGTGACTTTGGTGGCCGTTCTGATCCTCCTTCAGGCACAGGAGGTCCTTGGCCTTATCGCTATCGTTGTAACGGTCTCCTCCGTTGTGCCACCTGTTGAAGTTTTGGTGGTGGAGGAAGAGACAGTGCATGGTCGTGGAAGCAGACCTAGTTTTACTCATTCAGGTAGAAGACTACCATGAACCTCTTTAGTATTTTAAACTTGTGATACAATGCAACTCTTTCCATTACTTTGGCTTTGTAAGCTTAGAAATAAGCTTAACTTCGAGTGCGTTTGGTGTTAATTAAAGAACAAAGAAAATCAGATTTTCTTTTCTGAAAAAGAGTTTAATTGTAGAAGAAAAAGATGAGCTCGTGAGTATCTAATCGGGAAGTCAGATCCTTATAGCTAGTATCACGGAACTAACCACTCCTTTAATTTCGCAAGTCCAAAGAAAACAATTTCATTAGTTATTCATAGGACCTAAAGATGCCTTCTTAGAGACAAGAATTGTTTCAGAAGAAACAAAACAAACAATGCATTCTCAACACTTAGATTCATTGTTCTTTAGATACTCCTTGAGAACATCCATAACAGAACCAAACACTTAGATTCATTGTTCTTTAGATACTCCTTGAGAACATCCATAACAGAACCAAACTCTGCCTTAACCTTCACCCGTGAATTCGCCAATCTACAAGCCATCTCCTTTTATTTTCTTTGATTAATGACAAGAATGTACTAGTTTTGATGCGTACTCTTGCAAATCTAATAAAGTGTAGAAAATCATCTCTCACAATTCTGTACGACCACAGAGCAAGTAATCCAGCTCACAAGGGGTGAATATTTGTAGATAATCATGTGCAGAAACATAGAGGTTTTGTAAGGATACAAAAGCAGGCAAAAGTTTGAGGTCGAATTAAAACAAAGACAACAAAAAATCATCTCTAATCAACAAAAACAAATTAGGTATAACCAAATTTGTTTTCTTTTATTTCAAATCAAAATCAAGAATGTTTTTTCGAATATCTCCAAACAAATTCCGCATGGAAAGTTGTTACACTCCTTCCTTTTCATTTATCCTATCTTAACATGGAAGCTTGAAACCCATGTCCTTGCCATAAAATCAATCCATGCCACAATGTCTGCTAAGAATTGTCCACATAAACCTGTCCATAAAACAATTAGCGGTTATCGACTTAGCGTTTGTCCATTTAGCGTTTTTCAAGATGTGTAAGAAAGAAAATTTGGAGGCATCAAGAGACCAGAGAATTTTGCTCTGTTGAGTCTTTTTCGAGTGTAATATCTTTTTGCGGCTGAGTCGGTTGATATGTTTTAATTTGGGGTTAAAATACTAGCCAATGTTGGGAAGAGGCTAATGTAGCAAGTAATACGTCAGGTCCATTGGAAGTTCGTGAAGAGTGGAGATTACGTCAGGAACATCAAGGCTAATATACGAAGTAATAGCCTTTAAGTAGTTTTCCTTTATTGCTTTTTCCTTCTTACTCTTAATTTCCTTTCACTTTTTCGCTTTTTCCTTACTCTTAATTAATTTCCTTTTTCTCTATTTGTTCGATATCTATTTAAAGAGACTCATGTACTCTCGCTTTTGATAATTAATAAAAAAGAGTCTAGGGTTTTGCCTCTCACAGAACAAAAAGTCTACGATCCCTCTTTGATCTTTTTTCTTCTCATCTTTCTCCATGGACGAGTCTAGCAAGAAATCATACAGGAATGCTTTCTCTTTCATTAAGACAGAGCCAGAAGATCATAATTTGACGACCAAAGTAAACCTCGTGATTAAGACAATGGAAGGATTGGTTGATCGTCTTCAACGGATCGAAGCAACGATGCCTTTGTTGGCGACAAAGGCTGATCTAGGGGCGGTTTCGATCGCAGACAAGGCTAATAAGAATCTTCTTGACAAGAATAATCCTTTTAAAACTGCTTTTAACAGTGCAGCTGCTAAAACCGGTTTCCAGATGCGACCAGAATTTACTAGCCTTTCGCATCTTCAGAATTTAACCTAGGTCCTTCGTTTAACGTAGGTCCTTCGTCTAACTTCACTGATGGTGGCTGTGGAGGTCCTTGGCCTTATAACAACCGTGATGGTGGCAGTGGAGGTTCTTTGTTTAACCTACGTCCTTTGGCTACGTAGGTCCTTCGTCTAACTTCCGTGATGGTGGCAAAGGCGGAGGATTTGGTGGTGGTGATGATCAAACTATCATCGTTAAAGGATTTGGTGGTGGTGATGATCAAACTATCATCGTTAAAGGATTTGACCCTTCGCATCCTGAAGATGATATCAAGAGCGCATTGAGTATATATTTCAGTTTATGTGGAGAGGTCACAAGCGTTGTTGTTCCAACAGACCAAGAAACCGGTGCTACCAAAGGATGTGTTTACATTCATCTAAAGGAAGGCGTAGAGAAGGCGTTGAAACTTAGTGGAAGTTACTTGGGAGAATGGAAACTTGTAGTTGAAAAGGCTACACCGATAAGTGACGTTGGTGGCCCTTTTGGTCCTTCAGGTAATTGGCCTTATGGCTACCGTTGTGACGGTCTCGGCCATTGTTTTACCTGTTGAGGTTTTGGTGGCGGAAGAAGAGACGTGGCTCTATAGGAAAGAAGACTTGCCTTCAACGATTTTTTGTTTACTTGTGATACAATGCAATTTCTTTTCTTGTTTTTTTTTTTATCGGGTTTTCTTATGTTCTCTTTGACCTATATGATTTTGCAATTATGATATGTTTTTGATTTATGACATGTTTTGTCACAAAATCATGAATTTATAGAATGCTCTGTTTTGTTTGCTTTCCTCATGAAAAATATATATTATTTTGCTATTGATATGATAGCTCTTGCCATACCGTTTCTTCTTTTCAACTTGAAACAGGATCTAGATTACTTTTTTGATGTAGAATATCACATGTTCTTTAGCCTATCGTGGCGTACTTAATTACATGATCATAATGCTAGCTTTATGGTGGTAGTTAATTACTTATGCATACGGCTGTGCTTTGCTAAGTTTAGATATCTATGCTTGCAAGTTACATCAATGGTGGTCTTAAGGTAGAGTGTTTAGTGTCTCTGCTTCACCTGCGTTGAAATTGTCACGGCTCACTTAGTACATCATAAAGAGCTGTTGCATCCATCAACTCTTCATCCTTAGCTTCTTAAACTATTCCATTAGATTTCTTCAATGCATATATAAATTTAAGTTTTTGTGTTTTGCTTGCAAACACCTTATAACACAGACAACGAGCTGGCGCTTATTTACTTTTCACATCTCTTTTGAGATCTTTATAACTTCAATCATTCGATCTTATATCCGATTCGTGGATTTCGGTCTTATTCTTATCTTGGACTCATTACGAGGATCGGACTCTAATTCCCTTTCATCCGATAATCAAATACTTAGATGTGAGATTAAGTTTGTAAAACTCATAGGAGAAGTGATTTTTAACGCATAGGAGAGTTCAGCTCCTATGACACTTGGAACCAGAGTAGACAAGTACTAGAACCTATTCGAGCATGGGCAAAGTGTTTGTTTTTCCAATGGAACACCGAAAGCTGGAGTACAAATCATAACACACAATGTGTTTTATGTCAAGACCCTATGGAAAGTCGAACCCATCTGTTTTCCCGGTGTACTTTCTCAGAACAAATCAGGGACACACTCACTCGCGGGATCATGAAGTACTCGGAATAGCAACTAGGCCCAAAGCCCAAACCAAACAAGTTTATAATTACAACCACCGAACTAATAGTACGTGACTCTCCCGCGGATAATTTTTTTTTTTTAATTTTTAAATATTAAACTAATTAGAAAAGCATGTTTCAGTCATTGATAAAAAAAAAACATGTTTTATGTTTTTTTATATCTTTATTTTCTACCTTTTAATTTACTAAATAAACTTTTTTCATGTGATATATTTTTGTTGTTTGTGTTCTTTCATTATTTTTTTATTTTTATTTTTTTGAGAAAAAAAAATTAAAAATGAGCAAGTTTACATATATATTTTTAAATCTATTTTTTTGAATTATTATTATTTTTTATTTGTGGTTAATTTTTTATTTATTAGTAGTTTTGTTTGATAAATATTATTGTTATTAGTCTCATGGGTTATGGCTTATGGGTGGAGTTTTTTTTAAAGGAATTTTCTATCAATTAAAGTATAAAAAGATTTTTTTTTGCAATTTAATTTTTTCATAGTATTATTTTTTCTTGAAAAATAATTTGATCATAATATTGGGTTTTTTTTAATTTAAATTATTTTTATTTTATAATGAAATGACTTAATTGTGTTGATTAATGATAGGTTAATATTGTTTAAAGAGAATATGTAAATATTTTTGTGTGTGAATATAATTCAATTATTTTTAATTGTCAAGTGTATGTTTATTGTTATTAGTGTAGTTTTATTACAAATTATTAATTGATTGACAATGTAATAATAGAAAATGACATTCAATGGTTGAATTTTGAAATCTTAATCGTTTTATCTAAAAATATTTTTTGCCGTCAAATGTTTTTTAGATTTATTAAATTAAATTGATCCAATTTTTTTTTGAAGATTCCGTTAACCAATATTTGCAAAAAAAAATTGTGACAAAGAAAATTTTAAAAGGTAAAAAATAATTAGTTTCTTGCCATGTCATAATACTTTTTGTCGTGTTATAATTGTTTTTGTGAGAGTGATTGTGGAGATGACACCTAAGCATATTCTCACAAATCAATTCTCAATTAATATATAAGAGATGTCAAATTATTTTAGCTAACCAAACTTAAGGAGCACTCTAGGGTTTGTGCCTCTCACAGAACAACAAGTCTACTACAATCTCTCTTCTCTTTTCTTATCTTCTCCATGGGCGAGTCTAGCCAGACATCATACATAAATGTTTTCCTTAAGACAGAGCGAGAAGATAATTTGGAGACCAAATCTTATGGTTGATCTTCTTCAACGGGTCGAAGCAAAGGTGGATTTGTTGGCGACAAAGGTTGACCTACAGGCGGTTTTGATGTCGGACAAGGGCAAGGCCGGCTCTGACCTAACGCCAGTGACGCATCCGGCGTTAGGCATCAATATAGCTTATTAATTTTAAGGGCATCATTTTCTTAAAAGTTCTTTGTATCCTAGTGGTAAAACATAAAAAGTGTTTGCAACAGGTGTTGAGTTCAAATCCTAGGTTATGAAATATAAGTAATTTTTTTTATTTGTATTTATAAAAGGACATCAAAAATTTTTTGGGCTTTAGGCAGCCCAATACTCAGGGCCGGCCCTGGACAAGGGTAATAAGAATTTTGGTGACAATATGAATCCTTTTACCAAGGCAGCTGCTAAAGATTTTTCATCATCAGAATTTGGTTTTGGTATCCCTAAATCATCAGAATTTGGTGTCCCTTTCCCATCTTCATATAGTCATGAAGTGCTTCCTGAATGGAGCAAGAGAGTTCCATACACTCCTCCACAAAGCGGAATATTTGGTGGTTATGATCATGATCAAACGATCATCGTTAAAGGATTTGTCTCTTCCCTTCCTGAGTATCAAATCAAGAGCGCATTGAGTCAATATTTCAGCTCATGTGGAGAGATTACAAGCGTTGATGTTCCAATAGACCAAGTCTCCGGTGTGGTCATAAGATGTGCTTTCATTCAGCTAAAGAAAGGAGTAGAGAAGGCTTTGAAACTCAGTGGAAGTTACTTGGGAGGATGGAAACTTGTAGTTGAAAAGGCTACACCGATAAGTGACGTTGGTGGCCCTTTTGGTCCTTCAGGCAGAGGAGGTCCTTGGGCTTATCCCTACCGTTGTAACGGTCTCGACCATTGTTACCACTGTTGAGGTTTTGGTGGCGGATGAAGAGATGGTTCTATAGGAAAGGAGACTTGCCTTCATCGATTTTTTTTTTTTTTTGTACTTGTGATACAATGCAACATTTTCTTGTTATGGTTTTATTATGTTCTCTAGATAAGTTTATGTGAGAATTTGTTGTGTTAAAGAAAACTTTTTTTCTGAAAGAGACAAAAGTATCATGGAAACTAACTAGAGTCCTTAATTTCACAAGTCCTTATTATATAACACAATATTCATTACTTTCTCAAATACAAGCAGGAATACCATAGGACCTAAAAATGCGCTCTTAAAAGACAAGAATTGTTTCCGAATAAAACACAAACAATCAAAAAGCATTCTCAACACTTAGTTCATTGTTCTTGAGACACTCCTTGAGAACATCCAGAACTGAACCAAACTCTCTACCTTTATAACCTTCACCTGTGGATTCGCCAATCTACAAGCCATCTCCTTTAGGTTCTTTGAATGATAATCAATCTAACTCTGCGTAAACTTCAATCCGTGAGCCGTGCTCACCACCACGGTCCGATCATTCGCTTCAATAACTCAGCTTCATCAAAGCTGTCAAGGTCATACCATTATGTAGAGATATGAACATACGAGTGGAATCAGCAAGAATGTGTTGCATCCATCAACTCTTCTTCCGTATACACATACATCTTGTACCTTT
Organism: Arabis hirsuta; assembly: GCA_964056655.1. Taxonomy (NCBI): domain Eukaryota; kingdom Viridiplantae; phylum Streptophyta; class Magnoliopsida; order Brassicales; family Brassicaceae; genus Arabis; species Arabis hirsuta. The sequence goes on from OZ053304.1 coordinate 32,371,666, forward strand.
TCTAATAGGTGTCACCTCTTTGTAATTATTTTTGACATAGGCGTGAGCCATAAGGTTGTTTTTAATAAAATATGTTCGGTTAAAAAAAAAAAAAATTATCTTTGACATATTTTTTACATTCATTAAATATAGGGAAAAATTCAAATATATTTTAAATATCTCTTATGTCTATATTTACATTTTTATATTATACTAGATTTTATACCCACGCTACGCGTGGGTTTGTTTTATCGATGAGTTTAATATAAATTTGGATTTACTAATTTTTAAATTAGCAGGGATTGACATATACGGATGCAAAAATATAATGGTAAGAAAATGAAGCAATCGTAGAGAATTAGATAATTAATTTACGAATTTGTATTGTTAATTTGTATTTGTTCAATCCACACTTTATTGAAGTTAGTTGGCAGGCATATTCGGATTCTCTGTTTTTTTATTTAGACTATAAACATTCTACTCTCAATGTATTCCCTAGACCAAAGTCAAATGGGATCATTTGTAGATTTATATGTTTAAAATCAATTGATAATTATATAGCTGTTCTAATATGTGGAGTTTTAATCCAGACTCATGATACTTAAATTTTACTTTCTCATAGAAGATTAGCTTTGTTGAATATTTGCAACTACCACCATATGTCCAAAATCCATCAAAGACATTTCAACTTGAAAAGTTATTGATGATTATTAGTGTTTCAGATACCCTTTGATGATATAATCACACACAAAGCCAATCTAGTACGTGGTCCAACTAATTTTTAAGTATATTATACTCTCTCTGTTTTACTCTCAAACTCTAAATTACCTCTCATGATCCTTTTTTTTTCTTTGACAACAATCCATTGAGTCTCTAATTCAAATACTAAAGATATGCTAGACTAAATCTATTGATATCTGGCTAATTTTATCTCACTGGAACTAACTATTAAAGCACAATGTAGACACCAATCAATCAATGTAAAACAAATTCTATTATTTTATCTTTCTTACGACAACAAAATTCTAGCATTTGTAGTATAACATGTTTGCTCATCCACTCTATTCTCTTCTTTAACCATATTAACAATCTCTCAACTCTGCTATTATTCTCCACCTTTAGCTTCAAGCCATTAGATTTGTTATCAAACTTGTTTTATAGGTTGCCAGTAGCATTAAAAGAAAATAAATTTACTAATAAAATTTGATGATCTTTAATGTTAGGATTATCAAGTAAAATTCAATGTTTCCAATTTACTTGTAGTTTTAATTTAATATCCAATTATCCATATATTTTAGTTTATCCTTTTAAGAATTAAATGGAAAAGCTTGTAAAAATAGAAAAAACTGAACTTAAAAAAAATAGAAATTTTCTATTAAAAAAGAAAATTAACTTGTAATAAATGCTTTACAAAAATAAAAGTTCTCTATAAACCAAAAAAATTAATATAATTTTAAATGTTGATATAGACAATAGTTGTTGGTTTCAAAATATTCTGATTTCACATTTAGCACAAAGTAATGTCTACGTTACAACAAAATTATGTGTAGCTAAAGCAAAAAAACAGAAATGCTTTACAAAAATAAAAGTTCTCTATAAACAAAAAAAAATTATCATAATTTTAAATGTTGATATGGAATATAGTTGTTGGTTTCAAAATATTCTGATTTCACATTAAGCACAAAGTAATCTCTACGTTACAATAAAATTATTTGTAGCTAAAGCAAAAAAAAGGTAAAAATTTAAACCTTAGAAGTTTGAACATAGGCTGTTGATCTCAAAAGAAGTTTGAAACTCTATATCCATAGAGCTAAGTCTGAATGTAATAATAATGGCGCAACAATAGTATATGAGAGATTGTGTAACAATAGAGAATATGAAAAATTACGTCAATGAATAGCAAATATATGAGGAACAATGGGAAACGAAGAAAAAATAAAGAAACAAATTCACACCTCATGTTATAAAGAAAAAACTTACAAAACTAAAAAATATTTCACCATATAAAAAAAAAGTAACACTAAAGAAAAGTTACCAGCTAAGTTTTTGTTAGAATCGATGTTTTTATTATATTCGATGGATAAATTTTTTTTGAAAAAACTTACAAAAACAAAAACAAACCCAGAACAAATAATTAAAATTAAGAAGAAAACTACTCCATCTGTTTTTATATAATTGATTTTCTAGGATTTTCACACATATTAAGAAAATATATTAAATTGTAAATTTAAATGTATTATTTTTTGTGCTAAACAACTTTCTATAAATTTTAACCAATAGTAATTCAATAAAATCAATTAATATGTCTTGAAATTCACAATTCATCTTCATTACTTCATTAAAACTGCATAAAAATGTAAAACATCAATCTTTAAAAAAAAAAATTCTAAAACATTAAGTATTTGAAAACGGAGCGAGTATATCTTAAGTGTATTAGCAAAAGCAATGAACAAACGAATGGAGAAAAATAAACACCAACAAAAAAATCGTTAGAAACATCAGAACATAATATCAAACCTAAAAAAGATGAAAGCTGTAAAATTAGTTTTGCATTCAATCGATAAAGCAAAAATATATATATATATATATATATAAATTCGGGCAACACATATCTTCTGTAATAATCGAATAGAAAAAGAATATTTTCTATTTATCATAATACATATATTTCCTTTTTAATACTTTTTTGAATTCTAATTGTAATAGATTTTCTTGTTTGATAAATTATTTTCTATTTAACAACTCTAAGAAATTTTCCTAATTTGAGTATTTGACATAGCAACACTATTGATTGATTTAAATCATATGTGGACGGCTACGCGTGGGTTTATTTTATCGATGAGTCTAATATATATTTGGACTTGCTAATTTTTAAGTGATATATACATCGACGTATACGAATGCAAAAGTGCAATGGTAAAAAGATAAAAATATCATATATAATTAATTAATTACTTTACCATAAATAGTAATTTGTATCGGTTAGTAATTTATGATAAATACTAATTATAAATGATATTTCATGATCTTTTCTGTATATTTGGCAACAATTCACGAAGTCTGTGATTCAAATAGTAAAGTATGCAAGACTAAATCCATATATATTTTGGTTAATTCTATCCCACTAAAACTAAATATTAAAAGCATGTAATACACTTTTTCTATTATTTTATCCTTTTCTGTTGAGAAAATATTTTTTACTTTTATTAGTTGTGACAACAAAATTCTAGCATTTGTAGTTTGATATGTTTGCTCATCTACCTATTGTCATCTTTACCATATCAGCAATCTCTCAACTATCATTCTCCAATTTCAACTTCAAGCCATTAATTCTTTCATCGTGCTTGCTTTCTAGGATGATAATAACATTTGGCACTAATTGATGTTATGATTGTCAAATAAAATTCAATGTTTCTATTTTTTTTAGCTTTAATATCCATATATTCTATTTTACCCTTTTAAGAATTAAATAGAAAAGCTTATAAAAAATTTTCAAACTGAACTGGAAAAAAACAACAAAAATAAAATTAACTTATACTAAATGCTTTTAAAAATTAGAAATTTTCTATTCACAATAAAAAAAATTAGCTTAATTCTCAATTTTGATGTGGACTATAATTATTGACTATTTAAATTCTATGTATACTACCTTAACATCATGTAGGTTCAACCTTTTTTTCACTAATAAATTTTGACACTATTTGATGTTAAGATTATCAAGTAAAATTCAATGATTCTAATTTTTTTTAGCTTTAATCAAGTAGGTTCAACCTTTTTTCACTAATAAAATTTGACGCTATTTGATGTTAATATTATCAAGTAAAATTCAATGATTCCAATTTGCTATTAGCTTTAATCATACATAGATTATATTTTACCTTTTAATGATATATTTATTTTCTTATATGGAAAATTTTGTAAGAAAAATAAAATAAAACTTAAAATAAATAGAAGTTTTCTATTAACGATAAAAAAAAATTTAACTTACACTAAATGTTTAAAAAATAGAAGTTAATATCTTGAAAAAAAAATAGCCAAACTCATAATATGAATCTAACTATAAAGGACAAAAGTAGTTAATATTTTTATTTATTGTCAAAATCTATTATAACAACTGAATAATTGTTACCACAATTCAACTTCTGACTATCTTTCTTTCCATATTTTTGTGTGTAAACTCCTTCTTCCACCTTCTCAATATATTTTTAAAATATATTGTTAAAACTTTAGATTTAAGAAAATATATTATTTCTTTCCATATTTTTCACTCCGCCAAGTTGGATAACCAAACATGGTGGCACCTTTTAAATAATAGTATGATTGACAAAAAAAAGTTAATATTTTGTTATATTTAATAGAAAATCATGTCATAGTTTCCTTATCTCCTATGCTATTTCATATTATCAAAACTACATTACAATTAAGAATGTTTCCTAATTTATCCGATTAATGTAAATGTTGATGTGGACCAATAGAATTTTGTTTTTAAATCCTATGTTTTATAAAGATTATTTTTCCAACGGTAGCTAGGTGAAGCATGTTCGACGTTAGTTTATGGTGGTATTATAACAATAGCTAGATATAAACAAATAATATTTACTATATAGGTTTTTGTTCATGTTGACTGTTTCTTCAAATTCTGCAAAAGAACGGATTCTAAACTTTTGCCTTTCAATCAAGTGGCCACCATCAACGACCTTATACAACTTTCCTAGCAGGGTGAATTGGATAAAAAATTGTGAGAAGACACCATGTAGCTTGTCTTGTTATTAATGGCTAAATTTTTTATTTATCTTGTAGATTTCACCGGGTTTGATCTTTCCCTTATAGTAGCCTATTCGGTTTGCCGTAATGAATGCTTGGATCAAGATTAACTACATAAATTCATGTTAAAAAGAAGATGTGGAGATGAAGTGCTTACATAGAACCGAGAATTAATTTTCTTCTCCCAATAGTATTAGGAACTTTTGAATTTCCTTTTTCCAAAAATAATAGGAACTAATCCCGATTTTTTTTCCATGTTTAGTAGTACTTATCACTTTTTATATTAATTGGATACCGAAACTTAGTGTATAATATATGGGCTCCTATTATTATTAATCTACTATTTAATTGTTATTATTTCGTTTTTTAAGGAATATTAAAGAAAGAAAATATCGATTTTTAAATGAAAAGAAAATATTGAAAGAAATGAAATATCGATTTTTTTTTTTTTAAAATATTGAAAAAGGACATGTAGCTTTATGATTGGCATTATCAATTTAAAAAAAAATGAAACAACATTTAAATATGAATTGACAAAAATTAATTAATGACATGTCTAATACTGATTGGTTGATTTAAATCCTACGTGGACGGCCTTATGAGATAGTAGCTTCAACTTTTATATAGTATAGATTTTGTCCATTTCACAAAATTACTTCAATCACAATTTTTTTTTTTTTTAGAACCCAATGAGTCCTCTCTCCCATCAAAATATTGACACATATTTTATAAGTAATTTATATTTTTGTGATAAATCATATTTTCTATAGATAAGAATTTAGTAAAATGATGTATAGTTTTATTATTTTTATAAATAATAATAACTAATTAATACAATTAAATATAGTTATTATTTAAGATGTAATTTGATAAGTTTAAAAGTATTAATGAAATTTAACATAATTTTAAAAATTAAATAGCATTAAAAATATTAATGAGATATTTAATGAGTTAATGAGTATCTCATCAATAAAGATAGTATTAAGCCCTGTTCGGAATCGCGTGCTAGGCGTGAGTCGGATGCTCGGTTCGGGCCTAGCGTTTTTTGCATAAATCGAATTTAAATCGGAGAGTATTCGGGGAATAGTTTTTTGTACAATTTAATATTTTCTTAAGTATTTTTATACAAAACACATGAAAATTAAAATTAATCATTGGCCCTTATATATGACTAAATACTTGAACAATATTGACAGCCCATTAAGTAAGTTCAAAGTCGTGAAAAGTATTGTGTAAATTAACTATTATCTGCTTTAAACTCAAATGATACGTACGTTCAAAATTGAAATGAAAAAACAGAATGTACAAGTAAATTGAAAAGTTACTAAGTCTTTGAGTAAATTAAAAACACGGCATAATTTCTTGTAAAGCCCAATTAGGCCCAAAGAGAATCATATCACTTCTCTTCATCAAACCTTTCCGCCGAACGAAAACCGTTCCTTATCGCCGCCGTCTCCGTTGTTCAGTTGTCTTCATCGTTGTTGCTTCTTAAAACGAGATCTCTAAACCTCAATAGCTTCGAAAACCCAGTCGAATTGCTTTTCAAAATCCGGTGGATTTGCTTATTAATCGCCGGTTTTTGTTAAACCGCGGTTAAAATTCGGTATGCCGCCTATTGCTTCCGATCAACCCCATCTCGCCACGGTGACCCACCGCCGACCGGATTCTCGACCGCCGAATCAGCAACTCGACCTAGTTTTCGAACAAGGGTGAGATATCTAAAATAAGTTAAATATATTAATATTGAATTATGCTAGATATCTCCATAATCAATAGAGATGCTTTAAGGTCAACACTCTTCTGCTGACGAGATCTAGGTATGATGTAGTTTGGGGCCGACGCTATAACTATTGATGGATACGTTTTGATAACCTTTCTGACTTAATTAGCGTTTTCTCTAAGCTACATTTCAAGTATATATATGTCTTAAACTGATACATTTTGTTTATCATAATATATACATTAAGAAGCAGGCTTTTTGCCTCTCATAGTCGCTCTTCTCGATGGCTCTACCTTTGTATAACCTAGAAGATGATTTGGAGGCCCAAGTAAACATGAAGAATCAGATGAAAGACTTGAATGACATTAAGGAGACAATGAAAGGATTGGCTGATTGTCTTCAACGGATCGAAGCAAAGGTGGATAAGTTGGAGACAAAAACTGATCGTCTTTCGTGGATCGAATCAAAGGTGGAGGTCCTTTGTCTTCTAACTTCCGTGATGGTGGCAGTGGAGGTCCTTTGTTTTCTAACTTCCCTGACAGTGGAGGTCCTTCGTCTTCTAACAACCGTGATGGTGGCAATGGAGGTCCTTGGTCTTATAACAACCGTTGTGGTGGTTGCGGATTTTGTGGCTACTGTTGAGGTATTGATGGCGGAGGAAGAGACAATGCTCGTGGAAGCAGACCTAGTTTTACTCATTCATGTAGAAGACTACCATGAAGCTCTTTAGTGTTTTAAAGTTGTGATACAATGCAACTCTTTCCATTGCTTTGTTAAGTCTTTTTTCGCAGGAATTTTAATAATAAGCCCAATTTTGACTACTTTTGGTGTTAAATAACAAAAAATAAAATAAACAGATGTTTTCCTTCTGAAAAGAGTTTAATTGTAGAAAAAAAATGATGAGGTCGTCAGTATTTGGTAGAGCACATGTAAAAGTCAAATCCGTATGTACATTGATGTGACTCTAGCGAGTATCACGGAACTAACCAATCCAAAGAAAACAATTTCATTAGCTATTCATAGAACCTGAAAACGCCCTAGAAACAAGACTTGTTGCGGAAGAAACACAAACAAGCAAAGCATTTTCAACACTTAGATTAATTGTTCCTGAGATACTCCTTGAGAACATTCATAACCGAACGAAACTCTGCTTTAACCTTCACCGGTGGATGTTAAACTCTGCTTTTTCCTTCTTTAGTTAAGTTTATGTGAGAATGTTAAGGTTTTTCTTATCGCAATTTCATTACTTTCTCTTAAGTAGAAGCAGCAATAACATAGAACCTAAAGATGCCTCAATAGAGACAAGAATTGTTGTCGGAAAAATCACAAACGAATCACTCTCAACACTTGTTCTTGAGACACTCCTTGAGATTCTCAACCATCAACTATTCTTCCGTACCTTCTTCAACTATTCCATTAGATTTCTTTGATGCATACACATACATCTTGTACCTTTTTCTTACATATAAAAGGCGTGTTACCTCTTTGTAAATTATCTTTGACATATTTTTACATTCCTTATAACTACAGGGAAAAAGTTCAAATATATTCAAAAACTAATTATCTCTTATGTCTATATTGACATTTTTATATTATATTTAGCCATTTCACAAAATTACTTGAGTCATAACAAAATATTGACACAAGTCATTTTGTAAGTGGTTCATATTTTTGTGATAAATCATATTCTTTATAAGAATATTAATTAAATAGTTTATATGTAGTTGTATTATATTTTATATTTTTTATAAATCATAAAATAAATTTATCTATATACCAAACTCAATTATGCAAAAATTAATATTATACATTAATATTATTTTCAATTGATAGTACTTAACGTTAATACAAAATATTAAGTTAATACTATTAATTAAAATTTAACATGATTTTCTAAAATTAAATAACATTAAGAATATTAATGAAATTTTTAATGAGTATCTCGTCAATGGATATAGTATTTGGTAACGAGACACCTAAAATAAGCTAAATATATTAATAATATATTAGTTAGATCATATACATAATCAATAGAGATGCTTTAAGGCCAACATTTTTTTGTTGATGAAACTTAGGCATGATGTAGCGTGGGGCCAACGCTATAACTATTAATGGATACGTTGTGATAACTTTCCTGACTATATATATGTCTTAAACTGATATATTTTGTTTATTTCTCAAACTATTCCTTGAATTCGGTATTCTTTGTGATTCTAGTCGCTCTTCTCTTTTCTTCTCGATGGCTCTACCTTTGAACAAAGTTAAGAGAGGCCTAGAAGATGATTTTGAGACCAAAGTAAATGTGAAGAATCAGATGAAAGACTTGAATGACATTAAGGAGACTATGAAAGGATTAACTGATCGTGTGGGGCGGATCGAAGCAACGGTGGATTTGTTGGCGACTAAGGGTAAGAATCTTTTTGACAATAAGAATCATTTTAAAACTGCTTTTAACAGTGCAGATGCTAAAACCGGTTATGAGATGAAACCAGAATTTTCTAGCTCCTTTGCATCTTCAGATAATCGTCGTGAAGCTCGTGATGCATACACTCCTCCACAAAGCGGAATATTTGGTGGCCGTGATGATCAAACGATTATCGTTAAAGGATTTGACTCTTGCCTTCCTGAATTTCATATCAAGAGCTTATTGACTCATTATTTCAGTTCATGTGGAGTGGTTATAAGCGTTGTTATTCCAACAGACCAAGAAACTGGTGCGGCCATAGGATGTGCTTACATTCGTCTAATGGAAGGCGTAGAGAATGCTTTGAAACTTAGTGGAAGTTACTTGAGAGGATGGAAACTTGTAGTTGAAAAGGCTACACCGTTAAGTGACGTTGGTGGCCGTTTTGATCCTTCAGGCAGAGGAGGTGGTTGGGTTTATCCCTACCGCAACGGTCTTGGCCATTGTCCCACCTGTTGAGATTTTGGTGGCGGAAGAAGAGACGGCTCTATAGGAAAGAAGACTTGCCTCATGGTTATTCCACTAGATTTCTTTGATGCATACACATACATCTTATACCTTTTTCTTACATTTAAAAGGTGTCACCTCTTTGTAATTATCTTTGACATATTTTTACATTCCTTGTAAATATAGATAAAAAAAAAAAAGTTAAGATATATTCCAAAACTAATTATCTCTTATGTCTATATTGACATTTTTTAATTATATTTGGCCATTTCACAAAATTACTTCTTTTTTTTTCTAACAAAAGCCTTAGGGTTTATTGGTTTTGGTATTTTAAAGATTTGGAATTTCATGCCAAATCATATGTTATTCAATCAATCATTTTAAAATCTTCTTTGAAATCTAGTGTTATTCAATTTGTGATTCTCAAATACAATTTCAAATCAAGTATTATTCAATACTAAGGAGTTAAACATGGATTTGATTTGATAGTGAATTTTAATGGATTTGAGAATGATTCAATACAAAGGTTGAAATCTTTACCCAAACCTTGTTATTTTGAATTGGATTTGACAAAACAAACTATTGGAGTCACAATCTTCTCAAAACACACCTCATATATTTTCATATCATCCCATATATCTACAATTCTTCATTCCAATGTATGATAAAATTCAATATTCCAAAGTTGTTATGTTTCTATGGTATAACTACTTTTTCATGATTTCATGCATAAATAAAAATTGACTTTAATTAAATAATAAATTATTGAAGAGCAAATTGCAAGTTTTTTTATAAAAAAAGTTATTGTTTATAACATAATACTTAATATAAGCCAATTTTATTTATTTTACAATGTGTTGTTATATCTAACTTCAATTTACTTGGTTTTCAAATCCATTTCATTTGATTTCTAAATCCTCCTTGATTCTTAAATCCACTTGATTTGATTTTTAAATCCAATTTATTGATTTTGAAACCTATATAGATTTCCAAATACTCATAGATTTCCAAATTCATTAAAATTCATGAACCAATAAATCCCCCTAATACAACCGTTTTTAAAATAAAAGCCTCTTAATACAACCGTTTTTAAAATAAAAGCTTTAACACGACCATCTTTAAAACATCCAACCAAAGATAATCTTTTTTGGGATCAGGAACATGAGTTTCTGCTTCACCTGCTCAATATCCTTGGCTTTGCCTCGACTTTTACCTAACAGCGATCTTCAAAAGACTTCTTCCTCTCTTGAACTGTTCTTCTCCATCTCTACACTGGTTTACAACTGCAAAACCATGTTCTCTCTTCTGTCCCTTAGAACTCGCATCCTTTAGCATCTCTTCGAGTGGTGGAATGGAGGTCCTTGCTCCTTTCTCTACTACAGCAAGAACAAGTTTCATCGCAACTACTACATTGTCGAGGCAAGAATAGACAAGAGTTGGAGGGACTTGACATATCATATCCCAAAATACACTTGCTAAGATCATTCAAGGAAGGTTTTTCAAGGGTTAGAGAACCAGAATAGTCATAGGTAAATACAAGCGAAGTATATATAGCCCTTGTGTGGTCCATCTTCAATAATACTGTTAAAACCTTGTTCAAACCGTGACCTACCACAATAGTTTATGTGGAAACTAACATGCACAATATTTCCTGTATATCTGCCACAGATAAAAAAGTAGCATCATCAAGTATTTGAGAAGTGAGTCCGGTGATATCAGTCCTCAAGTGAGAAATGGGTTGATTCGGTTTCACAAATTCGTCGAGAATCACCTTGAAAACACGGTCAACTGCAACAACTCTAATAGGAGCTCCACTCCCATCTTCACAAAGCACCATATCATAACAGAGTGAAATCATTTCAGTTTTGCACTTGTTCCTTCCAGTCTCCGTCACAAGCAAGTCCTCAGGGTTATTATGTGGGGAAATATAGTACTCTAGAGGATGGTCATCTCGGATAAGAGTCATCCGAACAAGCTGCTGCTCAACAGTTTCGCTGTGAGACAACTTCTTTGAATAATGGTGACGAAGAACACGGCTAGGGCTCGTAAGCCAAGCCATTAACAGCTGCACATCCTCTTTCTTGTTTAGTGTAGTGAGGAAAGCAATTGAAGCAGATGGTCCTCGAAACGAAGGACAAGGAAACATATGTCTATACTTTCATAAATTGCTTCCATGTCCCATTGTGGCCTTCCAAACCTCGAGTACGTACCATGTGCATCAACTTTAGAAGCTCGTCTTTATAAAGTTTGGCTAGTAGTAATTACATCGCCGATTCTGACAGCCATGGCCGGTCCTGAAATTTTGGCTGGGGCCCAAAGCCAAAAAAAAAAATTGGGTTTTAAGATAAAGTTATAAAAATGAGAGTAATTATTAAGATTTAAAAGATTTAGGGGTCTTTTTGCAAAAACCAAAAAATCATAGTGAAAAAATCAGATTTTTTTGGGGGCCCTAGGCCCAAGGCTCATTGGCATTGGCCCAGGGTCGACCCTACTAACAACGTTCATTTATAAAAACAAGAACAAGAACCGTTTCTCCCTCTTTTCCCTTCTCTCTCCTTCTTTTTGTTTGTTTATTATTATTTTAATTAAGGATATCTAATTAAGATACTTTGATGGAGATGCTTTTATAGTAAAAAAACTGACTATAAATCATATGGGCATTACTATCCTACGACGTTCACAAAATTGCTTCAATCGCAATTTCTTTTCAGAACCCCGTAAGAATCTCTTTCTCATCAAAATATTGACACGACATTTTATCAGTGGTTCATATTTTTGTGATAAATCATATTCTTTATCGTTAAAATATTAATTAAATAGTTTATATGTAATTATTTTATGTATTTTATATTTTATAAATAATAAAATAAATTTATTTATATATCAAGCTTAGTTATGCAAAAATTTAACTTATACATTAATATTATTTTCTATTGATAGTACTTAAGTTAATACAAAATATCAAAATAATATAATTTTAGTTAGTATACAATAATATAATAATTTAATTTTGATTAAAAGTTATATTTTCATATATGTTGATAAACATTTTGATATTTTAATAAAATCATGTATAAATTATTGCTATTAAGATGTATTAAAAATTATAATTTTATGATTGTTACTTTTATAATTAAATATAACTAATTAATACAATTGAATATATTTAAAATGTAATTTGATATGTTTAAGAGAAATTTCAAAAAATGCCACTTTTCAAATGCCACTTTTCAAATGCCACTTTACAAAAATACATAAATAAAATTTAACATAGTTTTTAAAATTGAATAACATTAAAAATATTAATGAGATATTTAGTGAGTATCTCATGAATAAAGGTAGTATTTAGTGAGAAACCTAAAATAAGCTAAAGTTAGATATCCATAATCAATAGAAATGCTCTAAGGCCAACACTTTTCTGTTAATGAGATCTAATGTAGCGGTGGGGCCGATAAGTATTGATGGATACGTTTTGATAAGTTTTCTGACTTAATTAGCGTTTTCTCTAAGCTAAATTCCAACTACAGTATATATATATATATGTCTTAAACTGATACATTTTGTTTATCATAATATATACAATAAGAAGCAGGTTTTTTTGCCTCTCGGAAACCCATAGTCGCTCTTCTCTTTTCTTTTCGATGGCTCTACCTTTTAAGTGGCAATAGTATAAACAAGGTCAAGGAATGTGACGGTGAGAAGAACAAAAACAAAAGAGGAAAGATATCACAATGAACTAACTTTTACTAAGTTGCAAAATTGTCGGTACGCATCACATCTTAACCTCGATGATCGTGTTCTCACTGGTTTACAACCGAAACCGGCAATCATAGCGGATTTTTCAACAAAAAACAGAGATGAAACTTATCAAGAGGATATTCTCGATGATATGTATCGTCTGGATTTATCAAACAACCAATTATCGGGTGAGATTCCAGTTGAGATTGGAGACCTTCATAGCATAAGATCTTTGAATTTTTCAAACAACAACCTCACAAGCTCCATACCATGTAGCATTTCAAAGCTCAAGGATTTAAAGAGCCTTCATCTGTCCAGCAACAAGCTCGATGGAAACATCCCTCCTCAGCTAGCTGGCCTCAACAGTTTAGGTTACTTCAATGTCTCATGCAACAACTTGTCAGGTGAAATCCCTCTCAGTGGCCATCTTCTTACCTTTGGGGAAATGAGTTATATAGGCAATGTTCATCTCTGTGGCCTTCCTACCTATAAAAGTTGCAACCCAGTGCCAAAGCCAAGTGCATCGAAGCAGGCCAAAGAGGAAAACGAAGAGGGTGATGGTGTGATAGACATGTTGTGATTTTATTGGACTTGTGGTGCAGTTTACATCTCCGCATTATTGGCTTTGTCTGCGTTTCTCTTCATAGACTCACGATGGTCTAGAGAATGGTTTTATCGGGTGGATCTCTTGGTTCATCATCTTCATCGTTTCAAGGGTCATCTCGTCTCCAACTGATTCAGCGGGTCAGCCAAAGTACACCATATACATACTCCTCTGTTTGAAAGTTGTCACAGTTAGGTGTTATTTGTGTTGTATTATGTATGAATAAGGACAATGATCTAAATATTAAACAAAGATTTACAAAGTCCTTGATACGGTTCATGTCAGAATATTCGGGCCTCACAAGCCCAATATAGCCCAGTAAACACATAACTGCCGAAAAGAGCTACACTTGAAAATTGAAATGCGTCTAGACTTTTCTGGATTCGTCTCTATGTGAAGTTTTGAGAATTTGGGATCCGAAAAATCCAGAAGCTCTGGAGTTTTCTTTTGTCACCACCATAAATATGTCATCAGACTCAATTGCATTCCTCAGAAATCGAAATCGAAAATCATTCAAAGCATTTCGTAAACAAAATCTCCTCGAAATCATATCAATCAATCGAGAATGTCGCTGATTCCAAGCTTCTTCGACAACAGGAGAAACAACAACAACATGTTCGATCCCTTCTCACTCGACGTTTGGGATCCATTCAAGGATCTTCCATCATTCTCTTCTTCGGCGATACCGAACGCACGTGTGGACTGGAAAGAGACGGCGGAGGCGCACGTGTTCAAGGCGGATCTGCCGGGGATGAAGAAAGAAGAGGTTAAAGTGGAGGTAGAGGACGACAGTGTGCTCAAGATCAGCGGAGAGAGACACGTGGAGAAGGAAGACAAGAAGGACACGTGGCATCGGGTTGAGAGATCGAGCGGGCAATTCTCGAGGAAGTTCAGGTTGCCGGAGAATGTGAAGATGGACCAATTGAAGGCTTCAATGGAGAACGGAGTTTTGACAGTGACGGTGCCTAAAGCGGAGACGACGAAGAAGTCACAAGTTAAGTCTATTGACATCTCTGGCTAAGCCAAATTTAACTTCATGTGTTTCTCTGTTCCATGTTTCTAGTCCTCTGGATCTTTTGAGTCTCGAGTATTGACTTTGTGTGTGCCTCTGAGTTTTTTGTTCTGGATATCTGTTGTTCGTTTACATGAAGTTCCTATGTGTTGTGTTGGCATGAAATTTCTATGTATTGTGTTGGTGATGTAACATGAAGTTTAAAGAAATAATGGCTTTTTACAACTGTTAGTGCTTCTTATAATCAAAATTCTCGTTTTTCCAATTGCTCTTTCGATGATTTTTACCGTTTAAACAGTTATTTCTTGTTTTAGATTGTCATGATTTGGAAGAGGCTATAGTGCATTACATTCTTCATCACAAGATGATACGATGTTTTGAAGTCATGGGTCAATCTTTCATTGGTTTGGACTTTTTTTCTGTTGCAACTCAAGTCGTGTCTCAAGAGTCCCCAAGAAGAAAGTATTCTCAAGTCATGGAGTCATGATGGTAGTAACAGTGCACTGACGCTACTGGTGGCCACATCGTACTATGACTAACAAGAGGATGACCAAGGGAGACATTGGTATGCAGGCTTAATCAGTTTCAGAGGGTTGGAAGCATTAGATTTAAATAGCAATATTATAAAGGACTTTAAAGCTGGTGATGGTGAGAGGAACAAAATACTTTAAGAGGTTCGTTTTGGTTTATAACACCCTCTAATGATATCATCGTGTGTTGCGTATAACTAAGAGGCCCATCTAAGTTTGTTAGTGAAATAGAATAGAAACAGATAATGATAAGGATTCTGAATGTTCTTT
Source organism: Arabis hirsuta (assembly GCA_964056655.1). Classification (NCBI taxonomy): domain Eukaryota; kingdom Viridiplantae; phylum Streptophyta; class Magnoliopsida; order Brassicales; family Brassicaceae; genus Arabis; species Arabis hirsuta. The sequence goes on from OZ053304.1 coordinate 32,387,194, forward strand.
GGTTTGCTGAAAATGTTTCGTTATTCTAGATGCCTCATGGAGCAGGCAAGACTTTTTTTATTTATTTATCCATCCTTCCAATTGCATGTGTTGTGCTTTCATCTTTACAAGTATTGAGTCTTGCGTATAACCAATTATCGCCAACCCCCAAAACGTGAAATAGTACAAACAAATTCTCATCTTTACAAAACAGTTTTTTTTTTTTTTTTTTTTTTTTTTTTTTTTTTTTTTTTTTTCACACAAAACTGTTTAATATTCTCTTTAATATACTTCATTATCGTATTATATATATTATATGTTTTTCTTTGATAAAATACAAACAAAAAAAGTTGAGATAGACAGAAATAGACAAATGTGTTAATTAGATTCCACTCTGATTGTCATGATATGGAGTACTTCAAGTAGACCCAAGTTTCTTGAAAAATCTTCTTGCCCAAATCACACGGTTCATCACAATATATGTTGTTGATGGTTAAGTCAAGGCTCAATCTTTATTGATTTTCATGGTGTTATTCTGACCACTGAATAATCTGTCACAAGATGGGTAATGTCTTTAAACTCTAATTTTACTTTAATATATAAAGGCCAAATCTCTCCAACTCCTGAAAACATGGAAGAAAAAATGCGAAAATACGAGTGAAGCTGGTGGTGGGTTAAGGAGAAGAAGCATATTACTTTGGTGTTCATCACCATAACAATGATACTTCAATTCCAAATCAAAGAATGTGTAGGCTGTTTGGAAGCTGAAAGGATTGGTCTGTTGCAACTCAAGTCGTATTTCAACTCTCTTCTTCCTAGTCCTCATGAGGAAGTTATTCTCAAGTCATGGAGTGACTATGATCCTAAGAGTGACTGCTGCCTTTGGGAGAGGGTAAACTGCAGTGACACTATTGGTGGCCACATCGTCCACCTCTCAATGAATGAAATCTTTCTCGATGATGTTTTGGACTTGATTTCTCTAAATCTGTCTCTAAATCTGTCTTTGCTCCATAGCTCTCCTCAACTCAAAAGCCTTGACTTTTCTACGAATTGGTTCAGTCACTTGTTTGATCCCTCCCATGGTACGTCTTTGCCTCTTTTCAAAGATGCTCAGGACCCTCAATCTTTTTCGCAATACACTGGAAGGTGTCTCTCCTTGGAATGGTAATCAATGATCTCTTTGATTTTCTTAATTTCTCACAGTAACGTTGAACCAAAGAACAAATCGGAAAGATATTGATCAATTCTAGAACCTCCACATTGCAAAAAAAAAAATTCTAGAGCCTCCATAACCTACCAAAATATCTGAGTCCCCAATACTGTATTTTGAATAGCATGTTTATAGTCTACCGAAACAATGGATATGCGTGCTCTCTACTTGAGAGATTTCTAGATTAATATATTAAGTATGTGGCAATCATCCACTCTTGAGCTAGTTTTTGGGTGTGAGTTAGGCCCATTACGAATAACTATCTTTGTACTTGATGAAAACTTATGAGATGTTTTTGAATAATGATTTAATCTCTCGAAAGCTTCTTTGGTTCTGGTGTGCAGGTTTAATCTTGTAGAGTTAAAAGTCTTGAGCTTGGCAGGCAATTACTTCAACCACACTCGATCTATTGAAGGCAAGTGTGAGTAAATTATTCGTGCAAGAAGGGACTAACTTCTCAAAAATGGAAACTGAATTTATAATATTTGGCTTGATAATAAGAATGAAAATTGTGTTGGTGCAGTACTCAAAGATATGCCAAAGTTGCAAGAACTGGATCTATCTGACAATAAATTCACCAACTTGGACAGGTTAGGTAAGATGGTGATCGAACAGAAAACTCTTTTGCTCTAAACCACAATTGTTTCGAACATTCCATTTTAATCCATATACGGAAGTGAGGAGAATCTAATTAGAATAAAGATTGAAGGTTAATTTGTTCAACAAATCCAAGTATCTTCTATTACTATTGTAGACCTCTGCACCGATGAGCATAACTAACCTATCTAGGTCGGTTAGTGAAATACAGTATAAGCAGATTGTGATAGAATTCTGAATATTGTTTGGTTTGGGAATATTTTCGTTATTCTAGAGGCCTAATGGAGTAGGCAAGGCTTTTTAATTTTGTTTACCTATCCTTTTAATTGCAGGTTTAATGTTTCCTTCATCTTTACAAGTATTGGATCTCTCAATGAATAAATTTTCTTCAACCCTCAAAGGTTAAATTTTAGAAATCATTCATTATCTTTCCAACTGAGTTTCTCCATGGATATTTTGGGACAACAATTCTTATTTTGAATAATTTCAGGCTTCTCAAATATTTGCACATTAATGAACCTCCGAGAGCTGAATTTAAGACGAAATGCTTTCACAACTATGCCATATTGTCTCGATAATTTGAGCCGTCTCCTAACTCTTGATCTATTGTACAACCAATTAAACGGAAACTTATCTTCCTTTGTGTCTGGTCTACCATCAACGCTTGAGTATTCGTCACTTCTTCACAACAACTTCAATGGTTCGTTCTGGTTCAGTTCACTGGTCAATCACACAAGACTCACAGTATTTAAATTGTCATCAGAAGTTGGTACGATCCAAGATCTGACTGAGGGCTCGTGGGTTCCACTATTTCAGCTAAAGAAGGTAGAGTTACAGAATGTCAATCTTGGCAGCATAATTCATGGCTTTCTTGTTCATCAGCATGACTTGTGCTACGTTGATCTCTCACATAACAACTTGACAGGAGCATTTCCGACTTGGCTTGTGCAGAATAACACAAGGCTGCAGATGCTTTTACTGAAAAGCAATTTCTTGACTAAGCTTCAACTGCCTAAGCTTGTTCATGGCTTGCAATTTCTCGATATCTCGAGTAATATGATACAAGATTCAGTTCAAGAAGACATAGGGAATGCCTTTCCGAAGTTGAGGTATATGAATTTTGCTTCAAATCGTTTTCATGGAACCATTCCATCTTCAACAGACGAGATGAAAAGTCTAGAAGCTTTGGACGTGTCTTCTCATGGTCTATCTGGGGAGCTACCTAAAACAGTTTTAAGTGGTTGCTACTTCTTGATGGTTCTAAAGCTCTCCAACAACCAGTTCCAGGGGAGACTTGGAGAAGGTTTGGTGCCTTTGTTGAACTCAAAGAACATAAGATTTCTAGACGTATCAGATAATAGTTTTTCCGGCTCCCTTCCACTCTCGATTGGTAAAATGTCAATCCTTATGCACCTATACATGAGCACAAATCAGCTGACAGGTTCGTTTCCTCGTCATTTACAGAATTTGTCAAGGCTTCTGGTTATAGACATCTCACATAATAGATTGTGTGGTTCTATACCAAGGAATCTTGATTTTCCATGGCTTTTAGAATTAAGATTACAGAGCAATGGGTTTATGGGCTCAATTCCAGACAGTTTATTCGAGGCTGAGCAATTAGAGGTGCTTGATTTGGGGAACAACAATTTTTCTGGAAAGATTATGATGAACACTAATGGCAAGAGATCTAATTTATGTGTTCTTATTCTACGTAACAACAGCTTACGGAGTCATATCCCTAAGAAAATATGCCAACTGAGTAAAGTTAGTATCATGGACTTATCTCACAATAAATTCAAAGGCGCCATTCCATCATGTTTGGGTAACATGTCTTTTGGTGTAGAAAAATATTATCTTACCTTGAGTATGTACGAGCAAGGCACTACAGTCTTTCCACGTTGTCAATACGCATCACATCTTCCCAACTTTGAGGGTGCTGAGCTTTATGACCAAACACCAGTGACCATCGTAGATTTTTCATCGAAAAACAGAGATGAAGCTTATCAAGGGGATATTCTCGATGTTATGTATGGTCTGGATTTGTCAAGCAACCAGTTATCAGGTGAGATTTCAGTTGGGATTGGAAACCTTGAGAGCATAAGATCTTTGAATTTGTCAAACAACCACCTTACACGCTCCATACCAGATATCATTTCAAAGCTCAAGGATTTGGAGAGTCTTGATCTGTCCAACAACAAGCTAGATGGACACATCCCTCCCCAGCTTGCTAACCTCGATAGTTTAGGGGTTTTCAACGTCTCATGCAACAATTTATCAGATGAAATCCCTTTCAAAGGCCATTTTGTAACATTTGATGAAAAGAGTTACATAGGCAATGCTCATCTATGTGGTCGTCTTACCATTAGCAGTTGCTATCTAGTCTCAGAGCCAAGTGCATCGAAGCAGGCCAAAGAGGACGAAGAAGATGGTGATGATGTGATAGACATGGTGTGGTTTTATTGGACTTGTGGTGCAGTCTACATCTCCACATTATTGGCCTTGTTTGTGTTCCTCTGCATAGACTCACGTTGGTCCCATGAATGGTTTTATCAGGTCGATCTATTGATTCATCATCTTCAACGCTTCAAAGATCGTTTTGTCTCCAACTGAGTCACCTCAATACTCTATTAATTATCTACTTCTCTTTGTTAAAAAGTTGCCATGTTTAGTGTTATTTGTGTTGTATTATGTATTTATGTTTGAATAACGACAATCTTAATATCTTATGATCGTCATGTATGTTAAAATCAACCCCAAACAATACTAATGGTTTTGAACAGTTCACTAATTTCTACTTCGCTTATCATGGTTACAGAGATATCCCAGTTAAATTTGTACCCCTTTTTTTTGTCGTAAATTTGTACGTAAACGATATTGAATCCGTCTAGTGTATTTAAATTATTTTGACATTCTGGTATGGGAAGATTATATCTTTCGTGGTTAAACCAAAAAAATAATAATAATCCAGGATTAAAAACGAAATATATGGGTGTTTCCGTTTTCACCTCATGAGCACAAAACTCGCAACGTATTAGAGAAAAGAAACCGAGAAAATAGAAACAAGGGGAAAACAAAATTTAATTACACAAAAAAAACATTTCCATTCTCGATATCAAGAATGTGAGTTACTATGAACGACGTCAAGGAATGTAGAGAAGGCTTTGAAACTTAGTCGAAGTTACTTGGGAGGATGGAAACTTGTAGTTGAGAAGGCTACACCTATAAAAGATTTTGGTCGTTCAGGCAGAGAAGGTCAATGGCCTTATCCCTACCGTTGTGACGGTCTCGGCCATTGTACCGTCTGTTGAGGTTTTGGTGGCAGAAATGGTTCTATAGGAAGAAGAGTTGCCTTCATAGAGTTTTTTTTTTTTTTTTTGCTTTTGATACCATGAAACATTTATCTATCGGTGTTTTTTTCCCTTCTTTTGTTAAGTTTATGTGAGAATGTTAAGGTTTTCCTTATGTTCTCTAGTTAAGTTTATGTGATATATTGTTATAAAGTAAGCTTAATTTTGAGTGCTTTTGGTGTTAAAAAAAAAAAAAAAATTTGTTTCTTATGGAACTAACCAGACCTTCAATTTCGGTAAGACCCAAATAACGCAATTTCATTATTTCATTACTTTCTCTCAACTAGAAGCAGCAATATCATAGAACCTAAAGATGCATTCCTAGAGACCAGAATTGTTGTTTCGGAGAAACCACAAACAAATCAATTTCAACACTTAGATTCAATTCAGTTTTTGTGTGTTTACTTACAAATGCCTTATAACACGGACAACGAACTGACGGTCTTTATGTACTTTTCACATCTCTTTTGTGATCCTTCTAACTTCAATCGTTCGATCTTAATTAATACAATTTACTAGTATCAAATTAACAAACCTGATTGTAGTTTTTACAGTTGAAAGTTCATAATATGCCATCCGTTCCAAAAATAAAGATGTGAATTTCAGTTTCCACAAATTGTTGAGCGTTTTTCAAAATGTGGTATAGCCATTTGGTTATTTTAAATGTTCACAAGCTTTTTTCTTTTAAACTACATATAAGGCCAACATTTTTGTGTTAATGAGATTTAGGCCTGATGTAGCTTGACGCATTAACTATTGATGGATACGTTCTAATAACTTTCCTGACCTAATCAGCGTTTTCCTTACGCCTAATTGAAGTTCGAACTATATCTATATATATCTTACACTGATAGATTTTGTGAATTAATTATTGTTACTTAACTCAATATATATAAATATATATATATATATGACGAAGCAGCCTTTTGCCTCTCGGAGCCCTTAGTGATGCAGCTTGAGGAATTATAAGCCTTGCTTGCTCAACAAGTTTCAACGTTGTTGCCTTTTCTCTAGCGATAATATTTTCATTAGATTTCCTTTATTTTAATTTCCTTTTACTTTGGCTTTTTCCTTCTTGCTCTTAATTTCCTTTTCCTCTAGTTGTTCGATATCTATTTAAAGAGACTCATCTACTCTGTTTTCATTCACGCTTTTGATAATTTATAATATTGAGATAGCTTTCTTCTCAAACTATTCATTGAATTCTTTGTGAATCTACTCGCTCTTCTCTTTTCTTCTCAATGGCTCTACCTTTGATGAAAGTTAAGAGAGACCTAGAAGATGATTTGGAGACCAAAGTAGATATGAAGAATCTGAAGAAAGAATTGAATGACATTAAGGAAACAATGAAAGGATTGGCTGATTGTCTTCAACGGATCGAAACAAAGGTGGATTTGTTGGCGACAAAGGCTGATGGTGGCAGTAGAGGTCCTTGGTCTTCTAGTTTCCGTGATGGTGGCAGGAGAGGTCCTTGGCCTTATAACAACCGTGATGGTGGCAATAGAGGTCCTTGGTCTTCTAACTTCCGTGAAGATGGCAGTGGAGGTCCTTGGCCTTATAACAACCGTGATGGTGGCAGTGGAGGTCCTTCGTTTAACGTAGGTCCTTTGTCTAACGTAGGTCTTCCGTTTAACGTAGGTCCTTCGTCTAACTCTCGTGATGGTCGCAAAGGCGGAATATTTGGTGGTGATGATCAAACTATCATCGTTAAAGGATTTGACTCTTCGCTTCTTGAAGATGATATCAAGAGCTTATTGAGTCAATAATTCAGTTCATGTGGAGAGATTATAAGCGTTGTTGTTCCAAAAGACCAAGTCTCCGGTGCGGTCATAGGATGTGCTTACATTCATCTAAAAGAAGGCGTAGAGAAGGCTTTGAAACTTAGTGGCAGTTACTTGGGAGGATGGAAACTTGTAATTGATAAGGCTACACCTATAACAGATTTTGGTCGTTCAGGCAGAGAAGGTCAATGGCCTTATCCCTACCGTTGTGACGGTCTCGGCCCTTGTACCGCATGTTGAGGTTTAGGTGGCGGAGGAAGAGACAGTGCTTGTGGAAGCAGACCTAACTAGTTTTACTCATTCAGCTATTTAATTAGTGTTTTTTACTTGTGATACAATGCAACTCTTTCCATTACTTTAGTTTTTCTTTTGCTCTAGTTAAGTTTTTTTAATCAATGTTAAAGAAAAGCTCAATTTCATTAGTATTCATAGAGACAAGAATTGTTACGTAAGAAACAAAACAAACAAAAGCATTCTCAACACTTAGATTCATTCTTCTTTAGATACTCCTTGAGAACATCCATAACCGAACCAAACTCTGCTTTAACCTTCACCGGTGGATTCGCCAATCTACAAGCCATCTCTTTTATATTCTTAGAATGATAATCAATCTTACTCTGCGTAAACTTCAATCCATGAGCCGTACTGACCACCACAGTCCGATCATTGGCTTCGATAACTCCAGACTTCCTCAGCTTCATCAAAGCAGTCAATGCAACACCCGTATGCGGACATATAAACATCCCAGTCGAATCCGCAAGAGCAGTTGCATCCATCAACTCTTGTTCAGTAGCTTCCTCAACAATCCCATTAGATTTCTTCAACGCATACACAGCTCTATCAATCGAAACAGGATCACCGATTTGAATCGCAGAAGCAAACGTTGTGTTTGCTTTCAACGGACTAAAATCTTTGTAAGCAGATTTGTAATGCAAGTAAAGTGGATTTGCATTAGCAGCTTGAGCACAAACAAGCCTAGGGATTCTATCAACTAGCCCCAACTCTTTACACATATCAAACCCTTTGTAAAACGCATAAATGTTACCGAGATTTCCTCCGGGAACGATGACCCAATCAGGAACCTCCCAATCGAATTGCTGCAGAATCTCAATCGCCGCCGTCTTTTGGCCTTCGAGACGGAGACTGTTTAGAGAATTCGCTAAGTAGATCGGAAGCTCCGCCGTAACTTCTCTAATCAAATGCATACATCCATCGAAATCGGTATCAATACTAAGCACAAACGCTCCGTTTGCAATTGGCTGTACAAGCTGAGCCATGGAGATTTTATCCGCCGGGAGGAAGACGATCGACGGAATTCCGGCGGAAGCGCAGTAAGCGGAGAGAGCGGCGGATGTATCTCCGGTGGAAGCGCAACCAACTCCGATTACTGGTTTGTTCATTTTCCGGAGACGATTCACCTGCGAAACTAAAACAGTCATGCCTAGATCTTTGAAGGAGCCAGTGTGGCTGATTCCACAGTGCTTCACCCATAGATCGTTCATCTGAAGGTACTGTTTCCCGAATCTCTCAGCCCAGAACAGATTTGAGTTTCCTTCGAAGGCGGAGACGATGTCGTCATCGTCGATCTGTGGAAGAACAAACTCTTTCTTCGACCAAACGCCAGATCCGTACGGCCAGTTGGTTTTACCGACGCGTGAATCGAAGAGATTTCGCCAGAACTCTCCGTCGTAGCGTTTCAAGGCGGCGAGATCGTGCTGGACGTCGAGGAGACCGCCGGATTGTGAACGGTAGACGATCTCGTCTAGGGAGTAAGACTCGGTGGATGACGGTGGAGCGTCGAAAGGGACGTAACGAGCGGATAGGTTTTGGAGTTGAGGACGGCGACGAGCTTCGTCGCGAATGTTCTCCTCGGCGGGACGACGGTGTTTCTGTGGAGGAGCAGCGGGTGGAGTGGAGGCTGAGGAGGTGCATCGGACGGTGAATGAGACGACGGAGGAATGAGGTTTGAGTGAGGTTTCAGTGTGGGAAGGGAAGTAGGTGGGAGAGTGGAGGAGAGAGAAGGAAGCCATGTGAGAGAGAGAGAAAGTCACTGAAAACTGATTGGAGAGAAGAACGAATGTTGACACTTTAGTCACAAACGAATTTATTTATAGCTAAAAATATTGGGACAAAATCCATAATACTACTAGTATTCAATAACTCAACTATAGTTAAATGTTTACTCTTTCCAAATTCCCAAGGAATAAATTGTCATTGTTTTTTTATGTAGAGAAATACAGTATTGATTTTTATTTCTAAAGATTATCTTCGTGGCACTCTTTTTGGTAGCGTAGTAATTACACAATTTTGCATAATTATGCAATTTTTAGAGGATGTAAATCGTACACAAGTGTTATATTTTTTTTTTCCTGCCTTCCGTTTCACATTACTTGTCGTTCTAGAAGATTTCACACGAATTAAGAAAACTATTAAATTTTTAGTCTTATCCCTAATTAATACACTATTTTGTTTGATAAAAATAATTAATGAGCTAAAAATTAAGGACAAAACTGAAAAAATTGATCATAAATATATATTGAAATTGCAGAATGACAACTAATTTAAAACAAGAAAATAAGGCTAGAATATTGTGAAACAGAAGGAGTACTTTATTTCTCTTTTCTTCTTCCCTAAAAAGTAGACATTTTTGAACTTACAAGACGACGAAAGAGAGAAAAGGCAAAATACATTTTTACCATATAATTACACAACACAAGTGAGAGAATAATGACAAAAGCAAGTAAAGGATTAGAAGTGAATTGTGACGAGCTGAGAAAGCAATTTATGAGATTGTGACCAATATATGAGCAATTCTCACTTATGGACCCGGATCGTTCCCAAATTGGATGTACCCGAACCATAAGGATAAGTATGTCAAAGCAAATGAAGATGGACGGTGTCGAGTGTCACCGACTCCTGTATCAAGGCCAACTAGTTTCCGCCTTAAAGTACACTGAATATCCCGAATCACTTGAGCTGACGGCTTGGTTTCGGCTCTGTGTAATCGAGCATTCATTTCCTTCCATAACTCATAAATTGTAGCTTGGAACAGTAACTTGCAAATGTTATTGAGTTTTGGCAAAGAAGATGCAGACCTAACCCATGCAACAATGTTATCATAGCGTGTTGGGGGATTGAGCCGTTGGTGCGTGAAAAAAGATTCCCAAACCTCGGTCGCATAAGTACATTGAAAGAACAAATGCGAACGTGATTCCGTAGCACCCTTGCGAAGCAGGCAAGTATCAGGAACATGTAAACCCCAACTTCGAAGCCTGTCTCTAGTCGATAAACGATCACGAGTTACGACCCAATGCACAAGGCATGTTTGGGTATACTCTGCGAAAACCAAACTGATTTGTTCCAGTTTACCACTTGAGCAACGGGATGCAGAGAGATCAAAGTTTTAGACGCTGAGAATACTCCTGGAACACCGAGTAGCGTATTCCTCCATTTAAACTCATCTGGTAAACCATTAACCAAAATCGGAACGTCCGGAAAAGCAGCTTTAAGCAGGAGAGTAATAGGATGTCGTCCCCTAGGCAATGTCCACCTCCCATTACGGACCGCCTGGGAAACAGTGGCCATCTTGTTAATCCTCGAAACCCTAGGTCCATTAGCACCCGTTAAATTGATAAATGGACCTAGCTTATTAGTGTTGTTTTAGGACCTCACTCACGCTCTGTTTTCAAGTCTCTCACAGAACTTACTCTCGAGCAAAGCTTTGCAAGAGACATGACTGAAAACTTCTACATTCAAAGAACTTCAGTTGGCACCTTTTAAAGGCCTTACAACAACAAGAAACGAAAATTAAGCATCAACTACTACACTACTCAATCTCAAAGTCGAGACCTGGTCTTGCTCCTAAAACAGAGGAGAAACTTATTCAAACTTGCATAAAACGTAAAATAATTAATAGCAAACTGAAGAAAAGATGCTAAGGCCCAAACCATATTGGGCTTTATTCTTCATACCCTCCCGTAAACTGGAACTTCTTGTCTCCAGTTTAATCTTCTTTGAACGTTACTCCCATCCTTCGTCGAAGCTCTTCGAACACCTCCAGTTTAACTGCCTTGGTCATAATATCTGCAATCTGATCTTGGGTAGCACAATAATCCAGTTGAATTGTTCCATCTTTCACCAATTCTCTCAGAAAGTGGTACCTTACGTGTATGTGTTTGCTTCTTCCGTGCAGCACATGATTCTTTGATAACTTGATGGTGGAGCTGTTATCGCAGAAGACCTTTGTACCTCCTTCTTGACTGCAACCGATTTCTTCTAACACATTTCTGAGCCACACAGCCTGACAAGCTCCATATGCCGCCGAGATAAATTCAGCTTCGGTTGTAGAGAGAGTCACAATTGGTTGCTTCTTTGATGACCACGAGATCGCACCTCCTCCCAACATGAACACATACCCTGAAGTACTCTTTCTATCATCCATATCCCCAGCATAATCACTATCGACAAATCCGATCAAGGACTTTTCTCCACCTTGCTTGTAACCGATTCCCAGCCCTTGTGTTCCTTGAACATATCTCAGAATTCTCTTCACCGCAAGCATGTGTTGCTCGTTTGGTTTCTCCATATACCTACTAACCAAATTTACAGAGTAAATCAGATCGGGTCTCGTGGTAGTTAGGTACCTTAGACTTCCAATGAGTTGTTTAAACTCGGTAGTGTCTACAAGATCTCCACTCCCTGCCTTTGACAACTTCTGCCCCGGTACAATCGGATTTTTGACCAAGTTACACTCCTCCATACCATATATCTTTAGAATATCTTCTGCGTACCTTTTCTGGTTGATGAATATACCTTCGTCATCTTGTATAACCTCAACTCCCAGAAAATACTTCATCTTTCCCAAGTCACTCATCGAGAATTCCTCCATCATCGATTTTTTGAATTCCTCAACCATGAGATTCGAACTTCCTGTGTAAATTAGATCATCCACATAGATGCTAATTATCAAGATATCACTTCTCTCCTTCTTCACAAACATAGTGTGTTCACAGTAACACTTTTCAAATCCTTCTCTCTCAAAGTACCCCTCAATTCGGTTATACCAAGCTCTAGGTGCTTGTTTTAGACCGTATAGTGCCTTCTTCAATTTGTAAACCTTGTTGACCTCTTCTTTCACTTCAAAACCTTTCGGTTGTTCAACGAACACATCTTCCTCAAGATCTCCATGAAGGAAAGCACTCTTAACATCAAGTTGGAATACTTCCCATTTGTTTTCCGCGGCCACAGCAAGTATGAGTCTAATAGTATCCCATTTTGCTACCGGTGCGAATACTTCATAGAAATCTATTCCATGTCTCTGATGATACCCCTTAGCGACCAATCTCGCCTTAAATTTGTCAACCTCCCCTTTCTCATTGAATTTTGTCTTGAATATCCACTTCAGGCCAATCACCTTTGTTCCTTCTGGTACATCAATTAACTCCCATGTGTTGTTCTCCTCTATTGAAGCTATCTCTGCTTCCATTGCTTTTCTCCAAACCTTTAGTTGCACAGCCTCTTCAAATGAGTCTGGATCATCCGGACCAACAAACATTGCAAGAATCTCATCTTCTTCTTCTTCTGCAAAGAGAATTCTTGTGTTTTCTGTCACGTAATCCTTCATCCACACTGGTTTTTGTCTCGGTCTTCCAGCTCGTGTTTCAACAGATTGTGTACCTTCTTCTGGTTCCTCTAGAACTTGTTGCTCATCATGATTGTCCTCTGGACCTTCTTCCTCTACCGCAGATTCTGTCTCAGATTCTTCCCAAACAAGTTCCTTTTCCAGTGACTCTTTCTCCCATTCCCAACCTTTACTCTCATCAAAGTGGACATCTTTACTCACAAGTATCTTTCCCGTCTCTGGTTCATAGAGTCTATACGCCTTAGACTCTTTGCTCACACCAAACATCACACACTTGATGCTTTTCTCATCTAGCTTGATTCTCCTTTGATACGGCACCATTGCGGAAGCTAAGCATCCGAATACTTTCAGATGTTCAACCGATGGCTTCCAATTACTCCACTTTTCTTCAGGTGTTGTGTCATTCAAGGCCTTTGATGGACTCCGGTTTAGTATGTACACGGCATACTGGACTGCCTCTGGCCAAAACTTTCTAGGCACCGACATCTCCATCAGCATACATCTTGTCATATTCATGACGCTTCTATTCTTCCTTTCTGCGACTCCGTTTTGCTGAGGCGTATAAGCCGCTGTGAGCTGCCTTTTAATTCCAAACTCATTGCAGTACTCTTCAAACTCCCTTGAGTTGTATTCACCTCCTCTATCTGAGCGTAAACATACAAGTTTCTGCCCAGTTTCTCTCTCTATTTCAACCTTAAACAGCTTGAAGTACATAAGAGTTTCTGATTTTTCAACCAAGAAGTAAGTCCAACACTTCCTGCTAAAGTCGTCTATGAAATTTAGAATGTACCTTTTCCCAATTTCAGATGTTGGATTTATTGGTCCACAAATGTCCGAATGCACCAGCTGCAGGACTTTAGAGGTTTTCCACAAACTCTCCTTTGGTATTGATTCTCGGATTTGCTTTCCCTTCAAGCATATCTCGCATATCGCTTCTTCTTTTCTTTGAATGAATTTTGGTAATCCATTCACCATCTCTTTCTCAGCTAACGAACTCAAGCCCTTGTAGTTGAAATGACCAAATCTCTTGTGCCATAGGTTGTTAGATTTCTCACTCACCAGCAGACATTGACCTTCTTCCATCTCTCTCGGTTTTCTGACTGCTGCCAGGATCACAAACATCCGATTTTTGGTCATTGCAGAGTGCATGACCATCTTCTTCTCTTGTTTGTGCCATACTTCACATATATCATCTTCAATTATGATTCGTAACCCCTTTTGTTGCAATTGTCCCACGCTAAAGAGGTTATTCTTCAAACCCGGCACGAAGTACACATCAGAGATCACTTGAGCTCTTCCATTGATCTCAAGACGTAACTTTCCTCTTCCCTCTACAGCCATCTTCCGGTCATCTCCAAGTTTCACAGTGCGCTTAAAATCATTGTCTAACTCGACGAACCATTCCTTTATCCCGCACATATGGTTGCTGCATCCCGAGTCTAGAAACCAAATTTGCTTCTCCTCCATCTGTTCATGATCCACATGAGCCATAAGAAGCAAATCTTCTTCCATCTCCACATAGTTTGCCTCTCTTTCCCAGGTTGGACATTCGGATTTGTAATGTCCCATTTTGTGACATTTGTAGCACTCAATCATATCTTTGCTCGGGCTTCCACGTCCCCTTCCTTGGTAATTCCCTCTTCCTCTTCCTCTTGTTGAGTTACTGCCTCTGCCCCTTCCTCCATCGGGTCGCCAATACTGGCCTTCAACCTTCAAGACCTTCTCCTCTGCATCATCTCTAGTGAGATTAAGCTCATGAACCGTCAATGAGCTTTGCAGTCCATCTACCGTCAAGGTCTTGACATCATTCGACTCTTCTATCGCACATACCACATGTGTGAACTTCTCCGTGAGGGTTCGTAGAATTTTCTCCACAACTTTGAAATCAGGCATCTCTTCTCCCAAATTTCTCATGTCATTGGTGATCTCCATCACTCTTGAGACATACTATTCTACCTTCTCTCCTCTTCTCATCTCGAGAATCTCGAAATTCCTCCTCAATCTTTGCAATTGAGCACTCTTAACCCTTTCATTCCCTTGATACTTCTTCTTCATCGAATCCCATAAATCCTTTGACGTTTCTTTCTTCATAATTGTCTTTAGAATTGTCTTGTCTATCGATGCAAACAAGTAATTCTTTACCTTGTGATCCTTCACAATCCTCTCGGCACGTTCCGTTCTTTGTGCTCCATTCAGAATCACATTCGGTTCAGGCTGCACAATTCCTTCCTCAATGAGATCCCACCATTCCTTGGATCTCAACAGATTTTCCATGAGCATTGCCCAATGCTCGTAGTCTCCATCGAACTTTGGTATGATTACCGAATCTTTGTCACCCATCTCTCTTAGTACCAGTCTCGTGTTGAGCTCTGATACCACTTGTTGTTTTAGGACCTCACTCACGCTCTGTTTTCAAGTCTCTCACAGAACTTACTCTCGAGCAAAGTTTTGCAAGACACAGGACTGAAAACTTCTACATTCAAAGAACTTCAGTTGGCACCTTTTAAAGGCCTTACAACAAGAAGAAACGAAAATTAAGCATCAACTACTACACTACTCAATCTCAAAGTCGAGACCTGGTCTTGCTCCTAAAACAGAGGAGAGACTTATTCAAACTTGCATAAAACGTAAAACAATTAATAGCAAACTGAAGAAAAGATGCTAAGGCCCAAACCATATTGGGCTTTATTCTTCAATTAGTCCAGTCATCATGCCAAAAACGGGCCAATGTACCTGTTCCAACATCGCAACACAAGAAGGGATTTGCAAGAGATCTCAATTTAAGCAATTTCTTCCAAATCCAACTACCAGTGGAGCCCTCATTTACACAAGTGTTATATTCATATGACTGATTCATCCGTCTCATTTTTTGTCTCACATTTAGGGTTATATTCATACGAGTAAAGATGTAAACGTTCTTACAAAGTTACAAGTAAGTAAATAATTTTGTGATTTCATGTATTTTTGTTAATCGTAAGTGATCGGAGTTTACAGCTAAATGTTTGGTACTAAAGCAGTTGCATATTATTATAAACCTTTGGAGTGAGTAGAGGACACTTTATGGATCATCTTTTTCTTCACATGATCTTTAATACGGACCGGGTCAAAGATACCATAAATGAATGAGTAATGTGAAGTGAAGTGAAGTACCGGAAAAAAAAAATGAGCAATGTGAAATACCAATCCAATAATCTATAAAGACTTTAATTAGATTTTGGAGAAAAATAACCCGATTAACCGTTGTGATTTCGTTAAGACTTAAACTTGAAGTCTTAAAGACTTGAATTTTCTCGACCAAAAAAAAAGGACTTGAATTTTAAGTCTTACTCACTTCAGTTTTGCCGATTTAGTTTTCTAGGAACTCTTACGTGGTGTGATAGATTTGTTACACTATAGAAAGAATCGTTTATCGTTGTTTGGATTCTTAAGGTCTTTTCGATATGCATTTGCGTTAGGTATTTCAAGAGTTTGTATGTTTGTTGTGCGAGGTTTGTTTGGTTAAACTCAGGTTCTAGTGGTGGATTTCAATCATTCTGGTATTCATGCCTTGTTTGGAAAGATCTTTTGTCTCCCTTTTCAACCTCTTCCTACATAAGAACATCGTTAATCAGTCTGTGTTTCAATTCTGATGATGCCTGCAAAAGAAATTTTAAATTAATTCTGATGGAGATCAGCACTGAATAAGAACATTGTGGTGGGCTATAGCCTATAGATTAGTGGCTAGTGTCGATTAGTCCATTATAGAACCAACATTATTTGGATTGGACCATGGTTGGGTAAAAAGCCCATCAGACTACTGAATCAGTTTGTCCACTTTCTTTAAAAACTAACGATGTATATATGTGGACCAAACAAAGAAATTTAATATTGTTTGGGTAATGGGTATTTCTAGGTACAATATTTCTGCAACTCAAATATGTGAAACTCCCAAAGGTTATTTTTATCAATTCAATTTCAGTATTCCTCAAGCAATGTCAGTAAATGATACAAACGACAGAAAATTCCCCAAAAAATTATTTATGTTGGTGTTTGTTGGTTTCTTCTTGTTCAAGGACCACCACTATTCACAGAAATTTAGCATTTCAATGAACTGATAAATCTAATGCTCGATCGATAGTGGAACAGTGAAAAAGTTTCGTGCAGTAGAGATGGTCACGTGATGTGTCTGAAAGATCACGTGCCTCTTACACAGTACTGACTTCTGTTTCTTTTTTTCCTTCCAAACTCGGCCTAACGTCCCAAGGATATGGACACCACGTCACCTTATCCATATCAAAAACAGATCTGTTTTCTCTCTCTTCCTTCGAAAGAAGATCTTAGCCGTTTCTTTTGATTACTATTTTTGTCTCATCTGTATCTCTACCGTCGATCTTCTTCTAAAGTTGTACTCCATTTTGCACTAGAACGGATTCTAATTTATTTTTCTCTTTAACCTTAGTCATGGTTGACACGTGTTACCTACCAGCATCTAATTTTCTGCAGATCGTCCTTTTTTTTCCTTAAAAAAAATGTTTTCCTAATCAAAAATCAAAATTTCATCGTAAAATTTGAACCCATCGTGATCATTTTGTGCCCCAAGTTGCATAAGGCAATATTATAAAATTAAACTCTGAATCAAAACCTAAATCATCTCCAGGTTTTATGTTTTCTTACCTCGTTTTAACCGATAAATTTTGTGAAAACCATACATGGCATTTTGTTACAAAAAGAACTTCGTTAACCGAACCGGAAAATACAAGCCGGTTGAATTCATACCGGGATCTCAATTTCGTTGATTTACAAGGGATTATAAAAAAAACGGAACCCTAGTCTCGCTTGCTCGATAACAGTATAAACTGTACAAGGTCTCATTTCCGTGCTCTTCTCCTCCGATTACTCTCTATCTCTCTCTCTGGTTTTTTTTCATCGGTCTCGTATTGGTAACTTATTGGATATCTCCGGCGAAGAATACGGTGTTTTCACGGTGAGATTTTCTTTGCCGCCGCTTTACGGCGAGGATGATCGAAAGATCGATTAATCGGTTCTGTTTTCGATCCGTTCAGAGATGTTGTTAGATCCTCACGGTTTTGGTGATCGTTTTGGATCGAAGACGTGGTTCCACAGGCGCAAAAAATGCCGTCTTTTCTTGGTTTGATACTTTCCTTCTGAATCTTTCTTCTCGACGAATCTAGTTGTTTTTTGTAGAAATTTTGGGTCTTTTTCTAATCCTGGGGATTTGTTACAGTCTCCGTTTGTAAATAGAAATTGCTACTTTTTTTTTTTTTTTCGAGATTAGGAAAAGTTTGTACAGATAGAGAGAGATTGTGAAACTCAAGCACTGAAAACACAAGTTTTTGGGAACACGCTTGTTCCTTTGTTTTCTGGGTTTGGTTAAATAAAAGTGGCGAAGATGAACCTGAGTACTGCCGAGGAAGAATCATCGGCACAAGAGATTCATATTCCGGCTGATATCAATTGGGAAATGCTCGATAAGTCAAAGTTTTTCGTTTTAGGCGCAGCTTTGTTTTCAGGTGTATCTGGAGCTCTTTACCCTGCGGTTTTGATGAAAACTCGGCAACAAGTTTGTCATTCGCAAGGCTCTTGTATCGGAGGTGCGTTTACTCTTGTGAGACATGAAGGTTTAAGGGGATTGTATAGAGGATTTGGTACTTCTTTGATGGGAACAATCCCTGCTCGTGCTTTGTACATGACTGCTTTGGAGGTTACTAAGAGTAACGTTGGATCTGCTGCGGTTAGGTTAGGTTTCACTGAGGCGAAAGCTGCTGCAGTTGCTAATGCGGTTGGGGGTTTAAGCGCAGCTATGGCTGCTCAACTTGTTTGGACTCCTGTTGATGTTGTGAGCCAAAGGCTTATGGTTCAAGGAAGCAGCGGTTTAGTGAATGCATCGAGGTGTAATTATGTTAATGGGTTCGATGCATTTAGGAAGATCGTTCGTGCTGATGGACCTAAAGGATTATACAGAGGGTTTGGGATATCGATTCTGACTTATGCACCGTCTAACGCTGTTTGGTGGGCTTCTTACTCTGTTGCACAGCGGATGGTTTGGGGTGGAATTGGGTGTTATGTTTGTAAGAAAGACGAAGAAAACAGTAACACGATTAAACCAGACTCCAAAACGATAATGGCTGTTCAAGGAGTTAGTGCCGCGATTGCTGGGAGTGTTTCTGCTTTGATTACAATGCCACTCGACACAATCAAGACGAGATTGCAAGTTCTTGATGGGGAAGATAGTAGTAGTAATAATGGGAGACGTGGACCGAGTATTGGACAGACGGTAAGAAACTTGGTCAGAGAAGGTGGATGGACAGCTTGTTACAGAGGATTAGGACCAAGATGTGCATCAATGTCAATGTCTGCAACGACTATGATCACTACCTACGAGTTCTTGAAACGGCTTTCGGCTAAGAACCATGACGGGTTTTGCTCTAAATCTTAGTTGATAACAACTGAAAACACCACCTAGAGATGGGAATGTTTATTTTTTGTTTACTTATCTTGTTCTTGTGTAGTTGTTCTGCTTTTTCTTTTGATTTCTAGTCATGTAAGGAAATGTGTTAAAATTCAGTTGTTTCTAAATAAAGAAATGTTTATTTCCTCATTTCCTTTGGATCGGTTCACCATAACCAGGATACTAAACCTGTATGATAAAATGCGATATAAAAAAGATGACTTGTAAGACCTTCTTGGGCAATTCGCAGTTTTACATCAATAATAGCTGTGGGCAAATTATTCGTTAGATTAGTTCCGATCCGGTATCTGTTTGGATTTGATCTGAAAAATTCCGATATCCGTTATTAATCAAACCAAAACAAATAGTATATTTTAGTATCCATTTAAATCAAAGCAAATCACAAATACTAATTTCAAAAATCCGATATCCGATCTGATCCGTATAAAACTAACATATACGTATAATTTATACATTTGGCGAAAATATTTATAGTAAAAATAGGTGGATACTAACTTTTTAATGGAAATATATTTTACTTATTAACTTTTTTTCTTAAATAAAAATATATATTTCATATTTTACTATTTTAATCTTCCATTTTTTTGTTTTTCTTTAGTTATATCGAATAAAATTAAAGAATTATATATATATATTTATTCATTAGTTAGTTTAAAGATAATATTAAAATAAATTGTTTTGTATAAAAAAATATGATGTTTTGATTATTATATTTTGTTTAAAACGGATATCCATGAATAATCGAATATCCGCAAATATTTAAAAAAAATTCGGATATCCGTAATTCCGGATATCCGAAATTTTCCGAAACAAAACAAATAAAAAAATTAGATATCCATAAAAAATAAATCGAATCACAAATATTACATTTTTTTGGGATATTCGCTTCACTTCCGGCCCTAAATAATAAGATCACACGACAAGATTTGATTTTGCAATATATGTTATACATAGCAATTCATGAATCACCACTTACGAAAGTGATTTACAGTTATTGATTGTGACTTTATATTATTGTTAGTATTTCAGGAACACAAGTGTGTATCTGTCACATAAGTCAACCTTTTTTTGGAGCAGAATCTCACGTTTCTTCTTACATATTACAATTAGTTTATTCTTTCTTAAATAAGAAATTATTCATAGAGACGGCTTTGATAATTTGAATAAAAATATTCATGAACGTGTCAAAGAAATGGTAATATTTTCAAGTATCTTATAAGTGTATGATGATATTTTCTAAGACAGATAAATGAGACTCAAAGTAGAATCTTTCAACCTCATTTCTTAATTATAGGAAGTGCATCCAGAATAAGAAATCATTTTATATGTCTCAAACAATTGTCAACTAAACTGTAAAATATTTCAAGAATCCAAATGTCTCTTCACACAACTCAATGGAGTGGAAGCAGAATCTGTGTTTTTCATTTTCATATTCAACATGAATCCGGTGACTTCTTCATAGTTGGCACAAATGAAGAGAAACAAGATATAAATCATTGAAAAAGAGGAACTAAATGTATATAAGAAAAATCAAATCACTAGTTTAAACATGAGATACATGGTATCAGAAGATAAAAGACAAGCAAGAGTGTTTCAAAGTGAAGATCTTGATCGTTCTTGTGATGTCTTACACAAACATAATGTGGAATTAAAACACTAACAAGTAGCAAAAGAACTAGTAGCAGCCAAGGATGACTTCCCCTTTGGGTGGGAACATGAAACAGCACCAAAGATCCAATGTCTCAGATATGGACAGAGAAATGGTGTAAGTCCCCACCTCCATGCATGGCTCGGTTCGTCTGAGTTGGAAAACCTGCAAACTGGAATTCAGTGTGTCCGAAGATATCAGCACTGTCGGAAACAGATGTAATGTCTGAGCCAGAAGTAGGTGAGCAGCGGTCTTTGTTGTGCAGCATATGAGCTTCGAATCTAGCCATGTTCGCTTTTTTGTTATCCTGTTGGATCAACTTTTCATGTTCTTGTTCTCTCGCAGCAGCTTGTTCGGATTCTTGAAGAAGTTTTTTGGTGTTTAGGAATCTTCCACCGGATCCTCTTGGCCTTTTAAGAGCATGAACATGTCGAGATTCATGAAGATACGGCTGTGTAAATAAGAAAAACAGAGATGAGCAAAGCAGTTCTACGGAGGAGATGCGCTTGTTTGAGATGGTCCATAAGGTGAAGATATATGTATATACCTTACGGGCTTTGATTAGTTTGTTTTGAGCCTCGAGCTTGGCGCGTTGGTGTCTCCTTCTCATAATTGCATGGTATTGCTTCGCATTGACAAAGACTGGCTCAGCTTCCGTGAGCTCCCCTGGTAAAGCAACTCGACCAGGAACCATACCCACCATTTGGGGATTGCATGCCTGCAAAAGAGATTAGGAGTCTTGAGATACTCTATCACTTGGGGAATTGCATTTCTTTGCAAGGGGTAATAGAACTGCTTCATTAAATAACTAAATGCAAGCATACCAGCAGAAGAAGATATATGATATGAAACTCAAGGTTGTACTCACTATTGCATTAGGTAGATAAGTTGCAGCTAATGAACCACTAAAATGTGGATCAGCATAGTGAAAGGAGATATTAGCCTGCAACATGTATGATATAAGATATCAGTCCACCATCAGAAGTATTGCTATTATTACTGATTCGTAGATTTACAAATACCTGAGTAGGAGCAAAGTGAATGTTCGGGAATCCTGTCATCGAGCTTGATTTAGGATGAGTCGCAAATCCCTTCCGTTGAGTTTCTTCAGATCCTAAACAAACATCTAAGAAAATAAGAGAGAATACACGGCAAAAGGATAGCTTCTCTTGTAAATAACATGAGAATTGAACATATAACAACAATCCAATATCTAATAAGCAACCAAAACCAAGTCAAACATCAAAGCAAGATTCTTTATCATAGAGGATGACACACTCTTCTCTTTTTAGTATGTGTTCTTTATCACAGCTATGGTAAGTAACGAGAATCGACTAAACCCGATATTCTTTAAAACTGACCAGATCTTGCTGAAAAGGAGATTTGCCTGGAAGGATTATCATCTCCACTACTTGCAACTTCGGTATACGATTGACCAGTGGACTGAGTTGAAGATGAGTCCTGGTCCTGAAAACTAATTTGCTTTGTGGCTTGCATAAGTTCAGGCCTTGGATCAACCTTCAAGCTTAGTGTTTCAGTTGGTACCATTCCCCATGAGATGCTAGTATTCAGATATGGCAAAGTGGAATCCTTCTTATTCATCTGATGCATAACGTTCTAAACAAGTCGAATCAAACAACCTGTAAATCATTCAAACCAAGATTGAAAGATTAAAACTTTGGATAAAAAAAGAAAGGATACAAAACAAGATCCAGAGAGAAATTTAAAGGGCTGATTCAAGAGCCTAGAAATAGAAGAAAAGTTTCTAAATTTGTGTAATTTTTTAAATCTAAACAAGACCCTGATTCGATACTACGATTAGTACTATCTTGGGTATACCAAACGACGCATAGATCGTGACGATTGGACAAAATTAGAAATTTTCCGACCAAAAAAAAATTTGTTCTTGTGTCATCACTTTTGGGCAAAAAGACGTTGACTTAGAGGAAAAATTTCAGCAAGAATTTATAAATCAGTAAACATCAATCGCACGCCACAAGAAACAGATACACCAAAAAAATCGAACAAAGAAAAAAGGGGAAATCTTTTTGACAAGAGATTAAATACCAATTCGTTTTCGAACAACAGATGCAGAAGGGGAGAGAGAGAGAGAGATTTAGAAGATAGAGAGAGAGAAACCTTTTTGAGTATTCGATGAATCGATGAAGAAAGAACAAGGAAAGGGATTATTTTTGCATGTCTCTTCTTGCTATTAGAGAACAGAGCAAAACTGTCTGTGTCTGAGTGATTCTGAGAGTGTAATCGTCTTTGTATGGTTTGATCTTCTTCTGGTTCTTTTGTCTCTTTGGCAATTACTTTCTCTCTCTTAACTTTCTCGTGAAACCACCATCGCCATGAGCACCATTACCACCTTCTCCTTCTTGGTTTAATTATTGTCTTAAGTGCTTTAATTATTCATTTAATATCTTAATTTATTGTTCACTTTACCCAAAACACAGAATATGACCCTCTCTCTCTCTGCCTATCCCACCTTGTGAATCAATTACCCAAAAAAGATAAAAGACTTTTTTATAATCTTTTTTCTTTTTCTTTCATTTTATTATTTCAGATTCCTAAATTCCCTTTAAAAACAAGTTTATAAATTTAAAATGAGGAAAATACCAAACTTTATAAGCCTAGTGATACTGTAATTCTCAAAAGGTGAATGTACGATTTATCAAGTGACTTTGGGTTTAGTTAAACTCTTGGTTTAAATTTTATTTCCGAACGAAAAATCATATAATTTCGGCCAAAACATTTTCAAATATTTTCAAAATTTACTGTTTTTTGTCGATAATTCACTATTTTTATCTCTACCAATCCGTTAATTCGTTAAACATTTTTTTTTTGATTTATCACATTAGCAATAATGTAGTATTATAGTCAGGTCTTATATTAACTTTTCCCCCATCTTTTGTTTATAACTAAGTATTTTTTGGCTGTATGATGTCTTCCTAATTAACATTATTAATCTAATAATGAAGCCAAAAAAGCATTAGCTATCTTGGCCACGTTAGCTTTGTTAGTAGTATTATATTTTTATTAAATTTGTTTGTGAAGCTTTTAAAAATGCTAAATTGTTATTTAGCTTTTTGTCCAAAGTATGTTGTCGTTTACAAAGTATGCAACTTTTAAAATTTGTGAACCGTCCTTAATTGCCCTTAGGTCTTTACTCGTTAGTCTTTAGCCGCCCCTCTCCATATAAATCTCTCACGCGCTCTTAAGTTCGTGATTCACACGCTCCTTGTAATAAACTTAACAATTTTGTTATGGGAATAAGCAAGGATGGGCATTCGGTTTAATGGTTCGGTTATAATTTGTTTGTTCGGTTTTTTGGTTTTTCAAAAAGAGTTTATAAGAAAACTGAATAGTTTTTGGTACGGTATAGTTTAGTTTTAATTCGGTTCGATATGATTTAGTATAACATTTATAAAGACCATAAGAGACTCGAATTACTTAATGGTTCGGTTAGTACCCGAATACCGAATCTAAAATGTATACGTACCAAGTGAAAAACCAAAAACTGAAAGACGAAAACATCATAGTTCATAGATTCTAAAGTTTAAAGTGTAGAATGAAATACAAAATGCAACAAAAACTTAGAAAAACAAACGTCGAGAGTTTAGAAGAAAAAATGTCGGGATGCGGTTAAGGCAATAGCCCTATATGTTTAATAACTCATGTATAATGTTCGGTCTAAATCGGTTATAATTCGGTTCATGGGTTAAAACCGAAACCGAATCCGATACCTATGGACATAAATATTAAGAACTAATAGGTTTTTTAAAAAGAATCTATACCAAACTGATATCTCTTTATTCGGTTATGTTTAGTACGTTTTTTTGGTTTAATTTATTTATGCCCACCCCCTTGGAAGAAGTATTTAGTGATAGACTTATTTTCCTTTAAGTATAGTTAGCATAGTAGTTTAAGGAAAGTGTAAACATGTAAAATGAAATAGGAATAAAGGATTGAATAATACTAAAACTTAGGTTGGGTTCTTAATCAAGTACCTAACCTTTATTGCAGTTAAAGAAAGCTTTAGTGCAAGTCAAGCATAGTCATGCCTCATCCTTTATCCTTGGAACAACCAAAACATAATAATTGCTACTTCATGTTTTCTTAATTCGTTTTTAACATTTTTTAAAAAAATTTCCTATGCTTATTATGGGCTTTGGCCTTTGAGCATTTGATCCCTTGTATTGATCCATGAGAATTAGGACACGTGGGTAATGGGTAGTTATCTACTAGCTAGGGACCCAAAACCGAAAAGCTAATTACCTTTCTTTGGACTAAAATCGAAGTAGACCATGAAAAAGACAAGTGCAACTGAGAAAGACTAGAATCCCTCGTAGACCAAATTGAACCGGAACTCATACCTAACCGATCATAAAATAAACCGAACTTAACAAAGGAACATATAAATCAGAAAGCGGAACCGAAGAAGTTATTTCAGATGATTTGGGTTAGCGAGTTGACTCGGGAATGGACTCAGGGTTTGTGAGGGATTTTCTTCACCCCCAAAATTACAGAGAAAGATGAATCGAAGGCAGCAAATGAAGCACTTTAACTCTGGAGGCGTTGGATAACTGAGAAACTCCTCGTGGCTTGATCGTTTGAAGGGAGAGGAGCAAGAACATTGTCGGTAACATGGCATTGTGGAATCAAGGAAAGGGAAGGACTTGCAGAAAAGTTCAAACCTTTTTCGACTTGAAGGAACCATCAACGACTTCTAAAGAATGAAATGAGGAACCAGAGATAGTGTCCAGTTAGAAAAACCCAAATCAGAAATTGGCTGATCCTTTTACATGTCCATGGAAATTCGTTATCAAATTGGCTGGGCACTCCAATTTCCGGTAAGCAAACACATCGCCGTGAACCCTGCGACAAAAATAGGGGAATACGTTCATAGACATATCGGAAAGAAAAAAGAAAAAAAAACAGGTCGATTTGCAGTGAGCTCACCTCTTGACTGTCTCGGTTAGATAAAAACAGGTTCATCAGATGTTCATGTTCTTGTCGATTCAGGCGGGGACAATGGAGAAGGTCGAGGTGTTTGATCGAATGATTCGGCGAAAGGGAAACATTCTCCAGGGAATCACAGCCGTGTGCATAGAGATGCTTGAGGCTCAGTGGAAGCTCCTCCACTGATATGAGTCTCTTGCACTTATTGAGGCAGAGTGTTCCCAGAGATGAAAGCTCTGGAATGCTTGCAGGGATTGTCTCAAACTCATGTTTGCTTAGGTCTAAATATGTTAGTCTGGGGAAATGACTCAATTTTCCTGACAATGATTGAACTTTCTTGCAGTTGTCAAGCCAAAGCTCAAGCAAGCAGTTTGTGGCTTGTCTGTCCTCGAACAGCAACAATATGAGGTTCACGCAGTCAGAAAGTATGAGGGTCTCCACCTGAGTAAGATGTGGCAGTGATGCGATCTTGGGGCAGTTACGAAGGCTGAGGTACTTTAACTTGGGCAGTTGTCCAATGCTTGTCGGTAGATACGCGAAATCGTTTCCGCTGAGGTCCAGCGTCTCTAGGGTGAGCATGCAATCAATGTTTTCTGGGATGTTTTGAATGTTCAAGTTGACCAGCTTTAGTTCTGTTAAACTTCGAATCAGTCTAAAACTGTTACACCTGAAAGCAGCATTCATCTCCTTGTATCTGAAATTCTTGATGTTGAGTGATTGTAAGCTACAGGAATCTGATGGGAGCGTAGATGTTTGTATTCCATGTTCCATCATCACCATTCTTCTATGGATCTGTTCCATCATCACCATTTCGTCATGGTTCTGTTTCTTGGAGCTAAAGGAGATGTGCTCTGCAATTCCACAAAGGCCCGATATCTCTATATATATTTGACCGTCGATGGATAGATCTGTAAGAAATTTCAGTGTAAAT
This sequence comes from Arabis hirsuta, assembly GCA_964056655.1. Lineage (NCBI taxonomy): Eukaryota > Viridiplantae > Streptophyta > Magnoliopsida > Brassicales > Brassicaceae > Arabis > Arabis hirsuta. The sequence goes on from OZ053304.1 coordinate 32,413,762, forward strand.
CTCCAAGTGGCGCTATGTACTCTCCAGTCTCTTGAGAAAACAAGGAACCTGACATCCCTAAGGACGCTGCAGTGGACGGCGTTGAGTTTTGTTAGATTGTTTAATCTATCTAATGACTCTGGCATCTGCCGTAGCTTTATGCAGCCTTTTACTATCAACTCCTCAAAATTCATGGCTGATGAAAAATCTGGAAGTTCAATCAGATTCTTGGAGCCTGTCACATCTAGTCGTCGTAGATTACTTAGGTTCTGAACAAATACCAAGAAAATGAAAACATCATCATTCATTGGTAAGCAAGACCGACCCAAAACATATGACTTCTGAAGATAGCTTACCATGGTTTTACTTTTATCCCAGAGTCTCTCGAGGTTGCTGTATCGTAGATCGAGTTCGACAAGGTGGTGATGTCGGATCGATGGCAAGGTTTTTAACGGGTAAGCATCCCAGTGTAGTAGCCTAAGGTTGGGAGGGAAATTAAAACCATCTTGCCTGAGCTGCACGTTGGACTCTGCATCACCCAAGTGCTGGAAGAACTTGAGAAACTTGATGTTTTTCATAACGTTAAATACTTCATTGCTCACACGTAATGTATCAGGCATCTCACACATGTGCAATGTCACACCTTCAGTTTCGTCCGTACCCTGTATATTGAAACGTATTAAGTCACTGGGTATACTATCCATAGCAGTTCGACTTACGACAAGAAATCAAAGGGATTTGAAAGAACTTACTATGTTAGTTTCCAGTACATCATATATCTCTGTAGGATCCCATAGAAACCTTTGTCTGAAAGGCCTATCCGTGGAGTCTTGGCGCACAATTGCCCTTCCTGTTTGTACGACCAAGAAATGCATGTTTATGCATCTATCCGCTGATATGCTAATTATAGACTTTTTGATTAGATGATTTATCCTTGGAAAACCATCATCAAGAAAGGAAGCAACATGGCTAAAAGGGTATCTGTTAAAGAGACAGGCAACAAGAAGAAAAGCTGCCTTGTCCTGGTCATCTAAATCGCTGTAGCTATATCTCAGAATCTCTTCGACATTCTTATGAGGCCTTCTTTCAAGTATACGTAATTCAGCTTCCCACATCTCTATGGTCTTGTTTTCACTGAGATACGAGGCGTAAGCTACAAGGGCAGAGGGAAGGCCGTGAGCTAGCCGAGACGCTCTGATGTAGAGTTGCTCAAATGCATCCGAAGGAGCCGGTCTTCCTCCAAAAGCCAACTGTTCAAAAATCTGGAGGGCATCCTTATCATCCAAGCACTTAACCTCATGTACAATGTTTACTCCACAGGAATCGAGCAGACCCATGTCTCGTGTGGTTATGATGATTCGGCTCCCTGGACCATACCAGCTAGTCTCTTTTGCCAGTGCATGTATCTGCTCCACTTTATCAACACCATCAAGCACAACAAATACTTTTTGGTGCCGGAGTCTTGCCTTTATCTCCAGGGATCCTGCTTCATCCCTTCGAAAACCAAAATTTTGACCCCCGAGGATGCTGCAGAGAAATCTTTTCTGTAAGTAGGACAGACTCTTGTCTTTATAAATCTTCTTAATGTCTTCTGTGAAATAATGGGATGGGAATTGGCTTGAAAATCGGTCATAGAGACACTTGGCAATAGTGGTTTTGCCTACACCACCCATACCACATATTCCTATCATGAGAACCTCATTTTTAGACCTCGTATTCAAAAGAAAATGCATCTTCACCATGTGTGCTTCCATCCCAACCAAATCGACCCCACTGGTCGGCCTCATCTCCATCAGTTGACTTGAGACGCTTCGAACTATATTTGATATCATCGCTGCTTCATCGAGGCTAACATGGAAAACAAGCATTGCTTTAATTCTCCCAAAGAAACGAAAGGTACACGTGCATCAACCAGGTATGTTCCCCAATCATCATTTTGGTTCCCTCATTGGGGTTTCTATTTATCTATTCCTTACACATGATACATTGGTTCTAAGTTCTAGGATCAATACTATTCTGCGAAGTTAATTAAGAGTCAAGACTAACTAACAGAGGAGAATAGGAAAGGTTGTAGTCTTGTAGATGGGTTAGACTTGACTCTAAGGTGTGGCTATCCTTCATGCTTTAAAAAAGAGCGAGAGCTATTGGCTTTTACATACATACTTTAAAAGATCTGTGAAGCAGTTAGAGAAATGATGTGATAATGCATTACTTATAGCAAAATAAAGATAGATTACCTCGTCCTCGAATGAAAGCCTGAGATATGACCGACTTCGTTGAGAGCTGTTTTCCAATGGGAAACCATCTCTGGTGTATATAAATTTTTGTACTTTTGAAACGCAGCTGCAAAGCTTCCTGTCTGGTGTTTCACGTCAGAGGGTTCCACTCCGTAGAAAATGGGAACCACTCGAATCTGATTTTTGCTTTGAAGCTCCATTATCAGTTGAAGCTCATCTAAACACCATTTCGAGGTAGCATAGTTCTCTGAGATGACGACAACAGCGAACCTCGAAGTTTTTATGGCTTCCACGAGTTGGTCGGAAATTATTTCACTGGCCTGGAGCCTCTTATCGTCTCTGAAAGTGAAGATTCCATGGCGGCTAAGAGCTTCGTACAAATAGCTAACAATGCTGTGCCGAGTATCTTCCCCTCTGAAGCTGAGGAAGACATCATAGTTCTTAACACAAGTTGGAGAGGACGATGACGCCATAAACGGAAAGAAAATGATTGCCTTGGTTGCCAATTAGAACAAAGCTGAGGAGAAGGAAATTAGCCTTTCCTTCCTGGCTCACTTGAATTATTATTCTTGTTGGAATGTCATTTTATTGATAAATAATGACTTGCAGAGGGGACATAATTCTTATACTATCTACTTAGGATAAAACTAACAGAGCAACACAATCAGATAACGTGCTCCATATCTTTTAATACGTTAAAATTATACAAAAGTCGTATACACGTTCATTCAACTACCTTGCACGTTCAGGCTATTGAAATTTGAAAAATACTTTAAAAAAGTTTAACGTTTACTATGTGCAAGTAGGAACCTTCCTCTGTCCCAAATTGAATCTCTTGTCGTTTGGGATTTCAGCATCTCCCATTTCTTTACACTTAGCTCAATGTCTGCCTCTTCTTCATCTTCTGTCCTCAAGTTTGATGTATTCCTAAGTTTTAGCCCAGAAGAGACCACCAAAACTTTTGTATCAGATCTTTACAGTTCGTTGTCAGAAAAAGGTATTACAACTTATTACAAAGATGACAAGCTGGAGGAGAAAGTCTCATCTTTTGGTTCTGACATAAGGAAATATTTAGTAGCTACAAAAACCGCTGTTGTCGTGGTCTCGGAGAGCTATACAACCTCTGTTTTGTGCCTGAACGAGCTCCAAGCAATACTAAACTTGCGCGACAAAGGTCAACTCTCAGTCCTACTCATCTACTGCGGAGTGGATCCTTCGTATATAAGGAAACAGACCATAGAATTCGCAGAACCTTTCAGAAATCTTGGTAAAGAATATTCATCTGACAAGGTTCAAGCATGGAGGAGAGCTCTTACCAAACTCGCAAGCATATCCGGCATGGATTCACGTTTTTGGTAACTTTGTTTCATAAATATGTTTACAATATCCTCGAGCAAGACTAGAATGCTAACACTTTGTTTCATGGTACTTTAACTTTATCAGGAGCAAAGAAGCGAAGATGGTCGATTTGATTTCAAATGAAATCTCGCTTTTGGTTACAAACAAGCTGTATAGTCCATCAACATCCAAACCGGATGGACTTGTAGCGTTGGATCGTCATATGCAAGCGTTATACGAGTTGCTGGATTTGAAATCTAACAAAGAAGTTCGCTTGGTCGGCATTTGGGGTCCAAGAGGCGTTGGCAAGACTACACTAGCAAGGTACGCGTACGAAGAAATGTCTGTTAATTTCCATGCTCATATGTTTGTAGACTACTCCGAAAAGAACAATCACCAACAACATCTACAAACATTCACATCAAGAGAGATTCAAGAGGGAGCTCAAACGATGTCAAAGAGCTCTGATGTCATAAAATCAGCGCTTGGACACCGAAAAGGTCTGCTTGTGATTGATTGCGTGGATACCCTCGAACAGTTAAAGGACATAGCAGATATTGTTGGGTGGTTTGGTACAGGGAGTAGAGTCATTTTTACTACACAAGAAAAGAATTTGTTAGATGAATTTGGCGTGAAGCATGTCTACGAAGTCAAGTCTCTAAGATACGACGAAGCTCTTGAACTCTTCTCTCAATCCGCCTTCAAAAAGAAATGCCCTCCTACTAGTTTTGAATCACTTTCTCTTCGCGCTGTCCAGATTGCTAGTTTCCTTCCTCTGAGTCTTACAATACTCGGTTCGTCTTTACAAGACAAGGATGAAAAGACTTGGGAGGAGGCGCTGCAAAAGCTAGAAGGAGACCAAGAGAAAACTATAATGGAAGTTCTGGAGAAAACCTACACAAGAGCAAATGAGGAGTAGGTGAATGGATCAAGAAGATTTACTTACTTGATGCTATTATATTTTGCCTCGAAATTAAGGCTTTTGTGTTCCTAATGGGATTAACATTGTCACGTGGTTTATGCATTGTTCATAATGAATGGTTTCACAATTTCAACTATGAACTGGTATCTTTTGAGGTTTTCTGAAATATAAGCATGGCTTGTCTTTATTTTCTCGACAATTTCAACCATAAACGTGTGCTTCATTAGCTTTAGAGTAGAGACGGAGAAAGGAACATTCAGAGAAAACAAAAAGAAGAGCTAATATTCATAGTGAAAATCTTATATCATACATAATGAAAACAGATCTTTCACTTGAGGAGGTTATTGTTCACGATTTGGATACCAACAACTTTTTCAGGTAAATTTTATCTCCGACAACTCATCACTTAAAGAATTAAGAGGCAAGATAAATGAAGGGATTTTATCTTTCTCATTTGCTCTCGTATAGTTTTTCTTCATTACTTCCATAATAGCTTTGGCTCGGTCTCCTTCGAGTTCTTGCAGTTCCTTCTCCCATTCCTCTTCACCCTTGCCTTGTAAGTAAGAGCCGAGGATTTTAAGAGTCAGGGGAAGGAAACGGGCGATCTGGACAGCGCGAAGGGAGAGTGATTCAAAACTAGTTGGAGGTTGTTCCTGTTTGAATGCAGAGTAAGAGAAGAGTTGAAGAGCTTCATCGTATCTCAAAGACTTGACTTCATAGACATACTTCACACCAAATTCATCTAGCAATATCTTGTCCTCTGTGACAAGGATGACTCTACTTCCTGAACCGCACCAGCCAATGATATCTGCTATGTCCTTTAATTGTTTGATGTTATTTACACAATCAATGACTAGAAGACTTTTCCTGTATCCAACCTTAGATTTGATAACATCAGTACTCACATTCGTAGTACTCCTTGTCACCGTTTGAGCTTCCTTTTGAATCTCTTTTGATGAGGATGATGAACTTTCCGTATCAGTGACTTTGTTGTAAATCTCTTGAGCGTTGGCCACAAACAGTTTGGCATTGAAATCACTAGACATTTCTTCGTATGCGTATGTCGCAAGCGTTGTCTTGCCAACCCCTCCCGGACCCCAAATGGCAATCAACAGAACTTCCTCATCAGATTTTGAATTCAACAATCCGTATAGTGCTTGCAGGTGACGGTCCAACCCGAAAAGTCCACTGGTTTTAGTGGCTAATGGATCGATTGGCTTAACCGAGACTTTTAATGAGATTTCATTTGTAATCAAACCAATCATATTTCTTTCATCACTCCTGTCATTTAAAAAAGAAGAGAAATGAAATTAAAAATAAATCAGGAATCTAACACATTATATGGACACTTAAAAAGTAAAAGTTACGCATTTTGTACCATAAACGTGAATCCAAGCCGGATATGTTGGTGAGTTTGGTAAGAGCAGTCCTCCATGCTTGAACCTTTTCAGATGGATATTCATCATCAAGCTTACTAAAAGGTTCTGCGAACTCTCCGGTCTGTTTTCTTACATTGGAAGGATCAGCTTCGTAATATATGGGTAAGATGGAGAGCTGGCCTTCTTCCTGAGACTTTAGTATTGTCTGGAGCTGGTCAAGGCACCAAACAGAGGTCGGATAGCTCTCCGTTATCACAACAACGGCAAGTTTTGACTCTTGGATACATTTAGTCAAATCAGAGCCAAGAGGCGAGACTTTCTCCGCTAGCTTGTCATCTTTGTAATATGTAGTAATTCCTTTGTCAGACAACGAACGGTAAAGATCCGAGACGAATGCTTTGTCGGAGTCTTCGCCGCTGAAACTTAGGAAGACATCGAACTTGGGGATAGAAAAAGAAGAAGAAGACATCTGAATTTGATATCCAAAATGAAAAGACAAGTGGTTCTGATTTTGCTTGGCGAATGTGGGAGTTGCGAATGTTTCTTGGAAAAGGAGAGAGATAAAGAAGATGCTCGTATTTGCCAAGCCAATAAAGTCAAGATTGACTACTTAAAACTTGCGAAAAAATAAATCCAACTTGAACTAAAACATAAATATGAAAGGGGAAACGTATTGCAAATATAATACAAGTACCTTGAACGTGCCTACTACGCAATGTAGTTTTGATTGGGGTGTCTAAAGGGCAATGTATTTTAAAGGCGAGAAGGTCCATGTAATAATCCTCTTCTTCCCCGTTGACATGCTCAATGGTAATTATATTTATCACCGCATCATTTTGCCAATTTAATGGCTATCTAATAAATAAGCCCTCTAAAATATTCTAGTTTTCTTTATTAGCCAAAAAATATACTATGTTGAAGCAATTCCTTGGACAATCAAATACTAAAATCTTGTGTTATAGAAAATTTAGACGGTGTGCAAATGCATCTCTGGCACATGCCAGTATTTACCAACAAAATCCAGTATGCAAATAACGAAAAGAAGTCAACAACCACTTTAATATAATTTGCATCCACGAAGTAAGATATTCCAACATGAACTTATACGCATACCTACAAATAAGGATTTTATCCCAAACAAATTATAAAAATGGTTTTTAGTGTGTCACGACCGATTCCCCTATTTTTTTTTTTTTTTTTTTTTTAAAAGGGTTATGGAAGCCCTTCGTGGGTGACCTTTAATGGAACTGATCAAAGACAAAGAAAGAAGGATGTGGTCAAGTGGCAGTGGATCTTACGAAATGTAAGGGAACGTTGACCCGAAATTATCGAGAGGGCAACTTATAAAGGAAATTCTAATAAGAGTTCGTTTCTCATTATATGTGATTACCTCTTGAACGTATTGATTGAAAATCATAATAAAATCTCTCCTCCATGGCTTCCTCCTCGTCCTCTTCAACTCTTGCCAGGACTTACGATGTCTTCCTCAGCTTCCGAGGGAAAGACACCCGCTCCACCATCGTTAGCCATTTGTACCAATCTCTTCGTTTGAAAGGACTCTTTACTTTCAAAGATGATGAGAGGATCGAGGTAGGCCACAACATTTCTGATCGGCTCCTCGAAGCTATAAAAACTTCGTGGTTCGCCGTGATTATCATCTCGGCGAACCACGCTACTTCAACCTGGTGTTTAGAAGAGCTCAGAACGATAATGGAGCTACACAGAGAGAATAAGATTGAAGTGGTTCCCATCTTTTACGGAGTGGAGCCTTCGGACGTGAGATACCAGATAGGAACCTTCAAGGCTGCGTTTCAAAAATACGATGAATCTCTAGACATGAGCGACAAGGTTCTCAAATGGAGAGACGCTCTCGTCCAAGTCAGTAATCTGGCAGGCACGCATTCTAGCCAATTGTAATTTCTTTTCTTTTTTTCTTGAGAGGATCATTTTTGTCTTCTCTAAGCAGTAACAAATAATTAAGAACAAAACTAAAAAAATTTTAAATTAGAAGAAGATAAATTTTGAAAAATGCCAATCGAGAATAATACATATATAAGCTTATGAAGTCATATTAGCTAAATATTTGTATGAGTCATGCATGTCAGCATGTGTTTTCACATAATTGTTTGTACTTGTAAAAATCATATAAGTTGCGGTAAAAAGAAAAGAAAGGTAACAAAATGAGATCGAATAGTCTCTCAATTGAAAAATTAATTAATTTGGGTTATTGTTTTTCATGGTAGCATGGATGAGGCAGCGATGGTAGCCAAAGTAGTTGGAAGTATCTCAACTCGATTGCGAATCATCAAGCCAACAGAAATGATGAATTTTGTTGGGATGGACGTTCACATGGAACGACTGGACCTTCTATTGGGTATGGAATCAGAAGATGAGGTTCGAATGATAGGAATCTGGGGCATGGGAGGCATTGGCAAAACCACCATTGCCAAGTGTCTTTATGCTCGGTTTGCACATCAATATCAAGCTTGTTTCATGGACGTTTTGGAGATTTATAATAATGAGCATGGTGGTGGTGCAAAACATTTACAAATGGAATTGCTTTCAGTTATCACCCGCGATGCGGATATCAAGCTTTGGAGCGCAGAAGCTGGATACAATGATATAAAGTCAAGACTCGGGCACACAAAGGTGTTTCTTGTGCTTGATGGTGTGGATAAACTGGAGCAGATACATGCACTAGCAAAAGAGACTAGCTGGTTTGGTCCAGGTAGCCGAATCATCATAACCACACGAGACAGGGGTCTACTCAATGCTTGTCGAGTAAACAATGTACATGAAGTGAAGTGCTTGGACGATAAGGATGCGCTTCAGATATTCAAACAGTCTGCTTTTAGAGGAGGGATACCTTACAGTGACAGGTTTGAACATTTATCAGTTCGAGCTTCTCAGCTTGCTCATGGCCTTCCTTCTGCCCTCGTAGCGTTTGGCGAACATCTCAGTCAAAAGACAAGTATTTTGGAGTGGAAACAAGAATTAGATACACTTGAAACATCACCGCATGAAGATGTCCAGAAGATTTTGATGACAAGCTATAATGGTTTAGACCAACGAGATAAGATTGTCTTCCTTCATGTGGCATGCCTCTTTAACAGAGGCTATCTCCACCATATCACAACATTTTTCGATAACGGTGATTCAAGGCTAAATCGCTTAGTGGCAAAGTCTCTCGTGGATATAACAAGAGATGGATGTGTAAATATGCATTTCTTAGTAGTACAAACTGGAAGAGAGATTGTGTGCCAAGAATCAGGAGGGAGGCCTTTCGAACAAAGATTTTTATGGGATACTAAAGAGATTTGCAGTATACTCGAGCATAACATAGTAAGTCCTAGCAAAAACTCTTAACCATATGATATATTCACTTGCTGCACACTGATTGTTGACATTTCCATCAGTAGGGTTCGGCTAAACTTGAAGGCTTGGCACTTCAAATGTCTGAGATGACTAATAGATTACCTACGAGGAGTCGTAATGATATTACCCCTATGTATAATCTCACATTTCTCAAGTTTTTGGGTGACACATATTCCAACCTAATGCTAAATGGTTATGGCATTTCCAATAAACTTAAGTTACTACATTGGGACTTCTACCCATCAACAAGATTGCCAATTAATTTCCGAATGGACAGCCTTGTTGAAATCAATCTGCGAAACAGCAAACTTGTCCACCTTTGGAATGGACCCCATGTAAGCTATCATTCTAACATCATGTTTTCAAATACATGAATTTTTAGTGATGTTAAACCCTCCAAAACAAAAAAACCCTTACATGTTTTTCCTTGTTTTATTGCATTGTTTTTTCAGTGGCTCCATAGCCTAAGGAGACTATATCTGTCAGGATCTAGGAATGTAACAAAACTTCCAGATCTTTCAACTGCTGTAAACCTTGAGGAGTTGATAACGGACGGCTGCAGAAGTCTGAGAAGAATCCAAGGGTCCATAAATGGTTTAAAACTGAGGAAGCTCAGTATGATCCAATGTGATATCCTCAAGGGTCTCCTACACGTTACTCTTCTTCATGAGATCAACACCAGTCGCAGGGGTCGCCAAAAAATGATAGTGATGTTCTCAAGTATGAGGGAAACAGTGATTTTTCCTAAAGATTTTTCCATCGACGGGAAAATATCTATTCAGTTGTTGGGTCTCAGTGGAAATGCAGAGCACCTCTCCTTTAGTACCGTGCAGATCACTCATGAACTGATGGAGGTGTCACAGACAACAGTAATGCCTCTGCTGATGCCAGACTCGGATATATACAGTTTTGAATCACTCCACATAACGCGGTTCAATTACAATAAGGATCGTACTTCTTTAAGCTGTTACAGCTTTTCAAACTTTGCTTGTTTGACGAAGTTAAAGCTGATCAATTTAAACATCCAAGCAATTCCAGACGATATTGACCACTTGCAACTTCTAAAGTCATTGGACCTTAGTGGAAATGATTTCGCGTATCTACCTTCAACAATGCGAGTCCTGGCCAAGTTGAAATATCTCAGCCTTGGAAACTGTCGCGGACTTGTCGAATTGCCACAACTTACTCAGGTGGAGATGCTCATACTTTCTGACTGTGTGAACCTCCGTTCGTTGCTTGGACTTCATGTCGTGGAAGAACACGATACAAACTGCTTGCTTGAGCTTTGGCTTGACAACTGCAATAATGTTCAGCTATTGTCGGAAAGCCTGAGTCGTTTCACCAAGTTAACATATTTAGACCTTAGCAGGCATGACTTTGTGGCATTGCCTTCAAGCATCAAAGAGCTTTCATCGTTGGGAACTCTCTTCTTTAATAACTGCAAGAAACTCAAGTCAATAGAAGAGCTTCCATTGAGTATCCAGTATCTCTATATACACGGCTGCGAGTCCCTCATGAATTTCTCCCTTTCTTCAAACCATTCGACCAAACACCTCGATCTTAGCCATTGCTTCAGTCTACATGAGAAAGCGCATTTGACTAGTATGTTCTTCTATGACGAACATACTCAAGTGGTAAGCTTTTTGCTCTCAAGCTGTTTTTTTTTTCATATTCGTCCTAATCTAATTCCCGTTTTTTTTTCCCTAGGTTACACCAGCATTTGCTTGTTTGCCAAGAATCGGAGGGTCCAGCTCCAACGATTGCCAAACTCAAGAGAAATCTCAGAGAATCAACCTACCTAGGCTTGCACCAAAGCTTCTTGGTTTCATTGTCTTTGTAGAGATTGTTTGCGAGGAGCCTTTACGTCTGCAATTTCCGGCGTTTTCATGTAAGTGGAACTGGGAAGGTGGCCGGGTACTTCGGATTGACCTCAAACCTAATCTCTATCTTTCTACGAACATGAAAGCGGAAAAGGCGGCTCCATCGCATCATCACTTGATTACCATCCACGTTCCATTTAGTATGAACAACGAACAAGACGTCAGGTTGCAATTCCAAGTCCATCTTCTACTTCCAAAAGAGTCTCAAATTCCGCATGCCAAAATAAGATTCGAGATACTCCCTCCGTTTCAAATTAACGATTTTTTTTCCACGAATTAAGAAAAGAGTTACATGTTCTACTGTATTGATTTACTATTGGAATTTCATTACTAGTGGGAGATTTTTTTCCTTTATATTAAAAGTGGAACGACACTTAATTCGAAAACCGGTTGTCTTAACACGATCGAACTGAATTTTGTACCGAAATGAACTGAATCAAACCGATGATATATCTAATTTGCAAAATGCACACAACTAATTTGTAAAGTCGTCATCGGCTATCAAGCGAATCCCAGAAGCTTCTATCTCGCATGGCGGAAACTGAAACTCTTCTGGAAGTTGAAGATGAGATTCGAGTCGCAGCTCTTTATGCTACTTGGGACGTGGATTATAACCAGGTGATTTGATGGAATCGTCTCTTCTTCCTCAATCGACTCCGATGAAAGATAGAGAGTTGGTTTGAGGTTAATCCGAATTGCTTCATCATCTTCGCAGTTCCAATCATAACTAAACCCCGGAAATTGGATATTGGAGGACCTCTCGCAAGAAATCATGATACAGGCAGCGAATCCCAGAATTGCCGGTGTCAACCTAATCGGAGGTAGGCTGATCCGAGGATCGATTATCGAAATATCTGGGCATTCCATTTCTGGGTAAGCAAAGAAATCGTTGTGAAACCTATGAAAAAAGATGAATAAGTTCGTTACAGATGATTAGAAGGATCGAAATTAGCAGGTCGATAGTAGGAAGCTTACTTCTGGGCTATATGCGCCGTTTAGAAACTGAGTAATTAGATGCTCATCTTGTTGCAGGCTGAAGCAATGGCTAAGATCGAGGTGTTTAATTGAATGATTCGGGGAAAGGGAGACATTCTCCAGGGAATCGCAGCCGTGTGCATAGAGATTCTTGAGGCTCTGTGGAAGCTCTTCTACTAATTTGAGTTTCTTGCAGTTGTTGAGGCAGAGAGTTCCCAGAGATAAAAGCTCTGGAATGGTTGCAGGGATTACTTCAAAGTCATGTCCGCTTAGGTGAAATGGCTAAGCTGATCTGATAATGGTTGAACATTTTTGCAGTTTTCAAGCTCTAGCTCTAGCAAACGGTATCTGCCTATTTCTTGAACCGCATGAGAAGGTTCCAGCAGTGATTTGAGGTTGGAACAGCCGGAAAGCTTGAGGGTCTGCAACTCGGTCAGTTCCGGCAATGCCTCGAGTTTGATGCAATTAGAGAGCTTGAAATATTTCAAGTTTGAAAGGTTCTTCATAGATGTGGGTAGATATCTGAAATCATTTCCGCTGAGGTCCAGTTTCTCTAGTGACTGCAATAGACCGATGTCGTCTGGGATTTTCTGGATGTTTAAGTTGATTAGATTCAACGCTGCCAAGCAAGGGAAACCTGAGAAGCTGATACAGCGAAAGGGGGCACCATCCTCTACATTGCTAAACCGCTTGACAGCAAGCGATTTAAAATCATAGAAGCTTGAGATGGTCGGAAAGATTTCCTTTAGCATCATTATCAATTCATCGGGGATTTGTTGCTCGGAATTAATGGATAGGTGCTCTGCATTTCCCTTGAGATGCCACAAGCCGATGTGTATTTTCCCCTCTATGGATAGGTTTGCAAGAGAAGTTAGTTTTTTTAATGCTCCGGGAAGCTTCAATATGATTTGCCGGCGTCGCATGAGTCCACGTTCCGGAAGGACAGTCTTTTCAGATAGATGGATCTGAAGATTCATTAAGCCGTCACAGTTGGATAAATCGAGTTTTCGCAGGCAAGATAAACGACCAATGGATTCCGAAGTTTGCTCCAGACTCTTACAGCCTTTCATTATCAACTCCTCGAGTAGCGTGGCCCTTGAAAGATCTGGAATTTTGGTCAGATTCTTTGAGCCAGTAACATCTAATCTCCTTAACTGATCGAGGCCCTGAATTTAAGAAAAAAACAGAAATGAGGGGGAAAACCCAGAGATACTTTTTAATTGATCTTGACACCTTTTAATTGCTATATCAGACTCAACACCAATGCGCTACAATAGCTTACCAGGGTTCCATCCCAGAGCCGCACAAGATTGCTGTAACGCAGATTGAGTTCAACTAGACAGTTGGGATAGTATTCAGAAGGTAAAATTGTCATTGGATAAGAATCCCGATGTAGTAACCTGAGTGTGTTGGGAAGTTTATCAGTGCCTGGTAGGAACTGCAACTTCGACTCTTTATCATCCAAATGTGAGAAGGCCTTGAGAAATTTGAGATTGATAGCATTAAGAAGTTTTCCATCAATAGACACCGTGTGAAGCAACTCTCACATATGTACTTTCACACCTTCGACTGTTGTTGTACCCTGAGGAGAGAATGATCAGAGTCACTTGACAGGAAGACAATAGAAGCACAAGGACATCTGAAAAACATCAAGATGAGAAGGATCCTAGAGTTTTAAGAAGTTTACTCTGTTGTTTTGCAGGACATAAATAATTTTTTCAGGTTCCCACAGAATTCTTTGTCTCCATGGCCTGGACCCAGTTTCTTGGCATACAATTTCTCTTCCCGCTTGTTCTACCAAGACATGCATGGCGATGCATCCATCAGGTGATATGTCGATAAGGGACTTCTCTTCTAAATCTTTTATCCTTATTTCACCACCATCTATAAGAGCATTTACACGCTGGACAGAATCTCCATTGAAAAGACATGCAAGGTGAAGGAACACAGCCTGGTCTCGCTCGTTTAAACGTTCATAGCTAGTTCTCAAAATATCCATGATACTTCGATGAGGAAATTTTTCAAGAATTCCCAATGCCTTTTCCCACCCTTCTATAGAGGTCATTCGACGGAGATATGTGCCAAAAGCTTCAAGGGCTGAAGGAAGCCCATGCGCAAGCCTAGAAGCACGGATTGATAGTTGTTCGTAGACATCAGAAGGAGCTCGTCCTCCTTCAAAAGCAACTTGTTTAAAGACTCGCATCGCATCATCATTGCCCAAAAATTTTACATGGTATTTCGACGTACAGGAGTTTAGCAAGCCCAAGTCTCGTGTAGTTATGATGATTCGGCTCCCTAGTCCAAACCAGTTTGTCTCGTTTGCCAGCGCATGCAGCTGGTTCACGTTGCTCACATCATCAAAGACAATGAAAACTCTGAATTCCTTAAGCTTTGACTTGATAATACTGCGTCCCTGCTCCACGCCCCATAAGGTCTCTTGTTTTTTGCCCAGGAGACTAGAAAGCAGCTTTTCCTGTAGATATGGGAGGCCATTCTGTGCAGAAATCCTAACGTTTTCTATGAAACAGTAGTGACGAGCAAATTGAGGTGAGTATTCTTATAGAGCCACTTGGCTATTGTGGTCTTGCCTATGCCTCCCATTCCCCAGATTCCAATCATCCGAACATCTTTCGAGCTCATATCCAACATAGGATTGATTTGTTCCATGTGGGTGTCCATTCCAACAATATCACCAAAGTCTATTGGCTGCATTGAGAACAACTGTCTTGCAATATGCCCAACAATATCTTCAATCATAGTGGCCTCGTTCTCACTAAACAGTGACATACGAAAAAGGTAAAGCATAACTTGCAAAATTTCAACATAAATAGTTTTAAATTCTATGTACAATTCAATGTACAGATTAGCTAGAAGATAGCTACATTTGTACATCGAACTGTTGATGATAGCTAAATTAACCTATATCACCCCGAGAGTCTGTTGCTGTTTATATTTGAGTTGGGATACTATGTTAGTAACTAAGGATGAAGTATGGTATATGATCAGGCATATGTAAGAGGAAACAACCTAATGACAGGAATATATTCATGGAACATAGACGGCAGAGAGACTTTTTCTATGTTGTCTTTGTTTAACATTTATTAACTTATTTTGTAGGATAGTTACTAATGATTTTCAGGGGAATGTCACTGGAAAGGGAAAACTCACCAAGTTCTTGAATCCTTGCCTGATGTTCCTGCGACCTCCTTGAGAGCTTCTCTCCATTTCTGAATTTTTGCCGCCATTGCTCTTTTCTTGCTGGAAAATAAAAGCATGATCCTTGAGCTTTCGTACTTTTCTAAGGAAAAGGTTCCTCTCTGGTGTCTAACGTTGGAAGGATCAACATCGTAGAAGATGGGAACAGCAACGAGTTGCTGTTTCTTGTGAAGCTCCATTATCATTTGGAGCTCGTTCAGACACCAAGTCGAGGAAACGTAGTTTGCAGAGATAACCACGACAGCAAACTTGGATTTTCGAATAGCTTCCTTGATTTCTTCAGAGATGGAGTCGCCAACCTCAAGTGTTTTATCATCTTTGAAGGTATAATCAATTCTTCTGTCAAGAAATGCTTTGTGCAAATGGCTGACGATGCCTCTACGGGTATCTTCTCCTCGGAAGCTGAGGAACACATCGCACGGCTTCAAGGTACGAGGTGAACCAGATGAATCCATCAGTACGGTGTTTTTTATTTGTTTTCTTGTTAGAGCATCAATTCAATGTTGAATCTGTCCAGAAGAAGAAGAAGAAGTGACTTTATTTAAAGCTTAAAAGAGGAGTTGATTAAAACCGTTTGGTTATGATCATTAGAAAAGCAGAAGAGATCATGAAGATTAACTCGAGTCAGCGCTTTTCCACGTTGCAAATAAGCGCGACACGCTGGTAATTTGAATTCTTCAAAGTTTATGACAGATTGACTTATACATTTCTTAATTATATAATAGGCTAAATGATTAATATATCTTATAATCATACATTCATACTATGATATGCATCGAGCTTGGTCAAAATATTATCATAAATCATTGTAAGTTTGTTTTTATTTTTCCGGGCTCTACTCTGCCTTTCAACTCCTGGCTTGCATTTTTTTTTTCATGAATATTCGCAAGAAAGATTTGATAATCAGTTTATTGGTGTAACTATTAGAATAATTTTGTTTGTCAGCTACTACAAATTTTTATAAAAAAAACATTTTGTAAACGATAAATCAACGTCTGGATATACTAAATGTTATAGGCAACTTATCTACATTATGGATATACTAAATATCAACCATGATATGCATGTGTTTGTTTGACCTGATAATACCACATGGATTAATTAAGCGAATTGATTTTGATTTCTAAATACCGGGGTTAATGGAATAACGTGCCAAGTTAGCAACTAAGTCATTATCAAATAAGTTTGTACTTAAAAAGTGTTATATATGTGTCCCTTGCTGTGATTATGCCAAAAACAAATGTTATGTCATAATCAATCGTTCATCTGTAATAATATTCTAGAGGAATACTCTCTTTTGTTTAAACAAACAAACCGAGATTATTGATGGACTATTTCGTATAACATTTATTTATCTGAGTATACGACTTTTTTTTCTACTTAACGCGTGGGCCCTGTGCATACGCACTTCTTGCTTATGCCCTACACGTCATCGCCTGGCCCCGTGACCAGCGAATGGGTGGTTATATGCAAAAGCAACAAAATCCTGAAAATTTCTCCGCAGCTTTCTGTAAAGAAGATGACAAGAAACTAAAGAAGCTTCCTTTGGCTTTTTCCTAACATAATCATGTGGAGCGATGTAATCTTGAGTTTCAGAGGGGTAGAGATCCGCAAAACTTTCATCAGCCATGTTTTCAGCTCGTTAAAGAAAAAAGACATCACAGCTTTCACAGCCTCTGAGCCATCTAGCTTCGATCTTCAGGCTATCGAAAAGTCAAGAGTGGCGATCGCCGTGATATCAAAGGACTACGAGTCTTTGGAGTGGTGGGTCGATGAAATGGCCAAGATGATAAGAGCATGTACATTGGGGTTGTAAATGGGGTTCTTAACTAATTTTATAATAATAAAATAGTTTTAGAACCCATTAATTATGTTTACAACTTTTTGGTCTCCATTGGTTGGGGTTTTAAATGGGGTTCTCAAAAATAAATTAATAGTATTTTTATAATTATTTATAACAAATTTAAAAACATAAAACATTTTTATAAAATATAAATTATATTACATTTCATAAAATTTTAAAGATAGATTACATAAAAAATTTAAGACATAAAATTTTAATTGTTGTAATCTCCACCTGTGCCAAATTTTTGCCATATATGCTCAACTAAATCATTCTTTAATTGTTGATGTATCGTTCTATCACGAACTCGATTTCGAATGCCCATCATATTGCCGAGATTTGTAGGCATATCTGTAGAATACGTCATATCCACTTGGGAAGTTCTAGTTCTTTCTCCTTGTTCGAATCCTGATACATCAAATTAAATTGAGTGTATTCATCTCGTTCGTCTTCTACTATCATATTGTGTAGTATGATACATACTCTCGTAATCTTTCTTATTTTTACCTTATCCCAAATAAGAGCCGGGTTTTTGACAATGGCAAATCGAGCTTGCAAGACTCCAAAAGCACGCTCCACATCTTTCCGGACAGATTCTTGGTATGTAGCAAATAACGATGCTTTCGGACCTTGTGGAAGTGAGATTGATTGAATAAAAGTAGCCCATTTTGGATAAATACCATCAGTGAGATAGTAAGCCAAATGATACTCGCGTCCATTGACAACATAATTTACTCTTGGAGCTCGACCTTCTAATATATCATCAAAAACTGGTGAGCGATCAAGAACATTAATATCGTTTAAGGTACCTGGAGGTCCAAAAAATGCGTGCCAAATCCATAGATCATGTGAAGCTACAGCTTCTAAAACGATGGTTGGCTTTCCAGATCCACGTGTATATTGTCCTTTCCAAGCGGTGGGGCAGTTCTTCCACTCCCAATGCATACAATCGATGCTTCCTATCATCCCGGGAAATCCGCGTAGCTCTCCTACATCGAATAGGCGTTGAAGATCAGATGGTGTGGGTCTTCTTAGGTACTCATCCCCGAACATAGATATTATTCCTTCCACAAAATTTTCCAAGCATAGGAGCGCAGTACTGACACCAAGGCGGAGGTATTCGTCAACCGCGTCCGCCGCACAACCATATGCCATCATACGAATTGCTGCTGTACATTTTTGTAGTCCTGAGAGACCAAATCTTCCGGTCGCATCTTTTCTTTGTTGAAAATACGGTACTTCGTTGGAGAGTCGATGAACAATAAGCATGAACAACGGCTTGTTCATTCTAAAACGACGTCGGAATGTAGATGCTGGGTAAGTTGCATCTTCACTGAAATAATCATTCCATAAGCGGATGTGTCCTTGTTCGCGTTGTCTTTCAATATAAGCTCGTTTTTTCTTTGACGAGCTTATATTTTCATGATCACCATAATCATTCAAAGCCTTCTGGAATGCTTCTTCGAATTTTTGTTCGAATTTTTGATCATATTCGTCATCGTCATCGTTTGTTTCCTCTAAAGGATTATAAGAAGAAGATGCCATATATAGAAGAAACAAGTGTTTGCTTGAGAAAAGATAAAGAAAGAGTGAATTGGTTGATGTTTTGATAATTGTTAGTGTTCTTTATATAGAGAGATGCGATTGAAGAGAAGAAAGATAACAAAAAAGTGTGTCCAAATACAAACACACACATGTGATTCGTAGACAATCGCACATCACTTGAGTCCTCTTCTTGTCTTTTTCTTCAGTCCTCGACTTGTCTTGTCTCCTTTTATAACATTGTGTTTGTTGTTAGTGACCTTTCAAGACCTGAGATTTCATGTTGAAGTTAGACACTGACAATGGCATCATAATTTCTATCTACGAAAGCATCATAGGTTCATACAAGATAAAGATGTATAGTCACTAAAATAAACGAAATCTGCCAAAATACTCTGCCAAAAAGATCTGCCAAACTCAACAATAAAGTGATTTGCCAAAATACTCTGCCAAACTTGGTAAAATTCAAGGCCGGTCAATAATTTCTACAGCTTTAGATTTTTAGAAACTTGGAATTTTACCGTATTCTACAGCTGCCATCCATACCATGATGTAACCAACATTGTCTGGGTCCAACTCTTCCATTAACAAAGCTGCATATAAGAGTAAAAGTAATAAACGTTAGCAGATAAAGTCAGTGGGGTTTGCGAGTGGACAAATTTGTCAAAGATAATGAAATGAGAACAATAAAATATGTGGAAAAGATAATGATTGAACAATGACCAATATGAGCAAAGATTACAGAAGAAAACAAAGAAGCAAATTAACAAACAAAGTTCTTTCATTCATTCTAAAACACAAACTTAATTCATACATTCTAAAACATTTAAAACAGAAAGTTCATACTAGCTTCTTCACCCTTAAACAGTTGAGTCAAGAAGTTGTTCTCTAATGAGTTTGTTCTTCAAAGCTTCTTCTATTTCTGAAAGTTTGTCTCCTTTAGCAAGGAGATTCTCTAGAAGACCCATCCGCTTAATTTCTTTTTTCAAAGCTAAGTCTTTCTTTTTTATCTCCCAAATACTTTGTAACTCTAAGATAGAATTGCCTTCTGCTTGCAGAGGACTTGGTTTGCTAACACTCTTTTTACCTTTACTCTTTTTATCTTTGCCCTTTGACGCCTTAACACCAGGAGGACGAGCCATTGCTTCATCTCCTACATTGGTTGAAGATTGTGTGGAACCATCATTTATCTTGCTTCTTTTTGAGCTTCCATTTTCTTTCGTTCTAATGGTGGGACACCATTTCTGATCATTCCGAAGCTCTAGCCATGCATGCTCAAGATTGAATTTGGAGTTGTAGTCGGTCTCAAAGATTTCGTAAGCCATTTTCAGAACATCATCTTCATTTTGGCCACTCTTTCTCAAACGTTTAGCAGCCTCGTAGCTTCCAACAAACTTTCACACGAGGTCATTTATCTTGCCCCACCTCTGCTTACAATGGCTCGGCTCTCTTTTTGGGAGACCAGCAACTATGTGACATGCAGCGTAATAATCAGCAATGCGTGACCAAAAAGCACCTGCTTTTTGGCCATTCCCGACAACAGCATCCTTGCTGGTGTTTAACCATGCACTTATGAGGGCTTTATCTTCATTAATTTTCCATTTGGTTCTAGTTTCTCTACGCCCCTCATGTGTCTTCTCAACTAGGGGACTTGGAGCATCACTGCATTGGGTACTAAACTCTGGGATTTGTGATGAACAAAGGGGTATTGTAGGGGAAAAAGTATCAGAGATGGGTATTTCTTGTTGACTATTTAGAAGGTTCATGAAACCGGAAGAGTAATCACATGGATTCATAGAATCCATGACAAAAGACTAGTGGTCTGATATGTGTTTAGAGAGAAATGAAAGAGACAGTTTTAAGCGTGCTTTGTGTTAAGTAATTGTAGAGTTTTGTTTTAATTTATAGACAAAGTGTTAAGGCACTAGTTTTCTGTTGTGGTTGTAGTTGTGGTTTATTTTGAAGCATTCAATTAGTTTTAAGTGACAGAAGTGACAAACTAAACTACTACAAGACAAGTCATTAACCATTTGTCAACAATTTCAAGTACATACGAATTAGACAAAGCATTTATGAAACCTAAATCCTAAAACTAACACAAAGCAAAACACATCAATGATACCAAGTGATATTTAGACAAATGATACCAAGTGATATTTAGACAGATGATACCAAGTCATTAACCATTTGTCAACCTATAACTAACAACTAATTAAGCGTGTTTATACAAACTGATTTTCAATCTATAACCATCAACAATTTATAACAGTGCAAATTGATAAGAAAACCGTATTTAACTTCTCAAAGAACTGACCTTGTAAGAGATATTCACATACAAAGAATACCAAAATTAACAAACGGATGGGACTTTGCATCTTCAATATTTAAGACAGAATCAAAATACTAACCTTCAAAGCAGATTGTCTATCCATCACTTCTTTCTGCATTTGCTTTTACTTCTCCTACTGCTTCACCTCTCAACTACCAAGCCATAAAGTGCATCAATGTTCCTTAAAACCTGCAAAAGCAAACAAAACAAAGGAATTAAAACCATTTTACTTCTAACAAAATTAAGTTTGAGCAATGAGCTAGCAAGTGTAATCAAAAGCAAATATACTCTCAAAAGACCAAAACAGAAACTGATTTTGCAAAATAATACGTTACAGAAAACTGATTTTGCAAAGAAAAACTGATTTTGCAAAGAAAAACAGATTTTGAGAACACGAGACTGCTGTTGCAAAGAAAAAGGTTACAGAAACAGAAAAAGGTTACAAATTTGCAAAGCAAAAGCACAAGACTACACGTCTACATATCTACAAGTTACAAATTTGCAAAGAAAAATCACACATCTACATGTTACAAACAAGTTATAGATTTATGTACACAAATATTCACAAAGTCTACATATCCAATCGAAGCTGATAATACCTACTTTAATCTAAGAACACGTTTTTGTTCATAATCTGTTTGAGGAACATACTTGAAGAAAATTACACAACACAATACAATGATTTGAGGGCACGAATACCTAATTGAATCTAACAATCAAGCTAATTGAATCTAACAACACCTACATCTACAAAGAATCGAAGAAACTTATCTGTTCTCTGCTTTCGGTTCATGCACCAATTTCTCTCTCAAAATCGACAACAGAGAGAGAGAGATAGAGACATAGAATAGACGATATCGACTCATGATATCGCCGGAATTGGCTTCACAGACGCGACGCAAGACAGAGAGGCAACGAGAGACAGACGCGAGGAGAGACAGACAAACAGACGCGACGAGAGACTGAGAGAGAGAGAGAGAGAGCGAAGAGGAGAGAAAGCGATCGAGACACAAAGAAATCGAGACATAAATATACATAGATTCCGATCGACACAGAGTGAAGCTGGGTCGCCTGAATCGCAGAGAGAGAGAGAGAGAATCGCAAGTAGAAAGACAGGAAAAATATCTTCGTCTTCAGAATTTTTTTTTTTTTTTTTTTTTTAAAACCCGACCAATCATTTTTTGACACGTAGGTCTCTAAAGAGGGCTCTCAAAACTCTGAAACGAGAGTTGGTTCTGGGCTATTATTTTCTTTTTGAATTATTTTTGGGCTTTTGCAGGTTTTAAACCCCCTTCAGAACCCCCTGATGGACCTGCTCTAAGAGTGTGAGAAGACTGGAACTTTGAAAACAATTCCTGTCCTCTACCAAGTTGATCCTTCGTTGTGTTCAAATGGTTTGGTCATACAGAACCATTGTGAAGATGGTGAAGAAGTGGCTTGACGCTCACTTAACCAGCAAAACCGGCTTCAATTCCCGTGACTGGTACATTTTCCAGCTTTTATTTATTTTTGATCTTCTAAATTGGGTTTTTTGACTCCAATAGTAGTAATTAGAATATGTTAAAAGAAAGAATTTTTCCATATGGTCTAGGGTGGACGACTCCGAGCTAGTGGATAAAATTACTAGATTCGTTTCCGATTTTCTGATATCTTCTACATCAAGCAAATTGCTTGGCGGAGGCAGAATTTTTTTTTGTCGGGGACATAAATACTAAGAGAAATTTAAAACTACATAAATAGAGTGTGAAAACTCAAACGCCATAACCATAAGACATAATCGATGTTGCTGACGCTTTTTTCAAGGTTTTGATAGTGATATAATGACTTGGATTTAAGGGCTCATTTTTTTTTTTGGTTGAATGGGGCCATATCTACTTTATTTTAGATTACAAATCCATATTCATGAATTTTCGAGTTGGTGAAATAAAGAGATGGGGGCAAAAGATTTTTAACAAATGGGGGCATTAATAATAGGGTCATTTACTAAACTGACCTTAATAAATGGGTTTTTGACAATTTTGGTCCTAAAGTTTCATAATTACTAGAACGACGTTGAAAAAATTTTAAAATCCGATTTGCTCTTATTTCCTTTGATAACAAAAAACGTATTTACGAAACTGTCATTAATGAGCTTCCCGCCAAAAGCGAATAAGTCTACTGCTCACGTAGTAGATTTAATTTACTGTAGTGGTAGACTTAATTATCTGTTGTGGTAGACTTATTAATCTGTGGTAGTAGACTTAATTATCTGTTGTGGTAGACTTAATTAACTTGTGGTTGTAGACTTAATTTACTGTTGTGGTAAACTTAATTATCTGTTGTGGTAGATTTGATTAATCTGTGGTGGTAGACTTAATTATCTGTTGTGGTAAACTTATTAATCTGTGGTGGTAGACTTATAATCTGTAGTGGTGGTAGACTTATTTCCTGCAGATATGCAGTGGTAGACTTAATAATCTGTAGTGGTGGTAGACTTACTAATATGTAATAGTGGTGGTAGACTTAATAATCTGTGGTGGTAGACTTATTGATCTGCTGTGGTAGAGTTATTAATCTGTGGTGGTAAACTTAATAATACGTGGTGGTAGACTTAATTATCTGTTGTGGTGGTAGACTTAATTATCTGTTGTGGTAGACTTATTAATCTATGGTGGTAGACTTAATAATCTGTAGTAGTGGTAGACTTATTAACCCGTCGTGGTAGACTTATTGATCTGCTGTGGTAGACTTAATAATCTGTAGTGGTGGTAGACTTAATTATCTGTTGTGGTAGACTTATTAATCTGTGGTGGTAGACTTAATTATCTGTTGTGGTAAACTTATTAATCTGTGGTGGTAGACTTAATAATCTGTAGTCGTGATAGACTTAATAATCCGTCGTGGTAGACTTATTGATCTGATGTGGTAGACTTAATTATCTGTTGTGGCAGACTTAATTATCTGTTGTGGTAGACTTATTAATCTGTAGTGGTGGTAGACTTAATAATCCGTCGTGGTAGACTTATTGAACTGATGTGGTAGACTTGATAGCAAGAGTAATAATTATGTTGTGGTAGACTTATTTGTAGTAGTAGTAACAATGGCGGCCAACCTGTATTTAGCTCGTTTTTACTGTATTTTAACTTGTTTTCAACTAGATTTAGCCTAAAACTAGTAGATCTAACATCATATATCCCTTATCTAACCAAAAATCAAAAGATTTCAAGTTTTTTTTCCTAACCAAAAATCAAAAATCGGATTTTTAACCCGATTTTATCTAAATCCGGCGGCACACCTCCGCCGAGCGCGTCTCCGGTGCTTCTACAGCCTCCGCGGTCGCGTTTGTAATTTTGAGTTTTTTTTTTTAAATGGCAATGGCATTTTCGTAATAACAAAATATAACCTTGGTTCTTATGTCTTATAAACTCTTTCTTAATATTTTGATACTTATGAAGGTCATTCTAATAATTAGGCCATT
The DNA here is from genome assembly GCA_964056655.1 of Arabis hirsuta. Classification (NCBI taxonomy): domain Eukaryota; kingdom Viridiplantae; phylum Streptophyta; class Magnoliopsida; order Brassicales; family Brassicaceae; genus Arabis; species Arabis hirsuta. Next base: position 32,438,234 of record OZ053304.1, read on the forward strand.
TATCAAGGTCGTTCGAGTAATTATTCCTTAATAGTAAGCTTTGATAATTTACACTAATATAAACAAATTTGTTGGGTTCATTGGCCCCATCTTAATACGTGTCTCCGCCACTGCAAGCAATCAGAGTCGTGGTCTACCTCCGGCTTTGAATTTGAAGCTAGAGGACTTCGAGTTAAACTCTAATCCTTTGTCGAATATGCGCACAATCGACCTTCGCTCTAGTCCTGGGTTATTAACGTTGCCACGTATACGTAGTCCACTTTTTGGAACCACTCATACCCTATCTACGTACCTAGGCTATAGGAAGCAAGAGCTACGTGGGCTAGTGTTGGACGTAAAGTCTACAGTTGTTGGCATTTGTGGGCTGGAAGGAGTTGGGAAGACGAATCTTGTAAGGCAAGTTTCTGAGGAGATCTCACCCCAGTTTCAGCACTGGTATTTCTTCAGCAGCAAGATCCAACAACAAGACAGTAGCTACAGATCCAGTTTGCTACTGAATTTTGCTTGTGAATCTTTGAAGAGAAGTAGCTTCCATGGCAGCTCTGATGATGCCATCAAAGAAATGATCGGACACCGGAAAGTACTCCTTGCTGTTGATGATGTGGATGACATTAAAGATCTGAAGAGTATCATAAAGGATGCAAGTAGGTTCGGACCAGGAAGTCGGGTCATTGTAATCACCCAAGACAGGTCGTTGTTTACTCAAAGTGGAGTGAAACACATCTACGAGGTTGAGTGTCCAAAACATGAGGAAGCTCTTGCTTTCTTCTCAGAGTTTGCTTTCAAGCAAAGAAAGACTCTTGTTGGTTTCGAGTCTCTGTCATTTCGTGTTGTCCAAGTCTCGAATAGTCTTCCTCTAGCCCTTAAAATGTTGCGATCGTTTTTACGCGACAAGGAGAAAGATGAATGGGTAAGTACATTGCGTAAGCTTGAAGCTTCACATAATACGTACGCTACAGAGGTTTGTAGGTGTATCGGAGTAGATGACTATGCACCCAGACGTCCAATCAAAGTGGATAAACACATTGGCGTTGATGAAGCTAACCGTCTCCCATTTTACCGCTTTGCTCTTAAGTGATCATTTGATTTGATCATCCATTTCAAAATAAAGTTTGTATGTTTTTAAGTAATCTTGTGAAAAAAATGATTGAAAATAAAGACGAACAAGTAAAAAAAACTCTGTTCGTCACTAAACTCTTCTGTTTTTTTATGATTGATAATGTATTTTCTTTTTCTGTATATGATGGTTAATTGTTGTACTCAGAAGGCATCTAATTCCTTCAAGGTTGAAAATGAGCCGACGATCTTGAGATTTGAACATCCGGGACGTTTAAAACAATTGCTATGAATTGGCTGTAAAATGTTCACAGCTACTTTAGCTAAAAACTCTAAAAGCAATTTTTGGGATATACATGAAACTCAATGGAAAATTAGATTTGGTTCGTGGGATTCATGTGAACTCCACATGCTATTATCTCGACGAGTGGATGTTGGGATATCAATCAAAGTCCCACATCAGAAATTTAGACAAGAATGGTCTAATATATAAGTAATGTCCACCTCCAATTTGTATGAGACTTTTTGGGAAAGATCTCAAGAAAAAATCCGTGCGGGTTTTACCTCTGGGCCAAAGCGGACAATATCATACTAATGGGAGAGTTGGACATGGGCTTGGAAGCCCCACAATTGTGGAAACTCACTAAACCTCGGTGGAAGCTGAAGAGCGGATAGAAAATATCCAGCTTGATCTTTATTTATGCTACTTAAGACTTGGATGATAACTAGGTAATAATGCATAGCTTCCTCTTCTTTCGTCACTAATGGCTCATAGAGATTTGGTTTGAGGTTAAGCCAAAATACTCCGCTAGCTTCCCAGTTCTAACTATAAGAAGACTCTGAAAACTGGAGATGGAAGGGCCTCTTGCAAGCAACCAAGATACATGCAGCAAAACCCGTAAGGTTAGGGGAAAGCTGAATAGATGCCCCCTTCGTGGATCTCTTATCGAAGTAATTAGGCTTTGCGGTATTGCAAGCAAATCGCAGCAAAGTCTGAAGATAAAATATCCATTAGATTAGAATCTTGAGGGATTCAAGAAACCAGAATCCAGAGGAGAGAAAACATACCTCTTCATCATGTTGTCCCTCGGTTAGTAAACAAGTGATCAACTGTTGATCTTGATTCAGTTGCGAGCAATTCGCTAAGATCAATGTGTTTTATAGAATGTTGGAAAGGTAAAGAAACAGTTTCCAAGGAACTGCATCCGTGTGCATTTAGATAGTTGAGGCTCCGTGGAAGCTCTCTGAGATAAATGAGCTTCTTGTAACCTTCCACAACCAATTCCTCCAGCTGCGTAGCCCTTGAAAGATCTGGAGGTTTCTTGTATCATCCACGTGATTGTAGAATTTGAGAAACTCCACATTATGGATCGGCATAAACCTACTGCCCTCAATATTTAACACTGGAGGCATCTCGGAAACACAAAATTGCCGCGCATGTAAACAGAATTAAACTAAACCGAATTTGTAAGAGTACATATTTAACCATGCCGGTTTTTGACTGAACCAATCAAATAATTTTCACAGGGGTTGTTCAAATTTTAATACTCTCTCCGTTTCACGATACTTGTTATTTTAACCTTATTTTTTTGTTTAAAATTAGTTGTCATTCTGCAATTTCAATGCATATTTATGATCAATTTTTTCAGTTTTGTCCTTAATTTTTAGCTCATTAATTATTTTTATCAAACAAAATAGTGTATTAATTAGGGCTAAGACTAAAAATTTAATGGTTTTCTTAATTCGTGTGAAATCTTCTAGAACGACAAGTAATTTGAAACGGAGGAAATAAGAAAAAGAAAAAAACCGAGCCGAAATTACTTTGATATAGCTCCAAGCCTATTTATCTTCTGTAAGCTTTGATCTCGCCGAGTTGAAACCGATTCCCTCTGGAAATTGAAGATGGTGTTGATGCAATTTGGGACGTGGATGGTGATTTCAATCCAACAATCTCTTCTCCCACCATCTCCGGCGAAAGATAGAGAGATGGTTTGAGGTTAATCCGAATTACTCCGTCAGTTTCACAGCTCACAGCTCTTGCGCCGGAAACTGGCGCAAGAAATTATGATATAGGCAGTGAGACCCAGAAGTTTTGGGGTTGGAGGTAGTCTGATCTTCGTAGATATCTCCAGGGCATTTCTCGGTAAGCAAGCAAATCGCTCTGTACCCTACGAAAAATGGGAATTAATCAATAACGTTGAATTGGATGGGTTTAATCACAGAAGAAAAAAGTACATATAACGAAGCTGGGTTTTGAGTCTGACTGACCTTAATCAAAGAATTTCGAAGGGTTTGAAGAGAGAGGAGAATCGAGAGGTCTTTTTCTTTTTTTTTGGTTTCAATTTTGTCTCATCTGGTTATTATCTTCCCAAATCAAGCGAAATCCAGTTGACTTAATCTCCGCGGAGGGAAACTTGATTTTCGGAAAGGTTTGGATGCCGAATTTGTTTATGTCTTTGCTTATGTCTTTTATCCCGCGGATGATAACCAGATGATCTGCTTCTTCTTTTTCTTCAGCTCTAAGAAAACCACTGTCCCGACAATGAAAGAAATCGGGTTGAAGGTACAAATAAAAGTACCTTTCATATCCCCAATTCCAGTCATAAGAAAGTGGCAAGAATTGTATTTGAAAGGGCCTCTCGCAAGCAATCACGATACATCCATCAAAACCCAGCAGTTTCGGGGATGGCCAAATTCGAGGTAAGCCAATTGTGTAGGAACTTCCTGTCCATATATTATCGAAGTAATTGGGCACCTCGGTTCCAGGAAAGCAAGCAAATCTCGGTGAGTCCTATTCGACGACAACAACAACAACAAAAAGGAGAAAGAATATCAAGTTCATGGTGTCTGCAGATGGATGAATGGGACAAAAAGCTAAATACATACCTCCTCGTTTACTCCCTCCTTAAGAAACTGCGTGATCAGATGTTCATGCTGTTTTAAACACAAGCAATGGCTAAGATCAAGGTGTTTTATAGAATGGTTCAAGGGAAGCGAAACAGTTTCCAAGATTTCACAGCCATGTGCGTGGAGGTACTTGAGGCACAATGGGACTCCTTCTATCGATTTGAGTTTCTTGCACTCATTGAGACACAGAGTTCCCAGAGAGGAAAGACATGCGATGCTTGATGGCAATGTCTCAAAGTCATTGCTGGAAAGATCTAAATAAGACAGCTTGATAAAATGCCCAAGCTGAGCTGAAATTGATTGAATGTTCTTGCAGTCGTCAACCCAAAGCTCAAGTAGTCGGAATCTGCCCCAATCTTGTTCAGCATCAGATATTTTGAACAATGATTGGAGGTTCATACACCCAGAGAGTTTGATTCTTTCCAACTGAACTAGTTCTGGCAATGCTTTAAGTCTGCTGCAGTTACAAAAGCTGGCATATTTCAACCTGGGAAGTTGATTCATGGTTTCTGGTAAAATCTCAAAATCATTGCCGCTCCAGTCCAGTTTCTCTAGGAATTGCAAGCCGCCTATGTCATGGGGGATCACTTTGATATTTAGGTTGATTAAAGTTAACTCTTTCAAGCAGGGAAACATGGAAAGGCTGTAACAGAGGAAACTTGCACCATCACTGTTGTAGTTAAACCTGATAATGTCTATTGAATTAAATCCATGGAACTCAGATGTGGGTCGAGATTTCTGCTGTGGTTCATGGCCATGAAACTCTGGCACGGCCTGAACTGCCTGCGATGTCCTCATAGAAAATTCAAGAGCTTGGTTTTCTTCAGAAAAAAGACTTGAAATGTAAATAGTTTCAAGAGCTTGTTGGTTATGAGGTACTAGCTGGTCTCTATGCGTCAACCACTTATGACCATGGAACTCCGGGATATCCTCCATTGCCTGCTCTATCCTCATAGACGATCCATGACCACGAAACATTTGTTTGTTATGAGGTGCTTGTTGCTGCTCTCTGTTCATCAATTCATCAGGTTCTTCTTGCTGCTCCCTGTTCATCAATTCATCAGGTTCTTGTTGCTCAGTACTAAAACTGAGGTGATCTGCGTTGCCATCAAGACTCAACATCTTAATATGTATGTTTCCTCCAACGGATAAATTTTCAATGGACTCCGTTTCCACTTCTTTACCCGAAAAACACAAAGCAATCTGACGGTGGCCCCCAGTCAATTCCGTTATAGTGATGTGGTAATTAATAAGATCATCACAGTGTGAGATATCAAGCTTCCTCAGCCTAGTAAGGTTACTGATGGACTCTGGAATTCTCTTCAGCTTCTTACAGCCTTGAGTTATCAATTCCTCCAAATTTACGGTCATTGAAAGATCTGGAAGTTGTTCCAGATTTTCAGAGTCTGACAAGTCCAACCTTCTCAAGTTTGGTATCCCCTGAGCATAGTTCAACAAAGAATAGGGAAATTGTGAAAATGTAGAAGTACCAGAAAATGCATGGTAATAAGCATTGATCTGTTGAGAGCTTTTACCACGGTTTCTTGCCAAAAGCTCGTGAGACTGCTGCTATGTAGACTGACTTCAACAAGATCACATGGACGGAATCGGGAAGGGAATGTTGTCAGAGGAAATGTGTCCCAGTGTAGTAACCTAAGCCTCGATGAAAGTACATTTGCATCGTTACTACTGAAATGCAGCATGGCTTTTGTATGGTCCGAGTGCCTGTAGACCTTGAGGAATTTGAGAGTATCGCAGTATTTAGTATACCCACCCAGCTCCAAAGCATAACGCATTTCACACATGTGTAGTGCCATGCAGTCATCTGGTTCGCTCGTCTGTGGGATTAAAAAACAAAGTCAGTTGGCATACAGAAAAGCTTAGTGCAGAAACCACTAAGAACAACAACAAATGTTACATATACTGTAGGGGCTTTACCTTACGTCTCAGTATTTCACAAATTTCATCAGTATCCCACAAAACTGTGCCTTTCCCTTGACGCACAATTTGTCTTGCTGTTAGCTCTACCAGATAATGCATCTTTATATACCCACCAGCTGTTATTTCAATGAGAGACTTCTCGGCCAGTATTCTTACTCCCAGACAACCCTGTAGTTCACTATCATCGAGAAGGGTAGTGGCACGCCGGAGAGGTTCTCCATTAAAAAGGCACGCTACATGAAGAAAAATACTCTTATCTGCTTCCTCTAAGCCATCGTAGCTAGTTTTTAAGATCTTCATTATATTCGTATGAGGAGCTCTCATAAATCTATATAATGCATCTTCCCACTCCTTCAAAGATGTCATTCTTCGGAGAAATAAACCGTAAGCTTCAATAGCAGCCGGAAGACCTTGAGCAACCCAAGACACTTTGATTGACAGTTTCTTGTAAAGCTCAGAAGGAGGAAGCCCTCCTTCAAAAGCCAACTGGTTAAATAACTGAAGAGCAGCACCAGCATCCAAGCACTTAACTTCATATACAGTTCTCACTCCGCATGAAACAAGCAAGCCCTTGTCCCGTGTTGTTATGATAATTCGACTGCCTGGACCAAACCAGCCGGACTCTTTAGCGAGGGCATGCACCTGTTTCATGTCATCCACATTATCAAGGACAACAAAGACTTTACGATGTCCAAACCTCGCCTTTATCTCCTGAGGTCCAAGTTCTACGCTTGAGAATTTCATGTTCTTCTCAGAGAGACAGAGAGTGGTTGAAAGAAGCTTTTCTCGTAAATACGAGACACCATGCTTTCCATAAATGTTTGAAACGTTTTCAATGAAACAACAAGCTGAAAATGGCCTTGAAAACCGATCAAAGAGACACTTGGCAATGGTGGTTTTGCCAACGCCTCCCATTCCCCAGATTCCTATAATACGAACCTCATTATCAGATTCCAAACTCAAAAGAGGTTTTAGTCTATCCATGTGAACGTCCATTCCAACAATATCACTGAAATCTACTGGCTGCATAGTTAGCAACTTGATTGAAATGCCTTCAACAATCTCTTCAATCATCGAAGCCTCGTCCTCACTAGCATATAAAAAATTCATAGAACAATTATGAAAGTTTCCGTAGATATGGTAACGGTACACATTAAAACCATATGTTGGTACTTGGAAGTGCAAGCTTACCAAGTTGCAGAATCCTTGCCTCCTAAGTTGGCGATCTGAGTGAGAGCTTCTCTCCAATTCGTGACCTTGTTAGCCATTTCCGAACCTTGGTACTTGTCGAATGTAAAACTCCCAGTCTGATGTCTGACGTGAGAAGGATCAACTCCATAGAAAATGGGGATAACTTTGATGTCCTCCTTCAAGTGAAGATCCATTATCATTAGGAGCTCGTCCAGGCACCACCTAGATGAAGCGTAGTTCTTTGATAGAATCACAACAGCGAATCTGGAGTCTTGGATGGCTCTGCTGATTTCTCCGGAAATGGAGTCTCCGAGCTCAAGCCTTGTATCATCTTTGAAGGTAACAATTCCCCTGTTGACAAGTTCTTTGTGCAAATGGCTGACGATATTTTTGCGGGTATCTTCTCCCCGGAAACTCAGAAACACATCGTACTTCCGGATAGGAGACGAGGAGGATGAAGAAGCCATCGGTCTCTACGGATCAAAATGTGCCCAAGAAGGAGGAGGAAATCTGCAAGATCCAATAAGAAATCATATCCATTCCAATAAGACCTCCCAAGCCATCCCCATTGTTACATACTTGCACGTTGTCTATATAATGATATCATAATCATCATGGTTCAAAGCCAATCCCCCAAAGCCATCCTATTGTTTTACACACACACTTGCACGTCGTAGATATAATTTTTTAATCCGTTGACTTTTGGAAGATAATCTGCACCACTGACCGACTGCATCTCATTTCTTGGGTCAACAAGATTCAGCCATCGATCATATCTTCATACTATCGATAGATAATCATGGGTTCTTCCTCATCATCAAAGTATCAAGTGTTCTTGAGTTTCAGAGGAGTGGATACCCGTAGAACTTTTGTTAGCCATCTCTACCGTTCGTTGGATCAAAAGGGGATTCGAACTTACAAAGATGAAAACGATCAGACGAGAGACGGAAGGATTTCTCCTGAGGTAGCAAACGCTATCAGAGAGTCAGAAATTGCCGTCGTTGTTGTTTCAGAGAACTACGCCTCTTCAATCTGGTGCTTGAACATACTCGCGATGATATACGAGCGTTATTTTATGGACATCATACCAGTCTTCTACGAAGTGGATCCGGGGGATTTGACAAGACCAACTGGAAAATTCGCCGACGACTTAAGGAGGCTTGAAGAAAGAGAAAATCCGGAGACCGTGGATCGCTGGAGGAAAGCACTGAAGCGATTGGAGAAAACCCACCAAAGATTTTGTTCGCTCAATTGGTAATCTTCCCTCTCCAAAAAAAATAATTATTATTTTGCTATCTGTATTTCATTATTTTCTTGTTAATTTTGCTTCTATCTGTATTTCAATATAGTTTCTATGTTTTGTTCCTGATAGGGAGGATGATTCCAAGATGCTCAATGATCTAATCATCAGCATTTCTTCTGGGAATATTCATCATGCTCTCATGCAGATCCCCCAGGACTACGGCTTTGAAAAAGCCTCCGCCGTATCGGAAGGTCTAACCGTGGAATTGATGAGCGACATCTTTAAGAAGCATACACCTAAAAGCTCGTCTGGGTCTGAGAGAGCTGCACAGGAAGACACGTCTATTTCAGACAATATGTCGAATGAATCGGCTTCTCCCGTATCTGACGACTCCAACGGTTTTATTGGGATGTATCGTCACGAGAAAGCGGTCTATCAATTGCTGGATTTGGACTCCAAAAACCAGGTCCGCACAGTTGGCATTTGGGGTGAGGATGGCGTCGGTAAAACGACACTCGCGAAATGTGTTTTCGAGGACATCTCCTGCCACTTTCAACACCACTGCTTCCTAACTAATGTAAATAACATCTATCAAAACCGCATCTCACCAAGCTTGCAAGAACATCTTACAAGAACAATGACTTCTAGTGATATCTTTGATGCCATCAAACCAAGTCTTGTAAACCGAAAAGTCTTGCTTGTTGTTGATGGAGTTGAGGTTCACAATAACAAACAATTTATGGATACCATGAAGGTTACACCTTGGCTCGGTCCCGGAAGCCGAGTTATCATGACCTCTGAACACAAAAGTTCGCTCGTCTCCAACGGAGTAAAGTACGTCTATGAGATGGAGTCTCTGAGATATGATGAAGCTCTTCGACTCTTTTCTCAATTCGCTTTCAACCAGGATTACCCTCTTGTTGGTTTCGAACGGTTCTCTGTTCGCGCTGTCCACTTTGCGAGACATCTTCCTCTGGCCCTTAAAGTACTAGGTTCATTCTTATCTGGTAAAGACGAAGAGAGTTGGAAAAGTATATTGTGGAGGCTCGAAGCATCACTAGATACCGGCTCTCGCTGGGTATCTAGCTACATCGATGCATGTGAATACCTTCCAAGACATCCGATAGAATCGGAGAGATATGTACGAGCAGATGAAGGAGAATATTCACCTTCATATCACATGCTTCTCTGACAATCAAATTGAAGATCATGTTCTAAGCCTCTAGGCCTACACAAAAGATTTGGTCGATGTGCCGCATACAGTGAAAGCGATGGTTATGTTATCTATGTTGAAAGCTCGATACCTTAATGTTGTTCAGCATTCAATGAGACTAACATGAATGAAAGTGTTGTCTTTTTCTGTTGTGGAACCTGGAATAGTGCAATATTTGTTGGTAGCTATGCAAAAGTTGTAAACATTTTCCTTCTTGTATCATAAAATGTGATTTGTGGATGTTGTCATTGGAAGGCTGAGACAAGATGCTTGCCAGATATATGAAATGAATATCAGTGCAATGACATGATTCGATTTCGTACAACTCGGATTAAAATCCCAGTACCTCCCTCCAAGAGATATCCTGAAGAACTGTGTCTCAAGACAAAACTGCCAAAATTCAAAGGTAGTTCATGTATCGCCTTGAAGCAATTGTATCAGCCATAACATTTGCGCAAAAGATCGGTCTTCTCAATCAAGAGGTATACAAAAACAAAATACAAATTGTATTGAGTTTCCAATAGAAAAAAAGGAGACCGACCCTTTTTCCAATTACAAAGGTAAGCGTTCCCAAATAACTACTGGCAAACAAACAAGCCAACAAAAGCAACCCACGAAACTTGTAGGAGGATCAAATAAATAAAAAATTTAAAAGGGTTAAAAGACAACAAGACCACAAGAACAAACAAATGCAGAATCGAGTTACCAGAGTTGTTGGGAGAGTTTTGGCCAAATCATGTAACATAATTTACGAGTATGACCTTTTTCATTGATCAGCATTAAGGGATTTGGAGATCCATTCTGATGCTGCGGCTTGAGTTTCCGAATCCATTTTTGGAAGTAAAGACAATGGAGTCACAGAAACCTGTCATTACCCAAAAGGGTTTATAAAATGGAAGTTATTTAGGATCCAGATATATAAAAAATCTACAAATTCAAGGATTTAACCAGACAAATTCTGTTTCACAAAGGATTGATTCTTTGGGAAAACAATTTTTGAATACTGGACAAAAGGAGAATGGCAGAAAGAGAGAGCGTGATCATGCCAACTTACAAAACCATCTTCTAGAGCCTTGATATCCAAATTTTCATCCGTATGTTCTTGTTCTTTAGCCACAAACTGCACATAAACATAGTCAGAATCTCAAACGCAACGGTACATACAAAATACCTAGAGGGTTTCTTTACCTCTAGGCGGAAGTATTTCTTAACACGGCTATCTGTTTTACCAGCAACACCAACCGATTCAATCTCCACAATACTCTTCTTCTGTGTGGTAAAACGGCGAGCCGCTCCCTAAGATTGCCAAATATCTTAATCTCAGTATTTGATTAACTAATTTTGAACCTTCTGAAACAACAACTAATATAGAAATAACAAAGTTGAGGAGGATAAAACTTTTTGAATAGGAGTCGTTAACTCACAGCAGCTGAAGCATCTCTGCCAAGCTGGGCAAGCTGAGCTCCTAGACTTTGTTGGTTGGACATGAAATTCCCAGCACCAGGGTGACGGTTAGCTGAAACAGCTTGCCAACTAGGATTCTGCCTCCACATGCTTTGTTTTGTTACCTTGAAACCCTATTCATATTTACCCGAAACATCAACTTCCCTAAATCATTGGCCATGAGGCGCTCTAATTTCACAACTTCAAAGAGTATGGTAGCCATTGCCAGCATAGGTCATGTTCTTAGCATACCAAAGTCGAACCAAAACTCAGTTTCTAAGAAGAGTTTTATTAGAAATACAAACCTTGTTTGATGAGGGTGATGTCGGAATTTCTATGTTGAGAGAGCAATCTTTAGGGAAAACTCCTTTCTCAATGTCTCGGATTGCTGCGTTTATCAAAGGTAAACAGACACCACCAGCATCCTTGAAGTCACTTTCTTGGCTTTCATCTTTCTTCCTGTAATAGATTAGAAAAATTATGGCCAAACAAGTCCGAATTTGAAGCAGCACGGATTTCCACTATATACTGACCAGTTCAAGGATATTGACAAAGCGGGTACTCCAGAAATCAAAGCCTCCCTGGCTCCAGCAACACCACCTGAATAGAACCTGGAGGATTCTCAAATCAGCAAAAACAGAGCAGAAAGGCAAACAAGGAATAATCAGTTATATACTAGACAAAAACATTTACATTTGATGCCCACAGCTTGATCCCTGATTGATTCCACTAATTACCTGAAAAGAATAAGCAAGATAATGATGCAGAAATTCCAAAAGGGCAACTAATTCCAAAATTCCTAAATATCATTTAGTCAAATGATCAAATGCTAACCAGTACTGGTTTTGACCAAGCAAAGAGCGCCCCGGATAATCCTAATGAGATGCAGTCCACAGGAGTTCCTGAGGCAAAGTATAATCTTAAAGCCTATGAACAAAAACAGCATTCTAGCCAAATAAAGGAAAACCCCAGTCTACACTTTTACAACAACTTGAGAATCAATGGATCTTGATTCAACAAAGACTCCAACTTTCACATTAGAAATGTTAATTTATCAAGCTTATAGATGTTGTGAAACTTCATAAAATTGTATTAACCATCATCACTCAATCAAATCTGCATACCTGCAACTTCAAAGGCTGTAGCACCTTTGATATTAACAGAACTTGCAGCAATGGTTTCTCCAGGAGTCGTGGAATGAGCAGAAGCTGATTTATCCCTGCAAATTCCAATTCACAAGACCATTTGGGTCACACATGATAAACAAATCAAAACCAAATCAACAATCGAAAACAATCAAATTCGTAATCAAAAAGGTGGGGAAACCGCACGTTTGAGGAGCACAAACATGAACATTGTAAAGCCCTTCACGAACCAAAGCCTCGACCAGAGAGACAAGCCCAGGCGAATCAATCCCATCGCCATTCGTGACTAAAACGATGGGTTTAGATTCATCGATCTCCTCCTCCGTCGCCGCAACATCGACGGAATCAGAAGTAGACGGAGCCTCCTCCGCCGATCCGTCGCTCCCAACTACTTCCTCGTTCCCTCCTCTTCTCTTCGAAAGCACATCTTGGAGATTCGATACAAGAGCGGCATTCAAAACGTTGTTCTTCGAGGTCATCGTAGAGAGAAGAAGACGAAATCGCAGTTAATTTGGGTATGTGTTTGAAGGAATCAAACCCTAGAGAGAAGACAAAGACGAAGAAGAAAATTGGACAAAGAGCGGGTCTTACGGAGAAAGAGAGGGGAAAGAGAGATGCTTTAATTGGTAGAGAGAGAGAAAGCTTCAAGAAGAGATTACTTGTGAACTGTAACAATTGAGTTTCCGCTTAGATAGAGAAGAAGAAGAACAGTGACGCGCAATTTTTTCCAAATAAAAAAGATATTTTAATTTTTAATATTTATTTTACAATAATTAATTTTATTTTTTTTTCACGAACACAATATATTATTACGCGTGCGCGCATTTCTTGCAAACACATCAGCTTTCGTATTACTTTCCTGTTGCCCATAGATGAGATCAAATCCTAAGAAAATTTTCCGAAGAACTGTCAAATCACGCAATTCCGGTTGAAACTCGGGCCAATCTTGCGGCGATGTCACCATCTTCACTAACTCTGTAGAATTTGTGATAAAGGTGGAGCAAAAACGCATTTTCTGAATGAGACTCTTCATTGCCCAAATGAGACTATGGAGTTCTTAATGTAGAGGTGAAAGGTTACGGTGGTTCCCTTGGAGTCCAAGCAAATCAGTGCTGCCATCCTCGTGCTGTAGAACGCAACCCACTATGCTCATGCGGTCCTCCACCTTTCACGAACCGTCAATCCAGCATGTGAATGTACTCTGCGTCCGCAGCGTTCCTTGAGGGGTTCTCTCTGTAGCTACCCGATATGTGGTATTAACATGAATTTACTCTCGAGATTCTTTGTTGCCATGGCAATGATATCCGATGGAGATCTATCCACTGTATTGAAGACTTTGTCGTTCCCTGCCTTCCAAATGTACCAGATAATCCACGGGACAGGCTGTATAATTTCTGCCAAAGCCTCAGTTCGTGAGATACGCCAGAACAGGGTATCGAGATTTGTCTGTAGACTCTCCGAGGGGCATGTACCTTCTCCCCATGGGATATTAGAAATGTCCCATATCTGAAGGGCTTGGAGACATGTAAAGATCGCATGGTTAATGGATTCATCGGGAGAATTGCATCTTGGGCAGTTAGAGGTAGAGCGAATATGATGATAATTGAGCCTCTCATTAATTGCGATCGCCCCAGCCAAACACTGCCACAAGAAATGTCGCAGTTTATTGGGGGCCCGTAATTTCCAAACGTGCGCTTTTAGTGGTGTGTATGATGGTAGTTGGAGCAGATACTTTGTGTTAGCATCCTTGTGTAGCCGAGCTAGTTCATAGCCCGACTTAACCGTGTATGTTCCGGGGGGCTGGCGTGCCAACAAAAACTATCATGTACCATACGTGTCGACACTCTAATACTTAAAATCCTGGGGATATCCGTCGGGTGAATGTGTTTTTGGAGAGTCCGGATATTCCAAGTCTTCGATGTTCTATGAAGTAGGTCTGAGACCTGGAGCAGTGCCGTCGGTGAGCCAGTGTTGCAATAAGCCGGCCACGGTGTAGTATCCGGAGTTGTCCGTCCACACATGCGTACTAAAACCATCACCGATGGTGCGACGAGCGCCTTGGAGAACCAGCGCCTGGGAAGACCAGATATTGCGCCATCCCTAGGACGGACGATTCGGTTTTGGTGCCCTCAATGGGTGTATTGATCGGTAGTATCATCCTTTTAGCACCTAGGCGGCGAGAGAATCGGAGAATTGATGGAGACGCCACAACTACTTTGCCAATAGGGCCTTGTTAAAATCTTCAAAGAATTTAAAACCGATTTCACCCTCCTTCTTTGGTAAACAGATTTTTTTCCATGCAATCCAGTGTAAGCCTCGTGATTGAGGTTTCGAACTCCACCAGATTGTGATACTACGGTGGCCAGTTTCCTACAGAGTCCCTTAGGGAGGAGGAAACAGGACATTGCATAGGTCGGTATGGTCTGGACGACCGACTTGATCATCACCTCTTTGCCACCCTTAGATAGAAATTTCGCCGACCAGCCGTTCATCCGGCTATTCAGACGATCCCGAACTTATGCGAAGATCTGAGCCTTGGACCCTTGTAACTATTCCGGAATTCCCATGTATTTTCCGGTGCCTCCTTCGTTCTTTCGTTCGCGATCCCAAGTTGTTGGTGGATGGCAGCTCGTATAGTTAAAACCACATCTATGCCATTTATCGAAGTTAATTCGTTGTCATGAGGCGTTCTCATACTGTGTAAATCAATAATTATTTAATAATATTATTATTAAAATAAAATTAATACAATTGGATTTTTATTGAAATAATATTAGAAAAATACGATTGGATTTTTCCAAACAAAAATTTAAAACTTTTGATATTATGATTTTAATACAATGCTTTTTAATATTATTAAAATACTTTTGGAATGGTATTTTTTGTTTCTAAATAATATATTTGATTTTTGATTATGTATAAAGAGTAAAGACACATAAATCTCGAAATTTAAAAATATTAAATGTTTTCTTCTTACTACGGTCAAAAAAGATGAAACATGTTAAAAAAAATGGTCCACATGTAATAATTATTCAGTTATCAGATGACATAAGAAGCATTATTACATACATTTAAAGATATTAGAAAAAAAAAAAAAAATTTGAACCGACAACATTATAGTACCATGTTGGTTGAAAATTAAAATTGCTAATTGTTGCTAGCCTTCATCTGACTCTTTCTTCTTAAAAAATTGTAAAAGCTCTGACTTTAGTTGTTAATATTTAGCCTGACGTTTGACAAAATAATTGATTTTGTTAGTTAGAGTTGCATTCTAATAGTGATTAGTGATTAAAAACTGATTATGGATATGGGAAAATATTGTAGGGTCTCAAAGTCAACAAACGAATTGGAAGAATACTAATATACGAGGGTCGTAGAGTAATTGTGATAATTGTCTTCGTAATCATAAAATATCAAAGGTTTAGTTCCTTAATTTTGATTATTGAAATGGTGTGATCGTCACGTCGTGATGATTATTCGAGTAGTTAATATCAATTATACAATATTATTAAATTCGTTGTTTAGAGGGAAACATAAAAATTGTTGTAAAGCAAAATTCAAAACAAAGAAAAACTGTTGTAAAGTATGACGAATTATAACCCTTTACATTATCCATTATCCGCTTAACAAATTCAAAAACTTTTGTTTATCCTCTCAAGTTTTGGGCTCTCTTTTGCCTTTTTTGCCTTTAGATCTTATAACAGTTGGCTACAAACATTTGTACAACTTTACAAACATAAATCTCTAAAACTGAACATTGTAATACTAATAAATAATCAAATTTCAAAGCCTATATGTTATCATTCATTCTTGGTAGACTTGTTGATTCGTTTTTCTAATTATGCATTGCTTAGAGAAGTGTTGGGCCTAAATAACTCATTAGTGGGCCGAATTACTTACTAAACTTAAGAAGCCCATACAAACTACAAATAATTCAAAGGAGATTTTTTCTTTTATTTAAAATATCACAGGAGATTGATTACAGGTTTCCGCTTCATCGACTTTTGAAACTAAAAATCATATTATGTTTTTGCTTCATGCCTTGATCTGACTCTTTCTTCTTAAAAAATTGTAAAAGCTCTGACTTTAGTTGTTAATATTTAGCCTGACGTTTAGAAAACTTTTATATTGAATAAACCAAAATAGCAGTATTATCGACAACGAATGTATGACTCGGCAAAGTATAGTAGCCTACGGTACACAACTCAATGACTAAATTGTCTGCCCGACAAATATCGTATAAAATATGTTAGAATTCGTCAAACGACGATTATATTTAGAAAAACAATTCTATACGTTTGAATAGAAAGTAAAAACAAATCTCCTGTATCTATGACGACGTTGCATGTGTTAAACTATTAGTTTGGAATATATATGATTGTGACATCTCTATAGACAACAACAAACAATTCCAAGATTTATTGGAAGAATTAACATTTTTCAACTTTAGGATGGTTATTTTGTAACTATTTACACGTAAACATGTCTCTTAAAGGTAGAACAATTCTTTGGTGATTTTGAACAACTCGTTTACTAAACGTAAACTGCACGGTGTCAAGAAGATGTACGGTGCCAGTAAGTACGTCAAGGACAAGGACCACGGAATTTTTTTATTTTTGGTATGAATTTATCTGTTGTTTGAATAATTGATTGCTTTAATTTTCCATGTTTGAATATTTTAAGCAGTCTACTCCACAAAAAACTAAACTCATACTTCTTCTAGCTAAGTTTATGACTCAGTGGGCGGGTGGACAAAATTTATGATGAAAACTTGGAAATACATAGAAAATCACAAGCAGACAATATATTGATTTTTTATTAGCTGAATTATTTAACAAACCTATATATCTTAAGAAAAAAATATCACCAGATCGCCACATGTACATATTTAATTTGATTTTGGGGTTGTTCTTGAATATGTGATTCTTTTTGTTATCGTTTTTAAAAATATATAACTGACCTTTACACTTTTTTTCTTTATAATCCGGGAGTCAATCCAAACCCCGAAATAATTTAAAACTTCTAACATTCAAATCAATCTTTATACTAAAGTAATATTATAAATAATCTTATAGACTATAAGATTTTTTTTTTTTTTTTGGTCACAGACTATAAGATTGTTTATAGTAGTAGAAATATCATTACACACAAACTTAATCTTATATTTAAATCATTCTGTTTTGGAATTTTTCGTTATGCTCATGTCATGGCATTGTCCCATAATGTTCACATTCCTAATTTTACTATGAGAATGAGCATCTAGCGAATAAAATGAAAATATTCTTTTAACTTTACAGTTTAGAGTTAGGGTAATATTCTATATACGGATTAAAATATCGTTAATTTTTGGAATAATTTTTTTTTAAACGTCTGGATTGGATTAAAAACTTCAGAAAGAGTGTAACAAAAACAAAAAAAAAAAACAAAACATAGGAAACTAAAAAACAGAGCAACATCAATTCCCAATCATAGAGACTAAAATGATATTAACTTGAAGCTTCTTGACGTAATCTAATAAAGTTTTTAGGTAAATTTTTGTTTGTTAGATTCAATATTAAATTTGGGTATTTTGATTAAATATTACGTAATATAATTATTGCGTAATCAAAAAATCCAAAATTTATTATAGTACATAAATTATAAAAATATTCATGTTGGAATTTTTTTCACTTTTGTATGACTTTATATATAAAATATGAAGTTTAACATATCAAATATAAATCAAACTTCTTCATTTTAAAAATATATATCACTCATATTTATTAGAAATGTATCATAATATAAATTATGTTAAATTTAGCATTTCAAATATCTTAAATAATATTTGGAATACAAATGAATTATCTAATATTTGTCAAGTAAGAAAATTTTAAGTCTTTTAACAATCAAAAGGTAAAAGATTATAATATATTTGTTTTTAATAGAATATCTTTATAAAAAAATTGGTAAGATTTTATTACAAAAAATTTATGTCCTAAAACTTTTATTGTGCCAAAAAAAATTCTAACCAAAATTTAGATTGAAAAACGAAAATGCTAATAAAATATTGGTTAAAAATTATGTTGTTTTATTTGTGAATAAAAGGTTTTCATTATTTTCAAATTAAGTTTTTAAGGAAAGAAATATAAATTTTACTTATAGAAAAGATTTTGTTATGATTAATTTAAATTTAATATAAAAAAAAACTTTTTTAGAATTTGTCATATCATTATTTTTTTTAACTATGTCATATTTTATTTGGGAAAGTGAATGTGAAGATGACACATAATCATTTTTTCACAAATCACTTCTCAAATAATATATACTAGGGATTGAAAATTTATACACTGCCATTTATCAAAGCAATTCATAGAATGCTTCTTGGAAATTTAATGGTAATTTCCATTACCGTTTAGTGTTTTTCTTCCTTCATTCCCCCTATAAATAAATACCGTTTAGTGTTTTTCTTCCTTCATTCCCCCTATAAATAAATTTAATTCGTTACTGCATTTTGGTACACTTCCCAACTGCTCACAAACTCAATAGTCTCTTCTCATAAAGAGAACCAAAAAAAAAACATAAACATCAAAATCATGAATATGATCTTGAGAAATGCATCTTGCTTTAAGAGAAAAGTTAAATCTTTACGAATATTCGATTCCGGGTCATTATCATCTTCGTCTTTTTCCTCATTCACTCCTCAGAAATTCGACGTTTTTCTCAGCTTCAGAGGCGCAGATACTCGTAAAAACTTCGTCAGTTTTCTCTACAAAGAGTTAGTGTCAAAAAGGATTCGTACTTTCAAAGACGACAAGGAATTGGAGAGAGGCCGTCCGATTTCACCGGAGCTTCTTCAAGCAATCAAAGGATCAAGATTCGCCATTGTTGTCGTCTCTGCGACATACCCAGCTTCATTTTGGTGCCTCGAAGAGCTCGTGAAGATTTTGGAACTTGAGCAAAAGGGTTTGCTCACTGTGTTGCCGATTTTCTACGAGATTGATCCTGGGCATGTGAGGAGACAGATCGGAGAAGTTGCGAAACAGTTTAAGAAACATGAGAAGAGACATAGCAGAGAGAGAGTCCAATCGTGGAGAAATGCGTTGACCAGATTAGCTAGTCTCTCCGGCGAATGTTCGAAGAATTGGTAAGAATCTTCTTAATCGATGATTTTGGATTGGGGTTTGTTGAATCGGATCTAAAGTTTCGATTTTGAATTTTTTGTCTTTGTAGGGAAGATGATTGCAAGCTGGTCGACGAAATTACTGAGAGAATAGCGAACAAGTTGTTTTCAGAGACACCGAGTAATGGAAATAACTTAGTTGGGATAGATGAACACATGAGTCAATTGTATCCATTGTTGGGTTTGGATTCAAACGAAAGTGTTAGAGTGATTGGGATTTGGGGTAGAGGAAGTATTGGTAGATCAGCACTAGCTAGACACGTTTACGAAAACATCTCGCATCACTTTGAAGCTCATTGTTTCCTCGAAAGCGTGAGAAGGATTTCGTTACATTGCCGTAAATCTCATATACAAGAAGAGCTTCTTTCCAAGATGCAAGGAGAAGGTTTGAACACAAGGAGCTCTCATAGGTGTCTTAACGCGATCAAAGCAAGACTCAGGAACAAGAAGATTCTGATTGTGGCGAACGATGTTGATAAGATCGAACAATTAGATGCACTTGCAGAGGAATTTAGCTGGTTTGGTTCAGGGAGTAGAATCATCATAACCACACAAGACAGGCAGTTGCTTATTTCATCGGTAGTAAAGAGTGTCTACGAAGTTGAGCTCTTGCGATGCTACGAAGTTCGTCAGCTCTTTAGATCATTGGCCTTCAAAGAGAGAGATGATCCTGTTAGTTTCGACCGGTCTACATATCGAGCCTTGAATTTTTCTGGTAATGTTTTTTCGACCCTGAAATATTTAGTGGCTTTGTTATGTGGTAGTGGTCAGCTTAGGGAAAGGATAAATGCATTAGTATATAGTCTTTAGATTCATTTAATTTATAAGGTAAAGCCTTTTTTACTTAACAAAGTGTAGATTTAGGTCAAATAAGTTGTCTTTTATACACATTGTTCAGATTTCAGGAATATTAACTTGATGTGTTTGTTTGTTCCTTAATGTTAAGCCACTTTTTTGGATCTGGATTTATCAGTTCGATGTAATATTGTTCTTCCTGATAATAAGAAATAAAGAGTACACCATTTTTTGAAGATTTGTTTGTACAATTTGGTACATGTGCAACAAATATGTGACATAAAGTTCCTAACTTTTCAATGGCCGAATCTAAAGGTCGGAAGAAAAGCTTTCTAGCTTTTACGTGATGATGATCCAATGCGACTAATAGTGGTCAAAAACTTAAAAGCTCTGAGCCACTGATGTTTTCAATTTTTTCTCACTTCTCACTCTGTGTAGTCAGCTCGTCTGATTTATACCTTTTGGGTTTAACTTAAGAAGATTAAATCGGAGTATGTAACTAGTTAGTGGAAGATTTGGATAATAGCTTAATAAACCCGTCGAACCGATAAATATGTATGAAATTGGATTAATCACAATTAGCGAATCTGAGTAAACCGAATCAACCAGAAAAAAAAAAAAAAAAAAAAAAAATTCTGACCTATGCACATAATCTTTTCAGACCGAGGACCATATGAGACTAAATCAATTGATGCTTGAATCCAGACCTTCTTGGCCCTTTTAGATGGTCAGATGGTACGTCGGTCGAGCTACCAATGCCGGATAATAAATTAAATGTTAATTCAGTTTAAGTTCGAATAACATTTCCTCGAAATGAATTTCCAAACAAAATATCTAGTCCAAACACTATCGGATAAATTAAAAAATATATATATCTGATCAAACCGAATCAACTGAAAAAAATTGGAGCCAAAACTCGGTTTTAATTTGACAACAATGTTTTTCTAATCCAAACCAAATGAACGAACAAATTAAAATGTTTCTTTTTGTAACCAAAAACAAACTCATATTTTTTGCGGACCAGAAACTATATAACAGGTTAAATTAATTTCATTTGTACGGTCAGTGTTAGAAATTGGACCTTTGTTAGTTCTCCTCTTTTGAGCGACTAGGTAATATACCGATTGAACTGCCATTGTTAAATTCAGTCCAAATTTGATCACATTTCTTTCAAACCGAATGCGCAAAACCCAACCGATTAAACCAAATATCTAGTCCTATTTTCTATGTCTACCCGTTTTTTTTTTGGTCGAAATCTATGTCTACTCGTTAAAGCTTAGATTGTGGTTATGGTTTTTCCTCAACCTGAACACGTGTGGTATTACTATTAGTTAGACGTCACAATACCATTAATAGCTCACTTTGTTTTTTTTTTCTTTTGAAAGCAGTACTCCCTCCATTTCATATTAGTTTTAATTTTTTGTTTTATATTATTTGTCGTTTTGTATTTTCAATGATCATTTATAATCAATTCTTCTATTTTATCCTTATCTTTTAGCTCATTAATTACTTTTATCAAACAAAATAGTGTATTAATTAGAGGTAAAATTTTTTTAATGATTTTCTTAATTTGTGTGAAAAATCCTAGAACGACAAGTAAATCGAAACGGATAGAGTGTATATATAATGAAAGATTTGTACAACCCGATACCGGGTAAGGATGATAATCCATTACAATCAAAGTGCCAAAATGCTAAAATACCCATGAGCATTACAAAAGCGAATGACAACCCTCCAAACCAAAAAAATCTTCAAGCCAAGAAGGGGATCCAGTGGCTATATATGATTGAAATTGATTCCCAGATGTTACACTATCCGCGATCTTGAAAGCACCTAAATTAGTTTGTTTAGGTTCCCAAATCAATTTCCAAAAGGGGAGCCTTCCAAAAATAGTAAGCAGCCTATACGATTGGAACAAGAAAGAAGGCCAAACTTGGGGTTTTGAGACTGCTCCAACCAGATCTTTATCCTCTGCTGCAAATATCACTTTGAAATATCCTAAAGTAAAGAGACTCTCAACAGCCCAACTTATGCTTATAAATGAAGCCTCTTGTTTAGAGGACATATTTGCATAGGATCTTCTACCATGGAGAATAACCTTTCCATGCTCATTTCTCACCACCCAAGCTACCCCACAGTCTCTGGAAGTCTTGTTCCAAGCGATCCCAATGTTACATTTCACCCATTTGGAATGGAGAAGACGCCACTGATTTTTGTAATGCTGATCACCATTGCGATGAGTAGCCTCCAGAGCTCTCTCCACAGATTGAGCCATGAACCATTGCTTGGAGTCTTCTAGGACCTTATTGATGGTCTCCAAACCACAAAAGTTAGAACCTTCAAAGATTAGTTTATTCTTATTCTTCCAAAGCAACCAAAGAATCTAGGGGAAAGCCCTTGCCACATCTGGTAAGATTCCAGGAGTTTTGCAGAAGGATATAAATTAGAACAGGCTTGCATAAACCGAGCTTTGATTAAAACCATTTGAAGGGAAGGGGAAGGAAGATAGGGCCCAAACCTGCCTAGCCACAGGGCAAGTAAAGAGCACATGATTGGAAGACTCCCCTTCATCACCACATCTCTGGCAGAGTCAACTCGCATCCCTCTTTCTATGATTTTGTCAGCCACCGAAATGGCACCACTCAGGACCTTCTACAGGAAGCTCTTGATCTTTGGAGAAGTCTGAAGCTTCCAGACTAAGTCTTTGAGAGGATTGATTGATGGAAGCACTCTGGCATCTCTGAGACTTTCTTTGTTGTTGTTTTGACTGGCCAACCAATAACCTGACTTAACGGAGTAATCCCCACTCTTGATATGCTTCCCAAATCCAATAATCATGAGCACTTGGGATCGGATGTATCTTTATAATCAGGTCTATGTCTCTTTGGTAGAAAAGTTCTGATAACTTTCCTCTGTCTCAGGTACGGTTAGCTTGGTTGACCATGCTATGAACCTTAACATCAATATCAACCAAGATATTCCTCAACAAAGGAGCTCTGTTTTGGATATCAGGAATCCAATGCATGTTGGATATCAGGCAAAAGAAGGTCTTGTCCCCATCTGAGCTTGCAATGCATGTTGATTAGGAAAGTATATGCTCTTCAGAAATAGGGACATGAGACAGTTGGGGAATTGGATGAGTCTCCAAGCATGTTTAGCCAAGAGAGCTTAATTGAAAGTCTGGATATCCTTGAAGCCTAGGCCAGCTTCCTGTTTAGGAATGCACAATTTCTCCCAACCTATCCAATGGATTTTCTTCTTGTTTTCCTTGGTGTTCCACCAGAAGGCTGACATAGCACTTGTGAGCTTTCTACAGGTTTTTATAGGAAGCTTGAAATAGGACATTGCGTACACAGGGAGTGCCATTGCCACTGCTTCAGCAACACTTCCTTCCCAACTAGAGATAAGCATCTTGCATACCATCCTCATAATCTTGTTTTCATCTTATCTTGTATATAATCTAGTAGATCTCTCTTGGAGCCACTAAAGCATTCCGTAAGACCAAGATAAGTATCGGCACCTCCCTCATTGTAAATGCCTAATATATCTTGAATCTTAATCCTCAAATCCTGATCTATCTTGTTGCCAAAGGTCATTGAAGACTTAGAGAGGTAGACTTAGAGAAGTTAATGGTCTGACCTGTAACTCCACCATAGGCATTAAGGATTTGTTGAAAAGTTATAATCTGATTGACTTGGGCCTTGCAGAGGAACAAGCTGTCATCAACGAACAACAAGTGGTGAATAGCGGGACCTTGAGGCAAAAACTGAATACCATTGATATCCTCCATTATTTCAGCTTTGTTGAGAAGATGAGTGAGCCCCTCAATGCAAAGAACAAAGAGGAATGGAGAGAGCGGATCACCTTGTCTTAGGGCTCTCTCAAGATTTATCAGACTATGTGGTTGACCATTTATCATAACTGTGTATGTGACTGTGGTGACACAAGTCATGATCCAACCTACCCATTTGTGATGAAATCCCAAGGCTGTTAGAAGAGCTTGAAGATAAGACCATTCCACACGATCGAATGCCTTAAACATATCGATTTTAACTGCAAAAAACTCACCGGAGATGGAGGATGAGTTGTAAGCCCATGAACCACCTCATGTGCTATGATTATATTATCAGAAATTAATCTCTCACTCACAAAAGCCGACTGATTAGGAGATACAATGTCTGGAAGGAGTGGTTGAAGCCTAGAAACTAAGATCTTGGAGATGATCTTATATAACACTGAGCATAGGCTAATAGGTCTCATATCAGACATGTGTGGAGAGTTACCTTTCTTTGGGATGAGACAAAATTGAGTGAAGTTTCATTTTTAGGGAATGTTCCACTGTCAAAGAAGCTTTGAATCTCCCGAGTGATATCAAGCCCTATGATGTTCCAATAATTTTGGTAAAAGAGACCAGTCATTCCATCTGCACCAGGGGCACTGCTTGGTTTGATCGAGAGAACATCATCACGAATCTCCTCTTTGGTCACTTTGCTGATGAGGGTTTCATTGATTACACCAGAGACTCTTGGTTCAAAGTCCTCAAGCAGGTTCAAGGGGTTGATGAGGGAGGAAGAGGTTAACAGATTTTCAAAGTATTGAGCAGCGACCACCCCCATAGAAGCTTCAGATCTTTTCAGGTTTCCATCAATGTCCATAAACTTTTCCAAACCATTCCTGGACTTGATCCCTTTGATCGAAGCATGAAAGAATCTAGTGTTTTGATCACCTTCCAAAGCCCATTTGTCTTTGCATTTATGTTGCCAGAAACTCTCATCCTCTCTATAAGCTCCAACAAGATCCAATTTCAGAGAATGAAGCCATTGGAAGGAAAGTTTTAAGGCCGAGTATTCAGACTCCAACTAATGTTGAATCATGCTGATTCTTTCTCTGGAATTAGCTGAGTTGACTTTCTTCCATTTACTCAAGGCCCTCCTACAATTCCAGATTCTTTCTGACACTGAAATGTACCAAGATGATGAGACACCATTAGAAGAAGAAGATGTTCTATGCCATGCTTTGGCAATGTCTCTTTGACTAAAAGTTTGTTGAAAAATCTTTTGTCAAATCTGAATGAGTCCCTATAGGAGTCTTTGGAAGATAAGAGGTTAACTAGAACTATTATGTAATCAGAACCACGAAGCTCTTAGAAGCCATAAATAATGTGAGCCAAGATTTGTTAGCAAAGCATCTATCCAACCGACTTTGAATCCACAGATCACACCTTTTGCCCACCCATGTAAAGCCATTAACAGAACTAGGAAGCTCTTCCAATCCACATATTTGAATCATGTCAGAGAATGGGATAAAGGATTCCAAGCTTCTTCTAGGTCCTCCCAGCTTTTCACCATTGTGTAAGATTTCATTGAAATCACCAATTAAGGACCAAGGCTGCTTCCGATGTACTCCAATCCTATTTAACCTTTCCCAAACCAGATGTTTCAACTTGATATTGGGGTTCCCATAAACACAAGATAAAAAGAACTCTGAATCCTGAAACTGTACATAGAGATCCAGAAGGTTTTTATCCGCAAACTTAAGTTCTACTGTGACATACCTTTTCCAAAAACAAGCTAAGCCTCCACATTTCCCAATAGGGTTAACCGTATATACATGATCATAACCTAACCATTCTTGCAGGTCAACTAGAGTATTCTTACTGTGCATAGTTTCCATAAGGAATATCAGCTCAGGGACTTATGTTTTACGCATTTCCATAAGCCTGGGAACTTTCAGTTCATGAGGTCGCCCCAATCTCTGACAATTCTAACTAATAATGCTCATTGGATGTTAGACGGTCCCTCATTTGGGATCATCTCTAGTTTGAGGCGACTAGCACCTTTAGGACCATCCTGTAACTCTTCCTTTATCTTCCTTTTGTTACTTGAACACATCATCTCTCCCTTTTTTAACTCAGTGTTTGCAACCACAATGTTGTCTTCTCTAACTTTGGGTTTCCTTCGGCCTGGGAATTGTGTTTTACGCATTTCCATAAGCCTGAGAATTTTCAGTTCATGAGGCCGCCCCAATCCCTGACAATTCCAACTGATAATGCTCATTGGATGTTAGACGATCCCTCATTTGGGATCATCTCTAGTTTGAGGCGACTAGCACCTTTAGGACCATCATGTAACTCTTCCTTTATCTTCCTTTTGTTACTTGAACACATCATCTCTCCCTTTTTTAACTCAATGTTTGCAACCACAATGTTTTCTTCTCTAACTTTGGGTTTGCTTCGGCTCTTAGAGGGTCTTATACTAGGCTTAACTCATTTCCCTTTGGTTCAGGAAGAGCTAGCTCTAAAGGGACCAGCTCTTTGAACCGTCGAGCCAATAGAAAAGGAGGAGGTGTCAATTAACTGACCAACATCAGCGTTAGCCGTATGATGAGGGTTAGGTTTCCAGCTCATAGCTTTTCCAGCTTGTATTGCATCAGAGAGAATTATTTCTTTATGGCCAGGCTTCATCACCTTGGAGTTGGATGAGGCCGTAGAGTCATAATCAAAGACCATCCATTTCCCTTTGTTAACATCTAGAGTTAAGATAAGAGCTGATTCCAATCTTAGAATGGATCTTTGTGCAATCAGATCCTTTTCCAGATCCTTAATTGTGTTATGAACCCTATCGTTCTTAATGACGATGTCATCTCCATTAGGGTCTAGTAAGTATTTTCTAATACCTTTAAGAACATCATCAACCATTCTTGGTCAGCCTGTCCAAGGATCCAAACCAACTTGGTCTTTAGATAATACACTATAAAGAGGGTCATTATCAGCTATGGTTTTTAGAGGTGATAACAGTTTCTGCACCTCCACTTTCGCTTTTCTATCAGCGGCTTGTTCTTGTCTTTTCTTTATCAATAGAGGGCAAGCCCCTTTCTCGTGCGTTAGTCTCTGACACTCAAAGCAACGCTTTTGAACTCTTTCGTAATCAAACATCACAGAGGTTGGCTCCCAGTCGGAAGTGAAATGATTTCGATCTTCGCAGCAATTTTGACACGTCAAACAAGATTTTTTTTGACCCTAACAAAGTCTTGTCTTTGAGCTTTGGTAGGATCATAAGTGACCTCCTTGACGTGACCAACGAATTCACCCAGCCAAGTAATAGCCGGAACTGTATAATGGTTTACCGGAATATTTCTAATTCTTACCTAGAGATGGATGTATTGCAGGTAATCCGGAGGTGGGTTTGCAACCTAACGCTCCAAGACCAGCGTCCATTCGTTGTAGGTGTGCACTTTCTCCAAGACCTCTACCAGATCGTGTTCATATTGAAAGAAGAATTAGAATCTTTCATTAGATAGAGCAATACATCTAACCCTATCTTTCTTTTGCCATTTCCTTGGTAAGTCGAAAATTAGATTAGCCATTCTAACCCCCGTCGGATTCAGAACCCTTCCAATCAGACTGTTGATATTTTTCACCACCGAAGAGAACTCTGGAAGGTTTGGCATCACCACCGTCGAGTCTTCATCCTCCAGATTGAATTTGGCCAAGGCACTATCCATGGCCTCCGACATTACATCAGATCTCCGATTTATTTCTAAAATCTCACCACACAAACCCAGTAATTCAGCTCCGATCAAGATCTCTCACTTTCCAATAGAAACTATGCAGAATCACAGCTGAAGATAAGCCCAGAAAGTTGAAGAGTAAGACCAAACCCTAGAAAGATTATTAGATCTAATTGAGAAACTCGTAAAGACCCACTTATCACTTTCCTGGACTCTGCGACGGTGCGTCAATCGACACACAAGCTGTGCATCGATCGACACACGAGCAGTGCATCGATCGACACACGAACAATGCATCGATCAACACCGGGGTTGTGTGTCAATCGACGAATGTGCTGTTGTGCCGATTCTCGTTTGATTGTTGTGTTGTGCATTGTTGCTTGGTCATCCTGGTATTGTATCTTTTGCTTATGCTTGTGTGTATAGCCAAGTAGATAGGATGACCGTCTCACTGAGTATTTGTGATAATACTCACACAACTCTTTTAACCATGTGATGCAGGTAGAGACAAAGTGTGATCGTGGAATCGCGACTATGAAGAGGAGATGATCTAGTGTCTCGATTAGTTGCTGTGACTGGATTGTTTAGAATCACTAGGTTGATGTTCTATAGAATTGATGGAATTGTTGTTTAATTGGTTTATTTGGAATTGTTTCTATTAAATGAATTGGATTGATTGTTTTATGTGATTTCTGCTGGTTGTTGTGATGGGGATTTAGTTTGATTGGATATTGAAAATTAATGTTTATGGGAACATTGATTTGAGTCCAATGTATATAAAAAAAATAACGGATCAAGTCGTTTCATGCCATTTGTTCTTGTAGCTATATGTATAATACTATCACCTAACTTACCCAAATCTCTTATCTAATGCCTTTTTTTTTTTTTTTTTTGAAACTTTATGCCTTATCTATTTTATGTGAAGAAAGACGTGTTCGTTTTGAAATCTTTTTATTTTGTTATTTCTGCACACCTTCTTTTCTCTATATTACTTTCCTAGTTTTTTCTTCTTTCGAAAACTATTGTACTATTACCAATTACCTTCTGTTTTTGTCCTTTAGGCACACAATAGCGATGCAAAGTCGTACCATGCGCAAAGAAAAAAAAAACGATGCATATCTTGTAGTAGTATGAATTAATACTTCTATTTCTTATGGCAGACGAAGAAAACATTGTAAAATAATAGTTAAACAAAATTATTTGTAAAAATTTGTGTAGCAGCTGAATGTGCATTTTTAAATGTTTCCACAATAATTTAGTAAAAACATATTATTCATAATCCTTAACTAATAAAACATTAAAAAGGTTAAATTGAATAGTTGAAGCGTATTAGAACATAAAATTGTCCACTCGCATTTCTTCCGATTATGAATTCCGTTCGAAACTCATAATTCACGTCCATATTTTATTTTTCTTGGTTACCTATACTAATTAATATCAAAATGTCTATCACTTCAAGTTAATACACGATATTGACTTTATCATAAAAACCTCGTAATTCGCTATTTAAAATTCTTTCAGATTAGATTAAAAACCCAATTAAAAATTTAATAGAAAAAATGTTTTAGATAACTTATTTGTATTGACCTTTGGATTGGGTTCAACTAATTAACAAAAAAAACTTTAGATTTTAAATAGTTTAATTTTAATGAGTTTTTAGATAATTTTGGATAAATCTGTAAAACTTATCATACATTTCCATGCGAAACCATAAAATTTAAATCTGTATTTTTTTTTATAATTAGGAAGAGTTCAGACATGTGCCTTAATCTCCTCATGGTTCGAAACTATCCTTTGATAATACTTTATAACATAGCATAAATAATTCATTCTACTGGGATTGAACACGTGCGCTTAACCACTAACCCAACACGTGCGCTTAACCACTAGTCCAATACGTACGCTTAACCACTAGTCCACGACATCTAGTGATAAATCTTTGTATTTTTACTATTCATTTTTTTTTCAAAACACCTTTAAATCACTAAAACTCAATGATTAATATATCTCTAATAACCATAAATTTAATATATTTGTTCAAATCACTAGTTCTAACTTTATTTAAAAACTTTTAAAATTTTATGGTAATGAACCATAAAATTTAATAACATTTTAATACAAATGATTCCAAAATGCTAAACCGAATACATTCCCTTTTAGTCATTTGACAAATTTACAATTTTTACAAAATCCCTAGTATAACCCCCTCAATAATAGTCGACAAAAAAAAAACCCTCAATAATAATAATTTAATAGAATAATAGAAATTGTCAAAACTTAAAAAATCAATAAAAAGAAAATACCTGGAAATTTACTTCTCTCAATATAAGAGCGAGTCTACCATTCTCTCTATGTGGCTCTCTACACGAACTAGCTTCTCTAACTCAGAGAGAATCAATCAGATGCCTACCACTCTCCCCAAGTTCGATGTCTTTCTGAGTTTCAGAGGACCCGACACTCGCCGCAACTTCATCAGTTTCCTCTACAAAGAATTGGTTAGAAAGAACATTCGAACATTCAAAGACGACAAGGAGTTGACTAGTGGTCGGAGAATCTCGCCGGAGCTAATAAAGGCAATCGAGGAATCGAAATTCGCCGTCGTTGTAATCTCCGAGAACTACGCAGCGTCCACTTGGTGTCTCGAAGAGCTCGTGAAGATCATGGATTTCGAAAACAAGGGCTCTCTCACCGTGATGCCAGTCTTCTACGGAGTTGATCCGTGTCATGTTAGGAGACAGATCGGAGAAGTCGCCGAACAGTTTAAGAAGCACGAAGCGAGAGAAGATCATGAGAAAGTGCTTTCATGGAGACAAGCATTGACTAATTTAGCAAGTATCTCCGGCGATTGTTCGTGGAAATGGTAAAAAAAATCGTAACTTTGACGATGATTAACATTTTTAGGATTGATGGGTTTTGTTTGATTTCGATTTCCGTGAGAAAGAAGAAGAAAAGTTTGGATTTTTAATTGTTGAATCGTTTTGTGTGTCTTTTAGGGAAGATGACTCGAAGCTGGTCGACGAAATTACTGAGAGAATATCAAAACAGTTGATGATTGCTACAACAACAACAATAAGCAACGGAAGTAACTTAGAGGGGATTGATGCACACATGAAAGCTCTTTACCGGTTATTGGATTTGAATTCGAACAAAAGTGTGAGAGTGGTCGGGATTTGGGCAAGAGGAGGCAATGGTAGATCGGCTCTTGCTAGATTCGTTTATCAGAAGATCTGTCAACACTTTGAAAGCCATTGTTTCCTGGAAAACGTGAAAACGATTTCACAGGATCGTCACATGTCGCATCTCCATGAAGAGTTTCTGCTAAGGATTCAAGGAGAATGCTTGAGTAAATCAAGGCTCAAGAACCAGAAGGTGCTGCTTGTAGCAGACGATGTTAATAACCTTGAACAGTTAGATGCTCTTGCAGAGGATTTCAACAGTTTTGGTCCTGGAAGTATAGTTATCATTACTACACAAGACAAGCAGCTGCTTATTTCCTCTGGGATAAAGCTTGTCTATGAAGTAGAGCTTCTGAGATTCCAGAAAGTTCGTGAGCTCTTCAGACAGGTAGCCTTCAGAGAGAGAGACATTTCTGCTGCATTCGAGTCCGTTTTGAGTAGGGCAACTAATCTTGCCCTGGAATGGTTAGGTTGTCTACGTGGTGAAGGGGAAAGTGTTAGATTCAATTTATAAAGCTAAGTTCCTTTTCATGTACATTAAGTTAAAGTTATGACTATACTTAGTAAGACTGTACAGGCTTAGATATAGGAATGTTTTGTCTATTTTTGGAGTGGGTTGCTGGTGTATAGAAGAATGATTATTCTTTATTGGATTATTAAATATACAAATTCTTTTTCAAGATTGGGTTACAACTTTGTAGAGGAGATCTAAAGTTTCTAACTTTATTCCTTTGGTTTTGCTTTTTCCAAATTCAAAGGAGAACAAGAATAAAGAAAAATAGTTATATGTTCGAACCTAAAATGACTAACATGAAAGGACAGAGAAAGGGAAGCTTTTGAAGAGGAAGATCCCAAAAAGCGTGAAAGCTCTGATCTTTTGGTTTTCTCTCACTCACACTTTCTGTCTCAGAAAGACAAACAATGGGTACTATTTCTCTCTTGACAATTTCCATTGTTTGATTTATGCTTTTTGATTGTTGGTTAGTTCTTATAAGCCAATCATTTTGTAGATCCATGTAATTTGATATATTTGAGTCCTGTTTCTCTGCTTTCTTAAGAAAGAATGTCATTGTTATTGGTTTCAGAAAGTAATAATTGCCTCTGCATGGTGCAAACAATATTAAGACAGGGTCATTTTTCTCTCGTTTCATTGCAAAAGTGTTTGATTTGATTGTTGGAAATCACATATTCCATATTGGATGCAGATAAGAGCGAGGGATGTTGTTCTGTACAGCTTATTGACGGAGATGGTGTATTTAATGTCTCTGGCATCGACCATTTCATTAAAGATGTGAAACTTGGAGAGTGTGGCCTCTCTTATGCTGTTGTCTCCATTATGGGTCCTCAAAGCAGCGGTATGCATTCTTTTAGAGAGAAGAAAGTTTGTAAAAAATCAGAATAGCTTCAACAGTAATCTGATTGAAAGTATTTGTTAGTTCATTTACAGTAATTTTGTGATATGACAGGGAAGAGTACACTATTAAATCATTTGTTTAGCACAAACTTTATGGAGATGGATGCATTCAAGGGAAGGTATAATTTCGTCTGATAGTATTTGATATGATTTCCGTGTAAAATAATGTCGCCTGAGTAGGAACTTGTCTATAGGTCTCAGACCACAAAAGGTATCTGGCTTGCAAGATGTGCCGGTATAGAGCCTTGCACCCTTGTAATGGACTTGGAGGGCACCGATGGTAGGGAGCGAGGAGAGGTTGTTTTTTTTTGTCTCATTGCCATATACATTTACTGGCTTTCATTTACATATGTTTTCTATAAATGGTATCCTTTTTTGTCCAACCAGGATGATACTGCATTCGAGAAACAGAGTGCTCTTTTCGCTCTTGCTATCTCGGATATTGTCTTGATCAACATGTAAGATTGTAGTAGCTAGAAACTTTCAAATATCAAAATGTACGCATAGCTTTTGGTTTTGTTAAAAGGAAAGTGTTATGTTACCAATTCTCAATGCTTGTGCTTTTAGGTGGTGTCACGATATTGGACGTGAACAAGCTGCTAATAAACCTCTCTTGAAAACTGTCTTTCAGGTATTTGTTTGTGATGCTCAGTAAATTACAATTTTTTATGTATATCATCAAATATTTTTTTTTACTCTTAGGTTTTTAATCTTTGGAGTTGGTGTTTGCCAGGTTATGATGCGGTTGTTTAGTCCACGTAAAACAACAATGCTGTTTGTAATACGAGATAAAACCCGGGTAGACTCTCTTCTTTCTTCTCTATCCCGCTTCGTACATTGCAGATCTATACTGGTAACTGGTATATACATTGTTTTATTGATATAAATTTGGCTGCAGACACCATTGGAAAACTTAGAGCCTGTCTTAAGAGAAGATATCCAGAAGGTAAAAAGAGAAGTGACTTTTAGCTAATCTCAAATTGATATTCAAAGAAGGCAGCTAATCACCGGTTTGTTCTTCATTGTGGCAGATATGGGATTCTGTCCCGAAGCCTGAAGCACACAAGGAAACTCCTCTGAGTGACTTCTTCAATGTATATTATCTTACAGCTACAACTATTAGCAAGAATGTAAAATTTCAGAAATGTCGTGATGTTTGTCTCTTTGATGGTCAGGTTGAAGTTGTTGCTCTTTCCAGTTATGAGGAGAAGGAAGAACAGTTTAAAGAACAGGTGTGTATTTGTGTGTGTGAGGCCAAGCATTTTACAATTGATTGAAACTTACGCTGTGTGTTCCACATTGGCATGCATTTTTAGGAAGATTCATTTTTTGTTTTGTTTTGGAACTTAGGTTGCTAGTTTGCGACAACGATTCATGCAATCTATTGCCCCGGGTGGTCTTGCTGGAGACAGAAGAGGAGTAATTCCAGCCTCAGGTTTTGCATTTAGTGCAGATCAAATCTGGAGAGTCATCAAAGAGAATAAAGATCTTGATCTTCCAGCTCACAAGGTATCTTATAGTGCTAGCTTTACACATTCTTTAGGCTCCCTCTGAGCTCAATTTGCTTGCAGGTCATGGTGGCTACTGTGCGGTGCGAAGAAATTGCAAATGAGAAGTTTGCGCATTTCATTACAAACGAGGTAATGTTTCTGCAAATCTTGACCATCACTCTTCTTCATTGTTTAAGCGTATTTGTGAGTCCTATTGCCATCGTTTAAGCGTATTTGTGTGTCCTATTGCTTCAAATACAGGACTGGCGCAAACTGGATGAGGAGGTGCAAGCTGGTCCAGTTTCTGGTTTTGGAAAGAGGCTTACTTCTATTCTCGGTTCTTGCTTATCAGAGTAAGCACAAGCACATTTATTTTTAATCAAACCACCCACACAATAATTGAATTCACAATGATATCGATAGATGTAACTTTCTATATCAAATTTGATCTTCACATTCCTTCATTTGATTAGATATGACGGGGAGGCTACATTCTTCGATGAAGGTGTCAGATCTTCGAAGAGACATCAGCTTGAAGAAAAGTTGCTCCAAGTAAGAAAACAATCTTGGATCCCTGGAGCATGTTGTTAAGACGATACTCTCAGAGTTCGATTTTATATGGTTTCCTCACATTTGTATATCTTACAGCTAGTGAATCCAGCGTTTCAAGATGTATTGGGACATATAAGATGGGGGATGCTTGAAAAGTTTAAGGCTTCTTTTGATAAGGCTTTGGACACTGGTGAAGGCTTTTCGTCAGCTTCCAGTGCTTGGTACAAGTCTTGCATGACTCAGTTCGATGAAGAGTGTGCAGGTGCCGTTATTGAACAAGCCAATTGGGACACATCTAAAGTAGGGGAAAAGCTTATCCGTGACATCGAGGCTCACATTTCCTCTGTTCGGGCTTCCAAGTTATCTGAACTTACCAGTCAATACGAGGTAACAAAAAGAATAAAAAAAAGCTTGGGGAAAGTTGAGTTTCTTCTTACTGATTTAGGCTCCAAATTTTGCAGTCAAAACTTCATGCAGCATTGTCTGAACCGGTTGAAGCTCTGTTGGAAGGAGCAAATGATGAAACGTGGACAGCAGTGAAGAAGCTTCATCGACGTGAAACTGAATCTGCTGTTTCTGGACTCAGTAGTGCATTAACTCGTTTTGACATGGAAGAAGAAACAAGAGATAAAATGGTGAAGAGCCTTGAGGACTATTCAACAAGTGTCATTGAATCAAAGGCAAAAGAAGAAGCTGGAAGGGTTTTGATGCGGATGAAGGAACGGTATATATAGCCAAACCTTCTTCTGATCTTTCAAAACCAGTTTAGAAGAAGAACTAAATTTTGAAATGTTTTTGTTTTTGTCTTCCAGGTTTGGTACAATCTTCAGCCATGATTCTGATTCAATGCCACGCGTTTGGACGGGAAAGGAAGATCTTCGAGCAATCACTAAATTAGCTCGATCTGCTGTATGATTTGCTATTCCTATTTTACGTTTTGTTTGTAAGGCTTGAGAAAGTCTGAACACCTCTTTATGGTTTCTTGTTCAGTCGTTGAAGTTGCTCTCGGTAATGGCTGTACTCCGATTGGGCGATGAAACCGATAAGATCGAGAAGACATTAATTGTTGCTCTGTTGGATGCAACAAAGAATGAAACTTCGAAAAAAAGCATCACAACATCTGATCCACTCGCTTCAAGCACTTGGGATGAGGTATGCGTGATTCTGTTCCAATGTGTTTTAACTTTGGTTATTCTTGATCTAAACAGGCCCCATTACTTTTCTAGGTCCCATCATCAAGAACTTTGATCACACCGGTCCAATGTAAATCTATATGGAGACAGTTCAAGACAGAAACAGAGTACACAGTGACTCAAGCCATATCTGCACAGGCATGATTTACTTTACTCATAACTTGGCTCTTCACTCTGCTTATGAATATTTGATCATTATTTGAAGTGTTTATACTAATTCAGGAGGCGAATAGGCGTGGTAGTAACTGGTTACCTCCTCCATGGGCAATTCTTGCATTGATCGTTCTTGGATTCAACGAATTCATGACTCTTCTAAGGTCAATCAAAGCTTAGTATTTGATTGCTTCGTACCAATAAATGATATATGCACATTATGAAATCTCCTTCTTTCCTTAATATAACAGAAACCCTCTGTATCTCGGTGTCTTATTTGTCGGTTTCCTTCTCGCGAAAGCATTATGGACGCAACTGGATATCCCTGGCGAATTCCGCAATGGCGCAGTAAGTGTTATAGCCAAATCTTCTCAAAACCCCATTAAAGTAGTCGTAACTTCTTATGATCTTGATCAAGGTTCAAGATTCAAGAATTCTTGATAATATTCATGTGATATTACTATCTATGGTTTCTTCAGCTTCCAGGGATCATTTCGATATCCGCAAAGTTTATTCCCACGGTCATGAACCTTCTCAAGAATCTTGCCGCGGAAGGCCAAGCTCCTCCTGCAGCTAATCCAGAGAACCGTCCTTCGAGCGACAACACTTCTTCATCAGAAAATCCACAAGATCACAAAAGTTCCTCAAAAAATGACTAGAGAGGACAGTAACAAATAATCTTCTTACTCCAAAGCTCTTTTTTTATCTCCAGTACTTAGCGTTTTTTTTGTTTTTACTTACTCTTGACTCCAGAACGCTGCGTTTTGGGACCTTTTGCGATGTTTTAAAACTTCTCTTTATACACAAACAAGTGACTTAAAAGCGTTGTGGCATTATTTGAATCGATTGAGTTTTACTTCTTCTTATGTAAACCAGAAAAAGAAATAAAAAATTAAAGAACTATGAATATATGTACGTTCTACAATAACTAGTTTCATGAAATTGGAAGCATCGGACAGGATGCTAATCCCATGAAAAGAGAGCAAAAATTAATCTCTACATTAATTGCTGAGTCGGTAAGTTTAACTATTTTTAAATTATTTTGAACATTTATATTCAGAATCCAACTCATGGATTGGTGAGTGTATTTATTATCATCGTTTCTTTGCATATCCACCGCCAATAACTCTGTCAAAATATACACCTCAAATCACTAGAAGATTTAAAAAATGATTTTTTTTTATTTCATATTAACAATTCATCTTATAAGAAATGTCCAAAAGCCTTTGTGGGCTACTCTTGGTGTTATGTTACCGATTTTTTGTAAGAATTAAGTATTTTTTCGTATCATCATATATGAAATTAATTTTTCCCTCACGAGAAACATTCGTTATCATCATGTAAATATGTCGCTGCTTAACAATCAAATGAAACTATCTAGTTATAATAATAGTTGTGACTGATTTAAAGTCAGAGAAAATCTCATGTGATCTATATGATCAACATACGTGATGCGATGTGACATTTGCAATCAATACTCGTACTCTTTCAGTTTAACATTTCGAATTAAAATACTGATTCTTTGAAATAAATTGGCAACTAACTAATTGATTCAAGGTCATTGTAAATTTGTTATTAAGCAATGATCACATGCTCAACTATACAAAAACGCAATATATTGCTTTGGTTAGGTGAAGGTAATCAATAAAACTAGTTACTAAAAACTATGGCTCGTGAAAATTTGTTAGTAACTCACTGGTATGATTATAATTACGATCATTTATCTACTACTAGTAAATCAAATTACCTACCAAAACATGGTCTTATCTATACATTGTTGTTTTTGGTTTTGGTTAGGTGAAGATGATTAATTGATATTACACTTTTGTATCTATGAAGTCTTGATCCAACGGCTATTAGACTTCCTATTTCAACTGTTTCGTATCGCCATTAATGCATTGACAAGCTGTATAACTCGTTTATATTTAAAAAATGTTTTTTATACAACACTATACCTTTACTAATAAAGTATACTACAGTATAATATTACTAACGAATTATTTTTACTAGAATATGGTTTGCATGGGCCAATTTTTCTTTTACAATTTTGTTAAATATGTGATGAAAATTTTAATTAATATAGTAGTTTTATATTTATAATTAGTAAATCAACCAACTTTTAAAAAATATAAAATAATATTTGATTTGAATTGAAATAAAATTAATCGTTTATTATATTTATATTGTATGAAAAGATGAAGTGATGCTCAACTATTCAATATCAATAGTTTTTATTTGAAAAATAAATATGTTTGATTGAGACTTTGTTATATATATATATATATATATATATATATATATATATATATATATATATATATATAGTTTTTGTATTTACGACTCACCGCTTTATTAATTAAAAATTTATTTT
Organism: Arabis hirsuta; assembly: GCA_964056655.1. Classification (NCBI taxonomy): domain Eukaryota; kingdom Viridiplantae; phylum Streptophyta; class Magnoliopsida; order Brassicales; family Brassicaceae; genus Arabis; species Arabis hirsuta. The sequence continues at coordinate 32,476,185 of OZ053304.1, forward strand.
AGATAACATGTTGAACAAATCATATATTCCAAAATTTCACCTTATTTTCTCATATTTAATGAGATTGTTCAATATCTTTTTAGTGAAATAAAATATATTCTTTCTCAACAATTGTTTGATACTCAATTACGATTCTTCAATCATTAGCATCATTTTATTTTTTAAGTTGATTACCTCATTTTGTTTTTTCAGCATTTTATTTATTTTCTTTTATATTTAGATTCATTTACATATTTCTAATTTTTTTGAAATTAAAATATATAAACATTTATCTTTATCATAAACTCATAGTATTTTTATACTCACATATTAAAAAGAAAATATACTCTCAAATGAAATTCAATTTTAAAAAATATATTTTTGGTCATAATTTTGTATTTACAACAATAAAATACTCGAATATTCTTGTATTTACTATTTTTAATAATTTATTTACATATTTTCTTTTATTTAATTCAAAAATTTAGTAGTTATAAATAACAATAAATACATAAATATGAATTAATTGAACATTTAAAATAAAATTTATTGTAAAAAAAATCTTTGGCTTAGGTGTATACCGAACCAAAATTTATTGTAACAATAATTATTTTTTATTTTGTCAACTACTTCTTTTATTTATTTACTAACTTATTTTCGTTTTTAATTTAATGTTTATCTCTAGAAACTATAAATAACAATAAATATTAAAAAAATATGAATTACAATGAACATTTATTACATATTTTAATGTACTAACAAAATTTGTTTTGATGATATGTACATCCTAAATAGAGAAAACTCTTTAATTATATACTCTTTTTGTATCATATTACTTGATGTTTAAGATTTCTATACACAAATTAAAAAAAAAACTATTTAATTTTCTGTTTTTTAATATAAAATCATCTATTCTAATACCATTCAACCAGTAAAAAATAATATGCAAAATTTAAATAGTTCAAAGCAATAAAAACACAATTAATTTTATATTGAAAATTGAAAACATTATATAATTTGAGATAAAAAATTCTCTAAAACATATTTATTATGATATGGAGATAGTAATAGATTGATAGAACAAAAAAAACAAATTATTCTTAGTGCAGGTCCCGAAATTCAAAACAGAATTATAAAACAAAAATGGACGGACCATCACTTACTGTCTTTTTTTTTTTTTAAATACCGCCTCACAGTAATTTATTTATCAACAAAAGAAAAGAAAATAGTCAAAATACTACATAAGTTTGGTCTTTCGAAAAATTAGCTTGATCCACTTCATTTACTGTGTTTTGCACCGTAAGTAACAAACTTGTACAGCTATATATGTGTATAAATATAATTTTGTTATTATCAGGTCGGCTCTAAAAACCATAAAAATAATTAGATCTTGTGCCAAATTTTTAATTATTTTAAAAATTGGTTTATATTTGAGAAATATAAAGTTTGGATTCTATTGTGTATAATTTTAATAATTGAATTTTAAATTGCTACAAAAAATAAAAAATAGATCCGGTGCAAGCGCACATGTTGCTCTCCTCCAAAACCGCCCTTTGATTATCGAGATAGTTTTGCATTATACATCATCATCACTCGAATGGTGATAGTGCAATACGTGATTTGATATGTGTAAAACCATCTGATCTACGAATAATAACAAATATGTAAACATACATATTTTTTTTTATTGTTATTTATGTGAAGCGGTATAAGATGACTCCCGTCTCCTTTCAAACCAAATTAGGGGTTTGGTGTTGTTAAAATTATCATGGCTAAGTTTAAAGGTTTTCTAATTCAAAAATTAGTTAACAACGCATGTATGAATTTATACTATATCTTTTATTACATTTTATAACACGTTTTCTTCAAATAATAGTTGGTTGTAACTATTCATTTTTAACATAATTACTTTACAAGGTTAATTTTAAGTATGATTGGTTCAAAGTTCAAACTAACTTTGGATATGATTGATTCGGATTATATCAGATTGATCGTATCAAATTTAAATCTTAGTATGAAACAAGCATGTGTGTTTAGGCTCGTCTACCATATTAACTTTTATGGAGTAAAAAGGTAAATTTGTTTTCCTTCTTTTTTTTTAAAAGGAATTTTGTTTTCCTTTTAGCCTTAGTTTCTAATTATTACAAAAATGTAGTTTGATAGTGATTGTTGTTTGAAGTAAGCAGCGAAGTACTTATCCATTAATTTCATTTGCAAGAAACAATTATTTAACAATAATTCTAAGATTTTGTAGGTGGGTGTTTATAATTAAATTGGGGAAACAATTAATAAGTAAATATTATCACATGTCCTTTTCATTTGCTATTTTCGACAAAAATGGGACACACCCAAAATCAAAATTTCGTTTAGACCCACCACACCAACATTTGCTATATACATTATTTTTCACCGATTATTGTCTAACTAAATTCGATGTATCCGTATATGCAAATTCGTATAAATGGTTACATATTGTGTAACAATACATAGAAACACATGTGGGTGTATTTAATATAGTTTGCTCTGTTGGATCCTAAGTGTTATTTATAGGAGAAGAAACACACAAAACAAGACCATTCATCAAGAGCCAGATAAGAAGTTGAATCAGAAGCCAAAAAAAAAAAAAACCCAAAATAACATTAAAAACATTAAAAAAAGCTCTCTGTTTTGGTTTCTGCAGTCTCCAATGGCTCTCAAGCTCTTTCTCTTTGCTCTTCTCCTCTGTCTCCCTCCTTCTCTCTCCTCCTCTGCTTCTAAAGGTCACCTCTCTCTCTAAACACATTTCTCATTACAAAGTTTTAACTCCTGTTTTCTTCTTAGTGTTTTGAAGTAATTAATCTCTGTTTTCTCTTTCTCTTTCTTGGTCATTGATGTTTCTGTGTAGTTGTAGAACCACAAACATATACATACATCTACATACATATATATAATCACTCTACAATGAGTTTCTACTTCAAGAAACTCTGTGTTTCTTAATCATAATGACCGAATCTGGAGTGATCAGGACACTAACACTACAGTGTCTTTTAACGCATAACTGTCCTGTTTTTTAGGGTTATGTTCTCCTAAAAGTCATTAAATGTTTTAATTACTTTTACCAACTACCCATAAACTTTTTGTTGTCCATTTAAATAACCAAAATTAACTTTTTTTTTATAATGCAGGTAAAGAGGACAAGTTGAAGTTTAATCCATACAGATACACATTCATCGATAAAGCAAGCTCATTCTCATCATCTTCCTCGTCTTCATTTTCATCCAACGGTCGAGATTCTTCTTACGATTACATTGTTATCGGAGGTGGAACCGCAGGCTGTCCTCTAGCCGCAACGCTATCGCGGAATTTCAGCGTTCTTGTTCTAGAGAGAGGTGGCGTTCCGTTTACAAACGCAAACGTCTCTTTCCTCAGGAATTTTCACATTGGACTTGCTGACACGTCATCTTCTTCCGCGTCTCAAGCGTTTGTTTCAACTGACGGCGTTTATAACGCTCGTGCTAGAGTTCTTGGTGGTGGTTCTTGTATTAACGCTGGTTTCTACTCCAGAGCCGATGCTGCGTAAGTTAAATTACCATAATTATATATAAATTTTTGCAATATTTTTTCAAGATTGTGCAAATTTGAAATAGATCTTGTTGTTTATATAGAAAATCATTACTGAATTGATACCAGTGTTACATTTATGAAAAAACGCACCGATCGAGAATGTTGTGTAATAATGGGCCATGTGGTTTAAATGGTATTGTGCGGGACGGGTAGATGCGGAAGAAAATAAATGTGCATATAATTTTGATACTATTGATTCCGTTTTATTTGTTTAGTAATAATTTTGCTACTATTTGGTCCGTTCTGCATTTGTCAAGTGTCAACATTACTCATAAGCTTAAATTCAATAAAATTTGCAACATTTTATAATACAATTTCGAAAATAAATGATTGATTAAACGGTGACGTAATATTCAGGTTCGTGAAGCGAGCAGGATGGGATGAGAAGCTGGTGAAGGAATCGTATCCATGGGTGGAGCGAGAGATTGTTCATCAGCCCAAGTTGACTTTATGGCAGAAAGCTTTAAGAGACAGTCTTTTAGAGGTTGGAGTCAGACCTTTCAATGGTTTCACTTACGATCATGTCTCCGGCACCAAAATCGGCGGTACAATCTTCGATAGATTCGGCCGTCGTCACACCGCGGCGGAGCTTCTCGCTTCCGCTAACCCTCAGAAACTCAGAGTCTTGATTTACGCCACCGTGCAAAAGATCGTCTTTGACACTTCAGGTACTGTGATGTTTGTGCACTCCAAGTGTTCGACGAAATTCCTGTTTAGGTTTTTTTGAAGATTGGAAAGTTAACTTTTTTTTTGTTGGTTTTGGATGCAGGAGCAAGGCCTAGAGTAACAGGAGTGATATTCAAAGACGAGAAAGGTAATCAACACCAGGCTTTACTCTCGAATCGAAAGGGAAGTGAAGTGATTTTGTCTAGTGGAGCAATGGGGTCACCGCAGATGCTGATGTTGAGTGGAATTGGACCTAAGAAGGAGCTTCAGAGGTTGAAGATTCCTTTGGTTTTAGAGAATGAGCATGTTGGAAAAGGAATGGCTGATAATCCGATGAACACGATTTTGGTGCCTTCGAAGCAGCCTATAGAACAATCACTTATCCAGACTGTTGGAATCACTAAGATGGGTGTGTATGTTGAAGCCAGTACTGGCTTTGGGCAATCTCCCGCGAGTATTCATGCTCATTATGGGATCATATCGGACAAGGTAAACTTATACTACATGACTTTGTTCTTAGTTTCTTTGTAAGAGAATGTGATTTTGATGAACCAGAGAATGGTCTTTGATTTGCTTGCAGAATGAATTGTTTTCCACCATTCCTGCTAAGCAGAGAACACCAGAGGCGACACAAGCTTACGTCACAAGAAACAAATTCCAACTTCACGAAGCATTCAATGGAAGTTTCATCTTGGAGAAAATAGCTTACCCGATCTCTAGAGGGCATTTGACCCTGGTCAACACAAATGTAGATGACAACCCTGCGGTCACCTTTAATTACTTCAAACACCCGGTGGATCTTCAACGCTGTGTTGAAGGCATTCGTCTGGTTTCAAAAGTGGTGACGTCTAAGCGCTTCCTAAACTACACGCAGTGCGATAAGCAAAACGTGCACAAGATGCTTAGCTTAAGTGTCAAAGCAAACATCAATCTAAGGCCAAAGCAAGTGAACGATACCAAATCAATGGCTCAGTTCTGCAAAGACACTGTTGTCACAATTTGGCACTATCATGGTGGGTGTCTTGTGGGTAAAGTTGTGAGCCCTGACCACAAAGTTCTTGGTGTCGACAGGCTCAGAGTTATTGATGGCTCCACATTTAAAGAGTCTCCAGGAACCAACCCTCAAGCCACAGTCATGATGATGGGAAGGTAAACCGAAATCAATACCAATATAATGAATCAAGGTTCTCCTTCTAAATTTCAAGTTATAAACAGAGGATTTCTCAATGTTTGCAGATACATGGGAGTCAAGATTCTTCGGGAGAGACTTGGAAACAAGGCAGGTGTTTAGTTTACAGATTGGGCTTTTATACTAGGCAGACTCGTTCTAGGTAAAGGTAAACATATTCGTAGTAGATAATTCTGTCGTGGAGTTGCGTTGGAGAATAATTCTCCTCGCTCTCTCTCTCTGTTTGTCTCTTTCTCTGGTTATTTTGGTATTCGATTCATTGAAACATAGAATCAGATTGTCTAATGAACTGTGTAACCCTATTTTGGGCAGTCAGCTTTGTTTGCTTGCGTGAAAAGTTATTCATGATTTCTGTTTGAACAATATCTTCCAATTCTGGCATGTCCTGGTCTGGTTTTGTTTATAGATCCACTTTGACCATTTCTTAACCTAAAACAAATTTGTAACTTGCATATGTTCCTTTCGGTAAAATCTATTCTAACCAAAGAAGAAACAAAATTTGTGAACAAAAACATGTAACTGCTACACTTTTACCAGAGGATCTTGACGTATTGACAAGGCATTAATGCTTTGTTACCTTTGAACATTCTGAGAAACTGAAACTATAGCAAAGTTAAGAAAAAAATGAAAACCTAACCCTGAACCTGAACTAAGTGTGTAAAACTTCATAGAAACCAAAGACCAAAAGTGACTTAAAAACTTCTAAATGATCTACGAAGACATGAGTATCTGGCTCATGAGATTGTCTTGTTCAGGATCAGAGATACCTTCCTTCTCAAGCTTTACCTTGCTGGTTTGTTCAGGCCTCTCCAAAAACATCTCGTAACTCAACGGATTCTGTTCCTGCTGCATCGTAACTTGATGTTGTTGCACGTTCTGATTAACATAACCATCGACATTAACGTAATCATCTTCTTGCACCAACAGATCTCCGTATGAATAGCAACCAAAGGCAAGATCTTGTCTTTGTCTTTGCATTTGCTGCTGCTGATGAGCTAAAGACCGATACATAGCTAGTTGCTGATGCACCAAGTTAAGCTCGGCTTGACAAGAATCGATCTTGCGTTTAAGATCACCCATGATCTTGTGAACCCCACCAACTGGATCTAGGGCACGAGCATTAGCGTGGAAGATAAGGTTATGCATAGCTATGTCTCGTTGAGATTCTTCGACTCCTTTGATCATCTTTGTGATGTTGCTTACTCCAAAGAGTTTATGAGCATTAAGAAACTGCTTTTGTTGTTCTTGTGGGAAATAAGGAGCAAGAAGACACTTCTTTGTGCATTTTTTTCTCTGGTATTTGCAAGCAGCGCAAGCGGTGGAATTTGAGGAGGAGGAAGAGGAGGAGCCACCGTGAATTGTGGTTAAGGACATTAGGGTTTGCTCTTTTGTGGGGATTTATGTTGGTTAGGGTTTCGAATTGGTTTCCTTGATTCTCTCCTTAAGAGAAGGAGAAAACAGAGAGGATCGTGGAGAGAGTTATGCGGTAGAGAGATGAGTTGTGTACAGAGAAGTTTTCGGAGATGGTTTATGTATTTAGAAAGAGGGATTTTAATTAGGGTTTAAAGATTTTTGTTATCAACAACAAAAGCTATTTTCTGATATTGTTGTGGAATTTTAAGTGTATATATGTACGTATATTCAGACGCTATTTGTTAGGTATTCTAATTTGATCAGATTTTAGTTGATTTAATATTTAGTTGGATTTTTCTATTTTGTGGTATTCATAAACAAAGAAGGCGGTATTTATCTACGAAGTCTTTGATTTAATTTAATTTATGGATAACATCTAATATTTGTAAGATGGATCTGATCATTTATTTATGTATAAATTAGTTTATTTATATTTCAGTTGCATCATTCTCATGTTTTTTGGTGGGTAAAATTGCTAAAACAAAACTAATAAACAAAACTAATATATTATCTCTAAAATATATTAACCAATGAGAACAACAAAAAAGGACACAAAAAAATGGTTATTTTTAGAGAACGAAAGTTTCTTCATTCTTTGCCAGAAACAGAGTGTGTAACCAAGCAGAGATGCTGCATAGCTCAAAAGGCTACAACTGATTAACTTTGGAATCACTTGGACCGCATGCATGCGAAGTCTACTCGACCCATCGACCCCAGCAAAAGCTCGAGATGGGAAGATTTCCATAGAGACTGTTTGATTTTTCGAATAAGAAACTGGTTTCATTCCTCTGTTCTAACTCCACAAATATTTGAGAAAAGGTTGAGTACAGGAATTCGACTCCACAAATAGTTGAGAAAAGGTCTAATGAAAACCATTAAACAAAAAAAAAACAAGAGAAAAGTTAGTACACAAAAGAAAGTTAATGGTTTATGGTATTGTATCATCCTTCTCCATGAGATGAGCGTACCTTGTGATCTAATTACTCTGTGAAAAGAACCAAACACTTTGTTTATTGATTGATCAAAAGATTACACTTGGATCTGCATCAAACCACAAATGACTCGTGCCCTATCTCAGGTTCACTCAACCTAGACCCAACAACAAAACCGATAAAAAGACTCTGAAACTAAAGAGGGTCCTATTTATAGAAACATAGGCCCGTTACAACTTACAAACAACTATTACCAATCACCTCAGCCTTCTCTATGTCCAACTCATTCTTCTCAGCTTCCTTACTCTTCTTCTCATGAATCAGTATCTCAAGACTGTCCATACATCCACCATAAGAACAATAAGTTTTTGAAGCTCGTGCAGTCTTGAAAAATTGCGGGTATTTGCAACGTAAACCACATGTCTCACAAACCGGTCGAGAGTTACCACTGTTTGGGAGAATATTCACCTTATGATATATATCTTGGAAAGTACGGCCAGGCTTCAGATAGGTGTCTGGTCCCAAAACACAACGGATATGAAGAGTGTGGCTACACTCTTGGCATCTGTAAAACCACATCTTTGCGTCCAATTCTCCCTCACATATCTCACACCAATAGGTGCCACTTGTGTTTTCTTCGCCATAGCAAAGGGTGAGCTGATGCTTGTCATGCTTGTATATTGCCACATCTGGTAGAGTTGCGCATCCTAGACAAAGGAAGGAATTGCATTCAATGCATTCCACCAAAGAAATATGATAACCTTCTTCTTTGTGACACCTCATGCAGCTACCTTTGCGCAAAGTGAAATACAGGGGATGAGGATGGCTTTGGTGGTTAAAAGGCTCGGGAAGTGAAGCACACCTTGCATCGATCTGGAAATAACAATACTCTTCACGGCATTTGTAGAAGAAACCAAGAGATTGTTGGTTGCAAGCCCTACAATCGGAGGCGAATGATAGTGGACGAGTTAAAACGAGGTTGAGCGGGTGAACATGCAAGGGATGGTGTACCTTTAGAGAACGGTTTGCACATGCTTCGTGAAGAACGAAATTGCATTGCATACAACTGTAAAAAGGATCATAAATGATAGGAAGGACGCAAGCTCGACAAAATTTGATTTCCTCGCGAATATCATAGTCATCATCATTCCCATGGAACCTTAGATGATGTTCATGATTGAAATGACGGATCGTCTGGTCATCTATCCTCTCGAAAGGCGGAATATCTTCTTCTTCTTCGAGGGGAACACCTTCAAGGTCTATTCCATCCCAGACGTCTTTCCTTGTAGCACATTTTGAATGGACAGAGTAAAGGCAGCCCACAGTGCAAGAGTATTGCCCGCAATTGATGTTGACGCTTTTGCGACAGAATCCACAAGAGAAATCCAAGGGAGGAAGAGAAGCCGTATAAGCGAGACGATGCGGATGACGCGTGATCTTGATAACACGGGGCAATTTGATGCATTTACGATGCACCATGTAGTTACAAAGGAGGCAAGCATAAACCTGATCACTCTGCCTACACAGTGACACTCCACAAGCATCACATGGGGATGAGTTTTTTCTAGGTAAGAGGGTGAGGGTATGCTCATGGGCCTTTGGATGGTTAATGGTGAGAGATGGTGAGGATTTGGCACAAGACAAATGCAAGGTGAAAGCACAAATGGAGCAAGCGTAATAAGTATCTCCAAGATTTTTCTGGCAACACTTACATTTCATGACACTGAGATCGGGTTCTGAATCTGAATCGTCATCATGAGAGCGACCATGAGATCTGCTTGCCTTTGTATACGAATCTTCACAGCCAACATGAAGACGAAAGCCCGGTCGAGTTTGGGGATGTGAGAAGGTGATAGTGAGAGGATGTTGGAGATGAAAAGGGTGCCTGATCTCTGGGGGGTAGTGGTGACAAGCATTGTGGAAATCCAAATGGCAAGTAAAACAATGGTAACTATATTCGAAATCCCGAGATATAGCTTCTTTGCACGAGAAGCATCAGAGGAAGAGCGTTGACCAGCATACACACGGAAAAGGGTGTGAGGCTGAGCTGGATCCGACAGCTTGCATATCGGTCTTCTACTTGAGTGGTACTTTATTTCTTCCAACTTGCGTACAGTTGCCTCCATTGCCGAATCTGTCTCCCCCCTTGACTCCGTCTCCGACTCAGACTCAGACTCAGACTCAGACTTAGACTTAGCGCTCGTCTCCGTCCCAAACTCAGCCCTAGTCTCCATCTCCGTCTCAGTCTCATTCCTCGTCTCCGTCTCTGCCCTTGACTCTGTCTCCGTCAACGTACCATAATCATATGAATCAGACTCAGACTCAGACTCAGACTCCATCTCCGTCCTTGACTCAGCCCCCGTCTCCATGGCGGTCTTCCTTTTTTTATCAATCCAAACTCAACTCAATCGGTGTCTACACTGCACAACTACATCAATCCAAAAGTTTAATAAATTACATTTCTAATAAGAATCTTTATTAGTTTTTTTCAAATTAATATACAGAGGATAGCTGGATCTAACTTAACTTATTGATTAAAGAAAGACCAAGAAGGATTATTATAATCCGAATATCATTGACCCTTATTAATATGCAAAGATATATAATTAGTTTGTCAGTAACACACTGTCTCCCACGAGCTCACCAGTAGCTCAGTGGATTATATACTGACCACAAGAAAAGCTAAAATGGGTTAACCCGATTAAACCTATTTATTGAATACGGGTGTTGAGCAAATAAATGGATATCTGTTTAAGCCCATTCATCTAATATAATAATTAGGGTTTTGAGCAAATAAATGGATACCCGTTTAAGTCCATATTTTACTTTTCTACTAAAAACATGGATTAATGAAAAAAAAAAGTCACATTTTTTGTGAGAACACGCGATATTACGAAAAACAAATGGAATAACATTTTTAGGCGGAAAACCGCAAAATTACGTTTTTAGCGGAAAAATATGGAACCACAATTTTTGTGGGATCACGCGGAATTACTTTTTTAGCAAAAAAATACGGATTCGTGTTTTTGGAGGTAAATATGGAATCACTGTTCGTGGGAACAAGCGAAATCACATTTTTAGCGAAAAAACACGGAATAACAATTTTCAGCGGAAACGCAAAATTACATTTTTGGCAGGAAAATGCAGAATCACGTTTTTGGTGGAACACGTGAAATTAACGATAAAACACAAAATTACGTTTTTGGCGGGAAAATGCGGAATAATGTTTTTGGTGAAACACGTGAAATTACATTTATGGCGGGAAAATGCTGAATCACGTTGTTGGTGAGAAGAATACGTGAAATCACGTTTTTGGCGGAAACACACGGAATAATGTTTTGGTGGAAAAATGCGGAATCACGTTTTTGGCGAGAACAATCGAAGAAATTATATTTTTGGCGGAAAAATGTGAAATCACATTTTTTTGCGAAAAAATACGGAATCACGTTTTTGGCGGGAGCATGTGGAGTATATATTGTTAAATTAACTAAATAAAATTTTAATAGAATTACATATATCTTTAATATTATTAATGTAACATATATTAAATTAAATGAGTCTAAATAGATTTAAAAGAAAATTATCTAAAATGCCATAATATTTTCAAAACTTGTGAAAAATGTAACAATGACATTTTTCTTTTTCAAAATGCCACAATACCCATCTAATAAGACGAAAATGCCCTTATAGCCCAAAAATCATACATTCTTTTTTCTTCTTTCTCTAACACACACTCTCTCCCTTTCAACTTTTTTTCCCACAAATTCTCTCTTACCCTCTCTCTCTCTCTCCCCAATGCTTTCTCTCTCTCTCTCAATTTTAGTTTCTTACTTTTTTTTTTCACAAACTCTCTCTCTTTTTCAACAATCTCTCTCTTCATCTTTCTCTCTTCAACACAAATTCTCTCTTACCCCCTCTCTCTCTCTCTCTCTCTCTCTCTCTCTCTCTTTTAGTGGACAATTTATTGTTCATGGGTAACACAAGTTCGAGTTGTCCACCGGTCGTGTCTTTAGACTAAACGTATATTGTCCACAATAACACATGTTCTAATTGTCCATTCGGTCGTGTTTCGGACTAAACGTACATTTGGATGATGGTATCTTCTTCTATTTCTGAAGTGGACATAAAGATTACCTAATTTCAGTCATATGGACGATAAATAATAGATAGAGACCAAATCAGGTTTTGAAAGTTTTATGATATTATCGTCCACCAAAATTTCAAACTCTTAATGCTTCAACAGTTGTCTTTATCCACCAAATTCTCTGATTTTGTCTGTTATTCTCGTCCACCAATTAAATCTACCATAACATATCACCATTTTATGTATTTAATACCAATGATAAAAGTGTCTTTCTAGGTCCGATGACCAGTGTTTTGTGACATTTTTTAAAAGAGTTTTCAGATTATGGCATTGGGGAAAAGTTTTGGAAGGTAAGATGGCATTCCTCGTAATTTTCCCTAGATTTAAATGGCTAGTGTAATATAAATGGGACTAAATAGCTAGGCAACCCTATATGTAAATAAATCAAATGGGTCTAATTGAGTTTAGATTGTAAATGGATATGGATCTAAATAGGATGGGTTTAAATGGGATGAGTTTACCCATTTTAACATCCCACACTGACCACAAGAAAAGTCTTTTATGAGAGCACAATGTAAAAGAAACCAAAGATACTTGATTGAAACCTCTGATCAGAAAGGAAGGATTTCATATCATTTCTTCTTCATGCAAGTGTCAAAAATTGCTGAAGTAGCATAGTGGAAACTTGAAATGAAATCCTCCTATATAATTAGAGAAACTTATAACAAGGTTCAATAGAGTACACTATGTGTCTTGGAGAGAGAATATACCCGACTATACGCATGCCGGCGTGCGCCGTGCCAAGCTGGGATAAGATAACGTTTATTCTTCCTCTGCCTGAGTGTGTAAATGAATGGCTACAACTGATTTAACTTTGGGAATCATTCGCCGCATGTGAAGTCTTCTCGATCCACTGACTCCAGCAAAAGGTCAAGATGTGGAGATTCCAGCTCGAAAATCACCTGCAACGGTTTTCAACAAATCTGAGTGATGGAAAGATGCAATGGGGAATATAACAGAGAGTCTTTCATGTCCAAACAAGAAACTGGTTTTATTCCTCTATCCTAACTCCCAAGTCCTAAACTAACAAAACGGTCATATCTCATGTTCTTCTTGACATACCACAGAATTTTGGCCAGGCTTAAGTAGTGGCGCAGGAACGTAGAGGTTGCATTGTGGTCCAACAGACTGTAACAAGAAACATTTGTAAGAGAAACTTCAAGATACTCTTACATTGGATGAAATTTTTAGGACAGAGATTTACCGGCCAATATCTTCCAATGTTGAATTTATTGACGAAAGCAACTCCTTTACCCCAACCGTTGAATGATAGATATGTGTCATTGATTTCTTCTACACTATTGATAGAGAAGTCACCAGCAAACATAGCTGGTTCCTTTTGACCGACATCTACAGTTATCAGCAAAAGAAGCAATCAATTTCATTCATGTGATCATGTCTCTACTGGTATAAATTTGAAGACATAATTAAAGCAAATTTGGAGAGTGTAGGAGACCGGAGATTCCATCACCGCATTCTTAACTTAACCAAGGGTATGCTGAAATAAAACAGAGCACTGACCATTAATAAGCTCGAACTTCTCACTTCTCTTTTTGGTAAGTTGCATCTCAAAACTGAGAGTTGGCACTTGATTCAAGTTGTGAAAAGGAATTGGTATCATCTTCCATCCATGGAGAATTTGACCATCTAGATAAACCGAAGACAAAATACCCTAAACAGAAAACAGAACATAGAGCTTCTGAACATGGATTCCAAAATTTAAACAAGCTGCCTGAGTATATGATAAGCCTACCCATAGATTCCAAATTTTAAAACTAGAATAACACATAAACTCTGGCATACAAATCACCAATTTAAAAGAGCAAATGCTTATATATTAAACACTGGTCAGAGGCGTGAAAATAATAAGTATCGGTTAAATAAGTCTTACCTTCTCATCAAAGACATAGGGCCCGTAATTTACTCGACCCATGTTTTCAACCTATAAGAAATAGAAGCTCCATATTAATTGGAATAGGTATGTGCCTAATAGCTTCCCTACAATCAATGAACATGCAGTTCTATGTACAATGAAAAACTGCAGAGAACATTCAAGAAAAGAAGAATTCTCACCAGAATAAATAAGCTAGTGTTAGAGGTACACTCATTTGTTGGAAGAGGAACAGGTTGGTTGTTCCATCTCTCAGTTGTACCAGCGTATCTCAGTATTCCTTCATTAGCATCTTGGGAAAGGCATGAAATGAACACTTGAGCTCTGTCATGAACCTGCAACTCATCATATTAAAAGATGACATTTTCAAATTGGGTTTAGATGAAAAGAGAAACAAGAAATATTACCTTTGGTATTTGTAATATATTTCCACTCTTCTTTGCGATGTATGAAGATTCATATAGAAGAAATCCAAACATCTGTCACCGAGAAATAAAGAATCATTTTGCCTAACCGCATCTCCAATTTTAAGCATATTGCTTTTTTGGTGGAGTACAAGTCAACGAACAAAAACTTTAGACCATTTCTGAGGCCATGTTGAGTAGGGAAATGCTTACAATGGACAGTCAAATGTTAATGGTAAAAGACTATTGAAATTACATACCTGCCCAGTAGATTCCATTGAAATCGGGTTTGCAGAAGAGATCACATCTGCAGGATCTGTCATACTAACTAAATCAAACAGAGATGTTGTCATTTGCATCTTGATAGGGCCATAGGCTTTTCGTTGCTTATTAGATGGGATAACGGAGTGTGGTGCTGGATTGTACTTCTCAATCACTTTCTGGAGAGCTACAATATCAAAATGTTTAATATAAGAAACAAAAAAAACAAGACCGTAAATCACTAAAAGCAATCATAAGATCAAACCTAGGAATTTTGGATTATCTATGTCACCAGACTCCTTAATGGGAGCATCCTGAAATGGGACAAAATATATTATCAAACTTTTAACTAAAACAAAGGATTTTCAATAGCAGGTAATGATATGAAATTATCAAACATAATCTTTTTTTTTTTGTCAACTTATCATACATAATCATAGGAGGTGAGATCTGGTTTGTAGTCAAATTCTCCAGAGCCAGTATTTGCTCCATTGTAGAAGCCAAAGTTTGTTCCTCCATGCACCATCTGAACATCAAATACACGAGCCTCACATTTATCATTAGTTATTATCTGGTAAACATTCGTAAATGAAATTTTTAAAGCACATACATATAGCACAGCAGAACCATTTCGGGACAATATTTTTCCAAGGGAAGCTGCCGTAGATTCAGCATCTGTTTTTGCAATCTTCTCACCCCAATGCGTAAGCCAACCAGTATAGAACTCCCTGTATCATACAACTAGACTAATTCTAAATGAGAAATAAATCTTTTGTAACAAGTTAAGGCCACAGGACACTTACGAGGAAAGTGGAGGTGATCTTCCTGGAGCATTAAACTTCTTTTGCAGTTCAAATATTGGCCAAGGGTCATCTCCCGTAGTGAAGTCAACAGCTATCAGAAAGATGAAGGTACTTGTCAATTTGGTTTAGTATCCAATATGGATCCGGAGGAGGCATATACTACGCTATAGAATCTCAACATACTGTTGAAGGTTTATCAGGAATACAAGAACAAAATCATCAGAATGAATGTTCATTACCTGAGTAGACATCAGATAAGGGAACAGTTCCTTTCTCAAGAGTTTCTCTTGTACCTCCATCTGTTGTATACCTGAAAATCATTAACAGCAATTCCACAATCTATTTAACATAACCCATTGTTGTTGAAGGTGTACAAAGTCTTACACAACAATGTCATCCCCCAGATGTCCCCTAGCCATAGTAACTAGATTGCGAAGATAAGCTTTGTCATTTCCATATGAACCATATTCATTTTCAATCTGCAAAAACAACCAACGGTTAGTGAACATGCCAACATAAATGATATAGGACAGGGATTCAGCCTCTAACTTCACATTTGTTAACCTTAGTGTTCAAGGTTTTATAGAAACCAACACATCCTATCAACTGTAATTATCCAGCAATAACTAGAATACCAAATCAGGACACAGGATATAGTTGTTTTCCTGTATTTACCTGAACCATTATAACAGGACCCCCGTTGCTGTAAAGCAGAGGGAATACCTTCGGCAATAAAACATCCCACCATCTTTCAACCTGTAATATGTCTATTATGAATAACTCCACTTTCAAACACAAAGGCGTAAGAACAGTCTTAGAATGTGACGCGGGAAGATATGTCAGACGGGGAAAATTAGGTAGTAAAGGGTCATTTTGGAGGATACATATAGAGAATATCCCAAGCAAGAGAACAAATATTCGCCAGTGCATGCCCATTAACAGCAATTCCAGTTATACACTACTTACTTCATTTTAAATGGCAACTTACCAAATTAAGGTATGCAGGATCTGCTGTCCTTAGTTTAAGAGGTGGTTTCACAGCAAGTAACCAAGCAGGAAAACCGCCCAAATCCCACTCTGTGAAGGAGACCGGAAAACACATCAGCACATGAAGTGGAAAAAACATATTGTTTCAATTCATAAGAATCATAACACAAATATTAACACAGACCTCCACAGATATAAGGTCCAGCACGCAGCATAACCAGGAAATCAAGTTTATGGCACAGCTTGATAAAGGACACCAAATCAGCAATACCCTCAAAGACCATCTTCTCAGGTTTTGGTTCATGAAGATTCCAAGGAACGTACATTTGTATAGTATTCAGACCTAAAGCCTTGGCTCTAAGAAGCCTATCTTCCCAGTACTGCATCCATAATCTGGCATTAATCCGCCAATCATGTATATATAACAAAGATCACAATTAACTACATAAGAGATTCTCTAAGACACAACGATTATACGGATTACTATCCAAAAAGAAACCAGTTAGTCAGAGAGAGGAGAATACCTCAGGAAGAACCCGAAAGTAGTGCAAATCACCACCAATGATCTGAAATGGATTCTCATCTTTCCAGAACATATCATCTTTTATATAAAACTTCCGAGATATCATCTGCAACTTTCAAAATGAAAGTTAAGAACTTTCACATGGAATCAGAACCATACAACATAATTGCTTGATAATTGAAGGTATGCAGTGGAAAGGAACCAGAACTCAATCTTATGTCTCATTGTCATGAAAAAGGAAGGAACAAAGCACAGTCAAACACTTCCATATTGATTTGAGTTCCGAATTAAACCAAGCGGAATCGCGCAGCCAACAAGAAGACATCGAGAAGCAAATTAGTAGAATCATGCTTACCTTCTCGTCCCGATGTAGTGCAGGAGGATGCAGAGACAGAGTAGATGACAGTGAAGGAAGAAGAGCGAAAACAGGAACACAGATTCCGACAGCTAAAAGAACCAGAAGCAACACGAAAGCTAAATGATGATGTCCCATTGACGGCCAACTTCGCCTGCTAATCTTCGCCATTTGTCCCTCTACTACTCGAGCACTTTCTGGTTCATTAGAGACGGACTCTAAATTTCAAACTAAGTAAAATTACTTGATGGTTGAAGTATATACCAATCGATTTCCTAACTTTGATGTTCCTTAAAGAGCCAGATTTGAAAAGGACAATCTACCTCAACTTGCTCGATGGTAAGAAGACTCGTACGAGTAATTTATCCATCGACCACTGCAACTGAAACAAAGCCCAATACTGTACTCATTCGTTCTCACGTGCAAATCACGTGCCGGTAATGGAAGTCAAATAAAAACCAAATCGTTGTGAGTTTGTTGTGTATTACTTATTACCAAATATACATTGGCCTATTGGGACAATGGACATGGGCTCAACTCCATGTTTAAGTAATCTTTCTTGGTTATTTAATTTCCTTGTCTTTTGTCAACGCTACGAAATTTGTTTTTCCTTAATATAATGAGCAACTTGCATAACCAATGCCCATGTTGCATTAGAGTTATTTCAATTTGCATTGTATTTTCACACAGTAATTCTTCTAAGGGTTGATAACTTTCATTCCAAATGTAACATAGCTTTTCTTGTCACATACATAGCTTAGTTTTTTCAAAAAGCTAAAGATAACTCATGTTCTCAATATTAAGAAAATACTCATGAGTATAGCAAAGTATAAATCAGAAACAACTCATCTTCCACTACATATACATAAATAAACCTAATAAGGACATTGATCTTTCTTCTACGTCTTGCATATATCATATTAAAATTAACAAAAACTTTTGTATTTTACCCCAAAAAGTTGATATCTATGTAGCTCCTGAAGGATCCAACGAGTCATATAATAATAAGATTTGATGTCACGTTCACACTTCACACCAATCTTTTTTTAAAAGCAAGAGATCACAAAGACAATTTAGTGCAGCCCAATTACTCCATTAGTCTCAAAACACATATCAATCTCTCTCATTTGTCCATTATTATTATTATTATACACACTTGTATAATATAATAAACATTTTATATATCTATATATACGTATGTCAAAAGAATCAGTCCTAGCTTCATTGACAATTTTTCTTCTCAAAACCATGAACCCTAATCTTGCACCAATCCATGTTCCATCATCATCATCATCATCATCATCATACGGATTAACGAAGGAAGAGTTCTCAATTCTTGATCCTATCATTCAAACACACCACACGTTTCCAAGATCGCCAAACACCTGCACATCCCTCATAGCACACCGTGTAGACGCACCGGCATGTGCCATATGGAGATTCGTACGAGACTTCGCAAATCCAAAAAAATACAAACACTTCATCAAAAGCTGCACCGTCAGAGCCAACAGTAACGGTGTCAAAGAGATTAAGGTCGGAACCATAAGAGAAGTTAATGTGATCTCTGGTCTTCCAGCATCAACAAGCGTTGAGATACTCGAAGCTCTAGACGAAGAGAAAAGAATCTTGAGTTTTCGTGTTCTTGGAGGAGAACACCGGTTAAACAATTACCGATCGGTTACATCGGTTAACGAGTTCGTCGTCTTGGAGAAAGATAACAAGAAGAGAGTGTACAGTGTTGTGTTGGAGTCTTACATTGTTGATATACCAAAAGGTAATACGGAAGAAGATACGAGGATGTTTGTGGATACTGTCGTTAAATCGAATTTACAGAATCTCGCCGTGGTTTCCATGGCTTCTCCGACGTGAAATTTTTCTTGTGTTGAAAATGTCTTCTTGTTGTGTTGTGTGTATATATGTTTAGTGGGCCATAAATGGGCTGAATATTTGTTATATGTGTGGAATGTGAGGTGTGTATATATAACTTATGGGCCGTAATGGGCTAAGTAATCCCCATAAGGAAAGCCCTGTAAAGTTCCGACCCAATTTTATACTATTTTCGGCGGTTGTCCAAACTGATTTATTAATTAAAGGGAATTGAAGTTTAATTAAGATTTTTCCTTTATTTTAGCGTTTATTTTTAATAATTTGGTAATTCCGACTCATTCGAAAGTAGGCAACCTCGGTTGATACAATCATACAAACAACCCATGTTAAACATCCAAATCACCACCATTAGGTGCCTATATTTTAAGTAATCTTTCATCATATCTTTTACTGACGGATAATAGTTTGTTAAATGGAATATTTCATGCTTCGATTTTTCTTAATCTTGAAAATTAGAAGTCGGTTAAGTTCGACGGATGTATTGTTTATATGTTATACTTTAGTTTTACAATATGAATTCGATTTGATATATAGTAACTGTCAAAATTAAACATTTAAAGAATATTTATCAACAAAACATTTAAAGATAATTATCGATGTAAAACATAAATCAGTAGGCATTTTCTGATATGGTCCAAAAACTTGGTGGTGGTATCTGCTTTCGGCATTTGTCAGAAAATTCCTTGAAACCATGAAGAAAACGAATACACGTATCGTTATGGCAAGATCATGAAGAATATTCGTGTCAAATGATTCGATGTACGATTCTGTATTTGGAAATTTGGGACCGCGTGGAATGAATGGATCACGTGGATTCTACGGCTATAACGCGAATTCGCTAAAAACAAAATTTTAACGTTCGAATATAAAGAAAATTAACCTTTAAGATAAAGTTTATCAGCATAATTCTTATTTTTCTTCGAAATAACGCTTTTGCATTGCGTTACTAATAACATCATCTCGATACACAACTCAAGTAATTAATTTTTAACACTAATTTATGCCGTTAAATCGAAAATATATATCAACCAAGAAAGTACAATTGTTAAAACCAAAAATCACAATCTTACTACAATTCCATCATCACATCATATATATAAGATAAAATTTCCAATCTTTTTGGAAT
Organism: Arabis hirsuta; assembly: GCA_964056655.1. Lineage (NCBI taxonomy): Eukaryota > Viridiplantae > Streptophyta > Magnoliopsida > Brassicales > Brassicaceae > Arabis > Arabis hirsuta. Next base: position 32,496,348 of record OZ053304.1, read on the forward strand.
ACTACGAGTCAAGCAAAAGAAGAAGATAGGGTCACCACATTTTAATGGTTTATATTCTTCTAGCTTCCTCCATTATTTATCTAACTAGACTGAGAAACTCGAAGAGCATGAGGCATTATTGGTACATTAATCCCAACAGGGATTGTTTGCATCTTGCAAGTATTCTCTGCACTGATCAACAACTTCTCCTTGTCTTCCTCCAACCTAATCTCATTGATTATTCCCATTAATACCATCTCCAAGCTTTCACCATCGGTCCATTCTCTAATCGCCGCCTTAACCAACATAGGATTTTGACTAATCAGATCCCAAACCGGGAAATTCTTACGTGGCATCACGTAATCTTCAGCTTTTAGTTTCAAACTCGGACAGTAGTCACCAGCTCCATCTCCAAGATATATCATCTTCTTCTTCCCTTCTTTAGCTAGAGATTCTTGTATCCTCTCAATGATCAAACCCTAAATAAATAAATATAAACACACGATTAAAATATTGTTTTAATATTTAGAAACCAAAATAGGACCATAGAGATGACATGTTTTGACTCATTTGACCACAACTTAATTATATTTATATAAAAGTGTACTAAAAACTTTTTTGGTGTAATGAACGAATTTTTTACTTTCATTGACTTTCAACTTAAAATCAATTGAAAATAAGTAAATGGGTCCATATGTTTTTGTATATAGTTAAAAATTCTATCCTATTTCAAATACGTATAATGAAAATAAATGTAAATTTTGTACCTTGCACATGTTAGGAGGACAAGTGGAACGAGAGCAACCATGAGATGATTTAGTGAAATCATGGTAAGGAGAGATTCTCAATGTGTCTTGTTCATCGACAAATCCTGGATTTGAGTTGATCTCAGAGAAGTATTCACCAATACCAAGATGTTCAACGATGGTTTCGATGAAGAACATGTTCGCGTCGCTCACTATCCTAAGCTCACACCTAGAAAAAACCAAAAAAAAACCGAAACCGTAAATGTCCGATAAAAAACGGTGGGTTTGGTCTAACATTATAAAATATTTTATTTAACATAGAAAAAAACAAATTTATTCTATATTCACAAAACGAAAAAACTAATTATAATCTGGAATTACCCTAAAGCATGTGCAGATTTTATGGCAGGGACGACTCGTGGATGGATTGGGATTGTTCTTAGGACTTGTTTGATCTCTTCAATGGTTTTGCCTTGATCATGAAGCTCCTTCATCATACGATCCTGTTATGTAATAAAAACAAAAATGAATAAAATTGCAAAAACAAAAGGATGTGTTTTTATAAAAATTTAGGGGGGAAAAATCAGAAACAGAGGAGAGAAGGAAGAACAAACCATGAGTGTGTTCCAAGGCATGGTAGGAAGAAGTTGATTGAACAAATCAGTGAAGCCAAGTTCATCGATTACCCAGTTATCGCTATCAACATCGATGATGGTCTTGTCGAAATCGAAAACAACGACAATGTTGTTGTTGTTATTGGTATTGTAAGCCATGGATGGATACAGAAATTTTTCTAGAGAAAATTAGTGTTTTTGAAATGATGGGTTTCTTTGGATCTTTGAGTTCGTTGGTTTGTGTGAATTGAAGAGAAGAGAAATTTGGTTTGGTATTTATACAAAAAAAGCAATGGAGGATTTTCTAGGAGATGCCAATGGAATATTACCTTCAAGGTGAAAAAAGAGGAAGAAGAACAAATTAGAATCCTTTTGATTTTGTTTGTGAACCGTTGGATTCGGGTCAAAGTTGGGTCTGGTTTGGTGATCGAACGGTTGTGAGAACTCTATGGTGATTTTGTTGGGTTTTGATTTTGCCCTTTTAGAAGTTTCCGGGTGGGTTTTATTAGCGCAGGAATAAGATAGGAATATTCGGAAACGAAACATAATATATCCTTTAAATAAAAAACATTAATGGAAAATAATTTAAAGTAACACTATACAAGATAAAACTTTTTTTAAAAAAAGAAGACAAGACTAAATTCGTAGAAGCTGTAAAAAAAATTGATAAACATTGTAAAACATGTTGAATAACAATAGATTGACATTCTAGATATATAAACATTTGTAACAAAATTGAAAAATTGATCATACCTAATTTAATTTGTAATTTTTAAATTGATTGTTATTGGGTATAGTTTTTGTTGATATTATTTTTTAAATATTAACATTAATTAATTCTTGATTGTCTACCATTTTTGTTGATAACTATAATTAACTTATTTAGCTATATATAGATATAAAGAAAAAATAACTCTAAAATTATGGTAGCCATTACTTTTTATCTTATATGATATATGAGTAGTAAAGAAAATGGAATTGGATAGGAAGCCACTTGTAAAGATATGAAGATAAAGAGAAGGAATCGTGAGGGACAGAGATTAACAAAAAATAATATCCTAATTATAAGTATAAGCCTTCTTCGGTGGCTACAGCTTTCATTGTATTTTGTATTCATCTATATTTGATTTCTTCGTTATTATCAACAATCATTTTTCTATATTTTTCATTGTACTTTACGAAAACCCGAGTAACAAATTTTACCAAAACCAGAGAGACGGTCCATGATTTAAGACTGAATTAATTGATTAAGAAGTTAGCTAAGAAGCTTTGACTAATCTCGTAGACACACAAATTGAATAAGAAGCTAAAAACAAAAGCATTTGAAACATATTTGATTATACTTAATGACCATTTTAAAACATATTTAACGTTTTTCCTTTTGGTGTGTGTTTTAAGAGAGAAAGAAAACTGCATAAAGATTTTAGAAAACATGTTCAAAATAGTGCCAATTGAAATAGTATCCCGTTTTAGGTTAATTATAAAATTTGGTGAACCGAGTATCCTATAATTATACATATGATAAATGAAGTAGTTGAGTTTTAATCTGAATTTTCAATGGTAGTTACTAAAAAAAACGTGGGAATCTATTCATACATGATTAAAAGAAGTACTACTAACAATATAAAACAAAACCGGTGCATATCAATTATCAACAAATGTTTTTTTTTAACTTATTATCAACAAATGTTGTAGAAGAAACAATAATACGAATGAATAAATAAATAAAGTAGGATATATCCGTGACATTAGATCGCAATGGCAAACGCAGAAGCTGCCACAAAATAAGATCTCTAAGAAACACGTTGCCTTGTACAGTACTTTGTGATTTACAAGACGCGTCGGCTTTTCAGCTTACCAAACGTGATATTCGCATCTGCAAAAAATAGACTAACATCTATATTTATAAAAGAAAAATTACTTTGTTAATGTGTCGAGTGATTTTAGGAGATAAAAAAAACAAAATTCGCCCGTTTTAGTGCCAAAAAAACGATCATCTGTTTAGAGTGGTATCCAAAAGATAAAAAAACCATAAAAATCTTTTCAAAGTTTCTTGATGAGAATCGATACAAAAAATTTGTTATTGTTGTTCGCCGTGTCTTATCATGTCATAGTTTGCAATATGCTTTGTTTCTTTGACATGTAGTTTCTATAAGATATTTATGTTTTCATTTTTAAATTTGGTTTTCTATCTTCTATTAATATTTTGTTTGGAATATGAATTGTTTCTTTTAGATGTAGTTTCTATAAGATAGTTTGATTCTTTGATTTCTACATTTGATTTTCTATTTTCTATAGTTTTCTTTGATTTCTATTTTTTTACATCTTTTTATATGAACACTATCTTTTTTTTTCTAAAGATCATTATCTAAAACTAAAATCCTCGCAGTACGAAACCTATTTAAACCTACTCGAACCGATTTAAACCTATTCGAACGAAACAATTGATCCGAAAACTAAACATATTTTGTTATATGATTTAAACGGATTTATTTTTTCGATATTTGAAAAACCGAATTTAAGCCTAAACCGAATACAACTGAAAAATGAAAAAAACGACTATAAACCAAATTTTGTTAAAAAGTTTAACATATTTGTGACTAAAATAAGAATCTGAATTAGAACCGTGCCAAACAATTGATAATAGATTACATTTTACTCTAGATACTACAATTGTTGATAAACCGAAGATCGAAAGTCCAAATAAATATCCGGATTGAACACTTCTTGAATAATTTTACGTTTTAAACAAATAATTCTTAGTATGTTGCATATCCATATTGTTTTATTAAATAACATAAAATCGGATAAATATCATTCTTTCTTTTTTTACAAAAAAAAAAAAAATATCATTCTATTTTCTAAATATATTACATAAACAAAAATTAGTATGACGTTTGATGTTATTGTTCCAAAACCAACATGTGTCACCCAATCCAAGTTTACTAAAATACGTAGAAAGTATATTTTATTCGGTTTTGCATGATTCGGGAAATGCTGCGATGCGATGATTTCCACTAGTTCCACGTTACATGAGATCAGAGTATCTCAACATTCCATAACCTAACAAACACTTACATTAGGAGACAAAAAAAAACACTACATTATCCGAGAATCAGCATCAATACTAGCTCGTGAAATTCCTTGTCTACGTTTCAGAGTTTCAGAAAAAAAACTTGGAAAATACTACAAGTTTGGTAGATATTCTCATTTTTAGTGCGATTATTATGCGGTTCGTAGGAATAAACGTTACCGGCGGATTTGTAAATTTTGTAAACTACGATAATTTTTTTAATATTAATAAATTATTTTCAAAAATTAAAACAGTTAAAAGTTTAATGAGATTCGTCCTTTTCTGTTTGTGACATGTCATACGTGTCCCATTAAAACCTGAATCCCACTTAACATAGCTGACAAGTTCCCAAGTATCGTGCACTCCAATCATCTAGGTCCAATAATAATTAATTTAATAGTTTAACATTATACGTACACGACATTTGAGGTGTGTTGTGGAGATTTAATTAGTGTATCAAGCTGGTAACATCACAAATTTTTGCTGATTTTGTTTTCCTTCTATAATTGACGTACACAAATTTTACAAATTTTAACTGGATTGTAAAACATTAGTGACCACTAATACATACTACTAAAATGACGAACCTTAGTTAACTATATATAACTACTATACTAGGGTAAGAAATAAATATAAATAAATTATGTAAATTTCGACGTACAAATCGCTTAGCCTTATGCTTTATCAAATTAAGTAGTTTTGTACACATTTGAGAGAATCGTCTGCATGCATAGGCCACGACATTGTGTCTTTAATACATAACGCGACGAAAAATCAATCAACTGTCTTATTGTATCTTTTCTTTTTTTTTCGCTTTACCTTCCTTTATTTTATTTTCAGAAATTTTTGTACTAGTTACGTCTTTTTTATAATTTTGTCCTGTTGATTACTGTTTCCACAATTGATTTTTAAAAATATTTCATTACGGGATATCAATACAAGTTCTACATTGGAAGTTTAGACAAAAATAATCTAATATATAAATAATGTCCAATTCTAATTAATATGATGTCTTTTGGGAAGGAACCCGAAAACAAATCTATGCGAATTTTGCTACTGAGTCCAAAGCAAACAATATCATACTAATAATGGAGTTAGACATGGACTTGGAAAACTCTACATACCTTAATATTTAAAAAAAAGAAAAAAAAATGTATATCAAAATTGCTAGAGTTTTAAATCATATTGTGGTTGGGTCTTATAAGACAAACGTTAAATATAAGATAAATATAAGACTTTGTTCATTCAATTTTGTTAGAGGATTCTCGTGGAACACTTTTTTCACGTCAAATTCGGATGTAATTCACTTTTACTTTATGAATAAAACATGGGGGAATCCCCCTACTTCGACCAAAAAAAAATAAGACAAACGTTCGAGTTTTAAACGAGCAATGTGGTTGAAAAATTGAATACTTACCGTTGAAACTAATATATATACACCATTACCGTGAACAAAAACGTTTTAGTTAAAGAAACACGACACTTTTGGAAAATCCACGAGAATCACAAACTTTGGGTTCATATGAAAGAGTTATTTTCCTTAACATCAATTTTTTTAATTTTAATGGAAATTTTGAAAACAAAAATGTTGTTTATTAAGGAGTATTTAATCTGTCTAATATATAAGATGTCCAAAAAATGTCTAATTTATAGCGTCATAAATATAACCGAGTTGAAACCACAATTATAGAGAGAGAGAAAAAAACATTTCATAATTTGATCTTCTAATTAGGTGAAAATATGTCTTTAATCTTACTATTCAAAAAAGAAATTTCCACTAATTCAAAAAGCAGAAACTGACAACAACAAAACTTCATCTTTAAATGTAAAGAAATATCATATTCTTTGACCCAAAAAGAGAAAATTATTGCTCTAATAACTTCATCTTTAAATGTAAAGAAATATCATATTCTTTGACCCAAAAAGAGAAAATTATTGCTCTAATAATTTCATCTTTACGTGACTTGATTATTAATGGGAAAGTTTCCTAATTACTTCTGCAGCAACCATTCATGGAGTACAGAAATGTTAGTAGAAATAACAGTACAACATTCGTTGTTAATGATGTTAAACATAAACTGACAAACATCGAACATATTAGGCCAATGGCTATAATTTATACTCTTTCCATCCCAATTTTATAAGATTATTTAGTTGAATGCGCAAAAATTAAGAAACTATTAAAAATACTATTTATTATTTAATTAAAAATATTTTAACCAATACAAAATATATTGCAGGATATAAATAGTCATAACATATTTAATTAATATAATTTTTACATAAAAATATGGAAAAAATGTGAAAGCGTCTTTGATCTAATGGTTATTAATGCTTCTACATTAGGAGGTTTAGGGCTCGAATCATAATAAATACGATTTATTATTATTTATGCATATTAATAGAAATAAACTTACGTGAGATCTACAACGTGAAGCAATGTATAATTGGTAGATACAGACGAAAGACTTTCCGTTATAGAATCGTCTATATAACAATTTTTATAATTTGTAATAGAAAAATAATAAAAAATGCAATGTGATAAAAAGAAATAAAAAAGTTAAATAAAATGGAACACATAAAAATTCTTAAAATTATATTTATTATAAAAGTTGGGTTTGTGTCATTTATATGAATGACATGTGTCATTTTCTCTTCTATATTGGGCTTATATTTAAATACTGAAAAAATTCTATGAAGGCCCAATAATACATTGTGAATATTTACGCTTCGATAATGATTTGGTTCGGTGCATACGGTTAACAAACTCTTAAGATTCACTTCACTTTCTTCATTTTGTTCAGTGTATCCAATTATACAAATTTACAAACGTCGCACCTTCCTAAATAGAAAACTTTCGACTTCCAAATGTATGATAGGACTATAAAAACCGACTGCAACGAAAAAAGCATAGGACTATAACATTGGTTCTGATTATCGCAACAGCGAATCCCAAAATATATTCAGGGGAACTCTATCTGAAATTCGGAATGCATCATCGGCTACAAGACGTGAAGATTCAAAGAAGTGAAGAAGTACATGTCAACGTAAGTGCAATAACAAATATCTATTTAATATTTATATTCTTTTACATCGATACATTTATTGAAAAATAAATGACCGTGAATTAGAGCATGTTAGTTTTCGGATGACAACCATATCTCAGATGTTATACATTTCTTATAAGTTTTTCAATTCATTTTTCATTCTCATTGGCAGATTTCATGCATAAGTGTTTTTATCTCACTGCAAGGTAACTATTATTGGGATATCGACCCCAAACTGTTGGAACTATATTTCATGTTCAAAATGTTCTAATAAGTTTCCTCCTCTAACCACAATGAGATGATACCAATGGTATTGGGATTGTAAGGTACCCGGTTTTGTGGGGTGCAACAAATGCATTTGCACCACTCGTGTATATATATATATAATGTTAATCAGCCACCCAAAAAAATTCAACGATGTCTAACACATTTTTCATTGAAAATCGGTTTTGGTTAAAAATGATGTTTAATAAAGAGGAAATAAAATTTAATAGCGTAGCAAGACCTCTTATTTCTCTTAGTCTTATGTGCTTCTAAGAGCACCTCCCATGGGAGAATTTAAGTGATACCCAAAGAGTTTCTCCTATTAAAATTAAAAAAAAAAAGAAAAAAAAATCATTTTGGCAAGAATCAAAGAACCTCCTTAGATACTCACTAGTTGCCATAAGTGCACTTATTATTGGTCCAATTTATAAATAATAAATTAAATATATAATAGTTTAGAATGGTTATTAAATAATGTATATGTTGTTATTTTTATTTTTATTTTTTACTAAATCATAAAATAAAATTATATATCTTTTAAGTTCCATTATGTATAAATTTTAATTATATTTTAATAATGTTTTTTACTTGATATTAAGACTAACACAGTAAAATAGTATTAGTATTGATGTTATTTTTGTTAAGTTTTTAATTTATTAAAAAAATTATTAAATTTGAATAATTAAAAGTTTAAAATTATTATATTTATTATTATAGATCAAATAAATAAATAAATATAACTAATTATGTTATTTACATATATTTAAAATGTATTATTTATTATTATTTAAATAAAACAAATAAAATTAGAAAATATATTATTTATTTTATTAGTTAGAAACTCATTAAGTATCTACTATTGGAGATGAAGAATTAAGCAAACTTTTAAAGTTAAAATATATTAAAAATATTAATTTTATATTGGTTAGAGCATTGGAGATGCTCTAACCAATTTAGCTAATGTATATTTGTGAAAAAATCAACCGAAATATTAGTTATTCAATTTAGCTAGCGTCTCTTCGGCCTTATAAAAGCCTGTCTCATTAATACTTGATCAACAATTCTAGCAAACAATGAAAGAGAGAACGATGACATTTACAAAAGAGCAAAGAAGATGGCAATGATGGAGAGGATAACAAAGGAATGATAAGGGGAAAAGCACCAGCGAAATTCTGTATCAATGAACAGAATGGTAAAAGTTGCATTTGATTTATCCAAAACAAACAACGAAAGAGATCAATTAAGGAAATATTATCCCTATGCCTCTTCGTATTAATATGGTTAGCTCTCATGGTTATAAAAGGATTCACATGGCCATAATCTTCTGAAACGATTCCTATTAATAAACAAAGTATTTCAGAAATCAAATTCAGAGGTTGGGGAATTTTTAATTGACAAGAAAGATGAAAGAAATTTGTGAAGAAGAAGAACAAAGAATCCCTTTGGTGTAAGGGAGATTAAAATTATGTAGAAAATTGTCACGAGCGCGTGAATGCTGGAAATGTATAATTATGATTTGTGGATTTGTTACATATACAAGATGTCAAACAATATTTTACCGGATTTCTTACGCATCATCTCTTTATGGTCTAGATTGACAGTTGCAGAGTCAAGGAAGAAAGTTAAACCGATGGGAATTTTGATTTGCAATCTTTACCAAATCATTACTATTTTCAGCAAAATTCCCAAGATTTCTTACCACTCTAATTAACATAGAGCAACAAACGGCTTTCAAAAATAGATAAAGTAATATAAAAAAGACACCATGAAATTTATTTTGATTTGGTGACAGGAAGGACCTCTATATGTATTAGTTCATGTCGTGGCTTTGAGGGTTTCTATCTTCTTTCTGGTTTCATTTGTAAGAGATATGTTGCACTTCAAAAATATTTTAGTTGATCATTTTTTTTTGGTTCTATTTTAAAGGTTAAATATAAAGTATTGGTAATCCTATTCAATACCGAGAATGTTTGTTAGGAGACGGAAATTTTAAAAAGCAGGGAATGTTTGTTAGGAGACGAAAAATTTTAAAAGCAGGGATTTTAGAGAATTTGATGTTTAGTATGAGCAAGTATATAAGAAGTTTGTAAAATAAAGCGAGAGGGAGAAGAACTTTTTCCTTTTGCATTGATGTTTTAAAATATTGAAACAATGTAGTGAGGCTCCGAAGAAGTAAATTACGATATAGATATTTTCAGTTCGTGTTGTTTATAACTATTTGTGTTGTTCGAATACCAATTCATTCGTATCCTAAGAAGACTTTGAAAGAGTTTAAATTCATGAATTAAAACATATCTAACCAAACTAAGGTCTCGAACGGAACAATGTTTTCATGTCAAAATTTTAGTTTTAGTGATAGCCCGCGCATGCGCAGATTAAAACACTAGTATATAATAAAATAGGACAAAAGGAGTAACATATATATTAAACTGATTTCTTCATAGCTTAACGTGTTACAGACAAAACCGATGATTAATCTGTCTATACAAGTCTCCAAGATATCACACAATTTTTTATGCACACGAGAACTCAATGTAAGGTCAAACTGTCACACACGCACAAAAAAAGAGAGCCTTTTGGTGATCATTGATACTGAAATTTTCATGTCAAAATTGCTCCCGAGTCTTCTTGTTGTTCTTGTTCAGGTTTTCTCATGGAAGTAAATTCACCAGAAATGCTTCTCAAGAGCTGTTTACAGTACATGTCTTGTGCTTGTGTCACATTCTTCACACGACTGGCTCTAACCCAAGCAGGCTCCTCAGGAACAAGACGAGAGAGACCGAATTTCAGAAGCAAGAGTACATGTTCCATGACGAGAATTGCTGCGAGTCCTGGTTCGATCTTCCATTTACCTTCTCGATCGTATAAGCATACCAAGAGTGCCGAGTTTGTGCATATGGACATTACTACTAGAAACTGAAACACACAAGAAAGAAAACACTCATTGCAGTGATTTAAACACAGCGGTATAGGATCGAAATATGTATATAAAGGTATCCAAAGTTACCTGCCATATGTTTAACCAAGCTCCAATTGTTGCAGCCGCACGAGGAAGAGGTCTCCGCAGTGTGACCAGTAGCTTTAAAGCATTTGTTCTTATTTCCATTAAATTGCTCTGTGTACGATAACATATTCATGTTTTCAAGTAAAAAATCCAAAAGCTAAAAGATGAAATTGAGAAAATAGTATTACAAAATGTTAAAACTGTACCAGTGCAGCCAGGGAAAAAGCAAGAGGGAAGGCACAAGCAAACATCATGATCATTCCAAACTGTAAAGCCAGCTCAAGGGAATCTGCAATGCAAAATGCAATTAAAGATGAGACATTTGCAAGCTACATCTAAACAGAAACCACACAACATCATAGACTTCATAAGTTTAGTACCATCAAAAAGTCCATCTTCAAGTTCTACACCAATGCTTGCTGAATACGTAGGCTTGAAATATTCCTTCTCGACTCTTGAGGCTATTTGTATCTTTCCTGTTGATGGTCCACCTTCATTTTTCTTCTTCTTCCTGGAAAAAAAAGCAGTTTTGATATCGCTCAAGAGTTCTGACAGCATAAAATAAAAGGCGTACCTAGCTCTAAACTTTCTGTAGCTGTACTTAAGGTAAGGCAAAGAACCATCCATCAAGGTCCAGAAAACCTGCAGAAAGTTTAAAGTCGTTGGTGTCAACATATTCGAAGAATCAAACAAAAAAAAACATTTTCAAAGTAGAGCATATAATGAAGCGGCATCTTCTTGTTACCTGTGAGATGATTAACCGTTGGATCAATACTTGTCTAAGTGTCATGAAGTTTCGGTGTAAAAGAACATGGTAGAAGATACCAATGTATGTCTGCATAAAGTAGACCCCAAAAACCTGCAATGCCGAAGTTTTCCATAGCAATGTTCAGAAAAGAAGAACAATGAGTACTCGAAAACAATGCTGTCCGGTCCTTACTTTGTAAATTAAGCTGTTAGCTCGATATTCCACACTCTCGTTGATTTCTCGATTTATCAGCTTGACAGATACTTTGCCTCCCAACCGAGTGAGGTACTGAATGATTAGAAGGTAGATAGCTGTCAATACAAACCTGAAAAAATCACAGAAAATTGTTATGGTTCTAACGAAATTGCTAACACTTGGGACTGGTAAGGCTTGTAAAGAAAAAATGAGTAAGCTCTCACTTGATTATATCACATGTGATAATCTCATAAGTATGAGCATACGCCAGTTCAAATGGAAGTTGGAGGCAGATAATGGTCATGATAACAAGAACATCATTCCTAAACCTCTTGCGATAAGCAAACCATTCATATCTTTGATAGGCTTCCTTCTCTTTTGATTTCTCAATTCCGATATTCTTTGTAAGCTCCTTTGGAAACGGAAGGGAACTCCATTCCATGCCGAGAAATCTATATCCTTGACTGGGGCCAACTGAATAATTTATCTGCCATCTAAGAACACAAAACCAGTTGGTAGAGAACCGTCGCCAAAACTGAATCAGTTAACAGAAAATAAATCTAAACTTTGGATAATTAGGAATCACTGTAGGGGAATCCTACCTAGCTAACAAGGCAGCGTTTTTACGTTTCCAGAACTGAAGAAACAAGGCGGCCCAGAGAATTGTGCTGACAAAGAAACTTGGGAGAACAAGAAACTGCAAGGATCTGACCAAAGAAAGATTGCAAACAAGGCATGATGGATGCACCGGCATATCCTCTAGTATGTACTTAGAAGCTTGTACCAGAATTAAGAACTTACCCGAAGTCAACCATCTGCACTATAAACCCAAGCAAGGCTGGAAATATCAACCACTGCGTATACATTCCCAAGAACGAAAAGTAGACTCCGATCTGCGATTTTTCTAGGTTATGAGTTTCATAAAAAGTTTTCTGCTACATGTAAAGCAAGTTATGATTTTTATGTGTCTACCTTTGCACCGAAGTAAGAGTAGATCTGATCAATTGGTTGGTTTGTGAAGTTCCACCAATTTAATGCCCAAGTTTGGAGAAGTTCTTTCCTCTTGAATTCATCTACAAGAAAATGTTAAGAGTGAGGATTTTAAACCATTCTAGAGTCTTAACTGCTTGTAATTTACAAGTTATAACCCACCAGAGATAATAAAATAGATTACCATGAAGAGGAAACATTTGTTTAATGACGCCCTCTGATTCCAACCTCCGAACTAATGATTCTCCTGCTGCCCAACAAAACTCTCTGCCATCGATTTTCAATGTAAAGTCATATCCATCACAGTTTACCTGTATACAAGAGTTTGTTTGCTGTGTCATGAATCAAGAACACTCTAAACTGACACACTAAAGCAATCGAAAACATGTAATCGGGGATAAATATTAATAACTATAAAGAGGAGTTCCCAAGAGACAGAACTTACAATGCCATAAAGAAGATGTTGATAGCACCGAAAACGTTCAAACCAGCTGAACAGTGACCCATCAGGTTGCCGGAAGAAAGCCTCAGACCCTTGCATCTCAAAGGGCAGATCAATTCCTGAAATGGAAACCATCAAACATTCAAATTTGTGAACTTAAAACGAGGAAAGATCTGCGATGCTGCTACTTAACAGACGTTCATTTATCAATTTAAGCTATGAATACGAAGGAACAGTAGTACTACTTACCGAGACAAGTAGGTTTACGTATATGAAGCTCGGCTGCTGCATTCCCCAAGGTCTCCAAAGGAGCTCCTACCTATATAAATACATAAATTAGCAAAACCATCTACAAGATTTCCTACAGAATTAGAGTTAAATAAGGAAAGAAACTTCAACAGAAACTTTGTTTCAACTTTCAAGTCACCAATCTGTTGAATCCTAGACAACATTGGAAAAAGTTACCAAGTTTATCAAACAATTCTCTATTTCTTCAACAATTCACTATTCAGAAACACTCCTCGACGTTCAGATCACCAATTTTAGTATGAAAAATGCAAGAATTTCGATAAAATTTGATGAAAAAACTCAGCAAAGAATCAATATAGAGACAGACCCTATGTGATACGCAGATTACTGGTAAATTGGGCAAAGAAAGATGAAAAGACCGACCTTAAGAAACTCATCTGCGAGACCGACGACTCTATCAACAACCATACCTCTCTTCTTTAGTTCATTCACCAAAACTTCAACACAATCTCCTTCTTCTTCTTCCCGAATCCTCTTAGGAACCACCATTGCAACCTCGTGAACGATTCGCTCCTCCCCATTGCTCCCATTCATCTCCAAAACCAAATCACACAAGAAAATCTGAGCTTTCTTCGCGAAAACGTCGCTCAGTAAGTGAAAGCTCCTACCTTTCCTTTATTGTTTCTTAAGATCTGACTCAAATGCCTAAATGGGTAATTAATTCACCAAAGGTTCCAACTTTCTCTCACTTTTTAAGATCTTTTCTACTTTTCTACCTCTATATCTAACTTTCCGGTTTCTGGGTCATAAAAGGGGATCAAGGGTTTTAAGCCGGAATAACACTCCAAAAATCAACTAATTAAAACCTAAATTCCACGAAAAATATCGAATTTATTACACTATCTCTATCAATTTCCTTAGGGTTTTGGCTCGTCTTCTTCTTGAATCTTGTATCAATTCAGAAGAAAAAAAACGTTTCTGGAAAAAGGAAGAGACAAAGCTATGTGTTTGAAATTGGAAAAAGTTTTAACATGCAAAAATTCCAAAAGAAGCTCGTTATGAGTTGGCACGCATATCCATCGTGGAAAAGAGTGACACATCGGACGGTGCTGAGTCACTCTTGACACGTGTGCTGAGTCACTCTTTTCTTTTCTCTACACGTGTGTGTGACTGTTTAGAAGAGCTTCCGAAACCGGGATATGACCGACAGTAACTAACCGAGATTCCGGTTTCTCAGATTAAACCGGTGAAGTCCGATTTGATTTAGGAAAACCAAAGTTAACTTTGACTTTTATTAGCTTCCTTCCCCCTTTCTTCTTCTTCTTCTTCTTCCGTTAACGCGTCGAGATCTTTTCCCAAATACAGAGAAAAAATCCCTAATTTTCTCTGTTATAGATCCAAGCGAAATTCAGGAGGAAGAGATCTAGAGGAATTGATCGACATGGGTAACACAGATAAGTTGATGAATCAGATATTCGATCTGAAATTCACGTCGAAATCTCTTCAAAGGCAGTCAAGGAAGTGTGAGAAGGAGGAGAAAGCAGAGAAACTCAAGGTGAAGAAGGCGATTGAGAAAGGTAACATGGATGGTGCTCGGATCTACGCAGAGAACGCCATTCGTAAGCGTAGCGAGCAGATGAACTATCTTCGTCTCGCTTCTCGCTTGGATGCTGTTGTTGCTCGTCTCGATACTCAGGCTAAGATGACCACCATCACCAAATCCATGACCAACATCGTCAAATCCCTTGAGTCTTCTCTTGCCACAGGTATTTCAATCTTCATTCGCTGATGGTGAATTATCCAAAGTTTTCGTCTTCCATCAGTTTTATGCTGTTCATAGGTGTTTGGTTGAAGTGGTTGTGTTGCCGATGATTAATTAGGGTTTGGTTTTATGAAATTGAGCCTGAAGAAGGCATTACCACCATGGTTTGTAGGATAATTTAAGGTTAATGTGAGCTTGAAGGAAGATTTTGTTCTTATGGAAACACATAAAGTTCATCTTTTTGTTCTGTTGAATGCAACTGAGATTTAGAGCACAAGTATAATCTGATTCATTGCGTTGTATACAACTTGGGTTCTTATCTGTTTCTTTCGACAGGTAATCTACAGAAGATGTCAGAGACTATGGATTCATTCGAGAAGCAGTTTGTGAACATGGAGGTCCAAGCTGAGTTCATGGAGAATGCCATGGCTGGTTCAACTTCATTGTCCACTCCAGAAGGCGAAGTCAACAGCCTGATGCAACAGGTTGCAGATGACTATGGTCTTGAAGTCTCTGTGGGGCTACCTCAGCCTGCTGGTCATGCTATTCCTACTAAGACAGAGGAGAAAGTCGACGAGGACGATTTGTCCAGGAGGCTTGCCGAGCTTAAGGCCAGAGGATAAATGAGCTAGCCTACGACCGTGCTTTGAACTATCTACTACTTTGCATGGATCCTTATTGAAATGTTGCTGCTATTATCCGCGCAAACACTGGCCTATTTGTGTATATTGCTTACTTTGGAATATGCTTTGTTTATAACTTTATATAAGACCTTCGTGTGTTTTTAGTTTTACCATCTCAATGATATGCTATCCTTTTGAATTGTGCATTAAAAAAGTTTCTTTTGAGTCGCTTTTGGTTTCATTGACTAAGATACATGCATGATACATCTAACAAATAACATCCTTATTCGTAGAGTCTAGTGTTACATTTTATGCTGATATGTTATATTCTATGCAAAAGACATTACTATGCTACTATTCTTGTGAGCCAGTGAATCTTCTTTCGAAGCTTGTGGATCATCTTGGTTGATTTAGGGCGTGATAGATGGAAACCGATGGAGTCAAGGTACCAGCCGCTCCTACCGTTCATGCCAACAATTCGTCCTCCATTGACTGAGAAAGTGAAGGGTGTTCCTTGTTCAATTCCATAAGGTCCATACACTTGTTTATTGCTCTTAAAAGTCATTGATCTGATCACAGGAGTGCCACCGTGAACCACCGGACAGTAGTAGCCGCTCACGCCAATCAGATACTCATCTGGGTATTGCAGCTTTATCTGCAGAAAGTAGGTACATGTAAAAGAAACCAAAATATGAGAGAGGAAAGAGAGACAGAATTCAGAGTGAGAGAGGAACATACCTCTGATGTTTTGTTGCCTCCTTGACCTCCATGCTTCACTGATCTTACAGGTTTACCATTCATATCGTAGACCACAGAGATGGAGTCAATGCAGTGATCATAAACAAGTTTGATCTCGCGGACACCATGATAGATCCCATCGTCCCAAGCGGTTCCTCCATTTCCTCCCCATGGTCCTACGAACACAGTCAGATTCTTATCACCTTGTTGTTGCTGTTGATCCATGTGTCCGTCCTGCTTTTTAATTGACAACTTACTTTTGTAAACAAGATGCAAGGGAAGATGCTAAGAAACCAAAGTCTTACAACAAAACTTCTTCTTTGCTGCAACAGAAGCTTACTGGAATCCAATCAGGTTTCGGATTGATACAGACCAAGCATTGAGTATTTAGCTTTGCAACAACGCGTATAAATAAAGGGAAAAACGATGAAAAGCTACATGGGAGGTATTGGATTCCATGTCTACGTTAGATTGTCCTGTCTTCCTTTACAGAAGGAACTAGGAGATTCCAGAAAACTTCAACAAGAAACATTTACATAGAACAAATTCCAAAAGTGTTCATCATAGTTGCCAAAAGAAGATAAGAAGCATATATCCTCTCCTCTTGTTTTCACATTACCAAGACTTAAATCCGCTCGAGTATATTTTTATTCGATATGAATGTGTCCTTTGCTTTCTGACACAGTAAGGTTTGAAACTTTATTACAATGGCTAAATCTGAGTAAGAATGTTAAGATCAATCTCAGTCCTCTGTTTACCTGAACTATAGACGAGCTCCTATACTCTATTTTGAAAAAAATGAACAAATGAACAGACTAACTGTGGAAGCACCAAACAGAGAGCTGCAGGTGAATTATTTGAATATCATTCTCTCTTTCAGCATCTTCAGCCCCATGTACCTGCAATTTAAGGTCATATGGAAATTCGTTTTTAGTCTGACCAAAAAGAACTGATACAGTTTCAAAGATTTAAACACTTTTGATAGTTCTTCTCTTACCTTCCAAGCATCATCAAGGTAGCTTGAGGATTAGTCCCTGGAGAGATATTGAAGGTTGATCCATCCACGATTCTGAGAGAATTGATACCGTTGACTTTGAGATCAGAGTTCACTACTTTTCCCACTACACAGCCTCCATGGTAGTGCCAGATTGTGCTCACTGTTCGTCTGCAGAAATCTGCCATCACCAGATCATTTGTTTGGTCCAAAGGTAATGGAGCTCCAACAAATCTGAACCTACGACTCCCAAACCATTCCCTGAACATGAAGTCCTGCATAGCTCGGCTCCTGAGTATTTCTCCAATCTTCCTAGTCCCATTGACACATCTCTCTAGATCCTGTGGATCACTGAAGTAGTTGAACCTGACAATTGGGTTTATCCTCACATCCGTTGAGGCCAACCTTAGTGAACCAGTAGACACTGGACCTAGGATCTTTTCCATTATAGTTGTCACAGGGACGTACAAAGGAGAAGCTGGTGCTCTGATGAAAACAGAATGTATAGGCGACGCAAACGGGATCACATTTGAAGCAGCCTCCAGAAAAGCACCATCCTCAGTGATACCCACTACTTGTATCAGTGAGTTCTCCATTGGAACCGGAGGGACAATAGAGATACCATTCCTCGGGTTATCATACACAAAATCTCCCACATATGACTGGTCAAGAGCCACTGGAATCCCCCAAGTCGAAAGATAACTCCTTGGACCAATTCCACTAAGAAACAGCAACTGTGGGCTACCGAGTGAACCAGCTGATAGTATCACCTCTCCTCTGTCCCGTATCATCGCGTGATGGTAACGTCCTAGCTGATCACGGTAAACAACACCAATTGCAGAGACATTGGAACCCGAGTCATTCGGAGATGAAGCCAGCAAAACTCTCTCCACAGTTGCATAAACAGCAACTCTAATGTTCGAACTTCTTGCATTCCTGAGAAGATCTGCAGAGCTATGCCTCCTCCCAGCTCGATCGAACGTGGACCCTCCAATCTTAGTCCCCACTTTATGCTCCAAGGTGAAGCCGTTAAACGGATGAACACCAACCTCAAGCAACGCATCCCTAATCGCAGATTGCCAAGTCCTGAGCTGAGGTCTAAACACAATAGCTCTCTCTACCCATTCATAAGACTGATTCACAGAAGTCAGATCCCAATCGAGACCCGAATTATCAAAGAACTGTTTATCAGCTCGGCTATAGAAACCGGCATTGATCGCACTGCTTCCTCCAAGAACACGACCTCTCGCGTTAGGGACTCCTTCCTCAGAGACGAAAGACTGAGCCGGCGAGTCGAAGTTGTTGACGTCTGTAAGAGTGGCCAAGAAACCGTCGTGCGACATCACGTGAGGTCTGTTGTACGGAACACCGCCGCGTTCGAGAAGAAGAACCCGGAAAGATTGCGAAAGTGTGGCGGCTAGTGGGCATCCCGCCGTTCCTCCTCCGACGATTATGTAGTCGTAGTAATCCTCCGATGCAAAATCGGTTGCGTTCGTCACGAATCGCATGAAACCGGGAGCTGCAACGAAGATTCTCAACAGTAAGAACAGCAAACGAAACAGGAAAAATCTCCAAAACAAATTAGGGATAAGCGATTTAAGTATCGTTATCTTTCAACTCTCAACGCGTTTTCTTGCGGTGAAGAACCAAAAATATTATAATCGCTAATCTAATTACATGCATTTTCTATGAAATCGAAGAAAAAACTCATCAATCGTAGCTAAAGATTTCAAATGTTCATGATATAAACCCAGATTCTCCAGAAATTTCTTGGGATACTTACGTCGATTAGAGCGTGACCTTGCATTAGACCGAGAAACTGCTCCAAGAAGAAGAAGCACCACGAACACCGTGTAGAGAAGATAACAATCGATCCGTTTCCTCATTTTCGCTCTTCGACGAAAGATTTTCTCAGAGCAGAAGGAAAATTAAACTTTCTCGGGAAAAAGAGAGAGAGAACTTTCTTAGTTAGAGGAGAAACAGAGTGGAAAAAGTTAAAAAAGAAGACTCGAATTGGCGCAAGTTTTTCTGTTAGAGAGTGTTCTTAGCTGCGATATAAAGTATTCATAGCCATCGATTACATTGAGATCAAATAGAAATCAACGGATATTAATCTTAGGCCTATCCACACTGGATTATAGCTCTCCATAACGGCCGTCAGTAACAGTCTCTAGACGTCGTCGTATTGGTATAAATTGACGATTTCGTGATAACGGTGCCGGTTTGTTGACTGTCAATCATATTCCGGTCTAATCCGGTTATGATAAGATAACAAGATTAAACCACGCCACGTGTCATGAAATTGTGCCGATTAAACTGTAGCGAGTGTTATCATCACTTTATCAGTGTAACCGTTTAAACGCAGAGAGAGAGAGAGCAAAAATAGCGATGGCGATGTTACCGGCGCTCTTCTCTTCTCCGTCGATTCTAGCCAATAAAATCAGATGCGCAGTCGCCGCAAGCAGCGGCGGATCAATCTCATCATCTCCTTCTTCACCTGACTCCGATCTTAGGAGAGGTGTCTCCGTTTATAAACCCAAATCGTACGAGGTTCTAGCCACTGACGCCGCAAATTCTCTTGCCTTCGCTCTACAGGATTCAAAATCTCGCTTGGAGATCGATTTTCCGTAATTCGCTTACTCTTACTCTTGTTTCAAATTGTTCTGGGTTCGTGGTTATGGCGACTTTTGCTCTTTTGTATGTGTAGGCCTTTGCCCAGCAACATTTCTTCTTACAAGGTATTTTTATCTTGTTACACATTGTGACTTAGTTTTTTCGAAGCATTTGTGTAAAATTGTATTCGAATTGCTAATGTTGTCCTAGGGTTCTTCGGACGAGTTTATTGATGCAAACATACAATTGGCCTTGACTGTTGTCCGGAAACTTCAGGAGAAAATAGAGACCAGAGCTTGCATTGTAATCTATCTCCTTCTTTACTCGATTTATTATTCATCTTTATGATTTTTATCATCTGACTTACGTATATCAATTTTCAAACATGCTTCAGGTTTTTCCTGACAAGCCTGAGAAGCGCAGAGCTTCGAAACTCTTCAAAGCGGCGTTTGATTCGGTAGCAATAGATACTTTGACTTAGCTTTATTTTGCTTATGTTAGGATTTACCATCTGAGATATTGAGCACTTTGATGCTTAACAACTGCTTGGTTTCTTTTGGGTTTCTCATTAGGTTGATGGCATAAGTATTGGTTCTCTAGATGATGTACCTGGTACTTCTGTCTCCAATTTCTTCAGGTCCATAAGGAGTACCCTGGACTTTGATTTTGAAGATGAAAATGAAGGTATAGCTAAAACTATAGTTTTTGCATCTAAGTTATCTTTCTATGCCAAGGATTTTTGCTTATGAAACAGATGGATTATTGCATTTTTTCATGAAGATTATGTGTACCTACAGGTTCTTGGGAGCCGAAGGAGCCCCCGACCCTTTATATATTTATCAATTGCAGCACCCGGGAACTCTCTGTTATAGAGAAGTTTGTGGTATCTGAACCCTTTTATCCTCTCTTATCTTAACATGGAAATTGGTTTAGATACGCTCACTGGCTATATAGTCGTTTAAGATTTTTTAATGCCTTCTTAATGATCGGAATCAGTAAGTTCTTGGATATACTTGCAGGAAACCTTTGCCAGTTCAACCCCAGCTCTTCTGTTTAATCTTGAGCTAGATACCTTACGGTATTGCTTCTATTGAGACCTCGATTTTATGTGTAACTCAATCTCTCTCGGTTATCTCACTTCTGGTAACAACTGAACTTTAGTGCAGTGCTGACCTAGGGCTACTTGGCTTTCCTCCTAAAGATCTGCACTTCCGCTTTCTTTCTCAATTTACTCCCGTCTTTTATATTCGAATCAGAGAGTATTCAAAGGTAATTTGCCAATAGGATGATATTTTCTCAGTGGACCTTTCCTCGTTGCTTACATAAATGAAGCAGCATAATAGTTGTTTGTGTTGTTTGGCTAAGACAGTGGCAGTGGCTCCATATGTGTTGAACTACAATGGAGCACTTTTTCGACAATATCCTGGTAAATACTAAAATATTCTCTCCAGGACTAAACTTTATACATATAGCATAATTGTGCCAATCTGTATTGTGACTTCCTTGATCACTGAACATGATGTGATGCTAGCCTCAGTCTCTCTATCAGATCACCAGAACCACTCTCAATACTAGTGGCCTGAACTTGGAGAGACGGTTTCTCTATTTATGTCTGATATAAAAAACTATGCAGGGCCATGGCAGGTGATGCTTAAGCAATCTGATGGTTCATTTGCATGTGTTGCAGAAAGCCCTACTCGTTTCACGCTGGGTGAAGTATGTGAACTAAAAGCATTAACCTTTTGTGTTAATTCGTTTTAACCCAACCTCTGAAAGAAATAACAAGCTTTGATATATGTGGATGTAAACAGACGAAAGAAGAGCTCTTGCAGGTTCTTGGATTACAAGAAGAGAAAGGAAGCTCACTCGAGTTCCTACGTAGAGGATACAAGGTTTAGCACATTGGTCTAGATTGTGATTATCTGTTTCTTGCATGTGAACAAAGTAGCTTAAACAGGTCTGAAACTGATGATGTTGCAGGCGGCAACTTGGTGGGAAGAAGATGTGGAACTTGAGTTATCATCTAATTGGCGTAGCTAAATGGTGGCCAAGTCATGGATTCACACTTTAGTAAGTTTGAAAAGTCTCTCACATTGATGTATTTACACCGGTATATGTGCAATATTGGTAGAGAGTTTGAGAAATGTCAACGAGAATGATAAATGATAGTTTGAAATTGTTTCTATTATTCAGCCCATCTGAATCGTAAACCATGAATAGTATAGGAAATTACAAAAGCAACTATTTTAGGAATATAAACAATTTAGGCTAGAATATATATATATATATTTACCTTTCTCCTTAATTTTCTGTACAACGGTTATCTCTTTCCCAACTTATCAAGTTCTCTTGTTGACATTCTATTCATTGAAAGGTGTCCAAAACCCAAAGCTAGCGTTTGCTTGTTTCTTTCTAATAATGCCATCGATCAGATAGATCAATATTAGTCAATACCCTTCAATCAAGTTCTATCCTTTTCTCTCTCTTCTTGCCCTCCATTTTGGTGAGAGCTTCAAATTTCAACATTGATTGATACTGGGCATGTTTCTTGATCCCTAAGTCACAGATGAAGAATCTTGGCTTGTTTGAAATTCTCCTGTTTTTCTCCCTCTTTGTCTCGACCCGTGTAGTTTCTGTTTCTTGTCTAAACTCAGATGGGTTAACTCTACTCTCTCTTCGGAAGCATTTGGACAAAGTGCCACCAGAATTAACTTCAACATGGAAGACAAATGCATCTGAAGCCACTCCATGTAACTGGTTTGGTATCGTCTGTGATGATTCTAAGAAGGTTACATCTCTCAACTTCACCGGCTCAGGGGTTTCAGGCCATTTGGGTCTTGAAATCGGGCAGCTCAAAAGCTTAGAAATTTTGGATATGAACTCAAACAATTTCTCTGGGATCATACCTTCCAGTTTAGGAAACTGTAGCTCACTCGTTTATATTGATTTGTCTGAAAATGGGTTCTCTGGTAAGATCCCAGATACTCTTGGTAGCTTGAAGAGCTTGGCTGATCTTTATCTTTACAACAACTTCCTCACCGGCGAATTGCCTAAATCATTGTTTCAAATTCCGGCGTTGAATTATCTGCATGTTGAGCATAACAACCTAACTGGTTTAATCCCTCAAAATGTTGGTGAGGCTAAGGAGCTTCTGGATCTGCGTTTGTTCGACAACCAGTTTTCCGGTACAATCCCTGAGTCAATTGGAAACTGCAGTAAGCTGGAGATTTTGTATTTGCACAAGAACAAGTTAGTTGGTTCATTGCCTGCAACTCTCAACCTTTTGGAGAATCTCACCGACCTGTTTGTTGCTAACAACAGCCTACGAGGAACAGTTCGGTTTGGTTCAACCAAATGTAGGAAATTGGTGACTTTAGAGTTGTCATACAATCAATTTGAAGGCGGGGTCCCTCCTGAATTGGGCAATTGCAGTAGCCTTGACGCTTTAGTCATTGTGAAAAGCAAATTATCAGGTACAATCCCTTCCTCTTTGGGTAGGTTAAAGAATCTCACAGTTCTCAACCTTTCTGAGAATCGTCTCTCTGAAAGTATCCCTGCGGAAATCGGAGACTGCACCAACTTAAACACATTGAAGCTCAACAATAACTAGCTTGGAGGCGGGATACCAAGTGCATTAGGTAAGCTAAAGAAGCTAGAAAGTCTGGAGCTTTTCGAAAACCGATTTTCGGGTGAGATTCCTATCGAGATCTGGAAGATTCAGAGTATTACGCAGTTGCTAGTTTATAAAAACAATCTCACAGGAAAACTACCTCTGGAAATAGCCGAGCTCAAGAATCTGAAGATCGTTACGCTCTTCAACAACAGCTTTAGTGGAGTAATACCACCTGGTTTAGGTCTGAACAGCAACTTAGAGATTGTGGATTTCATTGGTAACAAATTCACAGGAGAGATACCGCCAAATCTCTGCCATAGAAAGATGTTGACAGTGTTTAACTTAGGATCAAATCAGCTTCACGGTAAAATTCCGACTTCTGTTGGTCAGTGCAAGACTCTAAGCAGATTCATCCTTAGAGAAAACAACCTTTCAGGTCTTCTTCCTGAGTTTTGTCACAACCAGGATCTTTCGTTTCTCGACTTCAGTAGCCACAACTTCGAAGGACCAATCCCTCGACTCGGGATCTGTAGGAATCTCACGACCATCAATCTGTCTCGAAACAAACTCACTGGACAGATACCACAAGAACTTGGGAATCTACAAAACCTTAGTCACCTGAATCTTGGGTTTAACTTATTAAACGGTACAGTTCCTTCAAAGTTTAGTAACTGGAAAGAGTTAACCACTTTGGTTCTCACCGGAAACCGGTTTTCAGGAGTCATTCCGCCGGACCGCCGCTCTTAGAGAAAAAGAAAACAACAGTTTAGTTGAATTTTATTATAAACTAGACAGAAATCAGGATTAAACATACATTTCCAATTATATTTTACTACGTAATGAAAATGTATAGTGTAAATGTATATATATTTTACTACGTAATGATAATGTATAGTGTAAAATATATTGTTGTATATCTTTTATTTTCGATACAAAAATAGATATACTACAGATTATACTTTAAAATATTTTTAATTAATATAACACAAAAGTTTCGGTTGATTAGATCCATATTTATATACATCATGTGGATATCGGATTGCTTAAAAAAAGCATGGACTCAAAATTTGCTGGTACTATCTCACATCGTGGTAAACATTGCGATATTTTCGCTTCACGTTTTCAATTCATCCATTCCGCGATTCCGCAAAATTAATGACAACTAACATCAATTATTAGGTAGTTATTTAGTTACATTTTGTTTAGCTTAATCATTATTTCATTTTTTTCTTCCTTTTATAGTTTTATTATGTTGTTAGTCTCAACTTTGAAAGTCAAATTTTTTCTGCTCTAGTTATCGTTTAGCTGTTCTTATCAATTAACAAATCGAGTCTTATAATCTTATACACGTATTTTATCATATTTAAACTTAGATAGTGACTCAAACACAACATTTTGTCATTTACAAACTATTATTTAATGTTTGGTATTGGGATGTTACCAAATTGAATAATTGACTCAAACCTAACCTCAAGCTCTCCACTAAATGACCATCCACCAAACTGTAAATCGACAAAAGAATCCAATTAACTAATGACATGTTTTGTTTGATTACGTTTCTTATTGGTAACGGTCTCTTACTTTCTTTTCTAAAACGACATCGTTATGATACGCCAAAATATTTCAAGTTTTCTTAATGAGAATCAAAGAAACAGAGAAGACTTTCTTTCTAAAGCACGTGTGTCTGAATATGGAAATAAAGAAGACTCGAGGAAGAAACGGCGTGCAAAATGAGAACGCGTTGAATGTTAGGTTCTCAATCGTTGTTTGACTTCTAATACCGACCAAACGGACAGAATCAGATCAAGTATCAGTTAATACCCATCAATCAAGTTCTGTCCTTTTTCTCCTTTTCTCTCTCATGCGAGCTTCAAAGATTCAATCTTGATTGATACTGGTAATGGTTCTTGATCTTTAATCTCAGATGAAGAATCTTGGGTTGTTCGAAATTCTTCTGCTTTTCTTTCTCTTTGTCTCTACCAGTACAGTTTCTTGTCTAAACTCAGATGGGTTAACTCTACTCTCGCTTCTAAAACATTTCGACAAAGTACCACCACAAGTAACTTCGACATGGAAGTTAAACGCATCTGAAACCACTCCATGTAAATGGTTTGGTATCACTTGTGACAAATCTAGTAATGTTGTGTCTCTCAGCTTTATTCAGTCTAACGTTTCAGGCCAACTGGGTTCCGAAATTGGAGAGCTCAAGAGCTTGCAGACTTTGGATCTGAGTACTAACAATTTCATTGGAATCATACCTTCAAGTTTAGGAAACTGTACTTCACTAGTGGATCTTGATTTGTCTGAAAATGGATTCTCTGGTAAGATCCCAGATACTCTCGGTAACTTGAAGAACTTGGTGGAGCTGTATCTTTACGAAAACTTCCTCACTGGTGAGCTACCTGAATCCTTGTTTCGAATTCCGACTTTGCAGATTTTTCATGTTGAGTTTAACAATCTTACCGGTCCGATTCCTCAAAGTGTTGGTGAGGCTAAGGAACTTACGGATCTGCGTTTGTTTGAGAATCAGTTTTCTGGTATCATCCCTGAGTCGATTGGGAACTGCAGTAATCTAGAGGTTCTGTATTTGCACAAGAACAAGTTAGTTGGTTCGTTGCCTGAAAGTCTCAATCTTTTGGAGAATCTCATTGACATCTTTGTTGGTAACAACAGTTTACGAGGGCCGGTTCGTCTTGGTTCAACATATTGCAAGAAATTGTTGACTATAGATTTGTCATACAATGAATTCGAAGGCGGTGTTCCTTCTGAATTGGGGAATTGTAGTAGCCTTGAAGTTCTAGTCATTGTGAGTGGTAACTTGTCTGGTACAATCCCTTCATCATTGGGTATGTTAAAGAATCTTACGGTGCTTAACCTATCCGAGAATCGTCTCTCTGGGAGTATTCCCGCGGAGCTCGGGAACTGCAGTAACTTGACCTTGTTGAAGCTGAACAATAACCAGCTTGGAGGTGAGATACCGAGTACATTGGGTAAGCTCAAGAAGCTAGAAAGTCTTGAGCTTTTCGAGAACCGGTTTTCGGGTGAAATTCCTATTGAGATTTGGAAGATTCAGAGTCTTGGGCTGTTGTTAGTGTATCAAAACAATCTCACAGGAATGCTACCTGTGGAAATGACGGAGCTGAAGCATCTAAAGATCGTTACGCTCTTCAACAACAGCTTTTATGGAACGATACCACCGGGTTTAGGTGTGAACAGCAGCTTAGAAGAGGTGGATTTTATTAGTAACAAACTTACTGGAGAGATACCGCCGAATCTATGCCATGGAAAGAAGCTAACTGCGCTCAATTTGGGTTCTAATCTGCTTCACGGTAAAATACCGACTTCTATTGCTCACTGTAAGAGCGTCAGGAGATTCATCCTCAGAGACAATAACCTTACAGGTCTTCTTCCTGAGTTTTCTCAGGATCATAGTCTTTCATTTCTTGATTTCAATAGCAACAACTTCGAAGGTCCAATCCCGCACAGCCTTGGAAGCTGTAGGAATCTTTCGAGCATCAACCTATCTCGAAACAAACTAACGGGACAGATTCCTCCACAACTTGGGAATCTACATAGCCTCGGATACCTGAATCTTTCACATAATCTCTTGGCAGGCTCTCTACCATCTCAGCTATCTAACTGCGTGAATATTGAGCGTTTTGATGTTGGGTTCAACTCATTAAACGGTACAATTCCCTCAAGCTTCAGTGCCTGGAAAGGTGTGGCCACTTTGGTTCTCAGCGATAACCGGTTTTCTGGAGGCATTCCTCGGTTCTTGGCTGAGCTTGTAAAGCTGGCAGATCTGCAGATTGCTCGAAATGCTTTTGGTGGTGAGATTCCTTCGTCGCTTGGGTCGTTAGAGAATCTGATCTATGATTTGGACCTCAGCGGAAACGGATTAACAGGTGATATTCCAGTCAGATTGGGGGATCTTGACAGACTAACACGACTCAACATATCCAACAACAACCTGACAGGCTCTTTATCGGTTCTTGAAGACCTTACCTCTTTGCTACACGCTGATGTCTCGAACAATCAGTTCACCGGTCCATTACCGGAAAACTTGAAGGATCAGTTGATCTCTGATCCGTCGTCATTTTCAGGAAATCCCAACCTCTGCATTCCACATTCCTTCCCCGTTAGCAACAATAGCCGCAGTGATTTAAATTACTGCGACGATCTATCTAGAAAAGGGAAGAGTGGCCTCAGCACCTGGAAAATCGCTCTCATAGCGGTCTTGTCCTCTTTATTCGTCTTGTTGTTGATTCTTGCTCTTGTTTTCATTTGCCTACGCCGTCACAGAGAAAGACCAGCCAAAGATGCTTACGTCTTTACCGAGGAAGGCCCGTCTTTGTTGCTGAACAAAGTTCTTGCAGCAACTGACAATCTAAATGAGAAGTACATCATCGGAAGAGGAGCTCACGGAATTGTCTACAGAGCATCTTTGGGATCAGGCAAGGTCTACGCCGTGAAAAGACTCATCTTCGCATCTCACATCCGCGCAAACCAGAGTATGATGAGGGAGATCGAGACAATCGGGAAAGTCAGGCACAGGAATCTGATTAAGCTAGAAGGGTTTTGGCTGAGGAAAGATGACGGTTTGATGCTGTATAGATACATGCCCAGAGGAAGCCTATACGACGTTCTCCACAATGTTAGCCCAAAAGAAAATGTCCTAGACTGGTCTGCACGGTACAACATAGCGCTCGGGGTCGCTCACGGACTGGCTTATCTACACTATGACTGCCATCCTCCGATTGTTCACCGCGACATAAAACCAGAGAACATACTCATGGACTCTGATTTGGAGCCTCACATTGGTGATTTCGGTTTGGCTCGCCTTCTTGATGACTCAACTGTTTCAACTGCCACTGTCACAGGCACCACCGGATACATCGCACCAGGTAACACATCATCTCATTACACATATTAGACTTGGTATAGTCTTAAGTTTTATCCGAGTTAGTTCCCAGTTAATAATTCTGTTAGGAGTCAGTTAAATTTATGAGCTCGTTGTAACAGAGACTCTGTTTCTTTGTCCTTATGGCCATTCTCTCTGTACAGAAAACGCTTTCAAAACAGTGAGGGGAAGAGAATCCGATGTCTACAGTTACGGAGTTGTGTTGCTCGACCTGGTAACGAGGAAGAGAGCAGTGGACAAATCCTTCCCAGACAACACAGATATAGTAAGCTGGGTCAGATCTGTCTTGAGCAGCAACAATGTCGAGGATATGGTTACAACAATCGTCGATCCGATTCTCATCGACGAGCTTCTAGATTCGAATCTTAGGGAACAAGTGATTCAAGTGACGGAACTAGCACTGAGCTGTACTGAGAATGATCCGACAAGGAGACCAACGATGAGAGATGTGGTGAAGCTGTTGTGCGATACGAAAGGTCTTGTAAGAAGCTCCTCTGAATCAGTTCGGTAAATCTTGTAAGAAGCAAGAAAGACAAGTGTGAGGATGTTTGTTATTAATAGTGTGAGTGTGTGTTTGGTTAACTTGTGTAACTGGGCCAATAATGTAAATATGGGCCTATCTTAAGCCCAAATATGAAGGCCCTTTAATCTAAAACCGTGGTCGTAATATCGATTCAATCGTAATACAATATCAATTTCTCTTTTATTTAAAAGAAAGATGCAAAATTGTTCATCTGGCCGGAGATGAAGATAGGGGCGGTTCGGGAGAGTTTGCTGATTCAGACTCCGGTGGTTTCTTCGGCGGTTCGGGGCTTAATTCGCCGGAATGTAAAGACGCAGCTCGAATTTCCTCTGTCCAACAGTGAGCTAAGCTCTTCTCTTTCACATACTGTGTTTTTTTTTTTTTTGGAGAAATTCACACTTCTAGAAACTTAGTCGATGCGAAAATGGTTATGAGTTTGGAAATGTGAAGGATTGTTAATTGGGTTTCTATATTGACAAACATTTCATTATTTCTTGCTCATCTTTTGCTCCACTTATAGCTCAGTTTCCTTAGAGATTCATGTTGATGGGTCTTGTTAAAAGATGCGTCTGATAAAAAGATTTTGGATTTTCCAGGGTTGTCTCGTGGTGTGGTTCTGGCGGTTCATGGAGGGAGAGGATACGCATCTCCATGGGATGAAAAACCCTATGAAACTCTTCCCACTGGTAAAAGGATTTATGTTGATGAATCTGATGTTGTAACGTTTCTTGATCCTCCCAAGGAGTTGATTCCATTGGACCCTGCTTCGTATAACCCGGCTGCTTATCTCTGGTTAGTCTGCTTTGGCCGATTGAGTTTCAGCGTTGATTCAACCTAAGTAGATGGGTAGCTTAGTTAAACTAGTCACAACACCAGTGATAGCTATATTATACAGCATAGAATTTGATTAGGTAATATGCTGCAGCTTCAGTTTACTGTTGTTCCTCGCTTGACTGCGATGGATTGTTATAGTTATCCAGATATTTTCTTGGAGGTGAAGGATTTTTCGAAGACTTAATTTTAGTATAGTCTTGCGTTTGCTCTGCAATTGGTGTGCTATTCAATTACCTGTTGATAAATGCTGTTGTTATCTCAAAGCAAGAGGATAAAATGGCACTGTTAATTTGACTTATACTAACTCTAATCATGCATTTAACTTTAGATTTCATCTGGCATCTTATAAAACAATAAAAGAACTATATAATAGAGTTGATACTGTACAGGAAAAAGATTGAAGATATCCCTGAAGAGAGGCGCCACCGTTTGCTGCAAGTGTTAGAGCCAAGGTAATTTTAACTGAACTCTATCGATATTTAGCTTTTGAGTCATGTGGTTTTCATATATCTCGTAGAAAAGATTGGATTCATATGCCAAATTCTCTTGATGAAACCGGACATGGAATGAACACGTAGTGCATGTACAGTGGTTTTCATGAGAGTTATGTGTGCAGGCTTATATCAAGAGCGTGGGATATAGCAAGTGCTCGTTATGAAGATCCAAAGTTCGCTAAAAAGACTGCATCCAAGTTGTTCTCTACTGAAGATCCGGAAATTTCAGTTGAATACTTTAATTGCCGAACAAGTCAGGGTAATACATTTTAGGTCTCAGTCCCTACAAATATAAATGAATTTGTACACTATCTATGTATTGTTTTGTATGTTGATGTAGCTTCTAAGATATTCTTCTCTTATTGTTTAGGTCCACTAATCGTATCTTGGATAAATTCCTTTAGGATGGTAAGTCAGACTGATATCACCTCCATGTCTATTTCATTCAGCAGGATCTATCATGTGCTATCTCTCTTGAGTAGTTTATATGTTCCTTGGTAGGCTGTGTTTTGCTCCAATAATGGGCAAATATATGGGCGTGTTTGTGGTGAGTCCTGATCCTATTACTTTTTTTTCTTTCTCAAAATAAACATGTGATCACTATTCCATTTGCAGTTTCGGGGAGTTTAATTACAACATTTAAGACATATAAGCTGATGTGGAATTCTATCTAACGATAGGCAGATCAAATGTGAGCTTATATTTGAAATTTGATATAGTAAGTTAAATAAATGATTTTCAGATTTTCAAATGAATTTTTCCATCTGCCTACAATTAACTTTGGAACATATGCGACTGATTCTTTTTCCCTGGGAAAGCATTGCATTTAAGAGATTTACAGATTTGTGTGCATCTTTATGACTGTTTACAAGCCTTGTTACAATCGGTGAATGAACATAAATGAATGTCATGTTGTTACTTCTGATGCAATGTATATCTGAAATGCCATTATGCAGGTGGACCGATAGTTTCAACCCTCGCCGGTGCTTTCAGTCCGCTATACTTTGAAGTCACAGAAGCTATGGAAGTTATGGCCACAGAAGAACCCTGTGACATAGCTTGCAAATTTGGTGATGGGCTCCTTGCTATTGAAGATTACCCACAAGGCTTCCCTCGACCAGGTAAGATTCATAGCTTAGATTAGCCGTCTCCATTTTCCTCCGTGAGGCACACTCTTAGTCCTCACTTGCATTACACTAGTCCGAAACTTAATCCAATGATTCACAGACCTTAACTTGGCTAGACATATAGTTTTCACAGTCCGCGTTACAGTAGCTATGACCATATTGACAACTCTGAGCATTAGCTTAGGAATCCTTACATAAACCGAGCATTTCTATCGAAAGATCCTGCTTACATCTCAGGTTTAAGAATAGCATAGACAAGGCGTCTCTAATCTCACAGCTTCACGTGTTTTTCCCAACTTAATGTGCAGCAAAGCATCCGTATCCATTCAACGACAGCGTCGTGATATACATACGCCATATAGGTCCTGGTGTATGCGTAGGACAGGCATGGCAAGAAGGGAAAGAGCTGCAACAAGTACCTCAAAGATTATGCTCCGACATTCTTATGGTCAAACAATACAATTGAATTGAATTAAGAAGGCTTTTTGTTAACTTAGAATCCGATGGCGTCTTTAGCCGCTCGCGCACCCTTATTGTAGGTGGCTAGGTCCGTGTTTTCCCTTTTAGCTCTTTCAGTCTCATCCTTTGAAGCACTCTTCGACCTCGTTTCCTCTCTCTTCCTTTCCTTCTCAGCTCTCTTCAACCTTTTCTTTGACCTTTCGATCCTTTTGGCCTCTAGTTCTTCATGAACAAGAACTCGAGGCCAAAAGGATCCAAGGATCGAAGAAAAGGTTGGAGAGCGAACCTAGCCACCTACAATAAGGGTATGCTAGTGGTTACAGAAAAATATAGGAGTATATACTATATATTACTACTATTTACATGGGTCCGAATTTGGAATAACAAGGGTGGAAGTTTTGAATTAACGTTCAAATATATTTGAAAAAAAAAAACAAGATCATCGATTCTTGTGCATAGTTCATTGGTAAAATTGGTGGATCTGAGAAAATAAAAAAAGAAATGGCAACGGTAACAACACAAAGAAGGAAAGAAATTGGTTGAATAAATTAAAAAGTTTCATCTTTTTTAGAGGGACCTGAATATTTTGGACAGTGAAGATGACGCATGCGTGAATCTAACGGACCGTATTCTCTGTAATAATAACGCCTTTGCCTTATTTTCATTGAAATAAGCCATAGTCAAATCTGCAAATGCTATAAAGAAAGCCTTTTTTTGCAGACGTTGCCACTTGCTGCTTTCTTTTCACTCTCTCTCTCTCTCTTCAGAAATTGTCTGATCTCTGCTCTTTCTTCATCATCTCTTCTCTCTCTCTCGTTTCTTTTTTGATTCGGAGCCCTAATTCCATATTTGTCAGGTTGGTGGGAATCTGATTTCTTGTTATTTATATGTTTCATAGATTTCGTTTTGCTGGTGAATCTGAAATTAGTATGTTTTAGTGTTTCGATTTAAGGGTTTGTCTAGCTCCGGCATGCTCGTTTAGAATTCGTTTAAAAAGTAGGGATCTTGGTGATAAAAAGCTGAGATTTTTCTTTTTCTTTTTAGTTTGCCCTAGGCACGAAAGATCTGGTTGTGTTTGTAATTTGTGGGTTTCAATGGTTTTTGATGTCAATATTGTTGATTTGTTACATCCTTGGGGTATGGACAAAAGGAAATGAACCAACTTGTACGTATTCCTTGAAGCTCCTTTTAGATGCATTTAGGAATTTTGCAGTAACTGTCTCCTTTGTAATACTGCAGAGAATAAATAACCCAAAAGGTCACGGCTAGGTGTGTCCAAGAGGGTTATGCAGTAATCTTATTGAAAAAGCTTCGAAATAAGTTTCGTAGGAGAAGACTAGGACGGTACTGTCGATATCTTTCATGCTAATCTAAGCTTTGGTTAATGCTCTTATTCCTAATGTTGGGTCCTTTTTGTTTCATTTTCTTTACTTTGGCAGGTGTTTTAGCAATGGAAGGAGTTCCAGGGGTTAATACTGTTCCAAATCCTAACCATTATGACAAGTCAATAGTGCTAGATGTAAAACCGCTGCGAAGTTTGAGACCTGTTTTCCCAAATGGTGATCAAAGTACACCATTTGTTGGTGGTCCACCTTTTGGCCCTTCTCCTTCTTCTGGGTATTCGCCTTTCTTTCCATTTGGAACACAACAACCAACGCAAGATACTCCAGATCTCAACCAAACCCAGGAGACACCTCCTCCATCTTTTGTTCCTCCTCTTCGATCGTATAGAACACCTACTGTATCAAATGGCCCCAGCAGCTCCAGTGGAACTAAAAAACCAGTTGGTCGTCCTAAGGGGTCTGGTAGCGCAAAGAAAAAAGAGAAGACTGTGACACCAGACTCTAATTTGGATGATCAGGTAGTGAAAAGATTCAGTGCAGATTTTGACAGTGGGATCAGTGTAGCAGAGCGAGAAGATGGGAGTAAGGAGTTAGTAAGTAGCGTATTGATGCGTTTTGATTCAGTTAGGAGGCGGCTCAGCCAAGTAGAATATGCAAAGGCAGCGACTTCGAAAGCAGCAGGTACTTTGATGAGCAATGGGATACGAACAAACATGAAGAAGAGAGTTGGGACGGTTCCTGGAATTGAAGTTGGGGACATCTTCTTTTCTCGGATAGAGATGTGTTTAGTGGGTCTTCACATGCAGACTATGGCTGGAATTGACTACATAACTGGTAAGGTCGGGTCAGATGAAGAGCCTTTAGCAACTAGCATTGTTTCATCTGGACGTTATGATGGTGAAGCGCAGGATCCCGAGTCTTTAATTTACAGTGGACAAGGAGGCAACGCAGACAAGAACCGTCAAGCATCTGATCAGAAGCTTGAAAGGGGTAATCTAGCATTAGAGAAAAGCTTGAGGAAGGGCAATGGAGTAAGAGTCATACGAGGGGAAGAGGATCCAGCCAGTAAAACAGGAAAGATCTATATTTACGATGGACTTTATTCAATCTCAGAGTCATGGGTAGAGAAAGGGAAATCTGGTTGCAACACATTTAAATATAAATTGGTGAGAGTACCTGGTCAGCCACCTGCTTTCAGCGTCTGGAAATCTGTTCAGAAGTGGAAGGATGGTTTGACTACAAGAACAGGCCTTATCCTTCCAGATCTCACTTCAGGAGCTGAAAGTAAACCTGTTTCACTTGTGAATGACGTCGATGAGGAGAAAGGGCCTGCTTATTTCACCTACATTTCCTCTCTGAAATACTCAGAGTCCTTTAAATTATTAACTCAGCCCACAATTGGTTGTTCCTGCCATGGCTCATGTGCACCGGGAGATCTTAACTGCTCTTGCATCCGAAAAAATGGTGGTGATCTCCCTTACCTTAATGGGATTATGCTAGTTTCTCGGAGGCCGATGATTTATGAATGTGGCCCAATCTGTCCATGTCATGCCAATTGCAAAAACAAAGTGCTTCAGACAGGACTGAAAGCCCGACTAGAAGTGTTTAAGACAGCGAATCGTGGTTGGGGTTTACGTTCGTGGGATCCCATCCGTGCTGGTTCTTTCATATGTGAATATGCTGGTGAGGTCAAAGACAAAGGTATGCTTAGAGAGAACCAAGAAGAGGATGAGTATGTCTTTGACACAACGCGTGTTTATAACTCGTTTAAGTGGAATTATGAGCCTGCACTAGTAGATGAGGACCCCTCAGATGAAGTTCCCGAGGAGTTTAATCTTCCATCACCAGTCCTTATCAGTTCTAAGAATTTTGGAAATGTAGCGCGGTTTATGAACCATAGTTGTTCGCCCAACGTTCTGTGGCAGCCAGTTGTTTGCGAAGGAAGTAGTGAATCAGTTGTCCACATTGCTTTCTTTGCCATCCGTCACATTCCACCAATGGCTGAATTGACTTATGATTATGGAGTCTCCCCTACATCTGAGGCTAGAGGTGGGAGCCTTTTAAATGGAAAGAGGAAATGTCTGTGTGGATCTGAGAAATGCCGTGGTTCATTCGGATAATCTGAGAAATGTAAGCACTTGATTTCCATTTTTCTGAGAAATGTAAGTACTTTCAGATTATGTAATTCAGTCGCAACCCAGTCTGAAACCATTTCTGTTTTATCACAGGATCGAAGATCGCTTGTCTGTAGCAAAGTACAAAGGAGATGGCTCTTGTTGTGCGCTTAGTTATTCTTCTGATTAAGATAGTTTTTGAAAATTGAGTATTGCATGTTCTGTGACGATGCACACACATCTAATGTATTGGCACCACATCATCTAATGTATTAGCACCACAACGGCGGTAGGTTCCATGCTCATATGTTTGGTAAAAAAAACCTCTATAGAGCGATCTAGTTATGTTTTAATGCTTCTTTTGTTTAACAACATACCAGGACTCAAATTTTGTGTTCATCGAAAGTCACTTTAAGAATGGAAAAGAATCGATGTTTGTATGGTATTAATCGTCTATATTCTTCATGTACTCCTTGGAAAGCTTTGTTTCCATGATGAGTTTTTGTTCCTTTATGAGTGAGTATCCTGATTCCAGCAATGCTTCCACCGTTTGCTGTTTCACACCATTATTAGCATCATGATACAGACCTTCATATGATATTAAGTGGAAGTGGAACTTAAAGCTTGAAAATTTTATAAAAGAAACAGAGAGAGGGAGAGATCTCTGAAGCTGTAGTAACCGCATTTACCTCGGGAGGAATGAATTGAGGAATCTCTTGAGTCTTTTTACGCCTGAGAAGAGTTTTCCCTAGAGTCTCTATTCCTCCAGCTTCATTTACCCACTGTAACAACAACAGAGAGATTAGCCATTTCACTGCAGAGATCTTATCGATAACAACTGGTTGTTCATTGCTGAAGTTACCACCTTGAGGATAGATCTATCGTATGTACGTGACCTCAGAGCTCCATAGAAGTCAAGTGCTGTTCAAGGAGTAAGTTACAGTTTACACTAAAACTTTGTAATGCCTCATCAAGATCGACTGAAAAAATACCTTGATTTGGAAACTTATCAACAATGCTCACAACATCTTTCCGCGATATCCCATCTTTCTCATACATTCTGCTGACAATGTTTACGATATCTTCACGAGTTGGCTGCCTGTTTTTTTTAAACACCAAACACGTAAGCTTTATGTCAGAAAAGGTTCCACAGTTGCAGGAAACTGAAATGCAATCTGTGTATTGTTATTACCAGTAGAACTTCTCCATTCTTCCTTCACGGATCAGTGGAGCATAGAGCCTGGAGAAATCGTTCCCTGTGACAATAAGAGGAACTCTGTTTACAGTGTCAGCCTCTCTCCATTCTTGCCCTACACTTACCCGCGTAGGATTATCCGCAAGATTCATCAGAGTACCGACAACTATCTGGTTGTTCACTGTCATTTGTGTTTCCCCTAAACCGAGAGCAATAAACTCGGTTAAGATTCATCTCTTAGGAATAAAAGCAGATGAGTCAACATAGCTCAAAGTTATCTGAAATAGCCTTTTACCAAATCTACCAAGGCCAGCATCAATATCATTGATCATGAGAACACTCATTTTCCCCTGCATTACAGTTCATCATCGAAGTTCAAGCCAAATCCATATAGGATTAATATGTGTTGAAAAACAAAAAACAAAAATGATAAGAAAGCTCCTAACTTGATTCTGAATGACTTGTGAAGCTGTTCGATAACGGTCACGTATGAGTCTTCCCGGTTCCCCTGTTAGGAATATTAGAAAGATGAGTTCTTTCGATAGCACAATGGTCACTGAAAGCAACCAGGTACCAGCTCTATGGAAGAGTGAGAAAAGTTGGAGCAATCACCAGCTCTATCGGATTCCAACTCTCCCGCAGACATTATAACCGGTTCAACTCCCATGGTTTTGAATATAAGTTCAGTCTGAAACGTTTTGCCTTGTCCTTTACCTCCCCATATACCTAGGCAGCCAAAAAGAAACCGCAATGTTCAAGAGATGGTAGCGAGATTTCAAACACGGGATCTAAACAGAGAAGCAGGAGACATTCATCACCTAAGATCAATGGGATTTTTATATTAAGAGAGCTTGCAAGGTAGTTCTTCACAACGTGGCAGGCTGCAGAAAAAAATATGAATTCCTTTATCCCTCTAAATCTCCACCAAGGCTTAGTTCAATACAACTTACCAACTTTATCCTGTCCAAAAAAAAAAGAAGACACGAGACAACAACATATATAAGCAAGCTTAACAAGTCTGAAATTCATCAAAACACATTCCCACAATTCAAAGCTTTGAATTCAATTCTAAAAGCATCCAAACAAAGAGACAGACTACAAGAAAACGATTCGGAAATGAGTTTCATTTTGCTAAGGATATAAGTTCATGCTTGATTGATTCAGGTTACAAGAATGAAACAGTTACCATGAACGTTGGTGCTATGTAATAATCTCCTTGAAGATGTTCAAATGACCTCGTCGCCTTCTGGCGGTAATCAAACACAATATCAGCTGCAAAACATACACAAACTCTGTTAACACTCTCCAAGTTGATCAAAACATCGAGTAAAGATTTGTTCTTTTGAACATCTTCAAGAACATCAAGTAAAGATTTGTTCTTTTGGACTATAAAACCAAATTCCAAAGAGAGACTTAACAATCTTTTCCAAGGAAATCTCCGATGAATACGTCATCAATCATGCCGGATCGTGCTCCTACGGCTATGTTAACGTTATCTGACTCTGCTCCAAGCCTGTAGAGATAATCTTTTCCTTCAGAATCTTTTACTTCCCACGACGATTGCTCCGATAACTTCCGACGCTTTTCGCCACCGTCTTTACTGACGTCATCTCCGGCAGAGAGAGAGGAGGAGGAGGAGGAGGAGGGCTTGGAGCAAGCGATCGAAGAAGGTTTTCTAATGGAGATTAGAGTGTGAAATGTGGAAGATGATGAAGATTGTAGTGGTGGTGGAAACTTGAATCGCAGAGATATGTTTGGAAGCGCCATTAAAACCCCTCAAATCACAACACAACTAAAAGCGACATTTTTTTTAAGTAACTTAAATTTTTTATAATTTCCTCTCGAAGATAGGATTTTGAAGAAGAAGAAGAGCCATTAGTTCTAAAAGCCATTCTTGTGTTTCGTTGTCTAATAGTGGCTAATTCTGTGGTTCTTGAAGACAAACACTTGGTTCTCGTCCCACGTTCTATTTGTCTCCTTATAGGCCATGTACAATAGTTCCAACGCTCTTTTCTTTTTTATTTCTTACATTCCACGTCACCTTCTCTTTTTTCCACTTTACAATTTAACACTTATACAATTTTTTATCTTTACAATAGTTTTATTTAATAAAATTCAACACCATATCCCTACATTTTTTTTATTTTTTTATGTTTTCTAAATATATATTAATAAAAATTATTGATTAAAAATTAAATTAAATTAATTATTAGGATTTGGTATATTTTGAGATAAAATATAATTTAGTTTTAAAAATTAAAATTTATTAGGATTTTAGTAGTTAAAAAAGTTATTAGAAGAATTTTGGATATTAAAAAGACTAATGTTGGGATCCATTTTCCAAAAAAAAATGTTTAAAACTGTAAACAAGATTTTATTGAAAACTAATAAAAAATTATAATAATAATAATACGTTTTTATTTTGATATCCAAATCAAATAAAATAAATCTTTATTTATGGAACATAAAAAATAATAAATCCTGATAAAAAAATAAATTAATAAATTAATTTACTATCAAATAATACATCTCAAATAATTAGATCAAATAAAAATATCATAAATTTCAGCAACCAATCACTAAACAACATATGGTCCAATGAAATTTATTCTGCGTGTAGGACCATTCTAATCACTCGTGGGGTGACATGTGGCATTGATGGACCTTTTTTGTCACATAAATTTAACACCATAATTCAACACCTCCATTAAACCTATTCTAACAGTTTAATTTTTTTTTTTCAACATCCCATTGTGGGTAGTTTAGAGCTCTTGTAACTATTTGCATATACATTCCAATTAGTTACCATGAAATTAATAATTTTTTTGTTTGATGGGTTTTGGATAAAACTTGACACTAAGCACTACTATAAACAAAGCTTTAGTTAGTTAGTCCTTAGGAAGGTAATTAGCAAACAGATTAATGAACGTGCATAAACCTAAAACTCATTTTGTCTAACATAATCATCATCATCATTATTCATTATAATCGGTTACATGACCATATATATCCACTTAATTACACATATATATATATATCATCATATAGCACAATTTTTTTTAATGTTTTGCCCACTTACAACAATAGACGCAACAAAGATAACAATATAGAGTTTTCGATGAGATCGATCGAGATGACAAGAGACTGAACAATGTGGATCATGAGAACCAGTTAACGAGCTCGTCCACGTGGCTGCCAGCTGGAGGAGGAGGCACATCTTGCATCACTTTCTCTTGTCCCTTTGGATAGTATATTCCCGTGCCTTCATGTGGGACCCAACTACTTCCCGACGACGACGTCTCTCCGGCGCCGGAGAAACCTCTCATCGTCTTCATTTCCTCTCCGGCACCGGCACCATCCGTCTTCGCCGTCTCCCTCACTATATCGTGCGATGCACTCTTCTTGTGGATCGATTTCCTAAGCATCGGCCTATAATACATATGTAATTGCATGCGTAAATATAACACAAACACATAACAAAAATAATCATATGAATCAATATGCATCATCAATATTGAAATCAGCTTACTTGACGATCATGGTGTTCATTGTTTGTGCACCACGAGACGAAAATGTGGAAGTCGCCATTGTCAATCTCTTACAATAGTGTGTATGAATAATCGGATAAAATATACAATATGTGTGTATGGAAAGAGAGTTGCATTTATATATACACACAGGATAAAATGAAAATGGAATCTAAAACGAAAAATAAAATAATAATATAGAAAAATTGGAATGGAATGATGGAGAGGGATCATCCATATTCACATTTCCCAATGTAGATTTATCGTCAGACCCATGCCTCTTTCCCTCCACGTGGCATGATCCACGTCTTCTAATTTTGGATCATTCCTCTAGAGAAAGCATTTATATACGTATGCGTTACACATACACTGTTTCGGCCACTTGTGGCGTGATTCATGAACAAATGACCCAAAAGTTATTTATTGGGCCTTAATTTTATAGCCCGTTAAAGACTGGATACTCTTATACTTAAGCCCATATCTGGCCCATGTAAGACCCGGATATAGGGAAGTTAAATATGAGTAATTACCCGATGGGTATCTTAAACGTAGGAAAATTTTCAAACCTATTACCCTTCTCTTTTGGTTTAAAAAGATAAAAGTTCAAAACGGACGGGTACCCATTATACACAAGTTCAAACAGGGTTACCCATTATACACAAGTTCAAACAGGGTTACTCTATTAGATTTAGGTATCCATAAAATTTTAGAGAAAAAAAATCAATACTTTTAAAATAATTTTATAATGAAATATTTCAAATTTTATTTTTAGTTTAAAAAATTATTGATAAACGTTTTATTTATGTTATTCTTCTTAACAAAATTTCAACACATAAAAGTCAACAAAAAACCGTTTGTGCGATTTTGACGAAACAGTGCGATTGGTTTGGTGAATCCCAAATCTTCCATGTAGTTGTCGGGTTTGGGCCTCCGACGATAGTTCCGAACCATTGCCGACAATTACTTCTTCTGTGGCTTTCCTACTTCTCGAGATCTTCTCCCTTGCCGCGACAAAAGGTTTGGTCTCTTTCTTCCCACGGTATTGTTTGTTAGATTCATTAATGAATCAATACATGAACAATTTACGTGACGAGAGGTGTGGAGGATTTTCGAAGAGGTGTCAATTTCACATTGATGATCGAAGAGGTGTCGATTCCTTTGACAATTGGAACCGGGTTTGTTCTTATATTTTCTTCATGTCGATATGGTATAATCGTGTTGTCTCTTTTAGTAGAGTGTTTCATTCCGGTGATCTATTTCTTTGTCGGCGGAATTTCCGGTTATCAACCGGTGATTGTTCTCCTAACCCATGGTGTGGAGATATCATTTGGATTTTTGATCCCGGAATCATAGGTATAAACATTCTATTCGAAGGAATAAGGCAAATTTGGGATCAAATTGTAAGAAAAACAAAGTCAATTTTTTTAAAAATGATTATGATACGGAAGCTTTGGTATCTTAATGTCAATATTTCAGAATTAATGTCAGAAGCATCAGGTTTTGTCATGTGGCGTGCAATTTGGAGATTTAGCCAAGAGATGCTATCCACGCACACGATTCGAATGAGAGCAAGATCGAATACAAAGTAGGAAAATAATGGATTTATTGATCCGTTAGCGAATAAGGCTTGTCTATGGAAAACATCGTTAAATTCACTTCTTTTATGTATCTTTCTCAGTATATTGCGCATATATCTGTTTATGTAATAACTTGTTTTCTGAAAATTTTGTATATTGACTTTATAAACTCGATTTGAAATCAATGAAAATTTAGTCGAAAAAAACATTTTAGTTATGTTAATTCCGAAAATAATATTGGACTAATTATTTTAATATCAAAAACATGATTTTATGTTTTTTTGCCAAAAATATGATTTTATGATTCCGCCAAAATCTATTTTTCTATTAAAGACATAAAATCACAATTTTCTCTAACCCAAATTTTCTTTTTGCATTTTTGCGTTTGATATTCTTACAAAATATAAATTTTGTTTTTCCGTCAAAAACGTAAAATTTCATTTTTTTTTGCGTTTGTTATTCTAACAAAATATAAAATTTTATTTTTCCGTCAAAAACATAAAATTTCATTTCTTTTTCATTGAAAACGTAAAACTTTCTCGCTAAAACATAATATGGGCAATTGCAAAAATGTCACTTTTGGTGTGTACATTTGCAAGAAGGCCAGTTAGGAATGTCTATTTGCAAAAATATCACTAATTGTGAACTTTTAAAGCTTAAATCTTAAAATTATAAACCCTAAAAAATGTTTTGACTCCTAAAATCCCTTAAACCTTAAAATTAAACCCTAATACAACATAGTTAACCCAAACATAAATAATATAATGAATTTTTTTTTAAAAAAGTGGCATTTTTGCAAATTTTTTGAAAAACTGACACTTGAAAAGTGATATTTTTAAAATTTCTCAACATAATATCCCATTGTCCGTCAAAAACATAAATTCTCGTTTCCCGTGTTTCCCGTCAAAAACGTAATATCCCATTGTCCGTCAAAAACATAAATTTTTGTTTTTCGTGTTTTCCGCCAAAAAACGTAAAAAATTTCTGCCAAAACATAATATCTCATTATCCGTCAAAAACATAAATTTTTGTTTCCCATATTTTCAGCCAAAAACGTAAAATTTCCCGTCAAAAACGTAAAATTTTCTGCCAAAACGTAAAATTTTGTAAGTTACTAAATTTATGTCTAAAAAATTGTTCGATTTCTGTTGTATGGATTAGTAAAAAAATTGTTAAGTTTTTAGTAAGAAAATACAATGTCTAAAAAAATTCATTTTGATATATTTTTACACACCAATAAAAAAAATATGATATAAAAATACAAAAATGGGAAATTGGGTTGAATAACCCAAAAAAAAAATTCTAATTCAAAATCTAACCTATTACCCTAAATGTAATGGATATGATTAGGCCACGTCCACCAATTTTGATTAGTTACCTAATTATTAATATTTTTTTATTATTGAACAAATTAACCCTAAATTTTTTTTAAAAATAAAGTATTTTTTTTTTCTTTGGATTACCCTACTAATACATGATTTTTTCGGATTTTTCATTTCATGAGTTTTTCTTGTTTTGAGTTTGGATCGGATAGAATTTTTTTTTATCCGCGACAACATCTCTAGTCCAGATAAATATTATTTTATTCACTTAAATAAAAAAGAATTATAAAAAGGAAAAAAAATCTTAAACCCAAAAGAAGTCGTATATAAAAGCTATTAATAGTTGTTGTTGTGTGATGATTCTGTTCAGTTTTTTTTCATCGTTTGTTCCTATGTTGTAGTCTCCTTCTCACTTTCGCAGGTAATTTTCTTATTTCTTCTCTCATCTGTGTTTACTTTTAATTCTAGGGTTTATCTCCTCCTTTACTCGTTTTTTCCATCTCAAAGTCTCGTTTTTTATTCCATCTCTAAATTCGATGCGTCTATGAATTTCTTCTCTTTTTTCAGCGATCGTCGTTCTTCGTTCACCAATTCGAGAAATTTGTCTATTTTTTTCATAAAGTATTAATCTTTTCCGATAAAACAGCTGAAATTTCGATGAAATTTTAGACCTAGCGAGGGTTTTTGAGCTGTGTCTAAGTTAGGACCTCTCCTGTTTTTGTTGTCTGAAACTTTCTGCATAATTTTGTCTCGTATAGTCTGAGCTATGGGAACAGAATCTAAAGGAAGAGCATGGTTTGGTAAAATATACAACAAATTGGAAACGATACTTGTGGAGGTGGATACTTTTACTTCTCAGGTACACCTTTTCTCTCTGAGAATCAATATTGTTGTTGATTATCATATTTTAATCTTATCAAGTGAATGTTTTGGAGAGTATTAGAGAGATGAAGTGATGTTTTTTTTTTATATATATATATTTGGGCAGAACACGCTTTGTTTGAAATCAAGTGATCCTTCGGACTGGGAATCTGTAAGAAGTGAACCAGAGGAAGTCGCCGAAGACCGATTTTTTGGAACTTGTGATTTGCCGAGTTGTGAAAGTCCTTCTGAGCCACCATCAGTTCAGAATTTTGACATTTCAGGATATGTTCGGGTTGAGGAACGAGTTCAAGGAGATAGTTTAAACGAGAATTCGTCAGCTACCTCGTTGCCTGATGGAGAAATACTCGCTGGAGTTCCATTGCTCCAAGAGTATTGTAATGGTAATCTGACATCAGCTACTACTCTTGGTGATGAAGAACCAATAATTACC
This sequence comes from Arabis hirsuta, assembly GCA_964056655.1. NCBI lineage: Eukaryota > Viridiplantae > Streptophyta > Magnoliopsida > Brassicales > Brassicaceae > Arabis > Arabis hirsuta. The sequence goes on from OZ053304.1 coordinate 32,540,793, forward strand.
GATGAAGAGTCTCAGATCACAAACACTTTAACCCCTCAGAAATGTCCTGCTGGAGAGCCTTCGATTTTTCCAGGTGAGGAAAGCATAGAAGAAGATAGAGTTGAATCGTACAGGGATGATGTTTCGATAGATTCTCATTCTACTGAAATTTCTGTGGGAAGTTTTGAGACTGTAGTAGATTCTGAATCTACTCAGAGTTCTACGGATGATTCAGATCTAAATCCGATCGCCACAAAGATTCTAGATATACATGTTCAAGATAATGTGGCAATCATGAGATCCTCTAATGACGACGGTTGGTGCTTCACTTGTTCTCTTCTCGAGTTTTCTTAGTACTACTCATTTCTGGTTATGCTATTGTTTGCTAGAAGTTTTAGACCCTTTAATAAGCCTCTTCAAAAAAAAAAAATTTGTTTCTAACATGTGCAAGATTTTTTTTTATAAATTTTTGTAGGTAATTTAGATGCTGTGATCAATGGCAAATCTGATATTTCTCCATTGGATTCCAAAGCATTGCACAGCATGGAAGTTCGAGAAGACCCTTTGTTTGTTGACGACAATGCACTCTATGCAGTGCGTCTTAGGACCAAGAAACTCAGATCAGTCAAGGTTCCTTGCTTTCTCCCTCTTTCTCTTTGATATGTCTTTTGTGATAAACCTGAAACCTTGTTTCTTGGTAATGAATGCTTGCATCTTAGACTTTAAATTCGGCTTCCGTGATTATCAATTATTGCACCCCTTCCTCCAAAGTTTTTAGCATTACCCCAAACTGATCCATATGATTATCTCCTATTGCCTAACTGTACCTTTGCTATCATCATCAGAGAAAGATATTGGATGCTTTAACTTCGAAAAGAAGAAGAGAGAAGGACTATGAAGAGCTTTCAATTTGGTTCGGAGATGCGGATATGGGTTCTGATCTGGCCACTGGGAAGGATTCCAAACACTCCAAAAGCTCACAGGTACATGAACCAGAAGATTCGCCGTGGGAGCTATTGTGAGATATATACTCACATCATTTGTACAAGTTTTAACCCGGCATGTGTTTTTATCTCGAGTGAGACTCCTGTTGCTTTATTAGAACTTAAAAATGAGCTAATCTTCTCTGAGATGCAAGCCTTTTTGACAATAAAATAACCAAAATTTTATCATATCATTGCTTGCGTTCGTATGAAACTTCTATAAACTTCATGTTCTTGAGCTTGACACTCTCCCAAGAAAGAATCAGAAGGAATTTCGATGACTGCGTAGCAAATATGCGTAGAGAATCTCATTCCATGTATCAGGAACTCCTGGCAAACACCAGTGGATGCAATCTCCATAGTTTTTTGGATCAGCTCTCTGGTTTTTTGTCAAGAGCTTCCCTCTCCGTTCTCCATACACAGTTGTATGTCCATCTTTCCTATACTCTGAAAGTTGCGTAATGTTCAGGAATGTGACATTTTCTCCAACTTTGCTTAGAACTTCACCAACTATCTTCATGATTTCTTGATTTGATCCTGTGCCCCAATATGATTGGTTGTCTATTGGATATAACTCATCATAACAGGTTCCATCGCTCCCTGGATTCCACTCCCAGCTCCTGCCAAGACCACTCACTAAAATCACTCTCATTGTCTTTGGGAATTGAATAGGTTTACTCTAAAAGACTATCTATAACCTCTTATGTCTTTCAAATCTTATGTGTTTTGTGTTCTGAAGGAACATACCATAGATGAGTTGGAGACATACTCGTGAAGAAAACTCTTTGCTTTGCAGGATTGATCTTCGTCTCTAACCACTTGGCCCATGTTTCTATCGCCATTCTATAAGCAGTCGTCACATTGTATTCTCGGACTTCACTGGTATCTCCAAATCTGCATATGCATTACATATAAGTTTTCCTTCTAGACTCTCGAATGCAGGCAACTTCCAGTTTTGCTTATGTGTTATATAGCTTACGTTGCATTGATCTTAGGTTGATGCATCCACCATACATAGCTCTCAAAGACTAGAACATCGACACCTTCCCAACTCTTGCTATGTTTTTCAATGGCATCGAGGTTAACCAACCTTTTGTGTACTGTATGATTAGTTGCATGATCTGAAATCGATTCCACGATGAAAGGTGCCCAGTAATACTCGATGGATACATTGTATTCCTGATCAAATTGCATACACTTTTATATAAGAAACCATCTTTGCCTCTTTTACTAGGAATACGAGTTTTGTGTACCTCAGCTTTGAAGATCTTCATAGGAGGTATCCTGTGAAAGGACTTCTTCTTGTCAGGAATCACTGATTGCACCATACAGACCATCGACTCGAATGTGCTTCTCTGCACCGAGTCTCCTATGAACATCACGGTTTTGTCTCTCAACACGTCCAAGAGTTTCAGAGCATCAAACCTGAAACATCTCAGGGGTTTTAGACACTACTTAAGTTTGGATCTGAGAGCATGAATCAACAAATACAGATTCTTTCTCACCTAGGCAAGTCGCATGAGCTCGGTTGCCATCTCCAGTTTTGGTAATGAGAATCAGGCCGTCCGTTTCGTTGACATGTTGTTTGTTTGACCAAATAAGGACAGCTCTTCTCTGTATAAAGAGGGTAAGAGACATTGTCCCAAACCCATTGTCCTTCAAAGACATTGCAGCTCTCATCTAGCTGATCTTCCTTGGTAACAAACACTGCCTGTTTTTGTCTGAAGCCATAGAGCTTGAATATAGAACTCTCGTTGCTCTTGAGTTCATCAAGGATCCATCTCGCAGACCCTAGAACTAGAAAACTTAGAAGCACAACTTGGAAGATGGATTGGAAAATCCGCGAATCTGAAGAAGTTTGTATCGACATTTGAAACAGATTCAACGGAAGATTTGGAGAACTTCTTATTCTTCCTGTTGAGCTCATGAATCTATGTTGGGTGTTTGAAAGAATCGAATACCTTCACATACAAGCATAAAAAAATGACTTTGTTCCATGTAACCACCAGTTGGTGAACTTTCTACATTAGGTAGCATGTCTTTTTTGTTAATTGGTCTAAGATATTGATATGATAAAAGACACTAAAGAAACAATTATCCAAAGAAGGTCGCGGTTTCGGTTTAAGGACAAACTATTCTCCGATCTGGCTCAGCAAGACTGGTCACTGCGAAAAATCCAGTAATGGTCATAGGAGAGCAATTATGAACATAAGGCCAGAAAGCAATTAAGAAGTACAAAAACAAGCCTGTTCCATCGATGACAAGCCGAAACAAAACACTTGAAATGTTTTACTTTTCTGTACAGTTAACAAGAACCCTAATACAGAAACAATCCGATGTGAGGGAAGTTGGAAAAAAGGCAACCTAGCTTTGCTATTGAAAGAGATGCACAAAGTTTGAAATCGACAACACGATGGCTCCCGCCTATGCTAAATACTTTCAGAATCTTGGTTAGTTACCGGATCCATGCCCTGAGCTGTCACTGTCAGAATCTGCATAATGAAAGTGGAATGTGAGTAAATTGGTTTGGATATGTGATGCTGATGAGGGAGAGAAGGGTAAACCAGATTCAAAATGTACCACTAGAACACGAGCCTGAGCCACTACTAGAACTGTTAGAGCTACTTGATCCACCAGCATTTACTTCTTGCCGAACAGGAGATGCTACGTGACCTAAAATGTCAAAAACAAAATTTAAGTAGAGTTATTGCAGTGGGGCTAATATAGCAGAATTTAATACGATCTTATGAACTAAAATCTCACCTAATTCCGTAACTTTAGTCGATTCATGGCCAGTTACTAGAGTGCTCTGTGAACACGAAGAAACAGGATATCGTTAGACTCAATATCCCTTATATGGTAAAAGCGAGAGAAGTGAATAACAATTTGTTGTTTTCTCTCACCGGTTCTTGGACACTAGTGTGAATAGATTCTCTTTCTGATCCTAATCCATGTTCATCCTTTTTCTTGCTCGAGCTATCCTTATATTCGGTCACGAATCTGTAAAGCTCCCAAAGCGTTTCGAGATCAAGACTATCAATATCTAGCTCAATCTCATCGTCTTCTTGAGCGAGTTCTGGATTCCTCTTCTTTATAATCTGAACAACTGCCTCTAACTTATCAAAAGGTAAATCCTGAAGGTCTTCACTAAGTCTCCGCTTCTCATCAAACGTCAGGTCCCTGTTTCCAGAGGCCTCCTCTTCTTCAGGCTTATCGGGGACAACGGTTAGAACTTCAGGTTCCACTGGGTTTGTCATAGATTCCGCTCTCTCCAAAGTCCTATTTTCAACTACTGCAGGAGGAGGAGGAGGAGACGGGGAAGGTGTAGGAGCAGGTAATGGTAATGGTAATGGTAATGGTAACGGCTCTACATAAGGAGTGGTTGTTGAAACAGGAGGGTAAAAATCGACATCACGGGTTGGTTGTTGTCTCCTATTGAGAGACTCGTACTGTGTTTCAAGCGGCGACCATTTCTCTTCAAACATTTTCAACAAAGACTCAGCCATACGATGCACGTCATGGTCCTTAGGATTATACAACATTGCATTATTAAAAGTAAGTCTCACATCCTCAGCAAAATCCAAGGGTGACTTATACCAACTCTTGCTCAACTTAGTCTTCACTGTACCCAAATCCATAGGTTTCGTAACAATAGTATGATAATCATGTAAACCAAGACCATTCGCATCAACAGGAATGTTGAAAACCCATCCAAACTTATGCTTCATCAATTTCGTAAGCAAATTGTTGCAGTTCTTCAGAATCTGAACAGTACCTTTATCAGCAGCAGCTCCTTGTCCACTTTTCTTACCACCGTTTCCTGTTTTCAGCTTCTTGTTCGGTACTGGCCCAAAATCTCCGGCGATGTTGTTACCTCGTGGTTCGAGCCGTTTGAGCAAGCTCCTGACTTCGTCAAGCTCAGCTAGTAGTTTCCGCTTCAAGTTCTTAACTTCAAGCTTCGAAATTGAGCTCAGACTTATCTTCATCATCTGATGATTATCCTCCGACCCAAACGAGTTCGACGGAGACACTACCGGAATCGACCTCTCCTGTCTCGCCGCAATCGTGGGTTTCGATCGTTTTTGGCTTTTATTGCCACCATCGCTCCATTTATGCTTCGACTTCGGAACTCCACCACCAGCTATAGGACCAGACGCCATTGACAAATTTCTCCGAAACAGGAATTTAGGGTTTCTCAAGGGTTTTTACACACAGCTCCAATATTGAGGGAATCGAAGATCTCTGAGATATACAAAAAGAGATTCAGGATCCGATGTTCATGAACATTGACTGGTGTGATTTGCAACGACGAAACCCTAGGGAGAGAAGCAAAATTGTGAGTCGCTGCGTCGCGTATTCACCACGCGCTTAATCTCACGCGCCTGAAGAACCCGATAAATTAGGGGAATAACACATGTGTAAAGTGTAGCGGAGTAATAGCGTTTACGTGTCCCGGACCAAATAGCAAACCGGAACTAACCGAGAGTTAAAAAAAAAATAGATGTATTTCCGGTTTAGTCACAAATCATAGCTGATTAAAGAGAGATTTGACTTTAGGCCATGTGCAATTCCATTGAGAAAGATCCGAAGTTTAAGTAAAGAAATCAACATCAATAGTTGCAATCAAAATTCACAAAAACAAACCAAGAAAATGGCATTCAAGAATCACTCTGCAAGAACAACTCTTTCTTCCACTTCACTTAGATACACAACAATCATTACTTTAGCACTCCTCTTTACTTCTTCTTACTACATCTTCTTCTCACAGTTTGACTACTCTCCGGTGACTTATTCCCCGAATAATCCCTCGTTTGCCGGAGATCTTCGAGACTTAACATTCCCTTGGAACAAACTCTCCTTTGGACCAATCTCCAAGAAACTAAAACTCGCTGTCTTCTGCAAATCATGGCCCGTTGGTTCGATCCCTGGAGGAATGGAGCGTCACGCACACACACTCTACACTTCTCTTGCCTCAAGAGGTCACGAGATTCACGTCTTCACGGTTTCTTCCGACAAAAGTAACAATCGAGAAGAGTATTACAACAAAGGAGATCTTTATGTCTACTTTGCTCCAAACCAACACGGAGTACTTAACTGCACTCGAGCTTTCGAGATCTTCCATAGAATCAACGTTATAGATCATCCCTTCGATTATGTTCACACCGAGAGTGTTGCTCTGCCTCATTGGCGAGTTAAGATGGTTCCTAACGGCGAAGTGGCTGTAACGTGGCACGGAATCTGGTACGAGATTATACATTCCAAGATTTTCCAAGAGCTTTATTACTCGAATGATCATCATAGCTCTGATCTTGAACAAACGATGACTAGACTCGTCGATGAAATCAGATTCTTCCCGAGCTATAAACACCATATATGCATAAGCAATAGCGCGCGTGAGGTTCTTGTTAACATCTATCAGCTTCCTAAGAGAAATGTTCATGTTATAGTCAACGGTGTTGACCAGACAAAATTCGTGTATTCCCCTGAATCTGGAGCTAGATTCAAGGTGAAACACGGTGTTCCTGACGATGGTAATGGGACGGTTATTGTGATGGGTGTCTCTGGACGTTTGGTGAGAGACAAAGGACATCCACTTCTCTACGAAGCGTTTGCTTTGATCGCTAAAACTCACCCGCGAGTCTATCTACTTGTGGCTGGATCTGGTCCTTGGGGAAAAAGATACGCGGAATTAGGTGAAAACGTTAGGGTTTTAGGAGCTTTAGAGCCAGAAGAGCTCTTTGGTTTCTACAATGCATTAGATGTGTTTGTGAATCCGACGTTAAGACCACAAGGGCTTGATTTGACGATCATTGAGGCAATGCAGTGTGGGAAACCGGTCGTGACGCCGAATTATCCGAGCATTGTTGGGACAGTGGTTGTTGATGAACTTTTTGGGTACACGTTTTCTCCAAACGTGAGATCTCTTGTTGAGACATTGGATTCTGTTGTAAGAGATGGGTCTAGGGTTTTGGAGATGAAGGGAAATGCTTGTAAGAATTACGCTCTTTCGATGTTTACAGCGACTCAAATGGCCTCGGCTTATGAGAGATTCTTTATGTGTATGAAGAATGAGAGGTATTGTAAGTACCCTCTTCCTATAGATAATTGAATATCTTTCAATAGTTTTTGTAAGTTACTTTGAATCTTTTCTTTTGTAACAAGTTACTTGATCTCTTATCTTACAATACAGTTTGATATTATTCATTCATTCACACATAGTCAAGCTCAAGCTTGGGACTAACTTGTAAGTTTTCTGGATTTGTAACAAAAATATAAAGAGAAAATGAGAAATTTGAGACATGGGTTTGGTAGAGAGCAACTCAAGGTTTTGATATGTGAAAGAAAGATATAAAATTGAAGATTTGTAGACGTTGACTTCGAGCTTAAAAAGTATAATTTAATTAATTTCCTTATAACAAGATCTCTATATTTCCCCTGTTTTTTTATAAACTTCAATCACTATCTTTCTTTTCTCTCTCTTTTTTGTTTTTTTGGTGGAAGATGAGGAGAAAGTAGTATATACTTTTCAAACAAATTTTACTTCTTTTTATCTACACGAGCCATTAGAGAATATAAACAGGATAAATTAAATTAATTCAATCCCCCTTTTCACACTAATTCTTTAACCTTTCTTGTTATGTACTTTATATGCAAATTCCTCCCTACTATACTAGTACTACTATATAGAATGTATAAGGTACGTAGAGCATGCCCAATTCATAAAATGTGTAACGAACCGTTGCATCAATTTATTATGGTTAAAACCAAACAAACAAACAAGCTAAATACAAAACGGATCGATATGTTTTTGCGTCTAAACCGATCGGTTTATGCAAACCGGTTATCGATGAAGGAAAAAAAATACACTTTTCAAATTTAAAATGTACGAGAGTAAGTACTCAGTGATGACGAGGATCGGGACCTCCAGGACTAAGTCTCATGGACTCATTAAAACCACTCTCCATGAGCTTTTCCATATTAGCTTCCAAGACTTTCTCTGCTTCTCTCATCATACGCCCTCGTTTAATCCCGTCTGCGTTTGGAAACAGCGGTCGAGACGCTGATAAACGCGATAAAGAAACGCAGATCAAGAGCAAACATAGCCAGAATTTCAACTTTGCCATGCTATGTGCTAGTGACTAATGAGCTATAGTGACTAATGATTTCGATATGGAAGGTGTTATTTATGTAAAATGGTATAATATGGTAGTGTGTGTGTTTTCATCACATGGTTGGGACATTTATATAGAGAATGGCATTGGGATCATGAATCTCATTGAAATGATAATATTTTGCTGAATATTATAAAAATTGATGAGGCGGTCGTAAAAGCCAATTTTACCATTGACGAGTTTCCAACTCTGCAAAGTGCTCTCACATGCACTTCCAATACATATATATTCTTTTTGTCAACATATAATGATATAAAATACATTAAAGTATGCTATATATATGTGTGTGTGATAAGTAAAAATAATACAATGTACGAAGACTTTTTTTTATAATGCGAATGATTTCATTACTAGAATTGTAAATTTATTTATAGTTTTATAATATACAAAATTAGGTACCGTTTTAAAACGTGGATAAATACATTAAAAATTAAATGAAATAAATATTTAAATTTTATTAATTAATAATCCGTTAGATTTTAAAATACTATTCAAACGTGAATCCTAAAACTAGAAAAAATTAATTTATGATCATAATTCTCATGTTCTAATCCATATTATACATATACAAAAATATATAGAATTGGAATTTAAATCTTATTCTTAATAACAAAGAAAAATATATATTTTTACTCATTATAAATATTTATGAATTATGTGATAAAAACATAAAAAATATTTAAAATATTATATATTTAAATTAGAAAATAATAAATTTTGTGTTAATAACCTCATAAAAATTGTAAATAATGTTGTGAACCATCACATAAATATATAATTGATAATTATATTTCATTAATGTCATCGTTTTATTTTTCATACAGATTCATACTCGCTAGATCTTATACACTATTAACTTAATAGTAAATATAATATTATTAATTTTTCATATAAATTTTCAATATATACAACATTCTTGTTTCTAACACCGGAAAAAACTAATAGCGTTATAGATTAAAGATTTACATTTTCATAGCGATATTCTATAATTCTATATTAATAAAAATAGGTATGCTTATAGATTTTTGTTTTAATTATATTTTTACATGGTCATATATCTCTTAAACTTTTAAGATGAGGTTTATGTAACTTTCTAAATTTTTCTCCAACTTACGTACGTTATTTATTTATTGTTCATCTTTTTATTTATTTTAAATAAACTTTTTTGTATGTATTATTTTTTTTGTTGGTTCATCTTTTTATATTTTATTTTAATTTTTATTTTTTAACTAATATAAATTATTATAAATTTTATTTTTTATTATTTCGTTCATAACTTAACAATTATTTTATTCATTTTTTATTTTAAATTTATAACATATATCATAATTTAATGAATTAGAATTTTATTTATATATCACATTCTCATCATTTATATCTTTTTTTATATAATAGATGGCCAAAAAGTAAATTTTTAAGAACAAAATAAAACTGCGAAGATGACATGTGTAATTAACATTAAGGTGCATTTGAATGATAATAAGCCAACTAAACTAGTTCATAATATAAAAAGGCGAAAATGGGGGACAAATGTGAATGGGCTCAATATTTTAAAAATTATCGTAGGAAGAGTCAATAAAATCTACGTGGCAAACTTTTGCCGCCTTATTTTTGATTTAGCCTTTTGCTAACCTTTTGCTTAGTTGACCATATATCGACTGAATTTACGTTTGCTTAGTTGGCAAACGTAAATCCGAAGTAAAGGATCTATAGATTACTTTTTTGTATTGAATTATGATTATATCGACTGAAAATAACAGATGAAATAATATAACAAGATAAATATTGTTATTAACAACGAAAAGCAACCATGAATATATATACTCTCTACATATACATTGAAAATAGAAATAAAGATCAAAAGTAGAGAATATTCATGAGTTGAGGTCCAAATCAAATCACTATCTTTCTCTTTTTTTCTTTAAAACTAAATACAGAGAGTAGGACAAAGTTAATCACTCTATTATATTTTGGTTAATAACAAGTTGAAGACTCTTTTAATATATAAATTTGATTAGCGGAAATGATTTTGGATTTTGTGGATATAAATGTTGCAGTTTAGTTTATAGAGTAAGTGAAGCACCAATTCGAAGCTTGAAGAAAAAGTGAATAAAACACTAACTCCAACCCAACAATTAAAGAGTGCAAGTATAGACAGAATACCTAATTTTTTAGATAACAGGGGATCTAGAAAAAATATATATGCTAGATTGAATATACGAGAATCTTAGATTGTAGCTGAGATACGATTTGTGTAGATACTAGTTTAGATTCTCAAAATCCTCTATGTAATGTTTAATTTGATTGAGTAATGATTTGATGATAGACTAATGATTTTTCTTTTTTTTGTCAATATGTATTTAGATGATGACTACATATCATGTCAGATTTAACATAGGTTTCAATACGTCTCTATCTACAAGGCTATATGGCCGAAAGCAATGTGTAAAGGTTTTGTTTGTTCTTCATTGGTTAAACATTTAGTGCGAACAAGTTCATATATATCAGAATGATTACACGACAAAAAAGAAAGTCGTGTACTCGTGTTCCTTTCGCAAGACAATTCGCACACATTGTTACATCGTGGAATCAAACGAACGAAGAAATCAAAGAACTTTTCCTTAAAACTCTGAAGAGAAAACTGGTCAATCTTCAATTGTGTCAAGCGCCTTCAACAACTCTGAGCAATTTGTCTCAAATATAACATTTATAACATTCTCAGCAATAACTTCTTTCATAGTCTAAATCAAAGCTTCTAGTTGGACAATTTCTAAAACTGATCGACCGTTTACATTTCTTTCCAACAAAACGTATTTTACGAAGTTTAAATTCGGGTGATCACATGTATTCTATGTCATGGTAAAACACTAAGCATCATTGCTTATTTATTTATTTATTTAAATTCGGGTGATAACATATATTCTATGTCATGGTAAAACACTAAGCATCATTGCTTATTTATTTGACCACTTCAGCCTATTTAGATTTAAATGATTTATTATTGCTATTTTGATATGGGTTTGGTCAAATTATACAAAGTATTAGTTGACTTATAACAAACACATGCTTAAAAATTTGGGAAATTTGGAAAATTGCCCCATATTGAAAATGATTTTGTCCCAATACACCTTTCTCATTTTTTGTCAATTTTTACCTAAATTGCCCTTAAAAAAATAAAAATAAATAGAAAAAAACAGTTTTTAAATTTTTTAAAAATACTATCATTACAAGAACGTAAAAGATAGACATTTCTATGTATTCACATATTTTTAAAGTTTACAAAAAAGCTAAAAAAATATATTATATTTATCTTCTACGCCTTCCAAAATGTACGTTCTACCGCTAGTAGCTCTACGAACCCGTAGATTGTCGGTTCTGCCTAACTTATTAGTATCTACGGAGAAGTAGAAAATATGTTCTACTGAATGGTCTGTCATCTACGGCTACGCAGAATGTGTCTTCCACCGTTTCCAATATCATCTACCGTTTCTAGAATATACATTCTACCGTTTTGTCTAGCATCTACCGTTTCTAGAATATACATTCTACCGTATTGTCTATCATCTACCGTTTCTAGAATGTACATTCTACTAAGTTAGGTTTTCAATTTCCTTAAATCTAGGAACTTATTGAAGTGAATATTTGGTTTTAAAATCTAGATTGATCTGGCGACTTCTTCTTCCTCGTTCGCGACTTCTCCTTCTTCTTGAGGACAACTTTTTCTTCTTTTGATTATGTTGCATGTTTATGTCACATGTGGTGAATGGATATCATGCTCCAGTAAAGGATGGAGATTTCTGGCTGACGAAGGAAAAGGAGGTAGGTTACTTTCTTTGGAATCTACAACTACTCTTAAGGAGCTTAAAGCTATGGTTTTAGAGGATTATGGAATCGAGCAAACTGATACGATCGAGTGCAGTTATTTACCTGGGGATTTGATCAACAATTTAGGATCTCCTCCAGTTTTCTTATCTAGTGATCGTCAAGTAAAAAATTTTTGTTGGCTACTTAAGGAAGAAATCTTCGATACAGTTGTGTGTGTCTTTTAAACCTATATTTGACTTTGATTTGAATCAAGAGCCCACGAAATCAGAAAACTTAGAAGGTGTTATGCTTAAAATCGAGGACCCGACTCATGTTAAGCTTAATGTTGACAAACGCTTACTCCATCCTTCTCAGATTCATGTTGATGTTGGTGATGATAGCGAGGATGACTTAATGTCTGAAAATATAGAACAAGGGAGTGAGAAGATGGTACGACCTTCAGCAGAGAATGTTGTCAAGAAGGGTCAACGTTTTGAAAGCAAAAGGGCTTTGAAGTCAACAATTGAAATTTGTGCAATGAAGTACAACTTCGACTATAAGGTCCTTAAATCAGATACTACAAAGTGGACTATACGCTGCACAAGTAACGGATGCAATTGGAGTCTTCTGCAACGTGTTTGACAGGGTCTACGTATTTCATTGTCAGCAAGTATGTTTCAGAACATACTTGTGCTCCTTCAAGCAAAACAAAAGGTGGAAAGACAGCTTCTGCAAAAACAATCGGCAGGTTGATTATGCATAAGTATGAGGGGGTGAAAGAAGGACCTAAACCACATGATGTGATCCAGATTATGCGTACTGAACATGGAGTCGAGTTGAATTACTCTTTAGCATGGGATGCACGTGAGTATGTAGTTAACGCGATTAGAGGCATACCGGAGAAAAGTTATGGTAAAATTCCAAAGTACTTGTACATGCTCAAAGCAGCAAACCCGGGTACGCATTACCATTATGAAACAGATTTCCATGGAAGATTTAAGTATCTATTTATCTCTTTCGGTCAATCTGTAAGGGGGTTCTACAAATCCATTCGGAGAGTTGTTGTTGATGGTACGTTTTTGAAGAATAAATTCAAAGGAGTTTTACTAGTTGCTACCGCTTTAGATGGTAACTCTAACTTGTACCCAATTGCATTCGGGGTTGTTGATTCAGAGAACGATCGCTCATGGGAGTGGTTTTTGAGGCAGCTAAACGTTGTTATTGCAGATGAGCATGGGTTGGCTTTTGTGTCAGATAGACATTCTTCAATTGTGAAAGCAGTAGAGAAAGTTTACCAGCAAGCTACACATGGAATTTGCATTCACCATTTCCTGAATAATGTGGTTACATCTTTTCACGGAAAAGGTGTGGCACCTTTGGTTGCAGAGGCTTCCAGAGTATATAGACCACCTGATTTTGAGAACAAGTTCACTGAGATTTGCAATATTAGTCCAGGCATTGGAAAATATCTAATCGACGCTGACGTGAGAAAATGGGCTTGTTGTCTATTTCCAGGATTCAGGTATGACATTAGGACCACAAACCCTGCTGAATCGATCAATGCTGCATTACGATCACCTAGAGAGTATCCAGTAATTCCTTTGTTGGATAGCATTAGAGAAATGTTAACCCGATGGTTTCATAAGCGTAGAAACTTAAGCTCAAATCATAAGCATCCTTTAACCATTGCAGTTGAGAAAAAGATTGACAGAAGGATTGAGAAGGGTAAAACATTCATGGTTTACAAGATTAATGACAATAGATTTATTGTCAAAGGCGACTCCTACGACTGCATTGTTGATTTGCAGGCGAGAACGTGTTCATGTGGAAAGTATGACTTGATAAAAATTCCGTGCAGACATGCCATAAAAGCAGGATTATCTGTTGGAAGAGAGACACATTCACTCACCGATCATAAATATACGACCGTCGCATGGAGAGCATCTTATGAGGAATGCATTAATCCTGTATATGTTCCTGAGGATGCATGGCGTGTCCCAGCCGAAGTTGAAGCTGTCCAGGTTTTACCACTGGAAACACGAAGAGCTGCGGGAAGATGCAGGAAACGAAGATTCGAAAGTGCTGAAGATAAGATACGATCGTCACAAGGATCGAAAGGGTTGAAGAAGCATAAGTGCAGTCGTTGTCATATTACCGGTCACAACAGAGCAACATGTGATATGGCAATATAAAGATTGTTTCATTTATGTTTTACAAACTTCTTATTTATGTTTAAGTTGTCTGCAAGCTTTGGTTTTTACATCACTATAATTTTTCCTTGTGTCTTTTGTTTTGAGAACTTGTTTTGTTTCTTATATTTGTTTCTTGCTTTTTGGTCTCGAGCCAGTTTCATATACTCTTTTGTTTCTTTAAGGGTTAATGATATGTTTTGGGTACTGCACCGTAAGTGTTTAAATCACAGTATATAACTAAACGAAGTCTTTATGTGTTTAACTCACAGGAACTTCAGTTGTTTTAGATTATATACATCATTCTTGTATTGTGAATTACTTTTTTTCCTCTGTACACATGGATTCATCTTCACAGCTCTCCTGTTATGATTAAATGTCGCCATTTTTGGGGTTTTGTAAATGTTTAGAATTCCAGAACAGATCGATCGATCTTAACCAAGGATCGATCGATCCAGTCAGTGATCAGATGTTAAAAACATCGGGTCATTAGAGGATCGACCTGAACACTCTTTGCAATCGGATCGATCGATCCCACTTCTTGATCGATCGATCTGCCATCCATCATCTTGATCGATCCCACTTACATATTCTTCCCTCCCTTTTTCATTGTATTTTATTTTTAATTTCATAGTTTAATACTTACATGACTATGATTTTTTCTTGTGTCTTTAGTTTTAAATACTTACCCAACGTGCAATTGAAATTAATATTTTTTTCAGATGTCTAGGCTTACCAGCCATCACATTTTTTATGTTTATGCTTCATTACAATGCGGAGTAAATGCTAATTCAATTGAAAAAATACTGCAATCAACGGTCCTCGGAGCTCGCGCTGCGACTCTCTCCTACTGCTCTCTGACGTCTACCAAGGCGTCGGTCGCTAGTCTCATCATCTTCATCGGAATTTCTGTGTCCAGCAACACTAGGATCAGCTATAGGGGCATCGTCTCCTCCCCGAGTCTCTGTAGTGCGAGGGCGAAAACAAGAAGATGGGGACGGGCAACTGAGCTTAGACAGCGCGTTCCACATCGTCCTCAACATCGAATGTTGAGCCCGCTGAGAAGTCTCTATCCACTGCCAACGAGCTGAATCTGGTCCATCATGAGGGAAAGAGGGAAGATCATACTGACCATCGTAAGCAGGGAGGAGTGGTTCAAATGAAGCAGGTGCTCGTGGAGAAAAATCGACTCTCTCCTCCTCGAACTGTGAAACTGGTCGTCCTGAGGGTCCACCACGACGCCTAACAGATGGCGGATCTGGAAGGTAAAACTGAGGATCCAAATAGAACTCCAGGTTGTCTCTGGATATGGGAGATGTAAAAGCAGGGAGAGGAAGTTGGCAGCGTCGGAGAACTAGCGAGCGATCGTAGAACTTATACTTGAACCCTGCATCACAAATGTTGTTGTTACTAAGAAACCTCTCATCGTAGTATTCAACCTTGCTTACACACTGCGGAGAAGTGAGGTCAATGCCATGAAATCGGAAGATGGGTGTCAAGAGACTGCCAACACCCTCTAGCTTGGCCTTCTAGATAGTGTTAAGACCCCGAGTCTTCTTGGTAACCAACATGGCAGCAAAAACCGCTCCCAAATTCGTGGTAAGCTCTGCAGGAACCTCTCTACCATAGATGTCATCAGGAGAAGGAAGTCCATAGTGTATCATCAGCAGCTCAGCTACACTGAGAGAACCTGTCTCCTCCTTCGCATTGAAAGAATGCCCAAGGATTTTGGCGAGAACCCGAATCACTGGATTCCTGATCAAACTCAGTTTCGCCTTTCGAGAATTGGCACTACAAAATTGTCCTGAACCAATCAAACTCCACAACTCATCGGCCAAGTGAAAATGAGGGAATTTGCAGCTTGGTATGGTCCTGTCAAATCCATAGAGATCACACAAATCTGGTATGGAAATTTCATAGAGAACCCCACTAGAAAGGTAGGAGAGGATTCCCTCATCTGCTTGGTGCAAAGAAATATCCTCAAACCTGAGCTCCACGGAGGCAAGAAACTGACGAACCAAATCCGGATAAAGAGGATACGTCTTATACGCCAAAGTCCCTAGTCCCATCCTCGTTAACATGGATCGCACATCCTCCGCAATACCCATTTTCTGCAATGTCCTTGGGCATATAAATCGGGTAGGAACCATAGAGACCTGCCGCAAACCATTGTAGAACAGACTATTAAACGCATCCCATGCATGACCAGGCTTGCGGTTAGAGTACCGTGAATGTTTCTGCACCACACTCATGGTAGTATGAGGAATCTCCTGAACAATTGCAGACGTAGGGAAAACGGTACCCTCACTGCGAGGCCAAGGTGCGCTAGTATGCTGGACTGCTTGATCATGTTCCATCTCATCATGCGTAGGATTCGACGATGTTGCGACTCCTTTTCCTTTTTCCCGTGAGCTCCTTTTGGAATGCTGTCGTGTAGGCTGTACAGGTTGTCGGTGAGGGCCAACCTGTTCGTTTGACTTACCCATATCTTGCAAAATCAAAACAAAACCATGTCGATCACAATTTCTCAAGCATAGAAAATAAGGGATTTTGAACAATATAAGCATGAGAACATGAATGTATAGCAATAGCATCTATAAATTAAGTACATTGTTCTCTAATCATGCCTAAATTTCGACAAAACATATGGCAAATCCGTTTTTTTTTTTTTTTGAATCCTAATTCTAATACTCAAATCAACGAATTCGAGGCATGGGTAAGTCGGAAATCACTCTAGGAGAGCATATCAAGCTACCAAATCACCTAAATCGACCTATTCAAACCCAAATTGCACCAATTTTACCAAGAATGTCGAACTGAAAAAGGGGATTTCAGAACACATACCTTCGCAGATCGAGTGAGAGGTTGCTAGAATCAGAGAGAGGAGGAAAAACCGAGTGGAATGCACCCAAAAATCACTTAAATCCGTCAAGTTTTGAAGAAGTTAGGGTTTGAATAAATTTTGAGCTCAAAACCTTTGAATATCGAAGGGAGAAGGAAGAGAAACCGAGTTTGATCTTACCGAAGGAGTGAAATCAGTTTCGAAATATGTATAAATCGGTTCAATTTTATTAAAATTAAACCAAAATAAACCGAGGAAATCGAATTGGATACTTACCTGGGTTGGCGGATCGATCGATCTTAACATAGGATCGATCGATCCTATTGCGACGACTGGGCAGGTCGATCCTCACATGACCCGATACTTTGTTGCAAATTGATCGCAGTAGTGATTTTCAGATGCTTGTTGTTTCCAGGTGCTTGCACTTTGTGTACAATACGTGGAATGATGGTTGCAAATGGTTCCACATCCTTTGCATGCTTTCCGTTACCACAATCAAATACGTGAATTGCTCTCTGTTTGAAGCTGATACACAACGAGATCCAATGGTTAGAATTGACATTGACTGGAACGTAAAGACGATCCACGTCAACATCCCAAAGTCTTCCTGTCTTTCCATGAGCTGGAAGATCACCTTTGCCGAAAGCTAAGAGCAAAGTACTCAATTTGAATGCTTTCTTCTCAGCCAAAAATTTGCGGTAAGCAGCTTTTATGTGGGAACTAAATGAGCAGGTCATGAAACCAACACGATCTGGTTTCCAACGTCGCAAAGATGTCTTCTCCCGGAATAAGAACATAACTGCGTCTACTTCCTGAACAAAAAGCTTAAAAATTAGTAACATATGTTTACTAATCATACGTGAATTATAACATAATCTAACACGTATATCATACCGGAGTGTGTAGCCATGATGTTGAGCTAATAATCCGGGTTAATACTTCTAAAGTTAAAGCTAGTGGACCGACATGTAGTTCCTTCAATCTATTAAACCATTAAGTATTTAGTACGTAGGTATACAATAAACTGTATGCGGTTATTCGGTAAGTAAAAATTGAAGAGAAACACATTAATAGACTTACTCGAAAGCCATGGACCAATCTTGCATTTCTTTAAATTCTTCTTCTTCATGGAAAACTAATGTGGCATCTGCAGCATTTCGGGACATGTTCTCCAATTATTTTGGAGTTAATTATCGAAGCCAACTACGAGTATGCGGTTCGACACTTTCTTTCTTGACGGAAGGAAAAGAAGATAGTGGACTTAACCAATCAATATCATCTTCCATCTTTGCTTTTGAAGACTGAGATGGATCGAAACCATGGACTACTGAAGCTTGAGATAGTCGTCCCAATGTTTTTTGGAGGTACTCCTGTGTACCTAATTCGAGCTCCATGTTGCAAGTCTGAGTTAAAGCTACGTCATGTAAACCATCAAAAGAAAATTTACAGTCTACTCCATCTTTATTATCATCCTGTTAGACGATAAACAAAAGTGAAAGAGTTAGGAAACCAAAGAAAGCACATTATACAACATATGTTTACATTCACATAGAGTTAAACACAATATAAATTACATTCAAAATTATGTGACTAACATACTGTCATAAAACATATGTTTACATTTAACAGGTTACAACATAATAGATATATAGACAACATTACCGACTGATACAATACAAAAGTGATCAAGAGTTAGAGTTTCTTTTTTTGGGTTACCTTTCTCGCTTCTTGCGGTTGCTTCTCCACATTGACAGTTGTCGCTGTTGTGACGGTAGATCGTTGTCCACTGCTTATTGCTACTGTAGCTTCAGAGACTGCATCTTTGAGGATCGTAAACTCACTTTCCATATTGGCAAATCGGAGATTGATGTCCTTCTCCATCTTCTCAACCTTCTTCGACATTGAAGTGAACGAAGATTCAAACAAACCAGTAATAAAAGACTTCAAGTCTTCATTCACACCTACACTTTTTCCCGCTGACCGTTGGCATAACAATTTCTGCTTCCGTTCCTCTACACCAGGATCAGAAAACTTCTTCTTAGCCCTCCTCGAAGTCGAGGCAGAGCTGTCATCTGCCTTCGGAGTACTAACATCAGCAACCGCATCTGCAATATCATTCTCTATGTCCACTTCATGTGCAACATGCTTCTGATTCGGTGGTTTAACTTCCCAGATGTGGTCACTCCAATCTTTTTCATCTTTAATGAGAGAAATTATATTGTCAACTCTTTCATCTCTCATTTCGCTCGTCCTTGTAAACTGAACATGCTTGATTACGTCAACATTCCCAGTAGACGAGATAAAAGGATACAAAATAGCCTGTAAAAAAGTGATTATAATCAAAGTTAGTGTCGAACTGATGGAGAAAGTTACACCAAAACCAGCTTACTACTTAGTGTCCTAAAAAGAAGAAAATTACACAAGAAATAGCAAGTTCACTTACTTCTGATCCAAATGAAGACTCTAGCTGGTTGATTCGTGGATATGAAATCTTTGAAGCTCCTATCCAATTTGAACATCTGGGAAATACAATGTCATCCTTATTCAGTTTCTGGCCCAACATATCTCCCATGTCGGGAATAGCTTCCATTATCCAAATCTGAAATGCAAAAGAGAAACCATGCAAAGGGTAGCTAATCGGCCGCGTCAATTTCTCCCTAGCAGTCTTCATCGCCTTAAGAAACTGATCAAATGATTCAAGACCCCACGGATAAGTTCGTAGCTTGCCAAAATCCATAACCAATTTGATGTAAGTGTGTGGCATAACAGCCTTCTCATCCATTGGACATAGCAATCCACCAATAACACACAAATACACCAAACGCAATCTATCAACACGCTTCCAATTCTTAGCATCCAGAATGTGCACCTTCCTTATGTCCTGAATGCAAATGCTTCTACCCTCTGCATTTAGCAGTTTACTCCAAAAACCCTCATCATCTACCCATTCATCAATGTTGCAATTGTCCTCTTTCTCGATCTTGAGGCCAGTCACGGCATGGAACTCTTGCAAAGAGAATCTCATAGGCCTCCTAGAAAACACAAACCATAACTCATGCAATTTAGATGTTTCTAGCTACTTACACATCATGCTGTGTATCACTTTCCCCGAGTATCCTAGACCATTATCATGGATTGCCATGATATGAAAGAAAAGAGGATCTGCCTTCACGTCATCGTAATCCGTTGGCAACATCTCCTTCACTAGCTCAAGAATCGACATCCTGCAGCTGTTGTTGATCTTTCTAACTTCCGGTTCATGCCCTTCTCTAAAAATCTTTTTAGGCAACTCTAAATCCATACCTTCAATGAATTAAACAATGAAAATTATCAAAAGTTGGATACGTGATTAATATTTGTAATTATTATCAAAGTATTATGAACACATTCAAATAGAATTAAGCAACAAAAGAAATTACAATATATACAAAACAAAGAATTAAGCAACAAAACAAAAAAATTACAAATAAGGAACATTGAAAGCAACACGTAAAAATTAATATAATAAACGAAATATGAAAACAAGTAAGAAACAATGAACCATTTAACGACCATTTGGAAACATATAGAATAAAACCCTTTAGTTTTGCTGATTGGTCTCAGTCTAGTTAAGCATTAGAACACGAATGTAAACGCCATAGCATGTATAAATTAAGTACAATGTTCTCTAATCATGCCTAAATTGCAACAAAACATATGGCAAATCCGTTTTTGAAGAACTCGCCATAGTTTTTGAAGGTCAAATTCTAATACTCAAATCAACGAGTTCAAGGCATGGGTTTAGTCGGAAATCACTCTAGGAATGCATATCAAATCACGAAATCACCTAATTCGACACATTCAAACCCCAAATTCACCAATTTCTCCAAGAATGTCGAACTGAAAAAGTGGGTTTAGAAGCACATACCTTTGCAGATCGAGTGAGAGGATGCTGGAATCAGAAAGAGGAGGAAAATTCGAGTGGGATGCACTCAAAAATCGCTCAAATCCGTCAAGTATTGCAAAAGTTATGGGTTTAAGAAATTTTGAACTCAAAAACCTTGAATGTCGAAAGAGGAGAAGGAAGAAACCGATTTTTGATTATTAAGAACAGATGGTCTCGATCAGGTTTATTATAAATTCAGTTTTATTTTAGGGAAATTAAACCGATGTAAACCGACTAAATCAAACCGAAAAACTCACCTGGGAGTCGGATCGATCGATCTAAACGTAGATCGATCGATCCTAGTGCACCGAGTGATCAGGTCGATCCTCACATGACCCGATACTTTATCAAAAACTGGATCGATCGATCTGGTTGGGGATCGATCGATCCAGTTTTTGATAAACCTTGAATGAGACATAATTAAAGGGTAAAAACGAGTTTAAACATAATTAAAGCCTAATGGGACAAAACTATAAAATTTTAAGTGTATTGGGACAAAGTTATATTTGAGGTGGGGCAATTTTCCAAATATCCCTAAAAATTTCTCGTCATCTTTTATGATTTTTCAATCACAAACGATGATCTAATTCCTTGTAACAATTGAAAAGACAATGAATAACTTCATTTTGTCCACAATATACTGAATTTATGATGAACGATTTTTATTTACATCACGCTAAAAGTTTCGATAAATTTGATTTCATTACTTTGTATTATTTGTATTTTTTGAAAATCGAATTCTAAACCTAGTGTAGAAATACTAATAAATTTTTGATCAACTATTGGATTAAAAGCTTCTACGAGTAAAAATAATTGTTTAGAGCAAAAGCAAAAAACATATAAATGTAGAATTTTGCGTGTGATACATTACAAATACTCAACTAGTAAAATAATTAAAAAGAAATCGAAATGAGAGGTTTTAATAAATAAAAGCACTAGTAAAGTGTAGTCGGTCCTCTCGAGGAATAAGGTTACCAAGGTATGACTATTAACTAACTACCTTCCACCGTGGTCCTCACTCCTCTGGTCGGCACTTTCTTGCATAACGCACTCCAACTCAACTTATTCTACTATCCAACTTTTTCTTCCATTCAACTCCATCTATAAAATTAAAAATAATATTTTCATATATATATTTCTTTTGTCTAATGTATATGCTTTTCTATTATTATATGTCAAATTTATTTTGAGTTAAATAACAACCATGGAATCAGAAATGGATCACGATCGCTGAAATGAAGATAAACTAAAGAAATTTGTTATGACGGTTGTTAGATATGCATAGAGTCACTCACAAAGTCACACCTCTTTTACCCATTTTACTTTTCCTTTTTAAAAAAGAGTTGACAAAGTGTTTCATTTGTAAAGTCAACTATTTTCTAGGAATATAATCTCTCCTTTTGTAATTGTAAAATATTTGGTTTGCATGATTAATGCTATGTGAATAAGTGAGTTTTCCAAGAAGAAGAAAAATTTGTTTTTGTGGTATTCTACAAAGTTTCGAGATTAATTTGAGCTTTCAGTTAATGATTACTCGGTTATGAAATAAAATAATTTTTAGTTTTTTTGTTTTTTTCATTCACAACGGTAATAGCTATAACAATGTTATGAACATATAAAACTAGTCTGGCAATAGAGGTAACCTCTCGATGCCATACGGTGAACCATTTGATTCGCCGGTGGCAAAACCGATTTCGTCAAGCTCTCCTTCGTTATCTTCTTCCTCTTCCTCTTCATCTTCATCTTCATCGTTGTCTCTGTCTTGGTCTATACCATAAGGGAGGATCCGTAGATACATCTCGGATCCTCTCCATTGTCTCTCTGATCGTAAATTGTACTTCTTTACTAGGTTTCCTTGAAGAGACACAATCTTTGTTTGCCTAGGGAGTAGATTGACTGGTTCCTTTTTCGGTATCACTATCCGCTCTATTGCTAATCTCGCTTCCTACATATAAACGAACCAAATTGGTTTGAAGCAATGGTGAATTGTGGTTACTATATCAAAGAAATTTATTGACTAGCTCCTTTAGGTACCTCTAATGCGTCCATTTTTTCAGATGGTTTTGGACGATCTCCTGGTCCAAACTCTCCGAGTCCATATTCGTAATCGGTTAGTAAAGACTGTATCGCCTTGGCCACTTGAATACCTGAACTAGTCTGCAAGAAGTAGAATTTCTTTCGGCAAAGAAGCTGGAAACTGAAAACTCGAAGAGCAAGACTTTCTTAGTTTTTTTCCTTACCTTTGATGCATAAACAGGTATACCGTGAGATGCAGCTAACGAATTAATCCGAGGATTCTTCCTGATCTTGGATTGCAATGCAAGTAAGGCTTCTGCTTCGTTAATTTGGTCGGTTAACTCTATTGCAATTTCCGTTTCTAGTTGTCTCATTGCCTGACGAACAGTTGATTCTTCAATCTGGATGGGAGAAATCAATGAAACTGCGTATTAGCATATGGATACTAACAGAGATATTATTACTATTGTGAATGTAAAAACAGGGGAAAAAGGAGAATCTGAAATTCTAGCATTACCCCATAGGCATATAGATATATCGCTGTCTTGTGCTCGGAAGATTCTGCTTCAGTCATCTCCTTAGTTGGAAGATCTTCAGAGATAGTTCCCTCGTTGGTGAGATTTGAAACATCTAACGTTTCATCTTCATGTTTCATATCCAAATTTCTCATCTCGATGGAAGGTTCATTCTTCATTATCACTTCCCCTCCATAAGAATTTATTGTGCGAATTTCAATGCTTGGTAAGTGACCTTTTAACCAACAGAGGAGACAAAAGAAGAAGATTAACTGACCCCTGAACCTTAAAATTCTTGTTGTATGAAAATAACTTCTGTATTTATCTATCTGCTCTTTGCATCTATGGACAGTTCCAACTCAATAAGACAGAGTCTACCTGCGAGGATAGCATCAACAGTTGCTTCAAGACTGCGATGAACTCGAACTTCAAACTTTGAAACTATTTCTGCACCACAGATAAATGTTGGAGGACCTTTTCTTTCAAGGACAGTCTTCTGGCCACCTCTTCTGCTTGCTTCCCCATCTCCAAGAGTCACACTCTGCCAAAAACTGTCCATTAATATGTCTGAAACAGTAATCTATTAAAGAACACAGGTTGACAATGCAACATAAAAAGAATTGATCCAGAAATATCAACTGTTTGAGCTACTACAACATGATATCACTCAATCGAAATCTTCTACACAGTTCTTGTGCCCATCTCTTGTTTAGCCGACAAATGAACCATCATCCCCTAAACCAATTTCTTGATAAATGCAGTGCCATATTGGCATTAAATTATGTTCACCATTTGGTACGAGATTCTCATAAAAATGTCAACCTAGAATCTCCAAACATCTTGAATTGGGTTTGGATGGTATGCAAACATATCATGCCTAACCTGTACACCTCCAACCAGGAGGTCTAACGAAGGATTCATAATCAAATTCTCTATGCTTGCTCCATGAGCAGTGGCGACTAACTGGATCCCACGTTCTGCTATTGTACTTGCAGCGATAGCTTCAAGTTTAGTTCCAATCTCATCAATCACAATCACTTCAGGCATGTGGTTTTCTACTGCTTCTATCAGTACCTGAAGGTAAAGTAAATTAAAACCCACCTCGCTTTCAAACAAAGTTGAAGCTATATCTACTAACCAAACCTTGTGTTGTATGTCAGAGTCAGGAACTTGCATCCGCCTAGCATTACCAATCCCTGGATGAGGTATATCACCATCACCACCAATCTCATTGGAAGTGTCAACAATCATTACTCTCTTCTCATAGTCATTTCCTAGCATTCGTGCTACCTCCCTGAAACAGCAATGATGATCAAAGCGAGAAGATTTCATAAGGGTCCAGGCTAGTCTATGTAGAAGAAAACTAACACAAACCTAATCATTGTAGTTTTTCCCACACCTGGAGGACCAATAAGCAACAAAGAATTCCCATCTTCAACAAGATCACGCACCAAATTTGCGCTTCCTCTAACAGATCGACCAACACGGCAAGTTAATCCAATAATATCTCCTTTCCGATTCCTCATGGCACTAATCCGGTGCAAAGTCCGGCTGATTCCAGCTCGATTGTCATTAGTAAACTCACCAACCTGAGAAATTTCATTTCATTTCATGTTCTTATCAAGCAGCTACAGATGTTTCCGTCCCCGGAGAAGAACCAAAAAAAAAAAAACACTCACCAACCTGAGAGACGGCGAATTCCAGATCCTTAAACCTAACAGCGTCGTCGGAGATAACAAAATCTCCAGAAGGGAATCGCGCAAGAGGTTTACGACCTAAATCCAACACTATTTCTATGAGTTCACTGATTTCAGGGTGCTCCTCCAGTCTCCGTCGTATCTCCTCCGGTACCAGAGCCAAAAGACGGCGTAACTCTTCATCGATGTGGTCATCGTCTTCTACTTCCGGAACAGCGAGTGAAGAAGACGAAATAGCAACAACTTCAGATAAAGAAGACGAACCGAGAAGGATCTTAGTGGGGAAGATTGGGTGGAATTGAAGGAAAGGTCGACGACATGTGAGCTTGAAGAATCCTCGTTCATGGCTCAAGATTGTTAACGGAGGAACATGGTTACTCAGTGATAACCTCATTCCTCGCCTGAATTGTTTTTTTTTTTTGGGTTAAGCGAGAAATTTTAAATATGAACCACTCACCAACCACGTGGACGAATTATTATGAGACACGTCATGATCAACATTTAGGGAAATTAGCAAATTTATATGTTTGGGTTTCAGTTTTCCGGTGACTTTGTTGGGGCTGAGACGTAAGTGATGGTGGTTCTGTTTGTTAGAAAGTGTTTCCGGGACCGGGTCTTGTGAGTTTTCAGTTCTTGTCATAAGAGGTGAGTTATGGTGGTTTTAGTGGCGCCGGATCTGTCTATCGATGAGGCTTCTCCGCCTCGCACGCGCCTCCACATAGCGTTCTTCAGCTCTTGTTCTTCCTGTGCTCATTCTTGATTCGGGGTCCTTGATCACTTTCCTTGGCGAAGTGTTTCTCTTTCAAGCTTTTGTTGTGATCGTGTTTGAAGATGGGAGCGGTTTTCAGACTCAGTTCAGACTATTTGGGTTGATAATGCGCCTTCAAAATTCGATGCAATATTGGTTTGGGTGTGGCTCTTCCTGTTTGATCCCTGCGTTTTGGTCCTTTCGAAGTTGCTTGTGCTTTGATGTCTTGATGTGGTATTACATTTTCTCAGTTCTTATGGTGTTGTAGTTTAGGCTTGAGGCTTGTCGGATCTCCTTCTTTTGGCTAGTGACTCTTGTAGTCCGACTTGGTCTTTGTCAAGCCTTCCTATCCTTTTTCACATGTGTTCGGGTTGTGTTCGTGACTGACTCTTGTTTTTACCTAATTCTTGGTTCTTAGAGCGGTGAATTTCTGACCTTTGTAATTTTCTGTTTAAGTTAACGCTTCCCTCTTGTGGGCATTGTCTCCGGGGAATTCGTGTTTATCCGCCGGCTTAGTTTCGGATTCCTTCCGGCTTTGTATCCTAGCATGTATGTTACTTGGTTTCATATAATATTTTCGACTGCAAAAAAAAAAACAAACAAACAAAAATTTAATAATTCACTCACTAACCAAAACACAAAAATCTTACTCACATTGTGTGTATTATATGTATATAAGACAATTTTGACCCTCTTTCTTCATCTCTATCAATCTTATTCTTTCATATAAAAAACACTTTATTCTTCTTCCACCTCTCTCTCTCTTAATCTTCCCCATCTCATTCTCTGCAATCTCAATTCCATTTTTTTTTCTTTCTAGATCCATAATCTCATCACCACTCTCATACTTTTGCTCTCCCACGTAATGCTAATCAGAAGGGCATTTTCGTCAATATAAAGTTTCTATTAGCTAGTCTCTTTATTTAGGTTCTTCATGGCTATATTGTTAATTAAAATTTCCATTTTTGTTATTCACCAAATAAACCCAAAATTTATTCCAACAAGAAGTGAAGCAGTGATGATGTCTTCACAGAAAGTCTACAAGTTTTTTTGTTTTCAAATCATACACAACTTAGAGAGGCTTTTACTGTGTGTCCAGTGCAAGATCATGCCAAGCTTCTCCATCTGTTTGCTGAGTTTCCTGATCTGAAACAATCGCAATACGAGGGATTATTCGTACAAAGAGCTATGTATTAGACTATATATTATAGGTATCTGTGACAAAAGGAAAGCAGTTGCAGTCCTAATAGCACAAGCTTTCTCTGGAACAAATCTCACAATGTAGCATGTACCTATGATGCACGGGGACGGCTATTGACCCACTGTTCCCGTACCGGAAACGTTCCGGGGACGGGGTCGGAGTGGGGACGGCGATGAAACGTTCCGGTGACGTTTCAGCCATGGTGGAGACGGCACCTCTGATCGGAGACGGCAATGGATTAATTTTTTCATTTTGATAGACAAGTCATCTTCACCGTCCGATTTCTCTATTGATAGACAAGTCATCTTCACCGTCCGATTTCTCCAGTCCCGAAGCTTACACAGACGTTCTTCATGCCTGCATCTCCGCTAAATCGCTTCACCATGGCCAAAAGATATACTCTTTGATTCTCAACGACCCTCGTCTCCGTCACGAACCGAAACTGCTAAGCAAACTCATCACCCTTTTCTCTGTTTGTCGCCGACTGGATCTCGCTCGGAAAATCTTTGACGATGTCAAAGATTCGACTTTTCTTATTGAGGAAGTGTGTGCAGCGATGGCGATTGGGTACTCTCGAAACGGGTTACCAGAAAAGGCTTTGCTTGTGTATGTCGATATGTTGTGTAGTTACATTGATCCAGGTGATTTTTCGATTTCCGTTGCGTTAAAAGCTTGCATTGATCTGAAAGATCTTCGGGTTGGTAGAGGAATCCATGCTCAGATTGTGAAACGTAGGGAGAAGGTTGATCAGGTGGTGGATAATGTGCTCTTGAAGCTTTACATGGAACGTGGTTCGTTCGAAGATGCACGCAAGTTGTTCGATGGAATGTCTGTGAGAAATATTGTTACTTGGAATTCTTTGATTTCTGTACTTAGCAAGAAAGTTAAGGTTCATGAGATGTTTAATCTGTTTAGAAAGATGCAGGAAGAGAGAATCGGGTTTAGTTGGGCGACTCTCACGACGATATTGGAAATACTAATATATATATATATAACGTTTCCCCGTATCTCTAAAATTTGGGATTTGCCGTTTCCCGTCCCCGTATCCGTTCCCGTTTCTGTCCCCGTTTCCGTCCCAGTGCAACTTAGGCATGTACAAAGAGCTAGATTTGGTTTCCTTAAAGAAATTCCGAGATTGCAATTTAATATCTTGCATCACATATGCATCTAGCGCCTACGTTCCAAAGACTTAAGAGCTAAAGAATCAAATAACAAAACAAAGAGACATACTGGTTTCTTCGGTATCATCAGTCCTAACAGCAAGCACTGGAGGCAATGGAAGATCTGCAATAACAATACAGAGATGAAGATATGAGTGCGGAAATACAATGACATTGATGTATAGTGTATATGGAGGAGGCAAAATGGTTACCGTCATCAGGTAGAGTGTCCCTCATCCATTCTTCATCCACAATGTCTATAAGCATGCCGAGACTTACTTCCGCCATATTCGAAAAAATGGAGCTTGGAATCCTTCAGATTTCTAAAGGAAAATCATTCAAAATCAGATAATAAGTAATAAATAAACATATATTGGATGAATGGGGAAGAGAATTGGATTGTTGAAATACAATGTAACTAGTCAATTTTGTTAGTGAGCTTAAGGATTTCTAAAGAAATTCAATTGGATGAATCACTTAAGAGAATTGGATTGTTGAATCTACTAGAGAAATTATTGCTCATAACATATACATGAAATCTACAGAGAGTTTCGCCGGAAAAGACTAGGGTTTTTATTGAGGAAATTCGTCGAGCAGGTGGTGAGCAATCTAGGAAAGAGACGGGACATGAACTCGATCCAAACTTCAAAGCTAACCCTTGAAGATAGAGACGATTCTCTATGGAAAAAACCTTACTTTATATTGAAATCAATAAAAAAAATGCAAGAGATTCTCACCTGGTAGAGACGATGGAACACACGAGAGAAGTACTACTGTGCAGTGTGCACACTATTATTGAAGTTTGAGTTTTTTTATCTTTAGTTTTTTTTTTTTTTAAATAATTAGGATTACCTTTGGTCTCACACAGAGGTTTTCTAAAGTCTTTGGTGAAATTTCAAGTTAGGGTATTTCATTACACAACAGCGACTGCCGATTTGCCGGATCGTTTCAGGTGCCTTCTTCTTCTTCAATTTCAGATTTCTGCTTCTTCGATTTCACCTGTAGAAGTTGTTATATAAAAAGTTGGTTACTTTATTAATGTGAATGCGTTTCTTTGATAAAGTAAAGTAATTTAGTGGATTTTTCGTTTCCTTCTTCTCAAGATTCGTAGTCTGCAAAAACTAGATTGGTGACTAATGATTTCAGTAGGATTTTGAAAAGTAAGAGCTTTTTGTTGACTTCAATTTTGTGATAATCAGTCTAAACAGTGTACCAATTTGGTGTCTCAAGTAAGCAATGAGTTCTTCACCGTCGTTGGAGATTTTAGGTACATATCTCTGAAACTCCAATTTTGTTTATTCTAGGTTTTATGTTCAATGTCTCTGATAAAGTCACTTTTTTGTTTTGTTTTGTTTTGCAGTTAGAGAAGCTGAAGGTTTCTGTGTGTGGAATGGCCCTCCATTCAGCAATGGTCAACCCACTCTCAAGCTTGAACGAGTTTCATGCTCCAACACAAAGTTTAGTGCTGATGGATCGAAGTTTATGGCGATGAAATCTGATGGAATCATTAGTATTTATGATTCCACCAGCTTGAAAGAAGTGCGGTCGTTCACCATAGCAAATGTTACGGCTGCTGAGCTATCTCCATGTGGGACTTATCTTCAGACCTTTCAGAAACCTTCTACTCCGCTGGAGAAGAACGTCTCCCTTTGGAAAACTGAGACCGGAGATTTAGCACACAGTCATTACCAAAAATCTATTACTAAAACCACATGGTAAGGAGGTCTTAGTGCAGATTACTAGAAGTGATTACATATGTGATGCGTGGATGTAGATAGTCTTTGGGTGTGTTATACTACTGTTATGATAGTGGGTGTTTATGTGGTTACTATGTAGGCCATCAATTCGCTTCTGTCCTGATGAATCTTCTGCGTGCCGGTTAGCTACAAATGAGGTCCAATTCTTTGACCCGAAAGATTTCTCAAAAGGAATAACATCCCGGATCAGAGTTCCTGGGGTTGCTGCATTTGAGCTTTCTAAAACGCCAGCTTCCTATGTTGCTGTGTTTGTTCCAGAATCAAAGGTGCTTCTCATTGCTTGGGCTATTGCAGTCTGCGTTTTAGTTGTAAAAGACACATCTTTCCTTTGATATGTAAACTCTGTTCATGTCTACTCGTTCAAAAAGTTTCTGTTTTCTGAATTCTGAAAGTTGCAGACGATCATGTGTATAGCTGTTTCCAAGCAACTGACATGTTAATTCTAACATGTATAGGGATGTCCAGGCAGTGTCCAGATATTTGGATGTGGGCAAGATTCACAGAGTCAGCCAATTGCTCGACGTAGCTTTTTCCGGTGTTCCTCTGTGCAATTTAATTGGAATCATGGTTCAACTGGTCTCCTAGTGGTTGTACAATCAGATGTTGACAAGACCAACCAAAGTTATTATGGGGAAACAAAGCTACACTACCTTACAATAGACGGCACACATGAAGGCCTCGTGTCATTACGTACGTCCTAAGGTTATATGTCTACTCTTTGTGATTTTTGAAAGTTCTAACTCTCTGGTACTTCAACAGGTAAAGAAGGACCAGTTCATGATGTTCAGTGGTCCTTCTCGGGTTCAGAGTTTGCAGTTGTATATGGCTGTATCCTTTTTCCATCAGCTATAGAAACTTATATGCATGATAATTGAGGATTAATGTGTTCTTGTGAATGTTATTATCAATTGACATGTTAATATCCTTGTGTTTTTGTAAAGAGATTATTTTGTTTCGCCTCTACAATGTTCCTTCTGGTATTTGTTTCTTCAAACTTTGTTTTTCCTTAAGTGTGACATCAGTTATGCCTGCTTGTGTGACAATTTTTGATAAGAAGTGCAAACCATTGATGGAACTTGGCGAAGGTCCTTATAACACTCTTCGATGGAACCCAAAAGGGAGACGTATGATTCTCTTCTCCATCCCTGTTTCCTTCTGTCTTCTCGTTTTTCGTTTTCTTTTTTTAAATAGATTATTTGTGCTCATACATGCTTAACTTTCAATTGATGTTCCACAGTTTTATGTGTGGCTGGATTCGGTAACTTACCTGGGGATATGGTAAATAACAATCCCTTGTGTTCTTCATAACTTTTAAATTCTCAGTTAACAATTAGCCAGCAATTCCCGCCATATTATCGACATGGTTCTCTCTCAATGGTTACTCAATTGATTTAGTTATACATTTCAGGCATTCTGGGACGTTGTCACCAAGAAGCAGCTAGGAAGTAATAAAGCTGAGTGGTCTGTAACAAGTGAATGGTCTCCGGATGGGCGTTATTTCCTGACTGCCTCAACAGCACCAAGACGTCAAATTGACAATGGGTATGTTAAAACTTCTAGCCACATTGTTGAGTTTGGCATCTGATTCTTCTTCAGTCAGTTATTGATTCATCGAGCTGCTCAAGCCGTGAAATGAAGCAGCAACAAACCAGTACCTTGAATCTTTTTATTCATAACCAAAGTAGAATCAGTTTGGACTGTTTTGTGACATATATATATCCTATTTGTTTTGGCTCAAGGATCAAAATATTCAACTACGACGGAAAACGTTACTTCAAAAAGATGTTTGAGAGGCTGTACCAGGTATGTTTTTGAAAACTGCTTTGTAGTTACAAAAATTGGCTTACTTGAGTGCTATGGTTCTTTTACCTACAGGCCGAATGGAAACCGGAGTCTCCAGACAAGTTCAGTGAGATAAGTGAACTTGTCAAGTCAGTTGAATCATTGAAACTCGAAGAGGGCAAATCGCAAGGTCTGAATCTCTTGGTTTTAACACTGAAAACCTGTGTCTGATAATGAGAAAGATTAGTAACTTTATCTTGTTCTTAAAAGAGTCTACTTTATCTATCTTAGGACAAGGATCGGCTCAGAAGAAAGTTGTTGCTTCCAACCCTGTTGCACAAAAACCAGCTGCATATCGACCTCCGCATGCTAAGCATGCAGCCGCCGTTCAAGCCGAGGTACGCAAAACAGTCATGATTCTGATACATAATTGAAAGTAAAATGAAAATGACAATGTTTCTCTCAATGAGCTCTTTAATATGCTTTGCTTGTTGTTCATAACCATAACCCAGATGGGAGGTTTTGGCCTTAAATCTTGACTATTACTACTGTTTTCGATTGAACATTTGACGAACATGTCTCTGATGGTTTCTTGATTTGCTATTGCAGTTGCGTGGAGAAAGCTCAGCAGGGTAAGTCTCTCTATCATACATAATCTTAGAAACTATCTCTCTTATATTGATGGATGCTGCTCTGTTGTTAATACAGAGAGATGAGCAAGAACGCTCTTAGAAACAAGAAGAAGAGGGAGAAGAAGAAAGCGGCCGAGGCGGCTGCTGCTTCTGGTGCTAACACTGCCTGATTGAAGAAGTTACACCTCCCAGCTTTCAAATTCAATGGAGATTACAGTTTTGAGATTTTCAGATTGGTAATAAAGATTCTATACAAGAGGCAGAAAACGTTATTATGTACACCGCTATTTTTTATGTCAGTTGTTACCCGCCAAAAGTACCCGATTTTATGCTTCACTATAAAAAAAAATACTGAATAGATACAAATTTTCGCTGTGGTTTTGTAACTTGTAGTTTTAGTAATATCAACCATAGAGAATGCTATTACAAATATCATTGTTTTGTTAGTTTGTAACAATTTTCTAAAAGCTAATTTTAGAAGAAACCTATAACAACAATGATGGTTCCAAATGAAATTGTGTTCGTGTTAAATGATAAACACAAATAATATCATCAAATTGTGGATTCATTAGATTAAACTTAAGCACAAACAATCAATCAAATTCTAAAATTTGAATGAATATTATTACTGTGCGCAGATAATTTGACTGTTTTCACGGTCACAACTCTAGAAAACTCGGTACTTGTTTATCTACTTGGCACACATGCATGCATAGTCAACACAACACATAGACACATACATTACATAAAAACGTACACGACTTATTATAAATCTCGAACCCTAAGGTTCGTCCAAAACCTTACCAAGAGAAGATAAGAAAGTAAAGGAAATTAATGATAGACACGAACACGAACTCTAAAAAAGAAAAAAGAATGAAGTCATGGTTAAGTAAAATGCATGCAATTTAAAGCTACGTGTCTATCTCAAAACACTCACGTCTCACATCTGTCCCTTTTACTTCGACTTGTTTGGCTTCTTTTAAGCTCTCTCTGTCTCTCTCTTACCACTTCTATCTTTCTCCTTCACACTTCCTCTTTGGTCCCGGTCGTGTTTTGATAGATTACAATGGCAACATCAGCTCGTAGAGCTTACGGTTTCGGTAGAGCCGACGAGGCTACACATCCTGACTCCATTAGAGCCACTTTAGCTGAGTTCCTCTCTACTTTTGTCTTCGTCTTCGCAGCTGAGGGATCTATCCTCTCTCTCGGTTCGTACACGCACCGTTCTGAATCTATATATATATTTGAAGTCTTTGCATATGTGATATATATGTTTTTTTTTTATCAGATAAGTTGTATTGGAACCATGCGGCTCATGCTGGAACAAACACACCAGGAGGACTGGTTTTAGTGGCGTTGGCTCATGCGTTTGCTCTCTTCGCTGCTGTTTCTGCAGCTATCAATATATCTGGAGGACACGTAAACCCGGCAGTCACTTTTGGTGCTCTTATTGGAGGCAGACTTTCCGCGATCCGTGCCATCTATTACTGGATTGCTCAGCTTCTTGGAGCCATTCTCGCTTGTTTGTTGTTGAGGCTTGCCACAAACGGCATGGTAACACTAATTAAAACCGATTAGTTTTGAGCTGGAAACCCACTTTTTAGAAATTTTAATTAAAACTTTAAACGAGTTTGTGATCATGCAGAGACCGGTTGGTTTCCGTGTGGCATCGGGTGTTGGAGCGGTTAACGGACTCGTGTTAGAGATCATTTTAACATTTGGTCTAGTCTACGTCGTGTACTCGACTTTGATTGATCCAAAACGTGGAAGTCTCGGGATCATAGCACCGCTTGCAATCGGTCTCATGGTTGGTGCAAACATCTTAGTTGGTGGACCATTCTCTGGTGCGTCGATGAATCCAGCTAGAGCCTTTGGTCCAGCATTGGTTGGATGGAGATGGCATGACCATTGGATCTATTGGGTTGGACCATTCATCGGTGGCGCTTTAGCTGCCCTTATATACGAGTACATGGTCATACCCTCTGAACCACCTGCGCACCACAGTACCCACCAGCCCTTGGCTCCTGAAGATTACTAGATGGGACTTTCCTCATGACCCTAGACGCCTGGTCTTTGTTTAAACTCTCTTTGTCTGTACGAAATCACTTGCAGAGAATCTCTGTTTTGATGCTTCTCTTTGTCTGTAATAATAATAAGAATAAAGAAAGATTTGGTAATGGCTTTTTTTTTTTTTTAATCATTTCCCCAAACATATGTTCACAAGTAACAATATCCTAATCTAATCTATCGACTTTCTTGTTCAGTTTTTTTGTATCTGAAACCTGAAAAAGAAAGAAAAAGAAAAAGCTTCTTCTTGTTCTAAACCCTGTGTCAAGGTCCTCTCATCTTTTCAACAATCTGTCTACCTTTCTCTTCTACGTGACGCTTCTTCTCTTCAAACTTCTCTCCAACTTTCTTCCTAAAATCGAACATCCTCGCCTTTGTTGTTCCCATTTTCTTCTCTTCGCTTGAAGCTATCGACACTGACGGTGACTGAACAGTAATATCTCTGGTGGTGCCTATTGTATCGTGCTTTTCGCTGCTGCTTACCAGCAGGGGAGTCTTGAGTTCTTGCAAGGATTTGTCACCATCCACTATAATAGCTGTGGAGTTAGCTGGTGGTGCAGACACAAGTTGTTCTTCCTCAATTCTTGGCTTCTGGGGAACCTCGGAAGTTTTATGCATTTGTTCAGAACTCGGTGGCTTGTCAGCTTTAGATTTTGTTTCTGCAGCTTCAAAGCTTTCGTGATCATTGGTCGAGTCTTGATTCAACCACATGAACGGAGCGAATTTGCGTTCAACCCAATCATCCTTTTCCGCTATCATCCACGGAATGGTTATGTTTTCACAGTTGGGAAGCACCATCACATCTCGTATCGCCGTCTGCAGAATGAGTTTGCTGTCTTCTGTTAGTTCAAAATTCATGTCGAAACTCTAAAATAAAGAAGAGTAAGAGCTTACCTTAAACCGGTTCATCAAGAACATAGCAACGTGACTGTTTGTGATTTTGTGTTCACCAACAGAAGAGACAAGGTCGAACTCAATATCAGGCATGCTTGTAAAGCCAACCCATAGTTGATCAGATGGAGGCGCCTTCAGCTGAACGCGCAGCGTCCCTCGAAGCGAAGATACCCCTATTGACAAAGTAATTGGAACCTGCAGTTTTATAAACATGGATAGTCTAAGATACTACAAGAGCTAAAAAAAAAAGTGCTCCTAATTCTGCTTTCTGATCCTATAAATCTTAAGCACTGGGAACCACGAACGCAACAAAAGCAACGAAGATTGTCTTGTAGACATAGGAAGAAAACGAAGATCAACCTGGGAAACTTGTTCAACGATGTTCTTCAGAATAGACTTCCACTTGGATCCATTGTTCGGAGCTGGTTTCGTACCTTTAGATCCCTTAGATTCATCTGCATATATAAACATATCAATCTGGTTTAGCATCCTCGGTATAATTCTTCTAAGTTCTAAGCATTATGCAAGATCACAAGCATACTGATTAGATAAATACATAAATCCATCATCAACAAATACTACCGTACTAACCAGCTTTATCGCTTCCTCCATTTTTTGCATCTTGTGCATCAACTGTTCCTCCTCCAGGAACATTTAGTTGCTTTTCAAAATCTGCAAGATCTTCAAGGAGATCTGGGGGAACATCCCCAGCAGAATTTGGCTGCAACTTCTCAGCTATGCCTTTCTGCAGATCTTCCTCTCGAGCATCAACACGAGTTTCAACTTGAAGACCCGCACCTCCAGTGTATTCAATATCTAGTTCGAACGCCCACACACCATCCATCTCCATTGGAAGAATCCTTGAACCGTGTATATAAGGCGGAAGAGTTCCAATGTCTACATCAATGCAGATTAATTCACCTATGTAGCTGGGAATCCTCATGCTGGATAACACCCGCTGGTAAAACCCAAAAAAGCAATATAAAAATAAACGCAACCAAAAATGCTGACTAAGTAGAAGCTTTCATTAACATGGAACACAGACCTGAATTCGTTCATGGACTAGATTCTTCAGCCCTGTGTTTCGTTTGACATCGAAAAACATCCGAGAAATCAGTAAGTTCAACACCAGTGTTCCTTCATCAGCAAAAAACTTGTCTTCTGAATCTAAATCTGAAACATGACTGCCATGGCTCCAAGAACGTGGGAAGACTTGCACATCGGTTTCCTCAGGAATGTTATCTTGCATCTTTCTTGCTGGAGTGCTCCTTCCAGAGCTACCGGTAGATTGTGAATCTTGGTAAGGACGGGTTGAAGTCTTCTTGTCTTCACGGTTTGACGGGGCTGAATTCACTTTCGTTGAGCATTTTTTCGAAAATTTCTTCCAGAACAAACGAACCTTTGATGAAGGACCACCATCTGTTTTAACCCCCTTATCCAATGACTCAAAAGTAAACCCGGGCGATGGTTTGATAAACGAAGGATATGCAACATTAAGGGAAGCCATATATTTTCGGAAATCGTCTTTCAATTTGGTGGACCATATAAACCTTTCTTGATTCTCGAAAGCAGCAAGACGAAGAGCTTTACACCATGACTCCTTCTCCCAAGAAGTCTCAAGATAGATGTAAAAAACGCGGTTTCCCTTGTACAAGACCGAAGTTTTGCTCTCTATTTGGATAGGAAATCTTTTAGCCCTAAGAAAACATAAAAGAAAGGAACATGAATAAGTACCAACTTTGGAAAAACGGATCCGCAATCTTAAGAGATGAATTACCATTTCCTTGTTGGGAGTGCAGACCCTGAAACAGACTCAACAGAGCAACCTTTCAAAGTAATATCAATCTTAGTGCCATCTGCATCTGATAAGATCAGCTTATGGTCTTTGATTCGAGCAAATCTCCTAACTGGATGTACCTCCAAGATATCTCTCTTCTTCTTTTGCTCTTTTGGTAACCCATTTTCCTTCATCCAATCCTTTACACTATCATCAAACTCCAAAATCCAGATCACTCCCTGAGACATCAAATCAAATTCAACAGAGATCTAAAAATAGAGAAAAAGGAACAAAATTTCGAAACCACATCTCTTTAATCTTCTCGAACAAAATTGGGGATTATCTACTCAATTCTCGGAACTACAAATTCCAATCCAAGAAACTCAATGTTCACTAAGTAACCCTTTAAAGCAGAAAGCTTTAAACCCTTAGAACAATAAGATCGATCGGTCACCTGTTTGTTTAGACTGAAATCAATGGACTGACGAGGATCAGAATCCTTTAGAGTTGGATTCGATTCATGGAGATTTCTTTTCCGATTCAATCGATTCAAAAGATACAAAAACCCAGCAACTTCAACCGCAACGACGGCGAGAATCCCAAGCAAAAACCCAGATACGAAAACGAAACCGGAAAACGAAACCATCTCCGAGAAGAGGCAAAAAAGTTTCTCGATTTTCAACTTTAATGTCGAAGAAAAACGGAGAAGATTTCTTGCCAAGGAATCAAGAAGAAGAGAAGACGCGTAACGGTGTAGTTTTCATGTCACTTAAGAACAACAACAAAGAGAAGAAACGAGAATGCACATAGAGAGAGAGAGAAGAAACCAATAGGAAAAAAAAAAAAAGATATTTTTATTGTAGAAACAATTATCAGAAGAGTATCCAGCTTTTAAAAACCGGATCTTTTATATATCTTGTAAATAATAATGACGTCAGAAGATAAGAAAAATATAGAGAAAGTTTGTAAGCCAACCCATAAATGTAGTAGTTGGAAAACATAAATTACATAAATTTTGTATTTTTAAAAAATATCAATGTGAAATGGGATTTGGGATTTGAATCTTTTGTATGTTTCAAATTTTGGTTTATGTTATTTATTTCAAATGGAAAATTAGTTTAGATTTTATTATCTACAATTTTTTTTTGGTCAAGATTTTATTACCTAAAATATACTACATGAAAATCCATATAAATTCATTTAACATATGTATTGCTAGGGTTTATTGGATTGAATGTGTTGGTTGAATTAGACCAATATATTTTATTTAAAATTTTTATAAAATAAAAATATTTTAAATGAATTATTTTTCAACTAAAGGTTTAAAATAAAATATAGACAAACTTTAGTAATTCAGTATTTTTAAATAATTAATTGAACAAAATCAAAATTCAAAATCTACTACACATGTAATTTCATATAATCAATTTTCCAAACCAACAAACTAAGTTATAAGCGATGATGTAATCACTAAGGTATCAAGGTTCAACACTTCTATAAATAGACAAAATTATTATTTACTCCCTACTACTAGTTTTGTTGAACTAGAAAGTTTGACTGTTTGACACAATCCTTTGAAGTTTACCTGTTTCTCTTATACGTTGCAGAATGAGTCAGAGAGAGACTCACTTAGAGTAAATCAATTTTTAAGTCAAGTAAATGAAAGGACGAAGAAGAATAAAGGTATCCAATCTAAACATGGTAAAGACAAAAATATCGTCATCATAAAATTCAACACTAAAATTAAAAATCTTGAAAACAAACAACATAGACATCAAATCTACCAAAAAGTGTCTTCTTTCCTCCTCTCTTCTCTTACCGACATGCAATACAAGAAAGAGACATTTTTTTTATATATATATTTAAACATCAAAGTACAATACAGAGTCCTCTGTTCACAGATCCCATGTACCATTTTACATGGTCTCAAAACACAAGAAAAAACTTTCTTCTCTTCTCATCACTGTAAAACTTACAAAACAAAGAAATGAAAAACTCTGTTTTCTTCTTAGTTAACTTCCATGGCTTTGAAACAGGAGAAAAAAAACTCGGCAATGGCGGCGGTTGCTACCTAAAACAACACAACTAGCCAGACAGACAAAAACACAGAGAAAAGAGAAGAACAAAGAAAAAGTTCATCAGGGTTATGGTTTGTTTTCGAAAGTTTAAAGATCGCTTAGAAGCTCGAGTTTACGAAGAAGTTAAAGTCATGGTGTTCAACATTGAGCTGTTTCAGCCATGAATCCGCAGATTTCTTAAGATAATCCAACCGGTCCTGGTCAAATTCTGTCTTTCTCCAAAGATCTCCTTGCATTTTGTAACTAGCTAAACCAAATGGAGGCAATGGGATTCTCTTGTTCATGATTGATTCTTCACAACACTCTGTTTCTTCCTCGCCGCTGTTGTTGCTAGTATCTCCTTCCACTATGTTATCTGCATCTTTAAACAGCGTTAAAAAAAAAACCAGAAACTGAGCAATGATTTCGAGTAAAATTTGTGATCATAATAAGCACCTTGGAAAGTTGAAGATAAAGTATGATAAGTTAGGAAGCCTGTGGTCAAATCTTTCTCGTTCTTGCAGGTTGGTATGTGATATATCGGGTACCTAGTTCAACAAATCGTCACCCAGTCGCCCAATTACGGAGCAAAAACAACTTATGAAACGCAAATTCCTACCAGTTAACCAAACATGAAGGGTTATGTTAACTAATGAAGAATTACTTACCACGCGATAGCCATCCAACTTGCAGGAGACATATCAACACTCCTTAAGGTCATGAGTCCTGGATACTTCTCCGCCAATTCGTTTATCTGAAGAAGAATCAAGAAGTCAGAACCAAAGTTTGTTAAAAAAAAAAAAGAGTGTTGTTACTAAGAAATGAAAAGATTGAAGAGAACCTTATCGGTTAAGGGAACCCGCTTGTATGGAGGATCTCTTTCGATGTACTTAAAGTCAAGGCAACCAAGTCTATCTCGCGGCAATAGCGTACCATCCTGATCAAATACCGAATCTTCAGAGACAACATCCCATGTTTTGCTTGAATCATTGCTCATTGACCTTGACAACAGCTTCTCACTCTCACTATCGCTCCAACACTCGCTACTCTCAGATTCCACCACCTCATTCTGGTTCCTGCAAAGACCAAAGATAGTAAAAAAAAATACCAAGAAACACCGCGCATCAACCATCTAAAGACATGTCCT
Source organism: Arabis hirsuta (assembly GCA_964056655.1). Classification (NCBI taxonomy): domain Eukaryota; kingdom Viridiplantae; phylum Streptophyta; class Magnoliopsida; order Brassicales; family Brassicaceae; genus Arabis; species Arabis hirsuta. Next base: position 32,581,137 of record OZ053304.1, read on the forward strand.
AAGCACTTCCATAGTTAAACCACCAAGACAAGGATTGCTAAAGAATTTGGACTCATCACACCACACTAAAATGTGGTAGCATCAACTACAAGTGGGAAAAAGTAACCTGGAAATCACGGCGGGTTTGTTAGTATGGATTTGAATGGCGGATAGATACGGGACAAAATACTGCATAACGGTTTCACCATTGTTTAAATCAACCTGCGAACCTAAGCCATATGCGCTCATCTCATCATAATAGTCCCAGAGATCACCAAGCCTGAAATACTCTACCTCCTCCTTTCCCTGTTGCTGCCACAAACAGTTACATCAAATGTTTACTTGATCATGTAACATCATTAACGCCTAATTAACCCAAGTGTAACTCTTAAGTAATCTAATGTGCTCAGATCATTTCAAGCAGCTTAGCAACAACATAGTCTTAGCACTCACTAGTATTGTATAGAATTATGGATTAAAAATGCAATAAACAAATCTCTTAAACCATAGCCACAGAAATAAACCAAGATTACTGAATAAGACAAGCCCTCTAATGAAACAGAACCAGTGGATATACCCAGAGCATCAAGAGGATTCAACCAAAACTCAGTACTTATCTAATGGATTATTGAATATATAATAATATTTTTCAATAAAGCAATTCAGTAGCACGTTTCCACGTGGTGATAAAAATATAATCCACGAGATGATGTGACCATTAAAATGATAGGTTTCTCAGATGGACCATGCAATAATTGTCTCATTGCCCAAATTCATCTAAAAAATTCACACCAAATCATTAAAAAAAATATTACAAATTCTAGGTTTGTCTAATACATCACCCCATGAATAAAAAAAACCAAAACCTTTAGGAAAAATCTGTTGGTTAGAGACGAGATTTAGGGGGTAAGAAAAACAGATTAAAGTATAAAAAATTGATTAGTTTAAGACTAATTGAGAGACCCTAATGATCCCCAAATCTCAAAGAAAAAGAAAAAGAAAAAAAAGAGAATTTTTTTTACCTGAGGAAGAGAGTATGAAGAAGGTTTAGGAGTGACTCCTAAGAGAAACCTCTCCAGATTTGAACGACCTTTCGTTGAAGAACACCACCACCACATTTCTCTAATCTCTATCTTCTTCTCAATCTCAATCTCAAGTCAAAATTAAGATCTTTATCCTCAAATTTCAGTCCACGAAAATAAACACAAAGTTTGGTAATTTAATGATTTCTGGTCTTCTCTCATTAATATCAACACTACAAATCCCAATATGGTAGCTTTATAATTCCAAACATAACTCTCTTTCCTTTTAATTCTTTCTGTAAATCCCAATACCCAGATTCTCCCCCAAAATCACTCTCCCAAAACAAAACCCACCAAAGAATGAAACAGCTTCTGGGTTTGGTTTTTCGGTAAGAAAAATCGAACTTTCGATTAAGACTTTGAGAATCAGAAACTGGTTTTTTCAAAATTCGAAACTTTCGATTAAGACTATGAAAATCAGAAAATGGGTTTTTTGAATTAAGATCAAATTTTAACTCTTAAGGAGGAAAATGGAAGAAACTGAAGTAGAGATTGAATAAAAGCTTTGTGAGTAGGATTGCTTTGTATTAATGGAAGAAGAAAACGAAAAGGACGAAACGCTTCTCTTCTCTCTCACTCACTCTGATCCTTTTATTTATTTATTATGTAATTAACTTCTTTTTTTATATATAAACACATACCCCAAAGTATGAAACTGAAGACTTTTTGTTGATTTTTTTCTCTTTTGTTTCTAACAAATAAATTAAATCAACTCGTCTATAGTTAAAAAAAAGGAGGATTGCGATATTTATTAGTGTTCATAATTATATTTGTATATTTATAGGCAGCAAAAAGAAGAAGAAAAATGTAGATATGATTACGTCATTACAACAACACTAAAAATCAAGTGACATTGCAATTGAAGAAAAAAAAAATTAAATTGTTTTAAGTTTTAGTAGTATTTGTTTGTATCGAAATATGCTCATGATTTTCTGCATCTATAAGTTTCTTTTAGAAGATTAATTAACTAAATATGGATTAAACGTAATTTTGGAGATCACAAGGACGTTAGACATAACAACTAAATTTAATCTTTTATTTTCATTTCTGTGGTGAGTGATAAAGCTTTTTATAAAGCCATTAATAAGATTTTTATTTTCTCGTAAGTTTTATTTTTGGCGTAAAATATCATTTCTTATAAAAAGTTTCGTAAAATATCAACGTTCTTGTTAAGAAACTGTAAAGACACAGATTTAATAAACGGAAAGAGTTTATGCTTTAACATGTTGATTTAGTCTCTTCTTCTTCATTTTTTTTTTCCAACAAATGTTGAGTACTTTAGCTAGATATTTTACTGAGAAATATTATAACTGATTATAGGTAAATATCTTAATAAATATACATTTGCTGGAACTCTACTAATAGATAAAATCAATAGTGGAAAAAATAATTTGATAATATTCACCATACCAAAAACATATTCCAAACAAATCTAAAATATACTCCATTCCAATTCATTCTATTAGCTAACCCTCGGTTGATTAGTAATAGTTCGACCACCGATTGTTTTCTTTAGTTTGTATTTGTTTTATAATTGGATGATTCGATTAAGATGGATAATTTAGTCGTTTGTGTTAATGTTGTTGTGTCACCATCTTCTATGTAACTTATCGATAAGACCCAAAAAAAAAAAATCAAAATCCAACTTAACTTTTATTACATATAAAATATCGTATTTATTTTATATTTACTACGTTTACTACCTATATAAATTTTATTAATCATATATCCATGATGTACGGCATGAAATGTTAAAATTCATGGGAGATTTTCTCGTCGTTAAACTTCCACATTAATCTCATCTAGAAAATCTCATATATGACTGGTACGAGAACGATTAACGCTCAACATCATCTACTGTAAAAATAGGTGCACAAATAAAATGTAACATTCATATCTCTCGAGACAATACGCATAGTCATTCTCACGTATCATGCACTATTGTTTAGAAGAACATGTTTAGAGATCGCATAACATGTTTAAAAATCGCATAACAAATCTATGAGTCATGTTCTATCTCATAAGTGTGTATAGTATTTATATGATTTATATGCGCTGCTGATTCCTGTAAGTAAAAAGTATGGATGGTTCGTGACATCATAGCACAAGATCATCTAGCTATGCTTAAGAGGATTCCGAAAAAGCTTATCTCCCTTCCATGTAGATGTTATGCACAATGAAGTGTCTAATTTCGGTTAGCATGACCACGGGCGGATGCACCTTGTGTGAGATGAGATGGGGCAGATGCACCTACAAGAGTTTCCATGCTGCATGTAAAATGTGAATAATTTTGATAGTGCCTCTATTAAATTTGCAATTATGCCCCCAATATTGTGAAACTTAAACATAAAAGGCTAAACAAATTCAATCTAAATACGCTAAAAATATAGTTGTACGAAAACTCATATGATCTAATTTTCTTTATTCATTAAATCGATATTCTAATCTATGAATTCATTTTTTTTAATTGATTCTAAATATATTTATTTTAAATATGTTTCCAAGCCAATTAACCATGGAAGTGGCACTTTTTAATAAATTATAAGCCATTTAATTTTTCCTCATATCCCAACATTTAGATATTCATTTGTTTTTAATAATTTAAATGTTCTATTGTTTTTTTGATAATATTTGATTATTATAAATTTCTATTCTATCAAACTTTGGGATCCTATTTTGTAAATATAGATAAATTAATAAAAATCCATCACAAAAACTCTAAATATTATTTTATAAGAAGTTTGTTACCCATTTTAAAATGATTCATGATATAACTTTTATTTTTATTAATATTTTATTTATTATTCATAACTTTAAATTTTTGTTCCCGTTAAAAATAATTTTTGGATCCGTCACTAAGCATGACTATGCTTGATTTCGAGAGGAATCTAATTGATATGATCAATAATTTAGAGGAGTAACCAACTTTTGCGGCGGAATTCGATGATTTTAGAATGTTGAAGTCTTTCTTTTCTTTCTATTTTATCTGTTTTATTTTTCGTTGTATTAATATTTATACAAATTGACTTGTAAAAACGATAAAACACGATTTTTTCTTTAGATATGTTTATAGTTTCAGATGGACTTTCTTTTAAATGATATCTTTCCCTAAATATAATTAATTAAAAATGGTGCATTTATATATATATATATATATATATATATATATATATATATATTTTTTATATATATAAAAAATGATGTGCAAATAATAGAAATTTGAAGTTAGGAAAAAACACTTGATCAAACCTAGATCTATATTGATAATTTCACCCCTAAAATATACTACTAGACCACCACAATTTCGTTCATCGATTATATTTAGCTCTAATAAAAATTGATCAGTACCTATAAATAATTTTTATTTTATTTTTCATTTATATGTCAAATGAATCATAGTAAATAGGTTTAGTGTCGGTAATTTAACCGGAGTACCACCAGACCATGCTTTGGTTATTGGCTAAAAAAACAAGTTGGTATAAGGTGGACACCGAACCTGAACACTTGAGAGTGTTGTGTCGGAACACTGAGCTTCTTGTTGACGCGTGTTCACCAAAACTGCGTCGGTCTCTCGCGTTTCGCTTCTTCCTTTTTTTCAATTTTACTTCTTTCTTTATTTTGTCTTTTCTTTTCCTTTTTAAAACAAATTTAAAAAAAAAAAAAGATTGGCATTGGCTATCTATAATATTTTAAATTGTGGTTCTAGACCCATATATGTGGTGTAGATTCATTTGTGTAATGGTTGATATAATTGAAAGTAATCGAATAAAATTAATTAACAATTAGATCACGACGTAAATAGATGATTAGATGTCTAGCATCTAATCAAAGAGATTAAATGATCAAGTTGCATTCTAGAAAACTCTTTGCATTTTCTCCTTCTGCAATAATTTTTTTTTTCCTATTAAAAGATTTGAAATTTGCACCCAAAAAGAAAGAATATTTTTTTTTAGTTATATTGTTTGTTTACACGTGGGAAAAGCGTTTATTTTTTTCGCTCAAAAAGTGGTTAGTTTAGATCAAAGTCACGTGTCCTATGATTTGTCGTTTCCACATCACACTACTCCGACTCGCTATGTCGCCAACGCTATGAAGTTATATTATTATTATCACTGGCTATATAATCATTGTAGTATAGTGAAATTGTGATAGATTTTTGTGTGTGCTTCAACATGAAATTGTGATAGATATTGTTATGATTAGATATGTGTTGGACCGTGTGAGGCGGCAAATATGGTCATCTTAGGGATGTCATGTCGCTAACGGCTACAAAATCTAGTCAATAATCTCGCTTGGGCTAGGCTCAACTTTCTAGGCCCATTATCTTCTTTGTTTTTTTTTTTCTTTTCTTTCTTAAAACTAAAAACAAGAACATGGGGAGAATTCCAACAAAGATCTGGAACCCTAGAAAAAAAAAAAATCACGATTGTTTACCAATAAGAATATGTAAAAAATCAGATTGCACTTACGTTGAGCAATTCATATTTGTTGTAACAACAAAACCCTCAGACAAAAATAGACTATAAGTGTTATTTTGACAAATTCGTCGAAATGCACCTGCATTTGATCTATACGGTCTAGTTCTTGTATGTGTTGTATGCTCAACGTTGGAGGACCATTATGATATGGTCTAGACCCAGGGTCGTGTTTGACAGCTTAGAGAAAAGGCTTTTGTCTTAGGCCCCCGAAATATATAAAGTTTTTATGGTCCTATAATTTCGAATATGTGTAGTATCCTACTGGCTTTTGTCAACATACTTCAATCTCTTGACATGGTTCGATATGTTTTTGAGATTTAAGGGCCTTTTTTTTTGGAATTTTGATTTTTGTTTTAAGTCTAAAAAAATCTTTTGGAGTTAAGAAACAGATCGATTGTTTCCTAAAATTCATATCCTAAACCTAAAAAAATTCATAAACACATATGAATTCTAAATTATGGTCATTTATAAACAATACAAATCAAAATCCCAATTACTTTTCAATTTTAATCTTAATAGTCGATCTTCTTCGTACATCGACTACGTTATCTTCGTCCTCCACCACGACACCACCACCACTCCGACGATATTTCTTCTTCTTTAAATCACTGGTAAATTTCAAATCTCTTTTCTATTTGATTTTTCAATTATTGTTATCTATTTTGTGATTGTTTATTCTATTGAGTGACATTTGGTTTCCTTGAAATTATGTCTTTAACTTTTTTAGATTATTGTTTATCGTTTTGTTTTGAATACTTAAAATCGGTTCATTTTTTTAAAATATATTAACCAGGGCTCTTATTTTTTAGTTCGCCTTGGACCTCTACGAACCTAGGCACGACACTGTCTAGACTGTATGAACCAATATGATATGGTCTAGACCGTGTGAACCAACCAATTGCAGATGCATTTCCCACGTTTTCACTCATTCACTGTACAAACAACAATGAAAAGGACAAATTTTGGGGTCGGTTCTAATAAATGCACATCTAATGCCGAATATAGTACACATGTTATTAGAAAACCGGGGCTTCTCATGGGGTTTAAACTACACTTTTCAATTCAAAGATCAATTCAAAACTAGTTTCGGTTCATAGCTTTACCGAAATAACTATTCGAGCGTGTATGTGAAAAACTTCGAATCTACCATATAATTGTGCCTATGAGATAAGACCGGTACCATCCATTTGTATTATATTCAATATGAGAAATTGAGAATAATAGGACCATTTTAAACGATTTTTAATCATGTTCAAATGTTTCTTATTAGAAGTATATTTAATATGATAAAATAATTTTAACACTTTTTAGCAATAATTTTAATATGATACAAGTTGGTATCATGCTTTAATTTGTCATTCCATGTTACGTGTTTTGTATTATTCTCTATACGAAAGTGTTTATTTATCTATAGATTGCTCGTATCCCCCTCTATTTTATCTGAGAATGGAATTATGTTCCATAACCTGTAAATGGAATTTTTTTTTAAATAGGTAGAATGGAATCTAATTATTGTGAGAGAGATTTGTTATTTTTCTTAGTAGACATGATGTCAGTCATTTTCATACTAGAGATGATGTCAGTTATGAATAACGCTGTTATGTGAACGTAATAAATTAAAGTTTCATCTTTTAGAGAATCCAAAAGAATGCTGAATTTTGGAGGTGGAGTATAGATAACAATTTATAGCGATATGAGATATTACAAGGGATTGGGACTGATTTGAAGAGTTTCATTTTTTTATTTATAAAAAATTAAAACAATATATATATATATGTCTCTGTATATATACACACAAAAACTAAATACATAACATTACTTACTTTTAAAAAATACCCAAAACAATATTTTTTTATGAAAAAAATATATAATGTGAAATATAATTCTTTATGAAATAAATAATAATAAACTTGTCATACACTCGGCCTAAAAAAAAATCAATGAAGAAACGAAATCATTAAGAGATTAGAGAAAAAACCGTATTCAAGCATGCGAATACGTTTTATTTAGGGATTGTCATTAATTTTGAGGATAAAATTTACACATTTTAAGACCCGAATGATTAAGGTTCGAAATTCGATGGATATTTTTTTTAAAACGTCTAGTAATATTATTAAGGAGTAACCAATAAGTTTGCAGTGCAAGAAGCAAACAGAAGAGGAAAAGAAAACCTTAAACAACATCAGAACCTGAGGTAAAGGATGAAAAGATATTGCTATCTTTGCTCTCGAGCAATACGATTTTGAAATCATGAAGGATCCCCTAGATCTAGGTGTGAATGAAACATGCAGTCTTTAGTGACACTTTTGGCATTCTCCCTAGCTATCGAATTAGCTCTTGGGACCTTATATTCAATAGAGCAATTGACAAATTCCAATCTCAGCTTGTCAATCTGATTCAATAACACACGATACCTCGACCAATCATTAAGCTTGGATATTGTTGAAACACCACTTGACAATCAAAAGCTATCGTGAAATCAGAGATTTATAGGTTTAATAGACCACAAGAGACATCGTAATTCAACAGTGATTCGATTGGAAATTCGATAAATCAAAAATTCGAAAGAAAAACAAAAATTTAAGAAAAATATTATGTTTCTCGTGGCATCCTACATTATGTTTCAAATTTGAAGTCACTGAAAACTGGAAATAAAAATCAATTGTTTTATTTTATTTTAGAAATTGTATATATTTAAAGAATATGTTGGTCTGTCAAACCGAATTAGAGGTCTCTCAAATTAAAAATGCGGTTTTGAGCAGATTGACTTATTAGATTTATAAAATCTAAATTTGCAGCAAATTAAGATGAATGTAACGGATTAAATCGCTTTAACACCTTCATACAATTGTGAAACCTTTTTTATGGTTATTATTACCTCCATTTTTCAATGAGATTTATATTTTCTTATAACTTTTATGTTGTTATATTAATAGAGTCTGGAGATTGTGAACCAAGAGATAGTGTTATACTATTTATCTATAGATATAAAGCTTGCCTAACTTTAACAGAGCATTTGGTGTGTTCCCACAACTCGTCATCCACTAATAATTGATCAAATCCATATTCGTAATTTTTAATTGTTGTGAAAAAATAATTGAGAGAAGACAAATGAAAAATGGGTTAAGTATCGATTGGATGATCATTTGGTATGGTACATCGCATTTTATGTCGTGTCATTACTAGTTATTCCACTACTAGTAATAGTGTCTTCAATTTGGTCTTCCTCGTTTTTATGTTTATTTCATGGGTGAATTAGGAAAATAGGCACCTTATGTAAAGTTATTTGGAAAATAGGCAGTTCACTATTTATAATAAATAAAGTAAGCACATTTTTATTATTACACTATTTATAATTAGTAAAATAAACATTTTTTAATATTTTTTTGTGTACATGTCTATGGTATACATATTGTTCACGGTTCATAATGTACGTACTGCTCACGAAGGATGCCATTCATGGTTGATACTGTTCATGCAGCGGACACTATACACACTGTTCACGGCGTACACACTGTTCATGGTGTACACTGGATACTATTCATGTAGCGATATTGTTCATGCATATACACTATTCATGGTGTACACACCGTCCATGGGGTACACACTGTTCATGGTGAATACTGTTCACGACGCATACACTGTTCACGTATGAACACTGTTCATGATGTACACTATTCACGATGCATACACTGTTCACGTATGCACACTGTTTATGGTGTACACATCGTTCATGGTGTATATTGTATTACTGTTGACGCGTTTATACTATTTATAGTATACACACTGTTCACGGTGGATGCTATTCACGGTGGATACTATTCATAGCGAATACTATTCACACAATACATTGTCTTCCATGAATAGTATCCACCTTGAATAGTGTATCCACCATGAATAGTGTGTATACCATGAATAGTGTGTACACCATCCACCAGAAATAGTGTGTACACCATCTACAATGAATAGTGCATTGGAATGATGTGTATTAATGTAATAGTGAAACATGCCTATTTTGACAATTATGAATAGTAAACTGCCTATTTGGCAAATTATATAAGTTAAAAATGCTTATTTGACCAATTTTTCCTTATTTTATCTTGTTGATGAAAAGCGGATTTTCTTTCTTATATGTCACTTTGCAACATAATGTGATGTGAATTTTATAAAAAAACACGTTAATGTGCCGTGGTTCGTTTACGATCGAATATACATAAGTATACTTTGCCAACAGATCTCTCATTTGAAGTAGAATCTCTGGCTTCGAATATATGTTTAGCCTCGCGTCTGGGTATCGGTCAGTAGCAAACAACCTAGGAGGAAGCATGTTATCCCACTGACCATTTTTAAATACATATTTCTATCAACAAATATAGTAAAAGCAAATCGCGTACAGACCGATTGAACAAATTCAAACCAAATCTTTGATAACATAATTAATATAGCAGAGAAAAAATGGCTTCTCGAACAGACTATCAATCTGTAACACAAAAAGTAGCGAATTACGAAACTTCTTTACCTGTCATGATGATTACGATTTTGCTTAACCGTCGTCATCACCGTCAAAAATACCGGAGAAGAGAAGTGTTAGGTTTTATCAAAAAAGTGTGCCCCGGTGTAATCAACCCTTGTTTTTCTTATGGTTTGAAGAGACATCACATCAATGTAATTTGTACATTTCGTTTTTTGTGACCAAACAAAAAAATTTGTACATTTCGTTCAATGTTAATAATTTTGTTGTGAATGGTTCCATTAGATTTCCTCTTTGCGGGTTTGTTTTTCATGAATTATAAATTATTTTTTTCAACTAATTGATTAAAGTTACATCATAATCTTATTGTATTGCATGTTAGAAACAATATAAACAAATGGCTGCATTAACGGGGTTAGTTCCCTTGTACCCTGTGTTCAAACCTCTTTTAGTATGAAAGGTTATTTTTTAAATCGGAATATCCAAAAACTGCATCTGGATACCGAGAAGATTATGAGCCAAAAGTTCGGAACTCCCACGGTTTATCAAAAAAAAAAATATATATATATATATATATTTATACCATTTAATTAATCAAAATTGTATAATTTTATAATAAATACGTAGACGAAAAGGGTAAAACAGATTGAATATCAAAACGTTTAAAAAAAAAAAGAGAGAGCTTGTTGAGTTTATTAGTTCTTGTTGTATAAAATGTAATTTAGAATGAAAAAATATTTTGGAGAGATAGAACATTTTCTTTTTGAAAAAGAGAGAGTTTATTATTTCTTGATGTGTATTTTCTTAAAAACATATTTTGTGAATATTTTTTGCCAAATTTCAGTAGAATGAAACGATGCTTGCAGAATTATTCGATAAAACTGATCTTATGTAATTATGTAAACATAGAACTTATCTCATAATCTAACTGATCCCAGGAATGTGTGTTTTCTCAAATTTCCCTCCTAAACTTTTTATTTCCATTATATAAGTATATATAAAAGACTTCGAAAACTATAGCCACACGATAACAATTCCATAGGATCTAAGTAGAATATGCCAAGCAGTTTTACACTTTCAATCTCATCTATCCACGATATATGAAAAGAATAACAAAATCATACGTTATTTGTCATTAGATACGAGAAAAACACATGAAAAAGGAGCTTTGGTTACGGATATTCCTCCTAAAAAAGCATATCTTATAAATAAGAAGAAGTTTGTGGATGATTACACTAACTTTAGGCTATAGTACTAAACGTAATCACAAGTGTTCTAACATTTTCAGACTCATGATTAAATTACAATATTTCAAAAACAAGAAGTTGAAGATTACAATAATATTATTGAAATTTTATATGATAAGTTTCAGCTAACACCATTAACACAAATAATGAATATCACGCAAGGCAGATTCATGAACAATATGTTGTTTTCCAGGTGGAGCCAAATAATAAGTCCCTAATATATATATTAATTGCTAGATATGTTTGTGTTTGTGTAATGATTGTATACAAACAAGGATGACCTATCCGGAAACCGATCTTTGAGAATTTTGTATTGAGATGATCGATAGGTTTTAAAAGCTTAATTAGATACAAAGCCTAGACCTAGGTTACAGGAAAAGAAATATGCAATTTGAAGATAATAGAAATTGTTCAGATATTGTTGAGATGTCATTCCAAGTCCACATCAAAACATTAGACAAAAAAAATCTCTTATATATATATATATATAAATTAACATTTAATTTCGATTACTATGAGAATTTTTAAAAAAATTCAATAATTTCGATTAGTATTAGATTTTTGGGGAAAAGTTTTAAGTCGTGGTATCAACGAAATGCATTGTGTGATTCATAAGTTCGAGTCATGTTCTGATTATGACGATCCGTGTAATGATCACTTGGTTTGATTGTACAAGTTTGGAGGAAGGGATTTATCTATAGGAGAGGTGAATTTAGGCAAAAACGTGTAACATGGCATAATTTTTCTTCATAGAAGAGTAAAATGTAACATATGCTAACTTTTGTTTTCCATAGGGGTACCTAAAATAGGATGAATGACTCTGATACCATATCAGTATATGACAGAAAACGACCGTTAGGAATTTTGTGTTGTATTGATTGCAAAAGCTTATCAGATCCTAGACCCTAGGTTACAAGAGAAATATACACATTCTAGAGAATAGGTAAAGAGCTAATTAAGAAATGAGATATAAATATAAACATCAAATATACAAAAATATATGATGATTTCTACATCCCAATCACCCCCACGTAATGTCCTAATCCTACTATTGAGTCCACTTTCTTCATGGGCTCTTGGGTGATCGCACCTCTTTAATAAACTAATCTTTTTTCCCCAACTAATCTTTAATGATGCAATTATGCAACACCTTTTTCTCCAGATTTGATAATCAAAATCGAGAACTCGAGTATATTCCACTTCTTCTTCTTTTTTTTCTCAGATTTGTTTGTTCCGTTTTCCATTTTTCGAAAATAAAATTATCTTCAAATTTAAAATTATACATTTTTGAATTCATTAACTTCAGTTTTAAAAATCTCTTTAGTATTAAAACCAAAGTGCTATTATTTAATTAGTTTAGATGTTTAAACCTAATTGATTAGAAACTATTACGTCTTTTTTTTTTGTTAATGTTTGATAATGAGATTATTTCTCTATATATATATACTACTTCGCTATCGGTCACTTCGGAATATTTAGCCTTGCAAGGTAGTCCTTACTGATTCACACGAGATTCCATGTGCCCCATGCTACTCGGGTCAGAGCATAAGCTAGTGATGCTTTCGACTATTGGACTCTCGCCATCTAGGGTGCGGCATTCCACCGTTTCGCCTAGCAGTACGACGCTTTTATTGTTTTCTCACAATCCTGTTTTCACGGTTTAGGTTACTCCCATTTCACTCGCCGCTACTACGGGAATCGCTTTTGCTTTCTCTATATATATATATATATATATATATATTACATGTCTTTGAAAGAATTATGACATGTCTTTGGCTAAATAATGTCATGGATTAAGTTTATTAAATGAATTTTCTGCAAATAAACCCTCCAAGTAGTTAAAGTTTACAATTTTACTTTCGAGGTCAATTAAATGCAGATCAATCAACTAAATGGTAGTCAACCGCAATATAACCTTTGTGTGTATCGATGACGTGGCAAAAAGTAACGCCGTTCACAAATCACACAGAATACAAAACGCTACGTTTTAATTGTGTGCAAAACAACAAGCAGTTTTACTTTTATGTCGTTTTTACCAAAAAACTACACGCAGTGTTGTAATCATTAGATCGAAATCAATTTGGGGAAAACTTAAAAAAGGGTTTATGGATATGAGATTTGAATTTTCGATTTCTTGAAGTAATTTCTTACACTCATGGTAGAGTTAGATTTGTTTCGTAAAGGTTTATCCTTTCTTTTTTCATTGCAAACTCCAGATTCCGTGATTGGGTTTCTTCCAAATAATGTTTACGAGACTTGGTTACAAATCCAAAAATTTCCATCGTGAATGTCAAACCTGATATGAATTAGATGAATCGGCATATGGGTATGAGTTTTAGTCTGAACTCGAGATGGATTTCTCATCAATGTCGCTAATTCTCTCAATTTCATGTTTTGCTTCGTCCTAGAATCTTTAGCTGTTTTTCGAATGTTTAGTTTTTTCTTTACAGTGTTCATCACTATCTCGATTTAAAGAAAGAAAAGAGCTAGTTTTATTTGATTTGAATTATCAATAATGGAATTTGAAACTCTTCAGTGAGGCTTTAATATCTTTAATTATCAATAATGGAATTTGAAACTCTTCAATGAAACAAAATATATTTACCACTTGATTGAATTTGTAAATATATAATCAACATGAAAAACAAATTATTTTCTTTTACTGGCATCAAACGAATCAATTTATAAAACAAAATTTTGATTGTAAGAGCATGATTACCTCTGATACCATAGGATATCATAAAAAAAATTGCATAAAAAATTAATAAAAGAAGAGAATTGTATCATGGACCACGTGAAACGGATCATCAAGAAGAGAGTGAAGAGACGGTATCATGAACCATGTGGCGACTCCAGATTGGGCATTGAGATTCTTATTATTTTTTTTTTTCTAAATAGTAAATATCATTAATGAAAATGAAAGTTTAGGATAGGCCTAGGCATACGGATAAGGTCCTATCGGATACATGTTTTATCAGGTATATAAATTTTATATCCATACAGATACCTGTAAAGTTTCGGGTCGGATCACAATTAATTGTACCCAAAAAATTCGGGTACAGATTCGGGTACATGTTATTATATTACTCAGAGACATCTAGATGAGTTAATTGTGTTTTTCATTATACTTTTAAATGCTTTTTTATCATTCTACATTTTTTTTATTTTTGTATATACTATTTTATGTTTCAATTTGTTTTAACGGATTGTAATATACGTTAAAAAATTTATGAAACATAATAAATTTAAGTTTTTATAAAATTTTGTATATTTATATATACTAATTTGATTTTTTTTATAAATAGTAAATTATTTTTTATTCTTTAAAATACCATTGAGTATCACCATTGGACATACAAAACTTAAAAAATTCTTAATGAGTTTCAAAAATTAATTATTATTATTAAAATTAATATTAAACTAATGTTAATGATAAAATCTAACATATCGAGAATTTCATGACTGGCCTAAATTTCCTCAACACTATTTACTTTTGTAAAGAGAGATCCAGCGTGTATATTAATCGCGGAACCACACATATACATCGTGAAGAGTGTTGTATGCCATACCGATACGTAACACTCAACAACTTGCGGATGAATACGTTTTCTTTACAAAAGAGTTTCTTCCAAAATTCAAACTCATTTTTAATGTATCTGATTCGGCCAAAAACCCACAACAGAACCCAACTTTTGAAAGCAAAGATCAAACAAATGTTTGGTGAGTTTTTGAACCCCACATGCATTGTTGACACATCATAGAGTTAATTTTGTAGTTTCAGCCATGTGTTTTCCTTTTGCATCATAAATATTTTCTTCTGTTTTTTCTCGCCATGCATCATGTTTATTCTAACCGTAAGTTTTGTCGTTTGTTATATATATTTTCTCAATCTTTTTGTATTAGTGGGAACTAAAGGGTTTACATTTGTTGCAAAAAGAAAAATGAGTTATTTTGTAAAGGAACAGAAGTAGACAAAAAACAAAAGTGAGAGTTTTGAAAACCGGACCAGACCGATTGGTTATAAGTAATTCTTTTTTTCTACATTTAGTTATATAAATAGTGAAAACTTATGAACGTACGTATTGTATCAATATAAGAAAATTTTGATTGATTATATAAGAAAATTCTAATGACTCATTATCCACCATTGCTTTTTACTAGATTGTTTATTCGAGAGAGTGATAAATCGGATACAAAACACTCTCCCCGACCATGTGTATATATACAATCGCTTAGTTAAGACATATATATCAAACACACAAAACTAAACCTTAAACCAGAATTACATTTCCACCTGAAACAACATAAACAAAAAATGCATTTTCCAGAACATGAATCTCCAAACCTCGTGGAGACATCATCAAACATATCCAATGATTCATCATTATCCGAGAAAGGAGAAGCCAGAAGGCCACAACAACAACAACGATCAAACAATAGTTATGCACTCACAGTTGACGAGGTGATCGAGCAACACATAGGACCACTTGGGTTAGCTCAAATCTTGCATGCTCTCTTGGTCTCTATCGCTTGGATCTTCGATGCTCAGACCACTCTTGTATCCATTTTCTCCGATGCTCAGCCGGCTGCGAGGCTAGTCGCAACCGGGGCCATCGTGGAGGGTTTGTCGTTGTGTGGATTGTCCAACGGAGAATGGGAATGGGTCGGAGGAAAGACAGATACTGTTGTCGCTGAGTGGAATCTCATATGTCAACATAAGTTTCTTGTTGCTCTTCCTTCCACTCTTTTCTTCATCGGATCTCTTTTCGGTATGAATCTTACTAACTATACATATTCATTTTTTTTAAACAAAGTTTGGTATTTTACGGTTTGGTGAATTTTTTAAACGATTTAGAACTATCTTTCTTAGAGGTCTAGCCGAATTTTAATTATTTTTGTCTTATGATAATTTAACCAATGGCTAGAGGCGAATTCTCGGACCATGCGTTTTTTTTGCACTTTGTTATATTTAAAAAAAAGTTATGTTCGTTTTTAATTTCAGTTTGGTTGGTTTATATATGGTCAGTCCAAAACATGATTCTCATGTTGGCATTTTTTTTTTGGCCCTCAACAGGTTCCGGTGTTTATGGATATCTTGCTGATTCATGGCTTGGTCGGAAAAAGACTCTGTTTCTCTCTTGTGTATTAACGTTTGTCACGGCCTTTGCGATCTCATTTTCCCCAAACGTTTGGGTTTACGCGTTCTTGCGTTTCGCCAACGGGTTTTTCAGATCAGGAATCGGGTCTTGCTGTATCGTACTCGCGACCGAGATCGTCGGTAAAAAATGGCGAGGCCAAGTAGGTCAATACGGTTTCTTCTTCTTCACGTTAGGTTTTCTATCTCTGCCACTCATGGCTTACTTGGAGAAAAAGTCATGGAGAAACCTTTACCGAATCATATCGTTTCTTCCTCTTGGTTATGCTCTTTTTCTCTTGCCCTTTGCCTATGAGTCTCCTCGATGGCTTCTTGTCAAGGGACGTAACAAAGAAGCTATGGTGGTCTTGAAGAAACTCGCGAGGCTCAATGGGAAACAACTTCCGGCGGATTTAAGCCTAGTCGATCCAATTCCGACAAGAGATGATCAAACTTCACAACAAGAAAAGTTTTGGAAAACGAAATGGGCAGTGAAAAGGGTCGTAATGGTTATGATGGCTGGATTTGGTTGTGGTTTTGTATATTACGGAATTCAACTAAACGCCGAGAATCTCAATTTCAATCTTTACTTAACCGTTGCGGTTAACGCTTTGATGGAGTTTCCAGCTGTTTTCATTGGAAGTTTCCTCCTCGGGGTCATGAACCGCCGTCCACTCTTCTCAAACTCATCATACCTCGCTGGAATCTCGTGCTTACTCTGCGCGGTTCTCTCCCTACACTCCGTGACCCGTGCGATTTCAGTTGCGAAATGGTTGCAGCTCGCAGTTGAGGCGGTGGGGTTCATGGCATCATCAACTGCGTACGACGTCCTATACGTCTATTGCGTCGAGCTGTTCCCGACAAACGTGAGGAACTTTGCGGTTTCGCTTTTGCGTCAGGCGTTTATGCTAGGAGCGTCTGCAGCACCGTTGTTAGTTGCGATGGGAAGGGAAAACGCAATGATGTCGTTTCTTGTGTTCGGCGTTGCGTCTGTGTTAAGCGGTGTGGTTAGTCTATGGCTAAAGGAAACGCGAGACGCGCCTCTTTATGAAACCCTAACACAACAAGGAAAAGCAGAAGAGATTGGGAACGGAACAGAGCCTTCCTGATCACTTAATAGCAATCAGAGTTGCTGTGTTAGTGTGGATTATTTGTGTCCAATAATTGGAAAAAAATGTAAAATCTTTCTGTTTTCCAACAAAATGTAACGCAACGTTGATTGTTTTATTTTGAAGAAACGTTAGTTATCCAACAAAAACAAGAATCCTGTGTTGCAAGAATTGATTTTGAAGAGAAAAACATAGAACAACTCATTTGAACAAAGTGACGGTAATAAAAAAAGCGATCTAACCTTAATCAAAAGGAAAATGGCTGTTTGGACCAAAAAACATCCAAGTGATAATAATAAAACCAAGTCTTTTTCTGTTCGCAAGCATTAGAGAAAACAAGAATCTGACAGTGCTAGAGAACGGTCGAGCGACAAACATTTGCTCCGATCACCTTTTCTTCTTCTAAGAAGCAGCGGGTTTAGGCTGAGCAGTCTCTTCAGCGGCAGGAGTCTCGAAAGTCTCTCCCACTACAAGTTCTGGGACATCATCATCGTCCTCTTCTTGGATAGTTGCGGGGATATCAGCTGCACCTGGAACTTGTTTCTGGAATTGCTCTGCTAGCTTCTTCAGATTGTCCAAGTTATCCGGTCCTGACATTGTAATAAAAAAAATGTTAATTTTAAGGATCATTGGTTGCGAACAGAGTGGTTAACAATAAATGATACATACCAAGTTGGCTCATAATCTGAGGAAGTATGTCTTGCAATTCTGCAGGAAAAATTCAGATTTTGAGATTAACCCGAGAAGAGTACTGGATCATGGTAGATCATATCTATCTATGTGGAATACAAAACTTACTTTTCGTCTGTGGTGTACCACTCACGACCCATGTGTTAGCAGCAATCGAAGCTTGAACTGCGTAATAGCAACACAATGACCATTATCATCAAACACAGTGAAGTTTTTACCAAAATCCTGAGACTTATAAAGAAGAGTCAATCAAAGTCAGGACATTTCACCTTTAGGGTTAATGAACTGAATCACTACATCATCCTTAAAGATGTTAACTTCTTCGATGGCGGGAATGGAATTCACTCCAACTCTCTTAAGAGTGCTCTGGAGCCTCTTGTCATCGGTCGTGGTTGTCTTGTGAACAGCCTTCTTCTTTCTGAAAATGACATACAAAATGTTCTAGACAAAATAGAAACCAGAAAATGCCGAGAAAACAAGATGAAAGACTTTTGTATACCTTCTTACTGTTCCTTTTCCGCCAGTGCGGACAGTATTAGCCATCTTCATCAACTTTTCCCTATTCATCTGTGTGCGAAAACACACACAAAGCTTAAAACTTTTATAACTCCAAAAAGTTCAATTGGAATGCACAAATCTACTCTTCACTGAATCATCAATTAGGTCTAAACAATAACTAATCCTGGAATCAATTAGGTATATGCGTACAATGACTTTAACCTAAGTTTTCAATCGATTAGGTCTCCATTACTAGAACAAACAGACTGCTTTCAGCATTTAGGCAAAGAACAATATCTCGAATCAATGAAAACAACCATATGAATCGAGAAAGAAAAAAAACACAAAAAACATGAAATTGATCTTGACCACTTCTTCTAAATCAGAAAAAGCACTAAAGGAATCAATCGGTTTCTCAAAATGTGAAAGAAGAAACGATTAGTGAAGTGAGGTCTTACCTTGATATTCGATTTTCTAGGGTTCTTCTTCCTTCCTCGTCGAAGGGTATAAGAAGAAGATAAGAGAGAGAAAGAGATCGAAGCGGCGCAAAGAGGGTTTTTGCTCTTTAAGTAAATGCGATGCGTAGCTAGGATGCACCGAGACAGAAACGGGGACGGAAACGGGGACGGGAACGGGGACAGGAAACGGCAAAGGTAAAAAATATAAGGAAGCGGGTACGGCAATATAGTATAAGCAAAAGTATTTATATAGAAATAAGTTTCATGTAAGTCAAAACATAAGAAGAAAAAATCTAGTTTAATATCTTAAACGAAAAATAAGCTAGTTAGTTATGATTGAGAAACTCGTCTTCAAAGTCTGGCTCATCTAGAGAGAGTTCAGAAAAATCCAAAAATCCTCCATCTTCTAATGGATCAGAGGAATCTCCACCAACATCCCACATCTTAGTCTTTTGATTTTCATACTGAGAAGAATTTCTTGATAAAAGGCGTAGATTGTTGTGGATGAAAACCAAGTCTTGAGCGCGACTTGGTAATAATCTGTTCCTTCTCAGTGAATGAATAAATCCGTAGGTACTCCAGTTGCGCTCAGCACAAGAAGATGATGTAGGCTGTCCAAGCAACTTAAAAGCCAACGACTGTAAGTGAGGAGCATCGACACCAAAGTTAACCCACCAACTTTGAGGATCCATAGTAAACATCATTGTAAGGGATGATAAGTCTCCAAACGGGCCAGCCCTCATCGAGAATAATGCATACTCATCCATAACTTTTCGAAGATCTTCACCATTGGGAAACAATCTTTTAAAACATTTTTGTCTTTCATGTGAGATTTCTGTATCCTTATGTGGACCAATTCGTGTGGCACTCCCGTTCAACCATTCATCACTATAAAACCTATAATTTAAAAAACAGTATTATACATACTTTGCAATGAAATCAACATAGAAATTAAAATTGATAGTTTAAAACCATTTACCTGGGATTTAAAGAGTGGGCTAGGCAATGTAGAGGAGTGTTATTCTTTGTCCAACGAGCCATTAAGATTTCATAAACGACGTCAAAGAAGAGGCTAAATTCAGACATTTGTCGTTTCTCCTTCTTGTAGATCTCAATCTTTACCTTCTCAATCATAGAATCCCACATCTCATATACCAAATGAAGACATGGCTTGTCGGTGTCACAAGCTCTGATCATCTCATAAATAGATCCTGTGAAATCAAGAATATAAGAAACTTTTTCCCACCACTCATCATCCAAAATCTTCTCTTTAACAAAGATTGCTTTCCCTGGATCATCCTCTCTATAAGAAGACCACTCCTCACTTATGACCATGGTTTGAAGAGCCGTTTTGATAAGCTTCATTCTCTTGAGCATTACAATAACTGAGGCAAAGCGAGTGTCAGCAACTGATAGCAATTTCAGAGGAGAGAACTTACTAAAAATTGCTAGCCTCATATTGTGGTTCATGATGAAATGTTTTATTGCCAAAGCATCATCATGAACGATAGTTATCCAACTACACTCGTCATATGTTTCCTGATTGCTCTCCACATTCTTTGCTGCACAGATATTCTTCAATGCCAGATTTAGAGTATGAACAACACATGGAGTCCAATAAATGTGGGGATACCTGCTCTCGATAATCTCACCAGCCGCTTTGCAATTAGCTGCATTATCTGTGATGATCTGCACAACATTTTGGTGACCAATATGATTGATAACTTTCTCCATCAACTGAGAAATAAAGTTCTTATCTTTTACTTCACCAAAACAATTCACAGCCTCCAGAAAAATAGGTCCACTTCCAGAAGTAGCCATGAAATTGATAAGAGGTTTTCTTTTAGGATCGCTCCAACCATCTGTCACAATTGAAACCCCTTTTTCTTTCCATGTTGCTTTCAACGGCTGTAGTAATCTATCAACATTGTTTCTTTCTTCTTGAAGTAAGGTTGTTCTGAGCCTATTGTAACCAGGAGGAATGTAACCGGCAATTTTGTGCTCGGCGGGAAGCTGATAAGAACGATGATAATGAGGATTTCTTGCAAGATTAAATGGCAAGCCTCCCGTGTAAAACATTCTTGCAATTTCCTGATCCAGTTGATGCCTGATTTCAACACCAAATGCTTTCTCAATAGGTGACATGCTAGGCCTTCTTTTCTTCAAAGAATTTCCAGTTTCGCAAGGCAAAGAAACTTCTCTAGGTCCAGACCCAAGTTTTCTCTGCTCAAACTCGTTTTCCACTCTTCTCATCTCGTCTATCTGAATATTAGTCACTTTCCTACAAATAGCAATTCCACCATTGGTAATTTTCAGTAAATGTGCCCTCACTCTAGAATGAGAACCTTGTCGAATCTCTTTGCAAATATTACACTGAAATAACCAAGTTCCTCCTTTTGCTCCCACTTTTTCCAACTTAGTGACATGTTTCCAATAAGGAGCTTCATCACCACTTTGATTTGATGAATTCCCAGAGCCACTACTACCATCAATGTGATCTTGAGAAGCCATAAGCCTGCAAAATATCATCACATTAAAATTAAAATATGGCAGTATTGTGTTCTCTTCACTGAATTAATGTTTCATGCTATGACTTAGATTAATGTTTCATGCTATGACTTAGATTAATGTGTTGGGACCAATTTAAACTTGTGTTTGATTTCATGCAATTATATATAATTGTCCACAACAAACAATAGAGATAGATACATGAGCATCCTAACATCAACTATACGACAGTAGAGATAAAGACAAACAAAGATGCTTTGAGACTTTAACTTGCTTTCTATCTACTCTTACTTATTATATTCAGGAACCAACATGTTTTTAATATGTTGTGCCGAAAGTCAATTTGAGGCAGATGTAGGACAAACTTTTCATCATGAGAGCTCTATTATAAAATCAATTGTCTGAAATACATGAATCTAAACAAACAAAACGACGGTACAAAGAACTCAAGCAAAATAGCCTGCGAACCAGAGGCTTACAGGTTATTCACAACTCTGAAGAATTGACATACCTTGATGAAGTGTGGTGAAGGCTAGGAAGAGTTTGTACGAGACTAGGAGTCTCGTGATGGTGAAGGTGATGGTTTCGTGAGTTGTCGTCAACCACAAATCAAATTGAAAGGTAAGTTTTATAAAAAAAACCCTAATTTTTTTGTAAAAACATGATGTTATTAGGCTTTTCACCTTTTTTTATTTTTTTTCTTTTTAAAAATGAGTTAAATACACATATACATACATTGGGGACACCAATTTTATATCTATAAAGTTTCCGAAACGTCCCCATATATTAACTCCACATCCCCGATATTAGCTCATGTCCCCGAGTAAGACGAAACGTCCCCGAAACGTCCCCATGCAGTCCCCAAGCTGTTCCCGTCCCCGAAACGTCCCTGGTACGGGAACGGTGATAAAATTGACGTCCCCGTGCTTCCTAGATGCGTAGCCCAAATTTAACACAAATACAATTATTATTATAACCATAACATCCAACGGTCAAGATCTCTCTTTCCTCAATATAACTCTCAATCTCTACCGTTCGATATTGATTTTTATACTATGGGCCTAAATCTTTGGCCCATTTTAGATTCCAGTTTTCTTTTTTTCGTTTTTTTTTACTATAAAAATGCGTAATTATTGGAACTCGTTTGATTTGCTTTGTAACACATTAGCAACATTCAAGAAGCAATAGATTATGTTTATGTAATCAAGAAGCAAAATTTAAACAAGTAATTTTGTAAGTTCACCGAAAAAGAAATCTAACAAAGAAGAATAGTGGTATTGTTCCCAAACTTCTGCAAAATCGAGGGATTTCAATTTCAATACAAGACTTTTTCTAAGGTATAACAGAAACACCTTTTACTTCATTGTTGCTGCATTTCATCGACACATTATTTATCTTTAAGCTTGGAACTCGAGGAAGAGCTTAAGCTTCTGAAGCAACATCTCGTTTGTTCCGAAAGACGGTTTCTTGCTTCCAATCCAATCTCTACCAAGAAGCCCGGCTCTGTCACTCTTGAGCATCTCATCGCGGAATGTAGAAAGAATCTGGTATATCGATATCTTCAAAACATCTGTAGCTGCGTACGCGTAGGAGTAAAGCTTCCCATTTCTCCTTTTGATGGGCTTAACATCTTTTCTGATCATACTCGAGGTTGCCCATTTGATACTAGCAGGTCCCATAAGTTGTTGAGGCGATTGCAGATTAGTCTTCTTCCCCATAAACGTTTCAACAGCTAGCAAAAGAGATAGAAGCGTTGAGACAACATCGGCGTTCCCACCAGAGAGTTGTGCTACTCCAAGCCTGTCTTCCTTGTGAGAGATTGCAGTTAGGGATGCAGTTGTTTGAGCACACCATGCATATAGCTGCATATATCAGATAGAGAGCAAAAAAATTATGTCTATAGATACCAGAAGAAATCACAGAGGAAAGACAGAAAATGGAATTGCGCTTTACCTGAAAAGACTTGAGTGTTTCGCCAAATTTAGGATCGATATATGATTCGGTTGGCTGTTGGAGCGGTGACTGATAGCCTTTTTCGGTAAAGGTCTGGTCTAGCCCAGCAGATAGCTTGGATGCAAGCTCTTCTAAAGGCCTCAAGCATAAAGTAATTACTCTTTTGTAAGTCTCGCTAGACTCCTCGAAGAAGGCAGCACGACGCCATGTGTCGACATGATTCTGCGACACCATGTAGAGATCAAGATATGCAAGAGACTGCTCGAGTGAACCTGGACTACTACCCTCTAATGCAGCAAGAAGCGGCTCGCTTGGATTCGTTTCTGCTGCAGCAGATCCTTTTGGAGGAGCAAAACTGAACCGTTTTGTGTGCAGAACCTGGAAAGGAAAATCACAAATTGTAAATAGCTTCCTTTGCATGTAGAAACTGGAAAAAATGCTGTATATTCCTTGATAGAGTGACAAGTAGCACACAGAAAAAAAAGCTCACAGATAATCCTTTTCAAAGTGATTAGGCAGGAATCTTAAGCTACCCTAGAAAAGTTAACAATTTAATGAGTAATTTCCTTGTCTCTCACCAATGTTCAAAGTAGCAGGGCATAGAAAAGGGATGCATCATATTTCAATAAGTTTACACATATCCACATACACAGAAGACAGACAGCATTGTTAAACCATTTGGCTACTACATGAGCTTCCAAAACATAACTTGTTTAGCATAGACATGCCAGACAGCTTAGGAAAAACCATTCGGCAACATTATCAATGCAAAATGTAATGGCAAACTCAGCTAACTTGCCGTCGCCTTTCAGATTTTTCTCACTCGAGTAATAAAAGCAAGTTCTTACTCTTCTGGAATCTAACATGTTAACTCAACTAAGTTCACTAAAAAGTTACACACTACACCTCCAATTACATCATACATCTATCGATACACGCAACGCAATATGAAAATCAACAAAGACAAACTCAACTAACCTGATGTATATGGTGAGTCACTTCCCAAGAGAGAATCAGACAGAAACTGCCGGCATAAGATATGACTTGCTCACCCAAGAATCTCGATACAGAGACAAGCCCACCAGACCAATCTAGCAGAAACAACAGCATTATCGTTGACAGTACATACAACACACCTGATAGCTTCAAAGCTTGTGTAAGAGCTGAAGGAAGACCAATCTTGAAGCTAAAGAACGGTGGACGCTGTTTGAAACACACACAAAGTAAAGCAATCAGCAAAGGTTTACAAAATTGATGAATCAGGAATCAGAGAGATAGATACAAAACGTAAGAGTAAAATATGTAACCTGAATGATAGGAAACTCTAATACCCATCTCTGCTTAAGAACGAAAAGCACTGCGTAAAGCAATCCAGTCACAAATCCCCTAAACCCTATTCTTCCAATCACACCAATCGAATCACTAGAAAAGCAAAACACAGCCGCCGAGCAGAATCCGGCGAGGGAAGTAGCGGAGACGAAGAGCACGATTCGCAAGGATACGCGAGCACGGCGGCGAAACTCCGGATCGGATAAGTGACGGAGAAGTCCGAGACCGAATTGGGGAAGGGAAAGAGGAGAATCTGGGGTTGGTGAAGAGAGGAGAGCTAGTGAGACGGAGAAGAGAAGCTGCGAGGATTGGAAGACGAGGAAAGTGAGGAGAAAGGAGATGATTGAAGTGGTTGAGAAGAGGAAGAGGTTGAAGAAGATGAAGATAGCCGATGAAGGAATCGACTGCCAGATAAGAAAGGCTAAGAAACGATGGCTCACCACCGTCTCCGGCGCCGGAGGAGAAGGCATTTCGCCGGCGATAGATTTTTTTCTTTCCCCTTTGTTTAATTTATTTTTTGTTTGAAATTAATTTCGTGTCCGAACTTGAGCGGGGTCGTGAAGTGAGTGAGCGAGCACGAAGGTAAAGTTAACAAAAGGGCTTTAGGGATTCTAGCTCTGCTTGGACGCGTTTTTATTTCCGCGTTTCAATCGCGGTGCGTTTTGTTCACGCTATCGCTACAAGGCTTTTCTCTAGCCCATTGGGCCGAGATACAGCATTGTAAGCGTTGCTAAATTATCGAGATATTCAGAACATGATATGCATTTTCAATCTATTACCTTTCTTCTGATTCAATGAAAAACTTTCAATATCTCTTGCCGTTTTACCAATCACAAAAGCGTTAGCAGGCATCAAGAAACAGACTAATCTTGGATAATGTAAAATTCCTCAGGGACAAGAAAACATCCCAATGTATAGATAAAATGAAATTCTTGAATCTGAAAGAAAGATAAATCACATTTTGGTGACAAGTTGATTTACCATTACTTGTTGGCTGCACAAACATTCTCCAAATACCAATCATAAGTTTGACGAAGACCATCTCTGAGAGAAACCTTCGGTGTCCAACCCAAAGATGTGAGCTTCGAGCTGTCCATCAGTTTCCTCGGCGTTCCATCAGGCTTAGTGCAATCCCATCCGAGCTTTCCTTCAAAACCTACGACCTCTTTCACCAATTCAGCCAACTCCTTGATCGTCACTTCTTGAGCACTTCCAATGTTAACATGCTCCAACCCGCTGTATCGATCCAACAAGAAAACACAAGCATCAGCCAAATCATCGACGTGTAAGAACTCCCTCAACGGACTTCCTGTGCCCCACACCACAACTTCCTCCGCTCCGTTCACTTTCGCCTCGTGAAACCTCCTCATAAGAGCAGGAAGCACGTGTGAATTCTGCGGGTGGAAATTGTCATTAGGACCATAGAGATTAGTGGGCATCCCAGAGATTGCGTCCCATCCGTGCTGAATCCGGTAAGCCTGGCAAGTCTTGATCCCAGCGATCTTAGCAATAGCATACCACTCGTTAGTTGGTTCAAGCGGCCCAGTTAACAAAGCAGACTCAGGAATCGGCTGAGGAGCAAATTTGGGGTAAATGCAAGACGATCCAAGGAAGAGTAGCTTCTTCACGCCGTGTTCGTAAGCAGAGTGGATCACATTGGTCTGGATCTGGAGATTGACACCGATGAAATCAGCAGGATAAGTGTTGTTAGCATGAATCCCACCAACTTTAGCTGCTGCTAAGATTACATAAACTGGTTTCTCTTGAGCAAAGAAAGATTCAACATCGGCTTGTCGAGTGAGATCAAGCTCGTGGTGTGTTCGAAGAACGAGATTGGTGAAACCAAGTTCCTGAAGCTTCCGGACAATGGCAGATCCAACTAAACCGCGATGACCAGCGACGAAGATTTTGGCGGATTTGTCAGACATCGACGAACCAGACGCAATCTCTGCACATTGAAACGATGCGAAATTGAGCACTAAGGTTTCGGCGAGATCAAATCATTATACAAAGAGACTCGATCTAAATCAGAATCAAAATCAGACAAACATTTTTAGTTCCAGATCATTCAGATTCCATTACAAATGTCGACATACGAAAGATTCAGATTTGGATAAATTGAGAAATCGAGAGAAAATAGGGATTTACCTGAGCCGATCGTTTCCGCCATTTTCGAATTCGAAGAGAGAAAAGGGCTAATAGAATCTGAGAGTGAGAGATCGCGAGACGAATGTGGTCAGCAGTTCTTTTGTGTCTTAAGGAAATTGGGAAACTGTTGACTTTTGGAATGAACATCAACAGTTTGAATGAGGCTTTTGAAATATCGATTGATCCAAATCACATGGGCCCAAAATAGGCCCATCTAATTGAATAGTTAACCATTTTGGTAAAAGTGGACAGGCCTACGAAACTCCCAAATACCTACCAATTGCTGACCACAAATTCGATTATAAAGGTCAACTGATTTGGTTAAGACTTTTTGATTTTGTGGCATCAAAGCAATTACAATTTTGATTTTTCTTTCTGTCAACATCAAAGCGATAAACTCGTGATCATGTGAGAATGTTAAACAGTTGAGAAAAGAAACAGACAAGAGATCTTTTATTCAATAATAATATGTAATTTTCAAACACACAAAGCGGTTTTATTATACGTCGGAATTAAAGGATTGAGTCATGTCCTCTCTCACATAGTCTTGGAGGAAATCTCGGTCACGTTGGCTTTCTTGAACATAACCAGGAACGGCTCATCGCTTAAAGCCAAACGCCGAACGCCTTTTTCATCAACGAATATCCCGACATCGCTGCATTTCAGACCGTTAGAGTCACTAGTCCTCCTAGGACAAAACACAAACTTGTAAGCATTATCTCTAGATTTCTCGATCTTGAAGAAACTCTTCAACGAATCCCCTTCAAACCCTTCTGGCTTAGGACCAGCCACCACGAAATATTGTTTCCTCTTTTTGTCGAACTCACCAACTCGCCAGTACGTTGACTGGAAGCAGATGGTGGCTTCAACGATCGTCTCGATGTTCAGATCCTGCGACTCAGGAACGAATGCAACTCTTGGCCTCCAGTTTGAGAATTTTACGGGAATACCCTTGTCAACCTCGGATGATTCTTGCACGATGTCGTAAGGACATGGCTGGTCACCGCGGCCGGCTAGAGTCACACCGCCACCTCGCCCGCGGATGACCGGGAGAACGTAGTAACTGTCGCGAAAAATGGGTTCACCATCGATGTCGACAACCGCACCATATGCGTTTGAGGCCAAAACCGCGGTTAAGGCAATAACAAAGTAAAACGTAAGATTCATGGTTTTAGACTTTTAGTATCTTTTTTTTTTTTGCTGATTAGAGTGTTTGGTGGATGAAAAAATATGAGTTGATGTAATACGTATTTATAAACACATTCGGTCATCGGTATAACTATAGTCAAAATGGTGACTAGGCTTTGATGGCTATGCAGGCCTAACTTGTGAACTATATACCCATAGAGGTTCTAAGCATTAAAATAAAGAAAAAATAGAAAAAATATGAAAGAGGGAAAAATGGGTTCTAAACCTAGTAACTTCAAATGACACTTGTAATTTTATGATTAGTTAAATTTTATTTTAAATACTAAAATTTAATTCAATAATTAGATAATATTGAAATACTAATATTAAATAGATTAGAATCCAAATCCCAATTATTGTGGGTGCTCTAAACTCTCAATATTTAATTGGTCTAAGCACACTACCCATTGAGAGGATGATCATATCTTCTTGTATATATTCTACACACGTTTCTTCTTTTTTGGCCAAGCCCGATTTTTGGTTCAATTTTTATTTTCGAAAATTTTCTTCAATACGAGAGTTAAGTATACTATTCTAGTTTTGTGATTTGGTATGTTTTAATTTTATTCGTTCCTAACAAATTTCTTAAAAGCCTTTTTTTTGGTCAGAAGTTAAAAGCCTTAATTTGATGGGTAGTGTAAGTTTTTGTTTCATTACTTTTAAGCTCTACCTAGTGATCACTAGAAAAACAAAAGGAATGATGAGGAAAAAAAATGAAATAAATAAATAAAAATGAAAAAATGAGAAAAATGGTTTTTTTTTATTTCTTCTCAAATTTTATTAGAAACAATTTTATTCTATAAATTTACTCCAAGAGGAAGAATGAAGAAGAATGAAAAAAATCATAAATACTAAAAATTCTTTCCAATGTTAAAAAAAATACTAAAAATGTAATTTTTTAAATAATAGAAAGAAATTTATTGTTCTTCTTCATTATTTTCTCTTTTAGTGATCACTATTTGGAGTTACTTTAGTTTTTTTATTACGTTTTTACCATATATGGAGAAATTAAAGAATTCAAAATAAGATTTGTTAATGTTTTATTTTGGTGTCTATTTTAATTCAATTTGATTAAACCAACCAAAATGGACACGTAATTGAAATGCTTAATAATATTTTTTTTTTGTCAACAATAATAATTTAATTATAATCCATACATCTCATGTGCTTGTCTTTCTCTAGACAAATATTTATATACTTTTTTTTTTTCCGGCAAACATTTTTTATACTGAAAGGCCCAAAGGGCAAACAAATCGGAGCCAATCAAACTCCCATTTACAATCTTATCCATGTAAACATTAAAAACGTGTAAGAAAAAAAAACACGAAATCTAGGGTATTCTACACAGTTCTTCTTTCATGGACACGTGTCCACCATCTAATAACCGAGAGCCGATGGAGGAACCGCCGGAGATTCCACCGCCGTAGACTCCAAGAGGATCCGCTCCGATTAATCATGCACCTTCTTCCAACTCACCGAAATTTAAAAACAGTTAAAAACTTGCCGAAATTTAAACAGGATATAGCTCAATAGAACTGGATTTGGATTCTAGAACTCATGCTCTACTAAATCCACCCATAAACTATCAAAGCTAAATCAAAAACTTATTTCATTCTTCACAAGAGAAGAGAGATTTAACTCCTTAGCCGATTACGGCTCCATATCCGGCTGAGTTGCACCGAGACGGAAACGGGACGGGAACGAGGACGGAAAACAGCAAAGATCAAAAATATATGGAAGCGGGTGCGGCAATATAGTATAAGCAAAAGTATTTATATAAAAATAAGTTTTATGTAACTCAAAACATAAGAAGAAAAAATATAGTTTAATATCTTAAACGAAAAATAAGTTAGTTAATTATGATTGAAAAATTCGTCTTCAAAGTCTGGCTTATCTAGAGAGAGTTCAGAAAAATCCAAAAATCCTCCATCTTCTAATGGATCAGAGGAATCTCCACCAACATCCCACATTTTAGTCTTTTCATTTTCATACTGAGAAAAAATTCTTGATAAAAGGCGTAGAATGTTGTGGATGAAAACCAAGTATTGAGCGCGACTTGGTAACAATATGTTCCTTCTCAGTAAATGAATAAATTCGTAGGTACTCCAGTTGCGTTCAGCACAAGAAGATGATGTAGGCTGTCCAAGCAAATTAAAAGTCAACGATTGTAAGTGAGGAACATCGGCACCAAAGTTAACCCACCAACTTTGAGGCTCTATAGTAAACATCATTGTAAGGGATGATAAGTCTCCAAACGGGCCAACCCTCATCGAGAATAATGCATACTCATCCATAGCTTTTCGAAGATCTTCACCATTGGAAAACAATCTTTTAAAACACTTTTGCCTTTCATGTGAGATTTATGTATCCTTATGTGGACCAATTTGTGTGGCACTCCCGTTCAACCATTCATCACTATAAAACCTATAATTTAAAAAACAATATTATACATACTTTGCAATGAAATCAAAACAGAAATTAAAATTGATAGTTTAAAATCATTTACCTGGGATTTAAAGAGTGGGCTAGGCAATGTAGAGGAGTGTTATTATTTGTCCAACGAGCCATTAAGATTTCATAAACGACGTCATAGAAGAGGCTAAATTCAGACACCCCTTCTTGTAGATCTTAACCTTTACCTTCTCAATCATAGAATCCCACATCTCATATACCAAATGAAGACATGGCTTGTCGGTGTCACAAGCTCTGATTATCTCATAAATAAACCCTATGAAATCAAGAATATAAGAAACCTTTTCCCACCACTCATCATCCAAAATCTTCTCTTTAACAAAGATTGCTTTCCCCGGATCATCCTCTCTATAAGAAGACCACTCCTTACTTATGACCATGGTATGAAGAGCCGTTTTGATAAGCTTCATTCTCTTGAGCATTATAATAACTGAGGCAAAGCTAGTGTCAGCAACTGATAGCAATTTCAGAGGAGAGAACTTACTAAAAATTGCTAGCCTCATATTGTGGTTCATGAGGAAATGTTTTATTGCCAAAGCATCATCATGAACGATAGTTATCCAACTACACTCGTCATATGTTTGCTGATTGCTCTCCACATTCTTTGCTGCACATATATTCTTTAATGCAAGATTTAGAGTATGGACAACACATGGAGTCCAATAAATGTGAGGATACCTGCTCTCAATAATCTCACCAGCCGCTTTGCAATTAGCTGCATTATCTGTGATGATCTGCACAACATTTTGGTGACCAATCTGATTGATAACTTTCTCCATCAACTGAGAAATAAAATTCTTATCTTTTACTTCACCAAAACAATTCACAGCCTCCAGAAAAATAGGTCCACTTCCAGAAGTAGCCATGAAATTGATAAGAGGTTTTCTTTTAGGGTCGCTCCAACCATCTGTCACAATTGAAACCCCTTTTTCTTTCCATGTTGCTTTCAACGGCTGTAGTAATCCATCAACATTGTTTCTTTCTTCTTGAAGTAAGGTTGTTCTGAGCCTATTGGAACCAGGAAGAATGTAACCGGCAATTTTGTGCTCGGCGGCAAGCTGATAAGAACGATGATAATGAGGATTTCTTGCAAGATTAAATGGCAAGCCTCCCGTGTAAAACATCCTTGCAATTTCCTAATCCAGTTGATGCCTGATTTCAACACCAAATGCTTTCTCAATAGGTGACACGCTAGGCCTTCTTTTCTTTGAAGAATTTCCAGTTTCGCAAGGCAAAGGAACTTCTCTAGGTCCAGACCCAATTTTTCTCTGCTCAAACTCGTTTTTCACTCTTCTCATCTCATTTATCTGAATATTAGTCACTTTCCTACAAATAGCAACTCCACCATTGGTAATTTTTAGTAAACGTGCCCTCACTCTAGAATGAGAACCTTGTCAATCTCTTTGCAAATATTACACTGAAATAACCAAGTTCTTCCTTTTGCTCCCACTTTTTCCAACTTAGTGACATGTTTCCAATAAGGAGCTTCATCACCACTTTGATTTGATGAATTCCCAGAGCCACTACTGCCATCAACATGATCTTGAGAAGCCATAAACCTGCAAAATATCATCACATTAAAATTAAAATATAACCAATATAGAAACGAACAAAAACAAGGCAAATCTGTTTGCTTCAAATTTTCTATATATACAAAAAATAACGAGAAGAATGGTAACAAGCTAAGATCATTGACTCCTAATCCTTGTTGTGTATGTAACAAGCTAAGAGCCTAACTTCATCAACATATAGAGATCTAAGAAAAGATGAGTTAAACACTTATCAAACATATCAACATACTTTGTTGACGTAACGTAATGTGACGGTGAACTAGTGTGGTGAAGGCTAGGAAGAGTTTGTACGAGACTAGGAGTCTCGTGATGGTGAGGGTGATGGCTTAGTGAGTTGTCGTCAGCCACAAATTCAAAGGTAAGTTTTGTAAAAAAAAAACCTAAATTTCTTTGTAAACTAAAAATAGAACGTGAGTTTATTAGGCTTTTCACCTTCTTTTATTTTTTTCTTTTTAAAAATGAGTTAAATATACATATACATACATTGGGGACAGCAATTTTAGATCTATAAAGTTTCCGAAACGTCCCCATATATTAATTCCACGTCCCCGATATTAGCTCACGTCCCTGGTTCAGACGAAACGTCCCCAAAACGTCCCCATGCGATCCCCGAACTGATCCCGTCCCCGAAACGTCCCTGGTACGGGAACGGTGGCAAAATTAACGTCCCCGTGCTTCCTAGATATCCGGCAAAGATTAAACGTTTAGAATTACCGGAGACAACAAAGTAAAAACAAAGGGCATTATTTAACAAAAAACAAATCCGAACGATGTCGGAAGCATAAATTCGAACAGAGTCGGAAACACAAATCTGATGACCGGAAAACAAATCATAATATCAGGACTCATCAAGAACCGGACAATCCCATCCGATTAACGGAAACCTAGATCTATGATAGGTTGTAAATTCAATCAAAGTTTTACCAAATGTAAAACAACTAAGCTTCAAGTGCACAACCAATTGATCGTACTATTTAGGGATTGAAGTCACATAAAATTAAAAACACTCAATAGAAATTTGAATTAAGAACTATGCTAAGTCAAACAAATGGTTTTGAAAAGTGATTAAACGGTATTCAATTTCAGTTTTAAAGCAATAATAAAGAAACGTTGGGTCTTTCGGAGATTCTCAGGGTTTGATAGTCCAAATTATTCAAGTAATTCCTAGAGACAATTGATTCGATTTTTCTCCTAGAACATGAACACATATTAAGCTAGTCAGACTCTCACAATTCTAGATACTATTTCGAACTAGTCTTATCAATCTACTCTCGTAGCGATAAAAACTAAGATCTAATGCAATTGCAAACATGTTCAATTGTTCATTCAATCCTAAAGTCTAACTAACTCTCGTCTTCCTAAAGAATCAAACTCATCAAACATTTTTTTCAGACAAGTATTGGAATGGTTAGAACTCTATACTTTATTTAAGATCTGTTTCAAAGAGATCAAAACCTAAAATATATATCAAGCATGATCAAGATGAATGAGTACTCTAAACCTAACAAAAGTGCCACCCTAGTTCATAAATCCTATATATCGGTCAATCATTGTGTAAATGCGTCTGTCCGTAAAAAACAGTGAGTTTGCGATCGGTCGATTGCCTATGACGATTGGTCGATTGCCTATGACGATAGGTCGATTGCCTATGACGATCGGTCGATTGTGGTTGAATATTCTGAACCGCCTTTAGCTTGATCCTTACTCGAACAGATTTTCTTAGATTGAAGATATCTCAAGATCAAATCGTCGGATTGGGACGATCGAATAATAATTTTGAAGCTGAAATCCTCCACTATCTCGTGGTAAAATATGAGATTGATCTGACGATGGGAACTCCTTCATATGCGATGATACATCTGACGGTTAGGATTTGTCCTTCTTAAAAAGGTTTGATTTCACTTCATTTAGGCCCAAAATGCTCCAAAAGCCTGTATTGACTTCAAAACCCACGAAAATACTAAAAGTAGCATGTTAAGTCTAAAAACCATTCATTTTTCATTAAATACATATTAAAAATAATAGAAAACGGGTAAATATCGTATATTTATGTCATGTTAGTTTGGAGTACTATAAAGAATAGTACCAGAAATAAAAACTTTAAATTTTATTGAGTAGATACTAAAGTGTTGGAACTTTTGTTTCTCGATTAAACCCTGGATTCTTATCCATACATACATCTCACATGTTTTTTTTTTTTTTTTTAATAATCTGTGGAAGTTTCGAATCTTTGGTTTATAATCTCTTTGGTATTTGAACACAATCTTTATTATGATTTAAAGAGTAACCCTCTCTATTAAAAAGAATTTGAATCTGGAACACAAATAAACTAACTCTTTATATTACCATTATGCTACCACATTTTTAGTTGTTTGTCTTTCCCTAGGCAAATATTTATATAGTATATAACTTGAACGTCATGTGCATACAACCGTATTAGGAACACGAGGAATAAAACTTTACCAAAGCATATGCAGTACTAGTGTATATTGGAACTTTAATTTGTCGATAATGTGATCTTATAAACTAAAATATTTAATTTATTAGAGTAACCCAAGAATACAAATGCAGAACCCGTAACTAACACAAAATCATAGAGTTATCTACATTACAATTAAGTATGAAACATTTACGTTTTTAGTCGCTAACTGTGTTATACCTTTATCAGTTACAACGATTCACGATATAGTGTTTAAGTCGTTGAATGTTTAAACAAAATGATTTAAATCATGCGGCCAGTGAAATGAACAAAACATAAGAGCATCTCCAATAGTGGTATTTCATTGAGATATGTAAATTGAAGAGAAAAAATAAAAAAAATCATGGGAAGAATTTCTCAAATGAAATTGAGAGATTCATATTACACATGTTTCAATGTGATTGGTTCAATTTTATATCAAACATTAATTTTAATAGTGTATTAAAATTCTATGAAAAATAACAATATTAAATTAGTAAAAAAAATTAAAGATATCTCAATGAGATGCTCTAACGGCATAACTTTGATGTTTTATTCCAGATTTGATGAACCAACAAAAGATGTTTTATTTCCAGATTTGATTAACAAAGAAAGCAAAGAAAACAGAGAAACACATCGAGGGTTTTTTTATTATGAGTCTTAAAGTTATAACTCTTGTCCTCTTAAGTTAGTAGTCTTTTCTCTCACATAGACATAGTCTTGGACAAATCCTCTGTTACATTAGCTTTCTTGAACCTAACCAAGAACGGTTTA
The DNA here is from genome assembly GCA_964056655.1 of Arabis hirsuta. NCBI lineage: Eukaryota > Viridiplantae > Streptophyta > Magnoliopsida > Brassicales > Brassicaceae > Arabis > Arabis hirsuta. The sequence goes on from OZ053304.1 coordinate 32,616,684, forward strand.
GAGCTTAAAGCCAAACGCCGAACGCTGTTTTCATCCACGAATATCCCGATATCGATGCACTTGGTTCTGCAAACTTTGCTGTTACCTGCACAATCCTTAGGACAAAACACAAACTTGTAATCATCAAAATCTCCGGATTTTTCGATCTGGAAGAAACTCTTCAACGAATCCTTTCCGAACCCTTCTGGCTTCGGACCAGCCGTCAAGAACCACTTCTTTCTCTCCCTGTCGAACTCATCGACCCACCAGTACGTTGACTGGACGCAGATCGTGGCTGCGATGTCCGTCTCAATGTTGAGGTTCGCTTTTTGGGGTACGAATCCAACTCTAGATATCCAGTTTGAGAATTTTACGGGAATACCCTCGTCGACCTCGGATGATTCTTGCACGATGTCGAGAGGGCATGGCTTCCCACCGCGGCCGGAGAGAGTCAGGCCACCTCCTCGGCCGCGGATGACGGGGAGAACGTAGTAACTGCCGTGGAATATGATGTCCCCGTCGATGTCCAGGACGGGTCCAGCAGCGTCTGCGGTCGCCGCCAAAACCGTGGTTAAGGCAATAAGGAAGTAAAACGTAGGATTCATGGTTTTTGGGTTTATCTAGTAGTTTGGTGTTTGATTTGAATGTTACTTGGATGAATAAAATGTGAGTTCAGTTAATTAGTATATATACACGTACACATGTAGCTTGCTATTGTATACGTTTAGGTGAAATAAAAAAAAATATATATATACGTTTAGGTTTTGAATTACTGAACTTTAAAATTAAGTAATTGAAACACATTTTGAGATTTGAGAAGATGACTATCTGTTTTAATACTTTTGTTTGCACCACTTCCTTAATTTTGTTTGTCTATTTTTCTTATGGGAAGATAAGGTTTAAGCTTGGTTCTGGTTAGTGAATAAGATTACGTTCAGTTAACCTCTGGTATTATAAGTTTTTAATTTAGCGTTTTGAAAGAAAAGAGCAAAAAATCCAAATTTAGTTTAACTTTATGAAATGTCTTTGGATCTTTGTGATGTGGCCAATTCTTTAGGGATATGGATAAGAACAAGATTAATTTAAATATGTAGATGCCAAAGCATATGCTTATAGTTATTATAGTGCAGAATACAGATGTTACTTTTAGCATCGTCGTGATTTGATAGACTCTCATCGTGTGATTTTAAATAAGGGAAATTAATTGTTTACTATTATATGTTTTAGTTTAATTTTTTCTGTCGTTGACTCGAACATGCATGTTTAAAATGTTTGGATCCTCTTCTGGCTATAAGAAAAAAGAGTTTCAGATCCATAATGAAATATCCAGTCTGATTATTAATTAATTTAGTAAAGAAAAAATGGTTTGAGAAAGTAATTACAGAATTAAAAATTGGATAATGGATAACATGAACACATATATTCTTAAATTAAAACGAAACTACAATTCTTATAAGAAAGACATTTATGACCCAACTTTGATGAAATTTCAACACTTGAAGAAGAAAAGTGTGTTTATATATCCTCGTTGAGTGGAGTCGTAAGCTAAACAAATTGGCAAAAGTAATTTCTTTCTCCAACTTTGCTTCATCTTACAACCTTTTACATTCTCTAAAAGAAATTGCAAATGTGGATGAGATTCGCTACTTATTAGGAGTTTAGGACAACCAAACCTTTATGGTAATTAAGGCAAGACATTTTATTTTGTTTGTTACAAGTCATCTAATAGAAGTGAAATGCAAATGTAGCAAGCTTGAAAAGCAACAGGTACACATTTCAATAGAATATAGAAGAATCACAATTTCTTGTCTTTTATATGTAAAGGGTACTACTCTCTCCTCTTCTACAGAGGTTGGCCATTGATCCACCTTTGAAACATGATAAAGCTCTCATCTGGTTTATACTCTGGTGTGTGTCCACCTCCCTGTAATCAAAAACTTAATTAAGAAAGTCCAAGCTAAAACCACGGTAAAAATGTTGAGTGTAAGAGAAAAAAGAAGAGGAAAGACTTGCTTTGACAGTAGCAAACGTCATTTTGTTGGCATAAGTTCTTGTATATCTGTGACAAATAAGAAGACTCAAGAGTAATTTCGAAATAAAACGAATGAACGAGAAAAAAACAAAATCAGTATATACCCAGCGATTTGTTTTTTTATCATCCATGGTCTCCAATCATCAATAATAGAATAGTTGAGAGATCTTATCCAAGCTTGAGTTCCAAGGTAAGGTAGTGACAGATCGTGATCACCACTGTTCACCAAAAAACCGCACAACAATTTTACCAAAAGTATTGAGAATCTTGCTAGGGAAATATGTAGATCAGGAAAAGGTTAAAAAAAAAACTCTGACCTGAAGATGAGAGAACGATATCCATTGATGCTGTTATTCATATGGTAAGGTACACTACTTTTAATGTCTTTAGTGTAAGGAATATCGTGATCACATCGTACCCATTCCCCTATACTCTCCTGCAATCATAGATTTTCTTGTAGATTTGACATTGTTTCTTTACCATAAATCTTACACTAAATTGCCATTATACCTCATTGATTCCAAGAGCTTTCCGTACAGTTTCGTCGTTGGCCCAGTAGTTAGCTAGCGTATACCGATAAATCTGCAAAATCAACCTTCTATATATATGCATATAGTATCTCAATGGTTTAACGGTTAACAGAGAGGCAAAAGGGATTATTACTTACATAGCAACTTGGACTATCAGTTTCGCACAATGGTAAGGATATAATAAATGGGGTTAGTCCATCTGTACACTAAACAATAGCCAAAGAAACTCGGAAATTAAATTAGTGATGATTATTACTAAGCAGTACAAAATTCAACTAAAATTTCTGCGAGTATATGTATACCTTGTGATATTCTTCAACGAGTTTCAAACATTCTGTGTTACGTGGATCAACATTTTCATATTTTCCTTTGCATATTCTCTTCAGCGACTGCCAAAAGAACAAATATTTGATTTTCATTGTGGGGACTAGAAAACAAAAGCAAATGTCTTTGATGTTTCGCACCTCGTAGAGCTCATCAGAGATCAGTGCCATTCCATGAGCATATGGAATGGCGTAGTCAAAATCAGTTTCATCTGTTAACGGGTTACCGAGAATATATCCCTGTTGTTTTGTCAGTGTACCAAGGACTAAAACTATCACATTTTAATGCTTTTGCAAGGTAATAATATACATGTTGTTCAACACTTTTCACATGAAGGAAGAAACAAATTAGATTTAATCATATAGATATCTTATTATATAAAAAAAAGCAAGAAATACTGATATGAACCTGAAGATTTATTGGAGGACTGCAGCATTGATAATTTCCTGTATATTAAACATGTTTCTTTTGTTATAATAATTGATTGAGAAAAAAAGGTTGGGAGATTGATATCATAAAAGCATTAAATTACCTTTCGAGATTTCTTGAACAGTAGCCGGAACAACCTTACATGGAATAAGAATCTCCGCCGACATAGAAAGGGTTGGAGGAAAACTCTTGATGCTTGCCTAGCCACTGCACAACAACAACAAAAGAAAAAGGCTCCTAAATGTCAATGCACAAATTACAATTGCTTCAAGAGACAGTTTAACTTTGTTCTTTTACCTTTTGTAGAAACTCATGGATCCTTTTGGCTTCTCCTGAATCACTTGGTTTATTAGAAAGATGAGTTCTTGAGTAGGAGAAGCCAGTTCTAACAGGCTGATCCAAGAATATTATGCTCGAAGTCTGAGAAAAATGATCAAAGACTTGATAAATCCGGTTTTATGGTGGTCATATGAATAAACACACCCTTTTTTTTGTTACCTTTGTCCATGAATATGTAGTAGAGACCAATGAAGGAAGAGTTCCATTGTAAAGATCAAGCTTCATAGTCAAAGGCCCTGCTTATTTATATACATATATAGAATTAAAACGCGTTATCAAAGACGCATCAGAGAGTTTATGAATGTTTTTCAATTTCACCATTCTCGTAAAGAAGGCCAGAGATGGAAGAGCATCCAGGTCCTCCACTTAGCCAGAGAACAAGAGGATCTTCTTTCGGGTTCCTCTCAGACTTGATGAAGTAGTAGAAAGATTGCACTTCCTCTTCCTCACCAACACCAATATACCTTCATTCACTATATACTTTTAGATTTACTCAAAACTCAGAAAACGAATTTGATCAAATCACAAGAAGAGAAAACAAACCCGGTTTCGAGCTCAAAGGGAAGGGGCCCATCAAAACCAGGAAGAAACTTGATGATAGAAGCAGAATCAGCACCATGCTGATTCAACAAGACAACTAGTTGAAGAACAAGAAGCAGCCATTTCAGAATAGAGGAAACAGAGTAGCTAGCCATTTTCGATTTTCAGTTTCTCAAAGTCAATGCCTTTATAGACAATTATTGGATCTTTATACTAAAAAAACATAAAAAGTTGCCTATTTACTCTCTCTATCTCAATTTTGGCTTCATGGCCGATCCTTAAACGTGTATAGTGATGTTAACAAAAATAATACAAAATTACTAGATAATTGTCTGCACTTCTCGCAAGCATAATAAAATAAGTTCTTTACATAAAAAAAAAAAAAAGATCTTGGTTGATCTCCCAACAATAACTAAGCTCATCGGATCCTAATTTTGTCTCTTGGTCATACCTTTGATTCAGACGAAGCCTCTCAATCATTTCATTGTCCTTATTCGTATGATTCGGACCTCTCTCGATCAAGGAAGAAAACAGGTTTTCGATGATTGGAAAATACATTAACTACGAACGTGCAAAGAAAGATCCAGCTAGAGAATCAGTACCAACAGCCAAACCAATCAATTACCAAATTATATGTAGGATTAGACTTTGTTGTTCTGGACCCACATGGTAAGGGATTTTTAAAGCTTTGGTAGCATCCATTTAATTCAAGCTTAAATGTGTTAGATATTCGATTGACTTATTATTTCTTAGAACATTTTATATCATGTTTATTCGACTCCATTGCAATACACTTAGAAGAAACCTCAATGCTAGCCATTTTTTGCTGTTGATTCTGTTTGAAACATAATACATAAGTCTGTCTTGCTTAGTTCCATTTATTTCAATTTCCTTTGGACACTATCATACACTGTAAAAAAAAACAAACCTCGATGACTAACAAGATTGATTAAGCGAAGAGTCATCAGCGAGGCATCTCTTCGACTTCTTCTCAAGCACGTAAAGCACTACTCGTCGGCTGCGATAATCTGGATGCCATTGTGTTTGTTCCACACGCCCGATCGCAAAATCTTTCAGCGCAGATTCTAAGAAATACTCAAGAACAGCATCTGGCGAAAGGAGGAAGCAAAATTAGACATATGTGTTCTTGTTATATATAAGGTGATAAGAAAGCAGCAGAGAGAATAATTCACCATTCCGTAGTTCTCCTGCTAGGAAGATTGTAGTTTGGTCACCGCAAAGTTGCAGAAGCGTTTTTACCAAATGGTGAACAGCTTCTTCGCTGTATATAACATCTGAGCCTAATACTACAAGTGCATTGCAAATAAAAGGTTGTGAGAATGGTGTCTAGAAAGGAAAAGGGTATGAGATGAAAACGAGATGAATACCGTAATCAGGGAATGGTTCAATCAAATCTGGATCTGGGTCATCTCCCCAAACAAGTTCCTCCACGATAGCAGATCCCCGCGTGTTTCCACGGTGCAAATTGGTTTGGATGTTCTTCTTGAGTAGCCTCAGTCTATCCGGAAGATCAGTGAGGACAACATTGCCTCCCAAAAGTGCTGCAATACAACTGAAAGAAAAAACTAACGAAATGTTACACACAGTCCTCGGAGTGAGTGGTAATTCACGGAGGAAAAAGATTTGCGGTTTATGCTCACCCAACTAAGCCACAACCAGAACCCAACTCAACGATTTTCTTGCCTTCAAGAGAAAGATACTTAGAATCAACAGAATGTTCTAAGAACTTCCCTAGCACCACTCCACTGTCCCACATCACTGACCCGGTTACTCCAGGCGTGTTCTTCACATATACAACAACCACCAGTCAGATCATTCTATCAAGTCTCATGATCAAATATTAGAAGCATCAAATTCATCACTTTCTTCAAATATTAATCTAAAACACACAAACACAAGTTGAATGTATCAGAAATCATCCTTCTAATAACATCATCACAATGAAAGTTTGATGGCAACCACTATAGACATTTAAACAAACACGTTATCTTCACCAAACCCTCAGTTTTTCAATACATCAAAAAGGGCTCAAAAGTGATCCGGAAAACCACAAAAACTGATCTCGATAAACCCTAAAGATCACATTTTTTAACCATGAATCACTAGATTACCAGTGAACAAGGCGACTGGAGAATAGAGAGTGAGTGACCACAAGCGTCGAGACGCAACTCAAGAGAAGACTGAGAAACGTAAGCGTTTGGAGAAAAAGAAGTCGGCCCTTGAATAGCCCATACAATCATAATCTCCGCCGCCGCCAAATCCGATTCAGATTCCGATCCAGAACCACATTCCGACTCCGAAGTCGGAAATCCACCGACGACTATCACATCTCCGCCGTAACCACTCATCCGTCGTATCTCCTCTACCGTATCTTCTCCGTTACTCGCTTCCTCCTCGCCCATTCTCCGTGATCCACACGCGTCGCCGAAACTGACTTTCTCGTGCTCTGAAATTCTACTTGCTCTCTTCTTCACGACGAGGGGTACCAAATTGAAATATAGTATAGTTTTGGGGTTATAAATAATTTCACGTTTTCTTTTTATAGTTTTATTTACCCCAATGTTTTTTATAGGAGAATCATAATCCATTATCTAATTCAATCAAAAACAAATTTCAAGTGATTCCATCATGAGCATAAAACAAAAAGTATCATATGTTTTAATAGGGTCGAAGTTAATTGTTCGCGGTAGAATCGCCTTTGTAATAATTATTATAAATTATAATAAAAATAATAATAAATTTAGACGTTAAAAAAAAAAAAAAAATTCAAAAACAACTATGGGTTATTTACACTGTATTCATTAAGCAACTTACTGGTGACAAGTTATATTCCGAAACCAAAAGAGTACCATGTTCTTAATTCGTTCTAGTATGTCCTAAATAGACAGAAAACAGTTTGTTATTTTACAAAAAGACAACGCGGAGATTATGTAATTAATATAACACAAAAGCATGATTATTAAACAAATCAAACACACATGACAAAGTGACAATATACACAAAGACAAACTGATCACAAGTTGTTGGTATTGTCCCAATCATTATTCAAGAGGCCATTTTCTTAGCATTTTCGTTACAAGTTGTTACTTAGTAGAAAGGGAACATCCTTAACTTAGTTTTCAACTCAGATTCTGCATGAGTCTTCTGGAACTTAACCAGCAGAGCCTCGTCGTTGGTTAGGGCTAAGTGTCGTACACCAGAGAGATCGGTGAATACGCCAACGTTCTTGCACGTAGTAGGCGACATGATCGTACAATACACAATCTTGTAAGCATCTCCTTCTCGTTGGATCTGGAACCCACTTGGGTTTGATGAGCCACCAGTGCTTATCACAAGGGTCTTTTTGAACTCTTGAGAGTATACAACTCTCCACCCCTTGGATTCTTGGGGACACAAGAACCAGTTTGGAGCCTCAAACTCGATGGTGACATTAGTCAACTCCTTAACAAACCATAACTCGGAGTTGAATCTGATGGGTAACCCAAGGTCAAGCGGATTCTTTGACTGGATGATGTCGAGAGGACAGATCTCTTCACTGTTCGAGAAAAGACCTCCTCCTGTCTCGGGAGTCGCAGGTACGATGTAGTAGGTTTGACCAGGACGAAGTATACGGCCTAGAGAGTCCTTCACATGGCCGTCTGGACGAGCAAGAATGGGTGCGGCCAAAGCGACCCCGAGACACATGAGTGCGAGGGCAATGGTAGGCTTCATAGTTAAGTCTCTTTTTTTTTGTGAAGTGTGTTTGTGGAGTTTGTTACTTTGTGTGTTGTGTTTGAGGAAAGGTCACAATGACTACCTTTATATAAAAGCATTTGGTTGTTACAACATCGATCGACGGTTTATAAAGATATTGATAACAAATCCTTTACAAAAATACGAAATAGATTTAGAATATAGTGAAAAAGAAGTTTCAAATATTAAAATAGAAAAATATTTTTTAACCAATCACATATAATGTTGTTATAAATGGGCTTATTTAAACTAAAACATTGATGGTGGTATGAACAAATCATGAATATTACAAAAATGATTAATTTTACAATACAAACTTCCATTTTGTGTTATTTAAATTTTGCTTGACCAAGAATTGTAGGTTGTGTGAAATGGGAAACAGATCCGCAGAAACAAAACCTTTAAAAATGGAAAACGATTTTTTTTTAAGTATCTAAAAAACGGATACGTTTTGGAAACATGTATATATATAACGAAGTATCGATCAAAACCTTATTCCAAAAAGAAACTTAAAACAACACAAATCAAATATATATAATCTTTGTTAACTAAATATAAATATCATAACGTTCAAAGACAAATATTTAGACCATCGTCCGCGTTCGCATTTTCATTAGCTACATCAAACAAAACTGCCTCCGATTTTGATTCGTTGAAAAAAATATCTTAAACCCCAAATCTCCCAAGATTAGTCTACTCTCTAATGAATCAAACTCACTACTTCCAAACATATGACTGAGACCATCTTTGTAAGAAAGACTTGCTTCTAGATAGAAAGCAAAGATTAGTGTGCACAAATATCAAATCGTCTGCTCAATGCTACCTTGTTTCTTGTTGTATAGTATATAAAGTTGTAAATATTACAATTCCTTTCACAGTATAAGTGTTTCACAATTTTTTTTTTTTTTTGTAAATTATAAAGATGTCAAATATATATTGATCCAGTTGTTTGGTTAGAGGTTCATTACTGCTTCTACACCAGAAAATCTGGGGTTCGAACCACAGAAGATACGATTTATTAATATTGATGCACATTAATAGAGACAAGCTTAGATGAGATCTTCAGCGTGAAGCAAGATATAATCGTTTGGCGTGGATCAAGACGGAAGACTTGTCCATTGTTTCTCCATGTTTCCAAAAAATTTCCATTTTAAAATGTTTCGTAACGGAAGACGGATCTCAAACAAACTTTCCATGCATCCTAAGCTAAAATCGGATGTGAATTTCTTGTCTTTGGGCACTCTACCCTTTGCGCGGATGTAAAATCGAACGCTTTTTCCAAAAATTTCCAAACTTCCCTCTTCTCTAGGGAAAGTCCACGCGTTGCGCGGAACAACTATTTAGATGATTTTAAAAACTATTTTAATATTATATATATAAACTAACATTGATATACTTAAATGATGTTTAAGATTTATGCTCACAATTTCTATTTATACAAATTCAAACATCAGTTTTAAATGCTTAATATGAAAGTGAACCATGATGATATATATAAAAAATTTCATTTGAAGAATATATATTTTCAATTTTGTTCTAGAATTCAGCGTATTCTTTTGGAATATTTTCGTTATAGTCCGTGTCCCCTATTATAAAAAAAATGTTGAGTCCACACGTGACCGAAAAGATAAAACTTATAGAGTGAAATATGCAATAATTTATAGATGTTACATGTAAAAAATTAGTGAAATTTAAATGCTTTTGAAATTGATTGATCACATATTTGTTTTACATAATTTGATTTTTATATTATCTAAATTTATATAGCTTCTACAATTTTTTTAACAAAATGATAGTTTTTTTATATAAATTTATTTTTTATTCATGTTTTATGAGTATTTGCATAAAAATACTCTATATAAAAATCAAGATCTTATGTGACATAAAAATATTTTTAGTTTTTTCATAACTATTTTTTATCTTATCAATAAATGAAGTTTATAACAATTTTTTTAAATGCATTTTCTAATATTAGTTGCATAAAGAAACAATCTAGTACAAAATTGTCAATGGTGTGTCAAGATGAGTTAAGCTTGGCCTAAACTTACAAAAATGTTGTATAAATTATTGATATTTAATACCATACGTTACAAAACGTTTATATATAAGGTTTTTTTTTCCCTGAAGATGTTTTCTTAGGTTTTAAAAAGTGTATTTATTGGACTGTTTTTTTTAATTACATAGTTAATTTGATCTTACAATATAATAAAAATAGAGATTAAAAAGTAAAAATAATTTCAAACTATTTTATGTGAATTATTTTAAAGTATATAAATTTTTCTCGTGTTATCAAAATATTGATATACAAAACATGGTAGAAAATTATATAATGACATTATGGCATGTCACCAATACAAAAAAAACATCGGCACCTCTTATATATTTTTTTAATTAGTTTATTATAGAATAATTTAATTTGTATAGGATATACTTTTAATACACTTGATCACAAAAAGACAAAACAACAAAAAAAAAGTTAAAAATATATATTTTTTAAATATGATAGTTTTTCGGAAATTCTAATTAAGAAATTTATAAAGAATTTGAAAAGAGATATTGAAAAAAACAATTATCTATTAGAATATGATTTATATCCTTTTAATTAATTTATGAAGATAATTTGATGTTAATTTAATGTTTAGTTTTAGTTAATATATTGATATCACCTTTTTATTTTAAAGAATCAATGCAAAAATTCTAAAATCTAGAGGGACAAATGTCAAAATTAAGTAAAAATAAGACATTAAAAATAAAAAATTGTTAACACCAAAAGTGACAAGTGTCAGGCTCTCAAAACTTCATTTAAAGGAAACCTTAAAATATTATATTAGATATTTAGGAACTAGTTTAAAGTTTTAATAAATAAAATTATCTGGTAAGACGCACAGCCAATCAGAAGACATTACCTTGTGTCTGTCCTACGATGATTTTTTGTGATAATGAACGCTATAACGTGAAACTTGCTAAAGCTTTCGTTATCGGACAACATAAATTATAAATTGTACATAATGATAAATTGATAATGTAGAAGAGGTACGTATTTGTAACAATGTTTGAAAAGCTATATATAACGTGAAAATTGCCAAAGCTTTCGTTTTCAGAGAAATATATTGTAAGTTATTTGTAATTTTATTGACTACGTTCGTTCGTATATATACACGATTTGAAGTTAATTATCACCTTAATTCTGAAAGTTTTGTATACTTTACGGCATTACAGATTTCACTACGATCAAAATTCGGGAATATAATTATTTTTTGTTCTCTCTTTCTCGTTTTATATTAAGACGAAACAGTGAATGGAAAAAAAAAACTCAGGAGTAACATGATACTTACTTGAAATTAATACATTTGACGATTACTCTGAATTAATACAGATAATTTTTAAATTAAACTCAAATTTTCTTTTATTGATCACACTAACAATTTGGACGGTGGGCTTCATTTGGATCAGCCCATAAGTTATGGGTCTTAATTGTTTGTCCACAAAACTCATAGTACGTATGTAAGTTTTACACACAAAACGTTTATGAATTTTTTGCCGGTTAGAGAGAAGTCACTAAAAGAGAACCCTACAAAACACCTCTCAGTATGCTTCCAATCAAAGAAATTTATAAACAATAATAGCATTGGTGTCAAGTGTAAACAGTGAAGCGTGAAATAGTATAATTGAGCAACAAGTCAGGAGTCTCCGTCTGACTCGGAGGCTTTCGTCCCAACTCTTCTTACCCAAGATAGTCTTAGCTGGCTCCTTGCTGGCTCCTAATGCCAAATTGTACTAAAATAATCATTTTATATACTTCTGCATTTTAGACAACATAACATAGATCAATTCTAAAGACGTGAAATTATCTAAAACACTTTTATTTAGCCGGCTAAATTAGTATCTTACTTTAGATCTACTTGAAAATTCGGTTAATAAGTTAGTCGATGATTACATTCACCTTAAAAAATTAGTCGGGTGGTAAATACGCTAATCACTTTCTTAACTATTAAAAAAAGAAACAAATATATATCTTAGGTATTAGAAGAAGAAAAATAAACATGTAAAACTAATTTAATTTTTTTTTTTTAATCAATTAAACTAGACCACGTTTGCGTCTAAAACGCGTGGTTTCTGATGCGGCACACGAAGTCTCTCGTCGTGGAGCTTATGTTATCGAGAGCCCTATCAGAATCAATTATGTATTAGCCATTAGGCAGCTTTCGAAACCACACTTTTTTGACTCAGTTTTTAGTGGCTCCATAAAGTTTGACCTTAACCCTTCAATGAATGATTCCTTCACCGTCACGTTAACCAAAAAGACCTATACTTGAGGTCAAAGCAACCTCGCATCACTTACAACGACGACGACTCTCTTCTTTCTTTTATAATGCTTAACATTATCACTTTCATTTTTTTTTTTTTTCAATTTAAAAACTTTCCTCAGTTTCTGCTTACTTGTTCTTTAGTCTTAGCTGTATAATTCTGTATATATAAAATAAAACTCTCCACGAACTCTCCACACACACCGAGACAGAACAAACAAGAGGGATTGAATTTGATTTTTAATGGCGGAATTTGCAGGAGAATCCTATTGGTTTCTCTCTGCTGCTACATCAACCACATTTCTTACCTTCATCTTCATCATCATCATCATTATCTTCTTCCTCGCCGGAAAGAGAAAAGAGCCTCACAAGTTGCCTCCGGGAAGTAGAGGATGGCCTTTGATTGGAGACACCTTCGCTTGGCTCAACGCCGTCTCTGGTTCCCATCCTTCAAGCTTCGTCGAGCAACAAATCAAAAGGTTCGATTTTTACAGGAAACCAAAAAAATTGATCTTTTGTCCGAACCAAATGTGCTCTGTTTTGCTATATGCTCTGTTTTTGCTACATGCTCTGTTTTTGGATTAACACTAAAGAGTTGTGGTTTTATTGAGTTTAGGTATGGGAGGATATTTTCGTGTAGTTTGCTTGGGAAATGGGCAGTGGTATCAGCAGACCCGGTGTTTAACCGGTACATAATGCAGAACGAAGGCAAGCTGTTTCAGTCGAGTTATCCGAAATCTTTCAGAGATTTGGTCGGAAAAGATGGAGTGATCACGGTTCACGGTGATCAGCAGAGACGGCTTCACTCGATTGCATCGAATATGATGCGTCATGACAAGCTCAAGACTCATTTTCTTGAGGATATTCCAGTGGTTATGCTTCAGACGTTGAGTAATTTCAAGGACGGTGAAGTGGTGCTTCTCCAAGATGTCTGTCGAAAGGCAAGTGATTGAAGAAAAAGAAGAAGAAGAAAGACTTTAGGGATTTCTTGTGTTCTGATGTTTGTTTGGTTCTGTTCTTCAGGTTGCGATTCATCTTATGGTACACCAACTTCTTAGTGTGTCTAGCGTATCAGAAGTCGATGAAATGTCTCGCCTTTTCTCTGATTTCGTCGATGGTTGTCTCTCGGTTCCTATCAACTTGCCTGGTTTCACATACCACAAAGCAATGAAGGTAATAATGATCAGCTAATCAAAAACAAAAAAACTTCAAACATTTGAATTAATGGTTTATTTGTCGCTTCAGAGCTGGTTTACTGAGATTTCCTTGTTTCTTGTTCAGGCAAGAAAGGAGATCATAAACAGGATAAACAAGACGATAGAGAAGCGCTTGCAGAACAAAGCAGCATTAGATACTGCTGGGAATGGTGTACTTGGAAGATTGCTTGAAGAAGAAAGCTTACCAAAAGAATCCATGGCAGATTTCATCATCAATCTTCTGTTTGCAGGAAATGAAACCACCGCGAAAACAATGCTGTTTGCGGTTTACTTCCTCACTCATTGTCCTAAAGCCATGACCCAACTCCTGGTACATATAAAACTTGTTCGGCAAATTAGTTCCTCTTGGTTCTCTGTGTTGTTTCTAAGACATTCCGCAAATGAGCAGGAGGAACACGAGAAGCTCGTGGGGGGAATGCTAACATGGCAGGATTACAAGACAATGGATTTCACTCAATGCGTAAGTAAAATCAAGAATCTCGAGAAACTGCTCTGCTTTTGATCTCAAATGCTAAAAACCTCAACTGGAAACTTTCTTGATCTCTCAACAGGTAATAGATGAAACACTCAGGCTTGGCGGTATAGCGATCTGGCTAATGAGAGAGGCGAAAGAAGATGTCTCATATCAAGGTGAGTAATAGCGACTTCAATTATTGGTATTATGAACCAGAAGCATGGTCTAAAAATCGACTCTTGTTGGCTCTGTGCAGATTATATAATCCCCAAGGGATGCTTCGTTGTTCCGTTTCTCTCGGCAGTCCACTTAGACGAGAGCTATTACAAGGAAAGTCGCTCCTTCAATCCATGGCGGTGGCTTGACCCTGAAACTCAGGTTTTTTACTTTGTGTTTCACATTGAAGCCATTGCTTCCTAAACTCCATATAAACCTTGTATCAATCTAGAAGCTAATACAACATTGTTCTGAATGCAGCAAAAGAGGAATTGGAGAACCAGCCCGTTCTATTGCCCATTCGGTGGAGGAACTCGGTTTTGTCCAGGAGCAGAACTGGCTCGCCTTCAAATCGCTCTCTTTCTGCATTACTTCGTCACTACATACAGGTCAGTAACTGTTCTGCTTCCGGGTTTTGATTATCTGAATCAGAAGCTGGTTCATGATTGTTACATCGTTTAGGTGGACACAACTTAAGGAAGATCGTATCTCCTTCTTCCCTTCGGCTCGTCTAGTGAATGGCTTCAAAATCCAGTTGCATAGACAGGACAATGATCCTCAACGACAATAACTCCACCTCTGTAGATCTCTTTTGTAATGATGTATATTCACCGCAAAAGCAAGTGATTTTTTCGTCATTTTTGTAACTCGAGATTTGTGTAATAGTGTTCAACTCTGAAGTACGTCAGATCTAAGCACTCTGTACACTAAACACAGAACACCTAACTTTCTCTTTCCGTCTTCTTCTTGGAAAATTGCACTTGGATCTTGAAGCTCTTAATGACATAACATGGAGATAAGTATAGAAATCATTTTCATTTAAACTCAACAAACCCATTTAGTTCAACAATTACAACAACTAGGGGCTAGATGGCAAAAGCTGTATTGATTCCTAAAGCTAAACTCTTGTAAGCTTCCGACATAAATTGGAGACAACAAAACAAAACGTATGAAGACTAAGAAAGGAAATAGACAAACCCCTATTCACGGTTCATCGCTCCTCTTAGTCTTCTTCATCTGAGCTCTCATACGCTAATCCCAACAAGCCTTTCAAAGCATTTTCACCTTGCCCATTGGTTTCTGTTTCTTTCCCATCATTTCGGTCTGCTCCAGGTTGCTCCTCTGATCTGTCCAGTTTCTTCAACAACACTGTACTAGCTTCTTCTTTCTGCGTATCTCTGTGAATCTTTGCATCTGTTGGACCTCTGTCGCTTCTAGAAGGAGGTGATAAGCTCGGACTTGATGGCGTTGAGACTTTTGGACGTTTTGGTTTAACCTCGACAACTTTTTTCAGTAAATCTTGCTGCCTACATAGAGTTAAACCCCAGTTCATGTTGTGAACAAATTCAAGAGATAACAAAGGAAGAGAGTAATTTGCTACCTGATACCACTCTTTGGTTTGGGCTCAACACGAAGCGCCAAGGGAACAGACGCTGGAGATGAATCAGCTTGCGTTGCAGCTTTGTGATCTATGGTCAAGAAAGAACAAAAGAAACGCTTTGGAACGCATATACAATAACATAAGTCTGATGCTGTAAGCGGCTGAAATCATGATAACTGAACATTAGACAAGAAAGGATATTTTAAAGGCAGCAAAAGCCCGTTTCTCAGTTCGTCTCAGAAGGCGTTCTGCATCCTCCTCTGCTTCCATCTGTTCTTTCAGATAAAGTAAATCGTCGCTGTCCAAAGCTACAAGCAAAAAAGAAAACTCAAGAGATATATATATGGAGATGAGACATTGCCAAATAAGATGAGAAAAATCCAAAAGGAGAGATTAGTACCGCCTCGTCCATGAAGATAGCCTCCACGCTCACCAGCAACCTCTTGCATCTAAATGCAATAACCAGAAAATGGGGCAGGGCCGTTATCCCTGCCGGGGCATGTTATCAGAAAAGTCGCGTCCCAAAAATAGAATCGAACACAAAGAATCACTTCACAGTTCACATACATCAATATACCAACAATGCTAAGAGAGAGACTTATCTATATAACTTCACTAGCTATACCAAAACAATCAATACAACCATATATTAATCCAATGCTAGGGAAACAAGAGCTTGTTCAAATCAATGAAAATTTATCATACAAAAGACTACAAGGTACTGCAACAAAGACCAATTGACCTCAATTTCTATGGCGACATTTACTCAAACCTACACACAGATAATCTCTCACACACAATTTCTGCAACAACAATAGATTTTCTCAAACGAGGATTCGGTAACAGAGGAGAGAGGGCGACGCGCTAACCTTTGCAACCATCCGTTGAAATGTGACATCTTCATCATCAATCTTACCCTTCCCTGATTTCTTATCTGGAACAAAAGATCCCAGAAGCTCAAAAAGAAACCCACAATGAAATCAACCCAGAAAACCATATCAATCAGATGACGCACCTTTAGGGTCGGATAGATTCGTGTACTCTCGAACTTCCCTACCTGACATCTTCTCCTTTTTCCTTCGATTCTACTTCCGATTTAGTCTAACAAAGATTCTGAGAAGATTAGGGTTCCTAAGTTATCTAGGAGTGGAGTCGAAGATGACGATCGAAAAAGGATGAAATCGACAATGGCTTCCCCAAACAATATTGTTCTAAGATTGATAGATTTTTGGTTTTGTTTGGGTTTACTATGCATATATCTCGTGGGCCAATACTCAGGCCCAATAATACTCTCCGCCCAATACACGTTTTTATTTTAAATGATTTAAATTATTTTTGAATAGCTTCAAAATTGAGATAATGTTGATAGAAAGGATTAAGGATCATTGTTAGGTGAATAATGGGAAAATGACTAGATTATATAGTCGTAGTATCAAAAAATTTCATTAATTTTATATTTCACTAATTCAAAACAAACAAACAAAAAAAGTAGAAGGAACAAAAAACCATTATAGAGAAGATTGAATATTGCAATACATTAAATCAGTAAGAAAATTAATTTCATAAATGTTCCATTCACTTTTATTTATACGATCTACCAACTCAATTTTAAAATTTATAAGTCATCATGGCTTTTTCTTTCTAAATCTTGAGTCTGTGGTAGCCTTAAGTCTTTCACTACTTATATAATGAAGGTCTAATAATAATGATTTCAATAATTCACTCTAGATACCAGAATTATCAGATTTTGTTAACTGTTACTAAAATAAAAGTCTAGTACTCTTTAGGCTTTGTAACGTCAAGTACTCTTTATTGGCATGGACCTAATTTAGATAGAAAGTACATATATTGAAACATTATTTCTATACAATATGGATCACCCTAAAAGGCAAAAAAGAGTTCACAATCACAGTTAAATCCGAATTGTATCAAAAAGTTTTAAAAAAGAAAATAAAAAATAGTTTTGATGTATTTGATAAATGATTATAAATAAATAGAAATATGAAAATCAACAAAAGAAAAACCGCACGTTCGATTATTTTGTGTTTGGGTCCAAAGTTTGAGACGTGACATGAATCTTCACCATAAGTTTTGATCATATAAAGTGTAGGGATACATATTACTATTAGATTTGGATCTAACGAGAGAGAGAGAGAGAGAGAGAGAGAGAGAGAGAGAGAGAGTGATGGGTTTTCCGTCCGTACAAAAAAAGAAATAATTTTCCTTTTAAAACCAACCAACCAAAAAAAAAGTCATCAACTTGTCAGATTTCATCACCTAACCTCTCTCTCTGTATAGTCCAATTAATTACATCATTTTAGATCAATGAATCACACAACACACTTTGATTAATACAAGAAACAGACCATTAATGGAGAAAGATGAACATGTTTAAAAAAATCTCAAAAATACTTTGCAATAGAAGTCAATGCCCGAACCATACAAAACAATGTTACATTGCATGGTGCGTTCTTGACTTCCAGTTTCTACCAAAACAATATGAAAAAAAAAAAAAACAAATGAAGCTGTTTAATGGAGTTTTGTCCAAAGAACAGAAGCAGCAGAACAATTGGAGTTAATGTTCTTCTTCTTCTCTCTCTCTCTCTCTCTGTTGCATTGAAGACAAAGAAGAGTTAATTCTCTTTCTCTGTTTCGATCATTGAAGAGAAAGAGACACCCAGAAGAAAGCTTTTAATGGCCTTTTTCAAGCTGTAGTTGAAGCACAAGGACAGTTGTTCAAAGCGGTTTTAATTTGATGAACTGTTGTTCCAATCAAGTTATTAACCGTTTCCACCGACTCCATATTCAGTTTAGCTGTTGGTAAATTGCTAACCATTATCTGAAAACCAACTGTAATCAACGATCCTCCTCCTCCTAAACCGCTTGACGACGATGATGACCTTCCTGAGCTCGTCGAGGCTCCTCCTCCTTGCTCAGAGGTCGATGAGCTGTTGCGGTTTCCGTCTTGTGAGATTGCGAAACCAGAGGACAATAGTGGAATGTAAGACGGGTCTTCGCCGCTCATTGCGATGTTCAATGCTGATAAATCCACTGGACTGTACACTATGAGTGCTCCTGATGCGTCTATTGAGCTTTCTTGTAGGATTAGCATGTTGTTGTTACTCTGTGACGCATTCGATGCCTAGTCGGAAACAAAAAAACAGATTTTTCATTAGCTAAGAAACCTGAGGAATAGTCTGGTATCATTCGAGACTTACGCGTAGAACCGAAATGCAGTTTCCGGTATGTGATCCGTTTGAGATGTGAGCAACTTCTTGCACCGCGTTTCCGTTTGAAAGAACATCCCACTATAGACACACACAACAACAAAGAAGATGATACATACGGCGAGATTTGGATGATTCTTTTCCTTGTAAAGATTTGAATTGTGTGTTACCTGAGGACGGGTTCTTTCGTCTTTGAGGAAATTGAAGACATTTTGAGGAGAGTTTGGGAGCCAAAAAGTGGTAGCTGCGCAGAGGATAGTGCCGTTTGGTTCAGGGCTTTTATGTGCAGTCACACGGATTCCGACTTCGTTTAATTCCGCTACAACGGTTGAGCGAGTGTTGTTCGATCTGCTAACACTTAAACAGTAGTTACTAACCATTCTCTGAGCAAGTCTCATCATGCTTCGCTTCCCTTCCGCCGATGGAATCACTGGAAAGTTGCTCCAAAAATGTTAAGTTGGCTTTTCAAAAATGAGATTAGCCAATGCAAAAAAAATTATGTTCTTTACCTCCACCGAGATCGCGGGAGGTAGTTGCTGGTACTAATTGAGATGCAAATCTTTCACACATTCTCTGGAGAGTTGTAATCCATCGCTCAGCTCCAAAAGCAATGCCTTTGTGAATCATCTCTCTGTATAGCTCATGAATTTGTTCTTTTTCTTCGGTTTCGATATGTTCAACCCAAGTAACCTGTTTTCAAATCATCAATATGAGGAGATGGTAGCATGGAAACATAGTTTAGGAGAAACCGGAAAACAACAAACTCAAGAGTTATATAACCTTGGAGTATCCATTTGGCATCTCCTGAATCAAGCATCCAGATGGAAATCTGTAGGACTGAGAATGGGAAACAAACTGAGGAAGATCATATGAGACATTTACAACTACCCAGCTTCCTTGTTCAATCTGCTGACAATAGCGTAGCTCGCAGAATTCGCGTGTAGCTACCAAAGGAGAAAGCACTTCCATTTCTTCATACAACTACATAGCCAAAGCCAAGCAAAGTTATTTAGTATGATCTATGAGGAAAACCTGAGACTCTAATGATGCATTACAATTTCAGAAGAATTACAATCAAATTTACCAAATGTAATGCACCCTCATGGGTACCTCCCATTCCTGAAGAAACCACTGCAAGTGTTTTAGACGCTGCAATGATCGATGGAAAGAGCTCTCCCCACTTAACCTGCAAATAAAAAGACAAAGACTTTATCGAAAATGCCGCAACCATTTGAGAAGAAACATGATATGTTGGGGATGTCTGAGGTACTTACACAATCCATGAACATGTCGACAAGCGCCATAGAATTCATGAAAACAATACCAGAAGATCTAGATGCCTCGATTCTAAGGTTATGGTTCTTCCCTCGGTTACTTGATCTTGGAAAAACATTCTCATAGCTACCAAGATTGAGAATGTCTCTGCATCCATCTGTTCTAGTCCACAGAGGTTCGTTTGTGCGAAGAAGCCTAAGCAATTCTTCCAGCGCAGACAAAGCAATGCTGGTCATAAGAGGCTTATCCATATCTGATATCGCCAAGTTAGGCTGAGATTGAAGATTCGTAGGAACAACGGCCATAGAACTTCCTGGGAGAAGATCAAAGTCCAGTGAAGGACCTTGACCACAAGGTCCACAACCAGTTAAACTAGTCATCGACAAATCCAACGGCGAAACATGCATTGGATGTAGCGTTGAGAGCTGTGACGATATCGGTCTTCCCATGTACTTTGATGCAATGGTCGACATTCTTTCAAGCTGTTCAAAAGATTTAACAATCAAATGATGTTTTTGAATCAAAATATCGATAAAAACACGCGTAAAATCAAAACAAAAACCTCTTCTCTAAGATGTGCATTTTCAATCCGAAGCTTTTGTTCATCAAAGTAAGGATCTTCACTAACAGGAGGACCTCCACAATTAGGGCATATAGCATGCTTAAGAGCTTCTCCAATGGCTATGTTTTCGCATCGAATCTTATCATTCTCTGTCTTTAGTGCATTATTATCCGCTCTCTCATGTTGTGCCTGCACAAAAACAGAATCAAAATCTCTTCTTTTTCATATTCAGATTACGTTTCAAACTCAAAAGAGAGAGAGAGACAAAACCTTAAGCTGAGTTCTTCTGTTTTGAAACCAGAACTTAATCTGTCTTGGAGCCAAACCCAATTCTCTGCTAAGTTGATTCCTCTGTTTATCATCTGGATGAGGACACTCCTTGAAACTCCTGCAAGAATAAAAAATTAATGATTTTGAGCAGAGATTTCTTCAGAAAACAAAAGAGAGGAAGAAGATATGATGATTACGATTCGAGTCGTTGAATCTGTTGAGCGGTGTGACGATGGTAACGTTTCTTCTTCCTATCAGTTTCAGAACCGTCGTGATGTTGACTACCACCACCGTCTCCGCCGCTTCCACTCCCACTTCCGCCGACTCCGACGACGAAACTCATTTTTTTTGTTTTCAACAAATAAGAGAAGCAGTAAACAAACACTACTTTTAATCTCTTTACTAGTTTTCACTCAACCACAAACTACTAATGGACCATTTACACCTCTGTCGCCATTAACACAAAACCCAGAAAAGAAAAAAAACCAAAAAGATTCAAACTTTTTTGCACCCACCAAACAAAAAAAAAAAAAATCAGAAAATTTTAAGAGATTGTTAAAGAGAAAAAACGAAACGGAAGAGAATCTGTGAAGGCGATGATTACGGGAAGTGAAAGGTTTTCGCTTTAGGCAAGAAATTGATTACAGAAAGAAAAATTTCTTCTTTTTTTTTTTTTTCCAAAAACCCCAAAAAATCGATTTTTTAGGCGTAATAATGTTTGTACAGAGCCAACCTAGAAAGAGAAAAGAGGAAAGAGATGATATGTTTTTAATTTTAACACCTCAAAGCCTCACCTAAAGCCGCCATTAGTGCTTCTTTCGCTTCTTCACATTCAATTACAGATTCCAAAATCTCTCTCTCTTTAGAAATTGCGTAACTGATAGGTTTTTAATGGCGTTTTGACAGAGGAAGAGAGAGAGAGAAAGTTGGGGGTTTTAAAGACTCTTGTTCTCTCCATTACTGCTAAGTAGTACTCTCACCATACTCAGGGAAGAGAGAGAGAGGGCCGAACCAACCTTCTTCTCTGTCTCTCTCTCCACAACTAACTCTTTTCTCTCTCTTTGATTTTCCCGGAGGAGAGAGAGTGATTGAGATGGGTTTTTGTCGCCGGCGAGGGTTAATCCACGGTGGTTGGATAAAAAGCAAGGGACTTTATCCACTTTCTCCGGCGAATTATCTCTCACTTCGTATATTGACAAAATTTAACTTTTATTGGGGTTTTGTGCTGATCTCATCTTTTAACCTCTCTGTGGTTTATATATATTTCTCTTTTTATATCTCTAAAACAGTAGAGGGTTTTGCACATGCTTTGGTTATTTTGCCAATTACCACATTATTCCTTGTCATGAGATGCAAACAAAGTACTTTTTGTTTTAACTTAATTCACAAAGATACTTCCCACTTTTAATTACACTAAAAATATAGTACTAATCTTTTTCTGATCAGAAATACAC
Organism: Arabis hirsuta; assembly: GCA_964056655.1. Classification (NCBI taxonomy): domain Eukaryota; kingdom Viridiplantae; phylum Streptophyta; class Magnoliopsida; order Brassicales; family Brassicaceae; genus Arabis; species Arabis hirsuta. Next base: position 32,638,973 of record OZ053304.1, read on the forward strand.
AAATCTTTAAGAAATAAAAAAAAAAGGTAAAATTTATCACAAAAAAAAGAGCAAAAGTGAGGAGAAGCTGTATTTAGACAAAAAAAAAATTAAAATCTACATATATATTTTTTTTCTCTCAAAACATCACTTGTAGTAAGAGATTAAACTGGAAATTAATTGTTTAGAGTGTATATTATATTTACTAATTCAAAACAGCTAGATTTTAAGAAGATAAAACAAACTTTTCTTACCCACGGGTAAAAATGGAAGTAAGAAAAAACTCTCTGCATCATAGTTATACATTAAAAAACAACTTATCTCCAGTCTCTTAAAACCAAAAAAAAAACTTATCTCCAGTCTCCACTGTAGTCATAAATTGGAATTGGGTCATAAATTAGACAAAATTGCTAATCATAAAGATTATTTTCTGAATACAATGAATGCATGAACGTTGCACTAATTTTCTAATTTTCTATATATGATTGATATAGTATTATGTATTACTTGATTTAATCCCATATCTATTTAGTAACATCACACGTTATTCAATACCTTATCCAATTAAGGACTGTTTAAATATCATCATTTCAAAAGACAAAATACCACCTTTTACATATTTATATAAATAATTTATAATTATAATTAGCTATTTGGATTTATTGTTTTTCTGCCTTTTTGGGTCGTTTCTCGATGTCTTGGCTGTTTTCTACTCTTACCCCTTCGAAATGTATAAGCCAAAAAGTCAAAACTATTTTACAATATACATAGAAAATAGAAACTGTGGAAGAAAGAAATATGGTTGAAACTTGAAAACTTGACAACTATGTGAATTTAATACAAACAAATTTCGTTGACAAAAGGAATTACTATTAATTTTGAGTTTTCTTTTTCACTAATAAGTGTTAGCTGAAAAAGTGATAATAACCTATCAAAAACAAATCTAAAAAAATCGAAGTGATCTGAGAACTTTCATCTAGGTGTTATGTTTTCATTATTGGATGATATAGAAACATATCAGGGGAGATTATAAATGGCTATAACTCGAAGTAATTAAATAAATCTATTGATGAACAAAAGATTTGTAATGAATTTCGTTATTCACCATATTCTTTTGTTATTGATGAGATAATCATTTAGGAAGAAAAGTTATTTTCTAGTATTGTGTATTATTATCACTTTGGTCTTTAATTTACCACTCATGCATGTGTGATGTGTGCCTTATTATATGCCTTAAATATTAACATTAGTTTTTTAAAAAGAAGGCAATTAAATAGAGTCTTAAATCATTGATATAAATTTCCCATCTTACCACATTTATTTTGGGACCTTGAATAAAGTGAACTTTCACATACAGTCTCTGCCTTCGTTTGCTCCATATAGCTATCCTCAATTTAATTATCATATGGACCGATTCATTACTTTATTTATTATCTTAAGAAAATTAATTCAAATATATGTTCAACAAATTTTCATAATTAATACATGCACGTCGTACATACACGTGTACATAAATATACATAGAGTTGTCCAATCTCGTAAAGCCAAGATAATTAGTATTAAAAATAATAATGTTTCACAAAGCCAAATTCACGATTTTGTTTCTTAACCAATAGTAGTAGATATTTTGCTTTTATTTTATTAATTTACATAGATAGTAATTTCATTGATGATATATTTTACAGTTTTCTTTAATCTTCTTGATTCGAGTAAGTACCAAAGAACCTCTGCTTCAAAATGTAGCAGATATAGAGAAAAACAACGATTGACCAAAACAAGTTTCGAACTGAAGAAGCTCCTTGGTTCTGTTGTTGTTGTCCGTACGCAATCTTCATCTTCTCTAACCTCTTTGTCTCTTCCGAAGTTTCTACAACTTTCTTCATCTTCTCTGATGCTTTAGCTGCAAGCAAACCCTCTTTAACCTTTCCTTCTCCGCCTTTACCCTCGTTTTTCTCTTCATCACCATCTTTGCTTTTCGGTTTTGTTTTTTCGGTTTCTGTGACTTCTTTCTGCTTACTTCCTGTGGGTTTTTTGGGAAGAAGGTTACGTAGTGAAGCTAGTCTCATAGGCAGAGCTTTATCTTCAGGGATTGTTACTTTCTTGATCTACAAGAAACCAATACCGAATGTTAAAAAAAGGTTAGTTTTTTTGTATTCTATCAATTGTAGTAATCTTGATCAGGATAAAAAAAAAAAAATCACCAGTTGTTTGTACTGGAGATTGTAAAGCAATTCAATGTATCTCTGCTTCGCTTTCTTTTGATCTTCATTCACTTGTCTCCAAAATCCATAAATACTTCCCATTTTCAACAACTTCTCTGCATAAATCTTCCATGTGTAGCTACACAAACGATAAAAAATTAGCAAATGTAATGTTGTAACTGATAAAGATTATCTTTTTTACTTACCATTCATAGATGCGTTTGAGACCAGCCTTTGAGATATTATCCCAATACAAACTATCAGTACGACATTTGCTGAAGAAATCAGCAATTCTTGTAACAGAGTCATCACCATTGTTGGGATCAATGTGGAAACCAGAGACACCGTCAACGATAATCTCCGCTGGTCCGCCTTGATTCGTGGCGAATGTCGGTAGTCCACAGTTCATAGCTTCGATAACCGTTAAACCGAAAGCTTCATACAAAGCAGGTTGAACGAAGACTCCTTTTGTATCAGCAATGCATCTGTATAGCTCACTGTTTCTGTATCTATCAGTTTGAGCAGCAATCCATCTAAATTTCCCTTTGAGTTTATACTTTTCGATTAGATCATGCATTTTCTTGATCTCTGCTTTTTCTTCTCTATCATTAGATTTCGACATATCGAAGAATCCAGCAACTACTACTAGGTTTGCCATCTCTCTTAGTCTCTTGTCTTTACCATACCATTCAACCAAACCAGTTATGTTCTTCACCGTGTCAAGTCTCGCCATTGAGAAGATTACCGGTTTCTCTCTTTCCGCAAGATATCCCCTGTTTCGACAAAAGGCAAAAACATAATCAACAAATCAGGTAAAATCATATGATGTTTGAAATTGAGACTATACTAGTACTTACATGTGTTCATCATTGTCTTTCTCATTGTAAAGCAGTTCTTGTATAGAAGGATGAAACTTGGTCAATCTTTTTTGCTTCTCTGTATAAGGGAAATAGACCGATTGATCGGCGCCAGGAGCAGCGATGTTAAACTTTGGATCAAACACATCAATGCCAGAGACAACTCTACATAGACCAGGCATTGTGAAGGCAGTGTGACTCTCATACTGTCCTGCTCTTTCCTTGCTGCAAAGATTGTAGCTTTATGAGTTTGAATCTTATGTATATGTACAATGCTATAATGTAGCCGGAAAAAATGACGGACCTTCCTGCGATTTCTTGATAGGTACTGGTAATGATGAAGTCAGTGACATTCATTGCGATTAAATCAGCAGTGAATTGGCATGAGAAATGGTATTTCGGATCTAGTTCCTTCCACTTTGCATCTGAATCTTCATACTTTGTTTTCTCCAAAGCATGAGCAATCGTTCCTTGAGTGACACCGAGTTTAGTAGCCATTAGAGATGCAACCAAGTTCCCATCTGTGTAGTTTCCGATGATGAGGTCAGGCTTGCACTCAAAACGTTGGAGAATCTTGCTCGTTGCATCCTGTAAATAACAAGGTTTAATTTTTGCTCTTCTGGTTGAGAAAACAAGAAAAGTCTTTTAAAGAAAGATGGTTTTACTTGAGTATATCTCTCAAGGTAAGGATAGATATCGAATCGGGAAACCCATTGGCGAAGGATTCCTTTATCTGTAACAAATGGAACCCTAAGAATATGAGAATGCTTGGTTCCTTCGATGGCTTCTAGTTCTTGATCACATTTTGTTCCTCTTGCTTCGGGTATTAACCGTGTCACGACAAGAATCTGAGGCTTGAATCCGAGGCCTTGTTGGTTAATACGAATGAGAAGTTCTTCCTCCAAAGCTCTTACTTGATCCAGAATGTAAACAACCTATATGATCATGGTAAGAAGATTTGAAAGTGATGTAATATTTGAAGATTCTGTTAGCGCAATTTACCTGGCCTCCGGTATCTGGTAAACCGAGCACGTCTTGCTGACCGAAATAGCCGTGAACCGAGAATATCACAACGTTGAAGACTGTGGGAAGTCTGGTAAAGAGCAAATCTAGCTTCACATTGTCTGGTGCTTCAAGAACTTGTGAGAGTATAACCATAGTTTCTTTCACTCTCTCTGATGTATTTCCCCACCCTTTCTCGAATCCCATTTCCTTTAACCTAAGAAAGCAACTTTTCTCAATCAGATCCTTTTGTTCTAAAGAGCTAATCTTGAACAGAGTTTTTTTTACCTTGGTGCGAAAGTTCCATAAGGTGTGTGTTTAGGGTAAGTCGAGACTACAATCACAGCAAGCATCAGAGATTTCTGGAGCTTTGCAACGGTGTTGAGATCGTCATTGATCATGAGATTCTGCAGAGAGATGAAGCACTATGTTAATGAGTTATAAATGGAAAATGGAAACAAGAAAAATGATGATTCAATCATTGACCTCTCCATGATGGTTAAGGTGAAGCAAGTAGTTCAACAAAGGTTCTAGTCTATCGGATTTGCTTCCAAGCTTAGAAGATATAAACTTGGAGATGTAATCAGCTCCATTTCCAATCGAAGAAGAAAGATTAAGCCGAGGAGTTGTGAAATCAATCGCCCCAAAGTCTATCTCCAAAGCATTTTCATCCTTAGCCCTACAAAAACATTTCAAAAAGAAAAAGAAAAAAAGATAAACTTTGCTCTTGTTTATTGACAAAACTTTGTATATATGTAGATCATTTACTAACCATGATTCATCGAAAACAGATTCCTTGAGCTTTAAGTAATCCGTAGCTGTGATTTCATCAACGGTTAAATCCCCAGAGTTGACCTTAACATACTCCCAGAAACCAGGATTTGGCCTCGCGGCTAGTGCAACAAACGGTGGAACCACTGCCGCTTCCTAAGTAGTTAAACAGATTAAACCGCGTTTAGAAACCGCTTCCTAAGTAGCTAAACTGTGTTTGATTGCAAATGGTAATGATGAAGATATTCATTTTACCTGAGTACAAGTGAGAATGTAACCAAACAACCCCTCTAGGATCTTACTGCGTTCACGGCTATCTTCAATACATTTCTCAATCTCACTCATCAGATTCTCACGCTTCATGAGCCTCTTTCCTCCTCCAACAAAGCTAAAACATTTTCCCACACAAAAAAACATATTCAAAATGTAGCAAAAGAAACAAACCAAAAAAACTAATCAAAAGTGTGATCTTGAAAGTTTTTAAGAACCTGGCAAAACATCTCTTCATATGGTACCGGCTTTGTTTCAATGCATCAGGCATCTTGTCAGCGATTGAATCCGATCTTTGAAGCGTAGTTGGAGATGAAGAAGAAGCCATTTCTTTGATCAAACTCTTCCTTAGAATATTTGAAATGAAGTAATTTGTTGAAACATGGTAATAATCACAATGTATATATAGATAGATAGTTACCTTAAGCTAATGAATATGCTTGTGAAGGGGACATAGTAGAAGGAGAAGGATGGAGGAGAAGATTATTCGTTAGAAATAAAAGTTGGAAAAAGCTAAGTGTGCAAAAAAAGAATATGCATGAGTTTTATTTGTTGAAGCAAAATCAGATTTTGTACCTTTTGCTTTTTCTTGGGGTTCATGTGAATTAACATAAAAGGTATGGGGCAAAAAGAATGCATTTTTTTTTAAATCACTTGCATATGCTTAAAATTTCCTATATGATTCAAAAATATGCACAATTGTTTTTTTAACATTTAGACCCAAAAACAAAAAAAAAAATGCATAAATTGCAGATAAGAATAATATCATACTATGCATGTTTGTTACTTGTATATGAAATGAGATCAACATATATTCAAATGAGTTTTTGAAATAGCATTCCACCGATTGAATATTTTTAAAATAACATACTTTGTATCTTAAAACTTGAGAAAAAGTTATTTGATAAAAATAATTTACTTTTTCTTCTTCATTTCCTACATTTTTCACCTTGCACTCTTTTTATCTATTAATTTTTCTGTATAATATGGTTAACAAATGATAAAAATCACTCATTGGTTGGTCAAAATAATTTCCATAGCTTCATATATTTTTTTTGTGTCAAATTTCAATAAGCAAAAAAATTAATAATTAAAATTTTATAAAAAAAAATTGTTTTTGTTAGTTGAATCACAAAATGCGTAAATAGTTATTGGTTGGTCAACATAATGTTCATAGCTTTACGTATTTTTTAAGATCAAATTTTAGTATGCACAAAAAGGAATAATTAAAAAAATATAGTTTTGTAATTAAAAGAATTTATTTTTAATAATTGAATCACATTATGGAATATATAGTTTTCATTTTTTTTTTGATTGAAGAATATATAGTTTTCATTGATTTCAAATTAAATTGTTAAAGAGACAAAAATAAATTTAGTTATGGTAAGATTTGGAGTAGATTTTGCTATGATTAATTTCAATAATTTTTTTAAAATTTTGGCATGTCATAATACTTTTGTGAAAGTGATTGTGAGAGTGACACATAAGCTTTTTCTCTAAAATCACTTCACAAATAATGTATAAGGGATATTTGGGTCTGTATAATATGAATTAGAACATGGGAATTAAGATATAAATTAAATTTTAGTGGTTTAAGACTCATGTTTAATTATTTTAAAATATTTTTGTAATTTATCGAATTACTAGTTAAAATTTAAATTTTGATATTAATAAATTTTAATGTGTTTATCCGCGAATCAACGCGGGTCCTAATGTAGTAAAATAATAAATCTAGATATTTAAAAAAAAACCTTGATATAAAAATTTCTTTTCATCCGGTTCAAACTGTCATACCAAATAAAGATTTTTTTGTTAAAAAAGTTTCTTTTTCAATTTGTTTTAAGAAATCAAATGAAAAAAAAATTCAAAAAGAGAGTCTAGAGGAAATTATAGTTTCATAAAGAGAGTCTTTGGAATTGATTCAAAAGATGGTGGTGGATTTTTTTAAGACAAGGATTAGTGATGCTCATTTTTTGTCGTTTCTAGTACGGTTGTGCTATGGTTTTATTTCGATGGACTGGATTATCCGTATTTCATATGTGTATAGGGAAGTGAATTGCCTTGCGGATAAATTGACTAAATATGTGTTAGAGTCTAGACCTGATTGCGTGAGTTCGATTATGTTTGGCACCATCAAAAAATGTTCGAGTTTAATTTTGTTGCTTTATAATAAAATTGGAAAAAAAGAAAAAAAAGGAAGCATTTTGTTGGGCTTTTGAGTTATATAAACGTACCGGGATAAAAGGAGCGGGCCGAGAAACAAACCCGATACCGGACCGAACATCGGTTTGCTAGCTATCCAACCCGGGATTAGTGTACCGATTTCGAACCGGTTTAGCCTCTTTCGTTAGTGTCTCGGGACTCTAACGACGCATTTTCCGGTAGAAATCGCCGAGGAAGACGACGGTAGTAACCATGGCGATCGGAGAGTTAGCGACAGCGAAGAAGAGATGCGAATCTGTTATGAGAACGATCGAGAAGCTTCCTTTATCAACTTCAATCACGGCTTCGTGCCAACGCACTCTCCTCAAGCTCGCTTCCTCCGAGCTCTCCTTCCTCTCGTCCCTCGCCGCCGATGATCCTTCTCCACAGACTCTCAGGTTCTCTGTTTTCATCATCTCTCTCAATCACTCACTCTCGCTCGCTCTGATTCTGATTTTGGGTTTTTCCACAGTGTCAACATTGGCCACATTGAATCAGTCGTACGGATCTTACGGCTTCCTTCCGTCACCGGAGTTTCACGAGTTTGCAAACCGATTCCTCTTCCTATCGGTGGGGTTCATGTCGATCTCGTATGTACACTCGGGAAAGCTCCTGTATGGATCATCGTCTCCGATAGAAACCCTAGGTACATCTCCTGGAGTGAGGATCAACATGGAAGCAAGGGTTTGAGGTCGAGAATCGAACAGATTGTCGTCGCTGCTCAGTCCACAACGACGCTTAAACCTTCTTCGGTGATTCTGTTCTTCGCAAATGGTCTGCATTCGTCGATTAACGAGAGATTGAGAGACGAATTTGGGGCTAAAGATTTCGACTTTGGCTTTGATTCTTCTTTATTGTTTGATTTCGATTGCGAGGAAACAGTGGAAGGAGAATGGGTTAATGTTGTTCGAACTAGATCATATAAAGAAGCAGTTTCTGTTGAGATCAAGCTCGTAGAAGATCGATGTGATTCTCTTGCCGCTCTTGAACCTGAGGCTGTTGTTGTTCAAGCAGAGCTTAGCCAAAATGATGATTTCTCATCTGTAATCTCCTCCATGAGATTGCAAGGTGAAGAAGACTGCCTCGTGAATTTCGACACAACAGCTCTTGTTGCTCTCGTTTCTGGAATCACAAACGGATGTGCAAAGAGAATCGTGGATCTGCCTGAGATTGAATTAGAGGACAAGTTTAAAGGAAACACCGTTTTTGTGATTGCTCAGGTACGTACCCATTGAGCTTGTTTCTTGGTCTATCAAAAGATTCAAAACATAACCTTTTGTGAGATTTAACATGCAGGCGAGATCTGAGATTGAGAATCCAGTTCTTGTCAAAATGGGAACTGTATTATCAGGGAAGCGAGGGATTGTATGCAAGAGTGTTCTTTCAGAGTTTAAGGAGTTGGTTTCCATGTATGCTGGACCCAATGAGAAACTCAGAGCTGAGCAGTTGTTGAAGAGCCTAATGTAATTCTCATCGCAATCACATTGACATTATGCTCTGTATCAATAGAGAGTCTCAAAAGTTCAATCGTTTACTCGTTATAGTTCTGACTGATGATGGATTGTGATTGGTGTCAGAATGGTGAATGACAGTCCCTCAGAGCGTGTGGTGGGACTCCCAACAACAAGGAAGTTAGCGATGAAGAACAAGACCGTGTTTGGGACAGGTGATAGATGGAGATCCCCGACATTGACTGCAAACATGGCGTTTGTAAGAGCCGTGGCTCAGTTTGGCATGTCTCTCTCCACCATCGACCATAGTCCTCGAGCTCTCACTGGTGATTAGCCAAAGTTCAGCTTCTGCTTATTATGTAATTTTGTATGATCTAAAGACCAAACCTTTGTGTAATAGATGTTGTCCAAGTAATAATAATGTACATAACAGAAACAGAGTTCTTTTGCAGAAAGAAAAGAGTTTTATTGGGACTAAACAAACATACAGAGTACAGACATCATCTTCCCTTTTAACTTTTTCTGGGAACTAATCCAAATCCAATTTGGTACTTTTTCTTTCCACACAGAGAGCTTTATATATTTATTGACATTAAATGAATCAGAAAAGGTAGTTATAGAGCTATACCATTTGTGTTTCTATGGCAGCCACTGGCTTCTGTACTCTATAAAGGTAATATGCATTCTATCCACTGGCTCTATCTTTGGTTTCCCTTAATATGATTCGATGTATTTTGAGTCCTTAGATTGTCTTCAGACCATGACGCATCTACAGAAGGAAGTTGGTACTCATCTGGTTTCAATGCCAAGGCAAAATCAGGAAGCGTCGGTGCTGTCTCCATGATTCTATAATGCAGAATAAATGGACAAAACAAGATTGATGAGCTACTAATATCATAGCAGTAGGCAGAGAGAAAACTAAAAAACTTTTCAAACCGGAACTCACTTTTCGTATGAGTATAGATCACGGTTTATCCTGACTTTACTTGAAGTGTCTTTCGGTATTTTCTCTGATAGATACTTCATTGTACCGAAAAGCGGTGGAGTCCTGAAGAACATGTGGATGGGTCTTAATGATTGACAGATAGATAGATACAAGGCGATCCATCTACAAAATTTACCTTGATGTGGGTGCAGAGGTGTTAAACGCTTCACTTGCTTTCTTACTTTCTTTGAAACACTCGTCTGCAGCCTGCAATGCAGCAACCGCCATGCCGTGTGATTTCTCTGTGTTTCCTTCATCAAGAATCAAACCGTGGTAGTAGTAAGCTGCAGCCTGGTATCACAAATACACAGAGATACCAAGTATCTTAGTGAAATAGAAGACGAAAACTGAAGCCTTGTACAGTTCCAATGATGTGAAAAAAAAAAGAGAAAGACGTCCAAACAGTACCTTAGCTTCGACATACTTCCACTTAACAAAGAGCATATGCTTTTCTCCCCAACCATTTGCTAATGGAAGATTCATTAAGTTATCTTGTGCCTGATAAGTGTCCATTAACAAGTGTGAGAAAGCTTTCAACCCGAGAAACGCACCATAAATTTTACAACCGGAAATACCAAAGAAACCCTATCAATTCTTCCATGAGCCTCACACAATAGAGGGGGGGAAGTAGTGTAACCAAAGCAAGCAAGGTTTCTACTTTCTAGTTAGATTTCTCTCTTTTCAGTATAGAATAACTTAGTGGACACTTTTGATGATTATATTTCGTTATTTACGGTACCAACCTAGTAAGCAATTTAGTCACATGTTAAAACCTCAAACATGGATGATCAGCAGACACAAGTTAGTGACACTTTTATGATAGTGAAATTACCACTTTTTTTCTTTTTGTTATTGGTTTTATATCCCATTAACTTAAAGTGGATATTACACACTACTCCCATTAGGTTATCTTCCTAGCATCTCACTTCATTATAATAATAAAGCGATAACCAGAAAAGTTCTACAAGATAACAAATTTGATAAGGTAAAGGAATACCTGCTGCCAGTATTTCACCATTTCACACGAGAGTCTTCGTTTCACTGCGAGAGTGGCTTTTGCGCTATCAATCGCCATCCCAAGTTGGATATCAACACCCTAAAATCAGAAAATTTAGACCTTTAAAGAGGACTGAAAATGTCTATCAATATACTCAAAATTATCTATCTAGAGATCCTCAAAAAGTATCTTTACGAGCTCTAATTAGTTGTGAACATAACGAAGATCATTGTTCACCCAAAAGAGGTTTTACCTGGCCTAATGCTTGCAAGCAAAGAGCACGTAGAGTTCCTTCTGCTAGGTCAACTGGTAAACTTCTCCTGCAGAAAGGGGGGGAAAAAAAAAAGCCGTCTCAATAGGGTTAATCAGAAGGATAACCAATTATAATGTTGTTTGCATAAGAAACTTTGTCATATATGAACCTTAGCTCGGCTGAAAACTGAGGGAGAACATTCTTAACAGCACAATCAAGATATCCAGCTGCCTTTAAGAAGATATCAATTGAAGCTCGTCTGTTTTCTATAATAGATTGAAACAAGCATAACGTTAAGCCTGAGGGACCTTACCATTACATTTAACAATAACGAACGATATATCTTGAAGAGTATCTGACTGAAAGCAAGGCCAGAGAGACTGGAGCAAAAGCAGGCAGTACGAAACTGTATTGTCCACAACAATTTTATTCACAAAAAGAGACATCCATTTGCACCCTTTACACGTTTCTACTTGCCTGCCTTATCCATCCATCTATAAACTAGCTACCAAATTCCTTCTTCAGAATCAAAGAAATACTATAATCCGTTGTTGGATGACGAAAGAGAACAATGTAGTAGTGCTTATGGATTTTCAAGAAGATATGAAGAGGAAATGGAATCCAAAGAGAAACAACTAACAAGTATGAGTGCATTTCTCAGGAAACTGAAGATGTCTGAGCAACTTGAAGTTCTAACCTTCTGATACTTTTGGATGGTAGCCATCAGTGGAACCTCTAGGAAGAAGCAGTAAATTGGCTTGTGACATTTGTAGCATTGCCATTAGATGCAAAACCGACAATATTTCATACCAAACGTATGAAATGGCTGTTTCCTGGTAGAAGTTAATAATCTTGTCATATATTCAACAACCTTCAATGTAAGATTCAAAATTTAACGAGAAGGAACTATCAAAACAGCACAGTTAGAGAGAAACTGCTTTTGATTACTGTACCTCTTCCTCATCCTCCTGATTTACCCAATTAAACTGTACTTTGAATTGTAAATGGCTACCTGAACATAAAACCGATGCATTTCAGGATATCTGCAACCAAACATATATTAATTATGTACCATATAAAAAGTATATTACCATCTTTAGTTAATCCTAATAGAACAGGTAGATATTCCTCTAAAGATTGATGGAGATCTGCGAGAGTCGAACCTCCTGCAAGGAACAATTCCGTTGAGTTTGAAGAAGGAAAGCAGGGCAAAGAGGAAAAAGAAACAGACAAGATATTCTCAGATACCATGTTGTGTCTTTCTCCTAGTTCTTGTTATCGTTGGTCCTTCTTGATTTGCCATCACAACAATCCGCGTTCTTAAAGCTGTTAGACGCTCCACTAGAGTCTTTGGCAATTGATCACCCAGCGACTGAGAAAACTCGACTGGCTTGGGTATCCTTAAACCGGGTACATATACCGAAACATCCCCGATGCTCGTTGGCTTTCTTCTGTTTCCACCAGCGTCCTTCGGCCTAGATGCAAAGCATCCCATTTCTAGAGCTTAACAAATCTACAATCCCACAGATAAAAACAGAAACAGAGATTAACCTCGAACTGAACTTCTTTCACATCCCCATAACACTGACCAAATTTGATTCATGATTAAGCTAAGAGACATAAGATGATGATCCTACATCGAACATGGTCAGTACATTAATTAATATCCAACCAAAAACAGCCTAACTCTTTTCTCATCCACTAAATTCATGTAAGGTAAAGGTTAAACTAGCTCACGAGCCATCTGCCATACTACAATCTTCATAATTCTACGTGACCAGAAAATTGACAATGTCCAAGCAGAAACAAACAAGCAAAACGACAAGATCAGATAGACATGGTTATCGAAAAACAAGAGAAGAGTTTTGATTTTCTCACCTACCTCTTGACGTTTATCAGAATTATTGGCTAAAAGACATATAATTCAAGTGATTGCTGCAAGAAAGAAAAAAGAAAGAGACTTTAAATCAGCAAAAACAAGAACATGTGACTCACATAGAAAGCATGAAACTTTTCAATCTTCTCTTCACAATTTTTCTCCACTATGAAAACGAATTCAAAAGCTAAACAAAACCCCATTTAAAACGAGGATCTTCCAAGTCCAAGAAGCAACTTGACATGAAAAAAAAACGAAGATTTTGAGTAAAGGGTCATCAAGGAAAATGCTAAAACTCGTAACTGATTTCTCCCCAAGTCCAAGAAGCAACTTGACATGAAAAAAAAACGAAGCTTTTGAGTAAAGGTTCATCAATGATAATGCTAAAAACTCACTGATTGAAATAAAACTTCAATCCATGAAAAAAGAAAACCCGAAAGCAATACTTTTTATTATCAGAGTCGAATTTGACTCCGGACAATCAACTAAAAACCTAATTCAGACACGGAGGTGAGAAAAGGGTTATGAATCCGAACAATTATGAATCAGAAATTTAACAAATAAAAACCTTACCTTTAAGAAATGCTCTTGCTTTTTTCCTCGAAAATTGGTTATTGAGAAATGGAAACTAGAGAGATGGTGCTTGATTGCGAAATGTCTCAATGATATTTATCATGATTCAAGCGGTGGAAGACGACGATAGTTATAGAGGATGGGGCATGAGACAGAAAGCAGAGGATGAAAATGAGAAATGAAGAAGAAGAAGAAGAAGAAGAAAGAGGAAGACTTGAGGGCACAAATTTCAACTTTTATGGAGAAAATTAATGCTCTTTCGACTTTCGAGTACCTCTCTGATTAAATTATTAAAGAGTCTGATTATACCCAAGGCTCATCAAATTATTAAAGAGTCTGATTAAAGATTTTTAAAGATGAACACCAAAACTTTCTTTACAAAAAAAAAAAAAAAAAAGTATGCAATATATAGATCTTTTTTTATTCATTTTAGATATTATTGTTCATGTGTTATTTCCGGTTATTTTCTCTATTTTCTTTTACAAATCTTAAGTTTTCTTATACTTTTTTAAGTAAAGAAGAGTTCATTATGACAACTAGTTAAAAACCTCTAAAATTATTTGTATTATTTTCGCGTTGAATATTTTTCTCTTTTTTTTGGCCAACAATAATTTTTTGGATGAGTGGATCAGGATTAGAGTCATTTTACTGTAATTTCAATCATGGTAATTACTGTACTTATATCACAAAATGATTAGTTTATGCGAAACCCATAATTATGCGATTTAACAAACAAAATATTTACTTTCTCTATTAACATTCTAGTTAAAATTGTGAAGTATTTACTTGTGTGACGATAAATAAATAGATAAAAATAAATAATTAACTGTTTTTTTCTCATACGGTGGAGAGTCCTCCATCGATTTAATTATGGTTTCTAAACCATTTTCTCTTCCCTTTTCTTTAAGGATGAATGCAATTTACGCCGAATTAGAGCTATTTTTCGATGTCTTCTATTCGGTGGTTATTTCAAATGTGCCAATTGGTTATCTTCACAACGACTAGCAGTTTTCTTCGTTTGATGAAGGATGGCTTTCTCTCGTCATCATCAACGTTTGTTGTGGAATATACAATCGGGTGATTTTTTGGTGTCTTTATGGTTTCTGTATCAAATTATAACGACATTACTGTGGAAACAACTACCATAGAGAAGACGACGATGTTTCGGAGTAAAAGATACATTTTCTTTGTTGTATGGTAATATTCGTTTGATCATTGAAAATTGGCAGTCCGGAAATTTATTTCTATCGAAAAAATCTTTATATTGGATTCAACCTCTCTTATTTACCCCCTCTTAATTAACCAATCAAAATTTGCCGTGTAATCTAATTAAATAACTAATATTATATAAATAAAATAATTAGATTAAATCATTAAAAAATAATTCAATTAAAATGTGTATTTTATATAAATTACAAATGGTTGTATATATGTCTAACTTTTATATTTTAATCAAACTAAAGAGTGGGCTCATAAAATATTTTAACATGTTTGTTTCATTATTAATTTCTTTAAAAACTTAGGAGTATCAATCACTAATATGTGAGCATAAACCCTCACAAACGAACGTAAAATATTGTATGATTTCAAGCATTCAATTTGACTAAACTTATAGATTTGAAGGGATACTAAACCCTAGTTTGGGAACCTAAACGCTCACAAATGAACGTACAATATGTATGATTTATAACACTCTATTTGACTAATTTAGTTGATTTAAAGGAATACTAAACACTAACATGTCAGCCTAAACCCTTACAGACGAACGTAAAATGTTGAATGATTTAAAACACTTGATTTGAATAATTTAGTAGATTTGAAAGGGGTAATAAACCCTAATACAAAAGCATAAAAAGTAGACATATATACAACCATTAATAATTTATGTAAAATACACATTTTAATTTAATTATTTTCTAATGATTTAATCTAATTGTTTCATTTAGATAATCTTAATTGTTTAATTAGATTATATGGCAAATTTTGATTGGTTAATTAAGAGGGTGTAAGAGAGGTTCACCCCTAGGGGTGAATCCAAGAATTTTTCATCGAAGAATATGTTTAGATTTCTTATTTGGATGTTGGTCAATGTAATACAACAAGAAAACTTGATGTTTGGTAGTTTAACTGCATGGGTGATTGTCCAATATGAAGATCGCTTCGGATCGAATGTGAATATGTGGAAAGAAATAGCATAGTTGATATTCGATCAGCGAGTAAGATTTTCTAGAAAAAAATATCGTTGGAATCACTTAATTTTTTTTCTAAATTTTAGTTACATAACTGGTTGTAATTTTTTTATTTTCTGAATGTATTATGTAATTTTGGATTTTATATAAAAAAATCAAAAAGTTAGATATTTAAAAAGAAATGCAAAAATTATTTCGACAGTTATCTTTTTAATGATAGTCACTCTGTAAAAGAATTGCTAATTCAACCGGTTTAAGTCATTATTTAATTATTAACATTAAAAATCATGTTTAAAAAAAAATACTTATCACTTATGTATCAAAAACTTAGGGAGCCTTGTTCATTAATGGATCCCTGTAGAGTTTATGAATTCTGAAAGTCATGAAATTTTATAAATTTTTGTGGATTGTTGTTGGTTTTATAAAATATTTTTGTGTATTGTTATTGATTGATATGGATTTGTATTAACTTTCTTTCTTCTATATAAGGTAATATATATTTTCCAATTTTCTAGAATTTGCTTTAGGCATGCTTTTTTCAAAAAAAAATAAGAAGCAACCATTGTTGCTTGCCATCATCGTTCTTCAAATCTTGTTTTTCATACATCATAGACACAATTCAATAAAAAAAAATTCTTTCTATAATATATTATTTGTTCATGTCTTTGTCTTGAAAAATCTGGATTTTGAGATTGATTTATTTAATACAATACAAAAAGCATATAGGAGTTATTTTGTTTGTGTCGTGTGTATTAATCGAGTTGACCTATTTGTTTATACAGTATAAAGAAAATCAAAAGAGAATTGCTTTGTTCGTTGGATGTTTTTTGTGTCGTGTGTGTGTGTTTTTGACATAAATTTTAAGAATCTTTGGGGGAGGTATTGGATTAAAGAATTTAAATGATTTTGAAGGAATTAAATAATTAAGAGAATTCTGTTGTTATTTAATTGATTAAAATCTTAATTCTTTTAAATTAATAGGTTATTCAATTGATTAGAATCTTGATTCTTTTAAATTTATGTGTTATTCAATTTTTCTGCAACTTTTATTCTTTAAGATTTCAAAAAAATTTAATAGAATTCTAAGACAAAAATGTGAAGAAACAATTCCGACCTTTTTTGCTCAGATTTTGATGAAAATTTATTAATTCTTCTATAATACTTTAAAATCAATTCTCCTACAATCACTCCTCCAATACTTCCCCTTTAGGATTATCTATGGTATTTTAAAAATTTTGTTGTATGAGTAAAAATTTAGAAATTCTATCATCCAATAACATTGGATTTTAAAAGAATTAGAGAGACAATGAAACATAAATTTTTTGAATAACAATAAATTTTAAAAGAAATATAAAAATCTTCAAACGAATAACAATAGATTTTATTTAGATTTTAAAAATTTACGAACCAATAACAATGATATCCAAAAATTTCAAGAATCTACTTAAATCCAGCTATGAATAACCCCCTTAATTACAAAAATGGTCATCATGGTTTCCAAATTAAGAGCATGTACGAACCAAAAATAAATATTTAAATGTGTATGGAGGATGATGTCCACCATCACGAATACTTATCCTACAAACATGCATACGCATGGATATGGTTGGTTTCCATAACTCTAAATTATTTTAGTCCACTATCCTCGAATCATTCAAAATCTTTATTTTCTTATAAATACTTTCTAAAAATATGTAATTTAATTACTTCTATAGTCAAGTGCCTCGTACGTTAGGCTTTATTTAACCATGTATATATGTAATATATTTATTTCTACATGTTACGAATGCATCAACTTGGACTATTTATACTAAGTACATTCGGCTTAAACCGACTAAATACTTTCTAAAAACATGTAATTTACTTGTATAGTCAAGTGCCTCGTACCGTCGTACGTTAGGCTTCATTTAATCATTTATAAGTATTGTAATATATTATTTCTACATGTTACGAATGGATCAACTTGGGTTATTTATACTAAGTACATTCGCTTAAACCAACTAAATTATGTGCACATGACATCAAAACAAACCGTCACTTTCTTAAATATCATTGAATCTTTAGACTCTTCTGTCTTCTGGTTACAATCACAAAAAAATAATGAGTCACAGACAAAATTCACCGGCCTAAGTGCATGAGCATCCCACGTACGTCCACTTTTGTGTTAAAGCCGGTGGCAACTCGATATTATTCTCTTACACACACAAACAAACAACAAAAATAATAACGTTAATTTCTTTTTTTGGTAATAAATGGAAATACTAAGTGATGTCACATACAGGCCACGTGGCGGTATTGTCAAGCACGTTACGTTGCTATGTTTTGACGCAAGAAAGATATTTACGGTAACCAGTGTAAGGCCGACACGTGTGAAGGTTCATGAATCGGTTTCGGTTAGGAGATCACGACTGTCTTCACCGTCCCAACGGTCTGAAACAAATTTAAAAGGGTGGCAGTGCAGTTGGTGACGACACGTGTCCTCAATCATTCCGTTATAAACTGTTTGGTTCGATGTTACCTATTTATTTTGTTGTGTTCGTTTCGTCTACGACTTGGTTTCCTTTTATGGAAACTGACTTTTTTTTTAATGTTTTTTCGTATAACTAAATAAAATAAAATTATATCAGTTATTATTATTCGATAGTTATCAGTAAACATAGATATTTAATCCAAATTTTGTTTTGATTTTTAGAATTTGGTTTATAAAAAGTTTATTAATTAGGTGATCGATCTAAAACCATCTTTATCGGTAATATTAAGTGGGTTATCAGGTAATTAAATATAAGGGAAAATTGAAAATAAAGGATAGTTTTTTTGGAGTTTGTTCATCTATACCTTTATTACTTAAATTTGGTGATATATACTTTAATTTAGTTAAAATCCTATTATGCCCTTAATCATAACTATTATATTAAATCATATTTTAGGGAATAATTTACAATAATATTTATTGGTTGAGTTGGTTGATAAGTTATAAAATTTTAAGTGATGTCTCAAGTTCGAACCTTCATTCTCTCTTTTGTTTTAATATTTTTTATTTAATCAATAATAATATTTTTTAATACAAAAATAACCAAACATCAACCTTATAAATAAAAAAATCTAGTTTGTTACCGAATCGTTAAGAAACCAACACAAATTATTTTTTAATTTGGATTTATTCTTGAATCGTCAAAAAACCAATACAAATTAGTGTTCTGATTGTTTAACATGTTTTTGTTAATGAATTACAAAATTTGAATGCAATTACTCATGCTTTTAATTCAAAACTGTGGTAGCAATCTTAATAATTTAGTCATATTTTTGAAGTTTCACGAATAATTTGTTTTAAAACATTTTTTAATTATTTATGAAGGCTCTTATGAACCATTAAATATTTTTTAAGAAATAACTAATTGCATTTACTATACGTTTATTTACAAGTTTGCTTTTATACTGTAAATCTTTAATCACTTATACTTGGTATATGTACACTATGCATTAGTTACATACATATGATCATGTTCAAGTTCTAATCACATGAAAATAAAGAAAATTCATCAGAAAAACGTTAGGTTATATAGAAGGAAAATGGACAATTTACTAAATTCTGAAAAAAAACAGAATATGTATTCTGAATTTTTCAGAAAGCACAATATATTTGATTTCGAAACTGACAGATTCATTTAAAGATTTGAATATTTAAATTCTTTAATTTTCAGGATTCTATCCTTAATTTTTGGGATTCTAAATTTTGAAGAATACGTATTATAAATTTTGAAGAACATAAAGCAAATTGAAGAATACGTATTCTAAATTATGAAGAACATAGAGCAAAGTTCAGTTGATGTATTCTGAAATTGTCTTCCAAATTTTGTAAAACGTTAGTGTACTCTAAACTTTTTAGAACATGTACAATATTCAGAATACGTAATCTGCGGGTTTTAGAACATGTACAAATTTCAGAAAATGTCTTCTACACAATCTAGAATAAATTTATAAGTCTAAAATTTAATCTCTTTGATTATCAAACAACAATTGCTCTTTTGATAAAAAGTCTTATTCCATTGTTTCTCACATTTTTAACAAAAAAAATTTGAAAAAAAATCAATTATTTATACAAAAAGAGTAAATTAGGCATAAATGAGATATTTCAAATAAAGGTATAGATGGACAAAGTCTATTGAAGATATCCTTTATTTTCAATTTTCTCTAAATATAATTAATTAAACATCATAATAAAAATTTTAAGTAAAAAAAAAGCTTGAGCCGTATCACTGCATTGATATGGCTGATAAGTATCACCCGTGCCATATATCGGCTTTATATTGGACCGTGGTTTTTGCTCCAGTCCATATCCGCAAAAACTGACCCATTTGTGCGAAACCTCCTTTCTCTTTTTCTTGATCTCCGTCCTTGGCAATTCGTCGTCTCCAAGCGATTCAGAAGATCGCCAAATACATCTCTGTTCTTCGCCGTGATCGAGGCCGATTTCTTCTTGCATGTCGGCCATCTCTCTCTCTTTTATCTCTCTCTCTCTCGATCTCCGTCCTTGGCGATTCAGACGGCGATTCAAAAGATCGCCGATGCTTCTCCGTTCTTCGCCGTGATCGGAGCCGATTTTTGGATGAAATCGGCCATCTGCTCCTCTTTTATCTCTTTCTCCCGCATCGTCTTTCTTTGTCGACCAAATCGCCGGTTCATATCGCCGCCCAAACCCTAGATCCGAGTTTACTTGTATATCGGATCTTCAATTCTTCTCGTTCTCGTCGTCCTCCTTCGTCTGCGTCAACGATCGCACAACCACCAGATTAATAAGATTAGTGATTTTTTTTCTTCCTTTCCTTGTCGTTTGAGAAGTAAAGACTGGATTTTTAATCGGTTGTTGGTTCTGAATGCTCTCTCTCTCTCTCTCTCTCTTGTTGCAGGATTTGATATCCAACGATGTCAAGGTCAGAAGGAGAAGGGCTTCGGAAGTGGTAAGGGCTATTAACCCTCTTATCGTTTGGGAATTTGATGCATTTTTTTATCATGTACTTTGTACATTCTGTGTTGATATGATCTTGAGTCGTATCACTTTGTTAGATGGTCTTATAATATGTTGTTTTGCTATGGTAAATCTGTATCCATTGGGAGTGGATGCTTGCATTTTTTTTATCATGTACTTTGTACATTCTGTGTTGATATGATCTTGAGTCGTATCACTGCATTCAATTGATTGTTAGATGGTCTTGTAATTGGGTTTATGGGTTTTCATTTATAATTGGGTTTTGGGTTATGATTTGTATTTCTAACTCGTTGAATATGTTGTTTTTGTATGGCAAATCTGTATCCATTGGGAGTGGATGCTTGGATGGTGTTAGCAAGTTTGGACATAGGTCATATTGGCCGGCTCACTTCTTCATGGTTACAGGTCAGTGGATGTTCTCTTCTCAAACTGTTTTTAGATTGATCGTATAGATAGTGTAAATGATGTATAATTGAACTAATAAATGATGTATGTTCGCTTGTGAAAGTACACCATAACTTAAGTGAACAAAAACTTAACTAAACCAAAAATTTAAGTGAACAAAAACTTAACTAAACCTAAAACTTTTTAAAAATTTATGGTGATGGAGACATTGGCGAGTTAAGTCAATGATATAAATTGTAAAACCTAACTGATGAAATTCCTTTTGTCGGTTTCAAAGATATAAAACCTAGAATCACTAATCCGATGTAGAATAGTATAGGTTCGTTCAAGGGACTAGCAATAGACTCTAATCTTATGGGATACAAATTCAGCTAAGCAATTCAAAGTTGTTTTAAGTGTCACGATTTATCAAAGCAAACAAACGTAAATTCGGTGTAAACAATTAATGTAAAGACGTT
The DNA here is from genome assembly GCA_964056655.1 of Arabis hirsuta. Taxonomy (NCBI): domain Eukaryota; kingdom Viridiplantae; phylum Streptophyta; class Magnoliopsida; order Brassicales; family Brassicaceae; genus Arabis; species Arabis hirsuta. Next base: position 32,660,429 of record OZ053304.1, read on the forward strand.
AGATCAAGGGATATATCTCAGGGATTAGAACATTTAAAACTAAGCAATTATTCAGGTTATCAATTAAGAACCAATCTAGAACTCAATCATAAATTCAAGAGGATCCACTGTCGTGACATCCACTACTTCAACAATCAATCTAACACCCTAAACTGTCGTTTGAGGCTAAAAAGAATTATGAGCATTAAACGTATAGGATTGATTTGTTCACGAGTTGCCTTAACTTCAACTTTCGTTGGCTAAGGACAACTCGCCCATCTATGTCAATTCCAACAATTCACAACACTTTTGATGAGTAAATTCAACCTAAAATTAGAGGCTAGGTGATCAAACTAGTCTAGGCAATATGATCGACATTAGATGGAGATATCGAATGATGTTTCAAAACCTATCTATGCTTAGTTCATGGATATCTAATCCCATCGAACCCTCAACCTAACAAAGGGGATTACTCGCACATATTCAAGCAAACAACAGCAGCAAGTGAGATAAGAGAATTCATGGATAAAATAATGAAAGAAGTAAAGAGTTTAGAAATCTTCTCCAAAGGATGGAAGACAATCTTCAAATCTCACAAAAGCTCAAAAACATGTATCAAATCTCTCTCTCACGTATTCTCTTTGTTTCTCTATGTTATTTTCTGCCTTCCCTTGAAAAGGGTTCGAAAAATATGTTATAAAGGGGTTTGGGGCGGCTGTGATTGATTAGGGAAACCCTACGTGGCGAAATTAGGTTTAATGAAAATTTCCAAAACTGGATCTTCTGCGGAGCAGGTGCTCCCTCTGCTGGAGCGGGTGCTCCTTATCTTCAGAATCTTCAAAAAGGATCCAGATTTCCTCCTTTTTCGCCAAATCCAATTGCAAGTTCCATTCCTCCATTCCAGCCGCATTTTAGACCTAGAAAGACTCAAATTAGAGTGAAAGACTCGATAAAAACCTACAAAACAAAGGTTAGAATGCGCCAAAAAACGCATTATATCAATTCACCCAGACTTAGATCTTTGTTTATCCTCAAACAAATTCAAGACCAAGTGAAAGAGAAAGGTTTGAAAAACGCGGGAACTCTTTTATCCTCAGTGAACCGGGTTAATAAATTTCAATCTGCAGACCACATAATCCAGATTACGAGTAGCAAAGCTTTACCAAAACTCCTCAACACATTTCTCAACCAAGTCTCATTTCCCAAACACAAACTCAACGCATTCGAAGTTGCGTGAGGGTCTCGCTAAAGGCAACATTTAGGGTAGACGACGCTAAGGGTTTAAGGCCATTTAGAGGTGGAGTTAAAAGTGTTTAAGTGTTTAATGGTTACCCGATGTTTCGTAGAGGATGCAGGATATCGCACAAAATTACAAGAGAGAACGGGTACGTTAATATCCACATTCTCTAAACCACTCTTTCTTACTTCAACTCTCTACAACATCTCAAATAGCCATCGTCCACCTTGGGTATACTCGCTGTGCAGAGAGACATTTCCAATTTTACATCTCAACTAGCCATCGTCCATCTGGGTTTTTTTATTTTTTATTTTTAAAAAGAAATGATGATGAAGAGGGTTTTGATTACAAGTGAATGTCTCTCAAGCACGAAAATATCAGATTTGTTGTACATACCAAAGTGGAGCTCATCAATATCATTCCTCCTTCATGGATTTTTGTTCCACATTGTTGTAAAGCCATCTTCTGAAAATAGGAGCAGTTGATATGGGTGCTCTCATTACGGAGAGCAGGTGCTCCTTCCTGGACTTCGGGGTGCTCTTGTTCTTTAGAAAGAGTGATTTTAATGCAGTGTCGTCCCAATTCTCTCCGGCCTTTTTGCGCATATGCTGCACATATGACAATGAAGTAACAAGAATGCAAGGGACTTGAAAAGAGATAAGGGTTAAGGAGGGTACTAACTAAAAATGAGCTAGCTATTCAGGAACAACAAGAGTGATAAAAAGAATAAGGAGTCATGAATATGATTCGTTTCCCTAATCTAGTGCCAATAGCGAGAGAAATTTTCAGTCAATATGAAACCTGGAAGATAGTGTTTTGAAGTGTTCCAGCTGTTCATTGTACCCACGCTCTGTAGAAATGGTCACTAGAGAGAAAGTTAAACATAGATAGTTCAAAGATCATCATAAGATAAAGTCCTAATTTCCTACAAAGTCTTGACTCAATAAAACCAACGAAAAATCGACTCAAACAGGACATAAGAAAATAGAAAAACAAACAAAATAAAAGATTTTAGTAGCAACTCCCCCCAGACTTACTTCACACCGTCTCGGTGTGAGAATAAGAAAAAAGAGAGTGAATAGAAATAAAATCATAAGGAAAAACATAAAATAAAATTTTTCATGGAAATACTTACCTCTTGGTGGCCTAAATCCGAATTTCGAATTTTTACCCTGGAGAGCAGGTGCTTTGTATCGGGGAGCAGGTGCTCTTCCTGAGAATTGGATCGATGTGCAGATCGATTCTGAGGTTGACCGCTGGAATGTCTTTTGATCTCATCATCATGGATCGATCGATCTAGCTGAGGAGATCGATCGATCGATCTGCCTTCCGGGAGAGCAGGTGCTCTGTGTTGGGGAGCACGTGCTCCTTCTGAGAATTGGATCGATGTGCAGATCGATCCTGAGTTTGACCGATAGAATGGCTTTTGATCTCATCATTCTGGATCAATCGATCTAGCTGAGAGAATCGATCGATCTGCCTTCCATATTCCACAAACCAAAAATGTTTCCCTTTTCTTTTTTTTGTTTTTTGAAAAACCTGAAAACTTATACTGAAATTAAAAGTTAGTAATAAAAAAAAAATTGAAATAGTTAGAAAACGTACCGGTGGGTTGCCTCCTACCCATCGCTTGTTTAAAGTCTTTAGCTTGACTTGGATCTCATGTTTTAGTCAGGAAGAGGGCATGAGAACTTTCTCCAAAACAAGCTATCCAATCAGTAAACTTCAACTTCAGAACCTTGCTCAACATAGCTTTCACAGCTTCTTCACCTTTCTCTTTCAGCTCAGATGTGAGAATAGCTCTAACCTTGGAGAAAGGTTTCAAAATCCCTTTGGAACCTTGTACTCAATCGTGTCACTAACACGTCTCTGAGGTACTAAAATCATATTAGAATTGCCCTTGATTCTTTGGCTCGTCACCTTCTCCTTTACCCTGCTCTTTTGGCTAGTCTTCTTTGTTCTGGTAAGAGCGTCTCCTTCTAGGACTTCCTTAACCTCACTGTTATCATTGAAATCTCCATTTGTCACCATTTGCAGCTTATCTCCATTGATAACGGTAACACAAGATGCAGGTTTGGCTGCTTCATTAGTGGGTATAGCTTGGTAGAAGACATGTTTGTCAATATTAGAGAATGAGACTCTTGTATTAGGCAAATCTACAACTGCACCCACTGTCGCCAGAAACGGTCTTCCAAAAATCAAATGTATACCAGGATCTTCGCTCATCTCCACCACATGAAAGTCGGTAGAAACAAGGAAATTTCCAGCTTGAACAAGTAAATCATGAATAGTACCATATGGAACCTTGGTGGAAGAGTCTGCAAACTTAAGAGATATATTAGCAGCTCTCATTGTAGTAATCCCAAGCTTCTCTGCAATAGCCTTAGACATGAGTTTGATAGAAGACCCAGAATCGCAGAGAGATTCTTTAAATTCAACTCCTGCAATGAAGCATGGAACACCAAACATCCCAGGGTCTTCTAGCTTTGGCAACTGCTTCATTGGAGATGATGTATTCCTTGCTTCGGCAAAGAGAGCCTTGACTACTGTGAGACTCTTCTTGGTATCCTTGGAGAACTTACGATATGCAGGATCAACTCTAAATGCCTCTTCAAATGAGATATCAGGAGGAAGCTCACTCACCATCTTATTAAACTCAGCCAGCTTCTTTTCACCAATCTCATATTTCAGTCTTTGAGGGTATGGGATCCTAGGGATGTATGGTAGTGATTCGACAACTTCTTCTGCTTTCTCTGGTGTAAGCGATGCTGAGACAGTTTCCACCTCACTCTGAACTAATATCACATTGCAGTGTTCTCTGGGATTTGTTTCAACTTTTCCTGGAAGAGTCCCTGGTGGTCGTTTAGCAGATGCCGAGATCTGATCTACCTGAGCGTCCAACTTCTTCACATGGTAACAAATAGCTTCAAGTCTACCATTGAGATCCGAGTACATGGCCTCTACCTCCGTTTTGATTTCAGTGGCAGACTTCTGTTGATTAGCCATTAGCTGCTTGAGTTCATCCTGAGAAGTACTTCCAGAGCTCGTAGGAGCGTGAAAGTTAGAAAATTGTGGGTTCTGTTGAACTCCCCCTTGAAACTGATTCTGACCTTGGTTTGGGTGACTCCTATAGTTCAGGGTGACTCCTTCTTCATCCATTTCCTCAGAAAATAGTTCACCATTCTCATCTACAAAGTGAATCGTCCTTTAGTTCCCTTTGAGCAACAAGTTGACCTTAGCAGTAAGGTCATCAATCTTTTGGGAATCCATTCCACTAGATTTCGTGGTCCTATCATACTCATACGACTTGTTGCTAGAACTCACAGCCAAGTTCTCGATGAGCTTATACGCACCCTCTCTGGTCTTAGTCATAAAATTACCATCACTCGCAGCATTCAAAGCATTTCTGTAATCCCAATCAACACCATCATAGAAGATACCCAGCAAGTTCTCATCGGTAAACCCTTGGTGTGGACACTCTCTCTTGTACTCTTTGAACCGTTCCCATGCCTCACAAAAGGACTCTCCTGAATGTTGCTGGAAAGAGGAGATGTTGTTCCTCAGGCTCGCGGTCTTGGTTTTGGTGTAGAAGTGGTCCAAGAACGCTGCTCTACATTGTGCCCAAGTCATGATGGATCCAGCTGGTAGAGACTTGAGCCAACGGGAAACTTTGTTCGCGAGTGAGAAAGGGAAAAACTTGCACTTAAAGAAATCCGGGTTCATCCCATTAGAACTTGTCGTGGAGCAGATCTCCTCGAAGTTTTCTATATGGTTCCATCAGAATTTTCGCAGGCAGTTCATGGAACGAGTGGTGCTTGACCAGCAATATCATCTGATGCTTTATCTCATAATCTTGCCTCTCAACAGTAGGTCGAACAATAGAACCTCGGTTCCGATAGAAAGCATGGGGATTGTCCATATCCCCAATGGTACGCTGCTGCTGTTGTTCACGGGCATGTTGCTGCTGCATCTGAGCCATATGCTCTTGCAACCGTAGCAGTTCAGCCGCCATACCATTGTTGCCTTGTTCGCCCATGTCGACGAGATTAGGCCTTGTGCATCTGTTTTCTCGTTCTAGCCTTGCAAGTTCCGGGTTACTCAAAGTTACGAGGGGAGTTTGAAGATTTCTCCTTGTAGACCTTGAGTTCATGCACCTGAAACACATGCAAGAGAAACAAAAGAACGATTTTAGTACTTAGTCTAAAAACATATATGAAAATTAGAGGTATCGAGTTGGTCTCCATCGCAACGGCGCCAATTTGATGAAATTCTTTTTGTCGGTTTCAAAGATATAAAACCTAGAATCACTAATCCGATGTAGAATAGTATAGGTTCGTTCAAGGGACTAGCAATACACTCTAATCTTATGGGATACAAATTCAGCTAAGCAATTCAAAGTTGTTTTAAGTGTCACGATTTATCAAAGCAAACAAACGTAAATTCGGTGTAAATAATTAATGGAAAGGCATTAGATCAAGGGATATATCTCAGGGATTAGAACATTTAAAACTAAGCAATTATTCAGGTTATCAATTAAGAACCAATCTAGAACTCAATCATAAATTCAAGAGGATCCACTGTCGTGACATCCACTACTTCAACAATCAATCTAACACCCTAAACTGTCGTTTGAGGCTAAAAAGAATTATGAGCATTAAACGTATAGGATTGATTTGTTCACGAGTTGCCTTAACTTCAACTTTCGTTGGCTAAGGACAACTCGCCCATCTATGTCAATTCCAGCAATTCACAACACTTTTGATGAGTAAATTCAACCTAAAATTAGAGGCTAGGTGATCAAACTAGTCTAGGAAATATGATCGACATTAGATGGAGATATCGAATGATGTTTCAAAACCTATCTATGCTTAGTTCATGGATATCTAATCCCATCGAACCCTCAACCTAACAAGGGGGATTACTCGCACATATTCAAACAAACAACAGCAGCAAGTGAGATAAGAGAATTCATGGATAAAATAATGAAAGAAGTAAAGAGTTTAGAAATCTTCTCCAAAGGATGGAAGACAATCTTCAAATCTCACAAAAGCTCAAAAACATGTATCAAATCTCTCTCTCACGTATTCTCTTTGTTTCTCTATGTTATTTTCTGCCTCACCTTGAAAAGGGTTCGAAAAATATGTTATAAAGGGGTTTGGGGCGGCTGTGATTGATTAGGGAAACCCTACGTGGCGAAATTAGGTTTAATGAAAATTTCCAAAACTGGATCTTCTGCGGAGCAGGTGCTCCCTCTGCTGGAGCGGGTGCTCCTTATCTTCAGAATCTTCAAAAAGAATCCAGATTTCCTCCTTTTTTGCCAAATCCAATTGCAAGTTCCATTCCTCCATTCCAGCCGCATTTTAGGCCTAGAAAGACTCAAAGTAGAGTGAAAGACTCGTTAAAATCTTACAAAACAAAGGTTAGAATGCGCCAAAAACGCATTATATCACTAACTTAAATTGAATACAGATTAGATTGGTCATTTAGTGAGCCAATTTGGCTTCTTAATGACTCCATCTCTCTTTTCTGTTCTAAAAACTCTAAAACAAACCCTTTCTTTCAACATTTTCCTTTCTCTCAATCCTTATGTTCTAAAAACATTCTTGTCCAAACCCTTTCTCTCAATCTTTCTGTTCTAAAAACTCTAAACCAAACCTTTTCTCTCAATCCTTCTGTTCTAAAAACTATAAATAAACCCTTTCTCTCAATCCTTCGAAATGGCTTCTTCTGGTCCATATGCTTCCTCTCAATCCTTTATAGATCTCTTGAACACTCAACACCCTTCAAACACAGCAAAAACTAACAATGATGAAACACTTTCACCTCTAATCCAAACAACTTCCCCTGACCGTAGAGAACCTAGGAATAGATGGAGTCTCCCTGAAGAACAAGTTCTTGTTAGTGCGTGGTTAAACACAAGTAAGGATCCCATAGTGGGGAATGAACAGAAAGGAGTTGCATTCTGGCAAAGAGTTGCAGATTATTATGCTGTAAGTCCTGCTGTCTCCAACTTTCCACTGCGAGGGACCAACACATGTAAGCAAAAGTGGGCAAAGATCAATAAGAAGGTGAGCAAGTTCGCTGGATGCTACGAGTATGCATCGCGTCAATACCACAGTGGGGAAACAGAGGATGATGTTCTTGAGCTTGCTTACAAGCTTTACTTCCAAGATCAGAAGGTTAAGTTTACCCTTGAGCATGCTTGGAGACTACTTCAAACAGATCAGAAATGGTGTACTTTGGTTACTTCTAAAAGTAATACAAAGTTAAAAAAAGTAGAGGCAAATGATGGTGTTGCGTATTCATCAACCTCCAACACAGCCAGCCATGTGGAGGAGGAAACAATGGAGAGGCCTATGGGTGTTAAGGCATCCAAGGCCAAAGAGAAGAAGAGAGTGAAGACAAAGAGTGAAGAAAGTGAGGCGAGTTCTCTAAAGGATCTCCAGGAGTTGTGGGTGTTGAAGGAGCAAGACTTGACTGTTAGGGAAAGGCTCCCTAAGCAGAAATTGCTTGATAGCCTCATTGGCAAAGCTGAACCACTTTCAGAGATAGTATTCTCTCTCAAGAACAAACTCATTAAAGAGATGTTGTAATCTAGCTGGTAAGTGATTAGTCAATAATTTCATAAATCTGTGTTTGCTAAATTTGGTGTTTGATAAATTTGATTAGTTTGGTAAATGGTAGTTTGGTTAATATGGTTTTTGGTAAATCTGCTTATAGTTTGGTAAATGGTTGTTTGCAAATGATGTTGTTTCGCAAATCTGATTTATTTTCTTTTGAATGAGCAGGAGACAGTGAAGAGATGTATGAAGTAGGTGCACTGCATGTTGTCATTTTGCTTTAATAAAAGTTGTTGTACCAACCTTTATTATTGTGAGAAATGTGTGTATTTTGCTAAAATTGTTTGTACCAACCTATGTACCAAATTATATTGTAAAATTCTATTAATATCAGATGATCTGTTTGTTTTGCTTCTCATCACAACTTTTCAATCATATGAGTGTATTTCTTTCCTTCTCAAACTTAAAAAAAATTCTCATCGTAACTTCTAAATTTCTTTTTTTAATTCAAATTCTATATAGTTTTCACTACAAATTATAAACAAATTTCATGTCATCTTCTCCCCACACTTCTGCGTTTGATGAAAATTTCGATGAAATGTTCGATCAAATATTTGATACGAGTTTTGAAGATCGTATAGATGATTACGGTAAACATCAAACAGCCAAAAAATAAGGAAAAAACGAGCTCATATAGAAAGATGCAGCGAGGAAGGATACATTCGATTATGGAATGATTATTTCAGTGAACAACCAACTTACCTTGATGGCATATTTCGACGACGCTTTAGAATGAACAAGCGACTGTTCATGCATATTGTTCAAAGACTCTCCAATGAGGTACCTTACTTTCAACATAGACAAGATGCTACCGGAAGGTTCGGCTTGTCTGTCCTACAAAAATGTACAGCCGCTATACGGATGATGGCATATGGTCTTGCAGCTGATGCGATGGATGAATACCTCCGGTGCGAGCAAATGTTTAGAAAATTTTGTGGATGGAATTATACATTTGTTCGAAGATGTGTACTTGAGAAGGCAGGCCTACACCAGAAGATCTCCAACGCTTACTAAATATTGGAGAGTTTTATGGATTTTTTGGGATGATAGGAAGCATTGACTGTATGCATTGGGAGTGGAAGAATTGTCCCACAGCTTGGAAAGGACAGTTTTCACATGGACATGGAAAATCCACAATCGTTTTAGAGGTTGTGGCTTCACAAGATCTATGGTTTTTGTACGCATTTTTTGGACCTCCAGGTACATGTAACGATATCAATATACTTGACCGCTCACCCGTTTTTGATGATATATTAGAAGGTTGAGCTCCAAAGGTAACTTACTTTGTTAATGGACTTCAATACCATATGGCTTACTATCTCAGCGATGGTATATATCCGAAATGGGCAACTTTCATTCAATCAATTTCTCGGCTACAAGGTCCGAAAGCGTCATTATTTTCTAATTACCAAGAAGGTGTCAGAAAAGATGTCGAACGTGTTTTTGGAGTCTTGCAAGCTCGGTTTGCTATTGTTTGAAACTCGGCTCTTTGTCGGGATAAGGCAAGAATAGCGAAAATAATGAGAGCATGTATCATATTGCACAATATGATAGTAGAAGACGAATGCACTCAATATGATTTATCAGAATTTCGTACAAGGAGAAGGAAGCGGGACTTCACAAGTGCACTACACGTTTTCTACAGAGACACCTATAAATATGAACAATATGATGGCCAATCGAGCTTCAGTTCATGAGGAAAGAATGCATAATCAATTAAAAGCTGATTTGGTTGAGCATATTTGACAAAAATTTGGCACAACTGAAGAGTAGAACGGAGTAAATTGTGTTATTCATTATGCTTTCCTATGTTTTTTTATCAGTCAACGTTTTTTTTATTTTACTATATGTGAGTTTATGTTTCAGAGTGTTTTCACGGATTGTAATATATACTTATAATTTTATGAAATTTAATAAATTAGAGTTTTTTTAAAATTTCTGTATATTTATATATACTAATTTTATTTTATTTCTTTTTATATATCAAAAAATTATTTTTTTATTCTGTTGATATCCTTAATGAATATCACTATTAAATATACAGAAATAATAAATTCATTTATGAATCTCAAAAATTAAAAAATTATTAATTTTAATACTAAATTAATCTTGTTGATATCCAATAATGTATCACCTACAATGCTTCAATTATACCAAGTTTGAGCTTTTTTAAGACACTACATAGAATCAAGCTTTTCAACCTAGACCACTTAAAGTTTGAAAATTGAACAAAAAGCAACACTAACTTTTGAAAATTGATAAAAAAAAACCCTATACATTTAGCTTTTGATGATTTTGTTCAGTTTAGTAGAAACACATTATCTAAAATTAAAATTAAACCGATTTCACAACCAATATCCTATGAAGTCAATTTAGTTTAAACATTACACCTTCTTTTGTGATTTTATTTTGTCGATTTGGCTACAAAATCATTTAACTTTGAATTTTATGTTGCAATCTTTTAATAAAATGAACCAAAAAAACAGATTTTTAAACTGTGTAGTGTTGAATTTTTGCATACTGGCATACCCTCATAAGTTGGCTTATTTGGATCAAACAAATTAAACACAACTCTAAATCTTTTAGGAGTCCAAGGAATTTTAGCTACACAACATCTACTTTATTCCTCGAGAAATAAGCTTTCGCCAAATTAATAGTGTAATCCGCGATTAATTCACTTATATCGGAAATGCTGCCAAAACCTATTCTCTCGGTTCATCACTATAAGTTCATAACTCTTGTAACTACTCATTAGTTTCATCCTAACTTTTAATTTCTTTTTGTTTGGCCATAAAAACTCCTTGCCCTAAAAGCAAATTTAACTAAACTTTTGTTCTTTTTTTTTTTTTTGTCGTAACTAAACTTTTGTTCTATTTTGGTTATTCACATTATTCACATCTTATAAAACAAAAATTTCATTTCAATTCTTTTTTCAAGTGACGGAAAATGTAACGAAAGTTTAATGAAAAAAAAGCCTCAATTAGAAGAAGAAGCCCATTAAAACAATCTTTCAAAGCCTCTTCCTTTTTACCTCTCCATCGCCAAAAGTACCATTCCTCTGCTTAACTCTCCTCCTCTCAGTCTCTTTCGCTGTAACTCTCCCCAAGGGTTTTACTTTCTCAGTGATGTTGGAATGTGGGCTTCGTCTCTGAATTGGGCCAAGATTTGATGGGCTCATTCTAAAGCAAGTGGGCTTGTGGCATATTTAAAAAGAAGAGTATTAAGAAAAGGGACAGTTTTTTGATAGATGGAGTAGCTTCTTCGTCCTCTTCTTGGATCTTCTTCTGCTACTTCTTCTATGGTGAATCCATGTCAATAACAGAGAGAGACAGAGAGTATAGGATAATATATTCTTGGGGTTTCTAGGGTTCTCTATTATTCTTCCTTGTAGAACCGATTGGGTTGTAATCGGTGGTGAGTGATCTTCATGTCAAACCCGTCGGAGGTGATTTCCGATGTCATCTATAGCAGTTGGGGATCGAAAGATCCTAACCGGATGTAGCAGTTCGTTAACACCGTGAACCGGGTAAATTCGTTGGTGTTCTTAGTTAGTGAGTTCGTAGAAATCGGTCGAGGAAGGAATTGACGAGAGTCGATTTCTCAACACTTTCTCAGTGATCTCTGGATGATGCGAAGGCTAGTGGTCTACGGTTTTCTCCGTTCTAGATTCTCCTTTCATCTATCAACAACATCACCGGAAAGGTCCGCACTTTTCTCTCGTCTTTTGAGCTCTCGTACCCAAATCGGCAAAATCTCCCCTCAAACCAGCTTTTCGAGTAATCAATTCTGTTCCGCGACTTTGTTAAACCCAGAAGTTGAAATTATCCGTAGAGAAAAGGATTCAGAAGATCATCAATCACTGGTTTCTTGCAATGAAAATGATGTTAGAACAAAGGGTTCTAATCACGCGGTTGGAATCTTACACGAAGCTATAATGGCGAATTTGAATGCTTATGATGATATGGAGAAAGCCCTAGATGAATCCGGTGTCGATTTGACAACTTTAGTGGTATGTAAGATCTTACAAAGGCTTCAGTTCGAGGAAAAAACGGCTTATAGATTCTTCTCTTGGGCTTCAAAACAGGAACATTACTTTCATGAGACTTGTACTTACAATGAGATGATTGATATATTGTCTAGTACTAAGTATAAGAACAAGCAGTTTAGGATCGTGATTGATATGCTTGATTACATGAAGAGAAACAATAAAACATCTGTTCCTGTAGATGTTGTGCTTGAGATTCTTAGGAAGTATTGTGAGAGGTACTTGACTCATGTTCAGAAATTTGCAAAGAGGAAACGGATTAGAGTGAAGACGCAGCCCGAGATTAATGCGTTTAATATGCTTCTTGATGCTCTGTGTAAGTGTGGTTTGGTAAAAGATGCTGAAGCTATGGTTAAAAGGATGAGGCTTAAAGTTAAACCTGATGCGAATACGTTTAATGTATTGTTCTTTGGGTGTTGTAGAGTAAGAGATCCTATAAAGGCAATGAAGCTGCTCGAAGAGATGATTCAAGCTGGTCATAAACCGGAAAATTTTACGTACTGTGCTGCCATTGATGCATTTTGCCAAGCTGGAATGGTTGATGATGCAGCTGAGTTGTTCGAGTTCATGATAACCAGAGGCTCTGCGGTTTCTGCTCCAACTGCAAAGACTTTTGCTTTGATGATTGTGGCGTTGGCGAAGAATGATAAAGCAGTAGAATGTTTTGAGCTAATCGGGCGTATGATAAGCATGGGTTGCCTTCCTGACGTGTCAACGTACAAGGATGTAATTGAAGGTATGTGTAATGCTGGAAAAGTTGAGGAAGCGTACAAGTTCTTGGACGAGATGAGCAATAAAGGTTACCCGCCTGATATAGTCACTTACAATTGCTTTCTTAGGGTACTGTGTGAGAATAGAAAGAGCGATGAAGCGCTTAAACTTTATGGAAGAATGATAGAGTCGCGTTGTGCTCCTAGCGTCCAAACATACAACATGCTGTCATCTATGTTTTTCGAAATGGATGATCCGGATGAAGCATTCAATACATGGAAAGAAATGGACGAGAGAGACTGTGCTCAAGACATTGAAACCTACTGTGCGATGATCAATGGGCTTTTCGACTGTCACAGGGATAAAGAGGCTTGCTTTCTTCTGGAAGAGGTTGTGAACAAGGGACTTAAACTGCCTTATCGAGCTTTTGACTCTTTTTTGATGCGTCTGTCTGAGGTTGGTAACCTCAAGGCAATCCATAGGCTTTCTGAACATATGAAAAAGTTTTACAATCATAGTATGGCTAGGCGTTTTGCACTCAATGAGAAGAGAAAGAGTACAAGTCTCAGAGGGAAGTAATGTGAGCTGAAAAGCTGTTGGACCATATATTCCGTCATACGAAACCGCGGGAACCATTCTCAGAGGCGCGTTGCAAATGTGATGATTTTGTTGCCTCGAGAGGAGCTCTTCGTGATTATGATTCCTGAAATTTCATCGGCACCAAGAATCGTGGTCTCAAAAGCAAAGAGACCTATCCAGGTCAGTTGTCTAATGGTTATGTTGGTTTCTTCGAGATTGTTTATGACAGCGCACAATATGTTTACCATGTTTGTTCAAAGTCATTGTATCGACGACTCTTGAGTACATAGAGCGGAATTTTGATCATGAATTCTTGAGCATAACGTTAATGAATGCGACATGCCTGTTTTCTTCTTGATTCATCTTGGTTTACCTTCTGTTTTTGCTCTCTAAATCTCTTGGCTTTTTGAGTTGAATGTGAGATTCTTGAAACTAGATGATGCTAAACATAAACGAGGTTTCTGGTAAAGGGATCGAGTCTTAAAGAACTCTTGATGAGACATTACCGTTTTGTCTGTCAGCATTTTGGTGAAGTACAGTACCGAAAAGTTGAAAAATGAATGACCGATCTGGTAGTGTCTACCGGTTTAGTGTAATCAGGATCCGGTTTAGTAAGCACGAGACTTTTCTGTTGAAGAAAATAAGGTTTTGATTAGTTAGTGATAGGTTCGAAACTGAAGAAGGCTTCTCTCCTAACTAACTTACCAATAGAACAAATGAAGTTGGTTATTATGGCTTCCTTCCCAACTAACTCTGATTTTTTTTAATTTTCCTACTAAACCTTACCAACAAATTATTTTGGTTTTGTTTAGAAGAAAATAAATAACAAAATAGAGAGACGTTCGAATAGTATCTCACGGAACATTCAATGTGTCCGATGCTGTTTTTAGTCCTGAAAGTACGAAATCTTTTAAACTTCCGTTTTGGACAAGAGCGAAAAACTAATGACGTACTTAGAGACCAAATATTTGACTACTTTTTAATTTTTATAGACATAATGTTTGACCACATAAGACGCTAATAATTGTCAATATTTTGATTTATGCCAATTACCTCTTTATTTGAATTTTATTCATTGAAGATGTACGAAGTTTAAGGGTGATAAAATGGTGCGATCATAAACAACAAAATATTAGCGATTCAAAAATATTTTTCAGTGGTAATATTTTGCGTGTCCAACAGCAAAATGGAAAAATAAAATTAAAGTGACAATTCTTTTACCGCAATGGCAAAACAACAACAATCAAAACCATAATAAAATTTTATAAGTGGTGTAAAACCAATGTAAAAGAAAACTCCCATTGTAACCTTGCTAAATAACATATTTAGTCCATTTATAATTAAAGGGGAAATACATAAATCGTATATTTATTAACTATTTTTTTTTAATCAGAAACAAAATTATGAAAAATTAGCCGATGATCCCCTAGTCCAGTCATTGTTAGTTGTTAAGGCTGCGATGTTAAAAAGCTAAATCAACTTATTTTTAAAACGTTAATTAGTTGTACTGTGTCCACGTTGACATTTACATACACAATTCGAATTTAAGCTTAGAGAAAACGTTGATTAGGTCTGAAAGGTTATCAGAAACCTATCCATCAGTATTTATATATGACCTGCCATTTAACCAGAAGTCCACAACATTGTTACCAAACTCTTTCATTTTCCTCATGTATAGTTTTTTCGGATCTAATTTCAATAATTTATGATATAATTATTATTTCCAAAGTTTTCTAAGCCTCTAATTAGCAGCATCACCCATTAACTAACAAAGGCAATATAGTTGGAATCCATGTATATTATAAAATAACAAAGATCTCATGATCTATCTAATGTAATGTTTCTAGAAGTTGCCCACAAACATATAAAGCTCCTTATAAACATAAGGGTGTAATTAAAACTATATATAACATATAATTATAAATTAACTATAGCTAGGCATATGGAGAAGCATATTTATTATTAGGAACAGCATTAGAAAAACAACATTTCAAGAAAACATTTATCACAAACTATATAATATTATTAACTTAAAAAAAATCAAATTTAGTAGTTTATAATCGAATTGTTGTATACACTTATGTACATAAGTATAATTTTTTTTTTAATTATAAATACGTAGGTTGCCCAAGATTTCACAAACGTAGATGAGTATTGGTGGCTTGAGTAGCGGGTGTAGGTTAGAAAAAACCCCCCTTAAATTAATACTACGAATTAAGAGACGTTGAGAGGTTAACGAAATTCAGCCCACACGAAGCAATCTCTAACCTTAAATATAAATTTTTATCTATCCCATATAGAAATGTTATGAATTAATAAAAATTAAAGTTATAACGAGAAAAAAAAAAAAAAAAAAAATAGGTAGATTACTTAAAATGGGTGTTGTGTTTGGTTAGGGAAGACGTTGGCATCAGTCGCCGGTGGAGAGGTCCGTCCAAACCCTCCCGACTCTCTAACGGATTTTATTTTATTTTTATTTTCTTTATTTTGTATTTTCACACACATATATATATATATATAACTCTCTATAATAGAGACTATATTGTATACGTGCGGTTGCTCTTCAGCTTTCTTCTTGTTCCCACATACCCATCTTCCCCAACCTTTCCCCCAAAAAAAACTTAGGGTTTTAATCTCGTTATCTATACATATATATATGTATAGAAAATACATGAACCCACAAAATATTTCCAATCATTTCTTGTGATATTGTCTCTTTGTTCTTGAACTAGTTCCGATCGGTTTACTTTTGTTTTTTAGTAAATAGATCGGAATAAAGAAAAACGGATCATGTGTAGTCGAGGTCATTGGAGACCAGCGGAAGACGAGAAGCTAAAGGATCTGGTCGAACAATATGGTCCTCATAATTGGAACGCTATAGCCCTCAAGCTCCCTGGTCGATCTGGTAATTACATCTTCTAGCGTTGGTCCATATATTACAAAACTAGGGTTTGGTTAAATATTTGATTTGTGTTGATGTATGTATATATGCAGGTAAGAGTTGTAGACTGAGATGGTTTAATCAGTTAGATCCGAGGATAAACCGAAACCCTTTCACGGAAGAAGAAGAAGAAAGGCTTTTAGCGGCTCATCGGATCCACGGGAACAGATGGTCGATCATAGCTAGGCTTTTCCCTGGAAGAACTGATAACGCGGTCAAGAACCATTGGCATGTCATTATGGCTCGTCGCACACGCCAAACCTCTAAACCTCATCGTCTTGTAACCTCAACGTCTTCGTCTTCTTCTTTAGTGGCGAGTGAACAAATCATGATGAGTTGTGGTGATCGGAAAAGAATATTACCAGCAGACGTTATTAATTATCCTAATTACCATTTCTCTCATATCAATCATCTTCAGTTCCTCAAGGAGTTTTTCACCGGAAAGATCGCTCTAAACGCCAAAGGTAAAACTCAAAATGATGGACCCGTTTTTCTCTCTATAAAATATGTTTGCATGTTCGATCATATGATGAGTCTTCACGGATTAGTGATAAAAATATTATGTTCCAAAATTTTGCAAATAGAGTTTAGCCGATTTTTTGTATGATCAAATTTTGTGATAAAAAATCATGTTTTTTTCTTCTAGTCATATATCATTTTCGTTATTAAATTAATTTATTATCTTTATACATTTGTAGTTTTTTTTAAAACATCGTGACTTTTTTATACATTTATACATTATACATTTGTAGTTGCAATTCACATAACTAATAAATTTTTATCTTGTTATTTATTTGAATTTGCAGCGAACCAGAGTAAAAAGCCTATGGAGTTCTACAATTTTCTACAAGTAAATAATACGGACGACTCAAACAAGAGCGAGATTATTGATCAAGATTCAGATAAAAGCAACCTCAATGACTCGGACAACAAAAACGAAAGCCGTGTCGGTGTTCCCTTCTTCGACTTTTTGTCTGTTGGAAACTCAGCATCCTAGGATTAGTTGTTTGCAGTAACCCCTACAATTCTAGGTTAACTAGTCTATTTAGGCAGCGTACGTACGTTCGTACGAGACTTTAGATCGTTAACATGTGTATGTTTGATGTGAAAAATCACTAATTAATTAGTGAGCTCTTATCTGAGCAAAATGTGAGAAAAGACCTATGTCTATGAATTCTCAACCTATTAGAGTTCTCAGAATGTTGGAATCTATTTGTTTTTTTCTCTTGTATGAGATGAATACCATGTCTTATAAAATGTTTAGGTGGCATTTTTATTTTTTAAAAATAATTGGAAAAATATTTTTGTGGTTGACTCAATAGAACGAAAAATGTCGTGTACAAAGAAATAGATGCGTAATTATCTGCGGACTAATTAATCAAACATATATATATCGCTTACGGTCAAGATCATGCACGAATGAAACTCCTACTTTCATATAGTTCCGTACAAACTATCCGTAACTTATGTGAACCAAAGAAATTAGAATAATATTTTTTGTGTACAGAGAAAAGAAATTTTCCATCATATATTCAATTTTAGGATAAATGTCATTACAATATAGATAAAAAAGTCGTGCTAATTGTAAATTAATGGAGTGGTTAATCACTTAGTTTTAATTAATCTATCAACTTTTTTTTGTCGTGTAATTTTCTTAAACATGCTTTCAAAATATAGTTTGTTTAAGTCATGACTTTATTTTGGTTTGAAAAAATAAAAAATAAATAACTCATGACTTTTTAATATTTCATAAGTTTCTGTTAGTAAACGTTTTTCAGTAGATATACAAAACTTAGTTACTAGTATACTAGATATGTTTAATTGAAATTCGTAGTGTAGTTTTCTTAAACATGCTTTTTCAAAATATAGTTTGTTTTAACTCATTACTTTTTAATATTTCATAAGTTTCTGTTAGTAAACGGTTTTTCAGTAGATATACAAAACTTAGTTACTACTATACTAAATAAGATTAATATTGAAATTTGGTTAAATAGGTTTACTTTGAGGACAATAGAAAAAATATTGGCAAGATCTTTGTTTTCTTTTATTAACTTACAAACTATCAAAGGTTGTTTATCAAAAACAAAAAAAACAAAAAAACTATCAAAGGTTTTGATGATATATAGACCTTTCAGAAAACTTATGTAAAAATTAATTTATAATGGTGAAGTATGGTAATGGAAAGATGACATTGATGTTGGAGTATAGATATGATTAAGTTGGGCGTAGTTATCAGCCACCAAGAAAGATGTTTCAAGGCAGCAAATAAAACCTTAGTTAAAAAAACAAAAATACAAAAAAGAGTATAAATAATGGGATGTAGTTGGAGATAAAAAGCACACATTTTGACAGTTGACACGACTTATAAATGGTAGTTAGTTGGAGGAAATTGTTGAAAAAATAAATAATGAAAAAATTAGAGTAAATTATGTTTTTTTCCATTCAATTTTTTTCACTAGTTCCTCTATTTTTTTAATAGTAACTAGGTAACTCTCCGCGTTATACGTGAATTAATATTTTTTCAAAAATCAAGATTTTTTTGTCGAGATTTCTATATAAAATCTATGTAAAATAAAAAAAAATAGTTTTCTAAATATCTTATAAGAAGTCATCAATGATTTTGATTATAGTGGTTCGCATAAATTGTATAATGTATCCTTGCATTGGAAAGTATTGATTGTTAAAGATACATCTTCTAAATTTTGCGCAAAAAAAAAAACACTTTTTCAAATCATTTATATATTTTTGTATTTCATCATTTTTGACTGTTGCATGCATTCTTGAACCCTGAAATCAATATCCAAATAAAAATTTAGCTTAAACATCCCAAAAGTTACATTCATAAATAGTAAATATCGTTATGGTATATTTACAGAAATTAACATCGAGAAACAAATACAAACCACTTCATCAACTAATATCATCTTAATATAATTTTCATCAGTGATAAGATATTTCTTCCATACCTCTAAAACTTGAACTTCGATATCACACGCCAGATTGATATTGTTAAAAAAAATAAGGGGAATGATTTTTTTTTTTGTGATCGAAAGTTTTATGTAGTCGTCTTTGTTTGTGTAATTAGTATGAAAAATAGGGTAATTGCAAAAATGCCACTTTTGGTATGTCCATTTTAAAAAATGCCACTAATTTAAGATTTTTAAACCATAAATATTAAAATTTTAAATTCTAAAAAAGATTTTGATCCCAAACAAGCCCTAAACCTTCAAAACTAAACCCTAATACAATATAGTTAACCCAAACATAAATAATATATTGAGTAAACCATTTTGAAAAAGTTGGCATTTTTTGCAAAGATTTTGAAAAATTGGTATTTTTGAAAAGTGGCAATTCAAAGTAGCATTTCTAAAAAATCTCATAAAAATATACATAGATTTGAGTATCTTTACATTGAATATTATTGTAAATATTCGTAATATTATATTAAAATATATTTGGTTATTATTAATTAGAAATATATATGTCCATTAACTTTCTTTTAGACTGGGAATTGATATTAATCAAATTTCGGATTTGGTTAATATTTCTAATATGGAAATCTTGACCAATACCTAATATCTTATATAATCTTCATTTTCTGTTTTATAAACTTTAATATTTGGAAAGGTTTGTTTTTGGAATTTTATTAAAATTGAAGTTATGAGAATTAAATTTTTATTTCAAATAATATTAGTTAGATTAACCGAAAATTTATTAAATAAAATATTTGCGAAGATTGATTTATGAATTTTATTAAAGTTTTAGCTATGAGATAATATTTAAAGTATATGCTAATTTAAAAGTTTATGAATTATTTTTAAAGTTATTAAATTAAAATATTTAATTTAAAATTTAAAATTTAAAAGTATTAAAGTTACAAATATATTTTTTTTTTTGAAAAGTTACAAATATGAACATATACTTTTAATATTTGTATAAAATTATCATGTACTTTTCAATTAGCATATATTTTTAATATTTGTACGTAGGTATAGGTATTTGTTATTAGATTTAAGAGTTTTTTAAATTAGCTTAGTTATAAGATAACATATACTTTTAATATTTGTACGTAGGTATAGATATTTTGTTATGTGATTTGTATTCAAAAAATGTTTGAAGGAGATTCAAAGAGATATTTTATGAGATTAAATTTTTAAATTCAATGTTAATCACAATATAAGATATTTTGGATGTCACACGCCGGATTGATATTGTTAAAAACAAAAAAAAGTAAGAGGAATGATTTTTTTTTTGGTGATACAAAATTTTATGTAGTCGTCTTTGTTTGTGTAATTTGTATGAAAAATAAGGTAATTGCAAAAATACCACTTTTGGTATATCCATTTTCAAAAATGCCACTAATTAAGGATTTTTAAACATAAATTTTAAAATTCTAAATTCTAAAAAAGATTTTGATCCCAAACAAGCTCTAAACCTTCAAAACTAAACCCTAATACAACATAGTTAACCCAAACATAAATGATATATTGAGTAAATGATTTTGAAAAGTTGGCATTTTTTGCAAAATTTTTGAAAAAATGACATTTTTGAAAGGGACAATTGAAAAAATGTCATTTTTAGTGTATACATTTGCAAGAATGCCACTTAGAAGTGTCTATTTGCAAAAAAGTCACTAATTATGAATTTTTAAAGCCTAAGTCTTAAAATTATAAACCCTAAAAAATGTTTTGACCCCTAAAACCCCTTAAACTCTAAAAAATAAACCATAATAAAACATAGTTAACCCAAAAATAAATGATATATTGAAAAAATAATTTTGAAAAAATGGCATTTTTGCAAATATTTTGAAAATGTGGCATTTTTAAAAAGTGGCATTTTTTAAAATTTCTCTTTTTTAAAAGTGATAATTCAAAGTAGCATTTTTAAAAAAATCTCATAAAAATATACATAGATTTGAGTATCTTTAGATTGAATATTATTGTAAATATTCGTAATATTATATTAAAATATATTTTGGTTAATATTAATTAGAAATATATATGTCCATTAACTTTCTTTTAGATTGGGAATTGATATTAATCAAATTTCGGATTTGATTAATATTTCTAATATGAAAATCTCGACAAATACCTAATATCTTATATAATCTTTATTTTCTGTTTTATAAATTTTAATATTTGGAAAGGTTTTTTTTGGAATTTTATTAAAATTGTAGTTATGAGGATTAAATTTTATTCCAAATAATGTTAGTTAGATTAACCCAAATTTTATTAAATAAAATATTTGCGAAGATTGATTTATGAATTTTATTAAAGTTTTAGTTATGAGATAATATTTAAAGTATATGCTAATTTAAAAGTTTATGAATTTTATTAAAGTTACAAATATTTTGTTTTTAAAAGTTACAAATATGAGATAACATATACTTTTAATATTTGTATAAAATTATCATGTACTTTTCAATTAGCATATACTTTTAATATTTGTACGTAGATATACGTATTTGTTATTAGATTCAAAGACTTTTTAAATTAGTTTAGTTATAAGATAACATATACTTTTAATATACGTACGTATAGATATTTTGTTATGTGATTTATAAGTTAAACTTCCAAAAAATGTAGGGGCAATTACAAAAATACTACTTTTTGTGTGCACATTTGCAAGAATGCCATTTAAGGGTGTTCATTTGCAAAAATGCCACTAATTATAAATTGATAAAGCTTATATCTTAAAATTCTAAAACCTAAAAAATGTTTTGACCCCTAAACCACCTTTAAACCCTCAAAACTAAACCCTAATAGAATATAGTTAACCCAAACATAAATAGTATAAAAAAAAAAATTTAAAAAGTAGTATTTTTGCAAAAATTTCAAAATTGTGACATTTTTGTAAATTGGCATTTGAAAAGTGGCATTTTTTGAAATTTCTCAAAAATGTTTGAAGGAGATTCGAAGAGATATTTTATGAGATTGAATTTTTAAATCCAAAGTTAATTACAATATAAGTATTTTGCCATGTCATAATAATTGTTTGGACATGTGATAATTATTTGGTGAAAATGAATGTGGAGTCAACATATAAACAAATTCCATAAAATCACTTCTCAAATCTTATTATATAAAGGAGGATAAGCACGATGAGAACGCAAAATGTAAGTAAAATTCTTATTCACGAAACCATGACATGTGTAATTGTTAATTTAGATTGTAACATGTGTCAATATTAATAAAAAAATAAAAATAAAATAAAAAATATATTATAAACAAGGATTATGGATTAATTAAAGAAAAAATTGTTCTAATAAAATATGTAATATTTCCAATATTAACAAAAAATTAAAAATAAAATAAAGAATATATTCTAAATAAGGATTATTGAATAATTAAGAAAAAAACCGTTATACTAAAATATGCAATATTTATAAATTTTTATATTACAAAATACATTTTTTCCATTATAAATTATCTAAATAGTTAAAGACAAAAAGAAATTTCATATTTATAAATGTGATTTTGCTAATATAATATCGTTTATGAGATTATTTTAGTGTGAGATAAATATAATAAATTGACTATTTAATAAAATATAATAATAAAATAAATATTAACTATTTGGAATATTTATAATCTAATTACATTTATCATATTATAGGGGTTATAAATTTTATAATAAAAAATATTTACCGCAATGCGCTTTTATATCAGCATGACACGTAAACAAAATTATAACTCACGAGATCGCGTTATGTATCTAATATTGATCAGATGAAGAATGTGTTAAAATTTAAAATTAATTAAAAAAATTTTAAATGGAAAGTAATTGTAAAGTTACTAATAAAAAAATAAAAGAGAAATTTAAAAAAATGTCACTTTTCAAGTACTACTTTTAAAAAATATCAACTTTTCAAAATCTTTAAAAAAATATCACTTTTTCAAAAAAAAAAATTTATTATATCATTTATGTTTGGATTAATTATGTTGTATTATAGTTTAATTTTAAGGGTTTAAAGGGTTTTAGGGGTCAAAACATTTTTTAGGGTTTATAATTTTAAGATTTAGGCTTTAAAAATCCACAATTAGTAGCATTTTTGTAACAAAGTGACATTCTTGCAAATGTACACACCAAAAGTGGCATTTTTGCAATTGCCCCAAAGTAAAAAGTAAAATTTCTAATATTATTAGTAATAATTAAGAAACAAAGTTTAAGATGAAATATAGACATGACATAAGCCATAAAATAAGCAAATAATACATATAGAATAAAAATCTCAATTAAAATAAATAAAAAGACGAATGATAAAAAAAAGAAAAAGGTATATAAATTGGAAAAAAAAAAGTTAGAAAATTTATAGAAACCTCAATCTAAAAGTTTAAAAATATACACAACCATGTAAAAATAAAATAAAAATAAAATCTATAGAAATACTTATTTTATCAATATATAGTTACAAAATATCACAAAGAAAATAGAAATTTTCGACCTATAACACTATTGGTACTCTTCAAATATATATATTGAAAATTATATAAGTTAAAAATAATAATAATATTATATTTACTATTAAGTTAATAGTGTATAAATTTTGGTGAGTATAAATTTCTATGAAAAATAAAACGATGACATTAATAAAATACAATTATCAATCACGTACTTATGTGATGGTTCAAAACATTATTAATAGTTTTTATGAGGTTACTAACATAAAATTTATTTTTTCTGATTTAACTATATAGTATTTTAGTTGTTTTTATTTTCTATCATATAATCATAAATATTCATAATGGGTTAAAATAAATATTTTATCTGTTATTAAGAATATGATTTAAATTTTGATAATATATATTTTTGAATTTGCATGATATGTATTAGAACATAAGAATTATGATATAAATTGACTTTTACTAGTTTTAAGATCTACGTTAAATAGTATTTTAAATTTAACATGTTACTAACTAAAACTTAAATATTTATTTCATTAATTTTATAGTATTTACCCGCGTATTAGCGCGAATCTTATTCTAGTATTTTATAAGGGATAATAATCATGTTTACTTTTTATGGTAGGATCCAATAAAATTTAGAAGGAAAAAAATGCACCACAAATAATAGATTTCTAGAGGAATTAAAAAGAATGGTTCATTCTACTCATTTTTTCTTATAAAACCACAAATTATACTTTCTAGTTTTCGCTTTCTAATGACTTTTCAATTTCAATTTTAGTAATTTACAATAAAGTGTACACTGACTGAATATTGCTAAAACTTGTATGGTATTCGACTACTATTCGTAAACCATTCCGCTATGTCCGGCTCATTATTTAATTTATTGATTTATATCCGCTTTATCATTAACCAAATCTCTGCTAAAATTAAATATTAGTGTAGGGTCGGACTTTACCCGATAAAATTAAAGCAAAAAAATGACTAAGTATAAAAACACGGTCAGAAATGACTGGACGAATCTAGTCGTCCAATGTCCGACGAGGTGATTAATCCGGCAAGGCGGACTGCGCCACGGTGCTCAACGGCAAGCATGGCGAGTCCGAGAACATTATTTGGCGGGAAAGATAAATTCGTGACGGAGAAGTGGGATTGCAGAAGCAGGAAGCCTACGAGGCGAGTCCGTTACGAGGTGAGGCTCAATGAGCGACGAGGTGGGCCGAACCCAAGACATGACGAGATGGGCCGAGCCCAAGACATGACGAGATGCGTCGAGCTGGACGACGCAGCCCACTAGGTCTTGCCGACTTCAGAGAAAGAAAACTCCTAAAGAATAGGAAAACTTCATGTTTTCATAGGGTTGACCTAGCCGACCTAGTTTGCTATAAATACTAATGTAACTCCCTTGAAAATAGGAGAGGCAATTCTTGATAGAAACTCTTGTATTTTTACGGCTTAGCAAGAACAACAATAAAATCATCTTCAACATTTGCTCTCTGTGATTCCGTACTTGGAAGACTCAGTTCTTTTTCAACCCTTGACAAATTCAACTGTGCAATATCTACCGTCCACATTAAGTCAAATATACTAGTTGGAATCACAAATTTTTCGTCGGATATCCAATTAAATTAATTTAAGAAGATGTATTCAATCTAACCTAATTCTGTTATAGTAATTTGAAGGAACTTTCGTACAACCTAAATACTAAAAAAAATGAAATGTATAAGTGAAATTTCAATTGAGAAGCTTTGGGGGGAAAAAGTAAAGTTTAAAGGAAACTTGAGAATCATTTTTTTTTCAAAAAAAAAAATCTTTTTTCTCTCCCAAAGAACCCTAGCCGCCTCTCTTCCATCGTTTGGCCTTGCTTGGCCGGCGCTCGGTGGCTCCTTTAACGCCGTCCCATCTTTGTTTCCTTTATGCTTTGTCCTGCTCATCGGATTGTTCATAGGTCTCTCCGTTGGTTGATGCTTCGCTTTGGTTTAGATCAGGTGGAGGAAGCTTCGTCGTCTGTGCCTTCGTCGGAGGTCAGATCTTGCTGGTTATGTTGGGCCACTCCTTGTGGACTTCGGACGGTCATCGGTTTCTCATCTCTTGATCTTTTGATTGGTCGTTCTAGAGTTCATGTTCTCAGATCTAGTTTTCTTCTATTGAGGAAAAATTTCGGGTCTTAGTTTTGTTTGGTCTTGTCTTGGAGATATGCAGGTGTGGGTAGTGATTTTCCTCCGTTTTTATTGTCCTGAATAAACATAGTATTCCTAGGTTCCTTATTGTGTTTTCTGCTTTGCCGCTTGTGTTGCTAGGTATCATTTTCTATTACTGGTCTAAGAGTATGAGATTCTCTCGTTGATTGTTGGTCTGAGTGTGTGTAGTCGTTAGTATGGGTTAATTTGTTCTTCGATTAACATCCTTAGTATTGCGGTTCCTCGTCCGCTGCTATATCCGCGCTCTCCGCTATTTGCAAGTACTTCTTTCAAGTCTCTACTATTAGTGGTAGTTGTATTCTCTAGTTATATGTAATCGTGTGCTTTTGATTTCTGGTAATCGTTCGGGCTATGTTTCCCGGTAATTTTTTGAGGTTTGGCTTCCTACAAAAAGCTCGGGCTCTGTATATAGCTTATCCAGAGTTGTATCCTTCTTTGTACTTTTGGATGTTTAATATAAAAATATTTCAGAGAAAAAAGAAAATGAAACTTGAGAATTAAACTGAGTAAATGTCTCCCAAGCCCATGTTGACTAAGTCAATGTCTGGGAAGCTCAAGTTGTACCATGTGTTTTTTTTGCTTTAGTTGTACCAAATAACTAGTTGTACCATATCTCTACAATTGTATTAAGTAATACTACAATCTTAATAGTTGTATCAATTAGTATCATAGTTGTAATATAGTACTATGGTACAACTGTTGTACTGAGTATTACTACCCAAATTGTATCAAATCGGAAAGGAATACGCCAGACTATTGAGGAATATGCCAGACGGGAGTACAAACAGATTGGAGTAAACCAGATATTTGTCGAATTAAACTTGTAATAACTGACATATGCAATTACAAGTGATTTTTTTTTCTTTTTTTTGCGTAAGTCGACCCACACGTGTGACATCCTTCCTCCATCTCGCTGTCTCCGATCCCTAGATCGCTGGCTGATCTCGACGCGCAGTGCTCGTTTCGCGTTTCGTAAACGCGGAAATGTGTTTCCCCATAGAGCGTTTTAGTTTGTGTAAACTGTAACTCCGCCTGGAGCACAATTAACGCAGAGCAAAATGAACACATTCTCAAGCTAAGAGATACGCAGGGATCGTCGTCAACAAATCCGAGATTCGGAATCTCGCTAGTTCGAAGAATCGCCATAGATATGGCGACATCGTCATCAAGCGTCCCCAGATCTGGAGCCATCTCCAAAGGCTACAATTTCGCTTCCACTTGGGAACAGGTAAATCGCGAGTTTCTAATCACTTCAAGATCCTGCAATTTGATCCATGAAAATCCATTGATGAGACTAGTATCCGATTGTTGGATCTGAACGAATGCTCTATTTGTTGAGAATATCAGAGATTTCACTGTGATCTGACATGTTTTCTCTTCGTATACTGAATTGTAATGTGGGGGTTGCTTTTGTTGTAGAGTGCTCCTTTGACTGAGGAGCAACAAGCAGCTATAGTTTCTTTATCACACGCAGTCGCTGAGCGGCCATTTCCTGCTAATCTTGTGAGTCTGAGGTTGTTTGTTTTTGATGGTTGAGAATGTTTTCCCTTCTTTTTTTGTTTGATGTCAGTGTTAGTTCATGGTTTTAGGTACATGAGCATGTTCACCGTCCCGAGAATGGCTTGTCGGTCTCAGTAGAGGACACAAACTTGGGAGATTCTGGAGCTATTGAAGCTGTTTTGGTTAATACAAATCAGGTAATCTTTTGACCTGAAACTTTATATTTTAAGGGTCTGTGACGTTTGTGGAGAAAGACCAAGCTTAGCTGATCTGATAAAGAAGTGTTTTTGTGGTACTAGAGGAGTTGCATTTGTGTTTGTGGGCATCTCTTTACTTCCATCTTTATATGTGTACTGATGCTTCTTCGTTTTGCCGTATGGTGTTTTTATTACAGTTTTACAAATGGTTTACTGATCTTGAATCAGCGATGAAGTCTGAGGTTAGTGATTGTCATGTTGTTCCTTGGTTAAAGGTCGGGAAAGATTACTTGAAATGTCTCTAAATGATTTGTTCTTCTCTGGCATAGACAGAGGAAAAGTATCGACACTATGTCAATACTTTAACTGAGCGCATCCAGACATGTGATAATATACTTCACCAGGTAGGTTTCCACCAATTTTGCACAATGTGGTCTTCACCTTATAAGACATCTGTTTTTGTGTTGACCTTAGGATTTCTCCTGTGCAGGTTGATGAGACACTTGACCTATTTAATGAACTGCAGCTGCAACATCAAGCAGTAACAACAAAGACTAAAACTCTTCATGATGCATGCGACCGACTGGTATTGTTTGCTCTGTGTTTTTCAAAAATGTGATTTCACTGTGTCTCTTAATCTCTTGCTATTTGATTGTTTTAGTTTACTTATCTGAGCTAAATTTCTCTTTCTTCCACCCTTTCTAGTTAATGGAGAAGCAGAAATTGATGGAGTTTGCGGAAGCTTTAAGGAGTAAGCTCAATTATTTTGATGAACTGGAGAACGTAAGATTTAAACACTGGCTGAGCAATAATTTTTTGGCCATATGTTAAAGTATCAGTGTGTAGTTGGTTGAGATAGTGCGTTTCTTTTATTCATTAACATAATCTATTTAAATTTTGGCTTACCTGTTGCACTTTAGTTCATAGTGTATTTTTCTCTCTGAATGCTGGCTGTTAATTTAGGAGGAAACACCCCAACAAGGTGTTAAACTACTCTAATATCTTTTTCTTAATATTTTTGCAGATATCCTCCAATTTTTATTCTCCAAATATGAATGTATCAAACTCAAACTTTCTCCCATTACTGAAACGTCTCGATGAGTGCATATCGTGAGTAAATGATGTTGTATACAATATTATGAAATTTACATTCAGTACATGGCATTTTTCTAAAAGAATGCTACCCTTAAGCTTCTTTTACCTTGGGTTCTGTAGGTATATTGAAGATAATCCTCAATATGCAGAGTCGAGTGTGTATTTGCTCAAATTTCGTCAGCTCCAGGTACGAAAAGCCCTCACTCTGTCTATCGCTCCCCTCTTTTTCTCTCACTGAGAGGCACGTGGGTTTACTGTTCTTACGCATGCACAAACCCATACTTGCATTTATAGGGGAGATAAGTATCTTGTAACCTCTTTTATGAGAGAAGGCTAACATTTATAATTTTTACAGTCACGAGCATTGGGTATGATTCGAACTTACATTCTTGCAGTACTCAAAACTGCTGCTTCACAGGTATGTTTTCTTTGTAATATGCATATATTCCTGCACAGCTTATACACAGCATGTATTTAGTTTCCATTGACTGTTATGTTGCATATAAAGTTATTGAGACATACATGTTAATTCCATTGTCAGGTTCAGGCAGCATTTCGTGGGACAGATGGAAACAAAACATCTGTCTCGGAGGGTGTTGAGGCATCTGTTATATATGTTCGCTTCAAGGCTGCTGCAAATGAGGTACCTTCTGATTTTTTCCATGTTAGTGCACAAGTGTTAGGCTCGCAAAATTAGATGAGAGAACAATGAAAATTAGCGTTTGTCATTTTATTCGTTGTAAATTTTGCAAGTTTAGTGCTGAGATTACGACATGGCCATATTTTCTTTGTTATGACATTGGACATTTTTAAAAATTACTTTTCCAGCTGAAACCTGTATTGGAGGAAATCGAGAGTAGGTCAGCAAGGAAGGAATATGTTCAAATCCTTGCAGAATGCCACAGACTATACTGTGAACAACGGCTTTCCCTAGTGAGATCATTTTCTGGAATTTAGTATGTTTTTAGTTCTTCTATTTGCAGGTAACTATAGTCTCCCACTAATTCTTAATTTCACCTTATCAGGTCAAAGGCATAGTTCAACAACGAGTATCTGATTTTTCCAAGAAGGAGGCACTGCCATCTTTGACTAGATCAGGTTGTGCATATCTGATGCAGGTATGTGAAGGAAACTAAAGGAATGATACCCCTCTTTATTCATGAGGTATACTAGGAGTTATACAAGTTAAGTAGAAAAGGATTTCCTTATCATCATTATAAGGGATCAAAATATATTAGAAAAATGAGAGGGAGACAACGGTTGTTAATCTGTGCGATTTCAAAGGTCAGAAGGTCTGTCTGAGAGAAACAACGGCTGGTCAGCTTTAGCCATTGAAGATTTAAATATTGTTGCAGATCATGAAATTGCTGTACCACATGTCTTAACTCCATGATGAATTTCAGGTTTGTCAAATGGAGTATCAACTGTTTACTCACTTCTTTCCAGCATCATCAGTAGAAGTTTCAAGTCTGGCACCTTTAGTGGATCCTTTGTAAGTTTTCATGTGCTTGTGGAAGTTCACCATCTTTGTTTCTGTTCAATTTGACCCTGAAATGATTTTTGGTGCCTTTTATACTGAGATAAAGACAGCTAATGCAGGTTAAATCATTTTGAGCCCATTTAGTTTTATTTACTTGAATACTTAATAAGAGAAGCTGCAAGTTTATTCTCCTTCTCATTTTCTTTTACACCATTAGCATTCATCAAATAATCATAGCAGGGAATTCATCCCATCATTATCTTTAATTGTGAATTAGGAACGTACTTCTGCTGTCCTATTATCTTGACTTGCTTAATACTAGTCTCTTTATCTTTATTTAGAGATGGATAGTTGTTATAGTCGGTGGATCTACACTGTAGTCAACTTTCTTTGGATGAGTTCTTAAAAGTTTAGGATTCAGAAAATATGAGTAAGCATAAGTTATCATGTTTTGTTTTTGGAGTGAATATGAACTTATGGCTCGTATCTTCCAGATTGTTTTCATCTGTTATATCTTATATGATGCTTCCAATTTATTGTCTTTGCTTGATTCCTGAACAGGTCTACGTACTTGTATGACATTTTACGCCCAAAACTGATTCACGAAGCAAATATTGACCTTCTATGTGAGCTCGTTCATATTCTTAAAGTTGAAGTCTTGGGGGAGCAGACTGCTAGACAGAGTGAAACGCTGGCCGGACTGCGGCCTACATTACAAAGAATTTTAGCCGATGTTAATGAGAGATTGACTTTTCGTGCTAGAACATATATTCGAGATGAGGTACCGTATATACCTTACCATAGGATTTTTGGATAGTTTTCCTACAAGTTCTTGTATCTCACTCCCTGGCTTTACATCTATATGAGTGGTCTTCTCATCTGCGTCTATGTAGAAATAATGAACTTTGTATGTTGTCACCACTAAAGACGAGTCACCTAAAATTTGTGTTCTAACTGTGATACTGAACGAATGTGTTAAGTGGAGAAATTTGCTACTTTCGGCTGTGTTACTGTGTTTAGTCTTAGACGACTTTTATTTCCTTGAGTTGGACTGTTCAAATCCCCCTTCTTACGTCTGCAGATTGCAAATTATATTCCAGCTGACGAAGATTTGGATTACCCTGCAAAGCTGAAGGAGTCTCCTGAGACAGCATCTGAAACTAATTTCCTGGTAGAATGAAATTCTCAAATTATTCTATGGTTGGGTAATCATTAGTTGTATACTTATATTCTATGGTTCAGGATGGTGAAAACGCTGATGTATTTAAGACTTGGTATCCACCTCTGGAGAAGACCCTCTCTTGTCTATCCAAATTGTATCGTTGCCTGGAGCCTACAGTCTTCACTGGATTAGCACAGGTACGACTGCTCTATAAGTAACTTTAATTCTTTTCATTCTGTCGAAGAAGAGATAGCAATTCATGTATAGGCAATGATTTCTAACAAGCCATCTCTTCTGTTCCACAGGAAGCTGTAGAAGTTTGCTCTCTATCAATTCAAGTAAGCAAGCTAGAAAAGCAGATTTTCGTCGCCTTGATTTCTGTTCCCTTTTCAATTTTCTTTTATTTTCGATGACATTATCAACTTTTAATTACACGAAGATGTACCATTTTCCTGCAAAGAAATTTTATGTTCTTTCTGTTTAATTTTGAATACCAAGCTTTACATCTGCTCCATGGCTGTTATAGTTGAGATTTCCACATTACTTTGTCAAATATGCAACAGAAAGCGAGCAAGCTTATCATTAAGCGATCAACTACAATGGATGGCCAGCTTTTCCTTATCAAGCATCTCCTCATCTTGAGGGAACAGGTTATGGCTGATCTGTCTTTAGTTTGCTCCTTTTGCTATTAAGTCAGTGATTGTATTTTAAACAATATTTATATCTGTTTCCAGATTGCGCCTTTTGACATCGAATTTTCAGTCACCCACAAAGAACTTGATTTCTCTCATTTGCTGGTCAGTTCCTCGACATTCAAGTCTACTTTATATGATAGATCTAAACCTTTTTTTCAGTTTCTTTGTGTTGCTGATGACTTTGCTAACTTGGCCTGATAAGTACTGTTATTCATGTAATAAATGTGGTTAGGAACACTTGAGGAGGATACTTAGAGGTCAAACGTCACTATTTGACTGGTCTAGGTCAACCTCATTGGCAAGGACCCTATCACCTCGAGTTTTGGAGAGCCAAATAGATGCGAAGAAGGTTTGTGGTTTTTCTCTTCCATCCACCGTCAATTGCAGATTTGCTTCATTTACATAAGTTTAGTCACTTAGATGTGTTGATTTCATTTACCATTCCAGTATTGGTGAAAGTTAAAAAAGTTAATTTTATTCTGTGTTATACTTCTGCCATGGTAGTAGTAGGCCCAAGAGATATGGTAATTTTTTGGGCAGACATGTTGTACTTCAAAATCATTCTGTGCAAATCACCAAGAAACTTCTCAATCAGTAATGCTCATGTAACCAATCTGTTTCTATCATGTACAAAAAAAAACGACAACGATGCCAATGGATCTCTAGATATCTCTATTCATGGCTGCCAGTTTTCGTTACGTTATTTACCTGGACAACCCTTCTATTATGCTGGAATCATTGCATTCCTTTATATGAATGGGAATGATGCGTGTAACCTTTATCTTCGCAGGAACTGGAAAAATGTCTCAAGACAACTTGTGAGGAGTTCATCATGGCAGTCACTAAGTTAGTTGTGGATCCTATGCTTTCATTCGTGACTAAGGTGTGTTTCTCTTTTCCCTGTTTTTCAGGGAAAAATGTTTTTCAATATTAAACGTCCTCTAAAAAATTAAGTCAGCTCTCAATTTTCAGAAATGTAAAATCTTCTTCTGTGCATTACAAACTACCTCTAGTTCCTTGTGTAGAAGACATGTCCATCTATGTAATACCGTGCATCGGGGTAGCGAGCGGGACAATATTAGGAGATTGCCTAATATTTTTGCACTGTTTCAACTTTTTATGTAGGTCACAGCCATAAAAGTTTCGCTTTCCACTGGAACTCAGAATCAAAAAGTCGATTCTGTCATGGCTAAGCCACTGAAGGAACAAGCTTTTGCTACTCCAGATAAGGTGGCTGAACTTGTTCAGAAGGTATGAGATAAATAATCTACTCTTTGAGTTATTTTTCTTTAAGCTATATCTCAGAAATATAGAGGCAGCTATTTCTTGTTCCCTATTAAGCTCTCAAACACTGTAAGAACTAAAAATGCATGTTCAAGGGATTATTGGCATCTATATAACCCACAATGGCTTTTTCGCATCTTTAAGCTTTATTACCTTGAATGCAAAACCACATCTCTCACGACTCCTTGGGAAAGGCTGATTTTGTATCGCATGTACTCTAACCAGGTATACGCTGCGATACAGCAAGAGTTGCTTCCGATCTTAGCAAAAATGAAGCTCTATCTGTACAATCCAGCAACAAGGAGCATACTTTTCAAGCCGATCAAGTAAGTCCACTGGCGTTTTCTTTATGCAACATGTATTTGGCTGTTTTCATTTGTGTCTGAATATAACTAGTCATCAATATTGCTATGGACCTAAATCTCTTACTGGTTTGAATGCTAACAAATGCATCGATACGATTGTAATATTCAGGACAAATATTGTGGAAGCCCATACACAAGTGGAGTCCTTGCTCAAAGCTGAGTACTCAGCTGAAGAACAAGCCAGTATCAATATGATCTCTATCGACGATCTGCAAACCCAACTCGACAAATTGCTCTAAAAAGGTCTATAAACCATGGCCTAATCAATGTTTTTGGTTATTTTTATATAAAGATTTAATTCTTTTGACTACTTTTAGCTACTTTACAAAAAGTTCACTTTTTAGAAATACTAATATATCCAAGAATTCATACATCTTGGTGTAGTGAGAGAGTGTCTATACAATTTAATCTATTTACGGTCAAATATTGTAGATTTATGCTTAGATAAGCTTGCTTAATTAATTAAAATTTATCCAAATGTTCAAATCACACCCATATATGTAAAAGAAAAAGAAAAAAAAAAATTGGAAAGAAAGAACCCTAATTTAAAATTTAGGAATTTTTTACGAGTGAATGTCTGAAATCATTAGAAATCATTACATCCATTAGAAACTCAGCGTGGCTTCTTCTTCTTCTTCTTCGTTTCGTCGGATCTGTAAGCACATTTTTTTCCCTTTCGCATACCACAACTTTGATTCCTGCTCGTTGGATCCACGGTTTACCCAAGGGTTTTACTTTCTCAGTGATCTCTGGATGATGCGCAGGCTAGTGGTCTACGGTTTTCTCCGTTCTAGATTCTCCTTTCATCTATCAACAACATCACCGGAAAGGTCCGCACTTTTCTCTCGTCTTTTGAGCTCTCGTACCCAAATCGGCAAAATCTCCCCTCAAACCAGCTTTTCGAGTAATCAATTCTGTTCCGCGACTTTGTTAAACCCAGAAGTTGAAATTATCCGTAGAGAAAAGGATTCAGAAGATCATCAATCACTGGTTTCTTGCAATGAAAATGATGTTAGAACAAAGGGTTCTAATCACGCGGTTGGAATCTTACACGAAGCTATAATGGCGAATTTGAATGCTTATGATGATATGGAGAAAGCCCTAGATGAATCCGGTGTCGATTTGACAACTTTAGTGGTATGTAAGATCTTACAAAGGCTTCAGTTCGAGGAAAAAACGGCTTATAGATTCTTCTCTTGGGCTTCAAAACAGGAACATTACTTTCATGAGACTTGTACTTACAATGAGATGATTGATATATTGTCTAGTACTAAGTATAAGAACAAGCAGTTTAGGATCGTGATTGATATGCTTGATTACATGAAGAGAAACAATAAAACATCTGTTCCTGTAGATGTTGTGCTTGAGATTCTTAGGAAGTATTGTGAGAGGTACTTGACTCATGTTCAGAAATTTGCAAAGAGGAAACGGATTAGAGTGAAGACGCAGCCCGAGATTAATGCGTTTAATATGCTTCTTGATGCTCTGTGTAAGTGTGGTTTGGTAAAAGATGCTGAAGCTATGGTTAAAAGGATGAGGCTTAAAGTTAAACCTGATGCGAATACGTTTAATGTATTGTTCTTTGGGTGTTGTAGAGTAAGAGATCCTATAAAGGCAATGAAGCTGCTCGAAGAGATGATTCAAGCTGGTCATAAACCGGAAAATTTTACGTACTGTGCTGCCATTGATGCATTTTGCCAAGCTGGAATGGTTGATGATGCAGCTGAGTTGTTCGAGTTCATGATAACCAGAGGCTCTGCGGTTTCTGCTCCAACTGCAAAGACTTTTGCTTTGATGATTGTGGCATTGGCGAAGAATGATAAAGCAGTAGAATGTTTTGAGCTAATCGGGCGTATGATAAGCATGGGTTGCCTTCCTGACGTGTCAACGTACAAGGATGTAATTGAAGGTATGTGTAATGCTGGAAAAGTTGAGGAAGCATACAAGTTCTTGGACGAGATGAGCAATAAAGGTTACCCGCCTGATATAGTCACTTACAATTGCTTTCTTAGGGTACTGTGTGAGAATAGAAAGAGCGATGAAGCGCTTAAACTTTATGGAAGAATGATAGAGTCGCGTTGTGCTCCTAGCGTCCAAACATACAACATGCTGATATCTATGTTTTTCGAAATGGATGATCCGGATGAAGCATTCAATACATGGAAAGAAATGGACGAGAGAGACTGTGCTCGAGACATTGAAACCTACTGTGCGATGATCAATGGGCTTTTCGACTGTCATAGGGATAAAGAGGCTTGCTTTCTTCTGGAAGAGGTTGTGAACAAGGGACTTAAAATGCCTTATCGAGCTTTTGACTCTTTTTTGATGCGTCTGTCTGAGGTTGGTAACCTCAAGGCAATCCACAGGCTTTCTGAACATATGAAAAAGTTTTACAATCATAGTATGGCTAGGCGTTTTGCACTCAATGAGAAGAGAAAGAGTACAAGTCTCAGAGGGAAGTAATGTGAGCTGAAAAGTTGTTGGACCATATATTCCGTCATACTAACCCGCGGGAACCATTCTCAGAGGCGCGTTGCAAATGTGATGATTTTGAGACTATACTAGTACTTACATGTGTTCATCATTGTCTTTCTCATTGTAAAGCAGTTCTTGTATAGAAGGATGAAACTTGGTCAATCTTTTTTGCTTCTCTGTGTAAGGGAAATAGACCGACTGATCGGCGCCAGGAGCAGCGATGTTAAACTTTGGATCAAACACATCAATGCCAGAGACAACTCTACATAGACCAGGCATTGTGAAGGCAGTGTGACTCTCATACTGTCCTGCTCTTTCCTTGCTGCAAAGATTGTAGCTTTATGAGTTTGAATCTTATGTATATGTACAATGCTATAATGTAGCCGGAAAAAATGACGGACCTTCCTGCGATTTCTTGATAGGTACTGGTAATGATGAAGTCAGTGACATTCATTGCGATTAAATCAGCAGTGAATTGGCATGAGAAATGGTATTTCGGATCTAGTTCCTTCCACTTTGCATCTGAATCTTCATACTTTGTTTTCTCCAAAGCATGAGCAATCGTTCCTTGAGTGACACCGAGTTTAGTAGCCATTAGAGATGCAACCAAGTTCCCATCTGTGTAGTTTCCGATGATGAGGTCAGGCTTGCACTCAAAACGTTGGAGAATCTTGCTCGTTGCATCCTGTAAATAACAAGGTTTAATTTTTATATAAAGATTTAATTCTTTTGACTACTTTTAGCTACTTTACAAAAAGTTCACTTTAGAAATACTAATATATCCAAGAATTCATACATCTTGGTGTAGTGAGAGAGTGTCTATACAATTTAATCTATTTACGGTCAAATATTGTAGATTTATGCTTAGATAAGCTTGCTTAATTAATTATGATATACATACAGATTTTAAAAAGAGAAAACATGTATCGTATAATTAAAAATCTTTTATAGAAGAAAAAAGATTTTCTGCAAACCCTCCGAGTAGTTAGGGTTTATGATTTTACTTTTTAGGTCAATTAAATGAAAGCAACACTTGAAATAAGAGTCAATCCGCAATATAACTCTTCGAATTTGAAACATTGAAGTGTTTTTACGTCTATAAACGTTAGAGTTCTTAAATTTTAATACTCAATTTGGTCATTTGGGTTTTTTATTTCAAGAACTTTGTGGTTTGACAAATTTAGAAAAGTTATATTGTGAATTGACTCTTACTTGGAGGATTAATCTGTATTTAATTGACCTGGAATGTAAAATCGCAAATCATAACCAATTGGAAGGTTTATTTGCAGAAAATCCAAGAAAAAATGACATGTTTGTAATTAATTGAGATTTATATATGTTTAGATGGTTTGATCATATTCACATGTCCATAGAGAAGTGATTTCAAAAAATGGAATGGTGTACTTCCACGTAGTTTTACTACGACTAGGTACATATACCCGTTATCCATTCTTTATCCGTTACCTAGTTTATATTCGTCTCTATCGATAACATTCGAGTCGGGTAAATGGTACTATAATTTTGATATCCGCGGATAAGAATCGGGTAAAGGGTATCATTTTTTTTATTACCCGTTCGTCGTACTCGATTTGATACCCGACCAATAAATACTCGTATTTTATATCACTAATATTTGATAAATTTAGTTATAAAATAAATTGTATAATATATAATATAATATAAATACTCACAACATCAATCTTTTATGTTTTTGAATTGTCATCGATAATTTTGGAGATGATGGATTTTAAATTTTAACATTTATAATATTATATTATATGAATTATATGTTGTCTATTAAGAGATTTTCTTTCATATTCCTAATAACTCTTTCATTTTTTTGGTATATAAGTTGCTTAATTCTAATTATAAATAAACTATGTTACAATTGGACATGTAAGGGTAAAAAGCCGGGTATCCGGCGGGTCAACAAAATTTTATCGGATATTCATAGTATAGGTATTCGCTTTTTGCGGATCAGATAAGAATATTGTTTATCAAATACTCGATAGATACAGATCGGATAATAGATAGTCCAAATTTTAGTCTTCACTTCAAAACACAGCTAAAAAGATTCGGACCCGACTTTAGGAGACCACTTTTTACAGGATTAATATATTGTTTAATTACTTTTAGAGTTTTCTTAATAATAGTTTAAACGTATACGAGTTTTTAAGCAATTGAGGTTGAAATCGCTTGAACTATCTTTTTGATTAAAATTTTTTTTTGATAATTTAGTTTGTGGTTTATAATAAGCGGTTTCAATTAATAAAAGTATTTTGCAAGATGAAAATTTAATGAAGTAATCTATATTCTAAAAAAAATAACATCGTAACTTTTTAAGTTTTGCATAATTCATTCAACTACCTATTTGAAATTTTTACTTTTTCTTTTTTGTCTTTTTTTGCTAAACTTTAGATTTTTAACTTGTCTTCCAAAAGTGGCAATTCCAATAATTTTTTTGATTTTAAGCGGTATGTAATATATGAGAAATTCCATCGGTTAAAAAAAAATCATTGTTAATTGAATAAATAAAACAAAAATTTAGTTTAAAAAATTCGCATCATTTGGTAGGGCAGAATTTAATTTGCGCGTATATGTACTGTCACTTACCATATGCAACAGTACAAATAATATTGGGAGAAAAAAAAACATAATTAATTAAAAATATTTTTAAACTCGATGGTTCAAATCCGGCACCATATATGTAAAAGAAAAAGAAAAAAAAAAATTGGAAAGAAAGAACCCTAATTTAAAATTTAGGAATTTTTTACGAGTGAATGTCTGAAATCATTAGATATCATTACATCCATTAGAAACTCAGCGTGGCTTCTTCTTCTTCTTCTTGTTCGTTTCGTCGGATCTGTAAGCACATCTTTTTCCCTTTCGCGTACCACAACTTTGATTCCTGCTCGTTGGATCCACTCCCCTATGCTTTGTTAATTTCGTGAATTTTTTTCTTTTGATGTTCCTTTGGATCTCCAGCTGTTTTTTCCAGACTCTTCGATTACGCGTTTTGAGAATCATGCCTGAGAATTTCTAGGGTTTTCGATGACCAATCGTGAGTGTTGTGTTTCTTTCTCTTGGCTTCTGTTTCTGAAATGTGCCTGATTTTGTTTCTTGAATTGTTTTCGTATCAGACAACATCTAAACAGAAGCAAGCTTTTGTCTTTTTTTTTTCCTTCTGTTGTTTACAGGATTGGTGGAATTTTCTTCTTACCACTGCTTCTTCTTCTCCTGTTTGTTGTAATAAAGAAGGGTAAAAAAAAATGACGGACCAAAGCTCTGTTGATGGGATTTTAGAGTTTCTTAAGAGAAATCGTTTCTCTAAAGCAGAGGAAGCTTTGCGTAAGGAGCTGAATAACCATTCTGACTTAAATGGTTTTCTTCAGAAACTTACTTTGGAGGAAAAAGATTCAAGGGCAACTGCTAGTAATGAGATTCGGAGGTCGAGTTCTCGAGGTAGTGAAGTCTCCAAGGAGCTGATTGTGAAAGAGATAGACTGTGGGACTGACACTAATGGTTCTGTAATCAAATGGGAAAATGGCGAGAAACCGAGCAAGAAGGAAACGGTTGTATCGAGTGAGATGAGCTTTACGTTTTCCAAAAACTTGGGTGATGATGCTGCTCTTGATGCGCATTCGTATAAATTTACTTCTGGTAATGGTAACTTGGAGCCTTATCGAAACGTTGATGATATTAGTAGTAGCAGCTTGGGGGATTTATATGCAGTGGAACATTCAAGGCAGGGTGATATCGATAAGAAGATAGTTGAAACTGGTGAAGATATTGTATTCTTTGGCAATAAGAGTACTTCATGGTCTGGAAATACCAGTAAAGGGAACTCCGGATCCAAAAAAAGTGAGACAAATGAGATTGATGGGCTAGTTCAGAATTTTGGAAAGCCTGAAAGCTATCGGGGTAACACACGCTTAAGAACTGAAGATGTCGTAGATGCAACCTCAGAGAACTGGAAAGAGTGTTCTGTTAACACTCTCTTTCAATCTTCGAGAGGGGATGCGTCAACCAGTTACAATATGGTTACCAACTCTGAGAAAAGAGAAGGAAAGAAGAAGGCAGACATTGGTGATGTGAGGGAAGCGATCAAGAAGCAAGAGAGCGAGGTGGCAAGAGCTTTATTCTTTGGTAAAACTCAATCTACTTTTGATGATAAGAGTATAAGCAGCTTAGGTTTTCCACTTGTCTATGATACTCGGAAGGAAGAGTT
The DNA here is from genome assembly GCA_964056655.1 of Arabis hirsuta. Classification (NCBI taxonomy): domain Eukaryota; kingdom Viridiplantae; phylum Streptophyta; class Magnoliopsida; order Brassicales; family Brassicaceae; genus Arabis; species Arabis hirsuta. The sequence continues at coordinate 32,700,626 of OZ053304.1, forward strand.
TCCTAGGCTGCCTCCTGTTAAGCTCAAGTCTGAAGACAATCCTCTGAGTCTTTACTGTGAGGAAAAGTTCGAGCGTGATGGTTCAGGGACTAGGCTAATCAATGACGAGGAGGCCCTTCTCATAGGTTCATACCTTGATGTTCCTATTGGACAAGAAATCAGCTCATCAGGTTAGTTACATGGCGGTTTAGCCAGGATAGTTTAGATGATAGTCCATCTGGTCTCTTGTTAATGATTTTGCATTCTGAGATAGATTTCTAAAGACATGCATTTTTTCTCATATACTTAATTCTTTTAGGAACTACTGTGGTTATCACATTGCTACTAGTTAGATTTTTCTCACAAATCTGCAGAAATAATGTCTTTTACTTGTGATGAACTCATGCATTGAGAAGTTATTGGCATCAATTTCAAAGGAAGCAAGCAATGGGTTCTAAAAGAACCATGTTGCTTCATTCCTACTTTCTAAGTTTAACCTTAACCTTATGAATTTTATTGGAGGTGTCAAAGTGAGTTTTAATCTCCCAATGATCTCATATAGGTGGAAAAAAATCTGCTGGGGGAAACTGGCTTTCAGTAAGTCAGGGAATAGCAGAGGACGCATCAGATCTCGTTTCTGGCTTTGCTACCATCGGTGATGGTTTGAGTGTATCTGTTGACTACCGTAATGAATACTGGGACTCTGACGAGTACGAGGATGATGACGACATTGGTTATGTCAGACAACCTATTGAGGATGAAACGTGGTTTCTTGCCCATGAAATTGATTATCCAAGTGACCATGAGAAAGGAACGACCCGCGAAAGCCCTGACCATAATGGAAGAGATGCAAACAAAGACGAGGATGATCAGTCTTATGCGGAGGAGGCTTCTTATTTATCTGGCGAACAGTATCTGCATGGAAAAGATGCTGAACCTATATCTTCAGAAAATGACCGAAGACTTACGGTCTTAGAAATGTATCCAGCTAGCAAGAAAAATGATTTGATAGCCCAATATGATGGGCAATTGATGGATGAGGAAGTGCTAAATTCAATGCGTGATGAGCCTGTTTGGCAGGGGTTTGTAGCTCAGACAAATGAACTATTCATGTTGGGTGATAAGAAAGGCATAAATGCCCGCCGAAAATCTCATCTTGATGATGTTTGCCTTGAAGATGACCAGCATGATTCAGTCAGATCAATTGGTGTGGGTATACATAGTGATGCAGCTGATTTTGGCAGTGAAGTACGTGAAAGTTTGGCGGGAGGGAGCAGTGAGGGGGATTTTGAATACTCACGTGATCATGATGCTGTAGCATCCAGGATTAAACAGCTTTATACTGAGTCAGATAAGAAACATATTGATGGATCAACCAAGAATAAACAGAAAGCAAGTAAAAATGATGGTTCAGACTACATTGTAGATAATGATTCCGGCAGAAGTTTTCATGTGAAGACTCAAACGGATGGAGGTTTTTCGTTTGGCTCGTCTCAAAAAGATGGGCAGTTGATGAAGGCAGAATCTAGTAAATCATTATGGTCAGGCAATCACAAAACGGTAATCAGAGATGGGAACGCTGAACGATTGAGCGCTTCAACAGCTACTGATGATATGGTTGCAACTTGGAGACGAAAAAGTAGTGAATCGTCAAGTCCTCGAAGTTCTGTGAAAGAAAATAATGCAACATCCATAAAATCTGTTGACTCATCTCCCTCTTCACTATCAAATTATGCTTGCAAAGAAAGAACGCACGCTGATAAAGAAGATGATGGAAATGATAGCAGTGAACGAGAGGATGACCATGCGACAGCCCTTGATGATGAAGAGGCAGTGGCAGTCCAAGAGCAAGTAAGACAAATTAAGGCCCAAGAAGAGGAGTTTGAAACCTTTGACCTCAAAATCGTGCATAGAAAAAACAGGCAAGATTCTCTCCCAACTTTTATGGTTTGAACTATAACAGTAACTCACTTTCTTTCTTTTTGAAAGGAAGTAATAAGTTACTTTTACCGCTTTATTTCCTGTTTAGGAGAGCATGTGTTTCTAAGTCTCTGATTGTTGTGCTCAATCCAGAAATATCATGTTAAGTAAAACGGTTGATAATATATATGATTGATAATGTATATGATTGAACTAAGTACGTACATTGCTTCCATTTTGTATTGGTCAGAGGGTAGTGCCCACTGTTGAAAAATAATTGAAGTTGTTATGGTTCACTATGATTACCAACTACTTTTTTCTGACAAATTACACCCAAGATTGGACTAGTCAAAAGTTTCTACATTGTCATTAAATATAGCTGCGTGCTGCTCTTATTGCTTGTTTTGATTTGATCAGAACTGGTTTCGAAGAGGAAAAGAACTTTCACGTGGTATTAAATTCGGTCATTGCTGGGCGTTACCATGTCACTGAGTACCTTGGATCAGCAGCCTTCAGTAAAGCCATACAAGCGCATGATTTACAGACAGGAATGGATGTATGTATAAAAATTATAAAGAACAACAAAGACTTCTTTGACCAGAGTCTTGACGAGATAAAACTTTTGAAGTATGTAAACAAGCACGATCCTGCTGACAAATACCATCTTCTACGGCTGTATGATTACTTTTATTACCGGGTAAGTGATCACGTCTCTTTTGCACAGTTTTATTCTGTTATAGTATGTCAAAATGGGCCAATTGTGTAACTGACAGGAGCTCGAACCAGTTAATTAGGTAATAAGTGCTAAGATGCTGTGGTATTAACTTTTGGAGAAATTTCACATATGCCAATTTATGGAAGTGAATCAGATACCAAGTCGGTTTGTTTATTGGAGAAATTGATTTGTTAAGCATGACTTGAGAAATATGCGTATATTCATGTTATTCGTTTTATAATTTAATTTTTGTTTTAACGTTGATGTTATGAGCTCTGCAAGTTGTGTATTCCATTCATCTCTGGATTACTGTCTTCTTCTGTCTACAATTTGAGGACGAGTCTGAAGCCGGCTTTGAAATATCTCTCTCTGTGGATGGCAGAAATTTCGAATAATGGTTTCCCTGGCTTTATTTTGCAGGAGCATTTGCTAATTGTATGTGAACTTCTTAAGGCCAATCTGTACGAATTCCACAAATTCAACAGAGAATCAGGTGGTGAAGTTTATTTCACAATGCCAAGATTGCAGGTTTGTCCACTTCATCTTTACCATTAGCATAGGTACATATCTTGCCGATTCCTGATCTCTTTGGACCGTTTTTGTACAGTCAATCACTATCCAGTGTCTGGAAGCACTTCAGTTTCTACATGGTCTTGGACTTATACACTGCGATTTGAAGCCTGAGAACATATTGGTGAAAAGCTACAGCAGATGTGAAATAAAAGTCATTGACCTAGGAAGTAGCTGTTTCGAGACAGATCACCTATGCTCCTATGTCCAATCGAGGTCATACCGAGCACCAGAAGTCATTTTGGGACTTCCTTACGATAAAAAGATAGATGTGTGGTCTCTTGGATGCATTTTGGCAGAACTGTGTACAGGCAACGTAAGTTGTGCATTTTCAATCGACTCAGTCCATTTCCGATGCCATTGCAAATGAAAGAATCAATTCAATCATTTATACTAACTTTTGGTGGAGTTTATAATTGCAGGTTCTTTTCCAGAATGATTCTACGGGCAGTTTACTCGCAAGGGTTATGGGAATCATAGGGTCTATCGATCATGAAATGCTTACGAAAGGACGTGATTCCCACAAATACTTCACAAAAAACCGAATGCTCTATGAGCGGAACCAGGTGAGTGTTATCTTCCCCTGAATCAATCTCACTAGAGTGTCCACAAAATTCTCCAGGCGTAAACATGCTAACAAAACAATATTCTGTCTTCAGGAAAGCAACAGATTGGAGTACCTAATACCTAAAAGAACATCGTTGAGACATCGGCTTCCGATGGGAGACCAAGGATTCACAGATTTCGTGGCTCATCTTCTCGAAATCAACCCGAAGAAGCGTCCTTCTGCATCAGAGGCTCTTAAGCATCCTTGGCTTTCATATCCTTATGAGCCAATCTCTGCTTAGGAAAAAAAAAACCCACCTAATTGCAAGTTTTTTTTTTGTTGGCTTTCTTCTTCTTCAGTCAGAGTGCAATGGTGAGATTTCAAAGAAGAAGAAGAAACAAAACTTGTGAAAAAATTTGATCAGAAATGTAACATTGTGTTGTCAAAAAAAAAAAACTTGTAAAACCTCTTGTTAATTTTTTTGTAATCTTTCTCTGATCCTTTATTAGTCCTTTGATTAATGTTTTACTTGGATCTTATTTTCATTGAAATACAATCATTATAATATAATTCATGATTATTTTTATTGTGCATTTTTTTTTTTATGAGTTAATTGAAACATGAGAAAATGAAGCAATTTGTGAACACTCCTTTGCGCTTAGCAACTTGCGATGAACACTGTTTCCGTCGCTGTCGTCTCGTCGTCGTTCGTAGCTCCGCCGCTTAATCGTCATCTGAGTCTGACCAAGTTCTCTCTTCAGGTACTCCTCTTTTTGTCTTATCTCACTCTCTCAGTGAATGTGTGTGTTTGGGTTTTCATTTTCCGACCCATCGGTTGTGGTTTTCCAGAATCGTAGAGCTGATTGGTGGAGGAAACGGCTAGGGTTTGCTGTTTCTGCGGTGGCGATTGTGTCGAATTCGCCATCGGAAGGTGGAAGGAAAGCTCTGTGGTTTCTTCCGTACGTTGCGTTTTTGCTTACCCTTATTGTGAATGTTGGGTTTTGCAGCTGCGTATGATCCGGAGCTTCGTTTGGTTTTTGAGCTCGCCACTGATTCTGAGTTGTATGAGCTTGAGAATATCCTTTTTGGTCCCAGGTGAAGGAATTTCTACAAGCAATTTAGTGTTCATTACATAGTCTTGAACCCTGAAGATTTTCTAGACATATATGATGATGAATGATTGTGTGATTTTTTTGTGATCTGAGTAACGTTTTTTGGGGTTGCTTTGCTTGGTGAGCAGCTACTTCAGCCCTCTGCTGAAATCGATTCCGAACAAAGGAGGAAGTGACCGGCTAATGATAGGCCAAGACATTGAGGTGCGAGATGGTTTTATCAAAGCTCTTGAATCAAGATTCATGTTTCTCGCAGCAGATGCTCGTTCAACGCTGAGGTAGTAAGCTTGCTTGCCCTGTCCTTGGTATTAAGTTTTCAAAGAAGTAGATATGGAACTTGAATTTTCTTGAGTAATTTGTTCCGTTGACTCTGTTGCAACTTTCGTGTGAAACTGACCCATTTATAGGTAGCTTATTATATATGTTCATAGAGAATCTGAAACTAAGAATTTGAGTACGCTTTATGAGTCTTTCATTTTATAGGGGTTGGAGGCCTACGTACAGAAACGTTTTACTTGCGGTGAGAAATAAGTTGAATATTCCCTGCTCCAGCCAATTGCCAACCGAAGACCTAGAAGCAGAGATTTTTCTTTATCTTGTCGACAATTTCTCGAGGTATTCAGAATGACTCATTAGTTTCGCTGCAAACTTTTTCCAGTGGAGGGATTCTTTGAACTCTTTTCTCGCTGCAACCTCTAACTTAATCCGTGTAGTGAAGCATCAGGGATTTTTCCTGGCTTATGGGAAAATTCCGAAGTATCAGAGGTAAATGGGAGCTTAGAACTCGGACTCAGTAAATGGAAAGTTGAACTACTTGCTGCACTACGAGTGGGTGCTACAGAGATCCAATCTATGTTCTTAAAGGTAGTCTTGTTTCAAGGTGTTTCCACCTTAATACTGTCCTGTGTCTTCTCAGGCTTACATGTTTTTCGCTTTCTTGCAGGGTGGTGGCATGATCACATTTGCCAAAGTTTATCAGTTGGTATGAAATCGATTACAGTTTGCGTTTTAAAACTTCTTTTTCTTCCGTGAGGCGATACAAATAACTTGTCTCTTCTGGCCCGATATAGTTGGCTAAGAGACTATCGGGAAAAGTGTTCCTTGAAGCTGCTAACTACCAGATGAGGAAAGAGATACTTAAAAAGGTTAGCATTTGTACTCATTTCATGAGTATCATCACTCACGGATTTGAGAAGCATTAAGTCATGAACTTTATGAGTAGCTTTAAGACAATAAAGCGTTACATATGACAGTGGTGTTGTCGATATATCAACTTCTTTCTACAGGGTGGACAGTTAGCCGCCATTAACCTGGAATCTCGAGCAGCTCTTCTTGCAGCAAAGCATGTAGTCATGTTTCTCCATCTATCTTTTTCTTTCTTCCTATCGCATTCATTACATAAACTACATTTCGCCTTTTCAATTTGATTACATTTAACTTTAATTGATCACAGGGCTTTGCAGGAGCTGCATCCAGATACATCGGCTTAAGAACTGCGATGCAATTACTCGGGCCAATGTAGTATACACTGTCCTAATCATAGCACTAGACACCTACCTGCATTTACATTACTACATATGCACATGGATCTGCTTCTTGTTCTTCTTAGGGTTTCCTCTTTGTTAGGACAATAACTGTCGAAGTTTGCAGGATGTGGGGGACATTACTGGCTGATGTGGTTATTCAAATGCTCGAGACAGACTACGCTAGAATCTTACGAGCGATTTACGCGTTTGCACAGGTAATTCTCTTTTTTGTAGGCAATAATACTTGGTTTCAAGATTCAAGGCTTGTTCAAAAGAGTTAATAATTGATTGTTTGTTTCCAGATTCGAATCACCAGGACATACAGGCTACCTTGTAAATGAATTAACTCTTTTCTTCAATCTCAATGTCTCTACGAATTATGTGGGTAAGAAGAATGTTTAATAACACTCGGTATTCTTCGTATGTGGTTGAAATGTAATTAGACGCTACTAGATTAAGGGAAAAGAGAGTGTGGTCCAAGAAGTAAGCGTTTTGCAAACGCTGTTTTGGAGCCATGGAAACATGTTTTGTTTCTTTATTTACTAAACGAGAAAACAAAAACAAAAAAAAATCTGATTCCTTAAGTGGGAACGACGAACGGATAAGAGACGTGAGGGCTTTCTTTGCGACACGTGTTTGGTCCGTGAAACAGTCCTTTGAGTACGTGACACGTGTTTGGTCCATGACCCACGAAAGCAACGGCTCTGTTTTTTTCGCGACGATACCCGCCGCGTCTCGCCACGTGGCTTCTGTCGGAATTTAGACTATCCAGTAATTTGTAGTGGTTTAGATTAGTCTTTTATAATGGAAAATCACAAAAATTAAATGTGGTTTAGTTGCGACTAATATCCGGTACACTGTTACAGGTAAAAAAATGTGTTAAAACATCTCATTTTTCAAAATATCTACGATCTAAATAAAATAATAATGATATTATAAATTGTGGGATTTTAAAAATTTGAGAATCCGACACCAAATGTGATAAATTTTGAGATTAATTTTTCACTTTTTATATAACTCTTTAATAATTTAATATTATTATTATATTAATATATAGATATTTGTAATATTCCATTGATGAAGATGTTTTTAGATTTGAACAAATTACAGTCTGATGCATTTAACCACGTGCGTAATCAAACACTCACACAAGTTGCATTTTTAACGATATACATTGGGGAAAAAGAATCTAAATTTCAAAAGAAAAGAAAAGAAAAAAGATGCTTTTAGATTTTATTTCTCATATACAATCAACTTGATGGAATCATGCATATGAGGTCTAGTTGGTGACACAAAACGATCAAAGGTAACTTATACATAAAAAGTTGACTATACAATTTTGAGTTTTTGAAATATAAAAATATTAAAACGGTATACTTCGTATTACTAATTAAATCTATTATTAAATGTTTTAAAAATTATGGCTTAATAACTTTCGGGTAGTGTGCAGTGAACATGCGTAGTTTCTGTATGTGTGAAAACGCGGATTTGTGGTTCTTTTTGGAAACATGTGGTTAATATTATTGAACCGGATTAAACAAAACAAAAAAAAAAACATGTGGTTAATACATTCGTGGCTCTCTTTGAGAACTAGATTTAGAAAAGTTTGAATAAAAATTCAAATTGAATTTTGATATCACAGAAACCTCTACTATATCACATTCGTCCAAATCATGACGTGACGTTCGAGGCATGGTTACTAAAGTTAATGTAGTTTGGATAATATCCAATTTATAGTTTCATACTACTTGTGGAGGTTTTTCTAAATATAATTTTTGACAAATGTATCAACCATAAAAATAAAATAAAAACTTTTTTATAGCATCAAAATAATTAATAGGAAACTAAAGTAAGAAATAATTTGATAAATAACTTTTGTACCAATTGGGCTTATTAAATTAAAAATTACTTTGAAATTGATTCTGTTTTTGTTTGATATATTTCAAGATTATTTTTGTACATTAAATAATATTACAAAATGTTTTAATCTAAGGTTATCAACTTCATTATTTTGTTAGAGGGAGCATTTTTATATGTAATTCGGTCTTATAGGATAAATTTGTTGCCATTTTGAAAATATGTTAAAATAATCTAGACCCTACACGTGTCAATTCTGGAAGAATCTACTCGTCTCTCCTCGTTATATAGTATGACTTACCAAAGCTACGAAGAACACCTTCTTCCAAGTTCTAAATATAATTCACAAAAAGTAAATTATAAAAAAAGAAAATGATTTTTTAATTTTTTAATAAACTGTTCATTCGAAAACTTTTCTTTAAAAGGTTATTTACACTTACATCTTCTCCTTCTTCATCTTCCTCAGCCATTATCATTATCATCTAAAGCTCTGTTTTTATTTTTTCATAAAACAGAGTAACCTCTAAATTTGGATTATCCATTCAAATTCATTTCCTAATTTTGGAAAATAAACAGATTGTTTTCGTTTATTTTTTATTTTTATTTTTATTTGAAATCCATTTCCTTCGTTTTATGATCTGTTCAAGCCAAGGAACGATCTTAATCGCTAGAGGACAAACAAAATCACCCGTTACTGGGTCTTCACGTAATCACGCGATCACTGTTACAGATCTCCGACGATCATCGTCGTCAATGGCGGTGGAAATAATGCCGATGGGATCAGATTCATCAACTTTGATTCTAACATCAGGAGCTAGCGGTCGCGTTAGGGCACTCTTCACGATGCGAGAGCTCAAGCGTCTCGTCACGATAATCCAATCGCTGATTCTATTCCTCCTCCTTCCATTTCGCGTCGTCGTTTGGAGGCGGAGGACCGGCGCGGTGGTGATCAGAGACGAGAAACAGGAGAGGAAGGTTTGGGTCCCGCCGCAGATCGTGGTGAGGAAAAGGAACAACGTCGCCGCTGGAGGAGAAATCGGTGCGCCACCGTCGGTTCCGGCGACGGTGGTTGATGAGGAGGTTGCGGTTAGACGGGAGCTTGCGATTAGACGGGTTTTGGAGGATGACGACGGAAGCTCCGTCAGGGATTATTCGCTTTTCACGACGAAGAGAGGCGATACGTTGTTTACTCAGTCGTGGTCTCCGGTTTCTCCTAATCACAGGTCATTTCTCTGTTTAATTAATCATTAGTTGATTTGATTTGATTTGATTTGATTACAACATCTGTTCTTAATTTTGTTGAGATGTTAATATTATTAATTAGATTATGTTATTGTCTTTAGGGTTGTGATTCAATAAGAAATAAAATCAAAAATTCAGAATGTGGAATTTGGTGGTGGTCAAATCTTAGGATTAATTCGAAAACGTATTAATCACGTAATTAGCCATAACTGTCTCTATTGCAGCAGTTCTTGTGATTCTTGTAATTAAAAAAAATTGGATGTTTCTAGAAATTAGTAGAGATGAAGAAAAATCCATAAATGTTGGCAAGTGCTCAAAGAAGATACTTACATTATGTGTATTTACATTTCATGTACGTTTGTTTCTTGGATTTTGTTTGTCAGGTAGTTCTAATTCATTATCTTGGCTTTTGGCTTTGTGTTGTTCAGTATAATAATAATAATAATAATAATATATTGAAGTGGGTCGGTTAGATATTTTCCCGTAACTCCGAGATTCAATTAGTTTGCTTAACCAGAAAGTTTTTTTTGTTGAACTAAAAATTAACAGTATCAGGAATAGATTTAGTTGGTAACCATTTTCTTAAGATTCACTAAAGAGAAGATCAACAAGATTAGCTGGGAAAATGTAGAACAATATGATCTTCCTTGTCTGGTTTCTTATCTTTGGATATGTGTTCTTCTTCTTGCAGGGGACTTATTGTTCTGCTACATGGATTAAACGAGCACAGGTTTGGGATCTTTTTCTCTATGTTATGCACCATTTTTATTTGATTATATAATTTTCTTGGCATCAGGAAGCTCAACATTAGTCTCTTTTACAGTGGCAGGTATAGTGATTTTGCAAAGCAGCTAAATGCTAACGGGTTCAAGGTCTATGGAATTGATTGGATCGGTAATCTTACTTCTCTTTCGCCTTTTTATTTGACAGTTGGAGCTTCAGTTTTCATTTTACTTGGTCGAATTAACAGAAACTATCTTCCTCGTTATCACATTAAAAATTACCATAGTATATACCTAAGCGTGGTTTTCAACTATAGATCTTGATGCTATTAAAGGTGTTGGGGTTAGAGTTACTGACATAGTCTTTGCCTTATATTTGAAACACGTTCTTGATGGATATAAGTGGACCTTAGTACCTTTAAATATGCGGAAATGCAAAAGTGTTTTACGATGCAGCTGTTTCGTAGGCTAGAAATACAGTTCTTCAACCATGCCTCTCTGTGTTTGAATGTCGCAGGGAATATAGTGATTTTGTGTTGAGGGTGATGCATAATTCGTGTGGAAAGGTGACACATGAACCTCATCTTTAGCTTTACAGTGCCAACAAAACTTAGGGACTGTGTGATTTGTAATCTCCACAAACAAATTTGAACTTATATAGCCTTATTCAGACATTATTTTCGGTGATAAATTCCGAATCTATATATTTGACTGTGTGAGTAGCAATTTGTTTGGTTTGATCTATCAGGTCATGGTGGAAGCGATGGACTTCATGCCTATGTTCCTTCCCTTGATTATCCTGTCGCAGATTTGGTACGTCTCTCTCTATAGTTTTAGTTACCAAAAGCTTTTTGCTGTTTCTGAAACAAACTCATACCACCATCGTCTTCGCAGAAATCATTTCTTGATAAAGTATTCGCAGAGAATCCAGGACTCCCTTGTTTCTGCATTGGACACTCAACAGGAGGAGCCATAATCCTCAAGGTAACATCTTTAGACCGTTTAAGGTAACATCGATCATGTTATCATCCAAAGTAGTACAAAATCTCAAACAATGTTAATCAACCAAGTGCAGGCAATGCTAGATCCAAAGATTGAATCTCGTGTTTCGGGCATCGTATTGACTTCACCAGCTGTTGGAGTCCAACCATCCCATCCAATATTCACTGTAAGCTAATCCCGGAAAATCGCCAAATAATTTTACGCGTTTTCATACAGTTGTTGACAATCTGATTCAGCTCTCTGTTTTGTTATTTTTCTCAACAGGTTATTGCTCCAATCGTTGCGTTCCTCTTGCCAAAGTACCAATTCAGTGCAGCGAACAAGCAAGGAATGCCGGTTTCTCGTGATCCACAAGCTCTTATCGCCAAATACTCAGACCCGTTAGTCTTCACCGGATCCATCCGGGTTAGAACGGGCTACGAGATCCTTAGAATTGCTGCTCACTTGCAGCAAAACCTGAACAAAGTGAAAGTTCCTTTTCTTGTCATGCACGGTAAAGCCGACACAGTGACTGATCCCAACGCCTCAAAGAGGCTTTACGACGAAGCTCCTTCGTCAGACAAATCAATCAAGCTCTTCGACGGATTGTTGCACGATCTTCTCTTCGAACCTGAGCGAGAAATCATCACCGGAGAAATACTAGATTGGCTAAACCAACGGGTTTAGCCCTTTGAAAACAACAATCACTATCACAATCGAATCAAGACTTTCTTGATTCAGACAAGAATAATATAATTTTCGCGGAAACTTGTGGGTAAATTTGACTGAGAAACGTGAGGAGGAAAGACTTGAAAGGAGTTCTTGGTCGATTTAGCAACAACTTCTTGGTTGATTTTTCTCAACTTGGAAGTAGAAAGAAGAAGACAGAGAAAAAGAGACTTCAAATCTGGACTCTCTTGTTATGCTTCTTTCCTATTATATTGGTCTCTCAAAAACATTTTGACGTTTGGTATATTTGTCATGTATCAATGATTTGTAACCTCGGATTTTAATATTTATCTATGTAGAAATTGTCAAGTGGGTTTTTCCAATAGTGGAAGAAACTCATAATATTTTTATTAATATTTAGTATTTTATAATTTTGAAGAATCCATGGTTGGAGATGCTCTAAAACAAAAGAGAAACCGGTTCAGTTTGGGAATCAATCGGAAAATATCTTTTGTAAACTTCGTCTTCTTAAATCATTCTTAGGGTTTATAATCTCATTCTTAGCTAGTTTTAGTTCTTGTTGTGAGATTTTGTCCCTTTTATAATCCTCACGAATCCTTTGCTCTTACCCTAAAAATGTGTCCGTTTAGCAAGTTGAAGTTCATTGTATCGACCTCTATCACGGAGGGCTGCAACAATTCCATCTTGCTTCTGGGTCCTCGCCGCTCTGGAAAATCTGCTGTATGCTCCGTTATCTCCATACCAACTTCTAGACAAAATGGTGCGACCCTTTTCACACAGAAAAATATTGTTTCTTCCTCCATCGAAAGAAACAACCTGATAGAAAGAACTCAAGAAGCAATGAGCAATTAGTTATCATGTATCCCTTATATATTAATAGAGAAGTCATTAGCTTAGGTGTCTCTCTAAAATCATTCTCCCATTTTTATTATGACATGACATTGATAAAATATGACATGACAATTTGACTTTCTAATTAAATCCACTAATCATAATTACTTAGCCCACTATATGGACCACTCAACGCCAAATTACTTAGTCCACTAATGAATCTCTCATAATTACAATTTGATTCTCTCAACATCGACAACTTAGCCTACTAATGACTCTTTCATAATTACAATTTGACTCTCTCAAATTCTGTGTTTTTTTATAAAATTTATGATTATATATTTTAATGTTTTAAAATATTAAATAATTTATTTGTGTTCTAAATTCTATTTAAAATATTTGGATCAACCAAATTTAACATGTTTTTTTAAATCTAATGTATTAAATTATAATACATTTTGATTTTACACGTTTACACATATAAAATAATTAAATAGTAAAAGTAAATTTTTGAAATTCATATTATTAATAAAAACGATATTAATGACCAAACAAATTAACAACAAAAGAATCAACAACAATGACAATTACAAAAATGCCACTTTTGGTGTGTCATTTTTCAAAAATATCACAATGTGTTGTCCATTTGCAAAATACCACTAATTATGGATTTTTAAAGCCTAAATCTTCAATTTCTAAATCCTAAAAAATGTATTCACCCCTAACAAACCATAAATCCTCAAAACTAAACCCTAATACAACATAGTTAACCCAAACATAAATAATATAATGAATAAATCATTTTGAAAAAGTGGTATTTTTTGCAAAGATTTTGAAAATGTTGTATTTTTTAAAAGTGTCACTTCAAAAGTAACATTTCTCAAAATTTCTCATAATAAAAATCAAAACAACTACATATTTCACATTTTTAAAAATTAAAATTAAAAACAAAACTACATAAATAAACCCTCAAAACTAGACCCTAATACAACATAGTTAACCCAAACATAAATAATATAATGAATAAATAATTTTGAAAAAGTGACTTTTTTGCAAAGATTTTGAAAATGTGGTATTTTTGGAAAATGACACTTCAAAAGTAATATTTCTAAAAATTTCTCATAATAAAAATAAAAAAACTACATATTTTTAATTTTACATTTTTAAAGACTAAATTTAAAAACAAAACTACATAAATAATTTATCCGCGTGTATACAGAAAAATCACCTAATAATTAGATATTGATATTTTGTTTCCAACTTGCATAGGAAAGCAACCGAGTATGAGAGTTGAGATGTAACGTATTGGCCACACAAAGGATCGGTTGAATATGTATAATAGACTATATTATAATAGTATACTAATCTAAGTACATATATACATAATAGATAAAATTATTATAAATATAATAATTAAAAGCTTGTTAATATATCATAAAAAGAATACATGATATATGATAAGTTTAAAATGTTATATTTAATTGGGCTTAATTTTATGTATTAATAAACTTATATTATAAAACTAATAAAAATATGTAGATATTTCCACTTTGATATATAAAATTAATTGAATATTTTGATTGGTTAATTTAGTTGATGTAGTCCTTAAAATCTTCTATGATTGACACTTATAATTTTTATCGCTTAGTGTCTCCTCGATTAATATATATAGAATATTTACATTATATGTGTGGTTCTACTCCAAGCGGCAGATCGGGGACTCCGCAACCTGAGCGTAGCATCAGACTCCAAACATCTCATCACCCTGATCACATTGAGAATAACCCATATCGATATCTATAGCATTATCCAAGACATACTTAATCTCTCTGCAGATCTCAAAATCTTTTTATTTTATTTTATTCCTGGAGAAAAAAAAAACAAAACGGTCGATGGCCTAAACAAAATGGCCGATGGCCTAGCCAAAACGGTTTTGTATCATGAACCGATTTATCTCGGTCTTGTCATGATTTCGGTTGAATGCAATTAATCAGATTTTGACCCCAAAAAAAGATTATTTTCATTGATAAGAAGAAGAAAAATAATACTACCAAGTGGATGAAGATAGAGAAATGAAAGGCAAAAAATAACAAAACCCCAATTTGGAAATCTGTTTCCCTTGGCCATATACAACAAATGGGTCAAGTCACAACAAGTCTTAGGGTGCGACTTTATCTTTTTCCTCACTCTCAAGATAAGTGACACCTATAGGCTTCTTCCTCCTCCTGATTCATCAATGCTAACGTAAGCCAATTCGTCACCATTTCCATTTCATATTTCATTTTATTCAGATAATAGTGAATTAAGTAAGAAGACAAAAAAAACAAAAATAATAATAGAGATGTTGTTATCAACTCTTCCACTAGCGAATTTTCGACGAACGTCCAAAATATTTGTATTTGCTCTACCAAGTGGAAATTTATATTTCGACTGCGCAGCCCTCTTTATTTTTTGAGAATTTGCATCTTTTTTAGAGAATTTATTACTATTTTTTCCCACACAAAAAAAAAAACAACAACTACATCATTAATATAATAAAAATACGATGATCTACACGAACTATATAGTTTGGATATTCCTTAGATTATCGTCAATTGGTTTCGTTATTTGTTGCAAGATTCTCATAAAGGATCGCCATTTGAGTTATCTTTGTTCCTAAATCCAAATTAATAAATATAAAAAAAAAATACTACAGTTTATGAAGCTTCTAATATTAATATATACTGTATATGTAATGAAATCTACTTATGCAAAGTGAAAACTTTAAGGACTTATTTATGGATATTTGAATCGTATGAAGATTTAATGGCCCAACAACTAACAACTAAATAAAATAAAGGATCGATAATGATCCCCCATGATACAACATTTTACAATAAATATAAGATTATCTGATTGGTTTCACAAATAAAATATCCTACACTTGTTATCACTAGCGCTTATTACTTTATGATAAAATATTTCTTCACTATCATTGGGTTTAATGTCTATGGATAAAACATAAAAAAGAACTTAAAATCTTCTGTACATTAATTATCATTCGAATTACACTGAAATCAAACATTGGAAGAAATATTTTATCACCGATGTTACTAAAATCAAACATTGGAAGAAATGTTATAGGGTTCTTACGATCCCAATCCTTTCTCCTAAAATCCGGAGTATATAAATATGTACAAAAATTACCAACATAATAAACTAACCAAACTTCTACAAAAATTAAAATAATTTAAATCCGGTTTAGAAAAGGAAATCGAATCAAAGATCTTCCCGGAGAAATGAGTGACCAAGAAGCTGCGACGCAGTCCATCTCTGAGTCGAATCTTTACGGAGACAACAATCAACAAAGCTCCTAAACTCTTCCGAACAACTCTCCGGCGCTCTCGGCGGTTCTCCGAAACACACGGCGCACATCAACGTCGCCCAGTCAGGTCTCTGTCCCGGAGGAAGTAACGGAAAATGACCAACGAGTAACTCAAGCATCATCAATCCAAAACTCCAAATATCTCCGGCGTAAACACCTTCGCTTCCTCCGGTAACAACAGATTCAGAATCAAACCTCTCCGGGCTCATATAGGCACAAGTCCCAACATACGAATTACACGAGTCCAACGATCTAACCAAGATCTTGCTAACTCCGAAATCGGCGATTTTAACCTCGTTTCTCGAATTGAGAAGCAGATTCGCAGGTTTGATATCTCTATGGACGATTTTAAGAGCGTGCAAATAACTCAATCCTTTCAAGATCTGTTTTGCGAATCCGGCGAGTTTTTGCTCTGTTACGCCGCCGCGAAGTGATTCTAGGGTTCCTCCGTCCATATACTCCATTAGAATCGATACTTCACCGACGACTGGTTTCTCGAAGATCCCGTGACATTTAACGACGTGAGGAGAATCAGTGCGGCGGAGGATCTCCATCTCTCGCATCAATTGCCTTGTGAAAATCGGATCCATGTCTCCGTTTACGGTTTTTAAAGCGTACATCTCCGATGTGTTTTTGTGACGGACTTTGTAAACGATTCCGCCGTTTCCGCATCCGAGAACGTTGAGTTTCTCGAGATCGCCGGCGGAGATTCCGTTACAGACGACGGATGAAGTAGCGACGGTGGTGGTGAGGGAGGAGGCGGCGGAGAAGCGGCGGTCTGAAATCGGAGGGAGAGGAAGACGGAGATTTAGCTGACGACGTTCACGAACTAAAGCCATGGAAGTAGATAGAGAGTTAGAGAGAGAGATTGAATCTGAAGATGGAAGAAGAAGAAGAAATAGAGAAGGTTCAGATTTTATATGATTTTGAAGTCTTTTTGAGTGTGAAGGAGACAACGAGGAAGGTGAAGATGACCTAATTATCCTTTTGAATTTTGAATTTTGATTTATTGTTTTTAATTTCTTCTTATCTTGAAATGGGAATGTTTTGCCCAATATATATATATACTTATCGTTATAAAAATGCAGCTTGTGTGTGAGTGTTTGATTACGCACGTGGTTAAATGCATCAGACTGTAATTTGTTCAAGTTCATGGAAAATGACTAATCATATATAGGTTGATATAATGAGCATTTTAATGATTATTTAAGTACTACTATATGCTAAAAAACGATAAGGTATATCTAAAAAGCTATAGGTTGATATGATGTATTTGGGCGGCCTTCGGATTAGAACTAGAGTTAACTACTGCAAATGAATTTTATCTTTATTAATTGCAAAAATGTGTGGTAATTTTTTTGTAAAAATATCACATTCTTTTTACAAATATATCATAAGACACTATTTCGCATCCCATTTTAAAAATATTTGCGATTGAAAACCATCATTTATTTACAAAATATTGTTTTTTTAGTAAACAGTATAGATAATATGCTTGTGGTCTATAATTTTTTTTTAATCCAAAACTAGTTATTGATAATATCATTTTAAATTGTAAATTAATCTCTTCCAATGAATTTGAATAGCCATCTTGATTTATACTCTAACAATCCCTAGACCAAAATTCACTTTGGCATGTATACAATCGTGTATTTATGAGGATTTGGAGTGATTTGTATTAAAGTGATAACATATACTATTAGAACATGAATTTTAAAAAGTCTTTCAAAATTCAATGTTATTGAACTTGTAATTTCAAAATATACTGTTATTGAAAATATTTTAAATAGTGGATTTTAAAAAATCTGTTGTGATTTTAAGAGAGTATATTCAATCTAGTATTTGTGATGATTTAAGGATTTTGGTGGAGTTTCTTAGTTAAAAATATTGAAAGATAACTCACATAGTTTTAAATGAGATTCTAAAGTATTTTAACTAAAATCTCTTAAATCATCCAAAATAATCTAAAAACTCATTTAAAATAAATCACTTCAAATTCTCACAAATACTAAATTACTATTAACAAAAATATCCTACGTTATTTTGCAAATATTGCTTAAAATTATGTTTCCCTAACAAATGACATTTGAAACTTTAGTGTAAGAAAATAACGGTAATTTATCAAACCATTAGCACCAATAAATAATGAACAATTCTTGAGTTCACTTTTAGGAGTGAATATTATTCACTTTCTCTCCATTAACTAATCACAATTTAGTTAAAAATTAGATTATATTAAATCACTAAAATAATTATGGGAACCACTAATTCTTTTTCACGTGACATAATTTTTTTCTTCTTTTATTATTAGTTAATCACAATTTACCATGTAATTAAAACACAATCAATTAAAATAATTAATATAATTAACAAAATAATTAGATTAAATCATTAAATCTTAAAAATCTAAACCACAAATACTAAATCCTAAACCCAAATACTAAATCTTAAACCCCAAATAATAAATCCTAAACCCAAATAATAAATTCTAAACCAGAAATACTAAATCCTAAACCACAAATTCTAAACCCTAAACCCCAAATAATAAATTCTAACCTCAAACACTAAATCTTAAACTCTAAATCCTAAACCTTAAACTTTAAATAGTAAACCCTATATTGGATTTAGGGTTTTCAATATTTGGATTTAGTATTTTGGGTTTAGAATTTATTATGTTGGGTTTAGGGTTTAGTATTTGTGGTTTAGAGTTTAGTATTTGAGGTTTAATAAGAGAAAAAAAAACTATTTATTATATCTCGTGAAAGAGAGGAAAGAGAGAATTAGTAGTCTCCACAATTAATTATTATTTTAATATTTTAATTTAATATAATTTTTTTAATTAAATTGTAATTGGCTAATGAGGAATAAGTGAATGAGGATAAATACAAGAATTATTCATAAATAATATTTGCCTTTTCGTTGCCAACTATATTAATAAATGCTACTACTACTTTATTGTCACGAAAAAAGGAAATATAAATTTGGGCCACAATGTGAAGGTTCGATGAACCAAAGGAGGCTAAAGGACGAGAAAAACTTAATGAGGTTTGAGAACGACCAAAGAGCAATTAACGATTTTTTAGGCCAACGTGGAAAAGCTTCTAACAGCCATCTGTTTGATTTCTTATGCCATCGCATTCAAATTGTTTGGCAATTTTTATAATTTTTTATTTGATTTTATAAAGTTATAAGATTTCAGATAAGATCTTTGTGTAGACACATAAGACCACAAAAGGTTTATATCAATATTTAGCCTTTTGCATGTCATGTCATGTGTGTGTATTTTATGCACATGCCTATTGTTTGTTTGATTGTATGTAGGGGGTTATGCATTGTTGAACTAATTACCAAATAAACAATTGACTAAATTGTTTTAAGGAATTCTGATATAGAAAAAAATTGATTGATATGTTGATAGTTGTGTTAATTTTCATGATTGTTTTTTTATTTAGGACTAAATAAATTATAATTTATAAGTATGCTGATAGTTGTGTTATTTCGTTGATGTCCCATGCCATTATGATTTATTATTGCATGTGTCATGTGTGTGTTTATATATGATGCACATTCTTAAATTGTAGATTTGTTTAAGTATATAGAAAAAAAACATTTTTAGCGAGTATTAATTCTAATTAGCATCTAGCATCTCCACTTTACCATCGTTATAGTTTCCTCCGAGGTCGATCTTATGAATCTTGGCCCATGCATATTAGGAACTGAGATTTAACAGAAACAAGAGGATTCTTTCTCTCAAAGAAGATGTAGATCGAGAGAGAAAGCTTTGGAATTATTTCTTCTATTTCTGTTAATTACACATAATATGCATACAAAGCATATATACTCTAATCCTTTACCGGAACAAATCGGTTTTATATAAACCAAATGACTAAACCAATATATACATTCTTATAATGCACTTTCTTCCATCTTCCAAATCTCGATCATTTGAGATGGAACATGGTGATCTATCATCCATAAGTTTCCGCGGCTTCTATATAAAGTGAAAAATCGAGATTTTTGTGATTCTTGTGTGTCAAGGCGGAAGCAGGGAGGTTTAAGGTTTAGGGTTGAGAAAGTCTCGTCTTGTAAAGAGAAAGACACGATCTGAAAATCACTAGTGGTCCAGTAGATGAATCCATTAACGTGAACATGAGAAGAGAGTTGTAGTAGATAAGGACATGGTCTATGAAGCCTTCTCCAACGGGACACTTTAAGGCGACCATCTTCCACAATATCTATATTTAATACCTCAAACTTGATATCAACTTTCTTCCAAGTCGTGATGAGGCCACTTGGCAACCTTCTTGTGCGGTTCTCTTCCAAGTCTTGAGGCCACTTGACGACTTTGTACTGTTTCGTGGCGTCTACAAATCCAAAGGAGACTAGACACTCGTAGTTAGATAAGTCGAAACACCATGGAGACAAAGTAGAGTCGGGTAATCACTTCTGTAAGATTATTAAGTGGGGTCACATATGTTAATATTAAATGTGTTAGGGTCATTAATTAATTAGCCTAATTCTATAGTGGTCATATTTATAATAAAGTAAAAGGCTATGGGCATAAGTGTTATGAAATATTAATATGTGGATACCTTTAGTAATTTCTAATTTGATGAAGGGCCGAATTAGAAATTAATACTCTATATAAATAGAGGGTTATGGTCCCCAAGCAACCCTAGCCGAAAATACAGAAACTCTCTGCATCCCATCACCAGAGAACTAAAGTCACATAGGGTTTGTTTGGAAGAGCCATTCCTGGAATTCAGAAAACAAGTCATGGATCCAAAAGGTACGTTTCCGCTCCTGTTCTTATTATTCAGAGATTGACATGAGTTTATGGTTTATGTGAAATCATAAAATATAGTTCTAACAATTGGTATCAGAGCATCATGTTCAGTTTCTGTTTAATAATCAGGTTTATGTCTTGATTTAGTATTCTGGAATCTGTGGATTAAATTTTGATTAGATCTAAAATATTTAAATGTTTAGATCTATTTCTAGAATCAATGGAATTAAGTTTTTGATTAGATCTGGATTATATGCATGTTTGAATCTGGATCTGGATCTAAAAATTGGCTCTTGACGGCTGATTTTTTGTGTTTATGAAAACCCTAAGTCAAAAGGTTGAAGACAAATTCGTATGGGCCTGTTTTGTGGTCTGGCCCAAATTAGTTTTCTGATTTAATTATTATTCTGGGCTTACAGATTTATTTTGGCCCATTTTCTTTAGTTTTAAATCAGTTGGGCCAGATTTCACACAAAACAGTAAATCAGGCCCAGTCCAGCTTTTAATCAGAAATTAAATCGTTGAAGCTGGGACTTGAACCCAGGTTGCGTGGTAAAAGCTTGTGCCGCTTCAACCATTCTACCACTTCGGAATTCTTGCATAAAGAGCCCTCAGACTTATTATTATATGTCTGCGCAAGAATAAAATTCAGTTTTAAATCAATAAATAAATTTGATTGTATAAGTTTAATATTTTTTTTTATGGATTAATTAAATCAAGATGTCACCAAAGTGATCTCTTTTGAGGATATTTTTCCATGAAAATATTAAATAAAATACGTATATAAATTTATGCGAATATTAAATCGGCCCAAAGGAAGATTTATATTTGACCGAATTTACATATGTATATGCGTGTATATCCATGCGAATATTAAATCGGCCCAAAGGAAGGTTTATATTTGGCCGGATTGCATACATACATGTGATGATAAACATGTGACGATTATTGGAAAAACCATGTGAATAATAAATCGACCCAAAGGAAGGTTTATTGTTTATTGTGCATTATTGTCAATGTTTGATCATTACAACAAGAGTACCGCTAGCAGTTAATATTACTGTCCAAAGACTTGATGTTGATAATGCACTTGGTATCTTGAGATGGGTTATACAATCGTTTGTTGTTTATTATTGATTTTTCATTTTAGTAGTGAGTTACTAATAAAGATTGTTCTCTTTGCAGCAAATTTTGCTACAGTATCTGCAAACTTAGGTTCAATTCCAACACTTTCTGGTTCCAACTACAAGGAATGGAAAAGTAAAGTTAAAATTGTCCTTGGGTGTATGGATCTTGACCTTGCGTTAAGGATGGAACAACCTGCTTCTCCTACAGATACCAGCACTGCTGAGTATAAGACGGTTTGTGAGAAGTGGGAACGTTCTAATCGTATTGGTTTAATGATCATTATGGACACCATTCCGGAAACCTTTAGAGGTAATGAGGGGACCAATGATCTCAAACAGTTCTTTGCTGAAATGGACTTGCGGTTTGCAAGTAGTGATAAAGCAGAAATAAGCACGCTTCTGTATCGCTTTAGTACCATGAGGTATCACGGCAAAGGAAACATAAGGGAGTACATTTTGGAAATGTCAAACATCGTTTCCAAACTTAAGACACTCAAGACTGAGCTTTCGGAAGATGTGCTCATATTTTTTGTCTTGAACTCTCTTCCTCCTCAATTCAATCAGTTGAAATCCAATTACAACACACAGAAGGAGAAATGGTCTCTTAATGAGCTTATTTCATATTGTGTGAATGAGGAGGAAAGGATGAAACAAGAAAGGTCTGAAAGTGCTCATATGGTAAACACCTCTAAGGGTCAGGGTAAAAGAAGGAAAATTGAGACCATTAAGAATGAGGCTGCTAAAGGTCCATCTCAAATGAAGCATGCTAAGGTTGAAGATACATGCTTCTTTTGTAAGAAAGCTGGACACATGAAGAAGGACTGCCAAAAGTACCATGCTTGGCGTGGGAAGAAAGGTATGTTTCTTGCTATGGTCTGTTCTGAGGTGAACTTAGTTGAAGTACCCAGAAACACTTGGTGGTTAGATTCAGCTGCAACAACTAACATTAGTGTTTCATTGCAGGGTTGCCTGAGCTACCGAAAACAAACTGAAGCTGAAAGAAGCATTCATGTGGCTAATGGTTTTATGGTGCATGTGGAGGCAATTGCGCATTTTAGACTGTTTTTTAGTACTGGTCATTTTCTGGATTTAAAAGACACTTTTGTTGTACCGTCAATTAGATGGAATTTGGTTTCTGTTCCTTATTTAGACGAATCTGGTTATTCTTGTCTAACTGGAAATGGAAAAGTTTCTTTGTCTTTAAATTCAGTTTTAATTGGAACTGGTAGACTTATGAAAAATCACAGTCTTTATCTGCTTGACACTCTACCTTCTCATAATGAAAGTTTAAGTGTTGAATCAAGGGGTACTAAACGAAAATTCGAAAATGCAAATTCAGGAAATCTATGGCACAAACGCTTAGGTCACATCTCTAAAAATAGAGTTGAGAGACTTGTGTCAGATGGTATATTGGATTCTGTTAACTTCACAAATTGTGATGTCTGTGTGGATTGCATTAAAGGGAAACAGACTAAACATAAGAAATTAGGTGCATATAGAGCTACGGAAGTTCTTGAGTTGATACATACAGATATTTGTGGACCTTTCCCTAAGGCATCTTGGAATGGTCAACAATACTTTATATCTTTCATAGACGACTACTCTCGATATGCATATTTATTTCTTATTCATGAAAAGTCAGAGTCTTTGGATGTGTTCAAAAAGTTTAAGGCTGAAGTTGAAAACCAACTTGAGCGAAGGATAAAGACTGTCAGATCTGATCGTGGTGGTGAATATTACGGTCGGTATGACGGTTCAGGTGAACAACGTCCAGGACCATTTGCCAGATACCTAGAAGAGTGTGGAATTGTCCCACAATACACTATGCCTGGGTCTCCCAGTATGAATGGTGTATCTGAAAGACGTAATCGCACTCTTAAGGACATGGTAAGGAGTATGATTTGTCATTCCACCTTACCAGAATCACTCTGGGGAGAGGCACTAAAGACTGCAGCTTACATTCTTAATAGAGTACCAACTAAAGCAACTGCAAAGACACCTTATGAGCTTTGGACTGGAAGAAAACCTAGTCTAAAGCATTTTCACATTTGGGGATGTCCAGCTGAGGCTAGGCCTTATAGGCCATTTGAGAAGAAATTGGACTCCAGAACTGTGAGCAGTTACTTTATTGGTTATTCTGAGCGATCTAGGGGCTATAAGTTTTATGATCCCAAACAGAAGAATATTTTTGAGACGGGAACAGCTACATTCTTTGAGGATGTTGAATTTGGGGGGAGAAATGAGGTTAGAAACATCATCTTTGAGGAAGAATCGGATTCAGGTTCTAACCCGGTTCATATAGTTGCTTTAGATAAAGTAAATCTGGAACCTCAAGTTGATACTGAAGTCCTTCCTCCAAATGAAGATGACAATGTTATTGAACATGAAGGTCAAATTCTAAATCCTCAAGAATTAGTGCAACAAGAACTAGTGCCTTTGCGGCGATCCACTAGAGAACGAAAAAGCGCTATTCCGGATGATTATATAGTGTTTCTTTTGGAACAAGAGGAAAATCAAACCCAGTTGGAAAATGATCCTATCAATTTCCGTGAGGCCATGGGTCGTTCCAATTCAGTTAAGTGGGTCAAAGCTAGTGAAGAAGAGTATCAGTCAATGCTAGACAATCAAGTTTGGGACGTTGTCCAATTACCAGAAGGAATGAAAGCCATTGGTTGCAAATGGATATTTAAGACCAAAATGGATTCAACTGGTAATGTGGAGAGGTATAAAGCTCGTCTAGTAGCTAAAGGCTATACTCAAAAGGAAGGGATTGACTATAAAGAAACCTTTTCTCCAGTTTCATCAAAGGATTCTTTTAGGACAATCATGGCCCTTGTTGCACAATATGACTTAGAACTTCATCAGATGGATGTCAAGACAGCGTTTCTCAATGGAAACATTGATGAGACGATTTATATGGAGCAACCAGAAAACTTTGTGATAGGTGATCCAAAGAAGATGGTATGCAAGTTAAAGAAATCCATCTATGGACTAAAACAAGCTTCTCGTCAATGGTACCACAAATTTCATGAAGTAATAATCTCTTTTGGTTTTGAGGTGAATTTGGTTGAAGATTGTGTATATCAAAAATTCAGTGGGAGCAAGTGTATTTTCCTTGTTTTATATGTCGATGACATACTTTTAGGCACTAACGATATGGCTATGCTGGTTGAAACCAAGGGATTTCTTAATAAGAATTTTGAGATGAAAGATCTTGGTGAGGCATCTTTTGTTTTAGGGATCGAGATTCATCGAGATCGTTCTCGAGGAATTCTCAGATTATCACAAAAGAGTTATATCGATAAAGTACTTAAAAGATTTGGAATGCATGATTGCAAACCAGGAGATACCCCAGTCGCTAAGGGAGACAAATTTTGTCTCAAACAATGCCCTAAAGGAAAGTTGGAAATCCAGGAGATGCAAAAGATTCCTTATGCATCGGCAGTATGGAGTCTAATGTATGCTCAAGTTTGTACGCGTCCAGATATAGCGTACATAGTTGGAGTTTTGGGCAGATACTTAAGCAATCCAGGTATGGACCATTGGAAAGCAGCCAAAAGGGTCATGAGGTACCTGCAAAGAACAAAGGACTACATGCTCACTTATCAGAGATCAGAGAATTTGGAGATCTTTGGATATTCTGATTCTGATTTTGCTGGATGCCAAGATAGTAAAAAGTCCACTTCAGGCTATGTTTTTCTGTTGGCTGGTGGAGCTGTTGCTTGGCGTAGTGCAAAGCAATCATTAGTAGCTTCCTCCACAATGGCAGCAGAATTTGTAGCAGTTTTTGAGGCATCTGACAGGGGACTTTGGCTGAGAAATTTTGTCACTGGGCTGCGAATTGTTGAGGGGATCGAAAGACCACTAAAGTTATACTGTGACAATAAATCAGCTGTTATGTACTCCAACAAGAATAGGAGTGCGACAAAGTCCAAGTTTATTGAAATCAAGTTCCTGGTTGTTCAGGAGAGAGTACAAAGTGGAGAGATTTCCATAGAACACTTAGGGACAAACTCCATGATAGCAGATCCTCTTACAAAAGGAGTTACACCGAAGGTCTTTCATGAGCATACTGCTCGAATGGGTGTTTTAGAGTTGGATGATCATTTGGTTTAGTGGGAGTTTTTCCATTCAGTTTTTTGGGTTTTATGTTTTAGTTGTGTTTATGCACATTTTTCTTATCTGATCAGAAATAAAGTTTAAGTTTAAGTATTCGGCTTACACTTTGTACAATAAAGTTAAAAGATCTCATTAAAGTAGGACCAGTTGAAAATCGACATGTGCTGACCATTTTTCATGTGATTTTCATGCTACATGTTTCATAATTGATCTATGTCATTTGGTTATATTGATTTCAGTGATCATGGAAGGTTTAGTTATGATTGATATGACAAAAGCTGCCATGATTCTATGTTGTTGTAACTGATGGACGAGATTGTTTTATGCTCCGAGAATTAATGACATATTTGAGCTCATAAGGACTATCACATTTTCAAGCACATATATGACCCAGTGGGAGATTGTAAGATTATTAAGTGGGGTCACATATGTTAATATTAAATGTGTTAGGGTCATTAATTAATTAGCCTAATTCTATAGTGATCATATTTATAATAAAGTAAAAGGCTATGGGCATAAGTGTTATGAAATATTAATATGTGGATACCTTTAGTAATTTCTAATTTGATGAAGGGCCGAATTAGAAATTAATACTCTATATAAATAGAGGGTTATGGTCCCCAAGTAACCCTAGCCGAAAATACAGAAACTCTCTGCATCCCATCACCAGAGAACTAAAGTCACATAGGGTTTGTTTGGAAGAGCCATTCCTGGAATTCAGAAAACAAGTCATGGATCCAAAAGGTACGTTTCCGCTCCTGTTCTTATTATTCAGAGATTGACATGAGTTTATGGTTTATGTGAAATCATAAAATATAGTTCTAACAACTTCAACTCTTTGTTCACGGGTCGCAAAGATGAATACCAGTTTCACTTGCAAAGCATACGAGCTGGTTGTGTGAGAACTCAACATTCTGATTCGACGGCCAAAAAAAGTCTAGCGTGCACTCGTGGACGAGGTGAGGTTATTGGTCTTGTTGGTCATAAAGAAAATGTATCTTATTTTACGAGACCCGCCCCGGTCAGGAAAATCCACAGAGAAATCAGATCCTGTTTTATATTTTTGCTCGAGTGCCTTTGATTGTAAAAAGGGAATCACGTGAACGGTTGTGGTGGAGACGTAGGAAACAAGGATCAGAGAAGAGAGACCTAAATTGCTTTGAGACTAATCGGAATCTAGCTAGGGATTTTCCTGGAACTCGGGACATGATCTCAGTAACAAGCTCACTGGGAACATAAATTAGAGAGACCATTGTGGTTTCTACAAGCTCTTCTTGGTTTGGTTTTGGTGCTTTATGCGTATATATTGTGTCCTTTGCTCTCTTTATATACACACTAGCTAATGGCTTGGAAGAAAATATCAAAATCCTAAACAGAATAGGAAAATTGTTTTCTCATATAATTATGGAGTAGAAGATATAAACTAAGAATCCAGCTTTTCTTTAACTTTAACAAAAAAAAAAACTATGTTTCTGTTGGGATATCAATCCAAGTCCCACATCGAAAATTTATACAAGAATGGTCTAATATATAAATAATGTCCAACTCCAATTAGTATGAGGCCTTTTGAGAAGGAGAGAGTGAGAATGTGGGCATTACATTACACAAAAGCAAACAAAAATTGCAAAACCTTTCACTTTCTTTTATTTTTGGTCGAGTGCAGGTACAAATTAATCTGATTCTTACCTTTGGATCGATCTGAGATGTCGTCTGACCGAGAATGATGTCAGAAGAAGTTAGAGTTCCTGATTCATCGTAATCGAGCTGCTCAAATTCTTCCATTATCCCAACAATATATTTCTGATCAATCTTCCCCATTTCTTTCAGTTTATATAATACAAACTCTGCAACACACAAAAGACAGAGATAAAAAGAAGAAGAAGAAGAAGAAAACAAAAGAGAGAATATGTCTGATGTCTCACCCGACGACTCCGTCTTCTTCAAGATCAGCTGCTTCGAGATCAATCTTTGTCATTCCCCGCGTTGAACCAGAGCTTTATATCAGTTCAATAACAAAATTCAGTTTCCTAAGAAAAATATTCAGTGTAAATCCATATTATATATACCAAGAACATGACCACTCGCCTGAGATTCGAGTTTAGATCCCTGAAAATTTGTATTTTACTTGGCTCGTCAATTTTGACATGATCTTCTTTTTCTTGAAGAACAAGTCCTTGTGTTTTGGTTCAAGTCTTGAGCCATGCATGGGATCTAACTTTTCCTTAGGTAACAATGCTTCATGAGCTGAATCGGCACTCGACATTCTATAAACAGAGCAGGCAACTATGAGATCTGCACATCAACAAATATCTTTGTCAGTTGTTGAAAACTCAAGACTCATACACAGAAATAGACATGGATTGTCACATTATGACCATTCCAACATCTTAAGTGGATACAAAACCTACTTCCACTACAAGAAAACATGTCTATTTCCGACCGAATTCCCGACGGACAACAATCTGTCGAAAATTACCGACCGAATTCCGACGGAAAAATTCCCGTCGCAATACGGTTGCAAGATCGGTTGGAAATCCGTGGGAAAACCAGTCGGTAGGAAATCCATCGGAAAACGGTCGGACATTCACGCGGTCGAAAATCGGTAGGAAAAAATTGGAGCCATTTTTAACTGTTTTAAATTTTGAATTTCCGACCGAATTTCGTTGGGAAATCCGTCGTAAATTTCCCAGAATGCTTTTTAAAACAGAGCACACCTTCATTCACAAAAATTGGAAGAACAAAACTTAAAAATGGCTCCTTCAAACAGAGATCAATATTTTCGAGCGTGGATGGATAGACCTTCTCATGATCCAAAGACGGGTTTACTTACGGATGAGTTTGTCGATGGAGTTCAACAATTTATGAATCTTGCATTAAACCAACCGCAAACCATAGAAGATCAAGGTAAAATGTCGTGCCCTTGTTCTCAATGTCGGAATTGTAAAAAGAAATTTGGGCGTTTTGTATTACAACACCTTTATAGAGACGAATTTATGCCGGGGTATAAGATATGATATTTGCATGGTGAAGATGGTTCAATGGGGAATTATGCTAGTACTAGTGCGGATAGGATAGAGGAACCAATACCGGAAGTAGATGAAAATGTAGGTATGGAAGAAATGGTTAACGAAGCCTATCGGGAGAATATACCATCGTTCTTTCAGGATGGATCCGAAGGACCAACTTTAGATGCCCAAAGGTACTTTGATATGGTAGATGCATCAACTGATCCATTATATGCTGGTTGCAAAGAGGGTCTTTCATCTTTATACTCTGCATACAGAATGATGAGTATAAAGACCGATTGGAATTTGTCAGAGGATTGTATAGATGCGATAGCTGATTATGTGAAAGATATTCTGTCCGAAGATAATCTTCACCCGGGTTCATACTACGAGATACAAAAATTTGTATCCGGGCTTGGTTTGTCGTATGAAATGATAGATGTGTGCATCAACAACTGTATGATATATTGGAGAGAGGATGGCGACCGCTTGAAATGTCGGTTTTGTCGCCAACCGCGGTTTCAAGACACAAGTGGTAGAGGTCGAGTACCGTTTAAGAGGATGTGGTATTTGCCGTTAGCCGAGCGGTTAAAGAGATTATATAAATCAGAGCGCACAACCGGTCCTATGAGATGGCATGCAGAGCATACCTTTAATGGAGAAATTGCGCATCTCTCAGACGCAGGTGCATGGAAACATTTCCAATCATTGTATCCTAGTTTTGCAGAAGAGCCACGAAATGTATACCTTGGGTTATCTACGGATGGTTTCAATCCTTTTGGGAAGCAAGGGAAAAAATATTCATTGTGGCCAGTCATTGTCACACCTTATAATTTGCCTCCAACTTTGTGCATGAAGTGAGAGTTTCTATTCCTCACTATCCTTGTTCCCGGTCCAGACCATCCGAAGCGTTCGCTTGATGTCTTCTTGCAACCATTGATTCATGAATTGCAAGAGTTATGGGACCATGGTGTTCGAACATATGATATTTCATGCCATCAGGACTTCACGATGAAAGCTGTGCTTATGTGGACCATAAGCGATTTCCCAGCATATGGAATGTTATCTGGATGGACAACTCACGGAAAGTTGTCATGCCCGTACTGTCAAGATAACACTAATGCATTCCAAGTAAAGCATGGCAAAAAGGCGTGTTGGTTTGATTGTCATAGATGTTTTTTACCAGCTGATCATCCGTACCGGCGGAGCACCACGTTGTTTACAAAGAAAAAAAAAGTGCTTCACGATCGTCCACCCCCCGAGTTAAATGGTGATCATATTATGACTCAGTTTCGTGATTTTGGTGTTATGACTACGGCTTACTGTGGTGGTAATGGGCATGATCATGTTGACGGTTATGGGCAACAACATAATTGGCATAAGAAGAGTATTTTTTTGGATTTACCATATTGGAAAGATCATCTCTTGCGGCACAATCTTGATGTCATGCACATTGAGAAGAACTTTTTCGATAACATCATCAATACAGTGCTCAATATGCAAGGGAAAACAAAAGATAATTTGAAGTCTAGATTGAATTTGCCGGGTATATGTTCTCGGAAGGAACTACATGTCATGGAAAATGGAAAAGGTTCTATCCCGGTCTTCAGGTTGGATGGCTTAGGAAAGAAAGAGTTCTTTGAGTGGATTACGCATCATGTTAAATTTCCTGATGGAGATGCGTCTAATCTTTGTAATTGTGTTGATATGGGGGAAGGAAAGTTTTTTGGACTGAAGAGTCATGACTGTCATGTTATCATGCAACGCCTCCTTCCATTTGCCTTTGAAGACCTCCTACCAAAAAACGTCCATCGAGCAATTGTAGATAAGTTTTGGGTATTTAAATCAATTTACATTATCACATATATATATATATATATATATATCTACTGTATATCAAAAAATTATATTTGATCTATGCAGCGATAGGTGTTTTTTTCCGAGATTTATGCACGAGATCCGTTACAGTGGGCATGATACGCAATTTGGAGGAGAAGATACCAATGATCCTCTGCAATCTAGAGAAGATATTTCCGCCGTCTTTCTTTGATGTTATGGAACATCTTCCGGTTCATCTTCCTCGAGAAGTAGCTCTTGGTGGCCCTGTTCAATATCGGTGGATGTATCCGTTCGAGCGTTATATGTTCCATCTGAAGAAAAAAATCAAAAATTTAAGCAGAGTAGAGGGTTTAATTGTTGCTCAAAGCATCAATCAGGAAACATCTAACTTTGCGGTAAACTACTTCCCTTCAAAAGTCCAAACAAAGAGTCGAAAACCAGGGTGTTACGATGACAGAGGAGAAAAACCCATTTATCCAGCTTATGTCCCACATATGTTTGCACAAGTCGGCCGACTAAGTGGGAAAGCAAAAAATCAAGGAGGCTTTCATCCGAGGAGCAAAAACACTTGCATATGTACATTCTCACAAATTGCGAAGAAGTCATGCCATACGAGAGGTATTTTTAATAACAAAATAAATAATTCACAACTTTCTTTTTATGATAATAAAAAAATAATGATGATATGCTTTTTTTCAGCATTTACATGGACCAATTACGCCAGGAAAATCCACTTTACACAGAAGATGAATTGAATGTGCTAAAAAGTTTTGAATTTGACCGGTGGTTACCATTCTACGTAAGTGAAAAAATTGATGACGACTAATTTATGTAAAATATTTAAATGCCCGTGTACTAATGGAAAATTGTTGTCTCGTGTAGATCTCGGATTGGAAATCAAATGGCCATCAATTTCCAACGTAGTTAGAGGAGCTATCGAACTGCCTAACATCGGTTGCTATGTCATATCCGATGTATTGCACCCGCGGAGACGCTTTTAAGATCCATAGGGAAATGAACCCAAGGTCCACTTCTAATTCTGGAATTTCTTCACATTCCGGTGATCTTGTATACTATGGTGTCTTGCGTGAAATATTGGAGGTTCATTATCCCGGCTTACTCGATTTGAGGTGCGTTGTCTTCTACTGTGATTGGTATGATCCTTTTACCGGTGTTCGACAAGACGAGTTTGGTGTTACATCTGTACATTCGAGGAAGAGACTTCAAAAATACGATCCATTCATGCTTGCTTCACAAGCAAACTAAGTTTCATATATTCCATACCCTCGAGTACGAAACAAACAAGATTCATGGATTACAGTGACATCAATTAACCCAAGAGCAAGGGTAGATGGGGTAGCAGATACCGAACCTTTGCAACAGAGCACCGCCGGATATATTGGCTCGATTGATCATTCGCTTGAGGTTGACCTTGTCGTCGATTTCACAACGGACGCAGATGATGCTATATTTGAGGATTCAGAGGAAGAGATTGGGGAGTTTGACGAAGAGTCGGACTCAGCACCTTCAGATTATTTATCGGATTCAGATGGACTATAACTATATTTGTGTTTTAAAAAAAAAAAATTGTGTTTGTAATATATTTTAATTTAAAATTTCTAAGGTGAATTTTAAGTTTTTTAAATAAAATATTTAATTTTGTGGATTTTAATTTTCAATGTGTGGAATAAAATTTGCTTGAAAAAATTGTGTAAAAAATGTGGATTTTAATTTTTGAAAACATTTATTTTCTCCCGAATTTCCAACGGATTTCCGACGGTAATATTTCCGACCGAAATATCCGTCGGAAAAG
Source organism: Arabis hirsuta (assembly GCA_964056655.1). Taxonomy (NCBI): domain Eukaryota; kingdom Viridiplantae; phylum Streptophyta; class Magnoliopsida; order Brassicales; family Brassicaceae; genus Arabis; species Arabis hirsuta. The sequence goes on from OZ053304.1 coordinate 32,733,371, forward strand.
TTATAAGATCGATCGGTCGATCTCCACCGGGATCGATCGATCCCCATAAACAAAAACCAACGTAAACAATTAGATCGATCCACAAAAGAGGGACCGATCAATCTGCTGATCATTGATCGATCTTAAAATTCCGACCGCTCTATCCGTCGGAAATTTATACGATTTCCGACGGAATTCCGACGGAAACATTAAATCCGTCGGAAATCCGTCGGAAAAAGTAAATAAATATCTCATATCCCTTTTCTTTCCTCTTTCTCTCCGCCGCTCGAGTTTTGCTTCCTTCTCCCAATCCGGTCGCCGCATCTCCTCCACCGCCGGTCCTTCTCTCTCCTCCATCGCCGTCTCTTCTTCCTCCTCCACCCACCGCCGGCCCCTTTTTTCTCCTCTCCACCGCGACGTTGGTTCTCCTCCACCGCCCATTCAGCTTTTCCGACCATCTCCACCGTCGGTCTTCACCTCTACAACAAAACATGTATGTGTTTGCAATGATTTTTGTTAGATTTTGGTAGATTTTATGAAATTGTGAATTTTTGGAAAATTTAACAAGTTGATGAATGAGAAAATTGAACAAGTGAATTTTTGTTAGATTTTGGTAGATTAGGAGCAATAGATTTTGGTAAATTGAACAAATGAGGAAATCTTTGTCTTTTTGGAGCATGCTTGTAAATTATGAAATTGTGAATTGTGTGTAAATTGTTTGTAAATTGAAGAATTTGACGGTTCTCGATTAGATTTCATAATGTTCGTGGGTTTTGCAACGAGTGATGAGTATGAAATTTGTAGAGTTTATGAAAGTTGGTAAAGTTTGATTCATTAACCCGCTTGGCCATTTTGTAAACCTCTCGGCCATTGCAAAATGTTTGGAGTGAAGTTTTTTTGGGTCAATTTGTAGGTCGATGAGAGATTTCCGTAGAATTGTTAACCTCCCGAATCGTGCGATGAGCGACAACACAAACCCCACAGCCCTAAACCCCCCGAGCCCATCTCATATTCCGGACAGTCAAAGCTCCAACCAACAACAACTTACGATCGAAGAGTTGTTGACTCAACCGGGCCGAGAGAAGATTCCAAAGCTCGACCCAATGTGTCGAGGCGACTCGACTTGGTAAATTATTAAAATTTTGTAGGGAATTATAAAATTAATACTAACTTTGATTTTTTTACTAACACATTGTTTTCATGTTTCTAGGTTCGGTAAGAAAAATAAGATCTCAAAATCATTTTTGAAGATGATACTTTCACTCCTCAAACATCCTTATAAGACGTGGAACGCAATGCCTCAAAGTGAGAAAGAGTTGTGGTTCCGAACTTTTACGGTATGTCTTTAATTAACAAAAAAATTTGTCTTGAAAAGAATTTTATAGTTACTAATAATTTTTGTTATTAATAATGTAGCAAGATTATGATTGGCATCCTAATGTGACGGGACAGGTTAGGGATGCGTTCTACAAGATGGCCCAGGATAGTTACTCGGGACACATGAACGAGTGGAAGGAAAAATGGGAGAACGGGGATGAGAAACCGCGTAACTTGCACGAGGATGTTTGGTTGGTATTGCAGCCGTATTGGGCTGATCCGGCAACGAAAAAGTTTGCAAAGATTAACTCGGAGAACCGTAAGAAGAATCCTCGAGGTACTCACAACTCTGGGGCTACGAGTTTCTTAGCGCGGGAGGACGAGATGGTAAGTGTATTTGAAATTTCTATAAATAGTTTTTGTTATCTTTCACATTAACAATATTTATGAAAATGTTTGTAGATTCAAAAATCTGGCGGTGTGGCTCCGGATTTAGTTGCTTTGATGAAACGGACACACACGAACAAAAAAACCGGGAAGATCGATTATCCGAACATTGCTGAAATCGTCGAGAAGGTGGAGAAGAGAAAGGAAGAGCGGCTTACGCAAATGACTCTCTCTCAAGGTTTGGATGGTTCTTCTTCTTCGAACCAGTGTGAGTTGTCCCGAGAGGAAGTCAACGATATGGTCCTCCAGGTATTGTTACGTTTTAATTATATGTCGACTTTGTTTTTTTTTTCTTAATTTTCCATATTGACGCATCTCATTTTCCGTAGGAAACCCCATTGCGCAAGGGTCGTCGTCCTGGATTAGGCAATGTAGCTTCTAGGTTCGGGCCTTGTTCTTCTTCCGCGACCAATCCCGTACTCTATGACGAAGTAGCCGGTCTCAAAGAAGCACTTGAGAAGAAAGACGAAGAAGTTGAAGAATTGAAACTTGAGAACGCCGCAACAAAAGAGAGCCTTGAAGCATTGAAGGCTTTCATGAGGAGCAAATTCCCGGATTGTCAGTTTTAGATGTTTACGACGGTTTTAGTTTTTTATTTTAATTTACATTTTATTATGTTTAAAATACTTCTAAATACTTTTAAATACTTTAAATTACATTTTCAATTTATTTTTATCTTTTTTATAAATTATTTCGTAATTTAAATAATTAATAGATTAAATAATAAATAATTTAATTTTTTTTTAAAAAAAAGCAAATCCGTAGGAAAACGGTCGGAAATTTCCGACGGTCTTGACGGTCGAAAAATTCCGACGGACACGACGGTCGGAAATTTCCGACGGTACCGCTGTCCGTCGTAAACAGTCTTGTTTTCTTGTAGTGTTCCAGAATCGACATCAACATATAGAGTGGTCAAATCTGACCAAAGATCGATAATTTCCAACGAAAATTTTGAAACAGAATCTGAGTTACTGCTATAGATTAAGACCATCAACGATGAAAGATAAGATTTCACGAAAATATTCAGAATCAAGATTGATTAGAAGCGGTCTGCTTTGATCTCGCAATTGGTCTTCATGGACTTTCTCACAGTTGCCCATTTCTCATCGGTCTCTTATAGTTTTTTCTGTTCTATTTTTAAAAGCAATTTACTTAAAGAACCTTAAAATTTTCATTTATGACAGAAAAAATGTCAATCTTTTATAATTACTAAAAATACCACAAACATATTATTATTATTTTTGTTTGATAAACAACATGAACATATGATTAACTTTTTCTTTTGTATGATTAACAAGATCAATCTAGTAGAAGTTTGTTCTACATAAGCACAATAAAAAGCGATTAACGAAAAAGAAACAAACAATTAAGCGTGTAAATTATAATGATCAGGAGATATGATGTCTTTGACGTAGCCACCAAGCCATGGATCCATTGTCTCTGACCTAATCTCCCATATCGGATCAAACACTTCCCATGTCATACTCTTGAGATCTTCCACCGTAACACCTAACTCCTCAAGAGTCACATGTTCATTGCCCTTATTACTATTACTACTACTAGTACTCTCACCAACAATCTCGCCCTCGCTCAAATCAATGAAATTTTCATGATGATCACTTGATGATAATGATGAGCTCTTATCATCCTTCTTCTCGTGAAGATCAGTAAAAGAAAAGCATGATTCTATTCTTGATACAGCATCATTCTTGTCCTTAGCCTTCGATGACCCCTTGACCACGCAACTTAGTTCGTCGATGGCTTCAACGTAGTTCCACCAAGACCCTAATCTCGGCTTCTTCTTCTTCGGCTCTAGGGTAAATTCCTCGTCGTCGATGATGATTACATCAGTAGAAGAAGATGGTGATCCCATGGATTTGAATGTCGGGGAAACGATGAAGCAGAGCTCGTCGTTGGTCTGACTCGAACGTCGCTTGGTGGGACTAATCTGCGACTCATGAGTAATCTCTTGTTTCTCTGTAGCCATATTTCGTTTCGTACCAATTAATTGATCAAAAGAAGAAATTATTTAAGAAGAGACTTTGAGAAACTTATGAAGCTAAGCTCTTAATTTGGCTTTTGCTGGTTTAATTGTATGTGCTCTTTAGTTTATATAAAGACTAGAGCTTCGGAGTGATCCATCTCGGAAAAGGAAAACGAAAATTAGACAAACAAAAAAATGGAAATTTTTTTTTTTGTTCTCATATAAGGAAAAAAGGAAACTTCTTTGAAATAGATAATTACCTATATACTTTGTATAACAATTATCGAGACAAAACTATAACCTATACAAGTTATTGAATATATAGCAGAATCCATAGTTAACACTAAAAATCAGTAACTCCTACAAGGGATAGGTAAATCCTAATTTTGATTTAAAGTTTTTTTGTATCATAAATTATAATTTATAACTACTATTAACCCTAAATAAGGAAAACTGATTACATTTGTTTTGAAAGATATTAATGCCTTTTTAATCTGACTTGTGTGATCTAAAACAATGTTACTTTAGATTATTCCCTTAGGGAAAATTGCTAAGAGTTAACCAATGAGGCCATTGTATAAATCTTAAAAACTAGATTGAAAATTTTACAGAATTACAGTAACAAGAACAGCTACCACGTGCGAAATGTGCGAGGTTTGGATTGAGCTCTGTTGATATCTGATCTTGGTTTAGCTCTTTGAATATCTGATTTTGTTTTAGCTTCCTCCACGAAGATAACTCTTCCATCCAAAAACTGTACAAACCAAAGTTAGAGTATAAAAGGATGAGAATTATTTTTATTTGCGATTAACCCTTTCTAGTTCTCAGTCGATTTAAGAACGAATACAAGCGTGTGATGTTGAGCTGAGTACCTTTCCGTGCATCCCTTCGATAGCTTTCTTTGACTCCTCCTCTGTTTCATACCGCAAGAAAGCAAAACCTCTTGGTCTGTTAGCTACTTTATCCATCACCAAGTTAACTACACCGAGAAAATCGAAGACATGAAATTACATTTAGATTTTTCTAAGAGATTTTATCAGATAATAATCTTACTGGGTCATTAAACAAGACACCTAGTTAGATAGATTTGACAGACTTGAACAACGGAGAGCTTATGGGTTACCGAGTACAAGCTTTCCAAACTGTTCAAAAGCATTCTGTAAGCTCTCTTCAGTTGTGCGAAACGAAAGCCCTGTGCATAAAACCATCAAACCCTTAATCCAGTTCAAGTCTCATATAGTGAAAGGAGAGACGAACGAGGCACCAAAAGGCTCTAATTCATCACTACTCAACTTACACCGATCCTTTACATAGAGGATACGTGCTGCCACAAACGAATAAAACAACCACACTTAGGAGAAGAAAGATATCTATCTCCCCATTTCACACTCATTAAACACCAACCAAAACTCATTCCCTACCTTGACAACAAAATCGGACAATGTCGCCGTTACAGCCATTAAATCGGTGTACAAATAACCCAATAATCTCCGATTCAGGCTCTTCCTGTAAGTAACCAAACAGAGACACTCCCTCACCGAGACAATCTCTCGAGAAACCACTGGTCAGGGTATTCCACAACGCATTCAAAATGCTATACAATCCCAAACAAATTTATGATTCCATTCTCTCAACATATGCATTACATCTTTCACCCATTTAAAGCAACACAAGGTTTAACATCAATCTAACATTTTTAACTTTACACAAGTATCATTCACGAATTGGGATAAGCAAAAACTGGAAGAACGAAGAAGACAGAGAGAAAAAAAGGAAGGGAATTTACCACTGACATAGAGTTTCGTCTTTGGCCCAGAGAGAGAAGACGGTGGAGATGAAGAAGAAGAAGAATCCGATGAGATACATCCAGAAACTAAAAACCCACCAGTCTCACGGCGTCGGCGAGCCAAAATCACGCCGTTTCCGACATCGATTCGTCCGTGCCACAACCGGAAACAAGCAGACGAAGAGACGCTGTATACGGCGGAGAAGTTAGGTCTAAAGAGTCGATCTCCAGCACACGACGGAGCAACAACTATCCCTAAGCTAATCGCCATTGTTTACTTCTTCTTCTTCCCCTTGAAACTTCCGGACCCTATCGCAAACTCTAACCTTGATTTGTTGAGGGTAAAATCGGTACTTTCATTTTTATTTTGTTTTTCTCTAACTATCCATCATTGTCTAATCTTGCAGGGATTTCAAGATAACAACAACGAACTTAAAAACCTTAAAAAATTGATCCATTTTATATGCACAAATTTAACGAAGCCAAACATTCAAATACATTAGTGATTTTTGAATGAGTCTACCTACTAATTGTTAACAAATGAATGAATCAATGAAATACAAAGAATGAATAAAATCACAAAGACTAAAACTTTCCACATTTTCCCTAAAAGCCAAAGATTTAAGCTTTAGAACAATCGAAAGTCTTTTTACTTTTACTAAGAATCAGCTTCCAATCAAAGGAGCTAAAATCTAAATTTAACAATCTGTTTGAATTCCTTCATTGTCCTTGGCATTTCCTGTTAATGAAAGCTTCCAAAGCTTCTCTCATCCACCAATTCTGACATAACTCGATTGCTTCAGACAAACTAACCCATTTACGTTGTCTGATTTCGGATTCAGGCCATTGCTCAAACTGTTGGCTAACAAGCAAAGGAAACATGTAACCGTCGTGGATCATGTTGTGTCTTTTGCTTTTGTATTGCCATTTCCCAAGTGTCTCTTCGAGTGTTCCTGTTACACCAGCTTCTTCTATTGTCTCTCTTAAAGCTGCTTCTTCCATTGATTCATCAATCTCCCAACCTCCTTTTGGTAATAACATTCCTTTCCCTTTCTTCTGTGCACTTATTAAAAGTACTTCAATCTCTCCACCTCCATGTTTATTGTATCTGTAAGGTATACATCTGCAGAAAATTCTTGAAATCAGAACATACCCAAAATCGTAAACCCTAGAATTCGAAATTCTTCCCACAAAATTAAAAATTGGGGTTTTCTGAAATTGGAACGTACCCGACGACTTGACGATGACCGGAGCTGTTGTAAAGCTGTAAATCGCGTCCGGTACGAGAGACCAAAGAGACAACTTTCTCAATCGGTGTCGGTACGATCTTGTTCGACGGGATGTTTTCAAATGTCGGAGATAAGTGGGAAGAGACATTTGAGTAATTTGAGATGAACAGAGAAACATAGAATCCAGTCATGTCTTTTTCTTTGTTATCTTCTTCTTCGCTTCTCTTCTCTTCTCCGCCGAAATTTCAGATTTGATGAAGTTTGAGAGAGAGGAAGAAGAAGAGAGAGAATTGGAAGGTGAAGAAAAAGATTTGATTTTTGTGATGAGGATTGGGTTTTTAGGGAAGTCTTTATATGCAAAAATCCCACGCGCTTCAAGTGGATTGTTTTTTTTTTGTGTGGGTCAACGATTAGGTTCGTGGATTTAAAATTAGTTCGGTTAAGGAATTGAGATTCCGGTCTTGTTTCGGTTATTGAATTGACTATTTTCGGTTTTCTTTTTTCTGGTTGATTCATTAAACCACTTATTACAACTTCTTTCTTCCTGTTATGTCTTTTGCTATTATTATTTTTGAGATTAGTCCACGTGACAAGTCTTCTAAAATATTAAACAAAAATCAGATTAGGACGAGGTTAATTATAGTAATCTCACTTCAGCTTCTAGATCAGTACATAACCAAATAAAAATCAAACTTTAATGGTCAACGAACCGAATGTCCAAGTTCCAAAGAACGCGGGATAAGAAGAAGAGAGTGGAGTACACGCGCTTCAAAGGCGCGTGGATAAGCGAGCGAGTGGGTGGGTAACTCGTTTTCTGTTTTTATTACACACAACATGAACACGTGCTAACGCAAACACGGTATTTACGGAATATGTTGTATTGACTATTTTTTTCTTTTTAGAAATCTGTTATTCGGACATGTATTTTTTGCTTTTACGTATTCGAAAGAGAATATTCCTCCTTATTAGCTACAGGAACCAATTGTTGAGACAAAACATATTATGATTTAGAATTAGACTGATATATAATCAGTTACGTTTTTTTTTAACGGAAAATTAGAAATAAAAAATAGTTTTTTTGGAGTTTGTTTATCTATACCTTTATTATTTAAATTTGATGATATATACTTTAATTTAGTTAAAATCCTATTATGCCCTTAATCATAACTATTATATTTAATCATATTTTAGAGAGTAAATAATAATAATATTTATTGGTTGAGTTGGTTGATGAGTTATAAATTTTTAAGTGATGTCTCAAGTTCGAACATTACTTCTCTCTTTTGTTTTAATACTTTTTATTTAATCAATAATAATATTTTTTTAATACAAAAATAACCAAATAGCAACATTATAAATAATAAAATCTAGTTTGTTACCGAATCGTTAAGAAACCAACACAAATTGTTTTTCAATTTGGATTTATTCCTGAATCGTCAAAAAACCAATACAAATTGGTGTTCTGATTGTTTAACATGTTTTTGTTAATAAATTACAGAATTTGAATGCAATTACTCATGCTTTTAATTTGAAACTGTGATAAAAATCTTAATAATTCAGTCATATTTTTGAAGTTTCACGAAAAATTTCTTTTAAAATATTTTCTAATTATTTATGAAGGCCCTTATGAACCATTAAATTCTTTTAAGAAATAGTTAATTGCATTTACTCTACGTTTATTTACAAGTTTGCTTTTATACTGCAAATCTTTAATCACTTATACTTGTTATATGTACACTATGCATTAGTTACATACATCTGATCATGTTCAAGTTCTAAACACATGAAAATAAAGAAAATTCATCAAAAAACGTTAGGTTATATAGAAGGAAAATGGACAATTTACTGAATTCTAAAAATACAGAATATGTATTCTAAATTCTTTAGAATGTAATCTTACAATATATTTGATTTATTAACTGTTAGATTCATTTCAAGATTTGGAATATTTAGTTTCTTTAATTTTTGGGATTCTACGTATAGAAAATACGTATTCTAAATTTTGAAGAACATATAGCAAATAGAAGAATACGTATTCTAAATTTTGAAGAACTTAGAGCAAATAGAAGAATATGTATTCTAAATTTTGAAGAACATAGAGCAAAGTCTAGCTGACGTATTCTGAAATTGTTTTCCAAAGTTTGTAGAACGTTAGTGTATTCTAAACTTTTTAGAACATGTACAATGTTCATATTACGTAATCTGAATATTTTAGAACATGTATAAATTTCAGAAAATATCTTCTAAACAAACTAGAACGAATTTATAAGTGTAAAATTTAACCTCTAGGTTATCAAACAACAATTGCTCTTTTGATAAAAAAATTTATTCAATTGTTTCTCACATATTTAACCAAAAAAATTTGGAAAAAATTAATTATTTATACAAAAAGGGTAATTTAGACGTAAATAAGATATTTCAAATAAAGGTATAGATGGACAAATCCTATAGAAGATGTCTTTTATTTTCAATTTTCCCTTTTTTTAAATCGTAACATTTTGTTTTGTAATTTTTCACATATAACCTATATTATTATGAAGACGGTCAAAAAGAAAATCATTGATATTTATTTATTTTAATCGTATAGATTTATGAATTATTATAAAATATGAGAATAATAATGGAAAATTTTAGTTTTGACATGCGAAACTACTCTGGACAATTCTTCTTACACTATTCTGAAAATTTTCTTTAAATTTTGTCTCCGTTATAATTTGTATTATTCGGAACTCGAATTCCATATCTATAGATATAGAAACATTAATAAATCCTCTGTCAAACCACTAAGAGACTTCCACAATCAATGATGTTTAAGTTTAGTGTTTTTTATATTCAATTGTTTTGTTTAAGTGGAAGACAGTTAGTATAGTACTCCATTCAGCATATGGTAAAATCCCTTTTTTTTTTTAAAGTGATGTAACATTTTGTTTGATACATAATTTCACACACATATTCTTAAACTTAAACTCGGTTTTTATGATACGATAACGATCTAGTACAAACTATTAGACTGTACGTTCTCGTTTACAGGTGATGCTAAATAGCCCAAAAAAAAAGAGAAAATCAAAACATAAAAACAGAAACAAAGCTAAATCCCAAAAAACTTATAGCTAGGGCTGCACTTCTCGTGATGCTGCTCGCGGAAGAGCTCCCTGATTCAATTAGAGGGTCACATCAGTTACTTCATATAACAAATTCGAATTGATTACCATTAAAGTATTAAAATAATTACATAACGTAAAATATTCAATAAAAATCCAAAATTTAAAGGTTAATATCAGAAAAGTAAAATATTCATACCGCTTGTCGTAGGTCCTGGCGATGCAGCTGATTCAGAAACTTCATTGAAAAAATCAAAACAAATACATATATCAGAACGGTGTCATTTGCTTAAGCAATATGTTTAATTGTCGTATATAATCTATACAATAATTACACATAGTATAAAGCTAGACAACATAAAAAAAAAAACTCACGAGAAGTCTTAGTGCAGACTGAGATATCATGATTAGCTCCACATGACGTAAGAAGATTAATAGCGTTCTCTTTGGTGAGGCTTATGAAACTAAGCATGCCAGGGTGATTAAAGGCTGTGCATAGACATGACACGTCTTTCTCGGCGATCTCTTTCATCGGTGAGCAACACCACGGAGGAGGAACCTCTGAATGAATGTACGGTTGACACGGCAACAATCTTACTATACACCGCATTGCTCCTCCGATTTGTGCCATGGCTTGAACGGAGTAGAAAATGGTGATGATGGTGACTACACCGAGAATTTTAGTAATATTCATTTTGATTGTCATGCAGATTTTTTCTTTTTCTTGTGTAGTTGGTTTTGATGAATATATATAGAGAGAAAATTTGGGGAGTTATTTTTATTTTTTTCATGGTCAAACTCTAGAGGTGAGTTTTGATTCTGAATTTAGTAGATTTTTTAATACACGTGATTTGTCATGATAATACTACTGAATACGTATATAGGACTAAAGACTATACAAAACTAAAATTCTAAAATCTGGATTCATGAATTGACTGGGCATTAATTACTCGGTCTAATGCATGTATGTAGCAATGAAACTATTTCCTTATGTTTCTAGTCTCCGTTGAATAAGAAAACAAAACTGTAAAGGAATCGATGTTATGAATTTTACATAGTAAAAACGTTATAACTATATTTGTTTGTGATAGTATCGTTGACTTGTCATTATCCGGGTTTAATCATTTTCGATAAGTATCGAGTTAGATGTCACATGGTAACGGAGGAGTCAAGTGAAGACAAATATTGTTGGGAAAGTTGCCCAATACTCTTTTGTGAGAATAAGATGGGAATTCGACAACTAGGATTTAAGACAAACTATCTTATTATTAGAAAGGATTTGATACAAGGAGAGTTTACAAGTGAACACTCTTTTGTGGTGTCTTCTTTCTTGCTTATTAATCTTCCAAATGCTACCAAGCACCCATATTTATAGTAGTGGTGCTTTAGGTCCTAGGTTATTCTAGAATTCTCTATACATCTCTACTTATCTGGATAAGCCTAGAAAGATCTCTAATTCTCCACAATATTCTCCATAGTTCTAGAATGTTCTTTATCATTCTAAAATCTTCTCCATAATTCTAGAGCTTTCTTTATCATTCTAGAATCTTCACCATAATTCTAGAGCTTTCTTCATTATTCTCATGATTTGTATGGGCTAATGGAGGGAACATCCAACAAATCTCCCCCTTCCCGACTTAGCCCGAAGTTGTCTCGATCCCGATGCCTTGACAACAATCTTCAAACTTTTTGATTGGTAGCACCTTGGTCAAAATGTCTGCCCAGTTTTTGTCTGTGTGTACCTTGTCGAGATGTAGGAGTTTCTCTTCCAGAACTTCTCGAATCCAGTGATAACGTATATCGATGTGCTTTGAGCGGGAGTGCAAAATTGAATTCTTTGCTAAGTGAATAGCACTCTGGTTATCACATAGCATGATATACTTATCTTGCTTTACTCCAAGCTCAAGCAAGAAGTTCTTCATCCATAACATCTCCTTGCAAGCTTCAGTGGCTGCGATATACTCTGCTTCAGTAGTGGACAAGGCAACACACTTCTGTAGCTTTGACTGCCAGGAAACAGCTCCCCCTGTAAAGGTAATAACATATCCTGATGTTGATTTCCTGGAATCTTTGTCACCAGCCCAGTCTGCATCAGTGTAGCCCTTTAACTCAAGCTTCTCATTACCGAAGCACAAACATCTTTTAGTTGTGCCTCGTAGATAACGGAGTATCCACTTAACTCCCTTCCAATGCTCTTTTCCTGGATTGGCTAGGTAGCGACTCACAACTCCAACTGCATAAGCAATATCAGGTCTTGTACACACCATGGCGTACATAAGGCTCCCAACTGCTGATGCATATGGGGTCTTCCTCATTTCTTCCATTTCTTTCTCACTTGTTGGACTTTGCTTCGTATTTAGCTTGAAATGGCCAGCAAGTGGAGTGCTCACAGGCTTCGCCTTGTGCATGTTGAATCTCTCCAATACCTTTTCAATATATCGTTCTTGGGATAACCATAATAGCTTCTTCGATCTATCACGAGTAATCTTCATCCCAAGAATCTGTCTTGCTGGCCCCAAGTCTTTCATTGCAAAACACGTGCTCAAATCTTTCTTTAGAGCAGCTATCTTGATGTGGTCATGACCCACAATCAACATATCATCAACATAAAGCAGGAGTACAAGAAAGTCGCCATCAGCGTACCTCTTCATGAAGACACAATGGTCATTCTTGATTTTCTTGAAGTTATGATCCATCATAAAGGAGTCAAACTTCTTGTACCATTGTCTTGGAGCTTGTTTGAGGCCATAAAGACTTTTCTTTAGTCGAAACACCATATTTTCTTTGCTTGGGACCTTAAATCCTTCAGGTTGATCCATGTAGATTTCCTCCTCGAGGTCACCATGAAGGAATGCTGTCTTGACATCAAGTTGTTCAATCTCCAGGTCTAGAACCGCTGCTAGACCAAGAACAACTCGGATAGACGACATTTTTACCACTGGAGAAAATATATCTTCAAAGTCTATGCCTTTCTTCTGGTTGAATCCTTTCACGACCAACCGAGCTTTGTATCTAGGCTTTGAGCTTCCATCTTCGAACTTTATCCGGTACACCCATTTGTTTTTAAGAGCTCTTTTTCCTTTTGGTAATTTTACCAACTCGTATGTGTGATTCTCTTGCAAGGATTCCATTTCATCTTGCATGGCTTTTCCCCACTCATCCTTATGAGTGTCGACTATAGCTTCTTCATAACTTTGAGGCTCCCCCTCATCCGTAAGGGTCACATACTCATCAAGAGTATATCGTGTTGAAGGTATTCTACCTCTGGTTGATCGTCTTGGTTCAATCTCCTGTTCTATGTTTTCGTCACCATTTTCATCTGAAGTAGTAGTACCTTCTTCATGCTCAACATCAGCGTCTTCGATCGCTTCTCCAGTGTCAGCATGTGATTTTTCAGGATCTATGTCTCTTCTAACCCTTAGCTTTGGTTTCTCCGATCTTTTAATGTCTTCGATAGTCTGATCCTCGAAGAACACAACATCTCTGCTTCTGATGACCTTTCTATTTATCGGATCCCAAAGCCGATAGCCAAACTCATCTTTTGGTGAGCCAAGGTAGATGCACTCCTTAGTTTTGGAGTCTAGCTTCGCTCGTTCATCCTTAGGAATATGAACAAACGCCCTACATCCAAAAACCTTCAAATGGTTGTAAGAAGCCTTCTTTCCTGACCAAACTTCCTCTGGGACATCACCATTCAGTGGAACTGATGGTGTAAGGTTGATAATGTCAACCACGGTCATTATTGCTTCTCCCCAGAAGGACTTAGGTAGTTTTGCATGAGAGAGCATACATCGAACTCTTTCTCCGATGGTTCGGTTCATTCTCTCAGCAATTCCATTTAATTGTGGTGTCTTAGGTGGAGTCTTCTCCATCCTGATTCCATGAGTTTTGCAGAATGCTTCGAAGGGACCTCGGTACTCACCACCATTATCTGATCGAACACACTTGAGTTTTTGCCCCGTGTCTCGTTCTACTCGAGCTACAAACTCCTTGAAAGCATCAAGAACTTGATCTTTTGATTTTAACAGGTGTACCCATACTTTCCTTGAGTGGTCGTCGATAAAGGTGACAAAATATGATGCACCACCCATGGATTTCTCAGACATTGAACATACATCAGTATGTACGAGGTCAAGGATATGTTTCCTTCTCATCGGTGCAGTGGATCTTTGGAAAGCGACTCTATGTTGTTTTCCAGCTAAGCAATCAGAACATGGTTCGAGAGAAACACCTCTCATATCAGGAAGGGATTTCTTTCGAGCAAGGATATTTAGACCCTTCTCGCTTATATGGCCGAGCCTCCGATGCCATAACTCCATGTCAGTATTCGCGACGTTTACCTCCTCCTTGCAAAGCTTAGCTTGTGTCACGTATAGAGATCCTTCTTTCTTTCCTCGAGCGATGACCAAATTTCCTTTGGTTAGCTTCCACTTGCCTTCACCAAAGTGATTTCCTAAACCAACATCATCGAGCTTTCCAGTTGATATTAGATTTAGACGCATGTCTGGGACATGCCTTACATCCTTGAGAATAATCTTACATCCGGTGTTTGATGTAAGAATGATGTCCCCCTTTCCAACAATTTTGCTTCTTCCTTGATTTCCCATTTGGACATTACCAAAGTCACCACTTTGGTAGGTTGCAAAAAAGTCTTCATGAGGGGTGACGTGAAAAGAAGCACCAGAATCGATAATCCATAAAGTGTCATCTGAGGCAATGTTTAGAGGATTATATTCTCCAACAAGATATATGTCTTCATCCTTATCTGCAACAACTGCGGTGGTCTTATCGTCATGCCTCTTCATGTGGTTAAACCGATCTGGTTTAATATCACCCATTTGTTGATCTTTCTTGAAAAATCGACACTCTGGCTTTCTATGACCCGCCTTGCCACAATAGTAGCATGTCACTCTAGGACGTGACTTGGAGCGTCCTCGAGATTGATCTCGACCTCGACCTTTGTTGTGTCCACGTGTTTCGTCTCTACCTCGTCTATCAATGACGTTCGCCTCCGATTGACTGCTCAAACCTCGTTCCTTCCTTCTAATTTCTTCGTTTAGAAGGCTATCACTCACGGTATCCATGGTAAGCTTTCCATCTGGTGCCGAGTTGCTGAGAGTGACAACTAGTGTGTCCCAACTCTCTGGCAACGAGCTAAGGAGTAGAAGGGCTTGCAGCTCGTCTTCAATCTTCATGTCAACCTTGGTTAACTGATTTATGATCCCCTTGAAATTGTTCAAGTGCTCCATCATGCTTTGGCCATCCTTATACTCCAACTTTACCAACCGTCGAGCAAGAAGAGCCTTGTTTCGAGGTGTTTTCTTTTGAATCATAGACTCAAGTTTTGTCCATAATTCAAAAGCATTTGTATAGGTAGCAACATGTTCGAAAAGAGATCGATCGATGTACTTACGAATTATAGCGACCGCTTTTCGATTTAGAACCTCCCATGCCTTATCATCCTTTCCTTCCGGTTTGGACTTGTTGATGATGGGCTCATGCAAATCCTTGCAATAAAGATGATCTTCCATCATTGGTTTCCAATACGAGTAGTTGTCCGCCGTGAGTTTGAACATGTCACCTTCAATGGTAACGGTAGCCTCCATCTTGATCCGCACAAGATATCGATGTTATAAATCGACCTCGCTCTGATACCACTTGTTGGGAAAGTTGCCCAATACTCTTTTGTGAGAATAAGATGGGAATTCGACAACTAGGATTTAAGACAAACTATCTTATTATTAGAAAGGATTTGATACAAGGAGAGTTTACAAGTGAACACTCTTTTGTGGTGTCTTCTTTCTTGCTTATTAATCTTCCAAATGCTACCAAGCACCCATATTTATAGTAGTGGTGCTTTAGGTCCTAGGTTATTCTAGAATTCTCTATACATCTCTACTTATCTGGATAAGCCTAGAAAGATCTCTAATTCTCCACAATATTCTCCATAGTTCTAGAATGTTCTTTATCATTCTAAAATCTTCTCCATAATTCTAGAGCTTTCTTTATCATTCTAGAATCTTCACCATAATTCTAGAGCTTTCTTCATTATTCTCATGATTTGTATGGGCTAATGGAGGGAACATCCAACAAATATATAACCAATCGAAAAGAGAATTGAAATACCAAACGACAATCGTGGGTTGGTTTAGCATAACTAAGGGCGTGAAGTCTCATTTAGATGGAGATGTGACACGTGATCAGGAAAAGAAATTTGAGTCTCGTAAATTTAAATTGAATGGCAAACAAATGAACAATTAGAACTCGAAAACAAAATTAAATTATTATTTTGCCATATTAATATTACGCACCAATCAAATCAAAACCGAACAGAAATGTAATGATAAGTTGAGTTGAAAATCAAACTGCTCAAGGGAGATTGGTTATCATGTACAGTTTATATGCGAGCAACAAAATACACCGATTTGCTACATTTTGTTCTTAAACTGTTTTTTTTACCGATTGTATATTTTCTAATATCTTATCCGTTTCTATAATATTTTTCTTTTTTGGTGTTTTTATATCTCGGATTACATCAAACGAAATTGAGTAAAAATATTTTTCAGAATCACACTTTGATTGCTTCTTTTTCTTGTACAAGACATAACTTTTTAGCTGATTTGAGTTTTTTTCATTCAAATTATACACTTTTGTGTGTATTTTTGGTTACCGTCGATGCAACTACATTATTGTATTTTTTTTTGTCATGAGGATATTTGTATGTTCATTATCTTTACTTTGAATATAAAATTTTGAAACATAAACGGCAGTCGAAGGTCTCATATCAAAGCTTATCAAAATCCAAATAGATCCAATGTTGAGAATTCAACTATGAAAAAACTAACATTACATAGCAGAAACATGAAAATTAATGATGACAACAAAAAGAACACAGACAAAAAATAAAGAGATATAACACTAATCAAAGGAAAATCATTGCCACAAAAGCAGACACAAAGCTAAGTCCGTCGAAGCTGATAGCTTGAAGTGAAGAACACCCTGTTGAATGAGAAGGTCACATCAATTATTTTTACAAAAAAATACCAAATTAATTATTAACTCTAATTCTTTTGCGACTAAACATATATATAGCCAAGGTTAAAAATTTTGTAACTCCAAATAGTATCGTATGTACCAGTTCATAAGTATTAGACATACATGTCCCGTTAATAGCATACATGGCGAGTTTATGTTCTTTCTATATAAAATGTAACAGCATATTGGAGATTAAATACAAATTAAAGCATACCGTTGGTAGATCCCGGCGATGCAGTAGGCGAAGAAGCTTCATTAAAAAAAAAAGAAAAAACATACGAAAACTTCATTACATTAATAAATTGTTTAATCAAATTGAAGGGATCCGAAACTCCAACGGTTTATAGGAAAAAAATCTGAAGGGATATTAATTTGAGGATTAGTAACAATACTCACAAGCGGTTTTGTTGTTGCATAGTGAGACATCAGGTTTAGCTCCACATGCTTTGGGAAGATCAAGAGCATTTTCTTTGGTGAGGTTTAGGGTTTTAAGCATCTCCGGATTGTTAAAAACGGTGCACAGACACGGTGCATCTTTCTCCACGATTTCTTTCATCGGCGCGCAACACGACGGTGGAGGCGGCGGATCCACCTTGTGTATGTACGGCTGACACGGCAATAGTCTTTGCATGCAAGCCATTACCTGAGTACTTGCTCCTAGTTGTGCTTTTGTCTGACCGGAAAAGAGAGCCACGACGGCGACGACTAAGGCCAGAAATTTGCAAATCTCCATCTTTTTCTTGTGATTTTATCTCTTTTGTAATTTTTGTTTAATGAGTATATTTGTGTTCTTCTTATAAATAGAGGAAAATGGGGGAATTACATATGAATGTGTGATTTTTTAAAATTGGGAATTGTGAAGGTGAGATTTGTTTATGAATTTCATGGATTTTATTACCTGATTTTTTCTGATTTGTTTCTAAGTTACATAGCCTAGTGCATGTAAGCAATGGAATCATTCCCTAATTTGTTATTATCTTACATTGTATCAAAAATATTACACAATTTAACTTTTGATGTAATCTACCTAAAAAAAATACAAAATTACTTTCTTTTTTTTTTTTGGTCGAAGTTTTTTCTTATCAAAACAAAATTGCTAAGGTTCAATTTTTTTTATTAGAAATACTTTAAATTAACACATTTTAAATTTTGTTCCAAAAATACCCTTAATTTAACTTTTTAATAGTATCACAAATTATCATGTAAAAAGTCACGTAATCCCAAATTAATTACAAAAACAAAAATAAGACATTGGGTTTGAGTTCATTTTTCTAATTCAGTGTTTAAGTTTTTTCCATTAGATTAAAATTTTGAATCATATTAATATACAGAAGATTTGTGTTGTTATCTATGAAAAATCTAAAACTAATAGTAATATCTTTTCAATGTGATATTTTTAAAATCATCCTAAAGTTATTACTAAGGTTAAGTAACCTATCATAATCTGATAATCAAATTATCAAGTTCATAAAGCGTAGTTAAGAAAAAAGAAAACAGAAAACAAAAAATCCATGAAATGTCATTAGATGCATATGATTACGTGGCGGATAATTTCTAGATGAATGTGCATAAACTACGTAATTACCCCTTTGAGGAAAAATCAAAAATGTAAAAAAAAAACCCAAAAAATATTTTATTATTTGAAAAAACTTCAAAGAATCTTATGGTGATAATTAAACACTAATATTTTAATATAAGACAAATTAAACTCTAACATTTTAATTTAAAGTAAATTATATCCCTTTAAAAATGAATGTTATTAAATCATGAACAAATTTAGAGGCTATTCTCTCCGTTTCAAAATATAAGTTGTTTTAGCTAAAAGCACGGATATTAAAAAACTATTTTAATACTAAAAAGTATCATTTAATACATTTAATAAAAATGATTTGACCAATCACACAAAACACTGCAAAATACTAATGGTCACACAATATTCAATAAAGTTAAAAAATACATACGACTATCAAAACAACTTACATTTTGAAATAAAAAAAATCTCCAAAACAACTTATATTTAGAAACGAATGAAGTATATAATTTAGTTCAACAACAAAGTATGTTTAAGGTTTTATCATAGATTTGAATAGATAATATGATTTTATGTTCATTTTTTTTATTTAAAATATCTAAATTTGTGGTTTTTTAATTTTTGATTTTGTGTGGATTTAAAAAAAAATTAGTGATAATAGTTGCTTAATGAATTAGACTATTAAACCTCTAGACTATTAAACTTCTAACTTTTTAAGGTTTAATAATATTTGTTTTTAGAATTTAATATTAGAGTTTAATTTGCGTTAAATAAAAAAAGTTAAGGATCACCACTTTTTTTTATTATTTTTCTTTGTGGAATAAAAAATTCTTTGGAGGTTTTTTTGCATTTTTCCACCTTTTTTATTCTTCTTCAATCCTCGTCAAAGCGATCGTCGAATCAATCACTGAGAAACTAGAAAAAGACGAAGAAGAAATTGGAGAAGATAGAAATGAGAGTCTCAGGTCACAGTATCATACCACTCTCTCTCTTCATACTCTCTCTCTACATTCATCGCATTCAGGGTCGTCCCTTCGTTCTCGCTCTCTCCAACGACGATCTCAAAGGCGGTTTCGACGATACCGGCGCATACGAGTCCTCTGATTTCGATGAATTTGGGGAATCCGAATCTAAATCTGAGATACGGGAGTGATGGAGGAAGCGGTTTCAGAGATCGATTCGTCATCGTCGGCTGGAGATCCGCACGCACAGTTGGTGATGGGGTTCGCGTACGGGATTGGGATGATGCGAGAGACGAGCCGAAGCAAATCGATTTTGTACCATCATTTCGCGGCCGAGGGAGGAAACATGGAGTCGAAAATGGCACTTGCTTTTTGATATCTACGACAAAATGTAAGCAAATCCGAACATTGAATTTGTAGTTTCTGCTCTTTGTTGTATAGTTAGATAAGCCTCCATCACCATAAATTGACCTTGTATAAGTATTATTGTGATCTTGTTCACAGATGCATGATAAAGCTGTACAATTATATGCTGAATTAGCTGAGAGAGCAGTGAATACTTTTCTGATATCTAAGGACTCTCCCATGGTTGAGCCGGTTAGGATCCATATCGGAACAGAGGAGAATAAAGATGGACTAAGGAAGTCTCGTGGGGAGGATGATGAGGATTATCAGATATTGGAATATCAGGTGGAGAAAGGGAATGCTGCTGCAATGTACAACATGGGACCGATTTACTACTTTGGTCTGAGAGGCTTAAGGCGTGATCACGCTAAAGCGTTGTACTGGTTTTCAAAGGCGGTATACAAAGGAGAGCCGAGGTCAATGGAACTTCTGGGTGAGATATATGCTCGAGGAGCTGATGGTGAGAGAAATTATGAAAAGGCACTTGAATGTCTTACACTTGCTGCAAAGCAAGGTCTCTATTCGGCATTTAATGGCCTTGGTTACTTGTATGTTAAAGGCTATGGAGTAGATCAGAGAAACTACACTAAGGTAAGTTGCTTCATACTTCCTAGGCTTACGCTTTATCTGACTAGAAATTTAGTTTCTTTGTTTGTATAGCTGGAAAATTATAATCACCTCTTCGTCTGTGGTTATTAAGTGTTGCTAACATTTCGTCTTTTGTGGTTATCGGGACGTATAAAGACTCACTATCAAATTATATGGCCCAACGCTTTCGTTAGTTTGATCTCAGTAGCGTAAAACGAATTGATAGAACAAAAGTATTTAAGCAAGCGTCATACATGTGGTATTTCTTTCATTTTTTGTCATTACTTTGATCAATGACTATAGTATATTGATGACCCCAAAAAATTCCCTCAATATGTCTCTTCAAGTGCAGGCGAGAAAATATTTTGAGAAGGCCGCTGATAATGAGGACCCTAGTGGGCATTATAACCTTGGAGTTCTGTATCTTAAAGGCATTGGGGTCAAGAGGGATGTGAGGCTGGCAACCAAATATTTCTTTGTCGCTGCCAATGCTGGTCAACCAAAGGCTTTTTATCAACTCGCCAAGATGTTCCATAGTGGCGTTGGGCTTACGAGGAACTTAGA
Source organism: Arabis hirsuta (assembly GCA_964056655.1). NCBI lineage: Eukaryota > Viridiplantae > Streptophyta > Magnoliopsida > Brassicales > Brassicaceae > Arabis > Arabis hirsuta. Next base: position 32,754,299 of record OZ053304.1, read on the forward strand.
AATGGTAACTATCTTCCTTACCCCTGTTAATTTTTCACTGTGTCATGCTTTTATCCTTATCTCCAACCCTCTTTGCTGTGTTTATGATTAGCTCTGAGCACTCTGGCTACATCATTGAGGGATTTGGTATTTTGCTTGTTTGTTCATTGTCTTAAGCATTTTGGTTGCAGGCCACAACGTTTTACAAGCTAGTAGCGGAAAGAGGACCATGGAGTTCTCTCTCTAGATGGGCTCTTGAAGCTTACTTAAAAGGTGATGTGGGGAAGGCTTTTATATTGTATTCAAGAATGTCAGAGCTTGGTTATGAAGTCGCACAAAGTAATGCTGCCTGGACCCTCGATAAATACGGGGTAAGAAGTATGTGTATGGGAGTTTCTGGGTTTTGTACAGATAAGGAGAGGCACGACCGTGCTCATTCTTTGTGGTGGCGTGCCTCTGAACAGGGAAACGAACATGCTGCATTGCTTATCGGAGATGCATATTACTACGGTTGGGTAAGAATTTAAGAATTGTTCTGTTTCAGGAAAACTGTGAATCAACTGACATTGCACCTAAATTTTACTTATCCCATCATATACCCAATTGGTTTTTCCAAGAGATCAGTCTTTGTTTCACAAAATCTTGGCTTCAACTGATTTTCTATGGGATCTTACTCATGTTCTCAGGGTACATGTATGCTAAATCTCAATCAAACGCACAAGGCAATGTTCAACTTAGGTTACATGCATCTTGCTAAACGTTACTACGATCAGGCCCTCCAGAGCGATGCTACTGCGAAATTACCCGTCACGCTTGCTCTTGCGAGTTTATGGGTTCGCAAAAACTATGCTGATACCGCCATGGTAAGAGAGTACTGATTTCTCGGTCCGCGAATTCTTCTGAATGAGCAAGCAGCTCCCGTAATTTTTAAACGGGATGCAGGTGTACTGGATTCCTTACCGGAAGTGTATCCAAAGGTGGAGGAATGGGTAGAGAATGTGGTGTTGGAAGAAGGTAATGCGACCATACCGACTCTCTTCCTCTGTCTTATGACCGTTCTATATCTCCTGGGGAGACAACGTAGGCAGGTGGTTTTGGATCCCGTCGGTGCTGACGTGGCACAGCCTCTCGTTGGACCAGTAGCCTTTCCCCAGTAATGGCTGAACCAGGTTGAATTAAAATTCGGTAAACAAGCAAGCACCAGAGAGACCAGAAACTTTCTGTACAGATTTTCCAACTTATAGTTTTATACTCCTGACACACTGAACCATAGACTTTCTATTTGTACTCCCGTCTTCTTTAGATTAAAGGATAGCTATGTTGGGACTGATTTGTAGGTTTATCTGTAACGCGTTTACATATAATAACCGGTTACATAACATTTTGGATTGGATATAATAATATATCAACAATTTTCTCAGGTATGTTTAAAAACATAATAAACCTTACCTGACAACAATGAAGTGGTGAGTCAACAACGAGCCTGATTTCAGACAGAGGATGTTATAATTGTTATGACTTGCATGTCTTTCTTTCTTTTTCCCTTGGTTCTTAAAATCGAACCCACGAAGATGAAGAAAAGTATTTATTATGTACAGAATCTCGCGAAGCGGAGTGGCGTTTAAGCGGTTCTCACGTTCTGGCACAAAAATAATAAATTAAAAAATGTGATGATGTGGTTGTACTTTTTACTAGTTATATAATAATCAAATTATTTATAATAGCTCTTCCATACTAGTAGTCCTAATTTCTTTTGTTTTGAATCAATTACCGTCGGAGAAAGAATGTCGCTGATGGATAATCTGTTAGGTATCCTCCGCGTTCGCGTCAAACGCGGTATCAATCTCGCCGTTCGTGATGTTTGTAGCAGTGATCCTTACGTCGTCCTCAAGATAGGTCGCCAGGTTCTCTCTCTCTCCTTTTTGAAAAAAAATACTAACAATCAAGTTTCGGACTTTCGGTCCATAATCTCCCTCTGTCATTAGCTAACAATGAAGTTACGGTTTTCACATACTCATAATATTTCTTTTGCAGAAATTAAAAACCAAAGTGGTGAAGAAAAATGTAAACCCAAATTGGGAAGAAGATTTAACATTCACTGTCACCGACCCTAATCTCCCGCTCAATCTGGTAAATTTCCCAAATTTAAATCCATCACTATCTAAACCGGACCGGTTTTACAAATTTACTTAATCAATCTTGGTTTTAAAACAAAAAACAAAAAACAGATTGTGTACGACCACGATTTCTTCAGCAAGGACGATAAAATGGGAGACGCAGAGATCGATTTGAAACCATACATCGAAGCACTACGAATGGAGCTCTCTGGTTTACCGGACGGAACCATTATCTCAACGATCCACCCGAGCCGTAGCAACTGCTTAGCCGAGGAAAGCTTTGTCCGATGCATCAACGACCGAATCGTTCAGAACATTTGTCTACGTCTACGTAACGTCGAGCGTGGTGAAGTCGAAATTGAGCTTCAGTGGATTGATCTTCCTGGTTCTAAAGGATTGTGAGGGAAAAAAAAAACACTTGTGAATTGCTTTCTTGGGCTTTTTACTCCTGAATGGACTTAGCTTTAAGCCCATCTAAGCCCATTATAATACGAATTTTAAGCCGATTAATACAAGGCCTTTAAAGCTGATGGGTTATGTTTGGTTCGGTCTCGTTATATATATTTCTCTAATAAAAAGTGAAAATATTAATAACATTTGATATTTTAAAAATTTATTATGCGTATGTGATAATGTGAAGCATATTATTGGGTTTGTGTCTGCACAAGACGGCACGAATTTTAGTGATTGATGCTTAGTTTAAAGGAATCGTAACGTTATCGTGAGGAGTGAGGACAAAGATATTTTTTACTTCTTTATTTTTGTTTTTTTGTTTTCTTTTAACGAAGTAAAGAAGGAAAAAAAAAAAAGAGAAATGAAAAGATACTTTATTGCAGTAATAGCAGCTTTTGAGGAACACAATATTTTATTAAAACGAAGTAGAAAAAAAGTTGGTAATTTTTTCAGATCCTTTTTAATATTCTCTGTTCTATTTCTATATATTCTTTTATAGGTTCAGCCTTTTAGAGAACCCAAAACCGTGCCAAAAAAAAAAAAAAATTAAATTTAAGAAATTAAAAAAAAAGTTTTGTGAAAGCATACATATGCTTTTTCCATTGATTCGTAGCCGTAGATCGGTATTTGGTCTGATGTTAGCTTTTGGTCGGAGGAAACTTTTGAAATTGTAAAATAGACCCCTTTATTCTTCATTCTTATCTAAAAAGCCCTTACTTTTACAATCTAGTTTTACGTAGAAACGACCAAAAAAAAAGTGAAAAAACATCGAGTTCGAAGTTCGGGGCTAAGTGCCACGCCTCTACTTTTAATTTCCAAGTTTACCCTTTTTCCATCATTAATTTGTACGCATGCCCTCCTGATACTTTTGTGTCTTAAATAAAATTGTATTTTTTTTAACACAAATAAACTGTAAAATTATGGATTATTCACTTCAATTTCGTAGCAAAAATAAAAAAATAAAATAGGACAAACTCACCATCAAGACTGAGCAGTAGTACATATCTTCTCTGGAAAAAAATAGCCGTAGTTATCACAATCGTATTTTATCTGCAAATTAAAATCGTATATTGGAAACTTGTGTAACTCTATGTTAGTATATAATGTAGTAGTAGACGTAATAATAACTAGAAACTACGTACCATATGCGAAATTCGTAACATTCGAAATTCCATAGTACATGATCTTAAGTTCAAATATTCCATATTTGAACAATGATTGGTGACCCTGTTGAGAACAAGCGGTAAAAAGTTTTTGAATGGTTGAACAGAGAATCGTTTGAAATAAGTTAGTTAGAATCAGTGGTTAGAGAAATCAGTTGGATAATAAAAAACAATTCAAATATAAGGTATATTAGTAGCATTGTAGCGATGAATAGTATAATTAGATAAAATTATGTAATAATTTTTTTAAATGATGTAAAAATATAATGCATTGAAAAATAATTTAAATTTAATAATATAAACTATAAATAAATATATATTACAATTATTCACCTTGAAAGCGAACCGTATCAAAAATTGAATTGATACCTGAAATACCTAAAACATAAATTAATCTAAAAATACTTAGATTTAAAATTAAATATATTCATATATTATGTATTTTTTCGGTCAATTTGAGTATTGTAAATATATTTTGATAAAAATAACCAATTTAATTAGCAATAAAAATTTTTAAAATTTTTGGATAATTTGATTTCAAAATAATTAAATCGAAATAAATGCAAAAAACAACGGCAATTATGAATATTTGGCATAATCTTTAAATAGTACGAGTATGAAAATTTCGGATAATCAAAATCGAACCGAAATGTCTAAATACTAGAATAGGTATTATATTTCTAAAACCGAGAACCCGATAATCGACCCGAACCCGAATGGTTATCCGAATGCTCATGTCTAGTTCAAACGACCTGTTTATCAATCGTCCGTTTGCAACTTCGTTTTGTAAACGACCGTTTTAACCGTCCGTTTCAAACGACCGTTTTAACCGTCCGTTTCAAACGACCGTTTTAACCGTCCGTTTCAAACGACCGTTTGATTAGTAACAAACGAGCATTTGAATTGTACCTCGTTTGCAAAACAGATTACCAATCTGAGCCCTTGTGTATGTTACAACCAGATGCATTTTTGTTGTATAGTATGTGCTATATTCTAAAATATTTATGTAGTATATATCATGTAATAAAACCATGTCTGATTCATGGGCTGTGCAAAGAGTACTTATGCATAGGGCCCAGCCCATAGCTTCACAATTCTAGTTAAAAAAATTTACAAAAATAGTCCTAAATTTTTGTTAATTGCTAAAAAATGTGCTTAATTTCTTTTAGTTTTATAAAAAAAACGAAAGTTTCTAAATTTTTTTTTTTTGCACAAGGTCTATAACCCCAGTGGGTCGGACCTGAATAAAACTATAAATTATCAAAATATTAATGCTTAGTTTTTTTTTTTTTGAAACTCTATTAATGCTTAGTTAATTAATATCTTTAGTGATGTTGAGTCGTGTAGTTTAATATTTCGGACCGTTGTGTGATCCGACGTTCGAGTATATTATTTGTGTTCTTATCTATTTTTTTCTCCATGTTTTTCATTGTATCAGGATTCAGAAGTTTGAGATTAAGTTACATATTATGGAAACGATATTATATATATGTGTAGTTAGATATTTTAGAATATTGGATATTGATTAAAGTGTAATGATATGAATTTGAATTCATATCATGGATCGGTCAGATTTTTTATGAAATGTGAATGAACTAGTTATGCGAATATTTGTTAAGAGTACCCGTTCTTTTAGGTCAAGTGTGGATATCAATTTTTTTCATACAGAAAAGGTTTTGACCTAATAATTTTTTTTTTTAAACTTTTTTTTTTCTTCTTCTTTCGAATTTAAGTTGTTGCATATTTTGTAATATGTATGATGTATCATCTATGTGTATTTGTTCGAAAAAGCTAAAAACATTTCACATCAAACACGAATCTTCATTAGTCATCATCCGTTTATTAGTGGGGATTATTTGATTTGATTACAAATTAGAATGCTTGCTTTGGCGAAGCGTGTTAGAGCACAAACGCATGAACCATAAAAATACATGCAACACATTATTTTTCGGGTTGCACGAGAAGCGTATAGATAGTAGTAACTTTATAAGAACTTAATCATATAGTTGATTTTTTTATAAATCACGTTGTTGTTTTTTTACGGTACTTCTGAGTTCTTAATGATAACGCAAATAATGAATTTTCTTTTTTGTGATTCATAATTACAATTTTAATTATAACTGGTTTGGCTAGTCACCAATGAGAGGTAATGATTTAAACAAGTAAAAGATACGATTTTCGCTTTCATGACATGGTAAAAAAAATTAGAATTCTTGTAAGCTTTTACCGCGTGATCAGAAAGATGTATAAAGTAAATAACCTACTTTTCAAATACAACGGCTACCTTTTCTTTTTTTTTTTACAAAACACAATTATATTTTACTTAACGTCAGGTTACAAAAAACACAAGCAAATATTTATTTGCCAAAGAGACAATCCCTCTTGTTACAAGATTAAAAAGCAAGACATTAAAAAAAAGATAGATGTTATTATCATCATATATAATAATCGAAGGCATTTTCAAAAACGCTAAATGTTCTATCAATAAAGACAAGCGAACAACTTTTCGAGCTCTTAATGTCATTGAGGCTGAGATTTGAAAAAAAAATTCCATAAAAGAGAAATTTGGTGGAATGGTTCTCTCCATAATAGAGGAGTTTAACGAAAACGATCTCTCCGAAATAGAGAAAATTTGTGAGAATGATCTCTCCAAAATGGACCGATTCATCATTAAGAAAATCAGATTTTTTCTGATGAATTCAGCCACATATAATACCATTGCAGAGGTAAAGTTGGACCCTAAGCCCATTGTGAACCACTTGAACAAAGCCCATATTGCAAGGGTTGGAATTGCTTTGCCGGAACACCTTGGATCTTCTCGTGGTTGCAAGATAAGAGAAATTGGAACTAGCTCAACTTTTGGGGAAGCGTTTGGGTAGTCGGACCACAGTTTTGGCACATCTAACCTTCTCACAGCAAGGACTTTACATAAACTAAAACAAAGCATAACGGTAAAGAGATAGTAAACTTTGACGACGCCACTAGTGGCTAACGGATATGGCGGACCCGGAGGCCCTATGATGGAGTGGATGGCGGATGGAGCCAGTGAGATGAAGTATTTTGTGGAACATCGAGTAGTAGATCTTCGGTTTTGAACCGAGAATAGAACTGCACTATGAAGACACAGAATGGACACAGAGATCTTGTCTTTTGACTAAACAAGCCAAATCTGAAGCAAAGTAGCTTCGCTGATCACCGGAGACGATTTTCCCCTTCTCATGAGGTGGTCGGAAGGGAAATCAAAGTGAGAAAACCAATCATATAGGTCGAGGAAGAGACATGTGAATAGAGAGAATGAGCCGTGATGTATTGCATTTTTGACACATTCTAACCTATGTTTTCAAAGGCTTTTTGAGTCTTTTCTATATCTTTAGAGTCTTTTCAGGTTAAAAAACGTTTGGATGAAATTTAAGTCGAAGGAGCAAGGAATGGAAGCAAAGATGCAAAAAATGGTCAGAAATTTGGCACTTGTTGAAGCCCTTTCCGCCGATGGATCGAGCTGAAAATTTGAAAAAAAGTTAGAGCATTGAGTTAGCTTTCATCTGAAAAGTTATTTGAGGTTATTCCAACGGTGTGATCGAAAGTTATAAAAAATTTAGTGAAGACATGTTATTCAGGCGAGCAAAATAAGCAAGTGCAGAAAAGAGGATTAGATCGATCGATCTAAGAAGGAATCGATCGATCGATCTAGGAAGGAATCGATCGATCCAACCTACCCAAAAAGCTGCCGTAAGTTTTGTGATCGACCGATCTTCCTTAGGGATCTACCGATCTTCCTTAGGGATTGATCGATCCCTTCATTAAACCGGCCAAAATTGGAAATTTTCACTACTTTCTTATTTCAACTTGATTTTTGCCAGAGAGATTGAACTAGAATGTGTTTGACCTATTTATTTCGTGTTTTTAGCCATTGTACATCTTTTGAGAAAATTTCTGAACCCTTTTGGATTTCTATTTTATTTGATCATGGGTTTTTCTTCATATGCCTGTTGTTTTTTTTCTTCCATGGTTGAGTAGATCCATAATTAGGTTTTAAGCTTTTAAAAAAAATCATTCATTGCATCAGACATAGATAAAGATTTATCAATCTGTTGTTTTCACCTATTGTTGTTCGTATCGCTTAGACTAACTTGATCACTTAGTCTTTGATTTAGGGTTTAATCTATTCATCAAAAATGTTATAGATTGCTTGCTAGAACATAGGTGAGCAAGTTGTCCTTAGCCAACGAAAGCTGATTTTAAGGCAATTTGTGAATATATCAAACCTGCTCGTTAATGCTTGTCTAAAATTATAGGTTCAAACGACAGTTTAGAATTCTAGGTTGTTAGATCAAGTCTCTGATACTACAACAATGGATTAGTTATACATTCATGTTTGAGTTCAAAACAGCGCTTAATTGTTCCTTGAATAATTGTCTGATTCATGATCTCTGATATCCTGCGAATATCCCTAAAGCCTAACGCTTTTTAATCCATAAGTTTACACCATTTTATTTACTATTTTAGTTTCATATTACAATCAACTATCATTTTCTGTTTATCTTAATTTTAGTTTTTATAATTTGAAGTGTAAATTTGGTTTTCGTGGATTCGATACCTAAAATACTATAGCATTTATAGTGCACTTACGATAGTTACATAAGATTAAAACTCTGTGTATTAAGCCCATATCCGACGCCGGCGAACTAAGACTCCACCAACGCCGAAAAAGAAAAAGCCTTTGGTTGCCTTGAAAAAGCGAACTTAAATATTCTAAACGTATGCTTTCTACAACGGTTACCTATACATCTCTATATTTACTTATATTTATATTCCACTCCATATCTATATACTTTAAAAAAAAAAAATTATCCACTCCCATATATTGTTATGCAAGTATTATTGTTTTGAAAAAGAACTGATTACTGTATTTTTTGCATGCGACTTCATTTTTTAGTATATGGAAGAAGAAAAAAAAGCCTCATGCATGTTATAAAATGATGGGAGGCTTTGAGCTCAATGATTCAAAAAGTGATGGTCATCTATTTTCAAGTTTCACATTTTAACCATCGACAATATCAAACGTTTTTAAAAAGCTCTATAACCATCAATCTTTTATTTATGAATTTAGTTAATATAATTACTCATCGTTTTTTGTTATGCTTTTGTTTCTAACCAATAAAAATAAAAGGGACAAGGCTTGAAAATTATTTCATTGGTGCTATCGACAAAGTTTGAATTTTCGATTTTGCCTAAAAAACAAAAGACAAAGTTTGAATCCATGACCTAGTTTATATGTCTTCCGAAAATAAATTATACTTTCAACTGATTAAATTACCAACAAATAAAGCTACATGAACAAATAAAGCATATCACTTGAGGTTTTCGGAAGAAGAAAAAACGAAGCGTAATTTGATGCAAAAGAAAAAGAGTAGTACAATTAACTACGAGATACCATGTATTATCATTCCCGTTAATTAACATTATTATTGAGATTTCTAAAAAAAAAAAAAATTTATTGAGATTAGTCCATCAGGCCCACTTGATTTATAGTAATATATTAAAGGAAGTCAAATTAAATAGCCTCTAATTAAAGTGTTAATTAGTCAAAATTTTGCTTTACGAAACCTAACTGCGACTCTCTTTTCCATTTTTCCCGTTTCAAGTGTTTGCTAAAAGGTCAATTATAATTTTATCGTTTCAAATGTTTGGAAAAAGGTCATAAGTAGAAAGCAATTAACTGTTCAGTATTACACCAAGTCATAGTACTATATCTATTATATATGGAGGTTAACAAAAATAAAAACAAAAACCTAGATTTACTATCATGTAAATGATTTTTCTATAGTTTTTTTTTCTCATCTGCATGGTTTTTTTTTTCAAATTCAATACTTTATACGGAGTAATTTTATAATTTATTAATTAGTGAGAACAAAAAAAGTATAAACATAGTATATTTATATTGTGTTAGTGTATAAACAAAAGTGTGGAGAAAATATTGGGAAAATAAAAAGCTGGAAAAAAAAGACTTGTGTTTGAATGGGATGATGAGAAAATATGAAGAAGCAGACTGTTGATGGAATATTGTGTTTCCTCAAATATCAGCACTCCTCATTATATCATCCCATTGCTTTGTACGGACTGTATATATGATATATTTTCTTATATATCTAAAAGCAAACACATAAAGAAATTAAAAGAAAAAGTTATAACAAAACCAAGCACATAAAAGAACCCACATAGTGATTTCTGTGCTCAAACCAAAATCATCCTCTTTTCAGCATTTGTTTTTCAAAATTTTCAGTACATTTATATTTTCCTCTAAATTTGTTTGCTGGATTTTATGATCTCAAAATGGTGTTTTCCTTTTAATTAAGTTTTTAAAGTAATTTATATATTTTTATTTTCCATTATGATTTTATCCATTAAAAAAAGTTCACGAAAACAGAAAAACTCTATCATTCTAATTGCTAGATCGTTTATTTTTTGTTTCTTTTCAATTTTAAATAGAAGTGATTGATCAACCAAATAGATACTTACAAAAAGAAAAAGAAAAAAAAACAGAGCCTCTGCTTGGGACTACACAAACCGCCTCCTCTCTCACTATCCCCAAAGCTCCACCACTAACCCAGCAACCATTTTTTTTGGTTTTTTTTTAGTCAACATTTGGTTTTTATTTCATTCATTTTTTTGGACTTGAATAAACATTTACTATATCACACACTTCTAATAAAAAATAAATTAATCCACCATTTCAGTATTTGTTTTTGACAGCAAAGAAAAAAAAACAACCATTTTAGTTACACTGCTTGAGCTAGTTGAATTTTACTTATATATTTTTTACTCTTAAACGAAAATAAAATATTAAAATAAAAAGGATAATTAAAAAAATATTATTTTTAGTGTGTATATTTATAAAAATGTTACTATAGATTGTTTATTTAGAAAAATATTATAAATTATAAATTTTTAGATCTTAAATCTTAAAATTATAAACCCTAAACAATATTTTAATTTCTAAAACCCTATAAATCTTCAAAACTAAACTATAATACAAAATAGTTAACATAAACAGAAATATTATAATAAATAAATAATTTTGAAAAAGTAGTTTTGCAAAAATACCATTTTTAAAAAATAACATTTCAAAAAGAATATTTTCTAAAAAAATTTAAAATTAAAAAAAAACCAAAACCAATAAAGAATAATATATTATAAGTTAATAAACAAAATCTGGTTTTTTTATTTTTCTCAAAGGAAAAAAACAAAAAAGTGAGAATATAAAAATGTGGTCTCTTCTCAACATTTCCCTTTACTCTTTTTGTTTCCCTCTCCACCACCACTTACTCTCTCCACTCTCTCCTCTTCTTCTTCTCCGGCGAACAAAAAGATGATAACGGCGACGGACTTTTACCACGTCATGACGGCGATGGTTCCGTTATACGTAGCCATGATCCTCGCTTACGGCTCTGTTAAATGGTGGAAAATCTTCACACCAGACCAATGCTCCGGTATCAACCGTTTCGTCGCTCTTTTCGCCGTACCTCTCCTCTCTTTCCATTTCATCGCCGCAAACAACCCTTACGCCATGAACCTCCGTTTCCTCGCCGCAGATTCCCTCCAAAAAATCATCGTCCTCTCTATCCTCTTCCTCTGGTGCAAACTCAGCCGCAATGGTTCCTTAGACTGGACTATAACTCTCTTCTCTCTCTCAACACTCCCCAACACACTCGTCATGGGGATTCCTCTTCTTAAAGGCATGTACGGCGATTTCTCCGGTGACCTTATGGTCCAAGTCGTTGTTCTTCAGTGTATTATCTGGTACACACTCATGCTCTTTTTATTCGAGTACCGTGGCGCTAAGCTTTTGATCTCCGAGCAGTTTCCGGACACAGCTGGTTCTATTGTCTCGATTCATGTTGATTCCGACATTATGTCTTTGGATGGTCGGCAACCACTTGAGACTGAAGCTGAGATTAAAGAAGATGGGAAGCTTCATGTTACTGTTCGGAGATCAAACGCGTCGAAGTCTGATATATACTCGAGAAGGTCACAGGGCTTATCTGCGACTCCTCGAGCTTCGAATCTCACCAACGCGGAGATTTATTCGTTACAGAGTTCAAGAAACCCAACGCCACGTGGCTCGAGTTTTAACCATACTGATTTTTACTCGATGATGGCTTCTGGTGGTGGTGGTCGGAACTCGAACTTTGGTCCCGGAGAAGCTGTTTTTGGTTCTAAAGGACCAACTCCACGACCTTCTAACTACGAGGAAGACGGTGGTGCTAAGCCTACGGCTGCCGGAACTGTCGCCGGAGCTGGGAGGTTTCATTACCAATCTGGAGGTAGTGGTGGTGGTGGAGGAGCGCATTATCCGGCGCCGAATCCGGGGATGTTCTCGCCGCAGACCGGTGGTGGTACGGCGGCCAAAGGAAATGCTCCGGTGGTTGGTGGGAAGAGAGGGAATGGTCAAGCTGACGGAAACGGAAGAGATCTTCATATGTTTGTTTGGAGCTCAAGTGCTTCGCCGGTCTCCGACGTGTTCGGCGGAGGAGGAGGAAACCACCACGCCGATTACGCCGGAGCTACGAACGATCATCATAAAGACGTTAAGATCTCTGTACCTCAGGGGAATATTAACGGTATGGTCCCTCAACAACTTTACTGTATCGTTTATACTACTACAATTTATTTTCTTTACAAAAACAACCCCAAAATCTAGTATATTGGTTTTAAATCTGTAAGACTCAATTTTTTTGAAAACCCATCTTCTAGAAGAAGATAAACTTCTGTAAAAACTACACATTTAGTTGGTTTAGTTCTGATTTGAGCTTTGATTAATGGATTTTTTTGAAATGTTCTTACTTCAGACAATCAGTACGTGGAGAGGGAAGAGTTTAGTCGCGGTAATAAAGATGACGATAGTAAAGTTTTGGCTACGGACGGTGGTAACAACATAAGCAACAAGACGCAACCAAAGGTTATGCCACCAACAAGTGTAATGACAAGACTCATACTCATTATGGTTTGGAGGAAACTTATTCGCAACCCAAACACTTACTCCAGTTTATTCGGCATCACTTGGTCCCTCATTTCCTTCAAGTACTATTCCTAACACAACCTATTTAACTTTTTTAAATTCATTTTCTTGATAAATAAAAGGGTCAGTCTTGAATGCGTTTTGATGTAAAGATTTGAGAAAGATTTTGGGGGAATTAAATTGATTTGGTCTTGTGCAGGTGGAACATTGAAATGCCAGCTCTTATAGCAAAGTCTATCTCCATACTCTCAGATGCAGGTCTAGGCATGGCTATGTTCAGTCTTGGTCAGTTTCTTTTTATCTCTTTTTCATTTATTATATACAATTAATACGACTCTATAATTTATTACCACAAAACAGTCAATTGTTCTCTGTTTTTTTTCTGACTTCATTCTTTTAGGGTTTAATAATTTTAAAATAAACCAAATCATGTGAATGCATGATGATTCAAAAACTCAAATAAAAAAAAAAACATGTTTGCATCAAAAAAGCAAAAACCAAAACTGGCTTCACTGCAGAAAGCATGCTCCACAGTGTTCTTTGTTTATCATCATAACATGTCTCTCTCTCTCTCTTTTGGAGAATAATAAATTTTGAATGTTGGAAAATATATATTTTTATTTACCTAGTTAATGTTTCAGTCCGAATTCCATCAAAACCGATTTTAAAAATATCTTTAAATCATAACTTTTTTTTGGAAAATGTATGATGTTAGGTTAGTAGAACAGTGGATGTAATGATTATTTTATATTACACTTTTGCAGCTTTGTGCTAAATTTATTATATTAACCAAAAGGCAAAACAGTTTTAAATTAATCGTTTAATTTGTGTTTTTTTCATGTGTTAAGGGTTGTTCATGGCTTTAAACCCAAGAATTATAGCTTGTGGGAACAGGAGAGCAGCTTTTGCGGCGGGTGTGAGATTTCTCGTCGGACCTGCCGTCATGGCCGTCGCTTCTCTCGCCGTTGGCCTCCGTGGCGTCCTCCTCCACGTCGCCATCATCCAGGTATTTTTTAAATATATTTCTGTATACATGATTCAATAAATATAGAATTAAATAAATGCTCTCTGAATTTATTTTTCTTATAGCTTCTGTGTGTTGTGCTTTATTAATTTTGAAGTGATTATGATAATAAATTACAGGCAGCTTTGCCACAAGGAATTGTACCGTTTGTGTTCGCCAAGGAGTATAATGTGCATCCTGAAATTCTTAGCACTGCGTAAGTTTAAATCTTAGTAAAAAACCTGATTACATTATAACAATAATTTTTTTATATGCTTCCAAACGAAATTGGAGTTTGATTAGGGTTTTTTTTTGTTATTATTTTGTTGTTGTTGCAGTGTGATATTTGGGATGCTGATTGCGTTGCCTATAACTCTTGTCTACTACATTCTCTTTGGGCTATGGTGAGATTACCAAGTACGAAACAAAAATCATGTGGACATTTTATAAAAATCTTTTTTGGGGGATTATGAAATGTGGAAAGAAACTGTGCCCCTTTTTTGTTGAATACCCACTAAATGAATTAATAGATTTAGAGAAGCTTCTAAGAGAATTTGGTAAAAAGAAGCTCTTGAAGAAAGGAAGAAGAAGAAGAAGATTAAGAGTGAGCTTGACAAGTTTCTCTTTTTAGATTTAATCAACATTTCTGCTTCTTTTGGTAGATGTTAGTATTTTGTAAAAGTGTTGCTACTTTTAGTGAAATTTAAACGTTTAGAAAATAGAAAACTACTCAAAGTTTCAAGTAATTTCTGTGTGCATGCTAGAGTTAATTACAGTATCTAGTCCCGCAAATATAACAATGATTTGGCCGTGTCTCAAACTAATCAAATTAATTAAGTTTACATGGCACACCTGTTTTCATTTGCCATGATTTCAAAATGTGATAAAATCAGAAACTAAAGATAAATAAAGTCAGGTTTTCAACTACTAAAGCATTAATTTGAGAATGTTAGAAACGTTACTATACAGTTTAGGTAAAGATGGAATGGAATATCATGTCATGTGCGGTTATAACAAAAGAAAACAGAGGAATTCGGATTCAACAAAACACTCGATTAAATGTGGAAAAATGGATGAAGCACTTGAAGATGTTTGGTGTGGACGTATAGAGACACTTGGTCAAGATTCCTCTTCACTGCGTTTGTGGATTCTTAAAAGATTCGTTTTAAAGCATTTTGTGTATCCTTTTTTTGATTCTTCTCAGAATCATTACATACCACTTAGATGCTTGATGCTTTGCAGGGTTTTTCAACTTTTTATATGTGAAGAAATTGTGCCTAAGGCATATTTATACGACGATTCTATAACATGTTGTTCTAAAGTCTACCTTGGTTTAAATGTATTTATTGGCATGGAGAAAAATTATAGAAAGGTGTAATAATTAGAAGAGGAGAAAATAGTTAAAGAAAGTGACCCCAAATTTATGGCACGCCTCACGTAAAACCTCATCATTCTCTTCTCTAGTCTGCATGAGACGGCTATAGCCGCCGTTGCATTCTTCAAATTTTCAATGTTTCCAATTACAAATACTAGTATTACCCTTAATCCCTTCTTCTTCTTCTTCTTCTTATTATTATTATTATTATTATTATTATTATTTTAGTAAAACACACTTATACACTAGTAATAAAATTTTCCACATTACTCATATTGATTTGTAGTGAGCAAAAAATAAAGAGAGAAGAACGAGACAAAAGAGAAGAAGACGAGGCCGTGTCACTTCGCTTTCTATTGTCACTCAACACACAAACATATTTTCAGAAGCTTCCAATTCTGTGTTTATTCTCTGCTCTTTCTTCTCAATGTCTTTACCATTTTATTGAGAAATAATACATATATATGAATTCAAAAATAGATAGTTGGAAATCAAATCACCATGAATGCCTATTTACTACTCTAAAGCCTAAATGAAAATAGAAGAGATATTACGATTGAAAGGACCGAGGTTGTCATAAGAGAAAGTTAATCTTCTCACGGAAAAGATTTTCGTATTTGTTTTGAGATTTTTTAGTCAGTTAAAAAAAAAAGGCAAGAGGATGACGTTGAAACGTATAAGGGTATAAACGTCATTTCAAAAGGCCATAGTTGCAGATGTTAGTGTTTGCCTGCCACTAAGCGGTGTTGGGTCGGCCGTCGAGCAGACAGAGCTTTGAGAGCTTTTCGTCATTTGTTTTTTTTTTTAATTTTTTTTTTAATTAGCTTTTGCAACAAAAAAAAAGCCAATATTATTAGTATTTTTGGTTACTTTGCACATTTGCTTTTATTTGCTTAACAAATTTGTGTGAAAAGGAGAGATTGGCTAAGGGAAAAAATGCATGAGTGCTTAAGTAAGAACGATAAGAAAGACTAATGGAAGATTAGATGTGTTATTTCGTTTATCACAACACTACAATATAATTTTAGAAAATTTATATGGAACCGACCCTTAGTTTAAAAAGAGTCGTTTTGACTTATGTTGAATAGAAACGGAAACGGATATGTGAAAACAAAACGTTTAGAAACATGAAAACGATTTTGTTAAAAAAAATTAGGAAATGGGAACGTTTTAGAAATGCACACACACCTATATATATATATGAATCAACAACATCAAAAACAATATTTAAAACAATGATGAACGATACAAATTATATATATAAATATTAAATAGCTTAAAAATTAAAAAAGTATAATAATTTTGTTGTTTTTAACCTATAAAAATACTAAATATATCCCTACATTTCCAAAGTATTTAACTATTATGTAAGAAACAATTTTTTATCGCATTTCCAAAATGAAATCGAACATTTCCGTCGCATTTCCAATTTGAAATTTTTAGGAAACGAGTTTTCGTCACATTTCCAAAACGGAATTAAAGTTTCCATCGAGTTTCTAAATTAAAATATTTTATGAAACCTGTTTCTTAATTAGTTTTTTTTAGAAAACACGTTTCTATGGAGTTTCCAAGAGTTTTGGTTTTTCGAAACGTTTCTGAAACGGGAAACGCACTTCGGACGGAGTTTTCATGCAAACTAGGTTTTGACATAATTTCATTAACAAAACCGTTTCATACATATATAAAGGTTAATTCAATTATTAACCAAACAGAAATTTAAACTTAATTACTAACCAAAATCTCTAAATTTAGTGGTTATGATTTTCGCATATAGAAAAGTTTTGGTTAGTTTTTAATTTTTTTTTGTTATACTTGCTAATTTTTCTATAAATAATTGATTTTGTGTCCCTTCAGAGACATTCAATATAAAAAAAAAAAACCGATTCTGATTTTTTAGTAGAGCACAAATTCATTTTTAGTTTGTTTGTGTTCAAAACCGGTTTTAGATGATTAAATCGAAAAGTTCTCAACTAAATTTGCTATATATCTTCCGGTTAGATAATTGTCTCGAGCTTTTTTAAACATGAGTAGATTAAGAGTTTCATTCCAAAATCCACTAAGTTCCTTCACCATATTTAGTAGTAAAGTATATGAAGTTGTCAATGATTTGATTACAATACTCATCGAAATTTATCATAGTTCTAAAAATGCGGCCAAAACTTTGCATCATAAATACCATAAATAACCAAATAAGTATATCATGTTGGTAATAAAAGAAGAAGAATTAAGCAAGTGAAGTTTGGACGTGGGACTAATAATAAATATTTTTGGGATTACTTTAGTAAGAAAGGAACCGTTTATAGAGTGCAAAATACAAAGGATTCAAACCTTTTCCATTAAAAAAATTTGAGTGGTCGGCTTTACGTTGTTTCAAATGTATATAGATGAAGTATATGTTATGCAATATGCACAGACGTTTACATATCACCCTTCTTTGAATTTACAAAAAAAAAATCACTAGAATTTCCTAAATTTAGGGTCTAAATGGTAACCGCAGAATTTTTGCTGAATTATTGTTGAATTGCAGAATTTGCTGAATTACGGTTGATTTCTTGCAGAATTTGCTGAATAATATCAAACTTAAATGGTAAAAGCAGAATTTTTGTTGAATTACTGTTGAATTGTAGAATTTGCTGAATTATTGTTGATTTCTTGCAAAATTTGCTGAATAATATCAAATTTAAATGGTAACAGCAGAATTTGCTAAATTTGCTAAATTTTTCTAAAAAAGTAATTAATTTTGAAAAATAATTAATTTTAAAAAAGTAATTTTTTTTCAAACTTAAATGGTTAATTATTATTGACCAATCACAAAAATATTGCAAAATACTAATGCTCATTAAATATTTAATAAAGTTAAAAAGTACCTAGTATTGTCAAAACATCTTACATTTTCAAAAACCCTCCAAAACATCTTATATTTTGAAATGGATAGAGTAGTAATTAGAGCTAGATCGGATCCAGATACAAAAATAATAATTAAAAAAACAGAGAAACCAATTTGTAAAAATGTCATTTAAACAAAAACAATTTTCATTATATCATTTATGTTTGGGTTAACTATATTGTATTAGAGTTTAGTTTCGAGGGTTTTAGAAGTTTTAGGGGTCAAAATATTTTTTACGGAATATAATTTTAAGATTTATGCTTTAAAAATCCATAATTAGTGCTATTTTTGCAAATAAACACCCCTAATTGACATTCTTGCAAATGTACACAACAAAAATTGCATTTTGCAGTTGCCCCTTAAATAAATTAATAGATTGATAAAACAAACTTATTTTAAAATATTTTTAGTAACTTATTAAAATTAAATTATTTTTTAGTAAACCTAATTTTTAAAATATTACAATATTATTTTAGAATTGTCAAGCAAATTTAGTAAGATTTAATCACACTACATATATATTTAGGGGACAATTGCAAAAATATCATTTTTGGTTATATTTGCAAAAATAACAGTATATGTTGTCCATTTGCAAAAATATCACTAATTATAAATTTTTAGAGTCTAAATCTTAAAATTCTAAACTTTATGGGTGTAAATAGTAACCGTATAATTTCTGCTGAATTGCAGAATTTGCTGAATTTCTGCTGAATTGCAGAATTTGCTGAATAATATGTTAAACTTAAATAGTAACTGCAGAATTTGTAAAATTTGCTGAATCTGGAAAATTTACAGAATTATGGTACCATTTAAAGTTTTTATATACATACATATATATATATATATATAATATAAACGTGTGTGTGTTTGAATGACGGTCATTCCTTTTGTCGCGTTTAAAACATTTGTTTGTTCCACGTGAAAACTTACTTCGAGTTACCTAAAACCCTTGGGGATTTACTAAAATAAAGTTATCTTATCTATCTCTACAGCCTAAGTAAATTTTTTATAAACCAACCAGAAAAAAAGACAAATGCGGCTTTGAATTCGAGGAACAATCACCTGTTCCCAGGTGCACGCCTACACATATATAGTACACATATTCTTATATCTCTTATATATATTTAAATATTGTAAACAATATAATAGTAATTTGGTGATTCTTCCGTGTATACGCAAATAAATTATTTATATAGTTTTGTTTTTAATTTTAATCTTTAAAATATGTAGTTGTTTGATTTTATTATAGACATTGTTGTTGATTTTTTTGTTGTTAATTTTTTGGTCAATAATATCGTTTTTATTAATAATATGAATTTCAGAAATTTAGTTTCACCATTTAATTATTTTATATATATAAATATGTCAAATCAAAATATAATAAATTAGAATTAAAAAAATGTTAAATTTGGTTTATCTGAATATCTTAAATAGTATTTAGAATAAAAATAAATTATTTAATATTTTTAAATATTATAATATATAATTATAAATTTTATAAATAAAACGCAGATAAAAAATTTATTCCTTTCAAATAAAAAAATATTTTTATTATTTTCAGATTGTCTTACGTAAAAAAAGTTTCAAAATAATAAGTATATTTTTTTTATAAACTTGGGTTTTTTTCACAAACATATCAAAGTCTATTTTAAAAATTTGGTAAATTTTACTTATTATTTTCAAAAGAATATATATTCTATAAAAATGTTCTCTAATTTTATCTTTACAATAATCAATTTCTAAACTATTTTTAAATGAGAAACCAAATTTTTATATAATTTTAAAATAAAAACAAAAATCTGATAATATATTGATTAAAAACTCTTTTGATTTATTTATGGTAACAAATATAAATTTAGTTGTACAAAATTTTGTTATTGATTCAAAATTCTCATGTCACAATTTTGTTAGCTATGTTATAATTGTTTTGGCGAGAATAATTGTAGAGATGACACATAAGCATTTTCTCACAAATCACGTCTGTGGGGATAAATAATTAAAATCGTTAAGATTATCTCTACAAAATATACGATTTCCATAGAAATATTTCTAAGGCTATACTACCTTAACGATTTTGTGGAGACACTCTTAACGATTTCACTAGTTTTCCAATTATAAATAATAGTACTAAAATTTTGGATGTTGTTAATGTCAATCAATTTAATCAGAATATGATAATTTTTATTTAATTTTTTATTTAATTGAAATATTTTTACAAGATTGTTTTTGTGTAAATTTTACTAAAAATTTTCATATTTTTAAATTTGGAGTTGTTTATACATAAATTCCAAACCATAATAAGTCTATTATTAATTAAATATATAAAATGTTATTTTTTTATTGAAAGCTTTCAATATTTTCAATATCAAAATCTTTCATATTTGAAAATTAGAATTGATGATACATAAATGTTAGAGCAACCGAATTTTATACTTTTAAATTTATAGTTGTTCATATATTTTATTTTTGAGATATTCTTAAATTTAAGATAGACAAATTTGTGGAGATAACGATTTCCATAATCTTGTAAACATCAGATTAAATTTTATAAATTTTACTAAAGATTATCATACTTTTAATGTTGGAGTTGATGATGATACATAAATTTACATTTGGAGCGAAACAAAATGTAATCGATTTATTTAATTGAACTTTTTGGTTGAACACACTTTTTTTGAAATAAAGTAAGATCCATTAAAATCCAAAAAAAAATTATTTTAAGAGTAAAAATAAATAAAATCCTTAATCAAATAATCGAAAGCATATAAAAATAATTTTCTATTCCGTGAGATTATTTTTTGATAATCATTTCTTAAATTTATCAATGGAACCATTATTTTCATCCTCTTTTTGAACTTAGACTAATTTTGATTATTGAGTTTAGACTAATTTTAATTAGAGAATAATAGGCTAAATTATAGAGAATGTCATATCATATTTTAAAGTATACCATGTCACATTAAAATTGGAAAAATGATTTTGGTGAAGATACTTGTTTTGAAAAATCACTTTCTAATTAATATATAGCCTTATAGAGTCTCTAAAAAAAAATAGTATTTTAATAAAAATTAGTAGTATAAATAAATTTAATATTTAAAAAAAAATTATACTAATCTTTAATTGACACATATGCTTTGGGGTTATAATACAGTTTCTCAAAACTCTTATTTGAGAACCCATTCACCTTTTCTCTCTTCTTTTTCTATTTTGTTTTTACTACTAGAACCCTTTTCTAGAGACTCTAATGTACATGGTATAAGCGATACAAAATACTCAAATAGAGGTGCTTATGAAAGAAATAAAACTTAAAAAATGTTTCAATCACATAGGAGCCTGCTTTGTGATGATTTAAGGTCCATAAGCTTACATACATCTCTTTAGCCCATTTACATTAATCCAGCAGAATCCATGTTGCTGGGTTTTAGCTTCCGAAATATACAGATAAATAAGTGTTTTCGAAAGTTTTATTGAAGGTTAATGGGCTGATTCCAAAGTCTAATATTGGGTCGGAAGATTATGGGCTTTTATTATTCTTTGAGGCTTTTTTTTCGATAAACAAATAACAATAGGTTTTCTTTTACTGATTTTGGAACAATAACATTGATTCGTCGAAAGAATATCAAATGAAAGGATATCATGAAAAACCATAAGATTTTGAGGTCCAAAAAATCTTTTCCAAACCTTGAAATTTTTGGAATTACAAGTGAGTACAACATTTGTAAATAGATAAATAAAAAATCGTTAAAATATTGAAGACTCGGTTGAAAGAGTGTTTTTTCGAGTAAACCCACTGTATATTTTAAAATGTTTGATTATTTATATTGGCTTTATATTTTTTTTTAAGTGAAATAAACTGTTGATCTACTTATGGACCTCATGTAATGAGAATCTTCATATAACGCCCCAATAAGGAAAATATAAAATATTATTCGTTAATAAGAAGAAAAATAGGAATGATGAAGGGGACCATAATAGACACCCAATTGGGATTAATCTCTATACTATTAAAAGAGAAGTCATTTAGAGTAAATGTCCAAAATCCTATCTAATATTACTCAAATTGCCATTGGTTTTAAATTATAGAAATTCAATTGAAATGGGTAATTTTGGAAATTTCCAGTGGCAATTTCAGTAATTATCAGATCAATTTCATACAATTTATTGACTGGATCTGGTGAAAGGACGCGGACCCGGTTGGATGACCCATTTTATTAATGGCAAAATTGTAATATTCACTCACAAAAAAACCTTCTGCAGACAGATCTTCTTCTTCTTCTTCGATAGAGAATTGATTTCTCTCTCTCACAAGATCTCAACTCTGAATTCGATTGGGTTTTGCAGATTTTGCGCTGTATGGAGAATAAGCAACCAACACATGCTTCTTCCTCTTCCTCTTCTTCGATTGGGTTTTGCGATTGGGTTCGTTCTTCTTCCTCTTTTGCGATTGATTGGTGTTAATGGGTTTGCATCTATGTTAATGGATATAGGATTTCTGATTGAGGTATTGTCGCAAATCTTGAGAATTTTAATACGACAGCTCAAAATCTCTTTTAATTATGTTTTTTCTGAGAATTTGAGCTGATGGTTTTTAGTAATTATTACAGGCTGAGCTTGCCACTGCAAGTGTGTTTGAGGCGATTGAAGAAGAAGATCAAGTGATTGAGAATAACGAAGGGCTTTCTCCAGCTTTGTTAAGTAGCTGCAGTGATCGTGCAAGGGATCTTCATGCTTCTCCTTCAGGCTTTTTTCACAAGTTATATCAAGGAAGAGAATATTGATGCTGTTTTAGAAATTTGGCGTAGATTTGTAGAAGCTGATATCCCTATCGACTTGGTTATGTGCAACATTCTCCTGAAAGCATTTCTATTAGTTGGTGCATATGGAGAAGCTGACGTCCTTTACAGGGCAATGCCAGAAATGGATCTGACTCCAGACACGGTCACATATTCAACGTTGATTGAGAGGTGTTGCAAAATAGATCGAGACATCAGACGTAATCTGGTAAGCTTTGATTTGATTTATCACTTGGATAGAGTAAATGCAATTTGTGTGTTTAATTCGGAATAATTTACAAGTGAGCTTATTTGTTTGTGTTTGTTAATTTCAGGAAGATTTGTTTAATCCTGTTGGAGTCGGATTTGACGAATTCAATTTTTTTCGTTTTGGGTTAGGCTTCTTTGGGGTTTTGTATTGCCATTTGGAAATTGCTTTGGTTGAAGTCGGATTTGACGAATTCAATTTTTTTCGTTTTGGGTTAGGCTTCTTTGGGGTTTTGTATTGCCATTTGGAAATTGCGTTGGTTTTAAACTATAGAGATTCAATTGAAATGGGTAATTATCTGTATAATTTTAGACATTTTTTTGGACCAAAAATAATTAAATTTTAATGAATCTTTCCTTTTAATATTAGATAGGATTTCGAAAATATTTTGATTTCAATGAATCTTTCCTTATTTTTTTATTGTTAAGATCTTCTCTAAATATTTTTTTTACAAAAAAATATATTCTTATCATCTATATAAGAAGCCACGCGATTTGCTTCTTAACCACAAACTAAAATTAGTTTACAATAAACCTTTTCTCCACCAAAAAACATATCATGGACAAATTGCACAAAGTTTCGATGTTGAATCCCTTTGTCAATGAGTGGAGAACTAGACTCAAATTGCTCCACAAATTCAAACTGTCGATAGGAGGAGCTAATACGCTTGAGCTCCTCCTGGTTGATGAAAAGGTTAGTTCTCATTGCTTTTTACTTCGAACTGATATATGAGACATGTATCTCTTAAACTGATATATGAGACATATATCTCTTAAACATAGATTTCATTGCTTTACATCCGATTGGAAAGTGATCATAGTCTCTACTTTATATTAGTTGGTTTTGTATAGGATTCTACTTGAAACTGATAAAACACAGAAACTTGTCAATATGCACATGATTAAACATAGATCAAAGTGATCATAGGTTTAAGCATAGTTTTCTTTGTTTTGATTTGCATGATGTCAGTACTATATATTTAGAAATAAACTTTTTTTACTCGGTTTGCTAAGTATAGATTCCGCAAGAAGAGTTGGTCTGTGTATTTATTATATTTTCAAACGGATTTTGGATTTCAGATTATAGATTCATCTTTACTTATAGGTTTCTATTAATTATATTTTAGATCGGATTTTGGATTTCAGAGTATAGATTCATTTTTACTTATAGGTTTTTAAAAGTTGTTTGAATCTACTAATTTCTCGATATTTTGATACTAATTTAGGGAGACAGGATACAAGCCACAATGCCTGAAGAATTCATTCAACGCTGGGATCATATGTTGGTCGAAGGTAAATGGATGATTATTCATAATTTTCAACTAGCATGGATAAACGGCCAGTTCCATCCTACTACTCACCGATTTAAGATTCAGTGGTTGTCAACCACTTATGCAAGATGCGTGCCATCAAGAGGCGACGGAGATTCTTTTAAATTTGCAGATTTTGAAAAGATAAAACAAGGGTCCATGCATCCAGAATATTGTGTGGGTATAATTATTAACCAGATTCTTTTAGTATAATTTTATTCATCTAGAATCAACTCTACTTCTAACAAAACATATGCTTATCTCTTTGTCAGATATTATTGGAAGGGTTGTCAACGTCAACAGTATCGTCGAGTGCAAATCTAGCGTCTCAGACGAAAAATGGGATGAGATTAACTTCGAGCTCGATAATGGAAAGTAAGTTTTCAAAACTTAATTTTAATATCTGCTTTTGACATTGTTTAAGATATTAATCTTTGTTTATGATTCCAGAAACTGCCATTTACTATGTCGCTTAACAAAGCAATATGCCCATGATTTCTGCCAGCATTTCACAGATTCTCATGATGACATGATCATATGCATCATTAGGTTTGGTAGAATTGTTGTCAACCAAGGTGAGTAGTTTATAACCCAATTTAATTATTCTCTTTACAATGTCAATTAGTTTGAATCTATTACTAATACTCTACTTGGTCATTTTCGGCTGTAGGTGATTGGTTAGTCACTAATGTGTTTAAATGTACGCAAGTTTGGTTGAACAAAGATGTGCATGAAGTCCATGCCATGATTTACAATCTCAACAACAAAGGGGATGACAAAATTAGTGATATGGAAAGATAGTTCGATGATACCTACTGTCGTTTTTTGGTTTTGAACAATTAGTTTGCATTGATTTCTTTTGATTTGGATTATGCTTTTTTCTACAGATTGTATTTCCTTCAAATTTTAATTTACAAGGTTCTTTCTTTGTTTCATGAATGGTCTTCATATCAAAGTTGTTTGAGTCAGAAGCATGAAACCAACTCTCATATCGAATTTCATACATGTATTATAGTTAGCAAATATTAGCAAATACATGTATTACTCACGAGGTGGTTTAGTTTGTTTACAACAAAAAGATGACAAATTTATTTTCTATAAATAACAATATTTATATTTACACATAATCTTAACAATATTTATATTTATATAACTAAAATACAATAATCGAAGGTAACTAAACAAATAACTATATTTACAAATATCGAAATTTAAATCATTGAAATTAAAGAATCTTACTTTCTTAAGAGATCTATCGATTTTTCCTAATTTTTTTCCTTGATTCACTCTTAACAATATAGTTATTTTTAATTCCTTTTCTATAACTAAAATATTTTCTTTCCTTCGGTTTTTCTTTGCTAAAAATGTCCTATTATGCAATTTCCAATTTCAAAAAAATCTTAAACTTCCATAGCAAGTCAACTTTAATGCAAAATTTATATTTACTCACAATCTTAATCAAATCTTATAGTTAATTTAGTCTTCCTAAAATATTTCAATTTTAGTATTATTTTATTCATCATACAATTACAATAAATCGAAGGTACCTAATCAAATAATTATATTTACAAATATCGAAATTTAAATCATTGAAATTAAAGAATCTTACCTTCATAAGAGATCTATCGATTTTTCCTAAATCTTTTCCTTGATTCATTCTTAACAATATAGTTATTTTTAATTCCTTTTGTATAACTAAAATATTTGACGAGATTTTTCTTCTATCACATAGAACTCACTATTAAATACCTTCACCCATATTATAAATACCGTGACTTTCTTCTCTTTTACTCATTCTCAAACCTTACCGAAAATACATTTTTTTCTTTGCAATGGCTTTACAAACATCTATCACTCAACTTCGAGATCTCAAGCCATTCAAGGCGTCATGGAAGATTCGTGTTAAGATTCTCCATGTTTGGAAGCAATTCCAAACATTGTATGGTGAAACTTTGGAGATCATTTTGGTTGATGAAGTGGTATGTTTTTTTACTTATAAGATCATTTTACTTTTTATTCTAATAGAGATTCTATGAACACAACTAAAACAAATATACTTAAATGGTTTAATCCGTGCATGGACTGATTTTTTGTTAAAAAGTTATTAAACAATGAAAAAAAGTATCACACACTGATCTCCTCTTGCAATTTTTAAACTCATAGACATATACTCATGCACTGATTTATATATTCCCGTGTAGAAAAAAAGTATGAACGTAAACTCATAGATGTATACTCATGCACTCATGCACTGATTTCCTAAAAAGTATGAACATAAACGTAGTTAACAACACAACTAACTTTCCGTTTACTTTGATTATTCCTCTCTTACTGATTTTTTGTGATCTTTGAAGATCTTTATCTCGCACTTATCTTAGCTTATTATGGTCATACGATCATATGCCTTTCTTTTCATTGTAAATACTTAAGTATAGATCATATCTTACAGGGTTCTAAGATTCATTCTACAGTACGTAGGCCATTAGTCGTACGTTTTGAGAGGTCATTGGTTGTTGGTGAATGGATACTAATTGAAAACTTCAACCTCTCACAAGCTATGGGTCAGTATAGACCATGTAATCATCGTTACAAGATGGCGTTCTTGACTTCTACTACTGTCCAACGATGTGGTTCTCAATCAGAAAGTATTTTTCTTGATCTTGCCGACTTTACTCAAGTTAATAACGAAGAGCTCAATCCAAACATTCTGATCGGTTAGTTTTGTTTATTTGTAAATCATTTATTTAAAGGTTAAATTTTAATTTAATTTTCATTCATTTATTTCAGATGTTATAGGCCAAATAGTTAGTGTGAGAGATATGGAAGCTTTACAAGTTAACAACAAAGACACACATAAACTTGAGTTTGAACTGCGGAATGCCACGTAAGTTTAAATCAGAGTGATTTTTTTACTTTTAAAATTTTTTGGGACAATAACTAACTCTCCATTCACATATAGGGATGATCGTTTGGCATGTACCTTGTGGGGAAAGTTTTCCGAATGTGTTAACACTGCCTGTCAAAATACTGAGGATGGATTTGTGATTTGTCTAATTCGATTTGCGAAGATTAACGTATTTCGAGGTGTTTATGTTATGCCATCATATTCCTTGTCTTTATATTTTGATACGAAATACTCATATTGTTTATATTCTTATGTTATTCTCTACACATTTCAGGTCAACCACAAATCACTAATGCTTTTGATGCGTCTCAAGTAATTATTAATCCGCAATGCTCTGAGTTGGTTGAATTTAAGAAGAGGTTTGTTCATATCTCTATAATATTATTAAACTTTTTTTATTTCTTAAACAAAACCATAACATATTAACGTTTATATTTCCAGTTTGCCAGATGATGGTATGGTTTTGAGAATTGTGCACAAAAGGCCCAAAAAGGAAGAATTAGCATTAGTTGGCAAAGAAGAATCATTTGACGAGTTTCCTTTGGTCACAATTAGTGAATTGATTAGTACTACTGAGGTATTAACGTTATACCATTTAAGTTACCTTTTATTGTCGAATGGTTTTTGATAGGATATTTTCTAACAGGTTGGCAGGTACAAAATCATGTGCACCATTTGCGGTATTGATTCTGACTGGGCGTGGTATTATGTTACTTGCAAGAAATGTAAGCTTAGGGTTTACAAGAATAAGACAAAGGAGAAAGACATAGGTAAGTTGGAGAAGAAGCAATCATTCCATTGTGAGAATTGTAATAACGCCAATGTTACATCCGTCATTTCAAGGTATTTGTGGTTTATTACGTTCATCAGTCTTATTTTAGTAAAAATATAATACTTTTGACATCATATACATTGGAGAATAGGTACAAGTTGCACCTTATTGTGATGGATTCTTCTAGTCAATCCAAATGCTTGCTATTTGATACACCTGCTGAAAAAGTTGTCAGTTGTTCTGCTGATAGCCTTTTAAATGGAGTCTACAATGAGGTTTGTTTGATTCTAACTTTTTATCTTCATTCAATTATATTTGTACTTGATTACTACAAATATTTATTACTAATTGATCTTGTATTTTTCAGATTGAAGATCCAAATGATATTCCTCTAGCTCTGAAAAATGTTATTGGGAAAACATTTTAGTTTCTCATTTCTATTGAGAAAGAAAACCTGTGGCAAGGGAATGATATATTCAAAGTTATAAAAGTTTTGTGTGGAGAAGATATTGTTAATGTTGATTCGGATGCTTTAGCTTTATCTGATGATCATATCAACCCCAATTCAATTGTCTCCGGTGACCAGGTATGATCTTTGGATGGTATACAAATATTTTTTTTTATAATTTTCCAGCATTGGTCAATGATGTTTTTGTATTTGTAGCTTCCTATGATGTTGACTTTTAGTCAAGAACAATCAGAGGACTTATCTGCAAGTTTAGGTACTCCTTCTTCCAAACGTGACCGGATTTTGGCTGTCGAGTCTGGAGCTAAATCTTCTACCACAAAGAAACATTGTGCTAGAAATGATAATATTGATTGTGTTATCACTGGTGGGAAGTCTCCTTCGAATGAGGCAGTTGGTGAAAACAAACCGAAATTTGTTGGAGGATTGGTTCAAGTGAAGATCGAGAAATCTTAACAGTTGGTTTTAAGGGATTCGTTTTTCCTTTTGTTTTCAACGTATGGATTTTGGTATTTTACCTACTGTGTTTTTTGGTTTTGAACAATTAGTTTGTATTGATTTCTTTTGATTTGGATTATGCTTTTTTCTACAGATTATATTTCCTTCGAATTTTAATTTACAAGGTTCTTTCTTTGTTTCATGAATGGTTTTCATATCGAAGTTGTTTGAGTGAGAAGCATGAAACCAACTCTCATTCTTTCTTTACTTGCACCGAAATTCTCTTTCTTCGTGATAGCTATAAAAGATATTTAGTCACAATACATGTATTACTTTATTTGCAAGGTTCATTCTTTCGTGATTGCTATTAAATTATCTTCTGGTTCGTGATTACTCACAATACATGTATTATAGTTAGCAAATATTTACGAAAGAATGAGAATTTCATACATGTATTATAGTTAGCAAATATTAGCAAATACATGTATTACTCACGAGGTGGTTTAGTTTGTTTACAACAAAAAGATGACAAATTTCTTTTCTATAACTAACAATATTTATATTTTCACATAATCTTAACAATATGTATATTTATATAACTAAAATACAATAAATCGAAGGTAACTAATCAAATATACATATTTACAAATATCGAAATTTAAATCATTGAAATTAAAGAATCTTACCTTCTTAAGAGATCTATCCATTTTTCCTAAATCTTTTCCTTGATTCACTCTTAACAATATAGTTATTTTTAATTCCCTTTCTATAACTAAAATATTTTCTTTCCTTCGGTTTTCCTTTGCTAAAAATGTCCTATTATGCAATTTCCAATTTCAAAAAAATCTTAAATATCTATAAACAAAAATCTTATGGAATCTAATATATTTGGTTCCTGCGAAATATCTACCTTTTTTTTGTGGAATAGTTTTTTGTAAAGGAAAAGATTTACACCAAAGGTCAAGATTTTCATTAGCATTTTACAAGCTTTTTCACCAAAAATAAACGTGTTAGAAGATGTGCAAGCCTCCATCGCAGTGCCTTTCTTCCCTTTAGATTTAGATCTATTTCTTTACGAAAATCTCGGTCTTTACCTATTTTCTTTCGACCCCATAGCCACAAACAAACCAAAGAACTAAGGAAACAGAGAGCACTGATACAAAAGCTCTCATATGAGCTAACTTCCCTCAACTTGTGCTTCCGTTAGAGCTCTCACTTTACAAGTAAGTTTCTTTCGACCTAATAGCAGTAAGTTTCGCAGTCTTTAGATTTAGAGAGGCAGATCATCTGATGAGGCACGAATATCCTTCATAGTGAAGTCGAGGAAACGAACTCGGTAGTCAGTTCACAATAACCCTTCTTATATTGTTCCTTTAATTAGTATAGTTTAATAACTTTGTTAAAATGGATAATGTAGCATGTAAATTACATGATGTAATGATGGGGTTTATCGACTGGTTTAGTGTATTGTATGGTCTTGGAGTTATATAGTCCTCATAGTTTTGGAGAATTTTTATCTTATCAAATTATTTTATTCGACCTATAATTTTATAAAAACACTATTCATTTTCTTCTTGAAGTTTTCATGGCAGACGCCTTCTTATTTGCCAAGACCAAAACACATACTATTACATATATACTAGATCTATTTCTTTGGTCGACCCGTTTTCACATCCAAAGTAGTCCAATTCCTCGAAATTCTTCTTCTTCTGTGGTCTTGCAGCGAAAAAGGTGTTTCTCAATATGAGAAAGAGGAAAGATGATGATGGAACAAGTCTTAAACATGATACACAAGAATCGAAGAAAAGTCGTCATACCGAAAATTCGCTGATGAATATAACTTCAAAGTGTGATAGTATTAGTAAGACATCATCTGTTAATGTTTCTTCTGTTTTTAGAAGAGTTTTTGGAGATATTACAAATGGTGGAACTACGGTACAACCAACAAGACCGTATAGAGAGTGTTTGGAATCACCAATCAAGAAAAAGTATAAAGAAAATGATATCAGATCGACCAATCCTGAAATCAATGATTCTCCAAGTTCTTCGATGGTCAACATTCCTATTTCGTATATGCAAAAATCATCGAGCATTTCATCACGTAAGTACTTTTTATTATACATGTAGCTTCTATTTGATTATCTCATTTCTTTATATACTTAGAAAAATTCGTACTTATAGTTTTTGATTGTTGTTTTGAATTTTTTTGTGTCATCTTCTGATAAGAAAATGTTTTGCAATCTTGCATTACTCAAACTCCTGGTAATGCAAGTACTTCAATCTTCGATGTTCCCATTGGTGTTTTGCAAGAACCAAACCGCACTTT
This sequence comes from Arabis hirsuta, assembly GCA_964056655.1. Lineage (NCBI taxonomy): Eukaryota > Viridiplantae > Streptophyta > Magnoliopsida > Brassicales > Brassicaceae > Arabis > Arabis hirsuta. The sequence continues at coordinate 32,785,551 of OZ053304.1, forward strand.
ATCACGTATGTGTGCTATATTACAAGTGCTTATTTGTTCTTTTAATTGAGTTTATTTACTTAGTCAAATTCTTGGTTATAGTTGTTGATTGTTGTTTTTTCATTTTTTTTCACCTTCTCATAAGAAAATGTTTTGCAATCTTGCATTACTCAAACCCTTGGTACTGGAAGTACTTCAATGTTCGATGTTCCTATTGGTGTTTTCCAAGAATCAAACCGCACTTTATCACGTACGTTTGCTATATCACACGTATTTATTTCTTCTTTTAATTGAGTTTATTTACTTACTAAATGATGCAACATTTGTATATTATTTATTTTTCTTTTGTTTCTTCTTATAAGAAAATGTCATGGAATCCTCCATCACTCAGATTCCGATCTCTCGCAGTACTCCAATGATCAATATTCCAGTATCTTATATCGAACACTTTCAACATAAACCATCGAGTAAGTTATTACTCAGTTAAGATGAAATATATTTCCTTCGTTGTTATATTCTATTTTTTATAAATTTGTTAACGATTGGCTTTCTTTTGGTTTATCTTTTCTTTTATTAAGAAAAAGTTATGGACTCTTGCATCACTCATTTTAGGCAACCTTCAAGTAGTCCAATGTTCAATACTCCGATTTCTTATATTCAAGATTCGGCCCATAACTCACCAAGTACGTTATTTGGTTTATTTATATTTAGTATTTTTTCCCTATTCTTGATAACTTAGTCTTTGTTTTTAATTGGGCTAAACTTATTTGAATATATACAGACTTTAGATCAAAGAAGTTTGTGGGTCAAACTTCTCAAAACAGCTTTCTCTCGAAATGCAAGACTAATCGAGTTATTCAAGATAAACATATACATGATTCCTTTACAATGGATCAAACTTCTGGTTCTGGTAACTTTGTTTACAATTCAGAGATTCTGTCATTCATGTTGCGGATTAATCTTTTACTGTATTTCTTATTTTATGGTTTTTAATAGGTTTTAGAAAAAACCAGAAGGATCAAAGCTCAGCCAATAAACTGAATGATGCAAATTTTTGCCAAGATTTGTTAAAAGAATCAACCGATGGTGAGTGTTAATCTCAATCATTCATTAATCTATAATATGTATATAGTTTAAAACCATCACATAGTGTTAAAAATTAATATTTTTTTTATACTATCTCAGATAAAGAGGATGTTCGACAGCATTTTGATTGTAGTAGTCAAGATGAATCTGAAGATGATGATTTGGATGACTCTTCTGTTGAATTAGATTATGCGGACTCTCCTCAAATGACATTCAAACATGTAAATCGGGATTCTATGTCAAAGCTGGTATCGAAAAGAAATTTGGGTAGGAAATGTTCTACTACTTTAAAAATAGCCAAGACATATAAAGGTATTTATTTAAAATATTTTACGTCATTTATACTAATTGTTGTTCATTTTAGATTTATTTTGTTACACTTAAAATAATGCAGACTATATAGATGATGGAGATCCAGACTATTTGTGTAAATATTGTGGAGCAAAATTTTGGTATGGCGAACGCATAAATAAAAGAAGAAAAGTTTTAAATCCGGTGTTCACTCTTTGTTGTGCTAAAGGAGAAGTGAAGCTGCCTTATTTACGGGAGTCACCCGAATGTATCAATGATTTGTTTACAAGAGACAATGATCTCAGCAAACATTTTCGTGATAATATCCGAGCTTACAACATGTTGTTCTCATTTACTTCGCTAGGGGGAGAGGTCGACAAGTGTGTTCCAAAAGGGAGAGGTCCTCAGATGTTTCAGCTACATGGTCAAAATTATCATAGAATTGGTGGTTTGAAACCAAAACCTGATGACTACGCTAAATTCTCCCAACTATATATTGTTGACACTCATAATGAGGTTGAGAATCGAAAAACTGTCATGAGGTACGTTTTTTTTATGTATATAGACTTTAATTTATATAAACATATTAATTATTTCTAACATTTACTATTTTGTTTTTCTTTAGTAAAGGGAAGGTTGTCCATACTGTTTCTAAAAGAAACAAATTTAGAACGGAAATCATTCAAGTTTTGATCAAAATGTTAGATGCGGTGAACCCATACGTGAAGTATTTTAGAGCTGCAAGAGATAGATTTGATATTGATCCTGATGAAGTTTTTCATATAAGGATTATCAATGATCGGAAACAAGATGCTAGAAGGTACAATATCCCGACTGTATCCGAAGTAGCTGCCTTAATACCTGGAGACTTCCGTCCTGAACATCATACTCGGGATATCATTCTAGAAAGAACGAGTGGGAAACTAAAACGTATAAGGGAAACTCATCCATCGTATTTGGCTCTTCAATATCCTCTAATCTTTCCTTACGGAGAGGATGGGTTCCAACTTGGTATAAAAAAATTTTTACCCGCACTATATGCAAAGAAGAAGGTTCGGGAACATATCAGTATGCGCCAATATTTTGCATTCCGAATTCAAGATCGCCCAGATGAGTGTCATACCCTTCTTCAGTCTAAACGTTTATTCCAACAGTTTTTGGTTGATGGTTTCACTATGATAGAGAGTAATAGGATTTCTTACTAGAGCATGAATCAGTCGACTCTACGGTCAGAAAGTTTTGATAGTATTGAACGATTTGCAAGTGAAGGAATAAGAAATCTTCGTGATAAAGGAACACGCACATTACTACCTGCATCTTTTACTGGTGGTCCTCGATACATGATGCAAAATTATTTAGATGCTATGGCTATATGCAAACAGTTTGGTTTTCCAGATCTTTTCATTACGTTCACATGCAACCCAAAGTGGCCGGAAATCACAAGATATTTAGAGAAATGCAATCTTAATAATGATGATAGGCCAGATATCATTTGTAGAGTTTTCAAGATGAAGCTGGATTCATTGATGCACGATCTAACCGTGTCCAACATATTGGGTGACACTATTTCATGTAAGTTTAAAATTACTATTTCTTTCATTATATGTTTGTTTATAGTGATGACTAACGTTTTTAAAATTTTTAATGTTCCAGCGATGTACACGATTGAGTTTCAAAAAAGAGGTCTTCCACATGCTCACATATTATTATGGATGGATCCAAAGCATAAAATGCCAAAACCAGAAGATATTGATAAGATGATATCTGCTGAGACCCCTGATCCTATCAAAGATCCTGATCTTTATAGCGTTGTTAGTGAAATGATGATTCATGGTCCTTGTGGTGTTGCAAACCCTAAGTCACCATGTATGGTTGATGGAAAATGTTCAAAGTTTTTTCCAAAGCAGCATGTTGAAAAAACCAAAATCGACAAAGATGGTTTCCCAATATACAGAAGAAGTAAAAAGAATAAGAATGTTGTTGACAAGAATGATATTCAATGTGATGTCAGATACGTCATTCCGTATAACAGGACATTGTGTCTTCGTTATCGAGCTCACATCAATGTGGAATGGTGCAATCAATCAGGTTCTATTAAATACTTATTCAAGTATATTAATAAAGGTCCAGATCGTGTATCTGTTGTTGTTGAACCATCGCAGAAGGTAACTGCCAGTGGCAGTGTTGAAGGAGAAAAAAACACGATCTCTTCTCGAAAAATAGTGAATGAGATCAAAGACTTTTTTGATTGCAGGTAAATACTATGTTTTTATTGAGTAACTTCATTGCTTAATTCTATGATATATATCTTATCGAGTTTAAATATTTCAAATACGTATCTGCTTGCGAAGCTGCATGGCGAATTCTGAAATTTCCTATACATTATCGTTCTACTCCCGTCGAAAAGCTTGCTTTCCATCTTCCAGGTAAACAAATGGTTTATTTTAAAGACGATGATGAAGTTGAAATAGTTTTGGACAGAGAAACAATGAAAAAGACAAAGTTGTTAGCTTGGTTTGATCTTTGTAAAGTTGATGATCTTGCGAAAAAGCTGACTTTTGCTGAGATTCCTAATCACTTCACATGGGATTCTACGTTCAAAATGTTCAAGAAACGTCAAAGGGGGTTTTCCATCGGAAGGATAAATTACGTTCCAAGTAGACTAGAAGAAGCTTATTATTTTAGGATTCTTTTGAACATTGTAAGAGGTCCTACGTGTTTTGAGGATATAAGAACTTATAACGACATTGTTTACCCAACGTTCAAGGATGTGTGCTTTGCTAGAGGTTTACTCGAGGACAACCAGGAATATATTGATGATCTTAAAAGGGCAAGCTTTGCTGGAACAGAGAAATTTTTAAGATCAGTTTTTGGTTATGCTTTTATCTGGTAGTTTATCTCAGCCAGAAAGAGTTTGAGAACATACTTGGGATATTTTGTCAGACGATATTGAGAGTTCAAAGAGACGATATTTTAACAGACCAGGTTTGCTAGCTAATTACCTTCACACAAGCTTTTTTATTGTTAATTATATCATTGATTCAAACTTTATTCCTTCATATTTGTTTGTAGATCTCTGCTTAAGTGATGATGACAAAAAGAGATATGCACTTGAAGATTTAGAGAATATTTTGAGAAGCAGTGGAAGCTCATTGATGTACTTTACTTCTATGCCACAACCTCCAAGAGATGGTAAAGATGATACTAATGTTCTGATTATTGATGAACAAAGATACAACAAAGACGAATTGAAAATCAGTCATGATAAGGACATCCAAAAGGTAACAGCTGAGCAAAAGAAAATTTACGATGAGATTATTGGAGCAGTCTCAAACAAAGTAGGTGGTGTTTACTTTGTTTATGGATTTGGAGGTACTGGGAAAACGTTTCTATGGACTCTTATTTCTTCTGCTATTAGATGCAAAGGTGAAATAGTTCTAAATGTTGCTTCTAGCGGAATTGCTTCTCTACTTTTACAAGGTGGTAGAACAGCTCACTCAAGATTTGGAATACCAATTAATCCTGATGAGTTTTCTACGTGTAAAATGAGTCGTGGATCGGATCTTGCTGCTTTAGTTAAGGAAGCATCTCTTATAATATGGGATGAAGCTCCAATGATGAACAAAAATTGTTTTGAGTCTTTGGACAGAAGTTTATCGGATATCATTGGAAATGAAGATAACAAGCCTTTTGGAGGCAAAGTGGTTGTTTTTGGAGGAGATTTCAGGCAAGTGCTTCCTGTTATTAATGGTGGTAGTCGAGCAGAGATCGTATTGGCTGCTTTAAATGTGTCTTATATTTGGAAGCATTGTAAAGTGTTGAAACTTACGAAGAACATGCGTCTGCTTTCAAATAATTTGACATTTGATGAAGCAAAAGATCTTACAGAATTTTCAAAGTGGATTTTAGATGTTGGTGATGGTAAGATTGGTGATTCTAATGATGGGGAATCACTTATTGATATTCCAGATGAGTTTCTTATTACAGATTCAAATGACCCAATTGAAACTATCACCAAAACTGTTTATGGAGATTTGCAAGCTTTGGAAGAAGATAAAGAACCAGAATTCTGGCAAGAGAGAGCAATTTTGTGTCCTACAAATGATGATGTGAATCAGATAAATGAATATATGCTTCTCAATTGCAAGGTTAGTCTACATTAGAATTTTTGGTACAATTTACTAAATATTCATTGGCTTAACTAAATTTATTAATAACATTTTGCGGTATTTGGAAAACAGGTGAAGAGAAGGTGTACCTAAGTGCTGATCGTATCGATCCTTCTGATGAGATTTCGTTAAAGGATTATGGTTTCACTTCAGATTTTCTTAATAGCATTAAGGTTCCTGGGTTACCGAATCATGAGTTACGACTAAAGGTTGGTTGTCCGGTCATGTTACTTAGGAATTACGATCCGAAAGAAGGCTTGATGAATGGTACTAGGCTTCAAGTGACACAAATGTACGAGTTTATGATTGAAGCAAGTGTTATTACAGGAGACAATATTGGTCGAAAGGTTTTGATTCCTAGGTTATTGATTACTCCTTCAGACACAAGATTACCTTTCAAAATGCGTCGTAGACAGCTACCTTTATCCGTTGCCTTTGCGATAACCATCAACAAAAGTCAAGGACAGTCTCTTAGAGAAGTTGGGTTGTATTTGCCTCGGCCAGTGTTTTCGCATGGTCAGCTATATGTGGCTATTTCTAGAGTGACTTCCAAGAAAGGTTTGAAAGTTCTTATCGTAGATAGCGATGGTAAAACTCATAAGAAGACTATGAACGTTGTTTTCAAAGAGGTTTTCCAAAATATTGACTCGCAATTGTTGTGTGATGAAGGTATGGATATTCATATATTCAACTTCTTTCAAATTCGTCTCTTACAAGTGCTTCATTTTTAAAATTTTTTTTTTTTTTTACAGATTAGTTTCTGAACTTGATTAAAGAGTTTGATCAATCTTCGGCGATGGAGACTCTCAAGTATTATTGTTTTGCGTTTTCGATCAAATCTTCGGAGTTACATCTACAATTTATGTTTTGGTTTTTTTTACTTATTTTAGATTTGTTTTATTACATAGAGATTCAGTACATTTGCCATATTATAATCCATTCTTATTCCATAAGTAAATACAACAGACATACGTATATGCACAAAACTAAATAATTGATACGACAGACATTCAGACATGCACAAAACTAAATATTATAATTTATGTATACCAACTACAATGATTATTCATTATAAAATTCAATACTTAACATACTTATTCTCTACCTTTAAACTAAAAAAACTAATCATACTTTTTCAATATAATCGATTCTACTTACAAACTAAAACAATACATATCACACTTTGAACATATTATATAAGACACAATCCAAAATTTTAGCTTACAACATAAAAAACGTATATTCCCGCACAAAGTGCGGGTCAAAATCTAGTAATTCATTATTTAGCTATTTAACCCTAAATCATCGGGTGAAAATAACAAGGTCACATCATTAAGTTTATACAATTATATGCATACCCCCATTAGTAGAATTCTAATCTAGTATATATTGTCCTTTGCCAATACAAATTATAATATAATCGCATATGACCATAAGTATTTCATGTAAAGAATGACCAGGGCAAGTAGGCAAATGGAAGGGAAAAAAATTGATTTATAATGGAGTGTAGGCTCATTATTCATTAGTACCACTACCTACTCTATTGTTTGTTTTGTATAATTAAAAATTTAATGTATATTTTGTGTCCCATTGTTTAGTTATGTTGGTTGATATTTGTTTACATAGGCCATGTTTGATATTTGATAGTATTTGTTCGTGTTATGACTCAAAATCTAACTACTAATATGGCACCGAGCCCTAATCACTGGAAACTAAATATTTAATAGGTTAAAGTCGCTATGTGAAAGAAATTAAGACTAGGTTAGAAAGCACTAAAAATCAAAATGCTTAATGAATTTGTTTAAAAAAAAGTAAAGTTACACTCTTCTCATAATTCTTTTTAGGAATCAATGACTAAAAATGTGAATGGTGATTGATGGTTTCTTGTTGCGTTTTGAGCGGTACAATCACAACAATTGCATACAATCACTATTCGAGAAAAATTATATGTTAGAGGCAATCAATTCGTTCAATATATATATATATATATATATATATATATATATATATATATATATATATATATATATATACTTTATTTATTTATCAATATTCATTATATGCTTTGCTCATCCATTTATTTTTAAAAAAATCAAGAAAAATAAAATAAAATCAACCAAGTTGTGGTCCAAGGAAATTTTGTAGACCCACTAACTTCCCATTATATGGTTCTGCGCAGTGTCAAGTGGTTTGCATAATTTCTTCTTTTTCCACATATTTTTCTCTTAGCTTTTGGTTACTTGTTTCTTTTTAAAATTGAATTTTCTTGTTTTCGAAAATAGTTTCTCGCTACCCTAACGGACAAGAATCTTCAAAAGCAATGTAAATAAAAAAACGTGCAGGTCAGAATCATGAATATTCATATATATTTTTAGATAATGTAAAGGCTGATACCATTGAAATTATTGTTAACAATGTTTTTTTAATATATAAAGTATTATTGGTAACAATGTTGGTCATGGATATAAATATTTAACAAGTGTGTTTTCTACGTACTAGCTAGGGCAACCTTTCATAGCATATGTGTAAAATATTTTTAAGTTAATATATAGTCAACTAGCTAATCTTGTTGTTCAGAATCAATTAGCAGTTGATGTTAAAAATTTTAAAATGTGTGATGGTACAAAACGTAATATAAGAAGATATGAATTAATCCAAAATTATATATCTAAATTATGGAGACATATTTTCCCCAAAACTAGTAGAGCATTACGATTTTTAACTAGCAAAATAACATAATTGCAAAATCATTATTCGGTTTTGCATATAATTTTATATGGTCACAAATTTCTAATTAAACTATTTTGTCACTCTACTTCTGTTTACAATTTCGTAGTTTTATTTAATGATATTATAGCGTTTGGTAGTATTAGTAATGAACGAACCCATGAATAAACATAAATTCAAAATCATACAAATAAAAATGTTTTCTATAATTAAATAAGAGGACATGGAGAGAAAAATGAGAGATGTGGCTGTGAGCCATTGGATTAAAAGATTCATTTCAAAAGATGGCCATTCGGAGCATCTTGGGATCACTGTCTGTTCGCTACTTCTCAAAGCCTATTTAACTGTTTACTTACTTGCACTAAACAGTAACTTATATATCTTTTTCCTCAGATATATAATTACTAAAAATGTTTAAAGTGGCCATCTCAATCACTGAATCCAACTTGAATATAAAAGGAATCTGTGAATCTAAACAATTTTAGAATCTATTAAACCATGATATTTTTTTTTGGTAAAATGTTAAATTAAACTATGATATTTTTATATACCAATGAAAATGATATGTTCCGTAGCTCAACCTAACGATTAATTTAAGCAGTTTGTCACGCACTGATTTCTCTTGATAATCAGAACGTGCGGCCTTAGCTCCTTCCTACCCGTGTAATAGCTAAGTCAGCCTGTTTGTATTAATTTAGTGGGGTGATTTGTAGAGAGGTTTAGAATTTATGGAAGTAATTCTCATTCAAAATTCGATGATGATGTTACAATAGAGGTTTCACCCCTTTATATACACATCCACCTCTTCAACGAATGGCTTGGATTAAACCATGTGTCATGGTTAAGATCATGACACCTAAATATTCCACATCCTTCCTCTTCCTTCTACGCCCTTCCATATTCTTCCATAGAATTCTACACAATTCTTATATTATTTTACTTAGATATTTTACAAAGGCTTAAAGCTTAACTAAAACCCTAAGAAGGCCCAATGGGCCGTGACTTATCCAACGGGCTGTGACATCCTCCCCCACTTAATCCGGTGACGCCCTCGTCGCCGAGTATACCTTTAATGCCTCCCGGAATTGCCATAAGTCTTCTTCCGGTTCCCATGTTGCTTCCGCTTTCGGTAATCCCTTCCATTTGATAAGAAAATGAGTTTGTCTCGGAACTCCCCGTTTTCTTACTTCCTTGGACGTTAACACCTTTTCAATCTCCTTGTCATAGGACTTGGTCATGACTGGAGGTGCGCGATTCGAAATTCCTCGGTCTCTATCCTTTTCGTCCGCGTGATAAGGTTTCAGCATACTCACGTGGAAGACCGGATGGATCTTCAGTGAATCCGGCAGGTTCAGTCGGTAGGAAACCTTTCCCACCTTTCCAATTACTTCGAACGGCCCTTCACACCTTCGGATCAAGCCTTTGTGTAGGCTTCAAAATGCCTTGAACTGTTGTGGAAGTAACTTCAATAGAACAAGGTCACCCACCGTGTATTCTGAAGGTCGTCTCTTCTCATCCGCCCATTTCTTCATCCGTTTTCGGGACTTCTCCAAACATGCTCGGGCAAGATCAGCATGTTCTTCCCACTGTTTATCCATTATGAACGCCCCCAGACTTTTCCCTTCCACCCTTGGTGTTGCCAAAGTATGCGGGGTTAATGGCTGTTGTCCCGTTGCCAACTCAAACGGACTTCTCCCCGTGGATTCATTGCGTTGAAGATTGTATGAGAACTGGGCTATATCCAGCAATTTTGCCCAGTCCCGTTGATTAGCACTCACGAAGTGTCTAAGGTAACACCCCAGCAACACATTCACCCTCTCGGTCTGCCCATCCGACTGTGGGTGAAAGCTAGTTGAGAAACTTAGTTCAGTTCCCAACATCCTGAACAATTCCGTCCATAACCGCCCGGTGAATCGGGGATCCCGATCACTTACAATATTCCGCGGAAAACCCCAAAGCTTCACCACATTCTTGAAGAACGCCCTTGATTCTTCTTCCGCGGTGCAGTCTCGATCACAGGCCACAAACGTTCCATACTTAGAAAACCGATCCACGATTACCATTATGGATCCAAACCCTTCGAATTTCGGCAAGGCACTGATGAAATCAAGTGAAACCGAATCCCATGGTCTTTCCGGAACAGGAAGCGGCTGCAACAATCCTGCAGGCTGCTTATTCTCTGACTTGTCTTGTTGGCAAACTAAACAAGTTTTCACATAAAGCTCCACGGTATCCCTCATCCGTGGCCAATAATAACTTGCTTCGACAAGTGCCAAGGTTCTTTTCTGTCCCGGATGGCCCGCCCACCGAGTATCATGGCACTCACGAATGATATCACGTCGAAGACTCTCCCACTTCGGAACATAGAGTCGACGACCCTTGGTGTAGAGTAGTCCATTCTCTACCCAAAATCGATGCACTTTCCCCTCGTTGGATAGCTTCATTAGCTCTTTGGCGACTGGATCACGCTCCAGCCCCTCCTGAATCCGAGCTGCGATGGTCCCCTCGACTTGGCTCACGGTTGCTAATTCCGCCTTCCGACTTAGTGCATCGGCCACTACGTTCACCTTTCCTGGCTTATACTCTAGGGTATAATCGAATTCGGCCAGGAAATCTTGCCATCTTGCCTGTTTTGGGGACAAAATCTTCTGAGTCTGAAAATAACTCGTCGCCACATTATCCGTCTTGATCGAAAATGTGATCCCAGAAGATAGTGTCTCCATACCCGCAAGCAATGGACTATGGCGGTCATTTCTTTCTCTTGTACCGTGTATCGCCGTTCCGTATCATTGAGCTTGCGACTCTCAAAGGCAACCGGATGTCCATTTTGCATGAGTACTCCTCCGATGGCAAAGTCGGAGGCATCCGTATGTAACTCAAATGGGAGATTGAAGTCGAGTAAGGCAAGGACAAGCTCTTGGCTTACCGCGGTCTTCAATTCCTCAAAGGCTTCCTTGCACCGATCGAACCATTCCCATGTCCTTCCCTTTTTAAGTAAATCCGTCAATGGTGCAGCCTTCCTCGAGTATCCCTCGATGAACCGTCGATAATAATTGACCAGACCAAGGAAAGATCTCAGCTCCGTTACCTTGGTTGGTGTTTCCCATTCCATAATCGCTTTAACTTTCGGTTCATCCATCTTCAGCTTTCCATGGCCAATGACATGGCCAAGGAACTGCACTTCTTCGGTGGCAAACGTGCACTTCTCCCTTTTCACGAATAGTTCACTCTCTCGAAGGACTCGGAATACTGTCCGTAAGTGCTCTACATGCTCCTCTATTGAGTTGCTGTAGACGATAATATCATCCAAGTAAACCACCACGAACCGATCCAAGTAGAGCTGTAGGATCTGGTTCATTAAGGTGCAAAACGTGGCTGGGGTGTTCGTAAGTCCGAATGGCATCACCAACCACTCAAACGACCCATACCGCGTTATGCATGCCGTCTTTGGCTCATCCCCTTCCGCTATCCGAACTTGATAGTATCCCTTCTGCAAGTCCATCTTCGTATAGACTTTCGCCCCACCAAGCCTATCGAAGAGATCCGCGATCAATGGAATAGGATAACGGTTCTTGATCGTCACCTTATTCAAGGCCCGGTAGTCCACGCACATCCTTAAAGATCCGTCATGCTTCTTCTGAAACAAAACCGGGGTGCCATAAGGTGCCTTGGACGGTCTCAGCTTCCCCGTCCCTAACAACTCATCGAGTTGTTTCCTTAAATCTTCCAACTCAGATGGAGCCATCCTATAAGGAGCCATGGATGGTGGCTTGGCTCCGGGCTCCAACTCAATCCGATGGTCCACCGCCCTCCTTGGTGGTAATTTGTTGGGCAACTTAGCCGGCATTACATCCTTGTTCTCTTCAAGGACGACTTCAATAGCTGGTGGGATGGACTCCACGTTTTTAGGTTCATCCTCTACTTTCATCATGGCCAGAAACGTGGGTTCACCCTTCTTCACCCCCTTGGTGAGTTGCATTGCCGATAGTTACCTTATCCCATCGGTTTTCCCTTCTAAGGCTGGAATCATACATGGTGATCCTTTTTCAAGTATGCACACCGAACTTAAGGCGGGTATAGGAATGGCCGAGACTTGTCTCATGAAGTCCATTCCCAAAACCACCTTGAAGTCATCCATGGGAATAACTGAGAAGTCCACTGGTCCGTACCAACTTCCCAGCCGCATCCCGATCCTTCGGGCTTTCCCACTAACGGGTTGCGCCTTAGCGTTCACCGTCTTCATCCAACCATCCCCCTTTGACCAACTAACTCCAAGTCTCACGGCCTCCTCTATGGCCATGAAGTTATGTGTGGCTCCCGTGTCCACCATTACTTGGGTCGGTTTATCATTTATCCGAGCTTCGACATACATGAGCCCCTTGCTCATTGGCTTTACCACTGGGCTAGCCTATAGGGCGTGCAGCAACTGTAGCGACCCTATCTTGCTCGGTGGTTCCTCCGGAGTCTCGGTCTCCCGATTTTCCATAATTGTGGATAAGGACCCCATCTTTGGACAGTCCTTCATCGCGTGTGGCCCCTTGCACACAAAGCATCCTCCCTTTGGAACAAAGGATTTCTTTCTTGCTTCAAAATCCTCCTGCCGAGCTCCTTTCTTAAAGTTCTTTGAGTTGGGTGATCTAGTATTATCTCTTTTGGCTCCCCCACCTTTGGCTCCGCCCTGATCCTTCTTTTTAGAGGATTTGGATGGTCCAGAGGTGCGGAAATCGATCAGTGACTCGGCTACCGCAATAGCTTTGTCCACCGTCTCAACTCCCCGACGCTGCAACTCTAGCTTGGCCCAGCTTTGCAACCCATCGGTGAAGTGGAACACTAGATCTTCGGTAGTCATACTTGGAATTTGAAGCATGAGCGTTGTGAAATCCTTCACATACTCCCGGATTGAACTACGTTGACAAAGTTCCCTTAGTTTCTTCCGGGCTTCGTAAACAACGTTCTCCGGATAGAACTGCCGCTTCAGTTCCTTTTTGAAGTTTTCTCAAGTATTAATCCGGCAAATCCCTTGTTCAATCTCGGAGTGCTTCCTTCGCCACCACAACATGGCCGTGTCTGATAGGTAAGACGTTGCAGCCTTCACCTTTGCAATCTCATCCATCAGGTTGAGATTGTCAAAGTATTATTCCATCTGCCATAGGAAATTCTCTACTTCCTTGGCATCCCTCACACCGTTAAACCGACTTGGTCGCGGGAATTCAACCCGACTAGGACTGGTTCCTTCAATGGTTCCAGCGTTCACGCTTGCCCTCTTGACCAGCGTGATATCCTCCTCCATCACGGTAAAGCGTGCCTTCATCCCCTCGATGTCATCACGCACAGCCTGGATGGATCCTCTTATCAACTCCTCAAGTTGGCTGAACCGAGTGTCTAATTCGGTAACACCTTGCTTGGCCTCTTCAAGTCCACCGAACACAACACCTTCCAACTCTGTGACGGTATACTCTACCGTTTCGAGCTTTTCGCCCAGCTCACCACGGCCGAACCCAAGGCTTCACAAGACATACTCTGATCTCGTTAGGTGCCTGTACGGGTAGAGGTGACCACCCGTCCACGTTCCTCCACCCCGGACGTCGAGCTAACTTCTTTGTCTTTCCTTTCTCCCTTAGCCATTTTTTTATTCGGACAGAATTTCCCCTTTACCTAGATCGTAGTAGGCTCTGATACCAACTGTCACGCACTGATTTCTCTTGATAATCAGAACGTGCGGCCTTAGCTCCTTCCTACCCGTGTAGTAGCTAAGTCAGCCTGTTTGTATTAATTTAGTGGGGTGATTTGTAGAGAGGTTTAGAATTTATGGAAGTAATTCTCATTCAAAATCCGATGATGATGTTACAATGGAGGTTTCACCCCTTTATATACACATCCACCTCCTCAACGGATGGCTTGGATTAAACCATGTGTCATGGTTAAGATCATGACACCTAAGTATTCCACATCCTTCCTCTTTCTTCTACGCCCTTCCATATTCTTCCATAGAATTTTACACAATTTTTATATTATTTTACTTAGATATTTTACAAAGGTTTAAAGTTTAAGTAAAACCCGAAGAAGGCCCAATGGACCATGACTTATCCAACGGGCCGTGACAAGTTGATCACTCTATGTAACAGTTTTGATGCTTGGTTTCTTAATAACTATCATAATTGATGCAGCAAAGCTAAATTTTCCATACGTATGTATATTAGCGTATCTATCACACCCACAAAACAAACTTGAATCTTAGATTATAACTAGTCATCAATTCCAAAAACACTAGATGGATTTTATAATTTTGACTATTAGGTAGAATACTATCTCATTATCTTTTGTTTATATATGCATGGAACTCATAATTAGTTACCTTGAATTGATCTTTGATTGTACGGTATTAAAAAGCATAACTTCTGTTGCCAAAAATAGTTTTGGACATGTCTCATAGTATTGTAATTATTATTATAAGAAAATTGGAAGTTTAGTACCAATGAAGTATTTCTTTCTCCAACAAAAAGACAATAAAAATACAAGAAATTTTTAAAAGAAACATATTTTTCTTCTCTATATAATGAGAAGTAGATCGGAAGGAATATCACAAAGAATCACAACAAACAAAAAAACCCCTAAAGCTCTCATTTTTCTTTCTTCTTGTCGATAGCTAATGGCTCACAGTCACACTAATGGCAACATGATCTCTTCTTCTTTCTCCAAAAACTTACGTAAGCTTGCTCTTCATAACAAATCCCACAGTATATCCTCATTTTTCAAAAAGTACAGGTCTTCGAAACCCTCAATTTTATCCATTAACATACTAATCATTTTAAATATAGGTTTAACATTCACAAATTCTGTTTTGTACATGTCCATTATCATTAATTCCATTATGTTCTATATACACGACTTCTAAACATATAGCATTGTTTTCTGGAAATTTCCTACAACATGAAATGTGTTTTTAATTTTATTGTTTAAATAGCATTATTTTACATTAAGTGTTATTCTAGTTGTAAAATTAAGTTGGTATATATATATATATCCATAAATCCTTTGAGAATCGAGAGGAAAGATTCACTTATCTCTCTTTCTCTCTATCTACTCTCCAGCCCCTCTTTTTAAGTCCACCACGTGATGTACGTAAAGATATAAAACTGGAGTTTCTATTTTTTTAAGCACAATTCTGATTTATGGCTGTAGATATAAAATCTGTTTATCACGTAAACGATGTTGTGTAATAGCTTGAACCTAATTAAGTTTTTGAAATATAAACAGTCTATTAGTTTTTCGTTAAAAGAAATCAAAGAGTATCGGAAATCTAGGTCTGTGCGACAAAAAATATTGAACTTAAAAAATATTTCTTTGAACGTCGAAATAAATTATTTTCCCAATTAAGGAAAAATACGAAACCTTTTTATGTAAATATGGCGGTAATAATTTCCGTGGGACACACTCCATTTATGCAAGTGAGCACCTAACTAATCGGACGGTGTAAGACATGCCACGTGTAAGCACGTGATGACAACTAAGATTCTCCAAACGGCCCAACAACGTCCCTCTCCATATTTTTTGTCCCGTGTTTGATTTTCGGATCCATGATAACGAAAGGTTTTTGGTTCGGTTGAATATAAACCGATTAATAACCGGAACATAGAAAACATGTAAACCGAAATTGGATTTAACCGCTTTGTCTTCCTTCACCGTTCAGAGAGCGAGAAATCGATTCCAGAGAATTTGGAGCTGATGCATCCGAAGGGTAGACTTCACAACCGCAGATCAAGGAGCTTTTCCAGATCTAGAATCGCCATCGAAGGATCATAGCCAATAGTTTTCATTGTACTTCTTCATCTCCGTCTCGAATTTCTTCTCAATATTCATAGATTTCATCATCCTCGAGAAGAAATCGTTTCCTTCTGTATTCTCACGGAAAATGGGTGCCTATGATGAGTTACCAGCTTCGTATACTGGCGTAAATCACGATGATGTAATGCAGATAGAAGATAGGATTTAGAAATTATCTGGGTCGATTCGATGAACTTTGATTTGAATTTGGGTAATCGTTTCTTCATTGATTTTGATGATTTGGGTCTTTAATTTTTCCTGGGTTTCAGGGGAGGAGCGTGAAATCCAGAAGAATTACTGGAAAGAGCACTCTGCGGATCTGAGCGTTGAGGCTATGATGCTTGATTCCAAAGCTGCTGATCTCGACAAAGAAGAACGACCTGAGGTAAAGTTATCATCTTTGTTATTCAGATGAGTTTGAGTCTCAGTGTATATATATCAGCAAATAGAAAACCTTAGCCTTGCTTAATTCTTGTCATCAAATGTGTTGTATTTGTTTATATTGGGTCGTGGATTCATGAATGAGAGCTTCTAGAGCTTAAATTGTGTGTGTGTGTGTGTTTGTGCAGATACTTGCGCTTCTTCCACCGATTGAAGGAAAAACAGTGCTGGAGTTTGGAGCTGGCATTGGTCGTTTCACTTGTGAATTAGCTAGAAAGGCCGGGCAGGTCATTGCGGTTGACTTCATTGATAGTGTTATCAAAAAGGTTAGATCACGGCTTATGCTTGTTCTTTATTAGCTACTTACGGCACTCTGTCTTTTTACCGAGTTTTTGTTTGCTTTTACCCTCATGAGAAGTCTTCTCTGCAGAATGAAAACGTTAATGGGCACTACAAGAACGTCAAATTTATGTGCGCTGATGTCACATCCCCGAATATGAACTTTTCACATGAGTCTATGGATCTGATATTCTCCAACTGGCTGCTAATGTATCTCTCTGATAAAGAGGTAACCAGTTAACTTATTACTGCATGAACCACTTTAGAACAGTACACACTTAGACTAAGTAGGTGTAGTAATGGAAAGAAATGCATTTTGGGACTATTATGTTATAGAAAGACCCTACGACAGTAGTTGCTAATCTTTCTTGGCCTTTCGAAGGACAAAGACATTAATCACCTGTCCATATTTAACTTTGTGGTACCTAGAGTGGCTTCATCTTCAACTACTCGGTTATTTATATACCTTGACAAAGGTAATGTCTTTTCATAAAATTGCAGGTTGAAGATTTGGCGAAAAAGATGTTACAATGGACCAAGGTTGGCGGGTATATTTTCTTTCGGGAGTCTTGCTTCCATCAGTCTGGTGATAACAAGCGGAAGTACAACCCAACTCACTACCGCGAACCCAAATTTTACACAAAGGTGTGTTATATTTATATCCCTCCATTCTTTTGTTTGTGGACAATTATTTTAAATTCTGGTGCATGAATTCCTTTCAGCTTTTCAAAGAATGCCATATGAATGACAATGATGGGAATTCGTACGAACTCTCTTTGGTTAGCTGTAAATGCATTGGAGCTTATGTGAGAAGCAAAAAGAACCAGAACCAGGTCATATGCCTCTTCATGCTTTAGCCACTCTTTGATGGTATCTCTAATATGAGCGTATTCATATTATACTTTTCACAAATTTCAGATATGCTGGCTTTGGCAAAAAGTCAGTTCGGATAATGATAGGGGCTTCCAACGCTTCTTGGACAATGTCCAATATAAATCCAGTGGTATCTTACGCTATGAGCGTGTCTTTGGACAAGGGTTTGTGAGCACAGGGGGACTCGGTATGCTCTTAAGTCATCGAGTTTGTTTTAACTTTGCAGTATTGATGGTTCTGTATTTGAAGTTCAAAGTTAACTGATCTACCTTTCCTTTTTTACTATATGCAAGTGAAGCTATCTTTCTTCTTATTATACTTTTCTCTTTTGTTTTGACCTTCGATATAGAGACAACGAAGGAATTTGTGGATATGCTGGATCTGAAACCCGGCCAGAAAGTTCTAGATGTTGGATGCGGAATTGGAGGAGGGGACTTCTACATGGCTGAAAACTTTGACGTGGATGTTGTGGGCATTGATCTATCTGTAAACATGATCTCTTTTGCCCTCGAACACGCGATAGGGCTCAAATGCTCTGTGGAATTCGAAGTAGCTGATTGCACCAAGAAGGAATATCCAGATAACACCTTTGATGTTATTTACAGCAGAGACACCATTCTGCATATCCAAGTATAAGCTTCCGCTGTTTCTTCTTCCATGATGGATTCATTGTGTAGCTTTGTTGGCGAAGATCTCTTTCTCATTTTGTCTCCAATTTTGTAATCGTTGGTCTTGCTTTCAGGACAAGCCAGCATTGTTCAGAACATTCTACAAATGGTTGAAGCCGGGAGGCAAAGTTCTCATTACCGATTACTGCAGGAGCCCCAAAACCCCGTCTCCAGATTTTGCAAACTACATCAAGCAGCGAGGTTATGATCTTCATGATGTACAAGCATACGGTCAGGTATACAGAGATAGAACCTTTCTCCTCTTCTACGTACTTAAAAATAACCAAAGTCGCCTAAACTTGCTTGATTCGACAGATGCTGAAAGATGCTGGATTCATTGAGGTAATTGCAGAGGACAGAACCGATCAGGTAACAGACGCTTCTCTACATAAACTCTATGCTCTTCTGAAAATGACCCATATGCTTAAAAAAGAACTCAAACTGTTTGCTTTTTCAGTTCATGAAAGTCCTGAAACGGGAACTGGACGCAGTGGAGAAGGAGAAGGACGACTTCATCGGAGACTTCTCGAAAGAGGATTATGAGGAGATCGTAGGCGGGTGGAAGTCAAAGCTACTCAGGAGCTCAAGTGGTGAACAGAAGTGGGGTTTGTTCATCGCCAAGCGAAAGTGATAATGGCATTCTTATAATCATGCAAAGATATAAATAAATAAATTTGGTTCTGTATATCATCGAACTTAGTTCCCTCCTACTATCTCTTCAAGCTATGTTGCTCTCTTGAACGATTTGCATTGTAAATCCCTTTCAATTTGGTATTTAATGTGATTGCTATTGGATTTGATTAAGTTTGACAGAGAAAAAAAAAAAATCCCCAACTCTTTCATTATTGAACAGAAACATAAACAGAAGACCAGAGTGATAGTAATTCACTTGGCTACCGGAGATTAGTCTAGTTTTTGACCTAATTATTATTATGATCTCCGGTTTTTAGAAAAGGGGAAAACAACAAAAGAGTGATTATTGTGGGATCATCTTATAACCCTAATTAGATAGAGTCGGTTTTAGAGAAAGACACTATCTCGACTTCGATTTTGAGAGCATCATTGACAAGGAAACCTTTGGATGTGTCTCTGATATCTGCAAGTGGCATAAACTTGTCGAAACCCCATCCATTTTCTGTTGCATTGGGCATTCCGGCCACTATATATAGGAACAAATCAAAGGTTAATTTAAAAACATTGTTTATAAAACAGTCTAAATACATGTAGAGTGAAAAGACTGACCTTGCTTCTCCACATTAGTGGTTCCAATAACTCGTAACTTGGCCTGCACGAAACCTTTTTCACCTGACGCACTTAACAAATAGAGTGACAACGAATTACCCGTCCCAGATCCAACTC
Organism: Arabis hirsuta; assembly: GCA_964056655.1. NCBI lineage: Eukaryota > Viridiplantae > Streptophyta > Magnoliopsida > Brassicales > Brassicaceae > Arabis > Arabis hirsuta. The sequence goes on from OZ053304.1 coordinate 32,805,247, forward strand.
CATTTGGATACACTTTCAATACCCTACACTACCATCACATATATTAACACATACTATATATATGTATCTCCATGAATTTATATTTGTAAGAGAGAGGCAGAGAGAGTCACCAGTTTCTTCCTCCTGAAGAAAACGAATCAGAAGTGTAAGAGTCGAGATCGCGGATAGAGAAATTGGTGAGTTTCCAAGCGAAAAGAGGGTCACGAATGTTTTGTTCGTAAGAGAAAACTTCCCATTTTTTAAAAGGTTGAGCAACGAAGATGTCAATGCCAAACACACTTTGTCCACCATCGAAAATGAACCCTAGTCCCGGATCTTTGAAATACGAAATCGGAAGAAAGTTTGGCATTCCCCACTGCGGTTTAAACAAATGAAATCGCTGCGCCACAGTCTCTACAAAACCGATAGAAACTAGTTATTACTATGAAGAAACCACAAAAAATCATCTCACTGTCTCTAGATTGATTAGTACCCTGGTACATATAGTACTGGTCTAGAGTCCTTCTATAGACGAAAAATTTGACCTCCGCATACACATCTTTTGGATCGGCGATAAGGCTTGAGTTATCGATTTTTGCGTAAACCGAAACGTATCCAGCCGCCGCCTCGGGTCTGTTCCCGTTTGGGTAGATTAAGAACGTCCTTTAAAACGTTATAAGCAAAATAAAAGGGACGTCACGTTATATAGATAGTTAAAATAGAATCTTATACGAGATTTGGAGCAATATCCCACATCAAAAATGGGAAAAATATATATATAATATTAGGATATGAACTTTTCCACTCAGTTTCAATTGATTTTGAATTACAAAGTCCATAATTTTATTTTTAGGTGGAATGTGTACGTACCAATTGTATCCACCGATGGAGAAAGGACGTGATTCGTACACACCATCCTTGACCAAGTTCGACATATTGGCAAAAGACTCAAACTTGACGCAATACGAAGTCGGAGGACGATCTCTGTATATGATTATTGGTCCCCCGAGCTTCTGGTGAGTTTTAGCAGGAACAGAGACAGATCGAGAACTCAAGAAGTGACATGGAAGTATATTTGAGTTCACCACGTCCGAAAATGTTCCTTCTACCACTGCTTCTGTTTCCATTAGGTTTTCAAGGTTGTAGTAAGGTTTTGCAAATCTTACCACTTCCACAACGAAAACAAAACAGAAGAAACAGTAAACCAAGATTGTTCCATAATTGCGTTTCTTTTTTTCTTCTGTAAACATTTTTCTTTTTTTCTTTTTTGAGTACACGTCCGTAGAGTTTTGGTTGTGTTATAGACGTAAAATATTTTACAGAACCATTAATATATGTCACGAGGCACACGTTTCTAATATCTTACTATTATTTTCCAATCGTTAATCCTCATTGGTCGGCACGTATTATTTTTTGTCAGATCCCCTTAGCCATTGACACGTAATGGCATATATTCATGAATCATGAATGATAGATTAAATTATTTTGTTAGTAGTGTTTCAAATAGAGTGATATATGCTTTATTACTTACTTAAATCACTATAAGGATGAAAATCACTATAACAGAATTGTTAAATACCTTCATTCAAATTGAAAAGAAGAACACGACTACAAAGTGATAACCGAGTCTAAATCATAAACCAAATATGTCTGTTAGTGGAATGAAATCGTTAATCAAATGTGTCGCATATTGTTTTTTTTTTAATTAGTGTTGAGTCCGATTTTTACCATCCATTTACTATTTCACGTGACTGTATTTATTGAGTAGCCAGTTTATTAGATTTTTTAATGTCATAAAATATGACATTATTTCGAATGACCAAAGATGAAAATATTTTTAAAAGAAAATGAAACTTAAAGTTGAAAATAATTAGTTATTTATTTCCCTGAATCATTATACCACAACGTCACCATCATTTAGTTATGTGTCACCATCATTTGTTTATTGTGTAACACCCTAACCCGAAAATTTAAAATTTTCGACCCGGATCACTATTATCACCAATAGCGATCCTCAACAGTTCAATAAATCACAAATAAGACAATGCGGAATTAATAAGCAATTTAACAATCATACACGATCCTCATTTAATAATCTCATAATTATTAAATGGTCAACATTATTCAACAATAAAACACATTGTTTCCAGAATTACTAACAACTTAGCAATTCTAATAAAATAACACACAATACGAGTCACCAGATCATCTGTTCTTCCCGGCCCGGATTCCACGTTTACACTTTATCTTTACATGCATCACATGGTTATAAGAGATGCGTGAGTATTATCACAAATACCCAGTGAGAAGGTCATCCCGTCCACAGACTATATATATACAGGTATAAAAAATGATACAATACCAGGGTAAACAAACAACAATGCCTCACACATCAACCAACATGAAAACAACACGTTCAGTATATCAAACTGAAGGCAATCGATCGACACACCCAACCGACACTCGTGTCGATCGCTACACCACTTTTTGTGTCGATCGACACACCAAACCCAGAAAACCCAGAACACGAATCTGCACGAAAATCTAACAAAAACAACACGAAATCGATCCAAACAACACACAATCGCATTCTATCAATTCCTTCTGCCTATATAAGCCTACGATCACGCACTCACCTCGATTCGAGAAAAAAATCGGATCAAACCGCTCAAGAACACGAAGAACGGACGAAGAACACGAAGAACGAATCTTCCCGGAATCGAAAACTCCCTTCACCCACTCGAATCCCGTAACAACCACGAGCACAACAACACCAACAATCGCTCAAACGGAAGAACAACCCGAAATCCCCCAAAATCTCTCTCAAACCCGATTTTTTTGATTTTTGTGAATAAATCTGATTTCTGCCGACAGTTTGACTTAAATACTGTGTGCTGCCGACACTCGTGTCGATCGACACACACACTTGTGTCGATCAACATGACCCAAACTCATGTCTACGAGATAGATCTTTGAGTTAGGTTCGCAACGGGCTTTGAATCAATTCAAACGGAGCTACGAGCAGAAAGATACGCTCGATTTAGTGAAGACAGGTCAAACTGCCTCAGAAGTGAAACAAGTGCAGAATCGAGTCAAGCACCGGGCCAGTCCGTGGACCGATGTTCCAGACCGATGCCAGCACTCCCTTGTGTCGATTGACACGACCCAATTTTCACTAAATTGGTTCGCGGTCGTTACAATTCTCCCCCACTAACACGAATTCGTCCTCGAATCACGCGAAACCGTCACCCTACGGTTAACACATCCGATATTAGTCCTCCGGCCCAACCCGACCAGCTCTACTCAAGATTACACTCGATCTCAATCACCTAACCCCATCTCACTAAGGTTGACACTCTCGTCCGAAACCCGACTAGATTATCCCAGAAACAACGCAACCCTCGTTGATCCTGATCAGGACTGTCCGATGAGTCGCGCAACAATCAAACAAGAACATGCCCAACCAACCGTAGACCCAGACTTTGGACCAAAGAGGCTACATAAGTTTGCCAGGGTCGTCTGAACTGTGATTCTAAACTCAAGTAAAAACCCTAGATTAACATCCCTCCTGACCAAACCCGGTCAGCACCACCTGAGATCATTCCCGATCCCTGAAGCTCATCAATCTCATACTCTCAATCACACTACAGGTACTAATGCTCAAAAATCATATCTCGATACACCACTCCACTCGAAAGGTCGTCACCCTACGAGCTCTCGATGTATACCATACCGGCTCTCGGTATGCTCCAGCCCCTCCTACTCTCAGGACACACAGTCTGTCAGCTCTCGGCTGCAGAGGAATCACACATCCTCTGGAGAGATCTATGTCCCTCAAAGTATATGCAGAGGAATCCCCATCCCCTGGAGCAGTAACACTGTAATGCGCATCGTAAGCATCTGTCGATCGATTTACTTTTGTGGTTCATATCCCGATATTCCCTAACCCAGAATATCTCCCCATGACTGATTCCCCGCTCATCAAACCCATGACCTCCCAGTCATATCTCACACACATGACCTGCCCCGTCATCCAACCCATGACCTCCCAGTCATAACATAAGAACATCCGTCTTATAACCACAATTAATAAGGAAACCCCATCTTATTAATCACAACAATGTATATCATTACAACCCAACAAAAAACACAAACAAACAACTCATAGCAACATGCTAAAACAACACTGTAACCAGAATGGCACTCAAGCCACCCTTTGCTTCTCGAACCACTTCGAAAACTTTGCCTTCATCCTTGCTTCTGGTTCCCAAGTCTCCTCCTCGACACCGTCACAGTTCCACACAACTCTCACTAATGGTAACCTCTTCCGGCGCAGCACTTTGACTCTCCGCTCGAGAATCCTCACAGGTCTCGCCTCCAACGTCATGTTGGGCGGAAGATCCTCCGGAATTCTAGCCAACACCTCCTCAAACTCATGTAGACACTTCCGCAGCATCGATACATGGAACACCTTATGAAACGCTCTCATACTCTGAGGTAACTCTAACCGATAAGCTACTGGTCCAATCCGCTCCACAACCCTGAACGGACCCATAAATCTCAGACTTAACTTATTCTCTGAAATAGATCTGTTAGGACCCCTCAACATCGCTGCTTTGAGATACACCAGATCTCCCAGCTCAAATTCTAGCTCTTTCCGTCTCTTATCGGCATAACTTTTCTACTGATCCTGAGCCTCTCTCATGTTCAGCCTCAAGACACGGATCTTCTCCGTCGTCTCCTGAACGAAATCTGCACCAAACATGCTCCTCTCTCCCACTTGAGTCCAGCATAATGGTGTCCGACATGACCTCCCATACAGAGCCTCATATAGGAGCCATCCCAATACTCGCCTGGTAACTATTGTTATATGCAAACTCTACCAGGTTCAGATGATCCGCCCAATGACCACCATAATCCAGCACACACATCCTCAAAAGATTCTCTAATGTCTGAATCGTCTTCTCTGACTGCCCATCTGTCTGAGGATGATACGCTGTGCTCATATGCACCTTAGTGCCCATCTCAGCCTGAAACACCCTCCAGAACTCTGAGGTAAATCTCGGATCCCTGTCTGACACAATACTTGCTGGCAGCCCGTGCAGCCTCACTATCTCCCGCACATACTTCTTAGCCAAAAATACCACTTCATCGGTCTTCTTAATGGCAAGAAAATGTGCTGACGTGGTCAGACGATCCACAATAACCCAAATCCCATCATATGTCCGTGACACCGGCAATCCCGTCACGAAATCCATGGCAATCATATCCCACTTCCACTCCGGAATGGGCAAACTCTGCAACATACCACTCGGAACCTGATGCTCAGCCTTCACCAACGGACACACGTTGCACGCTGCGACCCAGTTAGCTACATCTCTCTTCATCCCGACCCAGTGATAATACCGCTTCAGATCACGATACATCTTGGTCGTTCCCGGATGAATCGACAACATGTTTGCATGAGCCTCCCTCAGAATATCATGCCTCAGATCCTCATCCTTGGGTACACATATCCGTCTGTTCACCAGTATTGTCCCATTCGCCGAGACCACATACTCTGATCCTGCAACCCTAGAAGCATCAATCAAAACCGGATCCAACTCCTAAGCTGCTCGAATCCGACTCAACAAATCTGCCTGATTAGTTGCCTCTAACCCCAAAGGCTCCTGTGAGATTACACACAGTTTCAACATACTAATCTCGCTCACCAGAGCCTCTATATCACGCTCCTGAGCCGAAGCAACTCTCGTCCGATTCAAAGCATCTGCAACCAGATGCAACTCATGCTCCTCAAGACTCCTCGAATACACCAGGATATCATCAATGAAGATGATCACGAACACATCCAGATACTCCTGGAACATTCCGTTCATCAACCACATGAATGCTCCTGGTGCATTCGTCAACCCGAAAGTTATCACCACGAACTCAAAATGCCCATACCTCGTCCTGAAAGCAGTCTTCCTAACATCTGCATCATCGATAAGAATCTGATGGTAACCTGAAGCCAAATCGATCTTGGAGAACCAAGTAGCCCCTCGCAACTGATCTAACAGCTCATCAATCCACGGCAGAGGAAACCTGCTTTTCACGGTGACTCGGTTAAGTCTCTGATAATCGATGCACAACCGGAAACTACTATCCTTCTTCTTCACAAATAACACCGGCGCTCCCCACGGTGAAACGCTAAGACAAATAAAACCCTTGTCCAACAAATCATCCAGCTGCTTCTTCAGCTCTGCCATCTCTGCTGGAGCCATACGGTAAGGCACCTTGGATATCGGAGCCGTCCCAGGTTCCAACTCAATTATAAATGGATAACACCGCGATGGCGGTAATCCCTGCAATGACTAAAAAACATCTTGGATATCCAAAACAACTCGAATATCCCCAACTGCAACCTCTCCGACAGCCTCAGGCATCACTATCATCGCCAGATACGCCTCACAGCCCTTCTCAATCATCTGTTCGGCCTTTATCGCGAAAATCACGAGACTTCCGGAAGTCGGTCTCACCCCCTGATAAACCAACCACCCCGCCTCTCGCTCTAATACAATTCGTCCTCGATGACAATCCAGATGAACCTTGTACCGATCCAGCCAATCCATCCCGAGAATGACATCGTACAGCTCCACCGAACTAATAATCAGATCTGCTGGCATCAACTCTCCCGCCACCAGAAAATCCACACCACGAGCCCGCCCAAAAGTAGCTAATGACTTGCCACCCGCAACCTTAACTACCCCCAGCTGCTCCCCGAGATCAATCTGGATTCCGCTGCCTTCCGCACACTTCGACGAAATGAAGCTATTCGTAGCTCCCGAATCAAACAACACGTGGGACTCACACCCGCCCACAACTAAGGTCCCTGCACAGTTCCCATGTGCCTGAGAACCCTACCACTCTAGCACAGACTCACAATTTCCAAAACAGACTAAAATTCGAAAACCTCAAAAAATTAAAAGTCAAGTCTAAAAAATACTTGTGATCGGTCTGGCGCTAGAATCACCTGTCTCCACCGACGTGTACACTCGCGGTGTCACTGCAGTCTGAGACAACGGCTGCACTACTGCCACCGCCAACTGCTGCAACTTAGGGCACTTGGGCTTGATGTGCCCCGTCTCTCCGCAGTGGTAACACACCCGCGTATCCTGAACCCCGACACGCGCATCCTGAGTCTTGGTCCTCTTCGGATAGCTCGCCACCCGATGATCCATGCTCCCACAACCGAAGCAACCCGAACCACCCTGACTGGCCCCTGAAGTGCTATCCTACTTCCTCTTCTGTCCCTGAGCAGGCTTACTACCCCTACCCAAACTCACCTGATGCTGAGATCTTCTCTGTTGCTGCTGCTGTACTGTTGGACCAACCACCACAGCCTGCTCCCTGAGATCCTCCTCAATTACAGCAGCAGTCTCAACCAGCTCCGCCCTCGTGGCGAACCTACTCGCCCTGCAGCGAGTCCTCAAATCCGCCTGAAGTCCCCTCAGGAACCTCATAACCTGGGCCTGCTCGCCCTCCATGCCTCTAAAAGCATGAACTAGAAGTCGACTGAACTCCTCGTCGAACTCTCTCTGTATCTGTTCCATTATCCTCAGATAAGATGGAAGTTCCTCTGTAATTGCCACACTCGACTGCACCCCAGCCATCCCTGGCTGCACCCCAGCCATACCCAGCTGCATCCCAGCCATCTCTGGCTGCACCCCAGTCCAACCCGACTGCACTCCAGCCATCCCTGGCTGCACCCCAGTCCTACCCGACTGCACTCCAGCCATCCCTGGCTGCACCCCCGGAGTCTGACCCTGAACCGGCACCACTCCCGGTAACCTCTCCAGAATCATCTGTAGTAGACCCGCCAGACGATCATCTCGATCCTGGGCAGCACCCGCGGTAACTCCCACGGACCCCTCCAGAAACATCTGCGACTCTACCACCCCCTCCGGTGTGGTCTCATAGGTCACTCTCACAGTGACAGACTCCCTCTCGAGTCTTCGCTCAAGTCCACGGCCACCTCGGCCCCTACGGCCCCCACGACCTCTGCCTCTAGCCACTCTAGCCATCACTTCTGCACTAACCAGGAGAATACTAAGTACTAGAAAACAGAAAAACACATACCGTGGAATCTCATTGAAGGCTCGTAGAAGATGATCTAGGACTCCATACCCACACAACAACCAATTGACTAACTCCCATAATCAATTAAATATTCTAGCCCTAGAACCGCTAGAGCTCTGATACCAAAATGTAACACCCCAACCCGAAAATTCAAAATTTTCGACCCGGATCACTATTATCACCAATAGCGATCCTCAACAGTCCAATAAATCACAAACAAGACAATGCGGAATTAATAAGCGGTTTAACAATCATACACGATCCTCATTTAATAATCCCATAATTATTAAATGGTCAACATTATTCAACAATAAAACATATGGTTTCCAAAATTACTAACAACTTAGCAATTCTAATAAAATAACACACAATACGAGTCACCAGATCATCTCCTCTTCCCGGCCCGGATTCCACGTTTACACTTTATCTTTACCTGCATCACATGGTTATAAGAGATGCGTGATTATTATCACAATACCAGTGAGATAGTCATCCCGTCCACAGACTCTATATATACAGGTATAAAAAATGATACAATACCAGGGTGAACAAACAACAATGTCTCACACATCAACCAACATGAAAACAGCACGTTCAGTATATCAAACTGACGGCAATCGATCGACACACCCCACCGACACTCGTGTCGATCGCTAAACCACTTTTTGTGTCGATCAATACACCAAACCCAGAAAACCCAGAACACGAATCTGCATGAAAATCCAACAAAAACAACACGAAATCGATCACGGTCACGCACTCACCTCGATTCCTTCTACCTATATAAGCCTACGGTCACGCACTCACCTCGATTCGAGAAGAAAATCGGATCAAACCGCTCAAGAACACGAAGAACAGACGAAGAACACGAAGAACGGATCTTCCCGGAATCGAAAACTCCCTTCACCCACTCGAATCCCGTAACAACCACGAGCACAACAACACCAACAATCGCTCAAATGGAAGAACAACCCAAAATCCCCCAAAATCTCTCTCAAACCCGATTTTTCTGATTTTTGTGAATAAATCCGATTTCTGCCGACAGTTTGACTTAAATACTGTGTGCTGCCGACACTCGTGTCGATCGACATGACCCAAACTCATGTCTACGAGATAGATCTTTGAGTAAGCTTCGCAATGGGCTTTGAATCAACTCAAACGGAGCTACGAGCAGAAAGATACGCTCGATTTAGTGAAGAAAGGTCAAACTGCCTCAGAAGTGAAACAAGTGCAGAATCGAGTCAAGCACCAGGCCAGTCCGTGGGTGCAGTTTGTAATCCTTTAGACCATCATTGGTGAACTCTTAAGGGTTTCACCTAATTAAAAGAAATTAAAATTAATTATTTGGTTAATTAAGGCATGAGACAGTTCAGTGGAGAGAGACACAAGAGACGTTTCATCGTGCCACGTGGCGAACAACAATTGGACCATTTTTTTGTTCTCTCTCTATTTCCTTCTTCTTCTTCTTCTCTGATTTCCTTGAAAGTTTTATTTCTCAATCTTCACATTGTAATCAAACAAAAATGGATTCCATCGTCTCCACTACTCTCTTCATGTTCGTCCTTGGTAACTCAATCGTTGTCGCTCTCCTCATTACCAAATCCACCGTCTTCTCCGCCGCTTGAAACATCGGCGGTGGTGAAGGCGGCAGTGCAGAGACAGATATCTACAACGCGTTTATCAGATCCATTGAAAATCGCGTCGGAGATTCCAATGATGAGTTTGAAGAAAGGAGATAGCTTCTTCTCTAGATCGAGAACCCCTTAAAGGTCTCACCAATGGAGGTAGCAAAATTAAGGTTCTTAGATTAATTTAAAAATTATTTTCTATTAATAAAAAATGTTTAAAACCTCTTAAGCAAGTTCACCGTTAATGATGTTCTTAGATATCCAAGGAGAAACTCCCCATTGGAGGTGCTCTAAGTGTGTGTTTGGAGCCCTCGTTCTTCTCCACCAATATGATGAGCTGAATATCCTGAAATATCATCTATTATATAAACATATGGCTTTCTGTTTTCATTGATATGTTAGTCTATTAGGCCAAATTTTTATCAAATTGCTGGACTTTTAAATTGCGATTTTAGTGGTAAAGCCGAGAGCAGAGACACCTATGACCTAACTAAGAAACCCTTATTATGGTATTCCTTCAAAATTAAACAAAACATAAATAAATTTGGTTATGTAAATCATCAAACACAACATGCATGTTGTTGGCAAAAATAAATATAAAATCATCAAACAGAATCCCCTCCTAATCTCTTCAAGTTATATATAGAGAAACTTACAAAAAGTTACAAAACTCACTTCTAAATATAAAAAAGTCACAAACGTGTTTTTGCATACAAAAAAGTCACATGAAATATTTTCCGGACGAAAATGCCCTCACTATTAGTCTCTTGAAGTTGCATTTAATGCACCTTACTTTATGCATGTTAAAGTTGCATTTAATGCCCATGTTTTATGTCAGATCTCGTGCATTTAATGCACTTGCTTTATTTCAGTAGTCACGTACACTCACTGAACCAAATATAGACGTACATATATAATTGAATATCATGTACACACAATACAACCACTTGTACACGAAATCACATACACACTTGTGTCACTAGTCACGTACAGTCAATGAAACCACATGTGGACGTACATATGTAATTAAATATCATGTACACTGAATACAACAGGTATAAAAATATTAGATGCAATAGTGTGCTTCATGTACGTACACTAATCAGAGAGAGAGTTAAAGCATTGAACATGAAATCGCAAACACACTTGTACCACCAGTCACGTACACTTAGTGAAACCACATGTGGACGTACATATGTAATTGATTATCAGGTACACTGAATACAACAGATACCTTAAAGTCACAAACGTGTTTCATGTACGTACACTATCAAATACTTGCGTTAAATGTTTCGACTTTGTATCATATATGCGAACACACGTACACTACTATCGTGTGCTTCATGTACGTACACTATCAAATATGAAACTCGTACATCTATAATTGAAAGTACAAGAATAGTAAACAATATGCACATACGAATATCATACACACTCAATGTACAAAAGGTATTTACGTGTATGTACATATCTATGTACAATAGGTACTATATTACGTACATATGGACATGTACAATTAAGTACATATACGCTTGTTAATATATGTTATTCATATAAAATATATGTACACACATTTATATGTATGTGTACGTACACATGTAAATATAATACATATATATACTAATAACATATTGTAGATTATATACATGTTGTATGTGTCTATATGTACAATACATCACATGTATATATATATGAGTACGTACAACTAAATATATATTACATACGTACATGTACACGTACATGTCCACATACATATACGCTTGTGAATATATGTCATACATATAAAATATATGTACACACATTTATATGTACATATACGTACACATGTAAATATAATACCTATTATATGGATGTTTAAATATAATACCTATTATAATACCTATTATATGAATATATGTCATACATACAAAATATATGTACACACATTTATATGTATGTGTACGTATATATGTAAACATACATGTATATATAACATGTATATATATATATATAACATATTATATATATATTTATATATATACACATATAATGCATTTTTTTGTAAAATAAAAAAAATAATGAAAATAGGTATCAAATTATAGAGAAAAATAAATTATAATAGAAACTGAAAATAACTTTTTCTTTTATTAAATTATAATATGAATTTATAAAAAAATAAGAAATAGAAGATATAGTAAAAAAATAAATAAACAAAAATGCAAAAAAAAAAGATGCAGACGAGAGAAAGGGAGAAGAGAGAGGAGAGAGGAGAGAGGAGAGAGGGAGACAAAAAGGGAGAATGAGAGATGTTTTATGGATATAAAAATCTTTTAACAGGTCAATTGTGACATATTTGTATTCGAATCTATGACTTTTTTGTAATTGAAAATACTTTCTTATGATTTTTCTGTAAATTTCTCTTATATATATGTTGCTTTCTCCCTCCATATAAGTCTTTCTTTAATCCTTTCTTTCCAGTTTGGTATTTAATGTGATATTAGTGAAAGAGAAGTCTTTGAAGCATCAGACACGAGCTGCTGGAACACATGCAGAGCTGCTGGAACACATGCAGAGCTGTTCCAACACAAGGATTAAAGTGACATGGCAAAAAGAGCTGACTTGGATAAAGCACTAACAAGAAGGTTGTATTCAATAAAGGAAGATTTCGTATCAGCAGATCTTGGATACGTGAGAATAAAAAAAGCAACTTAGAAGATTTAGTTATCCGACGAATATAAAAAAGATTGAAGTAGAATTTTTTAGGGTTAGCCGTTTCAAAAGAAAGAAAAGTTGCAGAGCTTTTCTATTGAGAGAGTTGTGATAATTCTATAAACGGAGGCAAGAGTGTGTACAAAGCAAATGATTTGTCTTTGATCTTGCTTAGAGTAGGAATCTTGGGTGACAAACTAAAGGTAGACTTAGGTTGTATAAAACCAATCAAGAGAGTGCGTAAAACTTCTTGAAAGATTTCTAATAAAGTGAAAACTTGGTGCGACCGAGTTTTGGGCTATTGATCTTGTGGTCATCCGCTTTTTAAATTGGTATCCGAGCGGGCATCTGAACCAAGTTGTAACTTACAACAGGTGAAGGTCCTGCGGAAAGGATGGACTCAAGGGAGCTTATAGCTGTGCAACGAATTCCTACTCTAGAAAAAGGAAACTATGATCATTGGAAAATGAAGATGAGAGCTAGCATCCGTGGAAAATGAAGATGCATGGACATCGGTTGAAACCGGATGGAAATCACCAACTACCATAGGAGAAAACAAGGTTGAAGTACCTAAAAGCAAGTCGTTATGGACTGATCAAGAGAAGCATATGGCCAAGTGCAACGCCAAAGCTTTATCTACTATTTTTAATTCGGTGAATAAAAATCAGTTAAAATGTATGCAATGTTGCGAATCGGCTAAAGAAGCATGGGACAAGCTGAAGAAGATGTATGAAGGTACTACGAACGTGAAAAGATCCAGATTGGATATGTTTGCGTCAAAGTTTGAAAAAATCAAAATGGAAGATCATGAAACATCGAGGAATTCGGTGGAAAGCTAAGTTCGATTGCAAACGAAGCTCAAAATATGGGAAAGAAGTATAAAGATAAGAAGCTTGTGAAAAAGTTATTGAGAAGTCTTCCTGCAAAATTTGACATAAAGAAAATAGCCATGGGAATGTCTCGTGACACGGACACGATTGAATTTGACGAAGTTGTAGGTTATCTTCAAGCTTATGAGATGGAGATCACGTCAAACAAGAGCATTACGACTCGAAGTATACCTTTTGTCGTTGATGACAAAGAAGACCTACGAGAACTTAAAGAGACCGTGAGCTTGATGGCCAAGAGTTTCAGTTGTGTGATGAGAAGAGTTGAGCGTGGTGCACAACGTACGTTTGACAATGGAAAAAACAGAGACAAAGATCATGAACGTGGCACCAAGAAGAACGAGCAAGGTTATGGACATTTTAGAGCTGAGTGTCCTACTGCCAAGAGAAAAGAGTTCAAGTGCCTTGAATGCAAGGGGAGCGGTCACACCAGATCTGAGTGTGTGAATGGACAAGGTAAGAAAGAACGATCTTACATCGGTTTGAGCGAGTGTGACTCTGATGAAAGTTAAATACCTTCATTGAACTGAAAAGAAGAACACGACTGTTATTAAATACAAGTAATAGCCGAATCTAAATCATAAGCCAAACTTAACCAAGTATTAAACCATCATAAACCGACATACTTATAAACTCTAATGTAGCGATCATTGTATGGACTTATAATTGTGTAGTGTTGTACCGTATAGAATTGTATCATATGGAACTGATTAATGTCTTAGGGGAATAAAAGGAATTAAGTCGTCATTTGCTAATAATTATAGGTCATTAAATAGGATTGTGTGAAAGTAGAACCGATTCGCATAATCTTTGAATAGATTAATATAGCATTAGTTGAATAAAACCAAAGGATTGCGTTGGGTGTTAATAGAATCAAATTGTTAATCAGATTTGTGTCGCATATTGTTTATTGAACGTTGATGTTTGACTTGCTGTTGAAACATCAACTTGCTGTTGAATGATCATGCATATGTAATTATCGAATATTAAATATAAGGAAAATTGTTATTATATATTTACTCAAAGAATTGCATCTTAGATAAAATTATTCATACAAATATTGGTTAATCATGAGCTGTTATTTGGACAACTATTAGTAGAACTAGATGAATTCAGAATACTAGTGTACTTAAGTCACCGGTTCACAGGTGAGCCAAGTGCGGAAGTGCCCAACTGGAAATACGAAATAATAGATTATATGTTGATTTAACGTGATAAGTATCAATGAATAAAATGTTCTTACATGTGTACTTGTGATTTGCGGATATTCACTAAAAATCTAAAATGGGATCCGAAGATGAAGAAGACGAGCAAATAAACTCGTAGTCTCTATGTCCACTTTGGTATTATATGTAAAAGGTTTTACAGACCCATTATTATTTACCAAGTATTATTTACCAAATCAATAACAGATAGTGTCACTTCCGTAATCACCATTTTTCGGCACGATTTTTTTTTGTCAGACCCACTTATTAGATTTAGATGCGGATTGGGAGTCACTGGCACGTCTTTGCATGTATTCATGAATGATAGATTAATTATTTTGTTAGTAGTGTTTCAACTAGAGTGATTAACTTAAATCACTATAACAGAATTAAATTCCTTCACTGAATGGAAAAGAAGAACGCGACTGTTCTTAAATACAATTGATGGGTCATAAACCAAACTTAACCAAGTATTAAATCAACATACGATAAACTCTAATGTAGTCATCATTGTATGGACTTATAGATAGTGTTGATCATATTAAATTTGATAATGTAGAGTTGAATTGTATAGGGTTGTAACGTATAGAATTATATCATATGGAATTGATTTATGTCTTAGTTGTGAGTAAAACAAGAGCAGAGCTGCAAACTATCATTTTTATTCAGCTTAAGGTTTACACTTGTTTATAGCCTTGGGTTTATATACTCGTTAATCTAATAAGAGACTGACAAGTGTCTAGGTGTGAGCGGTTGCTCCCGATCCTAGAGGATCAAATCTGTTGTGGATTTGAATATTGTGAGCTGGTTTTGGCACACAGATGTGTCCTAGTGTTGCTTTTTCTCCTTTGTTCAACGTTTCCGTTGGGGAAGAAGGATAGAGAGATCCTTGCAAACTGGTTTCTGGTCAAAAGTCTTCATGGACTGTTGACTAGTACTGAGGCCCATTGTTTTGTTGTCTGCTGGCCCAAGTGTCTCTTCATTGAAACCTTCTGTTTGTAGTGGTGTTTTTGTGTCCTTTGGTTTGACATACACCCCTTCAAACTTTGTATGGGACATTGATCCACACCAAGTTTGAATCTCAACTCACGGAAGGCAGTGATAGGAAACGACTTAGTAAAGATATCGGCAGGCTGATGTTTGGCAGAGATATAGTGAACCACAGCCTTTCCAAGAGCCACACGTTCTAGGACATAGTGCCAATCAGTTTCAAAAGAGCTGGGATCGCCTATGTAGGGCTGGATTTGCAGAGAGATAAACGGAAGACAAGCTGTCCCAATATAGGTTAGGAGAGAAGGGAGTGAGATACCAATTTCACGAAGTAGGATAAATAAAGAATACAAAGACGACGGTGAAGGATTTGGCTATGTACATGCATGCATGTTGTTGGCAAAAAGAAAACATCACCAAACCCAATCCTCTCCTATCATCTCTTCAAGCTACGTATATGTTGCTTTCTCCTTCCATGTGAGAGTCTTTATTTAATCATTTCTATTTTTCATCATGTCCAGTTTGGTATTTAATGTGATGTTTTTTTTTTAAATTGATTAATGTGATCTTTGCTACTGGATTGAACAAGTTTGACATAGAAAAGCTCGAACTTTTTCATTATTGAACAGAAACAAAAACAGCGAACCAGAGTGATAATAGTTCAATTGGCCACCAGAGATTAGTCTTGTTTTCGATCTAATTACTATCTCCGGTTCAAAAAAAGGAAAAACAACAAAAAAGTGATTTTGGGATCATCTTAAAACCCTAATTGAAGAAGGTGGTTTTAGAGAAAGACACCATCTCGACTTCAATTTTGAGAGCATCGTTGACAAGGAAGCCTTTGGATGTGTTTCTGATATCTTCAAGAGGCATAAATTTGTCGTAGCCCCATCCATTTTCTGTTGCATTGGGCAATCCTCCCACTTTACAAGGAACAAATCAAAAGTTTAGTTTTAAAACATTGTTTATAAAATAGTACAATACAGTGAAAAGACCGACCTTGCTTCTCCACATTAGTGGTTCCAATAACTCGTAGCTTGGCTTGCACGACATCGTTCTCACCTGACTCAGTTAACAAATAGAGTGACAACGAATTACCCGTCGCAGATCCAGCTCCATTTGGATACACTTGCAACTTCCTACACACCCATTACATCGATTAACACATGCTCTATATCTCCATGCATATATATATATATATATATATATATATATATATATATATATATAGCGAGAGAGAGAGAGAGGGAGAGAGTCACCAGTTTCTTCCTCCGGAAGAAAACCAATCAGAAGTGTAAGAGTCAAGATAGCGGGTAGAGAAATTGGTGAGTTTCCAATTGAAAATAGGGTCACGAATGTTTTGTTCGTAAGAGGAAACTTCCCATTTTTCAAAAGGTTGAGCAACGAAGATATCAATGCCAAACACAACTTGTCCGCCGTCGCCATTGTATCCCATTCCCGGATCTCTGAATAAGTAAATCGGAAGAAAATTTAGCGCCCCCCACTCCGTTTTAAACAAATTAAACTGCTGTGTCACGTTCTCTACAAAACCCAATAAAAACTAGTTATTACTCTGAAGAAACCACAAAAGATCAGTCAAATATATATATATATACATGCCTCTCTCTAGATTAATTAGTACCATAGTACACATCATACTGGTTTTCCGACCATTTATAGGCGAAAAATTTGATCTCTGCATACACATCTTTTGGATTGGCAATAAGGCTTGAGCTATCGATTTTCGCGTAAACCGAAAGGCGGGTAGAGACCGCCTCGGGTTGTTTCCCATTCGGATAGATTATGAACGTCCTTAAAACATTTTAAACAAAATGAAAGAGACGTCAAATTATATATATAGTTTAAATAGAACCTTTCTACGAGTTTTAGAGCAAAATCCCACATCGGAAATTTTATACTCTTTGTCAATTCATTTTGAGTTGCAAGTCACGGAATGTCAAACGTGTACGTACCAATTGTATCCACCGGAAGAGAAAGGACGTGACTCGTACTTGCCATCATTGATCTGCTTCGCCAAATTGGCAAAAGACTCGAACTTCACGCAGTACGTACTTGGAGGACGATTTCTGAACTGTGTCTCCGAGAGCTTCTGGTGATTCTGAGCAGGAACAGAGGCAGATCGAGGGTTACATGGTTTCTTTGAGTCCACCCCGTCCGACAATCTTCCTTCTACCACTGCTTCTGTCTCTATTAGGTTTTCAAGGTTGTAGTAAGGTTTTGAAAACCTTGCCTCTCCCACAACGAAAACAAAACAGAAGAAACAGTAGACAAAGATTGTTCCATAATTGCGTTTCTTTTTTTCTTCGGTAAACATTTTACTTTTCCCACTTTTTGAGTATATGTTCTTACAATTTTTGTTTTACGTATTTATAGACGAAACTTATGTTAAAGACCCTTTAAATATATGTCACGAGCAGAGCCCGATCTGGTCACGTTTCTAATATTTAAGCACACGTTTCTAATATTTAAGCACACGTTTCTAATATTTTCCTATTATTTACCATTCGTTAATTAATAGTAGATCAATATCAGATGGTGGCACTTTTGTATTCACCATTTCGCGGCACGTCTTTTTTTCTTATCAGATCAGACCCATTTATGATACTTAGATGCAGTTGGGGAAGTCATTGGCATTTGGCACGTATTCATGAATCATGGATACTAGAGTGATATATAATTAATTACTTACTTAAATCACTATAACACAATTGTTATTTATACCTTCATTGAATTTAAACGAAGAACACGATACCGAATCTAAATCATAAGCCAAACTTAACTAAGTATTAAACCATCATAATACGTATAAACTCTAATGTGTAGGGTTGCAAACAATGTTGAATTTAAATCGTATCAAATTGGATAATGCAGAGTTTCATTGTGTAAGGTTGTAATGTATAGAATTGTATCATATGGAATTGATTAAAGTATTAGGAAAATAAAGGGAATTAATCAGTTATAGGTAATGCGATTTTTAACCCTATGATTTAATTAAAGTTAATCGTCTAGTCCTCATTTGCTAGTCTCAGGACCGAATTAATTAACCCCTTGGTCAAATAATTAATGGCATTGAAGATTTGATTTTGACCCCAAAAAATGGTAATTACTCCCTCCGTTTTAAATGACTTGTCGTTCTAGAGGATTTCACACAAATTAAAAAATCATTAAAATTTCAGTCTTACCCCTAATTAATACACTATTTTATTTGATAAAAATAATTAATGAGCTAAAAGTTAATGACAAAACTGGAAAAATTGATCATAAATATGCATCGAAATTGCAGAATGACAACTAATTTGAAACAAAAAAATAAGGCTAGAATGACAAATATTATGAAACGGAGGGAGTATAATTAATTATAGGTAACTAAATATGACTGTATGACAATCGCATTAAAGATTTGATTTTAACCAAAAAAATGCTAATTATAATTAATTATAGGTAATTAAATATGACTGTCAAACCGATTCACATAAACCTTTTGTAATACTCCCTCCGTTTCATATTAGTTGTTATTCTACACTTATTTTTTTATTTTATATTACTTGTCATTCTGCAATTTCAATGCACAATTGTTACTAATTTTTCTATTTTTATCCCTACTTTTAAGCTTATTAATTACATATATTAAATAAAATAATAGATTAATTAGGGATAAAACATAAATTTATATTATTTTTTAATTTATGTGAAAAGCTCTAGAATGACAACTAAATTAAAACGGAGGGAGTAATATAATTAAAGGTGAATCACGTGTTGAATGTTGATGTTTGACATAGTATTGAATGCATTAGTAATGACTGAATGTATTATATAATTAGGGAGTTTCCATTGTTTAGAGTGTAGTACATCAGCAAAGCAAACAAGTATATATTAAAATCTATTTAAAATATTCATATTTATTATTATTTTTTTTTTTGTCACAAAACACTTTATTCCTTGATTACCCGACCACAGACGTATCTGGAAACCAATGTGGAGTAGACGTGCTAACATAAGAGAAAACTAAGTTTCGTTGTCGAGCGATCCGGGCCAACAGATCAGTTTTCTCATTTCGTTCCCTGGGGCAATACTGTAAAGTAAAGTCAGGGAACCACGCTCGGAGTGCTTTGTATTCCTCCAACTCGGTTCTGAAACGTGGCCATTTGTCCGGTTCCTCTATCATTGCAACCAACTCCTGGGAATCCGTGGCGAACATAGCACAATACCGTCTTTTTCGGCGAAAAGTCTGGAGGGCCCACAACAGGCTATGCAGCTCAGTGTGGAGGGGGGAGATTTTCCTGTTTACTCCTCTTAGTCCAAGAAGGTCAATTTCCCCATCTTGCAATTGTAGTGTCCAGCCAAGCCCACTCGTTTGGTCTCCCTCCTTCCAGGATCCATCAATAAAGCATGTGAAGGTGGTCTGTGGCAGCACCACGACAGCCGGTATCCGAGTTCCACTTACATCCGCTGCCGCCTTCTCCTTTGCTAAGAACCATGTTGCAGCCTCTTTTCTGGCAAGGTCTAGGATATCTGTAGGTGACAGATCAATGTTCTTAAACACTTTATCGTTACGTGTTTTCCAGAGGTACCATATTATCCAAGGGTAGCATCTCACATACTCTTCAAACTCTACACGGTGAGGTACCCTGGAGAGAAAGAAATCAAAATTGCACCAAAGGTTCTCTGACGGGAAGGTCGAAATGTTGTGTGGGATTTGTGACAGTGCCCAGCATTGCCTAGCCAGGAGGCACGTAAAAAAGACATGGTTGATAGTTTCCTCCACATCCCCACATTTCGGACAAGACCGGTCTTGTTGTAAGTGACGATATGCTAAACGCTCATTGACCGCTATCGCTCCCGAGAGAGCTTGACCGCTAACGTTCATATTTATTCATATTAATTATAGTTTTAATGGATAACTCTCAATTTATATAGTATAAAACATAATAAATTAAGTAAAATACGTCATTAATATATGAAAAATCTATATATATAATAGGACACTATTCTCTCTTCTAAGAGTGTCCACATAGGCAAAACATTTTTTTACAATTAATTTTAATTTTAAGTTTTAATTCATGTTTATGTATATTTATTGTTACATATAGCTACTTAAATTTTTAATTAAATAAAAGACGAAAAATAAGTCAATAAATCTATATATATATAATAGGACATTCTTCTCTCCTCTAAGAGTGTCTACATAGGCAAAACATTTTTTTACAATTAATTTTAATTTTAAGTTTCATTTAATACATGTTTATATATATTTATTTTTACATATAGCTACTTAAATTTCTAATTAAATAAAAAAAAAGTCAATAAATAACTAAAAGTAGTAAATATAAATTATTTGAGTATGTTATTGTTCTAAATATAAAACTATAACAATAAATATATTTTATTATGAGCTTATGATAATGATAAAAGTTTATATATTCAATATCAAAAATTGAAAATATGGAAATTGGAATTATGTAAAACGAATAGACATATAAGAACAAATGAATAAAAATATAAACGACATCAAAGAAAAAAAACAAATAATAAGAGTGTCAAACAATTGTGAAGAATATATATTATTTCACTAAAAGGGTATCGAACCATCTCACTAAAGATGAACTAACAAGATGAAAATTTGTAATATACGATTTTATTTATAATGTTATATTTGAATTTTATGGAAGTATAAAAAAATTGAAAGTGTTATATTATCATTATTTTAAAGATATAAGAGGTATAAATTGGTGTAAACAAAAAATAGGCATCGCACGAGTTATATTTTACTAAAAATAAATAAGTGAATGGTTATAAGGAGCATAAAATTGTAAATGGTTAAATCAAATTTTTTTTGTTAAATTTAATAAAATTATAAAACTCATGTATCATGCAAACCATATTTTAGGATTATTTTAGTATTTTATTTGAATATTTTATTTTTAAAATAAAGTTTACAATAATGAATATATTTAATTTATATTGTAGTTCATTAGGAAGTAATCCAAAATATTATGAGTTTAATAGAATTGAATAAAAATGTAAATAAACAAAATGAGATTAAAAAAAAAGATTAAATGATGTTAATTATTGAAACATCGTAATTGAGTTTCAACCGATTGTTAGGAAGTTGAAGATTTCAAGAGAAATAAGACATATGATTTCACTAAACGATATTGAACAATCTCAATAAAATTTTGAAAATAAGGTGAAAAACTGAAATATAAGATTTTATTCAAATGTTATATTTGAGTTTTTTGGTAGTATAAAAGAAAAAAATTGAAACATTGTAATACCATAATTTAAAAACAATAAAAAATCTTAAGTTTTGATACATATAAAATAAAAAATTAATGGTCACATTATTCATGAATTTTACAACAAAATACGTGGGGAATGATATATGATATTTATGTAAAAATGTACGCAGTCCTACACCATGATCCAAGAAAAATACATATTTATTAATGTAATATTTGAATCAATGATTTTAACCCAAAAAATCTAGAAAAAAACTTTTTATGTATTTAAGAAAACATAAAATAAAATTATGATTATGTATAAATTAATTTTCTATAATTATATTTGATGTATTATGAAAAAATGACAAATGTAAATATAATGATATGTGCGTTGCACGATTATAATTAGAATATGTTCGAAGATTGGATGGAGCTATCATGCAATACAAAATAAAATAAAAAGTTTTCAAAACCTAAAAAATATTTATTTAAAACTAAATGTCAAATCGAAAGATTTAAAAAAAAAATTCACACCCTGATTAATACTTGAGCATATGATGTTACAAAGTGTTAATAAATGTAAAAGATACATGATATAAATGCAAAGCATAGGAAAATAACACAACAAAAAAAAATCAAAGGAAACCAAACTCGCGCAACGCGGGAGTCCAACCCTAGTGAGATAAAATTATATTCCTTCCATTTTACAATACTTGTCATTCTAACCTTATTTTCTTGTTTTAAATTAGTTGTCATTCTACAATTTCAATGCACATTTATGATTAATTTTCCATTTTTATCCCTACTTTGAAGCTTATTAATTACTAATATCAAATAAAATATTGTATTAATTAGAAGTAAAATAGATTTTTAATATGTTTTCGTAATAATATGTGTGAAACAACCTAGAATGATAACTATTTTGAAACAGAAGAAGTAATGAACTTGTTAGAAATTAATAACTCAAATAATGTAAGTAATTACAATAATATAATTTTGGATTGGAGAAATATAAATTTAATATCGAATACTTATATGAACAATGACAAAATTTGATAGAAAGATGCACAATCTCACTTAATTTTTTTTTTTAAGAAAATGAATGTTATTGTATTAAAAACAAAATAATTTAAATAATATAGAAAATACAAGAATATGATAGATTTGATTGGTACAAATTGACCATTTCAAATTTCATAATGAATTTTCAATTTTTTTTAGTGTAATAACTCTCTCCAAGATAAATGGTCATGAGATTGTCATGAAATTATTTCTTTTTCGGTGAGGTTCACAACTGATTTTTTTACTACGCATCATTAACGATTCGTTACTTTTCAATGAAAAAAAATTATTCTCAACAATATTTATGTTGTATATTACTTGATAAAATTTATTGTTTAAAACTAAAATAATTATATTTATATACAATTATTTGTATTGTTTGCCATTTAAAATTAAAACTCTACGCAATGCGTGGGTATGAATCTAGTATAAAATATAAAGAAAACGTTATGACTTATGATAGATGCACTCGAATAATTGGATCTTAAGTAAGATTATTCATATATATATATATAGATATTGATTAAGTATCAGCTATTACTCGGAAAACAAGTAACTAATAATAAAATAAGTGGAACATGATATGTCCATGCTTATTTTGTATTTTTTGCTTGATCGCTTAGTCTCTCTTCTAGTAGAATAAAGGGAATAATACTTGTGTGCTTAGGCCATTGACACGTTGGCCTATGTACTGGTCTGCAAATGGAAGGTCAGTTATACGAGCAAGTGGTATCTTATACCTTTGTAATTATTACATGGAAGTGTTGTTGGAGATGGATTGCGCATCTTCCGTTAAGATCCTACATGAATCCAAATCGATCCGGAAAATATATTGAAGTCCGACCCACGACGACGAACGAGCTCAATCCGCAAGGATCATAAAGCTCGACGAGCAAACAAATTCGGCCCATATAGTTAACGAAACCTGCCAACTCAGCCCAAAAAAGCTGAAAGTCGGCCTGATTATATAGTTAAAGACTCCGAAGATAAATAATATATAATATGATTTCTCGATAACAAATTGAAATTCAATCCAATAAAATATAGGATTATTAATGTATAAAAAATATAAATTATGAGTAAACTTAAATAATTCTATCATTTTATATAATTTACTCCGTGCAGGGTGGTGATAGTACGTGCAGAATTATTGAAACAAAACAGTGAAACAGAGTGAAACAAATTTAAACAAAACAGTGAAACAGAGTGATAGTACTTCACTTTGTCACTGTGGAATTACATAGCAGAGATTAGTCTGGTTTTTAAAGGAAAAACAACAAAACAAAGTGATTGTAGCCTTGTAGGATCGTCTTAAAACCCTAATTAGCAAAGGAGTCGGTTTTAGAGAAGGACAAGATCTCGACTTCAACTTTGAGGGTATCATCAACAAGGAAACCTTTGGTTGTGTCTCTGATCTCTGCTAATGGTATAAACTTGTCGAAACCCCATCCGTTTTCTGTTGCATTGGGCCATCCCTCCACTATGTAGGAACAAATCAAAAGTTTTACTTTTAACATTTTTCAAAATAACCCTTAAATAGTCTAAATTAGTAGTAGATGATGAAAAAGGAGATATGAAACCGAGACACTGACCTTTTTTCTCGAAATGGTTGGATCGGACTTGGTCAATAATTCGTAACTTGGCTTGCACGTAACCCTTTTCATTTGACGCGCTCAACAAAAAGAGTGACAACGAATTACCCATTCCAGACCCAACTCCATTTGGATAAACTTTCAAAACCCTACACATAAATTAACACATCTTGTAAATCTCTATGTGTGTGTATTTATATATATATATAGAGAGAGAGAGAGTTAATTACCAGTCTCTTCCTCCAGAAGAAAACGAACCAGAAGTGTAATAGTCAAGATCGCGGGTAGAGTATTTGGTGAGTTTCCAATTGAAAACAGGGTCACGAATGTTTTGTTCGTAAGAGACAACTTCCCATTCCTTGAAAGGATTAGTAACGAAGATGTCAACGCCAAACACACTTTCTCCGCCGTTGAAAATGAATCCATGAGCCGGATTTTCGTAATACCCTATCTCAAGAAAGTTTAGCTGTCCCCATTGTTGTCTAAACAAATGAAATCGCTGCGCATCAGTCTCTGCAAAACCGATCAAAACTAATTAGTTTGAAGAAACCACAAAAAAAAGATTTAAAGAAATTTATATCCCTCTCTCTTAAGATTAATTAATACCCTTGAGAATATGGTACTTGTCTATAGTGCTTTTATAGGTGAGGAATGTGATCTCTGCATACACATCTCTTGGATTGGCGATGAGGGTTGAGTTATCGATTTTTACGTAAAGCGAAACGTATCCACCTGAGCCCTCTGGCTTGTTCACGTTCGGGTAGATTAGTAACGTCCTTATAACATATTAAACGAAAGAAAGGATCAAATTATACATAGTTTAAAACATAAACCAAATTAGAATCTTAATGAGATTTAGAGAAATGCGTGTTAAAACCCCCACATCTAATATCTATATATATATATATATAGGATATGAGTTTATCTACTTGTTCCCAAGTGATTTTGAGTTGAAAGTGACACGTATGTACGTACCAATTGTATCCACCGATGGAGAAAGGACGTGACTCGTACATGTCACCGTTGCTTTTGACCAGTTTCGACATAGTGGCAAAAGACTGGAACTTCACGCAGTAGGAAGTTGGAGGACGTTCTCTTATCTCTTGCCTTATTTGTGTCGAGAGCTTATGGTGATTTCGAGCAGGAACAGAGGCAGAGCGAGATCTCGTGAAGTGACATGGAAGTTTCCCTGAGTTCTGATCCACGTCCAAGAATCCTTCTTCTACAACTGCTCCTGTCTCCATTAAGTTTCGAAGGTTGTTGTAATAAGGTTTTGCGAATCTTGCAACTTCCACAACGAGTACGAAAAAGAAGAAGCAATACACAAAGATTGATCCATAATTGGTATTTTTCTTCTTTTCCTCTGTAAACATTTTTCTTTTCTCTTTTTTTTTTCTTTTTGAGTATATGTTTGTAACATGTTTTGGTTTTGTGTATATATATAGACATGAATTTTTTTACTGACCCATTCGTATATATCACGAGGGGCACGTTTCACGAACTGGTATAAATTGTTTGTTATACCAAACTCGAAATTGGACCCATCTTTAGGTTAAGAATTCTCTCAGATTATTGGGTGCCTTTCATTTCTTATCTTTTACACTTTATATCCGATCAGTCGATTTTATTGCCAATCATTAATAGATCAATCATGTAAGATAGTGACACGTACATATTCACGAATCATCGGCAATTATTCATGAATGACACAGATTGGGGAAATGTAACAATTATAAGAATTAAAAGGCAAATAATTATCCGTTTTTTTTTTCCTGATATAAGGATTCAAAAGAGGATTTATACGGCCAAACATGAAAAATATTACATGCTTATTTGAGGAAAATATTATAGATTTGTGCGGCTGATGAATCAAAGAATCTGTTTCCTCCCAAGGCAGAGACGAATCAGTGAGACATGTTTTGTTTTGGTTATAGTGAGATGACCCAGACCAAGAGCACAAAGGCTCTTGTTGAATTAGTAGAGGGTTTCAATAAGGACATTTGAGTTGTACGTGTACATATATAAACGTATGATTTGTTTCGTTTTCTAACGAATAAATGATTTTAAGTATTTATTGTTCCTTAAAGTTAAGGTTATCCAAAAGTTCCAGCGTATCCGTCTCTCTTTTTTTATTGATTTTAGTATTCATTGCTTCGTAGAGTATATAGTTATCCAAAATTTCCAGCGTATGATTTTTTTTCGTTTTCTAACTAATGATTTTAGTATTTATTGTTCCTTAGAGATATGGTTATGAGGCTATCCAAAAAAATTAGATTATATTATACAGCTGCTAACGGATTGAAAAGAATTTAACGGATATTTTGTGCAATCCTATCAAAGCCGAAATAGAGAGTCAAGGACCATGATTAGGTTCTAAACTAGATTCTATATTTGGGTTCTAAAGTGGATTCTATATTTTGAGTCAAGGACATGATTAATATTTAAATAACTTTTGGAATAATATTTAACATAAAAGGACCAGATACATATCCATTGCTTGACTAGAAATTTCTCATTTACATATATACTTTAATTTTCATGCTAAATACTATATATGATTCGTTGAATTTCAGTTTTTTTTCTCCAAAATACGAATACAATGATAACATTTACTAAAATTCATTTCGTTGGATTTGATTATGTGATTCGTTTGAAAGTCATCGTGTGTATATATATATATATATTTACACTTCTCTCTGAAACAAAAAATATTTCGTTTATATCTCATATTCGGATATTAACCAAAAAACTAGCTATACTTTTTTTCGAAACTATGAATTTCATTATGCTCTCCAAAATGTTATTGGCAATTATATCCATTTGCCTATTTCATGTTGGTTCTGCTCAACAATCATATGGAAATTCAACTGTTTCAGCACTTTTCGCATTTGGAGACTCAATACTTGATACGGGCAACAATAATCTTCTTCTAACTCTTACTAAAGTCAATTTTTTTCCATACGGTAGAAACTTTATAGGTGGAAGACCTACCGGAAGATTTGGGAATGGAAGAGTTTTTTCGGATATGATTGGTATATATTGATATATGCAATTGTTTATTGTTGATACATTTTAATTAGTCTTCAATATTAATCAATGAAAATTCTATATTTCTCAAAGATTATCTAATAGCAATGTCTTTCTATGCAGCCGAAGGTTTGGGATTGAAGACCCTCTTACCGGCATACCGTGATCCGACCCTCTCGGATGATGATCTACCGACGGGTGTTTGTTTCGCATCTGGTGGATCTGGACTAGATGCAATCACTGCAAGAATACAAGTAAAATATTATAACCATTTTGTTCAAAATAATCTATAATCACTCTTTAATTATTAGGGAATAAGTTCTAATAGAACTCTATTGTTTTTGTCATGGTGACTGTCATAGGGAGTTATATGGGTGTCAGATCAGGTGAACGATTTCCAAAACTACATCACTAGACTAAACGGTGTAGTAGGAGATCAAGAAAAAACAAACCAAATTATATCAAATGCGGTTTATTTAATCTCAGCGGGGAATAACGATATTGCGATCACATATTTTACTACGATGACTAGAAGATTTCAATACACTGTTCCAGGCTACACTGATCTCTTGGTCACTTGGACTCGTGATCTCATAAAGGTACAACTTTTAAAAAATCCAAGATATAACATAGCTATGTGATTAGCTTTTTGTCAAAATGTTTTTTTTTTTTTGAATTACTGTCAAAATGTATTTAAGTTTCGTTATTTGTTTGTTTTTGTTGTTTCAAAGAGTTTATATGATATGGGTGCAAGAAAATTTGCGGTTATGGGAACGCTACCACTAGGTTGCTTACCGGGAGCAAGAAGCATGATTGGGAATGTACTTAAGATATGTGAAGTATTCTCAAATCAAGCGGCTGATATGTTCAATAAAAAATTATCTGCGGATCTTGACAATTTAAGCGCAACATTTCCGGGTGCCAAATTCATGTACATAGATATGTACAATCCTCTTCTTGGTCTCATAAACAACCCTCAAGCTAATGGTAACGCCAAATTCATGTACAGTGCTTTTCTTACATTATAATTATATATTTTTCAAAACATTTGATATGTTATCATTGGTTGGAAAATGTAGGGTTCATTGATGTAACTGATGGATGTTGTTGTACGCCGACTTCTATAATACCGTGCTTAGACGCATCTCAGTACGTGTTTTGGGATGTTGCACATCCGACCGAGAAGTCGTACCAAACAATCACACCAAGTATTATTGAAGCAATCAAAGAAAATCTCGCTTGATCGTCAGTTTCTCAAGCTTTTATAACTTGTTATAATTAATACTCAAAACGTTTTGATATCCAGTCTAAAGAAATAATATGTTACCAGTTATCTTAACCCTTTCACTTTTCTCAAACTCAATATTTCTTTCTCTAACATACATTTCGGATCTTTATAGTCAAGTGACTCAGTAATATTACAACTGATATTGTAGGGTTCAGATTTCAATTATGTGCCATTATTGGGTCTTTGAACTTTCTAACGCTTGCTAGTATCCTGAATATCTATTATCAACTAAACGGTGGATTAATGCATATTCGATGAATGTCACTATCAACATTCAAAAATTACTGTCCTGTTTCTATCACGTGCATGCGTTTGTTATGACCCTTGTTCGGAATCGCGCTAGGCGTGAGTCGGCCGCTCGGTCTGGGCCTAGCGATTTTTTAAAAATCAGATATAAATCGGAGAGTATTTGGAGAGTAATTTTTTATACAATTTAATATTTTATTGAAAATTTTATACATAATTCTTCAAAATTAAAAGTTCATAAATAATATTTTTTTTATAGAAGAGATAAAAAAAAAACGTAAGTGAATAAAACAGAAGAGAAATAGTTCTTTATAAAATTATAAAATAATTATTTTGTTTTATTTAATTATAAAAGTGATAAAAAGACAAAAAAAACGAAACTATATGGTATGTATTGGATAATACGCAAACAAAATGGTTATGAGCTTCATTTACTCATCGACTGGTCCAAATTTATTTATGAAGTCACGTGTTATCCTCATGTATCTATCATCTTCTTTGTGGGTTGCCCTAATTTTTAGATCTGCAAATCTATCAGTAAAAATAAAATAAAAATTGACAGCCAATTTGCTAAATAAATCGCCGATTTTTGTTAAAATGCGGTCTACGCGATGAAAATTTGGCCTTCCGCATAATGTCTCTGATAAGCTCCATCTCACCACGATGAACCACTGCCAACCGGTTTTTCGGCCGCCAAATCGCCAATTCGGCCGAGTTTTAGAACAAGGGGTATGACATTTAGAACATGACTTTCCAAAAATTAGTATGTCAATTTCTCTTCGATTCGATCCATATTTCTACTTTATTCAGAGGGCCTTCAAACACCGTATTCGTGGAGCATCTTTTTATGACGATTATGAGAGTACTGAAATAAAGTTTCTTTTAACAGTTTTTGTTCTTTTGTAAAACAAAACTCTAGATTTAAATCTCACTGCTCGATAGCTGGATTCCTTTGCCTGTCACGTGAATCCAAAACTTCACGTGAATGTTTGGTTTTAAACTAGTCCCCATTTCGAGAAATTTAGCTTAGTAAGCTATATATTTAAATAATCTTTTTTTTATTTGGTTATAACTTTTAACATATCGTCAAATTATATTTGCTTGTGTTACCAATAGGGCAATAAGGAGAAGAAAAAAATATACATTTCTGTTTTTTGAACATTAGAAGAAAATATATTCATAATTCGTAAACTATTGTATTATAAAATAAAGTTTGCTATAACCCACTTAGGGTCATTAGAGCATTATTATCTATGATACTCATGGAGTATCATATGATTAAAAAAATTTTAAAAATAATTATTATCTATGATACTCAGTTGATTCACCTTCAAATGTTTTGGCTGGTCGAGATTTTAGAAACGTATCATAGCCACGTGGCACGATACGATTGGTCCAAAATTAATTTTCTTTTATTACTAAATAGTGAATATTAATGATACTCATGTGAATATTATGAATAATGATGCTATTAGTCTTCTCATAGCCTCGAGAGATGAGCTAGGTTTTGTCATTATCACATTCCCCAAAACACATATCCTTTCTTTAACACCGTTCTTCTGCAACAATGCATATGCACAATTTTTTAATTTATTTAAACTAATGATTCAGATTGATAATGAAAATGTACCCATTTGATGTTCATACTTTGTGATTATGTGTATAAACAACTAAACTAAGAGTATAACCGAGAGTCCGAGACTCGAATTCTTTAACACCACAACGCAAAGTTACCCTTGAAAAGTGATAAACAAGTGATCAAAAGGGCGATTAGAGAGAGATTCAACAATCAAAATCAAAATCCCATTAGACACAAATAAAGACTGAAGAAGCTAATTTGGGATTTTGTTGATATATATGTCCTCTCAACTTCACTCTTTCAATTTTAAATATTTTGAATAAATATCCTTTCAAACGAAAAATATTATAATTAAATAGTATATTTCTGGTTTTGTTGTAAGAAATAAATAAATATTTTATAAACCCTAAAAAGTGAAAAATATGACACCGGCTTTTTCTCTCTATAAAGAGAAAATCCCCAAAAGCAATGAGAGAAGCTACTTCACTCAGAGTCTTCCTCATCTACTCGACTTGGAAACAAAAGAAACATCAATGGCTTCTTCAACATCTTTCTTCCTCCTCTCTCTCCTTCTTCTTCTTTCCCACGCTTCAGGTATATATATATATATATATATTATAATCTCGAAACATTTTAGACTTACATTTACATATTAATCACATCAAACGAAAACTAATGACATTTTGGGTTAATTTTACTTTTATGTGTGATGATAATTAAGCTTCAACGGTAATATTCTACAACAAGTGCACATACACAGTCTGGCCTGGGATCCAAGCTAGCTCCGGTCAACCTCTTCTCGCCGGCGGTGGATTTAAACTCTCTCCGAACAGAGTTTACACCCTCCAACTTCCACCACTCTGGTCCGGTCGTTTTTGGGGTCGTCACGGCTGCTCTTTCGACAGATCTGGCCGTGGTCGTTGCGCCACCGGAGACTGCGGTGGTTCTCTCCTCTGTAACGGAGCCGGTGGTGTACCTCCGGCTACTCTCGCCGAAATCACTCTCGGTCATGACCAAGACTTTTATGACGTCAGCCTCGTCGATGGGTATGTCTCATTTACACCAATTTTAAAAATAAAATCGGTTTAGTTTAACTATTGGTTTGTGGACAGTTCAGCTATAAAAAACAACTAAAAAATCGCTTTTATTATATGATTAGATATAGTATAGTATATTATTTAAATAACTAATATGAATTTTAGTGAATATCAATTTTATTTGGTAATGTCGCAAAAAAAACAAAAATCAATTTTATTTGGCATAGTTAGGGGTGGAAAGAAATTAAAATAAAAACCTAAACCGAACCAAACCAAACTAAAAAAGATAGTGTTCATGAATCAAATCAAACCTAATAAACCGCTATTATATATATAAGCATAATTCAAAAAAACATAATCATATCTTATAACATAACATGAATTAAATCACCATTTACTATATTTAAGATATTTTTAACTACAACGACCCCGAATTCAAAGATGATATTTCATTAAACCAAACCGGAACCGAGGCGAATTACAAATTAAATAGTTTCATTTGGTTATGATTTTTACTAAACCGATTACAAAAAACTAAAATCAAACTCAACACTCAGACAGATTTGCCTTCTCTAACATGAATGATTTTAAAAAATTTGTTTACTCTCTCATATACTAATTTTCTTGTTAATTACAGATATAACTTGGCAATGTCAATTATGCCGGTGAAAGGAACAGGGAAATGCAGCTATGCCGGTTGCGTCAGCGACCTGAACCGGATGTGTCCGGTTGGCCTACAAGTCCGGTCACGTGATGGGAAACAGGTGGTAGCCTGTAAAAGCGCGTGCTCTGCTTTCAATTCACCGCAATACTGTTGTACCGGCTTGTTCGGTAGCCCACAGTCGTGTAGACCCACGGCTTACTCCAAGATCTTCAAGGTAGCTTGTCCTAAGGCCTATTCCTACGCTTACGACGACCCAACCAGCATCGCCACGTGTTCTAAAGCTAACTACATCGTCACTTTTTGCCCTCACCATGGACGTTGATTAAAATTAATCTCACTTTTAATTTAAGAGTAATTTTGCTTTATTATTTTAGTACGGGGTTCTTCTTTCGAGTAATCGAGACTTTTTTTTTCGCTTAGTGGACGGAATTTAGTGTTTTATTTGTTCTTGACTTCTCTTGTTCATGAATGAACTAATAATCACTTAAAGATATCATCGATTTGTTACAAAGAACATGCATTACGCGTTTAATAGTTTAGTGATGTTCATTTAGTTTAACCACTCCTAAAAATAAAACAAAATGGATTAAAAGGAAGAATTAAGCTTATATCGGGTTATTTGTAAAAAAATGTATATCAATATATTAAAACGTAAACCAAATGTGGAAGTCTCCTTGGTCCATTGGTTGGTTCAAATATTCATTAATGCTTATACACAAAGTGGAAGACTTATCTGTTATAGAATTATCCAAGTAACATTTTTCATAATTTGTAATCGAATAATAATAAATTCAGACGATTAAAAAAAAACGTAAACCAAATAAAACTCGGTTTAGTTAGCTCGAGTCATGCTTATACCATTTTAAACTAAAGTTTCAAGACCATTAAAATCCCAAAATAAAAAAATGAGATGGACACGCTCTAGTCTAATAATATACCAAATGATAGATTATTATATACTAAGTAAAAGACCCGCATATATGCGGGATTATGATAAAATATTTTATAATCTGTGATAAAATATTTTATAATCTGTGAAAAAATCAAATTCGAAAATATCAAAAAATAAATAAATCACCCATGAAAATAAACAAAATAAAACCGAAAATGTTGATATAAAATAATTTAAGAGTTACTTTTTTTTTTATCTTGGTTGGTTTTTTATTTGATTTCCAAGTAATTCTTAAATTTTATCACGTAATTAGTTTTTTTTTCTATTCATGTATGAAGTAATTTAGTTTTTATTACTTCACTACTCTATTTTTCTTATAAAAATTTAAATTAATATTACTCATTCTCCTATTTGAATTTTTCAGTTTTATAAATATTTTATAATATGCGAAAAGAAGAAAAAAACTAAAAAGTGCAATACCACTAATAAAAAAATTACACCGTTATTAAGTTGTTTAAATTCTTTTCAGTTTTTATTATATTATTTTTTCAATTTAAATTTGTCAAATATTTCCAAATAATTAGTTTTTTTCTATTCCTAATTGAATTAGGTTGTTTTTTTATATATCTGTTTATATATCTATTTTTCCAAAAATTTGATGAATTACTCATATTTTTAGTTGCAACATAAAATTGTAAATTTTAATAAGATTTTCTTTCACATTATTAATTTCCAAATTTTGTAAAAAATGAATGATGCACAAAATTTTAGCTTGCAATTTACAGAAAGCGAATGAAAATATTACAATTAGATCGTCGTATAATCTATCTCACATATTGAATAAGAGGATAATTGATGTTATTTTCTAATGAAAAAGTTGAAATAAAATTCGTTGAAGAGATTATCGAAGTTTAAAATTGTTTGGTGAGAAGATTAAGAGAGCACAAACGCTCATTTCATAAAGACAAAATATTATAATATATGATGATTTGAGTATGTAAACCTAAATCTATTTGAACTAAAAAGTTTTTACACATGTATTATTAATATTGAAGAATTTTTTTGATATATATTGATTTTTATAATCTACTTGATAAACACAATCTATAAATTAAACAAAAAAGATTTGCATGATATATATGGAAAAATTTACTTAATTTTTTTTTAACATGTGTCAAAATCTAATCGATAGACTGACACATATCACGATCTTGTTAATTATGATGTTTGACGCATTAAGCAAGTTTGATGTAGAAAAAAAAAACATGCAAGTTTGACTTAATTACCATACCATATCGTGAAGCAAACAATAAATCTCAACGTGATTGGACATTACACCCTCTAATATATACGTACATGTAAATGAAAGCTCTTCTCCATCGACAACATCCCCAAAATAAACCGAAAGACAAAATATAAAACTAACTAAAAAAACAATTGGATCAAAGAAGATGGCCGGTTCGAAATTTTGGGGAGACATATTAAAGTTGGTAATACCGGCAGGGCTTGTGATAATTGGATTAACTTCTCTGTCGTTTGTCGCGGTTGCTACTTACGGAAATGTGCGAATAGTACGATTTGCTCAAACCAAAGATGCGAAATTTTATTTTATGGCCGATGTTGCTAATGTCTTGCTTTGTGCCTTTGCCTCCATTTGTGTTATTATCTTCGCCTACATGTGCTTCAAACATGCATTTCTTCGATTCCGACATTCGACCCACTCGCAGAATCCTAATACTCCCACATAAATTTTTATTCTTAGCACTAATTAATACTTTTAATAGACTACTATTGATAATTCTTTTTTTACGTTAAATATCTTTTAAAAACAAATTAAATTATATTCAAAAAAAAAAAAAAACTGTTTTTACGCTGACTAGTTGTTTCTATTTCTAAACTTGTGATAAGAAACAAAACCAAACACAACATTGTTGAGCTTTCAAAAGAGAGTGCGAGGGCGGAGAGACTTCAATTGCGATGTCAGGTTTATATTGGTGTAGGCCCTCTGCATACGCGTGATCTCCAACAACTCAAATGGAGGTTAGACGATTTCGAATATTCTTATCAATAATCTTGATGATGCTTGAGATTGGAAGCGGGTGATCTCTCCATGACGACGGCAGTTTCGTTCCTTCTAGACATGTCTTATATGTACATGGTGTATAGTGGTTTGCAACACATATCTTATATGAACAGAAATGTTGTCGAAATCATGATCAACTAGAAGTCGGGTGAGCTGGTTCTAGTCCAAAGTGAACTTATGGCCTTGTGATGTGATTGTGAAAGTTATCCATATCATTGTCGTGTAGGTAATTTCTAGTTTCCTACGCTTGTTGACATAATATGCATTCAGATCGGAGTCCTAAGTTCCAGGTAAGCATTCGGTCTCCTGTGGAAAGACAATTTGAAGAAAGATTGCTTTGGTGTAGCATATTTGAACCAGATGCCTCTATACCAATCCTTTCGAGGTTTTCTGTTTTTAGAAAAAATGATTCTACGAGAGGAAGCCAAAGTTTGTTCCATGTGGTTTTTTCTTCCGTGCATTTTTTGTTTGCACATAATTGTTTGTATAAGTATTTTATTATATCCAGAAAATATCCCAAAAAAATCAGATGACAGACATGGTTCAATAAATATCTTAATATTCGGGATTGTTTTCAAATATTGCTTTGCCCTAATATCTTGTACACGGAATGTGGGTCTCTTCTTCCACTTGTAGCTAGTTTCAGATTCCCCCATAGAGGCAGAGATAGACGTGTAAGTAAGAACATATTCCTTATTTTGATACCCACTACATGCAATATTCAAATACTACTATAGTAGCCCACTACATTAATACAACACAACTATACAAGGGAACAACACTAGAGAATACAAGAAGAGGAACACGTAGAAGATTGAGTATTAGTGAAAATAGAAAGCCATTTTCAATGCTAAATTTCGTTGTATTATATCTTGTTTTCTTTTTCAAATGGTTCTCCCTACATTTTTTTTTTTGGAATTAATTAAACCTTTAATTTTACGATTCGATCGACTACAATATATACTAGAGACTTTCAAATATTTCTCCCTAAACTGAATAGTCAAAACTAATGGTGTGTTACTCGGTTTCTACAAAAAACATGTTAAACATTAAAGTCATAACTAACGGTGTGTTACTCGGTTTCCAGGAAACATGTTAAACCATTAGTCATAACCAATGGTGTGTTACTCGGTTTCTAGGAAACATGTTAAACATTACAAACATGACACTACAAGAAAACAAAATATTCAGACTGAATTTCAGACGGATTTCGAACCAATTTTCCATGTTCAAACCGAAATCAGTCGATTTAAATTGGCTAAAATTGTATTATGTTCTAATCTTAGACTTTAAATGTGGATCCGAATCACTCAACGCACTGGGGGAGGCAAAGAAAGAGTAAGTGGGTCATGTGACCCCTATAAAATTACCATATTAATAATTTTTAGTGTATTTTTATTTAGATTTGGAGAAATATTTGGTTAAAAGTAATGTTTAACCTCCGTCCATTGTGTTTAAACTTTAAAATGTCCCACTAATTTATATAATTTTTTCATTTATTATTATATTTTATTTTATATATCAAATTTATTGATTATGGCTCCAGTAAAAAATATTTTTAGATCCGCCAGTGACTCAATGTATCAAAACAGAAACAAGAAATCTGAACACAAAATTATAGCCAGATGAAAGGAAATATCTACACCAATGGCCAACAAAAATAGGAAAAAAAAATATTTAGTTTAAAGCCATTTTATTGGTAGCTATAGAAAAAGCCATCGAGCGAAAACGAATAATCGCAAAAAAAAAAAACTCTATAAAAACGTCAAAATCAGAAACCAAAAAAGAACACAAACTCAAACCACAACGAAAAATGGCGAACGCAAATCCAGAATCAACCACCAAATCCACAACCCAGACGACGGATCTGGAGCTTAAGAAGGTATTCGACCAATTCGATTCAAACGGCGACGGAAAAATCTCTGTTTCTGAGCTCAACAACGTTTTCAAATCGATGGGTACATCGTACACGGAGGAGGAATTAAACCGTGTATTAGACGAGATCGACATAGATCGCGACGGTTACATCAACCTCGACGAGTTTTCAGCGATCTGTAAATCATCTTCCTCCGCCGCAGAGATCCGTGAAGCTTTCGATCTATACGATCAGAACGGAAACGGATTGATTTCGTCTTCTGAGATCCATAAAGTACTCAATCGTCTCGGTATGACTTGTTCCGTCGAAGATTGCGTGAGGATGATCGGGCATGTTGATTCCGATGGCGATGGGAATGTGAATTTCGAGGAGTTTCAGAAGATGATGTCGTCGCCGGAACTTCTTAAGAATCAAGGATCCGCCGCGAACGCATGTTCCGGTTAGGGTTTTTTCCCCCTTTTGGTCGTATCTATGAAATTAAATGTGAGAAGTACCTTTTTTTTTAACATTTTTATATGGGAATGATGATGATGAAACAAGTCTATAGTTTTTGCAATATATATATGATTACTTGTTTGTTCAAAAATAAAATATATATATGATTACTTGAAATTTTAAGCATTTCGATGTGCTGATTTTTGTTTTTCTCTGCGTATGCATTAGAATTATGAGTCAAAATAATTGGTGAAGTCTGGCTCTGATGTTGTACTCTGAATATATATATAAGTCGAGAGAGAAAAGAGACGTGATGATAATAAAAACAAGCAGAATTCGAGCAGAGAAGAATTAGTTTATTCCCATAGAAAACAACAAAATGAGGTTATAATAATGTGGAGGCATGTACTTGGTCCAAGGGAAGAATTATTCCCACTAACAAGTATAGTTACAGGACAAGATCCGGGGAGGAAGCGGAATAGGCAACAATGGTTGAGTAACAAACTGCAGCCTTGTTTTTGGTTGATTGTCACCGACCCAATAACCGAACATCAGTCCATTAAGGAAGCTGCTATGACTTACCTATGGGAGGAAATTACTATAGATATGGTAATGTCCTCTCATAAATTTGAGGGGCTACGCTTCGATATAGATGTATTGAAAGCCTTAATTTCTCTTATTGAGGAGTGAGGACGAGACTCATTTAACCAACTCATTTAGAAAGAGTGAGAGAGAGAGAACCAACTCGTGAATTTGCACAACAATCGACTTTGTTTCGCGAGTTAAGGAATTGCCATGGGAATAACGTTTTTCATCATTATCTCGGTTGCATTTATCTTTTAAATGCATAGCAACATGTAGTTGAGGAAAAACTAAGCAGAAACATGGAGGCAGAGAAAAAGGCATATGAGGATTGGCAACATCTCTCACATCTTGAAGAAAGGTACCTCAAGCAGAAATCCAAGCTACAATGGCTCAAAGTAGGTGATAAGAACAACTCCTACTTTCATAATTGTTTGAAGGTGAGACAGATGAGAAACACGATTAGGGAAATCACAACTTCATCGGGAGTGGTATTAACCAAGATGGAGGACATACAAAAGGAAGCAAGTGAATACTTTGAAACATTTCTAAACTACAAACCGAATGGGTATGAGGGAATGAGTCGTGAAGATCTTCAGGCGCTCCTCTCTTTCCGCTGCTCGGATAAGAACAATGCCATGCTAACAAGAGAGATAACAACGGAAGAAATATGGAATACTTTGTTCTCAATGCCGAATGACAAGTCTCCGGGTCCGGACAGTTTCACAAGTGAGTTTTTAAAGCTACTTGGGAAACAATTGGGAACGATTTTGTGAGTGCCATAAAGTCTTTTTTGTCAAGGGATTTCTACCAAAAGGGGTGAATTCAACGATCATAGCTCTAATACCGAAAACAAATGAGGTCAAGGAGATGAAAGACTACAGGCCGATATCATGTTGTAATGTTCTCTACAAAGTGATTTCGAAAATCGTGGCTAATAGGCTCAAGGGTTTATTACCGGATTTCATCAGTGGTAATCAATCGGCGTTTGTTAAAAACAGATTATTAATGGAGAACATATTGCTTGCAACCGAACTGGTAAAGGATTACCACAAAGAATCCATCTCTCCACGATGTGCTATTAAGATAGATATATCGAAAGCATTTGACCCGGTGCAATGGGACTTCGCGCTAAAAACGTTACAAGCACTGAATTTCCCAGAAAGATTTATTCACTGGATCAGATTGTGCATTACTTCGGCTTCGTTCTCCGTTCAAGTCAACGGAGAATTGTCCGGTTATTTTAATAGCGCAAGGGGGCTACGACAAGGTTGCCCACTATCCCCTTACCTATTTGTCATATGCATGAATGTTTTGTCACATATGATCGACAGGCCAGCGAATGAAAGGCGAATTGGATATCACCCTAAATGCAAGAACATACGGATCACACATCTTTGCTTTGCTGACGATCTAATGGTATTCGTAGAAGGTACAAAACGTTCTATTCAAGAAACCATGAAGATTTTTGATGCATTTGAACGATTCTCAGGCCTACAAATAAGTCCACACAAGTCAACAATGTTCATAGCGGGACTCTCCGATAACAGAAGGGAGGAAATGACGGAGCTTTTCCCATTCGCAATTGGAGCACTTCCGGTGAAGTACTTGGGCTTGCCGCTACTAAGCAAAAGAATGGGCTCAGCAGATTACGGGGTACTCATTGACCGTATTAGACGAAGATTAAGCTCTTGGACAGCAAGACACTTATCTTATGCAGGGCGTCTCCAACTATTACAATCGGTTATCCAGGGACTTGTTAATTTCTGGATTCAAGCCTTTCGACTACCAAGCCAATGTGTTACAAAAATAGAAGGAATGTGTGCGGCATTTTTGTGGTCTGGTCCTACTCTTAATACGAAAAAAATCAAAGGTGGCATGGAAGGATTTATGCAAGGCAAAACAAGAGGGAGGACTCGGGTTTAAATCTTTAAAAGATGCAAATGTGGTGAGTTGCTACAAGCTGATTTGGAGCATCATTGGCAACCATAACTCGCTATGGGTTAAATGGGTTAAAAGAGTATTACTTCGGAACGGATCGCTATGGTCAATGAACGAGACAACATCTTCCGGCTCTTGGATATGGAGAAAGTTACTAAAATACAGAGAAGGTGCTTGCGGGTTCCATAAGATACAAGTGGGGAACGGTATCAACACTTTATTTTGGCATGACAATTGGTCTTCTCTTGGGAATTTATTTCAATTTGCAGGAAGAAGAGGGATCATTGACTTGGGAATTCAAAACAATGCAACATTAGCAGAGGTTGTGACAAGTCATCATCGGCGTTGGCATCGACAACAAACTTTAAACATGATTGAGGACGAAATCACATAAGCGATCACTAGGAAAAAAGAAGAAGAGGACATCGTATTATGGCGACAAGCAGACGGGAAATACAAAAAGGAGTTCAAGTATAAAGAAACATGGCATCAAATTCGAATTGCAAGCACAAAAAAGGATTAGTACAACGGTGTGTGGTTTATCCACGCAACACCAAAGTACTCGTTCTTTGCGTGGCTTGCAACACTCTATAAACTATCAACCGGTGATAGAACAAAAATGTGGACAGGTACGAATACTTGTCTACTCTGCAACAATGCGGAGGAATCGAGAAACCATCTTTTCTTTGAATGTAGCTTCTCGTAGCGGGTTTGGGAGATGCTGACCGGAAGACTACTTGGGAGTCGTTTCACCACGACATGGACTGAGCTTCTGATCGAAATCCAAGGGGAACACTATGAGGCCATTATGAAGTTTATCGTGAGATACGTTTTCCAAACGTCACTGTACCATATATGGAGGGAACGAAATGAACGAAAGCATGGACAACAAGTGAGATCAACGATCCAGCTTTCAAAGGTGATAGACAAAGAAATTAGGAACAAACTCACTATCCTACGACGAACGGGAGATCATCGCTTTCGCAATGGTCTCATCGTATGGTTTGGAACACGACAAACGTCATAGAAATTTTGAATTTGTGTAATAAATATTCTCAACATTTCAAAAACTCTTAGATTTCATTGTAAAAGAGGTTTTTTTTTTGTTTGAATAAATTTAACATTCATACAAAAAAAAAAAACATGTAGTTGAGCGTATATATTGAATCTGAAACTATTTGCTCGAAATAAAAAAACTGTGTTTGAAAACAAGAATAAAACACAAAATCTCCTTAATCGGTCGGCATATATTAAGGGACAATTTGGTTACTAACCAAGAAAAAAATAACTAACCAAAATCCATCCATATGGCAAAAATCATAATTCTTGAATCTAAGAGTTTGGTTAGCTATTTAGTTTTTTTTTGTTTTGGTTGGTAAGTTAAGTTACCTTATATAAATATATAACTAAACCCGGTGCAAAGCACCGGTAAATAATGTTTGTAAAATAGTTTGTTTATTCGGATTAAAATTATGATTTCTATATAATAAAAACTATGTTTTTTTCTTACAATATGCGGAGTGAAATATTTATAATGAAAATTAGTATAGTTTTTGTTAAAACAATCAATTATAGTTGTTGTAGAATTATTATTTTTTGTCAACTATGACCAAAAAATAAATTTGAGATCTTTTTGTGTATATCTGAAATTGCGATTGTTTTTGTATAGGAATATGTTTCACCAAAACCAAGAGGTAATGCATATAATATTCTTTAAGTTGAAAGAAATGAGAATATATGAAAGTATCTTTTAATATTATTTGTGATGTGATTTTCTAGAATTTGCTTAAGTGTCGACTCCACAATTATAAATGTCATCCTTTGAGATTTTGAACATTGTTTCGGTGACCGGTTCGATGAATCGCATTACAGATTTGATTGCGTCTATTGTCACACCGGAACATCGATACCAATCGTACATCGCTCGTGATGGTCCTTCTTGGCTTGGAGCTCTCTTGTCTGCTGAATCTGCTAATGCACAAGAGAGCTCATGAGAAATCAGTGTTAATGCCCTCATTTTTTGGTGGAGAGTTTTCAGCAGCAGCCGGTTGTGGAGTCACATTGATCTTCACACCTTGAATCTTTACTTGTCTTAATTTGTAAACACCTACTGGTATATCGTGAAACTTTGATATTTTCTTCATGCCGATTTTGACATATAATAAAATGCATATTTTCAGTGTTATAAAAAAGATGTCATTCTAATAAATTCGGTCACAAAATTCTATAAATTATGTCCACTACGATTCTCATTAATTAATTTATAAATATCAATAATCAATAATAAAATTTAATTTAATTATATTAACGACATCAAATCTCATTTTTTATAAACTAATTAAATTTACTTTTATAAATCTTATTGGTTAGCGAGTTTTTAGTAAAATAAATGAATTTAAATTGATATACAAATATGAAAATTCATATGCAAGTAAGATTTGTTGTGGCAAATAATATATTCGTAATTATTAATTAGCTTGGTAATAATTTGAATCTTTCTTAAATATCTCCTAATATATTCAAATCCGGCAGTAATAATTTATTGACTTAAAATGTGTTTGGAAATATAAATAACATTAACCAAATTACCTTTTAGTGAAGTAATTAGTGTTTGGCAATGGAAAATTAAATAAATATTAAGTCAAAACGCTAAGAAAAATTGAGAGCTTGACACATCATCAAAATGATCCCATGCTTCTCCTATTAATATATATATAGAGGATAAAGGAAATCAAGATTAAAAATGGAAACAGAATTAAGGAAAACTCGGAGAGAAATAGAAAAACTACCGTATTTGTGTTTTATGTAAAACATTATATCACACTATCTCTTTATATATATAGTATATATTAGATCTATAAGATAACATAAAAAGATCTTATTACTGTCCAAACAAAATATTTCTATAGATATATATAAAAGATTAGTTTACGTGATTTTCGTTTAGGTTTTATTAGGTATGATGCATTCGAAGGAACCGTTTGAAGTAGCAATTGAGGAGGAGCAAGGGGAATCGCTGCCGGAATCACCAGTTGGCGGCGGAGATGGTAATGACGGTGGACGAATGGAACGCCGTCAGCTGAAGAAATCTAAACCCTACCTTGTTGCTGAAGCAAAGAACAAAGAAGAAGAAGAGAATATGGAAGAAGAAGTTGAGCGGTCAGAAACGGAAAGTAGGGAACGGAAGAAAAACGTACTTTTGGTATGATGTTTGGTCCTCTTTGGGAAATATCAGAAACGTTGT
Source organism: Arabis hirsuta (assembly GCA_964056655.1). NCBI lineage: Eukaryota > Viridiplantae > Streptophyta > Magnoliopsida > Brassicales > Brassicaceae > Arabis > Arabis hirsuta. Next base: position 32,848,532 of record OZ053304.1, read on the forward strand.
AGGTCCGCGTGGAGCTATTGATATGGGGATACGATCACAATCGACTTTGGAGGAGGTAATGCTAACACATCAAAGGCGTAGGCATCGGCAAGAATTCCTCAACAAAATAGAGGACGAGATTGAGAACGTAAAATCAAGAAGAACCGAGGAGGAGGACACAGCAATTTGGAAATGGGGAGATCGAAAGTACAAGGACAAATTCAACTCGAAGACAACATGGGAGCAAATGCGTATCCCAAGCCCAACCAAAGATTGGTACAACGGTGTGTGGTTTAACCACGCAACACCAAAGTACTCGTTTTTGGTTTGGCTTGCAGCGCAAAACAAATTGACCACCGGAGATCGAATAAAACAATGGGCGGGAAGAAGTGAATGTGTGTTGTGCAATCAAGCCGAGGAAACTCGGGATCATTTGTTCTTCAAATGCAGGTTTTCCACAACCGTTTGGAGGAGACTTACATCAAATATATTGCATAACCAATTCTCAACAGATTGGAATGCAATCATGGCCACGATCCAAGGTAACAATCTCGACTTCATTCGGATGTTCATCCTCACATATACCTTCCAGGCAACTATCTATCATCTATGGAAAGAGAGAAATGGAAGACGACACGGGGAAACACCATTCACAACTCGGCAACTTGAAAAAATGGTTGATAAGATGATCTGAAATAGGCTAAGCACTCTTCGAATAAATGGAGGGAAAGGATACAAGAACGGTCTTCTCGTTTGGTTTGGAACTAGACTTAACTCGGTTTGATTTCAAATTTTGAATCAATGTAATAACACTCTAAAAACTTCGTAATCTTCATTGTAAACAAGTGGTTTTTTGGCTTGAATAAATTTAACATTCTTCCAAAAAAAAAAGAAGTTGAGCTCGCCAAATACACAACTAGTGATGATCCTGTGAAGATGCAGACCATTTTAGCTCAATTCACAAAGGATCAAATGAGCAGATATGAATCTCTCAGGAGATCTACTCCTGAAAAACAGAACATGAAAACATTATTACAAAGATAGGGAGGAGTCTGAAGGAAGATGATAAGCCAATGAAAATGGTTGTGAGTAGTATCGCAAAGATGTTTGTTGGTGAACTTGTGGAAACAGCTCGACTTGTATGAAGGAAAGGAAAGAATCAGGACCTATCAGATCTTGTCACATCAGAGAGTCTTATCGAAGACTTAAGCTCCAAGGAAAAGTCCCTAAAAGATCAGTTCCAAGGCTTTTCCGCTAGTAGTCCGATCCGGGTTACAAAGAATATTGTCTATTAAGTTTTTATGCTTCCAAGGTCGTAGGAATCATTCTCAAATTGGAGAATAGAACATGTTTAATTGGTTTTTCTTTCACCAACTCGAGTAATAAAAAACCTCAGAGATATTTAAAAAAAAATCACAAACTTTTTTGAAACCGATTTCCAGTAATGTACTACATGAGTAATTTCCAAAACTTATCTACATGACCAATGTAATGTAGCACACGGACAAATATAAGAAGTGTCAAGAAAAGACATTAAAGGCCTGAGAAGTTCCAGCAACCTTAATGAAAACATCTTCAAGAGTTGTGTCTGCAAGTCCCCAAGCAAACACCCTGAAACTGCGTTTCGCCTTCTCCACCGCCTGAAACACTTCCGAGATCCGAACTTCCTCTTTTGGAAGCTCAAATTTCTGTGTCCCTGCGATGTGATATATTTTTTTGGTGTTTGGAGAAACATCTTGAACCAACATCTCCACATCTTGCTCATGTTCTGATGCTGTTGTTATCGTCAAAACATAAGTTCCGCCATACCTTGCCTTTAGCTCTTTTGGGTTCCCTATGCATTGTAACCTTCCATCTATAAAAATCCCCAATCGGTCGCAAAGAAAATCTGCTTCTTCCATTGAATGAGTAGTAAGGATGATTGCAGTGTTCTGTTTTGCACGTTTGATCACTGTCCATAGGTTCATTCTTGAAGCTGGATCGAGGCCTGTGCTCGGCTCATCCATATAAACCACCTTTAACAACAACAATTAGATTTAAAAAAAATGAATTTGTTAAACCTTGTAAACGTAAGCTCTCTAAATCACATGCAAATAAGTTTATCATGAGATCGTTAAGAGACAATGGCGTCTACTAACCTTAGGACTCCCAATAAGTGAAATGGCTACACTTAGTCGTCTTTTCATACCTCCGCTGTATTTTCCAGCAGGCTTGTCAGAAACTCCTCCGTTTAATAGGTTCACACTCTTAAGAGACTCTTCTACAGCCTAATATAGACGCATGATTTGACGTTTTGGTACTTGAGGAGTAATACAGAAGAGAAATAATATATATCGACTGACATACTTGGGTGAGATCAGAGCCTTTGAGATTCTTCAGTCTCCCATAAAAGAGTAGATGTTCTCTTCCGGTCAGCGTTTCCCAAAGCAAGCTTGTAGACAACAGACAATAAGAGAATGATGAACAGAATAAAATGTAGTATTCAAGAATTTGAATAATTACTCGTGCTGCGGGCATACGCCCATGCTAGTGTATACTTTGTCCATATCATTGCATATATCCAAACCTTGAACAAGCCCTGTCCCAGATGTTGGTTTCACAAGCCCAGTCATCTGGCCAAGAAAAATACGGTACACCTTTTATATGCTAAATAGAGTTTTTCAACTGAATATGCAAAGGAGAATAGTCCATGTCCAATTGGGTACTGACCATATTGATGAAAGAGGTCTTCCCGGCACCATTGGGCCCTAACATGCCGAAGCATTCTCCTGTAGGCACGGCAAGAGATAGCCCTCTAACTGCCATTTTTGGCGGGTTTCCATCGCCACCAGGATACACCTTCTTCAGGTTGTCACATACAATTGCATGGTTTGTGCTCGGCTCAAGCATCAGTTTCTTAACTTTTTCACTCTGATATTAGAACACAATTTTAATCAGAATATCTAGAGAACCAAAGAACATGGAATGTGATGTGTTGTGAATTCTTCCACAATACCTCCTGAGTGACATCTAGTTTCTCCATTTCTTCGGAAACAGCAGAGACCTGTTTTTGCAAGCTAGGCCTTTGTGGAGAAAGAGATTTCTTGAAACGGGTTTTCAAGAAAAACAAAGGGTCTTTTCCGGATGATGATATCTTATCAATATAGTTTGCAGCAACAAGTGCAACAAACCACTCAATGATTATTATACAAAATACTTCATCCATTGAACTTTCATTCAAGTCTTTCCACTTAATCCCATCCCTCCCATTCAAATTTCCCCGAAAGGCATATCGAGAGAACTCATACAACCCACGGAATATAGAGAAGCCCGGATAAAGCTCTAGGATAACAATCCAGCGGTCTGTAAATATAAAGATTTATTACCTAATTTGTGGTTAGTTACGTTGCAAGAATAAAAAAGTTGATCTTGATATAACTTACTGGGAAATGATATATCTTCGATTAGAAACTGGAAGAGAAACGAGCCCAAGAGCCCAGATCCAAAGACGTATATGTAAGCAGCAACTACAATTTGGCCAGAAAATTAACAGAGAGTGTAACTTTTAGCACCAACATTTGAAAACGTTTTGACTTTGGTACCTGATGCTGTCTCAACTCTTGAAAATGCTGAGGAAGCTAGAAAGGCAAGAGAGATTTGAAGATTTATGTAGAGAAAATAGAAAATGAACTGGAAGCTGTAGTCGTTAAGCCGGAAGAACTTCAGTCCTGCAAGGAGTCAACTGCTATAATAACCTCAGAGAAAAAAACTTGTTCTAAACGAAAAGGAAAAATAGTTATGGCAACGATATAGTACCTATTACTGACCCAAATATCACCAAACATATAATGTATAACGTGGAAATGGCGAGAAAATAGGCGTAGGAAATCATCCAATATGGACCATCTCCTAGGCCATGCATTTTCATTATGATTATTAGATGTTGCTGCTTCTCGTAGACCAATGAGGTCAAGATTACCTGTAATTATGAACCACATGTCTTACACTTGATAGGCTTTTAAAATTTGGCAAATTGCTCCATGATTTTACTAATGATGAATATATGTGGAATGAGTATTGTAAGAGCCTAAAGCAGTCTATTAAAAGCAAACTTACAGGCATCAGAAGAAGAATAACCCATGTGAAGAAAATGGGACCAATTAGAGACGCAATGTCTAAACGGAGTTTAGTTTCTGGTTTCGGCATTTCTTTGACAAACTCAAACAATATCTTTGTCCTCGGGCCGTGCAAATACTGAAGATAAGCATTTGACACCTACAGTTTTGCAGAGTCTGAGAATCTATTCAATCAAGAAACTGATTCTACATGGAAAGAGCACATTGCAATGCAAAGGATCACTTAATTTCTTACCAAATTGACTAAACGAGGAACTCGGACCAACTTAATATGCCTACCATTTGCTCCATCCTTGTATGTTGCGTTATACCATATATTAACATTGAAGTTAGTCATATTTGTGTCCAAGAGATCGTATGCTAAGGCAATAAAAACACAAAACCAAACAGAACATAAACATTCAGAAATCTCATGTGCATAGTAAGCATTATAGATAACAGAGAATTCAAACAACCTGCAGCGAACTCATTTATCATCCCATCAGAATTTCCTCTCCGATAACCGCTGAAAATCTCATGATTTACCTCTCTAGAGCTATTTCTCCAAAGATTCAATCCTTGAACGCATCTCATCTCTGGTTTCGACAAAAAAAAATTGAAGTTAGTTCACTAAAAGAGTAATTCTTGAGATGATCACTTTGCGTAAGGACAATATATTGAGGCAAGAAATGTTGTATATGTATTGTTTTAAACTTTATACCTTTAGTAACATTGAGAGGTGGTTGTCCGATTGAGAATGGAAACGTAGAGTTTGGAGGGCACCGAGGTTGGATGTTGTATATGCTAGTATCCGAGACAATCCCTGCATCAAGATAATTGGTGGCACTTCCCTTAAATATTGTAGCCTGAAACACCAATTCAAAAAAAAAAAAAAAAAAAAGCTAAGACAGAGAGATCCACACATTTCATAATGTAAAACAAACAGAATCTCAAGAGACCAGAGAAGTTACCAACAACATACTATCCGCTAAACTGAACAAAAGGTCCGAGGAGTTCATTGTGAAAGACCTCCTGAGAAGATTTCGAGATAAAGCTGTAGAAAACACAAACATGAATTCCCGCGAAAACCGATATAGAAGAAGAAATTTTCAAGAGAAGCAAAAACGTACTTGCTCCGAGGGATTGATTATTCCCAGTGAAAAGTATAGTTATAGGGCAAGAATTTTTCCTCATGCACGATTTATCGGTGAAATTTGCATCGATAGCACGATTTTGAGGTCGAGGAATCAGTATTAAAGGTGGCCATGGCTGTGGATTTGGGATGGCACAAAAGACTCCTTGGTTTCTAGAAGAATGTTCTACACCGCAGATGATTTCGCATTTGTCGTCTCCAATTTTGTGAGTTTTGTCAATGCATGTACATCCACATTGATTATCCACTGAGTTATTAACCTGTGAATCGACCAGAGCTTGAATAATCACGAGAACTATGCAGAGGTAGAAAGGGATCATGATGAGTCGAACACTACTCCATATGTTCCTTCTCTGCAAAAAAAAAAAAACAATAGAAATCTATGGATTCAATGGTTATAATACGGCACAAGAGAATTTCTATAACCACATTGTTCGCAATTAACAAGCGTATCAAATTTTGAAAATAGAGTATCAAAATTGATGAGGCTACCACGGAAAAAATTCTCTTAATTTCTTCCGATATTTCGAAAAATAAGCAATGAAATTTACTTTAAAATGATCCATGGAGTTCTCGAAAGTCCAAAGCATTGTGCATGTGTATATAATTATGGATTTACAAGGGAAACGAGAAGGCGAAACCTGATAAGTTAAGTTTTTTCTAAGTATTGCATTGGCTCGGGTCAAGAAGCTGGCTGGACCATAATCCACCATAGCTTTGGTAGCTTCTCTTCTTCTTTCTTCTTTCTTCTTTCTTCTTCTTCTCGGTTTTTTAACAAATGCTTTGGTAGCTATCTTCTTCTTTCTTCTTCACCTACAAAGTACATACAAATTTTATCATTGCTATAGAATTTTTTTAAAACGTCAAACTGATATAGAATTTTTATGTATTACATCCTAAATTGAGTATATTAATTCCTATGGCAAAGAATAACTCAACAATGGAACTTCGTCAAAGATATTACAAGAATATCAGTGGCCCCCATGTACGACCCTTTTGATTCGTAAACCTGTGAGAATTTGAATTTAAATATTTTTTTTGACATTGCATAATAATTTATTTTATAGTGATATTACGTGTGCGCGTCGGTCATGATTCAAGAACTCCATCACCAAGTCCTCGTTAACAAAAAACAATAAAAGAAAAACCTAGTTTTGACCCCCAAAAAAAAAGAAGAAACCTACTAAATCCTTCGTATGCAGCAGTTACTTGGATAACAAGTAATGCATGGATCCACAAAATAAAATTACAAAATATATGATATAGTTGGAATTTTGTATTTTGTAGACGACTAGAGCGCGGGAAAAGAAAAAAAGTGGTAAACCAGTTCGCCCTAGCCGCTAGGCGATTTCTCTCTCTACAACCCCTCTCGTCGATATCTTTCTTGACCGGTGCCGGTGGCTTCGTTAGCGCCGTGCCGGTCATTGGTTCTCGTCTCTGTCTCTTTGTCTCTTCTCTCTCGGTTTTGCAGATTGATTGAGCGGTTTTTGGTCCGATGGTTTGAGGTTTAGATCGGTGCGTGAGATTTGGGTTGTGGTTCGGGTGTGGTCTGGGCTCATAGGGGAGGCTCGTAGTGAAGGTTGGGGCGTATCTAAAGCGGTGGTGCGCTAGCCTTTGGTCTCACGAGATACGACTGCGTAACAGATCCTCCTCTTTCCAAGCCATTCTCTCCTCGTCGGTGCTATTGATCTCTTGCTCATCGGACGTCCCTCTTCAGATCTGGATTCTCGTTACGGTATCTTCTGGTCCTGATCTCAGCATGTAGGTTCTTACTGGTTTGGTTTTGGATCAATTCGTCGGAGTATTGCGATGTTCTTCGGTCCTTCTCCTTGTTGCGTTGTTTCCCTATGAGTTTGATGTTATCATTCGGAAGTTTTGTCGAAGTCAGCCGTGTTTGCAAGCGTTTCGGCTTGGTTCGTGTTTCAAATTTGTCGATCTTCTGTTGTTGGCCTTCTGGTTGGCTTAATGATTGGTTGGTTGCTGTTTCCGAACTTGTTTTGTCTGTGATGATTCAGTGTCTAGGCTTGAGTGTTGGTTGAATATTGTAGGTGGTTTTTGGTTGTGTTGTGAATGGTTCTTTCTTGGTTGAAGCTTCGGTTCTGGTCATTGGTTAAGGTCTTTGTGTTGAGGCAAGAGCCAGTTGTACGAGTCTTTGGATTTGTTGGCTTTGTGGCTTTGCTGTACTAGATGTCGGCTTCGCAATTCGCCTGCCTGTGGCTCTCTCTTTTAACTTTGTGAAAGCTGTTTTCGTGTGGAGATTAAGGTTCGTGGTATTGCCAGTAAAAGCGGTTTTCATATTAGTTGCATTTCCCGTCTTTTGGGTGTTTAGCGTGTTTAGCTTCGTTATTTTAAGTTGAGTAAGTGGCACTTTCCCTTATATCGGTCACTTGATTTCATTCGACTTTGGTTCTGTATCCAGCTTCCACGTTTGTTCACTGCAAAGTGTGTCTCCTCGTCTTTATATCTCCTAGCTCGACCTATTTTGTATTGCCTAACTTCTAGCTTAGTGTTTTCCGTCTTCGGATGTTTAAATGTTTCTCTCTTTTGGGGTTTTAGCTCCGGGGACATTTCATAGGTCGTCGGCTTTTGTTTTCGGCGACATTTATTTGTTCACGAACTTATGTTGTAGGACTTGTGTACAAGTGTATTTCACCTTCGGTATTTTATCAAGAAATCTGATGACATAAAAAAAAGACGACTATAGCGCGGGTTTTTGGGTTTCCTATTTTTTTAAAAACTGATTAATATAGTTTAGTTTCATACCAACTTGTCGAAGACTCAAAGTGTTCTTTTGAATAATATTTTCTTATACTAATAGAATGTATTGATTTTTTTTCTCACATACAAAGAGGGAAATTTCAAGTTCTTAAGGAATAGCCCAAATGAGTTTATTTCCGTGCTACATAATTAAACGAGTATACACATAACATAATTCAAAATCTGCTTATGTATATGCAAATATGCGATTATTTTGTTTATTTTGTATAGAAATGTGTTTTACCTACGAAAAAAAAATGCATAAGCCAAATCGAACCGAATCAGAATTCATTTGGTTCGAACCCAAACCAAAATATATAGTAATCTGAATGAGTATAAAAATTTTTATACAAAATTACCCGAAACGAATTCTGACTATGCAAATTCGAACCAAAGTAACCGAAAATTACTAAACATGGTTACTTTGTTTCGAAATTTTTTTTTGTTTTTTTTGACAACCAAACTATTAATTTAAAATATGCCTTCATAATTAATAATCTAATTAGGAGGAGATTTGCTCACAACAGAAAATTCAAAAGCTCTAGTACGTGCTGAATGGGTCATACAGTCCGCCTTCAAATTAAAAACGAGAGATCAAAATCAAAGTAAATTGGGAGAACGACCGTGCATCTCCCTAAACTTATCATATGCCGTACGATGTCGACAAGGTCAGAACAATTTGTCTCAACTTTGTTTCGATATTTTATATTTTTTGAATTAATTAATTGATTTTTACCATATAGTACTTGATCTAATATTAGTTTTAGTTTCTTTTATGTATGTATAACGTACCAAACTTTTAATTACTAACACATATTTTTCCAAACAAAACTAAAAAATTATATGAAATCTCACAATTAAATCTTTAAAAATGACTATATGATTGTTCAAATTTATATATTGAAAAATATTTGTTCAAATATATCAATTATTGTTCAAATTTATTTTAAAAAAAAATTACATGTTCATAGATTTCAAAAATAAATATGATTTTTTTTTTACTTTTGTCAAATTATATATTCGTTTTATTTAGATTTAGTTGTGAGATTTAATATTAAGTTTTGAAATATTTGTTAACAATTCTCTTAACCAGTCTCTACTGGGACAAGTACATAGTATCTAGTTATACACAGGCCATAGAACATTCTGTTTATTATACAATTGAAAAGTCAACTCAATTAACAATTATAAAGTGGAATTGACTATCTATCTCACAGACTCACAGTAATGTTAGTTAATTATACACGAGACCTAGTGTGGTCGATCCATCGAGCATATGTGTGTGTGTATTGAAAGTATCACAGACACAACAACACATCACTACTCCCTCAACAAACAGAGCACAAGACAGAGACAAAGCAAGAAGATGAAGATGGGCTTCGATGGAGAAAAGGAAGTGGCCTCGTCAATAATGTCACAAAGCCCAAACACTAAAGCTAAAGCTACACTTAACTCTTCTTCATCACTCGAACCTCATGAAAGACAAAAAAAGACAACTGGATTACGCTCCTCAAATGTCGTACATCTCTGCAGTCATTTGAAGACTAGTAGATTGATGACATGTGTCACTAGATCCATCGATGGTCTAGAACAGTAAAGTTTTTTAGCAAAAATCATTTCTTTAAGAAATTCACTGGTATACCTAAAATACTTAGGTCGGGCAGTGCTATGAAACACGTAAAATGTCACTTTCATAGTTCTTCTATAATGGTACAATTATCTGATGTCTCCATCTCACCAATTAAATTGGTTACGAGATTTCGTGTTTACTAAAAAGTTATATAACTTTCATTCAACCCAATGGTACGTAACCCTTTTATTCACCATCATCTTAATAACTTAATTAACAGATTGCTTCCATTCCCATTAATTTCATTGTAATTTCACGTAATTTAGTTCATATACACAAGTAGGAGTTGGTTCAGTTGCGCTACTAGTTCAAGTTCCGGTAAGAAAAATGATTTACGCCATATTATAAAGTATTATTAAAAGCTGGTTCCGGGCTATGGGAAAAATTAATGTCTAGATCCGAACTCTTCCTAGTTATAAAAAAAAAAATTAGCAAAAAAAAACGTTTATCATGCAAAATAAAAAATTGTAGGTACACAAAATCATACGCGTCAAGTTGAAAATTGGTGGAAGATAAAACCAACCTTTTTTGTTTTTTAACGTTGCAGTTCTATTCTTATTCTATTAGAAATTATGAGGATTGTTACATCGATGATTTTACAACGAACAAATCTTTCATCTTGATCAACGTCAGACGATTATACTTTGTTCCACGTTGAAAATCTTCTGTAAGCTAGTCTCTATTAATCTGCATAAATAGTAATAAATTACATTTTCTGAAATTCGAACCCCAGATCTCCTGGTGTAGAAGTCTTAATAAACCATTGGAGAAAAAAAAACTTTAAAAGCGTGAACTTGTGAAAAAAGCGTGTGAACTGAGTGAAAATGTCAAACGGTAATAAGAAATAGGTATGATTGATTATTAAACATCATGATATCTACTCCATATTTTCTAATCAACACAACAAAATTACACCTTTTTTTTAGGAAGTTAGAAGTTAAAAAAACGTAGCAAATGGAGTAATTATAATTTGCTTTGTTACAAAATGTAATTGCCGACCTCATGACTTTTATAACTATTTGATAAAAGGAGGATAAGATTATCATTATGTTGTAATCCATGATTTCACATGCCAACAGCTGCACTTATGATTATGAACCCTCTCTTATTAATCTTAAAACCTAATCAACATATACATAATTAATATATAACCCCAAATCCTCAATAAAATCATCACAACCTCTTTAACACCATCTTTATCTGATTCTATTGCCTTTTTTCATCTAAATAAGAGCACTACATATTATATACATACACTATTATACTAATGATTTGACTATAAAAAACAATATTAAATCCTTTATTCAACCAAAAGCCAAATTCAGCGGAGAAACTTTCTTTTTCATTTCTTCCTTTTTCTTCTTAGGCTTTCAGATTTCATACTTCACATTTCTCCTTCTTCGTCGTAACATATAATTATCACAAAAACCCTAATCAGAAGGTGGAACTTCAGACACATGGAAGATTCGTACGACGAAGAGTGCGACTACTTGTTCAAGGCGGTGCTGATCGGAGACTCAGCCGTCGGAAAATCAAACCTCTTGTCAAGATTTTCTAAAGATGAGTTCCGGTTTGATTCTAAACCAACCATCGGAGTTGAATTCGCTTACCGGAATGTTCACGTTGGAGATAAAATCATCAAAGCTCAGATTTGGGACACTGCAGGTCAAGAAAGGTACTATATTCAAGGTTTCAATGTTCTATTGGGTTTGCGTTTAACTCATTTGCCATTTCCGTACTAAAAAATGAAATCTTTGTGAGCAATCAAACTCATTGACCTAATTTTGTGACCTCGTCACTTGCTCTGTTCCTTATTTTGTAACTTTTCTTTTTGATCTTTTGTTTCACTACATAATCTTTAATATTCTCTTACAAAACTGAGGAGAGAAATAATGTAATAATAAACTAGTAAAAAGAAATGAAAAGGAACATATAAACAACCAACTCTTATTGGATTAGGTAAACTAATGCATTTTTTATTTGCAAAATACATTCAATTAGGTTGGGTTATTTTGTACACAGATTTTCTTTTTAAAAACTATGTTATTAACTCAAATGACACCATATTTTATCCATATAATGAATCTAGAATGAATTAAAATGTTGTCTAGAGAAAATAACACGTTGTTTTATCATGTTCTTTATTTAAACCAACAAACGTTTTATGTAATAAAACAACATGATTATACGAAATATAAAAAGTATTTGAGAAATTTTGATCAAAACGAGTATTTAATAACAGTTTTGCCATTTGATTATTCACTTAAATAAATACATGTTGTTGACTATTTAGTTAATTTATCCTAGGATACTCAAATGTATCATTGCCACTAAATTAAGGCAGAGAAATGATAATTCGTAACCTCTAATCCTTGTAATTTCAATTTTTTTTCATATGAGTGAAGATTTAGAGCAATTACGAGTTCGTACTACCGTGGAGCATTAGGAGCGTTGCTAATCTACGACACCACAAGACGACCAACTTTCGAAAACATCAAGAAATGGCTTTTTGAGCTCAGAGATTTCGCCAATCCCGACATTGTCGTTGTCCTTGTAGGTAACAAATCAGATCTCCGACAGTCTAGAGAAGTCGACGAAGACGAAGGAAAGACTCTAGCTGAATCAGAAGGTCTCTATTTCCTCGAAACTTCGGCTTTAGAGAATGTTAATGTAGAAGAAGCTTTTCTCGTGATGATCGAACGTATACATGAGGTTGTGACCCAGAGGATTGCTTTGGATAACAAATCTAACGGCGTTGCGACGGCTCACGTTAATGGTAACGGTAGTGTTCTTCCCGTTGGTAAAGAGATTGTGAATATCAACGAAGTCACTTCTACTCAACCGTTAAACTCTTCTTACAATTGTTGTTTAAGGTAAACAAAGTAATGTATTTTTTTATCTCGTTATTGTTTTGGATTACTTTGTCCAATATTACAATCAATTTCTGTTTCTTACAAGCAATTTTTTACACAATGTCATCAAAGAGAGTGTAGTAAGAACAAAGAACTCAGAATGAGTTTCACAAATCAGTCATCTTTCAGTTGATAATATTCTCTTTTCACCGTTCTTGGAGAATCCTCTAACTTTCTTGCACGTAAATATTACCAAAAAAAAGCCATAAACTCGTTACACACTAGACAAGATACAAAAGAGATAGGACTGAAATTGAGTAGGTTACTTACGAGACAGCTACTTCTTCAGGGAGATTTCGGTTGTAAAATGGAAGCTCAAAGAGAAAGACCTTCTTGCACCATCCTGGTACGTTCCCATAAACTCCTCTAGGTAACAGAAACAGAGGACTAGAGATCGATCGAAGATAGAAACAGATTAGCTTCATAAATAAGTAACACATCTTCAAGGCTTATTAAACGGTATCTATAGCAAGCTTATCAAAACCTTGTTGTCTTCTTATAGAATCTATAAGCTCCCAAGTGGCCATGCTTTTTGTCAGCCGATGCCTGCTTATACTCAAATCAGCCTCATAGATTCACAAAATTGTCAAAATAGAGCGAAAGCAAGAGAGAGAACCTCGAGTAACGGTATGCCACTGACGAATAGAAGTAGCAAAGTGAGAAAGAGTGGTCCGATTATGACAAGATACTCTGCACCTTCTAGAGCCGGCGATGCAGCCACAAAGATTCCCCACCATAGTAATATCTGATGACATATATAGCCACACAAAACAATAAACGGTTTACGCACAAAACGCAAGATCTTTTTATATATCGAAATATACTAACCTCACCAAAGTAGTTTGGATGTCTTGACCACTTCCACACACCAACATCACACCATTTTCCTCTGTTTTCTGGAATGTTTTTAAAAGAGAGCTTCTGTTGATCAGCTGCAGCTTCAATCAAGAAACCGAAAACCCACATTGTCCAACCAATAACATCTGTCGGTTTAAGAGACCCCCCACCATCGCTTGCGTTAACAACAGTTAGAGGTAAGCTCACCGTCCAAACCCACACGGCCTGCCACGGAAAAAAACGAAGTGGCTAACAATTGAGAACACCAAATTGGGTAAAGAAGAGAAAGCAAAGGTTTAAAAGCTTACCTGAATAGTCCAAAATACTATTAGTTTCACCAAATTTCCACGCATTTCATCAAATCGTCGATCTTCGCCCCATTGCAAGATCCTAAACACAACAAAAATGTCTAATCAGGAAAGAAAGAAAGATAAAATTTTGCAGGTCATCAAGTGTCGAGGGTATAGAGACCTCATTAGAAGGAAGATGGCCAAGCGAAGTCCCCATACCACAACTAGCAAAGTCAAGACTATCTGTGAGAAAGAAACTCAACACACCGAAAAACAAAACATTTAAGAAAACAGAGAAGACAAATACAGAGAACACACAGGACAAGAGATGAGAGTTACCTGTCGAAAATGCCAAGTGGCTTTAAGAACAAGAGTCAAGACAGCAATTATAACGAAGTTTGTGCTTCCTGAACATACAGAGTTAATCTCAGTGTAATGAAATCTTGATCACTACGTAACAAAAACTGAAACAGAAAGAGCAATTGGTAATAAAAGTGCTGAAAATCGTCGTTACCTGCAAAGTCAGTGACTTGATCAAATTTGAACAGAGCCGTGATTACGAAGAATATAAACTGATAAACCACCTGCAAATATAAGTAATTGAACCCATCAGTGAAAAACACCAAATCAGGTTAACACAACTCGTAAACTATTGCACAAACCATGAAAAACACCAGAAAAAAAAAAAGCAGAGAACTTACAGTAACAATGGCAGTGAGAGCCAGGAAATGCGAATCGAGAACCGTTCCCATTCTATAAAACAAAAGCAGAGTAATTTCCAAAGAATAATGCTTTCCTTACGATCGAAGAAGAGAAACGATTCGTTATTTCCTCTATCGGATAAATGAGCGAAGAAGAAGAAAAAATGTGTAGACTTTGAGAAAAGTCGCCATTTTTAACATTAGTGTATGGCTAAGACTCCGATGGATTTATGTGGCTGCGAACAAAACACCGTGCCGTTTTTATTTAGTACACGAAAATTACAAGTTCCTGATTTCTTGAAGATTTTTCGCACACACAAAAAGAAAAAAGTGTGAAACTTTATACAATATTTTGCTTCATAATCTCTCATACAATAGACTGGAAACAATAGACTGTATCAACCTCAATGAGATAATCAAGTGTTGAAGATGGAGGAATCTGCAAACCCGGTCCAAATTCGACATTTTTATCTCCGAATCCTAAAGACGGTGGGATTATCACTCTGCGTTTACCTCCAGCTTTCATTGATCTCAGAACATACTCTATGCCTTGGCATAGTCCTTTGCTATATGGTCTTGAGTCCATTACCATAGCTAGTGACTTCTTCTTGTCTTTGCTTCCAAATGTGCTCACGAATACTTGTTCGGTTCCATGTACTTGTCCTT
Source organism: Arabis hirsuta (assembly GCA_964056655.1). Taxonomy (NCBI): domain Eukaryota; kingdom Viridiplantae; phylum Streptophyta; class Magnoliopsida; order Brassicales; family Brassicaceae; genus Arabis; species Arabis hirsuta. The sequence continues at coordinate 32,863,551 of OZ053304.1, forward strand.
TTACATCAAACACTACTAAGTATCCTGAGCTTGGAGTAGCTCCACTTCCAACTTGTAGATCATAGTACCTGTCACGGTTCAATTCCATTAGACAAAAGAGCTTGAGTGTCTGATGAATGTTTGAGGTATACAACAAGTTTCAGGCTCAGTAAGAGCAGACCTATTAAGTCCTTTGGGGTTTATTTAATTGTTCGGATCCGATACTCGAAATTACTCAAAAACCTTGAAAAAAGTACCCAAAAGTATCGGAAAATACTCAAAAACCCGGAAAAAAATCCACAAATGACATATCAGTAGTGCTAAATCTCAACAATTGAAACTTGACAAATGACATATCAGTAGTGCTAAACTCAACAATTGAAACATATGCAAGTGATGAAACATAATCAAACTTTGTTATGGGAATGTTACCTTATGCCGTTTGGTAAGATGATCTCTTCTTGCTTTTGTAAACCTCTGCAAATTCAGAAATTACACAAAGATATTGATTACAAAACTCATTCAAGAACAATAAACTAGCTAAAGCCCTAATCTTTGTCATTGTATCTTTTGCTTGAATTGTCATTACATAAAAACAAATCACTAATCCATCTTCCTTCTTCACTTCTTAATACCAACCTTGTGTTATCGTCTTCCTGGAGCATCTCGCGTCGTCGTGACTTCATCTGCTCGGAGACGACGCCAAAAGCAAGAAACCCCGCATAGGAAAATCCAGCGCCGATTCCGAACCGTCGAGTCACCGGAGAAGAAACCCAATCCGTCATCTCCTGCTGCAATGTGACCGGCTCCGGTGCCGGATTCTCAGTAAAGGCGACGCTTTGAGGCTGAGATTGAAGGTTCTGTTTCGGATGTTGAGGAGACAAGAAACGGTGGTGGGAAGGAACCGTCGCAGTGAAGAGAGTCGCCATTTTTCGGAGGATTTTCACTTTTTCAGAAACAAATATAATGCCAACCTTATCTTGTTCGTGTGATGATGAATGCAAACTGGACAAACCTCTGATTTGCTCCAAAACGGTGTGCTCCTATCTCCTTCAAACACTAAACTATTTCTTATAACTAAAGAGGTGCTAAAAACCAAAACTACCCTTAATGAATCTCTTTTGTCTGATTTTTGTTTAATAAAAAAGATCTCTAATAAAAATCAGAAAGTAAAAAAAAACAGCGGGCTCAAGAAAACGGGGGACAAAGACGGGCTCGGGAAACTCCGATCGAATCCCTAAATCTAAATCGTGTTTTACTTTGGCTTCGTCGTCGAGATCGTAGAAAGTAGGAGCTCCGGCGAGCTTCTGGAAGTTCGCAAAAGCTCTGGCAAGGTCGATATTGTTTAGTATGCTCCGGCAAAGTCGAAAGTAAATTGATTTCTGGAGCTGGACATTGGCGATCCCCAGAGATCGCAATTGACGGTTTTGGAGCTAGCAGTTGAAGCTTTAAAGCTTCGTGATTGAGGTGAGTTGTAGACGTGAAAGCTCGTGTAAGTCGATTCAATTAAAGATTAAATGGATTTGGGATTTTGATATTGAAATGTAATTCGATTAAAGATTAAACGGTTTTGGAGCTAATACGATTTTGATAATTTGGAGATTGGTGGATTTGGTTGTGTAAGCGAGTTTTGTATTAAACTTTTGGATTGAATTAAAGCTTCGGATTGGATTAAAGTTTCAGATTGGTTGTGTTGTTAGTTAAGCATTATCTTGAATTTGATTTTGTGCAGGTACAATGAACAAAACAGTGATACATGCTGAATACGGAGGACAGTACGTGGGAAAAGGAGATAGGATTAGATGGGATTCAAAAGAAGCTACCGTGTGTGTTTTACCGTTTAAGGAGGAGATAACATTTGAGATATTAATGGGTAAGATATGCAAGAAGATTGGCGTAGATCAAGCTACGACAAAGCTGAAACTGAGTTATATACCATTGGTATTGAAACTGCCAAGAATTTGTTTAATTGTAGATGATGATGATGTTGATGGATACTTATGGGCTACGGATAAAAAGCAGTGTAGGAGCTCTCTGAATGTGGAAGTAATTAAATCGAAGGAGAAAGTTATAACACAAGAGAGTTCGGTTGGAGAAGTAAAGAGAAATGATGAAGCACATAAAGAGAGAAATGAAGTAGAGAGGGAGGGGAATGGTGAACCGGAGATTGAGGATCGTCCTAGTGAAGCAGATAACAATGACGCTCCGATGGAACATTGTGAGGATCTTGTACCATATATTGAGTTTCCTGATGAAGAAGGACATCAAGGACATCAATTTGTAGAGGCATGGGAAGACGGTACTGGACTGGAAATAGGGCAAGAATTTGTGGCAAAAGAAGAAGTTCAAAACTTATTGTTGAGAGCTGCACTTAAGGAGTGTTATGATTATGTCATTCTAAACTCTGACAGTTGGAGATACATGGTTAGATGTAGTGCTGAAGGATATGATTGGTATTTACGAGTGTCGAGGCCTCAATTTTCAGTGAAACATACACGAAGCTGCATACATGCTCTTGTGCAACTGCAAGTTCAAGTAGCAGTAAAAAGAAAGGGACTCCACAACTAGTTACTGATATTATACATGAAGAATTTCCAGGTTCAATGGAAACGCCACCTCCTAAAGTTCTGGTGGATCTGGTTCACTCCAAAGCCGGAGTTTTGTTGTCATATGAAACCGCAAGATGAGAGAGACATCTAGCTACATCAATTATACGTGGTGGTCCAGGAGATAGTTATGGAGAAGGAGCATCCACATTCCCATCGTCATGTGGTTTTTGTCTTTTTGCATGTGAAAGAAATGACTAAACTGAGGGTGATCAAGGAACCATTCCAACTCCTCCGGTTCAAGTGTAGCTGTGATATTCGCAACGGCGTTCTTAATATAACAACTAGTTATGATTTTTACAGACTTGCGATACTCACTCTTAGGGAAACACATCTCGAAAGGCACCGTTGGTTCAGTTTCTATCTCATTATCCTACAATTCGAATCACAATTCACTTCAAATTCATAAAACTCCTAAACTCAAACTCTCAAGATTAGTGTTTCGATGTACATACCTCTGCATTTCCAGAACCGCCACCTTCTTCCTCTCCATTATTTCCAGAACCACCGATTGCTTCTTCTTCCTCTCCATTATTTCCAGAACCGCCACCTTCTTCTTCCTCTCTATTTCGAGAAACTCCATGACCAATTTCATCGACTATTGCTTCTTCTTCCTCGATTCTTGCTTCTTCTTCTTCGACTCTTTCTTCCGGTGGAACTCGTCAGGTTCTTCGATTCTTGCCTCCATCACTTCCGGTGGAGGATCGCAAACTGTCTTTGACTTCGTCTTCTTCTGTCTCCGAGGCCGTCCAATGCATGTCTTCACCATCTTCAAATGAGTATCCTTGTTGGATTTATCTCCTAGATAATCTAGTTATCTTCTTGTTCTACGATTTTGAAGTGTAGAGGGAGATCAAGAGATGAAAAATGATTTTCGGTTTGAAAAATAGAGTAAAAATGTTAGGGATTTCGTCAATTTGGAGATTTATCGAGTGGATTTATCTGTTTCGACCCGGTAACTAAAACGTCGGGTGGGTAAAAGTGGTTGGGTTCGTAATTATTCATTCGGTTTTTTGGTCATTTTCTTTATTTTCGGATTAAAAGAATATAAAATAAAAGGTCAGTTATAACAAGAATATATGGACATTTGAGTTTCTCAGGAGGAGCATATCAGGCATTGACTCATGTAAACTTCTCATTTTCTCAAATGATATTTTTTTTTTTTCAAATGATTTATCAATGTCAAATTTTTTTTTTTTTTTTGGTTCTCTCTCTCTCTCTCTTTTTACAGTTTTGTAGAACATAACAGAGGAAAATTACACATGATCATGAAAATGAACATCATTGGCAAGTCACAAAACACAAGCATAATCCTTCACCTTCTTCAATCTTCAAATCTTCCACGAATTTGATTTTTAATAGCTCTTAAAATCACAAGCCGTTGTGAAGCACTGAAGCTGAGCCAAAAAAACCAAAAAAGAAACATCAAAAATGTTTGCCACTTTGGTCTTGTTCTTCTTCTGTTTATCAATCCTTTTGTTCTTGTTCAGTTTTTAGTGAAGAACTGGGTACTGGTCTTGGGATGTTGGAACCTGTTAGAGGTTTCTGTAGTCTCTTTAGAGAAGCCATTATCTCTGCAAAACTTGGCCTTAACCTTGGATCCCTAATAAACACATTGTCAAGCTTGTTACAAAACTATAGGCTTAAAAGATTTAAAACTCTGTTAATTTTTGAGACATGGTCCATTGAAATGGCATTACTAGGTGAAACAGTAAACATAGAGACTTACGTCTGCCAGCATTTACTGATGATATCGGCAATAGCTGGATTGACAAAGTCGGGAATGTCAAGACGTCGATGCTGAAACCCAACTGCTCCAACAACTTGCATCGGGTTCATCTTTCCCCACGGTTGCTGTAACGTAAACAGCTCCCATAGAATCACTCCATAGCTGTAAACATCGCACCTGTTTCACGTATTGTTTTTTTTTTTTCCTTACATTAGGCCTACTTCTTAAAAAGGGAACAGAGAAGAATATTTATTAGCAAAAGACCAAAAAGCATACTTCTCATCGGCAGGTTCGTTTCTAAGCACTTCTGGAGCCATCCATTCAGCCTGCAAGGTACCAACACAGATCAACAAATCGGCCTTTACGATAACTGCAAAGAGAGACGACTAAGACAGGAGAGACGGTAACTTCCTTCTAGCGCTTACCGTGCCAGCTGTTGACTTTGAAGAGAGGTATGTGCTGTGTTTCATTCTAGACAACCCGAAATCACACACCTGATAATATACGAAAAGCCTTTATTGTTATATGCACACTAATAGCTATTACATAAGATATAACATGATTCAATTGCTAAAAAAGAATGTATTTTATGGAGAAAATGCTGACCTTGACGACCCAGTTTTTGTCAACTAGAAGGTTTGGAGACTTTAGATCGCGATGGACAATCATCGGATTACAGCTATGCAAATAATTCATTCCACGAGCCTGTAGTTTTTTTTACAAGTAATATGTTATTGAAAGAATCCAGAAATTACAAACAGATGATAGAGATCAAAGAAAAAAGAATTAAAGAGTAATACAGCATCAAGGGCCATCCTTAGACGCCTCCTCTCGTCTAACTGGTTATTAGGCCGGTGGATTAACCTATACAAGCTACCTCTGCAAAAGTTTGGGAAAAACTGTACTTTTTAAATATCCAGAAAAAAGCCATCCCTTAATTTCTTTCTTCAGATTTTAGAGCTCAAGGGGAATACTTGAGCAACACTCATTGATGCAAAGAAGATTTTTGGTATTTAGAGGTCACAAAATCGTCTATCACTAAAAGAGAAAACCAGAGGCATACACTTGATGAATCTCATTGTAGACATGAGAATCATTTGGTATCAAATTAATTAAAGTCCTGCAAAGATCATAGTATTACCTAGGAAGAAACTCTGTAACAATTGAGAGATTCGGTGGACGGGTCACAGCTCCCATGAAGAGAACAATGTTGGGATGTCTAAGCCTTTTCATGATTCGGACCTTGCATCATGAAAAGGATCCAAAATACAGGTTTGACACTGAAGTATGGAACAAGGAACAGAAGGAAAATGTTAGAAGAAAAGGCTCGTACCTCACTTCTGAATTCCTCCAATGCTTCTCCTGTAATATCTTGATCAAGGAACTTCTTGACAGCCACTTCCTACCAAGTCCAAGAGTTTCAACAATATCGAACTCAAACTACCGTATTGCTTAAGTATTTCTTCATCCGGTTCTATTCACAAAGCTTAATGGTTATCAGAAAATTTAGTTCACAGTAAAGATCGAAAGGAAATTAATACTTACAGTCCCATGCCAATCTCCTCGATACACTTCTCCATAAGATCCTGTATCAAAAGAGGTAAACTGTTTTAAATCTTTCCGGAACTAGTTACACACAAAGCAGATAACAAATGATGATAAGTCAAGTACCGAGTCCGATACGTTCCCCCAAAGTAATTTCTTCCCACAAAATCTCACAGTCAGATACATCATCAAGTGCAACATCAGACTTGGAATTTTCATTGCCAATAGATCTGTCAAATATTCTTTCCCCACTAACTTGAGGCTCATGTCCACCGGAACCAGCATCTCCATCGCCATTCGAGCCTAATTCAAGTTGCCTAGACACGGCTGCAGCTGTTGCCACAACCGCAGCAGCAGTGGCCGTAGCAGCAGCTGCAGCAGGAAGTTCTACAGTGGAAGAGTCTGAGTTTGCAGACTTAGCAGCAGCAGCGGCAACCATCGAAGATGCAACAACTGCCGCTGCAGCTACAGCAGCAGGAACGTTTCTCGCATATTCTGTACAAGATGCTTCAGAATGTGAAGAATCAGGCTGACTAACAACTTTTCCATGATCACGTTGATCATGCGTATTTTCTTTAGCTTGCACTCTTGGTAATGGAGGTAAAAACCTCACTGGACCCAAATCGTTTTGGCGTCTTTCTTGCTGAGCTATCTCCAGCTCTTTTCCTTTCTCTTTCTTGGCTTCAGTCGTTGGGGTTTTGGTTTCAATGGTTGCCTCCAGTTGCTGAGGATAGACTTCGGAAAATAAATGGGGCGGGGCTGCAACTCCGCTTTCGAGTAATACATCATGAAGCTTCTGAGCTAACCGTGGATTCTCTTTCGCAGCATCAATCATATATTGTGAGACATCTTTGACTTTCATCCTCCGAGCAGCTGGGGAGCTAACACCTTCAGTCCAAGAAGGTGATCGCATATGGGTGAAAGAATGAATAGGCCTGCTCGAGAGATTTTGAAATGGAGCCTTTTCAAGACTCGTATGATTTCTCACATCTTCCCTAGAAATATTTGGATGAACAATGAGATCCCCTCCACCTCCGGAGTGGTTTCTTTCCCTGGAACTCTTGGTACTAGATCGATATTCCCCTGTCCGAAACTCTGCATTCTCTTCAAATGTGCTCTCAATCCCACTGCTAGAAGAAGGCACATGAAATGAATCGTTGTCTCCCGGACTAGCGGAATATACAGATTCATCATAGTCTATTTGTAATCCAGCTGCATCAGCTGGAATAAGAGTGCCGGGATCTCCCATGAGATCAACAATGTACTCCCTGAAATTCACAATTGTATTGCATATAACTCAAAAGTTTCTTTCACATAAACTTTATACTTTATCTATGCCAGAATCTATAAACCTATACATGGATGAAGGGAAAATGTTGAATCTATACATAATACCTGAAGTTAGTGTGATGATTACCTGCCATCATCAGTCTTAATAAAGTTCATTGCCACATCTTCGGAACCGGTATATTGCTGTCCTTTGACTATCCGACAAGGAACACCAACACTATCACACAAAACCTACAAAATTTCATATAAAGATAGATACAAAAGAGATGAAATAAACTTGAAAGTTACGGAAACCACAGCTTCGATTAGAAATGTATTAAGAAAGCTGAAAATGTGATGAGAATCAAAAGAAGCCATCATAGTACATACTTTGAATAACAAGGCACGGTGACGAGCCAATCCAATAGTCAGAGAACCAAGTGGCAAAACCATGCTTCCGAGAGTTGCTTTCAAACTGTAGCTAAGACTCCGCCAAGCTCTCAACATACTCCCTGGATCCACGACTGGTCCACCCATGTAATCTCCAACTAAAATAGCAAGTTTCCTTACCAATTCACTGTTCGCAAAACCAGAGGAAGAAGTCGATTTCGATTTCGCAGCAATATCCAAAGCCATCTGTTCAAGTCTCAACAGATTAGAATCCCCACTTCTGTTCACAAGAACAGCTTCCCATGTCACACCGTCTGAAACAGGTGTCCCTTGAAGATGGATTAAAGGAGGTATCCGTTCCGATGAAGACGCATTCAACACTCCATACAAGTCGTAAAAACCATCCAATATCTTGTCATCATAGCCAAGACAGTTGTAATTCTGCGAATTCAACCAAACAAGACAAACCGGTCAAGACGAAATGAACACATACAAAATGCTCTATAGAGGAATAATCAGAGACAACTGAATCAAATACTTACCCAATATCGATAAGCAATGAGTTCAGCTGGAGAATTCTCAGGAGCACAAGAACCTAAACTGAATTGCTTAATAGCCTCAATCTGAGTAGCTTCAGGATCCTCTCTAGCACTTAACTCCAAAGCCAACTGTATCTGATACTCTTCTTCAACCTCTGGATCCTTGGAATTACTCAACTCTGAATCCTGCTGCTCAACAACAAGATCACCAAGTTCCATTGACTTGTGATCATTAACCACCACTCCTCTGTTCTTGTCATTGAAAGAATTTGGTGGACTAGGGCTTTTTCTATGACCAACAGAACTTAACCAATTAGACAAACCGGAAAAAGGTTTGAGTTCTGGGTTATTACACCTCGATGAATCTGGTGATTTATTGCCCCTAGTTGTTGAAATTGTTGATCCTTCAGCTTCATCTGATTGGTTCGGTGTGATATGAAGTTTCTTTAGAAAGTTCTTCATGTTCATCTTCATACTCCTAATGCTAGAGAAGTGATCATCGCCATGAATTTCCTCCTTCACTAATTTCATAAAAAAAACCCTAATTTCCTCACCGGAAGATCACCGGAAGTTTTTTTCCGATCAAACACCGTTTAAAGCATAAAGCTGAAACCTTTACCGGAATCGAAGTAGACCCATCAAAGGATTCAACGAAATTACACAGTAATCTCTCTAAATTTCAAAAATTAAACCATCAAAAACAGAGCTATGAGCGACTGAACCATCACAAAGGGAATTTTTTTTTTTTATATAAATTACGAAAATAGTTAAAAGCACACACACCCACTCAAATTAAAGTAGACAAGAAGATCATAATATAACTGACAATTTTCTCTGTACTATTAAGAACCGCAAATTCCTCCTTCACCAACTTGTCTTTCTCTTGCTTACGCCACTTTGTCTCTCTCTCTCTCTGTCTAGAAAGTCCGACAAAGAAGTGGAGAGAGTGGATCCTCTTCGAGAAATTAATAAAGTTTTTGTTTTTTTGCTGGGTTTATGAGAATTGAATGAGAGTTTACTTACTGTGACATGCAAAGAAAAAAATAAGAGAGAAAAAGGTGTATATTTTCCACCCAGCTTGATTTAGTGCGTGAACTTGAAAAGAAGAAGACGAAAAAGAAATCAAGAATAATTAAATGAGATTGAACTGAGACAAAGACTTTACGTCAATTTAGGCATTTAAAACGGTTGCCTTTTTGTTTCTATAAAAAAGCATAGAGAATCTACACCAATTTTTTATAAACTCACACCAATTTTAATTTTTTGGTTTTTTTTTTCATTCATACCTACACAAATATATTTTTCTGAATAAAATTTTATTTTAAGAATTTTTTGTAGATATTTTATGGGTCTTCAAATTGTTTGAACATTATTTGCATTGAAATCAATATTGAGAAAATATATTTTCAAACAATGGATCAAAAAGATTTGTGTTCTTATTTATTAAAATATAGTTTAGATCTTAGTATGTCTTTTGGGGGTTAAACGAATAAACCATTAATGCCAAAGCAAATTAAGACCAATAACTTTCTATATTGAGAACGATATAAATGGCTTCTTGTTTAAGTAAGGTGTCAATTCTGAGGAAAACAAATGAGAATTTTAACTGAATATCCTCATGGAAAGATAATTATATTACGCACGTGATCAAATGTATGATATTGTAGTGACCGATGAACCGTACGTTAATTTTCCATTAAAAACTATATTTTTAATTAAAATCATCTCTAATACTATTCAAATTTTGATTTTAAGATATGTAGTAAACATTCGTTATCTTAATTTGTACTTGTTATTCTATTTTGAAGTGAAAATAAAAATGAAATTGGAGTAAAACCTAATTTTATTTTATGAAAAAAACTGAATAATGGATTGAAGATGTTCTAATACTATAGGTGATAATATCAATAATTATTTATTGGTAACAATCTGCAGTGACTTCAAATAATTACAAAAAATGTCGTAGATAGTAGTATATTTTTTTAGTCTTTTATCTTTGTAAAAGACAATTTCCTTCGTGGTTATATAAAACATCTTATGTGGTTAAGAACCGTAATAAATAATTTAATATGTTCTTTCTTTGAGGAAACTCTTTCTCGTGAAACCAAAAAAATAAAACAGAAGTTTTCGTAATTTACTATGCGTGTCACCGTTATCTCTTAACTCTTTGACGAGTCAACCTAACTATCATATATGTAAATATAAATGCATACATAACACAAATAATGTAAATATAATTGTGTAGGAGTATTATTTATATATGATTTATGTCGAAATATGGACGACCACACGTATGCATGTAGGCAATCATTGTATCCTCTCCGATCCCCTTGAATGGAGTGAGCTGTGTGAGCCAATAGTCGGCCAACAACACTTCCACTTCGCGTTTTATTAATTCTATTAATATTAATTTGTAAGTTTGTAATTTCTGATTTTATATGTAATATACATGACCTAGAGTAGATCGGGGTCAACTCTATGGTGTCCACACAATATTTGTGAGGTTTCAGGAAAACCATATATTTAAGTAACTTATGGGTGGTTTGCATTTGTTTTCAACCATACATGGTTATTTGTTAAAAGATAATATATATATATATATATATATATATAATTCATCAAAAAATAATTGAACTTTAAAATGGAATTTTGTTGTTTATTGGAATGATAGATACAGTAAAAAACGCAGTAAGTTGTATTACCGTGATTTTCATATTCATATCCCCTTAATGTATGAACACCTAAATAAGTTATCTTGCTAGTCTTTCAACTATATAATACACTTGATATTTATAAGGATAACGATTGGAGAATTTAAATGCTTAAGGGTGTGGTTGGCCAACAATTAAATTTTGGGCGGCTTGAAATTTGTTCAAAACCTAAAAAAAAAAAAAATTTGGTTGCCAAAAAAGATTTGCTTTGCTCGAATATTTTTGCCCACTCCTTATTATTCCACGTCATCACTCAACCCTCTCGTCTTATAACTTCATTAGTTTATGTATACAAACAAAAACGCAAGCCAACAACCAAAAGCTTAATGTGAATATTCGAGAGTATTCATTCCAAAAAGAAGTTAAGTTAATCACTTTCTTATTAAAAAACAAAAACAAAATATAGAAGAAAACTACTGAAAAGGGAAAATAAAAGTAAGTGGGTGATTTTACTAATCACTACTACACGTTATGTTTTGTTTAAGCCAATGAAAAAGCGTTTACGTAATAAAACCTTGCGTGTGATTGTTACCGCGAAAGGGAACAGTCACTGTTATTAAGGTAAAACCGTAAAAGAACATTCGTTTTATGGATGGGTTTGGCTACTTTGACCAGAAGCGCGTGTAGTGGACGTGCTATTTGTAGTGCGTCTAGTGATTCATGCCACGTCATAGTTATCCAATCCGAAAAAACCAATCTTTTTCTACTCTTTTTAATTTTTTGCGTAATAAATAGAAAAATAAAAAAGAGAAGGAAAAAAGAATTTAGTGCATTCCAATTGGTGACAACCACACATATTTTGCGGTGGGGACCACTTCTCCACCTATCACTTTTCTCTGTCTATTGTTTTTTTTTTGGCGTACCGTTTGTTAAGAAAACGTTAAAATCATTCAAATTTTTATGCATGGTGGATTAGGAATTAAGGATGTTTGTAATCTTTTTTTTGTTTTTGTTGTTGCTAAGCTAGGATGTTTGTAATCTTTTTTTTTTTTGTTGCTAAACTAGGATGTTTGTAATCTAGTGTTTTAGTATGCGGTCTATCAAACGGCTTTTACATTCAATCCATATTTCTCTTCAATTTTTTTTGGTTTTCAAGTCGTTGATTTGTGAATAATAGTATGCAAAATTACATACAATTTACTATGAATAGTTTGATATGATTTATGTTTCCGTTTGAAGTCGAATTGTAGTTAAATTATCTCTCTTGTACTAAGAAAAAAAGCCGAGTTTTTATCGATTTTCTCTCCCTTTTTGTTCGAATATTGTCACACATGAAAAAACACAATCATTTAACTCATAAATAAAATGTGCTTGAATTTTTGCGATTCGAATTAAATCAATTTATCCGGATTGAGCATCTCTAAACTGTAGAAACAAATAATGATTATAATTGTTAAGCAAATAAAAAAATATTAACTGTTGCAAAAGTCAAAAGTAGTGGCTATAACCCATATTGTGCGATGCACAATCAAAATGTGGATCCCTACGTCACTATTCATACTTTTTTTTCTTTCTATATAACTGATGCATTCGATCAATTTCAGAGAGATAACAAGAAACATCATAAGTCAATTATACTAAATCTCTCTTATCTCCTATTTCACAATTTGAGTAATAATAAAACATTACAACTCTCTCGATTCATATTTTCAGTATACTATTTCTACCGGGTATAAACTTTTCTTCTTAATTTTTATAACACGTTATCAGCACGATCACTCTTAATTTCAATTTTCATATACATAATTATTATACCCTATGGAGTGCGGATTACCGTCTCCATATTAATTCTTATGGCTGTTTTATGCACCATTTTTTATTTTTTATTACGGTGTGCGGATTACCGCCTCCATACTGACATACTAATTTATTTCATGATTGTTTTACACACCATAATTTATTTATTTATTGCTTTAATTATTTATTCATTTCAAGCAATTTATTTCATGGTTGTTTTATACACCATAATTTATTTATTTATTGCTTTAATTATTTATTCATTTCAAGCAATTTATTTCATGGTTGTTTTATACACCATAATTTATTTATTTATTGCTTTAATTATTTATTCGTTTCAAGCAATTTATTTCATGATTGTTTTTCACACCATAATTTATTTATTTGTTAATTAACGTGGATGACTCTGTCACCATAAATCTGTTATTAAATTCTTGTTTATATTTTATGATTATTATATAAAATATTTAACCATCTATTTATAATTTTGATATTTTATGTGAAACTGGTAAATTTATCTGATTGAGTATTAAATATTTTCAGATTAATTTTTCTTTTCCACCGATTTTTAAAACGGTCATAAAGAAAAAAATTCAAAATTTTTCAAATTTTTTTTCACTTTAAAAATGGCTAGTAACGACTATGAACAGTAATTTTCAATCTATAAATACACCCATATTTCACTCTTTCAAAATCATTCAAACATTTCTCCTTTCAAACACTTTTACAAAATATATATATATATATATATATATATATATATATATTTGTAAAAATGTTTCGATGGTTTTTGATTTTTATTATCGGTTTAATTTTTAGTGCTATTTATGGTTTCTTCGTCGGGGAATTTACCCGCAAGAAATATATCATAAATATTGGTTTATTTTTTTATGTTTTAATATTTACTGTAATTGCTGTTGTTATTAATGTAAACGGTTTCTAAAATCGTATTTCTAATAAAATTATTTTCTATTTTGTGTTTAGAAATCAAATGACAAATATTGAAAAACTACAGATTCCCGCTCTCCAAGTCACTGGAGAAAATTATATATCATGGTCCACGGACGCTGAACTTCATCTAAGTTCTCAGAACTTATTGGATTCCATAAATGTAGGAAATAAATCGCTTCTCCCTGAAAAAGCAAAAGCGATAATTTTTCTGAGAAAACATTTAGATGAAAATCTAATGCATGATTATGCGAATACAAAAGACCATGTAGAGCTGTGGAAAGCTCTTAAAGAAAGGTTTGATAACCAAATGGCAATAACTCTCCCACATGCTCTTGATGAGTGGGCAAAATTAAGGTTCCTGGATTTTGACAAAGTGGATAAGTATAATTCCGCTATGTTAAGAATTGTATCCCGGTTAGAATATTGTGGTAAGCGTGTGAGCGAGGAAGAGATGCTCGAAAAAACTTACCTAACATTCCACAAGGAACATTTTGTTCTTGCTGAACAATATAGGAACTGCAGGTACAAGAGGTTTTCCGAGCTGATTGTGGCTCTCATGTTGGCTGAGAAGAATAATGAGCTTCTCATAAAAAACCACAACGCTCGACCTGTAGGAACCATTGTTGTCCCTGAAGTGAACGCAATGGATGGAAAAAATCAAGAGCAAACGGATGTGAGATATCCGTGGAGAGGAAGTCAAACCAACTGGGGTCGTGGTGGTCGATTTAATCGTGGACGTGGACGGTCATTTAAATGGGTCCGGTCTGAACAAAATCCAAAAGGAAAAGAAAAGAAAGGCAATTTCACCCAAAAGTTTGAAGGTGTTTGCCACAGATGCGGATGTAAAGGCCATTGGTCCAAAGTGTGTCGTACTCCTTTGCACCTTTGCAAACTGTACCAAGAGTCAGTTAAAGGCAAAGGAAAGGAAGTTAATCTTATGGAATACCCTGAAGGTGATACATACCGTAACGCTTCGGACTTTGATGATGATGCCGAAATGACCGACCTTGCGGATAATTAAGATGTCTGTAATGAGACTACTGAATAGTCTCTGATGATGCCATGTATAATATTATGTTTTTCTGTATTTTTGAAAAATAATATTGTTTTTAATAAACAAGTTTATATATAATTATTGTGTGTTTTATAAATGAAATTTACTTTCTTTTTATTGATGTTTATCTTGATTACAGAAATGAACAGTGATGTCGTGGGTTATTCAAACTTTAAATTTATAACCCTAGATAAAGCTGCAAGTGCACAGGCAAACGCAGTAGTACTTAGGGGTCGATCCACAGGGACTAGAGATGATACGCTACGAATTTATGTGATGCAAATTAAGCTAAGACAATATGATTTAGGTTTTTTGGTTTTATGAAAAGCAATTATAAAGCAAATAAAGTAAAAGTAAGGATAAATCAATAAGAGAAAAGCATTAGGCATTAGACAATTCGCAGAGACTCATGAAACACATAAAGATATCGGGTTTTAAAGATCGTTCTATAACTCAAATCACTAATGTAAGGTTATCCCACTATCGTGACGTAACTAACCATCTACATTTTCTACCCTAATAGACTCAACTATCGCAGGTTATTATAAGGTGAAAACATGCTTTAAGTTTAAGTCCGATTGTTCATACTACTTCATAACTAACCTTTCGAATTGTTATGACGCAGTACTCACCAAATATTAGTTCATGCAATATAACAAGCTTTTGGAGAGTATATCAACCTAAGATCAGTTCGCAAGATGGCCAAAAAAGCAAACAGCATTACGATTGAATAGAGGTGAAGAATCCACTAGATAAACCCTAACAAAGTTCGATATTCAATTATGCATAAACATGGAATCTTTGAATGCCTAAAACCTAACAAGTAATTTAATCAGACATGATTGAAGTAACAACAAAGCAACAAGGACAGGCACAAATCATCATAGATAAACTGAATTCAAAGAGTAAGAGATAAGAAATCTTCTCTATATCGAAGTACAAAGGAGATCTCCTCCTAGAATCCAAATCCAATGAAGAACAAAGATGAAAACGTGTTTAGTGTTTAGAGAAGAGATAGGCGGCTGCCTAGGGCTCCCTAGTCGTGCCCTCTAGATGCTTATTGATGCTTCTCCTCCTAAAGAGGCTAAAAACAAGTATATATAGGTGTAGGATCTTTTAGGGCTTTAGTTTAGGACAAAAGGGTCTTTTACGTCAAAACTGCTCCAACGTTGGGCCAAGTAACGGACGGGCTTATAGGCCGGTGTTGGAGTCTTCTTTGGGCCTTCATGAGTGCTGGCAACGGTCTGAAACATCGGTCCACAGACTGGCCCGGTGCTTGACTCGATTTTGCACTTGTTTTACTTCAGAGGCAGCTTGACGTGTCTTCAGTAAACCGAGCGTATCTTTCTTCTCACAGCTCTAAATGATATTATTCAAATTCCGTTGTGAAGCTAACTCAAAGATTTATCTTCTGACCAAGTTTCATCCAATTCCAAATTGAGTTGACCTTCCGTTTACTGCTAAACTTCTGGCGTATATGTTCTGTCCAACTTGGTAGATTGTGGTACCTTGTGAATTCTTTGGTCTTGATGATGTCTTTGGCTTATGAAAGTTTACACCTCTTTTAGTCTTTTTTGCTCCGTTTTTCTTGATTTCCCTATTATGACTCTAAAACTACAAATACGAGGAAAACTACCACTTTTGGCTGAAAAGCTTATTAAAGTGCATAGAAAATATAGTAAAATAGATGGTAAAATAGGTAAAATATAGGACATATCAAACAGCAAAACAAATGAAACGGTATCCAAAGGAAATATTAGAGAAATTTGTATACTAGATAGTGGAACAACGCACACTATTCTGAGACATAGAAAATATTTTTCTAATTTTAAACCAACGAAAATCGTGGTGAATACAATATCGGGTCCTGCAGACTTGATTGAAGGAACTGGTAAAGCCAACTTTACGTTGCCAAATGGAACAAAATTTTCCATAAATAATGCCTTATTTTCTCCGAATTTTAAAAGGAATTTGTTGAGTTTTGATGACATATATCTTCAAGGTTTTGACACTCAGTCTGCAACTGAGAATGGGAAGAAATATATGTTCATTACTTCTGATAAATCAGGAGAAAGGCAAATTCTAGAGAAAATACCAAAGCTTCCTTCTGGTTTACATCATACATACATAAATACGATAGAGTCGCATTTAGTAATTAAAAGATATCCAGAAGATTTCACGTTATGGCATGATCGCCTTAGTCATCCAGGCACTTCGATGATGCGAAAGATCATAGAGAACTCACATGGTCACCCACTGAAAATCCAAGAGATAAATCAGGGGAATATAAAGACATGTGTTGCATGTTCTCTTGGAAAATTGATCATAAGGCCATCCCCAACTAAAATCGATAAAGAATCACCAAAGTTTCTTGAAAGGATTCAAGGTGATATTTGTGGACCAATATATCCACCATGTGGACCATTCCACTATTTTATGGTGTTAATTGACGCATCTAGTAGATGGTCACACGTTTGTTTATTATCATCTCGCATCATCTCGAAATATGGCATTTGCGAGATTTCTAACTCACATAATCAAACTGAGGGCTCAGTTCTCTGATTATCCCATTAAAAGAGTTAGACTAGACAACGCTGGTGAATTCACGTCTCAAGCCTTTAATGATTATTGTATGGTTACGGGAATAGAAGTTGAACATCCTGTAGCTCATGTTCATACACAAAATGGTTTGGTTGAATCATTAATTAAACGTCTGCAATTGATTGCAAGACCGTTGATCATAAGATCAAAACTCCCACCTAGTGTATGGGGACATGCTATTTTACATGCTGCAGCACTTATCCGAGTAAGACCAAGTGCATATCATAAGTACTCCCCATTACAACTAGTATTTGGTCATGAACCAAATATTTCCCATCTAAGGATTTTTGGTTGTGCGGTGTATGTGCCTGTAGCACCCCCACAACGTACAAAGATGGGACCACAAAGGAGGTTAGGGATATATGTTGGTTATGATTCACCATCCATTATAAGGTATTTGGAACCTCAAACTGGTGATGTCTTTACGGCAAGGTTTGCCGACTGTCAGTTTGATGAAAAAGAATTCCCAATTCTAGGGAGAGAAAACAAACAAGTAGGAAAGGATACAAAGTGGAGTATACCATCTTTATTACATCTCGATCCTCCTACGAAACAGTCAGAATTAGAAGTTTGACAAATTATGCATGTGCAGAGTATAGCAAATCAGTTACCAGATGCTTTTGCAGATATTAAAACGGTAACTAAGTCATATATCCCAGCTGCAAATGTTCCTGCTCGGATTGAGATTCCAGAAGAATATGGAAGAGCAGAAGATACACGTGAGTCTAGAATACGCCTGAAGCGTGGAAGACCTGTTAGATCTAAGGATAGAAACCCTAGAAAACGAAGGGAAATTGAAAAGGTCGATGTTCCCAAAATAGCAGAAAATATTTTGGAAGAATCACATCATGAAACAAATGATGATATAGAACATCATGAACCTAAAGAAAATCATGAGATTTCTATCAACTACATTCATAATGGAAAAGTGTGGAATAGAAATGAGAAGGTTGTTGTGGATGACGTTTTCCGATATCTTCAAGGAACGATTGATTTAGGATTGTTTTATCCTAAAAATTCAAAGAGTCAAATGGTTGGTTTTGCAGATGCAGGATATTTATCAGATCCGCACAAAGCGAGATCACAAACAGGATATGTTTTCACGGTTGGAGGCACCGCTATATCCTGGCGTTCCCAGAAGCAAACACTTGTAGCTACTTCTTCAAATCATGCTGAGCTTATCGCACTTCATGAAGCAAGTAGAGAATGTGTATGGCTAAGATCAATATGTCAACATATTCGATCTTGCAGTGGATTACCCGTAAACATGAAGTCGACAATCTTATATGAAGATAATGCTGCATGTGTTGCACAGACAAAGGAAGGATATATCAAAAGTGATAGAACCAAACATATCCCTCCAAAGCTCTTCTCGTACACCTATGAGCTCGAGAATAATAAAGACATTGAAGTGAGATATGTCCGATCATGCGACAATGCTGCAAATCTCTTCACAAAATCACTACCTACCTTGGTGTTCAAGAAGCATGTCTATGATATTGGAATGCGCCATCAGCGAGATCTATAAACTTGATCATTCGAGGGGGAGCTTGCGTAGTTGCACTCTTTTTATCCTTCTATGGTTTTTCCCATTGGGTTTTCCTAAAAAGGTTTTTAACGAGGCAACAGAAGATACGACGCAAATGACATAGTGACATTGGTCTCCAAGGGGGAGTGTTGCAAAAGTCAAAAATAGTGGCTATAACCCATATTGTGCGATGCACAATCAAAATGTGGATCCCCACATCACTATTCATACTCCTTTTTCTCTCTATATAACTGATGCATTCGATCAGTTTTAGAGAGATAACAAGAAACATCATAAATCAATTATACTAAATCTCTCTTATCGCCTCTTTCACAATTTGAGTAATAATAAAATATTACAACTCTCTCGATTCATATTTTCAGTATACTATTCCCACCGGGTATAAACTTTTCTTCTTTATTTTTATAACATCAACGTATTAAACCTTTTAATGGATTTAGTTAGCATATTTTTGTTTGTTGTCGTTCCGGATCGAAACAAATGGAAATGATAGCCCCTTCTAATAAAATGGGCTAAAGCCCAAAGTTAGTATTCAGAACCAGAGTACCGGTTTAAGTAACCGATCATGTTAGCCACAAAACAAACCGATTTGGTTAAAATTTCGTTCGTCTCCAATAATTTTTGTTCTTCTCTTGCGCGCGTCTTGCAGATCAACTGGAAGAAGAAAGAAAATAAAAAATTGAAAAATAGTAGTAGTAGTAGTACTGTAGTAGTAGTAGAGAAGAACATGCTTTCAACAACTCCTCGAGAAAATCGGCGACTAATATGGTGAATGATTGACGAAGAAACGCTTGGCTGAGATAGAAAATCTGAAAAAAACCCAAAAAAGTCTCTGACTTTTTATTTTATTATCCCTCAAAATTCTATTTTTGATCGATGGGTGGTGGTGGTAATCTCGTCGACGGTGTTCGTCGTTGGCTTTTCTTTCAGCGTCGTTCTTCTTCTTCCAATAATCACGATCAGATTCACAAACCTCCCACTTTTCCGATTCCCGATCAGTTAATCGACGCCGATTTGAAAGATCTTACTGTTAATCCGTCTGGGTTAAGGCAGATTAAGGTTCCGAAACGGAATCACTTACCCATGGATGCTCATAAGAAGGTAAGTTTTTCTGGGTTTTTGATTTTGTGGAGATTGGTTGATAAAAGCTTCGAAATTTGTTTGTTTAAGCTAAGAAAAATCTGGTTTTTTAGGGTATACCTAGTGCTGAGTTCTTCACGGAGTATGGAGAAGCAAATAGGTATCAGATACAAGAAGTAGTTGGTAAAGGAAGTTATGGAGTTGTTGGTTCTGCTATAGATACACATACTGGAGAAAGAGTTGCAATTAAGAAGATTAATGATGTGTTTGACCATATCTCTGATGCAACTAGGATTCTGAGGGAGATTAAGTTGTTACGGTTGCTTCTTCATCCAGATGTTGTGGAGATTAAACATATCATGCTTCCTCCTTCTCGGAGAGAGTTTCGAGATGTTTATGTTGTGTTTGAGTTGATGGAATCTGATCTTCATCAGGTGATTAAAGCGAATGATGATCTAACTCCTGAGCATCATCAGTTTTTCTTGTACCAGCTTCTCCGTGGTTTGAAGTATGTTCATGCTGGTTAGTTTCCCACTCTCTTTACACTTGTGTTTCTGCCTCTCCGTGGTTTGAAGTATGAACAAGTACGGCTCTGTTTTTGCAGCGAATGTGTTTCATCGGGATTTGAAACCAAAGAACATTTTAGCTAATGCTGATTGCAAATTAAAGATCTGCGATTTTGGCCTGGCTCGTGTATCTTTCAATGATGCACCGTCTGCTATTTTCTGGACCGTGAGTTTTGCGAGAGCATTCTGTTCCTTAGGCTTAAGTTGGATAAGGTAGCATTTTCTTTTAGTGCTTTTGTACCCACAGTTACTCTCTGTTTTTATAGGATTATGTTGCTACTCGGTGGTATCGTGCCCCTGAACTCTGTGGATCCTTTTTCTCCAAAGTAAGCTTATAACTATTTTCTCAATTTCATGCCACTGAAGTAGGGAGAAATGTATTACTGTGTTTGTTTTGCTCACCCTTTTTTGCTTCCCTCAGGAGTTGTTGTTCTATTTCTTTGTTCATCAATCAGCTTCACTTCAGTCCTCAGTCTAACAGTGTGCTTTAACTAGAACTTGCTTCAGCATATACACCAACGCTGAATTTTCGGTCTGCGCTATTTTGAAATGATGTCAAGAGTTCTTTGAAACAGAGCTTTGTCTCGCATGTGCTTTCTTGTTCTTCTAAGATAACGGATTTCCCATTTCTTCTATGCTATCTCTTAGAATATGATGTATGCTTTTTGAGTCCAATTTTGTATAATGCTCTCCTTTAGTTCGCTATCTACATACATGCAAGATAAGGCTTAATTACAGATCTCGTGCTAACTCTACTTCTGGTAAATCCAGTATACCCCTGCGATTGATATCTGGAGCGTCGGTTGCATATTTGCTGAAATGCTTTTAGGGAAGCCGTTGTTTCCTGGAAAAAACGTAGTTCACCAATTGGATATTATGACCGATTTTCTTGGCACTCCACCTCCAGAAGCAATATCAAAGGTCAGTTATACTATTCTAGATGCTCGTTTAAGTAATTACAGAAGCTTGAATTATACTTCTTTTTTCTTATGTGAAAGGAAACAAAATTATCCATTAGCTGAAAAACTATTTGATCAAACATGTTTCATCTATGACACTAATCTTAATTTGCCTTATAATTGAATAAGCTATCTTCAAATTTTCCAGATCAGAAATGAAAAGGCGAGGAGATATCTTGGCAACATGAGGAAAAAACAGCCAGTCCCATTCTCTAAAAAATTCCCTAAAGCTGATCCTGCAGCCCTCCGCCTGTTGGAACGTCTGATTGCCTTTGATCCAAAAGATCGTCCATCCGCCGAAGAAGTAAGCTGAAGTAAAATTTACTTTATTTTCCTTCTTTTCGAAGCACAAGCGCTAGTAGTATTTGCAGAACCAGAATCTGTATGTGCAGCATTTCCTACATGAGATCAATGGAACTATGTTTGAGAACGTTTAAATCTGACAGTCCTACCGGCACATTGCTGGAGAAACTGGATGAAATTTCAAAGAACTACTAAGTGAAATAATATGTTCATTGTTTTGATGTCCTTTTGGCTGTATTTACAGGCACTAGCTGATCCGTACTTCAGTGGTCTGTCAAGTAAAGACCGGGAACCATCGACACAGCCGATTTCAAAGCTTGAATTTGAGTTTGAGAGAAAGAAGTTAACAAAAGATGATGTCAGAGAGTTAATCTACCGAGAGGTTTTGAGCCTTGTACATCTCTTCTTTGGTTTTGATTCTCTCCTCTTCATGATGCTAATAATGGATTAGTTATCTCGGAAAAACATAGATACTGGAATATCATCCTCAGATGCTGGAGGAATACCTTCGTGGTGGCAATCAACTCAGCTTCATGTACCCCAGGTTGGCTAATTTGATCCCTACTTAAATCTGCAATAATTACATTCTCAAGCTAATATGAAAGCAAAGTAGGTTTTTTGGTTTGAAGAAACCAAATTGTCTTGTTCGAATATAAGTCTTCTGGCTTCAAGAAACTAAGTGGCTGAGAAATTCTCCTTTGCCAATACAGTGGGGTAGATAGATTTAGGAGGCAGTTTGCTCATCTTGAAGAAAATCAAGGTCAGGGAGGAAGAAGTAACGCACTTCAGAGACAACATGCTTCCTTACCAAGGTATAAACAGTTATTAAGAAGATATCTCTCTGTTTCTTTCATTTAAACTATAACTATTGTTATGGTCCTTCTCGAAATTATGAGCGTGTATTGCATTTCAGAGAGCGAGTTCCTGTATCCAAGAACGAAACAGTCGAAGAAATCAGCAACGAGATTGAGAGAAGAACAGCAGCTGTTGTAGCTTCAACCTTAGACAATCCCAAAGCTTCACAACAACCTGAATATGAGGACAATGGAGGAGGAGGGAACAGTGCGCGTAGTCTAATGAAGAGCGCGAGTATCAGTGGTTCTAAATGTATAGGTGTCCAATCTAAAACCAACATTGAGGTAAACAAACAGAAACCATGTTTCTTTAGTTGCTTGAATGTTTTTGTAAACTATGCTTCTTGTGCGGTAAATTGAAGTGTTGTCTTGCAGGAAACCATAACAGAGGAACAAGATGAGAGTGTTGCTATGAAAGTTGCATCTCTACACAATTCTTAGCTTTTTAGATAAGTTCTTGAACGAGAGATTGGGGTAGTTGTTTTATTAACCAAACACACTATATACTAACGACTAAAAACTCTCTCTTCTACTCATGATTTTATTCATATGTACGTTTTGGCACAATTTCAAAGCCCCCCTAAAACAAGTTATACACCAGGAACCCACACGTGACACTTACCCACATGTGCCACGTGACATTCTCCGACTATGGAGCAGATCGGAGGTACAACGGAACCCAATTGGTTGGGTTAGGGTCAGAGCTCCAGACAGAGAAAGCGCTCGAACACCGCATCCATTGGTTCGTTAAGCTCGGGAAATGTCGGTCTATTACATCCTTCAACGTCTCTGTAGTATTAACCCACTCTAATCCTTCTTTAGTATACGTCTTCTCGTTGAAGTTCGTAGTGAAAAACCGATCTGCTTCTAACCTCCTAATTATTGTTAAATTAGGTCAAGTAAGTTTTCTTGTTATGCAAGTAAATCCTCTGTTTATGAAAATGTTAGTAATTAAGTTTAGGTTTTAAGAACCTGGAGGCGACGAGGAGGAAGATGAAGAAAGCAGTTTCGCTAATGGCGAATCCTTTGATCTTCTTCTCTGCGTGCAATCCAACATTTAGATCAAGCTTGTCTAAGTCGTCTCCATACACTTCTCTTAAAACCTCTATAGCTTCTTCATCATCTGTCAACTCTTCCCATTTGCTGATCGGACTCATCAACAGATTCTTTCTGAATTCGTTATATCGAGGAACTCCTCTCTCGCGATCTCTATAAACTGATAATTAAAAACCAAATCAATGGAATTTTCAATCATTCGATCAGGGAAATTGGTGATTGATTTTGACTTACTCTCCAAGGCAGCCATGTCTATAAGATGAGGTCTATCTTCTCCATCGATATCTTGAGCCACAAGGTTCCTCATCCAATTAGGGTAATTCCACAATGTCAATGCACCGCAAGATTGATGTCCCATTGAAACTAGTAACTGCTCAAACCCGATTTTCGAACCCTTTTTTGCTCCTTCTTTCCCGATCAATTCGGTCATCGGTACCCTGTAAAAACATCTTTCTAGGTCAACAAAAACCGCGGTTCGATCGCCCTAATTAAACAGTATACTGAAAATGCTATATATGTCTTACTCTCGTTCTATTGCAGGGTTTGCTTTGTCTACATTTTCAGATTTCATATCTCGGAGGATAAGTGTGTCTGGTAGAAGACAATGCATTCTGTAGACACTAACGAACTCTTCGGTAAGCGAATAAGGAACTCCATGATCTTTCGGTTTTTTCAGACCAACTAATCCGCTAAGTATAGGACCAAATCTCGCCCCAATCGTGTCCTTAACTTTCTTCCCTAAAAAACCATACCAATTGATCCTCATTCCAGCCGTAAGTGTGTCTGTCTTCAAGAGCTCTATTGTCCAATCGATCGTGTGAACCTTAGCGATAACCGCTGCAGTCACCAACCTTGCAGTCCGATATAGTTTCTCATCATCAAAATCTGGATACCGTTCCTGAAACAAGGTAAACACTCAGTGTGATTCAGCTTGAACAGAGATGTTGCTTGCAACACAAGAAAGTTAACAAAACCTAATTAATGGCTTACTTTAAGCATTTCACATACGGAGTTGTGTTCTTTGACAAAGAGAGCTTGCAACAGAGAGAAACCTGACCAGCTGTTTCTTATATCACCCGAGATCGGAACACCTCTTTCGTCTAGCTCCAATAAGCCATCCCCGGATATTTTTAGCTTTCCGTCCTTGAAAACCCTAACTTTTCTCATTCCGGCCTCGTCATTTCCATAAATTACACTCCCATCCCTGTCACATATGCATTATTTATGATTAAAACCACATTTAGGCAGTGATTAAGCGAAGATTTGATTGCAAAAACGTACCACCAAGGAGTTCTAGTGTTAACAGCACCAGATTTGTGGTGATCACCAGTGAGAACTTTTTTAGTTCCGAAGAATTTAAATGACTTCAATGGACATCCACTTGCTACTTCTGCTGGAGCTTCAAGTTCAATCTGGTTAAGGTTTTAAATATGGTAATTAATCAAGTATAGAATGTAAAGTTGAGAGAAGGAAATGTACATTTCTATAAAATCATTACTACTTATGGGGTTAAATTGAAAAGAATAAAAACCTGGTGGGTATCTTCTAAATGATCAACCCAATCATGGATCATAAATTGAATCCAAGAACAAGCAATCACGTTGAACTGGTCCCCATTGTCTATGAATCTTTTTCTAGCTAGCAACTTTGTAGCTATCACACTTGGATGTGGATCCAAAATCTTCAATAATCAACAATCATAAAAGTAATAAATTAGTTATTGTAGAATAATATGTAATTCATAACACAATATCCTAGATGAATTACTAATCAAACAAAATAACAAAAAACAATAATTCATCTAGTAGTTTGTACTAGTATCGTCATATTACTAGTGTTCGTGTGTGTATACGACAAAAGAAAAACTATATTGCATCATTAGATATTTAAAATCAAAACAAAAGATATCATACATCATGATTTCAACAGCCGGTCAGTAGAGATATATAAGAGACAGTTGCGTCACAAATTTGTTTTGCTATATCATCAATATTATTATTATTATTATTATTATTATTATTATTATTATTATTATTATTATTATTATTATTATTTTTAATTCGATGGAAAAATTATACGTAATTACACAAATCTAATATGAAAAATAATTTACATGTTGGGTTATAAGAAAAACTTACACCGTACTGAGAAGTAGAAGGAGGCATATTCCGGCCAATAAAGGATCCTTGGCTACCGATAGAATCATCGGAGGGATGATTACACTTACCATCAGCCGTACGATAACAGAACTCATCTTTGTCATAATCCTGACCGTTGATTTCACCGACATGTACCAGATTGTAACGTTGATGTAGATGTCTTCGCATCCCTAAGTAAGCAACTCCCAATAACACTGGAAATCTATGCCATAATCCTATCTTGTCCACTAAGTGAACAATCTATATAAAACATTTAACCCAAAAAAAAAAAAAAGATTAAGAAATTTGATTATATATAAATTGATTTGTATGGGAGAATCATGTGTAAGTACTTACATAGAACAAAAAGGAATCAAAGAAAGACATCTTGGAAACAACATGATGAAGCTGAGGATGAAGAAACCAGGAAGAAGATGGACAGAAGAAACCCATTTTGGTTTTTTTCTTTTGGTTTGTGAACTTTTTTTTATATGTCTTCTTTGGATTATGTGATTGCTTTATGCTTTAAATGATAGTCACACAATTGTAATGGTTGTATTCACACGATTACTCTCATGTATTTATATAGACCCACACGCATAATACTCACTTTTACATATATGTATATGTTATGTAAGATGATATTTTGAATATACTTTTGTCATTTTATTAAATAAGTCAACGAGAATGGTCTTCAGTCTTCACTAGTAGTGAGTGTCTGACTATATTTTTGTAAGATTTTTCAAGAACTACAATCGACATTATTAGAATGATATATACAAAAAGAGAATAGTATCTGCAAATGAATTATTCATATTAATGTTTATACTTAAAGTCATGGTCAATTCATGCATTGTTGATATTTCATTCCTTATTTGATCAATCTTTCTTACACTGGTTTGTATAAAAAGAGATCACTAGTATTGGCTGATTGATGATTCATTCTGATCTTAATAGTGTAGAATTATGGTCAATTCATGTGATATTGTTATTAAAAAAAAAATCATGCATTGTTGACAATTCATTCCTTATTTGATCATCCTTTCTTATCTTGCATTTAAAATTATGATATAGAAAAGAAAAGTCTTGGCAAATAATTAAATTATTCATATTGATATTAATAGTATAGAATTATGGTCAATTCATGCATTATTGGTACTAGATACTTAGATAGTATATCCCATCCGACCAAGTGGAGGGTTTTAAAACATTTAGGAGAATTACATGAAATCTAAATATTGATTAAAATATTAATTTTAAATAATATATTTATATATAATGTAGATCTAAATTTAGACAATTGCAAAAATACTATTATTGTTGTGCTACTTTTCAAAAATGCTACAATAGGTTGTTAATTTGCAAAATACCAATAATTATGAATTTTTAATACCACTAACTATGGATTGAAATACCTTTTTTCAAAAATTCTAAATCCTACAAAAATACTTTGACCCCTAACAAATCTTAAACCCTAAAAATTAAATCATAACACAACATAATTAACCCAAACATAATTAATAAATCATTTTTAAAAAGTGGTATTTTTGCAATATTTTTGAAAATATAGTATTTTTAAAAAATGGTATTTCAAAAATGGCATTTCTCAAAATTTCTTAACTAAAATTTGGGACATGTATATCCTAAAATTACTTATAGTTATTTATGTTGAGTTGTGGAGTATAATCTCTTGGCGATTATACATGCATAATTTATAGTGTGACAATATACAAAAAAAAAACTAGTATATTGATGTTGCATTACTAATTCACTATAATTTATGCATGTCGTTATATTTTATTTTTCTGTTAAAGGATTTGAGATAGAAATCCTAACAATCAACATATTGTAATTAAGAAAATAAATAAGTAAGAGATCTCTTATACGACGTATTTTGATATCAAATAATTGAAATATCGTCCAAAATAAAATAGATAAAGTAAAGGTATCTCTTAAAACAAGATGCATATATAAATCTAATTGTTAATTGATTTTATTAGGTTTAGTGATTTGTACCATAATTTAACTGTGTGAGTTGTATACGATGGAAAAACCAAAAAAACTTAAAAACTCGTACAAAATTGAGAAAATTTCAAAGTCAAAAGAGGGGGTATGAAATATGAAGGATGAAGAGATCGATGCTATAAATTGTAATGAAAAAGAATGTCAACTGTTTTTTTTTATACTCTATTTATTTGAAAAATGAATGCATGCAATGCTCCTCAAAATTCGAGAAATGAATTTAAGTCGGTGGCGTAGCGACCACCTACATCGTAAATAAATACTTGTAACCATTTTTATATTGCTACGTAACCAATTTATAAATCTAGTTGTTCGATTGTTTCAGAATGAACAAAAATTGGTGTTGTATGCTTGTATAGTCTTTAGTGATATTGGTTCAATCCTTGGAAAATTTCGTAAAATTATATGGATCACATGAATCCTTGTTTGAAATTTCTACTCTGATAATTAAATCCTAAATAGTTAGTCACAGTCGCTGTTTTGATGTTTATTTCTTCATCTCATTTATTGATAGGAAAAAATGCCGTTGATATTTATGAGCTCGATCTTCAGTTTTGCAAACATATTTTTAAAATTTAATACTAACTTTTATATTGAAAATAGTTGTCAAACTATAGTCTTTTTTTTCTGTCTGGTAGTTTTTGGTCCGTATACGTATCAAATTATAAATGATGGGGACAAGAAAAATATATTTTGTATTGCTTGACAAAAAATACATTTATGATATGTGTAGTTGAGTAAGTGTACGTACTATGATACTGATACGAAATAAAAGCGTAACATACTACAATGATACAAGTATATACTATATTACTATACAACTTATTACGTGGCTCATCTTGCCAGCTCAAATTTTGTCTAGGTAAATAACTTGCAACTTAAATGGGTAAAGCAGCGTCCAATCTACTTAAGAGCGTCTTGAGCAATTAGCCATCGAATATTAAACTTCAAGCACCGAAGAAATATATTAATTAAACCCTAGCCTAAAAGTGATATGTGGGCTGATTGTTTTACACTGTCTAGCGATCGCGGCCAAACGTTGTTAAACAAAAAAAAACCGTAGCAATCATCAACAATTTTTTTGAAACTTTAGATTTTTTAATGATGCATTTTAAATTTAAAAACTGGTCGTAGTGATCAATCATAATGATAACAAAACGATCAACAATATATGAAATTGCTATCATTACATTAGTCGCTATTGGTAGCATCAACGACTGTCAAAGGAACATTGTCTATTAAGTTCTTGTTGGCTACTATAGAACTAAATTAGACCTGCATGTAAATGTATATATATATATATATATATATATATATATATATATATATATATATATATATTTTCAAATGCTTTATTCCATAATCAAATGTTACATTGGCCATTTTACAACATAGTGTTGAGCATTAATACGTGATTGCCTCGCTAGACAGTCTGCATGACCATTTGCCTGTTTAAAAATTCAAGGAAAAGAGAAATTACACAACTTGGCTATCTCCCAAACATCATGAATTTGGACACTAAGAGGGTGATAATTTAGCTGCTCCAAATGTACATTCACATATCTCCTCTGTAGCAAACCATATACCTTTTGGATATCACCACAGAAAGTAATGTCACGATAGCCTAGCTTATGTAATTCCACCACGGCTACTTTCAAGGCCTCCACTTCTGCAACTTCCGAGGATTGTGTTGAATTGAAAGATCCCGGCCCGCATAGCTCCTGCCGTTGTTCCCTATCATATAAGCACCACCCAATGCCTATACGTGCTGTAGAAAAAATCCAAGAGGCATCCACTAGACAAAATCTTCATTGACATCGTTGATATATTTGATTTAATGTCTTAGGTATTAATTCAGACTCCTCTCTAGCTTGCACAAGCCTATTTATAGCAGTAGTAGTGGCCTCATCATTCTCCATAGCTTAAAACCACAATCTTTGATCAAGTAATGCTTTGTTAATAATTAACGGGATGGGCATTCTTTTGTGATTGAATATTACCTCATTCATGTTCTTCCAAATACGCCATCCCAAGAAATAAAACAATGAATTTTGTTCAGCTGATAGTTGAGCAGTATCCACAAAAGCATCATAGTTCTCCAACAGTCCATTTGTAAGCATTTCTGTTGTACAAGGCTTTGCCATTGGTGCAAGCTCCCAAATCTCACCACTTACTCTACATTGGAAAAGAAGATGATTAATTGTTTCTTCTCTTTCACCGCAGACAGAACATATGTTATCATTTAGTATTCTCCTCTGCTTAAGCTTAGAAGCTACATGAATAGTGTTATGCAAGATTCGCCACAAAAAATGCTTAATTTTAGGAGGCAATTGAAGCTTCCATAATGATTTAAATAACAAAACAGGTGTGCTAGAAGACTGAACTTTGTCCACTCTTAAAAAAATTATAACCTGATTTCACCGTATAATCACCATTAGATGTATGCAACCATGTTGCTCTATCTTGTGCATTAGTTAAAGGTCTTAGAGACTGAATTAATGGGATGTATATAGGATGAATTAAAGATTGAATTTTATCAACATCCCAAACCGTAGTGCCCTTATAGAAAAGATCTTGTACCTTAAGTGTCGGTTCCACAACAGCATGTAAAGGAATTGGTGGAATAGCAGGACTTGTAGGCATCCACTGATCTTTCCAGACATACACATTTTCTCCTAAGCCAATGTTCCATTTGATCCCTTTCTTTAATAATCTATTGCCTTGAAGTATGCTTCTCCAAGCATAACTTGAAGACCATTTCTGTTTGGCCTCCAGCAATGTTGTTTTTGGATAGTACTTCGCTTTGTAAACTTTTGCTAATAAGGAATTTGACTGTTGAATCAACCTCCAATTCTGTTTTGCAAGAAGTGCAACATTAAAATCCCTAAGATCACGAATACCAAGCCCTCCCATATTCTTTGGCTGGGTAATCGTAACTTGTTTTTGTTTTATCATGTTGAGAAGACTAAAAAAACTTTCTAATAACAGATGTTAACCTTTCCTGCAACTTTTTAGGGAGCAAAAAACAAGACATACTATAAGTTGGTAAAGCTGTAAGCACTGACTTAATCAAAGTTTCTTTACCAGCTGGAGATAGCAACTTGGAATACCAACTATGCACCTTTTGAGTCATTCTTTGAACCAGATATGAGAATGCATCTACTTTATTCCGCTCTACAAATTCAGGCAGTCCTAAATATTTACCAAAACGCCCAACTTTCCTAATTTGTGTAAGCCGTAATATATGTTGTTGGAGTTCAGAACTAGTACCTTTTGAAAATGCCACTGCCGATTTGGTAAAATTGACCTACTGTCCTGAGGCATCCTTATATATCTTTAACAAGTCCAAGAGATGGTTACATTCCTCTTCATTAGCCTAACAAAACAAAAGAGAGTCATCAGCAAATAGAAGATGAGTAATAGTAGGCCCATTTTTACATACTTGGTAACCTGAGATATGGCCTCATTCCTTGGCTTGACCCAGAAGAAAAGAAAGAGCCTCAACACACATAATATAAATATAAGGTGAGAGGGGATCACCTTGTCTTATACCTCTTGTAGGTATAATGGTCTGAGTTGGAGAACCATTTACCAAGATTGCATATGTGACTGAAGTAATGCATTTCATAATCCACCTACAACATGTATCAGAAAAACTTCTTCTATGCATCATCTCATCAATGAAAGGCCATTCAACTCTATCAAAAGCTTTACTAATATCTAATTTTAAAGCCATATAAGAAGACTTGAGTTTTCTAGTATTCAAGGAATGCAACATCTCTTGAGCAATAAGGACATTATCAGTAATAGATCTACCAGGGATAAAAGCAGATTGAGCCTGAGAAATTAGATCATGTAAAATAGGTTTAAGCCGTTCTGCTAACACCTTTGACAATAACTTATAGGCAACATTAGCTAGACTAATTGGCTTATATTCCTTAACTTCAGTTGGATTTTCAACCTTTGGAACTAAGCAAATGTGAATATGATTTATCATCGGGTCTAGCTCCACAGTTTCAAAGAAATGCTTAATATAACTTACAACTGACTCCTTGATCGTGTTCCAATTATCTTTGTAAAATCCAACTGTTAGACCATCTGGTCCAAGAGCCTTATCCGCATCCATCTTTTGAAGGGCTTGATATATCTCTGAATCAGTAACAGGTCTTATTAATGACTCATTCATTTCATCTGTTACCCGAGGCTGAATCTGTTGCAGAAAACTAACAGAAGTCATAGTACAATCAATAGTGAAAATGCTCTGAAAATAGCCAACAATAATCGCATGAATCTCTTCCTGAGAAAAAACAGACTGACCAGAGATATTTGTTAATGCAATAATGCGATTAAAAGCTCTCTTTTGCTTGGTTTTTGCATGGAAATACCTAGTGTTCTTGTCCCCCGCTTTCAACCAAAGAGCCCTACTTTTTGCTCTCCAAAATTCTTCTTCTAATCTGTAGGCATGCAGTAAAGCAGATTTAATTTTTCCCAGCATCTGATAATCTATAACCGGCTGTTCGTATACCTCTTACAATGCTTGTTTTAACTCTTTAATCCGTTTTTGTGTATTAGTAACATTTTGAGTACGCCACATTGCAAGACTCTTTCTACAAACATTCAGTGCTTTACTAAAATGACATCTAGGGATGCTTTTACATTGAGTCTTTCAGATATGTTGTACCCTCTGATTAAAAGCAGGTTTAAACCTCCACCTACGGTCTTATTTAAACAGTTTTTTTCGTTTCCATGATTCATTTTCAGTATATATTTTTAAGGCTTTATGATCCGAACATGCCAAAGGGAGTAGTTGTACCAAAGCAGTTGGATAAAAATCTAGCCAGTCATAAGTAGCAACTACTCTATTTATTTTATATGGACAGTATATATTTTCTTTTAAATTGCGAACTCAAGTTGAAATGATATTAAGACACGACAAGTGTTCGGATGTGTGATAGTGGTCTGTCGTAAGGGACACTAAGGGTTGACTTAGATGAATGAAAAATCAAGGAGTGAGACAGTGAGAGAGAAAACGGTTCGTGAACTAATAAATGTGTAGATAAGCTCTAACTAATTTTGACAATTATCCGTTCTTGTGCGTGAATTTCGGTTTTTAGATGAAGAAAGTAGAAAGCAGATTCTACTATATACCACTTTAAATTATCAGAATATTTGGTTGATTTTACTTAAAATATAACTGGAGAATTTTGGAGAAATGCCACGGTCAAAATATATTTTTCTTAAAAATATAATTTTTTCAAAATCTTAATAAAAATACTATTTTTAAAAAATTATTTACTTAGTATATCATTTATATTTGGATTAATTATGTTGTATTAGGGTTTAGTTTTGAGGGTTTATAGTTTGTTTGTGGTCAAAACTTTTTTTAGAATTTAGAATTCTAAGATTCAGGGTTTAAAAATCTTTACTTAATGGTATTTTTACAAATAAATAACATATAGTCACATTTTTAAAAATAAACACACAAAAAAATATTGTAGTTTTACAAATAAATAACATATTGTAGTTTTACAAGAGAAATTTTTAAAAATATCACTTTTCAAGTCTTATTTTTTAAAAATGCCACATTTTCAAAAATTATGCAAAAGTATTCTTTTAAAAAAAAATCATTATATCATTTATGTTTGAGTTAATTATGTTGTATTACGGTTTAGTTTTGAAGATTTAAAGGGTTTTAGGGGTCAAAACATTTTTTAAGACTTATAATTTTAAGATATAAAATTTAAAAATTCATAATTAATGACATTTTTTGTAAATTGACAATTTTAAATAATATTTTTATAAATATACATAACAAAAATGATATTTTTACAACTTTCCCCCTTTACAATTGCCCTTTTTGCAAATGCACCTGTTTGCAATTACCCCAAAAACTGTTAGATCCGAAACACTGGATATATTAAATTATTTAGGAGTTGTTCATGCAACTAGTTTTTGAAGACGATCGTGACAAGAGACCAATATTACATTGAAATAATGATACAGTTTTTTTTTTTTTTTTGGCGTAATGATACAGTTATTTACCCAAAAATAAATAAAATAAATAAAAGAAATAAGAATGCAACAGTTTAAAAAAAAAAGTAATAGTATTTTTTACCGACAATAATAGTAATAAGAATTAAGAATGCATTTTTTTGTTCTTTCTTAAACGTCATTTCATATATATACTTTCCAAATTATAGACACACTGTTTCCATTTCATGCATTTTGACATTATTATGGGAAATTAGACCGGTGGTTCTTTAGTTTGTGGAAATATATTACTTTTTCATGATCCATTAACAAAATAATGTAAGGTTTAAATGGTGACTATTAGAAATAGAAAAAATAGAAAAAAATATGATATTTTTACTCATATATAATATTTTTTTATCATTTATAAGTGATAAAAATTCCATATCATTCTTTTTTATTCATAATAGTATTAGGCAATATAGAACAAAAGTATTCTCTATTTAATTTGACAAGAAACAAAAAGAATACATTTTTATGTAGATATTTTCTTTTTATTATTTAAAATATTTATTTATTTTTTGTTATCATTTACAATGACAATTTGTTCCATTCTCTCTCTATAATAATTTTTTTTAATTTGTCCATATAACTTTTTTCATTTATTTTCCTTTTTATTCCTATTATTTTTTTAGTGTTCACTAGTTAGCCCTAGACTTTTGAAATGTTTGGACGAGAATGTTCATGCGAGTATTGTTCACCACGCTTTGTTAAAAATTTGTTGGTAACGTTCAAGTTTTTGGTAATATATATACCTACCATACTACCAAAAACTATCAGAAACCTTTCTTAGTTTTATCATTTACCAAAAGCTTGTAAGCCTGCTATATTCATTATTAAGCACCTCTATGATTAAAGGCCACCTACCCTTCACAGAATTATAGGAAGAGTTAATTGGTTTTCACATGTAAGGTAGCCAATCTTTACCAAATTTCTATTTGTAGTATATTATCAGAAATCTGTAAAATGAAATAATTAGTTAAAGATTTATCTATATATAATAGCAAATCCAAAAAAATAATTATTTTTTGGTTGTCTTTTGGGTTTATATATAGTGGTTGTTTTTAAGAGTTACGTCTTTTTAAAAAGTTATTACTTTTCATAAAAAAGGACCATTTGGTGGTTATTTCTAAAAATTGCATCTTTTCGATATAATCGTTTTATCAAAAGTTGCGTCTTTTCGATATAACCGTTTTGTCAAGAGTTGAGTCTTTTAGACATAACCACTTTATAGTTATTTTTAAGGGTTGCGCTTTTTCGATACAAACCGTTTCGCCTATATATATATATATATATATCTTTTCACTATCCCATTGAACATTTTGTCAATCATGCTTACTGATTCTGTAATTTACTTAACACATATCAAAGATAAAAAAACATCGTTCGATTATATTCAAATTATTTAATAGTATTAATCTTTTTACTATTGTAAAAGTTCCAAAAATTCTTGATTTGTATAAAGAATTTTGGATTTTTTTAGACAATGCAAATTTTGTGGCAAATTTTACATATAAAAAAACTAATAAAATCTCCAACTATATTTTTCTCGGAAATAGGTGGTACATATAGTGAATTTTTAGATTTAACAATTCTCTACGAAAACATTGATTATTTATATTTGAAATAAGTTTTTACGGGTTGTATACATCAAAATATTGAAGCCGTGTTAACTTTATTACAAAATAGAGATACCCACAAGCAATTTGGTTATCAGATATATTTTTATATGCATTGGACGATTTAAAAATGCTAAATTAAAAAATGAATAAATTTAAATAGCGTAAAGATCCATGAATTGTTCTATTGGTTAGACGAATAACTATGGTTCGAATCTGTGAAATGAGTGAGAAAACAAAAACCTTTTTTTGTGGGCCAAGGGTTACGTTTTTACCATATAACCGATTTTACAAGAGTTGTATTTTCGATATAACCGCTTTATGGTTATGTAAAGTTGTGTCTTTTCAGAAATAACTGTTTAATGATTATTTCTAAGGGTTTGCGTTTTTCGATATATCCGTATAATGATTATTTCCAAAGGTTGCATCTACTATATAGATAACCGCTTTATAGTTGTGTTCTTTTGATAATAACATTTTTATAGTTATTTTCAAGGGTTGCGTCTTTTTATATAACCGCTTTCTAATTATTTACAAAGATTGCATTTAATATGTAGATAAATGCTTTATGGTTGTGTTCTTTCAAAAATAATCGTTTTATGGTTATTTTTAAAGATTGCGTTTTTTCAATATAACCACTTTATTGTTGTTTCTAAAGGCTGCGCATTTTCAATATAATTGTTTATGGTTGTGTCCTTTCAAAAGTAATCGATTTCCAAAAATTGCGTATTTTCAGTATAACCACTTTATGGTTATTTTCAAAGGTTGCGTTTTTTTGGAAAAAGACTGTTTGACCTATATTTATGTTTTTTAATGCTAGGGTTGCGTCTTTTTATTATATTCCATTTATGGTTATCCTTTTAGGGTTACGCCATTTTCGGAAAAAAAATGTTTTATGGTTGCATCTTTTAAAAAAACACCTCTATATATAGATTTGTGTTTTTCAAATTCTATATATTTGTTTCATTGAACATTTTTGACTACTAACTTAAAAATTCACTCAAAACATGATGTGATAAAAATAACGTCAAAAATTATTTTAGAATCTCACAATATTTTGTTTGTTTATTTAAAATAATAATTTTAGAAAATGTTTTGAAGGATCACGCCTATCAATAATAGCAATCTTGGAAAATATATTTTAGGGTTGTTTTTTTTTTAAAATAATTGTTTTATGGTTATTAATGCTAGGGTTGTCTCGTTCCAGAAATTTGTTTTTTATGATTATTAGTGTCTTTTAAAGCTACACATTTTTAAAAGAAAAAAACCCGTTTTATGGTTATTAATGTTTTTAGGATTGGCTTTTAGAAAAAAAAAATATTTTATGGTTATTAATCTCTAAGCGTTGCGTCTTTTAGATTTTTTTAATTGTTAGCAATGTCTCTGAGAACTATGGCTTTTCAAAAAAACCGTTTTATGGTTATTAATACATGATTTGACTGCGTCTTCTTAGTAAAAACCATTTTGTGGTTATTAATACATCTTAGGGTTGCGTTTTTTTGAGAAATTTGGTTTTATGGTTATTAATGCATCCTAGGATTGCGTCTTTTCGAAAAGAAAAAAAAATGGTTTAGGTAAAGATGTATCTTCTCGAAAAATTGTTTGATAGTTTACATTCTAGGTTATTAATGCTAGGGGTTCGTCTTCGAAAAAAGATTGTTTTATGGTTATTAGTGTCTCTTAGGTTTGTGTCTTTTCGAAAAAAAATATTTTTAGTTATTAATGTCTCTTAGGGTTGTTTCTTTTCGAAAAACCGTTTTATGGTTATTAATGCATTCTAAGGTTGTATTTCTGATAAGAAGGAAGAACGAATTGGCTCACCTCTAATGGCGGAAGCAGCAGCCATGAGAGAAGCCTTGACACAAGACTCGATCCAGAACTTCTCCAGCTTCACGATACTATCGGATTCGAAACAATTGATTGATCTCACCAACTCCAACAACTTTCATCTAGAGGTTTATGGGATCATACAAGACATCATCAAAATCACTCTAGATCAAGAGATCGCTTTTGTTTTTGTTCCACGATCTGAAAATGAAAAGGCTGATCTAATCGCTAAAGCAGCCTTAACCAATGTAACAATTGAACCCGGTTTTGAAACGACCCAATCCGTAAAAATTAAAAAAATTCACTTTCGGATTATTATTATCACAAATAATAATCCTCAATAGATCAATTACACAACCACGCGGAACTCAGCAATCAATTACCAACATCATCATTCAATAAATCTCATACTTTATTGAAATACTAAACCAATCCAACTCAAATCAATAGTCAACAACTTTCAATCCAATAACGATAAACAACATTCCAGAATTTACTAGCAACCTAGCAGTTCTAACAACAACATCCAATCAATCGAGACACTAGATCATCTCCTCTTCCCATCCATGATTCCACGATCACACTTTGTCTCTACCTGCATTACATGGATAAAAGAGATGCGTGAGTATTATCACAAATACTCAGTGAGACGGTCATCCGATCTACTTGGCTATACACACAGGCATAAGCAAAAGATACGATACCAGGATGAGCAAACAACCATGCACAATACGAACAATCAACGAGAACACAACACAGCAGCACGTGCGTCGATCGACACACCACCCTGGTGTAGATCGACACACCACCCTGGTGTCGATCGATGCACTGCACTTGCGTCGATCGACGCACCGACGCAGAATCCATAATCGAACCTATCCTCTCATGGTTCGATTCCAGAATGCATCACCTCGATCTCTGCACACAAATCCACCAAAAACAAGCACGAATTCACACAAACAACACAATCAATCGTATCCTATCAATTACTTTACCCAGATAAACCATGGTCACGCACTCACCTTAGATGTGGAAAGAAAAGGAAGAAAACAGCGAAGAACGACTCCCCAAATCCAAGATCTCTTCTTCCTTCGCGAAGAAACGAATCCAAATCCACCACCAGAGCCTCACAACACTAAACCCGAGCTTTTAGGATCAAGAACAGGAATAAATCAACAATGATTCTCGTTTACTCTCAAATCCTCTCTCAAAACTCTCTAGAACTTTCTGAAAACTTTCTGGAAATTCTAAATGTCCCAAAAACGCGGCCACCCCGTTTATATAGGGAAGCCCTACGGTTTTCTCCTTAAACCGGCCCGCAACCCGACAACTAAAAATTGAACCAACCGGTTCAATCCACCTTGCGTCGATCGACGCACGACCAATTTATAGAAATTGGTTCGTGGTCGTTACAGGTTTTCTACCGGCTTAATGCAATGAATTAGAGTTTCGACCAAAAAAAAAAGTTGCATTTTTGAATAGTTATTGTTTTGTTGTTATTAATTCATCTTAGGATTGCATCTTTTCTAAAAATTTCTTTTATTGGTTATTAATGCATCGTTGAATTGCGTCTTTTCTGGTCTACGATAAATTTACATCTTTTCAAAAAACTATTTTATTTTTATTATGTTTCATATGGTTGCATCTTTTCGTAAAAAACATTTTATAGTTATTAATACATCATAAAATTGTATCTTTTCAAAAAAACAGTTTATAAATATAATGCATTATAGGGGTGTGCTTTTTGGAGAATAACTTATTTTATGGTTATTAATGTATTTTAGAGTTGCATCTTTTCAGAAAAAAGAAATTTTAATAGTTATTAATGAATCTTATCCGGTTGTCTCTTTTCAAGAAAACGGTTTTATGGTTATTAATTAATCATATAGTTGTGTCTTCTTTGAAAAACTCGTTTATTGTAGTTAATTTATTATATGGTTATGTCATATTCTCATAATATTTTGGTTTTTTCATTTATAACAAATTTTTCATAATTCTAAAAAATAGTTTGTAGTGTCGTGTGTATACTTTTTCAGCTTTTTATTTCTGCCATTAAAAAAATTAAAAAATATTTAACATTTACATTGTATACTTATTTATTATCATATTAAATATATTTTTAATTATTTTTTAACAAATAACCTTTTTTCCCCGCGATTTCGCATGGGTCTGAGTCCTAATCTATAAAATAGTAATTCATCAATTTTTCTCTTATAATTTTATATTAGAAATTAAGAAGGAAACAATAATGGTAGAGCAATCCACCATTCTGTTAATTAATGTACAAACAAACGAATGGTTTTAAAATAATTGACACTTTTCATAATGAGAAATGAGAATGGGTGGATATATATATATATATATATATATATATATATATATATATACGTTGATGAAAAAAAGACATTCATTCCAAAATCATTAAATAATGAAAATTAATTTATGTCAAGGGCCCAAATGAAAGATTAAATCATTCAATTTTAATTTTTTTTTTTTTTGCTAAAAACAATTTTAAATTCTTTAAAAATAATAATTAATACCAATGGAAATAAATTTGTGCCAATGGTTCAAATGATGTGGGTGCTGGTGGAACTCGTTTTAGTTCCATCTTTAGGTTTTTCAGTATTTTGGAATTGCTTTAGATATTTTTGCCATCTCTTCCAGTTTTTTGGAAAAGTTGTAGGAGTATTTTGGTTCACCGGTCCAATGTTAGCGGCTAGAGATTCATTTTCCAATCGGTCTCCTTTGGATTATGTTCTAGTCTCTCTGCTTTAAAGTTACGATTCCTATAAGGCTATGATTCCGGAGTAGAAGAACAACAATGTGCTTTCTAGTAGCGACCGATGCCCTAGAGTCAATGGTGTGATGACTCTAGAGTCACATGACTCACAATGGTATTGTTAATCTACTTATACAAAGGTTATATCAGCAGTGAGATTCTTCGACATACAATTCCATGTTTCCCACAGTAAGCCACATTTCCCATAAAGCTAATCTCGACAAGTACATAAACAACTAAAGAGACAAGCACCTCCTTAATTAACCATGACTCATAAGTCATAATAACTAACAGCAAAAAAGATAAAACTTGTTATCAACATAAACACATACTAAATTTCAAAAAAAAACAACATAAACACATACTCGCAGGCAACAAACAATGAAGCAAACTGAATGTAGCTTTTGTGGGAAATTGGTAACAAAACTGAATTTTGAAAGGCTGTGTTTGATTTTATGAAACAGGGTATGGTGATATTAATGGGCCTTAATTTGGGCCTATAAAATGGGTATGAATTTTATACGAATGTTCGGTCTTATATATATATTGCGACAAACCTTCTGTCCTAAGAGGTAGAGTGGTTTTTTATATATAATTTTCTTTTTGTCATTTCATTTTTCAGGTTCTGATGAATCCGCTTTCTTTGAGGAAATTTTGTGGTGACATTATGCTGAAGTTTTAACTCAGAGGGTAACACAATAACAATACTAGTACAAACGGTTGACATTTAATATTGAAATATTAATAACTTTATTTGTTTCCATGATACGAATTCTGAAGTTGTATATTAATATTATGATATCAAAATATCAATTACGGGATACATAATTTCCAACACTTTGATCGACCGAACCAAGAACAACTAGAATCCAACTTTTTAAGTTGATTCAAACTATAATTTGCTGAAGACGCACGTAAGGATATTCATTGTTTCGGAAGAGCTGTTTCTCTTTTTCATGGGAATTAAAGTATTATAATCCACTTAGTTAAGTATGATAAATTTTACAATCGCCAAAATTTTGTTGTAATCTACTATTGTATTCTTAACATCGTAGAAATTAATATGTTTTGACTTGTATG
Source organism: Arabis hirsuta (assembly GCA_964056655.1). NCBI lineage: Eukaryota > Viridiplantae > Streptophyta > Magnoliopsida > Brassicales > Brassicaceae > Arabis > Arabis hirsuta. The sequence goes on from OZ053304.1 coordinate 32,904,524, forward strand.
TTTGCTATATATACAATAGGGGGATACCTGTGGAATTACCTGCACTAGGTGTTATCAGTGCTTAAACCAAGAATTGAATCTTATCTAAATTATAAAAAAATTAAATGTACAATAAGGTTAGACTGTTTCACAGTGTCTAATGGAATTGAAATTAGATCTCCAAATAGAACTTGGGATTTAAGTTTATTCTTTGTATTTGAAGTTTATGATCCTGACTGAAAAGATCAATGTCTCGTAAGTACATTTTACAGATTAACTCGTCGTCCTACCAGGTTTAGTAATTTCATCTTCAAGTCAATTCTTTTTTTTTTTTGGCTCAACATCAACTTAAACATTCACCAATCACTATTTACATCATTGGACTTATCATCCTCTACATACGATCTTAACCAAATTAGAACAGAAGAATACAACTTAGGGGCATTATTCGATAAAAAAATAGTCTCATTTGCTATTCTATCCGCCGATTTATTACCATTTCTTGGCCCATAGACAATCCAGAAGTCCTTGGCTCTCTTATCTCTTCCATTAAGGGACCGAGCTTAGGCCATTCCTTCTCCTTATTACAGATTCCTACCAGTTCTTTGGAATTCGTTTCGAACTCAATCTGTGTATATCCTAGCCTTTTAAGGCTGGATAATGGCTTCTGCTTCTGCTTCGATCACTAATCTGAGTCGCTGCAATTTTTTAGCTCCCATCCAAAGAACTTCATCTTCAAGTCAATTCTACTGACTAGTCTATAGGGAGAAAAAAAATAAAAAATTTGGAAAAATACCTCTTTTATGTTTTTAATTTGAAAAATACACCATTTTAATTATTTTTTGATTAATACACTTTTTCAAACACTGATTTACTAAATTACCCTTATTAAAACGAATAATATAAGTATATATGTATATACAATATTTATAATAAAAAAATCAATTTTTATGACGTTAAAATCAATTTTTATTTTTTATATTTTTTCTAAAATTTGTTCTTGATCATTATCTTAAATAACTTCTTCAAGAATATATAATATTCAGAGTTTGATGTAAGCAATAAATTAATTCATATTTTTACGTTTGTTAAACCAAGACCAAACCATTTGTTGGTTTATGACAGTCAAAATCTCGCTTAGCATATAGGTATTTTAATGGTTAAATTAAGAGAAATTATACTCTATATTAGTCCTTCCATGTAAAATTAATTATCTAACATCATATAAGTACTTTTCTGATTCATTTCTAACTTAACTCTATTTTTTTTTCATTTAAAATCAGACTAATTTTTGTTAATTTCTGTTTTCATGTCTAATTCCGAAATCTAATACAATTAATAATTATACAAAATAAACTGACAAATGAATTTTAAAAAATACAACAAATTAAGAAATATCTACGACAATGTAAACGATACGATCATTATATTTGACTGATACATATGGAAGAAGATTATTTTCGCATCAATTTTAAGTACTGTGATTGAAGAAGAAAGATCATATCATAGAAAGAAATCCACTGCATTTGATAACAAAGACTAACAAAATTAAGATAGTTACACATAAATGTGAATAGTCGCATATACCGAGGCATTACCAATATACCATAAACATTTAAACATATCATCGAATCATGCTTACTTGCCAATATAGAGAAATCGCCATAACACAAAATCAATTATAACAGTAAACAATTAAAAAAAAAAAAAAAGTGGAAGAAGATGTAGAGCTCCCTTCAATCCAAAGAAGAGTAAAAGCCATTAAAGGGCAAGTTAAAGCTCCTGAGATATGCAAGCCATACAACCAAATCCTTTAAATAAGGATTAGGGCTTATGGGATCCATAGCTTAGCAGCTTTTCTTTACCCTACTAAACTCTCGTTTGAACTTCAAGGAGCTCTACTTCAATCTTTTTATTTTTTTTGTTTCTTAATAAAATCATTTCTGACAAAAATACAAGATCTATCGATCGAGAGACACAAGATTCAACCATGTTATAGATCTGATCAGAATAACTATAAAGACTCAAGGTAACCTAAATAACAATCTAATGAAAAAAAAAAAAAAAAGTCTCCGATGGAGATGTAGAAAAAAACCCTAGGAAGTTGGATCTTACAAAACACGAAGATCCATAGATCTCTTTTGATATCTTCAAACTCAATACAACCAAATAAATCAAAAGAAATAAGAAGCTTTAAAGAAAGAGATAAAGAACCCTAATTAACCAAAAGCAGATTTAGAGAGAGAGAAAGAAGAGACGTCAAGTTTTAGGATGAAGTGATAGATAGATAGAGAGTTGTAATTATAGTTGTTTAGATATTCGTTATCGAGGAGAAAAAAATAAAATTAAATAAAAATAGTGAAATGAAAATTATGAAAATAAACAGGTGGGTGCATCTGAAAAGACATGGGAATGGTCTGACATTGTTTAGTGTTAGATTCCCTACGCGTCACATGCCTCCTTCTTGGCTTTTGTGCTTCTCTTTTATTGATTTTCAGATTTTATTATTTAACATAATGATAATTATTATTCTTTCCAACCACTAGTCCACTAAATGTTTTTAAGACCTAACTTTAAAAATGTATTTGGTCTAAGACCTAACTTTGAAAATGTATTTTGTCTACCAAAAGGTTTTTAAAATGTACAATAGTGTTTATCGTTGTCCAAAAAAAAAATCTGTTAACCCTAACTAGTAGTTACAATTCCAAACTGCAACACGAAATTCGTGACAATAGCTTTGATGCGTTGTCAAGAGTGAAGTCAGATGATGTGGGCACGAAAAGCAGATCATAATTATTACTCTCTGTGAGAATCTATGGCTAGATTTATTACAACGAACCTGTCTGATTACCCTCACGGGTCTGGTCTCTATCACAATTCACGCCGATGTTTAAAAACTTATTCAAATGCCTTATTTTAAAGTTTTTTTTTAGCTAAGATGTAGCTAAGATCTGATCGGATTCCGATCAGATCTTATCAGGTACATGTTTTATTAGATCTCAAAATTTTAGACCCATATAAAAACCTGTAAAATTTCGGGTCGGGTACAGGTTCAGGTCTTACGGATACAGGTTCGAATCGGATCACAATTAATTATACATGTACATATCCAAAAATATTCGGGTACAGATTTGAGTTCAAGTTTTTTTATCCAAAGTTACAAAAAATAACCTGTAAAAACCCAGAAAAATTCGGATATTAGTTCAGATACAGGTTCTGGTTCAGGTTCTTTTACCCAAAAATACCAAAAATAACTTGTAAAGACAAAAAATACGTGAACCCATGACTATAACATAGCATTTGAAATTCATAAGACTATAACATTAAAGGTCTTATAACTATAACTAAACAAAACATATATAATCTAAGTATTAAATAACAAAATATTTAGGTTTTCTTCGGGTCTCGGGTAGGAACCTGTATCCGAACCTGTACCCACAGATAGCACTCTAACATACCAAGCAGGGTAAACCACAAATATCCATACCCAATCAAAACTTGTGTTTTTGGATTAAATACATGTTCTGATATTCGGATCCGGTTATTATGCCCAAGTCTAAGAATATACAAGCAAGTAACTGAGCCTACAAATTCCGAAAAATCCTTTTTATTTATTTGTATATATATTGTAATACGGAAATTATTATTAACTCCGGTTCATGAAAATTCTCAAATAAGCGCTCTAGTATAAATTTTTAAGATGTTAATTATGAAGTCCTATCAGGATTACTGTAATCGACTGCCACCAGAAGAGTTTCATAAAACTTTAAAGATATGTCGACATAGAATGGCTGGTTGGAAGTCAGTAGCAAATAGGAATTCACAACAAAGAATTCAAGAGCTGAAGGCCCTTCTCCATTCAGCGTACACCTCTTCATCTTTGGACTTTTATTATATCCAAAATTTGAAAAAAGAACTAAATTATCATTACAGGATAGAAGAAGAATATTGGAGGGCCAGGAGAAGAATTCAATGGTTGAGAGCAGGAGATAGGAACACAAGATTTTTCCATGAAAAGACAAAGCAAAGAAGAGCTTTCAACAGATTAACCTCCATTGCTGATGAAGAGGGACAACTATGGTTCGATGATAAGAACATTCAAAGAATCATAGATTCTTATTTCTCTAAGCTTTATGCGGCTGAAAGAAGTGAGGATATAAACCAAATTCTTGAAGCAGTTCAACTAAAGGTGTCACAGGAGATGAATGACTCTATAACAAAGCATGTTACTGAGGAAGAAATTGCACAAGCTATTCAGCTGATGAATGAGGACAAAACACCTGGCCCTGATGGTTTAAGCGTTAGATTTTACAAGCATCATTGGCAGGCGATAAATGAAGATCTGGTACGTTTTGTCACCCATTTTTTTCAACCAGGGAATTTGCACACTGAAATCAATCAAACTCATATATGTTTAATCCCTAAGAATGAATCACTAATGGAAGTTAAAGATTATAGGCCAATAAGCTTATGCAATGTGGCTTATAAGATAATATCCAAAGTACTTGCTGAGAGGCTTAAGCCATGGTTGAATGATATTATCTCTGAAAATCAATCATCATTTATTCCTGGAAGGCTCATAACTGATAATGTTCTAATTGCTCATGAGTTGTTTCATTCCCTTCAAACTAAAACTATAAAAACACCATACATGACCTTGAAATTTGATATTGCAAAAGTTTTTGATAAGGTTGAATGGTCGTTTCTGGAATCTTTAATGAGAAAATTGGGTTTTGCAGATAAGTGGTGTAATTGGATCATGCAGTGTGTCAAATCTGTGACATATTCGGTTCTTATTAATGGATCACCCACTGGTACTATAGTCCCAACAAGAGGCATACGGCAAGGTGATCCTATATCGCCATACTTATATTTGATATGTACAAAAGGGTTTTCAGCTTTAATACAAAAGAAAATGCAGGAAAAAAGCTGGTTGGTTTTAAGGCAAGTAAGTCAGGCCCTGAAGTCTCTCATACCCTTTTTGCACAAAAGAAAATGCAGGAAAAAAAGCTGGTTGGTTTTAAGGCAAGTAAGTCAGGCCCTGAAGTCTCTCATACCCTTTTTGCATATGACTCTTTGGTATTTTGTAAAGCGGATGAAGAAGATTGCAGAGTGTTGTTAGATATCCTCCGCGTTTATGGAAATGCATCAGGTCAATGGGTTAATTTCCAAAAATCAGCAATCACTTTTGGTAAGGGAATTCCAGAAAGCTTACAAGAAAGAATTATTCAGTTAACTGGAATTACTAGAGTAGGTGGTTTTGGAAGATATCTAGGGCTACCTGAAGTTGTGGGGAGGAATAAGTTTGATACTTTTGTTTTCATTAAGCAGAGGGTAATTCAGAAACTAGAAAAATGGTACACAAAATTTTTGTCCCCAGCTGGTAAAGAAGTTTTAATTAAAGCTGTCGTAACATCATTACCAACCTACTGTATATCTTGTTTTCTTTTACCTGAAAAATTAATAAGGCATATTACGAGTGCTATTCAGAATTTTTGGTGGTCCACAGAAAAGGAGAGGCGGAAAAGCTACTGGATCGCTTGGAATAAAATTACAACCTCCAAACAAGAGGGAGGGCTTGGAATTAGAGACATAAAAGATTTCAATATTGCTCTTCTAGCAAAGCAAAGTTGGAGAATTTTGCAAAATCCGCAATCTCTAGTTGCAAGGAGTTACAAGGCAAAGTACTTCTCAAAACCAGGCTTGTTAGAAGCTAAAAAAGGTCATCGCCCAAGCTACGCATGGAAAAGTATTATTCAAGGTAACTCTTTTATAGCTAAAGGTATAAAATGGATCATAGGAGATGGCAAGACAATTAGAGTTTGGAAAGATAATTGGTTGCCTTTTAAGTCCTCCTAAACCTCCAAATCCCATAGGAAATATTAGCAATGCAGATCAAAATATGGTGGTTTCTGATCTGTTTGTTCAAGGAACAACCCAATGGGATGATGGAAAACTTAGAGAGTTATTTAGTCATGAGGATTACACTGTCATTAAGAAGCTTAGACCTAGTATAATGGGTGCTAAGGATACGATCAACTGGTGCTATACTAGGTCAGGAGATTATTTGGTGAAATCAGGATATCATTTAGTTCATAGCTCTTTTCAAAGTCAAATGTCAAATTTATATCAGAAATTATGAATTTAAATATTTCTCCAAAGATTAAACACTTTTGGTGGAGAGTTTTGCATAATGGACTTCCTGTTATGGAGAATTTACTAAAGAGAAAGCATAGGATTGATGTCAATTGTGTGTTCTGTGATGAGCATGAAGAAAGCATTAATCATCTGCTTTTCACTTGTAAATTCTCAAAAGAAGTATGAGAACTCTCTCCTGTTAATGATAGCGTTAAAAGGCATATAGGTGCTGATGATATATCACGGAGCATAGGGGTGTTTCTAGCAGATTGTTCAAATAAAAATCAGTCATCATTGCTTTACCCTTATCTAGGTTGGAGGCTATGGAAAACTAGGAATGATCTAATTTTCCAGAACAGGAAATGGTCAATTCCAGAGATTATAAACAAGGCAATTTTATAGCAAAATCTCTGGTTGCACGCAAACGATCATTTTACAGAGGAGGAGAATTTAGGGAACTTGTTGCAAAACATAGGCCACATAGATCACAATCATTTGCCTAATCGGTTTTTGTGTTTTGTAGATGCTTCTTGGATATCTCCAGAGGAGAAGGCGGGCTTTGGATGGGTTTTAAAAAACACGCATGGTAGGAAGATAATGAGAGGATATGCTTTTATAGAACCAGTTATGTCATCAATGGAAGCCGAACCAATAGCCTTCGAGAGGCCATGATTCAAGTTAGAAGATGGGGATATCAGTCAAGATTCAACCATGGAAACATCATAAGTTAGCATCGTATATGCGAGATTTCTCCTTTATGATGGCTTCCAATCTGGAATTCAGAATAGAGGTTGTTAAAAAGGATCAAAATATTGAAGCAGATCACTTGGCTAAATATGCTAGAATATGCCTTTTTCATATATTGTCTCTTGGTGCTAATGTTGTCCTGTTTTAGATTGTGGTACAAACATCAGGTTGTAAAACTCTTGAGCATAAATGAAATCAAATGTTGCCGACTAAAAAAAAAATAACTTTTTTTTTAAAACCAGGCTTCTTATCACCCAAAGCAATGGGCCGTAAAAGTTAACTTTTATCTCGTATGACCTCCGCAAGAATGGTCATTTGGGCCTTATTATTGGGCTTGACGAACAAGTTTGGCCCTATTGGTTTCGAAAAATGACGTCGTAGTAGGAGTCTTCTACCTTTTCCTTTTATTTTCTTTCCTACGAAACCAACGTTTTCCAGATTTAGAGCGTCTCTTTCCTTTTTCGTTTCCTTTCCAATATTTTTTTCCTTCAAATGTCGATTTCTTCTGCGAATCCTTCAACGGCTAGTTTTGATCAGGAGCCGGAACTTCCCACATAAACCCAAACGTTTACAGTAACAAGAGCAACAATCAAATTTTGATAATTCGTTTGTAATCTTGTCGCGATATTATATTGAGTTCCGGAGATGGAGGAGCCGAAGAAAGTTGCTTATAGGTATTTGAAGCGAGAAGTTCTTGGTCAAGGTACTTATGGAGTCGTCTTCAAAGCTACTGATACTAAGGTGATTTTTCCTCACTCACTCAATTCTTCGAAATTTGTGGCCATCCGATGAATCTAGGGTTTATATTGGTTTCTGATAGCTTTTGGTTTATTAGAATTGAAGGTCGATTTTGAAAATTTCTTCAGGTTATGCAACATGGGTTTTAATTGTTTGAATCAAATTTGTCATCTTTCTCTGTGTTATCTTCATTTTGATGAGAATCGATTTGATGTTTTTAGTGTTTGTTTCTTTGGATGAATGGGAATTGATTTGTTTCCGCAGAATGGAAAAACTGTAGCGATTAAGAAAATAAGACTTGGTAAACAAAAGGAAGGTGTGAATATAACAGCTCTCAGAGAAATCAAATTGCTTAAAGAGCTTAAGCATCAACATATAATTGAGTTGATTGATGCATTTCCTCACAAGGAGAATTTGCATCTTGTGTTTGAGTTCATGGAGACTGACCTCGAAGCTGTGATTCGAGATCCTAATCTGTTTCTTTCGTCCGCTGACGTTAAATCTTACCTCCAAATGATACTTAAAGGTCTTGAATATTGCCATGACAAATGGGTTTGCACAGGTACTAGTGTGGTTTAGAGAACTTGCTTTCTCTCCAATGAGTTTTGTTTTGATTTACACTGATTAATTGTTCATTTTTCGCGTGTGTTTCAGGGATATGAAGCCGAATAACTTGTTGACAGGACCTAATGGACAACTAGCTTGCAGATTTTGGATTAGCACGTATATTTGGTAGTCCAGGTCGTAAGTTTACTCACCAGGTACTCCTTTTTGTGGCAATGCTATTTATGTAGAGTTTTGCTATCTTTGTATCTTGATTTTCTTCCATCAATTTCATAGGTTTTTGCTAGATGGTATAGAGCACCTGAACTTTTGTTTGGTGCTAAACATTATGGTGCTGCAATTGATGTTTGGGCTGCTGGTTGCATTTTCGTGGAACTTCTATTGCGCAGACCTTTTCTTCAGGTGAATTCCATTTTTTGTGTCCTGATCCAATTCGTCTGTTTTTTTTTTCTCTCTGGCTTACTTTTTCCGTTGCAGGGAAATAGTGACATTGGTCAACTGAGCAAAATCTTTACTGCCTTTGGGACTCCAAAAGAAGATCAGTGGCCCGATATGCTATGTCTTCCTGATTATGTTGAGTATCAGTCTGTCACCGCACCTTCTCTACGTTCTCTATTCCCAATGGTTAGTGAGGATGCTCTGGATTTATTGTCAAAGATGTTCACCTATGACCCTAAGGCTAGAATATCGATTCATGAGGCTCTACAACACAGGTAACTAAAGCTTTTTCTGTGGAGAATGCATAAAAACATGTTAATTAGAATTTTGTTCTCAAACCTTTGATTTGTATTTTATAGGTACTTCATATCTGCACCTTCTCCTACTGACCCTTTAAAGCTACCAAAACCAGTTCGCAAGCACGACGCTAAATCATCTGATAGTAAGCTCAAAACGATTAGAGTGTCGTCACCAGCACATAAGCTTAGAAGAGTGATGCTAGACCGAGGAAAGTCTGGTAATGGTTTCAAGGTCCAGAATGTGGATGTCATGAAACAAGCTAGCCATGATGGACAAGCACCAATGTCTTTGGATTTCACCATCTTAGCCGAGCAGCCACCAAACCGACCAACCATCACCAGGTAAAAAAAACAATTGGTTCAGTCCTTTTGCAGTCAAGCTTTAAAGATCAAAACGTTTGATGAATACTTTACTTTTGGTTTTGCAGCGCAGATAGGTCTCATCTAAAGAGGAAGCTTGATCTCGAGTTCCTATAGAATATAATGTAACAAGCTTCATCGTCACATCGTTCTTCGGTGTCCATGGCTCTTACTGTCTGGTTCTGTACACCAAATTCATGAAATTTTGTCATATTACAACTAGTGATAACTAATGGATATGGCTAATCATTCTTTTTGTTTACAACAAAATAAAAATCACAGAAATCCTGAATTGACAGATGATTCACTAATCATCATAAGAGTTAAGAGAATTATGATCCCAAACTCATTTCTTTATTAATGTATTTCATTCTCAAATTTACTAGAATATGATCTACTCAATGCATCAACTTTTTTGACTAAGAATAAAAGTAGCCTAAGTGGATCAACAGAAGAAAATAGAGAACCACAGTGTATCAAGTTTTCTAAAGACATTTGTAAGGCCAGATCAATTAGAAAAGATCAATAAGTACTTCTGGATACATTATTTGTCATTCTTATGATTCATCAATTAACTTTGTTAAGCTCATTTGCAAACTCCATTGCTTTTCCTTGGACTGGAACTGATCATTCGACATCACCATCTTTGTCATATGAAGAACCGACTCTGTTTGTAGCTTTCTTTGCCTAATTAGTGTAAAAGAAGAAAACAGAATCACAACATGCAGAGTTTCAAATTCGCTTTGATCCGATCGGTTAAAAGGTTTTACCTCTTTATCCCAACTTGTAAATATAGTGACTAAAGAAAGACACAACACTTGAACAGCCAATGTTGTTACGATTCCAAGCCAAAGCCCCTAGAAAAATGATATAACACCACAAATGTTATAGTTCTTGTAATCACTCTTGGCTTTGAACTTGACTATATTCCCAAAAGTACAAGAATGTGAAGTTTTAAGGTTATTACCCGACCACCGATATGGAAATGGAAGCCAAGTAATAAGCCTAGTGGAACTCCTACAAGATAATATGATCCAAGATTCACACAAGCTCCAGTTTGCTGCCATCCACATCCTCTAGCAACCATCAATCAAACCAGTTAAACCGGACATATTTAAAACAGGAGCCAAAACCAATTTTGTGTACATTCAAGAAAGATTATGTTAAGAGTGCAAGAACCTTGAGAGAACACATTGGAGACCATCAAGGAAGTTTCCACACGCGACAATCGATATCATTGATGCGGCATATGAGCTGATTTTCGGGTAGTGACCTAAGACTTTCCGAATCGACAGTAAAACCGTTACAAGCACAATACCCTCGGCGACTGCTATCCCTACAATGACATATACAGCCAGTTTTGCCACTTGTGGATTCCCTGCTCCTAACTCGTTCGAGACCCTTATGCTACAAGTTAAAGAAACACACAAGTGTAATAGTTACATTACCATAGTTTGGTTTGATAAGATTCTTTATGTATTCTTGGATATATTATTGTTACCACTAATGTACTAACCTCGCAGCGCCACCAAGACCAACCGAGATCTGCCAGATTGTCAGTGAAGTATTTAGACTGAAAAGTTGCACAAATTGGGTCATCAACTATGACATGTAAGTCCAAATATCTTATTATATAAAGGAGGATGCATTCGACAAGTAAGTCCAAACATTAAGCAATAAAAGACAATGATAACAAAACTTACCAGATTGAAAAACAGAAGTTTCTAAGACCGGGTTAGGCAGAAGTCCTGAGGCGAGAACAAGAAGCTCGAAGGACCATAACTCCAAACTGTTTCAAGAAGAACCGATTAAATCTCAAATACTAAACCTGAACAATAATGCAGCTACTGTTACATCACTTACCAGACCATCACTGCTGAAGGAAAAGCAATTTTACTAAAATCATAAATCTCGCGAAACGCCTCTATTGAAAACCCGGTCCAACTATGCGAGCAAGAAGGCGAAAACTTGACATAACACGAGAGAAGAATGACATTAAGCCAGTAAGAAACCGAGATCGCAAGAGCAGCTCCTCTATGAAGACAAGTAGTGATTCCAGAGCAAACAAACACAGGAAACACAGAGTTTTCAAACTTTTTACTCCTAAAAAACAGAGGAAGAAGACAATGGGGAAACAGAGAGACTTAAAACGCAGCGTTTAATGGTACAAAACGTAAGTGTAATAGAAATGAATCCCTGATTTGGTAAATTATTTTTCTGTGGTATTACAATATTATTGCACATTGACTCAAACCAAATGATATAACAAAGTGTCTGATTTCAAACAAAATGATATATAACAAAGTGTAGATTAATTGTAGATTTTTATTTTTTCACAAGAGTTTTAGATATCATATACTATACTAGGGCATAGTTTCAAACATTATACTAGGTCCGTATAAGTCAGCGGACATCAAGCTTGTTTTAACATCACTACTAAACTATGAATAGTCATGACAAGAGCGAAGGTTCCAGAGCGATGATAAAAAAGGCAAACAAAGATATATACAAAATAAGAAACAAATAAAGCAAACAATAAGCAAAAAATTAGCACAACGTAAACAAACATAGGAAAATATAAGCAAAAACAAAATTTTTAAATAACAAAATAGAAGACTTATGGCGCGAGGGTTGTTTCTTAATTACCAGCTATACAAAACAAAGCGTATCATGATTTTACAATCGGTTCATATAATGTATTTCTAACCTATTTGGAATAGTTTTTTTTTTTTTTTGATAACTAAAAAGTAAAAGGCAATCCTATTTGGAATAGTAAGTATTGTCGAAATGCAACATTAACGAGTCTTTAAGATTTATTAAATCCTACCGAATTTGTAGCGTTTAGACATTCCTGCTCCAATGAGAATTGCAGGATTGGTCATGGAATCTTCATTCTTTGATCAAATTGTGGTCGGAAAGAAGCTGGAGAATGCAAATGAAATTGCATAGATGCAATCTAATTGTTCCTCATAAGGGAAAATGGTAGAAATGAAAGTGTTTAGAGATAGTCAAACAATTCTAAACAGATGAAGAATACACAAACACTAGAAAGATATGATCTAGTCAACCATCTACTCTCTCTAGTCCAGCTAAGTTGGACCCAATGTGGTGGCACAATTTATCGGATAGATTCATCGGAGAATGAGAACGATTCATCAAAATTTCAGATTCAGCTTCACCAAAAGAGAAAGGGATTTAAGAGCTCCAATGTATTACTCAATTTTTTACTTTAAAATGGTATTGAATTTTGCTCTAATGTATTACTCCATTTTTTACACCAAAAAGAATATTCCAAGTATATTCTCTTTTTTTTATTCTATAATTAATTACTAATTATACTTTCTATCTATAAAATTTATAAATTAACCCTTTTTTTTTCTAAAACGTCCATAAATTAATATTATTTAAACTTAACATTTATAATTGAAAGAAAAATACATAAAACACACATAGAAATAACAAAACAAACTTGATTTTAATTTAATGACTGCCATTTGAATACTTTTTCCATAGTTTATGTATTTTTATTTTTATTATTGGTTTATGTTTTATTTTTTTATTAAATATATGTCATTTGCATTTTATTTTGTATAGGTAAAATAATATAATTTGATGTTATGTTCTACTATAAAGTAAGATTGTTCACTCCAAATATGTTTTATTGTCATAATTGGAAAAAAACGAAAAATAATAAATTTATTCAAAATTTGAAAGACTATTTTATAAATTAAAAAGTACAACTCTAAAATAGAATAAAAAATGAGAGTACTCCATATTTGAAAGAAAAAAAGGTTTATACTATTTTGGAGTTGAATACAGAGTTGGGTTAGAGAAGATTTTACTCCAAAATGGCATTTGGAGTGGGGTTCGAGATGCTCTAAGTCTAGGTATATACAGTGGAAATTTCAATGGTGTTGAAAATGTTTTCTACAACCTACAATAAATTTACCGAAATATTAATTTATGGATATATTAATTTAGAAATGTTCTACTTAAGGTAGCAAACTAGATTTTTGTCCCCCGTCAAACGCGGGTTAAAATATTTGAAAATAAAATATCATAATTTTTATAATATACAGAAAAATTTAAAAACAAAAATATCAAATGGTATATCTCCCATATAGTTAAATATATTTTTTCTAACAAAAATTAATTTGCATGACATTTATAGTAAATGTAAAAGTTTTTAATGTAAATCAAATACGTTTGAGATTATGAGTTCTATTAAAATTATTTGAGCTCACTAAACCAAAAAAATATCGCGTTAATATGTAAATCTTCTTAAATAAAAAATAAAAAAAATCATAAAAAGTGAAAATGATGATTTTCGAAATTCAATCATTTATGTTTGATTTGTAAAATTGTATATTTATAACAAAAGTGCAATTTTAGTTAGAATAATATAAATACAATTAAACCATATAAAAGAAAAGAATTGTATGATGAATCACTTATGGTATACAAATTGATATAAATACAATTATTATAAAGTAATTAATATGAGTAAATGATTCATCGTTAAAATATTATGTTATATAATGTTCAAATATTAAAATGTTATATTTTAGTTAGATTTAAATTAGTAACATATATATTTGTAAGTTTATATTAAAAAACAATGTAAATATGTAAAAATTTTCAACATGGCAAATATAATTAATTGAAATATTTTGATTGGTTAGTTTAAGTGATGTATTCTTTAAAAATTTTATTGAATGACACATAATTTTTTATTTTAGTGTATTTTCGGTTAATATATATAGGATAAGTAAAACAATTTAGGCACGACATGAGGGGCAAAGAAATTGGGAGCTGTTTTCAATAACCAAACTTACAAAAGTCCAGTCTCTAGACTATCTTGAAACTTGAAACTTGAAACTTGAAACTTGAAACTGGAAACCTGAAACCAACTCTTTATTAAACTTACCCAAAATCCAACTCATGGCATATGGAACGAGAATTATAGAGATTCGGAAATAGAACAACACTGATAGGATGAACAAGGCCCAGCCTCATAAATATCCAAAACCCAAGCTTATTAATTTCTACAACACAGGCCCAATTCGTATAACACGTGAAAACAAGGCCCATTTAGTGCATTGTCGTCACGCGCCGATTTTTTCCGCATTAATGTAAAATTGCAAATTTGCAGACTTTTGATTCTTCTTCTTCTTCAACCCCTAAAAGACTTTAGATTTATCACTGTGTAGAGAAATGCTTCAGCCAAGTAGTCACTACTCTTCCTCCATAGATGTAGCTTCTTCTTCTTCTTCTTCTTCTTCCTCACTGAGTTCCAGAGCTAGGGTTTTTCCTCCACTTTCACTTCCCTGTAACTTCTCCTCTAGGGTTTCTTTTCGGTTTCAACTTCATTGCTCCTCTTCTTCTTCTCCTTCCTCAGTTTCTCCTGCACGATGTTCTAAACCCAATCCCAGCTCTGGAAACCGCAAATATGGCGGTGTACTCCCTTCGATTTTGCGCTCTCTTGACTCTTCCTCTGACATTGAAACAACCCTCGCTTCTCTTTGTCTCAATTTGAGCCCTAAAGAGCAAACTGTTCTTCTCAAGGAGCAGACTCGTTGGGACAGAGTTCTTCGTGTGTTTCGTTTCTTCCAATCTCATCAAGGTTATGTCCCTAATGTGATTCATTACAATATTGTGCTTAGAGCTTTGGGTAGAGCTGGGAAATGGGATGAATTGAGGCTTTGTTGGATTGAGATGGCTCATAATGGTGTTTTGCCTACTAACAATACTTATGGGATGCTTGTTGATGTCTATGGTAAAGCTGGTCTTGTTAAAGAAGCTCTTCTTTGGATTAAACACATGGAACAGAGAATGCATTTCCCTGATGAAGTTACCATGGCTACTGTTGTTAGGGTGTTCAAGAACTCTGGTGAGTTTGATCGTGCTGATAGATTCTTTAAAGGTTGGTGTGCTGGTCGAGTTAATTTGGATGATCTTGATTTGGATTCTATTGATGATTCTCCGAAGAATGGCTCGGCTTCGTCTCCTGTAAACTTGAAGCAGTTCTTGTCCACGGAGCTCTTTAAGGTCGGTGCAAGGAACCCTGTTGAGAAAAGCATGAATTTTAGTTCAGACGCTTCTCCTCGAAAGCCGATGTTAACTTCCACTTTCAACACTCTGATTGATTTGTATGGGAAGGCAGGTCGGTTAAATGATGCAGCTAATCTCTTCTCTGAGATGTTGAAATCTGGAGTACCTATAGATACTGTCACGTTTAATACGATGATACATACTTGTGGAACTCATGGGCACTTGTCAGAGGCTGAATCTTTGTTGAAGAAGATGGAAGAGAAAGGGATAAACCCTGATACTAAGACGTATAACATCCTTCTGTCTCTTCATGCTGATGCTGGGGACGTTGAGGCTGCTCTTAGATACTATAGGAAAATCAGGAAAGTAGGGCTTTTCCCTGATACGGTAACTCATCGAGCTGTTCTTCATATCTTATCCCAGCGGAATATGATTGGAGAAGTTGAAGCCGTGTTGGCCGAGATGGACAGAAATAGCATTCGCATTGATGAGCACTCTGTTCCTGTTATTATGCAGATGTATGTTAGTGAAGGACTAATTGGACAGGCGAAAGCTCTGTTTGAGAGGTTCCAGCTGGATTGTGTGCTTTCGTCAACTACACTTGCAGCGGTAATTGATGTCTATGCTGAAAAGGGATTGTGGGTTGAAGCGGAGGCTGTGTTCTATGGGAAGAGAAACATGACAGGTCAGAGGAATGATGTTTTGGAGTACAATGTCATGATCAAAGCTTATGGCATGGCTAAACTTCATGAGAAAGCACTCTCTCTCTTCAAAGGGATGAAGAACCAGGGGACTTGGCCTGATGAGTGCACTTACAATTCGCTTGTCCAGATGCTTGCTGGGGTTGACTTAGTGGACGAAGCCCAGAGGATCTTGGCTGAAATGATGGATTCAGACTGTAAGCCGGGATGCAAGACCTTTGCTTCTTTGATTGCTAGCTATGTGCGGCTTGGCCTGTTGTCTGATGCTGTTGACCTGTACGAAACAATGAAGAAAACAGGGGTGAAACCGAACGAGGTTGTTTATGGTTCCTTGATTAATGGATTTGCTGAGAGTGGCATGGTCGAAGAAGCGATTCAATACTTCCGAATGATGGAAGAAGACGGTGTTCAGTCCAATAATATCGTTCTGACTTCCCTTATCAAGGCTTATAGCAAAGTGGGGTGTCTTGAAGAAGCGAGGAGAGTGTATGACAAAATGAAGGATTCAGAAGGTGGCCCAGATGTTGCTGCATCAAACAGCATGCTAAGTCTCTGTGCAGATCTCGGCATGGTTTCTGAAGCAGAAACCATTTTTAATGATCTGAGAGGAAAAGGCACATGTGATGTTATTTCGTTTGCGACAATGATGTACTTGTACAAGGGCATGGGCATGCTTGACGAAGCCATTGAAGTGGCTGAAGAGATGAGAGAGTCTGGTCTACTAAACGACTGCACTTCGTTCAACCAGGTTATGGCTTGCTACGCTGCTGATGGGCAGTTACGCGAGTGCTGCGAACTGTTTCATGAGATGTTATTTGAAAGAAAGCTCTTGCTGGATTGGGGAACGTTTAAAACCCTCTTCACTCTGTTGAAGAAAGGCGGGGTGCCAAGTGAAGCTGTGGCACAGCTACAAACTGCATACAATGAAGCTAAACCGCTTGCCACAGCAGCAATTACTGCAACTCTGTTCTCAGCCATGGGATTGTATGCGTATGCGCTGGATTCATGCCAAGAGCTCACAAAAGATGAAATCCTTGTCGAATATTTTGCATACAATGCGGTGATATACACTTATGGTGCATCAGGAGACATTGACATGGCCCTAAAGACATACATGAGAATGCAGGAAAAAGGGTTAGAACCAGATATTGTCACGCAGGCCTACCTTGTTGGGGTATACGGGAAAGCTGGAATGGTAGAGGGTGTGAAGAGGGTACATAGCCGGCTTACATTTGGGGATCTTGAACCAAACCAGTCGTTGTTTAAAGCGGTAAGGGATGCCTATGTAAATGCAAACAGACAAGACTTGGCTAATGTGGTAAAGAAAGAGATGAGCATTGCTTTCGAAGAGGAAGAGGAGTATAGTTCGATATCTGGAGAAGAAGAAGAAGAAGAGGAAACCGAAGAAGAGAGGCATTTTGAAGTGTAGGCACCCATGTTTGTAGGAAAGATTGTAGAATAGAGTTTAGTGGGAATGGACTGTACAGTATCACAGAAGCCAAAGGACATATGCATAGTTTCAGTCTCAGATTGATATATGGTAAAGAAATGTGAATCTTATACTGTTATAGAAAGGGAATTAAAAAAATCTTCAAAAGGTCTAATCTATTTATCAGTGATTGATCTCAAGGCATCAGAGGTAGCGATGAAGATGATGATGGAGAGACCATGGACTCTAGAGTTGGGTCATATATCCACAGAAACAATGAAGTGAGTGAACCATTGGAAGAAGACCATAGTCAATGAAATTTGTATTTTTTTCTTTTTTCTTTCCCAAAGTGTATTGGTGTGTATGTTTACAAAATTTTGGGTCAAATTTAAAATTTTAAAGTTTACAAAATAGCACCCAAAGTTTCTAAAATTTATAATTTTGACTTATCACTTCTTTTTATCTTTGACATTCGCGGGATTGTTAAAACCCAGTTAAAACTCCTCCTTCTCTGCTCTACTCTTGTCTTACCACTTCCGCGTCTCCGGCGAAAATCCACTACGACTAAACTATGGCGCTTGAAATCGAAGCTCGAGAGTAAGATTTCGCTTTTTTATCAATGCCCTAGTTTTCTTTTTTAGGTCGCACTATGGCGTTTACGAATGCTCAGACGGATTAGGGTTTAATGTTTGGAGGAATTATGCGTGTGCACTAAATTTCTGGTTTTTAATCGACCCATGTTTTATTTAACCATGATTTTTCTTAAGCTAATGCCTTTCTGATTTTTTTTTTCTTTTTCTTTTATATATCTCGACTCCCTTACCATAGCCATTCTCCGTCTGAATTAAAGTATATGAAAATTCGAAGGGAATACTTGTTCTTAATTTCTCCATTTTTTTGGAAAGTTCACTCTTTTTTCTAGTTAATGATAGTGAATTATGCAATGACAGTAATATTAGCCATTTATTTTGTGAAATTGGGTGAAGAATATTATGATGCTCCCAATTTAGTCACTAAGATTTTAATGACAGTATTATTGTGTTTTATATCTCAGTGTAATAAAGATTGTGCTTCAGTTCTGCAAAGAGAACTCCTTGAATCAGACGTTCCAAACACTACAAAGCGAGTGTCAGGTTTCTTTAAATACAGTAGACAGCGTCGAGACGTTTGTTTCTGATATTAATAGTGGAAGATGGGACTCGGTACTGCCTCAAGTTTCTCAGCTTAAGCTTCCCAGGAATAAACTAGAAGACCTTTATGAACAGGTTTTACTATTTTTGCGGAATTTAATTCAGTGTGGAAACTAGTGATTTTCATTGTAAGCTTTGTTGAAGAATCTGTCACTTGACTGCTATGTCTCATGGAAATTTATTTTCGACTTGGGGTTGTTTTATTCAGATTGTATTGGAGATGATAGAACTTCGAGAATTGGACACTGCTCGAGCTATTTTGAGGCAGACTCAGGTGATGGGTGTCATGAAGCAGGAGCAACCAGAGAGATATTTGCGGATGGAGCATCTTCTAGTCAGAAGCTATTTTGATCCGCATGAGGTATGGGAAACTATATTATGCTCGACTATTTGGTATCATGTTGAGTGTTCTTTATGTGGTTTCTATGTCACCTAAGATCGTTGTCCGCAACTGTTCTGCACTTTAAGAAGTGTTGGTATATCTACAAAAAACTCTATGTAGCTTGCTTTCCTCTGCTCTGATTTGTTTAGTATCTTCAACTGTTGGTATCCTTTCAAGTCTCAAGTAGAACCAGTGAGCTTAGAGTCTGTTAGATATGAAGTTGTTTCTAGATAAGGTTCTTAAACTATAACATTTGTGAGTACAAATGTATCTTTACATTTTACTACCTCTTTTACATGTTGATGAATTTGACTTTTCCATCTGATTAGTGTTTTGAGTTGCATGGTCTCCTAGTCATTGTTCATGTTATGCATAGCAGTTGCTTTCATGTAATCATTTCCTTGTGTGTTTGAAAATCATGTTTTACTGATCTTGCAATTGTTTCTAAGGTTTATGGCGACTCAACCAAAGAAAGAAAACGTGCACAGATTGCTCAAGGTTGGTCGTTTCTTCTTTTCTTTTTAAGAGAACATTCTAATTAGTAAGTTGTTGAGGGATTAATTACCTGAAGGAACTAAGTGATGCTCTGGAATTCTCTCTATCGCATGCTAAGAATATATTATGACATGAAAAAAAGTTATGACCAGAACTTGTATCCTGTTTAATGGTTACAAAGTTTTTGGTTTCTCTTGCTCAGTATGTACTCAAGGTTTACTAATTGGTTCTTCTCCTACTCTGTCAGCTGTGGCTGCTGAGGTTACTGTGGTACCGCCTTCACGATTAATGGCTTTGATAGGTCAGGCTCTAAAGTGGCAACAACATCAAGGTGAACATCTAAGGAACTGTACTATCAAACAGTTCTGTAGAATTTTAAGTCAAACTTCACTCTTTTACTTTAATTTTTGTCGAACACTTCTGTTGATTTATGTATTCTCACTCAACTTAAAAAATTTACATACACTTGTGTGTTTGTGTCAGGTCTGCTTCCTCCAGGAACTCAGTTTGACCTCTTTCGTGGGACGGCAGCTATGAAACAAGATGTAGAAGATACATATCCTACTATACTTAATCATACAATAAAGGTTCATATTCATCACCGCAACTTAATAGCTTGTTTAGCTTAGTGGTGTATGATCTAGTGTTCATAATTATTTTGGCTTTTCTCATCAGTTTGAGTTCTATTCTAATTTTCATATCTTGTTCCTTGTGCGGATGCAGTTTGGTTCAAAGAGTCATGCCGAATGCGCTAGATTTTCTCCAGATGGACAGTTTCTTGTATCTTGTTCTGTTGATGGTTTTATCGAGGTGAGTTGATGCGGAATCTATTTGTATGTTGATAATACAAGTTAAAAGTCTTAAAGTGCTGTTGTGACCATGATTACTCAGACTTGAAAAACATTACAGGTATGGGATTATATTAGTGGGAAGCTGAAGAAGGATCTGCAATATCAAGCTGACGTAAGCTCTCGTGTCTACTTTTCATTTTTTATTCTGACTCAGAACGGGGTCAGATGAGCTGTTAGTACACTTTAAACGAATGAAAAAAATCCTTACTGCATCTTTATATTGAAATGGGTGACAAGTCCATGAGAATGATATGGTAGATTACCTTTTGCTTTTTATTCCAAAAATGTCGTCTAAAGTACCATGTATACTCATTCCATCCTCTTTACTTATAATGTTTAAATTCTTACAGGAAACATTCATGATGCATGATGATCCTGTCCTTTGTATAGACTTTAGCAGAGATTCAGAGATGCTTGTATCTGGGTCACAAGATGGAAAGATTAAGGTAAGTTCTAGCTGCAAATGTTTTCTTAAAGTTGAATTTTCTGGCATTTTTCATTATATTGTTATCTATCTGGAGATAGAATATTGCAGCAGCTTGGTAGATATTTCTTCTTCTTCCTCCGTTGGTCCCGTATAAATTCCGATTTTATACAATAAGAAGAAACTAGACTTAGATGCATGTCACTTTTCGCAGGTCTGGCGTATAAGGACTGGTACTTGCCTGCGTCGTATTGAGCGTGCACATTCCCAAGGAGTTACAAGTCTTTCCTTCTCTCGGGATGGAAGCCAAATACTGAGTACCTCCTTTGACAGCACTGCAAGGTTTGATTAGTTATATCTTTTTCTTATGTGTTTGCAAAATGACTCTCGTCCAAGCAAAAGCTTGAGGCTTTTATCTATTTGATAGTAGAGTTTTCTTTTTCAACTTTATTTTGCATCATTTTTCTTCTTACTTCTTTCTGGTATATTTTCCTTTCATCTGGTAGTTATGTTAGTACTGATTGCTGGCTAGTAGAGCGTTTAGTTGAGCGTAATAAACGCTTTATTGTTGCTTCATTTAATGCAGAATCCATGGTATGAAATCCGGGAAATTGTTGAAAGAATTCCGTGGTCATACGTCCTATGTAAATAATGCCATCTTTACAAGTGATGGAAGCCGTATAATCACTGCCTCCAGTGATTCCACGGTGAAGGTACATTTTTATTCTTAGGCCTTGATTGACTATTGTCAGCCGTATCAGTGTTTCTCATTTGGACTCTGCCTTCTCCCGTGTAATAGCATTCTTGTATCCTTGCACAGGTCTGGGATTCAAAGACGACAGATTGTCTAAACACATTCAAGCCACCTCCTTCATTAAGAGTAACTTTTCTCTTACATATACATCTTGTTATGCTCTTTCTGATCTTCTGTGGCTAAGTCAACTCTTTTGTTTCCAAAACTGTGTTTTGATACTTAGGGAGGGGAAGCTTCAGTCAACTCTGTTCATCTGTTCCCCAAAAACACAGAACACATTGTTGTGTGCAACAAGACATCATCTATATACATCATGACGCTCCAAGGACAGGTGAATTTTCCAGCAACGGTCTCCTGCAAATCAGTGTAATCTGTCATGGCAAAATTAAGTTAGTTCACACGGTGCTACACTGTAATCCTTTTTTTCAGGTTGTCAAGAGTTTCTCATCCGGTAAGAGGGAAGGAGGAGATTTTGTAGCAGCATGTGTATCCACAAAAGGCGATTGGATATATTGCATCGGTGAAGACAGGTATCACTTTACATCTTATCTTTTCACACTTTTGGATAAATTCCAAGAGTTTGTTTTGAAAGACCAATCTTAATGGTTCCTTTCTTATCTGTTTCCATCCACTGCATTTGATGCCTCCTAACACTGCTCTGCAACTACTTACAGGACATTGTACTGCTTCAGCTATCAAACCGGTGGACTTGAGCATTTTATGACGGTAAGTTTATGCTTATAACAGAAATGTAGTGTGTAATACTCCAAAAGATTATGGGTTGTTGTCCAAATCTAAAAGTTGCATATCACACAAACACATAACATTAACTTTACTTGAGTAATGAAGACCCTTGTGTTTATACATTTTCGATACAATCTATTCTGCATTTAGAGCTTAGATTATCATCCTGTCTCTCAATACCTGTCTCAAGTTGTCTGTTTAGTCTTTTATTAGACCTGGTTTCTGAAAAGCTTATGTTTATGACAGGTGCATGAGAAGGATGTGATCGGCGTGACGCACCACCCACATAGAAACCTCCTCGCTACCTATGGTGAAGATTGCACCATGAAGTTATGGAAGCCCTGAGTTATCTCATCATCAAACCTTACCTTTTGTATGATTAAATCTCTGACTTTGGTTGATTTGCAATTGAAATTACATCAAGACTCTTCGTCCTCGGGTTAGAACTAGTGTAAGTTATGTGAAACAATCTTTTTTTGCCGATTCAAAAGACTACTCAGAGAGCCTTTGTTTAAGATTTAAGATTGTTTCACATGGCCATATGCGCTATGTCACAGTTTAAGGTCAAATCTCAGAATCAAGTTCACATTTGGCCTTAACAGGATAAAGTCAAAACCTTAAATATTACAAGAACTTGAAGTTGAACAGATTAAAAAATAAATCATGATTCTCTTAACTTCTTGATGAATTACTCACAGGTTAATTTACAAAAGATACACTTACTGCTTTTCCCTGGCGACCATTACAACGGATAAAGCAGAGCATCTGGCAAATTATTCAAAAGTGAAAAAAAAAAAATTGTTTCTTTTAACAAATCTAAAAAAAAAGAAAATCAAGAAGAATTAGGACCAGAAGGAGAGAGATAACGTAACCGTACTAGCCAGACTATTGCCATGAACCTGCACAGACTATTGCCATGAACCTGCAAACGTAACAGCTAAAAAGATATAAGACAAATTTATAAATTTAGACAAAGATATGTAAGATGGTGTGGTGTGATATTAACTTACCATGTAACCTCCCAACAAAACTGTTTACGAAACTAAGCTCCAAACCATGAGTAATCATCATCAAATGCACCAAAGGAATCAAACCCAGAGTAAAAGGTGCTGTCAAACGCCAAGTCATTAAACGGAGACAGAATGTTACTGTCCAAGAGCTTTTCTTGTTCACTCTCATAATGAGGAGGCAAATCTCTTCCCGTGATGTCGTCTTCATTTCCATGTAAACCATGTGGTTGTTGTAGTACTCCTCCTCCTGGGGCCTCGAACCCGTTGTTGTGAGGCGGTGCTTGTGCATTCATTTCTATCTGTGTATGGATAATGTCTTCTTCCTGATTATGCACAAACACTGCAGAAGGATTATAAAAGTTATAACCTGACCCAAATTGCAACTCTTGGTTAGGGTTAGGTCCGTAAAGCATTGGCCTTTCGTCTACGGGAATCATATTTTGTCCATTGACAGGTGGAAGATAAGTGTAGTGGTTATTGAACTCAGGAACCACTAAGTCCAGACCATTCTCCTCTGGTCCTAAGGCAATGTTCGGTTCTACAACACCGCCCTCGTGATGAGTACCATTGATCCTATAGTCTAGCAGAGGGGCATCAACATGATTCATATCAGGTAGAATATTTCTTTGTTCAGCTTCTGTTTGTTCTACTTCTTGTTGATTGACAGTTCCGGATCTGACTCTGGGTCTTTTCCGTCTGCGGTGTTTCTCTGCTTTATCTTGATCTCTTACGGAATCTGAGATGGCTGCCGGTTGTTCTTTTTGAATTTGATTTCTTCTATTATCTTTAGACGACACTGAACCTGAAGCATCCTCGGTTCCATCAACATCATAGTCACTGTCACTGTTGATCACAGGTTTTCTTTTGTTTGCGTTATTACCCCTTCGATTTGTATCTGTTACATTGGATGTTCCATTGTCACTGCTAGGCTGCTGAATCAGGGACTCCTCTTGGTTCAAAACCGCCAACCAAATCGCACTTTCTTTAGCTGTCATCTTGTCCTGTAAACATTTCGACTGGCGAACATGCCTCTTAATCTTTGCGATATCAGGCGACATATGATTGATCACAGCCGTTAAAACTCCAACTTTCCACATCTTCTTGAGATCGTGCGGTTTCCTATACGGAGGACTCTGGCTTTGGGGAAGACCGAGTTTCACCCACCATTCTTCATTCCCGGTTGGCCACCAGGGCGGAGGAGTCCCTTTCTCCAACGGATACTTCCTCTGAGGAGGATCACAGTGTTGCATCAAAGAAGATAACAGAGACCCT
Organism: Arabis hirsuta; assembly: GCA_964056655.1. Taxonomy (NCBI): domain Eukaryota; kingdom Viridiplantae; phylum Streptophyta; class Magnoliopsida; order Brassicales; family Brassicaceae; genus Arabis; species Arabis hirsuta. The sequence goes on from OZ053304.1 coordinate 32,929,090, forward strand.
AAAGTCGCATCTTGCAGGTCTTGGAGAACAAACTGAGAATTTCTATTCCCATCTGATTTCCCAAAAGCTAAGCACTCCTCTTCGTATTTAGCAATCGCAGCTGGCCCGTTCTTATCAAACTTCACTTTCTCTTTCCACCAAGCTCGTATATTGTCAGAGGAACCGCTCACTGGCTTCCCCTTTTCCGGTATTATACCGTAAACAAACCCGCGGACTTTGCAGACTTCCATTAACTTCAACATGTACTTAAGTATACCATCTTGAGCTCTAGACATTTTCTTCCTCTGCGCTTGATCAGAGATTTTCTTAGGCGCCTCCTTCGTTTGAGCTCCCTGAGAACCGGCTTTTTGTCGTTCTTTGATCCTCTTAAGCCTAACACGATCTTTCCACATCCGTCTCTCGAGGTCTTCCGCATCAATCTCTTCATCACTCACATCAATCTCCGCAACATTATCACTAGCCAAGTCATCAGGTTCATTCTCCATTCTACCACAATATACATTTACAAAATATTCAGCCAATCCAATATAAACAGAGATTCAAATAAAAGACTCAACTTTTTTGCCGTGTAACAATAACTCTCAATATACAGGCAAAAAACCCAATCTGGGAAACTCAATTTTTTCAATTTGATCAATCAATTTCGATTGAGATTAAACCTAAGGCTCCTATAAACCCTAAATTCAAAGCGAAATTCGAAAGCAAATCAATTGAAATTGAAACCAATGTTCCTCACCTGATGTCTGCTACGGACATAGCAAGATCACCCATAGAAACAAAAAGTCTGTTCGGAAATGATCAAAAGCCTTCAACAACAAAATCTGAAACCGGCGAAATTGAAGGCTCCTGAAGAAAATTTAGGGCTTTCTCTCGTGTTTTTGCAGGTGGAAGAGTAAAAAATGGCTGCGAAATTTGGAAGAGGCACCAAAATCCAAAGTATTGTGGAAAAAAAAAATTAAAAAAAAAGAGCCAAAGTTGCAATTTTGTTTTACTTTTTTTGTTGCAAAAACCAAGTTGTTTTCTCCGGTTCTGTTTTTTTTCTTTTTGTGTAAAAAATATTTTTTTATTACTTTAATTGTCGAAACTAACTATTATCTCGTTTTTTTTTCCATTTTTCTCAGAATATTCTTTTGATCTTTTTACCAGAAACCCTAAGTGACATTAACATTGACACAAACACCAAAATGATATATTGACAAATATAGTAGAACATCAAAAAGAATTAAATATATGTGGGTTGGAATGCAATGTATATGGTTTATTGAATTTTAGTGAGTTAAAGAATTATAATAATGGTATTTTGTTTCACAAAAAAAAAAGTCTTTAATAAATTTTATTCTGCCTTTTGACCCAAAAAAATGTCCATCCACATATTTATATTTTTTAAAATAGTAATCAACAAATAAAAGTGTTATGTATAAAGAAATTGCAAATGAAAACAAATGATTTTTGTACGAATTAGACTGAATTTAACAGAAAGAGTTCACTCGATTTCGGACATTTTGTCAATACTGATAGAAATGTGTATGTTTTTTGATGTTTGGCTCTTTTCAAACATGGTATATCGTTGTTTTCTGTTTACTCAGCAAACATTACACATTACAAATGTTTATACTCATCAGATCCAAACTTTTAATATCTAAAAACCCTATAGTATCATTTTGTCTGAACCACAATTGTGTAAAGGAGATGAAACAAAAAATCTAGTGATGAATAAGGACGTTGCAGCACCATTGGGACCAGTTTTGCATTTAAGAGTGATCAAGACCTACCCACAAGCCACAGAAACGATTTTCTTGTACGGCGTAATAGTTTAATACTCATTTGTAATTAATCAAAAAGCTGTTATTTGGTCAAGTAAAAAATAGTATTTTTATCTTATTTATAGTCGGGTTTGAAAAATCGGTCTTTCTATTTCGATAACCGACTAAAATCTATTAAAAAATTACTAATTGATTAGATTGATAAAATTTTACTAACAACTAAAAAGTGGAGTAAAACCGTCCTATTTTATTTGCTAAATAAAAATAAACACGTCTTCCTTAAACAAATTCAATAAAAAAAAACGATTATACGACTTATCTTCCACATGTTTCTTCAATTTTAACAACTAAAATCTATTAAAACAAATCAAAATTTAGATTGAACACCTTAACAACTATTTTTGGCACATTAATCACTAATCACTAGGAAATCGTAAAGTACAAAAAATGATTGATCACCATGGGAATATATGTTTTCAGAGTTATCGAATTTTGCACCCCAGAATCATTTATAAGTTTCTACAGTGGTTTAGTTTAGGGTAGATAAAATAACAATATTTTCAACGTGACAATAAAAACAGAACATATCAAGCAAGTACAAAGAAGTTGACTTTTTATTGGCGACAAAATTTGATTATACCGACAAGGAAAAACCTTAACATGATCATGAAACGATCTCTGATCATCTTCTTCCTCTCTCATCACGACTGATCAATTTCACATTGCATCATCTCTTAACCCATTCGAAAATTGCATATGGTTTGTAGTTCAAAGCTTCTCGTTTTGTCTCTCCAATGACGATCTCTTCCTTCCTCTCTCCAAATTTACCTTTGTACCCTTCGACCAAACTCGTTCCTAGTCGACTCACTCTTTCCTCCTCCGTTTGCTGTCTCTCAGTAGACCGCCGACAAATCAACCATCCCTCCTCCTCCGACGAAATATCCGGTTTACGAATCGTGATAACCGCCGGAGGCACCGCCGGACACATCTCTCCGGCGTTAGCGATCGGCGACGAGCTGAAATCAGCCGACCCATTAGCTCGAATCCTCTTCATCGGATTCCCAAACAGTATGGAGAGCACGACGGTACCATCGGCCGGATTCGATTTCTCGGCCATCTCCACCGTCGGATCATCATCGTCACGACCATTCCTCTACCTCAACTCCTTCCTCCAATTCCCTCTCCGATTAATCCAATCAACAATCGAATCATACAAAATCCTCCAAGAATTCAAACCTCAAATCGTCGTCGGAACCGGAGGACACGCTTCTTTTCCGGTATGCTTCGCCGCCGTGATCTTGAGGCTTAAACTCGTAATCCAAGAACAAGACTCGATCCCTGGAACTACTAATTGGATTCTCTCCTTCTTCGCCGACACAATCTTCGCTCCTTTTAACAGTACAGTCACGAATCTCCCTAAAAGAGTCGCCGGAAAATGTATTGTCTATGGGAATCCGATAAGGCAAGTGCTTAGACGGTACTCGTCTAAAGGAGCGGCTCGTGTTAGCTTTTTCGGACAGTGGGCAGGAGCTGTGTCGGAAGCGAAAGTTGTTCTTGTGCTTGGTGGGTCTTTAGGAGCAAACGCCATTAACATGGCTTTGCTTCACTGTTATTCGGAGATACTGTCTGAACATGAGAACTGGTTCTTAGTTTGGCAAACTGGTGTTGAAGCTTTTGATGAAATGGATAGTCTCGTTAAAAGCCATCCTCGTCTCTTTCTATCTCCGTGAGTTACTTTCAACATTATAAAACTGATTTAGAGTTTTTGTAATCTCTTTTACGGTTTTGGTAGTAATGATGTGAAAGACAGAACTTTAGAACCCAAAATGTTGCTTTTTTTGGAGTCAGGTTCTTGCGATCGATAGGTGTGGCTTACGCGTCTGCGGATTTGGTTATCTCGAGAGCTGGTGCTATGACTTGCTCAGAGATTTTGGCTTTAGGCAAACCTTCTATTCTGGTATGTTAATTTTTTTACGCCGATTCATGGGATTTGGTTTGACAAGAGATTGCAATATGAATGTTCTTTTTTTTGGTTTTTGTATTGGTAGATACCATCACCGCATAGCGATGAAGGAGATCAAATTAGGAATGCTTCTTTAATGGCGGATATTGTTGGATCAAAGTTGATTACAGAGGAGGAGCTAGATACGATTACTCTCCGAGCTGCAATGGAAGATATTCTAGGTAATTGAAACTCCACAAAGTAGACAAAAATCTCTCATCTTTCTTCCTCCTCTCATTGTATCATTGAGTTTGGTTCCAAACGATAGGGAATGAAGAACTGATGGCGGAAATGAGCGAGCGGGCGTTCAAAGCTGCGAAACCTGACGCTGGATTAGATGTCGCGAACCATATTATTTCTATTGTCAAATGCGAAGATAAGTAGATTCTTAATGTGAATACACTCTCTTCCCCCTCTTAAGAGTTTTGATTCAGTTTCCGCAGCTCAAATCCTCGCTCGATCTAACAACCCCCGAGTAAACCTTAGTATTGTGGAACAAAGTTAACGTGCTACGGATTACAGAAGAGTTGTGAAACAAAATATGTGTATGATTGATGAGCCCTTGAAGAAATATTGTAGATTTTCTAAATCTTGCAATTGAAACATTATTCGAATGACGAACCTTCTCTCTCACTCAAAGTGCTCTTTTGCGTTAATGAAGTTGAGCATTTGGCCTAATCAAACAAAAAAACAAAAAAAATTGAGCGATTTTCAAAATTTTAGTGACCTTAGATCAACCACCCCAGACATTGGTTACAAGTATCACTTATAAGTTACCGATTTCGTGAACATATACAACACTTCAGAAAAAAAAAACACTTTCGTCGTAGTTTTGTATTTTGTTTCATTGTCTAAATTCGAACGTGTAGGAATGATTGACGAAATAAACTAAAGTCCAAAACTTTAAAATCCTAAAAGATAATTAATTAGTGAATAAAATTGCGCCGACCTTTGATCAAAATTCACTAATTTACGTCATTTGTTTCTATATTTGCGGCAAAGGATTTTTAATTGAAAATCTTAAACCACAAAAATTAGAAATACAAAATAGAACGGAAACTGTCTGAGTTCTATTCCGGCGACGTCGTCGGATTATCAGTAGTTATGGATTCTCTCCGATTCGAGCTACTCTCTGTTTCCCTCACTTCCGCCGCCTTCACCGCCTCTTCTTTACACAGTCACTCCCGACATTCCTTCTCCTCGGTGCGAGTCAGCCGAGTCGACTCATTTCCGGCGATCTCATCGGTCGGGAAGACGACGGTGAATGAAATCTGCACGGCGGACGAACTCCACTTCGTTCCTGTTCCCAACTCCGATTGGCGCACCGCTCTCTGGCGATATCTTCCTTCCCCAAAGGTACCGATATATACACACATACATATATATTTAGGCATGTACGTATAGGTGTATTTTCATGTTTATACACTTTCAGGCACCAAAGAGGAAACATCCTTTGCTTCTATTGTCTGGGATTGCGACCAATGCTTTTACATACGATCTTTCCCCTGAGGTGATTTGATAATTTTAAACAAAATGATTTTTGATTATTGTGTAATTTTGATTTTGTTGAAAACGGATTCTTGTAACACAAGTATGTATATTGGAAAGCTAAACACTATTAATTTGTTTGTTTCTGTGGCTATTCATGTATGCAGTTTTCCTTTGCAAGATTCATGTCTGGTTTAGGATTTGATACATGGATTCTTGAGCTCCGTGGAGCCGGATTGAGTTCTCTAAATGTCGATAAAGATCTTGGTAAATGCATGATAAACTTTCTTATGTGTGTATGTATATGTTAATATACTTTCTGATGGTGAATTGTGGTTGTTGATGATACAGAGAATCCGAGAAGGACAGGATCTAGCAATAATAAGCAGCGGATAGTTTCGGATCTATTGGAGAATCTTATAAACGTATCTGAGAGGCTTGAAAATGTTCTTGATGGAGGTTGATTGGTTCATTACCTCGCTCTCTATTTTTGTTATTGTCTCTGTTGAGACTGCAAAAGAGAATCTTTGTCTGACTAATTGAGAAAGAAACTGCAGGTTTCAAGGTCCTCGGGCTGCAAGACCGACTATCCAGGAGAGTGGAAGATTTCAAGCAGCGGCTTGAACTTATCTCTTATTACAATTGGGATTTTGATAACTATCTAGAAGAAGATATTCCTTCTGCGGTGAGGTGACTCCTCTTGTCTATTCTTCCGTATGGAGTCCTGCTAGCCCGCGTGCTATATACCCAGTTATGTCTAATTATATGAAATGTTGATCTCTCAGATGGAGTATGTGAGGACTCAAACCAAGCCAAAAGATGGGAAGTTGTTAGCGATTGGTCACTCAATGGGTGGTATATTGTTATATGCCTTGCTCTCAAGATGTGGTAAGCTGTCTCATACATCACATAGTCTGATATTCTCTTGCATTTGTTGTCAATGTAATTCTTAGTCAGATTTTGGCTCAATCACCTTTTAGGCTTAGAAGGAATAGATTCGGGGTTGGCGTCTGTCACCACTCTCGCAGCAACATTGGACTACTCATCCTCGGGAACCCTCCTCAAGTACCTATTACCCGTGGCAAGTACTTAAGAATCAATCACTGCACTGTTACACTCTCTAAAGAAGGGGGGGAAGAATATGACTGAGAAAGTGATTTTAAATTCATTTTTGTTTCAGAAAGATCCCGCGCAAGCTATTAACTTGTCTGCCCTACCTATTGATACAATGCTTGCGATGATTCACCCTCTAATGTGTCGTCCTCCATATGCTTTGTCCTGGTTAACCACTAATATCTCTGCTCCTCAAATGATGGAACCTGAAGTGATTGAGAAGCTTGTTTTGAACAGCTTATGTAAGCTCAATTACTTGAACTTCTCAACAAATTCATAGTAAGGCTTATTCCCGATAACATTAATGTTCTTCTGGGAAAAATAACAGGTACTGTACCAGTTAAGCTTCTCTTGCAGCTAACAACAGCCGTGGACAACGGTGGTCTGCGTGACAGAACCGGTAATTTCTATTACAAAGATCATATCAGCAAAACCAATGTCCCTATCTTAGCTCTTGCAGGGGACTGGGACATAATCTGCCCTCCTGATGCAGTATACGGTAGTTACTCTCCAACTTTTAACCGTAAATCCAAGATTCCTTTTATCCCTTGATCGATGTAATCTTTAACCGGTGTTGATCTGAATGAGCAGATACAGTGAAGCTGATTCCAGAACATCTAGCTACTTTCAAAGTTGTAGGATCACCCGGAGGTCCACATTATGGACACCAGGATCTGATTTCTGGTCGAACGGTATGTATGATTAATGCCACTACATTCATTATCATGGTTTTGTGTTTTGATTATATTCATCACCTCTTTCGATCTCATTACAGGCCAAAAGCGAAGTATATCCATTGATTGTTCAATTTCTTCAAGAACACGATGAGAGTTAAATTCAGCGAGGTTTCAAATGGATTTGATACCTGTTTCTGTATATATAAAAAGGTACATACGTTCATGTATACATAAATTTAGACAATTAGGAGTTTATACTCGAACTAAGAAGCGTTGTAATAGAAAATTAAGTCGATTTGTTTCAAAGTGATAAAAATTTCATTTATACATTAAACTAAACATCATTAAATTTTGACCTCGTGTAGGTGTGTAGATTACACTATAGATACACGATGTTGCACGTAACAATTTCATCATCTTCACGTGATTAAATAGTGTTAGATCTACCTAACATTTTTCTTTTGTAGTCGACGACCTAATAATCACCAACACAAATTTATCAAACAAACACGCAATGTGGGGTTCACAATGTCTAAGTAGACTTTTCCATAAGGTTTCAATAGTTTTTTTCCCTTCAGAAATAAAATAGCAAATCATGAATAAAAACTGGATAACAGAATCTAAACATAAAAATAGTGATTGGGTTCAATCCCCAAATCAAAAATCATCATCAAAGTAGGAGATATATCCTAATCTAAGACTTAATGCAAGGCATCGTTTTACAAACCGGACAAGTGTTCTTCCTCACCAGCCATTGTTTCACACAGTCAATATGAAACCGGTGCTCGCATCGCAATTTCCCTACATTGTCTGTTGCCTGATACTCTTCCTGTCAAACAAAACAAAACAAAACATGAACGTTCATAAGAAACAATTCTGTTTCCTCACCAATCTAACAAATGTAACCAAATTTGGACTTACTTGACAGATGCAGCATTTTCTATCTGCAAGTGGTGTGTTTGAAAGGAATGGTTTTACTTTCCGTAGACAGGTTTTGATCTGTTTTTCTGTAAGTCCAGTGTTCACATATCCAATTTTATCACCAAGCTCCAAAAGTTGCTGTTTTTTTACACAACAAAAACAAACACAACCTTAAGAGAAACCGAAGCTAGTTTATCGTACTTTTTTGATAAAGGCAACTAACGAACCTCATATGTCATGTTATCGACATTAAGCCTCAAGTCACGGAAGTGATCGTGTGAGCTTAAGGTCCCTCCCATTACAAAACCAGTCTGCATCATCATCGTCTGCAATTACAAATCCACATGAAAATACATCGCACAATCTCTCCATTATCCTCTAAAGACGTAAAAACTTAAGTCAAGAAACACTCTACCTCGGCGACTCCATCGTGGTAAGGATGTCGTAGATGACGATGATACCTATCAGACAACAGTGTCTGTTCAGCTCGGGATGCCGAATCAGCGTCAAAGTAATGATTTGATTCTTGATTCTGAGATCGCCTTGGAAGAACAGAAGAACCCTGCACAATGTAAACAGTTAAGTTCATACTTGTGAATCCCCAAATTCTAACATCATATGATCACTTGAAAACTAATACAAAACCTGCAAAAAATCTTCAGAACCAGTTTAGTCAAAAAGAGTTAGAAGAAACAGTGTATGTAAAATAAACCTTAATGAAGTGTAACGACGAATATGTACCCTGAATCAAAACGATAAACCCTGAATCTAACGAACAGATAAAGGCAAATCATATATTCTAGATATTATTATAAATTTGTAAACCCAACAGATTAATACTACTACATAACATTACTATATTTAAAGTTTCTCTATTTCAGTAACAAACTAATAATTTAAATCGAATTCAATAACGAAATTTCTCTGAAATTGAAGAAAAATGTAAAATTTACCTCTCTATGATTAGAGTTGTGATTACTGCTACTACTATTGTTGGTCTTATCTCCATCGATTTTGCGTCTCACCGGAACATTCCTTCTCGGAGGATCCGATTCGACGGGATCAATCGAACCGCCGACCACCGCATCAGTCGAAAACCCAACTCCCGGTCCGCACCAAACATCAGGAACCGCAACGCAACCGGTTCTATCTACCTCGCTCAAGATCTTAACCGAACCACCATTGTAGCTACCATTGTTCTTCTTCTTCTTCTTCTTCTTCTTTGTCTTCTTAGATTTGAAATTAGTCGCATCCCAATCGGCGGAGGAGCGAATCACGGCCGGGACTGAGACCTGCTGAGATGCGGTACAGCCAAGCCCGAGGAAGGAGGACGAACCGGTTTGGGGAAAACCGTTGGGTTTCTTTTTGGTGGTTTCGTTGGGTAAGAGGAAGAAGGAAGACATTGCGGATTTACAGACACGGCTAGGTTTAGGGATTAGAGATACGTCGGCGGAGGGAAATGGTGGTCGGAGATTCCTGGGTCGTTGGTGTCTGAAGTGTTGACCGATTGTCGTCGAAGAAGACGATTGCTCTGCAGAAACAGGCATTGTAGAGAGAGAGAGAGAGAGAATGGAGAAGTGGGGAAAGAGATACAGCGCGGGGAAGAAGGGAGTGATGGACTTTTCAGTTGGTTTAGTGAAACTAAATTAAGTAATTAATCATTAATTTTTTTTGTTTGAATTCGACAAGTGGAAGTTACAGTAAAACCTCTATTAAATTAAAACTATAGTAATATTTTATTAATTAGAGAAGTCCTATGTATTATTGTTTTTCGCACGCAAAGTATTTTGTACAAGTGTGGTTTATAATTTAGTGTTTAGAGTCTAGCACTGTTGTAAACTTAAAATTTTAAGGTAAATGAGGGTAAAATAGGTATTTTAGCTCTATACTACACTCAGTAGATTCCCACAGTGTTTTGGACTTTTCTGGTTTACTTCTAATCAAAGTATCAATATTTTGACTTGATTTTTTAGATAAACTTTTTTTTATATTGGGTTTACTTTTTGTCGAAAACCAAACGATAATCAGTAGATTGTCTTTGCTTGTATGAATAGAGAAGGTCTCATTCACTTTAACTTTATTTTTTTTGTTTTCTTTGTCAGAGGTATTTCAAATTTTCAATTTTTATGTATTCGAGGTGAGAAAGACAAGAACAATTAGAGGGTCACAACTCACAAGTCATACAACTCACTAGTCACAATTATCGAAAGAATACTGGTTCGGATTTGCTGGAAAATGTAGATTCATATTTTTCTTTTTCTTTTTCTTTTTCTTTTGCTGGTATATATTACTAGTTGTTTACAATTACTGTGATTGCATTTGCGTTGAGAGAGACAGAGAGAGAGAGAGAAAAAAAAGGAGGTGTTTGTGCATCACATATGACCTAAAAACTCCACGCAAATTTTACGATTTTGTATGTATTTGTTTTGCCAATTTTAAGTGGGCTTAAAGCCTTAAAGTATCCAATCAACAGCTAGCTAGACTTTATAAAATAAAATAAAATAAAAACAGCTCGCAAGATTAACAAGGAACAAACTAACACAAGCGAAAAAATATATTGGAGAAAAAATGAAATCATTTTTAATAAAAAAAGTTTAACAAATCTTTTGTAAAAATTAAATTAAGAAGATGAAATAATATCTCTATTATTCTTTGGTTAAACATTTCTATATTCCTCAAAGAAACTTAAATTTTGTGCAGATTTTTTACTAAATATATTTAAATTTTTTTTTTTTAGTTACTTTTTATAACGTCTATCCTCTTTCTTATTGATCCCAAATGTTTAACATTTAAAAAAAAAAAATCATGTGATTCATACTTTAAAGGAAATAGACTTCCACTTTGTGTTAAACTTTCTTCCTTGCTAAAACAGAGATTTGTTGTTGAATTAATAAGTTTATGTTATAAGTTTAGTTTTATTCATATAGACTTTCGGTTGTTGAATTCGGTCATGTCTCTTTCTCGATTTTATGAAGTTCATGAGATTGTAATTGTAACAAGATGAAGAAATTGTTGATGTGGTGGGATCCGAAGTATTTCAAGATCGGTGTGATCATCTGTTATGGACTAGCCATTCTGATCTCGAAACAAAGACCAGTGCTGGTGCGGATCCATCCAGTTTGGACTGCATTGTTTTCGGTGTCTTTGTTGTGGTTATAACGACTCCATCATTGAGATTGGATTGGTTACGGAAAGTCATAAGTGGCCACATATGCAACGAGATAGTGATTATGTTCGATTCATTCAACAATGGTCGGTTCCATTGAGTAACTGCTTTGTCTTTCACTAGTAAAGTTTTTTCTGGCGATATCATTATATAAAAGCATTTTCCGATTCTCCAAAGCGTTTGTATATGATTGAAAAGTGGGTATAGCAATAAATATTTTGGTATTTGGTGTATATCATTGTATCAAGTTATTTGCAGGTGTTCGGATGATTTACTTTTAACTTATGTATAAACTTTTAAAGATCAACAGAATGACAGATGTTAAAAAAAAATATATATATATATATCATTGGGCCAGAAAAAAGTGAGAGTAAAGTTTGGGATGGGCCAGAGTGGGCTGGTTCATCAGTTTCTTTAACGAAAACGAGAATGGACCGGTCAATACTCGGGTCGATTTCGTCGAACCAATTAAGAAAACTGGTAACGAAGAAACGAGCGGTTAAAGTTTAATTCTTCAATCCTCTGATAAACCCTAGTCTCAAGGCGAATCCCATGAGACGATTTCTCCAGAGATTTCCTTGTTTATTGGCTCGAAATTTCCTTCACTCACCCTCTAATCTCCGCTACTCAAACACTAAAACCTGTCTTGTTCCTCTCCTCGACCGTTCTATCTCCCGGTTCGCCTTCTTCTCTTCCGATTCCAACTCAGCGCTTGGTCCGAAAACCGACGAGGTTGTTTCTAAAGAAGGTGACATTTCCAGAACTCAACTCTCTTTGATTTTGATTCTCGTGAAAATTTCAAAAATCAGGACGAAATGGGTTTAGGTTTGTGAACGAAAATGAAGAATCTTGCAACGATTTTCGACAGATTTATATATGTATCACTTCAAGATGTGTAGTGATGTGAGCTCATTAATATGCCTGTAAAGATTACAAATGTGTTTGTAATTTCTTAAAGCCGTTTTCTTTCGTTTGGTTTTTCTCAGAGCTGAAAAAGAGAATACAAAGCTTTTTGGATGATGGAGATGAGGATGCATTGCCCGACTTATTCGAGGCAATGATGATTAGGAAGTTATCTGGTAAGCACGATGAAAGTGACGATGAGGTGATGGAGGAGGTGCGGAAGTATCCGATCAACGATGCACATAAGAAGGTCGATGATATTGGCTCAGATGACGAGAATGATGGCCATGGTGATTCGTCTGATTCGGATATCAAAAGTGATGATTGCACGATCGATGGTGATTTGTCTGATTCCGATATCGAGATTGATGGCCCGAAATCTGACCACTCCTCTGATTCTGACTCTGAAAGGGATTAACTTGGTAGGTTTTTGGATTACATAGACAGCAATTCTTTTCCATTCTTTACTTGTATAACTGGATTTAAAGGGATATACATATTATCTAATACATGTGAGATTTCTAAGACAGTGCTTGTTTTTTGTCTTGTTAAAGACTATTTGATCTTTAAGCAAGTGATTTCTGGCTTAATCTCATTTCTCAGACTTCTATGTTGCCCTAGAGATCTTTCTCTGTATCATCCTGACCAACTTTATTCAGCGTCCTACGTAAAATTAATCGGTAGTTAGACATAAGATTGTTTGATTCTGTTGATTATTATCCGTCTGTGGAAAATATGCCAAATCTTGGTGGCTAATACCACACGCAGAATATGGATTCTACCATTGCCTCCTAGTCTAATATCTTTTTTCATCTAATCTTTCTCATGGTCCAATCTATTGGTAAAACACTGAGACAATGCATTTTTTGGTTGGTCTTTCGTTACAGACTTACAGTACATCGCGGTATTGAAGATTTTGAAAGGAAGGGATTGCATAGTGGATGGAAAGAGAACAGCTTTTTGGTGCAAGGTTGGCTGTAAGTTCTGACTTTTGAATATAACTAGAAATTAGAATCATGTTTTGTGGTTCCTTAATACCTTATATTATACTACTCTAATGAATTCAAATCTAATGATGAAGGTGCTTTTTTCAATTGTTTAATTGTCCAACAATTTTATATACCTTCGCGGGATTTAGCCGAAAGCTGACTGTCTATGTTGGATGCACATGGTTTCATAACTTCTCTCATATGGTGTTTAGTCTTTACATTTTGTCTGAGCATTTTTAAAAATTGATAATCTCTTTGAGCTTAGGTAGAGAGTATTATTATACATCTCGAGATCTTCTGTATACCGTGAACTCTCATTTCTGTAACGTGACTAACACAAAGCCATTTCCTTCTATATATATAGAGACGGAAACCCACTTCAAACACCAAACCAGAAATCTTCTTCTCCCTCTATTCTCTCTAAAAACTCTTAGTGAAACAATGACGGGTTCTTACACAAAACCAGTGTTGTTCACTTGTACAATCCTTTTCTTTCTCATTGTTGCTCAAGAAAACAGTGTTGATGCAGTAGGGCCATGCGATCCGATGAAGCTGAGCCCATGTTTGAACACCATTACGAAAGGGTCTGAGCCATCGGATTTGTGTTGCGCCAAGGTGCAGGAGCAACAGCATTGTGTCTGCCAGTACTTGAGGAACCCCAATTTCAAATATTTTCTTAACTCACCAAACGCCAAAAAGATCGCCACTGATTGTCATTGTCCTTATCCCAAGTGCTAGACTCTTACGTTTTTTCGTTTTCTCATCTTCAGACCTTCTGCTTCTTGCTTTCATTGATGGGTTTTCTACTTTTCTTCTTCAAGTTTATTACTTTTGAATTTGGGTAAAGTTTTTGTGCAAGTGATTGTTCTTCAAGGCACGAGTGGCATCATCCTAAGCTAGTTAACGTTCCAATTATAATGATAATGTTACAAAATTAGCAACCTAATAATTACAGTATCCCTAAACTCAGATGCATTTTTGTTAAAAGTCAAAACTAGCCAAGATAAGTCTTGATTAATCAATTTAGACGCCGGTTCAATATAGCAGACGGTTTTTATCTGAACCGATCCGATTTTTTATGAGCCAATTAATTTTCCACTAACCGGCCAAATAGGAGTGAAACGCCGTCGTTTGAAGAAAATAACCTAGAAATCTAATTTCTGGCGAATTCTCTTCTTCCCTTCGTCTTCATCGACTCATTTCTGTAAAACTCTCAATCTCTGATATATTTCTCAGGTTATCTCCGTCGCATAATCGGTTTGTGAATCTCTAATCGTATGTTTCCTTAACCTTTTCAGGATCTAATTGATCTCATAAGCAATCGACACTATCCATCGAGATCTGGTACAAATTGGATGATATTTTGACTGTAAATCAATATTTGATTTTTGTTTTTGTGGTCACAGAAATGGATCAGGAGGCAGGTGAAACAGCGAGGGAGTCTCTAGAGCTTGTGTTTCGCATGTCGAACATATTAGAGACAGGTCTGGATCGACATACTTTGTCTGTTCTCATAGCTCTTTGTGATCTTGGTCTTAACCCTGAGGCTTTAGCTGCTCTCGTCAAGGAGCTTCGTAGAGATTCTGCTTAACAAAGATAAATCAAATGCTTTGGGTTGATTCAGTTTATAATACCATTGAAATCTTCTTCCATTGACTTTTTTTTTATCTCTTTGAGCTTTGAAATTTGCATTCTGTAGTTGATCTTCTGGAGAAAAACAAGTACTGATTTGTTTATTGGGCTATAGAGCTTTAGAGACAATGGTAGTATAATTATCTATTGCAATTTCAATCTTGGCTTCTTGAATTTTCTCATCTAATTCCATAACTCAAACTATACTTGAAGCATCAATCAAACTTAGCCAAAATGTGAAAACTTTGAAGAAGATCGTATAAATACATCATATATTGCGGAATCATTTTGTAGAAAACGTGAAAACGTAAAAAAAGAAGACTAAAAATATTGTGAATGGTAAAAAAAAAACAGCGGAATCACGTTTTTAATACGTGAAAACGTGAACAAGTGATATACCATCCAAGGGAAAATACTATACTAATTTCTATACTTCACACTTCTATGTACGATATCGATTAGTAATCCAGGGATATAGAACCAAGAAGTAGATTAAACCCATAGTCAAATCGCTCTGAATGCGCAAGAGACTTCATTTGTATGTCAATACTTAGACGTAGTAGATGAGGTTTTAGAAAGGGTTTCTGTGATCTTGGGACGAAGATCCGGCAATATTGAAACAGATATCAAACTCCGCGGGAGTAGTTATATATCCTTCGTTTACTAACGCCAGATTGTTCATAGATCTCTCTGGGATATATCCGTTTTGTTGATACGATCTATTGATTTCGATGTTGTGGTAGTGATTGGCACCATATTGTTGGTCCAAGCTATCACCTATATAATCAAAATTATATGTAATTTTAGTTTAGTTATTACTCTAATCAACAATCACTAACTGTATATAGAATATGATCAACTGTATTTTTAACTTACCTTGTGTTAAAAGGGCAGCCTCGTTCGGTATTCTTTCGACCACTTCTAACAAGTTCCACTTTGCGTAAGCTTGTTGAGCTAACGTCTTAACATATTGCTGCAGCAAAATATTACCATACACGAAATATAAAGACAGCTTCTAACCAATATGACTAAAACGCTAAATAGAAAATTAGATCATTAACAAACAAATCATTGAGTTATATATACCTGATTAAGCACTTCTTGACCATCGACAATTGCTTTCATAACTTCGCATATCGGGTTCAAAATCATGAAAACATTTTGTTCTTTAAAAATGTACAACTTATCTCCCAAAACACACTCTCTAGCATGCTTCAACGTCACATCCCACATTCTATCAGACATTCCAAGACCCATAGTCTGCAAAATAACAAACTCTTATTAGTCACACAGTCAAATTACTCGCAAAACATAATGTTTAATTAGGACCGGTTTTAAGCCCAAGCGGACTAAGCATGGATTTGCAGCCTTATAAAAATCAAGGTCATTTCTGTCCATGAAACGACTCGGTTTTTAATGAAAATGTGCAAAACGATATTTTTTTCTCTCTAGCTTGCTGTTTTCTAACATTTAGATCCGATTTTGATACTACTTCAATCAACTATATTAAGACAAATGAAATAAATTAATTTACCTGACGAAGTTGGTCGATGTTAACGACGGATAACTTCAAAAAGTCTTGAACAGTGTTGATATTATTTTTTCGGAGCTTCTTGTGAAAGGCCCCATCTTTGCCTATCTTCTTTAGCCGCCACACTTCGTCTTCTAACATTGGTGGGTGATGTTTCTTGTACACTTCACCAACCCCAAGTTGTACAAAACAAAGTTATTAGTTATAAAGTATTTTAAAATTGTATTTGATTGTTTCCTATGTATTTACTTTATATGTATTTGCTTATGCATGTGTTTGTTAAACCCATTAGATTAGTATTTGCGTTTATAAGATTCGAAAAAGTGATATATATCTCAATTTATAGACTTATGGTGTATGAAAAAAATGAAATATGATTATTATTGACCAAAGACTTGTGTCTTTTATATAAACTATAAGTGGGTAGTCGTTTGCTTATGGTCCACATCGAAATATACTTTACTTTAAGAAAAAACATAATAGCAAAAGTGAAATTTTAAGACTGTGTTATATAGAGACAAAAAAACTTAAATATTTTAGAAAAACATATATATTAATGATATTTCTTATAAATTAATTGGAAAGTGATTTGTGAGAATATGTTTATTTGTCATCTCCATAATCACTCTTATCAAAACAATTATGACATGGTTTGTCAAAATTATGACATGACAATTTTGAATAAATAATAAAATTTTCTACAACTAAATTTGTAATTGTTATCATAAATAAATCAAAATTTTTTTTAATCAATATATTATATAGTAACAATAAAATTATAGAACATTTTTATAGAATATATATTATTTTTGAAAATAATAATAAAGATTTACTAAAATTTTAAAAGAGATTTTGATATGTTTGTGAAAAAAACTTTCCAAGTTTATAACAATAAATATAATTATTTTTTTAAAATATTTTTTTAATGCAAGATAATTTAAAAATTTATTAAATGAACCTAAAAAAATATAGCGCTCGCTGAGCCAGCTCATGATTTAATGATTTAGTAACTGAAAAATCAAGAAAAGACACTTACATTCTCCACGATGATCTCTAACAACAAACGCTTCAGTCATGGCTTCACAAACCGCAACGCCTTGACCGCTACTTCCTTTCGCAACTTTTACTCCGATTCTAAACTTGCGGCTACGAATCCAACTCGAGTTATCAGTGAACTCAATATCTCCGATCGTTCCAACGCCGTTCCTCACCGTCAGGGTTACTTCTCCGGCAAGTAACGGCCGTTTCCCATCCCTTTCTTTGACTATATTACGCTCAAACTCATCACTAGTCCATTTCTCTCCGGAAGGAAAATCTCCGTGAAGAGCAACGATGTCTAGCTTGATCGGATGGTCGAGATTAACCGGAACCATCGAATGATCATTGTTTGAAGCATTAACAAGAATGATCTCAAGTGGATTGTTGTGCACGTCACAGATTTTACTTCCGGTGAATATTGATTTCATTAAGTCCTTACCGAACATTAGCTTTAATGTCGGAGTAGTATTCTCCGGAGCTTCGATCCCAAACGACGATGATCGGGGAAATGATCGGAGTGTTTTACTTATTCCATGTTCCACTTCTTCGCTGACCTGTTCACATCACCAAAACGAGTAGAGTTACTATATACTATATGAATAAAACAATTGTTGTTCGATATTCTATTACACAAATTGTAATATACTGATATAAGTTGTTACTATTATTTGTTTTTTTTCGAGTAACACTATATATACTATATGTATCAATTGATCTAGTGTATGAGTACATGAAATTTAAAAAAGATATCTAAAATTTTGTATTAATTAAAAATCGAAAACAACAATTTTCATGAAACAAAATCATGACTCTAAAAAGACATTGTTTGTTAAATGGAGGTAGTATTAAATATGTAGGCCTATATTTAGATATTGTCAATAGAACTAGCGTGTATATATGTACGTGTGGACTGTTCTTTGTCTTTTCCTCTTAGATATAGTTGACTGAAATGTTAGGTTAGAGAGGTCTTGTTATGAATTAGTACTAAAAGATTTGTAAATCTATCACTTAGTACTAAAAGATTTGTAAAAGATTTGAACGGCAAATTATCCGTTCTATTTATTCTGATTCAATATTCGTGATCCGATTCGAAAAATTCGGATATCTGTTATGAATCAAAACTAAATAAATACTAAAATTTAGTATCCGTTTAAATCAAAACAAATCACAAATACTAATTTTAAAAAGCCGAATATCCAATCCGATCCGTAGATTACTAATATATATATTTAATATAGTAGATTTATAATGTATATCTACATTTTAAGACTTTTTTACATATATTTAGCAAAAATACTTATAGTAAATTTAGGTAGAAACTAGCTTTTGAGTTGAAATATATTTATCTTTTTATTTTGTTTTCTTAAATAAAAAAATATACGTTTAGTTATTTACCATTTTAATCTTACACTTTTTTTTTTATATATATCGAATAAAATTAGATAATTTCATATATTTATACATTAGTTAGTTTAACTATTATATGAAAACAATTTTTTTTTATAAAAAACTATGGTGCTTTAATTATAATTTTTTGTTGAAAATATATATATCCGTGAATATTCGAAAATCCGTAATTCCGGATATCAGAAATTTTCATAAACAAAGCAAATCGAAAAATTAGATATCCATCAAAAACAAATCGAAAACTATATTTTTTTTAATATCTGCTCCGCGCCCAGCCCTATCTATCAATATCGATTACTATCTTTATATATATTAGTATTGAATGTATATATGAGATATATGTATGCAACTATATGCATATGTGTTGTACATAAAATGTATAGTATTAACAACATGAACGAATCTTTCTTATTTAATCAAGTCCTAACTCGCATATTAGACGTCGTCAATGCTAACTTCTATGTACTTGTATATATGAAGATACATGAAACACTTGTTACTTAACTATGTTTATTTGATTAAACATGATAAATATGTATATCTAATTCTCAGCTTGTTAATTTGATAATTAATGTCTCCAAATCTCTATGTACATGTGTATGAGTTATCAGTTTGAAAGTATCGATATGTACATGAATACAGTGCTACTTAACATACCATAATGTCACATTTCTGTATGAACAACATAAAACAAGTATGCATAAATAACAGAAAAAAGTGGAGTTGAAGTGTACTTACAACTTTTCTAAGAAAGGGCTCTAGGGATAGAGAAAAGTTCTTCATGGTATTCTCTGTAATTATTGCCCTAACCACACTGAAAATTGGCCGGAACAAAAAAAACAAAAGTTTATCAGAAATATAAAGCAAGATAAGAAAAATAATCAAGAGTAGCAAAGATGTAAATAAAATATCCTCTTCATAGACTCTAAGAAAAAAGGAGAGAGAGAGCATATATATATGTATACATAAAATACAAGCATATATGATAAAAGAAAAGGATTGGATAATGAACATGTTCCTAACAAAAATTAAGGTTTTAGATAAGATTCATCACACATACAATAAAAGAAAAACCAAGAATCAAGATTTTCTGAGAAAAAATTACGAGGCAACGGATGGTAGAGATTTTATGCGTTTCTCGGTCTTCTCTTCTTGATCAGAATCAAGATCTTGAAATGACCTCTTCCCCGCCATGGAAATTGTGTGTAGAGAGAGAGAGAGAGAGAGAGTCTTAGAGAGAGCTTGGATCAAATCTAATCTGTTAATAGAAATGTTTTGAAATGATCTAAAGGGAAATGTAATATATATATGGTTTGGTAACTTTGGTTTAGCTCTTAAGTTCTTAAAATAATTCTATATTATTGCCAAAATACAAAAGATAAAAGAAAGAAAGTTCGTAGAACGACAAAGGAAACAACCTGGCAACGCACCTAAGAAGGTCTACGCGAATTTTCATTTTTTATGACGACATAAATAGGAAGACTTTTGACGTCAACCCCTAAGGAATGGTTAACAAGTGGACGATCTTGATCTTCCCATGTGTTAGGTTTCAAGATCTAACGGTTCATATTTAAGCACGATCCATGTGCCAAATGATTATATCATGTGGAGAGCAACACTACGACTGTACCGCTAGATCCGGTCCGTTCTTCAAAGAATTTTTGTTCTATTTTTTTCATCTTTAAAAGGATATATAGTTAAAATCATTTCAAATCAGCTATCATACTAAATTGCCATTTTTTCTCTCTCTATAATTAAAAAGATATACAAAAACCAGAGAAAAAGACAGGTTTAATTTATTTAGTTTTCCATAACGATGTCAAAAAGGCAAAGCCTGCAATAACCTCAGCTTTGATAGTTTTGGTTTGTCTCGACCGTAACAACCACTTTTATATAGAAAGTCGTTAATGATCTAAAACTTTTTTGGTTTTTCATTGGTTTCCCAATATAGCCTAGTAATTTAATAGCTATTATTAAACCAGAAAATTTAAAACAATATTTTTTTAATAGATCATGTCTTGCGTTTGAGATAATTAATTGCGTTTGAGATAATTAATTGCGTTTGAGATAATCAATCTTATCCAAGTTATTATGTGTTTAATAAATATTATAAACTAGTATGTATAAAGGTCAAGTGAATAATTTCGAAGAAGGTGCGTATAATTGATTTGTTCTTTTCTGGTAATTTCTTGTCGGGTTAGTTTCAAATCTCAATCCTACTCTAAATGCTTGTCGTTCTTTTAGCTTTAATCGACTCTGTTTAGTCTCTATCAAAAAGCATGTTTTTAATTAACTTTACTCTGTTTAATTGGTTTCACTTAAAAATATTTTTGGAAGCTTTAATTAATTATTTGCCTCGATGATAAATTATATGGTATTGTAACATAGTCTTTGTCACGATGTTATTGTTCTTTCGCAAAGTAAACCGAATAAGTACCATCAATTCAATTTGATAGATGAAAAGGCCATTTCTCAATTGCTATTCACTTTATGGTTTTTTGTTTGTTTGTTAATTTTATTCATTTTTCATACTAATTGGATTTTTAAATAGTTATGATTTTAGTATTCCATTTTATATATTCATAAATAAAGTTTAAAAAAAATAATAAGTGGCCGTTAAAAAATCTTGATAACCTTGAGTCTTTGATGAAACTTAAATAGGAATAGGACTGCCTTTTACTTGGAAGCTGCCTTTCCTTTTGTAGAATCTAAAACATGATAGTCATATATAACCTTACATGTTCCATACTTATATCTATAAGCTTCCACAAAAAATAGTTTATCTTTAAGTAATTTATGTCCACAAAATTATATGCACACTAAAAGTTTTAAATATTAGTTTGAGTATCACTATAAGTTTGTTCAGCACTAAAAAAAATCCTTTAATACAAAACTAATTGAACGGCCGCGTACGAAACAAAACGGCCGCGTGCGTATAATTGTTGTATACAATGATTAGATGATGAAACAAATTAGTGGCTTAGATGATTATACGAGCTCAAGCCATCTCCAGATTTTATCAATAAACAAGCATATATTGTTAACCTATTTGAACAACGAATCACTTAATTAAACAACGAAAAAAAGCAAAGAATATAGATTGTGGAATCAGAGATTTTGATAACTCTACTACATATTACCAACGTAGATTATCTATCTTTTTTAGCAAAAAAATGTAGATTATCTAGAAATGAAATATTTATTTTGGAGAACAAAAGAAAGTGAAAAACATTTTTCAGTTTCTATTTTTTTCTGAAATTTGGAAAAGAAAATCAGACCCTTTTTCAAAAAAAAATTACTAGAATGTCAGTACAAACGAAATAAGTTAGAGAACGTCACTATTTTTAACTCATATTAACATACTATAATAAGTAAAGAGTGTGCACAAACACGCACAAAAAAAAAGGGTAAAGAGTTAATTCTCTTTGTTGGGTAAATTTGAACTATATTTGGACCTTAGTAAAGGTTGTTACACAAAGCAAGTAGGGAGCATTCTCAGAGACTATCATGGGCAAACTAGATGGTACGGAATCAAAGCCTATCCTTTGTTCTAATTTAGTGTAGACAACCTCGGCTTCACCAATGTGGTGTTTGAGAGTGATGTGAAAGGAATTATTCAAGCAGTGAAGAGCCCATAAAAGTGCCCAGGGTTGGGTAACTATACAAGTGAACAGCTTGGAACTTCAGAGCTTTTTCATTGGTGAGGAGTACTATCTCATAAATAATAATATTGTTTTTTTTTTAATATAAACAAATCATATAATTAAATCCAAAAAACTAAACCAATCATATGATTCGATTGTGGCAAGAGAGTTTCTAATACCTTTTCCAAAGTTTCTCAAACGAAGATTCTCATTTTCTCTCCTCAATATTTGTTTTTTCATAGAATTAATAAAGAGATAAATAATGAGAAATAAGATGGTGAGTCTATGATAGCACACTTGTCATCCGAGCGTGGGTCACATTGGAAAGATCATCTTCGGCGTACTATTGACATGGTTATCATCCAAGAAGGGAGGAAATCGAGATCGCATATTACTTTCCTGATAAAATAGTGATTTTACGCTCCGAAAAATAAATGTTATAGTTTATTGTTTCCTAATTCATTTGCACTTCTATCTATCTTGAAGGTCTTCGATTTGAGGTGAATAGAATCTTCATGTGTTGGTCTTAGATGAGCACTAGTTTCTTCTTGGAGATTAATTACTTTGAGATGGAAGATTTTGAATTTCTGAGGAAGTTAACTTCTAAACGTTTCTCATTTAAAGTTGGGGTAAATGGATTGATGTAATATTTGGAGGTCGAAAGCCTAAAAAAAAAAGAAGGCGGAACGATGCTTCTATTTTCTTATAATAATTTTTAAAAGCTAGAAATCAATCTTACGTGATAGCTTGATAGAGGTTTTTTTTTATGACGTGATTGTCTTCATAGATTCTAAATAGTCTTTTTAATTAGTAGTATGAGATACCCTTTTAAAGACTACTGATGAGCATGTGCTCTCAAGAAGGTTTTTGTGTTCATGTTTTTGTTTTAAAGGGAGAGAAGCCAATTATTGTGTTGATCAGATTACTAAATTTGTTTCAATCCTTGATGTTCTTTTTTTTTTGGTCAAGAAATCCTTGATGTTTATGAGGCTAAGTTAGAGTGTAGTATCTCCAATTGATTAGTCTCAATTGTTGAAAGGGATTATCATGTAAATGAACTCTAAGTATTAAATTAAATGAAGTATGATGACATTAAAAAAAAAACAGAAGTTGAGAAAGATTTATGTGAAAAAATATGAAGTAGATCTGTAGATGTGAACAAGTTTTGTAATTACAGATGGGCCTTTTCAAATCGAATACACAAATGGCCCATACTATACACAGATAGGCCGAATCGTACGTTATGGGCTTAATGAAGAAAAAAACTAAAATCCCATAACCCTGTGAGCAAAATGAATCAACTTATCCAAAGAAGCATCATCGAATTTCCTAGCGAACAAGTAACATTTGTTACTTTTCTTCCCATTATACACACACCCTTCTTCTCTATTCCTAAGCTTCCTAAAAAACTCTCCGGTCACCATTCGCCGCGTAAACTTCCTCGGATGCGGCCCTCCCCGAGACCAATCCGTCCACGTCAGCGTCCGGTTCGCATTCTTCCCCGGAAACATGACGTGGACCAACGTTGGCAAGTAATGTTCGTCGGCGTAGCATCCCCAAAGGCAATGTTTCTTGAACAAAGGGAAGTAAGTTGTGTCGGAGACGACGGCTAAAGCTACTTCACGGTCGATCTCGAACCACTGAGAACCTTTTCTCCAGTTGCGGCGGCTGATGAGTGGTGACATACGGCGGTTGTAGCGGCCACGACCCGCTGGTCCGGGAAGATCGTAGAGGTCGACGTGAGAGTGTTCAGAGTTAATGAGGTAAGAGTAAATGGTGGAGAAGTTGAAGAGAGGAATGTCCGATTCTGAGAGGAGGACGAAGCGGTGGTTTTCAGCGTTGAGCAGAGCGTTGGCTAGTAGCCGCCGCTCAGCCTCCACCATACTTACCATACCCCATTCGACTTCCTACAAAAACATTTTAACCAAGAAGATTTAGAGACTAATGAGTCGTGGTAATAATTAATTAGGAATTAGCTTAATATAAAATTTATATGTCGGTATGTATAATAGACTACTCAACGATTGTTATATTTATATAGTATATATCTATTGAAAGGAAACTTAAGAGGCATACGTAGACATATACGAAAGGAACTTTTAAATACGACTTTTTTTGTACTTTTTTATTGAGTGACTAATCTATATCCATTTATATATTTGTATTGGTTATAATAATTATAGAGAAACAATAATGTCACATCACGTGATATATATCGTTGGTTTAGATTCAAGTCGATGACATATAAGTATATTTGTTTGATGCATATAAGTATTTTTGTAACGAAAGATATTTCTGAATACATTTTTCCCTGCATACATACAGTATGATTCTTGTCCATGAAACATCTCTTTTGTCGTATGCTTCAATATTCTAGACTTTTCTATTTCTTCGACACGAATCATATATATAACCAAAAAAAAAAATAGATCCGGTTTGAAACCAATGTTTTCAGATCCAGATCGGACCGGTGACCGACAAAGTTTTCGAAAAAATTCGCCAAAATCCAGCGAACCGGCAAAAATCCGATCCGGGCGGTTTCTGATTTCAGTAAAAATAAAAGGATTTAAGAGTGTATTTATAGATAAATTTTTTTACATCAAAGAAATATTAATTTTAACAAACGAAAGTGCAAAAAAATTAAGGGACAATGGAAGGAGAAGAGAAACAACCAAAATTAAAAACTTTATTAAGATAAAGATTAGGATTTTTGATTTTTTATATGAATTTTATATGATTTTATTACGTATTTTTAATATTTTTAATTAACAATTTTTTTTAAAGTGTTTTTCTTTATTTTTTCATCAATTCTTTAATCGTTTGCTTTATTATTATCATTTATCATCAATATAAATTAACAAATTTTATGATAATTTTTCTATGAAAAAAATTTATAAACTTAAAAGCAAAAACTAATTAAAACATACACTAAATATTTATTTTGATCACTATACTTACTTGATATATATATATATATTTTATATATTTATAAAACTATATATATATATATATATTTACTAAAATTCATTAATCAATTAACATGCGGTTGAACTGCAGTTAATCCGGTTGAACCGGCTGACACTCTAATTTATCATCCGAATCGGATTTAAAAACATTGTTTGAAACGTATTTAGGGATTTTTAAATTAATATATACCTTGAACATTACAGCCACATATTAGTGTACTTGTCCTTTGTTTTGCAATCTTAACTAACAACGCTAAAGCGTGACGAACTGACAAAACAATGTTCGTTAATTTTGTCACACCTTCTAAGTTATATATATCTAAGCACCACACTCATTCTCAAGTTGATTATATATTTCTTAGAAAGAACAATTGCAATAATTAATATCTAAAAAAAAATTATTAAGATTTCGACGTAGTTTAGGCTGAATAATTCGACTTTCTCAATGATATATTATATATTTCTTTAAACTGGACCAAATAATTAAAATCGGGAGGGAATGACAAAATTGACTGACCTTGCTTGGAATCCTCCGGCGATAAAACGGCGACGTTTCGGGAGTATCATCGTCAACGTAATATGGGTCACTCGCATGAACGTAAACGGAGAAAAGATCTTGATGGCCTTTGAAAAATCTCTCCCACAGTTTAGACAAAGGAAGCTTCCCTCTCGTCAAGAACATAAACGCCACTTTCTTTGTCTTCTTCAGCGTCGTTTCTTGATCCATCTTCGATGCATAACTAAAGAGCTCTTCGTCCGTCATGTTATGCATCACGTTCTCCGGCACCACCACCAGAGAAGAATGACCCTTTTGCCCTTGATCATCGTCATTAGGAACAGTAACCGTTTCTTTTACAAAAACGCATTTTTCTGGCTGCGGTTGAAGCGGTGGAGATATGGAAGGTGAAGAGAGACGAAAGAGTTGCGGACTGAAAGAAACGTTTCTTATGTTGAAGTTGAGTACGAAACCTAGTCCGAATCCGAAACCGATAAGAAACGAATACAAAACAAGGTTTTGGAAGAATCTATGAGATTTCGATATCTTCGTTATGACGATTTGGTGAAGGTGGCGACTTTCTTGTAGAACAGAATCTTCTTGCGTTTCGGAGCTCTTCTTCATTGTTTTTTGGTATGTAGGTTTAAAAACAGAACCGTGGGAATTTTGTTTATAGTCAAGATTATGATCGTGATTGCATTTTAAACGACTTTTCGTCGTCACTTGGCACGGGGACTTTGGGATATTACTAGAAACATTGAATTGACTTGTACATGATTTTAGGGGTTGTGTTGATTCAATTGGTACACGAATTGGGTTTTATACAAACACGTTAACTTAGATTGTGACATTAAAGATGAAGTAATGCTTGGGTTAAGGCAAATAGTGTCACCTATCTGTTATTTTTTTTATAAGTATTTTATTACTTTTTTGAATCTTCAACAAACGAAACAGATTTGTTTTGTAACATCAGCTCATGAAAACAGGGGAATTCTCAGTTTCAATTACTTCTAAACTATCAAGCTTATATAAACTTAAGTAGATCAAACCGATGAATCATTAACGTGTTTAACATCTCAAGACTCGGGCCACAAATCAGCATCCAACATAATCTGAGGGGGAAAAAGCTCGACCTTGACTGATGATGGTATCTTCAGTAGAATGAAATGCTATAGACAAGTTTCCGCCTATGTTGTTTTTCAAAACCCACGACAATGTCATCGATTGTATCTTCCCACGATTCATTGCCTTCAATCTAAAACCGCAACAGTAACAATAAAACATTGTATCAAACACGCTATTGCATGAGTGATGAAAATAAATCCAGACTAATTGCGAAGAATCGAAATGATAGTATCGTTTCTGGGAATATAATTGACCTCTTGACAGAGTTCCAAGGCAAGTCGGCCACCTATAGCTGCTTCTTCGTGGTTATCTTTAACCTCCAAGTTCATCACAAGTGCAGTTTTCATTAGAGGCTGTTCTCTGTTATTAAGATCTGCAGAGATTGGTAATAATAATAGTCAACTTGATGAGATAATGATAGTAAGACACACAAGAATGTTTGTACAACTCTCACACAGAAAGAAAACTGGCAGTGTCATCACACCGAGATTGCAATAGCTTATCAGCTAACAAAGACAGCGGTAAACAAAAAAAAAGAAGCAATTTACTTGAAAGGGCAATTACCCGATAGAACTTTTGAGTTTCACATGACTTGTCAATGCTCTAAAATTCTAATCTAACTAGTTCAAATCAATTTACCAAGTGAGAAAAGTGTTGCAAAACACCGCATATAGAAGATCAATATCACAATATTTTGATCTTCTTCCTATGGTATAAGTGGAGGAACAAATATATCGATGCTTCCAATACGATAAGAGTTGTGAGAAACTATCTACGTATTGAGCAATCTGGATCAAACAATGGGGAGAATTTAGATTACCTTCAAGAACTGAATCGAAAACCTTTTCTTCAAATGTCATTACAACATCAAACACACCATCACCAGCATTATCTTGCCATCTTTGGGGAGCAAGTTTCACAGATAAATTCCTCTTAAGCATCTGCAATATACCATTACGCTTGTAACTGAAGAAACAGTTAAGGTGTCATCAACCTTCAAGTTTACAGGACTCATACAACACAATAGAAAATGTTCCCAAGTACAAAAACAAAGCTCCACAGGTTGCACAAAACATAGCCATAAGCAAGAGACATTTTGTACTAGAAATTGGGGATTTTGAGGAGCATAATTAGGTGATACAGCCTTGGAAAAAACTCAAGAAAATCATAGAACATCAAAGCATAAGAAGGAGATTGACACTGAAGCAGTGACCAAAATAGAATTTAGGGATTCGAAGCTTAAGAACAAATCATGATCAGTATGCAAACAATCACAGAAACTTGGGGGCAAAAAAAAGGATACAGTTCAGGATCCTTGCGCCTGAGTTCATCGAACATCTGCTTGTAAGGAGTTCCAAAATCGTACACGTTAGGCTCTCTGAGAGATGGTCCAGGTAGTTTAACATGAGACCCAGTCCCGTACGAAGCAACGTCGAGCCCTTGTCTCTTAAGGAGAGCGTGAGCCTCCATGCTCCGGTTCTGATTCGACGAACAGACCATCGCGTATCGGAACCTCATGGCGAAGCCGCCGCGACGAACAAATCTGAGATTTTTCCGGCGACTGTGGTGGCTTTAGCGGCCGAGGCGGGTTAGTAGTTCTCGATTTCAGAGATGTAATGTGATTGGATTTGATGGGCCTGGGCCTGTGACGGGCTATATAAGCTGGTTCGATTATTATTATTGTGTAAAAGTAACTTTTTTTTTGGGGCAAAACGTGTAAAAGTAACTAAAGCTCCATTTTATTTACCCATGGGCCATGACATAGGCCCTGTTCATTTGGCGACTGCGACCAGCGATAGTGACCGAATGTTGTTCATTTGACATTCGCAGGGATCAACGATCAATTGTAGTGATTTGTTGCAGCGATCAACGACCAAAATTTTTAATTGTTAGTTTTTTTAACGACTGATCACAGATTTCAGCGCGACACCAAAACGAACAACATTTAGTCGTTACGACCAAATGTACAACCGCGTCCCTCCCAAATCCATAAAATCGTGTTTTTCTGTGAAATTCATAAAACTCTATATTTCCGCTAAAACCCTTGATCGTGTTTTCCATAAAAACCGTAAAAATACATTTTTCTGCAAAAATCGTAGAACCTTGTTTTTGCCAAAACTCAAAACCATGTTTTATGTTAAAACAACAAACTTAGTTTTTTGTCAAAATTGCGAAATAGTATTTTGCCATACTTCAAATATTGATTAAATGATTTAACTATTGTTGAAAAATTAATTTATAATATATCACATATTAAAAATTAAAAAATTTGAATTCTAAAACAAATCGCAATGATAGCCAACCGAACAACATAGCGATCAGTCATAGCGATCAATCGCAGCGACTGCAAACGAACAACCCAACGACTCGTTAATTGCTATCGTTAGTCGCTGTCGCTGGTCGCTATCGCCAACGACTGTTAAAAGAATAGGGCCATAATACACGGGAATTTATGCCTCGACATTAGGTGTGAACCAAAATTCTTGATTTTTGGTTTTCATTCGGTTCTAACCTCTAAACTGATTGACAACGTCTTATTTTAGAGGGTGATTGGTGAATATACTTTTAAGGCTGTAAAAGTTTTAAAATTAAATAGTCTTTAAAGTTAATAATTTTATAAATCACACTTTGACTTTCCTATAATCCCTCAAAGTTTCTAAAATCTCTCACAGTCCAAATTTGTTACGTTGGCCTTTTTTCAAAGCCAGAAATCCTAACAAAATAAATAAAAGTCATGGTCCACTTTTAAAATTCATGTTACAATAACAGTCTACACAGTTAAAGTCTCAACCAATCAACCCCTTAATTCGGTTTCTGCTCAATTCGACTGCCGAACCAAATGTTTTTTATTTATTCTTTTTACGGCTTCTCCTAACTCAATTGAACCAAAACAACAACAAAAAAACAAAAAACCTCAAATATCTGAAATAACCGACGAATCGAAATTTCAAAATAACCGAAAGACATCGAATCTAACTGAAATATACCAAATCTATATCATTATATATGAAGTAAAAAATCCTATGTGGCATTTTTTCATGAATTTAAAGGTGGTTTATTACAAGGATACCCTCTTAAAAAAATCCCTAATTACTATCATTGCCATCGATTTTAATTTCACAAAAATATCTTATTCGAATTAATGAGATTTTATTGGATTTGGTTTTGAAATTTCTCTTGGTCCATTAAGATTTGTTTTATTGGTATAAGACCCTAGGTTTATAAGAAGTTATATATATATATATATGTCGATCTTATTCATCTCATTTTTATCTTATTATATAAAGTTTGATACGTCAAACTTTATAATTAACAAGATCGTGATACGTGTCAGCCGGTTGATTAGATTTTGACACTTGTTAAAAAATTCCAATTAGATTTCGCCACATATATCATACAAATCTTATTTCTTTTTAAACTTATATATTTGTATTTATCAAATAGATTACAAAAACAAATATATATATATATATACATATAAAACTTTCAATTAAACTTTTTGATTAATTAATACATGTGTAAAAACGTTTTGAGTTCAATAAGACTAAGGTTTACGTACCCAAATCTTCATGGATTACGATATTTTGCCTTTCTAGAACTAGATTTTTATAATGGATTATCGAAGTTTAAAATTGTTTGGTGTGAAGATTGAAAAAACATTTTTTTACGAAAATAACTTAATAACGATAAGACTTCTCTATCAGTGGTTTTACATTTTTCGTGTTTTGTTTTTTCACAGGTTAAAAGATATTTATAAAATTAAAAATTTAAATAGGAACATGAGAAATTAATTCAACAAGATTTTTCAAAAATAAAGTAGCAAAATAGTAAAAACTAAATTTCTTCAAACATGAAAAGAAAAAAACTAATTATCTTAAAAAAAAGTGATCAAATTTACTTGAAAATCAAATGAGATAAAAATTAAGATAAACAAGTAACTGTTAAATTTGTTTAGTATCAATGTTTTTGATCTTGCTTTATTTATATTTATGTATGATTTAATTTTGTTTTTAACTTTTACGAATTTGATTATTTTATGGGTTATCATAAACCGGCATATATGCGGGTCCTATATAAAGTCGGCTTTTTCTTTTAGGTTTATGAATAGTTGTCATCTATTCTGATTTTTTTTGGTAGATGCTAATGATTCTAACTTATTATGATTAGTTGTTCTTTTGGTTTGTTTTATGCTTACAAATTAGTTATTCAAGAAGGTTCGACTTTATATGTTTGATTTTTATTATTCCAACTATTTTATTAATTCATCTTGCCTAAAAGTTTTTAGTTCTTTATGTTTTCTTAGTGGTGTAAGCATGGAAACCTCATTAGCCCTTGATGTAAGGGAATTAAAATCGCTAAGATTTCATCCATTGTTACGGCGACAAAGGAAAATAGGTGTGTTATAGATATTTTGCCTTTTAAGTATAATCTCTTACCCTCCCGACATCTCTGAACGCCATGTGCTTCTAGATTTTGTTGTCTTAGCCAACCAATTGTGGGAGAGACGGCAATATCTATAGCAACCACGAAGAGATAAATAAATACGTACAGATAGAATTTTTTTTTATCATGAATACTCTACTTAGTATTTTTGGTGATTTTTTGTTTTTTTAATTTCAGTTCTTGATGATTGTTGCATGTTCTTTAGCTTGGCTTAGCTAATCAAACCATTCAACTACTCATACACAAAAAAAATTCCTGAATCACACTTTATTTTCGTCAAAGAGGTAAAAATAATGTTATATAAATTTTAAAGAGGTAAAACAACGTCTTTAATCTTTTAGCATGGACCCTTTCAGATTGATTCATGGATTTTTGATATTGATTTAGTGAATATGTTTTAGTAAACCGATTTTGGCATTGACTACATCATAAACGAGGAGGATGTAGTCGGTGTTGTTAAAAGAAATTGGAGCGGCAAATCTTAATTTTGGAGAATTTAATAGTATATTAACGTGTTTAATTTACGAGACACTGTAATTTGGTTTAGTCGATAAAAAGGTAAGTGGCTTCGTACGTTTCTCACTATATACATACGTTTGGTTTTAGAAAAAGTCTTTCTCTTATATATATGTTATCTAGACAGATTGAATTCATGCGATAATAAAGAAGAAATTTATCTGAGTAATCTAAGAAAAAAAAAAGTTATGTTTATATTCTTAAAAGATTTCTTCCATTTTGCAGAAATTTATAAAATATGGTATTGTAGGAGAGACTTCGATTGTTTTTGCTGATTATGTTTATGCAATTAAGACTTGCAACATTTCTCTTCGTCTACAAAATTCAGATTCAAAAGCATTGTTGCATGGTAGCTCTATCTTCCTTAATCTTTCTTGTATTAGTGTTTGTCATGAGACATTAGAATGTTTGCATTCAAAAATTGTTGACAAGATCTTGTGTTCTTTGTCTTTTGAATGAGGTTTTTTTGCTATGTGGTCTGAGCTTTGAACTGAGTTTGGGTATCAATTCAAAGGCAAGTAGAAAATGTGGATAGGTACATGCAATTGGACTATGTGATTATAAGTTAGTTTTAACTGATTTGATGTTTTTGTAGATGTCAGAGATCATTAGGAGAATTTGATGACAAGATCTCCACTCTATTCTCTATGACTCGGACACAAGATACCAAAAGGAAAAAACTTGATACCGACTTCTTATGCAAGGTCTAATACATTTGTTGCTCTCTTACCTTTAAACCATTTGTTTTAGGATTAATCACGTTTGCTTTTGTGAAGTTTGTATCGTAGCTGGACCAAACTCTTTTTGTACACAAGGTTCCGAAGAAGGTAATGCACTTAAGATTTAAATATTCATTGCTTCCTCTTCTTTTATATATATAATTGTATTTGTTGTGTTTACAGAGATCCAAAGGAACCTAATCTCAAGACTTCTGAAAGAGATGCACGACACTGGTAAGGACTCTCTCGTATGTTTTGGTTCCTTTAGTGGCACATATATTACTTCTCTGCTATGAATCTCTTCCAAGTTGAAGGATATTTCATTACTCTACAATAAGTAAAGTAGTGCGTGCGTATTTTTAGTTTGTTTCTTTCAGTGTCACCAACTCAAAAGTAGTAACAGTCCCAAATTTTGAGAGTGCATGTTTTCAGGTACAAGAAAGTACAACATCTTTGTCAAAGTTCAAAAGTAGTTAAAACTCTCTATCATACCATAATTTTATAATTAAGAATTTATATTCTTTTTGGTTTCTAGGTATTTCATCTAAAGACATCTTTTAGAACGAGGGGACATCTTCAAGTGTAAGTCTCAAACTCGATACACAAACTATTTTGTTTGGTTTGATGATCTCTCATCTCTGTACCTACAATTATGTTTCTTATTGCATGCTAAAATCGCATTCACTGATGATCATGTGCACTCCATAATGTTAGTTCTTTTCCTTGGGTGCTCTCAACACTAGAATCAAGACGTCTCTGAAAGTGCGGTTTTGTGGCTAGATCGATTATGTTTGTGTGTGCAACGATTATGTAAAAGCAGAAAGTAAATCGACACAAGAGATTTGTTAATTAGGATTTGTTTCCTACTCCTCGAGACCACGTCTATAAATAATCCACTAGAACAAGATTGCAACTACAATTGCATATGGTATCTGACACTACAATGCCTACAACTCTTTTCTAGATGAAATACCAACCTATGAAGATAAGTATCAAGCACGCATGCTTGATCACCAACCAGCAGCACCGGTGCATCATCATCTTCTAAACGACTGCAATCTTCATAGACAACCATCAACAGATCTACGAATCTGTATGATGGGATGACGCCATACTCATCTCACAATGGAACCTTAGGTGCGTGAGTGTTTTTGTCTACGCCTCTAGGTATAAATACTCGTGTCTCTAGACCTTAATGACTCTCCAAGTCACGTGGCCCTTCAAGCCCATGAGCATCAAGGCCCACAGCCAATCCTGTTAATAACTGCTTCAACATCTGCTTCAGCTCTGTTTTTGTTCTGTTTTAGCTCTGTTCCACCTCTGCTTCAGCTTTGTTCCATCTCTGCTTCAGCTTTGTCTGTCTTAGTGCCTCTGTCTTACACTTCGTTCTCTACATGTCCCAAGAACTTAAATCAGTCAGCAATACATTAACAGTCTCTAAATGTTCTTTCACGTTGTGGTGCACGTCAGAGTCCGTTGGTTCCAGAAAGGGTAAGAAAATCAAGGAATCTCGCAGCTCAAAGAAAAATTGTCAAGTTTGATTCAATGGTTGGCCCTCTAGATTGAAAGGTGATTTACAAACATATAAGACTGCGTTAATGGGTAAGAAACATATAAGATTTCCTTGCATCACTTATGTCTTCTGCAGTTATGCTCTATTCGATAAAGTTGGTAATCAAGTTCCTCCAGAGAGTTGTTAACAAACGTTGGCCAAAATTTTAAACACGTGTATGGTGACCAATTTCTGTTTTATTATGTTTCTATACGTTTTATGTTTTGGTTAACTAAATAGTTGTTTAACAAATGCAAATCTATATAATCAGGGGTGAACGTGTTAGAGACATTTGAACAGCTTAATTTTTTATTTCTTTTTGTTAGCGTTTTGGTGATCAAAGTCGAGCTTCTCCAAAAGAAAAGACAAAACGTATTATTTTTTTTTTTAAAACTTACTGTTTAAATTTAAACATTGAGTTAGAGACCAAAATAATTCAAGTGCAAGCAATCGATTAAGTTATTCTATGAAATTTTCTATGCAGCTTATATATTAGAATTTAGGGTTTTAATAGTTACATGAATTTATGAGGGTTTAGGCTTCTATGTTGTGGTTTATTTTTCCTTCTTAAAAAAAAAAATTGATGGTACATTGTTAATGAATAATTTTAAATGTTTTTTAAAACATTAATGAAAATGATAAATAAATAAAAACATTAACGATAAATAACAGTAATAAATATGGATACTGAAAAAAGGAGAATAACAATGAAAGTGAAAAAACTATAAATAAGGGAGAAAAGTTATTTTTACAATTAGATCTAAACATAAAAATATTAATACGGTATACGTGGCATCATGTTCTTAGTTTTTTTTAAAAATATTGTTTAGATGTTGTAACAACCTAAAACGCTCATAATACATATGATTATTATAGAACAATTCTCACAAATACCATACTTTGAAATTTTATTTTTAAATGTACCACCATTTTTTAAAAGTTTCACAAATACCGCTATTTTTCAAATTAACCACAAATACCCCAAAATTAAAGTTAACTTTTAACATTCAAAACTAAACCCTAAACCGTGAACCCAAACTCTACCCCCTAAAACTATATACTAATTCTATAATAGTTAACCTAAACCCAAACTCTACCCCCTAAAACTATATCCTAATTCTATAATAGTTAACCCAAACCCAAACATTTAAATTATAAAGTCTTGACAATCAATTTTGTGTTTGTGGTATTTGTGAAACATTTGAAAAATAGTGGTATTTGTGGAACATTTCAGAAATAGTAATATTTTTAGAAACACAACTTGGTATCTTAGGAGATTCCTCTTAATTTTATCTAAGAAGTGCATTTGGTATGTCTCTACTTTAGTTGCATGATTTTTGTTTCGGTTTAGAATTCGAAATACACCTATTAAAAACAATTGACCACATTATAAAATATTTGATTTTTGCATTTTATGATTCTGATTGTGCCGTAAAAGGACTCCCATCATTAAATCTCAACCATTAAAAAAAGTAACAAAAGATAATAAAAAGTTTTTTCAAAAAAAAATTGATGAGAATCGATTTTCAAACGAGAGATTTTGAGAACAACTTATATGGGACACATGTCTTTTTTAAGTGACCATGTTATTATTAAAACAAATTAATAGTATAAAATATTAATTTAATAGTTTATATGTAGTTATTTTTTTTTCTTTTTTTTGTAAATTATAAAATAAAATGATGTATTATCAAGCTTTATTATGCATAAATTTAAATTATAAATTAGGATTGTTTTTATTTGATATTAGTTAAATTTAATAAAAATGATATCAAAATACAATTTCTCATGAATTTGAGTATTTTAATAACGTATTGGATAAAAGACACCACATATTTTATACTTCAAACCATTTTTCATAATATTAATATTTTTAAAAAAAATTTCACACTGTGAGAACTGTTTGGGAGTATATTTTTTTGTCGGGATGTCCCTGACAAACTAGGCTAGCTTTATAACCATATGCCATCAAAGTAAAACACCAACCACTCTACGAAAGTTATGGGCGATGTGATTAGCTAGACAAAAAGTATTAAACGAACTAGAAACCAAAATATGTGTTATTTTTCTATAAATACTAAAAAAAAAACAATAAAGAGATGAAGAGGATCTCTTAGGGAGAGAAGGAAGAAAGGGGAGATGAACACAAGAAGCAAGAGACAACATTTTGTAGAAGAAGACAACAATGGGATATTCCCTCGGAAGTATCTTCACGCAACCTAATACCTAGGAAAATAGTTTCATCCCTAATATTTCTAAGGAATCTACCTCTGTTTTCTTCTCATATATGCTATTAATATCGAACATAGACCATGATCTTTAGACATGGTCCTAAACACAATACACACTTACCCTCAAATCAATCGACTTTCCAATGTTAGCCTAAATTGGACGCCATATTATTCCGGGGGAGGGGGAGAATCCTTTCTCATCCTCCCGAAGATATTCTTGATGATATTACTTATGCATTGTTTGATGCATCTTACAGGATCATCGTGGTGATCTCATTAGAGACAACAACTTACGGAGAAACGTCTCTCATTCCTAAAAGGATGGAATATTTGTCTGAAATTTTACGACTTTTCATGTATGACCTTTCAAAATTTATGTAATACAATTATGATCTGTATGGAGGACCCAAAAGTTTAATCCAAATTTATTGTTTAAATTCGAACAGTAAGCTCATGTCTTTCAAATACTTTATGTAGAGATAAAAACAAAACATAAATAAATAGAATCTCATCAATCAAGTTATACGTACATTTGTAAGGATTTAGGCTCTCATTTTAGATTTCAAAGATCTGGATTACAGATTCCTAAGGTTTTGCTTGAAAATCTTAACCTCGAAAATTTTAATCAATCGAGAGAATACGAAACCAATATATATATATTTCGTTTTTTATCTGTATTGTTTATTTTGCCATTCCATATGTTATTATAACAATTTATAAAGCTTACGGACAAGTATCGACGAGTGATTAATGCTCACGATAAGATTTTGAAGAAAAAAGTATGCTTGATATGAAGCATAAAATAATCGAGAAGAAGTTATAAGTCTCGAGACACATCCCGCAGAATAGGAGAGGCTTGGTTTAGACAAAAGAGCTCCAATCCCAAATATTATCTGGTATATTTTTCATCGTATATCGATGAGGAAGAGTTAACAAAGATTTTATAATTATATATCTATTATTATCTAGATAATTTATATTTCTTTTTTAACAATGTTCAATAATAATTTTCAAAGTAATATTTGATTAGATTTTTCACTTATATTTTATAGGATTGTCACATGTAAAATATATCAAAATTAGATGTTCATTAACTAAAATAAGTAATAGATATTATGCTGAATGTAAGAGTTTAACCTACAAGTTTAAAATACTATTTTTTGTTGTTTTTATCCTGTCTAGTTTCTTTTAAATATCGATTTTTTTTTCAAAACCAAACCAAATAAATTATTTAAATATTATCAAAATCGAACCGAAATTTTTTGATCGATTCATTTCGGCGACATTTTACCCAATCCAAATAAACCGAATGCCCATGCTAGTATGCTACACGAGATGGTCGGTCCAAGAGGAAAATTCTTACGATAAAGATGTTTTCTTTTTGCTTTTTGCAACTTATGGTCTAGTCAGAAAGTTCCCAATCCCATACTTTGACTTGACTTTAGAAGCTGTTAGCTGGATTTGACTCCTTGACTTTGTCTTAAACTTAGCCCCACGCTAGTTATTATTTTCACAATGTTTTAAACTACTTAAGCTATATCTTATTATTATTATCTTTAACATTTAGGCCCTCAAGTTGTCTACAATCTAAACTAAGTAGTACTTGTTTTAGTTAAAAGCAAACATGTTTTCAACAAAAAAGGAAACGCAAAAATTAAAACGGAACTTAATGTATAAACGCGTACAGTAGTCATGACTCATGTGTCCATAACTAACTCCCATACTGGGTCAACGATGTTGACTGGCCCAACGACTTGTTTACGTAGCATTAATCAACGACGAATAAGTCACTCCGCAACAAATTCATCAGATCACACAAGATTCTATTTCATCTTTCACTCAAGGAAACATAGATAGTAAACAGCCACGTCTCGTCATCAGAGATGGTTCGCCGTCGTATCGGTGGTTTCATGGCGTTTCTGAAGATGTGCGGCGGTCAAAACGCTTCTGAGGGAGAGGAAGACGGCGGAGACGGTGGAGATCGTGGCATCTTCTTCGATCTTCAAGAGCTTGAGATCGCTACTGATTCTTTCTCCGACAAGAATCGGCTCGGACACGGCGGGTTTGGCCCTGTCTACAAGGTAAACTCTATAGAATATAGAAAATGATGTTTTTTTTTGGTTGAAATATTAAATTGACTAATCAACAAAAAAAAAAAACTATACAAGAATAGGGATATATGTTAAAATGTTAAAAAAAAAAAAACTATACAAGAATAGGGATACATGTTAAAATGTAAAAAAAAAAAACTATACAAAAATGTTAAAATTATGATTTTTTTTATATTTTTATAAAACTATATGTTTAATCGGTGATACGACATTATGAATAGGGATTGATGCCGAGTGGTGAAGAAATAGCTGTGAAAAAACTATCGGTGAATTCGAGACAAGGGTCTAGAGAATTCACGAACGAGATCAAGCTCCTTCTTCGGATTCAACATAAGAACTTGGTTTCGTTGCTAGGTTGTTGCTTCCATGGTCCTGAGAAGATTCTGGTTTACGAGTATCTCCCTAACCGGAGTCTTGACTATTTTCTCTTCGGTACATCTCTTACTTTCAATCACGATTTGTCCGAACAAACCACACTAAACGGTACAGAGTCATCGGTTCTGTTCTGTTTGATTCATTCAATTCGAGCCGGTTTGGTTTAACCATCCATCTCTTTGTAATTTTCAGATAAGATCAATCCTGGTTCACTTAACTGGTACACTCGATGGCGAATTATTATAGGCGTGGCAAGAGGACTATTGTATCTACACGAAGAAGCTCCTGTTCGGATAATCCACAGAGATATCAAAGCCAGTAACATTCTTCTAGATAATGACTTGAACCCGAAGATTTCGGATTTCGGATTGGCCCGATTATTCCCAGGCGATGGCACTCATACCAATACCTTTAGAATCTCTGGTACTTAGTGAGTACACCTAATCCCACTACAATCTCTACTATCTAAAAGAAACAAAAATGTCAGTGTTGTACATGTATAATTAAGAGTTATGTGAGTGTTGATGCAGTGGTTACATGGCTCCTGAGTATGCGTTGCACGGGCTTTTATCCGTCAGATCAGATGTTTTCAGCTTTGGAGTCTTGGTTTTGGAGATAGTTACGGGAAGAAAGAACCAAAATCCTGGTCTTGGACCGGAAATGGCTGATCTCTTGAGCTATGTAAGTGAAACTCATACCAATAACCGGTTCGGCTTTGCACAAACTAGCTAGACTAATTAACGAATCAATTATCGTTTGCCATTGTAGTTGTTATTACAGCATAAACTCTATTAATTAATACTCAATAAATTAATAAACTATATAAATTAATAAATTTTGTCGGTTCCAAGTCGGCAATTGCAAAATATAACACAATTCGATAGGATAATAAAATAAGAAATGTGATAAAAACCCTATGTAAGTATAGGGTCAATAATATCATAAATTTAGTATGTGATATATAAAATTTTGTACGTACACAACTAAGATATATTTTTATATATGATTTTATTGTTGTTTGTTGTTTTCTTAAAACTAAATTCTTTATAATTCAATAACTATTGGATGTAATAAACACAAACAAAGAGACAAAACTAATTTAAGAAAAATATAGTGTAATTTAAATAAAAAAGCCAAATAAAAAAAAGTAGAAGATTATGAGAAATTTTCTTTCTCAGTAAATAAATAATTTTCTAAATTAATAAAATATCATAATCTCAACATTATTAATTTATAGAGTTTCTATTATATATTTCACGTTGGAAATAGTGATTGATTCAACAATATTAAATTAGAGACATAAGAATCTCCGATAAGTGACAAATTAGTTTGGAGTTGGAAATTCATAATCTCATATGGTAGTAGAGTCCATCAAACGTAACTGATCGAAAAAAGAGAGTGAGATTCAGTCCAAGATAATTGAGTTAAAAGAGTTATAATCTCAAACGAGTCAGTTAGAATATCCTACATCGAAAATGAAGATGATACATAATCTCAAAGTAGTTAGATCCTTATTGTCATTATATCATGCAAAAGGACCATGCATGAATCTATTTCCAATACTTATACGTTAGGTAGTTTTGGTCGATTATTACAAACCCGAAACCATACATTTGTTCATCTTCCATACAAAGGCTTTGTTTATATTTGGTACAGGCATGGAAAATGTTCCAAGAAGGCAAAATTCTCGAATTGGTGGATCAATCTCTAGCAGGAGTATACAACCGTGATGAAGCAGCCACATGCTTCATTATAGGATTACTGTGTTGCCAGCAGATTACATCAAACAGACCGGATATGAACGCGGTTCATCTAATGTTGTCGAGTGATTCATTTGATTTGCCTAAACCGGGTTGTCCTGGACTCCAAGGTCGTAGAGGAGGCGGCTACACTGGTACAAGTACCGGTACTGGTACAGGAGCCGGTTCGAGAAGTTTGGGATTAACCGGAAGCGAACCAAACAGTTTTAGAAGTAGAAGAAGTGGAGGAGGAGCTTCTGGACAGAATAGCATCGTTGAAGAGTACTCGAGGACTTCTATTTCCATGTCTTCTTTCGCCGAAGGAAGATGAAAATATTAAAATAAAAACATGTAAATGCAGCCTTAATTATGTGATATATAAAGACTAAGAGAGTGACTTTTTATATTATATGTTTATGGATCGTAAAAAGTGAGATCTTACTAATGTTTGGAACACGTTTTTATATATATACGTAAATTTTTACGTGTTCCTTTCGCCAATAACATACATGTTCCTTTGGCGTGGGTCGTCAGTCTCTCGCTATCTCTTCCAGTCAACCATTGTTTCGAACATAGCCGGATTGTTTGACTTAACCGTGTTTCAACATGGTTTGGTCTTTCTCTGGTTTGGTTATTGGATTATCGTAATTCAGATTCTGCTTCTCTGATTTTTTGAAGACTCTCTGGGATTGGATATGAGTGTATCGTGTTTCTGCGATTTTGCTCGGTTATCTTCTAATCGTTTTTTTTGTTAGTGGAGGAGTTAGTACAGCCTTGGATTCTGTGGGTTCTCTCGCTTTTCGTGTCATAGTAACGTTAGTAAGAGCATCTCGGTTCTTTGGCTCGTTGTGGTTCCGTCTAGGTTAATTCTCCAGTAGTTGGTTGTGGTGGACTTTATCTATTGGTGAGACACCTCGGGTTTCGGGCTGCCGAGGAAGGGGCTTCCACCAAATAATTTTTCCGTGTTGAAGATCTTCGGTTCTTTCTCAAATTGCGTACTCCTGCTTCCATTTCCTCCCAAGGATTTTTTAGTTAGTTTTATTGTTGTAATTTCACGTCCTAACCATGAGATTTTTTCTTTGAATAACTAAGAGGTTTTGGGCCTAGACCCATACATCCCTTCAGATCCGAGACTAGAACATATTATATGACCCCGTTCCAAAAGTCATTCGAACGAACGACTTCTAGGTTTTGTATAATATCTTTATCAGTTGAACTATTAATTTTCCTATGAAATTACCGTAGTAGTTACACTAATGCTGGTTGCTTCCATGTTTTAACTCGTTTAATCATGGACCCAGTTACAAGGTCATGTAACATGTATGATCTAAATTGTTTTTTGAATAATATTTACATTTTATCCAAAAAAATATATAAAAATATAACTTTGGAATTCGGGTGATGTATTTACGATATTAGCGCACAAACCATTATGCTATATGTTCTGGCCAATGTTTTCAAATTCGGACTGTACCGGCCAGTTGACCCGGTTCACCTATGACCCGGCCATCATTCCGGTTCGGATTTGGTGCTAATATCCGGAACATATAAAACGGAAAAATCCGAGAAAAATCATTATTGACCTGTGATCCGGACGGTTAAACCGGTCAACCGGATAAGGGTTAAAAAAGCTCATAAATAAAATATAATTAGATGACGTAAAACATATAATATAATATATACGAACAAAATGATATTTGGGCCAGAATTATTAAGCCCATTAATATGTAATTCTATTTATTCTGAATTTAGAATTAAAATATAGTCTTTTTAATAATCTGTTTAAAAAAATTTTAATTTTATTTCAAAGTGAACTCTTCACCTCCTTGTCACTTTTAATGTGTTGGAGGTTCTAGATATGAAAGCAAATGACAATGAAAGTCACTTTATAACTTCTTTGTCTTCGATATTATATATTCTAAACATATATAATTAATTAATTAATTCAAACACCCACGGTTGACCCGGACCGACCCGAATCGAACCAGTGATCCGGTGATCCAGAACATAGTCCAGTTCGTCACTCAGGTCGGGTATAAAATTATGACAAAAAAATTGTTTGTTAAAAGTTTAATTTTAGTTAGTTTTTTAATTATTAATTTTTTTTGGTTATATATCTTGTAAATTAACCCAACAAAAAATCTACAATTTTAAAACTAACCAATTACCCTAAATTTAATGACTAGAATTTTGCCACATAGTTAGTTTTTTAATGATTTTTTTTTTTGTTATCTTGTAAATTAACCCTTAATTTTATTCAACGTTTTCTTAAAAAACAAGTAATTTGCATAATTTAGTCGGATTTAGTGGAGTCGGTTTAGGCAGTCTTTGAGAGCTAGCTAGATTCATAGTAATAGATTTCTATACATAATTTCAACTTTTAAGTTTCCATCTTCCTAATGAGGAACTGTTTGGCACCAACCTAATTATTGACTATATGACTTTCTGTTTCCTTAATAAAACATAATT
The DNA here is from genome assembly GCA_964056655.1 of Arabis hirsuta. Classification (NCBI taxonomy): domain Eukaryota; kingdom Viridiplantae; phylum Streptophyta; class Magnoliopsida; order Brassicales; family Brassicaceae; genus Arabis; species Arabis hirsuta. Next base: position 32,972,106 of record OZ053304.1, read on the forward strand.
AATGACCACAAGAACAGGGAAGTTTAGTTTCACAAGCAAACAAGTGTAACCACCTGTTTTTTTTTTCAGATTTTTCTTCTCAATGGTTTAACTCTATTTTTCTCCTAACATTGAGTTATGGGATCATCATCTATAGTGATAACTCAAGATTTCTTCTAAATATCATAACTTAATTACCAAGCCGAACAAAAATCAAATCCGTTTATTGATTTTCTTCACATACCCATCATTAACTATTAGTATATGTAGAGTTTTGTGGTGTAATCTTGTATTCGGTTTTAGTTTTCTTAAATATTAAGTCGGATTTTGGAAGAATTCTATACTTTGGCTTTGCTTTTTGTTTACTCGAACTCGAACCCTTTTAGGAATTAGGATTAAGATGCACCAAATATCTAATAAAATAGGATTTGTTTACAGTTACATTTAATTTGATGTTTATAAAAAAATTGATTAGACTTACGGACCAGAAATATCGATAACGTGTTGCCAAATCTTCGTACTGTTTACAATCACATTTCTCTTCATTCGGGTACTGTTTACTTAAGAATTCGAAGATTTTTCCAAACATGTATCCAAACAATTTAATGTTTCTCTCACATTATGATATTTCTGGTCCGTAATTTTGTTAGCTGCTTAAGTATAGCAAGGCTCAAAGTCAAAACAACAAGATAGGAACCTAACTCGATCTAAAGTAAAAATCTAAGAAAGAAAAACGTGTCTGATCAGCAGTGCTAGATAAACGAAAGACTTTGGAACTTACATTAATTAAAGTTCGTACTTTTTAAGTTTAACCTACCTAGGTCTAAATTATTATAATTGTTCGATAAAATTATGTAAAGTGAATTACTTTAAAATAACACACTTTAAAAATCATGTTCGATAAATTCTTATGTAAAACACCAGATTAATTCTCATAAAGACTAAAACCTTACGTAGTCAACATTAACAAAAAAAAAAATCCAGTTTATCATAAGAATTGTGTTGTAGTCTTGTTGTAGGTTCGATGAAACATTTTAGAGTATTGATAGAGTTCATTTTGTTAACAAGTATATACATTATTTATTAAAATATTTGGTTTTTTAGTCATTTTTACAATTCTAACCAGTGAATATCATCAATCCAAACTATTGAATGTTCTTTCTTAATTACCACATAGTTTTATTGTTCTTCGCTAGTGTTATATACTTAACCGCTAAAATAAATAAAACTATCTTTCGAATGAAAGTACAAAACCGAAATCGATATAGCGAATACTATTAGTTATACAAAAGTAAACGAAACCGATATTGCCATCTTTTATCAATATTCCGTATTGTTTTTAGCAGTAATGTTATTTTGTTTGTTAAAATAGATGATGAGAATTTAGGAATACACAAAAGGCATCAAATTGAAATAAAATAATTTTGAGATTTCAAGTTCTTCCCCCTTGAGAAGTTGCCTTAAACAGAGCTCGTTGGTCCCATTACCGAACAGTGACCCACTTTCTCTATTTGGATATATCTATCACCTGATAAATTAAGTGGGTCCCACTCCAATACAAATATCCCATAACTCTCACTTTCATTGGCCCCTCCCTCGTATTATTATTAATAATATTTTTTTAAAATTCTTACACCCACTTTATTATTATTATTTTTTTAAAAGAAAAAAACAGTGTCTATATATAAACGGAGTTTACTCTCTCGAAAAACAACCACTCTCCATTTTCAAAAAAAAAAAATTATATATTTTTTATAAAAAAATCGAAAACTCAATAATGGCGAATCTCTCTTCTGATTTTCAGACACTCACAACAATGGATGATCCCATAACTCAACTAGCAGAACTCAACAACACTCTTCATCAATTCCAAACAATGTTTGCTCCTCCTTTGTCTTCCTCCCTCGACTCCATTTTCTTCCATCAACAACAATTTCAAGATCATTTTCCCGGAAAATCTCCGGAGATTAATAATTTCCATCAAGGGATTTTCATACCTTCTAATATTCCCAACAACGACGAGTCTTCTTCAAGAGTTGATACCAAGAAGAGAAAAATATTAATGGCGACTGTTTCTACGTCGGAGAATAGTGTCTCTGATCAAACCCTATCTACTACCTCGTCTGCTCAAGTTTCCATAAATGGAAATATTTTGACCAAAAATGTATTCTGCTTAACCTCAAAAAAATTAACCCTAACTTCATATAAAGAAACTCTCGAATTTCCATTATTTCTTACTAGTTTTTAATCTTATTGAAATCACAGATAAGTTCTTCAAGGAGAGGGAAGAGATCAAAGAATAGAGAAGAAGAGAAAGAGAGAGAAGTTGTTCATGTTAGAGCTAAAAGAGGCCAAGCCACTGATAGTCACAGCTTAGCTGAGCGGGTAAAATTAATTACCTAATCAAATATATTGAATTTTCGAAACTATTAATTATAATCATAAGTATTTAATATGAGTGTGACTAGATAGATTTTCATATTGAATATCAGGTTCGACGAGGGAAAATAAACGAGAGATTGAAATGCTTGCAAGATATAGTCCCCGGATGTTATAAGGTGATTATTATGAGAAACTTAAATCAAATTATTGTGTGTTTTTTGTTACTCTTATCAAATTATTTTGTTTACACTATAACAATTTATTTAGCCTTTTTTTTATTGAATATATATATATTTCGTGATGTAGACCATGGGAATGGCTACGATGCTGGACGAGATAATAAATTACGTCCAGTCGTTGCAAAATCAAGTCGAGGTATAACTTGTTACAGATTACCTAATCATTTTCCATTTGTTCAATTCAATTATTACTGATTTGTTTTTTTTTTTATTATTATATGGATCAGTTTTTATCTATGAAGCTTACAGCAGCAAGTTCGTATTACGATTTTAACTCAGAGACTGATGCTATTGATTCCATGCAGGTAACAGAATCTTGAAATTTTAATTAATTTCTTCTACTAAATAGCTTCTTAATTATTAGTTGTGCTTAGAACATGTGATTAATTATTTATTAAAAAAACTGGTTGTTATTTGATTATTAATAAATATTTTGCAGAGGGCAAAGGCACGTGAGGCAGTAGAGATGGGGCAAGGGAGGGATAGTAGTACTGTCATCCATTCATCATCATGGACCCTTTGACTTTTGTTTTCTTCTCTACTTTTTTTTGTCTTTCTAATTTTTTTTTCTTTTTTTGGATAAAAATTACTTTAAAAGATTGATTTCAATAATGTGGATGCCAAATGATATGTATACTGTGTAATGTCGACATTACAGATTTATTGCTTAAATATTGCAATTCAATTAGATCGGACAGTGACTGACACATGTTTTATGGAGATCTTTTATGTTCTAACAGTACATTTTTTCAGAAATCATTTGGTAATATAAGTATTTCAGTGATTCATGATGGTTTCTAAAATGTTATAATTGTAGTTTAGAGTAAAAATATTAGAAACAAACACAAAAAGAAGATTGCAACTGCCCATACATTGTAGTAAGATCCAACCATATATAATTCATTTGCATTATGAAAGTGCTTTTTTTTGTTGTAGAAACCTCATGAATCACACTTTTAGACAATGGTATATCACTTCTAGAATGGATATTGTTACTTTAAAATACGGTTTAAGTTTAATATGATACTTGAGATGAACTATTTTGAATTGAAACAAAAATTTAACTAAAGGATTCCAAACAGAAATCCAAACAAATTTTAGAATTTGTAAACATTGAATATTATTATAGAATACAATAGACAATATGATCAAAATCGAAATAAAAGATTTGAGCACGATATTTTAAAACTAGAGACAATTGCAAAAATATCATTTTTGGTATATATATTTGCAAAAATACCATTTTTGGTATGTACATTTGCAAAAATATCACTATGGATTGTTCATTTGCAAAAATGCCACAAATTATGGATTTTTAGAATCTAAATCTTAAAATTTTAAACCTTAAAAATGTTTTGACCCCAAAACCTCCGAAACCCTCAAAACTAAATCCTAATACAACATAATTAATTCAAACATAAATGATATAATGAATAAATAATTTTTATAAAAATGATATTTTTACAAAGATTTTGAAAATGTGACATTTTTGAAAGTAACACTTAAAAATAGCATTTCTTAAAATTTCTTTTAAAACTATTAGTTCACTTGTTTAGCTAGTATATATAAAGTTCGACACTACATATAAGTAAGGAAGCTGATTTAAACCATTACAAGTAGAAAGTTGGATAGTATATAAACCGAAAACATTGAACCTCTTTCAAAATTTTCAAATTAGTCACCGGTGGAAGCTTGGAACATCCTGAAGAATAGTCGTTAAAACTATAGTTTAACGAAAAAAAGAAATTCACGTTATAGATTAAATGGGAACAGCAGTTTTTTACTGGGGTCAAAATATAGACAAGCAAAGATGATAAACTCGAACACAACTGGATTTGGACCTCTGGTTATAGTAGCTTAAAATGGCGAAATTACCCTTGAGTTGTTATTATCGAAAAAAAGACATAATGATGTATGTCTCCGAAACCAAACACAAAGACAAAGATGGGTTTGATGCAATTTGTGGAAGAGTGTGGATTGTGGATTTCGAAAGGACGTGTTTAATCGTAGAACAACCAAAGATATTTATTTCTTTTTGTGGACTATGTAATTATCTAAACATAGCTTTTAATTTCTTTTTTATTGTATAAATAAACGCATTAGTGACGGTGCACACTTCATAGAATCTGATTGATCTTCCCTATCCATCATCATATATTTACATGATTGGGAAGAACATTTGTGAAATATTTAGATATTTATTCCTTTTTTAGCATATTGGATTTAATAATTGAGAAATTTTAAAAAATGCCACATATCTCATGCTACTTTACATAAATGCCATTTTTTTACAATTTTTACAAGCGTGCCATTTTTTTTTTCTGCATATTCTCAGATTATCCTCAATAACAGTTTTTTATCTTTTTTTTTCTCTCATAACTTTTTGTTCTTTCTCTTTCTCTCGTAACTTTGTATCCTTTTTTATTTTCTCTCACTCATAATTTTTTTTTTCTTCTCTCAAAAATCAGATCAGATTTGATGTTTAGATCACATAAATTGTATCTTCTCTCTGAATCAGATCTCGAAATTGTAAAATTGGATATGAATTTTATTCTTGTTGTCTCCGATCTGAGATTGGATCTGGTAGATTTTTTTTTGTCACAGATCTGGTGGATATATGAAAAAAGAAGAAGAATAATATTCTCAGAAAAACTCAAAAGGAGAAGAAAAATCAAAAACGTTTGAGAAAATATACAAACGACTGTAAATTTTGAGTTTTGGTTAACTATTAGGCATTTAGGATATAGATTTTGGGGGGGAGGGGGTTAGGGTTTTCATTCACATTATAAAAACAAAAAACAAAAAAAATCCTTATAAAACTTGTAAAAAATCATTTTAAAACCCTTATAAAACTTGTAAAAAATCTTTTTAAAACCCTAATAAAACTTGTAAAAAATCCTTATAAACCTTTAAAAAAAACGAAAAATATACAAGTTTTATAAGGACTTGTAAAATATACAAACGACTGTAAATTTTTGAGTTTTGGTTAACTATTAGGAATTTAGGATATAGATTTTGGGGGGGGGGAGGGGGTTAGGGTTTTCATTCACATTATAAAAACAAAAAACAAAAAAATCCTTATAAAACTTGTAAAAAATCCTTTTAAAACTCTTATAAAACTTGTAAAAAATTCTTTTAAAACCCTTATAAAAATTGTAAAAAATCCTTATAAAACTTTAAAAAAAATCATAAACCTTAAAAAAATTTCATTCCGAGTATAAAAAACTTAAAAAAATATTAAATAGTTTTTAAGGTTTTTAAACAGATTTACGAAACCTTTTAAAAACCTTGTAAAAATCGTTGAGTGCACAATTTTTATAAGGACTTGTAAAATATACAAACGACTGTAAATTTTTGAGTTTTGGTTAACTATTAGGCATTTAGGAAATAGATTTTGGGGGGGAAGGGGGTTAGGGTTTTCATTCACATTATAAAAACAAAAAACAAAAAAATCCTTATAAAACTTGTAAAAAATCCTTTTAAAACCCTTATAAAACTTGTAAAAAATCATTATAAACCTTTAAAAAAAATTATAAACCTTAAAAAAATTTCATTCAGAGTATAAAAAACTTAAAAAAATATTAAACAGTTTTTAAGGTTTTTAAACAGTCTTACGAAACCTTTTAAAAACCTTATAAACTTTGTAAAAAACCCTTATAAATATTTAAAAAACTTTATTAACCTTTTAAAAACCCTTATAAACATTTAAAAAACTTTATACACCTTTTAAAACCCTTTATAAAACTTGTAAAAAATCTTTATAAACCTTAAAAAAACTTTATAAACCTTTAAAAAAAATTATAAAAACGTCAAAATCTTAGACCAATAAGAATAACATCAAAAACAAAACAAACCCATAAATAATCAAAAACTCAAATTTGTAAGCCAAATCGAAAAAAAAATCTTAGATTTGTAATCAAAAACTCATATCTACAACACAAATCAAATAAACAAAAAAAAACTTCCGTCCATAGAGAAATCACAAAAATGAAAACAAACACAAATCCATACCTTCAAATCTCTCCAGAAAAATCAAAATCTATTATTCTTCTACTTCTTCCAACGAAATTAAACCCCAAAAAGCTCTAGATCTGGTTTACTTTCATACCTTCAAAATTTCTCAGAAAAAAATTGAAATCTGTTCTTCTTTTTTCTTCTGATTTCTCCAAAGATATTAAATCCAAAAAAGCTCTAAATCTGTTTTGAGAGAGAAAGATAGAGAGAGAGAGAGAGAGAGAGAGAGAGAGAGAGAGAGAGAGAGAGAGAGAGAGAGAGAGAGAGAGAGAGAGAGAGAGAGAGAGAGAGAGTGAGAGTGCGAATAAAGAGGATAGAGAAAAAAACCAGATTTAGAAAAAAAGAGATAGAAGAAAGATGAAGGAGAAGAAAACGGAAGAAAGATCTAGAACGAGAGAGAGAAGAAAGAGGAAAGAGAACAAAAAATCAGATCTAGAAAGAGAGAAAGAAAAAGAAAAAACATAAATAAAAATATCTGGATTATTTCGTGAGAAAGAGAAGAATGGAACAAAACTAATTTTTGGGATAAATAAGTGGCAGATTTGCAAAAGTGTACATGCATGTGGCACGCTTGCAAACTTATCATTAAAATGTGGCATTTTTGTAATTGTCCCTTAATAATTTACCGCTTGTTTGTATTAATATTGTCACGGTGTTTAAATTCAAAGTATGCGTATGTGAATTTCAGATGACATAAAAATTCTTTTGACATTTTTAAAAAGTTAGCAAAAGATTTTAATACGATATGCGTATGGAAATATCGTTCAAGATATATCATAATGGATTCTTTAGTAGATTGTACGACAACATGTTTAGTTTTAACTGAAAATAGACACTCTTCATGTTTTACATATTTAATAATCTAATACATGCATTGCTACATGCAAGTTATATATATTATTATTTTTTCTTTGTTCTAAATGGATAAGTACTTGTAAATGGTCAACATTATAAGGGAAACCTCCAAAAAGTGAAAGAGGAGTCCATGGCATGTGTTGCTCTCAAAATAGTTGTGCCTTAGTGTAAGTTTTTTAAGATGCATATCGGTTGTTTTGAGGATTAATTTAGTCGAAAGTAAAAGTTAGATTTGAACATAAATTAAGGAAAATATATGCAATGAATACAAATATAACACGAAAAAAAGAGAAAATAGATGCAATGGATGCATCCATGAAACTAAGGAGGACAGCTTGAAATGGACCATTACTTGCCCTAAAGAAGATGGAAAATGTGTGGGGCTTTCTATATATTTCCGTTTTATTGCATATGTTTATATAATAATAAAATAAATTAAAAATACCTAATTTTGAATAGTTTAATTGCTTAGTGGTTGATTGTTTCTAGTTCTACTTGGCTATTTGTAATACATTGAAAAATGATCCATAGAGAAGAATCCAAACTTTTTAATTACATATAGAAAAGTAGTATACATAATTTAGAGGTTCTCTTTCGCAATTATAATCTCAAAACAAATGTATATCACATTAAGCAAATACAAAAATTTATAACTGAATATAATGTAGAAGAGAATAGTTTTGGGAAACAAATAAAATATATTTGGGACCAAAAAGTATTCTATAAATAGATTTTGGTGATCACATCATTTGGTGGCAGAGAACAAAAATGGGCAAGTTCAAGGATCCAAAAACATAGTGGGAACCACCAACCACCAAGATTTTGGAAGTGGCTCAATCTGAATGTGGAGGAGTTGTTAGCTCCTCAAATCTTTGAAGTCTCAAGTCTTAAGTATTAAGACTCTTAGCCCATAAAATCTTCAAATTCCGACTTTAAGTAATCTTAAATACTTTTCTAATAGTTTAACATATCAACTAGATAAACAGTACTGCACCAGAAAACATGCTTCCATACTACATTTTTTCTGGATAAAACAAATAATAATCCTTATATATTTGTTATATACTGTATTAAATACTCTTTCCATTTCATATTAGTTATTATTCTAGCTTTAATTTTTGTTTCATATTACTTGTCATTCTGGAATTTTAATGTACATTTATGACCAATTTTTCTATTTTTATCCCTATTTTTAAACTTATTAATTATTTATATCAAATAAAACATTGTATTAAGGGGCAATTGTAACAATGCTACTTTTAGTATGTACATTGGCAAGAATACCACTTAGGGATATCTATTTGCAAAACTACCACTAATTATAGATTTTTAAAGCCTAAATTTTAAAATTATAAACTCTAAAAAATGTTTTGTCCCCTAAAATCTTTTAAACCTTCAAAACTAAACTCTAATACAACATAGTTAACCCAAACATAAATAATATAATGAAATTTTTTGTTTGAAAAGAGGCATTTTTGTAAAGATTTTGAAAATATATCATTTTTTAAAAACAAATTTCTATTAATTAGGAATAAAACAAATTTTTAATATATTTTCTTAATACGTGTGAAAGAACCTAGAATGACAACTATTTTGAAACGGAGAAAATATAACTATAACAAAAAAAAAATTGAGTTTACGATCAAAACGGATATTATCCTTTTCTTTCTTCTTCACTGTAAACAAGAATTTGAAAGTCAGAAGAAAAATTCTTGACGAACAATAAAATCAAAAAGAAGAACACATAAAATTTTCTCCAGGGGAAATGACCGAAGTATAAGTTGATGCTACCTTGAACTTAAAAATTTAATTACTTTTTTTTTTTTTTTTACAAAAGATCCCAAACTTGACTCCGACCATACATTCAAAAGCCAAAATCTCTGTTCTAAATTCTAACATGGAGACCAAGCGATCGTATCAGCATCACTGCCGGAGAATCTGTTGAAGCTGAAAGACTTGGTTTCTCTGTTCCGGTGGCAGCAGATTGATCTGTTCTTGCGTCAGGCTCATCACCTGTTGAAGCAATGCCTTCTCCATCTCCGCAGATATCTGCGTAAACGAGAAAAACACAATCAGATTCAAAAGACTATTTGTTCTGTGACAAGACTGCAGCATCTACGAGATAAGATAAATGTTGAAATCAATTGATATGTGAGGGTCTAAAATGATAAGAACTACACATTCATCAACATGCGTAAATATCCTAGAAGCACAAGGGTTCAGTGGCTGTGTCTTTCAGTTCAGTGAAATAAAGGGAAGGTAGATTACTGGTGCAGGGCGAACTGGTGGGCCGCCTCCAGGCCCAACTTGGCTTGGTGGAGGAACCGGTCCTAACCCTGGGAGATGAGTAATGTTTGAGCTCTCTGACTGGCCAGCCATCCAAGAAGGACCTCCTCTGTCTGCAGCCATCGGGCCTCCTAATTGATTATTGTTGTAGTCTCCACGAAATTGACCTCCTCCCTGAAACAATGCACAATTTCCATTTAGATTATTTATTATCTTAAGCAAATCATGATTCTAACGCAATCAGAACTACTATCAGGATGACAATAAACAAAGAAGACAATCACTATTACTGGAAGATAAACGTTCCCATATCGGATTAAGAATAACAACGAAAAATGTTGGAAAGAATCCTCATTAAAGGGTGAATCTACTAATTGAAGGTGTACAGAGATAAAACAACATAATTGCGTAGTCAATCTGCAAAACCATTGAACATATTGTCTAAAGGCATAAGACAGTAAGAGTATAAATACCTGGTAAGGTGGCTGACTAGGCAGATGTGGCTGACCCTGCGTGAATTGAGGTCCACCAGAAGCAGGGGGTCTGTTGCCTGGCTGTAAATTGGCTCAAATAACGAGCTATAGTCAGTCAAAAACATATACCACGACAAAGGAAACACAAGAAAAGCAATAATAATTACTCATAACTCTGACTCACATGAAACATGGGTTGAGAAAGATGCTGAGGAGGTGCACTATGGTGCTGAAACCCAGGGCTTGGACCAGTCTGGGATGGTCCATATTGATGATGATACGGTCTAGGCTGTTGTTGAGCCATATGAGGACCTCCACCCGAGTGCATTGGTTGTTGTTGCACCTGAGTCGAGGAAGCTAGTATATCAAGATGATGAAAAGGAGGCTGTTGGGATGTCTGATGAAGGGAAACCGGAGGAGGCGCGGTTTGAACTTGAGAAGACTGTGGATGAGACAAAGAAGTGACAGCAGGATTCAGATGTCCCTGACGCTGAGGATGTGAAAAACGAGGCCGCGATGGAGCATTATTGATTGCAGAAACAGGAGGCGGAGGTGGAAGCATAGGCATTGGTTGTGGCGTTGGGTGTTTTCTAATCGGGGCTTGTGGCTGCACTGTAGCTGCTGGCTCTTGTAAACCACCTCCGCCTTGAACAGAAGACATATGAGCTTGAACGTTTGGCTTTGGCGGGATGGATGATTGATGAGATTGTTGAGGTTGTTGCACGACTTGCGGCTCTACTTTCGGAATCTAGATATTTAGAGTTGTAAATGTAAGATGCCTAAAACGAGAAACTACAAACAAAATTGTTTTTTCAAAGATCAAAGCAAATACCACTTGTTGAGGCTGAACCATTCCGAGCATGATTTGTGCCTGACATTCAACAAATATAGCATCAACATCATCATCATCATCATATACAGGTCTAAAATCTATCCATAAACCTAAACATTGTTCATGTCTGGAAACGACACAAAACCCTAATTTAGAACCAACAATGCGAAACATAAACAAAATACTTAGTAAGAAGCTCAAAATCAGAATCTCCTTTGCTAATTAGACCGCATGAAATTGCCAATACGAGGAAAGGATTGGGGAAGAGTAAGAAAAACCTGGAAAAGAGCCTTCGTCAAGAGAGGGTTACGAATCAGAATCTCTCTCGCTTGTTGGTGGTTTTGATCAATCAGCGCCTGAACAATCAGATTTCAATCGATCAAAAACAGAATTCAAGAAAGCAAAATCGAAAACGAAATTGTTCTCGTTTCAAATCGGTAAAGGATCAAAACTCTCGAGAAAGGGCTGTAGCCGATAATCGGGGATAGAGAGAAAGAGAACCTTCATTTGAGACATAATATCGTAGAGCTGACTCTTAGTCATTCCGGCGAGATTTGCCGGTAAACCGCCGTCTCCTCCGATCTGCTTACCCGCCATTGCGTCGTCCTCGTCGGTAATCGCTACCGTGACAATTTGAGACGCGACACAACAGAACGTGAAAACAGACCTCGAACTCACACAGTATGGGCTCATATTGTTTCAACCCGACCCGATTTTTTTTCTCGATTATATTCAGCCCATGTATCGTTCTTGGCCCAGTAAGGAAAATCGACCAAACATGTAATTGTTTGATATTAATTCTTTTTCTTTATCTCATAAAATAAAATTATATGATTTCTTACACACAAGAAGGAAAAGTATTGTTTAAATTTTTCGTTGTGTGGAGAATTAACACGTATATAAAAAGAATGTAGAAAAGAATTTGTGTTTTATAATATTGTGAATTTGTTATATTATCTCTTGATGTATATGAAATTATAACTTAAATTTAAGTGGAGTAAAAGTAGTTGATACTAGTAATCACTAATCACATGTCAAAACTCAGACAAATCCTTCGAAATCATAGAAATCCGATTTTTTTTTTTTATGCTATTAAAAACGTTTACGGATGATAACTGATAAGGATAATTAGTTTCCGAATCTATTTGCTCTTTGATACTAATTTGAATGAACATATTCAAGTGATCTTTATATGTACCATGTTAATTGTACACGTAACATGCATTTATATAAATATATATAATAAAAACATGTCTTTTGGAAAAGCAAAAGCTTAAACACAAGTTAACATTACAGAAGCGTGTGAGACGGTTTTGGCCTCTTCACTTTCATGTTGCTGCAAGATCTTCTTTTTATTTTTGTTTCCATCCACAATTTTCCTATGCGATAATTTATTTATTTCACCATAACAATATAACAATATTAATTGGATTCTTGCCTTTAGTAAGTCGGTAAACGTCGTCGGCTTTATTTTTATTCTTTCAGGTAAAAATAGAGTCTTCCACTACATTCATCTCCCACCATGTTCGGCCAATTTCAAGTTTCGTATTAAAAAAATTCATACATCGCACAATGTTTTCATTCCAGCGATAGATAGATTTACAATCAAAGCAATAATTGTAAACTTTTTTTTATCTAGTAATGAAGTGAGGGAGTCAATCATCTTGAAACTTTCTTTTGCTCCCTAATAATCTCTAATTTGGGCACTTGGTATTAGTCTTTTTTATCGAGTAGTTTTTTTTGTTTATTATAGTCTTTAGTTTTTGGCACTTGGTATTATTTCAGCATGCACTTTAAGGAATGAGTAGGCGTATAATCTTGTCTTAAGGAAATTATAAGAAGTCCAATTTTATAAACATAATTTAAAAACCAGAAAAAGGTAGAGAGAAAAAAAGAGAGAGAAGCACTCAACTCAACCACTTTATAGTTTTTTTTTGGTAAAACCACAAACTTTGCTTTTGATTTTGTAGCCTAGGAACCCTCTCTCTCTCTCTCTCTCTCCATTTGATAGGAAGAAGAAGGAGAAAGATAAAAAAGATAAAAGAAAGAGAGAAAAAGAGGTTTTACTTAAAATGCAATGTTATACAAATGAAGAAGCATTAGCAAGTCTCTTCATCAATGTCTCAACCTCCTTCTTTCTCCTCCTCCTCATCCTCTACTCCGCCGTCTCCCTCCTCCTCAACCTCCTCAACTTCATCGGTGGCTACCCTCTCCTCCAAAGGTATATATATATACACACACACACACACACACATATATATATATATATATGATGTTTATTATGTAATATATATACACATATACACATAAAACATCTGTTCTCAAATGATCCGAATCTATTCTTATTATGTAGGAATGAAGATGAATATGATTCCGCCGCGTGGTGTTCCGATGAAGAAGAAGTGGAGGAGGAGGAAGAAGAAGAAGAAAGGGGAGATTTTTTAAAGATGTCTTGTAATACAAGTTACCATGTCCTATCTAGAGATCAAAGACCGGATCATTTGATAGCTGATATAAGAAAAGATGGAGAATCTTTAGTGTTTTACAATTATAATTCCAAAAGTGGGCCAAATAATCGACATGCGAAGGAGTTTATGAATGTTCATCAAACTCATGAACACGAAGAAGAAGAAGATGATGATCAAGATTCCACCATTTCTTCCACAGAGGAACACTTTTCCTCTGCCAATATTTCTCCTTATCGCAGTGAATCATCAATAGAAGACGAAGAAGACAATGGCGTTGAAGATCTTCATGAAGATCATTATGATGATGATGATGATGATGAAGAAGAGATAGGAGGAGTGTCACGATTCGACGTCGTTGAGGATTTGATTCGTAAACGACCAAGTAGAAGTATTCGTGGTCCCTCTCCTCTCCAAAGTGGTTTGGTGTTCAATGACAAAAGCTACAATGGTATTATTTTCTCCTCTCTTTTCTTCACATGTTTTATTTTAATTTTTTTCTTCACATGCAAATAGAAAGTTGTTTTCTTTCTTTCTACAAGTAAGCAAGATTAACACGGTTTCGTTGATTTTTTGGATATAAAATGAAATACAGTTCTCAAAAGATAAGTCTTATATCCGAAGCTAATTATTAGGTACTAGTTACCTTTTGATGAGACATTCATTATCATTAAAAAAAACTATACCCACAATACTCACTATATATATATTTTTATCAAAACTCACTATATTTTGTTATAATAGTGTTAAGTTTGATAAACTTCCAATCAAAACTAATTGGTATATAAAAAAAAATAGATTAGTTTATGTTTCTTATATCGTTTTACATTTCATTTCATATGGAATTACTAACACATACACAAATTACAAACCAATGATATTATTTGTGTTATTTGTTTTTCTATAACCGGTTGAGCTAATTGTGCTTTCGATTTGTGTGTTATTTTGGTTGCAGGAGAATTTGTCTCTAGGGATGGAATCAAGAATGTAGACGTGGAGATACAACCATCATCGGGATTTGCCACGAGAGAGATCCAAGCAGAGGATGTAGAGGAAGAAGAAGAAGAGAGAGGAGAGATATTCGGAGAGTCATGCACAAATGGTTCAACGTCAAAAAGCTCGTCGGAATGGAGAAACTCTGTAAAAACCGACGACCCGTTCTCAACCTCCTCTCGTCGGAGTTGCCCTAAATGGGAATCTTACACTGTCTTCCAAAAGTACGACGAAGAAATGACTTTTCTCACTAGAATCTCTGCTCAAAAGCTTCACGAAACAGGTGAAACATTTTATGCTCTAGTCCCCGGTCTAGGATATAACGGGCTTCGGTTCAAAATCTTTTAGTCAATAACAAAATATTTTTAGAATCAAATACATTTTTTTGTTCTTAAAAAAAAAATCACTTCAAAATGTTGGTTAGTTCTTTCTTTTTTCAAGGAACGGTGACACAAGAACGACACTATCACAAAACACTATAAATTTTAAGTATCAAAAATTAAAAACTAGTACTATTTGATTAATTTTCTTCAAGATCCATTTATCCCACTTGAACACATCTATATGACTATATCTACTGATATTTTTTTGGCAGAATCTTTGAAGTCAATCATGGTGGAGCCAAGATCGATCTCAGAGAGGATCGTTCAGAAGCTATCATCAAATGGACACAAGAGAAAACAACAATACTCAGCTAGTAACGGGTCAAAACCAAACCCGTATGTGGAACTAGAATCAGCGTACATTGCACAAGTGTGTCTAACATGGGAAGCTCTAAGTTGGAACTACAAAAACTTTGAGAGGAAAAGATCATCCACGCAACGAACTAGCGGCAACGACATAGGATGTCCCGCGGTAATTGCCGACCAGTTCCGTACGTTTCACATTCTATTACAAAGATACGTGGAAAACGAGCCTTATGAACATGGAAGAAGACCAGAGATTTATGCCCGAATGCGAACTCTTGCTCCCAAATTACTTCTTGTTCCTGAATACCAAGGTTAGCATATTAAGGGTATGTTTGTAAATATGGTAGTTACTCGAGGATGAATTCGGCAACGCTTTTAATTATTTGGATATAGATTACGAAGAGCAAGGAGAGAAAGAAGAGGAAGATGATGGTTTCAAGTCGAGGATATCATCAGCTTCGTTCTTGATGATAATGGAGGAATGCATAAGAACATTCATGAACTTTCTCAAAGCGGATAAAGAAAAGCCTTGTCAAAAGATCATTAAAGCCTTTTTTGGAAGAAGTAGACGAGGCTCGGTTGATCCAACCCTTGTCCATCTCATGAAGAAAGTCAACACAAAGGTTAATACATATTTCAACTTGTTATTATTATTAGCGTTGTAGCTTTATAACTTCAAAAGTATATATAGATCAAACAAGGATTTTCTAAAATTTTAATCATTATTACCTAATGTGTTATACTTTTGTGTGAATTAGTCTATAGTTTAGCAACATTATGTTAAATATTTTTCTTATACATGTATACCTCCGCGCTAACAGAAAAAGACGAAGCTGAAAGATATGCGTAAAGGAGGGAAATACATGAGGAAGAAGAAGATGAGTATAGAGGAAGAAATGGAGATATTAATGGGTTTAATAGATTTGAAAGTAGTGTCAAGAGTTTTGAGGATGAATGATATGAATGAAGAGAAGTTACATTGGTGTGAAGAGAAGATGAGCAAAGTTAAGATTATTCAAGGTGGAAAAGCACTACAAAGAGATTCCACACCACTTTTTTTTCCTCCACATTGACCCCACTATTTTAATCTATTTCATGAGTATACCCTTTATTCTTTCCCCACCCACAAATCTTCTTTCTTTTTTGATTTTTCTGTTTTTACACATCATATTGTAGGAGATCTTTTAGACAAAACTACGAATAAAGAACACTATAAAGTTTTTATTTCGAATAAATAGATAGGGATATACTGTATAGATTGCTTTAGTTCTTTACACTTTCTCTTTGCTTTTCCTTTTCTAGTTCTATATCTTTTCTTCTTTTGATTACTTAGCTAGTTACCTTATATTAAATTTTCAGGCTTTATTAGGTTAGGTGACTCTTACACTCAAGGAATCACAGAGCATTAGGTATATACTTTTAAAGAGGAAAATCAAATTAAGAAATTTTATAATACGCAGAATTGACGATTTATTCTGCAACTCTCCATGCATTTGTGTTACTCAATTACCAAAACCAATAAAAATATCCGTGAGAATAATAAGATTCATGTATTTACAAAATTTGTACATAAAACACATAAATTATTGGAAAAATTGTAGTTCGAGTCGAATATATCAGAAGTAAATGAAAAAAAGTGAATTATTTAAGAGAACGTACGTAAAGTCTTTTTGAAAAAGAAAAAAAATGATATATGCAGTGTTAAGGTATAGCAGTTAGGGGTAAAAGCGTAATTTTACGCCCACCGTTTAGAAGACTTTGCCAAACTAGAAGCACTGATCGAATTTGGCTTGGTTACTGTCTTCTTAACGCCTGGAAAAACATATCAATTAGACGAAATTCACTGTAATTAATCTGATAATTAAACCAAATTTACACGAATTAATCATTTTATAATCTTCAAACTGTAATCTAAACCGTATGTATATATAAATGGGTTCAGTTTTGCTTACTTGATGACGACAAGCCTGACGTAACCTTAGCAACAGTCAATGTTGTTCTTGTAGCTACTTTTCGAAGTTTATCAAGTGGTCTTGTTACACTCGTAGATCTTGAAGTCATTGACTTTGCTCTGCATTTGATCAATCCACCATTAAAAGAAAATTTCAAGAAAACAAAGATCTCTTAAAAACCACAAACAAATACTATTTGTTTTTAACCTGTCTGAAACCTTGGGTGGTTTTTTAGCAACAACATCCACGGATCCTTGAGTTCCAACAGAAGCAGCATCGTACGTAGCTTCGCTTAGTCTCTCCTCGTACTCTGCTTCTACAGAAGACGATAAACTCTCGCCGTCAGTAACCGAATATCTCGATTGTTGTGATGAATATTCGCCGGTTTCTGAGTTTATGTCATCGGTTTGTCCAAAACTCTTTCTTCTCATCATTGGTTTCTGAAGCCTATGAGTCTGCTGAAGCCTCTCTATCTCTTCGTCTTTTCTCGCTATTGTGTCCTTAAGGGACGCTAACTGTAGAAACCAACAAATGATTCATGTTTCTTGAGTCAAACTAATGGTAAGATCGTACTCTTGAGTTTTAGAAGACCGCAAGTTAGAGGAAAGAAAAAAGACCGTTTTGTAAACAGAACCGACCCTAAACTTTAGAAGGCTGAAAGCTAATGTTTGGTCTGTTTAGGTTTAGGGACGGCCCTAAAACGAGTGAGAAAGTGTATTTATTTACCTGTTCCATTAAGTCTCGAACATCTTTTCCATCTTTACTACTCTTTGCAGCACCAAGTTCGACACCAGAGACACGTTCTGCGAATTTCAAGGTACTCATTGACTCTGAATACGAAGTAGCATCAGGATTGAGTTGTACAAACATTAGTGTCTTTGCTCGTCCTCCTACAATGCCAACATTACATAGAAACAAAGTTATGTATGATTATATCAAGTAAAACAACAGAAGCTAGAACATTAGTTTAACTAACCAAGAGAGCTTTGGAGGAGTTGTGTTAGCTTGCTGTTTCTGTAAGGTATATGTGAACTCTTTGAAGCAAGAGAGAATATCACATCACCAAGAGATGATAGTGATTTGTTTATATGTTGTGCTTCTCTAAGTCTGTCTCCTTTAACTTCAGACCGATCTACTCTTTCACTTCCTGCTAAATCAACCAAATGAAGATTTCCGTATAAAACAGAACCGGTCTTCAAATCTTTACCACGAACGTGAACAGTGACAATGCTGCATAAAGAAACCATATGATTTCATATAAGAACCTGCTAAAAACATGTTTTTTTTTTTAATCCAAGTGATCGAATAAAGAACCTGTGAGAGCGACTACTTCTTTCATTCAAGGCAGTAGAACCAACGGCTCGATTTTGTAGTCCAATCTCCATTAATGTAATCACATCTGAGGTTGATGTTACAGGATACATGCTTGCATCAGGTACAGCTAGACCATTCTCTGTAGTTGTTGAAAGGATCCCTAATGTGTGCAGGTCAAGGAAAACAACAACAAAAAAAAAAGAATGGCTACAACCAACAATGTGAAAATTAGACCAAGGATTCTTTAACAAAAGGATATTTCTTTTGAGAATTGTCATCAGTTAGCAAATCAAGCACTTGTTCATTGTATATCTCCACCATTTGTACACCAACTTCATAATTTATGTTTCCTTTTCTTGATTGAGAGATTTTAAAGAGATCGTTGAGCGCGCGGTAATTAACTCCCCAATCCTCTTCGCTTGAATTATCTGGACCACTCTGAAAGAACAGAAAATGAAAGCGCGTCAGTGTTGTTCGTATGAAATCTTTTTTTTTCAGAAAGTACCAATGAATAAATACCATTGTATAAGTTTTCCCTGATCCTGTCTGGCCATATGCAAATATACAAACATTGAATCCGTCAAGTACTGACCGAACCAGAGGTTTTATGTCTGAAAAGACCTCAGCTGCAAGAATCCAAAATGTCAAATGAACTTGGATTAATATACCAGAAACGAAAATGAAAAGAAATATTTAGCTGAATCGAGAGACAGAATGGTAACAAATGAACACCTTGAGTAGCATCTGGACTATAAACTTTATTGAACCTAAACTGGCGAAGACCGTCTTTCCCGGGCTTAGTGGGATTGGTAACTACTAATTCTCCATCCTCACCAACGTACTCGACCACTGTGTTTGGTGCACCTTGTCCAGGAAGGAAAGGCCTCACCCGGCAAAACACTCTGATGTTTCCTGCAAGTCACAACAATAGAACTTATAGGCTACATAAAAAACTGAAAGTTTACATATACGAACAAATATTAAACAGAAAGATTTTAGCATGATCCTCTATACCTTTTAGCTCTTGAAGCTCATTGAAAAGCTTCCGGTTTTCGGATAGTACAGCGTGATAGTTTTCGGCAGCATTGCTTAGTTCAATCAGTTTCTTTCCTGTTATAGTGACAGATTCTGATTTAGAAACACTACAAATATTAAAAAGGTCATAAATACAAAAAGATTCTCACCTAATTGACTGAACTGTTCTGTATAGTTTTCTTGAACCTTCAATATTTCTTGCTTGATGGATCTTGAATAGAACCTCAATTCCTGAGATTCAGCTTAATTAGCCAACCATATAGATTATATAATGGTCATTCTAGCAAATAATTTGTATAAACATATATACCTGTAGTGAATGAGACTGGTAATCAATAAAATTTCTATAAGCAACTTCTTTCTGACTCCAACTTTGGAGTTTAGACTCAGATTTTTCCTCCATTTCTTTGACTTTACTCTTCCAGTTGACAATGTTTTGTTCAAGCTCTTGAATCTTTCCTTCAAGGCTTGTATTAGCAGTTTTTGTTATTGTTTCCATTTGTTGAAGCTCTTTCATCTTTTCTTCAAGCGCTTTTTTAGCATTATGTGCTTCTTTTCCCATTTGTTCGAGCTCGTTGACCCTTTCCTCAAGCACGGTTTTCGCAGTGTTTGCCACTTTTCCTTCTTGTTCAAGTTCCTTCAGCCTGCTCTCTAGTCCTGTTGTAGCGTCCATCGTTTGGCTTTCCATTTGTGAGCATTGTTGTTCGTATGCTTTTTTAGTTTTCTCAAGTTCTTTCCTTAACACCGATATTTCGAGGTTGAATTGATCGTTTTCTCTCGATAGTTTTGCCATATCCTCCTCTTCGTTTTTCCACTGTTCTTCCCACTTTGCCTTTTCTGACTATCAGATAAGAAAATTCCCATGTTAAGGTAAATTTCATGTCAGGCCAATAAAAAATAGAACAAAGCACCTTGCGGTATAATGGACCGACCATCGTTTGGCTTTCCATTTGCGAGCATTGATGTTCATATTCTCTTTTAGTTGTCTCTAGTTCTTGCCTCAACGCAGAGATTTGGATGTTGTATTGATCATTTTCTTTCAATAGCTTAAGCATATCCTCTTCTTCATTTTTCTTCTTTTCTTCCCAATTGGACTTTTCGGTCTACCATATCGAAAAATCCCAAGCCATAGTTTAATTTCATGTCACACCAATTAGAAATACCATTATTACTAATTTCTCTTCACAAAGCAACTCAAAGTATAATGTTACCTTTATCAGTTGAAGCTGTTGTGTAGCAATCTGAGAAACAAAACAAAAAAAGTTCATTAGTAGAACAGAAAATGTAACACATTAGGGAGTCTTAAGCAATTAATCTGTTAGAGCCTAATCTTGTAAATAAATAATTACCTCATTTTCTTCACCACTTCCTGATGCTAAGGCTTCAAGGACTTTGATCCTTGACTGGTATTTTTCCTCGCGAGTTTTGAATATATTGTTTTGCTGCACAGAAACAAAATGAAATTACTCGCGACGCCAGAAATTGAACACTTTCTTAAGTAAACAAAATCATACCGTTCTTAGATGCTCAGCTTGAGTTGATATACGCCGCTCGATCTCTTGCACAACTTTTCTCAAGAGGCATGCCACACGCTGATCAATATAGCTTTTATCAAAACATTTCCCAAGAAGTAAAACTACAAATACAGTATGGTCTAAATTTCTAGCATTCAAATACCTGAGGGATTTCGCCGTTCTTTCTTTCGATACTTTCATCAAGAATTCCATTTACGACGCTTAGAAGTGACTGCGTAGGAGCATTCTGCATCAAACATAAGCCCGGGACATTGTAAATAGACTTCAAAAGATAACAAAGAGATAAACCAAAGCCAAAGGAAAAGGTAGAGAGGAAATACATCTAAGCTACTTGATTTCATCATTTCAGAAATCTTTGAAGCTTGAAGGTCATAACGACCCTGTTTCATTTGGAAAACCTCATGAAACTTGTGTCCTCCATGGTGCATTGATCCAGGTGATAATGGATCTGCAATGAACACAGGACAATTACAAATACTCACTCACTACATTAAAGAATCACTAAACAAGAAGATTATACATAAGACACACTAATACATAAAATACTCATGTAAAAAAGTACCTAATGCACCAGAACTTGCAAGGGCTTGCTGAAATTTGGAATCTGCGAGACTTTTATCCCTTCCATCTACGGATAATGGAGAGAATGGAGAGAAAGGACTACGAGGAGTTGAATCTCTTTTGGAATCTGCCAGATTTCTATGCCTTTCGTCTCCCGATAATGGAGAAAAGGGTGAAAAGGGACTACGAGGAGTTGTTGAATCTCCATAAGGGCTGCCTGATTGATCACGCATAGAATTCATCTCGCGTCGAGGTTAAAAAAGCAAACTTATGGAAACACTTGATAAGCCGAAAACCGGTTCATTCTTTAGCAACAACTCCTGCTACATAATTGATTGAAGAAAAAGAAAAATGGAGCATTAGACAAAATTCACCAAAGCAAAGATGGGTAAGAATATGATCAAATGGCACAAGAAGTTGTTCAACAACTATTGAGACAAAACTATCTCAAAATCATCATTGTAATCAGCTCTACTGTGTTGTTAACAATATTCGTTGATATTAACATAGCAATTAGCATGCCAAATCTCTACACATTGATTCTGCTGAATCGACGTTTCTGAAAACGCATGCAAGGAATTCTGAATTTAAAGCAGAACCGAAAATCAAAGCTTCATTCATTTCATTAAACTTGGGATTAAAAGATCTTTTTTTTTTTTGTTCTTCTAATTCCTAGTAAACGTCACATGATTTTCACCATTTAACAGCATAAATCATTCGAGCATCACGTAAGTCAGAAACATAAATAAAAGATCCACGCAACAATCTCCAGCATACAAACCGAAGATCAAGCAAAACTGGCAACTTCCGACAATGCTAGAAAGAAAGGAAAAAAACAAAGCATTTTAGAGACGAACCTACCAGGAGATGAACAAAAAATGGCAAATGGTGCAAACAAGAGAAAAAAATTGATACATGATCAAAACTAAGTCAAAACATGGTTTAAAGTAGCAATCAGTAAAATCGGATCATGGCAACAAAACATATGAGAAGAAAGCGATCATTTATCTCCTGACCTAGAAAAATCACAGAAGAAAGAAGTTTTCTCGGGAAAATTTTGGAAACGCGCGTGGAAGAGGTCCAAAACGTGAGAGAAAACAGAGAGACGTGATGGGAATGTGGGTTGATTCGATTTAATAACTCGATTATGTTTTTAATCATTAAAAAATTTAAAAACAAATTATAAAAGGTTTAAGATTTTTTGTTTTGTTTTGTTTTGTTTTGGGGACTTATTTGGGGTTTGTTGTACGGAGGGAGAGAGCGCGAATGTAGGAAGAGCAAAGTAACAAAGTCTCTTCGTTTTCTCTCCAATCGTTTATACGGGTTTATGACACGTGGCAAATCGCTGGCTAAAATTGGATGTAAAATCATTAACAGAAACTATAATATTGGATTATGAAACGATTAAAACTTATAAAAGTTGGGTTGGTTTGGGCACCACGTCGGGTTGTGTCTCGTATATTTTAACTTTGAATCGTTTACAATATTATAGAGAAGATTAAGAATTTCAACGAAGAAATGTGATTTTGTTTAGAAAATTCGACAAAAGAAGATAATGTATGCAATTAGCTAACGTAATGAAAATCCAAACTAAACCGGTGGCATAAGGATAAAAATAAAATAAACCGGCTCTGTTAACCCCTACAAAACCGTAAATTGAAACCGAGTGAATTTGGTTAATTTCACCAAGACTCTTCTCAACAAGCGTCGACTTGCTGCGAATCGATCTTCGCCATGAGTGGATACAAGCGGAAGAAGACAGTGCTGCACTCAATCACCGTCACCAAGCGGAATCGAGCTTCGATTTCGGAACCATCGGTGGTGGACCTATACGAGAAATCGAATCATCACGAGTCTATACACCGACCACTCGGAGCCGTAACCCTAAAATCCCACCGTAAGTCTTCTCGCCGGCGGCGAAAGATAAAAAAGGAGAGGATATCGAGTTCCGTTGATCGCGAATGGGTGTTTTCCGCTAGCAATATCGAAAATCTTAAAGGTCTAATGATTGTTCATGCTTAGTCATAATTTTGGGTCCTTCACATTCCCGTAATCTTAACACGTTGTTCCTTTTTTTCTTGTGCTCAATGATTTTTCAGATAAAGTAGTTATAGTTTCATACAATCTACTTGGTGTCGACAATGCGTTGAACCACATGGACCTGTATTTCAACGTTCTGCCGAAGCATTTAGAGTGGAATAGTCGGAAACATCTCATATGCAAGGAGATTAGTCGCTATAATGCAAGCATCTTATGCCTTCAGGCAAGTTCCGGGGTTTATTCTATCCGGTTGCATACTGTATTGGATGATTAATATGGAATTTTCTATGCGTTCGGTATGAGAAGGCAAGCAATGTTTGTCTTGGTTATTTCTTATAGTTGTATTCTCCATATGAGTTGGTTCAGTGTTAAACTATCGTATCTCCCTTATGTTATGGTTCATTAGAGGATTTCTCTCTTGTTGAGAAATGGGTTATCTTTATCAATAAAGAAATAGCGGAACCGTCTAGAGCTACACTATGTTGACAAACTTTTTTTTTTTTCCATTTATATCCAACTAGGTGTAGAGAAAGAGACGATTGTCTGGTTGCATCAATATGTTTTTATTTCACTGCAGGAGGTTGACCGCTTTGATGATCTAGATGGTCTTCTTAAAAACAGGGGCTTTCAAGGTGTTCACAAGGTATGTATGACAGTGTGAGTCAAAAACTATATAATCTAATATGCATTGCAGGTGCGTTTCTAAATATATAATATTTTCTAGAATCGGACTGGAGGAGCAAGTGATGGTTGTTCTATATTCTGGAAAAAGAAACTGTAAGTTTATATTTCCTTGTAGGGTTACTTTGTGTGTGGTTGGAACTTGGAAGTCTGATCAGTAATCTAGCCATTTTAACTGTTCAAAGGGAATAGCTCTCTACTGTAGTGTTAGAAGTTAATGTTTCCAGTTATAATTAGTCAGTCTCAAATGTTTCAAAATTATTCATGATAGGTTCACATTGTTATCAGTTTTGACTATGGCTTCACAATATGTCGTTAAAGCTTTGCTTTTTAATGGTTCTTGATGTTGTTTGTTTTGCATTGAACTTTAACCCTCCTAGTTTCACCGTTCATATCATAGTTGTGCTGTGAATGCAGATTTAAACTTCTACACCATCAAGAAATAGAGTTTGATAGATTTGGCTTGCGAAACAATGTTGCTCAACTTTGTGTTTTAGAGGTATGCACCATTTAAAGAAATTCTAGGAACTCAGAGATAGGGCAATGTGATTGTGGGAATTAATTTTAGTTTCATCACTTCTGTTATCTCTGCAGGCATGCTAATTGCTTAACATGCTTTAGTATCAGTACTTGTCAGTTGATTAATTTGTTTGACCCTGTCTTTCGGAACAGATGAACTGTGAGGGCCCAAAATCTAAATTAAGTGCGCAATCTTCAGAGTATGTCTGGGTTCTGTTCTGATTCCTTTATTGGAGAGAAGATTTAAGATACTGCTAAGATCTTTATTAAATTTCATGCTCACTTACGTCGATATCTAGGCAAACATCTACAAGTCCTCGAAGGCTAGTGGTTGGGAATATACATGTCTTGTTCAATCCTAAGCGTGGGGATATCAAGCTAGGCCAGGTATGTATTGCTAGATCCTTACGAATTCTGATGAAGTTGGCTTATCCATAGAATCTGTAGAACATTGTTCTCACTAAACATCCTAAGTTTAGAAACGTTGATGCTTTAATTATTAGCAACTTTATGAAGAGTATTTCATGGTATTCATCAATTCAACTATGGCTGGCAGCATAGATGAACCCTTCCTTGGAAATTCCAGTAGCTCGCTCGTTTTGTTGAAATTTGGAATGTCATAAACTTCTAGGTAAGACTTTTTCTGGAGAGGGCTTACAAGCTATCACAGGAATGGGGAAACATTCCCGTGGCAATTGCAGGTGATCTGAACAGCACCCCAACGGTGATTTCGACCAACTTTTGTTTTTTGTTGTTGGTGTATTACTTTGTTGTTTTGGTTAAAATTGTTCTGAAACTTATTTTCAATTTGCTGGACAGAGCGCAATCTATGATTTCATAGCTACAGCTGATGTGAGTTTCGTTGATGGCCCTGGACTCTTGCTTTTACATTTCGCCTGCTCGTTCTTTTTTTTACTTCTTCGCTGGGAAAGTTGGACTGAACTCTATATATTCCTTTTTCATTTTGGACAGTTGGATACACAACTCCACGACCGCAGGAAAATTTCTGGTCAGTCTGAACTTGATGCAAAGGGGAGGTCATTTAGAAACCATTATGCAGTTAGGTAACTGGATATTCGCCGAGATGCTTGGTTTCTCTATAAGTAACGGATCTGTGTGCCTTTTCTGTTTATCTGATGAACTGATAGATTACTTATATCTCTTCTTTGGCCCTTGCTATGTCAATTTAGTCTAAGTAAACAACTTTCCCATTTTTCAGTGCGGGGGTATCCATCTCAGGATCACAAACCAATGAATGGAGCCAGGAAGAACTACAGCTTGCAACAGGTGGTCAAGCGATTACGCATGTCCAACATCAACTGAATCTTCTCAGCGCATATACTGGAGTTCCTGTAAGTGTTCTTGTTTCTTGTTCTCTACTGCTTGAGGCATTTGATCTATGAATAAGTCTTCTCAGTCAGAAAACTTGGCCGGATGCATCAAAAGAGTTGAAATCTGCCTGCTAGAAAACTAAATTAAGTTTCCCTTACCTGAAGAATAGAAAAATAAATCTGGTTAACTCAGAGCAGCTTTAGAAAATGTTGCTCTCTTTTAGACTAGATTTTAACAAGCGTATAGGGAAAGCAGTATGTTGTATGATTTTGTTGTCTACTCGTTTGCTAAGATGTGAGACCTTTCAGGGTACCCATAGAACGAGAGATCAGCACGGTGAACCATTGGCGACAACATATCATTCTAGGTTCCTAGGAACTGTTGATTATATATGGTAAGTCTGTTGTGATCTATCTATACTCTTTATATTATGAAATGAATTTTTTTTAATCAGAGGTGTTAAAACAGGCACACCAAGGAACTTGTTCCTGTCAGAGTTCTTGAAACCTTGCCAACTGATGTTTTGAGAAGAACAGGTGGATTACCAAGTGAGGTATTCATAACTTCTTTTCTCTAGGCTAACTATTTTTCTTTTTCTTTTTTTTACTGCTTTCTTGAGTTACTCCTCTCATTTTCAAGACTGTAAATCCCTGTTCAATTTGAATGGTTCAAAACCGTGATTACTTGGGAAAGTTTTCTACAAGACTCTGATGAAATTTTGCAGAAATGGGGAAGCGACCATCTCGCCATAGCATGTGAACTTGGCTTTGTCAGTGAGTGACTATGAGACAGAAGGGTTAAATGTTACAAAGCCCTCCCAACGGAGCCACATGACTAAGCCGTCCCTTGAGGTTTTTTAATGCTTTATATGCTCATGGAGCTTGTGAGCTGGAGTTTCGAACAGCTTCGGTACAAATTGTAACAAGTTTTGGGCTAAGCACCCAAACCATAGAAATTGCTTTAGTTGAAAACGGTTATATTTATTGTTTTATTACTGTAGTGCTACACAAGATTTTATTGGTAAGCACCTACCCAACACGTTCACCAAATTTTCTGGTTATTAAAAAAGTGAATACCAAAATCCTGTGTTACCGGACGTGTACCTATGAGGAACAAAGACTCGATTTACTACAACAAGCAAAAATTAACTTCTGCCTAAGTGTGATTTGATGCTACGTTAATCAAAAACGCACACGGTAATATCGAAAAGAGTCGTAAGCAATTTCTCCAAATGTAAGAAGAACATTGGTTCATGTCATGGGTGACGCAAATGCGCCACTCACAGTAAACAAATCTATTTAAATCTCTGTCTTCTCTTTTTGCTTCGTCAACATTTCCCGGCAAAAACATAAAAGATCATTATGACAGTCAACGACGGAAACAACAATTCGACAAAAACCCATGTCTTGATCTTCCCATTTCCAGCTCAAGGCCACATGATTCCCCTCCTCGATTTCACTCACCGTCTCGCTCTACGCGGCGGCTCCGCCTTAACAATCACCGTCTTAGTCACTCCAAAAAACCTTCCTTTTCTCTCTCCTCTTCTCTCCGGCGACACCACCGGAGTTAACATCGAAACACTTATCCTCCCTTTTCCTTCTCACCCTTCGATACCTTCTGGTGTCGAAAACGTCCAAGACTTACCTCCTTCAGCTTTCCCTTCAATGATCCACGCGCTTGGTGATCTCCACGCGCCGCTTCACTCATGGATCACTTCTCACCCTTCTCCTCCTCTAGTCATCGTCTCCGATTTCTTCCTCGGCTGGACACAAAACCTCGGAATCCCACGTGTCGAATTCTCACCTTCCGCTGCAATCGCTTGCTGCATCGTCAACACTAACTGGACCCAGATGCCTGAAAAGAAACAGGACAACGAGATCCTCGAGTTTCCGAATATTCCGAATTGTCCGAAATACCCTTGGTATCAAATCTCAAGTATTTACAGAAGTTACGTTCATGGAGACAAAGCTTGGGAATTCATTAGAGACTCGTTCAGAGATAACGTAACGAGTTGGGGACTCGTCGTTAACTCGTTCTCTGCCATGGAAATGGTTTATCTCGAGCATCTTAAGAAAGAGATGGGCCATGAACGTGTTTGGGCCGTAGGCCCAATTCTTCCGGTATCGAATGGTAACCGTGGCGGACCGACTTCGGTTCCGGTCGGTCACGTGATGTCGTGGCTAGACGCACGTGAGGATAACCACGTGGTTTACGTGTGTTTTGGAAGTCAAGCTGTGTTGACTAAAAACCAGACTCTTGCGCTTGCTTCTGGTCTTGAGAGAAGCGGCGTCCACTTCGTGTGGGCCGTGAAAGAGCCCGTCGAGGGAGATTTGCCGCGTGGCGATATCCTCGACGGATTTGAGGATCGTGTGGCTGGGAAGGGTTTGGTGATAAGAGGGTGGGCTCCACAAGTTGATGTGTTGAGCCACAGAGCGGTTGGAGCGTTTTTAACGCACTGCGGTTGGAATTCGGTGGTTGAGGCGGTTGTAGCCGGCGTTTTGATGCTGACGTGGCCGATGAGAGCTGATCAGTATACGGACGCGGCTCTGGTGGTTGATGAGTTGAAAGTTGGCGTGCGTGCATGCGAAGGACCGGATACGGTTCCTGATCCGGACGAGTTAGCTAGAGTATTTGCTGATTCTGTCACCGGCAAACAAACGGAGAGGAACCGAGCCGTAAAGCTGAGGAAAGCAGCGTTGGATGCGATCCAAGAACGTGGGAGTTCTGTTAGGGATTTAGATGGATTTATCGAACATGTCGTTAGTTTAGGACTAAACAAATAAGTCAGTCAAATAAAATAAAATTTAACGTCTGCTTTCTATCATTAGTTGTTTGTAAGGTGATAAATTAGTGTGTTTTGAATCATGTGTTTTATTTGAAACTTATGTCTATTAGTCTATATATCCAATTTGATTTTACAAATTTGTTGTACCTTAGACGATTTCTGGTGGGTTTTTTTTTGTTTTTTGATCATATATATATTAGTCGAAAAGTGAAACGGGATAGAAAATTACAAGACTCACAATCAAATACACCGGAATATGAATTGAAATAGACCTAAAACCAAAACAAGTAAGTCTAAATTCAACCCTCTCACAATTAAAAACCAAACTAGTAACCTCGTAGTGCGAATCAATTGTACTTCAACAAACTAAGCACTAGGTTTCTCACTTTGACAACATATCAAAGAGGACGGGGACAAAACAAACCGAAAACCACTCTATTAAATAACCCAAAGAAAAGGCAAACTTCAAAACATGTATGAAACGTAAAAACAAAGAGCAAAACCCAATTTTACCGGATGATCCATGATAAAAAGGAAGACATAACAGTAACAGATCCAGAAAGTAATAAGTGGCACCAAGTAAAAAACGATTTCTGGTGGTCTAATAGTTAAAAGATTTGTCATTAAAATGATCAATACAATTGTTTTATAGTATGTACCATTCATAGTAAAATTGTAGGGAATGATAAAATGTCTTGAAATTAACAAGTGATTTTTCAATTTATTCTGCATGTTTTAATTCGTAGCTAGATAAAAAAATTCACTCATCTACTAAATTGTAAATTTTTTGGCTATTCAACTGTTTTACATTTTCATTTATAGATTATCCAATTTACGAGTTTTCTCGTATACTATCATGTTTGGTTATGCTGGTACAGTATTTGGGATTTTGGGAAAGAATCGGGTCAATTTGAATCGGGTCAAGTTTAATAAGACCCGGAAAGAATAAAAATGTCAGTTTCCTTATCTTGTTCCAATCCTCTTCCCTCTCTTTCTCACATATCCACACAACAAAAAAAAGAAAATGGCTCTCACCGTGAGCAGCGGTGGCGGAGGAGCTACAATCCGCTGCATCGACCTCACCGATTCTTCTCGTATTCCCTTCTCCACTTCCAGACTCATAAACCTACCTTATCCATCACGAACCCGTCTCCACATCGTCTCTGCCACCAAAAAACCCTCTTCCCAAACCGGCCGGTTCGACAGCAAAAAACGTCGGACCCTCGTCCCGACGACGACAAAGGAACAACCGGAAGAAGAAAACAACGGCGCGTACGACGGCGAGAAACCGCCGTCTCAGATCGAAATCGACGACGGAGAAGATAGGTTTGCGGTGAACACTCGATTCAGAGGTGATCCAAAAGACGCACCCAAGTTTTTTGTTAAGGATCTTCCTGGGCTTGAACCTGATCCTTTTGAAGGTCCTCAATGGGATGGTTTAGGGTTCTTCGTTCAATACTTGTGGGCTTTTGGAATCCTTTTCGCGGTAATGTTTCAATTCGATCGAAATTCTCCAAAAAAATCCACAAAAGTTGAAGTTTTGTTTGATTGGGTTTTGATGTTGTAACAGCTAATCTCCGGTGGAATTGCGGCGGGGACTTATAACGAAGGTGCGACGGATTTCAAGGAGACGCCGGTTTATAAAGAGGCGATTCAATCTCGTGATCTTCTTGATGAAGCAGAGAGTTCAAACTCTGAAGATGTGTTTGAGTCTAATCCAACAGAAGTGGCTCCTAGTTTGGAGTAATAGTTTCAGTGCTCAGTGTTTAGAGAGAACAAAAAGACTGAATCTTTTGCTTGTTGTGTTCATAATGTTACAGAATCAAAATGAAAGCAGATTATGAGGAAAAGATCATTGTTGTTTTCATTGTTCCTGTTTTCAGATTTCATTTCAAGAACTGCAAACTTGGTTTAAGGAAACATACTGATTAAAGTAGTGAAAATTGTTCTTGATTCATAGAGAAGAGCCAAGACAGGAGAATGTAAACCAAAACAGAGATGGTAGTTAAATGCAGACAGATTCAGATTATGAGAAGAGTGATGGGTAAGATTGCTGCGAGTGCGAGGATGATTAGCTGAATCTCTGACTTGGAGCTTGAGGACCTTATACCATAACCTAATCCCATAAAGCTGGTGGGTCTTGGTGCCACTGGAGTCGCTGACAAAGTAAAACGAAATCAGTGACACTTTAACTGAGAAGTTAGCTGTTTTTATGTTTCGGTTTAGATGCAGATACTGAAAAACTTTGGTAAAGAAGCTTACCGGCAATGCGAGATTTGTTCTTTGCACCTTGCGAGACTTGAGAACCGGTTGAGCTAGAAGGTGGTGGAGCAATAGAGGAAGAAACACTAGGCGCCTCTCCTCCTATAAACCAAAAACCGTTTCTCATAAATTTCAAGAAAACAATCGAATCTAGCAAACCGAGTTTTTTCATAATCGTGTGCAGAAATTAACGTACCAGGGGAGGAGGAGGAGGAGCAAGAGGAGGAATTAGCTGGAATGTTGCAAAGGGGAGGCAATTGTAGAGCAAGAGTTTGGTTGATCGGAAAAGCAGGGGACAAAGTAGAAGTATTGTTGAGGAAGAGACAAAGACAGGTTGGTTCTTGGCTATAGATTTGATTTAAGCCGTCGCAGCATGTCTGAGCCGGAAGCTGGACAAATCCTTGCACGAATGGACCACACGGAGCCAAAGTAAGCAGCCTGGAGGCACATGAAGCTGTGGTTCCTGGGACTTGAGAAAGAACCAGTTGGAGAAAGAAAGGAGACAAGAGGATCAAGAGAGTGATAAAGAGAGTAGAAGAAGCCATTTTTTCTTTGGTAAATAAGTTTCTTTCTTCTTCTTTGTTTGAGAGAAAGTGGTGGTTTTGATTAGTATTTAAGGTCGGAATCAATTGGTTTGGTGTGTGTGATTGTGGACAAGTATTGTTATTGCACACATGATGTGTGTTAAGTTGGTGTAACACTTGAGTTCTTCATGTTTGATGTTTTCGACTTCATTCATAAATTATGCTTCTTGATTCAAGTTGACCAAAATAAACGTACCGGAATCGCCACTAACAAACTCTTCGACACACTAAAAAAGTTAATTTAATTTGAGTTATAAAACTTGAATACAACAAACGAACAACAAAGTCGTTGTAGTATAGTGGTAAGTATTCCCGCCTGTCACGCGGGTGACCCGGGTTCGATCCCCGGCAACGGCGCATGATTTTTTTTTAAAGATTTTTCTTTTAAATTAGTCCCTTTGTTTTAAGTTTCTTTAGTTTTAGTCCGTTGCGTTTTAGGATTTTAGTTTCTAGTCCCTCACTTCCTGACATTTTCACTTAACAAGCCGCGATAAAGTGAATCCCGACAAAATCAAACTCAGTTAAACCCTCCGACGAAAGCTCCGGTAGAAAACCTCTCCGCCTCTCGCATTCTCGGCAGCCACGTACGGCGGAGGTGGGTTTTCTTTACTCGCTCTCTTCTGACTGTAGAATTCAGCATTATTACATCTTTTCCTTTTTCCGTTTGCGTTTGGTCTCTCCTCAAGGTCTAACCTTTTTTTTCGTGGTGGGATTCGTATCTATTGAACAGATGAAGTATCAGCTATTGTAGTTGACTTAGGTTCGCACACTTGCAAAGCTGGTTACGCCGGAGAAGATGCCCCCAAAGCTGTTTTCCCCTCCGTAATGCCTTAATTCTCATCCTTTGCAATTGGTTTTGTTTGGTTTAGAGCAATTTGCGACCTTTATGTCTTTTTGTTGTTTGTTTGTGTTGATGTGTTATATGGTTGTTGGGGTAATAGATGGAAATCAGGGAATGGATATTGATGATGCTGCATTATTAGAATTTACTCTGATTCTCTTTAATCATTAAATGATGTACAAGGTTCATATATATACTACACCAATTAACTAAACCAACTAGACCAAACTATACATTCTTATATGCATATACGAATTCGAACACGGAGGATGCAAAGATCAATGTCGTGGAGTCGGATAAAGAAAATGGCAAAAGGAAGCTCTTTGTGGGATCTCAAGCTTTGAATTTTCGCCGCGATTAAATGGAGGTCAGCATTTTGTTATGGACTAGTGTTTTAAACGCTCAATTCCTAGTTACATTTTGTTGACAATTTTGTGTCACCAGATACTTTCACCAATAAAAGATGGTATTGTAGCTGCTTGGGATATGGTGGACAATGTATGGGAACATGCTTTTAGGTAAACTCGTATAGTTTTATGTATAATCGTTTAGTTTTTGTCTTAATTGTGTTAACTTCTACTTTTCCACCTATGGTTTGGTTGGTGATTTTCATCTATGAATATTTTATTTTTTCAAGGAATTGTCTTATGATTGATCCAAAGGAGCACCCGATGTTACTAGCAGAGCCCCCTTTGAACACTCAGCAGCAGAGAGAAAAGTCTGGTTTATCTGCTTATGTATCCTTCTATTCGATACTGATTTAACCGTGGAGTCGTGAACTGATTTCTTCCCATGTATCTTATTTCTGACAGGGCTGCTGAGCTAATGTTTGAAAAATACCAAGTGGCAGCACTATTTATGGCCAAGAATCCTGTACTTACCCTCTACTGTGTTCCATCGTTTTTATTTTTGTTTACAATTCCTGTCCCTGTTGACCCCTCGTCTGCTCTTGCTATACATGCTAGGTTCTCACATCATTTGCTTCAGGCCGTGCTACCTCTTTGGTTGTTGACTGGTAAAACATGTCAGACGTCCGCCTTTTTTGAAATTTTCTCTACTAGTTAGAAGTCTTGTCATTCTGTCATGACTTCACATTATCCCATGTAGTATGGTTTAATCTAAAACATCTTCTAAGTTAATCACATTTTCACTCACATCATGTTTTTGATCTTCTATATCTTCTTATGCAATTGGAATAGTGGTTGTATTCTCCACTTTTTTATTATCACTGTCTTCTTTAGATTTACATGCAGAATGTATTATGTAAAAAAATCATTAGAATAGGCTTTTCATATGCAGTAAATAAAAACTTAGGCTGTTGTGCCTTCTTAACTTTATATACAGATTCCTGAAATGTTCTATTTGTGTCCTATATGTCGTGAAAGGTTACCTTGTTCTCGGTTTAAATGATTCATGTGTGGATCACTAATCGTATACAAACTTCATTCCCTTTCAGTGGTGGAGGATCCACGACTATCTCATCGGTGCATGATGGTTATGTTATTCAAAAGGTATATATATTACTCGATTTGATAATAGCTAAGTCTGTGTGTATGCTATTACTAATGTTTGAGTTTTTTCTTGCTTGACAAAGTTGGTCTCTCTTTTGTTTCCAAACTATCTCAACTCTTTAGGTAATAATTCTGCATGAAGATACAATACATTTCCTGGATTACTCTGTTGGATAGGGTCGATCTATACATTGCAGATTTACCTTCTGATCAAGTGTTTAGATATTTTCTCTGCTTATGTCTTTCACAAAGGAATATGATGGTAGGAAATAGAATGGGAGAAATATGGTATTGTTTGTCCTCATCTGCCATTCATACAAAATCCTCATCCGTATGGATTTTGGCAAGTTCCGTTTTAAAAGCATAAATGTAGCTTGAATATATACTGATGTCTTATTATCCGCTTATTGATAAAACTTTTATTCACAGGCTGTCGTATCATCTCCAATTGGAGGAGATTTGCTTACTGAAAAGCTTGGAGAGTAAAGGGATCAAAGTAAGTTACAATTATTATTACATCGTCTTGAGCCAATTTATCTGATCTTTACTGGTTCTTCTTTTGCAGATAAAACCTAGATACTCTTATAAGAGAAAGGAAATACGACCAGGAGAATTTCAGGTAATTCACTGTTAGAACTGCCTTTTTATTTATCATCTGAAAGAGAAAGACAGATGGTTTTGAGAATAGATTTTGCATGTTATCAGCACCGTAGATGTGGTTCTTTTTACTGGCAATGAAACAGAGCCATGATAAGATTTATCTCATTTCACCCCTTCGAGTCCGTGCAGGTTACAGATGTAGATGTTCCTGAGACCACAGAAAGCTACAAACTCTTCTGTCAGGTCTGTAATGAATAGTGGTGCCTCGTTTGTTTTAAATTTTGATTTTGTTTTCTGACTTTGCTGATTTATTTTGTTCAACAGAGGATGATTGTAAGTGATGTCAAGGATTCTATTTGTCTGAGTTCCAGACACTCCCTATGATGGTATCTCTTTTTCCCTGTCTTCTTCATTGGTCGAGAGTTGATTTTTAGAGATCTCATTTTTGCTTGATCATTGGTTTTATAGTAATGTATTATTTTGGGTCATCTCAAGCCGTAAATGTAAGCAAATTCATTTTCCTGCAATTCTCTCCTGCGAAGAAGACACAGGGACAAAAATTCTTGAAACTATAGCAAACAGTAACTTGCATACTATTCCTAATATTGTGCATTTTGTCTACGGACAAATCATATTCAAACATTCCGACGACGTCTTACAAGCTTTCTGATGGCCAGTAAGCCCCAGTTTTTCTGTTTGTTACAGTTATTTTTGCTTCAAATGCAAATGATATGGTGCATAAGTTAGATTAAAGACTAGTGTTATTTTTACGATAGAGGCAATATTCCTTTCTCTCAGGAGACTTGAGTACTATCTTTAGTCTATCCCAGTATCTTAATAACTTCTGGCTTGCAATGCAGGACACTCGAAATTGGTGCTGATAAATTCAAAGTTCCTAATGTTATGTTCAACCCTTCCATTGTTCAGGTATATGTGCTGAATTGTGTAAACTCATTTCTACCAACGTGTTAAATCATGTTGCTCTTGAGCTCTTAAGTTCCCTCCTATTTTCTTGTGCAAATTGCCAGACGATTCCTGGAATGGAGAATTACACAGATATGCTTCCTTCGGTTCGAGGGTTACCAAACATGGTACGAGTATTTTCTTGACCTGTACAATCCCATTCCTTTTAATTAAACAAAAACAAATAACTTCCCTTTCTACAGGTCATAGAGAGCATTAGCAAATGTGACGTGGATATTCGCAGAGAGTTGTATAGTAGCATACTGGTAAAAAGAAAACCAATTCAACTTCGTTTTTTCCGGTAAGTTGAATTTGTAAAATATTATAGCAATGTCATTCCTTTCTTCTCGCACAATTGCAGCTGGCGGGTGGAACATCATCAATGCAGCAGTTGAAAGAACGCCTCGAGAAGGACTTGGTAGAAGTATAGATCTATATCTCTCTTTTTTCTTTTTCTTTCCCGGCTTGTAGGCAATCTTGTACACAAGATGGCTAAACTAATCCATTGCCTACTTTATCTTCCTTTTTCTAGGAATCTCCTCAATCAGCTCGAGTTAAAGTGTTGGCAAGCGGTAACACAACAGAGAGGAGATTCAGGTCTGATCACGAAGCTCTATTTATGTATTAAACAATAAAAAGTTGAGTTTTTGGTAACCCGAATTGCGGTATGTGCAGTGTATGGATAGGAGGGAGTATATTGGCATCACTAGGTTCATTCCAGCAAATGTGGTTCTCAAAGTCTGAGTAAGTAAACACATTGGATTGTTATAAAACAATCTCGACTCACAGTTTTCTTCCTCTTCTCACTCGGGTTTGGTTCTTTTGTGTAACATGACAGGTATGAAGAGCATGGAGCTTCTTACATCCAGAGGAAATGCCCTTAAAGCTGGCTTGATTGGGATCAAAAGAGAAAAAACTTGACAACTACTTTATGTTCGACCTCTATTGTAGGCTGCTTAAATTCTATGGTGTAATATTATTTGTAGTATTTTTGTTTTTAACGTCTGGATTTATTATTTTTTAACACTTGAACTCTTTTTATTTACGTAAAGTTTTTGCATATATGCGGGAGAAAGGTCAATTCCCCCGTGAATTTATACGTTCTCGATTATTTATACGCGATCTTTTAAAATACAACTCTACCCCCATAAATTATATTTAATCTTGAATAACATCCATAAACTATTAAAATGTGGTCAATTTACCCATACCGTAGACGGAATTACAGTTCCGTTAACAGAAATTAACAGGTGGCTAATTGGGTTGATTTTGGTTTAGGTTTGACCAAAAACAATCGATTTTCTATCGGTTTGATCGTAAAACGACGCCGTTTTGTACATTTGGGGGAAAATAAGTTTTTGGGATCCTCAACCGTTCTCCTAAAGGGGATTATCCGAAATTTCTCTTCACCATTTCCAAAGTTTTTCATCCAAGTGGACAAGGAAGCAAGGTTGGATTTCTGTATCAGTGACCTGAGCTCAGCTTGAACATGTGCAATACGAGCCTCAGGTGTCAAAATCTTCTGCTGAGTCTCATCCTGCAGACTCTCTTTAGCAGGATCAATGGGGCTTTCAATGGAGAGAGCACGGTGGCACTCTTGCACAACCTCTTCATACTTTATCCCATCTCTCCCATCGATAACAACGTCGTAAAGCAAGTTGGCATAAAAATGCCCAAACTCAATCGAGTTCGGAGAGAGTTCCACAGCTTTTCTAGCAGATTCAATTGCATTACGCAGATACCTGCTTTTCGTAGCTAGATCTTCGAAGACAGAAGCAACCTTCACGCACACAGTACCCTGAACACGGTGGATTAGGGCAGAGTCTTGGTGGCGAGAGCACGATTCTTTCATGAGCCGAATCGCCTTGTTGTAGCTCCCTCGACGGAATGATGCAAGTGCCTTCTCGCACTCCAACTTGATCATAGCTGAATCCAACGGCTCGACATTAGCATCCGGTCTGGCAAATCCGCCGTCATGGATGCTACCAGCGGAAATCCCAGACGGCTCAACCTCTGCCGTAGCAGAAGAAGGCGATTGCTTGGAGCGAGGCGCGGGGGTTTTCTTCTTCTGACCCATCCACGAATTAGCTCAAAACTAATTTAGTCGGCATGAAGGATATGCGTGTGTGTGTGTATATATATATACGCCCCACCAAATGCTCAAAGAGTGTCAAATCTGAAATTAAATTGCAGTCAACATGCGGCGTCGAAATTTCGTGATTTAGGTTAGAAACCCCAAATGTCAAATGATTCATATGTAACTACAAAACCTAGACCTACCTCTCTACTAATGTAAATAAACTATTTTTAATCAAAGAATATAAAGCATTTCATCTTTCTGTTACTCATTGCTCAGTTTGTGGCTTTGTATGTGTTGGCTAAATAATTGACCTTATCGACATTGAATTAACGTGTCGTGGTTTGGCACATTCGACATTATCCAATAATACATATCCACGTGTCATTATCTGGTTTCTCCTTTTAGAACCTTTATTGATCCTTCCTCTGGACGGCAAGAATCGCCAACGTGACCAAATTTATCGGATTCTCCCCAAACAAAAAAAAAATTGGATTTTTTTGATTCTCGAATCTCGGCTTCGGATTTCTGGGTCTTGTGTTTTCCTTTTTTAATTTCGGAGTAAATCACGATCGCGATTTCCGATTTGGTCAATTTCCCTTGAAGCAACAACAACAACAAAGTATCTAGATTTCAAGTCTGGAAAATCTTGTGTTTTTTTCAGGTGGATTAGATTATTGTATTTTTCGTTTCCTGGAAAGCTTCCGGGTATTGGGGAGAATCGCCGAATTAGATTTTTTTTTTTTTTCTGGGTTAGAAAATTCTGTATTTTTTGTTGTTCTGATTTGGAGCAATGCAACGGATCGTAGACAACGCTCTCGCTGTCACCAAAGAGTGAGTCTTTTTTTCTGTTCGATTACTGCAATTCATCTGTGTATGCTTCAGTGATTTGGCTAAGTTTTTCTTTTGTACAGGTTGATTGTGTCTTATGGTTTTGTTAGACTGTTATATTGTAGTGTTTCTTCATTCAAAGTTTGTTCTTTAATTGTTGGTCTTGGTTTGATTCGGTGACAAACACTTTTTATTTTAGGGGTTTGTCTTCTTGCTAGGTGTTTTTCTTTTCACTTTTGTTGATTAAAATGGCTAAACTAACTAAGCTTTTGTTTATGTTTTGGCTTTTAGTGCAGATCAGTGAAAACTGTTACATATGAGTCATTGAACAACATTGCAAGATGCATTAATGGAGTATCAGCTCTTTTGTTGACTGTTCTTCCCGGGAAGGCTAATATTCTTGAAGGTCTCCATGGCTGGGAACTCAGGCCAACCTTTCGCGGACCGCGGTTACCACGGTGGATGCATAAGTAAATCTTTTGAATCCTGTGATGCTTCTTCTGCTGCTAGTTAAAAAAACCTTAGTTATAGCAATATGCTAATTTTACTCGGTTTCAAATTCGATGGCAGTGGTGTCTCTTCTTTCAATGAGGTCATTCATGAGCTTTCTGTGGATTCTGATACTTCAAGCTTGGAGTATTCTTCTGGAGAAGATAGTGATGGTGCGCTGCCTGCATCACCGTCATCTCATAGCTCGCGCTTCTCTTGGGCCAGCACTTCTGCATATCCTGAAAGCCACTGGACAGAGTGGATAACGTTCATTCTTTGGTGGTTAATATTTCCTTTACGGATCTTGCTATGGATACCACAATATTTTATGCGTTTATTCTTTAAACGAAGTTCAAGAATCTCTATGAGCCCAAGAAGGACATCTAGACCTCGAATTAGCAAGACTAACTCAAGCAAAGATCATGATGTTCCCAACCGAGCTACTGATAGAAGACGTGGAGTCATTGAGGTTTGTGGATGCTTAACAAATATTTAATATTACCTGTGGAAATCATCTCACTGCTGTTCAATCATGTTTGTGCGTTAGAAACCAATTCACACACTCTTCCTACTTAATGTGCTTTGTTTTGCAGGATCTTCATCTGGCTATCGAGATCTGCATAGAAGCAATATTTGATTTTTTTCACAAGGCTACACATCTTCTTCTTTCTCCATCAAAAGCTTTTGCAATAATGTTATCATGGTTCTCTTCTCCCAGTCACAACCCTAAAGAAAACCTAGATCACGTTTCAGATGATGAAACTGTGCAGACTGCCACTTTAGGAGATACTGATCCATCTCTTAAAGAAAGGCCTACACGCTTATACAACTCTATGAACACAGATACTCGAACGTGTCAAGATGTCATAACAGAGCTGGGGTAGGGGCAGCTTAGATGTCTTGTGCTTCTTTTTTCCCCCTGTTCTCTTTCTCCAGTATTTGATATTTACTTAATTTTAATAGGTATCCTTACGAAGCTATTCGTGTTGTTACATCTGATGGATATGTTCTTCTCTTGGAAAGGATACCAAGGTATAACTTTCTTGTGCATCCTTTCCATTTCCTGTTTTGTTCTCTCTTCCTTAAATATGTTAATTGCTTTTCTTTTCTTTGCAGACGTGATGCAAGGAAAGCTGTTTATCTGCAGCATGGGATTTTGGATTCTTCAATGGGGTGAGTTTAGTGGTCTATTTCTTAGATGAATTGTGAAAGTTACAAACTTCTTAAGCTGGAAGGTTGAGGAAGTATTGTTTTCTGTATCCACGTTACATAAAATTCCAGGGCGTTCCATGTTCCTGACTCTATATACAACAGGAAAATTCTTTGCATAAGTTGTTATCCTCATACTTTGCATGTGTGTTTGATTTGGTGAAGAGATAAAAATGGATTTGGGAAAATCTTTTGGTGAGATTAAGAGAGATACTGCTTTCTGATTCATGTTTAATGTTTGATTAAAGTAGCTAACTTTGTTTTTTCCAGTTTCTTCTCAACTTCTTAAAGAATTTGTTTTGACTTGGAATATCCTATAAACAACTGAGGTTTTGATCCATTTGTTCAGTGTATATATATATCTGAGGTATGAAACATGATTAATTTTCCTTTTTTTTCTTTTTCTGTGCGTTCTTTTTCAGATGGGTATCTAATGGGATTGTTGGATCTCCGGCTTTTGCTGCGTATGACCAAGGTTCAAGCTTCGGCATTTTTCATTCTCCAATCTTGTATTAATATTCACATGCCAACTGCTGGGATTCTTAACACTCTTTTCCTTCACAGGCTATGATGTTTTCTTGGGGAACTTCCGGGGTTTAGTTTCAAGAGATCATGTTAACAAGAACATATCTTCGAAAGAGTGAGTTCCTGATTTCAAATTTACTCCATATTTTGTCTACTTGCTCTGGCGGCTGGTTTCCTTATGATAGTGGAGACTGGAGGAAAAGCTGTTTTCATTGAGATATATGCTTGCAAGTTAGTGTTAATTGGTGTTGATCATAATGCAGGTATTGGCGATACTCCATTAACGAGCATGGAACTGAGGATATCCCAGCGATGATGGAAAAAATCCATGAAATCAAAACTGCAGAACTGAAGCTCTGCCAGCCTAATATCGATGAGGAAGTCAACCAGGAGGAGGAGCCTTATAAGCTCTGTGCCGTCTGTCATAGTCTAGGTGGTGCTGCAATTTTGATGTATGTCATCACTCGCAAAATCAAGGAGAAGCCACACCGACTCTCCCGACTGATCCTACTTTCACCTGCTGGATTTCACGAGGACTCCAACTTAGGTTTCACATTGGTTGAGTACATATTCCTTTTTGTGAGTCCCGTATTGGCTCACATCGTGCCTGCCTTCTACATACCGACAAGATTCTTCAGGATGCTTCTGAACAAGTTAGCCCGTGACTTTCACAACTATCCTGCTCTTGGTGGACTGGTCCAAACTCTAATGAGTTACGTAGTTGGTGGAGACAGCTCGAATTGGGTTGGAGTCTTAGGGTTGCCTCACTACAACATGAATGATATGCCAGCTGTCTCCTTCCGTGTTGCGCAACATCTTGCTCAAATCAAACACACCGGTAAATTCAGGATGTATGATTATGGCAGCAGATCAGCCAACATGGAGATTTATGGCTCTCCTGAACCGCTTGATCTTGGGGAGTGTTACAAGTACATCGATATGCCTGTGGATTTAGTAGCGGGA
This sequence comes from Arabis hirsuta, assembly GCA_964056655.1. Taxonomy (NCBI): domain Eukaryota; kingdom Viridiplantae; phylum Streptophyta; class Magnoliopsida; order Brassicales; family Brassicaceae; genus Arabis; species Arabis hirsuta. Next base: position 33,013,922 of record OZ053304.1, read on the forward strand.
AGGAAAGACAAGGTGATTCGGCCTTCCATGGTGAGGAAACACTACAATGTGATGAAAGATGCCGGGGTTGATGTATCATTTAATGAGTTTGAGTATGCTCACCTTGATTTCACATTCTCTCACCGGGAAGAGCTTTTGAGGTTTGTGATGTCGCGGCTTCTGCATGTGGAACCGACACCAGTTCAGCAGAGGCAGACCAGTCAGAAAGGTATGAAGTTGAAGAAGAAGAAAAAAGAAGTATAGTAGTGTAAGTAGCTAAAACCAAACCATGGTCAATGCCTCGTAGAGTTTGGTGTCTTTGTATTGTGATGTTGTGTGTGTGAGCTTCATGTGTGTTTTATGTTGATCTCCTGTGGATTGACTATAATAGTGTACATATAATGTAAAGTTTGATCTCTTGATGCAATGATCTTGTTGTAAGAGATGCTTTTTTCCCAGCAACAATATGATATATATAATAATGTTTGTACCTGTTTATAGTGGTAGTCTTCATGACAATTACATAGATGATGTCATGAAGCAGAATTGATGCTCTGAAGAGGCCGATCAATCACTGTTACATTGGCAGATTCAAGTTGCCTGTAATTGTCATGCGGTTTTTGGCTTCTTTGGGCATAGAACTTGGTCCACAAGGTTAAACAACAGCTAAATTGCCTGTTCTGTTGCTTAGCAATCACATAAGAAAGAGACACTTTCGAATTGTTAGGGACACTTCGTTGGGCCACAAACACATTTCATTCAATTGTCGTGATATAATCCATAGTTACATGTTTACGGATCAAAGAACGATCATATCATCTAAATATAGAGAAAAAAAAGAGCAGTGATCAGTGATCCTCATGTTTCATGAGACATGTATAGGGAAGAAAAACTAGGGAAGATGATGAATCTTTTTTTTCCTGGCATAGTTAAAAGAATGAAACAGAAGAGAAGAGAAAGATATCAGAATCCACATGAAAGACCTAGTGAATTAGAGGAGGATTTCATTGGAGTTCTGATGGATCTTGAAGAAGTGATGCTCTTTGCGGATTTGAAAGCAGAAGTTCCTGCATGTCCCTTGGAAGTACACTGAACACCGCTTGCAAATCCTTCTTCAGTTTCTGAAACGTTGCTTCTGAATCAGCACCCCCTTTTCCTGATTCTCGTGACTGCAAGAAGATTGTTTTCGATATGTCACAAGAGCTGGTTAATGTCTATCATCACAGGATTCTCAACGAGAGTGCTACCTATAATATGCAGAGGGATATACGTATAGCTAACTACATAGAATCTATGGTTACATCTTTTAGCATGGAACAACAAAACATGAAGATTTTATTTACATGGGAGTTTCCAAATCAGATGAATCATTCAGAACTACATATATAGCACAGAAGAAAGATGAACATACAATTAAGAGTCAAAGGGAAGATAAACTTACCATAGCTTCCTCATTAATGTGTTTCTCAATGGCATTGAAGGAATCCACAGCTTCCAATTCATTCATCTGAGACGTAATCTGCCGCATATCAGTCTTCATTCTAGCTAGCCTCCATAATCTACGCTGCTCTTGCTCGGCAACAGCACGCCTTCTTTGGAACCAGGGCATAAAGTTGGGTCCTTGTAGAAACCGCCTGAAATGTATGAACAGTTTAGGAACCAAATATTGGTGGAGCAGAATGGAGACAATGAATCCAAAGACTCTGAAACTCAAATGATGTTGGTAATATGGAAACGACTCTATATACCTATACAAATCTGGCCAGTTGGATTTCATGCGTTTAGACAAAAACTTCCCTACACCTCTCGCAGACAAATTTGAAAGGAATTCATCAGCACCAAATGATGGGAGCGAAGGAGGGGTGACATATGGGGAAGATCCATCAGAAGGGGCATTAACCTGAAAATATGGACCAAATGGGGCCAAGAAATTCGTCGTTAATTCCAAGAAATGCCGGCGTAGAATCTCATTATTCACAACCGACATTGATTCCTCAACCCTTGGTGACATCCCAGCATCAATAAGTCTATTCAAAATAGAAGTGTCTGGTTTTGTTATTGCAGAGTAAGTGGTCCAGACAGCTTCCTTGTGCTCTGTCATGAGACACAGAGGTCCATCTCGCCTAAGTTTTACCGCATTTAGCAAATTTGTAGGAGAGAACGTTCTTAGCGAAAGCTGTTTAACGCCTAATCCTTCAGCTTTACCGGGTATTCTACCAGCCGACCTACTTGTAAAGGCTACACGGTTTGAGTTTGGAGCAGGGGTTCCAACTGAGACAACATGAGGCATATTGCGAAGAGCTTTAAGGAAAAAGAGGTTTGTGACACCCAAAACCATTGGTGGGAAAGTGTCTCCTTCTCGGAGTGAGTTTAGTTGAGCGAATCCCGGATCATGTATAGTGAAATACGGTCTAAAGTCGACGGTACAAAATAGTGGCGCAACCAAACTCACAAGACAAGCAACTGCCTCAGAGCATTGTGGAGGTGTTGGCGCTATGATAAGGATAGGCTCACCTATAAGTAACAATTCCCATAGTGTCCATAGCTGCAACAATAATCCCCGGTAAATGCCAAAAATATCTGCATCATGGAAAAGACCTTGAGGAACAGACTGATTTGTAGGGAGTAAAGGAGCCATAGAAGAAGCAGATTCCTCGTATAAAATCCCATTTTCCAATGGAAGGCTATGAGCAGGCGGCAAGTTCACCTTAAGCATTGCATTACCAATGGGCAGCTCCATTAGCTTACCAGGCACAGGAGCAGGCCACATAGAAACATAACCAGCAATATGTTCAATCGCCTTATTTCCAACATCGAAATACAAAGGACCAATGATTTGCAGCAACGGTCTAAAAACACTAGAGTAAGGCGTATGCGATAAAATCACCACAGATTTCTGTTCACCTCCTCTTTTCAATCTTTCATCATGCCTCTGCCTATTAAATACATAACCATACAAGTACCTATCACCACCATCTATCTCCTCATTATTGTTCTTCTTTGGTCTACGAAACCGGAAAAAGAAAATGCAGTCATGTATGCTTGAACGGTTATGATGCTGTGAGACAGAATCAGGAAAGGAATTGAACGAAACCTCGATTTCCTCTTCTTGTGAGAGATAACCTGGTGGATAACACTCTTCTAAGATCTGCCCTTGCTCAAGATCAAACCTCATAATGCAAAATGCATGAATCCATCGTTTCAAAGACTCAGGATCAGGCTTTATACTAAGCTCAGGCTTCACAGAAAATGATGGAGACCGACTCATTTCAAAGATAACCAAGAAATTCACCTACCCATCAACAAAAATTCTCCAGTTTCATCATCACTTATACTTCCCCCAATAGAGAAGATTCATCAAAAGCTTGAATTTTTAAGCTTTATTATACTGACTCTATATCTGTTTCTCAGATTTGGTGGGTTTGCTTCACGAAACACTTTACCTGCCTGAAATTAAACCCCGAAGAAAGAGATTCGTAAAGCTCAAAATGTTTAGATCAAATCAACACCACCCATTTTTAGCGGCTCCATAGCTTTTGATCGAATCACCACAACGAATATAAGAACAGGGAAGGTTCTGAAATGAGCCCAGAAATTAGGGATTTCTGAGAGGAGAAGAAGATGCTTTACAAGGCCATGATTAGAACTCAAAGTCTGAGTTTTTTTTTTCTTATGCGAATTTTGGCATTTGGAAAGAAATGATGATACATGGAGCATGTTAGTTGTTGTATTTCTAAATTGCATAAAAGGTCCTCTATTTTTCACATTTGAGCAAAAAAGGTATCATAACTTTTTATGTTTCCTCCCAAGCGCAAAACATTGTGTTATTTCTGCAGGTAAATTGAGTTGTTTTCTTTTTATTCAAGGGAACAGAGCAAAGATGAAAACAAGTCCTGACTTTCACATACACCAGCAACTACAATGTTTTCTCTAGGACTAGAGACGGATCAAAACACTTGGAGACAGAAGCAAGTACCACCAAACAACAGATTTGGTCTCTCAGGTTTACTGTGAAAAGACGTAAAAAAGTGACAATCCTTATTTGCTTCTTCTCTTGGAAGAAGCTTGTTTCTTGTTCTCAGTCGCAGTCGCAGTCGCAGCAACCGGTGTATCTTGTTGAGGATCATCAGGGAAACAAATGTGAAAAAACTTTTTGGAAGAACCAACTTGGTTGCAGATTAACTTAAGCATCTTCCTCCCTCTCATCCATTTCAGCAATAGCTTCATGTGGGTCTTACTGTTCAATCCACTAACCCCAGCTTCCTGTTATTATTTTGTAACACAATCACCAATTACTATCACACCACCATTTCAATCCGTAAGAACCCTTTTGCAAAATTACACTAATAAACAATGCACAAGCAAAACAACCAGATATCGAAATCAAAATCAATGGACTGTTGCAATTTCAGATCAATTTGATCCAGACGAAATGAGGAAAAAAACCTGAGCACGGAGCCAAGTGTTGGGAACGGAAAGAGGGCCATGTTTCTTAAAAAGATCGTAGAGAGAATTGGAAATGGCGTAAGCTTCTTGGATCGGAACTTTAGGGTTTATCTTCCGGACGTTTACTGCTCGTTCTCTCGACATGTATCTCACAAACAAAGAATTACAACTCAACTCATTCTCTACAACCGCCGTGAATCTACCGAGCTTCCTCAGTCCTCCTCCGCCGGCGAACCACATCTCTCTTCCTCGCCGTCACTTTCACACTCTCTTCTTCTTCTTCCTCGATTTCGTTCGGCCGGAATCTGTTAGGTCTCTCTCTCTCTCGCGTTGCATTTGATATTTTCAAAACAAAGCCCATTTTAGCTCACTGGGCCTGATTCGGTCCAATATGAGTTTTCCATTTTACAGAAATTACTTGTTAATTAGTGAATGTTACTGGTTAATCCTTTAATTTTTAATCGCTTATAACACATTTCATCATTTCTTTCCTTGACTCAAATACAAAGATGTCCACAAAATTAGTCAAAGATATTATACAAACAATATCCTCAAGCATGTAAGAGGTAAAAAAGAAGAAGCCTAAACTTAAGACATAAGATCTTATCCATTTTACACAATGCTGATTCACACAAATACAAAGAGTCAGCAAAATGTGAATAAGTGTAGAGATGGTAATGAAAGGAGTGTGAATCACATGATAACTTCTCTACACATAAATATATACACTTAAGGAGTGTGAATCACATGATAACTTCTCTACACATAAATATATACACTTGAATCTTTGATCGAAGAGGGTCAACTTAGATGTTAAACATCATATACGGGAAGGCGCTCTTCGATGGTTATACGGCAGAAGGGACATTTTTTACACTTGTCTGAGCAGTCTCTGCAGTAAAACATCAAAGCAGATATGATCATCAGAGAGCTGTCAATTATTGCATAGTCTGCAATTGCTTGGATAATGCCAAATGCTGATACTTTAAGTTCAGTTTCTTCCTGGAGAAGAAGGCATATAAATACCTGCAGAGAACACGGTGTCTACATGGAAGCAATACCACACTGATTTCTCTTTCGAAACAAACCCTACACAGGACCTTCTCCTGGAACACAGAGAACATTGAAACATGACCAAACGAGAAACCATTGTGAAAGCTAAACCCGCTTTAGAGTGTTATCAGAGGAAGAGGGGAGAGCCATACGTTTTGCAGTCTCTCATATTCCTGCTGGCTGAATATCGTGATTTCTGTTTGTTCACCAAGTGCTGCTTGAAGTCTCCACACCTGACGCGTAATTAGATCAACTTAGAACAGCACTGAGAAATCAATGAAAGCAGAGGAAAACAATTGAACAAAATTAAAGTAGAAATACCTCCTCAGCAAGATCTTTCTTAGGCATTTTCTTGACTATTTCAGGCGGATGACCACAGAAGGTATTGTAACTGCACCGCATATTTTCATGAAATCTTCAGCAGGTGAGATCACCATTTTCGTTGAATGATGTAAAAGGTCGAATTGTACTAACCCAGAGTTTTTATCAAAGTATAGTCGAGCTTGCTCCTCCCGGCTTCCTTCATCAATTGACCACCAACCTAGTAGCCTGAGCGAGCATATAGCTGATCAAATGTTAGGCATCAACTTAATGTTTGTTACTAATTCAGTGGCAGCAAAAATACTTATATATACTGGTTAGCCTCCATCATTTCTGTGCATTGATAGTGATAAGCAGGCAAATAAACATGTTTATCACCTGGATCCATGGTGCCAAAAACCCAAGCAATCATGGGCTCTTGATGAAAATCTAAAATACAACCCTGTATCATCTTCGCCGCACAGCAATAGAACAACCTTCTCTATTAATTTAGAAGCAGCAAATAGAACACCAACGCCTTGCAATAGGAAAAGTGGAGAAAACAGCACTGGGACAGGTATATACTTAGCACTTTCAGGAGTCCCCTGAAATTTCAAAACACGAGTTTGTTTTTGGGTAATGTCCAAACACAACAATTGTAAGATAGTGAGAAATCTTGTGTACCTCAAGATGCATGCAAAGTACCACTTGAAAAACAATGAGGGGAATTTTCATAATATGACCACCAATGTCTTGCAGGCTACACGGATCTTGGTGCCTATCATCTTCTGAAAAGCCCACAAGGCCACTGTTCCAGTCAAAATATCTAGTTGTGGTAGAAGACGACCCGGGTTCTCTGACACGTGAGCTTCTATGAATTACTGGATTGGACCATTTTGTACAAACAAGAAAAGCAAAGCACTCTGCAATTCTGCAGGCAAAACGTACACAATGATTACATTCATGATCAATTCTACCAATAGCATTAGGGGAAATACATCCTTAACATAAAAAAGTTAAAGACAATGCATACCCGAAATTGATGAATAAATCCCACCAGCCAAGAGCAGCTACATCGCCTGATTTGAATAAAATAAGAAAGACGTAAGATTGAATGGAAACACAATACAAGAGGGAGTTCCACGCGAAGGACATTTAGCAGATTAAGAAATGGATAAAAAGACATGGCATTTCCAGCTCTAATTATTAACTTGAGTTGTTTCACCAATTAAGGAACTCATTTTCCTGTGCATCCCAATTATACAAACATATAGAATGACTCATTCAACAGGATTTCAAGATTTCCTTTCTGGAGAATTTGTATTTTAAATGGACACTAAACAGAAAACAGTCTTGCTATAAACATGATTGTGAATTCCATGAAGTAAAACGCCCATGGTCGTCTTTAGATTAAGTAAGATATTTGAAATATTAGCTACTATGTCAGCAGCAAATTATTACCAGACAGCTTTAGAAGGGTAAAGACTGTAGCAGCCAGAAAGAACACCATGGAAATCGCAACCCAGAAATGCTGCAGACAGAAAATAAAAAAGAGTGGGAGAAAAGTTTATTTTGAATATGAAGTAGCTTCCCACCCACCAACGAAAGAATTGAAAATTCTTCAAGCTTGACTTTGTGTTAGCTAAAATTACAGAAATTGACGAAAAGGAGAACTTTTCTCAACATGAAAATGGGGTATATATGACTGATAGCTCACATGTAGAAATTAAATGCAACTTAAGCAAGCAAAGAAAGAGGAGTCCTAGTCTTAAATCAACAAATGTAGCATGACTTACAGGAAGTGCTTCCCATATTGCTTCATCATTTACGCTCTCTTCATCTCCAGGCATCAGTGCCCGACACATTCTGAAGAGAAAATGTGACGTACGATAATTAGGAACTTCCTATAGCAGAGCAGAGAAATAGCTCTTCCAGCTAAGGAAACAGTAAAAAATACTATAAAGGTCTACTTCCAGTAATTAATCACATCAAAGGTACTAGCTTCGTATGCATGAATATATCTCAGTAGCATCACTTACTGTATTAGAATAAATTTGCAAAATAATGCATAGCAAGCATTAGCTCTTATAAACCATTATATTCCCAGATCCATTAACCCACAAAATGAGTAATCATGAATCGGTAATTTAGCAGAGAACCCAATCCCACCCCAACCCGTCTGCTACTAAGTATGTTCTATGACCTGCATAACAAGGTATCCAGCTATAACTTCCATCTTACAACATGATTTGAAAAATTTAAACAAAATCTCCCATGCTCAGATACTGAGCTTTTTTGGACCCACGCATATGTAGTTGGTTGCGCGATGATTTTAGGTGAACCGATTTGTTACGTGTTCACAAAACCAAAGAACGAATGGCTCTGACAAGTAAATGGGATAAAATAATCAGGTAATATATCTATCTCATCTCAATACCTGGCATTGTCCACTAGTATAATCACTTCAAACGCCAATAAAGGGAGAAAAACAATCTTCAAGCTCACAGCTGGTGGCCAAGGAGCTGCATCTCAAATACAATAGAACAAAATTATATTAAACCGGGAGGCAATCAAAGTAGGGCTTCATACAGCAAAATAACACTGCACAAGCTTAAAAGTTCTTTGTGATGTTATCCAACTTAACCATTAATATTATCGAAAAACAAAGCAATGAGAGTCATAGTGAATCATTTGCTTCACCATATGATCAACTATTTTCCTTGTCAAGATACTAAATTACAAGAGGCTTTAAATATCATATCACGACATCAGCAGATCCCATGAAGTATTAAAGTGTGAGTACCATATGCCGTCTCGAGGTATACACAGAGGAGCAACTCAAAAGCTACAAGCAACGGTGTTGCGACAACAGCATGACATGGTGCCCACTGTACATCAAAAAACAATCATTACAAGCCAAAATGTCATCTAAAGGTTAATTCTGATATCTGTTGTTATTAGCTATATCGATTAACTGCATAACACTAGCTGTGAATACAATTGTGCTAATAGAAGTAAGGGACATACATGACGGTTATGAGGAGCGATTGGAGCAGGAAGCGAGAATCTTCCCCTTGCAACAACAGCATGGAAAGCCCACAGAGGTAGACACACAACCCTGCATGACCGAGCAGCAGAAAAGATTATGTTTTAAACGATTGCAGATAAACATGAATGCTACCAATACCAAGATATGGATAACCAAGCAAAAACACACACAAACAAAAAAAAAAGCCAAAACATAAGACTAAAAGAAAGCTGAAAGAAACTAAAACCCTTAAAATCTAGATGACATCATTTCCCATAGCAGTTCCTCAATACAGAATCATAATTGTTTCTTCAAATAAACACCGTACTTGGTACTACATCATCAACACGTGACACAATCTGGCAGGTTTCCATGTTATAGTACCCAAAAAGAATGTACTTTTAATGTCTTGTACATACAAAAATTACACAATTTTCCCCAAAAAGGAAAGATTTTTCCTATTCTAAGTAGAAATTATTGGCGTGAATTCCAATATTTAAAGGCTCTGGAAATTCAACTATCTCACAGAGCCAAAACCTCGCAGTTCTCAGAATACATCTACACAGAAAACGACCCTTGTATTGGAGTTTTGGACAGAACCAAGCCCTGGGTTTGAAATTCTAAATCCTCAAATTGTAGGAAAAAAAAAGAAGAAAATCGAGAGAATTGAGTGTGAGAGAGCATCAAGAGACGAACCACCAAGAGTAAGAGAAGGTGTAATTGAGCTTGAGAACTAAAGCGAGAGTGAAACAGAAGAGGAAGATGTGAGCAGCCAAGGCTTGTACGGACTTGAACACTCTCCAACAGTTCATCGTCTCTTTCTCCTTCTCTTAGGGCAAAAGGGTTTCTAGCTTTGCCTCCATTATCTCTCTCTCTCTGACAAATCTCTCTCACTAGTGTTGTTGATTGGGTTATTAGAGAATAGGTCAGTTGAGAAATGCAGCAGTGTTTTCAATTGCACTTCCCTTTCCTTTCTTTGACTCTTTCTCTTTTTTCACTTCCTTTTCTTATGATTTTTTTTTTTTTCTTCCGAAACAAATATACAAACTCTTTAATTTATTAGTACTACTTTTTTTCTTTTCTCAAAGTCGATTTTTTTTTTTTAAACGAATTTTAACAAGGGAAGATATAATAAGCTGGTTATGAGAGAAAAAGAAAAATTAAAACATTCACACTATGATATAGCTGATTCAAGTTTCAACAAAAAGTTTGTTGTTGTTGTTTTGTGTGTGGAAATTTAGGATAATAAATGCATTAGTATTGAAGTGTAGATCCACCTCATAAACAATTTGAATTCTATGGAGTTGACTCAATATTAATTTTGTGGAGTTGAAATACCGCTCAAGAAAATATCTGTACAGTATTTGCCAAAACAAAAAACGTAGCCTAATGGTTGATTTGTGTCAGTCATCTCTAGCTTTGGCTCTACGTCAGTTTCATGAACTAACGTTAGAATTAAATCAAGTGCACATTTAATTGGGTAATTACTTACCTGCAACTTTTATTTTAATATATACAGCACAACAAAAAGTCAAATTCCATTAATTCAACGAACAATACCTAATTAAGAAGAAATCACAGATTTTTTTTATCCAAAAGCTAAATAAACTATTTCTAACCAAATCATATCAACAAACTCTTCAAGTTAGTAGATCACATTGACATATCTCACACCTTGCAACAACAAAGCTTTCATATACAAGTCACACACGTCGAATCGATACAAATAAAAAGGACTGGCTCGGATCAAACCTTCAGGAGTTATTGAACGCTTTGCTTTTCAGTTTAATTCGGAACTTGGTAGGCAGACGAGCTTCTGTTGCTGCTGATGATGGCTCAGCCTTTGTTTCAACCTTAATCAATATGTCACCATCACTTGGTTCTTCTGTTTTTGCCTCCACGACTCTCTCTATCTTTTTTGTAGCTTGTTCCGAAGTGCTGCTCATAAGCTTTGCCATTTCCTTCTCCTTTTGTTTCTTCTCTTTCTTTAACCGTTTCTTCTCTATATAAACGGGGTCTTCTCTTTTCCTCTTCTTCCCTTTCTTCTCCTTGTCTTTCTTCTTTTCCTTTTCTTTACCAACGGATAGTGTTTGAAGGCTTGCGTATTTCTGCTGCGCCTCGTCTACCAGACTATGGTCTTGTGGTAAGAAGCTGGGCCCTGCAATTTGTTCGTTATCATCTACTTTTTGACTTGTGGAAGGTTTCCCAGACTCAGCAGTGCACTGCAACTCTTTCCCAAAAGTATCGCCTTCGCTTACAAATTTTACACTGCCGATGCTTGCAGTCATGCGAGACCCAACATCATGACATGAGTTTACTTCCTCTACGTGATTCTGATTGCTGATGCTCACAGCATCGGCTGAGATTCTCTGTGGAGCGTCTACAGAAGCTGAACTAGTTTGCCCTCGGTCTATATCATGTCGTACCACAATCCCTTGAGATCTTTCCATGGATCTTGCTGATCCCTCGGCTCTGCTGGGTCCAGCAGGTACTCTGACCTTGAACCGAAAAACAGACTTCTTGACCTCGTGACTAACAGACACAGAGACCACATCAGGTTCTTTTTGAGGTTCCTTTGATGCAGGATTTGCTTCCCTTTTAGCTAATTCTTCTGTTGGGGCTTCACTATCCGATGGGATCTCATGAACAATGGGATTTTCGTGAACAGGTTGGTTTTGGTTTTCTATGTGGGGTCCAAGTTGATGTGTCTCATAAAGTGACGCTGCAACAGGTTCTGGCAACTTCAGTTCAGGAACAATGGGTATCAACATTTCCTGTGATCTTATTGGAGCACCAAAAGGAGCAACCTCCAGCAATTTCCCATTGGCATCTCCAAGTTCCAAAAGTGAAGGTCCTGCCTCTCCTCCCGGAACTGAAAATACATTATTCGGCTCAATGCAGGCCTCAACATCAACAAGCTGCAATGGTTTTTCTTTGGGCACTCCAAACAAGGTTGGGGGTCTGAAAATGAGATAGACATGGTGAAAATCAGAAAAAAACCAAGAAAATCAATCTATGCACTAAATGAAGACACTTGGAATCCAAACAAGATTCACCAAATGAAGCAAACTAGTGTACCCAAACACGATGCATCAGGTAGAAAACCATTTCATAGCTTGAGAGGTTCTGTAAATAATCTACTATGACTCGGTAATACTTTTGAAATAGGTAGTTCTGTAAATAATCTACTATGACTCGGTAATACTTTTGTCATATGTAGCAAAAATTATTCACAGGACGCCTCACCCAGGAATAGCAGAAAACTACGAAAAGGGAAGTACAAGGATATTGTCTATTGAAGTTGTTTTCACTATATAAAACTCTTTCGCTCAAGAACTGCTGAGAGCTATAAAAACCTCACGTTTAACTGCTACCCACAGGTAACCAAAATGAATAAGGAAACAAATGCACCACGTTCATAGTTAGAATGAACTGGCAGACAATGAATGTAAAGGCCACAGACCTTTCAGCAAGGATTTGAAAAATGCAGAACAAGTGGTGTCGAAGAAATTCATTGTTGAACACTACATGGCTTTTGAAAAGATGCAGCAAATCCAGAAGATTAACAGTGTCGACACGATCATCCAAGTCACATCCAACTGCTATTTGACATAACCGCATTGTGTGTACGCACAATTTAACCTGACCTGTAAGCGACAAGTATATAAAACGTTATAACTGAACTCTAACAAAAACAGAAAGCTGATATGTTTTAGCAAGAGAATGCAACCAACCTCTCAAAGATGATTCTTCTACCACATATTTCATAAACAATGACAGTGCAGAACTTATGCCTTTGGATTGGTACTCGATGTCAAGAAGTGCCCTACTTGCTTCTACCCGAACTTGCAGTATCGTATCCGAATTTCGGAAAGGTTCGATAAGTTTGCAGATGTGTTCCTGGAGTGAGTAAATTGCAAGCTTGTAATGCTATCAGCAATGGTTGGAAGAAAAAATGAAAGGAAAGAACTTTGGAAACTGTCAGCGATGGTACCTATCTTACAAGGAGCACTTGGAGAAATAAGTTAAAGGAAAGAACTTACGAAACTGATGGAGTCAGAAAGCTTGAGAGCAGTCTGTGCCAACGTTCGGATGCAGCTAATCGTCAAGATTCCATTGTAGCTTGGCATCAGCCTGGTACATTTATCTCCAACATGCTCTCAGTGATAAATTCTGTTAAAATCGACCAAATCATAAACATCAAACAAGAGGTTACCTGTCAAACTGCAAGAGTCTGTCAATGCGCTTCAGAAGAGGGGCCAAAAACGCTAGACTCTGCCAGGGAATCAAAGAAACAAGACGTATTGAGCAAGAAAACATGTATCACGCTGGTATATTAAACTTCTAAATTCACATTTTTGCATATTAACTGATTCCATATGAAATGGCGCTCCTCTTTTTTCTCATACCCACTGTCATCCCCCTAAGACTAAATATTTGTTTTTTCCATAAAAGTCTGAGACGTCCATAAAGCTACGTGAGCAAATAAAGCTCCAAATCTTTTACAGTTAGAACATATTACATAAACTAAGTACCAAATCTTGTTGATAAAACTTCAAGGGTTTTGACCCCTCATAGCGTCGGAAGGAAAATGCCAAAATGTAAAGTTATACTACTGCCCATAAATCGTGGAGTAACATTTTACAAGATAATAACCACAGACCTGTTGACCGAATCCGAGATCACCAACTGACTGAACAAGCACAGCAAGCCAGAACACATCAGAATACGGATTTCCACTGTTGTCATTGTACTATAAAATGGAAAAGCAAAATGGCACAATCAGACTGGAAACAAGCAAAAAAACGTAGGGAAACCTCATGTTTCATAGCTGAAAGAAAATCACTGCCGCGCAGTAGAGACTACCAGCTTTTATAAGAAGGATACATGATAGAATCAAACAATGAAGATGTATACCTTCAGAAGCTGTAAAATAAATTCAACAGCTTCTCGAGGGCTTTTCCCCTCAGCCCCCCTAACTATTGCAATGGCATGTGGAATGGCCTAAGACAAAGCAAATGAAATGAGTTTAGATAAATACACTCAGGAAGGCAGCATGCTTATACTACTGCAACAAAAACGATAAATGCGACTCGGGAGATCCAATCCAGGCGTCCCCTACTGAGACATTCTATCACAAGGTTCAAAGTTTGAGAGAAGAAATGGATTCCACCTAACAATAACCAATAAAAGCCACTGACGCTAACCGAGTGAAAAAGAAGAGCTAACTGTTAGAAACCATAATATCAGGGGATAACCATGGACAACCCCAGAGCAAAGCAGGCAAAGAAGTGAAAAACAAAGAATCGAACCCCCTCTTCCTGACGAATTTTCCGAAAAAATTACGTCCTTATGCTCATTATTTTATCATGTTCTATGTTGGCTCAACATTCATCATTGCTATTTCACCACTGCATCTAAATAGTAATTAGTAGCCTAATTTTTTTAGGAGGTGTCCAATATATATACTAAGCAGTAAGCAGAGCAGTAACAATTTCTGTCTCGATAGGACAGTTAATAGCATCTCCATCTAACAGGTGAGATAAATTCGTGACACTATATCAAGCTCATATCCTACCTCTATTCATTACCTCAAGCACAAAATATTCTGGAAAATCACGGAAGTCGTTCGGCCTGAAAAGAGTATATCAGTTTTATTAAATTTTCCGCTTGTTATCAAAGAGAGATCCAAACATTAAAAGGCTCCAATCTTACTTGGGAAGTCCAATCTCTGCATCAAATCTTCTACTTTTATAGAATTTTATTAGATGTTGCAAACCCGCCCAGTCAGTCTCCTGCTAGAAATAGAAATGAAAATCAACAATTGCACTAAAACTCGTTCAATGGGCACAAAAAGCAGTGCAGGTGACCTTTAGAAAGGTACAATTTACAAATAAGTTCAGGCATACTATGCAGTTTAAACCAATAGACATACACTGATGAAAATTTCAAAAGAGAAACAAATGAAACTGGTAAACATAGAGTTCCTGATCAAATATTTTTTGTAGCAACACCTTTTGCTAATCTTCATACTATGCACTCTTTTGCAAAATCAAACTAGCTGGTTGACATCAAGTTGATTATCATACCTCTAATCCCTTCAAAATACCAGATTGAACAATTTATATCATACCTCTGATGCTATTTTGGCCAGTGCAAACGCTGCCCCAATCCGTACTCTCCAGAAGACCTATATGCCACATTGATATCTTGAAGAAAACAACTTCATCTTCAAACTGGTTTTAGAAACAAGTACACAAGAGACGAGCAAAACCTTGGAGTCAGTGAGAATATTATTCAGCGCATTCACAATGGAAAATGAGTGTTGTTTTAGAGCTTCCAGTGACGCAATTGCTTGTGCCTGAGCAACAACATCTCCGTCCTTCTCTAGTTGATTGACCTGATCCAAAGTCACAGAAACCCACATGTGTGAGAAAGCATAAAACTAAAGCATAGTCAACAAACAAGTGTTGGATTTTCAGATAGCTAGAATTTACAGGACAGCACACACACAAATATAGAACGATTCAGTTAGGTAGTGCCTAAATGAAGTTCATGTAGTTTCTTGTCATGAACCAACAAAGCAGAATGTACACAACAGATGTTCAAGAAGTGTCAGAGAAGATCTCTTACCCACATTTGTAGGGGCTGATGAAGGTGAATCTCAGCAATATATTCCATCTCAGGGTCAGCTTTAATCCAAGCCAAGGGAGATTCGATGCTACAGAGAAAAGTTCAATCTCTCAGTTTTTTTTTTCTTATGTTGTTGCAAGGGATGCAAACAGACCAGGAATGCCGGAAATAATGTATCGCAGCAACCCACCTCGTTTTATTGTCTAAAGGTGCTACAGCATCAACATTGTCTTCGGCCCCATCAGGTTTTCCTCCTTTCTTTGGTTTCTGATAGCGTTTAGCAGCAAGTTTAGAATGACATGGTAATTCCAGTAGCTGCCATCTATCTCCAGCCATAGGCAACTTTGGATGATCAGACATTCCATCGAGTTCATAAACCCTTATACTCATAATACCCGGCCAGCCAACATCCACATCCCGATTTTCTGAATCAGAATTAGCACCAATAACTGATAATCTTGCATCGAGCGAAGCTGTGCATTCGCGCAGAGCAGCCATTTCAACAATGTTTTTCCTTTTGTTGTAAGACAAACCAATCCTGATATATTAAAGCAACAGTAAAGAATAATTACATAAAATTTAACAAAGAACCAATTATCCATTGAATCAAGTCCAGAGGAGAGAAACTCAGTACAAAAAAAACACCTTAGCACGGGACAACCACAAGATGCAACCCATCGCTGAAAAAATTCTTTCAGAAACGGACGTTCAAGATTTCCAATCTTATTAGCAAATTGCCGGAACTGCATCTCAAAAGTGAAGAGAAACACATATTAGAAACTGCTTAGAGAACCTAAGCTGGAAGATAATCAAATATACGAGAAATGGACGAGATGTTTTGTATTTTGCATACGATTAGGTTATGAGTTGTTGAACCAAGTTAAGGTTCAAAGGCCATATCAAGGTTATGGTTGAGTGGCACATTTACGACGTAATTGAGAAGTATATGAAGTCACAGCATTGAGACAGGTCCATTTCGGTTTAACAAAATCTGCTCCAGGAGCAAGGATAATATTCAGTTAAGAAAAGCTCCCAGAGGAATCCGTGTTAAACTTCTAGTGTATCAGCTAACCCAAAAGCTTATGTTAGTTCACTATCCTAGCCTAGGACAGCACATATCCCAGGTATATGTACTTTACACTGAAAGATCATACTGATTTCTAATAGTTGAAAAAATAATAGGTTCACCAACTAGCACTAAAGGAAATATGTGGATCTTTTCTAACGTCACTTGTAACAAACAAACACAGCTTTTCTGGATACACAGTCATGTTACCTCCTTCGTGCTAAGGGACCGCATAGCACTAGATGGATCCTTGGCTCGAGAAATAATTTTCTGCAAAATCTGTAAATCATCGAGTAGAAGATCTATCAATCATTTAGGTAAGAAGATTGACAAAGAAATTGCCTGAAAAAGCAACAGAATCATGTCCATACTTTACGGAAGGAGTCCGAGCCCATTTGCTTCTCCAACATCTGAAGGACTGCTCCCTTCAAAAGAAAGTCAGTGAAAATTTATCCTTCGTCACAAACAAAGGCATGCAAAATCATGTAATTTATCCTATCAAGCTCATACACTCCCACAAAAGTTTGAGAGCACGGAATGATAAATATGAAACGAAAAAAGATGGCTTACTGATTTCCATGATCGTATCTTCCCATGCATTCCAATAGAATGAGTTCCAAATAGGTCCTTGCAAGAAGGAGATGCACTCAAGCACATAGCACCACTATCGTCAGCTTTACAGACAGCACAATTCGCCTGCACTTGCATCAAAAAATTTAAGAGAATCCAGATGAGATGTTCATGACTTTGTTTAGAAGTGGTTACAGAGGCGTCCACGGAAGAATAGCTCGAGTAGTAAGTCAAACCTTGTATCTCCGGTATCGTGCTTCATTATTCCCCAAAAACTGCTTGATGAACATATCCGTTAAGAAACCAGCAAGACCATCGAGGAGCCAATCTGTTATAACAACATGGACTATCATGAGTTACAATATTACACACTTTCACATGAAGCTGATATAGCAATTTGAATGCATAGAGAAGTGTAGAAAAAAGTCACAAGCCCACCATCATTTGGTGACTCGGGAGTAATATAAACTCCAAACCACTGTTTTGCTAAGGCAGAGACAAGTTTAATACGTGTATCGATTGTCTGCAAAGACAGTTGAGGATCTATCAGATTTGCGAATAAAGGAACTAATAAGATGACAAAACATTAAGAGAGAAAGAAAACTTCCTGTTAAACAACCATAAGTGAAACCTTCTACAACAGAAGCCTATTCCAATGAAGGAGTGAAATGCAAGTAACAGATGAACACAGCTAGCAAAATCATATGAGGTGATAGAAAATACATTTAACTTGTTCAGTTACATGCTTTGTTGTACTTTTTCAAAAATGCACCATACAAATTCTAGTCTACTGTGCCTTCATTATAATATTTACATATACAAACGCCTTACATGCATGTGTCTGATAAACATCATGATCAATGACCCTCTTATCACCTCATATAGTAAAAATCTTTACTTGCATCTGCCTGATAAATTTCAGGTCTGATACACTATCTACTAGCCAATTTAACAGGAAACAATACCTGATCAATAACCCTCTCATCGTATAGCATGTGCGAGCTAAAGATACTCAAGGAAGCTCCCACAGTCGAAGAGCAAACAACCATTTCAGGAGGTAAAAAGACTTGCTTGTAGAATCCAAATGGAAATTTCGCGCTTAAATAATCCTCATAATAGCTGTAGAAGTTGATTGTCCAGTAGAAAAGAAATTATACTTAAATTCAGGTTGACTACAAGATGTTGCCAAAATACGAATTCACTGACCTATAAGCTTCATGGAAAAATTCCATTGTATTACGAAGCCTCAAGAGATCATACGGCAAACACAAGTTAGATATGAGAACGTTGGTCTGATCTGGAAGGACTTCCAATGGTCCCGCAACTAAAGACACCCACCGTGGAGCAATAGGAATAGCTAGTTCGTAAACATATGTTTTTCGAGTAGTATCTTCCTTGCACATAACCTGAAAAGTGTGAAAGTTTAATGAAAAAACCCTATCCACTTTGTAAAACATATTCCACAGATTTTTAGCTTTTCAGATAAACATAACAGAGGAAGAAATCTTCCGTTTGATCTAGATTCATAAGAATGCTGTACTGAAACAGAAACAAAAAAAATCTAACAGTATATGGACGGAACAATTAAAAATTTCCAGGTTTTGCAATGAGAGATAGTTAGTCTTCAGGTTAAAAGGGCCTTGGATATGGTTTCTATCCTATAGAAGCTGAATCCAAATTTGGTCACACATTTTATGACTACGTCCGTAAGTCATGGGAACCACAGCTTCTTTATAAGTGTTTGCATTCAGTAAGTAAATTCCCATAATCTATATGGAATATGTCTTGCACATAAAACACCAGATCGAAAAAAATAGCCATTCCTCTAATCCATTAACATATGAAAGATATACCAGCTTACCTGGTAAAGTAATTTCCCAACACTGACAGCCACAAAGTTATGTGGAACAGTGAATTCCAAATCGAAACTGCATCCACCACAAAGAATTGAGAAAGGCAAACGTGTTGGGATACCCACCCCTTGATCTAAAAAGAAAACAGATGACAACAGTGATACATCTTTACAAATGAATACCTGCAACGATGATACTCATCGTCTATGCAAGGAAACCAACAACGGGCACGTCTCATCTGGTTATCGGTATGTACAATATTCCCATCAAAATGAATTCCTGACTCTATTTTCTCTACCCAGTAGTTGATCCGAATCGACTTAACGTTCTGCATCATATGAGCATACGTAAATAGTTAACAAAGGACAGCTCTTACTTGTACCCCATGGCACAACATATGAGAATCAAGAATAGGGCAAAACCATCAATAGCTACCATGTTAATCGCATTAGTTTTTCCATTTCAGTACCAATATGCTTAATTCTTATTTAGCATTGATCAAGTCCGAGAATAGATAGTCTGGTGTTTGTTATCTTTGCTCCACGAAAGAAATAAACGTGACTGAAGAATAAGCATGGCAAAGGTGAATACTAGGCCTAAGTACTTATAAACATGTTGCTTTTAGTATACACCCTAATCTAACCGTAAAACAACCATAGGTTTCAGATCTATACTTCAAACCACCTAAACGCAGTTCATGCATTTCTAAACTCAATTGACAGAAAAAACAGATGAAGAGAATCGGAACAATGACCTGCTTCGCCTCCCCAGACGATTGTGAACCATTTTCTAAAGTCACATTCTCCAGCTGCTCAGATAAATCCTTAGAAGGCTTGCAACAGTTGATCAACAAATTTGCTGTCTCTTCTCTTTTAAGAACCCCGACATATTCAATGGCCGCGGCATCAGCTGCTGAAGCAGGGTCAGAGACCGAGTTCCAGTTACTCTCAGTTTCAGAGTTCTGATGGTGCGGATAGTACTCAAACACAGTGGGCTCCCCATCTACCAAGACACTCTCGATTCCCAAGTTCTCTGCGTGTAGACCCACAATCCCAATATCTGGCACGCTTACTTCTAACTCTGTGTAGCTATGAAAACCCAAAAATATACCATGAAAATCGAGCAAAGAATGAAAAACACACAGAATCTAAGTCCTTAAGATACAGCATTGAATAATCAAAAAGCAAGGGATTTAAAGTAGAATTCCCAAAAGATACAATCAATGCGAAATTCAAATTCTGCTCAAAATTAGGGTTTCTTCATCACGAATTACAATTAGCAGCTACAGATCACATTCGCGAATGGAGAATCGAAAGCAAGAGAAGGCAACGGACCCGTAGATTTGGCGTTTTTTGAAGTCTATAGTAAGAAAGAGCTTCTGGTGAAGAACTTTGGCTCCGGTGTTCTCCGAAGTCTTCGCGCCAGGAGCTTCCTCGTTCTTCGGTTTCCGAGCCTTCGCCATGGTTTCTTTTTCCGACGAGACGTTTAGCCGGAGAAAAATCCTCTTATTATAAGGGGTTGGTCGGTTCCTCTAAATTACAGAAAACTCCTCTATATTTTGAGATTAACTAATTTTCACCTGTTGTTTTCCAATGTATCAATCGTTACCCATAAATGTGCATGTTGTCATGGGCTTAGTTACTTAAAACATTCTCAAGCTGGGCCCATTAATTTGGATTTCCTTATCCCTCGACTTTTCTCCCTTTTTATTTATTTTTAATCTTTTTGGTAACGAAAAAAATTCAATACTGTTTAAACCCATATTTGAAAAATCAAAAAATTGGTTTTCAATAACGAGAAAATTTTCAATATTCCTTAATCTCGTACTCTTCGATTAAAAACCGCGTTGTAATTGATACTAAAAACAAGAAGTTTAAATAGCATATTTTTAGACGGATTAATGCCACTAACTTTAAACGCTTGATTGATTATATTTTCTAATGTCTTCTCTTCTTTCGTGTTATTATTTTTTGGTTGTGTTTATAAATTCTTTTTGAGGCACCAAACCTTACATAAAAAAAACCTATAATACACTTTTTGAGACTTAACAAGTCAATCAACTCCCATAATACTAAAACCTATAATACATAAAAACCTATAATTCACGAGGCCCTCCTGAAACGATGAATCTTTATATGTTAGTGATATATGAAATGTCGGCCAATATATCTATTTTTTAGATGTTTCTTTTTCCCTTCAATTTCTTACGTTTAATCTAATTTAATCTAATATTTTCTTCTTTTTTGGCAAATCAGTCTAATACTTTAGATTCAAATAAATAAACAACCAAGAAACGAATACAGTGGCTCCTGCCTCTTACAAACTAGCGTCTAACACCCTTTTACTAATACTAGGTGATTATCTACATATACACACGAGTTTTTTTTATATTATATTTGGCTAAATTATATTTATAAATGAATAGTTTATATATTTTGTTATTTATATGTGCTATTTAATTATAAATAATTTGATATATTTCTTTTTACCATAATTGAATATGTAATTTCTAGATTTTTTTGTTAATATGATTCTTTTTTTTCCTTCTATTTTAAACGTGTTTCATTCATTTATATATATCATATATAAACATCTGCCTAATTAATTGGTTTTAAAGTGTTTTCTCAGTATGATATGTTTTTTTTTTATATTGAAAAATGTGGTCTCCAATATTTTCTTCTTAGAGCCTGATTAGTGTAGACGCAGCGGTTGCGGATGCAGGAGTTTGCGGAAGCGGACGGTTGCAGTTTTAAGCGTTATTAAACGATTCATACGACTGGCGCAGCGGTAAAAAAATGATGCGTTTGTAGGATCTTAATGACTGGTTGATTAGCGGATGCAGTAGCGGTTAAACATTAAATTAATAATATAAACACATTATATAGTTATAAAACATCAAAAACCATACTATTACAATAAAATATAAAAATCATTAATTTAATATAATTAGTAATGAAATACTATGAGTATATTTCATATGTTTATTATTTATTTATTTTAGATGAAAGTTATGATTTTAGTGGAGAATTTTTTTTATTTTGGAGAGGTTAATGTTACAGTTTGAACATTTTAGTTTGTTAGATTTATTAATCAATGATAAAGAAAAATGTATTGAAAGAATTATGGTTTGAAGATTTTATAAATATACAATTATAATAAGTTATTGAATATTAGTTAGAAAATTTCAAATTATTGATATATTTCGTATTTATAATATCCAAATATTAATTTTGATTTTTAAATAACTGTCAATTTTCATTTTTTTAATTATCCAACCGCAAACGCCCGCAACCGCAGACGCTAAAGGGAAACAGCTTTTGATTTTGAGAGGTTTGGAACGACATGAAACAGTATAAAGCGTTTTCCATGATTATTGTCAAACGTCAACAATCGCTACCGCCCGCAAATGCAGCGTTTGCGAGTGGTAGCGGGTGAACCAATCAAGCCAGTGAGGTAGAGCCAAACTACCACCAACTATCATCGATTTAACGAAGGAAAAAAAATGCTCGAGAAGACGATAGTTTAGAAAGTGATGAAAAATGGTATTCAACGAATATGCAAAGTATGAGAATCCACAGAGAACAAGAGAAGAAATTGTTTCACAAAAATAACAAAGAAAGGAGAAGTAA
Organism: Arabis hirsuta; assembly: GCA_964056655.1. Taxonomy (NCBI): domain Eukaryota; kingdom Viridiplantae; phylum Streptophyta; class Magnoliopsida; order Brassicales; family Brassicaceae; genus Arabis; species Arabis hirsuta. The sequence goes on from OZ053304.1 coordinate 33,036,479, forward strand.
TCAGGTCAAATGTTAGCTAAGCTACCTTCATTCAATGCCTAGACACATATATGCCACAAGACTTTGGTAACAAAATAGAAGAGGCCGAAAATAACAACCTTTATTTTTCTAATGGCCTCCATTAAATTAAAAATAGGTTTCATTCAACTCCGTCAACTCTGGTTCAAGCAATGTGAGTGAGGAAAGTGAATAACTACCATGTTCTAGAAAGCATGCTCTAAAGTATCATCTTCTACCATGACTTCTACATGCTGATTGAAACAGTACTCTTTTTCCACCATAGAGACCAACAACCCAACAACACTATTCATGGGTCAAAATTAATATGGCAAAGTGAAGCAAGAGACTTTTGTAGAAGGAATGTTATCACCTGGAGAGTGCAAGCTGATACATATTAATAAGAGTCGTATTAACAACTGATTTGAAGTAAATAGGGGTCTAACGATTCATAAATAGGAAAAAGTATATGTTCACAATTTCCTCACAATGTTAATTGTTTTTGTCTGTCAACATAAAATAACATTTATCATTGTGCTATTTCGGTAGTAAGAAATGCTAGGTAAGTAACTCATGGTGGGTGTTTAATATATGAAGAAACATTAGTTTTCACTCGATTTTCTCCGAACTAGTTTTTCCTTTCTTCGACCGTTTTCTTCTTCTCTTTATTGTACCTTCTTTCTCTTCCTGGAAACCAAAAACAATCAATCCAAAATGTAAACATCCCAACATTTTATTACTCCCACATTCTTTGTATAAGTCTCTTGTCTCACCTTTTTTGCATTAGATTTCGTTTCCGTTTTGGATATGGATCGAGCTTTCTCGGTACTGTTCTCTTTCTTTTTCTTCATACATGAAAGTGGGTTTGGTCCCTGTAGAGTTTTGAGACAACAATGTTACTTTCTCCACTGCTACTTCATCTAAAGACGAACAACACATTCTAACAAACCATCTTATGGCTAACTTTTTCCTTTCTAGATGCTGCCAATTAAACACGACTGATATAGTTAAGTGAGTGTACATTACCTTTTCTCTCTTTCACTTGAATTGAGGTATATCCTTCACACTGAGTCCATTTCTTGTAGAAACTACTCGAGGCTTTTTCCATTGTTCATATTCACTGGTTCCTTCTTCTTTTTTAGAAGGTAAGATCCTCGCAGTCTGTTTCTCCAACATCTTTTTTTCTCTCTATCGGTCATATTTAAAGGCTTTTTCTCAGAGCTATTGGCAGTCTTACTCACATTGGAAATCATATGGTTGATCGATCAACAGAATGTTCCTTAATCCGAACACAAGAGAAACAATCTACTAATGAAAAAATCAGAGGGATTCACAAATGGTGGATCACTCTATTACAAAAACCAAAATTTTCAGAGAAATATATCCTCTGAAACGAAAAAACTCTGCTCATTAAACTAATCTATTGAAATATTTTCCTAAACTCGGCGTCTTGGGTACCGAGAAAGAAATGCTCGGAATTATTTTTCCCAATAACCTCTGACACTCGGTTGCTGTTTTTGCCTCCTCATGCTCACATCTAAGAACTCAAATTAAAGCAAATTAATAGCATACTATTACCCAAAATCCATACATTAAGCTCATAATATAAGTTATACAAGACAAATCTATATACATTACACAAAATCCAAGTCCGGCACATGAAAGATTCTCAATTTCTATACATTAAGCTCATCAAATCAACCATACAAATCAATTGCATTCACATAACTCATCAAAACACTAATTTTCACAATCGCCCAAATAATCTCAAAACCAATTCCTACGAGACTAACGAATTCATACAAAATACAGTGAACATTAAAAACAAAGTAAATGAGAACAACGAAGCTTACGTCGTTGTGCTAAGTATCTGGGCAGCCTCTATAGATTCCGAGAAATCGTTACCCAGTTTCTTCAATTCCGCAAGCACACGTCTACTCCGACGAAAAGCATCACAAGAATTCAGTAAATTGATTCCGGGCAAATATGCATCGAACATCATATATTTATACATCAGAAGATTCAGAAGAACAATAATTAATGTCGTAGTCAAACGTAAATTAGAGTTTTGAGAAGTTCTAATTTTGTGGTTAAACAAACAGAATTGAAAATTTGAAGATCTCTTCCAAGAAATTCTAAAGCGAGAGAGAAGCGAACTTACAGCAACGACATCTAAGGCAAACTCCCACAGGTTCGAGAAAGATTGCGATGAAGCCAATTTCCCATCAGAGATGAGAAGAAAGCTTTAAGATGAATATGTTGCGATTCCTTTGTTATTCCTTTCAAATCGAGAGTAGTTTTTTTTAGCATAAAAAAGAAGAAGCAAAGAATACAGAAAAGTTAAGATTTCAATTGCACTAATCTTCAATCTCTTAGAAGCTACTGAAGGGTAACAGGAAGATGAAACGAAAAAAAAATGAAATGAATAGTCTTGAAGACGTATATTAAAGGAAACAAAGAACCGTCTATTGTTAAAAGTAGATTTAATTTTTTTAACTTAGACCATGTTTATTAGTGATATTCTTTGAGTGTCATTAAGATTAATTTAGTATTAATTTTATTAATAATTTAATTTATGAGACTAATTAAGATTTTTTTATGATTTGTATATTTAATGGTGAGATTCATTAATGAATTCTGTTGATCCGAATTTTCCGGGTCGGGTAATTTATTCAAATCGACCCGTTCCAATGACCTCTTGATTCCGTTACGATTCTCGTAATTACCACCACCTTCGGATTTCATAACCACCGACGCATCAACCTGAGCACCAACCTCTGCTGTTTTTCTCCTTATATATGCCGCTGACATATCTCCTCCTCCGCCTCGTCCCAATCCCCATACGCCGCCGACATATCTCCTTCTCCGCCGGTTTCTTATCTCTCTTCCTTGTCCCAATCCCCATACGCCGCCGTTACCTTCGCTCCCGTCTCCATAACCAACAAAAAAATTCGAGAGAAGAAGAACAAGGGTGACACGTGTGCAGGATGAACCGTATCAAAAGTATCAATGGGCTTATACGAATCACGCATATTTGAGCCCAAAACCGAATTTTTTATTCTTTTAAAACCCATGATACTCAAAGAATATGTCCGATAAACATGCTTTTAGTTTTCTAATATTGGAAATTACTTGGTGATGTCAACCCATGCATGGCTGGATATTATACTAGTTATTTTGGTATTTGTGTTCGGCCTAATAACATGGAGTCATGGAATATTAACTACACATACGCGTTCATATATGATTTATATATGTTGTTGACAAAAAAAACTCAATTTTAAAAAAAAAACGGGGTTAACATAAATCCATTGAACATGTACGCTCCTAAAATCGTTCGGTTTTCTTGGCCCTTTGAAATACTGACCACGAGTGGCTCGTGTAATGCATCAACTTTGTTGTGGTCAGTTTGTTTTGCTCGTGTATTTTTTCATGTAGATAATTTAGAAAATAGCTTTAATTATCTACTAGAACAATTATATATGCCCTGTAACAATGCAAATTGACACCTAGTGGTAACACCTCTTGTGCCCCATGTTTAAATCCATTTTGATATGGAGTGTTATTCTTTAAATCGAAACTTCCAAACACTGTTTCCGGGTACCGAGGAGATTATGAGCTAAAGGTTCGGAATTTCCATGGTTTATAAAAAAAAAAATTTTTAAAAATGCAAATTGTAATTATAGTTATCTTATTTTTAACTCAAGTTTTCATGCAATATTCGTTCCACCGTATTTTTTTTAACAAAAAAAAATATATTTGTTCCACCGAAATTGGTTTCTTTGTATCAACTGCTTCACTTGTTATGCTTTTGAATAAAAAAACGAAAATTCCTAAACGAAATATAATATGATGAAAGATTTGACTTTATAATGAACGTCAAATTTAATGAGCCTTCTTCTTCCTTGAACGCAAAGGAAGTTTCTTCGTTGGAAATCGCTGTCTCCAATTCACATCTCTCTCTCTCTCTCTCTCTCTCTCTCTCTCTCTCTCTCTCTCTCCATACCTACGTATACGTATATACATTAACACTATATTTCCTCTCTCTCTCTTCGATGGTTATATGATCGTTAATTAATCTTCATGGCCACGAGTAGAGTCTCACATGTCTTAGGGTTTCTCCTATGTTTCTCTCTTCTCATCTTCGTCTCTAAAGGGCTATTTTGTGATTTCAGCTCGATAGCCATAAACCCTTTTCCTTGTCCGGTTCTTAGCTCGCCGTCTTTTCACTATCGGCCGGGAAGAAAAGCTTTGACGGCGAGGAAGTTTGACTTCACACAGTTCTCGAAAGATCTTCGCCGGAAACATCACCGGGAAGTTTCGCCGCCGCTCGGAGGATCTGAGATCGACCCAAGATATGGCGTTGAGAAACGACTCGTCCCATCTGGTCCAAACCCCTTGCACCACTGATTATTGTCTTATATTTTCGTTTCATTTTTTTTAATTTATAGTAAAAAGGTATATTACACAAGATATAATTCATAAGCGAAAGCTAATGTTATTCTTGGGGAGTATATGTATTTGTCTTGAATTATTTATTCTTCTTTGTCAAGTGAAATTTTTTATTTGTTCACTTTTGGTGTAAATGATGATAGTTACTCATCTTACTGTATTTGTTATTTGAGACTTTGTTTCTACGGCTGATTTGTATAAATAAATATATCCCAAATTTATTATGCTAGAACCAGAGTAATCTATACTTCTCTTTGACAGGGAAGTGCTTTTTGAGTAAATTAAATGATTAGTTAATTAAATAGCTTCATAGAGGAGAATATGGAGATTGATTACTATGATCACGTGAAGCGTTGACTTTAATTTGATTTCCATTTCCATATTTTGTGCAAACTTTTTTATTTTTAGCAAGGCAAGTAGCCTGACACTAGACCACCAAACAAAATACCATCTTCGTTCTCTCCGCCTTCGAGAGGCGATCTTTTTACACAAACAAAACCCTAGCGCCGTAACTTCACTTTTTCCGATCTCCTTTACCAGTAGTTCTCACCGCCGCTGGAAAGGGACTCCTTTTTCGTTCTCTGCTTCTTTATTTTGCTTTTCCCCTTTTTAGATGTTTGAAATGTGAAATGTAAATTGAAAGTGATAATTCATTAATTCAGCTTTAAATAGCTTTACAGGAAAACAAAGGAAACAATAGAAACAAACGAAAAACTAGGAAACAGACTCCACTACGAACTAACTCAATCCCATGACTCTACTACTTGATCTCCTAAAGACTTGGACATATATTGACTATAGAAACAACCATATATTTAACAAAGACCAATTCAAACTCCAACAAACCCTCCCTTAAGCTAATTCTTCTGAATTCAGCTTACTTCAGACAAGTTAACCATTCCAAATAATGCGCACAGCTTCTCGAACTACTTCAACTTCAACGGTTTGGTAAAGATGTATGCGATTTGATTTTCTGTTACACAATACTCTAGCTTGACAGATTCAACATTCACCAATTCCTTGAGATAATGAAATCTTACTTCGATGTGTTTGTTTTTTCCGTGAAGAACTGGATGCTTCGACAATTGAATGGTGGAATTGTTGTCACAATTAATCAAAGTTACAGTTTCTTCCCCAGCTCCAATCTTCTCTAAAATTCTTCTAATCCAAACGCATTGACAAGCACATAACGCAGCAGCTATGTATTCTAACTCAGAGAGTGCGACAACAGGCTGTTTCTTTGATGCCCAAGAAATCGCACCTTATGCCATCAAGAACACATAACCCGTCGTGCTCTTGCGATCGTCCAAATCACCAGCGTAGTCACTGTCTGTGAAGCCATGAGCTTCGGACTGCTGCTTTTACTTCTCCTATAAAAAATTCCAAGTTCAGTCGTACCTTTTAAATATCTTAGGATCCTTTTTGCAGCGAGCCAATGTGACATCCTTGGATTTGCCATGAATCGACTTATGAGACACACTCCATACATCAAATCAGGCCTAGTCACTGTTGAGTACATGAGACTCCCAACCAATTGCTTGAACATGGTTTCATCTACTTTCTCGTCATTTTCATCCTTCGTGAGTTTTGTTCCTGGCATGATAGGATTTTTTACCACGTTGCTTTCTTCCATCCCAAATCTTGTTAAATCTTCACGAGCATATCGTCTTTGACAAATAAAAACCCCAGCATCACCCTGTTTCACCTCAAACCCAAGAAAATGCTCATCCTTCCTAAATCCGACATCTTAAATTCCAGCATCATTGACTTCTTAAACTTATCACACATAGCTTTATCATTCCCGGTGAATATTAAATCATCAACGTACAAGCTGCCAATGAGAGTATTACCTCCTTTTATCTTAGTAAACAAAGTATGTTCGCTAGGACACCTTTCAAACTCCTCCTTCAGAAAATATCCTTCAATTCGGCTGTACCAAGTCCTTGGAGCCTATTTGAGCCCGTACAGCTCCTTCCTCAACTTGTAAACCTTTTCTTCTTTTCCTTCCTTTATAAATCCCTCTGGCTGCCTCACGTACACATCTTCCTTTAATTCTCCATGTAGAAACGCGCTTTTGACATCCAACTGAAAGATCTCCCAATTCATTTGTGAAGCGACAACAAGTATGGTTCGAATTGTGGAGCCTCGCAAGTGGAGCAAAGACGTCTGTGTAGTCTATGCCATAACATTGAGCGTAACCCTTTGCTACCAGCCTCGCCTTGTGTTTTTCAACTTTGCCATCTTCATTAAGTTTGATTTTATATATCCATTTCACTCTAATTGGTGTAACGCCTTTAGGTAAGGTGGTTAGCTCCCAAGTGTTGTTCTTCATAATTGATTCGATCTCACGTTCCATTTCTTCTCTCCATATACTATCTTTCATTGCCTCATCGAAACGAACTGGATCACTTTCTGTCATCATCATCAATAGCATGACAGACAAGTTTTCTTCTACGTCATCTCCATCTCCTACAACATAATCAGCCAAGTAACCTGGTGTTTTTCGTGTGCGTGGTCCTGCCTTTCTGTCAACTGCTCTTGGCGAATTCATGATTAGACTTGGAGAGGACAAAACTGGGCTTGGTGGAGATGAATTACCACCCGACGCAGAAGACTCACCACTCGACACAATGGGACTTGTCTTGTTTGTTGCATCACCTCCTCCCTCTTATGCGTTCTCTAATTCTTCGTCTTCATATCCCAAGTTTTTTTTCTTTCACACTAGCTTGTTCCCAATCCCAGCTTTTGCTCTCATCAAAGACAACGTCTTTGTCTTTGATTATTACGATCGCCTTCGTAACCGGATCATACAGTCTCCATGCTTTTGATTCCTCACTGACTCCTAGAAAGATACATTTCTTGCTTTTGTCATCTAGTTTTCTTCTTTTCTGATCCGGTATGTGCACATACCCTATGCATCCGAAGACTCGAAAGTATTCCACCACAGGTTTCTGACCGCTCCAAGCTTCTTCAGGTGTCATTTCTTCTACTGCGGCTGTTGGAGATTGATTATGAATGTTCACACTCCATCTGGTAGCTTCAGACCAGAAAACTTTTGGAACTTGCCTCTTGCTCAGCATAGAACGAACTACATTCAATATCGTTCGATTCTTCTTCTCCGCCACTCCGTTCTGTTGTGGTGTGAATGATGCTGTCAATTGCCGAGTGATACCATGAGTTTTACAAAATTGTCCGAACTCATTAGAGGTAAATTCTCCTCCTCGATCGGTCCTTATGCAAGTGATGGATTCCGATCTCCTTCACCACACTCGCTTTGAAAAACTTTAAGGTGATGAACGATTCTGATTTCTCATGAAGAAAGTAGACCCAAGTTTTTCGAGTGAAATCATCAATGAATGTCAATATGTACCTCTTGCCGCTGTGTGAAATCGCCGTAATTGGTCCACATATATCCGAGTGGATCAATTGGAGCTGTCTGGATGCACGCCAAGAGCTCTTCTTTGACATTGATACCCTATGTTGCTTCTTGGTCAGACAGACAGCGCATATCTCCTTAGTGGGCTTTAGGGTTGGCAGCCCAATAACCAACTTTTTTTGTGAAAGCAATTTCAGCCCATCTTGGTTTAGATGCCCAAAACGACAATGCCACAGATTCATCTCCTTCTCAAACACTTCTTCCGTTTGCAGACACATCGATTTCTTCTGTGATTTGGTGGCTAGAAGAAAGAACATCATGTTTCCACTCATGTTGGTCTCTATGATTGCACCTTTGCTAGGATGATTCACCTTCCAGGTTCCATCACGAATTAAAATTGCTAAGCCCCTCTCCTGTAATTGTCCAAGACTTAGCAAATTGTTTTTGAGCTCCGAACATAATAAACATCCTGAATGACTTGAATGACACCATTAACTTGGACTTTCACACTTCCTTTTCCCACCACCGACATCCTTGTGTTGTTTTTGAGCTTCACTGTTTGATTGATTTCTTTCTCCAAGTCAGAAAACCAGTCTTTACTCCCGGTCATATGATTGCTGCATCCTGAATCTAGGAACCAAACTTCTTCTCTATTCGCCTGATGTTGCTCCACATACGCCATCAAGAGCAATTCTTCTTCCTCTTCTATTTCAGCATAGTTTGCTTTCTTCTCCCATTATGGACACTCGTATTGGAAATACCCTAATTTGTGACACTTAGAGCACTCAACAGTGGCACGATCAACAACACTTCTTCCTCTTCCTCTACCACGGCCTCCTCGGAATGATCCGCGACCTCTTCCTCTGCTTGGTCTCTCGTCTTGAGACACTTTTAATGCCTGCTCTTCTTGTACATGTCCATTCATTCGCTGCTCATGGACAAGTAAACTCCTGTGTACTTTATCAAAATCTCGGAGTCAAGGATCGGAGAATTTTGCTTACAATTGTGCTCTGTTCCATCACTTCACCATTTGTCTTCATCTTGTTTACCACCGTCAAGGTTCTTTCCAAAAAGGTATCAATCTTCTCTCATTTTTTCATGGCCAGCAATTCAAACTCCCTTCTTAATGCTTGTAACTGCGCCTTTTTCACCTTTGTAGAACCTTGATATTTCTTTTTTATGGACTCCTAAATCGCCTTGGAGATGCTTTTGTCGAGAATTGTTTCCAGAATCTCTCTATCAATTGCCTGGAACAAGAAATTCTTGACCTTCAAATCTTTAAGTTTCGCCTCTTCCACCGTTTTTCTCTGCGCCTCACTTGCTGGTGTTGATCCGACAGCTGCAGCCAGAATTCCGTCCTCCACCAGGCTCCATAATTCTCTGCTCCTGAGAAAGTTCTCCATCGTCATGGACCAGAAATCGTAATAGCCATCAAATTTTGGGATAGCTGGCTGTACGAATTTCTCAGATGTTTTCTCCGATGTCGACATCCCTTTCTCTTTCTTTTCTTTCTCTCTTGATCACTCCCTTGCACGATATTTGTTTTTTTTACTAGCTCTGATACCAAATTGAAATGTAAACTGAAAGTGATAATTCATTAATTCAGCAGCAATAGTTTTAAATAGCCTTACATGGAAACAAAGGAAACAACAGAAACAAACGAAAAACTAGGATACAGACTCCACTACGAACTAACTCAATCCCATGACTCTACTACTTGATCTCCTAAAGACTCGAAATGTATTGACTATAGAAACAGCCAATGACTTATTTAACAAAGACCAATTCAAACTTCAACATGGAATTCTTGTCTTCTCGAGTCTGTTGGATGTGGTGGCTAGACTTTTACCCTTGTCGTCGTGGCTGCATCGCTTCAGTGACTTAGAGTTGTGGTTTGCTCGACGAGTTACCGGTTGATTTGTCCTTCTATGGCTGTGTCTTTGTGATTGGGTTGTGGTTTTTGTGCAAATCTGGTTTTGGTGCTTGGCGTCAGATCCTTTGGAAGCTTGGTCTGGCCTTTTGGAGCTTCAAGTTTGGGTTTGGTCAGTCGTGGTTTGAAGGTTCGAGGTTGATGGTATCTGTGTGTTAGAGACCTTTGCTTTCTGGGTTTTTCGGCGAATATGGGCTGTGTTTTGGTTCTCCGGCAGAGGCTTCGTCGGTATCCTCTCTTTTTTCTGCTCTCCTCATCTTTGATCTCTCGCATTTTTTTGGTTTTTTCTCCAGTGTGTTTTAGGCGAGGTAAGGTTCTCTCTTCTCTCTTGACCGCTGGTTTTGGCTTTGATTTGGTTTCTCGGTGGTGGCATTGGTTCTTCTATAGGTCTGGGCTGCGGTGTTTAGTCCTTGTTGTTTGTTGTGTGCCTGCTAATTACCTTGGCTTGGTTTACGATTTGATTTTTGCTTTGGTCTTGGCTGGTTTTGTAGCATTTTCGGTTGGCTCGAGTTGCAAGTCTTGGCTCTTCGAGGCTTTTCTTTTGTTATGTTCTTGCTTTAGGTTCTCTGTAGCTTTATGTTGGTAGTGGTGTGTTGCGCAGAAGATGGTTGGTATTTGGAGTTGCTCTGTTGGTGATTGAGGTTTGGTCGTTGTTGCCTTCTTTGTCTATTGGGTTGCTCTTTATGCTTGTCTATCCTGATTGATGTGGTCCTCACAGTCGTCTTGGAGCTGTGTTTAGTTGTGCGGCTCTCTCGTCTGTTATGTTGGTGATGTTGTTTTGTGTTGAAGTGGGTTTTGGTGGATTGTTATTTATGGAGCTGTTGATTTCGAGACTTATCTCCCTCGTCCAGCAGATTGGTGTGCATTTTCCTCCCGTTTTTTTCTAGAATAATCTCTCATCGGCGATGTACATCAATTTCTTGCCTCCTTTAACTAGTTAGCATAGGATTGAATATCAGTTGGAGTCTCCTCGGTGGGTTGGTTTACTCTTCTTATTGGTGATCGCTTGCTTTCTGTTGTTCATTGTCTTCTTTCGATGGGAGCTTGCACTTATTCTCATTTGTTATGGATGGTGGTGGTAGTGTTTTCTTCAAACATTGCGTCATTGCCTTGTAGTTTGTGTTCAGTTGGTTGTACTTTTATTTATCTCTTTATTTCGATTTTGGCTTGTACCTTTCGATCTTTGTTCCTTTGGTTTTGTAGCGTTTAGAACTGTTTCCCTCTTTTGGGTTTTTAGTTCTATATTGATTTGTTTCCTTGTTGCTTTGATTACGGACTGATTTATCTTCTACCGGCTGTGATCGTATGTGTAACATCATCCTATTTGTTTTAATATAATCTTTCTAGATGCAAAAAAAAAAAAAACCAGGCAAGGAGACTACGACCAATGACGAAATGAGGTCATGAAAGAGACATTTAATAACTCGGTATATGGTTTACTTCAAAACCATGCGGTTTTTATCTCCGGTTTTCTGGCTATTTGGTTTAATCCTTAATCACAAAACAAACGTCGCAACTCCGTCACGGCAAACTAGGCAGATTAACTGGTTTTTCCGGCGGCTTCTTCTTATCCACCGAACACAGAGAGAGAGTGAGAGAAATCTTTGGATAGAGAGGGAGAGACCTCGGCCTAAATTCGCTGCGTAGTCAAAAGCCCTCCAATTTTGTTATTTGTGTGGAAATTTTGGCTTTTGCCTGGTAATCGAAATAACTTGTTAGATTTTGTGGATAATCGAAGCTCTCGTTCGACTTCGTCGCTTATTTGATTTGGGTTTGCGTATTCGAAGAGTTAATTTGATGAAATGTGCTGAATTTCGTTCTTCCCCGTTACGATTTTTCTGGGTTTTCAATTCTGAATCAAACCCACTATCATAATCGTGATTTAGAGATTATACTTGATGAGAATCTACTGAATTAGTCGTTTTTGAGATGGCGAGAAAAGCTAATAGTAGCCTGTTTCTCGAAGAATGGTTAAGGGGTGTGAGTGGAAGTACTATCTCTAGTGGTTTGGTGCAGCAGAATTCTGCTCCGTCTGCGAGGTCAATTATTCAAGCATGGTCTGAGATTCGAGAATCTTTACAAAACCAGAAGTTTGATACACGTTATCTTCAAGCTTTGAGAGCTTTGGTTAGCTCTGAGTCTACTATCCATGTTGCTGATCCACAAGCAAAGCTTCTTGTTTCTATACTAGCTTTACGAGATGTTTCTCTTCCGGTTGAGTCTTACATACTTGTTCTTAGACTACTCTATGTGTGGATAAGGAAATCATTTCGACCGTCTCAAGCTCTTGTTGGTTCTGCGGTTCAGGCCATTCGTGACGTTCTTGATGACAGGCGTAATCTCCAACCAGAACCAGCCTTTGTAGCGCAAAACGTTCTGGTCGCTGGTGCATTTGCTTGTGTTCCTTCTCTATCAGGAGACTTGAAAGTCCTATGCTTGGAATTGTTATGCATGATTTTGGAAGAAAAGTACTCATTGGTGGGATCTCAAGAAGAACTTGTTCCTGTAGTGTTTGCAGGAGTAGGGTACGCTTTATCTTCTTCGTTGGATGTTCATTACGTCAGGCTATTAGATTTATTGTTTGGCATTTGGTTCAAAGACAAGGGTCCTCGTGGCAGTGTCACTCATGGTCTTATGATTTTACATTTGATTGAGTGGGTTGTGTCAGGTTATATGAGGTCTAATAATGTCGATAAAATGTCTTATTTTGCGAGCGAAGTACTAGAGACATCCAAGGTAAACTATACTGTTTTTGCCGTCTTCATGGCAGCAGCTGGGGTACTGAGAGCTTCCACGGGAGGATTCAGTAGTGGTGCACAGAGTTTTGAGATTCTTTCTAAACTAAGAAATTCAGCGGAGAAGCGTATGGAATCTGTAGCTCAGTTTTTAGTTTCTAATGGTAATGTTACACTTCCAACCACACAGAGAGAAGTTCCCTTGTTGAAGTGCGTTGCTATAGCATTGGCTCGATGTGGGTCTGTTTCTTCCTCTGCTGCTCTGCTTTTGTGCCTTGCTTCTTCATTGTTAACGCAGGTATTTCCTTTAGGCCAGATATATGAATCATTTTGCAAAGATCCTATTGGTCCAAGACTCAATTGGGTCAGGGAGCATCTTTCTGACGTTCTCTTCAAGGAATCAGGGGCCATAACTGGGGCTTTCTGCAATCAATATTCATCAGCAAGTGAAGAGAACAAATATATCGTGGAGAATATGATTTGGGATTTCTGTCAAAAGCTCTACTTACAACACCGTCAAATCGCTCTGTTGCTTCGTGGTATAGAAGATATATTACTAGGAGACATAGAGAAAATTGCAGAATCATCTTTCCTTATGGTTGTTGTCTTTGCGCTAGCTGTTACGAAACAACGGCAAAAATCAGTAGTGTCGAAAGAAAAAAAGATGGAGACATCAGTCAAGATATTAGTTTCGTTCTCTTGTTTAGAATATTTCAGGCATATTCGTTTACCTGAATACATGGAGACAATTAGGGAGGTGATTTCATGTGTCCAGGAGAATGATGCTACCTGTGTTTCATTTGTAGAGTCCATTCCTGCCTATGATAGCCTGACAAATCCGAAAGGTTTGAAATAAACTATTTCTGCAATTTCCATATCACAATTTTCTGTAGGCTGGTACACTAGTAAGATTTGGAATCTTTTTCTTTTCTTTTCTTTTGTGCAGACTTGTTTACGCGGAGGATAGAATATGAATGGTCTAGAGATGAGGTGCAGACATCTCGAATATTGTTTTGTCTTCGAGTAATCCCAACTTGCATTGGACGGTTATCTGCTTCTGCCTATAGGAGAGTCGTTGCATCAACCATGTTTTTGTATCCTAGAAAAATAGACAAGTCCTTTACTCTGTTTTGTTTTAACGCAAGTATGATCTTTCCTATTCCTTAACAGTCCCTTGGCTAGGTATATTGGACATCCTAACAGAAAAGTGGCACGAGCATCTCATACTTTGCTGGTAGCATTTCTCTCTTCAGCAAAGAAATCAGAGGAAGACGAAAGAAGCCAACTAAAAGAACAACTTGTTTTTTATTACATGCAACGATCTTTGGAGGTACCTACGCGAACAGAATAATGGATACAATGTAGCTCTTTTTCTGTTCACCACTAATTATGTATGGTTTAGGTTTATCCTGAGATCACACCATTTGAAGGTTTAGCTTCTGGCGTTGCAGCCTTGGTCCGGCATCTACCTGCAGGAAGTCCTGCTATATTTTATTCTATTCATAGCCTTGTTGAGAAGACTTGTACACTTAACAGTGATGCTTTGGAAAATCCGCAAGGAAGAAAGTCTGATTCCGGTGATCAAATTCTCGAGTTGCTTCTGCGACTTGTCTCTTTGGTTGATATACAAGTATGTTTCTTCTCCCTGTCATCTCCATCGACTTAAGCAGCTACTGGAGCTTTGTGTGCTCATATGCTAATGTTCTCTCCGTCTGTGTATACATAATTTGGTTCAGGTGTTGCCATACCTGATGAAGTCATTGGCACAGCTAATTATAAAGTTACCAAAAGAAAGACAAAACATGGTGCTCGGTGAATTGTATGGTCAAGTAGCTGAGTCCGACGATGTGATTCGTAAGCCATCTTTGGTCTCTTGGTTACAGTCACTCAACTACTTATGTTCGAATAACCGGACTAAAGGCTCAGCTCCTGGACCAACGATAGACGCTTCGAACCAGTTGGCTGCTCGGCTCTAGCCTCTAGGGATCTCATAAATGTTTTGCTCTGTATCATGGAAAATTATGTTAATAAATAATTCATGTAGTGAGACATTATAATAGTATTTTGATATTATCAAGATATCACAATCTGTCCAAAAGAATCATAATGATCAAGTTAAGACAGACTACGATCAAGTTGTTGAAGATGTACAAATTCCTCTTTAATGTCTCATTTCTCATTGTAGGTAGTCTCCATTTTCTTCCATGCCTGTGAACAAAAGTATTGAGTTTCGAAATGGTAATGTAAAACGAATCGGCCTCTTATTATTGGAACGTGTTAAATTGTCACGACTGAATTGTCCACCGTCTATCACAAACCATATTATTTACATCATTCCAACTATTTTCACCAAGCCTGGGTTTTGTTGATAGTCAAGTAACTGTTACAGAAACTATTTCAGACGCCAGTAGGCAAAAATGCCGAGACAGCCAACGGCCAAAGCAAGAATAACAGGTACAGTGGAGGATCCGAGGTTTTGTCTTGTGCTGTTTGTTCTATTGCTGCCTAGTCTCTCTATGCGAGACCTCTCTCCAACATACTCTCGAAGAAGATTGCTCAGTGTGTCCATTTGATGCATTATCTGACGTTGTCCACGAGCAACGAGTAAAACCTGTCCAGATGATAAAAGTATTAAAAAAACCACTTTGAAAAATGATATATGTTTCAGATAATTGATCTTATATCCACTATCTCTATTGAGTCTAGATCACTCTCAAGTGGACCTAATGCTCGACAAGAACTAAACAGACCCAAGTGATTATGAATTGCTGCATCTGATGTTATTGTCTATTGGAGTGAAGCAATCAATAATAAAAATGAGCATATGTGATTCTGATTATGGAGAGTTGTAAACATACCTCTTCCATCAAAGGAGATTCCCTTGCGAGCTGAGATGAGGATGCAGACAGCGATAAGAGAGACCCGTTACCGTTTTCCATCGGTAAAGCCAAGTTATGCTGACTACCTGAAGCAGCTATCCTGTTCGGGATCTTGGAATTCAACTCTTCAATGCGGGATGTGAATTCATCCATCCTCTCGTTCAGTGTTGATATTTGGTCTGAAAGCTGAGTCATAACACCCTATAGAACACCATATGTTAACAGTGATTTAATTGTAAGCCAAAGTTATCACCTTGCAACAACAGAACCATAGACTGAAAGATCTTAAGGGCAAAAACAGAGAGACGAATTTACCTGATTTGGAAGAGTGGCAGGGGCTCTGGCATCTAATATTCTATTGTTAATAGCAAGTCTTGTCAAGTTAGGCAAGACTTTGTGTCTTTGGTCTGTGTAAGACTTTGATGCACCGCTGTTCATACGTGCATCATTACACAAGTCAGATAATTTCGTAAGGTAACATATGTAGTCTTTATTCTTAGATTCTGTTTATCCAAAAAACTTAGCCAATCAAGGAGAAGGACTAGATGATACCCGTGAAGATATTTAATTCTACTATCAGCAGAAGCTCTTGAGAGGGCTTCTTTAGGGCTCGAAACTGTATCATCATCTAAGCTAAGTTTTGTCTTCAAGTCATCTGGCAAAGCCTGAAACATGACCGGGAGTCCCGAACATAACGAATTACCATCATGACATAATCAACCGGATCTGTGTGTAATAAAACACAACTCATACCATAACATCATTCACAAGCCTCTCCAGCTGTATTTGTTCAATATATGTATGTGGAACATATGAACCTTCCAACCCAAGTTGGTCTGCTACATTTTTGACGAAGGAACGGTCTCTACCTTGTACCTTCATAAAAGAGTTGGAAAAAGTTGATTATTATTTTCAAAATACCACCCTAAGACATTTAAACTTTTAGAGAGAGCAAGAGAAGTAGATACTACCTGAACATATGTCCGGTTCAGTTGTTCCAACCAATCAGTCTTCACAATAACCTTGTCACCCTCAAAGATATGACTTTTTCTTTTCAAGATTGTTGCAATGGTATAACCCAGTGCCATTAATCCTCCAAGAAGGCGAACACTGACTTCAAAAGTTATTCTGGGTGATATAATAAATGGACGATCTGTAACCCACTCCTGTAAAGCAATACATAAACGGTAATCATTCATCAAATGGACCACCCATTCATTCAAGCTTTGATATGAGATTCGAGTGTATCTGCCCATCTGTTCTTAGTCTGATATGTTGTTTATACAGAATAAAAATAGCCTGAATAAGTATTGGCCAAACCTCAAACATGAGATTGTATTTTCCATCCCGGTTCCTCATTCTGAGGTATGATTGGCATGCTTCAGGATCCTCGCCCGGTGGTAGCAGATAGATGTCATAAGTTTCCTCTGTACGTTCCTTGAAATCTTCAGAAAGAGCTGCCTTCATTTGTTCTGGTGTTACAGCTTTTGCTGACTACAATAAGATAACAAAACTCACTCCAACCAGGAAAAAATTGCTGCTATAATACTGCCAGTTGCAGATAATATAATACTCCATGATATTACACTTATGAACAATATAAATTCTCTGACCTTTAAGATATAAGTTGGGTTCTGAAAACCACTGAAGGGGTTGAACTTATTCTGGATCTTAATATGAGCTGTCTTCAGATCAGGTTCAATAAACGCCTTGTACATAGGATAAACCTGGTTGGAGTAAAACACATAAGCGAAATGTCCAAAGAAGCAAAACAAACAGTAGGAGTCATCATTTCATGTTTTATCCATATTTGAAGTAACACAAAACAGCAGGGATGAGAGCAAGGGAGATTAATCAAGACACAAAAAAAAAAGATAGCAAAGATTAGCGTGAAAACCGTCTCAGATATCTGATGAATGATTTCTTCAGGTTCCTGGCCAGCACGTTGAATGTCCCGCAAAACACGCTTGACAAGATCAAAATGCACTCCACCAGTGACAGAGACACGAAGATCGAGCAAAGGCCGTAGCTTCTCACTCAAAGCATATATCCCTTCAAGAATAACAATGCGAGAGCTAGGCACCTCAAGCGTTCTATACAAAGCACGAAAGAAACCGATAAGTCATTGCACTTTGTCCATCAGGCATCACTAAATCAAAGTGGTTCCCATGAATTCAAGTATAATGCCTTCATCAGTCCACAAGTTTCTAACAGTAACATATGCACCAACAGGGCAAATGAATACCTGTAACCAATTCTCGAACTCGACTTGAAGTCATATATTGGAACCTGAACAGATTTCCCATCCCTTAGGCCATGTATATTATCAAGAAGTGTATCATAGTCTGTCAACCGTGGGTCTGCAACAACAACAAAAAACCGCAAAATGTTCATTATATCAGATTATGTGCATAACAACGAAAAGATTGAACCAAGCCATGACATAATACCATCAAAGTTCCCATCGATGACGCGAGTACCATCATTGTAGTTGTCCATGTTTATGATAGCAATACTAGGCATAAAGTTGAGAATTTTCTCAGTGAAGATTGTTTTTCCAGCACCAGAAGGACCAGCTAAACCAACCAAAATGAGACCATCGTTCTTCTGAGCCAGTAATTGGCAAGCACGAATCACAGCGTAGAAACCCTTTTCGAAAGACAATGGATCCTCAATCGGAACTATCTCGTATCTTCCACAGTCCTTTCTTTTAACAAGCTGGACCTGATCCCGTAACAGCCCATGCCACCGGCGAGGTGACAGAGCAACACCATTATCGACCACCATTGGAGATACAACCAATTCCCCCACAACGAAGAAGAAGATCTGGAAGGTACAAAATCACAGACAATGACAGGAATCTCCGGTTTTCAAATTGATACGAGTGAGCTTAAAAATGATTTCTATTCAGTACTACTGCAGATGCAGACCAAGTGCACAGTTATCAACCCAATCTACTATATAGGCAGCCTAATCGGATCAAACATATGAACGGAAGCCATAGCCTAAGAGGCATATATATATTGTTAGAACTTACAAGAGCATTAACCTAACGGAAATACAATCATTTTAATACCAAATTGTCCGTTTTGCCTCTGAAAAATATACAATTTTTCAATGAGTACATGAAATATGCTGAAGTTCGTTTACTCGGCCAATTTAGGTATAAAATTAATCATTTTTAACACCGTTTAGTGGCTGTTAAATGACAATTTATTGTAGACGGTCATTTCCATTTAACTAAAACGGTGTCGTTTTAAAAACAGAGAAGCTCGATTTCTATTTCTTCTAAATCCTTAATTCGAGATTGTCTATTTCTCTCTTCATATCTTCCTCGATTCCTCTCAAAATCGATTTCTCTATTTTTTCCTTTGTCAAGATCGATTCCGAAAGAATAGCTAGCGGCGCGACGGAAGCCTCATGTTGTTCTTATTGATGAAGATTTCAAATTGAATGATGAAGATAAGGTGGAGGTTGTACCCGAGGTTGTTCTCAGTGATGAGTTGAGGGTGTTGATGATGAGTTAGAGAAGGATGCTCGATATGGGAATGATACTTTCGTGCATTAACGGCATTAAAAGAGTGTTAAAGTTGACTAATTTTATATCTAATTTGGCCGAGTCAATACACGTCTGTATATTTTCCGACTCATTAAAAAAATGGTATTAAAACGAACACGACTCATCAAAATGAACAATTTAGTATTAAAATGACAGTTTTCCCATTAACCTAACCTAAAAGAATTAGAAAATTATAACATAGGTAAGTCCACAGTTATGTTAATATTACAATATCGTCAATATTCAAGTTGGAGCATGAAGATTACGAATGCCAACTTGGATATCAAAAATTCAAAATGAACACGACCAAGAGTCTTGGTAAGAACATTCGCAGGTTGTCCATTGTATTAATATGTAATGGTTTGACAAGTTCATTGAAGAGCAGCAAGATGAAGAGCTATTTGATTGTCACAGTAAAGAGGAACATGTTGTTCAAGCAGAGCACCAAAGAAGGTCATTGACCCGCGATGCCAATTTAGTTCACTATTTGGATAGGCTAGTGACATGTATTTGGTTTTTGCCGAGGACCAAGACACCGTCTGTTGCTTTGTTGTTTTTCATGAGAGCAGCCAACCACCAAGAAGGAAAATATCTTAATCTGAATCACAATAACCCGTAAGAAGAAGATCAAAATGGCTGCTAAAAAAAAAGCTTGGCTTGGCGTCTTTTAATGTAACAAACCACTCGGATTCTTGCATCCCATTGAGAAACTCTTGGTGCCTGCATGAATTGAGAGAGTATGTACATTGCATATGATAGCTTTGGCTGAGTGATCAGGAGATAGATAAGACGACCAACAAACGTCGATATTGTTCCAGTTGAGCAAAAAAATCATTAGAGACTGATATATTCAAGATTATTACTTTGTTCCATAGGAGTAATTGCAGGCCGAAAATCCAGATTACCACATTCAATGACAATGTCAAGACAATATTTCCGTTGGCAGAGAAAAATACCAGCATCTTGGCGTGCAACTTCAATTCCTGAGAAAGAGCGCAAAGATCCCAAATCTTTCGTATAAAAACAAGTATGGAGATATGCCTTAAACAAAGCAATTTGCGTTGCATCATTACCACCAATAATAAGATCATCCACATAAACTAAGACATATAGCTTCGTGGATCATTTAACTAACAAGAATAAAGAGTAATCAGAGAAGAGCAGTTTGGAACGTAAAAAACTAGCAACAAGGGGCTTGTTGACATGCGTATCAAAAACAATCAATGCAAGATTTGAGCTCCAAAATCTAATGCAACGCGACTTGAAGAACATGGTGCTTAATGAATTGTATGGTCAAGTGGCTGAGTCAGATGTGATTCGCAAGCCTTCTTTGGTCTCTTGGCTTCAGTCACTCTGGAGCAATGATAGACACTTCGAACCATTTGGCCTCTCGGCTCTAGGGACCTCATAGTTTTGCAAACATGTGAAATCATATATAAATGTTTTGGCCTATAACATGGAATTATGTCAATAAATTATTAATGTAGTAAGACACTATAATAGTATCATGATATTATCACAACCTGTTCAAAAGAATCATAATGACATCATCATTTCAGTTTCTGAAATAACCGATCAATAGCCAAAATCATTAGTCAAGCCGATTAAATATATGTTTACGGTTAAAGTTTATTTGGTTACAAGAAGAACCGGATTAAAACTTAAACCCGTGAAATCGAGCCTAAACCACTCGGTCCGCAGTTGGTTTGCGTTTTTGTTGACCCCTATAAAAGAACCCTAGCTTAAACCCGTGACGTGAGGATCAAAATCCAGAGAAGTCGAGAGAGAGAGAGAGAGAGAGATGGGTAGCGACAGCGAAGCAGAGAAGGTGCAGCTAGAGGAGAAGAAGAAGGTAAAAGCTTTATCTCCGATTGCTAAACCTCTCGCCGGGAAAAAGCTATGCAAGCGAACCCTCAAGCTTGTTCCTCCCATGAATCTTGAATGTTCCTGAGAGGAGCTAATGAATGAAACAAAACCCTAATCTCAGTCTTTAAACAAATTCGTTAAAACTCAACCCTCCCCTGAAAGTCTAGTACTCTGTTCTTGTTCAGAAAATTTGCAACTTTTTAGCACATTTGATTAATTTCGTATCATTGCTCTTTTTAGCTGCTGAAAACAAATGCCTCAAGAGAGGAGTGAAAGAAGTGGTTAAGAGCATTCGTCGTGGCCATAAAGGGTTTGTTTCTATGCTTTAACCTTTCAGGTTTTGGCTTAGCTTTGTTTGGTAATCTTCAAATCAGAGCTAAAGTTAGTTTGAACGGTAATGGCTTATCTGTTTTTTCTCGTTTGGTTTTCCTTGCGCAGAATCTGTGTTATAGCTGGAAATTTATCTCCTATTGATGTCATCACTCATGTCCCGATCTTGTGCGAAGAGTCGGACATTCCATACCTCTATGTTCCCTCAAAGGAGGTAAGTTGATTCCGCATTTGAATTATAAGAGCATTGACTCTCATAATTTGAAGAGTTTATTATGATTATCATCATTAACATCCTCTCCTTAGGATCTTGCAACCGCTGGAGCAACCAAGCGGCCAACATGTTGCGTTCTGATCCTAACAAAGCCTGCGGAAGGAGAATTAAGCCCGGAAATTCAAGAGAAACTTAAGACAGACTATGATCAAGTTGTTGAAGATGTCAAAGAACTTGCTTCTTCTACTATGTATTAGGATTGCATAATGGTTACAAATTTTAATGTCCCATGTCTCATTGTAGTCTCCACTTTCTTCCATACCTGCGAGAAAAAAGTATTTGAGTTTTCAAAATGGTAATGTACAACAAATCAGTCTCTTATTATTGGATCTTGTTTCATTGTCAAGACTGAATTATCCAGTGTGTATCACAAACCCTATTATTTACGTCATTCCCACTATTTTCAAGAAGCATGGGTTTTGTTGTAGTGAAGTAACTAACTGTTGCAGAAACTATTTCACACGACTGAAGGCAAAAATGCCGAGACAGCCAATGGCCAAAGCAAGAAGAACAGGCACTGTGGAGGAGTATTTGAGGTTTTGTGTTGTGCTGTTTGTCGTGTTGCTATCTAGTCTCTGTATGCGAGACCTTTCTCCAACATACTCCCGAAGAAGATTGCTCAGTGTGTCCATTTGATGCATTATTTGATGTTGTCCACGAGCAACAAGTAAAACCTGTCCAGATGATAAAAGTATTAAAAAAAACCACTTCGAGAAATGATATATGTTTCAGATAAGTAATCGTATATTCATTGATAGACTATCCACTGTCTCTATCGAGTCTAGAGCTATCTCTCTTATGCACCTAATGCTCCACAGGAACTAAATAGAATTAAAGTGATTATGAATTGATGTTCTGATGTTATTGTCTAAAGCGACCAAGAATAAAATTGAGCATATGTCATTCTGGTTTTGGATAGTTGCAAACATACCTCTTCCATCAGAGGAGATTCCCTTACGAGCTGAGATGAGGAAGCAGACAGTGATAAGAGAGACCCGTTACCGTTTTCCATCGGTAAAGCCAAGTTATGCTGACTACCTGAGGCAGCTATCCTGTTCGGGAACTTGGAATTCAACTCTTCAATGCGGGATGTGAATTCATCCATCCTCTCGTTCAGTGTTGATATTTGGTCTGAAAGCTGAGTCATAACACCCTATAGAACACCATATGTTAACAGTGATTTAATTTTAAGCCAAAGTTATGACTTTGCAGCAACAGGACCATAGATTGACAGATCTCAGGGGCAAAAACAGAGAGACCACTTTACCTGATTTGGAAGGGTGGCAGGTGAAGCAGGAGCTCTGGTATCTAACATTCTATTGTTAACAGCAAGTCTTGTCAAGTTAGGCAATACTTTGTGTCTTTCGTTTGTGTAAGACTTTGACGCACCGCTGTTCAAACGTGTATCATTACACAAGTCAGATAATTTCCTGAAGTAACATATGTAGTCTTAATTCCTAGATTCTGTTTTTTTCTCAAATTTAGCCAATGAAGAAGAAGGACTAGAGGATACCCGTGAAGATATTTCATTCTACTATCAGCAGAAGCTCTTGAGAGGGCTTCTTTAGGGCTCGAAACTGTATCATCATCTAAGCTAAGTTTTGTCTTCAAGTCATCTGGCAAAGCCTAAAACATGACCGGGAGGCCCGAACATATCAAATTACCATCACGACATATCAACCTGATCTGTGTGTAATAAAACACAACTCATACCATAACATCATTCACAAGCCTCTCCAGCTGTATCTGTTCAATATATGTATGTGGAACATATGAACCTTCCAACCCAAGTTGGTCTGCTACATTTTTTACGAAGGAACGGTCTTTACCTTGTACCTTCATAAAAGAGTTGAAAAAGTTGATTATTAGTTTCAAATTACCACCCCTAAGACATTATAAACTTTTAGAGAGAGCAAGAGAAGTAGATACTACCTGAACATATGTCCGGTTCAGTTGTTCCAACCAATCAGTCTTCACAATAACCTTGTCACCCTCAAAGATATGACTTTTTCTTTTCAAGATTGTTGCAATGGTATAACCCAGTGCCATTAATCCTCCAAGAAGGCGAACGCTGACTTCAAAAGTTATTCTGGGTGATATGATAAATGGACGATCTGTCACCCACTCCTGAAAAGCAATACATAAACGGTAATCATTCATCAAATCGACCACCCATTCATTCAAGCTTTGATATGAGATTAGTCTTTGATATAATAAGCGGTAAACTGTTCTTAGTCTGATATGTTGTTTATACAGAAGAAAAATAATCTGAAGAAGTATTGGCCAAACCTCAAACATGAGACTGTATTTTCCATCCCGGTTCCTCATTCTGAGGTATGATTGGCATGCTTCAGGATCCTCGCCCGGTGGTAGCAGATAGATGTCATAAGTTTCCTCTGTACGTTCCTTGAAATCTTCAGACAGAGCTGCCTTCATTTGTTCTGGTGTTACAGCTTTTGTTGACTACAATAAGATAACAGAACTCAGTCCAACCGGAAATAGATTGCTGCTATAATATTACACGATTGAACAACATAATGCCACTGAAGGGGTTGAACTTATTTTGAACAGTAACCTTTAAAATATAAGTTGGGTTCTGAAAACCACTGAAGGGGTTGAACTTATTCTGGATCTTAATATGAGCTGTCTTCAGATCAGGTTCAATAAACGCCTTGTACATAGGATAAACCTGGTTGGAGAAAAACACATAAGTGAAATGTCCAAAGACTCAAAACAAACAATAGGAGTCATCATTTCATGTTTTATCCATATTTGAAGTAACTCCAAACAGTAGGGATGAGAGCAAGGGAGATTAATCAAGACACAAAAAAAAAGATAGCAAAGATTAGCGAGAAAAACCGTCTCAGATATCTGATGAATGATTTCTTCAGGTTCCTGGCCAGCACGTTGAATGTCCCGCAAAACACGCTTGACAAGATCAAAATGCACTCCACCAGTGACAGAGACACGAAGATCGAGCAAAGGTCGTAGCTTCTCACTCAAAGCGTATATGCCTTCAAGAATAACAATGCGAGAGCTAGGCACCTCAAGCGTTCTATACAAAGCACGAAAGAAACTGATAAGTCATTGCACTTTGTCCATCAGGCATCACTCAATCAAGTGTTTCCCATGAATTCAAGTATCAGTCCACAAGTTTCTAACAGTAGCAAACGCACCAACAGGGAAAATCGATACCTGTAACCAATTCGCGAACTCGACTTGAAGTCATATATTGGAACCTGAACAGATTTTCCATCCCTTAGGCCATGTATATTGTCAAGAAGTGTATCATAGTCGGTCAACCGTGGGTCTGCAACAACAAAAATGGCAATTTTTTTCCAAAAACTTGTTCATTATATCAGATTATATGCATAAAAAAGAATTGATTGAACCAAGCCATAACAAGAAGGGTGTGACATAGAGGGGTTATACCATCAAAGTTTCCATCGATCACACGAGTACCATCATTGTAGTTGTCCATGTTTATGATAGCAATACTAGGCATGAAGTTGAGAATTTTCTCAGTGAAGATTGTTTTTCCAGCACCAGAAGGACCAGCTAAACCAACCAAAATGAGACCATCGTTCTTCTGAGCCAATAACTGGCAAGCACGAATCACAGCGTAGAAACCCTTTTCGAAAGACAATGGATCCTCAATCGGAACTATCTCGTATCTTCCAGAGTCCTTTCTTTTAACAAGCTGGACCTGATCCCGCAACAGGCCATGTCTCCGGCGAGGTGACAGAGCAACAGCACTATCGAGCACCATTGGAGATAAAACCAATTCCCCCACAAAATTGCAACGAAGAAGAAAATCTGGAAGGTACAAATCACAGACAGAAACAAGAGTTTCCGAGAGTTCAATTTGATACGAGTGAGCTAAAAATGATTTCAATTCACTACAACTGCAGATGCATACGAACAATTACCAACCAATCTACTATATAAGCCTTATCGGATCAAAAGATGAGCAGAAATTTCAACAAAGATCGATCAAGATTCATCAAACGCAAGGGAAAATATTGGCATGCGTGTCTAAAAACACTCAAAATGCAAGATTTGAGCTTCAAATTTTACTGCAATTCGTCTTCAAGAACACTTTCCCTAAGCGATCACGACGAGCAAATCAAACAATACTCAGAAGATCAAATCTCGAATCTGATCGTAAGCAAAAAGAATCAAAGAACAATAGAGACGACAAAACGAAGAACCTCTTTAAAAAACAGCCAATATTAGCCGTCTTTACCTACCGGAAGAAGAATCCAAATCGGAGAAATACCTTCGCTCGAGATTATTCCAGAATCTCCAAGAAGATGTGAAGAATTTAGTCAGAGATATTTTCGTAGCAGTCAATGAGAGTAAGAGAAATGATGGAAAGAAGAAGACGGAAGTTTATTTCACTAGAGAAAGATCAAACAGTAAATTACTCATACCAGTTCATTTCAAATTCAATTTTTCCGGTTATCGATTCACCTGGTTTTATCATCAAACCGTGAAAATTTATGATATAAAACATACCTCAATAGAACCGGTTAACTTATTCATCCGATTCAGATGAACCTAATTAAACCGAAATTGGATTAGCGAATAATGGTGAGCCGTTAAATCCACGTAACGACTTTGACCGTCACACGTCACTCACGGTGAAGGAGTGACGACGTGGAAGAAAAGTAGACCTTCTTCTCAATCCTCTCTTTCTTTTTCTTCCACTGGAAATTTCGCAGGAGAGAGAGAGAGAGAGAGATAATGGCGAAGCTACTACTTCTTCACGCCCCTCATGTAGTACCTAGATTTAGCTGCACTAGGTCACTGGTCTCAGCATCGGCTTTATACAGACGACCTCTCCTCGTGAACGCCCAATTTTCCCATATCGACCCTCGTCTTCGTTCTCCGTACAGTCGGAGATTCTCGGCTCGTGCCTTCGACGATTCACCTGCTTCATCGGCGGAAATGGAGAAAGAGAAGCAGGAACAGCTTCGGGATGGAGTTTCTCGGGAGAGAGATGAGGATTATCCTACCGGAGAAATGGATTATGAGAATAGAAATGCGTGGGAGAGTTTTGTTGTGAAGTTGCGGATGCTATTTGCTTATCCATGGCAACGTGTTCGTAAGGGAAGCGTCTTGACCATGACATTGCGCGGCCAGGTTTCGTTATTTGTTTCATTGAGCTTCTTACTGACCTTAGTTGACTTGGGGAAACTAGAGTATATCAAATTTACTCCTCTGTATCTAAAATTAGGTTGAAATTCTTGAATTTTGTTTGCTCTTTGTTCAGATCTCTGATCAGCTAAAGAGCCGTTTCTCGTCAGGGCTTTCATTGCCCCAACTTTCTGAGAATTTCGTGAAAGCTGCGTATGATCCTCGTATTGCTGGAGTCTACCTTCACATTGAGCCTTTGAGTTGTGGATGGGGAAAGGTTGAGGAAATTCGTAGGCATATATTGGATTTTAAGAAATCAGGTAGCTCCTGAATCTACATTCTCTATTAAATATCAGGGTTAACAATTTTCCAACTGCTTTTCGAGATTTTATTTAGAGTTGGAAGTTCATTCACTCTCTAACTCTCACATGTTTTCGATGAGCTAATCAAACATATCTTTTATCAGGTAAATTCATTGTTGGGTATATCAACATATGTGGCCTAAAGGAATATTATCTTGGCTGTGCATGCAACGAGCTCTATGCTCCGCCTAGTGCCTATTCCTTTCTGTATGGTTTGACTGTTCAAGCATCTTTTCTTGGAGGTAAGGGATTGTTTCTTCTTTGGCTAAGTTTCTCACATAAGAAGTAATTAGAAGTCTTTTCTATGTTCTATATCATTCAGAATTATATGCAGTCTGATTTATTCTGTGCGGACCATCCTTCAATTATTGAGACAGCTGTTGTCGAACCTTTGCTCGCCCCCTTTTTTTCTTTTATGTGATTGTATCTCAGCTCCCATTCTCAGCAGTGAAGGTCCTAAAGCTGAATATGATAGGTACAAAGCGGTACTTGGCTCATTTATCATTAACTAGTTATTTCTCAAATGGTAGGTGTCTTTGAAAAAGTGGGGATTGAACCTCAAGTTCAAAGAATTGGAAAATACAAAAGTGCTGGAGACCAGCTTTCTCGCAAAAATATATCCGAGGAAAATTATGAGATGCTGAGCGTGCTACTTGATAACATTTATGCAAATTGGCTGGATGGTGTTTCTGATTCAACAGGTGCTAGACTTTTTCACAATGTTGTTATGGTTTCAACAGTTTAGTTCTCTCCTGAATGGTTTCTGCTTAGAACTATGCAGGAAAAAAGCGAGAAGATGTTGAAAGTTTCATCAATCAAGGAGTTTACGAAATTGAAAAGCTAAAGGAAGAGGGGCTGATAAAGGATATTCGGTATGATGATGAGGTAATGCCATTTCTTTTCTCTTATTGTAGGTGGGAGTCAGTATCTTCTACATAATTTCAGAAGCCAGAAGTGATGATCCTTGTTATTTCGTCCTTTATCATGAACTTTTCCTTTTGGGTCTTTTAAGTATCCTCTCAATATATTGGGATGGATGATTTACAATAGTTATAAAGATTCCCTTATAAAGCTATATAAACGAGAATTAGATATCGGCCCAATATTATTTCTGATCTATATCATTCAATTTGAATGCTCCTGTAGGTTATATCGATGCTGAAAGAGAGGCTTGGAGTAGAAAAAGACAAAAAGCTTCCTACTGTTAATTACAAGTAATTAACTCTTACTATATGGAATTTTAAAACTGAGGCTTGCTGAATCTAGAGTATTATCCTTTCATTATAAAAGGAAATGAATATCCAATGGAAGTACCGACTGGAGATCGTAACTCATCGTGGGAGGAATGAATGTTTTGTGTTTTTTTAGTAAAATGGTGTTGTGCATACTTAATTGACTTCAGGTTTTCTGTTGCTTATTTAACTTGTGTAATTTTCCAGGAAAGATTTTTGGATTTTCTTCTGTGGTTCCCTATTAGCCTCATTCTGTTTTATAAAATTTATAGGCTAGTAAAATGCAGGCATTCTCGATTGAAATACTTTATGCAGAAAATACTCAGGTGTTAAGAAGTGGACTCTTGGTCTAAGCGGTGGTCGAGACCAAATAGCTATTATTAGAGCAGGGGGAAGCATTTCTCGGGTTAAGGGTCCGCTAAGCACTCCTGGTTCATCTATTATAGCAGAACAACTAATTGAGAAGATCCGCAGTGTAAGAGGTAGGCCTTTTTTGGCTCTTTTTTTTTAATGTTTTCATTTACAAGTATGTGGTTGTGTTCTTCAACAGCAGTTCAAAGTTTCTATTTCCTTCTTTCTTTTGAAGAGTCCAAAAAATATAAGGCTGCAATAATCCGAATTGACAGTCCAGGAGGCGATGCTCTCGCTTCTGATTTGTAAGTAGTTTTAGTTAATCTTCAATGAAGTGTTATTGTACCTTTAATATGCTCATATGATTTAACATCTCATGGATGGTTTGGCTTCACCTTCTAACTTGATGAACTCAGAGACCCATTACTATAATATCATTTTGCTTCTATGGAAGTTTGGAGCTGAAACCCTATCCTAATTAAGTCAAAGTATGGATTAAAAATGCTATGAGTGTTATAAATATGATATCCATCAAGCCTGGAGGTCCTGTTAGGATTTGAACTTAGACAGCTTTGGAAAGTCTTTTAGGCTTTATCATAAATAAAACTACGTATTGTTACACAGAATGTGGAGGGAGATCAAACTACTGGCTGAAACAAAACCCGTTATCGCATCAATGTCGGATGTGGCAGCAAGTGGAGGCTACTACATGGCAATGGCTGCAAACACCATTGTTGCTGAAAATTTGACATTAACTGGCTCAATTGGAGTTGTCACAGGTAAATCCTACTTTGTCTACTTGCTATGCATCTTTGTACAACGATCGCTTTCACCCCACCATGCTTGATTGCTTTTGTTTATTCTTGTTGTTGCAGCAAGATTTACCTTGGCCAAACTATATGAAAAGATTGGCTTCAACAAGGAAACTATATCTAGAGGAAAATATGCTGAGCTTCTGGGAGCTGAGGAAAGACCTTTTAAGTAAGTGACCTCACTCTGTATATTACAGCGATTTTACCTTGTTAGGCTCTAACCTTCTAAGACTTCTTTTATCACCCAATGACGCCAATTTGGGTTTTACTATTGTCAAATTCGATCCTAAAACTGCTCTTTTGAGAACTTGTATGTTCCTTTGATTCACAACAAAAAGAACAAAAATATATTTACAGGCCAGAAGAAGCAGAACTGTTTGGGAAGTCTGCACAGCATGCATACCAGCTTTTCCGAGATAAAGCAGCCTTATCAAGATCGATGCCTGTATTTGATCCAATCTAGTATTTCTCCCATGTATTCCTATGCTTGGTTCCTTTTCAAGATTAAATATTTCTCCTTACCATTTTTCCTAGGTCGACAAGATGGAAGAAGTTGCACAAGGCAGAGTCTGGACTGGCAAGGATGCTTATTCTCGTGGTCTAGTTGATGCTCTCGGTGGGATGTCCCGAGCTATAGCCATCGCTAAGCAGAAAGCTAATATTCCTCTTCAGAACAAGGTTCACGTCTAAAACTCTCTTTTGCTTCAGTGAACTCAACTTTGCAACAAGTCTTTAGAACTCGAGAAAGCACAAAGTAGATAACATTTAGTAGTTTGTTTTTTCTTGTGGTAAATACAGGTAAATCTTGTCGAGCTTTCGAGACCTTCTACATCACTACCAGATGTCTTAAGCGGTATAGGAAGCTCGGTGATTGGAGTGGACAGAACACTGAAAGGACTGCTCAATGAATTAACAATCACTGAGGGTGTTCAAGCTCGAATGGACGGAATCATGTTTCAGCAACTTGGCCAAGATTCTTTAGCAAATCCCATCATTGATTTGCTTAAAGATTATCTCAGCTCTCTCCGATGATTCCGACACTAGTACCGAATCTCATTTGATCCGTAATTAAAGAAACATGTTTAAAGCTAAACAATAATACAACTTTCGTAGACAGAAATGAAACCGAAGAAATATATAATTTTGAAACCAATTATCAACTCTAATTAAACTCAAGAAGTTAATTGTGAAACAAGTTTCAAGTCTCACCAGTTTACAGTTTCATATCATCTCTAACTGATGAAACATTTGAAACCAATTCCAACTCTATTAATTAAAGAAGTTAATGTGATACAAGTTTTTCAAGTCTTCAACAATTTTTCAGTTTCAGCTAATCTCTTCTAACAGATGTGTATATGTATCCACTGTCTTTTATACAACACCAAGAGAAGCCAGAAGCAATAACAATGAAGACCTCAATGAGCATCATTTTCTTCTTCTTCGTACTCGTCCTACCCATTTCTGCAATCTCCTTAGCCTTTAAGAGCCCTGTAGAAGCTTGCATAAGAAGAAACATCGCTCAATCGCTCTCTCCTTCTTCAAACAAATCCAAACCATCTCCTTCCGATATCATCGTAGACCAATTCTGCAGAGAAGAGTCACGAATCGTCATGTACTTCTTGAAATTGAACGGAAAGTTCCCACCTTACTACGTCAATGCATTGTGCAAAATTTTTGTAGGCAACGATAAGAAAGTGAAGGAATACGTTATGCAGAAATGGTTGAAGACTTCCAAGAAGCTCATCAATAGCTTATCTTGTACTTCTTTCTCTATAAAAGATGGAAAACCAATTTTACCATAAGTTTGATGGATTATCAGAATTAAAAACTTATATTAATTTTTTTTTTGTAAATTGCTTTTCTTCCATTACAAATTACCAACAAAATTAGTCGTGAGTGTTCCAACATAAACAACGTTTTTACATTCATTCACACCGGTTCTTGATTAGGTTTTTTTTTTTGGACATATAAATATGATGAAATAAGTCAAGATTTTTCTTGTCTCTTCACTACAATTTTCACTATTTATATATAGCAATTCGTTTTGTTAGAAATTTTTTTGCGCCTTTTCTTCGTCTCTTTCTCACGTGAACCCGACCAACTTTCCAACTAATTGAATATAAATAATGAAAGCTAATATTTTAGTTTTCATTGTTCTTTTTTATTGAAAAACTATATTTGAAAACAAATACAACCTTTATTTGAATAAAATTAACATTAACCGGATATATCTAATCAACGGTTTTATTCCAAAACAATCACACTTTATTTCTGTAACTCAAACTATATAATCTTATGGTCACTTTCTAAAGCTTAAGAATTCCTGCGAAAGGTCCAAACAAAGTTCCTATATAAAGCTTTCCTTTGAATTCATTAACCTCACTAACCAAAGTATCACCAAACTTATCCTTCACCGAAATTGTCTGAATCACTTTACCGTCAGAGTTAACTTTAACCGCCGACGGATTTGATGGTCCGGTGGCTGTGTTCACGACCGAAGCAACCCAAAAGTTTCCAGAAGAACCGATCCTCTTGATATTGTCAGGGTTCGAGACCGAGTTGGTGAAGTCTTCAGAAGTACCAGCTTTGGTTCCTTTGATCCAATACCTCTTGATGTTACTCTTTGTGAACTGACTAACCAGCACGAATGAACCATCTGAGCTAACTGCGCAACCGGCTGAGCCACTTAGACCTTCCATTAATACAGTCACAACCTTTGTTGATGGATCGTATTTGAAGAGTTTTCCTGTAGCGTCTTTCGATGCAACTGCTTTCAACACATCTCTGTTTGCATAACCAATAATAAACATATTCAATATTCCTTTCGTCTCAAATTAAATTCCATTGAAAATATATATTAATATTTCCATTATATCTTTTTATAAATTATCCATACAAGCAATTATAGTATAGGATATGAATGAAATTGTAATATTTATATATATAGCTTAAAATATTGCATTGAAATATGAAACGATATTATTGTGGAAAGAAATCTTATTCAATGATGGATTTTAATAGAATATAAATCTAACCAGAATCCACTGTTATTGTCAATCAATGTATATAAATTTTACTTTAAATCTCGTGTTATTGGATATGCTATTTGTAAATCATATCTTAAAATTTTTAAAATATGGTGTTATTCAGTAAAGGATTTTAAATCTATCATTAAAATACAGTGTTATTCAACATTAAAAGATTTTGAGAGTCTGTGTTTTTAATGGATTTGAAATGAATTATTCAAAGTGATAGCAACAAAAGTTATTGGTTTCTTGATTAGGAAAGAAAAAGGTTATGTTACGATGATTATTTGTATTTAAATACTTTAGTTTATTTGTATATGGAAGATAAATAAGTAAAACTTTACCCAGGGGTAAAATTGGAGCTGAAGGAAGTGAAATAGACGACGCCGGTAGTGGGATCAACATCGAGACCATCGAGAAACAAGAAGGGTTTGCCGTTGACACTATCGGCGATCTTCTTGGCCAAACCACCGCGGCGAGAGACGACATGGAGACCCAATGGAGCATCCGCGACGTAGAGATCTCCCGTTTTGTTGTTGAAGGCTATTCCCGCCGGCCGG
Organism: Arabis hirsuta; assembly: GCA_964056655.1. Lineage (NCBI taxonomy): Eukaryota > Viridiplantae > Streptophyta > Magnoliopsida > Brassicales > Brassicaceae > Arabis > Arabis hirsuta. Next base: position 33,069,359 of record OZ053304.1, read on the forward strand.
CCACATTTTCCGACGTTAGCGGTTCCAAGTGCTCCGTCGCACCACTGCGACTTCCTGAAATCAATTATGTCAATTTTACAAGAAAGCTATTAGAAACCAAACAGAACATAAAAATGTTGAGTAAGCCCTCCGTATTATAATAGATGACGTTTTGGAGTTTTTTGTTTCAAATTAGATGATGCTTTAAATTTTCAATGTAAAATTAATTGTGTTTTTGTAGTTTTTGACTGTTTGAATCCTGCAGATTGTCTTTTTATTGGTTGAATTGTTTTGAAATTGATGATAAAACATGTTTTATAATGAAAAAATAAAAAAATTAAATGATTTTTTAGTTTTTGTGTAGAAATATTAAACATTAAATAATATGATACAGAGAGAGTATTATTTTATTTTTTGCTAGATAAAAACGTTGAATATTATGAATCCAACCTAATTTCTAGAACTTCTCACCAAATGAATATCGGTGATTTAAAGGTTTCATAAATGTACTCAAATCACTAAATCAAATTCACTTGAGAAGAGTGATTTACGGTTTAAAAACTAACAAAAAGAATTATAGGCCAAATGTCTAAAACTTCTAGCTAGAGTTTACGGGAAAGAAAACGTCTAGACCTTTTTGGTTGAAAAAAGAGTGTTAGGTAAGCTTTCAATATTTGTGTAAGCTGTTTTTCAAAAAAAAAAAAGTTTGTTTGACTTTTTTCACGTGCGTGTGTTACAATATATGTTTAGTAGGAGGATATTTACATTATTGTTGCCAATTAATAGAGAGAAGATTACGAACATGCCAAACCATCAAGGAGTCACTATGAATGTGTTGTAAACATTAATAGCTAAGGGAAGTAATATTGATTATATTTTATGCTATTAACTATACTTAATGAGAAAGATTTGTGTAATCACAAAAAGATTTCATCTATATCCGTACGTAAACGAGACTAGTAATTTGGAACAAACCTATCAAGAAGTTCAGACTAATCCTTGGTAGAGGTGCAGTCCATGGATAAACTTTCTCTCCGGATATATAAATGGGCCGAAAGCAATGGCTCATATCCTTTTGGGTGTCTAAAACAATTTGTTTTAGTTTCGTATAGCATGTCCGTCTTTTTACCACTTGATCACAAGGCTCCGGACAAGCAAATACTATATACCATATAACTATTTAATCAAACGTTCAAACTTAACTTTTAAAAAAAAAAAAATGTAATCCCGTATAAAAATTATGATTTAACGAAAAATCTCAAAAAAAATTCACTATTAAAGTTTTATATTAGGTCGACTCCATTTATATGCATATCTATATACAGATCAATTTGAAAGGAACATTAATGGACCTTCAATTGATGAATTAAAAGTAGGTGCCGACCCCGAAAAAAAAAAAAAAGTTAAGCTGCAGACTTTGATGACAAGTTGTAGATAACGAAATCGAAGATCATAACATGATTGACTATGAAATTCATATTCGAGATATTCATATTTTGACAACTAAATTTCTTTGTAACGTCAAGTACGTATCTCGCGTCAAATACAATTTTTCCAATTTAAACTTTAGTTCTTTTGTACGAGAGACGAAAAGATAATTTTCTTGAGTTTAGGATTTATCAATCAAAAATCTTTTGGTTGAAAAGAGTGTAAAATTTGTTCCAATCAAATTTTTTTTACATCAAGTGCATCATTGTTTAAAACTTTAACCGAACATTAGTGTGAAAAAACATTTGTATCGTGTATTTTGCTATGTTTATAAACTATACCATTTCTTAACTATCAATGAAATCATGTTTTGTTGATATATATTCGATTATGATGATACATATTCGGTTACTCATCATTTCGATTGTATTTCTTCAAAACTGCAGTAATTAACATTACATTACGAAGCAGAAATGAGTCATGTCTTAAGAACATATTGTTAGATTCCATTGTTTATAAACCAAGAAGGATAATTATAAGAAAATTATGATATTAATTGGAGAGCTACAAAAAAAAAAAAAATTTAAAAAAACTTACGAGGATACTGTGATGTAGGCAAAATCGATGTAACCCTTCCCCGGTAGATATTTGAAGATTTTACCACCGGAGACTCCGGTGTAAAAACCTTTTCCGGTGGAATCAAAGGCGAAAGCTTCAGGGCCTGACCTCTTTCCCGGTACCGGAAGTTTCTGGAAAGACTTAGCGTCTGAGAAAACTGACGAAGAAATAGAGAGCAGAAGAAGAGAAATCACGGAGACAAACGACGTCATAACGTTTTCTTGGTTGTGTTCTTGTATTAGATATTGAGGCTTGTAATATGCATATTTATAGATTTGATTTTTGTACTTATTTTAAATTTCCTTTTTTTATGATTTCTTCTTTTGTATTAATCAAGTATTATTAGAAAGTTGAATATTTATAGAGCAGCAAATCAGTACTAAATTAGTATGTAATTGAATATAAAGAAAAATATACACCTAGATTATGTTTATTTTTAAAATTGATTAGAAGTAGATTTTGATTGGGGTATCAAGATTTTTAAGATTGATTAGAAGCCGATGACTAAAATGAAAGAAGAAGAAAAAGACGTTAGATTATTTTTGTACGCTAAATTCAGTGCCCGTGTTGAATACATCCGCATGAAACAATTGAATGGGGCCTATGATTTATTAAAAAAAATTTGGACCTAATTTTTTTTACATTGTTATTATTTGTCGTAAAGTTTAATGAGGTGGTGGAATATTGTAAAACCTATTTCTACTGAATAACACGGTTTGTAACCATATACATCCTTTTAAGATAAATTAATATGAAAATAAATAAAAAGAAAATAATTAATTAAACATTAATTATCTCCTAGGTTAAATTATCTATCCTAAAAGAATGATCAAAAACCTTGCAGAAAAAAATGTAAGAAGAGTTATTTTTAAGAACTCATAAAGTTTTACTAGTTTCAATTATATTGTAATTTTTATTATAAACTTAAAGTTTTTATAAATTAATTTTTTATGTATTATTTAATGGCCTCATTTTTTTATTTCGTATTAGACCACGAAAATCTCATAACCGGCACTTGGCTAAATTACTTTAGATTTTATAACATTGGAATTGTCTAAATGAATATACCAATATAATGGGGTCGCATTCTAGTAATTTACGTAATTGGTAAAATAATGATTTATCTCTTCATAATATCGACGTAACGTGTAATACAAAAAAACATACCCGTAACGTGTGTGCATTTCAAATTATAGATTGCTTTTTCATTATTTTAATGTCCCCAAAACTTATCCTCGAGGAGGTGTGTCTGAAACAATGTACCGTTGGTTCGAGCAATAAGAATTCGAAGGAATTTCAAAAGTAATATTAATAACTAATATTCAAAAGTAATATTAATAAAAACGAGTTTTAATTTGGTCTAAAAAAGAGTTTGGAATTTTGAGTTGATATTGTGATTTTAGTTTAGATGAAATAATCGTATAGATACATTTCAATGTGTTACAAAAAATGGCAATCACCTACCAACCATATTTTTTAATACCAACTTAAAGTTTCATAACTCCGGCAAAAGGTCCGGTAAGAGTTCCGATGTAAAGATGGCCGTTAAACTCGTTGACTTCACTAAGCAAAGTATTCCCAAACTGATTCTTGAGAAAAATTGTCTGAACCACTTTCCCTTCAGCGTTGACTTTGACCGCCCTAGGGTCCGTTGGCACGACGATCTTGTTCACGACCGATGCGACCCAGAAATCTCCGGTAGAACCAACCCTCCTGATGTTGTCGGGGTTCGAGACTAAAGTTGTGAAGTCTTCAATAGTTCCAGCTTTAGGTCCTTTGATCCAATACCTCTTGATGTTACTCTTTATGAACTCGCTAACTAGAACGAACGAACCATCTGAGCTCACGGCGCAACCAGCCGCACCGCTAAGGCCATCCATTAGTTCAGTCACGGATTTGGTCGCCGGGTCGTATTTGAAGAGCTTTCCGGTCGCGTCTTTTACTCCTACTGCGATAAGCACTTCTCTATACATTGCATAACCAACAATTAGCTAGTTAGTACACATTTTCAATAACAAATACTCCCATAGTATCATTTTAATTGATTTTTTATAAAAATTTTTTGTATCAAATAAGATGATTTTTTCAGTTTTCAATACAAAATTAAATATAATTTTATTTGATATGATTTTTTATATTTTGCAGATTCATTTACTATTGGTTAAATTGTATTTAAGTAGATGATAAATAATTTTTTAATTTAGAAAAATTAAAGAATTTAATGATTTTTTAATTTGTGTGTTAAATCTTTAAAAATCAACTATTGTGATACATAAAGAGTATATTTTTATCCATATATATACTAACCAATTAAATTTTCTTTTGAATGCCGGTTTTATTGGAAGTTTGATTTTTTTTTTTTAAACATTATAAATTAAATGATATGATTAAATATACATATAAATTATTAAAATTTTGTGTTAGTGTTGTCGTTGTGTCATAATTCGATAGTTTTACCTGGGGCCGAATTTAGAGCTGAAAGAAGTGAAGTAGACGACACCGGTGGTGGGATCAACGTCAAGACCGTCGAGAAACTTGAAGGGCTTTCCGTCGACACTGTCGGCGAGCTTTGTGGCCAAACCACCAGCGGGAGGGATAACGTGGAGACCCAAAGGAGCATCGGCGACGTAGAGCTCTCCTGTTTTGCTGTTGAAGGCTATTCCCGCAGCTCGGCCACATTTTCCGGCCAAAGCGGTTCCAAATACTCCGTTGCACCATGACGTACTCCTAAAGTAACCAAACCAATAAAAAAAATAAAACCAAAAAAGGTTTTAATATGTACAACGTTAGTATAGATACGAAACAGACCAATTCGGATTCTTGAAACTATAATAAACAAATATACATTTAAATATTATAATAATGTTTTTGTTATTTAAAGCCAATAAAGTACTAACAATTCAAAGACAAATGTTCACACAGACGCGTCTTGACATTACGATTGATAATTGATGTAAAACCATTAAACGCCAAATTTTGTTGTAACAAGAAGCATAAGATCATTAAACCCTAATCAAGAACCAAGAAAGAGAAACTTACGAAGTCTTGGTGATCTGAGCAAAATTGACAAAACCCTTGCCGGGGATATACTTGAGGATTTTACCACCGGAGACTCCGGTGTAGAATCCATTACCGGTGGAATCAAAAGCGAAAGCTTCAGGGCCTGATCTCTTTCCCGGCACCGAAAGTTTCTGGAAAGTTGCATCATCGGAAAAAACAGCCGACGAAAGAGAAAGAAGAAGAAGAGAAACCACGAAGATAGATGACGTCATACCGTAATCTTAGTTTGTGTTTCTCTAAATCAACGATCTATTATTAGTAGAAGATGAATGTACGTATATTTATAGGTTTTATTTTATTTTTGGTACGGGTCGAGGTTTATAGGTTTAATGTGAAAATGGGAAAAAGAGATTTCTTGTTTCGGTGTTGACCAATGAAAAAGGAAAAGATTTCTTGTTTTCGTAAATAAATTGACGGCACACGACACGAGCCACACCTCACGGCTCGTCTGAACATTTGAAAATTGACAGCTTTTCAGAGATATATATTTCCTCTTTTGGGGGGGGGGGGGGGGGATTTGACAGCTTTTTGTTAAGTCAAAATAATTGCAATCCACATTAAATTCTGAATATTGGAGAATGTATAGGGTAACGAATCGGACTAAAATAAGCAAATTAGGGGCAATATAAAGAAACAAATACGCCCGAATTATGATAACTAGAATATGACCCGCGCATTCGCGCGGGATTTTGTTATACTTTTATTCAATTTAATAATTATTTATATATAGATTTAGTATTTATGTTATGATAAAAACAATTAAATCTTTGATATAGAAAATAATATTGGATTTGAAATCAAATCAATAAATGTTTTGAATTAGTTTTAAAGATGCATGAAAATATCAAAGTTATCATTTAAAATTTATTTGTTTAACACTTTGTTATGTACATATATTAGGCCATTAGATAAATCATGTTATCTAAATAATCGATAACGAATTTACAGATAAAATTTATCAGTCATTTTCTAATTTATCTTTATAGTAATATGAATTATCAATCATAGTTGGTTTCTATATGTCTTCACAATGTCTCTTTGTTATTATATTATACTTAGCACTTCACAATTTATTTAGTAATGTGGCATATAGAATATACTGGAGAACATCTTGTTTGCTTGTTGTTTACATTCTTTTCAATCGATGAATGAAAAAATTTATCTCTTCATCAATAAGGTGTAGGTTTTTTTCTTCAAATTTGAGTTAAAATTTTGCTAGTTAGAGTTGAAGAGACCTGTAGTTTCTTTTAAAATAGTTTTAAGTATTTTTTTGTCATTTATCTTCGTCTGGTAAGTTTATATATATTTTGGTTTTTGTTCATTATAGAAAAATAGTTGAGATTTTAAGATACGATTTCTTAAACGTTTGTCTTCCTAATGTATGGTTGAATTATCAATCATAGTTGGTTTCTATATGTCTTCACAATGTCTCTTTGTTATTATATTATACTTAGCACTTCACAATTTATTTAGTAATGTGGCATATAGAATATACTGGAGAACATCTTGTTTGCTTGTTGTTTACATTCTTTTCAATCGATGAATGAAAAAATTTATCTCTTCATCAATAAGGTGTAGGTTTTTTTCTTCAAATTTGAGTTAAAATTTTGCTAGTTAGAGTTGAAGAGACCTGTAGTTTCTTTTAAAATAGTTTTAAGTATTTTTTTGTCATTTATCTTCGTCTGGTAAGTTTATATATATTTTGGTTTTTGTTCATTATAGAAAAATAGTTGAGATTTTAAGATACGATTTCTTAAACGTTTGTCTTCCTAATGTATGGTTGAATGTAAGTTTTTTTTTTTTACTACAAACTTTTTAGTAAGAAGAAACTTTTCATATTTCATGGAACATATAACTTTTAAAAATAATCTAAAATTTTTTTTCTTTAACATTTTATTACGTCAGTTGATTTTTAATAATTTTTTTATTATAAAATCCATACACACATTTTAGGTTTTTTTATATGTGTAATATATAACTTTGGTAAAACAAAATTCATATATAAAATCCATACACACATTTTAGGTTTTTTTATATGTGTAATATATAACTTTGGTAAAACAAAATTTATTTTATCATTACTACTATAATCATGTGTAGTCTTGTATTTATTAATTTTCATTTTCATTCATTTTATTTAGTCTTAACGTTTTTAATCTAATTTAATTTTTTATTGGTTATAAAAAATAATAAATATGATTTAGTGTGTAGTAAATGACTATTTTAAAACTTAAATGCATTAAGAAACATTTTTGCCTATGTGGACACTCTAGATGGAGAGAAAAGTGTCTAATTATATAATAGATTGTGTGTGTTTATAGTAATAGATATTAGAGAAGATAACACATAGAAAAATTCGTTTTTGTTCACGAAAACAAAAATCTAGAAAATGGAAAACACGAAAAAGAAAAAAAGAGAAATCAAATACAAAGAAAGACAATCAACAGAAAGAAAACTAAATTTAAAAACACAGAAAAAAAAATAAGAAGAAAAAAATGGAACGTGAAGTATATGAAGATGTTAGAGGAATAGCAAATTGCTATTTTTCGTTAGGACTATATATATAGTTTTTTTGTTTGTGTTGAAAAAGTTGACTAACAGTAGATAATTTTTAAGAACTTGGATTTTACATTCTCTTAAACGGATATTGCCAATGATGAAAAAGACGGATATTTGGTTATCTTATGTTATTGGCAATCTAATGATAGATTTGTGTATGGTGTTTTCAGATTCTAGATGGTTTAGTAAATTTTATTCTTAATCATGCAAGAATTAAATCCTTTTGATGTATAACGAGCTTAGAATTCTAACTTAGATATACTAGTAGTGGTTTATAATTTGAAATTGTTTTGTTTATAATAATAACAATATAATTAACGATATTTTTTCCTTTTAAATATACAAAACAATATCTGATTAATAAAGAGAATTGAAACAAAATATGTTTATTACAAAAACAATCATATGGCAATATACGGATGTGATCACATTTCAACACTCAGTGATAAAGGAGTATAAAGATTATATATATGATCGTATACAAACTAAAACCACACTTTTGTACCAATTTAAAGCTTAAGAATTCCAGCAAAAGGTCCAGTAAGAGTTCCGATATATAGACTACCCTCGAACTCGTTAACTTCGCTAAGCAAAGTGTCTCCAAATTGTTCTTTGAGAGGAATTGTCTGAAGCACTTCACCATCAGAGTTAACTTTGACCGCTGATGGGTTCGTAGGTACGACGATCTTGTTCACGACCGAAGCAACCCAAAAGTTACCAGTAGAACCAATTCTTCTGATATTGTCAGGGTTTGAGACCGAGTTGGTGAAGTCTTCAGAAGTACCAGCTTTAGGTCCTTTGATCCAATACCTCTTGATGTTACTCTTTGTGAACTGACTAACCAGCACAAACGAACCATCTGAGCTCACTGCACAACCGGCTGAGCCACTTAGACCTTCCATCAATACAGTCACAACCTTTGTTGATGGATCGTATTTAAAGAGCTTCCCGGTCGCGTCCTTTAATCCCAATGCAATAATCACTTGGCTATACATAACAAAAAAAAAACGCATATGTTTAGTAACCAAAATACAGTATATAAACTCTATAAATTAATACTGATCATATAAATTAATACTCGATCAGTCAATACCTCGAATAATCAAAAAATCTTTCCGGTTACAAAATCACTTTATCAACTAAGTAATACTTCTATAAATTAATATTTCTATAAATTAATAAAATATCATACCTAACATTATTATTTTGTAAAAGTCTTACTGTATAGTATTTGAAATTTCAAAAAAAAAAAACCAAATGTAAAAGTATAACTAGAAGAAAAGAAAATTTACAGTGGGGTGAAGCGTGAGCTGAAGGAAGTGAAGTAGACGACACCAGTAGTGGGATCAACGTCAAGACCGTCGAGAAACTTGAAGGGTGTTCCGTCGACACTATCGGCGATCTTCACGGCCAAACCACCGGCGGGAGAAATAACGTGAAGACCCAACGGAGCATCGGCGACGTAGAGATCACCTGTTTTCTCGTAGATGGCTATTCCCGCCGGTCGACCGCATGTTCCGGCTAAAGCCGTTCCGATAATTCCATCACACCATGAAGAGTTCCTGACCAATTGTTATCAATACAAGAAAACTTGGCTTTTTAGTACAACATTCCCTCACATTTGTTAAATAAATAAATAAATAAATAAATATATATATATATATATATATATATATATATATTAATACTGAAGAAAATATAATTATGTTACAATTTTTTTTTTTAAATAACCAAGACGAAATTTAGACTAATAATCGCTGATGCTTGTAAAGAACAAATATTTTTGCAATTTAAAACGTTTATCGTCTTAAAAAAAATCACAATAATTTTTGGATTGTCCATTTGCAAAAATGCCATTAATTATGGATTTTTAAATTCTAAATCTTGAAATTCTTAAAAAATGTTTTGACCCCTAACAAATCATAAACCCTAATACAACAAAGTTAATCAAAATATAAATAATATAATGAATAAATAATTTTGAAAAAATATATATTTTTCAAAATTTATCATAATTTTTGGTATATGGTAAAACTGAAGAAAAAGCCACAATAATTTTTTTTTGCTCATGGTATCTGCTACCTACTCTATCAACCATGTTTGCGTGTGTGTACGTATGTTTAGTTTTGACTTTTTCACCATGAGGCGTGTTAGATTTTGCTGAGTTGGGTTTTGGTAGGAATTTACGACACATTGCTAATGCTAACGTGCGACGATAAACACGAGGAAATGAAAAGGTTGCGTCTCGTCCACTCGTCCCTACGATAAAGTTCCTAATCATTCATATGAATTTACGGGTAGTGGACAAAAATAAATGATATTATCCCCTTTTTGTGATATACAACACATGTAATACAGGATTATACATGTGATATTATTACAATTTTAGTGGAAGTTACGTAGTTTTCCACTCGTTATAATCCCCTTAAAAATCATATATATTCTCTAAATCAAATATTCCAAAAAAAAACAACGGAATTAAATCCGGGATACAATATCTTTTTAAGAACTTTAAAAGATAACAAGGTTTTTCAAAAAAAAATAAAATTAAAAGATTTAACAGTTCTGAATGATCACTAGTAAATTCCAAAGTGTATCTCCAAAATTGCGGATTTTATAATAAAAAATAAAAATAAAGAAAACGATGATTAATAACGATTCACAAAGAAACGACTCATGTGTTAATTATGACAAAGCGAAAAGCATAATTAATCATCAAAAGTTATATAGTATATGATCTTGGAGATCAAAGGAACATAAAAAAAACTTACGAGGTTTCTGTGATCTGTGCAAAATTGACATAACCAGTCTCGGGAAGGTACTTGAGGATTTTACCGCCGGAGACTCCGGTGTAGAATCCTTTTCCGGTGGAATCAAAGGCGAAAGATTCAGGACCTGACCTATTTTCCGGCACCGGAAGTTTCTGGAAAGACAAGTCATCGGAGAAAACCGCCGAGGAAAGAGAAAGAATACAAAGAAGAAGAAGAGGAGAAATCATAGAGAAAAACGACATCATATCTAGCTTTTTTATTAAATGAGAATCTGTAATGTGGATGTATGTCTATTTATAGGTTTGATATATCTTGTATATGTATTTTTGTTGTATTAAGCTTTTCTTATTATTTTCTTATTATTTTCTCATTATTTAATTAATGGAGAGATGCATTTCTTCTTCTGGGGTGTATTTGACATATTTTTCACAAAAGTAATCAAATAGTTTCAATCCACGTACATTGCTGAATATACGAATCAACGCACGATCGAGAGACATGTGGCGTAGCTAAGCTTATTAATTTTGAATCTAAGATTGATTAGAGAATTAGATAACAACTACTAACAAGATATGAGGAATGACATACAACTATGTAAATCCAATGAACTATTGATTACTAATTCAATATAAAATGTTTTGCATGGAGTCTTGTACTTTAAAATTTTAAAACTAAACTTAGACTATGTGCCATTGAAATGATCAGATGGATATTGCTAATATATAACCGGGTCGCATTCAACTGGTTTAATATTTGACAATCACTGTGACACTATCCTACGTAGTTTATACCCAAACAACTTATGTGGATACTATGAAAAAATCGTAATAACCTTTTCTTCATCCGAAAAATAATAAAAGAAAAGAAAAATTCCAATAGAGGGTTGTTGATATACGAAAGAATGGATTTCAATGATGCAAAAAGAAAACTATAATAGATGGTAAAAGTAGTAGGAATAACAAAAGAAATACATTAGAGTTAGCCTATGGATTAGGTGCAAGTATGATGTCTCACACTATGAGAATTTATTTATTTATATTTTTTATTTTTCGAAAATTGAATAAAAACTCTGTTTCGGCTGGATTATTCGAATTATGTTGGTATCTTTATCGGTATCATTTTATTAGCAAGTTTAGCATTTACTTACCTAACCAAATCTTCATTATTTTTACTTCATTCACACAAAAATGCAAATGCACAAAACAAAAAAATCAAAGGCTTAATTCTATTTGTGACCTCTTAATATTGTGCAATAAATATAATGATTATAGTAAATATTGGTTGCTATCAAATTGGAGAGCCAAATAAATTGGTCACCTAAAGAATAAGATCTGGTAGCCGCTTCTTTTTCTTTTTTTGTGTACGTAGATTTTCTAAAAAATAGTTGGACCGACAGAGAATGAAACGGTTCTATTTCGCAATTTTTTTTTTGTGCTCATACACGATTTTGAATTGAATACTAGAGCTTAGAATTCAAGCAATATACGAATAATCATTCGATTATACATATTGAAAAGTCGATTTGTAAGCTATGAAATTAATATAGGAAAACCCTTTGATTACGAAAAAAAAGGATTTCTTTGTGTTTTATTATTGAATATTTTAAATCAACTTACAAAATCGGATCATTCAAAAACGTGGCCTAAAAATTTAACGGAAAGCAAAGCCGATATAATTCAAATATGTGAAGTGAAAATCCCAAAAAAAGAAAGGGTGAATTTGTTCAATGACCCGAAAAAAAAAATTAAAACTAATAAATTAACCAAAACACCTAAATCTAACAGTTAAGATTTTGCTACATAGGATTATTTGGTTAATTTATTGGTTTTAATCTTTTTTTATAGTTATTGAACCAAATAACCCAAAAAAAAATACTATTAAAGCTTTGGAAAAAATTATCTACCACAAAGCCAAGTAAAACTACAACCCAATTAATCTCGATACGAGTCGAAACCAAACTTAGAAGACATACTTGAGATTAGAATTTAAATGGCATGTTAAGGAAAAAAAGAAAGAGGTTGAACAAAAAAAAGTAATCTCTTATATATAAACTGAAGAGTGAATTTTTTTTTAAAAAAGTTTAGATGTTCTCATTAAAATTACTCTCCTAATTTTAATGTGACATGACATCCCTTAAATATGACATAAAATTTTCTTTAATTTAGCCAATTAATCTTTAATTAAAATTAGCTCAAACTCAATAATTAAAATTAGTTCAAGTTAAAAAAAATGATAAGAATGATGGTTCCATTGATGAAGTTTAAAAGTGATTATCCAAAAATAATCTCACGGAATAGAAGATTATTTTTACATGTTTTCTTTTGATTATTTGATTAGGGATTTAAGTTATTGTTACTTTTCAAAATAATTTCTTTTTGGATTTTAGTGAATCTTACATTATTTTCAAAAAAATCTGTTCAACCAAAAAAATCAATTAAATAAATCGATTACATCTTGTTTCGGTCAAAATGTAAATTTATGTATCATCATCAACTCTAAAGTTAAAAATATGATAATCTTTAATAAAATCTACACAAGATTAATTTGACGTTTACAAGATTATGGAAATCATTATCTCCACAAATTTGCCTATCCGAAATTTAAGAATATCTCATAAATAAAATGTATGAACAACTAAAAATTTAAAATTGTAGAATTTGGTTGCTCTGAAATTTATGTATCATCAATTCTAATTATCAAATATGAAAGTCTTTGATAATTGAAAATATTGAAAGTTTTCAATAAAAAAATTAACATTTTTCGATATTCAATTAATAATCGACTTATTATGGTCCGGAATTTATGTATCATCAACTCTAAATTTAAAAATATAAAAATCTTTAGTAAAATCTACACAAAAACAATCTTGTGGAACTCCAATTAAATAAAAATTACCATATTCTGATTAATTGATTGACGTTAACAACATCTGAAATTTTAGTACCATTATTTATAATTGGAAAACTAGGAAAATCGTTAAGAGTATTTCCACAAAATCGTTAAACGCGTAAAATCTCATAAATATTTCTATGAAAATATATTAAAATACATCGTATATTTTGTGGAGATAATCTTAACGATTTCAACTATTTATCACCACAGACGTGATTTGTGAGAAGATTTTTATATATTATCCCTACAATCACTCTCACCAAAACAATTATGACATGGCCAAAAAAATTGTGACATGACAATTTTAAATCAATAACAAAATCATGTACATTAAATTTATATTTTTTACCATAAATAAATCAAAAGAGTTTTTAATCAATATATTATCATATTTTCGTTTTTATTCTAAAATTATATACAAATTCGGTTTCTCATTTAAAAATAGTTTAGAAATTGATTATTGTAAAAATAAAATTAGAGAACATTTTTATAGAAGATATATTATTTTGAAAATAATAATAAAGACTTATCAAGTTTATAAAAGAGACTTTGATATGTTTGTGAAAAAAAATTCTCAAGTTTATAAAAAAAATGTAGTTATTCTGTTGAATTTTTTTTTATGCAAGACAATTTAAAAGTAATAATTATTCGAACGCAACAACTTTTTTTATCTACGTTTTATTTATAAAATTTATAATTATATATTTTAATGTTTTAAAATATTAAATAATTTATTTGTATTCTAAATATTTCTTAAGATATTCGGACAAGCCAAATTCAACATATTTTTCTTAAACTCTAATGTATTATATTTTGATTTGACATATTTACATATATAAAATAATTAAATGGTAAAACTAAATTTTTGAAATTCATATTATTATTAAAAACGATATTATTGACCAAAAAAATTAACAATAAAAGAATAAACAACAATATTTATAATAAAATCAAACAACTACATATTTTACATTTTTAAAAATTAAAATTAAAAATAAAACTATATAAATAATTTATCCACATATACGCAAGAAAATCACCTAATACTAATTAATTAGCGGATGTTGTCGATAAAAATAAAAATAAAAAAATTGGCGGATGTTGTTTCTTGATGGCTGATGGGTTTGATGATTGCAAATGGAAATCAAATTGGACACGGAAAACAACTTCCACGTGACTCAGGCTTCGAATGGTGACAGCGTTTTGGACGGTGCGGGACAAGCGGTTTAAGAGGTGCGGTGCGGTTCAAGTGCGGTGCGGGAAAGAGCGGTTTAAGAGGTGCGGTGCGGGATAATGTTTGAATGGTAAAAAAATAACATGCGGTACAAAAGTAAAGTTTTGAATGGTGAAAGTTGCAAACAGCGGTGCGGGATACATATATGATATTACTATATTATAGTTTGATATTTATCTATGAAAAATGATTTTTTTTAATTTAATAACCATACACATAAATTTTATTTAAATGTAAAATTTTTTACTTTAAAATTTTTAAAAACTATTTTTGTTGGAAAAATAATGTAAATTGTTTAATTCCAAAAATTTAAGTGCATAGTAGTATATTTTTTTGTACGAACCGCACTTGTACTCTACCGCACCGCACAATTGGTAGAGCGGTGCGGGACAAGCATTTTAAGAGATGCGGTACGGTTTAAGTGTGATGTGGGTGGAAGAAACGCACCATACAAAACAAGTACGGTTAGTGTAAAATAAGCGGTGCGGGATAATATTCAAATGGTGATTATCATAAGAGCGGGACGGAAATAGTAATTATTAAACTTTATTAAAATATTTTTAACACCTTTTTTAAAAATAATTTTCTCTTTAAAAAAAATATGTAAACTGAAAATTTTTAATAATACAATTTTTCAGACTTTTTACCCAAATAAAAAAGTGGAACGCACATAAAAGTTGTGAAACACACCTTATTTACCTCTTTTCTCTTGTCCTGCGTTTATAGGATAAAAAGGTGATATTGTACTGTGGCGTTTCAGTTATATTATTGTTTTTAATTTTTTAATTAAATCTGAAAAGTTGAAAAAGTTTGTATGAATGGTGACACAAATTGTTCCCGCACGTCAGAACGCACCTTCCCGCTCAACACATTCATGGCCTCAAATGTTTTTCCCATTAGGGCCATTATGTGTTATAGTTAGGGGTGTCAAACTGAACTACCTCGCTTGGCTCAGTTCAGTTCATGATAAAGTAGCATATTGCATGGCTCAGCTCGGCTCAGCTCATTTATTATATGAGCTTAAGAACATAAGGTCGAATTCAGATCATCTAGATCGTGATCTAAATGAACTAGCTCGCGAGCTAATACAAAATAAATGTAAAAATAAACTAATTAAAAATTAAACTATTATAAAATCGAAAATTAACTTTAAATGTTAAATATTTAAAAAATCAAAATAATATTGTTATCGAATGCTAAATCAAAATCAATCCAATAACATATACGCTAAGACAATGACAATTAGCGTAGATAATTAACAAGTGAATAAAAATATATTACTATTCGTGGTGGCTGTTAAACCAAATAACCAAAATCGAGTACATAGCTGAAATTCGACGTATTTAGGAAGAAGACGATTTCAATATTTGTTTAATGGACTTTTGTTATAGTTAAAAAGAAAAGAGAATATATATTTTAGTTCGTAAATCTAAAATATATTTACAACATATCAATATATTATTTTAAATCGTTAAAAAAAAATGTGTTCGTGAGCTAGCTCATGGCTCATCTGAGCTGGCTCGCATAACTCGCCAACTCATTTAAGTTCGTTCGCATAACTCGCCAACTCATTTAAGCTCGATCACTTAACTCGTTTATTAAATACGTCTAAAAAACATAGTTCGCGCTCGTCAAAATCTGAGCTGAGTTGAGTCAACTCATGACTTAATGACTCGTTTGACACTCCTAGTTATAGTCAACTTTATCATCAAAATGGTAAAAAATACAAAAACAAATTGTGAGGAGGAGAATATAACTTGCTCACAACGTTGCTATAAATCTGTAAATCGTTTCGGCTCCTAAATTGAAATGTTATATTATTATCATCTTTCATTTGTATTTGTAAACAGAAAAAAAAAAAAATCAATTCACATCTCGGATTTACAGTTATAAATATTAGTATCTTTAATTAATTTCATTTGATGACCTTTATTTGTTTTGCTTAGCTGAATGGAAAACGTCAACTAATTGTTTGTGACAAATTTGTCTGTACCGTTTTTATTTGTCTTCAGAGTCCTTATTAAGTCACACTCGAACAACACTCTTCTTAAATTTTAATCACTAGAAACTTTAGGAACAATCAAAGCGGTTATGAATCTGAGCAGTGGACCATATATAATGGTAAACTCCGGTTTAACCCGGTTATCCGATTAATCTGAAAAATGCCTGGTCCAGCCATCTCCATATCAGTATCAATCAAATTACAACACAAGACTCCGTGGAATTGCTGTTTCTTTTATTTTGTTTTGTAGAAAATTTGATACTTTTTTCAGAGACAGCTACAAAAGCCAATGAATGCCTATGGTGATCTGAAACCTTCACCGGCGTAGCGCACATTGCCGAGTTCCTCTTCGATACGGAGAAGCTGCAACGTAAACAAAAAACTCACAGTTTCAGATTTTTCTCTTCTCACTTCGAATACATACTCAAGTTGTACTTTGTTTTTGCTCACATTCCAGTTTACTTCAAAGGGTCTACTAACAAAAAATGTGAAAATGACAAACAGGAGTTTCGAAACAAGCAGATATGCAAATATTTTGGTGTCTCAAGTTTTGCTCGATTCTAGGTTTATTTAGCAGTATAAGTTTGGATGTTTGTTAATTACCTGGTTGTATTTTGACAATCGTTCACTTCGGCATGGAGCTCCAGTTTTGATCTACAAAACAGGGAATAATTAGAAAAAACTAAAGAATAAACCACACTATGATTTGGCAGGTTTAGAGAATTCAAATATACCTGTCCGCTTGCCAAACCAACAGAAAGATCTGCGATGAAGTTATCCTCTGTCTCGCCACTCCTGTGACTAACCATCACACCCCAGCCTGCAGCTTTTGAGTCAAGTGCTGCTTGAATCGACTCGGTCACTGTTCCAATCTGGTTAACCTGTGAAACCATGAATTTACACACGCGGTTTTGATAAATGGATTAGAGAATTGGAGAAGAGAGGTAAATTGTGTGAATGAAAGTAGTGATTTATAAAAACTTTTAGTTTTACCTTTAACAGTAGAGCATTGCAAGACTTTTTCTTAATAGCTTCAGCTATCCTCGTCGGGTTAGTGACCAACAAGTCATCCCCGACGAGTTGGATATCCACAGAGGATTGCAATGAAGCCCATGAGCTCCAATCATCCTGGTCAAAAGGATCTTCGATAGAGACAATTGGGAAATCCTTGATGAATTCTCTGTAGAGTTCAGCAAGACTCTCAGCTGATAGAACATGAGCTCCATCGTTTGGTTGTTTCTTGAAATTCAGATCGTATCTACCATCTTTCATGAAAAACTCTGATGCAGCAACATCCATTCCTATTTTGATCTGCAATATTACACAGCAGGTGCCAAAAGGTTGATTAGGGAAACACAAAATACATGTACTGAAATCTGAACTAAAGTATTTAAAAGGAGAACTTGACTACCTTCCCAGTGTAACCAGCCTTTTCGATTGCATTTATGAGCAGAACTAATCCCTCTCTGTTATCTTGAACATTTGGAGCAAATCCTCCTTCATCTCCCACATTACACGCATCCTGACCGTACTTAGTTTTGATAATTCCCTTCAACGTATGATAGACTGCGATTAACAAAACAAGTGCATTAATATCAGAAGAACGGTGCTTTGTGATATCCAAAAGAGAGAGAGAGAATAGGAAGATGCCTATCACCGCTTTTTTAGCTTTTCTGACATTCATCACAAACTAAAAAATAAATAGAAGCCACCATGGTTTCTTAGGTTGTAGCAGGTTAAACTCAAATATCACTAACTGACCTTCACTTCCCATCTGAAAGGCTTCCGAGAATGAGGTTGCTCCTACCGGTAGTATCATAAATTCTTGCATAGCCAAACTATTCCCAGCATGACTACCTCCATTGATCACATTAAATGCAGGAACTGGCATGACAAGCTCCTTTGTTCCCGATAGTTCTTGGATGTGTTTGTACAAAGGCACTCCTTTAGCTCCAGCACCTGCCCTGCAAACACTCAATGATACTCCTAATATAGCATTTGCCCCGAGTTTCGACTTGTTCAGTGTCCCATCCAGCTCCAGCATAAGCGCATCAACATCAGCTTGGTTCCTTGGAGAAAATATAAGGTACAAATATTACACACAGGTTTCCACAAATTGAAGAAGTCAACAATCAATCACACCTACTTCAACACTTAGTACTAGTATCAGTCAAAATTAAAAGCTACATGCCACAAAGAAGCTCAATAAACCCTTACTAGATTCCTCAAACCTCACAGTCTAGAGTTCAAAAACAATTGGAATCCAAGTCAAACACTACCGAAAATCAATGGATTCTGGAAATGGATTCATATTGTTACCTAACGTCAACTCCGATGAGTTTCGGAGCCACTAAGTCGTTGATGTTTCTAATAGCCTGTAAAACACCTTTACCGCCATAGACGCTCTTATCACCATCTCTAAGCTCAAGCGCCTCGTAGATCCCGGTAGATGCACCACTGGGAACAGCCGACCGATACAGATCATCGGTAATCAGATCAACCTCAACCGTCGGATTACCTCTACTATCAATAATCTGCCTCGCTTTCACTCCTTTCACTCTACACTCTTTAGCCACCACCGAGCATTGCACACCGCTACGGCGGAATCTCAGACTTGACGGCGGCGTAGATTCCGAATATCGCTGGCCGGAAATACGCTCCGGAGAGAGGAAAGATCTCTGAAGATGGTGAGGTTTTGTAGTCAAAGCCATTAACGATACCTAAAACACACAAAAAAAAAATTCTCTGGTTTGTTTCGCTTTTTGACTATAACTAAGAAACGAAATAAAATGGTTATATATTTGAAAAACGTCCTCCTGAGGTTGGTGCAGGCGATGAAAACTAAGGAGTCAAAAGACCAGAATAAAACCGGTTCAATCTCAATTTAATTCCGGTTTAATATAAATCTTCAATGGTTTGGTTTCGGTTCGTATAAATTAAAAAAATTCACTACACAGTGCCGCCGGTACACTGTCATCTCTCTCTCTCGCTAAGGTATTCATTGCAATGGCGTCTTCGATTCTCAGAAGCTCTAATCTCACTTCACCAAATTTGTGATTGTTGACTTGGAAGGTACAATCTTGTGATTGTTGATTTGGAAAAAGAGAGAGTATTTGTATGAGATTCTTGGAAAAAGAGAGAACTTCATTCTTCACGTAGTGGAAACGAAAGTATATATATTTTTTTTTAAAGAAGAGGAAAGAGTTTGTAGCTATTCCCTTGTAAGGTTGATCTCATTTGCTTAGGTTGAAGAGTACACTGGTATGCAAACGCAGCCCCATAAGAACTTGTTTGGGAAGTGTTCTTGAATTTTCCAAACATTTAACCACATTCATATAGTGTCTCCTGGTTGTGTTTTTTCCTTTTTGATACAGAGAGTAACTGATCTGACTTAATAGCTATAGTATCTGATGAAGATTTTCAGCCAGAGGCCGTGTGGACACTCCTGAACATGCAGGTGAAAGTTGGAGCTGGAATTTGTTTTCTCTCTCTTCTTCTTCAGTCAAATCTTACTTTGCTTATGGAAGTTGGGAATGTAGATAACTTGTGGAACTCTCGGTCTCTCAACATCAACTGTAAAGCTTGCTGATTCCAATGGCAAAGAGCATGTAGCTTGTTCTGTTGGAACTGGACCTGTGGATGCAGCTTACAAGGCAGTCAATCTTATCATTAATGTACTTCTTTCACCGGACCTATATATATATATCAACGATAACGCTTTTCATTGTTGATCATCGGCTTTT
The DNA here is from genome assembly GCA_964056655.1 of Arabis hirsuta. Taxonomy (NCBI): domain Eukaryota; kingdom Viridiplantae; phylum Streptophyta; class Magnoliopsida; order Brassicales; family Brassicaceae; genus Arabis; species Arabis hirsuta. The sequence continues at coordinate 33,089,645 of OZ053304.1, forward strand.
CGTATTTAGGAACCCACGACCCTGATTGAGTTCTCCATGAATGCAGTGACACAAGGCATTGATGCTATTGCAACCACACGGGTTCTAATCCGTGGAGACAACAACTATTCATCAACAAACGCGGTAACTGGTGAATCTGTTCAAAGAACTTGCAGGTGAATTCACTTTTCCTTCTTCATCATCCTTGTTGAAACTAATCTAAGCCTCGATCTAGCAGCTGAAACTAAAGAACGAGTCGAACACGGTTATTTTTGTCTCGGTAACATGGTCTAGCTAAATTGTGTTCAAACAGTGGAACCGGAGCAGGAATGGACATTGTGGTATCGAGCGTTAAAGCTTATGTTGGAGCTTTGAACAAAATGTTGGGCTTCAAAGGACACTCCACTCGAAGTAAAACCTCTTTGGAGACCAACAAAGTCCTTGCCTGAAACCTTCATTTTTCAATTGCATTTGATGAGTAAAAGATTTATAATTTTATCACCGTTCCTTAAAGGAAATGGTTTAGACTTTAGAATGTGTAAAAAGAGTATGTGTTTTGGTTCTAGTCGCAAGTTATTGTCACCACTTGGATCCAAACCTGTAATTGAGTTAAGAACTGAAACATGAACAACTTTTCTATAAATAGTTAGCGATTTGGTACCAAACAGACATGACCGTTTAACAGTCTTAACATCCAAAATTGTCCTAAACAAAACTAAGATTTATTTCTTAATTATATCACCTTCACAACAAACAAACTAAAAACAGAAACAAAAAGGTTTCTCTAACACAACAAAAACTTTCACCAGAAAACGTTTATGTTCTCACTTATTTATCTTCTTGTTTGTTTATAAAAAGGCTTTTGGTATCAATCTTCTTGAATTTCAGGGGTTTTGTCAAATTCAAAAATGTCAGAATTAAGATTGGGATTGCTAACAATGACGACCATAATCTTGATCTGTCTAGGCCTCACAATGATGGCAACAGGTCTTTACCAAAAAGCAACAGTGTCTTCTTGCATCCAAGAAACCTCAGGCCAATTCGTATTACTCGGTCTGATCCTTTTACTGATTCCTCAGATCGGTCTATACGGTATTTGCTGCCGCTCTAAGCGCCTTTTCGTCTTTTTCTTCTACGGTATGATTATGGTCATAATCGTTGTAACTTCTTACTCAACCAAATGCTTCATTTACAACATCACTTTTGGCATCGCCAAGAATCCGGCCAAGGACCACCGCTCTGCCAATCAGTTGCTTGGCCGGCTGGTCTCTCGGGAGAAGTTTCAAAGCGTAATCGAGTGTATCATTCACAAACATGACTGTAATTACAATGCCAGCAAAAACAGCAATGTTTGGGTAAGTAATTTTTTTATCTTTTACTATTAATATGATATGATTGTTAGCATGTACATTTTAGAAAACCGGCTTTGCTTATATGAAACTATACATGTTTGCATATTATGCAGACTTATTGCTGCGCGCAGCCGGACGGATGTGGGGACAGGACGATGTTCGATAAGCCAGGCGAATGGAGTTGGAAAGATCAGTATCAACAAAACCAAGTTCCGGAAGAATGTTCTTATGGTTATTGTTTGAGTTGCAAAGGTTGCCAACTTAGCATCTTGAAAGCCATTGTTCATCAGTGGAAGTATCTTTCCATGTTTTCTTACCCAACTCTAGTCATTTCTTGCATCAGTCTTGTCATAGCTTGGTGTCTCAAGGACAAAATCGATGAAGTAGAGGAATATCGAGGTTCTTATAGTTGATTTCTGGTAGAAATCAAGAATGATTCTTGAAATATAACATCCATTAATGTGAAACTCATGTAGTCGTTTGGTAGATAAGATTGTGATTAATAGAAATCGATCAATGAGTTTTCAACTTTTCATCAAGAAGAAAATGTACCACTGCACTAGGGATTGTTCCAATTTTTTTCCTCTTTGGTTATAGTTTGTATCAAAGTTATACAAAAACTTTAGTCGAGGAATATTTCTTCAAAGCTCAAATTGAAAAATAAGATCCATTGTTTATCCATATGTCAAAACTCAAACAAGAATATAGAAATTGTAGCAGCCAAAACTTCATGTCTATGATCTGCTGAACAAGAGAGATAAGACAACTGTTTAAGGAGACAAACCCTAGAGACCTCAGGAAAAGGTTATGAAATTTAGAAAACAAGCTCATGGGGCTTCACTCCTTGCTTCAATGAAAACCTTGCGCCGAGGTAAGTCTTCAACTCTGGAACTGCTTCAATGGCTTTGATCAAAGTTGCATCCACGGTTTTCTGGTCGTCTTTCTTATCTTGTGGGATCTGCTTCTTCTCCTGCACAATCCGAAACACAAGATGTTAGGTCAACCATAAGTTCTGATTTGGTATAATTACAAAGGCTATAACTTTCAGTCTATTCTTCTAGAATAACCTTCATTCAGTCTATTCTTCTAGAATAATCTTCAATAACCAAATTAATCGGAGGGAATGACGTTATGAATTGGTTCATCGGAATAACTGTTTTTCCACAAGAATATTATTATTACCTCTTTCTCTGCCTCAAAGAACTCTCCTTCACCCTTCTTCTTCTTCTTCTCGGCAACCTTGCCAAAATACTTATCATCAAACTTATCAAGGCTGACTCCAGAGATGTCAACCTTTGTGGAAGTGCCAATCACGTAGGACTGGTTAACACGCCTCAAAGGAACACCGTTGATTTTGAATGGTCCTGTATGCCAATAACAAGAAACGAAATATGTCAAAATTCTTATGAAATATAGACACTGGGATAGATAATGAGAGCAGATAAGAAACATGTCACTCACCGGTAACGAGAAGCAAACCAGAGGGAAGTTGCTTCAAAAAGACAACTCTCTTTCCCTTGAACCTACCAGCAAGGATAATCAGCACTGTCCCAGGGGTGATGCTGGATCTGCATTACAGACATAAGATGATCGGATTAGGTCCGAAACATCATTCAGGAAATCTGAAGAGATTGCAGCATACTGATGTTCATAGACATCATTCTCTTTCGATATACGAAAGAAATCACATTAGGTTGTATTTGCCATCAACATGGAACAAGTCTAATCACACAAAATCTCAAATAATAACAACAAGCCAACTAAACAAAGAAATTTAGAACATTTCGACATTTCTACAAAATCTTCCCAAAAACCGTAGAGACCAAATGATCTTCGACATTTTCCCAGCGGATTTCAACAATCTAATACACACCCTCTTAAGCAAAGCACTACTCTAAGAGTCAAACAATCCAAACACAGAGAATACAATTGTATCGAGCTAAGTATCATCAGTCTAAAACCACGAGACAAAGTATAAGGTAAGTACTTGAGCTTGGTAGGTTTGGGCTTGCGCCTATTGGCGAGAGGTTTCTTAACATCTTCAGCCGGATAAAACTTCGGTGGCTTCTCCGCCGGAGAATCAACCTTTGGTTTAGCATCGTGACGAGGGAAAACGCCGCCATTTTTGGCCTTGATTGCCCATAAACCCCTCTTATGGTACATCTGAGATCTGGAGTATTTACCAACTCCCCTGATCAGATCAGGGTTTCGGCTAACCTTAGGCGTCCTCTGTTTCGCCGGCATGGTTGCTTTCTCTTTCTCTGTTTCAAAACCCTAAAAGAGAATCAGGAAAATTTTCCGGCTGAGAAAAAGATGGAAGAAGAGTAAAGGATAACATTTTGAAGACACTGAAACCCTAATTGAATTTAGGGCAAAGATGGGCCTCGTGGGCTTTAAGAGTCAGATTGGGCTTTTGATGCGGACCGGTACATTATATGACCATTTTTCTTTTCCCAACTTTGTAATGACTTCTAAACTGTTTGATTGATCAAGGATTCATTAATGTTTTATGTTTGATTGATCAAGGATTCATTAATGTTTTAAGATGGTAGACTAAAATCGTCGATGTAACAATTCTCATAATTTATAATAGAAAAATAATAAAAATCCAGTGTTAAAAAAAAAAAACTAGTTTGATTCTTTGTTACATGTTTCTCCTTTCTTTGATTAGTGAAATAAACATGACATTGTTTGAAAAAATCAAAAAAAAAAACACATTAAGTGGCAATTACAGTAATTAAATAAAATTCAAGGGGCTAATCCCCACAGTATTCACAAACGCCTAAAATCAGGTCAAGACCATGACAAGTCAACGTTTCCTTCACCTCCAAGAGAGCAAGAAGCTTTTAAAGAAGCTGATGAGGATTTGTTCACTTTATACACCTTTCCATGTCCTTCTTCAACAAACATTGGTCGACTAAAACTAAAAGCTCTTCAAAAAGACCAATGTCCATGTGCACATGCCTATAAATATACGTCTCTTCATAGTTCATGCACAGAAATACATCGATATATCGACAAATATTGAATCTTGATCTCCAAGAACCAAACCATCGAAAGCTCCAATGGCTATGACTAGTACTAGTAGCAGCACTTGGTTGTATCCTACCCAACAACAACCGCAACAGCAATTCGGAGGCAACGAAATCGAACCTACTGCTACAAATGCTAATCTAGTCGCAGCACCAAACGGTCCAAACCATCACTCATCCGGCTCCATTGGACCTTTCTTTGCAGTCATCTCTGTTCTTGTCGTTGTTGCAGTTCTCTCCTGTTTCTTAGGCCGGATATGTGCAGGGCGCCGCCAGAAAGCAATTTCAGTGGCTGAGGTAAATCCTTTGGAGATGATAAAGAGTGGTGGGCTTTCAGGGTGGCTGAGACGGAAATGGAGACGGTGTTTGTCCGGAGATGTCGAGGCTGGAGCTAAGGTTGCTGATTGCGCCGGTAAAGAAACGCAAGAGAGTGATCAAACTCGCCTAGAAGCTCCTCCAGCTTGAATCATTGTGCTAGAAATAGTAATAAGAGTGTAACAACAGTCTTAAGTAACTTAAATCTTTAAAATGTTGATTTCGATTCTTCTAAACCCATCTCTTAATCTCTTTACTGAAATCTTGTGAAAACTCTACTTACTCCATTGCTACAAAAGATTGATAAATTATCCATATGCAAAACAGAAAATATAGAATGTCAGAAGCCAAAAATTTGTCTTCATGAACAAGACCAACCATTTAAATGGTAAGACTAAAGGAGACAAACACTCTAGCAACCTCAGAAAAAGGTTATGAAATCTAGAAAACAAGCTCATGGGGCTTCATTCCTTGTTTCAATGAAAACCTTGCACCAAGGTAAGTCTTCAACTCTGAAACTGCTTCAATGGCCTTGATCAAGGCTGCATCCACGGTTTTCTGGTCGTCTTTCTTATCTTGTGGGATTTGCTTCTTCTCCTGCACAATCCAAAAGGCATAGGGAGGTCAAGAACAGTTTTTAATTGGTAATGTACAAAGGAGAGAACTTTATCTTCCATTAATCAACAAGAACCATATACTTAATCTTCCATTAATCAACAAGAACCATATCTTAAGAAGTAAGACAAGATGAATTTGGCAAGTGTTTTGAGATACCTCTTTCTCTGCCTCAAAGAACTCTCCTTCTCCCTTCTTCTTTTTCTTCTCAGCAACCTTTCCGAAATACTTCTCATCGAATTTATCGAGGGTAACTCCAGAAGTATCAACCTTTGTGGAAGTGCCGATCACATAGGACTGGTTAACACGTCTCAAAGGAACACCATTGATCTTAAATGGTCCTGAAGGTCAATAACAAAAACAGGAACATGCCATGTGACAAAAGTAGTGAATGCGAACTTCACTTCAAATGGATTTGAAAGGAAGAAGATGACAAAGAACATGAGAACAGAAAGAAGAACTCACCAGTCACAAGAAGCAAACCAGAGGGAAGCTGCTTAAGAAAGACAACTCTCTTTCCCTTGAACCTACCAGCAAGAATAATCAGCACTGTCCCTGGGGTGATGCTTGATCTGCAATACAGATATAAGATGATCAAACATTATACAGGAACCTATGAGCAAATCAGACAAACTTTTACAGAAATCAAGAACATTTTGAGAAACGCAAAGTAACTTCACAAACAAAAAGTTTGTACATATGAACATAGTAATCATCACAAACACTACATTTCCACTATTGTTACAAAAATCCTAACAATGATGACACTAAAACTAGTCGATTCCTCGGGCAGATTCCATAGAAGACAATTACATCGAGCTAAAATATCAGTCGAAATGAGTTTTTATAAAGTACCTGAGCTTGGTAGGTTTTGGATTACGCCTATTGGCAAGAGGTTTCTTCACATCTTCAGCTGGATAAAACTTCGGTGGCTTCTCCGCCGGAGAATCAACCTTCGATTTAGCGTCGTGACGAGGGAAAACGCCGCCATTTTTGGCCTTGATAGCCCATAAACCTCTCTTATGGTACATCTTCGACCTCGAGTATTTACCGACTCCCCTGATCAGATCAGGGTTACGGCTGACCTTCACCGTCCTCTGTTTCGCCGGCATGATTGATTTCTCTTGGCTTTAAACCTAGAAGGAAGTGGAAAATTTCCCGGCTAATGAGAGAATATAAGGGAGGCGCTTAAGACATTGAAAACCCTAATTTTAAGCTGGGCCAGTCGTGCGCTTTTAGAGTTAGGTTGGGCTTTTAATTATGGACCAGACATTATGAGCTTTCTTCTTTTGTTTTTTTTTTCCATCTAAAATTCTTGAATATTAAACAGAGAGATCAGTTCAAGTTACAAACATAAGCCAAGGGACTATGGTTCAGTCCGGACAAACATTTACACTAATCACTGAGCTATTACAGCAGTTGAAGCTTGAAAAAACACCATACACCGGGTTTCCATACTTTTCAAAGCATCCCCAATATAGTCACCTGACCTATAAAGACGTCGAAGCTCAAGCCAACCAAGGGTCCAAAGACCAAACCCACTCATTGATCCTTTACACCAAAAAATGCTATAGCCCTTCCCATCCAAAGGACCCTGTACACCAAAAAATGAACGAACCAGAACAGAGGCCTAACTACACTCCTCTATAAACACCTTCTGAAGCCATAAGGGAAAGCCCACACTTACATAAGATTGCAACCCTTGCTCCTTTGTGACACTCCTAGCAATGAGCCACGCACCTCTATTTGCTTCCTTAGTCTCCACTACCATCTTCCATGAGCTAAGTCTTTCCAATCCCTTTAACAAGACCTTGATAACCAAAAGAGGAGCTTTCTTCTTTTTCAATTGATTTTTTTTACTATATAAAAGAAAAAGGTTTATACTGGGCATATGAAATTGATTTCATAGAGAGAGGACTCGAAATTTGTATATAGTTTTACTTTTTTTTTGTCACGTATATATTTTTACTTTTGTCGAATTTTTTTCCGATGGATATACTTCAGGCATGGTCGTTTTGCAGTTACTTGTAATAGTGATAGTGATTGTTCGTTTAGTAGTTAATGGCAATTGCGATGATTTCAACGATTAGCGATAAATTTCAGCAATAAAATGAAATTTGTTTCGCAGTTATTAACTGTCAACAACGAAAAATTTAAAACGCTAAAAACTTTAGTGATTAAAATTTTAGATTAAGAACAATTGTCTTTAATCTTTTAGCAAAAAATTCAATGATTGATATACAAATAGACCTATGCGATGGACTAAATGTAGCCATAGTTATTAAACTAAAGGCATGAGCTCATTGAGACTCTGACTCCATGAGACCACAATTGGTGACTACAACTTTTGAATAAGGCCGATTAAACCCTCTCTCCGCCACCACCGCTCTCTTATCTCCGATCACTTTAGCCACCCTGTTCGCACCACAACCGCAAAATCACAACCATTAATCTAAAAAACAAGCAATTCAAAAATCCAACGGTCAAAACTTTTAACCTGAAATAAGGAGAAGTTGTATTATCCCTCACTGTCTTAACTTCCCTCATCTTCTCCACAACTTCCATTCCTTCCAACACTTTCCCAATCACCAACACCGATTCCTCCAGCTCCGGCGTATCAACCGCCGTTATAACAAACTCCGTTCCGTTCGGTCCCACCGCTATTTCCTCCTCTTCCACCTCAAGCTTCCCGTTCCTCGCCACAATCTTCGTCTTCGGTGGCGGTTTCGACGGATCTCTCACAACGATTCCAACACTTCCCGCCTTAACTTCTCCACATCTCTCTCCTCTTTTCCCTCTCTCCCATTCTTCGATCAGGTTTTGAAGAGTTCCCGATGCAGCGGTGGCTCTCTCAGCGTCGACGCCGTACGATCTGATTCCGCCGTGCTGAACGTATCCCGGCATGATTTTAACGAACTCTTTTCTCCGGTAACTAATTCCGGCTTTTCCGGTTACGAAACTACTGAATCTAGCTGTTCCTGCCGGTACATCGTCTCCGTATAAACCGATTACGATTCGTCCGATTGGTTCTCCGTTGATCGATACATCGATGAATGCTTTCTTCGTCGGAATCTTTGAACAATTTTGAGGGAAATCAGAAACGAAATCGAATTCACAAAATTGAAATCAAGTTATTAGCATTTCCTTACTCTGTTTCTGCAATTTGTTGGATTATTTTCGATATCTGGAGAAATTGTATCTGCTTGAGCTTTGGAGAGGTCGAGCAATGGCGTCAATGTAGTTTGAGTAGCGATGAGTAGAAGCAAGGAGGATTTGCTTAGATTTCGGCGTGATAGTTTGCAGTTTAGTTCGAGCGACCGTGAGGCTCCTCCGCTGATTCTCCGGGTGTGTTGCGGTGGCTCTGAAGGCGACGGTAGAAATTTTGCCGATGGTGACGAGAGTTTCGGATTTGGTAGGATCATTGTCTACTTGATGATTGGTCTGTGTGTGTTTGGCGGAGGAAGAGAGATGATTAGGAGATTTCGTGGATAAGGAATATAAAATGAGCCATATATATATATATATATATATAGCATCATCATCATCATGTCACAATTAGAAACAATATATTTCTTAAAATAATATTTTGCAGTCGCTTTTATCATTTGTTAAATTATTTTTATTATATATATAAAATAATACTTTTTACAAGAAAAATATTTTTTTAATATTCGCATTTTTAGCCAAAACAACTTATATTTTGAAACAGAAAAGTATCAGTTTGTGTTAATAATAATTATTGATTCGACTAGTTTCAATGATGGATGATTGGTTTGAAGTGCCTAAATCCACGAAACGCAAAAACCAAAAAAAAAAAAATGACAACCACAATTTTCAAAAGTAATTCTATAGATTAATAACCAAAAGTAAACAAACATATGCCTTCAATATTTATGTGTTCTTTTCTCAAATTTAAAATAAAATGTCCGTCCATGTGTTCGTTTCATGTAACTACGCTTATGAGTTATGAACCTTAGAAATTCTTCATATTTTTTTGATAAAAGGTTTTCATTGATATAGATTAAAGTTTACAGTAGGAATATCTTACATACAACCAACTTTCTGATCAAAACAAGCCAAAGATTGAGGAGAGCGGAGGCGCCTGCAGATGATGAGGGAGTTAGTTGATTCCAGATTATAAATCTTCAAGGAGGGAGAAAAAGGAAGCTTGAAAGACCCTCCCAACAAGGAGAAAGTGAATTCCTATTTGGGTATTGCAAAGACAGACTCCGTGATTTGTTCCTCAATAACATTAATAGCCTGTTGAATATCCTTGACGGAGAGTTTGATAGGCCGCTATGATATCTTCTATTTCGCTCCGACCATAAGCCATATACACACGCATGCCATCCCTGCAATAACGCTAGATTTGTGTCTTTGTTTGTAAAAGCGATAGGTAACCATTGGAGGATAGCTTCCCATGAAGTAGGCGGAGCAATGGTTGTAAGTTTTTGGACCATCGCTCTCCAGACCTGTTTTGAGAAAGAACATTCGAAAAAAAGATGGTCCCTTGATTCATTTGCCTCGCCACACAAGAGGCAAAGTGTCTCCACATCAAATCCCCACCTGTTGATGCGGTCCAGAGTAGCATTCCTGTCAAGAATGAATAACCAAATCGAGAAAGCATGTTTGGGAATCCGTGCTTTGTGCCACACCATTGAGTACCAGTTCACCTTTCCACGTTTTTCCCGAATAGATTTCCAAGTTTGTCTAGAAGAAAATTTTTGTTGAACCACATCATCAACCACCCATTGTGGCATATCACTATTTGTTGTAATTTGGATCGTTGAAATAAAGGCCTGAAGCTGCAATTGTTTCTCCGATCTAGCCGCCCGTAACATCCAAGAGTCAGTTGAGATGATATCACTTACTGTGTTGAATAAAGGAATTCTGAGCATTGATGGACCGTCGGGTCCTATGAAGTGAATCAAGGAACCAAATGGAGTCCAAGGATCCCACCTGAAGAAAGTATCATCCCCATTTCCTATCTTGATACGGATGAATGAAGAAACCATCTTTCGCAGCTTTAATAATTTCCTAAACATCCAAGAGAACTTATTGTTCTTTTCATTGAGAGCCCAAAAAGGAGAATTTGAAAGATATTTACTTCTTATCCAAGCGACCCAAATTAAACCGGCTCTGAAATAAATCATCCAAATAAGCTTTAAACCACAAGTATTGTTCCAACTGTTTATAGTACGCAATCCAAGACCACCCTCTTTCTTTGGAAAGTTTAAATCATCCCACTTCACCTTTGCTCCCCTTGCGGAATCCGATGATCCATGCCAGAAAAAGGCACTTGATAAGGTATTAATCCTTTTTATCACCTGTTTAGATAGCAAAAAGGCATAACTCCAAAAACCAATATTTCCTGAGATGACCGAGGTAAGTAAAGTGTACCTCCCTGCAATACTAAGATGGCGATGTGACCAACTATTTATCTTCTTTCTAATTTGCCTTAGAAGAGGATCACAATCTGCAAGAGAAAGTCTTCTTGAACAAAGTGGCAAACCCAAGTATCTGATTGGTAAATCTTTTGGATGAAGACCAAATTTTGCCGTTATCCGAATCTGCTCAGCCTCCGCAATTCCTGAGCAAAACATTGATGTCTTTGAGATATTCACCGCGAGACCTGACAGCTTCTCAAACTGATTCAGAACATCAAAGACCCCTTCTAGTGATTTCATTGAACCATCAAGGAATATTAACAGATCGTCTGCAAAAGACAAATGCGTAAGTCTGAGATCCTCGCAGCCTGGGTGATAATCAAAACGTCCCTGTTCAGCACCCTTGTTTAACATTAAAGATAGGACGTTCATAGCCAAAACAAAGAGTGCCGGAGATAATGGATCACCCTGCCTTAAAACCATTTTTCCCTTTGAAATAACCTGAGGATGTTCCATTTATACTGACAGAGAAAGATGGCGAACAGATACATGTTCTAATCGTATTGTAGAAGGCAGTAGGTACCTTGGAAGCCTTCAACACGCTTAGAAGAAAATCCCACCGGACGGAGTCAAAAGCTTTTGATATATCAACTTTCAGGGTGATTCTTCCCAGGCTCAGATTTTTATGATAGCCATTGACCACTTCCGATGCTAGAAGGACATTTTCCATCAACAATCTGTCCTTGACAAAAGCCGTTTGATTTGGAAGCACTAAATCCGGCAACACTTCCTTGAGCTTATTTGCCAAAATCCGAGTGATTAGTTTATAGACTGTATTTAAACAGGATATGGGCCTGTAGTCTTTAATCTCCTAACAAGGGAAGTTGAGTTCAAAGATGTTGGCATGAACGGATTGTTGAAGAAGTTCAAGATCGCGTTTGTCAATTCATCACCTAGAACACTCCATGTAGCCTTAAAAAATTCAGCTAGAACACTCCATCACCTAGAACACTCCATGATCCAAAGAATCTTTTATACTGTCCACAGTCACCGGAGCAGCAAGTACGAGTAAATGTACATTTGAACACCTTGTCAGCAACAGTTCATCCAAAAAATCGGTTAACTCCGGACATAATTCCCCCCGGGGCTTTCCCAATAACTCTGAATAAAAACCAACCGCATGCTCATGGATTTCCTTTGAAGTCTCTGCCCTTGAACCGTCTGACCGAACCATGTATTTAACCGCATTTGAAGCGTTTCTCAATGTAGTCACCAGATGGAAGAAACTTGTATTAAAATCACCCTCAGCCAACCACTTAATCCTTGACTTTTGTTTAAAGAAACTTTCTTCTGCTATTCTCAAAGCTATCCAGACCACCCTAGCACACGACTCTGTTTCCAAATTTGCTGAGGTTGGGTGTTGGAGAGCTTGTAACTGGGCTGATTTTAGTTCCTCAGAAGCCGTTGCACACCTTTTCTCAATATCACTGTAATTGTCCTTTAATAGTGATTTAAAGGTCTCTTCAAACACTTCAGTTTAAAGCAAAAATCCCTGAGGTTTGAAGACGTATCTCCTGCATTACGCCAAGCATCACTGACAGTATCCAAGAAAGACGGGTGCTTACATAGAAGGTTGAAGAATTTGAACGGTCTAGTTCCAAAATCCGCCTGTTTAGAAAATAATCTTATGTGGCATGGGGCATGATCTGAGAATTCCGGGGCTTCAAAGGAGCAATGACTAGTTGGGAACATCACCTGCCAGTTTCCATTTATCGAACATCTATCCAATTTCTTTGCCACAGGGTTTTGAAGTTGATTGCTTGACCATGTGAACTGCGGTCCATGAAAAGGTAAGTCAAAGAGTCCCACATCAGCCAAACAATCACCAAAAGCTCTCATTTCTCTTGTTGACCGGTAGATAGATGTTTTAGATGTCTCTGACGGTTGCAAAATTTCATTAAAATCCCCGTTGACCATCCACGGTAAAGAGGAAAGCCCGAATGTTACGAAAGTATCCTGAAGAGATAACCATAACTCCTTCCTTGTTTCACCGTCATTTGAGGCATATACCGCTGTGTACACAAAGCTTTCTCCTGACTCAAGCTTGTCTTTTACTGTGATTGACTGAAGGTCTGCGAAGAGGAGCCTCACAGTTGTTGGAGCTTTATAAAGGATCCATATTTTCCCAAGATCAGAGTGTTGATAGTTACATAAACCCGACCAAGACGGTCCAATAAAATTCAAAATACTACTATAGTTTGCAACTCTTACATGAATCTCCAAAAGCGCTCCTAAAGTAACCGGTCTTTTGTTTAACCAGTTTGAGAGCGGTCGGTGCTTCATTGCGTCATTTATTCCACGCACATTCCAGAAAAACGTATCATACATATTTAACATATTTGACATATTTGCTTTTGGGTTTATTGACGATCCCCTAGTAGCAGAGGTAAACCGCCACCAAGTGGAGAAGATGAACCGAGCAATCTCTTACGCTTCTTTTGTTTCTGGAATGAAGAGGGTGAAGGAGACTTTTTGTAAACCGGCATCTTTTCAACAAGGTCCAACTGCATATCATTACTGTTTTCATTCACCTCAAGCAAACTGCTAAACTTGTTATGGCAGCTGACAATATCTCCTGGACATTTAGTTGAAAGTGTTTCCGCGATTACTATCATCTCAGCTGATTCAGCATTTTCAGGTCCTGGTTCTTCTCTCCGCACATGAGAACGAGACTTATCCGAATTTCTGGTAACCCCTATGGCTGTGAACCCGGTCGTAATAGGCGCAGCAACATCATCTGAAATGGTAGAAGGAATTTTTGACGATGTTGAGGCCACTGTTGGATGAGATTCCTTCCTAGTTTGGGGGGGATACCAGATCCGTCACAGAAGAGTCTTTCGTCATAGGAAGAGGGTCAGTTTGCTTTGTGATTGGAACCCAAACCGGTGGTTGCTTCTTTGCCGGCTCCTTGCTTTGTTTCTTTTGATTTCCCTGACTGGTCTGTTTCGCAGATTGGTTCGCGGCTTTCGTGTCTTTAGGACAGAGTGATGCTTTGTGACCTATTTCATTGCAAATAGGACATAGAGGTGGTAGCCAAGGGTAAGAGATAGACAGTAGACAAAGATGCCCATCCTCTCTTTCTATTTCCAACTCCATTGGTAGGGTCTTTGTGAGGTCCATGATAACCTTGATTTGAGCAGTGTTTATACTTGTGAAGGGTTTAGCATCCACAACCTTTCCCAAGGGCCTGGCTAGGTATCCCATTCCTTCATCCGTAACTAGATCGAAAGGAATGTTGCTGATTGTTACCCAAAGCGGGGCACTTTCCAGAGAAGGAGGGTTAAGACTGAAATCCGATTTCCATTCGGTAACAAAAAATGGGGAGTCCCCGACTCTCCACAATTCATGCTGAAAAATTCGGCGTCGAAGGGCAGCCGATGGGATGTAGAAGAGAAACGCATTCGCTGTAAGGTTATGGACCGTAACGCGACGATCTTTGCCCCAAAGGAAGTTTAAAACCCCCCAGATTTTTCCATATGATGGAGCGTTTCCATAGAACAAACCCACGATATAATCCGAATGGATTTTGGCTCCTCTCTCAAAACAACATTTGGCACCTTCACCCTCGGCCTTCCTTCAGGGGAAGTCGAAATAGGAATCTTTATCTCTGGAATACGACAACCAGGATTTATATTCGCAGCCCAATTGAAATCCGAGGAGGAGATAGGTTTTGCAGCCGGATTTTTAGAATTAGCCTCAACCGAAGAGGGGGCAGGAGACACACCGGGAGGAACCGGTGATTGCAAAGGGATCCAGGGCCGGAGAGCCCCTGCATCTTTGAAAACGTCGACATCAGCTTCGTTTGGTCAAATTATTTAAAAAAAACATGACAGAAAATTTATTTTCTGTCTATCATGGTCAAATCTGCTAGTAGATTAGGTATTCTGTGAATTTGTATAAATCTACAAGTGATAGAAGGATGTATTCTACGGTTTATTCAAGTTCTACATACCGCAGATTGGACATTCCACCATTTGTATCAGTACTACCATTGGTAGAATACTATTTCTACCAATAACTCTGTGTTCTACCATTCGCAGAATACATATTCTACCCCTTCTTTCTATCGATTTCTCTATCGTCTACCAAATGGTAGAAAGAATATTCTACCAAAGTTAGTTTTAATCCCCTAAATCTAGGACACTAATTATTTACTTTCCAAAAAATATTGTATTAGATATTTACTCTTAAAAAATCATTTTTTCGATTTTTACTTACCAAAAATATTTTTTCGTTTAAAACTATTTTTTTTTGTAAAATGTTTTTCAATTGTTTTTTTAAAAAACACATTAATTTTTTTTTGAATATAATGTAAAACTTATATTATGAATATAATGTTTTAGTTTGATTCATTGTTTGATTGAACATCTATAGCTCACTTGGTTCGAAAAAACATATACCTAGATCCAAAGTCACGAGTTCGATGTCACTTGGTGACACAATTTTGTAT
The DNA here is from genome assembly GCA_964056655.1 of Arabis hirsuta. Classification (NCBI taxonomy): domain Eukaryota; kingdom Viridiplantae; phylum Streptophyta; class Magnoliopsida; order Brassicales; family Brassicaceae; genus Arabis; species Arabis hirsuta. The sequence continues at coordinate 33,104,835 of OZ053304.1, forward strand.
TTTTTTTTCTTTATGTTTTAGTTGGTTCTAATTCCCTAAATCTAAGATCAATAAATCATGATTAAATACTTACCAAAAACGTTTTTTTCCTTAATTTCTTCCTAAATCTAGTCTCTTCTTCATGATCTCTCTTCTTCACGTCCAAAGTCTCTCTTTTTTGTTACATGTTTTTGAAAAACAATTGGGGTTACATTGGTTACATGGAGGATATCTTCATTAAAATTGGGGTTACATTGGTTATTTTTGAAGTTCGAGTCTAGGCCTAACACTACACTTTGGTTGACGCTATGTTATCATACCTGAATGTTGTGAGAAGTTCCTTCTTAGATCATAAACAGAGTAACTTTTTTTAATTAATTTCTTGAGAACAAGTAACTTTTTCGCTTTCTAAAAGTTATAATATCATGTCCAGAGTTGAAAGATCTACACATTTAGAAAAGAAATTAGAAACAAGAAAGTTAGACAGGAAAAGGAAGGAGGAGAGATGGTAAATAAGGGATAAAAAAAACTGAAGGCGAGAGTGAATATCCCTTCAGAGCTCTATGAACAAAAGCAGCCTCCTGCTATCCTGATATCCCTTTTGTCCATATTTACAGCAAGGTCACATTACTTAAGCGCCCCACCAAAGAATTAGGACATTGCATGATTCAAACTTTATCAAAATTAGTAACGATTAGCAAGGAATCTAAACCCTAAACCCATAAGAATTAGCAAGGAATCTAAACTCAAACCCATAAAAATTAGCAAAAGATTCAAACTTTATCAATAACCCAATTCGACACCATAAAGAATAGGTGGCTTATCCAAACTCAAACCCATAAGAATAGGTGGCTTTGAGACTCAAGTGCATGATCAAAATGAACAAAAACCCAAATTCTCAAAATCAATTACATAGACAATGGTTCTTACTTCTCAAATCAACCAAAACAATCAAATCAACGGGTTTCATCTTACATTGAAACATAGAGAAATTGATTCGGGAAATTACCAAAGGAAGAGGCGGTGAAAATGGTCAGAGAAGAGACATGCGGAGAAGATGGTCGCGAGAGAGAGAGTAAGAGGCCGAGAAGGTGGAGACCACGGCGGAGCAGCACGCTTCCGATGATTCCTTCAACGTATCCTCCGGTTCCCAACAACTATGGTCGCGAGAGAAACAGAGAGAGACAAGAGGAGACTGGTCGCAAGAAAGAGAGCCAATCGGAGAAGGCGGAGAAGAGAGAGAGAGACAACCAGAGGGGAGTCGGGTCACGGGAGAGAGAGAGGGAAGAAGGAGATATCGCTTTTGGTGATTTTTTTTTTTGATATTAAGTAATATGTTTTTTTTATTTGAATATTTTTTTTTAACAAAAATTTCAAAAATATATTCAGAAATTCATTTTTATTATTATTGAAGGGTAAAATTGGGTTATGAAAATATCAAAGGTTATTGGGACAAAAGTATATATGTATAAAGGTTATTGGAACATTTCCAATTTCAAACCGAGTCAATTTAGCAAATTTCCTTTTTCTTTTTAATGATTTTTAACTTTTCACTAATAATAATATTAAATTTTATTTGTAGACACAAAAACTATAATTGTAAACAAGATTGATGAAGGACAAATCTCTTATTGCATTTGACTTTAATTTTTTTCTTTATTATGTTTGTTTATTTTATTACCAAAGGAAAGAAATGGCCTCCTCCTCTAACTAGAAGCATTCTCTCCATTCTCCATTCTCCACTCTCCACTCTCCACTCTCCCAATTCCTAAATTGAAGGTTATATAATGTTGTTTTTCTTATTTTTAGACTTTAATGTCTATCAATGAAAAGATAAAAACAAATTTACAGACTTATGTTTCTTAAGTTTTTGGAATCTATTTTGGTTGCATTGGATCATTTGATTTTCGACAAAATCATCATATTATTGAGTTTTGAGATTAAATCTCTGCTCTATAAAGAAACAATCGTTTTTTTTTAACACTGAATAAAGATATTTTATTAAAACCGAAATTTCAGCCTGAAGAACATACAAAATTTCGAACCACCAGTAGATGTTTAACAACAAGAGAAACAAAGATTCAAGGTGGTGGGAAACCTTCAAGAACCCACGACCGTAGGATGATAAGCACATCAACAATGTAGAAATGAGAATTGATTAATTATGTGCTTTCGTGGAAAATTAGCGGACTCTGCTACCATGAGAGCATGAAGCCATGATGGACCACCAAGAGAAATACATGATTGATATCGATGTTCTCTCGTGAGAGTTGTGGCAGTTGAGTCTATGCAGCGATTATCGGAGCATGACACATACTCAATGTTCCAAAATTCAAAGGAACCAAGAAAACGTAAGATGGTCAAGGTTAGATGATAGATCATGGAAAAACGGTGTGGATGTAGAAACGCTTCTTTCACAGTCTCAAAGATGCCAAAAAGGCTGAAACCACGGGAAGCAAATCCTCGTACCGGAGAGAGACTTGAGCACCTCCACGAGAGAAGAGGAAGACGTGAAGATATGATCCATCAACATACATATCGAGAAGAGCCTCTGATCCGAAAGGTCAAACTCGATCTAGGGGAGACATAACCATAGAAGCTCAAACCATGGCGGCAGCCATGGGCAGAGATCCATGTCTACTGACGAAAAACAAACCGACAACAAGCTGAAACCAGATCTACCGTCATGTCTTAAAACACCAACGAAAAAAGTAGGGCGTTAGCGACAAAAGCTCCGTTGTCTTGGAGGGGACCGGTGCCACTACTTACCGACCTTCTAAACACTGGAGAGAACTGTGATGCTTCAAAACTCCTTCTAATCCCGAGAGTCGAACTTCTCTTTCCAACAGATCCTACAACGACAATAGAAAAAAGCTAAAAGACAGGAAAATAAAGGGTCAAGTCCTCACCGGCGTCGACGTTGTAAGAGCCGTCGGACGCCCGTGAAGGAAGAAGCAGACGGTGGCTAAGTCGAAGAAAAAAAGAGAGCGAAAACTAGGGTTTTCCAACAAATGGTTAGGATAAAGAAACAATCGTCTAGAATCGGATCTTTTGATAGTTATTAGAAATAATTTTTAATTCTTTTTTCTGTTGTGACGACGACTAAAAAACTATGTTCTTTTAAAGCCCAAGCCAATGTCATACACTTAACTAGGGATGTTAAAACGGGCTGGTTCGACCCGTTTAGTCCCGGTCCATTTAAAACCTGTTAATGCTCAAGCTCGTCGGATTTAATTACCCATTTACAAAAATTTTATAATTTTATATTTAATATTTGATTTTCTTTTTTTGGGGCAAAAATATCAGATTTTCAAGACATAAAATCAAAAGAGCAAAGACGATTTGATTAAATTAGCGTAGAAACCCAGTACAAAAATCTCAACCTAGAAACGCAATACAGATTCCTTGATTTTTCCAGAAATCATATACACAAATCAAAGAACTAGTTGGAAAAGAGAAGATTATCAAGTCCTTAACATTTACACACAAAAAGAAAAAGAAGATTAACAAGTCAACAACAATAAAACAAACTTTTTTTCAAAAAAAATAAAAACAACAATAAAACAAAACCAACAACGAAACTTTTAAATCGAATACATAAAAAGAAACCCATTTTGACGAATCGACATGAACAAACAAAAGACAAAGAAAAATAGACAAAGAATAAACCTATCGACTTTTTGTGAAAAATTAAAAAGATTAAGTCCAGAGAAAGGAAAAAAAAACTCAACCTCGTTTTCTTAAAAAAAAAAACCAAAAAAAACAAAATTAAACGGGCCTAATTGAGCTATCCGTTTAATTACAGCAAAACCCGTTTAATAATCGAATCTAAACGGGTCAATCCACACTTCAATGGGCCTGTTTTATAAAGAGACTAAAACGGGATCATTTTATAAAACAGGCCCGTTGAAGTCCGTTTGGAAGAACTGATCTGTTTGGAAGACAAAAAGTTTGGTCGACATTGTAAAGTCACAAATCACAATGGACTTTTTGTTTTTCTTAGTATTTTTTTTTTCTTTTTGAGAAAACTAGTATTTACTGATTACTACGATCTCGCACGCAAAAAGTCAAATATAAATGATACAAAATCACAATTTAAATTAATCTACTCGACTTGTTTTCACATGCTCTTTTTCACCCACCAAAAAAAAAACAAAATTCGTTTGATATAATAATCACGTGAAATACCACCGATTAATGGTTAAGTGTGGAGGTTGGTTCTGTTGCGCTCTTTTTTTTTTGTTAGTGATACTCCGGGAGCGAAGCTCTCGGTTTTTATTCATAGAAATAAATTAAACACATACTCGTCGTGCTCGAGTTTGTCCAGAAATATCATCTGCCAAAGTCGCAGCAACATTCGAAGGAACACAATGAAAAACATGTAAACCCTAAGGCAAAGAAAACGCATAGTTCGCTAACCTATCGGCAAGACGGTTAGCCTTCCTATACACATGAGACACTCGGACATTCCAGTCATTTGATAAGAAGCCATGACATAAGCGTACTTGGAAGGATAGCGGATGAGAATCACCAATCCCTGTCAACAAAAAATCCACGACCACCTTTGAATCCACTTCTAACTCCAAATACTCTATTCGCTTCTCCCAAGCAATTTATAAATCGTAGTACACTCCCCAAAGTTCTGCACGAGGCGTCGAACATCTCCCGATGGTTTTGTTGCGCTCTTAATTCAAGTTTTGATAGAAAAATGATTTATGTCATGTTATAAAATAATATCAAAAGCTAATTCCAGATCATGGAAAAGATTAAATCCCATATATGAACTCTATCTAGTTTAACAAAAAAAAAATCACGTGAAACATGGTATGAAAATAAAAATATTTCAGAGATGCATGTAATATCCGTACTCCGAAATCTTACTGGATTGAGATCGGGGTCGAGCGGTTTTAGGCTTGGGCAAGCCAAGATTGCCTAAGGAAAAGTGAAGTCTCAAAATATTTTCTAAGTATAGATGGGCCGAATGCGGGCCGGGTTGAGTCCCATCGTGGTCTGGGCGGGAACGGGTCCGCGGGAAGCATTAAGTGTGCGGCCAGTTTTGGAAAGTTGTGGGGGTTGCGGGTAGCTTTAATGCGCAGGATCGCGCATCGGGCCAGTTTTGGAAGGTTGCGGGTCCGCGGGGAGAGTTAATGCGCGGGATTGTGTATCGGCCAGATTTGGAAGGTATTTATGGCGTATTGATGGCGGAGCATTTATTGCAAGGAATATTCCTTGGGATCCGCGGGGATATAAAAGGGGAGCTCTCTCTCTTTTCTCTCATTTTCGCAACCCTAGAGAATTTTGAGAGAGAGAGAGAGCGCCGCGTGTTGTGTGTGAATCCTGCTGTGTCGTCGTCGTGTCGCCGTCGTGTCGTCGTGTGTCATTGTCGTGTCGTCGCGTGTTCTGTCGTGTCGTCGCGAGTTGCCGTCGTATCGTCGCGTGTTCTGTCGTGTCGCGAGTCCGTCGTGTGCGAGTCGGTGTTGTGTCGCGAGTGTTGTCGGGTCGCGGGTAGCGTCTGTCGATCCGTTTGTGTGGGTAAGACTCGTGAACCCTTGTGTTTCACCGTTTGGTTACCCTTGTTCGACCATAACTCTGTATTTCTATGTCGATGGGTACGGATCAAAGCAGTTTCGTGAAGGGTCGTGGTGTGCGATCGGTGGGTAGATCGATCGGTTGTTGGTTCGATAGTTCGAGTAAGAATCGTTTACCTGTGGGAGTCAAGATTAACACAATTAGATTTGTAGGGTTTCAAGAGGAAAACAGAGATTTCTAAGTTAAGCTACGCTCATGAGAATGATGATCAAAGTGTTTGTTATCGATGTATTTGATATTTGTGAACAAAGTTCCGTCCGCGTTTTTACAAGGGTCCTCTCACTGATATATATAGCCTCTGTGTCGGCAGGGTCGTTTTCAAGAGCAGGGTCGTTTTCAAGAGACGTCGCTGTCAATTCGTGATTCCAGCGGATTCCCTCTTTCTCTTGTCGGCCATGTCGAAAGGTGCTTCGTGACTGGACTTCCAACAGAACCTTCTAGCCTTTGTCGTTATCCTGGTAGGTCAGCATCAGCCAACGTCCTCGCAGGCAGCGATGTCTCCGTAGGCAGCTAGGTGACATTGCTGGTATTGAGACATCTCTGTCGTCTAGACTTCATAGAGATGACATCGCTGGCAACGAGGTGACATCGCTGGCAGGGATGTCTTCGCGGGCAGCGAGGCGACATCGCTGGCAGAGATGTCTTCGCGGGCAGCGAGGCGACATCGTTGGCAGAGATGTCTTCGTAGGCAGCGAGGCGACATCGTTGGCAGAGATGTCTTCGTGGACAGCGAGGTGACATCTTCGCGCGCAGCGATGTCATTGTTGGAAGAGATGTCTTCGCAGGCAGCGAGGTGACATCGTTGGCAGAGATGTCTTCGTGGGCAGCGATGACATCGTTGGCACATATGTCTTCGCGGGCATTGAGACATCTCTGACGCCAAGATACTGCAGCGATGACTTCGTTGGCCGAAAGACGATATCGCTGACATTGAGACATCTCTACACACAGCAGTGTCAGAGATGTCTCAGAAGGTTCCCCTTTCAGATGGAGAAGACTTAGCTAAGGAAATGTGTCGTTTCCTCTTGTTAAGAAGAGACCCTGCATCTAGGTGGTGTGTAAGAGTAGTTTTGGACTTTAATGTTGAGCGGGTAAAATCCGACCCTAACAGTTAGCCCCCCAGCTTGGTAGTGTTACTGATAACAGTATCGAGTTTAAAGGTTTCTAGATATAGGCGTTTTTGTCCAAAATTGCTACTTACTAGCGTGGTACCTTTCGTTCGTGCTGCCAACGTTGCAGTAGAGGATAGTTTCGAAACGATGGAGGTTTTAAGACTCCGCATATTTTCTATTGAAGATTTTAAGACTTTGTCGTTTTTTTTTTTTTTTTTTTTTACTTCCGGAAGATGTTTTCCGGAAAGATGATTTCCCGAAGATGGTTTCCGGAAGATTTTCGGAAATATGATTTCCCAAAGATGTTTTCCGGAAGATTTTCGGAAATATGATTTCCCGGAGATGTTTTCCGGAAGATTTTCGGAAAGATGATTTCCTGAATATGGTTTTCGGAAGATGGTTTTCCGAAAGATGATTCCCGGAATCTTGATTTCCGGAAGTGATAATGTAGACGATGTTTCTGAGAAGTGTTTATATTAGTGGGAAGTCTGGGACCCACAAATATAAATTTATATATATATATTATTATTATTATTATTATTATTATTATTATTATTTTTTTTTTTTTTTTTTACTTCTCCTCTTCTTCTTCCTTTCTTTTCTTTTCTGTTCCTGCGATTTTTTGGGACTTTGCCGCCGCCGTGACCCTCGCCGCCGTCGTGACCTGCGCCGTCGTCGCCCCTTGCTCGAGTTGATTGGTGAGTTTTCATCTCTTTCCACACTTCTCCTCCCCTTCCTTAGCTTGTAGATCTAGGTTGATATAAAAAAAGCTTTTGATTGTGTTTGATTTGATAGGGAAAACTCTTGAACCCTTGGTAGTTTTTGATTTTGACAATCTTTGATTGTTGGAAGGAGGAATTATCGATTTGATTTTGATGGTGTAGGTCAATTTGTGGATAAGGAAGTTATGGAGAAGATGAAGTTTTGCTTGGTTGGAGGGGTTGAACCCGTCGTTTCGCCGGCGAGAGGTGAAGACGGCGATGTCTCGCGTGCACCCGAGGTGACCCGATGCGCCGACGACCCGAGACGACCGGACGTGACCCGATGTGCTGACGACCCGATGTGTCCCGATGTGCGCGACCCGATGTGTCCCGATGTGCACGACCCGATGTGTCCCAATGTGCCCCGATATGCCGATGCGGGCGGCGACCCGATGAGGCCGATGCGGGCAACGACTCGACGACCCGACGCCGTCGATGTGGCCGATGTGGTCATCGGGTTTCGACGACCCGATGTGACCCTATGTGACTCGATGCGACCTGATGAGCCCGATGCGGGCAACAACGCAACCACCCGACGCCGCCGATGTGGGCAGAGCCGACGGCCCGATGTCGCCGATGACGACCCGACGGCCCGATGCCGATGCCGATGCCGGCGATGTGGGCGGTGAGATGTCGCCGATGACGACCCGACGGCCTGATGCCGATGTGGGCGACGAGATGTCGCCGATGACGGCGAGACCCGATGTGCCCGAAGCCGATGTGCATCGATCACCGGAAGACTCCCGTGTTCCGGGTAACCCGAGGACCCAAGGCGAGGAAGTCGATGCGGTGTTTTTTTCTGAGTGACGAGGACCCGCTGCTTCCGCCTGGCGGTGCTGATACATCGCTATCGTTGCCCTCCGCTTCTTCGCTCAGCTCGCGAGCTTCTAGTGTGGAGAAAGATAATGATGCTGCTCGTGTTGTGGTTGAGCAGGTGACGACGTCTAAAAGGAGGCGGAAGACTCTGATTCGACCAGACCCTCCTGGATCTTCTCTTTCGAACACGAAGTCACTGCGACTTCTCCGGGGGAGGTGCGATATCTCAGAGGAGATCGCGTTGATTGCCCCTAGCACCGTTGACAGAGCCGATGCTCCGCCTCCCGGGCACTTTACTCTTTATGAGAACTTTTTTGACCAGTGCTTGCTCCGGTTTCCGGTGCCTGGATGTCTTCTTCGTTTCCTAGCAGCGAACAATGTCTCCCTTGCTCAGGTTAACCCAAGAGGCCTCCGACATCTCATCGGCGTCTACGTGCTGAGCAGGGGGCATGGCGTTGAGATTAGCGTTGAGCACTTATCTTGTTTGTTGGATTTTAGGACTCGCGGACGGAAGGAGGAGCTTAAGTATAGCATCTCTCCTGTACCGGGCCGGGGACTCATCGACGGTTTTCCTAGTAAGGACGAGCACTTTGAAGATCGTTTCTTCTTTGCTGAGATTTCAGAGAAGACTGTTGGGGCCAGCTGTGTCGCCCTTGTTAAGACGAAATGGGAGAGAAGAGGTAACCAACACTTAGCTTCTTTTGGTTGTTTGGTTTTACATGTTGTTTCACTAATTAACCCTTGGATTGTTTTTCGAAGTGAACCCGGTCTTTTCCGCGCCTTCCTCTCGCTTCATCGTTGCTATGCACGGGGCTCTTGCCACTGGGCAGGGTCATTGGCAACAGTCGTTCAGCTGCGAGAGAATCGAGGAGGCGCTATCTACCACAGTCATCCCGAGAAAGATTCTTGGCCGAGGTGAGAAGAAGTCGTCTCGCCAGAGAGATGAGATGGAGCAAGCAGCGGCTGCCGAGGCGTTGATGACTACCGCGTCAAGGACTGCCGAGCCGATGTCTATGGTACCGACAGCGTCGTTGTCGCGGGCTAGGGCTTCGAGAGGTTCGGCATCGAGGACGCTTGTTGCACCAGCTCTGCGTTCTCACACTCCCCCACTTACTCCTGATGAGGTTGCGTGACGGCGTGAGTAATCGCTGAAGAGAGCTTTTTATTCTGGTGGTAAGGGAGGAAGCGTTCCTGAAGGAGCTTCCTTGAAGAGGCAGCGATCGGATGTTTCCTCTGTAGCTGGCGTTGAGGAGGCAGTACCGGTGAGCGATGGCGTAGCAGCCTTGGTCACGCCCCTGCCTTCGGGAGCTACTTTCCCCTCAGCCGACGGATTGCTTCGCGGGGAGGCCTATACGCTGGCGAGGTCCGAGGTTTCCAAGATTCGACTCTTTTCCCACTTAACATTTTTCTCTCAATTAAGTTTAATTTTTTTTTTATTAACTCTCTTTGTTTTTGCAGGTTCTTCTCCGTCTGGATCAACTAGTTGGAGATTATGACAAGGATGTTCGTGCTAGAGAGAGTGAGCTCAGGGAGTCCAGAGAGGCCAACATTGCCCTGCAATCCAGGCTTGATGAGCTTGTCGGTCGGAACAAGGTTTTCGAGGAAGACGCTCTCTCCGCGAAGAGAGACTTGGCGACTAAGCAGTTGGAGATCGAGTCGCAGCGTATCAAGTATGAGGGGGAAATTGCATTCGTGAAAAGCCAACTGCAGTTTGCTTACGATAACCAGGATACTCGCGTTGATGAGGCCATTGCTCGGGTTAGAGGTGAGATGAACCGTAGCATTGACGAGCGAGACAGGGAGCTCTCCAAGTTACTTGCAGAGATCGACAGGAAGGCCAAAGACGACATGTCGGACCTCATCGAGATCGAGGCGAATCTGGAGTTCATCAAGGTTCTTCGGCGACCAGAGACACTGGTTCTGAAGGATGAGATCAAGGAGTTGCGACGGCGACAGGCCCCAGTTTTTCATGCCCGTAACGTGTTTCCTGATCTTGTTGACGAAGCAAGGAGAGTATTAGAGACTCATGCTTTTGCTGCCACTGATGATGCGACGACACTGCTATGGGCGATGAAGATGATGAGAGGGAGGATGCTGACGAGTGATCTCTTTTGTTTAAGACTTTATGATTTTTGCTTATTTTTACTCTTCACCTTTGGGAATGGTGTTGGATGGTTTGTATCCACGCTATGATTTTATCTTGCATTGTAGCTTGGTGCGACGATGATATTGAATGCAGCTTTTATTTTTTAGAGTGTTTCACATCGTGATTACGAAGTAGTGAAGTCACTTATGTGACTACGTTCTGCTTCTGCCAACGTCGTTGTTGGGCTTTCTTGAATGGTGCTGCCCTCTGAACACGTCTGTCTGAGAGCGAACACACCTTTAGCTTTTACCAACGTGCTGTGGGTTTTCAGAATGATTATTCGGTTTACAGACCGTCTAACCATTGACAGCTGCTTTGCACCAACGATGTTGTTGGGTTTTCGAATGATCAGTCGGGTTTGTTGGCCCAATGCTGAACATTAGTACTTATATAGCGCGCTAAGGATCCGATGATGGATGTCATTGTGTTTGAGTTTTCACATAGTCGATGTGGCCAACAGCAACAATTGCGAAACGAACTTGCTGGCGTCAGCTATTGAACAGCTCTGAGGTTATGTAGCTGACGAAGTCAATGAGACTTGTGTCGAGTGCCTGACGGTTCCAGCAAAGGAGTTGTCAAAGATAGGTGTATATGTATCCCACTCCCCCCCCTTTTGTTCGGAGGGGGGCAACTGAACTCGTCCGAAGACAAGCTGCCTACGTACCCTTTACAGGGATTAAGTCGCCTCGTAGTTCGTTTTGAGAGCCTCCAAAGAAGACTAGTGATAGTACTTCTTCAGATGCTTCGCGTTCCAAGAATGGAGAATTGGTGTGCTCGCCATGGTGGTGAGCTCGTAAACACCAGGGCGTACTATGGCTGTGATTTTGTAAGGCCCTTCCCAGTTAGCTCTGAGCTTGCCTGCGTTTCGCTCTGCTGTGTTCTGGAAGACTTCGCGCAAGACTAAGTCACCTTCATGGAACCGTCTTTCCCGGACCTTGGAGTTGTAGTATCTGGAGGCCGCGTTTTGATAGTTGGTTATCCGGATGAGTGCTTGGTCACGCCTTTCGTTAATGAAATCCAATTCGTCTAGTAGCAGTGAGTGATTGAGCTCCTCATTCTCTGGTAGAAGACGACGTCGCACTCCAGGATAGCTGACCTCCGAAGGGATTACACATTCAGTGCCATAGACAAGGGCGAATGGCGTCTCTCCTGTTGCGCGGCGTGGAGTGGTGCGGTGTGACCATAATACGCCTTCAAGCTCATCGGCCCAGCGGCCTTTCTTTGATCCAAGCGTTTTTTAAGACCATCGAGAATTGTTTTGTTGATTGCTTCCGCCTGCCCATTGCCTTGAGGGTAGCGAGGCGTTGACTTGCTTAATCGAATTTTCCACTTCGCACAAAAGCTCTCGAACCGGCTGGAGACGAACTGGGTACCATTGTCTGTAACGATTTCGTAAAGGACCCCATGACGACATATGATGTTTCTCCAGACGAAACTCTCCACTTGGGCGTCCTTGATAATGGCGTAAGCTTCAGCCTCCACCCACTTGGAAAAGTAGTCCGTTAGAACCAGTAAGAAACGTTTTTGTTTTGAGGGATGTAGTGGTCCGATTATATCCATGGCCCATCTCATGAATGGATAGGGAGAAGTGACAAAAGAGAGCATCTCTGTTGGATGATGAATCTTTGGAGCGTGTCGCTGACATTTTTCACACTTGGCTAAAAATTTCACGCAATCGGCGACTATCGTAGGCCAGAAATGACCATGTCGCTTAATGTTGATCGCCAACGCTTTGCCTCCTGAATGATTTCCGCAAGACCCGCTGTGGACTTCTTCCATGATATATCTTGCTTCTTTTCCTTCTACGCATGTGAGCATAGGGCCAGAGAACCCTCGTTTGAGGATATTGCCGTCCAGTAAAACATACCGAGCAGCTTGCTTTTGCAATTTGCGAGCTGTCCACTTGTAACTTGGTAATTTCCCATCGGCAATGTATTCGCGAATCTGGGCCATCCACTTCTTGTCACATCCATACTCGGGCTCGCCAACATTTTCATCCAATGGGATTGTATTGCCCTGGCTTCGGGGATCACTCAACAGTCCTTCGGGGTGTAATGCTTCGTGTTGGTATGAGCTGCCATCAGTGGAGACATCGGTGACAGGGACCTTGTTGGCAAGGACCTCGGGTTCTGCCGTTGCTATCGCATACTCAAGTTCTGCGTTTATAGCAACTTCTGCCATCTCATCGTCTTCGTTGCCTGTTGTAGGCTGCTCAGCGATGGTGCTTGGCCTTTTTGCAGCTTGGGACCGTGTAGAGATAGCGAATGTCGCAACTTGTTGAATGCTAGGGAGCTCTATGAATTCGACAGGAACAACTCGACGCAGCGCTGGATCGCCCTGCGGAGCAGTAGCGGAGGCGAGGTTGGCCAGTGCATCTGCGTCTACGTTTTCCCCTCGGGGAATCCGTGTCAGCATAAACTCCTTGAACGTTGAAGCAAGTTCTTTCACTATCTTCAAATAGGCTTCCATCCGATCGTCTTTGGTTGCATACTCACCACTGAACTGGCTGGTCACCAATTGCGAGTCACAAAATACGCGGATGTGTTTTATGTGAAGTCCTTGAGCGAGTCGCATGCCAGCGATGACAGCCTCATACTCCGCTTCGTTGTTAGAAGCTTTGAAACCCAGGCGAAATGACTGTTCAAGGATCTCGCCTGTTGGAGAGGCTAAGCGTATGCCTACTCCAGACCCATTTTTGGAAGACGAGCCATCGACGTATAGCTCCCAAGTCCCGGTTTGCACTTCCTTTGTGTCTTTATCCTCCGGTAGTTCGATGAGGAAGTCTGCGAGCACTTGCGATTTATTGCATGTTCGCCGTCTGTACTCGATATCATACTCGCTGAGCTCTATGGCCCATTTAGCCAACCTGCCAGATTGACTTGGGCTATGTAAAACCGAACGCAACGGGAAGGTGCTGAGGATAACAATAGAGTGAGATTGGAAGTATGGCCTTAGTTTTCTTGATGCCATGAGAACTGATAGTGCTAACTTCTCCAGCTGAGGGTATCTTGTCTCGGCGTCGGTAAGGGTCTTGCTGACATAGAAGATAGGCCTCTGCTCGCTTCGTTCTTCACGGACGAGGACGGCGCTGACAGCTGTTTCTGAAACAGCGATGTAGAGGAAGAGAGGTTCTCCAGTCACTGGTTTAGCGAGGATGGGCGGTGTTGCCAGGTACTCCTTAAGTTGGCGGAATGCGTCTTCGCACTTCTCTGTCCACTCGAACTGTTTGTTCCCCCACAATGTGTTGTAGAAAGGGAGGCACTTGTCAGTGGAGTGCGAGATGAACCGATTGAGCGTAGCTACTCTCCCAGTTAGCCTTTGTACTTCGCGCTTATTCTTTGGCGATACCATCTGAATGAGCGCGTCGATTTGTTTAGGATTAGCCTCAATTCCCCGATGGGTAACTAGATACCCGAGGAATTCTCCTGATGTCACTGCGAATCTACACTTTGTTGGATTCAACTTCATGTTGTGGAGATTGAGCTGGCTGAAGCATTCTTCAAAGTGAGAGATGTGGTCCTTTTCCTCCATGGATTTTACTAACATATCATCGATATAGACCTCCATGGTCTTCCCTAGCTGATCTTGGAAGATCTTGTTCACAAGTCGTTGATATGTTGCACCAGCATTCTTAAGGCCAAAGGGCATCACCTTGTAACAGTAGATCCCACGGTCTGTGATGAATGATGTCTTTTCGCGGTCGTCCGGATGCATAAAAATCTGGTTGTAGCCTGAGAAGGCATCCATGAAGGTTAACAGCTTGTTACTTGCTGTTGCTTTTACCAAGCGGTCGATGTGGAGGAGAGGGAAGCTGTCCTTTGGGCAGGCTTTGTTCAGATCTGTGAAGTCTATGCAAACACGCCACTTCCCATTCTTCTTCTTTACCACGACCGGGTTGGCGAGCCAGTCGGGGTATTTGACTTCGGTGATTGATCCAACTCGTAGAAGTCTTTCGACTTCGTCGTTCACGGCCTTTGCTCGCTCAGGACCGAGCTTCCTCCTCTTCTGCTTCACTGGTTTGAATACTGGATCAATATTGAGTTCATGACTGGCGATGTTGATATCAATCCCATGCATGTCTTCTGTGGCCCAGGCGAAGGTGTTGACGTTCTTCTGGAGGAATGACACTAAGTCCTTCTTGATATCTTCATCGAGTGTAGCTCCGATTTCGACACATCTCTCTGGATGCTGCTCGTCGATACATACAGAGATTACAGGCTCGTAGGTAGGCGGCTCTTCATCAACGCGGTCATCAGCGAGCTGTAACTGCTACAAAAGGTTGGTTAAGTCTTTGACCTGCGCAGGGCTGGTCCTTGCTCTCGTTCGTGACCCTTGGGGCATGACGTCGTCCTTCTTGCCTTCGATAGTGCGCAGCTTATGCTCTGCCATGAAGCACATGCGGGAATCCTTCTGTTTCCCCCATATGGTTTTTACACCAAGAACTGTCGGGAACTTAAGGCATAAGTGATATGTTGAAGGCACCGCCCGCATCTGGTTGAGCCAAGGAGTCCCCATGATCATGTTGTAGATCGCAGGACGGTCGGACACCGTGAAGTCAACCATCTTCTTGACATTGCCAGCTTGGACAGGATGGGCGGTGTTGCCAGGTACTCCATCGTCATTGTTGTTTCACCGGAGAAGCCCGTCACAGGCTTTGGCTGTCCTCGAATTGTAGATAAGTCAATCTTCATTCGCTTCAGCGTGTCTTTGAAGATAACATCCACCGAGCTTCCAGTATCAATGAGAACGCGGGCAACATTGAAATCAAAGACAGTGAGGTTGATCACCAAAGGGTCGTTGTGTGGATGGTCGAGACCCTCAGCGTCTTGCTCATCAAAGGTAATAGGGTTGTCAGATTGTTTAGGCTTCGTGGGCGTAGATATGTTTACACATACCTCAGCGCGCTGCTGGTACGCTTCGATCGCAGGGACGTTATCAGCACAGTACTGTAATCCTCCCATTATCACGTAGATAGTATCATGTGGGTTCCTGTTTTCAGGATCGTCATTTCGTTGTTGGCGCTTGGGGTTCTCCTCTTGTCGCCCGGTGTTGGCAGGAGCTTTCACCTCCTCTGGCTTGAAATCAGATAGGTTGATGTTGCCCTTTAGAGTGCCATCGGTCAGTCTAGCTACCAGTTGTCGTCCCAGTTCACGACACCTTGCAGTCGAGTGTCCGCTTACTTTGTGAAACTCGCGGTACTGCTTCTCATCGTACTCCTTCTTTTGATCTCTGGTCCAAGTATAGTTTCCTCTACCGCGGCCTCGCCCGCGGCCTTGACCTCGACCGTAACCCGATGACTCCACTTGGAAATTATGAGCTACTGTGGCTCCCCCTTCATACTGGATGAAGTTGTGATTGCCTTTCTTCGTTGTAGCTGGGTTCGCAGCCTGAGTGGAGACGTTTGCTTGTTTGGTTTTTCCACCCCCTTTAGCCCGGACTTCCTCTTCGCTCCGAGCGAAGTCTGTAGCGCGATGAAGGGCGTCTTGAATAGTCGTCGGTGGGTTGATGGTCAACTCATGCCAGAACGGCGACGGGCATCGGAGCCTTCCTCTCAGAGCTTCCAGCACGGACGTGTTACTGATGCCGTCAACCTTTGACAGCGTAGTTTTGAACCTTGTCATGAAAGACCGTAGACTTTCATTCTCGCTTTGCCGATTAGTCCATAGTTCCGCGTCTTAGATTTTTCTCTCCGCAAAGATGTTGTAGTGCTGCACGAACATCTCCGAGAGCTGGTGAAAGGTGTGGACTGAATTCTTCTCCAACTTGTAGAACCACTGAAGGGCAGGCCCTTTGAGGCTTTCTACAAATAGCTTGCAGTAGCCGATGTCTTTTTCGGCTTCTTTGAAGTTTGCCCTCCCTAGATCTACTTCAAACTCCATTAGATGGTCTGCAGGGTCTGTGGTTCCTTCGTAGACTGGTAACTTGATTCTTCCAGGATCAGATATTTGAGCCCTCGTGATCAGCTCAGCGAAGGGCGTGTTCCGTGCCTTCTCGAGCACATAGGCGATCGCAGGAGCCTTTCCTGTGCTACGGTACATCTGTGATTGAGTTGTCTTTAAGTCAGAGACAACTCGCTCCATCTGAACTTTCAACTTGTCAACCTCCGGGTTTGGAGGCTGCTGTACCGTCCTTTGGTCCTACCCTCTTTTGTGGATCTTTGATCCGGAGGGTTCGCCTTCAGTGTTGGCATCGACGTCGTTGGCGTCGACGTTGTTGGCGTCGACGTGGTCGGCATCGACGGCGCTGGGGTCCTTGTCCCCCGAAGTGTTATGTGCTGCCTTCGGTGATGTCCGTGTTTCTCGTTGTGGTAGTGGAGGCAAGTTGTCCGGATTCCTTCGAGTGGCACGGGATGTCGAGAAGTTGAGGCGACGCGGGTCAAAGCGACCCCTGAGTCTTGTGGTGTCAGGCTTCTTGCGCTTTCTTCGTGAAAGAGCCTTTAGTTCATTCGTGGTCGCCTCGTTGAACTTCTTCTGTTCGTTGGATTCTTTGAGGAGCGTTCGTATCATCTGTTTGACTTCGGTCATGTCTCCTGGATTTTGAGCGATGTTGGTAGTAGGGGTTTCGACGGAGCTCTCCTTCTCTCGGTTGTTGTTGTGAGATGAGGATTCTTCGCCGTTACCGCTTGATCTTCCTTCTATGTCGCTTATCCTCTCAGAACTGGTGTGTAACGTAGCTTTTTTGTGTAAGAAATTCTCTCGGTCCCCTTAGACGACGCCAAATTATGGGAGTCAAGATTAACAGAATTAGATTTGTAGGGTTTCAAGAGGAAAACAGAGATTTCTAAGTTAAGCTACGCTCATGAGAATGATGATCAAAGTGTTTGTTATCGATGTATTTGATATTTGTGAACAAAGTTCTGTCCGCGTTTTTACAAGGGTCCTCTCACTGATATATATAGCCTCGGTGTCGGCAGGGTCGTTTTCAAGAGCAGGGTCGTTTTCAAGAGACGTCGCTGTCAATTCATGATTCCAGCGGATTCCCTCTTTCTCTTGTCGGCCATGTCGAAAGGTGCTTCGTGACTGGACTTTCAACAGAACCTTCTAGCCTTTGTCGTTATCCTGGTAGGTCAGCATCAACCAACGTCCTCGCAGGCAGCGATGTCTCCGTAGGCAGCTAGGTGACATTACTGGTATTGAGACATCTCTGTCGTCTAGACTTCATAGAGACGACATCGCCGGCAACGAGGTGACATCGCTAGCAGGGATGTCTTCGCGGGCAGCGAGGCGACATCGCTGGCAGAGATGTCTTCGCGGGCAGCGAGGCGACATCGTTGGCAGAGCTGTCTTCGCAGGCAGCAAGGCGACATCGTTGGCAGAGATGTCTTCGTAGGCAGCGAGGCGACATCGTTGGCAGAGATCTTTTCGTGGACAGCAAGGTGACATCTTCGCGCGCAGCGATGTCATTGTTGGCAGAGATGTCTTCGCAGGCAGCGAGGCGACATCGTTGGCAGAGATGTCTTCGTGGGCAGCGATGACATCGTTGGCACAGATGTCTTCCCGGGCATTGAGACATCTGAGACATCTCTGACGCCAAGATACTGCAGCGATGACTTCGTTGGCCAAAAGACGATATCGCTGACATTGAGACATCTCTACACACAGCAGTGTCAGAGATGTCTCAGAAGGTTCCCCTTTCAGATGGAGAAGACTTAGCTAAGGAAATGTGTCGTTTCCTCTTGTTAAGAAGAGACCCTGCATCTAGGTGGTGTGTAAGAGTAGTTTTGGACTTTAATGTTGAGCGGGTGAAATCCGACCCCAACATTACCCCTGGTGTTTTTCTATCGATAGTTTACCCTTGGTTTGGTTCTGATCTGGTTTTGGTTCGGTTTGGTTCGGTGGGGGTAGAGGATTTTCTGTAGCGTTTGCACGCTGGAAGTGTCGGTGGTTTGTGGTCGATCGTTCGGGTGGATCGTGCGATTTTCCTTAACCAATTTGTTTGCTAAGGTGAGTGCGTGACCGTAGCTTTTGTCTAGGGTTGTTTGTATGTTGGCTCGTGAAGCCATGTTTGTTCGTTTGGTTTGGTTTGGTTTGGTATACTTATGTATACGGCAGATACACTTCGGTGTATAGGTATACTTCGGTATACGGTTTGATGACGGTGTACACATTATGTCATATTTGGTGTCTAATCAACCCGGTTTGTTATGAACGAAAGTTCAAGTTTGGTTTGTGATATGTTTGTTCGTTTGTTATACGATGATTCTTGATATTAGCTGGTGAGACGGGATGACCGTTCTCACTAAGCAATTCGTTTGCTTATGCGCCCTTTCATGGTCGCATGTTATAAAAGTGGCTAAGGAGTACGTGAGACAAGTTGGAAAGGAAGGGATGGATTTAGGCGGGTTCATGTTATGTTGTTGCATTCGTTAGACTCATTGGTTGATTTGATTCTTATGCATTCGTTAAGTTGATTGTTGGATTATGGAACCGTTTGTTAGTTTGGTTAAGGAACCCGCTATCGTTTGTTGAACCTCGTTTGAAATGGATTATTTGATGGAATTTTATTAACTTGACTCGTTAAAGTATCGATATTTATGCATGATTGAACGCGCTTAAGTTGTTAGTCTTCCGCTGAATTGAATTTAGATCGAATTGGATTTGGAATTGAAATTTAGTTGGATTTGACTAAGTAAAATGGAAACCGGAATTTGACTAAGTATAAATAGGATCGCATGGTTCGATAATTCCCTTACCGCAGGTAGGATATCGGGGTTGGGGTGTTACAAGTTGGTATCAGAGCGCGGTTCATTCTAGGATTGTTTTATGTTGCATAAATGGGTTTGTGGGCTGTAGAAATCCATCCTTCCAGCGCTGTCTCACAGTAAGTCTCATTGTTTGTGGGTGTGTTGCTAAGTTAGTCGGGAACTAACTTAGTATATCATCTTGTTTGGTTTGTAGATGGCTAGAGGTAATGGTAAAAAGGCGAAGAATGTTGCACCGGCTGCCACCGCGAGTGGTACCGAGAGTAGTGCAACGAGGAGTTCTGATCAAATGGAGGATCATAGTGCTGAGGATGTGGGTAACAACAGCGCGGGTGGCAACGCAGCGAATGGTCAGCCTGCAGTATCTGCTCCGACTGCGGAAGATGTTGGGCGAGTGATGGGGGTGCTTGCTCAGCTCTTGTTTGGTTGCCAAATGTTGCCCCAGCGCCTGCAACTGTAGAGCCACCAGTGGAGCAGCCACCAGTGGAGCAGCCAGCAGTGGCTGATGCGGCGACTGTGGTGGTTCCGTCTTACTTGTCCATGATGAAGCACATGGTTAAGTTGGGAACCAAGAAGTTCGAAGGTGGTTCTGATTCGGTCGAGGCGGACGAATGGAGATCGAGAGTGGAGAGGAACTTCGTTTCCATTCGTTGTCCGGAGGGGTACAAGAAGGACATTGCGGTCCATTTCTTGGGTGAAAAGGCCTATGATTGGTGGATGGGTGTATCCGCGAGGATGGCGAACCCTGATTGTTCATGGGCTACTTTCTGTGCCGAGTTCCGACCCAAGTACTTTCCACCGGAAGCGTCGGATCGTTTGGAGACTGAGTTCTTGGAGCTGCGTCAGGGTACGATGACCATCAGAGAGCTCAAGGTGGAGTTCAACAGACTGCTGAAGTATGCTGGATGGCATGTGGAGGGTGAGGAGGCTGGAATCCGTTGGTTCAGGAGGGCGATGCGGATTGACCTCGGTAACCGTGTTGGGATGTCGAACTTTACTACTCTGACCGAGCTGGTAGAGAAGACAGCAGCCTTGGAATCCGGGTTGGAGGAAGAGGCAAAGCAGCGTGGTGAGGTAAAGTTAGCGGTTCCAACAGCACCGCAAGCTTAGAGTGGGAACGTTTCCGGACAGAAACGGAAATGTGATAAGCACAAGGGTGGGGGTAAGGTGGCCACTACCCGTAGTGCGTGTCAGCAGTGTGGGAAGGTGCACCCTGGGTTGCGTTGGATGGCATCTAGAGGATGTTTCCGTTGTGGCAGCACGGAACATAGATTGAGCGAGTGCACGGTTCAGAAGACGTGCTACAATTGTGGTGATCCAGGGCACATTAGGCCCAATTGTCCAAAGCTTGTTCAGCAAGGTGGGAGTCAGCCAGTAGCGAGAAGGCCAGTGGTTGGGACAGCCGTGATGCCGAGGGTGTATGCTATTGCTGGGGATGCTATTGCTCCGAGTTCGTCGCACCCGATCTCTGGTTAGTAATTTATCATTTACTTAGTAGATTTGTTTGAGTTTGTGAAAGGGTTTGCAGGTGTCATTTGTCGTTTGTCGATTGTCGTTTGTGTTTGTCGTTTGTTAGTTTGTGTTCTTAGCATTCTATACAAATAAGTAGGGACAGTTTGTATGAGCGGTTTGGCAATCCATGTGTTGTTCGATTCGGGAGCGACACATTGTTTTGTTAACCCGAGTTTGGTAGGGAAGGGTGGGTTTCTGAAGGAACCAGAGGATCATTTTGGAATGGTCCAAGCGGCAATAGGCCAAGTGATGATGACATACGAGATGGTTAGGAATGTCTCGGTGTTGATCGATGGGATCGACATGCCAGCAGATTTGAGGATTTGTCGGGTTCAGTCCTACGAGGTGATATTGGGCATGGATTGGCTCGATCGGTATAAGGCACATTTGGACTGCCACCGAAGGCGTATTTGGTTTGAGAAGGGTGATTCAAGGGTTGTGTTTCAGGGGATTCAGACTTTACCAAGCAGTTTGATCGTGTCGGCTATCCAAGCCGGACAGTTGATCGAGAAAGGGTGTGAGGCGTATCTGGCTACCATCACCACGGGTGAGGGGGGGACCGTTGGTCGAGTTGGGTGAGATTCCAGTGGTGAAGAATTTTGAGGATGTGTTTGAGTCGTTGTCAGGACCACCACCGGCAAGGTCAAATCCGTTCACTATTGAGTTAGAGCCTGGTATGACTCTGATCTCTAAGGCTCCGTACAGGATGGCGCCTGCTGAGATGGCCGAGCTTAAGAAGCAGTTGAGTGAGTTGATGGATAAAGGTTTTGTTCGGCCTAGCAGTTCACCGTGGGGAGCACCGGTGTTGTTTGTTAAAAAGAAGGACGGGATTTTCAGACTATGTATCGACTACCGAGGGTTGAACCGGGTGACGGTGAAGAACAAGTATCCCTTACCGAGGATCGATGAGTTGTTGGATCAACTCAAGGGTGCTACTTGTTTTTCGAAGATAGATTTGGCTTCGGGGTATCATCAAATTCCGATAGCCGAGGTGGATATACGGAAGACTGCCTTTCGGACGAGGTACGGTCATTACGAGTTTTTGGTGATGCCATTTGGATTGACGAATGCACCAGCAACATTCATGAAGTTGAAGAACAATGTGTTCAGGGAGTTTTTGGATGAGTTTATTATCATTTTCATCGATGACATTTTGGTGTACTCGAACGATCGAGAGGAACACCAAGTCCATCTGGAAAAGGTGTTGAGTAAGTTGCGGGAACAGAAGTTGTTTGCCAAGTTCAGCAAGTGTAGCTTTTGGCAAAGGGAGATTGGATTTTTGGGTCATATTGTCTCGGACAAGGGAATGTCTGTTGATCCAGAAAAGATCAAGGCCATTGAGAAATGGTCGAGACCGCAAAATTCTTCGGAGATAAGGAGTTTTCTCGGGTTGGCTGGTTATTACTGGAGATTTGTGAAAGGATTTGCTAGTACAGCCAAGTCGATGACTCAACTAACGGGGAAGGATGTTCCATTCGTTTGGACAGCCAAGTGTGAGAGGGGTTTCTCGACACTTAAGGGAATGCTAACGAGTGCACCGGTATTAGCATTGCCCGAGCTAAGTGAACCCTTCGTGGTTTACACGGATGCATCAAGGATGGGACTTGTGTGTGTTCTGATGCAGAGAGGTAAGGTGATCGCTTATTCATCTAGACAGTTGAGGAAGCATGAAAGGAACTACCTAACCCATGACCTTGATATGGCGGCTGTGGTGTTTGCTTTGAAGATTTGGAGATCCTATCTCTATGGAGGTAAGGTTCAGGTCTTCACGGATCATAAGAGCTTGAGGTATATTTTTACTCAGCCAGAATAGAACCTTAGGTAGCGGAGATGGATGGAATTAGTTGCGGATTATGACTTGTCGATTGAGTATCATCCGGGTAAGGCCAATTCAGTGGCGGATGCGCTAAGCCGTAAGAGAGTGGATGTAGCATCGGGGAAGGACATGGAGTCCTTGGTGACCATGGTGAGTACTTTGCGTCTTGCAGCTTTGACAGATGATGTGGAGCCGTTGGGTTTAGGAGCTGTAGATCAGGCTGATTTGTTGTCTCGTGTTCGGTTAGCCCAGGAAAAAGATGAGAAGTTGAAACAGGCAGCTCAGAACGATAAGACCGGGTATCAGATTTCGAATAACGGTACAATTTTGGTGAATGGTCGGGTGTGTGTTCCGAGTGATCAGGCGTTACGGGAAGAGATTCTTAAGGAATCACACCAATCTAAGTTCTCCATTCATCCAGGAGCAACGAAGATGTATCGTGACTTGAAGAGATACTACCATTGGGTTGGGATGAAGCGTGATGTTGCCAAGTGGGTGGCTAGTTGTCCGACATGTCAGCTGGTTAAGGCAGAACATCAAGTTCCAGGTGGTTTGTTGCAGAAGTTACCGATGCCCGAGAGGAAATGGGACATGATCACGATGGATTTTGTCACGGGTTTACCTATGCTGAACAATAAGGATGCGATTTGGGTCATCGTGGATCGATTGACCAAGGCGGCACATTTCATAGCGGTGAACCGGAAGGACAATTCGGAGAAACTTGCTGAGATCTATGTGAGGGAGATTGTTCGGTTACATGGAGTACCGGCTAGCATAGTTTCAGACAGGGATTCTAAGTTTGCTTCGGCATATGAGTTCGTCTTATCATCCGCAGACGGATGGACAGTCTGAGCGGACGATCTAGACTCTCGAGGATTTGCTAAGGGCAGCAATCCTAGATTGGGGTGAGACTTGGGAAAGTCACTTGTCGTTGGCCAAATTTGCGTATAATAACAGCTACCAAGCTAGTATCGGCATGTCTCCATATGAAGCGTTGTATGGTAGGCCTTGTCGTACACCTCTTTGTTGGACACAAGTGGGGGAGAGAAGTATCTTTGGTAGAAATTTTGTTGATGACACAAGTGAAAAGGTTCGAATTTTGAAGACAAAGCTTAAGGAAGCTCACGACCGGCATAAGAGTTATGCGGATAAGCGCCGTAGAGAGCTAGAATTTGCGGTTGGTGATATGGTTTATTTGAAGACGGTTACCTACAAGGGTAAGGAGCGGTCTAGGCGGACGGCCAAGTTGAGCCCGAGATACATGGGGCCGTTCCAGATTGTGGAAAGGATAGGTCCAGTGGCTTATAAGTTGGATTTGCCATCGTTCTTGAGAGCTTTTCACAAGGTGTTCCACGTTTTGATGCTAAGGAAGTGCATCGTAAACGGTGAGAAGGTGATTATTGAACCTCCGGTAGATTTGCAGCCTAATCTGACCGTGGAAGGTAGACCAGTCAGGATCATTGATCGAAGGGTTTGAGTGGACCGAAGGAAAAAAGTTAAGTTGGTTCAGGTCGTATGGGATTGCGATGGTGAAGAAGAGGTCACTTGGGAACCAGAGACGGTAATGAAGGAGAATTTTCCTAAGTGGTTTGAAAAGCAAGTGCTGGAAGCACCTAAGAAGAAGACGTGAGCTGATTCGAGGACGAATCAATGCTAAGTGGGGGAGACTTGTAATACCCGTACTCCGAAATCTTACCGGATTGAGATCGGGGTCGAGCGGTTTGAGGCTTGGGCAAGCCAAGAATGCCTAAGGAAAAGTGAAGTCTCAAAATATTTTCTAAGTATAGATGGGCCGAATGCGGGCCGGGTCGAGTCCCATCGTGGTCTGGGCGGGAACGGGTCCGGGGGAAGCATTAAGTGTGCGGCTAGTTTTGGAAAGTTGTGGGGCCGCGGGTAGCTTTAATGCGCAGGATCGCGCATCGGGCCAGTTTTGGAAGGTTGCGGGTCCGCGGGGAGAGTTAATGCGCGGGATTGTGTATCGGCCAGATTTGGAAGGTATTTATGGCGTATTGATGGCGGAGCATTTATTGCAAGGAATATTTCTTGGGATCCGCGGGGCTATAAAAAGGGGAGCTCTCTCTCATTTCTCTCATTTTTGCAACCCTAGAGAATTTTGAGAGAGAGAGAGCACCGCGTGTTGTGTGTGAATCCTGCTGCGTCGCCGTCGTGTCGTCGCGTGTCGTCGTCGTGTCGTCGCGTGTCGCCGTCGTGTCGTCGCGTGTTCTGTCATGTCGTCGCGAGTTGCCATCGTATCGTCGCGTGTTCTATCGTGTCGCGAGTCCGTCGTGTTCGAGTCGGTGTTGTGTCGCGAGTGTCGTCGGGTCGCGGGTAGCGTCTGTCGATCCGTTTGTGTGGGTAAGACTCGTGAACCCTTGTGTTTCACCGTTTGGTTACCCTTGTTCGACCATAACTCGGTATTTCTATGTCGATGGGTACGGATCGAAGCAGCTTCGTGAAGGGTCGTGGTGTGCGATCGGTGGGTAGGTCAATCGGTTGTTGGTTCGATAGTTCGAGTAAGAA
This sequence comes from Arabis hirsuta, assembly GCA_964056655.1. Taxonomy (NCBI): domain Eukaryota; kingdom Viridiplantae; phylum Streptophyta; class Magnoliopsida; order Brassicales; family Brassicaceae; genus Arabis; species Arabis hirsuta. The sequence goes on from OZ053304.1 coordinate 33,129,787, forward strand.
TCGTTTACCCCTGGTGTTTTTCTATCGATAGTTTACCCTTGGATTGGTTCTGATCTGGTTTTGGTTCGGTGGGGGTAGAGGATTTTCCGTAGCGTTTGCACGCGGGAAGTGTTGGTGGTTCGTGGTCGATCGTTTGGGTGGATCGTGCGATTTTCCTCAACCAATTTGTTTGCTAAGGTGAGTGCGTGACCATAGCTTTTGTCTAGGGTTGTTTGTATGTTGGCTCGTGAAGCCATGTTTGTTTGTTTGGTTTGGTTTGGTTTGGTATACTTATGTATACGGCAGATACACTTCGGTGTATAGGTATACTTTGGTATACGGTTTGATGACGGTGTACACATTATGTCATATTTGGTGTCTAATCAACACGGTTTGTTATGAACGAAAGTTCAAGTTTGGTTTGTGATATGTTTGTTCGTTTGTTATACGATGATTCTTGATATTAGCTGGTGAGACGGGATGACCGTTCTCACTAAGCAATTCGTTTGCTTATGCGCCCTTTCATGGTCGCAGGTGATAAAAGTGGCTAAGGAGTACGTGAGACAAGTTGGAAAGGAAGGGATGGATTTAGGCGGGTTCATGTTATGTTGTTGCATTCGTTAGACTCATTGGTTGATTTGATTCTTATGCATTCGTTAAGTTGATTGTTGGATTATGGAACCGTTTGTTAGTTTGGTTAAGGAACCCGCTATCGTTTGTTGAATCTCGTTTGAAATGGATTATTTGATGGAATTTTATTAACTTGACTCGTTAAAGTATCGATATTTATGCATGATTAAACGCGCTTAAGTTGTTAGTCTTCCGCTGAATTGAATTTAGATCGAATTGGATTTGGAATTGAAATTTAGTTGGATTTGACTAAGTAAAATGGAAACCGGAATTTGACTAAGTATAAATAGGATCGCATGGTTCGATAATTCCCTTACCGCAGGTAGGATATCGGGGTTGGGGTGTTACATTGCACCTCCAAAAGAAAATTCATAACCTTAAACACTTTATGATTTCTTTTTGATTTCATATAGAAAAGTTATTGATTCAATTATATTTATGTTATAAATCATAGTGGATTGTCATAACCGATTCTAGTCTAGTATAGCCCGGTCCGGACCATCTATACTTAGTCATAGGGCAATTTCCTTTTCTCTTTAGGAAAAGGAAAGTAATTTCCTTTTCTCTTAGGAAAAGGAAACTTCCTTTTATCACATGTATTGATCCTTATATAAAGGATACTTGATTAATGAAAGAAGATACGAATTTCCCCATTCTCTTTCTCTCTATTTACAACACGTTATCAGCACGATTGTTTCTAAATCCCTAAGCTAAAAACCCTAAAATCCGATTCTCATTAAAAACCCTAATTTCCGATTTTCTCACCCACCATCAACAAATCCGAACAAAGCTCAGATCGATCTCAACAAGAAAAGTTCATACAGCCTAGTAAGGTTACGGCGAACTAGAAGCATCCTTCACAATCCATTCAAACAAAATCGGAGGTTAAGGTAAGTAATCTAAAACCTAAAGAACCCTAAACCCTAAATCCTAAATCCTAAATCATAAATCTGAATCATGCTCGCTCTTATTATTATTTGATTGATTGATTGTCTTCATCCTGATCCATAATTGTTCACGTTAAAACCCTAAAGGACCATAAAACCCTAAACCGTAGAAACCCTAAAATCGAATTTAGTTGTGTAACCTAATTGAATTGAATCCGTGTGCTAGTTTGATTGATTTAATTGCCATGATTGATTATTAAACCTGATTAATTATCTTAATACTGAAACTACATCGTCATCTTTCACCTGCATACGCCTTAGCAATTGACCGAACATATTCTATTTAATATCCTGCCATATTAAAACCTGAGCAACATGAACAGTTTAGAATTTGCATGATAGGTTTGCATCATGAACATATAGATATATTATGTTAGATTAATCTTGTTAGAAAATAAGACTTGTTTGATAAGCATCATACATCCGCGGCTTGTTTTGCATTATAAACATGGACTTTAATTTTCATGATATTTAGAAAATAAGATGTATGTTTCAGATGTCGAAAATAAGCAACTTGGATTATGTTGCCCTCAATCTCTCTGGAGACAATTACCTACAGTGGGCGTTGGACACAAAGATAAATTTAAAGTCAAAAGGACTTGGCGAATGTATCACTGCGGGTAATGATGAAAACGAAAAGAATAGATACAGAACAATATCGATCATTCGCCATCATCTTGCTGAGGGTCTCAAGGACCAATACCTAACTATTGAAGATCCTCTGGACCTTTGGAATGAGTTGAAAATAAGATATGACCACCATAGAACGGTGTTGTTACCAAAGGCCAATTATGATTGGAGGAATCTCAGGTTCCAGGACTTCAAGTCCGTGGAAGAATATAACTCGGCCATGTTTAAGATAGTTTCACAATTGAAACTGTGTGGTGAGAAGATAACTGATAATGACATGTTGGAAAAGACTTTTTCCACCTTCCACACAAGCAATGTATTGTTACAACAGCAATACCGTGAAAAAGGTTTTGAGACATACTCAAAGCTTATCTCATGTCTATTACTGGCCGAGCAGAACAATACATTATTAATGAGAAACAGTGAATTGAGACCTCCTGGATCAGCCCCACTTCCTGAAGCAAATGTGGCCACAAATGCAAAGAAAGAATCTGAGAAAGAAACTAACCACGTCCAAAGAGAGTATAGACAAAGTGGCCATGGACGTGGGGGGAGATGGCAAGGACGTGGCCGTGGCCATTTTCATCCTTACGGTCGAGGTCAAGGCCGAGGCCGCGGGTTCCAAAACGACTTTAACCGCGGAAGAGGTCGAGGTCGCGGGTACCGAACTAATTCTAACCGTGGTATCTCTTCTCAACCACAAAACTCGACCACAAAATCTGTATGCCATCGATGTGGAATGAGCAATCATTGGGCTAAGACATGTCGGACTCCCAGGCATCTAGTTAACCTCTACCAAGAAAGCCTTAAAGGGAAGAATCCAGAAACCCATATGATCCAGCATGATAACGAAGGAGATTTTGCTCATGAGCAAGATGACCAGACAAACTTTGAAACCTCAGATTTACTTAAGTGACCAAGTTGTTTTTCCATCGTCATCAATTTTCTGTTTTATGTTTGCTTTTATGATTTGCATTTACGTTTTCTAGTTTATGTTTTGGATTTTGCTATTATTTTGAACTTAATGAAAAAAGGGTGTTATTTTAAAGTCTCTAAGATGTGTTTATTATTTTGAAGAATGAATGATGATATGGATGTGTTCGTTGTGGACAGTGGGTCAAGCCACACGATTCTAAAAGACAAAAGATATTTCATTGATCTTACACTTAAAAGGGCAAATGTTACCACCATTGCGGGTATAGCAAATATGATTGAAGGGCACGGCCAGGCCCATGTTTTGTTACCTAAGGGCACGCATCTAGAAATTTCTGATGCATTATATTCACCCAGCTCAAAGAGAAGCTTATTGAGTTTTAAAGATATCCGAATGAATGGCCTTCATGTTGAAACTAAGGGCGAAGGTAACAAAGAGTTCCTTCAAATATTCGAAATTGCCCAAGGCCATAAGAAAGTCCTAGAGACTATACCTGCCGTTTCTACAGGCCTTTATTGTGCTAAGATCAGTATGATAGAAGCAAATGCCACGGTAAACAAGGCGTTTACCGAGAATTTCACTCTTTGGCACAACCGGCTTGGCCATCCCGGTTATAACATGATGCGAAAACTATTAACAAATACTAATGGGCACACATTGAAAGAAAGAAGAGTTATCCCAAAGAATCTCACGTGTGAAGCATGTTCACTAGGGAAACTCATTACTAGGCCGTCACCAGTTAAAGTAACTAAGGAAACAATAAACTTTCTGGAAAGAATACAAGGAGACATATGCGGACCAATACACCCACCTTGTGGGACGTTCAGATATTTTATGGTCCTTATTGATGCATCCACGAGATGGTCACATGTCTGCCTGTTGTCAACTAGAAATTTGGCGTTTGCAAGATTACTTGCCCAGATAATACGGTTAAGGGCACACTTTCCAGATTTTCCTTTAAAAACTATACGCCTTGATAATGCTGGTGAATTTACGTCCCCAGCATTTAATGATTATTGTATGTCCATGGGGGTAAGTGTTGAACATTCTGTGGCACATGTACATACACAAAACGGCTTGGCAGAATCATTTATTAAACGCATACAATTAATAGCCAGACCATTGCTTATGAGATCACAACTCCCGGTCTCAGCTTGGGGACATGCGATTTTACATGCAGCAGAGTTAATTCGCATCAGGCCATCTAGTGAACATAAGTATTCCCCATCACAATTGATCAAGGGTCAAGAGCCAGACATATCCCATCTTAAGACATTCGGATGTGCCACTTATGTACCGATTGCACCACCACAGAGAACAAAGATGGGCCCTCAAAGGAGGATGGGGATATATGTTGGATATGATTCTCCCACGATTATTAAGTACCTTGAGCCAACCACGGGTGATCTATTTAAGGCCAGGTACGCGGATTGTCATTTTGACGAATCCACTTATCCAACACTAGGAGGAGATAATAATGAGCTGGTAAAGGAAATTACATGGAATCAAACGTCTTCAACATGGCAAGATCCTCGGACTCAAGAATGCGAATTAGAAGTCCAAAAGATAATACATTTACAAAAGCTAGCTAATCAATTGCCAGATTCCTTTGCTGACCCGAAGAGAGTAACTAAGTCATATATACCAGCTGTTAATGCACCAATTCGTATTGATGTCCAAGAGGGACACAATCAAGTTGCTACAGAGTCTCAAACACGATTAAAACGTGGCCGGCCAATAGGTTCCAAAGATAAGAACCCTCGGAAATTAAAGAAAGGTGTTGAATCCGTGGTTTGAAACAGCCAGGTCGGATGTGGTACAATAGACTAAGTGAGTACCTAGTGAAAGAAGGCTATAAGAACGACCCCATCAGTCCGTGTATTTTCATAAAGAAATTTGATAAGGGATTCGTGGTCATTGCTGTGTACGTGGACGACCTGAACATCATGGGAACCTCTAAGGAAATTTCTCAAACAATTGAATATCTTAAGAAAGAATTTGAGATGAAAGACTTAGGAAAAACAAAGTTCTGTTTGGGATTACAACTTGAGTACATTAACAATGGAATCCTTGTGCATCAAATGGCATATACAGAAAAGGTACTCAAGAGATTTAACATGGACCAATCTCACCCATTGTCTAGCCCCATGGTCGTGAGATCTCTTGATCTAAAGAAAGATCCATTTGGTCCTAAGACGGACGATGAAGACGTCCTTGGTCCCGAAATACCATATCTCAGTGCCATAGGAGCTTTAATGTATCTGGCGAGCCACACTAGGCCAGATATATGTTTTGCCGTGAATTTGCTATCTAGATTCAGCTCATGTCCGACCCAAAGGCACTGGAACGGGATTAAACATATTCTTCGTTACCTATCAGGAACGAGAGATTTGGGTCTGTTTTATACTAACCAATCCAAAGACGGTTTAATTGGTTTTGCTGATGCAGGTTACCTTTCGGATCCACACAATGCTCGGTCTCAGACAGGTTATGTTTTTACTCATGGTGGGACGGCCATATCCTGGCGATCTATGAAACAGACCATTGCGGCTACATCATCCAACCATGCGGAGATATTGGCTATTCACGAGGCCAGCCGTGAATGTGTTTGGTTAAGGCTAATGACCCAGCACATAAGAGTTGATTGTGGGATGACCGAAGGAAAGCAGAAACCAACCGTTCTATACGAGTACAACGCAGCATGCATAGCACAGCTTAAGGACGGATACATCAAAGGTGATAGGACGAAGCACATCTTGCCAAAGTTCTTCTTCACACATGATTTGCAGAAAACCGGAGAAGTTCAAGTGCAACAAGTACGGTCAAGTGAAAATTCAGCGGACCTATTCACCAAGTCGCTTCCAACCTCAACGTTCAAGAAGCTAACTCATCAGATTGGAATGCGTCGACTGAAAGACCTTCAGTGAGGTTTCGAATAGGGGGAGTAATACGTGTTGTACTCTTTTTCCTTCACCACGGTTTTATCCCAATTGGGTTTTCCTGGTAAGGTTTTAATGAGGCAACGTCCAAAGCGTGTTACAAGCCCATTCCGGTTATGACATCCAAGGGGGAGTGTTATAAATCATAGTGGATTGTCATAACCGATTCTGGTCTAGTATAACCCGGTCCGGACCATCTATACTTAGTCATAGGGCAATTTCCTTTTCTCTTTAGGAAAAAGAAAGTAATTTCCTTTTCTCTTAGAAAAAGGAAACTTCTTTTTATCACATGTATTGATCCTTATATAAAAGATACTTGATTAATGAAAGAAGATATGAATTTCCTCATTCTCTTTCTCTCTATTTACAACAATTTATGATTTCTTTTTTCCTTTCGTCGTGTGAAAATTTATAAAGTAGAAAAGTTATTGATTAAATTATGTATAGGATTTCTTTTTGTTTTAATCGTGTGTTTATTAATTTAACTATATGTAGTCCAGATCCAGTGTTTAAGGGACACAAGTTGTGTAGTACTTATTTTCTTCGAAATTGAAATGCATATATGAGTAAATTATCAATTTCTTCGAAATTTTAATATTTGTATAATCAGACCGCCAACTATTTGTTTAAAGTGTAAACAGGTTAACGACAAAAAAAAAAGTGTAAACAGGTTCATATATTTCTTTTTCGGCGTAAGATTTTTTGTTTTGTTTTGGCTTATTATAATGTTTTCCAATTCACAGTTTGGTCTTCGTTTTAAGAAAAGTCTCGCACTCCATCTTTTACAGTTGATTTTATATATTCAGACAAGAACACGTTACACGTACTCTTGCCCTTTTTTTGCTGTGCATGTGCATATCTCGATGTAAGATTTTTTTTTTTTCCACAACTCGTGTGACGTGAGTTACGATGACTTTGGACAAAATTTCACCATAAGTAATAAAACGTTACTTTTTTTTGTAAGAAAAAAAAAATCTCTAAAGTAAACACTGATAAGAAAATTCAACTAAAAGAAATTATGACCGTAGTATACATTTTAGTTAATGTTTCGAGACTGTTTCAACGTTAGTACGTTGGAGAATAATTGTTGAACAAAATGAAATTTATCATTTATTATTGTTGAATAAAATGTTGAAATTTATCTCAATATACTGCGATGTTAACGTTGAGAATTATCCATAGTCATAATTTCTTTTATGAATGACTAGGAGTATGGGCCATTATTTTCAAGGTTCCAAACTTGAAACCAGAATTTAAAAACAAAAACAAACAAAAATTATATAGAGATTATTGGAGAAAAACCATAAAAATCTTGAGTTTAATTATTTATTTAATTTGTTCAAGTTTCCAAAATTTAGATTTATTTTATAATTATTTGAGTTTTTACATTGGAAGTGCGTTGGGATTTAAAATAATATATACAAGACACAAATTAATTTATTCATTACCGATTAGTTTTAAGTTAATTACTTATAAAACTTGCAATGCATTGCACTAGAATCTGAATTTAACGCCATAAATGATTTGAATAGATTTTCTGCGATCATATAAAAAAATCAATTCAAAATAGAACGGAAGACCTATCATCTAAAAAAAAGATATTAAAAAATATTCAATTCTAACTATGATGAATATGGAGTAATATATGAAATACATTGGCCATTCCACTTATTATTAATTAGTTTAAAGTTAAAGTTTTATAAAACCTTAATAAATTGTTTTTAGTTAGTCACTATTTTTTTTACAAATTTCAGAAAACATGTTAGACTAATCGAAGAAAAGTACTGTATACTGTATAGAATTAGAAAGGGTGTGGTAACTCATAAAAGACTCAAAGAATTGCGCTAGCTACGGAAACCAAGAATACGTAGAAGAACCTCCATCTGAATTTTTTTATCCACTGACAAAGTCTACACATTCAAATAAAAGTTAAATCTTTTATAACCAAAAAAAAATATCAAAATCCACGTACCAAACACTAAAACGACGCCGTCGGCTATACAAAGAGCCACGCACGCATACAATAAAAAGCTCTTTATTCGTTCCTCAAATTCTCACCTGCCTTAGCCAACCAAGTGAAAACAAACAAATCTCTTCTCTCTATATTCCTCATCTCAAAACACGAACAAAAATATCAGTTTTTGAGAACTAAATATTATAAATAAAAAGAGAAGTTCATAGTCTCGAGTAAGAACAATATGTCTATAAGACGTATCTATCGATGCCTTAATGTTCTTATCAAAAGATCCAATCCTTTCTTTGTATGATCCATCACAAGCCCACAATATACAAAATCTCTAGCTCTCCTTCTCTCTCTTTACCTCTCTATATCTTTTATTATTACAACCAAGAATTATCAAGATCGAATCAAGAATCAAGAATGGTACGTACACCGTGTTGCAAAGCAGAAGGGATAAAGAAAGGAGCATGGACTCAAGAAGAGGACCAAAAGCTCATTGCCTACGTTCAACTTCACGGTGAAGGAGGATGGCGAACCCTTCCCGATAAAGCTGGTATACTTTTTTATAATAAATAAGTCGGCAGATTGGAATATTCAGTGAGCTTTTCTTTGCATTATACCATTTTATTAATAATATAACGTTAGTTGGATAAAAAAGTTTAATATAATGTTTTTCAATCATTACATAGGACTCAAAAGATGTGGCAAAAGCTGTAGACTGAGATGGGCCAATTACCTTAGACCTGACATTAAGCGTGGAGAGTTTAGCCATGAGGAAGAGGACTCCATCATTGAGCTCCATGCCATTCATGGCAACAAGTAAAGCTTTTAACTATGTATAGAATTTATATCAACTTAGCTTAAGGACACTAAACTAGGCTCGATTGTTTCGGTATTTGCATTCATTAATTTGTTAAAATATCACATTTGTTTAACATATCATATTATAATTTCATTTGATCAAAATAAAATATCTACCATTCAAAAATTGTAACACTAAAAATTAAAAGCAAACAGATTATATAATGGGTTTATTTACTTGAATAGCGTAACTCTTGCCAATATTTGGGAAAAACATGGTGGCATTAACATAAATACATATACTTAATAAATAATGTTTTGTTGATCAGATGGTCGGCCATAGCTCGTAGGTTACCAGGAAGAACAGACAACGAGATCAAGAACCATTGGAACACTCACATCAAGAAGCGTCTAGTCAAGAAAGGTATCGATCCATTGACCCACAAATCCCTTCTGGATTGTGCCGGTAAATCGTCTGACCATCCAGAGACACCGCCGGATAAAAGTAACGTTCATCAAGAGGAAGATGATCAAATGCCGAACAATAAAAAGTCGTCAGGACCATCATCAGCTCGGTTCTTGAACAAGGTAGCTAATAGATTTGGTAAGAGAATCAACCACAATGTTCTGTCTGATATTATTGGAAGCGGTATACTTACTATTCACACTACTACTACTACTACTACTACTACTACAAGTGCTTCTGAATTTGAGAAGTCAACGAGTTCTTCTTCCACACCATCCTCTTCGAAACTCCTTACCGCCAATGCAACATCTTTGTCCTCGTCGACGTTCTTTAACGACTCCTCCGATCCATCAATGTACGACAATATCTTCGACGACATTGATGATATAACGGGATTTTCATCGCGATTTTTTAGTGATCTTATATCTCATAATGATGAAGATTTCTTGATGTTGGATGAGACTTATTTGGAGAACACATTGTTCATGAGGGAACTTACAATGATTCTTCAAGAGGATAAAATTGGGACAACGTCGTTTAATGATAGTCACGTGACGCCAATCAATGAAGTTGGTAACTCCCTTCAAGGGATTGACAACTATTTTGGATGATCAGTAAACAAACGAGTTTCCTAAAATTTGGCTTGTAAATCAATTAGAAGTTGTTTGCTGTGTTTTTTCTTTTAGGTTATGAGTTTTTTTTTGTTAACTCTTTGTGATGTTGTTTGCTTCGTAAGAAACTAAAAAGTAAAAATTGATAAAACTAAAAATTATTTGAATCTGAAACAACATTCTCTAGTATTTTTTTTTGGGAATTTTACAAAATCTGCCATTTTCTGTGAATTTTTTTTCAAAATCTGCCATTATTTAATAATTTTTCACCAATTGCCACAAAAAAAAGATAAAAATACTCTTCTACTCCCATTCACGCATCTCCTTTTTTCTTCTCTCATAAATTCCTCTTTCTCTTTCTCGTTCTTTTCTTCCACTCGTAAATCCCCCTCTCTCTCTCTCTCTCTTGTTCTCTTTCTCTTAAATTTTTCTTTTTCTTTTTTCTCAAAACCAAAATCTGTAAAAAATAAAAAACATCATCACCATAGAAATACAGAGAAATTTTCAGCCCTCCACATGCAAATCCTTTCTCTATCTCTCTCTCTTTTTATTCTCTCTCTCCCTTTTTCTCTCTCTTAAATCTCTCTTTCTCAGTTGACAACTTTCTTTCTGCCACGATTTTAGTGGACAACTCCTCTTTTTTCTCTCTGTCTCGATTTTAGTGGACAACTCTATGCAACGATTTTAGTAGACAACTTTCTATCTCTCTCTATCACAGTTTTAATGGACAACTTTCTCTCTCGCTCTCTTACAATTTTAGTGGACAATTCTCTCTCTCACGATTTTCTTGGACAACTTATTGTCCACACGTAATAATACATTCACAAGTTGTCCACTCGGTCATGTCTTCTATCTACGAAGACAATTGGACGTGAAGATCTTCTTCTATTTCTATTTCTAGATAAGACATAATGATTATTTAGTTTTTAATCATGTGGACGATAAATAATAGATTCATACACATATAAAAAGTATTACGTGTGGACATTTAAAATACGATCGTGGACAACTTTAATCAGAGAGAGGAGAGGTATTTCTGTCCACCACTAGCCATTATCGTTTTTGTCTATAACCACCGTTTTTGTCCGTATTCTTTGTCTCTCTCCTGTCTTTGTCCACCATCCATCACTAATCTCTGTTCACCACCAGCTATTACCATGAGAGAGAGGAGAGGTATTTACGTGAGAGAGAGAGAAGAAAGAGATAAAATAAGAGAGAGCGAAGAGAAATTTATGTAAAAAAAAAAAAGTGAGAGACAGAAAAAAAGATTCGAGAAAGAGAAAGAGATAGAAAGATGATGTGTGGAAGAGGAGATGTGAGGGTAAAAATGTCTTTTGTTTAAACATTAAAAGACAAAAAATGGCATTTGATGGAAAAAATCTGAAGAATGGCAGATTTTAAAAGGATTTTTTTAGAAATGACAATTAGGATAATATTCTTTTTTTTCGAATCATAAATAGATTTTTCATTAATTCATGTTATCCCGACGATACAAGAATACGACTAATGGCTTGTTTGGATGAATGTTAGACTTATCAATGTTTAAAATTAAATTAAAAGTATCTCGGAAGTCGTCCAAGCCTACGAATATTAGTATTCCAATGTCTACTAGTTGGCACAAACGACAACAAAAATATGTGGCATTAGTATACTCGACCTGATATGTTTCTCCGTGGAAAATAGTTTCTATAAATCTCCACATTGATCTATTCTTCGAGAGAATCCGGTTTTTTAATTTTTACACATGCTTTCTAACTCACACAACTCATATACTATTTCTTCTTTTTTTTACGGGGAAAAAACTAAAAATCGAACAGATTACGCCATAAGTTAATCATTTTCCATTTGTTTGTATTCTGATTATTTCTAGTTTTCGACAAAGTTTTGTGGTCTTTATATTAACTTGTACATCAATAAATCTTCGAAAAATATCACATTGGTGTACAAAGGCCGCCACTTGACTCTTACTCACTTGAGACTTTTCCTCCAATATACGAACAAACTTACTTAGCCTAACCAAACCCGTATCTTTTTTTGTTTGGTTTGACATCAATGATTCTTTGGCGATGGCACGTGCTTGTGACTCTTGACTTTCGACGTACGTTCCAACTCAAGATATATATCTGTAGAATGGAGCTTTCAGCTTGATAAAGAAAAACGTATTAATGAACTCAACATTTGCATAATTATTTATTTCATAAATTAACTTTCGACATTGGCTCCTTTCCACTTGACAGTTTGCGGCCGTATTTGGAAGCTGATTTGTGTTTATATTTTAAGAAATAAAAGTATATCCTTATTCCCATCGCAAGATAGACTTGATTCCATTTCTCCCTCCAACTCAAATTTCAGTATCAATCATAACGTATAGATAATAAAAATAAAAAATGTGATTTTGATTTTTCAAAAGTGAAATCACCATCTAATGTCCTATGCAACTCCGACCCTTCCTCAAGAAAGTGATTCTATTTCCTCATTATTGTATCTATTTATCGCACTTGATTACAAACAAAGTTATGTCTTTAATTATGGATTTTAAACAATTATCTCCGATCTATAAATAAATACTATATGGTGTATTTTATCTCGTAGCAGTAATCTCCAATCTATAATTTTTTTTTTTTTTTATCGCATGTGTGGATTTCAAACAACTATAATAGATATTTGACAATTTGAAGTTAATTCAGTTGAATGGACTATTCACCTTAACCTTAAGAACCACGTAACAAAATGATAGTGTGATCTTTTGGATGTAAACCATTTCATGTTTTGATTTTTGGAGCTTCATAGAATAATTACTTGGATGATGCTTCAGAATTTCCCTAGAATGAAAAGTCTGTTGAAATCATAGTTTTTTTTTTTGTTATGTTTGGTTGATTTCTCTAACGCTTGTTATATTCTCAGTAGTCATCCCCTAGTAGGTTTGACAATTTGAAGCTGTTTCAGTTTTGGATGTTAACCATTTCATGTTTTGTTTTTCGGGTTTGATTCACGTAAAATTTCATGTCGTTGTGTGTGGAAGAGTGCGGCAGTGGTTCACTACAACGGGACCATAAAACCATGGCTAAATCTTGAAATTGGTAAGTATAAACCTTACTGGGACAGATACTTGATAACGCAGAGTTTTAACTCTATAAATATTACTGTAAGTGCATAACAAATGTTGTAGTATTTTAAGGATCGAATTCACGAGAACCAAGTTTTACACTTTAAATTATAAGAACTGAAATTAAGCTAAGACATAAAATGATGGTTGTTTGCAATATGAAATTAAAATAGCAAATAAAAACGATGTAAAAATCAATTAAAACAAGCGTTAGGTCTAGAGCGATTCGCAGGAATTCAAAGATCATCAATCAGACAATTATTTCAGGAAATAAATAGGCACAGTCTAGAACTCAAACATGAATGTATAACCAATCCACTGTCATGATATGAGAGACTTTATTTAGCAACCTAAAATTCTAAACTGTCGTTTGAACTTAGAATTCTAGACAAACATTAACGAGCAGGTTTGATATGTTCACAAATTGCCTTAACATAAGCTTTCGTTGGCTAAGGATAATTTGCTCACCTATGTTCTATCAAGCAATCTATAACACTTTTTTAATGAATAGATTAAACCCTAAATCAGAGACTAAGTGATCAATTTAATCTAAGCAATGAGTTCAACAATAGGTGAAGACAACAGATGATAAATCTCTATCTATGTCTAATTCAATGATTCATAAATTCTCTTGAAATCCTAAACCTAACTATGGATTTATTCAGACATGGAGATAAAGAAACAAGAGAGAGAAGAATAAGAACTCATAATCAATTGAAATAGAAATAAAAAGGGTTAAGAAATCTTCTCAAAAGGTGTACATTGAGAGATTCTTCTCCCCAAAGCTTAGAAACAAAAAGTCTGATAGAAAATAAAGTGTAGCCTCCACAATGGCTAAAAACACGAAATAAATAGATCAAACACGTTATGGTTCAATCTCTCTAACAAAACCAAGTCGAAATAGGAAAATACTGAAAATTTCCAATTTTGGCCGGTTTAATGAAGGGATCGATCGATCTATGGCATGAAACGGTCGATCTTGCTCCGTTGGTCGATCACAAAACTTACGGCAACTTTTTGGCAGGTTGGATCGATCGATCTGGTCCTCTTTTCTGCACTTGCTTCTTTTGCTCTCCAGAATGACATGTCTTCACTAAAACTTTCATAACTTTCGATCCCACCGTTGGAATGACCTAAAACTAGTTGCAAATGAAAGCTAACTCAATGCTATATCTTGTATCAAATTTTCAGGTCGATCCATTGGTGTAAAAAGCATCAACGAATACCAAACTTCTAACAATTTTCTGCGTCTTTGCTTCTATTTTTTTGTCATTTGCCTTAGACTTTATCCAAACGTGTTTTTACCTGAAAAAACTCTAAAGACATAGAAAAGACTCGAAAACCTTTGAAAACATTGGTTAGAATGTGTCAAAAACGCAATACATCTTCAACTGGAACCACTCCTATTTGCAAGATTGCAAGATTAGTCATGATGATTCTCATACATTACATATTGTAGATCATAAAAAAATCACCATTTTTTTCCAATAATGGAGAAATGTCTTTATTTATTTTATGCATGTGCGCACCAAACCAACAACCTGCGAATCACATATTAACACGTTGCTAAAAAAGTAGTTTCACTACAAGACCCAATCTGATCTTTGTAGGGAACACAAAGCATCACTCATCTCCCACAAACACACAAATCTCAAACGATCCACCACGCTATCTCCAATGGAGTCCAAAACCCTAACCGAGACGACCGTACCGAGCCACGACGAGACCGAGACCGAGACCGAGACAGAGTCAGCAGAGTTCGAAAAGAATCAAGAACGGTACCAAGCTCTAATCTCCACGTTTCCTCACGAGAAAGGCTGGAGACCGAAAGAGCCCTTGATCGAATACGGTGGTTACTGGTGGGTACAACCTCTACTCGAAGGTTGTCTTCACGCGCAAGAGTTCTTCCAAGCGCGTCCTAACGACTTCCTAGTTTGTAGCTACCCAAAAACAGGTACCACTTGGCTCAAAGCCCTAACTTTCGCCATCGCAAATCGATCACGCTTCGACGATTCCTCGAACCCTCTCCTAAAACGTAACCCTCACGAGTTTGTTCCTTACATTGAGATAGATTTCCCTTTCTTCCCTGAAGTTGATGTTCTTAACGACAAAGGAAACACTCTGTTTTCGACTCATATCCCATATGAGTTATTACCCGATTCGGTTGTGAAATCGGGTTGTAAGATGGTTTACATTTGGAGAGATCCAAAGGATACTTTCATATCCATGTGGACCTTCCTCCACAAGGAAAGGTCGGAACTTGGACCAATCAACAATCTTGAAGAGTCTTTTGATATGTTTTGTCGAGGTCTAAATGCTTACGGTCCTTATCTTGATCATATTTTGGGTTATTGGAAAGCTTACCAAGAAAATCCAGATCAGATTTTGTTCCTCAAGTACGAGACTATGAGAGCTGATCCTTTGCCGTATGTGAAGAAACTAGCTGAGTTTATGGGTTATGGGTTCACAGAGGAGGAAGAGAAGAAAGGGATTGTTGAGAAAGTAGTGAATCTTTGCAGCTTTGAGACGTTGAAGAATCTTGAAGCTAACAAAGGTGAGAAAGAGAGAGAGGACCGTCCTGCTGTTTATGCGAATAGCGCGTATTTCAGGAAAGGGAAGGTTGGAGATTGGACGAATTATCTGACTCCGGATATGGCAGCTCGTATCGATGGGATAATGGAAGAGAAATTCAAGGATACTGGTTTGCTTGAACATGGTAAATGACTTGTTCTTTGTTCCGAGAAATGACTGATCCAGGTATGCTTTGTTTCCAGCAGAAGTTTGATGTCATAAGTTATCTGTTGGAAGAATCTTGCTTTTGTTTTATTATCCAAAATGTATTGTTTCTATGAAAAGAATTGGCTTTGTAGTGCCATTATTTATCATCATTCATCTTTGCCTGATTTGTGCAGAGTGTAATTGAATTCACATCAAACTGGTTAAATGAGAACAAATGCAAAGGCTCAAGAAAACTCTAATTACTTGTCTTTGCTGAACAATCTTAGTTTCTCTACACAGCTAGAGAAGATTTAAGATTGTTTTCCTCGACGAAGATGTCTTTCTGACTCGTTCTTCTCCTTGAATTTACACAGAACATTAGCGGAGCTTTTGAAAACTTGTCTTGACGCTTATCACTTCACTGTTATAACAAATGCCACAACTTCTCAAACCTACCCATAAGCATAGTAAAGTTTGAACCACAAGCATGTGGATGGGCATTTGAGATGAACGTTTTCAACCTCATCGCTTGGAGGAAAGCAAACAAAGATTTCTCGGTAT
The DNA here is from genome assembly GCA_964056655.1 of Arabis hirsuta. NCBI lineage: Eukaryota > Viridiplantae > Streptophyta > Magnoliopsida > Brassicales > Brassicaceae > Arabis > Arabis hirsuta. Next base: position 33,146,069 of record OZ053304.1, read on the forward strand.
CAACACTGGCAAGATAGGAACTCCGAACAAACGCTGCCCTCGAGAAACCCTTCTCTTTCAATATAAACTTTCCACCATCACAAGGTTAGGCACTTTAGCTGATCAAACAAACCAAAAACATATAAAGTTTGGCGGTTAAGTATCATACTCAACAGAGAGACTACAAGAGATTTAGAGACAAAGTGGCTCATATTCAAACCAATTCAAGACCACTCAAAGCTTTGCAACAGATTCACTATAGGAGATTAAGAGACCACTCAAACCAATTCGAATCAAACTGATTGACCAAGAACAACAAAGTAAAGATGAAAACTTTGAAAAGGCTTCACTAATCATTTTATGGCTCTGCCAATTCCCAGTGAAATGCCAGTCCTCTATATCTCCTCGAAGCTGCAATTTCAAATCACATAACAAAATAAGAAAAATTTATACTCTTGCAATCCAATAGTACCAAAAGTTTCAATTTTTCCAAGAATTCGTAGAAATTTCGCATAGTAGAACAAACCAGAGAACCTGAGGCAACTTCTCAATGCACATAATTCTCACCAAAACTACCTACGAAGGCGTCCAACAAACGACGCGCTTTCTCCGCAGACTCGGTTAGCCGTCGAGACACCGATCTTGCTGCCGCCGCAGCCATAATCGATCCCGACACGTGTTCTGGGGTTCTCTTCGTCTTTGAGATCGTCCATCGAATGCTATAATAGATTTTCATCATTCACTTTCTGGACAGTGGACAGAGTCTTGTGGAAGAGAAGATGGAATCAGAATACGCTGCGTTTCACTGTAGCTAGTAGACTTGCGTGCCGTTTAGGGAGACAAACATGTATGTTTGAGTGTCACAAAGAGAAAAGTGTGCCGTTTAGATAAAAAAAAAGAATAGCAAAAAGATTTCCGCTGCCAGGATTCGAACCCGGAGGTGCGACAAATTCGTGCCAGAAGAAATTATTCATTGCATTTTCAATGAGCTACAGCGAATTTTTTCTATAATAAAGGATTGTAATTATATATATCCAAACGTTTTGTTATAGATAGGGCCAACATTAATTTTAGGGCCGAAAATGTTTTTTTCTTTAAGGCCATGAATACTGATTTGTTTGAACATGGTAAATGAGTCGTTCTTGTTCCCAGAAATGATTGATCTTTGTATGCTTTGTTTACAGTATAAGTTTGCTCCTTATGTTAGTTTGGTTCTATAATGTAATAAGTTAATATATTAGAAGAAGAACAAGTCTTGCTTCTGTTCCATTACCCAAGTGTATTTTTGTATAAAAGGAATTGGCTTTGTAGTGCCATTTATGTTCGATCTCTTTCCTTTGTGATTATATAAATCGAATCTCAAGTTTTAGGGTTAAGTATTAACTAAAGCAATCATAAAACCAAAGATCTTTCTCTTGTTATAAATAAGATGATACAGACTGAAGACAACAATGACAAATAAAATCAAACAGAACAAAACAGAGCTATACGCTGCGTTTCAATGTAGCTAGTAGACTTACGTGCCGTTTAGAAGAAAAAACATGCATGTTGTTTGTAGTGTCGCAGAGAACAAAGTGTGTCGTTGTTAATTTTGTTCCTGAAAAAGAGAAATAAGCAAAGAGAAGTTTCGCTGCCGGGATTCGAACCCGGAGGTCGTTTGTCGTGAAGACGAATTTTTGCCTGACGATACATTCTTTTTAATCAATGCGCTACAGCGGATTTTTTGTTAATCATAGATTACAATTGAATATATTGTTTTTTCTAAATAGATTACCATTGTAAATATATGGAAACGTTTTGCCGCCATAAAAGGTTTCAGAGAATTAGCAAACATGGACCTTGTTCTGTCTTATGGCATTATATTTTGGTAAATATTCTCTGTGTGAAGATATTGACTGAGTTTATAGATATTGAAGATATTTCTCTTTCAATATACACAGAGAATATTTAGTTATTTAACTTCTCACCATCAACACTTTCCACCATCGCAAGGTTAGGCATTCCAGTTGATCAAACAAACAAATAAATAAATCAAAGAATTAAGCATAGAAACATATAAAAGAAGACTATAAAATTCTGCTACATTCGAACCAATTCAAGACCACTAACAGACAAAGTTTTGCATCAGATCCAATAATCACTATTAGAGTGAAGTTGGATCAAAAGTTTTGATATGTTAGACGGAGACGCAGCGAAACTGGGACGTGATATGCTGCGTTTCGAAGCAGCTAGTAAGTAGACTTGTGTGCCGTTTAAAGAAAAAAACATGTATGTTGTTTGTAGTGTTACAAAGAGCAAAGTGTGTCGTTCTCAAATTTAAAAATTATAGCAAAAGAATTTTCCGCTGCCGGGATTCGAACCCGGAGGTCGTTTGTCGTGAAGACAAATTTTTGCCACAAGATACATTGTTTTTAATCAATGTGCTACAGCGGATCTTTTGTTAAATCATGGATTATAATTGTGTATATATATCTAAATAGTTTGGTATAGATAGGGGAAATAAAAAAATTCAAGGAGTGATTGAAAGGTACTATCTCGTGAAGAGAAGGATAGTATTGTTTGATCAACCAACATTTTGAGGACAATTGGAGTCGCATAATTAGATGTGAAGATCCTAGCATTACACGCCATATAGTGTAAACAGTTATATGTAACAACAGCTTCAAGAGAATACTTGTCTTGCCAGGGATGTTGCGTTGTGGCTGAGAGAGATAATCAACCACCGCAGAGAGAATTGGTGGAGCTACAAGGGATACTCTTCTAGCCAAACCAAGCCAAATATCCTTAAAGAAATCGCTGACTATGCCTGTCAAACAAAGAGAGCATTGATGTGCAACATTCATACCCCAACGGAGTAATATGTCCCTAGTTGGCAACCGTCTCTGAATCGCTAGCCAAAGAATGAAAGAAGCCCGTGGGATATGTTCTTTAAACCATACAACATCAGTCCAAGTCACCATAGGTGAGGTTAACTCATGAGTTTCTCATACTTTTGGTAAATATTCTCTCTTGTGTCTTCTGTTTCTTATACTACTGCTTACAGAGGAGACATCTATTTTTTTGGCTGATTTTTCCTTTTGCCAACTATGGGAATTGAAGACAATAATGAAAGATCTTTGTAATAGAAGCAATGATAAACCCACATAGAGATGAAAGATCTCAAGAGTCGCTAATTGACCCTTGAGCAATCATAAATAAGATGATACAAATTAAAGACAATAATGACAAACAAAGCAAAACAGAGCATCCTCTGTTTCGAACCAACTAACAAAAAGGACTCATCCAAATATCAAAGAAAACTCATCTCACTTATCATGTTCAAGCAATCCAGTATCTTTGAATTTCTCCTCGACTAAACCATCGATACGAGCAGCCATCTCCGGCGTCAGATAATTCGCCCAATCTCCGACCTTTCCTTTCCTAAAATACGCGCTATTCGCATAAACCGCAGGACGATCCTCTCTCTCTTTATCACCTTTATTAGCCTCAAGATTCTTCAACGTCTCGAAACTACAAAGATTCACAACTTTCTCAGCTACACCTTTCTCTTCTTCATCATCAGTGAATCCATAACCCATGAACTCAGCTAATCTCTTGACAAACGGCAAAGGATTAGCTCTCATAGTCTCGTACCTAAGGAACAAAATCCGATCTTGATCTTCTTGATAAGATTTCCAATAACCCAAAACATGATCCAAATAAGGACCATAAACAGATAAACCTTTACAAAACATATCAAAAGATTCCTCAAGAGTCGCTAATTGACCTTCTTGAGACTTCTCCTTGTGTAAGAAAGTCCACATAGAGATGAAAGTATCTTTTGGGTCTCTCCATATATAAACCATCTTGCAACCCGAATTCACAATCGAATCGGGTAATGACCCGTTTGGGATATGTGTAGAGAAAAGCGGGTTCTTTGCGTCTTGAAGGACATCGACGGTTGGGTAAAACGCGAAGTCGATCTCGACGTAAGGGACAAACTCGTGTGGGTTTCGTTTGAGGAGTGGGTTCGTTGCGTCGTCGAATCGAGATCGGTTCACGATTGCGTAAGTTAGGGCTTTGAGCCATGTGGTTCCGGTTTTCGGGTAGCTACAGACAAGGAAATCGGTTGGTCGTGCTTGGAAATGGTCATTGGCGTGAAAAAGACCTTCGAGGAGACATTCTTGCCACCAGTGTCCGTTGTGTTGGGTTAAGATCTCGTCTGGTCTCCAGCCTTTGGTCTTTGGAAGGGAAGCGATGAAATCGTGGTACTTTTTCTGGGTTTTTTCGAATTCTGAGAGTTCGAGTTCGGATACGTTTTGGGTCGTGTTCGATTCCATTGTTGATGAGCTTGAGTAAAAGTGGGAACAGAGTTGTTGAAGAAGAAGAAGAAGAAAATGGGATTGAGATTACTGAGAGAGTGAGAAAAGGGTTTTATAATGAGATAGGTGATGATGGCTCTCGATAATACGACGAATCATTTGAATTTAAACTATAATAAATAAACCAAATTTTTGTATAACCATGATGAATTATTTGCTAAAACCCGAACTAATTTCAAAAGTTAAAAGAAATATGGATTTTTTTTTTTTTACTAAGGTAAATGCTATGATCAAACAAAACACTGAATGAAATTTTGTTCTCTAATCTAGACCAACACAGCAAATTTTAGCAACATTGCAAAACTATTCGACAATCAAATAATTATATTGAATTTTTTTTTAAAAAATAAGGCTTATATGAATTCGTCTTGTGTTGGTAAAAATTGAATTTTGTTCTAACTGTTGCAAATTGTATATAAAATTTCGTATGAGTAAGAAATCTCGTTTAGTAAGTTGAGATTAGATTATAGTATTACACTGATATATGTAGATGACTACAAAAGTAAGGAAGTTGTATATTAATTTTGTGAGGAGAGAAGAAGTGGTGGTTGGAACTAAAAAATCACGTTTTAGAAATGGAAGTTTGTAGGTGGAGGCTTGGTTGGTCTCGCTCAGAATTTTCTGTGCAGCTTCCAATCGCATTATTTTCTGGCAAAACAACATTTTTATATCATCGAATTTTTAATGACTCTGGCTCATTAAGCCCATTGTATCAAATGATTTAAATCTAACTTGATGCAAAAGCTGAGGAAAAAACTCAAAAAAAGAGAGTTAACTCTTAGTTGTAACTTAATTTGTTATCAAAATAAAATAGTGATTCAACATTCTAATTTATAATCCTAATATATATATTTTGCAAGTAAATGTAATAAGCTTATACGTACATAATTTTTGAACGAACACATGATAGTTTTGACAAAACTATTTCTTTCAAATGGAAAAGTTCTGATATATTAACTACGAGAGTCTACGAAGTATCATTTTAGCATATTTTTGGCTAACCTGATAAGATGAAATAGAGAAAATTAAAATTTAGAAATGAAATTTTTATTATTTGGATTTGTATGTATCAAATCCGGTACAGGCCTTTTTTTAAACTAATTATTTAGATGTGGTGACGAAAAAGAAAAGTCACTAATTACTAACTAATCTCTCATGGGAAATCAGAAGACAAAACCCATAGAGAGATAGAGTAACATAATTCGATAGCCAACGAAACCCTAATTATACTCTAGGGATAGCCTTACAGACAAGGGTATTCTTCATCTCCAAAGAGAGCTTCAAAGTCTCGCTCAAGTCCACTTCACCACAAGGGACCCACTTGAAGCTTCTTAGCAACTGAGCCAGCCATAGCTCCACGGTGGCTAGACCCATCGACTTACCGGGACAAACTCGACGTCCAGCACCAAAGGGAGCAAGCCTCAAATCAGATCCCATGATGGAGAAATTATCACTTTCTTGCGTACCAAGAAACCTCTCTGGCTTATACACATCAGCCTCCGGCCAGACATTTTCATCATGGGTTATAGCCCACATGTTGACCATGGCAGTGGTTCCAGCAGGAATAAAGTGTGTCCCGATTTGAGTGTCGTGAATGGAGAGACGAGCCCATGAGAGGAGTGGACCAGGTGGATGCATCCTTAGGGTTTCCTTGACGATGGCTCGAAGATATGGAAGTTTGGAGAGGTCTGAGTCAGAGACTTGACGTCCTGAGTCACCAACGATAGTATCAATCTCGGCCTGCGCCTTGCCTTGAATGTCAGGGTGAAGAACCATCCTCGCTAGGATCCATTCCAACACAATGGCCACAGTGTCCGTTCCCCGGAAAATCATTTCCTATACCGTAAAACCGATGTTTAGATTATGTTACTTAATTACTCCACAAACCATATATAATGTATACTTACCCAAAGGACGGCGATCATATCGGAGTCAGAAAGTTTGATGTTGCCTTGCATGCCAAGTAATACATCAACAAAGTCATAATCATTAGTGCTATCTTCTTCTTGATTATCATGAAGAGACCTCTTTGATTTGTGGTCGTCGATTATCTTTCCAACGAAAACATTCACCTTACCGACCAAGCTACGGCATCTTCTCCTCACGCCTTGTAGATCTAACGACCTCATTCCCGGGAAATGATCACTCCAGTTGAATATTCCGAGAAGTTCGTAGCCTTCCGACGCCAGATGCTCCAACTCTTTGCTCTCTTCCGAGTTGACAATACAACCATCGTTGAAGTCGTATGTTTTGCCAAAAACGCTAGACATAACATTGTTGAGTGATCCGAAATGCAAGATCCTTTTTATATGTACCTCTCCATAACTCTCCATTGCGTTCTTGACTTCTCCTACCATGTTTTCCCCGATTTTCCGACGAGACTTGTGACGACCCAACCCGTCAATAAAAAAAAATTTTTTAACCGGATCACTATTATCATAAATAGTGATCCTCAACGGTCCAATAAACAAACAGCGCGGAAACAATGATTCAACAATCAAATACAATTATCGTTTAACAAGCCCATACTTATTAATTCTAGTTCAATTCGGTAATACACATAGTTCTGAAATTGCTAACACCCTAGCAATTCTAACTTATTACACGAAAACGAGCCACTAGATCATTCCCCTCGTCCCGGCCATGATTCCACGATCACTGACTGTCTTTACCTGCATCACATGGTTATAAGAGATGCGTGAGTATTATCATAAATACCCAGTGAGACGGTCATCCCATCAACAGGCTATGTACAAATATAAGCATAAGCAATGCTACAATACCAGGATGAACAATCAACACGAAAACAACTCAATCGCGTAAAAACAACCTGTGTCGATCGATACACTAACCCGTGTCGATCGACACCAACTCCGACACTCATGTCCGTCAGCACACCATCCAGGTGACCTACTGACACCATGTCGATCGACACACCCATATGTGTCGATCGACACACCAAACCCAGAAAACTCGCACACGCGATTTTCTGCATAATAATCCATCAAACAACACGAAATTCGATCCCAAACAACACACAAACGCATCCTAACACTTCTTATGCTTACACGCACCCATGGTCACGCACTCACCTCGATTTGGGAAGGAAAACGGATTCAAAAGTGTTCAAGAACACCCAGAACACCAAGAACACGCACGCCCCAAAGAAGTCAACGTATACTACGAACGGCTACTCCAAATTCCAATCGGAAACCGGCGCTGGAAACTAGACACGACGAGCTACACAACGGTATGTAGAACGTCCTCTAACTCCCTACAATTCGACGGGAAAACAGCCCGCAAGTTCAACAATCCGAACTGGAACAGAAATGACATGTTGAACAAGAAAGCACACTGGGAACGGAAAACACAACGGAATCAAGATCGGAAACCCGATCTGAAAAGTAGACAGATTGAGCTTTCTAACCGTATACAGATCGTCCCTTGGTTCAAAACGGTTCGACGAGAAAACAACTCGCAAGTTCGATGATCCGAACTGGAACAGAAATAACCCGTTTTACAAGAAAGCACACTGGGAACGGAAAACACAACGGAATCAAGATCGGAAACACGATCTAAAAACTAGACATAGAGAGCTTTCTAACCGTATATAGAACGCTTTCTGGATCACAACAGAACGACGGCAAAATTCCTCCGAAGTTGACTGATCGCAGTTGAAGGCTGCACAAACCGACCAACTTAGAACGATCATAACTAACAATCTAACCGTCCGATTGACAAACGGATTTTTCCTACGACAAGACCAACGACAGGAGAACGTACCCTCAAAAGTTCACCCCGATCCGACTTGATCTTGACCTCCGTTTGTCTCCTCCAAAACCGGTCCAAAACTGCCCAAAAACCCTCAAGAACACTCCCAAACTCTCTCAAATCCTCTCAATCTGCTCAAATTCTCCTTTCTCTCTCTGTTTTCTTCTGTCAAGAAAACCTGCCGACACTCTTGTCTTTTATAGACAAATTTTTTTTTTTTTTTTTTTATTATTTTAATATTATTATTATTATTATTATTTTTTTTTTTTTTTTTTTTTTTTTTTTTTTTTTCCGTGTCGATCGACACACACTCCCTGTGTCGATCGACACACGACCAAATATTCCGTAATTTGGTTCGCGGTCGTTACAATTCTCCCCCACTAACACAGATTCGTCCTCGAATCACGCGAAACCGTCACCTTACGGTCAAACATAACTGTAAGCAGCCCTCTGGCCCAACTGTGCCAGCATCCTAACCCCGTCTCACTAAAGTTGACACTCATGTCTGAATCTCGACCAGATTTTCCCGGAAACATCCACGATGCAACACTCGCTGATCCGGATCAGGGTTGTCTGATAGATCGCGCAACAATCAAACAAGAACATGCCCGACCCACCGTAGACCCAGACCTTGGATCAATTGGTCGCACAACAATCAAACAAGAACATGCACGACCAAAGAGGCTACATATGTTTACCAGGGTCGTCTGAACTAAAATTCCAAACTCGAGTAACAACCCTAGCTTAGACATCCACAAACCACCTAAGATCATTCCCGATCTCTGAAGTTCATCAAATCTCATACTTATAATCACACTACATGTACTCTTGCTCATACTCATATCTCTATACACCACTCCCACTCGCAAGATCGTCACCCTACGAGCTCTCGATGTATACCATACCGGCTCTCGGTATGCTCCAGCCCCTCCCACTCTCGGGACACACAGTCCGTCAAGCTATCGGCTGCAGAGGAAATCACACATCCTCTGGAGAGATCTCTGTCCCTCAAAGTATATGCAGGAGAATATCACCATCCCCTGGAGCAGTAACACTGTAACGTGCATCATAAGCACCTGTCGACCGATTTACTTCCGTGGTTCCCATCTTGATATCCCCTAACCCGGAATATCACTCATGACCAATCTCCAGGTCATCTGAAACAACCCAATCGCCAGGGTGTTTCCATCGGAGTCCCTAGAAAAGACAGTCCTAACTCACATAAGACTTCTGTTCCAAACTCCCCCTAGAAAATAGACAGGTTCTAACTCACATAAAACCTCTATTTTCCAGCGCCATCTAGGGATCTACCCGTCCTAATCCCTTAGGACCCCCATCCCTAGATACTTAGACAAGCCCTAACTCCCATAGAGCTTCTATCCTAGCCCCTCAAATGACCTCCCCGTCATTACACACATGACCTAACCCAGTCATCAAACCCATGATCTCCCCGTCATACCATAAGAACATCCGTCTTATAACCCAAGATAATAAGAAAAACCCCATCTTATTAAATCTCAACAATGTATATCGTTACAACCCAAACGAAAATACATACAACTCATAGCAACAAGCTAATACAACTACTGAAAACCAGAAAAACACTCAAGCCTCCGCTTGCTTCTCGAACCACTTCGAGAACTTTTCCTTCATACTTGCCTCTGGTTCCCAAGTCTCCTCCTCGACACCATCACAGTCCCACACGACTCTCACCAATGGTATCCTCTTCCGACGCAGCACCTTGACTCTCCGCTCGAGAATCCTCACAGGTCTCGCCACTAACGTCATGTTGGGTTGAAGATCCTCCGGGATCCTAGCCAACACCTCCTCAGATTCATGTAGACACTTCCGCAAAATCGATACATGAAATACCTTATGAAACGCTCTCATACTCTGAGGTAACTCCAACCGATAAGCCACTGGTCCAACCCGCTCCACCACCCGAAACGGACCCATAAACCTTGGACTTAGCTTATTCTCTGAAATGGATCTGTTAGGACCCCTCAACATCGCTGCCTTGAGATACACTAGATCTCCCAGCTCAAACTCCAGCTCTTTCCGTCTCTTATCAGCATAACTCTTCTGCCGATCCTGAGCCTCTCTCATGTTCAGTCTCAAGACACGGATCTTCTCCGTCGTCTCCTGAACAAAATCCGCACCAAACATGCTCCTCTCCCCCACTTGAGTCCAGCACAATGGTGTCCTACACGGCCTCCCATACAGAGCCTCATATGGAGCCATCCCAATACTCGCCTGGTATGAGTTGTTGTACGCAAACTCAACCAGGTTCAGATGATCCGCCCAATGACCACCATAATCCAGCACGCACATCCTCAACAGGTCTTCTAAAGTCTGAATAGTCCTCTCCGACTGTCCATCTGTCTGAGGATGATACGCCGTGCTCATGTGCACCTTAGTGCCCATCTCTGCCTGAAACGCCCTCCAGAACTCAGACGTGAACCTCGGATCTCTGTCTGACACAATACTCGCTGGCACCCCGTGCAGCCTCACTATCTCACGCACATACTTCTTAGCCAACACTACCGTCCCATCGGTCTTTTTGATGGCAAGAAAATGGGCTGACTTGGTCAGACGATCCACAATCACCCAAATCGCATCATACGTCCGTGACAACGGCAATCCCGTCACGAAATCCATGGTAATCATATCCCACTTCCACTCCGGAATGGGTAAACTCTGCAACATACCACTCGGAACCTGATGCTCAGCCTTCACCAGCTGACACACGTTGCACGCTGCAACCCAATTAGCTACATCCCTCTTCATCCCGACCCAGTGATAATACCGTTTCAGATCACGGTACATCTTGGTCGCCCCCGGATGAATCGATAACATGCTCGAATGGGCCTCTCTCAGAATCTCCTGCCTCAGATCCTCGTCCTTGGGTACACAAACCCGCCCATTCACCAGTATCATCCCACTTGCTGAGACCACATACTCCGAACTTGTCGCCTTAGAAGCATCAATCAACCCTTGATCCTTCTCCTGCGCAACCCGAATCCTGCTCAGTAAATCTGCCTGGTTAGCTGCCTCTAACCCCAACGGCTCCTGTGAGATCACACACAACCTCAACGTACTAATCTCGCTTACCAGAGCTTCCATATCACGCTCCTGAGCCGAAGCAACCCTCATCCGACTCAACGCATCTGCAACAAGATTAGCCTTACCCGGATGGTATCCGATCTCCAAATCGTAATCCGCTACCAACTCCATCCAGCGCCTCTGTCTCTGGTTCAGCTCCGGCTGAGTGAAGAAATACTTCAAACTCTTATGGTCTGTGAACACCTGAACCTTTCCGCCATAAAGATAAGATCTCCAAATCTTTAGAGCGAAAATTACCGCAGCCAACTCCAAATCATGGGTAGGGTAGTTGCACTCATGCTTCCTCAACTGCCTTGAAGCATACGCAATAACCTTTCCCTGCTGCATCAGGACACAACCCAAACCAACACCCGAAGCATCGGTATACACCACGTAAGGCTCACCCGGCTCGGGTAACGCCAACACCGGTGTACTCGTCAACATCTCCTTCAGCTTTCCGAAACTCTCCTCGCACGCAGAAGACCACACAAAAGGAACATCCTTCCCGGTCAACTTGGTCATCGACTTAGCCAAACTCGCAAATCCCGCGATGAATCTTCGATAATAACCTGCCAACCCAAGAAAACTCCTAATCTCGGTGGCATTCCTAGGTCTAGGCCACCCTCTGATAGCCTCGATCTTAGCCGGATCCACAGAAACTCCCTCTGCAGACACCACATGGCCAAGGAAACTCATCTCTTGCTGCCAGAAACTGCACTTGCTCAACTTCGCAAACAACTTCTGCTCCCGCAGCTTCCCCAAAACTACTCTCAGATGCAACTCATGCTCCTCAGGACTCTTGGAATACACGAGAATATCATCGATAAAGATGATCACAAACACATCCAGATACTCCTGGAATACCCCGTTCATCAACCGCATGAACGCTGCTGGTGCATTCGTCAAACCAAAAGGCATCACCACGAACTCAAAATGCCCATACCTCGTCCTGAAAGCAGTCTTCCTCACATCTGCCTCCTTAATCGAAATCTGATGGTATCCCGAAGCCAAGTCGATCTTGGAGAACCAGGTAGCCCCTCGCAACTGATCTAACAACTCATCAATGCGCGGCAGAGGGTACCTGTTCTTCACGGTGACTCGGTTAAGTCCCCGATAATCGATGCACAACCGGAAACTACCATCCTTCTTCTTCACAAACAACACCGGCGCTCCCCACGGTGAAACACTAGGCCGAATAAAACCCTTATCCAACAAATCATCCAGCTGCTTCTTCAGCTCTGCCATCTCTGCTGGAGCCATACGGTAAGGTGCCTTAGATATCGGAGTAGTCCCGGGTTCCAACTCAATAACAAACGGATCCGACCGCGATGGCGGTAATCCCTCCAATGACTGGAACACATCCTGGAAATCCCGAACAACTCGAATATCCTCCACTGCAACCCCTCCAACAGACTCAGGCATCACTATCGTCACCAGATACGCCTCGCAGCCCTTGATAAGCAACTGCTCGGCCTGTATCGTGGAAATCACGAGACTCCCGGAAGTCGGTCTCACACCCTGATAAACCAACCTCCCCGCCTCTCGCTCAAACACAACTCGCCCTCGGTGGCAATCCATATGGACCCTGTAACGATCCAACCAATCCATACCCAGGATAACATCATACAGCTCCACCGGACTGATGATCAGATCTGCTGGCATCGACTCTCCCGCCACCAGAACATCCACACCACGAGCGCGCCCGAAAGTAGCCAACGTCCTACCTCCAGCCACCTTGACTACTCCCGCCTGTTCCCCGGAATCACTCTGGATTCCGCTGCTCTCCGCACACTCCGGCGTAATAAAGCTATTCGTAGCTCCCGAATCAAATAACACGTGGGACTCATACCCGCCCACAACTAAGGTCCCTGCACAATTCCATGTGCCTCAGAACCCTACCATTCTAGCACAGACTCACAATTTCCCAACAAACAAAAACTCAAACAACCATGAATTTAAAAAGTCAAGTTCGGAAATACCTGTGATCGGTCTGGTGCTAGATCCACCCGCCTCCGCAGACGTGAACACACGCGGTGCTGCTGCAATCTGAGACAACGGCTGCACTGCCAATGGCTGCACTGCGGCCACCGCCAACTGCTGCAGCTTCGGACATTTGGGCTTAATATGCCCCGTCTCTCTGCAGTGATAACACACCCGCGTATCCTGAACCCCGACCCGCATATCTCGAGTCCCGGTCCCGGTCCTCCTCGGACAGCTCGCCACACGATGGGACATGCTCCCACACCCGAAGCATCCCGAACCGCCCTGACTAGCCCCTGAAGTGCTCTCCCACTTCCTCTTCTGTCCCTGAGCAGGCTTGCCGCCCCTGCCTGAACTCGTCTGCTGCTGAGATCTCCTCGGCTGCTGCTGCTGCACCGGTGGACTAACCACCACAACCTGCTCCCCGAGATCCTCCTCGATCGCAGCAGCCATCTCAACCAGCTCCGCCCTCGTGGCGAACCTACTCGCCCTGCAACGAGTCCTCAAATCTGGTCGAAGTCCTCGCAAGAACCTCCTAACCTGGGCATCCTCGCCCTCCATGCCTCTCCCTGCATGTACCAGAAGTCGACTGAACTCCAAATCGAACTCTCTCACTGACCGATCTCCCTGAGTCAGGTCCAGAAACCTAGACTCCAAACGGTCCACCGCCTCCTGCGGGAAATACTTGGCGTTAAACTCCGCTAAGAAATCCTCCCAGACCATCTCGGCCTGCACCCTCCTGGCCTCAACACCTCTCCACCAGAGATGCGCATCACCCTCTAGGTAATGTACCGCCAGATCCACTCTGTATCCCTCTGGACACCTGATCGAGCGAAAGTTACGCTCTAACCTCATCCGCCACCCATCAGCCTCCTCAGGCCTAGCACCGCCCGAGAAAAATGCAGTACCAATCCGCTGCATCTGCTCCATCATCCGCAGATAAGATGGAAGCTCCTCAACCCCAGCCATACCCGGCTGCATCCCAGCCAAACCCGGCTGCACCCCAGCCAAACCCGGCTGCACCCCAGCCATACCCGGCTGCACCCCAGCCATACCCGGCTGCACCCCAGCCATACCCGGCTGCACCCCAGGAGCATGACCCGGAGCAGGCACCCCTCCCGGTAACCTCTCCAGAATCATCTGTAGTAGACCCGCCAGACGATCATCTCGATCCGGGGCGACGCCTACGGCAGCACCCCCACCAGGGCCCACCGCACCACCAGCTACATCGGGACCTACACTATCCCCTCCAGCCCTCTCACTGGAACCCGTAGCTGTCACACCCACGGACCCCTCCTGAAACGCCTGCGAGTCAACTACCCGCTCCTGTGTAGTCTCCTGGGACACCCACGTGGCAGCAGACTCACTCCCAAGTCCCCGCCCACGTCCACGCCCAGCACGACCACCACGACCTCTACGGCCCCCGCGACCTCTGCCTCTAGCCACTCTAGCCATCACTCTGCACTAACCAGCAGAATACTAAGTACTAGAAAAAACAGAAATCACAAAACACATACCGTGGAATCTCATTGAAGGCTCGGAAGGGATGATCTAGGACTCCATACCCACACAACAATCAATTGACTAACTCGCATAATCAATTAACTAACTAGCCCTAGAACCGCTAGGGCTCTGATACCAAACTGTGACGACCCAACCCGTCAATAAAAAAAAAATTTTTAACCGGATCACTATTATCATAAATAGTGATCCTCAACGGTCCAATAAACAAACAGCGCGGAAACAATGATTCAACAATCAAATACAATTATCGTTTAACAAGCCCATACTTATTAATTCTAGTTCAATTCGGTAATACACATAGTTCTGAAATTGCTAACACCCTAGCAATTCTAACTTATTACACGAAAACGAGCCACTAGATCATTCCCCTCGTCCCGGCCATGATTCCACGATCACTGACTGTCTTTACCTGCATCACATGGTTATAAGAGATGCGTGAGTATTATCATAAATACCCAGTGAGACGGTCATCCCATCAACAGGCTATGTACAAATATAAGCATAAGCAATGCTACAATACCAGGATGAACAATCAACACGAAAACAACTCAATCGCGTAAAAACAACCTGTGTCGATCGATACACTAACCCGTGTCGATCGACACCAACTCCGACACTCATGTCCGTCAGCACACCATCCAGGTGACCTACTGACACCATGTCGATCGACACACCCATATGTGTCGATCGACACACCAAACCCAGAAAACTCGCACACGCGATTTTCTGCATAATAATCCATCAAACAACACGAAATTCGATCCCAAACAACACACAAACGCATCCTAACACTTCTTATGCTTACACGCACCCATGGTCACGCACTCACCTCGATTTGGGAAGGAAAACGGATTCAAAAGTGTTCAAGAACACCCAGAACACCAAGAACACGCACGCCCCAAAGAAGTCAACGTATACTACGAACGGCTACTCCAAATTCCAATCGGAAACCGGCGCTGGAAACTAGACACGACGAGCTACACAACGGTATGTAGAACGTCCTCTAACTCCCTACAATTCGACGGGAAAACAGCCCGCAAGTTCAACAATCCGAACTGGAACAGAAATGACATGTTGAACAAGAAAGCACACTGGGAACGGAAAACACAACGGAATCAAGATCGGAAACCCGATCTGAAAAGTAGACAGATTGAGCTTTCTAACCGTATACAGATCGTCCCTTGGTTCAAAACGGTTCGACGAGAAAACAACTCGCAAGTTCGATGATCCGAACTGGAACAGAAATAACCCGTTTTACAAGAAAGCACACTGGGAACGGAAAACACAACGGAATCAAGATCGGAAACACGATCTAAAAACTAGACATAGAGAGCTTTCTAACCGTATATAGAACGCTTTCTGGATCACAACAGAACGACGGCAAAATTCCTCCGAAGTTGACTGATCGCAGTTGAAGGCTGCACAAACCGACCAACTTAGAACGATCATAACTAACAATCTAACCGTCCGATTGACAAACGGATTTTTCCTACGACAAGACCAACGACAGGAGAACGTACCCTCAAAAGTTCACCCCGATCCGACTTGATCTTGACCTCCGTTTGTCTCCTCCAAAACCGGTCCAAAACTGCCCAAAAACCCTCAAGAACACTCCCAAACTCTCTCAAATCCTCTCAATCTGCTCAAATTCTCCTTTCTCTCTCTGTTTTCTTCTGTCAAGAAAACCTGCCGACACTCTTGTCTTTTATAGACAAATTTTTTTTTTTTTTTTTTTATTATTTTAATATTATTATTATTATTATTATTATTTTTTTTTTTTTTTTTTTTTTTTTTTTTCGTGTCGATCGACACACACTCCCTGTGTCGATCGACACACGACCAAATATTCCGTAATTTGGTTCGCGGTCGTTACAAGACTCGCCGAAACCGGAGATCCTCTTAGGGCTAAAGAGATGAGTGGAAGAGATTCTCCTCAGCTCTCTCCAGTAATCACCAAAAGGAGCAAACCCCATTGCTCTATGAAAGAGCAACTCGTAAGCAGATTCTTTCACGGGCCGGTCCGCGAAAGCAGAGCTGTTTAAGAGCTCTTTCGCGGTCTCGGGTTCGCTAGTTATCACAAACCGGGTTGATCCGACTGAGAACGCCATGAGAGCTTTTGCTTTGCAAGATGTAGCAATAGCGGCGAGGATTCTGTGTGTCAAGGCGTTGTTGACGAAGGCCAAGAGGAGACCAATGATGGGGAGACCAGACGGGCCAGGAATGGCCGGTCGGATTTTGGATTCGGGTCGGGTATGGAAACGAGCTTTGTAAAGTGCCCAAGCAAAGCCACCTGGAGTCAGCCAGAAAACAAAAAGGGAAATGAAGAGGAAAATGCTGAGACAAAGCTCGAGACTCATAAATGGAGAAGACTCAGATCGGGAAACAAAGGAAAGATACGTATCGATAGACATTTTCTCGAAGACGAAATTAGGGGTTTTTTTAGCTAGTGAGCAAAAGAGAAGGAGCAGTTGATGATGATGACAATGGGGATAGTGAGACTGTTTCTTATATAGTGGAGGAATTTAACTAGGGTTCTATATATGGGTTAATAAGTAATACTTCGATTAACTAGAATTTTAGTCATGTACACTAAATTTAACCATGGTTAAGACTCTTTAGAGAGATATTTAACTTGCAAAGTTTAATTTTTTTCTTTCAGTTTGATGGATTGCCCTTTTGTTGCATATACATGAGTTGGTTTATGCAAATTAATCTATTATATAACGAACATTAAAGGCTATGCAACTTTTTTAGTAATAAAAAGATCATCATTAATCATGGTCTACGTACCATTTCGTAAGTTTGGAACATATTTTTGGAAACCAGGGATTATTTTTCTTGTTCTTTTTCAACGCAACTA
Source organism: Arabis hirsuta (assembly GCA_964056655.1). NCBI lineage: Eukaryota > Viridiplantae > Streptophyta > Magnoliopsida > Brassicales > Brassicaceae > Arabis > Arabis hirsuta. The sequence goes on from OZ053304.1 coordinate 33,163,646, forward strand.
TTTAAAGAGGTACCCACTCCCAGCGAGATGTTTCATTGATTTAAAGTTTATCTTGCTAGAATTGCCCTCAGATTTCTCTTATTTATAATTTTCAGTCCATTTAAAAAAAAAAAATCAGTCCATTTTATTCCATTGATATTTACATTATATTTCTTTTATTATACTAATCCCTACATGTTAGAGCACCCTCTATGGTTTAGAAACTCAAGGAGTTTCTCTTCACAATATAACTTTAATGTTTTGATATAATTTTGATTATATATTTAAATTTTAATAAAAAGTTAACTACCAACCACTTAAAAAGAGATATATGTCTTTGAAGTTTCTAAAAAGTTTTTTCATGAAGAATCCCTTCTCTTACTCTCTTCAACTTTTTCATTTTTATTTGTTTATTTTACTACTTAGATACCTATGTAGATACTCCCATTGGAGATGCCTTTAGACAATAATTTGCGGACACCGATACGTTCTCAGTCAAGTGGATCTAGCAATGTCGGATCAGATACTCTTTATAATAATTAAACCTATGGAACCTAAGAAACTAAATCTGCGAGATAAGGAACTCAGAATAGACTAGATCTTCACACAAAACCCAGAATAGACTATTCACTGTCCGCAATTCTATTTGAAACTACTCATGGTTTATTGGTACAAGCATGGGTTAGTGCTTTAGTATCCGCTGATCGAGTAGCATCACCGTATAAGAGAAAAAGGAGAGAAAAAAGTGATCTGAATTTTCTCTCTCTCCGATGTCCGGTGCTTTTACCGGCTCGTGAGAGGGAAATAGTTGTAAGCTAATAGAGTTTCTACGCTCGAGATAAAGTGTAAAGGATATCCATGAAAGTTTTTGGTTAGAAAACGATGCGATGTTATTCGCCGTCTGGTATTTATGGGTCTAGATTGTGATTCTCTTCATTAGGTCTAGTTTGTGATTCCCTTTATTGGGTTTAGTTTTTATGGATGAAGTTTTTAGTTGAGGTTTTTTTTCTTCGTAGAAGATCTATCGTTTGCTTTACATGTTAGTTCTAGTTAATTATGGCTATCTATTTGATTTAAGTTTTGTAGTTCAAAGTTGTTTAACGGCGAAAACTAACTCTGAACAAAATTGACAGAGGCAAACAAAGAAGGAGATTTATCTAAATTAAGAGAATTGTTATCATGTTATTGTAATAGATATTAGAAGTTCAGCTGCTATTGTGGATTTGGGAACACCTAATTGTCTATTTTTGATTCGAAACAAGATCATCTTGGTATCACTAATGTGTTGACAACGATGATTGTCCTCATTTCTGGTGCGGAAAGAACTATTAGTTTTTCTTTGTATCACATCTGTTGAACTTCTTTATTGATATAATTTGTTTTAAATCAATTTCAATAAAATAAAGTGTTAAAAAAAATAAAGACACTAATTTAATGCTTAAAGAAGTTACACTGAATAAAAAAAAAAAAAATACTGGGTGCACTTGTACCCACCTTGCCTTATATGGATATGTAAAAACAATACACTTTTTTTAATAATGAAATACGGTATGTGGTCAATCACCAAAAAAAGAAAAAAAGGTAATATTAATTAAGAAGTAACTAGCAGCTATATGATAATTGATAGTCGATGTACAACATGGTCGGGTAGATTTTATAATTCGATTTGACCGGAATGTCAAATGTGAATGAAATAGGATTGTCTATCTATTTGAACCTACAAAACCCTAGGAAGCTAGAAAAAGACTTACGGTATAACTATTTTTTCATTTTCGTCTAGAATATATATATTGAGTTTAAAACATGCACAAAGCTACAAAAGCCAGCGGCTAACGAAAAATCCTTGAAGGCTAAGCCTGCGAATCACTAGATCTTTGGAACCTAAACCGACGAACTACAAAATCCACGGAGTCTAAGTCCTGACGTGAGGGAGTCATGGATAATACCAAAATACAATCAAAATAAAATTAATGGGAATAGTCCCGAGTGAAAAACTAGAAAAGCCAGAACTTGAAACGAGCCTAAACATAACAAACCATACCAGAGGGATTACCTAAGCCAAACAAGATCAATCGCGAGGCTAATCGAAATCAAGCGAATAGCAGCTCCTCCTATAACGAATAGTCTACCTTATCAAACCTATGGAACCTAAGAGCACCTCCATCAGTTATATTTTGGTGGGTTTTTAATAATATTAAATTAGAAAATAATACAAAAAGTATAAGAAACAACAATTTGGGGTTCTTAAAATACTTATATAAGAACTGGTTCTAAATTTTAAAGATACTATTTTACCACTTGTTCAAATATTAGTGATTCAAACAAATTAAAAATTAAATAAATAATTAAATTATAATAAAACTATTAAAATAGTACAAATAAGAAACTATGAGAGTATATGTCGGATGGAAGTGGTCTAAGAAACTAAATCGGCGAGATGAAAGAACCCATGATAGACTAGATTTTCACACAAAATTTTTGGAAATGGAAACGGCGATAATGGACGAAACCGACTTGACGATGCCTAGGTAGAATCCTTTGAACAAACCAAGACGACGACTTACGGTATAACTTTAAAAACTCGGGGAATTTTAATTATCGGAATCAAACGCCCATAAATAATTAAATTTATATGAATATACGGACGTTATTTCAACGTAGATAATCCATTGGGAAGCCACCCAAATTAATGATAAAGTCGTTAATCAACAAGTTGGATTTGCTTCCCTTTGACCCAACAAAAAAGTCACTGTTTTTCCATGTCTCTAAAACACGCACATGAGTCGACAGTGTCGGTCCTTCGAAAATTAAAAATGTTAATTATAATTAAAAGATTTTTAATTGTGTTTAATTTTTTAATACTGAAATTCTCATAAATCATTTTTCAAATAATTTATATTTGTGAATAATAGTATATAAAGTAAAACATATTTCAGTATGAAGAACTATGTATGATTTAGTTTCGGTTTGTATTTGAATTTTAACGTAAATATCATTTATCTCTCAACTAAAACTTTTAGATCAACTTTTGTTTGTTAGATTCAATAATAAATTTGGATCTTTTGATTAACTATTAAGTAATAATAATATTATGTAATAAAAAATCCCAATTTTATGATAGTACGTAAATTATAAAAATGTACATGTTGAGAATTTTCTCTTAAGTATAAATTTATATATAAAATATGAAGTTTATTATAATTTGTAAATCATTCAAAACATTATTTCAAAAAAAAACTTATTCGATTAATAAATATATATAACTCATTTTATTTTCGCTTTCGAATATTCTTATGTTGAATTTTTTTTTTAGAAAAGTGTATATATACATAGGTTTTATAAATTTGGGAATATTTTATATACATGGGTTTTAGAAATTTGAAAATATTTTGTCACAAAACATAATCAAATATCTTTTATAAAAAAACCTTGTAAATCTTTATTATAAAAACATTTATGTCCTCAAACTTTATTGTGACAAAAAAAATTATAAACAAATTTTAATTTTGAAAAACGAAAATTATAATAAAATATAGTATATTTACTTAAGGAAATATATGTAAAATTATTAAAGAAAATATTTTGTAACTGATTTTTGTATGATTAATTTAAATTTGAAATACAATTTTTCTATACAAACTTGCCATGTCATCTTTTTGTTTAGTCATGTTATATATATTTTTTAGAGTGATTGTGGAGATAATACATAAGCAAATTCTCACAAATCACTTTCCAATTAATGTACAAGGGATAGGAGAGTCGTGAATTAACGAATATAAGATTTGTATAGATCATATCGTTAGGAATCCTAAAGAAAAATGTCATAAAACCTAAAACAATGGTAGAATATATATAAAAGAAATAATCAAGGCAATTCACTTACTTTCAAGTAGGATTTGTTGTCGATTGTAGAGTGAAATTGGTTTGAGATAGATTAAGAAATACTACTAATTTTTTATTAAACAAAACTTGTTTAAAATTCTAAATTGAAAATGTGACGAAACCTAAAATAATATATAAAGGACTCGAACCAACTAATTCTTGTCAATGAATTTTGAGGTGAAACATCATTTTAGGTTAACTCTTTAAGTTAATATATATTGCATATTTAGGAATATTAAAATCACTTTGGACGTTGATGAGCTAAATAACCAACTACTTATTTTTTTTTTTGAAAACAATAACCAACTACTTATTGATGGAGATTGTACGAGTATGAGATTCCACACAATACGGTTTTAATCAGCGTATGGTTTGGAGCTTTGGATCCGTATATGGCTAGAAAAACGATTGGCTTATCACGATTATATACTTTGTTGCAGAAATTATACAAATTTAACTCACGCAGAGGTTAGATTTGATTTTAAGGCCACATATTTGATATTAAGTTTTTTTTTTCTTTGGTCAAGATTTGATATTAAGTTCAAGGGCAATATATTTTGAATTTTTTCTAGAAAACTATTGTTCAGTTATTGTTGTCTCATAAAATTGTTTTACGTTGTCCCAAGTTCAACTCTTTCCAAGAATGTTGTATTATTTTCAACTTTTGATGGTTTATAAGTTTCAAAATTATTAAAAAAAAAAAAAACTTTTGATGGTTTACTAACTAAGAACATCTCCATTGGGGGTCTCTATAAATCAAAACTAAAATAAATATTGTTTTTAATAAAATTTGTCAGGGTTTTTGAATCCAAATACTGGTTTGTAAATCAATTATGTATTGTTTTTTTTTTTCGTATGTATTGGTTTACTTAAGTCATATTCAACTTGTTTGGTTGATAATTTGATATACATATATATAACAATTACGTCACGAGACATGGTAATATGGTGGCCATGCATGATGCAGGGTGTAGACCAAACATAGCCACGACCTCGTTAACCACAAATTTGTCTCCTTCAACATTGATACCACACACAGAGTGACACACACATATGCCATATAAAATTGAAACAAAACGCTCCATACGTGTATATATGTGTGTATATGGCAGCATGGTCATAAGTTGTCTAACTCAAGAGACATTTTAAGCTGGCTTGTGATGATGCTTAGGAAGAAAGCAAATGTCACAAATCGTGTGGGTCTTAACAAGAAGTTAATTCTATTTATAACCGAAAACCGTTGTAAAATACGTTGACTAAAGTCAAAGATGTTATTTGCTCGTGCTTCAGTCTCTTTAATTTTTTTTTTTTTTAAATCCATATTATTTTCTTAGAAGCAAACATTGTAAAATATCAACTATATTACTTATCGGTTTGCTCTAATATATTCAAATTTCATCTAACAAGTTTCGTTGATCGGAAATTAGAATTACAATTCTGTTTTATTTGTCAAAATCGTTGATCCTACATTCCTACTTCTATAACTAATACAGGCCGGGCCAAGCTTCGAAGTTTCTAAAAGTTGCCAAAACGGGATATTGGCCGGCCCGGCCCACGAGATATCTCTAACTAGTGATAACGATTGGAACATACTCTTGAGGTTTTACTTTAGAACCAATTGCTCAGCCAATCTTTTAGGCAGAGACATGGAAACGAAGGACAATGCGTTGGTAGATGTCAGGAGGATGCATTGTAGCTCGGAGCGGACATGTACTACTCCTGATAACCCATAACCATGACTCAAATCGATTCAGAGCAGCTCGTAGTAAGTCACTGATCGAGAATCCGCTGAGAGTGGCTGATCTGTTTCAATCTTAGTAAGAGGCAATCTTTGTTTCAAAAGCAGTGCAAGATTAAGCAATCTACTAAGCAAGTGACTCTATAAAGGACTTCATGTTCACCACATCTTCTTTTGTTGTTACATGACTAGGTGGCTTCATAAGCTTCCAAAGTCCAGCGGGATGCCGTTGTTTCACTCGAGCACTCTCTTTTCTCTTTCCGAAGATTCTTTCGCATTCTGGGTATGGCTTAACGTATAAATTATAGAATCTTTTCATGCTTGGTTTGATCAAATCTTTCAATCCAATATCACAGCCAAGCCCACCTTTTAGTTTCAAGTAATCAATGACATTATACCGCGGGATAATCTGCTTCTGGAGATTCACCCCTAGATACTCTGGTACATCAGCTAAGCAATTGATGTGAAATCCCATTCGGTTAATCAAAAACTCAATCTTCTTCTCTATTTCATCTATCTCGTATAAGATCACCCTCGGCTCTTTCCACACAACCTTGAACGCGTCTCTACGAATCAACCCGTATTTGCACAAACAATCAACTTTGAGTTTCACTTCAAATCCAGCACGAAACGCTCCCTCGCTGAGAATACGAACTCTGATCACTTCGCGGCATTTCAATGCCTTGATCAACTCCAAACACCGCGAAAGCTCGCCTAACTCTAACCCAAGAACCCTCGGTTCTCTAGCAATCTCTTTCTTAATCTCATCCTTGCTAAATCCCATCTTCTTGAACTCATCAAGCAATGGCTCAAGTCTAGACTCAGTACCAATCCCTAGAATTTCAGGAAAAATGTGAAAGAACCGCTCAATGTTATCTCGAGGAATGTCGATTCCAATCAAAAACTCAATCTTCCTACGAATTTCAATCTCATTCACAACAAGAACACCAGGAAATTCACTCAAAATCCTACTAACAGTACTATCACAAAACCCTAAACCTTTCAAAACCTTCGTGCATTCATAAAACTTATCTGGACCAATCCCAATTCTACTAGAATGTTGAAGGATGCTCTTAATCGCGGAAGATGATACACATTCCAAGAGAGGAACTCTCCATTTCCTCAAAAACTCCGATCGTAGAACATTAGGGCAATCGCAAATCAATGAAACGAGTGATTTCTGAGGGATTTTCAACGATAATAAGATACCGAGAGAGCTTTCGGTCTCAGCTAAATCTGAATTCAACAGGAAATTGTTCCTTGAGAGGAAATGCTGGAGACTTGAGGGAGGGAAGCCATACCTCTGAAGAAGATTCGCGAGCAGAATCTGTTTCCTATACTGCGATTGGTTGATAGGTGCGAGAATCAGTGAAGAGGGGCTTGAAGATAGTGATCGATTCTGGGTTTTTAGGGTTAGTGTGAAGCAACGGAGATTGATGTAGGTTACAAGTTTTGAGGCCATTCCGATTTAAGCTTCGGCTTTGAAAGGCTGTCACTTTACAGAGGAGAAAGAAGACGATGTTGTTGTCGTGTAAAATTAAGATTATTGTAATTACACTTTTATCCTTAGAGATTTATTTTATTTTAAGAAAAGCCTCTCACTTTTTAATTGTACGAATTCGCCCTTTTCTTTTTTTCGTGAGCTCATTGAGAAAAAACGCTCAATTAAAGGCGAAATTCGGGAGTCTCGTGGAATCAAACTCTGGATTCTTAAGGTTTCGAGTTCGTGGGTTGTTCTGAGTTTTATAGGCGTAGATGGTATTGTTGATTTCCCTTCTTCTCTCATTTGTTACTCTTTTTACAAAGTCAGTCTCTTTATACAAATTCTTGAATGAGAGGAGAAATTGACATTTCAAAGATTAGTTTTTTAGCAGAGTAGAAGCTTTTGAGTTTTGAGATCATGTCTTGGTTTAGAAGATGCAAATCATCTTCATTTCTTGCTGAGAACTTTCCCATTTCTAGTCTCTTAGGCTGTAGAACAAAATCTTGAGAGAGTTTCGTGTAAGGATGGATACTGGGGTGCATAGTTAGGATGATTTCTGGTGAATCATGGTTTGAACAAGGTTTCTGTGATCAATGTACACTTGTTCCTTCTTAGCTTTATTAACAATGCTGCTTAATATTCTTGTAAGAAAATTTCCATGGTGATTTTAGCAGGCAAAATTTTAAGAGTAATCTGAGAGCTTCACTTGACGGCTTGTTATTTGGCAGGAAATATTGGTTTCAAGGAATATCAGATAATGACTTTGTTATTGGATTCGTGATAGCTAATGTTGCTTGCTTGTGTTTATGACTTGGAGGGGGGTTTTAAGTTTACCAATAATTCATAATGAAAAACTCTCATGGCCAGTCCTCAAAGTTTATAACTTTCAATCTGATTTACATATTTGAGTAAAATCATGCTTAGTGCTTACTCAAGTTTGTTGCTTTGTCCATAATACAGGTACAGTTAGTAGTACCACTGTCTTGAAAAGTGATTTTTAATCCCTCTCTTAAAACTGTTTCACATAAGTTGGTAGTTGTCAACAGTTTTGGCCGGAAAAGGTGTCGAAAACACCGTTTGTTTTATTCATTCTATATATCATATAGCTACCAGATACTTCAAAGAGAGTGATTGTGTGAAGCAGTTTTCAATATCAGCTCAAACTTGCTCTTCTTATCTATAGAAACATGTTCAGGATAATGGAGGTAATGTCTGGTCTTTGTCAAAGAATCTCTATATATAATTGAGAAGTTCCAAGCTTGGAGCTATTCAATGGTTGTTGTCTTAACAACAAACCCTTTTTGGCATTGTAGGGGAGTTATAACATCTCGGGTTCGGCTCACACTGCAGCCATTGCGCGTAGGCACGGATAAGGAATAGCCGATTGCGACTACGGTTTCTTCTAATTCTTCTAGTTTTGTAGCCGGTGAGGTTCTTTCACTAAAACTAGTAGGAATCTCATTGTTTCCTTAAAAAGGAATTGATTGTGAGTTGGTGTGAAACATCACATTTTTTTTTTATTGTACTATATGTAACACACTTTTTTCATGATATAATAATATTCAGAAAGCTCATGCTTTTTTCTTATTTTTGCGCCATTTGTAACAAATTTGAAATTAAAATTCGGAAAAATAAAGAGAGAAAAATGCATGCTCCGATTTTCTCTCGCAGGGTCGTCGTCTTTGGCTCGATAACCAAATTGCTGAAGAAGAAGCCAACACTTTCTCTCCCGACCCAGAGTCGCCATTTCCTGAGTCATCTTCTTCCTTCTGGCTTCTCTTCTTCTTCTGCTTCGGTAACCCACTTTGTTCCTAATCTTCTTTCGCGATCGGAGAAGAGTCGAGGGTTTTTCGCCACCACGTTGAGAAACACCAATCTGAAGCTGAAATTCGGAAATGTCTTGGAATCTAGAGCTGGGTTCTTCGATTCTCAGCTTCCTAGTCTGGGATTTGAATCTAAGGGTTTTACTGGGTTTCAAAAGCGTGGATGGTATTGTTTCTTCTCCTCCTCCTATTGTTGTTACTGGGTTTTGTGCTTTACTTGATTTTGTGTTGAGTTAATGGGTTTCTATACGTTTTTCTGAGAGAAACTTTGTCTTGAGGATTGAAAATCCGTGAAGATTTCTGGTTTGATTTAGGGTTTAGACACAGTTTATGTGCTTTTTTTTTTAATGGTCAAATTGTGCTTTTTCTCTTCCAAGACAGGACAAAGACATGTGAGGACTGAGAAAACGAGTAATGTCCTTTTTTCCATTTCTGTATAGTTCTTGATTTAAGCAGCTTAAAAGCTCTTTTGATGGTGTTTCTCTTTATAGATAGACTAGTAGCTAGACACTGTGCAGTGCGGGCCCTCTAGTTAACAAAAATGTTCTCCAGACAAAGACATAACATTAGAAATCTTGATTTCTTCACCTGCTCTATTTGATTCTGGTTTTGCGGATGCTAAACATTGCAAGAAGACAGTAACACTTGAGCTTCTTGCCTTTTTAATCTAGTTGCTTTATTGTGTTTACTTGTGTTTTCCTCTGGCAGGAAGTCTTGGATTAATGGAGCTAATGGTGTAGTGTTTGGGTTGATAATAGCTAATGCTGCTGTATTTACAATGTGGGAGGTTTCAGATAAACGATGGATGGCAAAGAATTTTGTGGTCAGACCTCAAAGTTCAAAACTTTTTTTTAATCTCATTTACTGCTAAAGTCTTGCCTTGGAGTTGATCTTTGGTATTTAACCATGATATTTGGGCAGCTATCATTGTACAGTTTTACGACTGGACGTATACACACCCTGATAACTTCAGGTCTCAGTCATATTGGAATCGGCCAGATCATCCTGAACATGATTGGACTCTACTACTTTGGAAACAGGGTATGACTCTTTCTGTCTTGTTTAAATGTTCTAGAGAAGAATGTTTCTAAGAGTGAATATATATTCGATTTTCGTAAATGAGATCAGAAATATATATACATTTGTTTCCTATGAACTTGATTGAAGACACACATTTAAGAAAGAGTTGGTTCTTATTTCAAACAGTAATTACCTACGCATCTTTCACTAAAGCTATATATTTCTCTACATTTCTTACATCCATTGTTGGTTAGATCGCAAATACCTTGGGGCCGCTCTTCCTGTTGAAGCTCTACTTTGCTGGAGCACTTGGTAGCTCTGTTGTCTTCTTGAGTCATCATGCTCTAATGATTACAACATTCAAGGTATAGATGGAGCAACCAACATAGTTGCTTAATCTCTCATGCTAGTTCCACGGATAAGGAGTTTTCTCCATTGATCTTTTTTCAATTCATCTCAAGTACACGTAAATGTGCTACATGGAGTTGTAGTATTTTGACGAAATGCTTTACCTTTTACATTGGATAGTCAATCAGACGGAGCAATGACAAAACAACGCAAGGAAAAACAAATTCAATCATACGGGGCCGTGGAGTTGCCACTAAGGATCAATCAAAACCCCTCCCTATGAACCTGGTATGTTTAATAAATCATCTCTACCGATGACTTTTGTCAAAACATGTAACAGACTGAAATCTTTAGGAGAGATAGATGCACAGTCTCTTCGTTTTGGAAATGCTGATGAGGTAAAGTCTTTTCCAATTTGTGTACAGGGTGCTGAAGGATCTGTGTTTGCCATCGCGCTACTCGATATCTTCATCTACCCAAAAGTTACTACATACTTTGCGTTGATGATCCGAGTGCCTGTAATGGGGGTAAGGACTTTCTACTTACTCGTCATAATGGGTGAAACTCTTCTGAATCAGCTAATTACTCTCACTCTTTTATCTTCAGGGAGTCATATTCTTAGGAATCGACTTGTTCAATATGCTACAGGTGTGTTTTATTTATCTAAGAAGTAAATCCACATTTGATTGTAAACAATGTGACTATCTCTTAAACCGGACCAACATTTTTGGGAATTGCAGGGGAAAAAGTACATTATCTCCCCGAATCTGTTGGGAGGAGCTGTGGTTGCAGCCATGGCGTGGGCACGGATAAGAAAAGGCCGATTTTACTACTGATTGGTTTCATTTGGTCTCCCTCAATAGACCTGATCTTCCTGGTCTATGTTAAACTTTGAGTCAGTGAGATTATTATTACCATTTTTGTTTTCGTTTGGGCCGAGTTATTGGACTGTTGTAAATTGAATCCGAGAGATCAATTGATGGGTTTGGTTACAAAATGTAAACTATTTTTTAATTTCTTTGTCGAAATTAGAGTGCACTAATTACTTACTGGACAAAACCACTTGAAATAAACAAAGTTAACAAACCCAATTTACTCATCGGATATAACAGAAAAAATAGGGAAGAAGCTCCGATTTGTCTCAAATCAGTAACACTTTTCATTTATTTCGTTTCAACTTAATTTAATTTCAGTAAATTTTGTAGTTTTCCTTTACTGGGGGAGCCATTGTTAGAAAAAAACCTAAGCCAAAAAACATCTCTATCTTCTGCATCGCCATAAGCATTAAAGAATAATTTTGGATTTGGGGTTTCTCTTTCTCTCATCGGCACTTTTTTAATCTCTTTATCAAAACCCTTCAAACTTTTCCCGCACTTTCTCGATCTAAAGGAAGGATTTTTTCTCTTTTCCCAGGAAAAATGAGGTGGGAGAGGGTCCGACAACAAAATCAACAAGTGGGTCTCGGAGATTCTTCTTCTTCTTCTTCTTCCGGGCCCGGAAAGAGATGGGGACACACTTGTAACGCCATTAAAGGAGGCAGATTTCTTTACGTATTCGGTGGTTTTGGTAGAGACGATTGCTTAACTAATCGAGTTCATGTCTTCGACGCTGGTGAGTTCTTCCGATAAATCACATCTCGATGGAAAATGTCGCCTTTTTTGTTCAATGGGTTGCTCTTGTGCGTCGATTCTCGTAGTGGATTTTGTAAAAGTCGCAATCTTTGTTTGATCTGTGTAGCGATTATGTCTACATCTCGATGGAAAATGTCGCCTTTTTTTTTCTTCTATGGGTTATTCGTGTGCGTCGATTCTCGTAGTGGGTTTCATAAAAGTCGCAATCTTTTGTTTGATTTGTCTACTCTTAAGGGTATATTTGTTTTCTTTTTGTTCGTTCGTGTGGTAGACCCCATTTCCTCCACTAATTAACTAGACACCTCTCCAAAATTGATCATATTTTGTAGCCAATCTTGGTCTTTGTCCTTTTCTACATATATCCACTGTTTCTTTCATTTGTTGGGATGCTGTTGTTTTGATGTTTTGTGGTTACTTGCTTGTAGTCCTGTTTTCTGAATCTTTATTGTTGGAACAGTCTCATTTGTGGTAATTTTATATCAGAGACGCAGATATGGACTCAGCCAGTAATCAATGGTGTACCGCCTCGCCCGAGGGACAGTCACACCTGCACAACAGTTGGGGATAATCTTTTTGTGTTTGGTGGTACTGATGGGACCAATTATCTCAAGGATCTGCACGTTCTAGATACTTGTAAGCTCTTACATCTCTTGTTATGTTTGTCTGGTTAGATCAAGAAAATTCTTGTGTTATCTGTTCCTGTTCCTGGTGTGTGAGGTTTATGAGTTTGAATTCGATTTTTTTTAATAGCTTCACATACTTGGACATGCCGGGATGTTAGAGGTGAAGGACCTGAGGCAAGAGAGGCTCATAGTGCAACGCTTGTTGACAAACGTATTTTTATATTTGGCGGCTGTGGGAAATCTTCTGGTTCAGATGATGAAGTATTCTACAATGACCTTTACATACTTAACACAGGTACAGCTTCAAGCTGCCTTTTTCAGTTTCCTTGGTAATCCTCTTTAAGTATGTAAACGTCATTATAGAATACTTCATCATTGAACCGGCTTTAAATCTTGTTTAGAGACTTTTGTGTGGAAACGAGCTGTAACAACTGGGAATCCACCCTCTGCACGAGATAGCCACACATGCTCAACATGGAAGAACAAAATCGTTGTTGTAGGTGGTGAAGATTTGGATGACTATTATCTCTCCGATGTTCATATCCTTGATACAGGTGCAAAAGCATTGTTAAGCACGTCTTTATATAAAGGATTTATGCTTTTCTCTTCTGAAATCTTTTATAATGTTTTTCTCAGATACATTTGTATGGAAGGAGATGAATACTTCAGGGCAGTTATTGACACCTCGAGCTGGTCATGTTACTGTTGCACTTGAGAGGAACTTATTTGTATTTGGAGGGTTTACTGATTCTCAGAATCTTTATGATGATCTCTATGTGCTTGATTTGGGTATGTAACCGAGACCTCCATTAATGGCAAGCTTTCATTTGCTTTATCTGTCTTCTGATATCAAAATAACTATTATTGTCGGTTTCTCTCTATAGAAACAGGTGTATGGTCCAAGGTTGTTGCCATGGAAGAAGGGCCATCTGCTAGATTCTCTACTTCGGCGGTTTCTTTAGATCCTTATAAGGCTGGTTTGTTCTTCTTTGTTGGTGGCTGCAATAAGAAACTTGAGCCGTTGGATGACATTTACTACTTACACATGGGTTTGTTACGACCTTTAGCTAATGTTTCGGTTTTACTCTGATTCTTTGGTACCTGTAGCTAATGTTTTGTATTTGATTATAGAAAATATGCTTTTGTGCAAGGATGCTAATTACCCTCCTTATCTTCTTTGCTTATGGCTAATAGAAGGTGGATACGATGCACGGTTTGATCAAAATCTTGGGAGTTTGTCTATAAGGAAACAAATGAAGTTAAAATGCCACGGGCAGAAATTAGCTGTGGCCAGACCCAATATTGATCAAGGTGTGTAAACACAGAATTCTTACATTAATAATCAAGAACTGGATTTTAAACAAACAAAATGTAACATTTTTTGTAAATATGAAATCACTCACTTGTTGTATATTGTTCTATTGTAGGAAGAGAGAATCTTCCTTTGAACATTGGCTCGATTGATCAAGGAAAAACAGTTTTTCGAGCAAGGGTTACTGAAAACGTTCCTCTAGGTTACACTGTAGAAACAATCATTGATGGAAAGGTGCTGCGTGGTGTTCTGTTTTCGAACAGAGGCATCTCTGTTCAAACGGGAGATCCAAGCTTTAGTAGTGGGCAAGTGTTAGTTATTACTCTCTTTTTTTCTTTCTCAGGTAGTTTTTCTTTCGGCGCATTTGTTCTAAAGCATGGTTGATTGTTTGTAGGAAACGGCCTGCTCTGTCGGATGGCGACTTTGATAATATACCAAAGAAACCAAGAACTTTGAACAAGGATGCAGCAGGTAGTATCCCACAAGCTGATCCTATCGATCTGTCTGATGATGCTAACAAGAAGGTTGCAGATTCAAACGATGTGGACACACTCATGATTGACTCTGCCGATGCTGATAGAAATATGATGGGACCACAGGAGGCAGAAACCGCTGCTGTTAACCCTGATGCTTCTCAGCTCGATACGGTATGAAATACGATCTACAACAGTTTCAGCTATTTTGGAATGATGCTGTTTCTTATCAGAAGTTATACTGAAAAGTTGAAAACTCTGTAGGGCATTGTGAACAACACAGAACCATCAGTGGTTACTCTTAATCAGGCGAATGTAGAGACATCTAGAAACGAGATAGCAACAGACGTTGGAGCTACTACTGCTAAAGCTGATTCACAGCCACAAAACCAAGGTGATTCTTGAACATACATGATTCTTCAGATCTTTCTCAACGATTGGGTAATAAGTCTAACTTATTCCTTGGATTGAGGGTACAGTTGCTGCTGAAGACGCAAACGCAGAGCAACAACCGCAGCCGCATTAACAAGATGATTGAAGGATCTTTTTGGAGGGTGTACAGTACTAGCTGGGATAGGATTTGGTTTAAAAGCTGAATTAGAAGAAATTAAAGGATGAGTAGAAGAAGAAGAAGCTAACTCTTGAGTTTTAAGATCTTTTTATTTTTGTTTTGTATTTTTGAACCTCTGCAACACAGCTTTTCCTCTGCTTATTTATTTTTGGTTTCAAATTTGCAACCAAAAGCTATATGCCATGTCAAATTTTCTTTTAAAGCAATTCATTAATTCTGATTTGGACAAGTAAACACACGCACACAAACAGAGTAATGGTTACTCTGAAGAAACTTTAAAGGTGACAGGCATTTACTTTGGCTTACCTAAACTCTTAACATTCTTAATAAACGAGTCTCTGTTACTTCAGGCATAACTTTTGCCTTATAATGGAACAAATGATTAAGACAATTTACTGAATAATTTTTTTTTTTAAAACTCTCTTTTGTCTCTCTCTCTCTCTCTCTCGCATTGTTTACTTATATATAAAGATTAAGTTTGACAGTGGTCTTTGTAATGACTTAACGACAGTAAATGTAACCACTGATCAATACATATGCGTGTGTGTGTTTATAAAGTAAAGAGACAAAAATTCGATGATTAGAAGTTCCTTTGACGAATTCATTAATGGTGTTAAACCATGTGCCTCGATGATTGAGCATTCTTAATCTTTGACCAAGACCCACTTTAACTTTACTTATGACACGATTAGTTTTACATTAGTATAATATGTGTAGCTTTGGAAATTCTTAATTGTGAATATACCATTATCATCATTCGTCCATGATCATGAATGTTGCCTGCATCTATATAGTACAAGCATATACACAAATACTACTATTATATAGAGAATGTTTCTCTTTATACATTTGGATCCAACGACAAATAGTAAATGCTAAAGAAAGTAGAGATATTAATTACAAGATAATCGCTGTGTTACCAACCGTAGTTATATCTCTTATTAATACTAGTATTTTGTTGATTTATCAAACGGTCTCAAAATATAAAATGTTTTTTTTTTAAATATCAAAATGTTAGTATTTAAAACCGTGTATATTAAGAAATTAAATTCGAAAAGACGATATACAAGACTGCATAAAACAAATAATTACTAAGTAGTAGTATCAAATTAATTTGAATTTTGTATAAAACTTGAAAAACATGTCATAAAGGTTTCAAAAAAGGAAACTTTTAAAACATCCTGTAGTATATTTTCCGTATTACTTTCTTCACATAAAATGTTTTTAAATGATGTTTCTTGTTCTGTGGGCAAAAATGCTACAATTTTCAACAAGCATTGTTTTCAAAACAAATAAAACAAAATTCAGTTAAAATGGTTTTCGAATAAAAATATAGTAGTTCGGAGATCATGTTAATGAATAATCCAAATTGTCCTTGTTGGCAACCCAACCACTAAAGCATGTACTCTGCAACTAATTTTGCGACTAATCAATATATTTAGTAAGTGTACATAAACCCTATACATCAACCTTTAACAAAAAGAAAGTTTATATAAACTAATACTTTTAGATTTTGCAATTATCTTCAACATTGCTTTTAATAAGTTCCATGCAACAACAAAAAAAAAAAATAGAAAGAGTTCCACTACGAGAAAAACAAAGAGCACTTGCTACTTTTATCTTTTGTTTACACAATAATTAAGACCCTTTTATCTTCTTGTAATGTTGAAGCTCGAGACATCCAACAATTCTTTGTTTTTATAAGTTTAGTGGCTCTATCTAATCTACAACAAAACAAGATTTTGATTATAAAAAAAAAATATATATTATTAAAGGTAATGCTTCTCTTATTAACTACTTTTATGCTTTTTTTTGTAAAGGTATTGGTTTATACGTTTAAGTAAATAAGAAAATCCACTAGTACTAGACTCTAATAGTATACGTCACCTACGAAATACGAAGATAATAATTCGGATTGGAGAAAAAAAGTCAAACATAATTTATATGGTTGTCAATTTTGGCTAATTATGAGTCGAAAATGACAAGAAAAAGAACAACAAGAATAAGGTGTATAGATTGGAAAAAATGGATACATCTCTACGTGAGAAATTACATAAAGCAAAAGGAAACATAGAAAAAGACAAGTTTTTCTTTCGAATTAAAGAACAAGAAAAGGACAAGTTATTAAATAACAGTAGAAATTAGGAAAACTGCGGAAAATATATGTTTATATTTACTTTTGTTACACATTTTTGTTTTACTTACCTTTGCGGATGGTATTTAATGCAATTCCGTGACCTCACCTGCAAAAGTAAAGATAAAAATTAAAGATTTTTTTTGTTTTTCTAATTAGATTCTTTTTTTTTTGTCAATTTTTTTTTTAACAAACAGATTCATATATCTATATTCTCTGTCTTCTGATTGAAACATATGTAGTATCATTTTTAATGGTTGTGAAAAGACCAATATTAATGTTGAGATTAAAATTTTAAAATAGAAATAATTTTTTATGTTTGAAATAAATACTTTCTTTATTTTAAAATAATTATCATTATAGGTGGTTTCACACATATTAAAAAAATATTTAAAAAATATTTTATTTCTAATTAATACAATATTTATTTGATATGAGTAATTAATAAACTTAAAAATATGAATAAAAATAGAAAAATTAGTTATAATTTTGCATTTAAATTGCAGAATGACAAATAATATGAAACAAAAAATTAAGTTTAAATGACAACTAACATGAAACAGAGAAAGTAAATTAGAAACATTTATTTGTTGGGTAGAGATATAGTAGTACTATATTCAAGATTAAAAAATAAAACAATTAATTAATGTTTTATCATTTACGTGGAAAATTGTTATATTTGACAAGTTAACATCTTTTTAAAAATAGATAAAACCCTCATTATTTGTGTCCTATGGAAAAAACCACACCAAGATAAATTGATTCATGGGTAAATTTCTATGATTATGAAGGAAAATACTGTTACCTTTTTCTATAATCCCAAGTTTTCAAATCCAGGATCTTTATATATAATAAAAATTTGGTAACAAGAAAATAAGAAAAGAAAAGAAATGAAATCATTCTCTGAATATCTTCAAGACCTGCTGACAGTGGTCACATGTACAAGTAAAACCAGATCCACTCTCTCACATGCTTTTATGAGATGGTGAGCCTCTGTATCTCTACACACACACACACAATGTCTTTTTTTTTTTTTTTAAAGTTTCTAATAAATCATCAAGATAATCCAAATTTTTCTTGGGCTTTGAGTTTGGTTTTTGCTTAACATTTTTTTCTCCACATTTATTTTAGAGAAAAAAGAAAAAAAAAGAATCCTTCCACTTTCCCAATAAGCTCTTATATGTGGTGGCTGTATTTCCGGTTAGTTCTCTGAGCAGTTACCAGTGAGTACAAAACAGAGGGAACATTTTAGTCTCTTCTTGGATCTGTAGGAGATTCCTTTGTTCCTTTCTTTAATCTTATTCTACTTCTTCCTCTTCTTGATTTTGGCTGTTTCTTCTTCATTTGCAAACTCTTCTTTTCATTGGTTCTAAAGATTACATTCTGTGTTTCTCAGACAAAAGGGGCACACATGTTCTAGTGTTTTCTGGTTAGATTCTTGTAAGATTGGATCCAATTACCAAAAGTGTTTTTCTTTCTCTCTTTTCCTTTTGTCTTGACTGGAATCTAGGTTTGTAAAAAGGTGCAAACTTTTTTTTTGTTTTGTTTCCTTTTCAGATCCATAGGTTTGCTACTATTAGTGTTGGATTTCTAGAATCCTGATTTAAAATTTGGGATTCTTAAAGCTTTAATTAGCTGGAGTAACAATGGGGTTTTGATTTGGAATCTTGAAACGGGTTTCAAGTTTTTTTTTTTTTTCTACAAAGAGAAAGGCTAAAATTTTGGAGTTTTATGAATATGGAAGGTGCGTCATTCTCGTTATGGTGGTGTTTTAATGGTGGTTACTGTTGATGATGGAGAAAGAAGAAGAAAAAAAGAAAGCTTTAAAAGTTATCACTTCCAAATTATTGCAAACACACATCATTGAGGCTAAAAGTTAGGGTTTTTGGAAATCAATAAAGGGGAGAGTAAAAGGTTGAACACAACACAGAAGCCAAAAAGAAGAAAGAACTCGCCGGAGAAATGGCTGCGAAGCTTTTGCATTCATTGGCTGATGATAGTGCAGATCTGCAGAAGCAAATTGGATGTATGAATGGGATTTTTCAAATCTTTGATCGTCACCATGTTCTCACAGGCCGGCGAAAAAGCCTTACTTTAGGTAAAAAAAATTATTATATCATTTTAAACACTCTTCTTTTGCTTTCTCTATGGTTCGTGTCTCTTAGTCGTTGACTTGTATATGGTCACTTATGTCATGTCTTTTGGTTTCCATTTTGTATCTTCTTCTTCTATATTTTGTTTTTGGCTCTGTTGCATCTGTTAATGTGGTGTGATTCTTTCATCAATCAGGTTTTTGTTACATTAACAGAGATCTAAAGTTCTGGTTTTTGTTTTTCTTTCTCAGTTGTGTTGATCTGCCAAATCTTTTGGTTAGATTTTAGTTTCCATTTTGGCCGATTTTTTCTTGGTAGATTTTGACTTTTATTAACCTTTAGGCTCATGAAGTTTCCAACTAAATGTGGTGATAAATGCAAGTGTGACTTGCAGGTTCTTCTTATAGGTTTTATTAACAAGAGTTTTGATATGATCCTCAAGCTTGTTTTATGTGTTTGTTGCAGGTAATGGAAATGCCGATAGGATCAACTTTCAGAGAGATTCTGTTGATACATTTTATCAAGCAAAAGACACTGTAAGTTAAATCTACGGTCAAAGATCTACGATTTTCATTCATACCGAGGTTTTGTATAAGATCCTAAGGCTTTTGCATTTCAGTTTCAGGACGCAAATGTTGGTGGAAATGTGAAAGAGAAGCAAAGAGTTTCAACAGAATCATCGAGGGTTTCTTTCTCATCTTCGTGCTCGTCCTCTCCATCGTCTTCTGAGTTCAATAGAGGAGTTCAACCTGAAGCTTCTGCCTATGAGCAAGCAAATTTTACAGAATCTCCTACAAGTGACCCTGAGATGACCGAAGGGAACGGATTTTCACATCTAGGACTTGACCTCAGAGATGTTGTGAGAGACTCTATTTATAGAGAAGCCAGAGGGCCTATGACAAGAGATGAAGTGGTTAGACGCAGCAGAAGAGAAGATTCTCCAAGGCCTTATGGTTTGAAGCAATCCACACCTGCTGATCTCAATGAGTCCTTCAGATTTCTAGCCAAACTTAGAGAAACACCTCAACATTATAACGAGGTTGGAGCAAGAGATGCACCTCGTTACTCCGTTGATTCTCATGATACGCTGAAATCCAGGCAGAAGGTGAAAGAGTTGCCTAGGCTTTCGCTGGATAGTAGAGAACGAGTGATGCAAAACTCCAATGTTGACCTGAAATCAGGTAAGCTTTCCGAAAGTTTCAGCGGGAGCTCAAGCAGCAACAAGAAACAGCCTCCCAGTGTTGTTGCAAAGCTCATGGGTTTGGAGACATTGCCAGGTTCTCCATTGGGTAGAGATACCCTTCAGTTTGGTTTGAACAAAACGGACACTTCTGACCATAACAACGATCCGTTCTCAAAATCATTGAGGGAGAAAAATCTGAACCGTTCAATCCGATTTTCTCCTAGCTCACCGAGAAGTTTGGGGAAGGACCCGTCTTCTCCAAGATGGAGAAACTCTGATTTTGTTATGAAACCTCTATCAAATTCAAGGTTTCCCATTGAACCAGCTCCATGGAAGCAAGCTGATAGAAACCGAGTTTTGCAGAAGCAAGCTAGCATGCCTGTGAAACCAGTGCCGTCTGAGGTACCTAATTTTCCTCCTACTGTCTATAGTGAAATGGAGAGGAGGTTGAATGATCTCGAGTTCAAACATTCGGGAAAAGATCTGCGAGCTCTTAAACAGATATTAGAGGCTATGCAATCAAAGGGCTTCCTGGATACAGAAAAACAACCACAGTCCTCAAACTTGGCAGCTCAAAGAGATTATGAAAGAGCAAATTCTGCAACTTCCAACCTAGCAATGCCGTCCAAAACTAGAGCCCCGTCTTCTTCATCTTCATCGAACCAGGTATATCAATCCCCGATTGTGATTATGAAACCTGCCAAACTTGTTGAAAAGGCTGGCATTCCGGCGTCATCCCTTATTCCCATTCACAGCCTATCTGGACTTAATAAGATCCGTAGGGAAAAACCTGATGATAAAGGAACTTCAACAAGTAGTAAACGGGTGACAAAAGATCGTAGTCCTGGAAACCGAAGAGCTGAATCATGTACCAGCTCTGTTGATAAGAAATCTGACAGCAGAAGTGTGCAGTCTTCTTCGAAAAAGTCTCATCAGGTTGCCAAAGAAAGTATTTCAAAGAGTTCAGGATCTGTAAGTCCAAGATTGCAGCAGAAGAAGCTTGAGTATGACAAACGTTCACGACCACCAACCCCTCCATCTGATTCTAGTAAATCAAGGAAACCGTCAAACCAACAACTCGCAGAATCTACTTCTCCTGGTGGAAGACGTAGACCCGCGGCTCAGAAAACTTTGCAGCAAATTGATGACCAGCTTAGCCAAGCAAGCTATGAATCTAGGATGTCAAGTCATGTCATGTGTACTCAATCTGAAGCAGAAGGCACCGCTGGTGCAGAACAAGCAACTGAAGCCGATGGTGGTAAAAGTCCATCTGTAATAGAGGCAGCCAAAGCTGTAGTCTCTAACTTATTGCAGAATGTGAGTTCTGTGCCTCATTGGTATTTCTCAAGTGTTTGGAGTGAAAAGATTTTGAGTTAATAATTCTCGCAAGTTTTTGTTTGTTTGTGTTTTCAGAAATCCAGCCCAAGGTTTAGTGAAGATGGATCGTCAGCAAACCTTTCTCTAGTTGCTTTAGAACATCCAAGTCCTATTTCTGTTCTCGATGGCTCAATTTACAGAGAGATTGAACCATCTCCTGTGAAGACACAAGGTAGCAAATTGATTCTATCTCTAGTGTTCTCATGATCATCAACATTGAAAATATTGGCATATATAAAAACTGAAAACATCAAAGTCACTTTAAGTTCCTATGACCAGGGGTTCAAACTCTTGCATCTGTCTTGCTTAGTTTTTAGAAAATTTCTTCTTTTACAATTTTCTCAGTGCAAGGATTTGATGTAATTTTCATTCCATTCTGACTCTGAACTGATCATGTGGTAGGTACTGTTTCCCATGACTCTAATGATGAACATTGTGAAGACCAGTGGAATCCAGCTTACAGTTTCTCAGAAACCACATCAAGCTTTTCGCCAGAGATAAACCGCAAGAAGCTTCAGAATGTTGAGCACTTGGTTCAAAAGCTTAGACGATTGAACTCTAGCCATGATGAAGCCAACCAAGATTACATTGCATCGCTCTGTGAGAACGCAGATCCTAACACCGATCACAGATATATCTCCGAGATTCTATTAGCCTCAGGTCTTCTTCTCCGAGATCTTGGCTCAGGATTAACAACGTTTCAACTACATCCTTCAGGCTACCCGATCAACCCAGAGCTGTTCTTTGTTCTTGAGCAGACAAAGGGAAACAGCACTATGCATCTGTTACACAAAGAAGAAAGCAAGGTTCAGAACAAGGAGAAGCTCAACCGCAAACTTGTGTTTGACACTGTTAATGAAATTCTTGTGGAGAAATTAGCATCGGTTGAAGCCACGACGAATCCATTGATGAAGTCATCTGCTAAGATGACTAAGAAAGCCATGAGTGCGCAACAGCTACTACAAGAACTGTGTTCAACGATAGAAACAATGCAAAAGCAAGCCACAAAGAGATCAGAAAACTTCTTGTTGGAGGAAGAAGAGGACTTCCTGAGAAGCGTACTTGCAGAAGATGTGATGGTTCGGTCCGGGAACTGGGTAGACTTCAATGGAGAAATCTCAGGATTGGTGCTCGATGTAGAGAGGCTTCTCTTCAAGGATCTGGTGAATGAGATTGTTCATGCGGAGACTAGCCGTCCGCAAGCAAAGTCAGGAAGGCGAAGAACGCTTTTTGCAGGCCAGTAGTTGAGTCTGTTGAAGAAAAAGACTAATTATACAAGTGGTTTCTCTTTCCTTCTCTAACTCTTTAACTGTGTCTATGTTACTCTCTGGTCTTTCTTTAGCCCTGCTGATTCATATGCTCGTTTTTGGTTCTTCTCTGTATTATTCTACAGCAGGATGATAATCATATGGTGTGCTATGTAATAACTAATAACTAAAGTTCTTGAGATGGTTATCCAAAAGAAAAACTGTAAAGAGAATTCATAAAAGAAGAAAGAGAACTAATGGGAAATTCTCTGTTTTTATTTTCATTTTTGGGTTTGTGTACTCTTTTCTAGTTTGAGATTGTTTCACGCAAGTTCTTGTATTTCAGTAGATTATGCATTGAACCAACAACCAAACCAGCTCCAAGATATATTTTATTTACATATATTTAAAATTTGTTTTGATATAAATAGTTTTTGACATTAATATTTTATAAGATTATGAAACATTTAAAATAGAAAATATCTTATTTATATTAATATGATTAACTAAAATGTTATTAATTGTCTCATATTTATGATACCAGTATCCGCGCGACGCGCGGGAAGTGATTATATATATATATATATTATTAATTTCATAAATTATAGGTTTTTATTTATATTTTTTAAATAGAACGTAATTAATAAAACATAAATAAACAATAACCGGACGAATGTTTTATTAAGAAACTTATATTATTATTATTTTATTGTTATTGTAAAATAATATGGAAAAAAATATAAAACAATGAAAACAAAATTAAATTAACTAAACACTAAAACACTTATAAGAAGTAAACAATAAGCGGAAACACATACGATGGTTATCTTATAAGGCAAGATAAGAACCATATTTTAATCCACGAGATTCTAGAACACGACGGGCACCACCAACAATCTTATCAGATCTACTTTGACCGATGATATTTAAAAGCATTTTGACGAAATCTTCGATAACACTCTCAATATCCAACAGCTTCGACAATGGCATGGACATACTCGTCATCATCATTGAGTAACCCCAAAGCAGAACATGCATCTATAAAGGAAAGGTACGTTATCCCACGGACAGTGCGAATATCTTGGAAATATGTTAGACCCTTAACAAATCCAAGTAATAGTCTAAGATAATAAGACTCATTATTAGAAGATGGAATATTAACTAATCTACCAGCCACAGTAGGAACAATATTCGGAATCTAACACGAAACATTAACATTCTATCTATATTTAGAAGAGAATTCCACATATCTGAACACCCTAGATGAAGAACACATGCGATTATATTCCATCCAATTTGCAAACTGTGTTTGTTTAAGTGCAACACACGAAATACTATCAGCAATTTAATGGAGGAATAGGTAGATGAAAAGTAAGAACAATTATAGTTGAATTGGGTTGAAGCATCGATCGAAACTAAATCACCTACACAAAAGGAATAGAAAACATAATAAGCTGAGCGAACAAAACGTTTGGTTTGTTGGGAAGATTTATAAAAAACATCATAATATTCTACAATAAATCTGATTAACAAATAAATATAGAATTATATACCATAGTCATCATCCGACGAATCCAAATCAATTGTATAGTGAGTATAGAACTTCATGTAAGGGAGGATTAAGCAAAACACTCGTGCAGTTATAAGCAGTTGAAACGCCAACGACAACTGTTTTCCCTTGCAAATATAAATGATTTTATAAGTACAAAAAATTGGAAAATTACAATCAAGTTTTGGTATAAGCATCAAAGGATATCTTTCAAAAATAGAAAAATGACCTTGTTCCTCGTAGACAGCAGCAAAACGAAGAACACAAACAATGATATCACCTCGAACAGTCTGGAGAGATTCATAAAATGATGAAATATACTCCTTACACAAACGAACGCGCATGCGACGTTTTCTACATTATACAAATACTTTGTAAATATCATTAAGCGAAGTATATATCTATATATATACATTAATTAAAAATTTACATATTAGAATAGTACTTTATATCTTCGATAGCAATATGTTTATGCAATGGTCTCTGATGATAATGAGGTGAATGGCGATCAACAAATTCATAAGTACTAACTACAGAAACAATTAAATCTACAAAATAGTATACATAATTTGTTAATAATATAAAAAAGTAAAATTATATAGACGAAAAAGGCTAAATATGTTCATACCGACATACTCTACAGGTTTCAAAGATCCTTCCATAATAGATCCAAAATCAGCAAACTTAAAATAGCTGCTAGTAGTCATCGGTGGAATTCTTACAACTTTGGTGTTGGAAAGGAACTCAATTTTAAAAACGTGACGGACAGGCAGTGCCGTACCAGGGTTTATAGAGGCCCGAGACGAATTAAAAAAATGGGGTATTTTCAAAAAAAAATTTAACAATATAATTTTAAATAATAGAAGTTATTAGAAAAAATAATGATAAACAAAGTTGTCAACCAATAAAAAAGTATAAAATATTTACAAAAAAAATAAATCTATCACAAACTTTCATTCTTTTTTTGGGAAATTTTCACCAAATTCTTGTAATTATTTGGCTAACCAACTCTTTTTTTATATATATATATGATAACAAAAGATAAGTAGCAAATATTGGTGTATCATAAAAAGTAAGTCGTGGGTATAAAAAAAATCAAAAGCAATAGAAGAATTAGATACAAAATCATACCACTAAATTTGAAATCAATAGAAGCATTAGAAATCATTTATTATGAAATATAAAATACAAAAAGGTTTGAAAGAAAAAAGCGTGAAAACATAATATAAACACAATAAAACTGCAAACAAAAAAAAAAATTCTTAAAACAAATACACAAGGTTTCAAACTCAAAGGTGGAGGATCTCAATAAGGTGAATTTAACCACTATACTATGAATGATATATACAAATTAGAGACCCCTAAATTTATATATTATTTGGGGGCTTTAAGCAAATGCCTCTTTTTTTACTTTGTAGACACGGGCCTGCGTCCAGGTTTAAATTCTCCAGAAACATGTGTAAGTTTAAAGTGAATAATATTTAATCAACAACCTTTGGAAACGATAGAATAGAGAGAGAATTATAATAATCATATGCATTGAAGCCTGAATCATGTCACTCTAAACATACAACAACAGAATTAATCGAAAACTTAGGTAACCATATTCTTAAAATATTTAAATCATATAAAAAAAATTATAAGAAGACGAAGCCTAAAAAGAGATACCTTTTCATCAACTAAAATAAGCTCTAGTATGTCACTAAGACCGAACGGGTTAGGAAAAATTCGTAAAACTTTGTACCATACGCCATCGTTGAGTGTATGGATTTAGTGATGCTACGTTATAAAAAGGTGTGTTCAAGAATATTTAAAGAAATTCATGCTCAAGATGAAAATAAACAATAAAGTAGTCTAACGAATTAATACATAATCAAAACAACAAACCTCGTTATACGATCAATAGGAATCCAAGCATAATGATTAGAGGCGTTTGAACGATAGCGGCCGGTATAAAATATGGTACCAAACGAACGAACATCCAAACCAGTTGTAGAGAGTAGCGGAGGATACGACGGTATACTATGACTAATATATTTGAAGAGATAAACAATGGCCGATCTGCAAAATACAAAATATATAAAATCAACAACATATATAATATAAACGTAGAGTAAATTATGCACATACAATAATAATATAAATATAGAGTAAATTATGCATATACAATAGAGTGAATTTGGTAAATGACAAGATGGAATAAGTTAATTAAGAAAATAGCAAAGAGAAATTGAGACTTAGGAAACTAACAAAAGAGTACCGAAAAAAATCAAATTGCAGCAAATAGAAAACATGTTTTGTTTGTGTTGCGCGTGGGGAAGAACTGAAGATAATGACCACATCGATTGCATATTTAATGCATTTTTACTAGTTGTCTTTTTTTTCTTCTCGTCTTCTCCTTCTGTAATTTCTTCTTCCTTTCATCTCTTTTTTCTTCATTTTATTTTTTGATAATCAACAGAAACTCAAAACTCAAATTAGTATGTGTGGAGTAACGGTACCGACAGAGTTTAGTAACTCAAAACTACAAGAGATAAAAAAAACAACAACAAATTATATATTAACATGAAAACATAATACGCTATATATAATACTGTCTTGTTACATGTAAAAATAACATG
Source organism: Arabis hirsuta (assembly GCA_964056655.1). Classification (NCBI taxonomy): domain Eukaryota; kingdom Viridiplantae; phylum Streptophyta; class Magnoliopsida; order Brassicales; family Brassicaceae; genus Arabis; species Arabis hirsuta. Next base: position 33,190,733 of record OZ053304.1, read on the forward strand.
TTTTTATATGTTCAGTGAAAAAGTTTTGACATTGTCATTTTACAAATGTACTTCATATAAAATAGACTTCTATTTTATTTAATAACGGTTTATATCTATTTGTAGCGCACTAATTAAATAGAAAACTAACATAAAAATAGGTTTTATAATTTGTTACCTCGTTAAGTAAAAAAATAGAGGCCTATTTTTGTCTTTAAATGCTACTATAAAAAATTGTAGCATGTTATGCAATAAAATAACTAGTTATTTTAACAAAATATACATGTATATTTATGCATAGCTAGTTAATATAATCTACAAATTTATTTATCTTGTTATGTAGAAAGTTAGAGGTACAATTTTATATTTATATGATACTAACAAGTTATGAAAAGACATAGCTTGTTATGAATATGGTTTAGCAGATGAACTTACCGATCCTACTTGGGAAAGAATGCAAAAATCATAAAAGTGAAGAAAAAACAGAGCAACAAAGAAAAAGAACTTTAAACCCATAACTTTCACTTCTTCATCTTCACATACAAAACCTGATCTCGTCCAGATCAATTCTCTATACATAAAGCAAGAAAAAGAATTTAAGAATTAGCCATAGAGATGAACAAACATGTACTAAATCAATCGATTTACAAATATTAAAAGTGACAACATAGATCCGTTAGATAATACTTAGCAAAGTAAAACTAATATTTATCTCGTTATGTAGAAAGTTAGATGTAGATTTCTATATTTCTATGATACACTAAACATTTTAACAAATTATGAAAACATGTAGCTTGTTATGAAAATCGATAGGGTTTAACATATGAACTACCGGTCTTACTTGGGAAAGAATCCAAAAGTCATAAAAGTGAAGATAAAATAGAGCAAAAAAAAAAAAAAACACTAAAACCCCATATATAGCTTACACTTCTTCATATCCACATACAAAACTCAATCTTAATCACATCAATTCTCTATACATAAAGCAACAAATAATTAAAAAATCCAACCACTGGTAATTCGTCCTAATTTTCGCCCTTGTTTGTGCAATCAAATATTTCTCCATCTGTGCAACACTAACATGATTACCTTCATCATCCCAACTATAACCTGTCGACACATCCCAACATCTTCATCACCAATGGTAGGAATTATTGAAATAACATCAACCTAAACATGAAATAGATGAATAATAAAACAAAATAAAAAAAAACTATGAATTTAACACCACTGGGACCATAGAAATAAAATATCATGGACAGACACGAAAACACTTATATGTACATGTTATAACCTGGACCTCTAAGTATATGTTTAGATGACTATTTTGGTATATATACGTCAACACTAATATTTAGATATTCACATATAAAAATAGCTATGCATCTATAATTATAAACAGGTATAAGTGGTACAAAAAAACGTCAAAAAGAGGTACATACCGACTCATCCTCATCAAGTTCCCACAGTTTGTCAAGCTTTAACGCAATCACCGGACGACTTTCGTCATCTCAAAATAGCCCAGTAAATGAAACCATAGATCTGTAAAATCGACTGATTCACCAAAAAAACGAAGAACACATAGCGATTTCAATCTAGATTAAAAACTTGAAGTAATGCAAACAATAAAAGGATGAAAAATCAGGATACACACAAATCTAGTTCCCGAAATCGATTTAAAAATCGGCAATTTGAGCGGATTTGAGATAACGAATAAGAGAAATAGAACAAAAATAAGAGGAGAATCTTGGGAATAGAGAGAGAAGTGAACAGATGGATATGCAAAAAGCAGATTCTATGAAAACTAGTTCTTTTTAGTTCGACGGGATAAAAGAAACATGGAGATTTTAATCACATCACCATTTATAATTGAAACTAAATGAAGCTAAAGATAAGGACAAATTTAATGCTTATTTGAGACGTGTGATAATTTGTGTTAGAGAGGAGAGATAATACACTAGGCGAGTGAGGGTAAGACAGGAAGAATTGATGGTGAAATACTCTCTCCCTAGTAACAACGAAACTACTCTTGCCATTCTCTTAATTATGCCCAACAATATTGTCATTGGGTGCAAATACTCTATACAATAAAATAACTAAATTGAATTGAATTTTATAAAAAAAAATTTAATAATAAAAAGCAAATAAATAACCTCGAAGACATATATTTCTCATCCCAAAATAAGCGATTAGAAGAACACATAAAACGACTAATCAATGGGCATGTCAAACGCACTGGATAGAAAACCTAAAAAGTTAAGTATAGATAACATAGATTAACAAAACTATTAAGATGAAAAATTGATGGAAACCATAAGCTTGTAAAAAAAGATGGAAATCATAAGGATGTATTATACTGACCCGGCTATATATATGGAGAGTTGGACTATCTAAACGTAAATATAGATACGATAGATCGAAGACCCAAAAAGTTGAAAACCCTAGAAAATAAAAAATAAATTTAATAATAAAGAAAACATAGAGAAAAAATAGAGAAGGAAAAATAAAATATAACCTTGAATATAAATAATAACAAAACCGGGTCCCGATGCCGGAACAACACAGACGAATTGGAACATATCAAACAAGAATTGATGATGATGAACCGAACAAAAGAATTAAAATATGATCTGCAAAGAATGCAAAAAAAAAAAAAAAAAAAAAAAACATAATGCATTAGAACGGTTAAAACAGAGTAAATATTAAATATACATTAACACTAACCTTAAGGAACAAAGTTAAACTGCATAATAGAAGAACATGGATTAGATCGATGAAAGTGCGATTAGAGAGAGAAACAGAGCGAAAAAACAGAGTTGGTGAAAAAAGTCTTTGTGGGCCTCAAGTTGGCGAAAAGGTGGAGCCTCAGCCACCTGATTTCACGGAACCACCATCGAACGGAGGCTAAAATAATGGAAATGAGACTATCAATTCACTGAGATTGTCGGAACCACCCATGGTGGCGGCAGCGAAACCATCCTGAGCAACAATCGTTGGAGACAAACAAAGTCTCCTAAAGTTCGACTTCAGCGACCACAACACAGGCGATATTGTGCAAGTGCCAGCGGCGGTTCTCGAATCCACTCCTCTTTGGGATGACCTACTCGTGGGTCAATTCCTTTCAAACGCTCCACATGTAGCCAAGATACACGTCATAGCAACAAGATATGGCCCTAGGGGACAAAACTGTGAAAATCGATGTTCATGTGGTGAGCGAGAAGAGGGTGAAATTTCGGATTCGAGATGCAGCCATACGATCTAGGGTACTAAGGAGAGGGATGTGGAACATTGCTGATGTCCCGATGCTGGTTTCGAAATGGACCCCGATTCTTGAAAATGCTCAACCGGAAATCAAGAAACTGCCGATGTGGGTCACCATCAAGAAGGTACCACACTCCATGTATTCATGTAAAGGGTTAGGTTTTCTGGCAAGCTTTGTGGGAGAACCAAAGCGTTTACACCCAGAAACCAAAACCTGTAAAAATTTCGAAGAATCAAAGGTATTTGTGGAGGTGGATTTGAAGAAAAACTTTCCCAAAAATTTCAAGTCATTCGCGATCTTAGCCGAGAGAAATTGGGGGACCTGTCCAAGCGGACCAAGGACGCTCACGAGGAGCTTATTTTGAAACAATCTCAAACACTACAAACTCCTACAGAGCAGAACATGGAAGCGGAGAAAACGGCTTATGAGAATTGGCGACATCTCTCACATCTGAAAGAAGGTATCTAAAACAGAAGTCTAAACTGCATTGGCTTAAAATTGGCGATAAGAACAACTCTTATTTCCATAACTCGGTGAAGGTGAGACAGATGCGTAACTCTATAAGGGAAATAACAACCTCGACAGGAGTGGTCCTAACCGCGGCTGAAGACATTAAAAAGGAGGCCAGTGATTACTTCGAAACATTCCTTAACCATAAGCCAGCCGAATATGAAGGAATGTCATGCAAAGAGCTTCGAGCGTTACTTCCCTTTCGATGCACGGCTGAGAATAGAGCATCCCTGACGAAAGAGGTCACGGATGAGGAAATTCGCAACACCTTGTTCTCGATGCCAAATGACAAGTCTCCAGACGGATTTACAAGTGAGTTCTTCAAATCTTCTTGGGAAACTCTTGGGACAGACTTCTTGAATGCCATCAAATCCTTCTTTGTGAAGGGGTTTCTTCCTAAAGGAGTGAACTCGACAATCTTAGCGCTAATCCCAAAATCAACCAAGGTCAAAGAGATGAAAGATTACAGGCCGATTTCATGCTGCAATGTACTTTATAAGGTGATTTCGAAGATTGTGGCGAACAGGCTTAAGGTCTTGTTACCGGAATTCATAAGTGGAAATCAATCGGCTTTTGTGCAAAACAGGTTATTGATGGAGAATGTACTACTTGCAACAGAACTGGTTAAGGATTACCATAAAGACTACGGGTCTCCTCGTTGTGCAATGAAGATCGACATACCGAAAGCCTTTGACTCGGTCCAATAGGACTTCATTCTAAACACATTATCGGCTCTTGAAATTTTTGGGAAAGTTTTTCTTCAAATCCACCTCCACAAATACTTTTGCTTCTTCGAAATTTTTACAGGTTTCGGTTTCTGGGTGTAAACGCTTTGGTTCTCCCACAAAGCTTGCCAGAAAACCTAACCCTTTACATGAATACATGGAGTGTGGTACCTTCTTGATGGTGACCCACATCGGCAGTTTCTTGATTTCCGGTTGAGCATCTTTAAGAATCGGGGTCCATTTCGAAACTAGCATCGGGACATCAGCAATGTTCCACATCCCTCTCCTTAGTACCCTAGATCGTATGGCTGCATCTCGAATCCGAAATTTCACCGTCTTCTCGCTCACCACATGAACATCGATTTTCACAGTTTTTGTCCCCTAGGGGCCATATCTTGTTGACTATGACGTGTATCTTGGCTACATGTGGAGCGTTTGAAAGGAATTGACCCACAAGTAGGTCATCCCAAAGAGGAGTGGATTCGAGAACCGCCGCTGGCACTTACACAACATCGCCTGTGTTGTGGTTGCTGAAGTCGAACTTTAGGAGACTTTGTTTGTCTCTAAAGATTGTTGCCCAGGATGGTTTCGGTGCCGCCACCATGGGTGGTTCCGACGATCTCAGTGAATTGACAGTCTCATTTCCATTATTTTCGCCTTGGTTCGATGGTGGTTCCGTGAAATCAGGTGGCTGAATCTCCATCATTTCGCCAACTTGAGGCCCACAAAGACTTTTTTCACCAACTCTGTTTTTTTGCTCTGTTTCTCTCTCTAATCGCACTTTCATCAGTTCTTCTAACCAACTTTTTTCACCAAACAGTAATTTGAGATTTCCACCAATGTAGGCATCGTATCGATGCTTTGTTGCAAATTCAATTTTTGTTCGGGTGTCGACGTCATATTCCATACTAAACGGATCTAGCACAAGTATAACCAGACATTTTCTGCGGAATTGGAAGTAACACCAGTATCATAACCATAGAATGCATCCTCTTTCCCCAAACCAAATGATGTATTCCTAACAATGTCTCTGGAATAACCCTTGACAAATTATTGTCTTGCAGGAGTAACACTATAGGAGTTCTAGAATTAACAAGTGGAGGTATGTCCCTAGATAAAAAGTTTGCAGAGAGGTCCAATATCCAAAGACTGGGCATGTTGAACAAAGAAATTGGTATTTCACCTTCCACCAAGTTGATTGAAACCAGTAGTGCAGATAAAGATGAAAGTTCATCAAACCAACTGTTGGGGTCAAATTTCACTCCTATGAGATCGATATGGCAACGAGATCAACTCCACAACGTCTTGACGAAATCAAAGCGAATCTGCAAAAGCACAGTCTGAATCTAGACCCAAAAATACATTAAACCCATTAACTAAATGGGCTTAATGGATTAATGGGCCCAATTTTAATATACTGCTTAATGGGCCAGGTCCATTTATTAACTGACCCATTTACTTAGAAGTACTATATATAGCTCATTGTACTCACCCAAAAAGGGGATCGAAACATTCTACAGAAAACAACTCTTGTAACAGCTTTCTAAATAGCTTATAAAACTCTCTTGAGATCTTATCGTCTGGTGGCTTATCGCACAGCTTTGCAAACCCTAGAAACATTACTTAAATATTAATTAGGGAGAATCTACCCTCCACAATTTGGAGCCGACTGTGGGGAACTTGTGAAGCTTCTCAAAAGACCACCGCGCCGAGATCAAGAGAGATGACGCTCGAGGGAGACAACAGCGAAAGTAACCCTCAACAACTCGCCATGGACGGACCTGCAACCAAGAACTCCGAAACAAACGCGAACGCATCCAAAGTCATCATCGATCCTGAGACCAATGCGAACGCGCCCGGAAGAAACAACACCGCAACGGACAAGCCCGCAGAAAAACCATCGCAGCTCGCCACGGAGATCACACAGATAAAGGGAATGTTTGAATAAATCCTTAGAAAGACAAGGGAACAGGACAACTTCAACAATATAATGAAAAACCAGATGGATTCCTTAACCGCGGCAAGCCACAGAAAAACGACGAGATTTACACCCCAAGTTGTGGACCGTATCGCCCCGACAACTCTTAACTTCTCCATGCCCTTAGAAGCTCAAAGAATCCGTCGACGTCGTCCGCTCGATCTAAACGCCGACCCGACTCCCGGAAGCGGAGGACAAGACATCAACAAAGGCAAAGCAATAGCTGGCGGCTCGGCACCGGCAGTAGGCCCCAGACAGCCTAGCGGTTCGGCACTAGCTGACAAGCCTGCGTCAGTGGTCGATCTTGAGGATGACATCGAAGAAGTCGACTCCGATGAGCCCAACGAACCAGGGCAGAAGACTGTAAGACAAACCTATTACCGTGGAGATGAGAAGTACGCCTTCGAGCTCGCCGAAGAAGAAGAACGTCTCCGCTGGGAGACACAGCGAACCTCCAAAGAGGAAAAACGTCTCCACTGCAAAAGACGTCGAACCGCCGAAACCTACGGAGTCGCACCACGAATGCACCAAGACGAATTAGACGAGCTCCGTGCCTCTATGTACTGAACTAATATGGATCTAAAGGCGATGCGCTCACAAATGCATCGAGCGACCAGCACGGCGCCGGAGATTGATCGAGTGCTTGAAGAAGCGCAACGTACGCCTTTCACCGCTCGCATCTCAAAAGCAAGGTTGTCCGACCCTGGAAAGATTAAAGTGCCAACCTATGAAGGGAGTTCTGATCCAACAGATCACATCACCGCTTTCACTATAGCGATGGGACGAGCCAACTTCAGAGAAGATGAAAGGGATATTGGTCAATGCCATTTGTTCGTAGAACACCTCAAATGACCAGCTCTCTAGTGGTTTGTTGGGCTCGAGAGTAACTCCATTGATAGTTTTAGCCAGTTGTCAGCGGCTTTCCTCAAACAATACGCTATCTTCATAGAGAGAAGAAATCTGGGAGCTGACCTATGGACAATGACACAGGGGCCTACGGAATCCCTCCGCAACTTTGTCGAGTGGTTCAAGACCATCCTGTCAAGGGTAAAAGGCATTGATGACTCATCGGCGCTCGAGGCCCTGAAGAAAGCACTATGGTACGAGTCAGACTTCCGGAAAGAAATAATCGTGAACGAGCCGGCAACAATCCAAGCCGCTCTCCATCGAGCAACTAGGTTCGCAAGGAGTGAGGAGAAAATAAAATTATTGGCAGAAAAACACGGAAAGACAAAACAGCCTAACGCTCCCCCCAGAATCAGAACCAACAAGGCAACAAGAAGAACAACCAAACGCCTGGATTTGTGGAGCACGAAGGAGGATTTAGGGGTGCACATAATTATCAAGTGGATTCTCCTGGTTACGGCCGAGAACGAGGCCGAGGTCGCGGAAGAGACACAATGAGCAATACCTGGATCAGGGGTCAAGACTCTTACGACGAAGCGACATACTGCGACTATCATCACGTCCATGGGCATTCAACTGCCAATTGCAGGACTCTCGGTCGAATGCTCGCCGCGAAGCTGGCGGCTGGCCAACTTAAGGGGGACTTCAGCCTCAAAGACTTTGAGATGGAAACTAAGGACAAGGCAAGCGACGATACCCCAAAGCGAGGAAGAAGAAATGATGACGAATCGCCACCGCACGAACCAAGACAGCGAATACACTAAGTTACTTCAATGAACTACGGGACGACTTGATCCCTTAAGAGGTTACGTAGGCAGCCCGTCTTCGGATGAGTTCAGTTGCCCTTCTCCTTAAAAAGGGGGGGAATGGATACGTATACTTGTATACTTCCCTCTTTGTACGCGGCTTGTCGTATTGAATCAATCAAAAGCCACAGAAAAAAGGCGCTAGAAAGAGGGGTATCGACATGCAAACGTATCAAAAGCCAAGTGTTTACTTGCAAACTTATCAAAAGCCAAGTATTTACTTGCAAACTTATCAAAAGCCAAGTGTTTACTTGCAAATTTATCAAAAGCCAAGTGTTTACTTGCAAACTTATCAAAAGCCAAGTATTTACTTGCAAACTTATCAAAAGCCAAGTGTTCACTTGCAAACTTATCAAAAATCAATTATAAGAAGCCAAGTTTTCATTTGCATATTCATCCAAAGTCTTCTCAGAAACAGACTTCTTCTCCTTGTTAACTCGCTGCTGTTGGCCACAGTGACGAACTCTTTACATCCCCAGCGGATAAAGCGCGCTATATAAATTCGGTGTTCATTGCTGGAGCGGACTTGTTCACGGGAACATATCCGTAAACCAGAATGTTCAACTCAGAAACCCAACACACAACAAATCGCTGGTCTAAATTCAGTGTTCATTGCTGGAGCGGACTTGTTCACGGGAACATATCCGTAAACCATAATGTTCATCTCAGAAACCCAGCACACAACAAATCGTTGGTCTAAATTTGGTGTTCATTGCTGGAGCGGACTTGTTCACGGGAACATATCCGTAAACCAGAATGTTCAACTCAAAAACCCAAGAACTTAATCGTTGGTCATTATGTAATAACGTGTTCATTCTCGGAGCAGGTGTGTCGACGAAGGCTCACCCGTAAACCAAGAAGTTCATCAGAAAACCCAGCTAACCTATCGCTGGTCCTAACTCTAATATATTTGAACTTTGGAAACGAACAATTCAACGGCAGCATGCCTCAAAACCAAAACAACCATCATCCCAACTCAAATCGCTATCTCAAATAATGCAAGACAAAAATGAGGACAAAAGGATAAAAATCCAAGCTGAATCAAATTCAAAATCCAAAATCAGAAAAAGCGAGAAAACGCTAGAACAATAAAAAACATAACTAAGGCGCGGTCTCGTTAACATTGTCAACAATCTCGATGGTCTGCTCAGAAGGAATCACAGCCACAGAGTTTGACAAATCATCATCGCTTGACGAATTAGAGGAACTCGAATCCGAGTCAGCCTCCTCTTCAACGACATCAGCATCCAACTCCTCAACTCGATCATCAGTCGCGATAACCGGCGAATCCTTAAGGATCCCTTCAAGTCCGCGCACATGATTAGCAAACACCTCGTCTGCAAGTGATAGGTCTACCTCCTGCTTCTCAAGCTCCACGAGCTCTTCGCCGAGATCAGGCGCCTTGTCACTCTGAAGCAACTTTACAAGCTCAATGTTACTTCGGACTTCAGCAAGATCAATTATGTCAATCCTTGGCTGGCCATTGACTGCTCTAATCTTCTCCGTAGCACGGACGATCCTTGCCTCATACTTCGCCGCCAGTTCGCGCTTCGCTTCGTCAACAGCTTGTTGCACAGCCGCATCTTGAAGTTTGGCAGCAACATCTAAGCGGGTGATAAGGTCAGAGACTTCTTTCTGAAGACGCTTCCTCTCGGATTCAGACTCTGTAAACGTTCCATCCATCTCGCGACGCTTATCTTCGATTTCCTTCATAGCAGCTTTGAGAGTAACAACACGATCCTCCGCGTCCCTTTTCTGCTTCTTGTGATCGTCACAAGCCTTCTGAACGTTAGCAAGCTGACGAGTCAGTGAGCGAACAGTCACCTCGTAGTCAATCGCGACCTTATTAAGTGAAGAAAGGAACTGCCAAACAGAGAAACAAATCACGCAAAACAAGTTAGCAAATCAAAAAGAAAGAAAAAAGAAATCGTTATCCCACAAGAGTAGCCGCGAAGTCTTACCGTCATACAGTCTAAGGCCATGCTTGAGTAAGAACCCTTCTTTGACATTTGTTCTGGAGGGGGAAACTCAGTGCCAGGGAAGACGATCTTGGACAGATGCGACGCAGCCAGCTCAGCATTGCTGAAAGATTTTTTCGAACCGGGAGGAAAGGATGAGTCCATCGCCACGCGATCACGTCGAGGAGTCGATGCACGCCTTGATCTGCTTGGGTCTTCACCGCCAGCAATATCTTTGCCCCTATCTTCTCGGGAACGCTTGCGACTTGCCCCAGCATCATCATCCCTTCCCTGCACATCATGTTGATGCCTATGCGAAGGTTCAGATCGACGATCAGCAATGATGACATCATTTGGCGAAAAACGCTGGACGATGCTGCCTGGGTGCAAGGGTTCCAGTAGTGCCTGCTCTTGGAACTGACACTCTCGCGTTGTATCCTCTTCTGGCCTCGGCAGCCCTCCTCTCACGAGCAGAAGGTTTCCTCACGTTGTCCGGCATCTCTGGCAAAGAAATCTGCGAAATAGCTCCGAAGCGACGAGCACGAGTTTCTCTGACTCTACGTAAAGAAAAGTTTTCCTTCCAGCTACACTTCTCAGCAGCAAGTATATCGCGAAGAACGAATAAGTCACTCGGCAACCTCTCAATGCGACTCAGAACTGCAAAAACGATAACAAGAGAAAATGGTTTGAATCGCGAACCTCCGCATATAGGCAAGCAAAGAAACGACGACTTTAAAAACTATCAAGGAATGGTAAGGTAAACAAAAAAGCGCGGCAGGGTCTGCTACCGCGAGTCCTCCATCTCTTTCGAAGCATGTCCAGATGAGCGCAACCAACAGATGCTTCATTGATTTTCACAAAGAAAAACTTTTCCGACCAAAAACGATCTATGTTGGGAAAATCTCCGACGACTTGGAGACCCGGTTTGCCCTTAAGGGAATAAAAGAGTTTGTCCTTAGAGCTAGTTTTTCTAACCTCCAGAAAACTCAACAGATGGTCAACTCCGACTTCGTAGCCACACTCATAGCTGCGTACCATAATCCTGACCAAGTGGCGCATCCCGCTAGGCATGATCTTAGCAACAGCAAGGTTTGTCCTCCATAAGAAGTCAAGAATAGCGCCAGGGATCGGGAACCACAGGAAGCACGCATGAAAGTATGCTTCATACAGAGTGAAGTAGCCCTCTGGAGGATGATCTGCCCATGCATCTGAGCAAGGAACAACTAGCTCGACTCCGTCGGGAAAACTAAAGCAAGTGTTGAGGGAATCCAAAGATTTCGAAGTTGACATGGTGGATCTAGGCGGACTGTTTTTTCGACGTGTTGCTCTCAGCTTCTTGGCAGCCGGACGAAAAGCAATCTCATCGGTAACCTCGTCAACTACGACTAGAGCGTCAGAGTAGACCGATCTCGACAAACTACCAGTGTCGGATGCTGGCGAAAGAACCATTCTCCTTCCGAGAAGGAAGGGGTCAGCGACCATATCTCCAGAATCATCTAAGTCGCTCGAACTATCAAACTGCGAGTCCGTGGAATCAGAAACCATCCTCTTAAATTCACCTCTCCGCTGTACCAAAGATCAACGATCTGAATCAATTTCGCTCCACAGAGCCAGCCTTGCTACCAAATCATTGAACCACTGAGTCGAAAAAAAAAAAAAAAAAAAATTTCCGAGTCAACTCAGTGAGTCAACTCGTCAGCTCTCGAACGATAGTGTCAATCGCCGATCTCGCCTCGCCTAGCCATCAACGAGCATCGCCTCGCCTCGCCCGGAGGCGGATCTCTCTCTCTTTGCCGCGGGTCTCTCTCTCTCCTTGTCGCGGATCTCTCTCTCTCCTTGCCGCGGTCTCTCTCTCCTTGCCGCGAATCAATATCTCTCCTCATGTCGTTCGTCGCTGGAACCACTATCCCATCTCCCTCACGATCGATCGAGTCACCGCAGGACCTCATCGCGATTGCTCCACTTTCGGTAAACGTCACCTCGCCGAAGAAGAAAAACAAATCCATCTCGCCGCTCCTCTCGAAGGCCACCTCGCTGACATCGAGAGACCCTGTTGACGCAACGAAGCCAGAGACGACGTTGAGCTGAGATCGAAGCATGTCGGAGGCGACGACATCGAACGGCGGCGGCACAGCAAACAAAATAATAATTATAAAATAAAGAGACAGAAAAGAGATGATTTTTACCTTGTGCTTAGGGAAAAAGGAGATCGGTGGAAAATAACTCCAGGGAAGCAAGCTTATTTATACTTGGGGAATTTCCTAAAATCACGATGGCTTTGGAAAAATTCCTGAAATTTTCCACCAGACCTCAAAGCCCATTAACAGCAACAAGACCATCAACCTCCTCAGTCTCCTAAGACAATAAAAAGAAAACAAGCCCAGGAAAATACGCAGACATCAACTCGACGCGGAATAACAAGAACTTCCCGAGATCGATGACAAGACGTCCACGCCTGGCTACTTTGCAGTCCAACATATCGATCTCAGACTCCAGAAACTTTTACCTTGGCATCATCATAACTCGATACTACCAAGCTGGGGGGCTAACTGTTGGGGTCAGATTTCACTCCTATGAGATCGATATGGCGACGAGATCAACTCCACAACGTCTTGACGAAATCAAAGCGAATCTACAAAAGCACAGTCTGAATCTAGACCCAAAAATACATTAAACCCATTAACTAAATGGGCTTAATGGATTAATGGGTCCAATTTTAATATACTGCTTAATGGGCCAGGTCCATTTATTAACTGGCTCATTTACTTAGAAGTACTATATATAGCTCATTGTACTCACCCAAAAAGGGGATCGAAACATTCTACAGAAAACAACTCTTGTAATAGCTTTCTAAACAGCTAATAAAACTCTTTTGAGATCTTATCGTCTGGTGGCTTATTGCACAGCTTTGCAAACCCTAGAAACATTACTTAAATATTAATTGGGGAGAATCTACCCTCCACACCAACTTGGAATAACACCAGTGAGATTGTTGTTCGAAATGTCAAGCATATATAAAGATGTCAAGCTCCGCAAACCTTGTCCTATCTTTCCTGTAAACTGATTATTATTCGTAGACAACACATTTATATCAGTAAAGTGTACTGATTCTTGAAAAATCTCTTCGGATAGTTTGTTATGTGACAACTTCAAGATTGTCATAGAATAAATTTTGACCACCTTAAGCATTGAGAGGTTGGCGATCGAACCAAATGAGAAGAAGCCTTTGAAGTCGTTATCAAACAACGACAAGTACTCAAGGAATTCAAGTCTACCAAGATCAGATGGTAGATTCCCAGTCAGTTGGTTCGACGAGAGATCAAGAACTCTAAGTCCAGTCAAGCTAGTTAAGCATAAGGGAAACAGACCTACAAGATTGTAGTCACTTAATTGACGTGAGTTCACCATACAAAAAGTTAATTATTTGAGTAAACTTGCCTTTCAATTCCATTGAGCCAGAAAACTCATTCCCGCTTAGATCCAGAACTTTCAGCTTCTTCAGGGCATATAACTCTGCCACAAGACAAAGCCATACAAAGGTAATGGGTTATAGGAGCTATTAAGACAGATTAAAAATTAAGGCAAGCATTAATGGACACATACTGAATATAAAAAGATTCTCAGCTACCTTGTACTGGTATGGAACCATTAAATTTGTTGCTACTCAGGTCCAGCAGTTCCAAGTTTGTCAAATCTTTAAGTTCTCAAAGGAAATCCAGGTGACTAAAAGAAATACATACAAAGAAATCAAATAAAAAAAACTAAAAATTGAATCTAACAAAAGATACAGCCTACAAAAATAGGCAATGCTAATTACCAGGTAAAGGACCATCAATGTTGTTATCCCGGAGAAAAAGAGTTGTAAGTGATGTAGCAGCATCACTAATTGCTCCGAATGACAGCAATCGCTCTTTGCGTCATTAGTCCAAGAAGGGAGAACATAGTCGGATTCTCCATCTTCACTAATTGAGATCATATATTTCTTGAGCTCCAACAAAGCTCTTTTTTTCTTTCTCAATACAAGTTCTGTATCCACGTATCTGCCCCAACACTAACATCAACCATATCAATACAAGAACACCTTCCCTTCCATTACCAAATATGATATTAAAAAAAAAAATGATTGTTTCATGCAAATGTTCTTGTGTGTGTACTATTTCTACTTTGAGATTGTTTCATGCAAATGTTCTTGTGTGTTTCTGTAGATTATGTATTCAACTAACCACCAAATTAACTATGTTTGAGGCATTACATTTATTCAAAGATAAACATACAGCACACAAGAACCAAAACACAAGCTTATGTTTCTGGTTCTGTTTTACAAAGCAGGAGGTTTTGAGAAGAGCAGCAACATATGGTAGTGGCAATAGAGAAACTAGCACACTAAGGGAGTAGTTGCCAACAACAGTAGTTTTACCACAATAGATTCCTCGTCTTGTGGATGAAAGCATCAACGGTGTAGAACCAAGCGCTGCTCCAAGGAGAATCAAAGAGAGAGATACGAATATTGCGAGAAGTACTGTCACATAAGCTGCAGCCAAACTCCAGTAGAAAGATACCATGTCGATTGTGCTTTCATCGTCCTTCACTCCATTATCTGAATCTTGAAAGCTGCTGCAGCTTGTGTTGGTTGGTTGTCCACACAGAAGAGGATTGCCTAAGTAGCTGATGTATCGAAGGTGTTAAACTGTTTTCCATGTGGAATGGCTCCTGATAAGTTGTTGAATGAGACATTAAAGTCAGAGAGGCTGTTCAGATCTGTTAGTTCTTGTGGGATCCGACCTTGTAATTTGTTGAAAGAAAGATCAAGACTTTCCACATCTTCAGACCTGTAAAGCTTTCTGGTATGGCTCCTGATAACTTGTTGTGAGAAAGATTCAGAGCTTGTAGTCCTGAAGACCTCCGAGCTCTACTGGGATTTCACCACTCAACTCATTCGCTGATAGATCCAATCCAAACATTAATTCGAGATTTTTACCTATGTATGTATCATATCGATGCTTTGTTGCAAATTCGATGCTTATCATTGGCATGAAGAGCTCACCAACCGGATCAAGCACGAGAATAGATTTGATAAGTCTAAACCGTTTCCCATAACCAAACAATGTTTTGCCAAGACACGAAGGTATGGATCCATTCAATCTGTTCTTGGAAAGATCCAGAAGTTGGATGTTTCTTAGGCGACACAACTGGTGGGAATACCACCTGTTAAATTGTTCCCCCGAAGAAGAGAAATCTGATGTTTTCGGTATTGTTGATGAACTCCGGAATATTCCCAGACAATCTGTTATTTCTCAGATCAAGTATTTCCATACTTGCTTTTGGAATGTGTCTGGAATATGTCCTGATAAGTTATTGTCTTGAAGGAGTAACACTCGCAGCTCTATCAAGTTGGTCAGTGGAGGTATGTCCCCAGATAAACTGTTTGCAGAGAGATCCAGTAGCCAAAGACTGGATATGTTAAACAAGGAGATAGGTATTTCACCTTCCAACGAATTGTCTGAAAGCGCTAGTGCCATTAAATATGGAAGTTCACCAAACCACCTTGGAAGAACACCCGTGAGATTGTTGTTCGAAATGTCAAGCATAAACAAAGATCTCATGCCCCACAAACCTTGTCCAATCTTTCCTGTAAACTGGTTGTTATCCATAAACAGAGTAGCTATACGAGTCCAGTTTGTTGATTCTGGAAAAATTGTTCCACTTAGTTTGTTGTGTGACAACTTCAAAGTAAACAAGTTATAGCAGCCCATTACAAAACTTGTTGGTAGTTTACCGTGGAAACTGTTGTGGGACAGATCCATATATTCAATACTTTTCATGTTACCTAGAGAAGATGGGATATTTCCTTGAAAACCATTCTTCGATACATCCATTTCCCGTAACCGAGGAAGTATCCACCCAATGTTCTCTGGAAACAAGTGATTGAATTCATTATCTGATACATCCAGAAAACGCAGGTTATGAGCAGATTCTGGAAGTTGAAAGCTTGTAAAAGAATTATTATGTAGAAGCAAAGCTTTGAGCTTAGTATTGTTCGCCAACAGCCAACAAGGAAAAGTTCCAGAAATATTATTGTTAGAGAGATCGACATGACGCAAATCCTTCTGGTGTAAGAGAAACGGAGGAACCTTCTCCAAGTTGCAAGACCGCAGCACAATAACTCTCAATTGAAACTTTGGCTTCCAAGAACTTTCATACTCTACTTGAAGTGAGCTGAAAATTGAGCTAAGTTTCAACACCTTAAGCTTTGAGAGGTTGGTGAGCGAACCGAGTGAGAAGAGGCCTTCAAAGCTATTACCAATCAAAGATAAGGACTCAAGGGATTTAAGGCTACCGATTGCAGATGGGAGCTTCCCAGTCAAATGGTTCGCTGAGAGATCAAGAACTCGAAGTCTAGTCAAGCTGGTTAAACATGAGGGAAACTGACCAACAAGTTTATTTTTACTGAGATTGAGCTTTTGTATATTCTTCAATTTGCAAATCCCTGCAGTAGTCAAATGCATAAGCTACTTAAATAAACGAGAATCAGTCGTCACGCTTAACAGAAATGTGAAAGAAAATTGTGCAGACTTGCCTTGCAATTCCATTGAGCCAGAAAACTCAATACCACTTAGACTGAGAACTTTTAGCTTCACTAGGCTAGATAACTCTGCCGCAAGAAAAGTTGCACAAATACAAATTCAAACTTGAACAAATCGATCATGAGGATCTCAAGGAAAGGAAGGCATTTATGGACATCTACCTTGTACTAGTATGGATCCATTAAATTTGTTACTACTCAGGTCTAGCAATTCCAAGTTTATCAAATCTTTAAGCTCTGAAAGAGAATCCATGAAAATATAAGAATGATATAAACTGAGTTAATCCAACAAAAGATGCATCATTAGTAAGAAAATTAATGACTCAGTTGAAAATGGAGAAATATATACCCTTAAAAAGAAAAGGGCCTTCCATTTTGTTGGACCTAAGAAACAGAGTTGTGAGTGATGTAGCGGCATTAAGAGTGGGAAAGATGTTGTTGTTGAACTCATTATCACTTAGATCCAGATGCTCCAATCTTCTTAATTTTTTAAGAATATGATGATCTCAAGGATGACACGAAACAAATAAAAATGTTTTAGGAGTTGTTAAATGAATTAAAGAAGAAGGCAAACATTTATAACTGAATATAAAAGGACGATTCTCAAAAATAGCATCTTTTTAAGTTTTTGTTCTAAAAATGATACCACTAACATAGTTTCAATGTTCAATAATAACACAAATTCAATGTCAAAGCTGTTTCTTAATGGAAAAAAATCTAATTCCTAAATTGGAAAAAGAAAACTCAAACATAATGCTTTAATTTTATTTGTAATTTTATTTAGGATACCCAAAGATTTTTACATAATATTTTATGCTATTAGTGAAATTTTAAAAGTAGTGGTGGTATTTTTGGAATTTTTTTTTAAAACATTTAGAGCAATTCTGTATATAAAAAAAGCTTTTGAGGTACCTTGAACTGGTAGGGAGCCATTAAATTTGTTTTCACCCAAGTCCAACAGTTTCAAGTTCGTCAAATCTCTAAATTCTGAAAGAAAATCCAGGAGAATATAAGAATGATACAAACTGAATGAAAGACTTATAAAGAAATAAAAATATATATATAAAACTGAACATAACAAAAGATGCATCATACAAAAATAGGCCATTCTATAGTTTTTTTTTTTTGTTTTTGAATTAAAGTTAGGCCATTCTAGTTACAAATGAAAAACACCTTTAGCAGGCAAAGGGCCATCCATGTAGTTGCCTCGAAGACGGAGAGTTGTGAGAGATGTAGCAGCATTAAGAAAGGGAAATATGCTGTTGTTGAAGTCATTGAACGAGAGATCCAAAATCTCCAGGTTTCTTAATCTTTTGAGGCTTTTATAACCTGCAAATTAACGAGAACTTTGTGATGGGAATGCATGTGACCGTCTGATTTGGTTGCAACATGGCACACAAACATCAACAAGTAAATGCATAGATATAGAGAATCCAAATACCATAATTGTTGGAATAGATTCGTTTTCTACACAAGAAAAAGGAATATCAAGCAAAAAAAAAAAAAAAACAAGAAAAAGAAAAAACAAGCAAAAAGAAAATCGAGCAACAAAGGAAATTGGGATAAAATAATATCAGAAGGTATTTAACTTTCGAGAACTAGACACAATGAACTAATTAAGATTAAGCCCATGTATTGTATAGGTTCTTTAGAGAAGTAGACCCCTAACGCAGGGAAAAGATCAAAGTTCCAATAAAAGGAGAATGTTAAGAATCTAGTCACTAGGGAAAGCCTGGTTTACCTTCAACATCATCAAACAATCCATAGATATCTGACTTGAATCCTCTCCCGACTAAGTTAAGGCTTTGAACCTCTTCAAAGGGATGCAACAAAGAAAGATTTAGGAGTGAACTCTCTTTGAGATACAGCCTACCAAAGGCAAGCTTGATCACCCGTCCGCTTGTACGGTTACACTTAATTTCCTCCCAATGACAGCAATCGCTTTTCGCGTCATTAGTCCAAGAAGGGAGAACATTGTCGGATTCTCCTTCACTAAGTGAGATTATGTATCTCTTGAGCTCGAACAAAGCTTTCCTCTCTCTCTCAATACAGCTTTTATATCCATGCAGCTGCCCCAGCAGTAACATCACACATATCACGTATCGGCCCAACACCACCTTCCCTTCCATTGCAAATACGATATTAAAAAAAGAGAGCAAATGACTGATATACTCAAACTCAATGTGAGACAGTGAGTTCAATGAAAACACCTCCACATTTATAAGAATTTCAAATTGACGTGGAAAACACCATGTTCAACAAGAAATACTATTGTGTATTTAGAAAGTTGAAGTCTCTATGAAAAGAAAAAAACACTTAAAAGTCATGTAACATGCGTAGCGTGACTCACGCCGCGTGAGAGATATTGTCTCTATACTTTGACTCGTGTAGGGGGTATGATTATTAGAAGACTCGTTTAGCCCTTACAAATCGTCTTATATGTCACATATCTTTACATCATATGATCAAGCCCGTTCTTTGAATACAGGGACAAAAAAAAAAAAACTGTATATTAGGAGCATATATATTTTTAGAAAAGGTTTTATTTTTTGTTTTATTGTCTTGCTTACATATCGTATATAATGTTTTTAACATCCAATTTTATTTATACAAGACATGCAAAAAACATTGATTCGTTTATATTAGGAGCCCCAAAATACTTTTTGGAAGTCGGTTTAGTACGCCCTGCAAAAAAAAATGTCTCTTAATTATTTGGGGAAATTTCAAAATTGCATTTTTAGTGTCTATTTTCAAAAATACTACTCATTAAGTGAAAATTGATCAAATTACCCTTGTGTTAGAGTTTTATATGAACTAGAGTTGATGGTTAACCTAAAATAGTTAACCTAAAAACTAAACCATAAACCTAAAAAGGATTTTTGAAATGAGGTATTTTTCAAATTTTCTCTAATTATTTTCTTTTACCACATGATTTGATTTGACCCAAGAGAAGCTTCCCTTCCATTGCAAAGCAAATGAAATAAACTCAAAAGCAACGTGGGACTCTCAGTTCGGTGCAAATGCCTCTACGTTTATTTCACTTGCTTTGCAATGAAAGGGAAGTCAAAGTCCGTGGAAAACACTCTGAAAGTCAAATTTCCACTATGAAAATGTTAAAATGAGTGGGCCATTATCGTTTTGGCATACAAAGTCTTTGTGGAAAACGTGTGGCATGTATACTCCAATGCCTCGAAACCGTTTCTTAGAGGTTCAGGTGTGAAGATAACTGAGAAATGGTTTGTTAGAGAGGTATGCGTAGAAGAGAAAGCAAAACATAGAATTTCGTGCTTTAACGGTGTGGTCAGATCTCACAAGCCATATTCTCTTGCATTCCAAACTACCATATACCACATCTGAAGGGAAAGAAATGGCCATTGTCATCAGCATTATACTCATCCATGTGCTTATCTAACTCGGGTTATTGCTACGACAGTGAGGATCGCATTGCTTCCCTTCGGTATCCTTAGTCCAACAAATGGGTGGTCTCCTAAACCGTTGGAATATTACTTGCTCTGTTTCCTTTGTATTTTCATTCAAGCATTTTGTAAATAACTTTATTAGATAAATCAATTTAACATTTGAACAAAAAATCGGTTACTTGCAATTTGATCTTACTTAAAGGACAAAACTTATCTTTCTCCTTTCTATATGTCTTGAGCTCCAACAAAGCTTTCTTGTTATCCATAAGGACAACCTTAATTGATCTTATAGGAGGTTTTTATTTTAGGTATGTGAACTACTTCTACTTTGAGATTGTTTCATGCAAATATTCTTGTGTTTTTGTAGATTATGTATTCAACTAACCACCAAATTAACCAGTTCCACGATATTGTTTGAGGCATTACATTTATTCAAAAAGAAAAAACACGAACCAAAAAACACAAGCCATGTTCTGGTTTTGAGAATGACAGCAACATATGGTGGCGACGTATGGAAACTAGTACATTAAGGGGTTTGGCACCAACGATGAAAGCATCAACGATGTAGAGCCAAAATCTGCTCCAAGGAGAATCAAAAGAGAGAGATGCAAATATTCCAATAAGTATTGTCATGTAAGCTGCAGCAAAACTCCAGTAGAAAGAAACCATGTCGATTCGGCTTTTATCGTCCTCTACTCCATCATCTGATTCATGAAAGCCGGTATTATTACTGTTGCAGCTTTTACTGGTTGGTTGTCCACAGAGAAGATGATTGCCTAAGTAGCTATGTGTATCAAAGGTGTGAAACTGTTTCCCCTGTGGAATGAATCCTGATAAGTTGTTGAATTAGACGTTAAAGACCGCGAGGCTGCTAAGCTCTGTTAGTTGTTGTGGGATCTGACCTCGTTACCTGTTGAAAGAAAGATCAAGGCTTTCCACATTCTTCAAACCTGAAAAGCTTTTTGGTATCACTCCTGATAAGTTGTTGAGAGAAAGATTGAGAGCTTGTAGTTTACGAAGACCTCCAAGCTCTACTGGGATCTCACTACACAGCTCATTTTCTGAGAGATCCAATCCAAATAGTAATTCAAGATTTCCACCCATGTAGGTATCATATCGATGCTTTGTTGCAAATTCAACTCTAATCTGGGTGTCTGCCTTGTAGTCCATACTAAACGGATCAAGCATGAGAAAAGATTTGACATCTATATCAACATCAAATAAAGGATCACCAATGTCAAGAATATCGTGATAATAACCGTATGATGTATCCTCTTCCCCCAAAGCAAATGATGTATTGCTAAGACAAGAAGGTATGGATCCATTTAATCTGTTGAACAGTGACATAGGTATTTCACCTTCCAACGAATTTTTTGAAAGCAGTAACGCATATAAAGTGGAAGTTCACCAATCCACCTTGGAATAACACCTGTGAGATTGTTGTTCGAAATGTCAAGCAGTGACAACTCTATGAAGCTCCGCAAACCTTGTCCAATCTTTCCTGTAAACTGATTGTTATCCATAGCCAACACAGATACACGAGTAGAGTTTATTGATCTTGGAAAAATCTCACCACATAGTTTGTTATGTGACAACTTCAAAGTAATCAAGTAATAGCAGCCCATTACAAAACTTGTTGGTAGCTTCACGTGGAAACTGTTGTGAGATAGATCCATATATACAATACTCTTCATGTCACCCAGAGAAGATAGCAGATTTCCTTGAAAACCGTTCTTCGATATATTCATATACTGTAACCGAGGAAGTATCCACCCAATGTTCTCTGGAAGCAGATGATTGAATTCATTATCGGATACATTCAGAAAACGCAGGTTATGAGCAGATTCTGGTAGCCGAAAGCTCGTAAAAGAATTATTATGTACAGGCAAAGCCTTGAGCATAGTGTTGTTTGCCAATAGCCAAGAAGGAAAAGTTCCAGAAATATTATTGTCAGAGAGATCAACTTGACGCAAATCCTTCTGGTGTAAGAGAAACTGAGTAACCTTCTCCGAATTGCAAGACCGCAGCACAATAACTCTCAACTGAAACTTTGGTTTCCAAGAACTTTCATACTCTACTTGAAGTGAGCTAAGTTTCAACACCTTAAGCTTTGAGAGGTTGGTTAGCGAACCGAGTGAGAAGAGGCCTTCAAATCTATTATCAATCAACGATAAGGACTCAAGGGATTTAAGGCTAGCAATAGCAGATGGTAGCTTCCCAGTCAAATGGTTCGATGAGAGATCAAGAACTCAAAGTCTAGTCAAGCTGGTTAAACATGAGGGAAACTGACCAACAAGTTTGATCGAGCTCTTGCATATTCTTTAATTTGCAAATTCATGTAGTAATCAAATACATAAGCTTTAGTTACTTAAATAAACGAGAATTAGCCACCACTCTTAATGGAAAAGTAAAAGAAAATTGTGCAGACTTGCCTTGCAATTCCATTGAACCAGAAAATTCATTGTCACTTATATCTAGAGCTTTCAGCTTCGGAAAGGCAGAAAACTCCGTCACTAGGCAAAGCCACACAAATACAAATTTAAAATTTGAACAATCGAAAATGAGGATCTCAAGCTAGCAATGTTGTATTCAGCCGTTATGGAGCCGTTAAATCTGTTTTACCGGTGATTTTGTGAAAAGTAAAACATTTATAACGAAAAGTAATTAACGCGCCAAAAATTTGAATTGACTGAATAACGAAATGTAATATCAATTATTAAATAATACATAACTTGCCAAAAGGTAAAATTGATTGAGTAGTAAAATATAGTGACTTCAAATTTATAAGTTTTGAATCAAACATTTAAAATAAATAACGTTCCAAAATAACTAATTGTTAAATATTAAAGTACGCGCCAAAATAACTGATTGTTGAACATTAATTAAGGCGCTAAAAGTTTGAATTGACTGAATAACAAAATGTAATATCAGTTACTAAACAATAAATAACTTGCCAAAAGTTAAAATTGATTGAGTGCAAAATATAGTGACTTCAAATTTATAAATTTTTTTTATCAAATATTTAAAATAAACAACGTGCCAAAATAACTAAATGTTAAACATTAAAGTACGCGCCAAAATAACTAATTATTGAAACATTAATTAACGCGCCAAAAGTTTGAATTGACTGAATACCGAAATTTAATGACTTCAAATTTATTAAAACTTCAATATATTACCAAAATGCAAAGGATTAGTTTTTGATTTTTGACTTTAAAATTATGTTGTTGATAAAAATTAGATTGAAGTATTTGGGTATAAAAAGATGGTGTGTTAGAAGATTAAGAAATCATATGGGGATTCTAATTGTAATGACTTCCCTTTCCACCTCATAAAGACTCTTGTGTTTTCTTCATTTTTCTTAAAAAAGTTCTTAAGCAAACCGATTTCAGGTGTTTTTCAACTGTAGTCGTTGATTGACTCCACCGTTGAACTGTAAGGTACCTCTCATTGCATTTCCTCTTCTCTTGTTTCTCAAAGTTTCAGTCTTTTCTCTTTTGTTTCTCTTTTCTCTGAAAACTTTTGACATTCATGAAATGTTTAAAAAAAAAAAAGCTTCACTGATTTTTTTATTAACGATTGAAAAGCAGTGATTTTTTTTTTTTTTTGATATGATTCAAATCATACCAGAGTTTTAATGTGTTGTTGTAACATTTGTACCATTAACCTATCGATTTTTGTTGATATAACTCCGATATGATGTAGTGACAGAGACTCGACTCTTCTTCTTCGAATCCTTCCTCTAACGATGAAAAAAAACACGGATATTCCTGATTTAATCGTTAGTGACAACAACTCGGGCAGCACTCAAGCCCCTAATGAAGACGGCGGCGAAACTGGCCGGAGAACCGTCGTGACACCGTCTCGTCCGAGCTTACGCCCACCCATTTCACCCTACTCCAAAATCTCAACGTTCCAACAACAACTCGGGTGGCAGAATTTCAGCCCCGGACCAAGCATCCAGAGGTCCATGTCTCAGCCATCGTTTACCTTCTCCTCCTTGCCGCCGAGGAGCCCTTCTTCGGCATTGTTCACACCATCACCGTCATGGGTTCCGGTTGGAAGGTCTCCAAACTCCTCCGGTAGTAGTACTCTGCCATTGTCTGATAATGGCCCATCATTGCCTAACTCCGACCATTCTTCTCGGTTCCCTTTGCCTCAATCCACTTTCGCTGCGCCTAGCATTAGAGAAAGCCAAATTTTTAATGATGCAATGGCGCAGTTTTCTCAGGTGCTGAATCTTGATAAGGGTGAGGCTTTGGAAGGTAATGAGAATATTGAAATAGACGACATGGAGAAAAACATCGGTGTTGGATCGTCGACTAGTTTGGGTGTGAAGAGAAGAGCAGGCAAAGAAATTGCTCCTTCAAGTTGTCGCTTGACGAGGAGTGCTTCAGAGGGTAATTTTAGGACCGATGTGGAACCACCTTTTTCTCCTACCTATTCAGGCATGTTTACCGCATCTGAAATCGATAAGATTAAGGGCGATACCAAACTCGCAGCGTTGGCTGCTACTTCTCCTAAGAAGGCTAGAAAGTACGTATAAAGCGTGCGACTAAAGCAGTCGTGTTTTTTTTTTCTTTTTTTTTTCCTTTCATATGACATTTTATTTATCTATGTGATCCTCTTTTTAGAATGTTGTCAAACCGAGAGTCAGCTGCACGTTCACAGGAGAAGAAGGTGAAGTACATAGCAGAGTTGAAAGGCGAAATACAGGCTCTTAGGGCCGAGAATACTGCAATAAGAGCTTTGTACAATCAGTTGCGGGTGAGACATATCGTATTAGCAACCATCTATTTTGGTCAATTCTCAAAAATACCAGAAATGGTTCCTGTAAGTTTGTATTTTTGTTGCATGCAGAACGATCATATTGCGATGGAAACTGAGCACAGAGAACTGAAGATTCGTTATGAAGGACTGGAGAAACAAGTGCAGCTTCTTCAAGGTACGTCATCTTAATTTTTATGTAAGATCGCACTCGCACCACCTTTTAAACAAAACAAAAAAAACTCCATGCTCTCTTATTGCAGAATTGCATAGTCAATCGAGTGCACGGATAAGTGAGTTAACAAATGAGCTGAACCAATACCGCATGGAAGCTAACAGATCAAACATGCAGCAGTCACTGAGCCCAAATATGTTCCAGCAACTCAATATCAACCAGCCGCAGGGGAACCCCGATTTCGATGGACAGATCTAAGGAACTTGAGAGGTGGTGGTGGTGGTGGTGCGTGGCGTTGGAGACTCCTGTAGGATCAAGGATTCAAAGTTTAAGTTTTTAAGTTTGTTTCAGTTTTTATTTTTATTTTTAATTTCTTGTCCAGGGTCATGTCGAGTTATAAATCTATCTCTATTCAGTTTTTTTTCTCATAAAGAAAATTCTATGTATAGATAGATTTATAAACTCATCTGTAATGGTGAGGCTTTGCAAAAAGCTTCCGCAAAAATGTGTCCTTTGTTTATTAAAATAATAAGACCCAAATAATAATAAAATTTTCATTTGAAAAAAATGAGTCGAATAAAATTTTATTTCAAGTACGTCAATAATTTACTAAGTTGTGTCTAGAAAATGATAAAAAAAATCACCGGTAAAAATTTGGATAGTTATTGACTTGGAATAAGAAAAAGTCATTGTCATTTACGTAATTTCAATATATTTCTTGCCTCTACCTTGTACTGTTATGGAGCCTTTAAATCTGTTTCTACTTAGGTCCAGCAATTCCAAGTTTGTCAAATCTCTAAGTTCTGAAAGGGAATCCAACAATTATAAGAATGATACAAATTGAAATATAAGACATAAACTGAGTTGATCGAACTGAGATAATATACCCTTAACAGGAAAAGGGCCATCCATTTTGTTGGACCTAAGAAACAGAGTTGTGAGTGATGTAGCAGCATTGAGAGTGGGAAAGATGTTGTTGTTGAATTCATTGTCACTTAGATCCAAATGCTTCAAGCTTCTTAATCTTTTAAGAGTATGATGATCTCAAGGATGACATGAATGACGAATCAAATAAAATTATTATAAGAACTGTTAAATAGATTAAAAAGGAAGGCATTTGTGTACAAAAATTGAATATAAAAAAGCTTCTGAGGTACCTTGTACTGGCATGAAGCCATTAAATCTGTTTTCACTCAAGTCCAGCAGTTCCAAGTTTGGACCTGGATAAGTTGAGAGTTTGAACTTCTTCAAAGGGATGCAACAAAGACAGATTTAGGAAAGAACTCTCTTTAAGGTTCAGTCCATCAATGGAAAGCTCGATTATCCGTCCGCTTGTGCGAGTACACTTAACACGCTCCCACTGGCAGCAATCGCTCATTGTGTCATTAGTCCAAGTAGGGAAAACAGAGTCGGATTGCTCTTCTTCAGTAGTTTGAATTGCTCTTCTTCACTAAGATTTATCTCCAAAGCTTTTATATACACCTTAAAACATAACTAAATGGATAAAGTTGTCACCTTTGAATACTGCTGAACAACCCAGTAGACTTGAGGAAATGCCCATTGATCAAGGAGCTCTGATGTGCTTCTATTGGATTGGTTATGCCTGAAAGCAAAGATTTTGGAAACCCTACGCCTCCATCGCAGGCGACGGTGTGGCCAAGGCCATTATTTGATCGCCGGAATAGAAAAATCGAATTTTTGCGCCGGTAAGGAGAGATTGAGGAGAAGAAGGAGAGAACGCAGAACGGAGGTGAAGATAACAAGAGAATTTTGGAAACAAAGTGAGAAATGGATTAATACGATCGCCATTTTTCGAAAGTTCTTTCTTTTTAGAGAATTGAAAATTTCTTAGGGACCATGTCCTCAAATGTCCTTCTAACTTAGAAATCAATTCTTCACTAGTCTTACGTGGTCTTAATGACCCTTAATGACCTTGTGAAATAAAAATGTGAAATAAAAATAAAGATGGAAAAAAAAATAAAATTCATATGAGTCCCACATCTCCCCCATTTGACCCGTCGACTCTCTTCTCCTCTTCCTTCTTCGGTCGTTCCTCTTCCTCTTCCTCTGGAATCTATCTGAAATCTACCATTAGCGTCCGACCAAGCTTTGGAAAATTGGATTGAGGTCCGATTTCTTGTTCTATTTCGCATCTGAAAGTCATAAATTATGTAATGAAGATAATGTGAAACCATAATTTTGTAAATTAATGGAATTAAGCATTTAGTTGATTTCAATGCCGTTTGTTCTTGAATGCTCATTCCAATCGTTCTCGTTTTTTCTTATAGTCGATCTGGGTTGAATTGTCGATCTGGGTTGTAGTAACACTTGAATTAAACTGAATTGACTAAATCGTGCAACTTGTATAACTTGGTATAACTTGCTAAACTTGGGTGACTGGATTTCGGTACAACTTGGTATAACTCGGTATAACTTGTTAAATGACTAAATCGTGCAACTTGTATAACT
This sequence comes from Arabis hirsuta, assembly GCA_964056655.1. Lineage (NCBI taxonomy): Eukaryota > Viridiplantae > Streptophyta > Magnoliopsida > Brassicales > Brassicaceae > Arabis > Arabis hirsuta. The sequence goes on from OZ053304.1 coordinate 33,218,270, forward strand.
TGGTATAACTGTTGATAATTAAATCGTGCAACTTGTATAACTTGTTAAATGACTAAATCGTGCAACTTGAATAACTTGGTATAACTGTTGATAATTAAATCGTACAACTTGTATAACTTGGTATAACTTGTTAAACTTGGCTTACTGGATTTCGGTACAACTAGTATAACTTGGTATAACTGTTGATAATTAAATCGTACAACTTGTATAACTTGGTATAACTTGTTAAACTTGGCTTACTAGATTTCGGTACAACTTGTATAACTTGGTATAACTTGTTAAACTTGGCTTACTGGATTTCGGTATAACTTGTATAACTTGGTATAACTGTTCAAAATTAAATCGTGCAACTTGGTATAACTTGAAAAAAAAAAGAACAACTTGGTATAACCGAATCTAATTTGGCCTTCTATTGAATTTCAGGGGCGCATTGAGTAATAATCCTCACATGAAGATTGTTTTTGATTTTGGGGGATATTATTTGAAAAAAGGAAATGAAAATAAATGGATTTCAAGTCAAATTCATCAATTTCTTAGATTGGAGAGATCGTACGAAGACGTCACTTATTCATATTTGGTGAATAAAATATGTTTAAAGACAAAGGTTGATGAAACTACGACTAAGCTGAAATTGAGTTACGTTGCAGATCCAGTGGACCGAACGATACCACTATATATCTTCGATGATGATGATGTTGTATCATTTTTGGAAATGAATGAAGATAAATTCTATGTTTTGCATGTGGAAGTTGTCAATGATAAGGAGCATGAGCGTAAGCATGATCGAGGAAGTTTATTTGTTGGAAGTAATGATGAGGTGAATACAAGTGGGACATGTTCAGATGAGAACACGACTGAAGATGAGAACACGACTCAGTTTGAAGGAGAAGCGTCAAAAAATTCTAACGTTGGGGCCACCATTGTTATCTATGACGAAGAACCAGAAAATATAGATAACTATGAAACAGTTGAAGGTGATGCAACCCCGACTATAAATATAGAATGGGAAGATGGGTTGAATCTAAATATACGTCAAGAATTTCCAAGTAAGAATGCAGTGAGAGATGTAGTTGAGGCAGCGGCGCACAAAAACTGTTTTGAGTTTGATATAGTGAAGTCGAATAAGGAGTTGTTTCTGGTAAAATGTTGTGAACGTAAAAAAGGTTGCAAGTGGTTTCTTCGAGCTGCGAAGGATATGCTGTCAGACACTTTCTCGGTCAGAACGTACCACAAGATGCATACATGCTCGCGGTCAACTACGAGTACAATGCAAAAGAAAAGGAGAGGTACAGCACGATTGGTTGCATCTGTATTACGAGAAGATTACCCATGTTCGATACAGACTCCAGCTCTAAAACATCTCATCCCTTTGGTTCAGTCAAGACTTGGTATTAAAGTCGGATATTCGACCGCAAATAGAGGAAAAAAACTAGTTGCTGCTGATGTTCGCGGTACTCCAGAGGATAGCTATAAGAATGTGTATTCTTATTTGCACATGTTGGAGAAGAAGAATCCCGGTACAGTTTCATATGTTGAACTGGATGAGAAAAAGAGGTTTAAGTACCTATTTTTTACTTTGGGTCCTTGCATTGAAGGTTTCCAAGCCATGAGGAAGGTGATCATTGTGGATGGCACATGTATTACTAATAAGTTTGGTGGAGTGCTTATAGTGGCTACAGGTCAAGATCCAGATCATCACCATTATCCGGTTGCTTTTGGTGTAGTTGATCGTGAGAAAGATGCAAGTTGGACCTTGTTTTTCAAAAAGTTGAAAACAGTTGTACCAAATTGTCCTGAACTGGTGTTTTGTTCTGACAGACATCAAAGCCTCATCAAGTCCATAAGTGCAGTGTACCCTTTGTCTCACTATGGGTATTGTATTTATCATTTGTCTCAGAATGTTAAATTGAGCTGCAAAAACGTCAACAGAGATTTGGTTGCAAAAACTTTTATGGAGTGTAGTAGGGCTTACACAGAGCCTGAGTTCCTGAACCTCTTTGCTGCGTTCGTAAAAAAATATCCGAACGCAGGTGCGTATCTGAAGAATAGTGTTGGACATGAGAAATGGGCAAGGTGTTATTTTCCCGGGGCAAGGTACAATATAGATACAACTAATAATGTTGAATCGATTAATGGTGTTTTTGTACAAGCGAGGACATATGCATTGTTGCCAATGATCGATGCGATTGTTGAAAAAGTTAGTGAATGGTGGAACAAGCATAGAAAGATGTCCGTGGAGACACCGGAAGGGCAGAAGCTAGTTCCGTATGTTGAGAAATTGATGCACAGACGATATATGGAAGCAAAGCTATTACCAGTGACAGAGATAAACTTGTATTTTCTTGAGTTTAAGGTGACTGCAGTTGATGGAAGTAGTTATGTGGTTGATCTGAAGAATAAGACATGCGATTGCAAGTGTTTTGATATTGACAAATATCTGTGCGTGCATGCTATAGCTGCTGCCATGGCAGCAAAGAGTAGCACAGGTACGGAGTTCCCATTGCATGGATTACTGGATGGAGCAGTGGACATTGGCCTATGCGAAGTCGATATATCCAGTTCCTAGTATGGATATGTGGACGGTGCCTCAGGATGTGCGTGATTTGATTGTCCATCCGAAGGAGTATGTGAAAAAGAAGGGAAGAAAATGAACTAGGAGGTTTCCATCAACCGGAGAACAAGGACGTCGGAAATCAAGATCATCTTCCGTTCCTCAGTCATCTTCCATTCCTCAGTCGTCTTCGGTGCATGAGTCGTCATCTGTTCAACAACCAGGAAACTTTGATGATCGTTGGTTTAATTGTGGAGTGTAATGGATATTGATGGTTTTATCTTTGTATAACTAAGTACAATTTGTTTCGTACTTGTCCAACTAGACTTGTGATATTCTTGTGATATTAATCTTCATCTTTTTCATTTACTTATTAGACTATTGTTAGATGTTGTTTTAAAATAAGGGTTTTAAAACTAATTTGTTTAATTTATATTAGAATAATTATTTTCTAATTTTTGTTTAGTTTATATTATTTAAAAAAAATAAAAAAATGGCATATCATTAAATATATCATTGATTTATGCAGTAATAAATCATATCATTGATTTATTACATATTAAATTATATCATTGATATATTTAATATGTAATATATCATTGATTTATTAATTACTAAATTAAAAGTAATATTTATTTAAATAAAGTTATATTAAATCAAAAACTGATATATTTAATTCAGTAAATATAAATTTTGAACATTTATTTTATATTCAAACTAACATTTGAGTACAAATAAATAATATAAATTTTGAACAATTGGATGTATTACTTGGTTATAATATCCCATGTTAGACATTATACTTTAATGGTTATTTCTCATATGTTAACCACTCAAACTTCCAAAAGATCCTTACAATTATGTTTTGTCAATTATTATTCCACAAAACTGTTTCTATTATATCTAGATTACCATAAACCATCTGTGCAACTACAAATGTTGTCATTAAACATGTGTACACCTAACATTTAAGAAACATTTCAGAAAGTACAACTTGCCAAAAATGGTACAACTGGTCAACCGTGTACAACTTGGCACACTTGGCAGCTACACACGTGCGAAAAGGCGGCGCACACGTGAATGTCCATATACTTTTTCAAAAATTGAAAAAATTCAAAAATCCCTCGAATCATCATCTTTTCCATTTCCGATTTTCAATTCCCGCACATCCTCCTCCAAGTGGGTTCCGATTTGGAGCTTTCCGATTTACAATTCCCGATTTTCTTAATTTGTTCTTTTCCTTTTTCCTATTTCTGATTTTTCGATTCCGTTTCCGTTTACTTTCCCTTTTCCGATTTTCATAAATCGAAATGAGCTGCAACTCTGAAGAAGCATCGACGAACACATATGGCACATTCTCTAAACGAATTAGGGTTCCTGGAATTCCAAAAGAGTGTCATTGCGGCTCCGTGATTGTTGAAAAAAATTTTGGGTCGGTATCGAATCCTTGTCGTCGGTACTACCGGTGTTTGTATGCTGCTCAAAGGAAGGTACTTCTCATAACTTGACTCAATTCACATGACTCGAATTCACATCTTCTTTACACTTTCACATTTGTTCAATAATTTATGTAGCTTGTGAACGATGGTCATGTCTTCAAGTGGGTTGACGAAGCATTTCTGGATGAGATAGAACAGTTGGACTTTCAAGTCAGTGTTCTTGAAGAAGAAGTTCTCCTCTTGAAGCAAGACCGTAAGAAAATGAGGACATTACTAATTCTATGTTCTTCCCTTCTTCTTCTTGGAACAATGATTATCAAGATTGTATAACTAAGAAATAATGATTATCAAGATGGTACAACTATGCAAGAACCCTATGTTTGTTTAACTATTTGTATTTGTGGAATTAGAAGTTGAATTGTGATTTTGGAACTTGAATTGTGGATTTGTTTTACTTCTAGAAAACATATTTTTTAGAAAACACAAGTTGTACCAAGTTATTCTAAAAAAACCCAAGTTGTTCCAAGTAAATCCATTCAAAAACAAAAACACCAAAAAAAAACGAGTTCAATCAAAGAGTTCAATCAAATAAAAGGAGAGGACAAACACCCTCTAATCCTTCTTCTGCGCTTCTAAAATCTTGTTGTGCTGCCTAGTACCAATAGGACTCCTAATCACAACGGTACTTCCCTTCTTTTTCCCCTTCGGTATATACTTCATCTTCTGCGTTGTTTCTGGTTGAACCGTCTTCCCTATACTCTGGACCTTGGTCGCTTGTGCTAGAACATCCGATGAAGCCTCAGCTGGAACCTCAGTTGTTGTCTTGCTCTTCTTCTCGTAAATCCTCGGTTGTACCTCGGTTGCACCAAGTTGTACCTGTTCATATATCATATATCATATATCATATATCAATGATTAATTACAGATTTTAAGGTTGCACCAAGTGGTTACCGTTGCTTGTGGTGGAACATCTGATGATGCCTTATCTACTCTCTTTCTCTTCCTCACAAATGTCCTATATTCTTTGGACACAGCCGAATAAGGTTGTACCTTAGGTTCACCAGGTTGTACATGTTCATATATCATAGATCATATATCAAATATCATTGATTTATTACTGATTTTCAGGTTGCACCAAGTTGTACCTGTTCCGCCTCAGATTCCAGGGTTGCATCGGGTTGTACCTCAGTTGTATCAGGTTGTACCTCGGTTGCACTAGGTTGTACCTGTTCTTCACCAGGTTGTACATGTTCTTCAGCAGATTGTTCCTCTTCAAACTGAGGGTTATAGTCATCAAACCCACGGTTATACTCATCCTCTTCTCTTTCTAACCTCAGAGATGATTCAATTGCGGAGACTCTCGTACCAAGGCCTTCAATCTTCATATTCAGTTCGGAAAACATTTTTTCCAGCTGTCCCTTTAGCGCAACCAATTCATTTCTCCACTGATAAGGAGCATCTGCAGGCGTAGTAGGAGCATCCGCATGCATAGTCTCAGGAGCATCCGCAGGCGTAGTCTCAGGAGCATCTTCGAGCATAGTCTCATCCCGAATAACACCGCTGAAACCCACAGTATCATCATCATCATCACCCACATCAGGAACTAATCCTCTGGCGGTTACATCTTCAATGTAGATATCCCGAGACCATACTGTCTTCTTCTCCGTGAGAATAAGCCTCGTCCACCCATCAGCGAACCCATCATCATTATCGTCCCACCCCTTTTCGATATCCATGATTTGGTGCAAGATACGCCTCTCACGGCTGGATGGAGTTAGGATACTCTGAATATCCTGAGAAAATTAATAAAGACAAATTAAAACCTACTGAGTTGATAAAAAAATATAAAACAATTTTGCAATATAAACGGATTACTAACCTTAGTTGTACCAAGTTGGACATTGATGTCCTTAAGAGAAAAGCCTTTCAACTTGCCGGATTTGAACTTCATCTTGCACATACGAGGACAGCTTTTGTGTGCAGGAACAACTTCAATGCAACTATTCTTCAGGGCAGGAATGGCCTCAAACGCAAGATACTACACATTATCACACAAAAATCCAAGTTATACTTAGTAAGATAAGCTAAGTTATACCAAGTTATACCTAGTTATACAAAATCAATTTGAGTTATACTAAGTTATAAATTTTTAAAAACTTACCTCCAGCGGGATAATGAAGTTAGGAAAGATCCACTGTCCTCTCACATCCCGTTCGTAGTGGTCCATAACATGAAAGATGTCTTTCAGGTTCTGCTCAAATGCCTCCCATCCCCACGGATATGTTAGGCACGCATCCAGATCTCCAACCGCTCTAATAAAAAAAGGGTGGACAGAGGTGGCTTGCTTCCCTCCCTTTTGTTTCCCGATAAGAACGCTGCACAGATTATACAGCACTGTCATCTGCAACCAATCCTTAGAAGGTTCCATAATTGAGAATAGCTTCTCCTTCATTTTTTCCCGAGTTATTGTTGCCCCCACCCCAAAATGAGTACCAACAAACTCGGTCCCGCCAAAAGTCTCTTTGTTAGCTGGATAGTTATGGCAATACAATCCAGACATAAGTGTCATTTCCCTTAGAGAATACCGGATGGGTACTCCGTTCACTATGAACCACACTTCCTTTGTCTTCGCTAACTTGGCGGTGCGAAGAAAAAGCATTCACATGCCCATCAACTTATGATTGGCGGACTTGGGCATATGGAACAGATGTTTGAACTGTGGGTGAGTGAGGAACCATGACATCTCATCCTTTGTAAGATGGTCTTCAAGGAGTTTGACCGTCTCTTTAATACCACACTTAGCCGAAATCTTAAACTGCTTTGTATATTCCGATGGTGGAAAGTACATCTCCAGCTTTCGTTCTAACGTCACAGCCTCGTTAGAATCCTGCAATCAAAACATGTTGTAACAAAATTAACAAAGTTTATCCTTTTAGTTTTCCGGAATATATTACAAAATCTAACAAGTTATACCAAGTTATACTTTTTGTTTCCGAATTCAATTCCAAGATGTACCTTAGTAAAACTAGTAGGTTATACCAAGTTATATAAGTTATAACTTGTTATTTAACAAATTACTAAGTTACAAACACTATCAAGTTATACCAACATTTACTAACTTTTATTTCCGGATTGAATTCCAAAATGTACCTTAGTAAAACTAGCAAGTTATACCAAATTATCTAACCATTCAAAAATTTACAAAACTTGCAAGTTATACCAAATTGCACTTAGTTGGCCACAGTAATGAGTCATACCGTGGAATGGCTAGAGTCCGACACAGTTTGTTCTGATTCATTTACAAGTGGTTCACTGTCATTCGAACTATCAAGGACTACGACTTCACGTTGGCTTTGAGATGTTTCACCAACATAACTTGCGTTCTTCGTGCGCGTCATTTATCTTCAAAAAACCAAACAAACCCAACATTATAACTTCCGAAATCGGTTAAGCATTTTAACCTAATTTCATCGCGAATTCTACTCGGTTAAGATATAATGCATTAAAAAGCAAACAAACCCAACATTATAACGGAGAACTTTCGAAACGGTTAAGCATTTTAACCTAAATTCGGACTTACCTTGGCTGTACTTGGTTGAACTTGCTAAAAAAGAAGAAGCAAAGAGAGGGAGAGTTGAAGGAGATGTTGTCGCGGACTTGTGTTTTTCTTTTCAAAAGAAGTTGCTTCGATTTAGGGTTAAAGAGGAGAGGGATAGTGGAATTCGAATTAAACGGGTTTGAGTTTGGATTGATCGAATTCGCTTGGTTGTACTTGGTTGTACTAGGTTGAATTTGAAGAACGAGGGAGTTGTTCGCGGAACGAGGGAGTTATTCGCGGATTAGATTTTTTTAAAATGAAGTGACTGTCGGGTTAAGGAGGAGAAGGTCCGATTCGGGAGAGTGGATCCGAATTCAGGTGATTGGATCCGTAAAAGGGTGATTTCATTAAGGGTTTTTTCGTATTTTTCCAATTTTTCGATTTTAAAACATAAAAATTAAATCAAAAATAAAATGTTTTTTTTAGAGGGTTATATTAGAACTGAAATCAAGTTTGAGGGCTATTTGAAGACATCCTCCATTTCTTAGCTTTCACAGAAAAAGAGAAAAAAAAAAAAAAAAAAACTTCATTTGTAATAAAAAAAAAATTTGGACGTTGATCTGTTTATAAGTTGTAACATTTTTTTCTTGGCCAAACTTGATTTTTCATCAAACTCATTTACTTACCCAAGAGAAATTTCACTCCACAGTGCCTGTAGAGGCTTCCATACATTAATCAATCAATAGACATGTAACTTAAAATCCAAAGCACATCAACTTGCATTGTAGAGACTTCCATACATTAAACAAGGGAAACAATGCATTTAAGCTCTTTCTTACATAGGAATGTACAATGACTGAAATGATGTTAAGACAGCATACTTTTCGCTGAGGCGATGAAAGCATCGACAAGGCGGAGCCATGCTCGACGCCAAGGACAATTGATGCACATAAGTACTAGAATGACTATCAGTGCAGTTACACAAGTTGAAGCAGTACTCCAATAGAAGACCACCATGTCAAGGATAGCTTCGTCGTCGTCTTCTTCTTCTCCTCCATTATCTGTTTCCTCTGAGTTCTTCTTAGCTTCGCAACTTCTTTTGATCGGTGGTCCACAAAGAAGAGGATTGCCTAAGTAGCTGTTCTCGTCGAAGGTGTTAAACTGTACTCCTTGAGGAATGATGCCTGATAGATTGTTGTAAGAGACGTTGAATACAGCAAGAGAAGTGAGGTTGTTTAGTTGGTTAGGAATTCTTGCATGTAACTTGTTGTAAGAAAGATCAAGGCTCTCAATGTCCTTTAGTTTGGAAAAGCTATCCGGTATAGAACTCGACAAGAAATTGTGAGACAGATTCAGGGCTCGTAGTTTCGAGAGATCTCCAACTTCTGCTGGGATAGCACCACTTAATTCATTGCTTGACAGATCTAACCCATACATAAAATCAAGTGCCCCTGCAACGAAAAGAGAGGCTCCAGTGTAAAAATCATACCTATGCTTTGCTGCAAATTTGATTTCGACATTTAGATACGTTTGGTAGCCTAACTCGAATTTCTCAATGAAAAATGTAGACTTGTAAAATTCCCAGTAGGGGCTCCAGTCAAAGGTAATTGCCACATAGTAGTCATTCTCACTCATCGTGTCCTCTTCTTTCCCCAATCCAAATGATAAATTATTGACGCATAAAGGTATGAAGCCGTTGAGCTTATTATGTGAAAGATCCAACAGTCTCATGTTGCTCAAATCGCAAAGCTGCCTTGGAATAGATCCTGTCAAATTGTTCCCCCTCAACAATAGAATACTTAGCTTCCCGGTATTGACAAACTGTGGTATACTCCCAGAGAGTTTATTATTCTGCAAATCAAGAATCTTGGCATTTTCCAACAGTGTGCTTGGAATTGGCCCTGTTAAATTGTTGTTGCCGAGGAACATCTTTATCCCGTACATAGAATAAACAGATGACGGTAAGGATCCCGACAATAAGTTTCCAGAGAGGTCCAGAAAGTTAAGATGTGGTTTGGCCAGAAGAGAAGGTGGTATCGTACCTTCCAAGTGGTTGTTTGATATCAATAAGATAACCAAAAAAGATAAGTCAGATATCCAACTTGGAATAGCACCTGCGAGAAGATTGTTCGACATGTCAATTAATGACAGATGAACCAAGCTTAGGCCACCATCTCCGATCTCCCCTGAAAATAAGTTGTTATCCATCCTCAACACAGTCAATGAAGTTATTTTAGTTTGTCTTGGAAGAACATGGCCACTAAACTTGTTGTGAGAGAGCTGCAGGTTACTTAATGAGAAACAACCCATGAATAAGCTTTTAGGTAGCTCTCCGGAGAAATTATTGTAAGACAAGTCCAAGAATGTAATATTCTTCATCTCACCCAGAGACGATGGCAAATTCCCTTGCAGCCTATTATCCGAGCCATTCATATGTGCTAGATTCGGAAGCATATGACCAATATTATCAGGGATCCCACCACCAATATCATTTCCTGAAAAATCTAAGAGTTGCAACTTATGCACAAGCCTAGGCACCTGGAAGATGGTGAATGAATTCTTCTGCAACAGTAAAACTTCAAGCTCTGGATTATTCTCCAACAACCAGGTAGGAATGCCTCCGGATAATCTATTTCTGGATAGATCAACTATACGCAACTTCTTCTGGTACACGAAAAAGTTAGGGATTTTCTCCAAGCTGCAAAATGGTAGCATAACAACTCTCAGTTGAAATTTTGGCTCCCAACTACTTTCTGTCTCTACTTGTACCACATCAGATGTTGATGAAAGTTTGAACACCTTGAGCTTTGTGAGGTTGGCGAGTGGACCGAGCGAGAATAAGCCTTCGAAGTTATTATCTGACAATGATAAATACTCGAGGAACTTGAGGCTACCGAAACTAGATGGTAGACTTCCGCTTAATTGGTTCCGTGAGAGGTCAAGAAACTGTAGCTCGTTCAAGCTACCTAAACAGGGAGGAAGCTGACCTACAAAGTTATTTCCTTTAAGATCGAGCTCACGCAGATTCTTCAATTCACAGATTACTGCAAAAGATCGTAAAAAAACAACAATATGGTGAGAATAATAATTGTTATCTTTTTGTTGTCTTCTTGAGATTCAGGAGACAATTTCGTACGTAAATGTTATGTTGTTCACATAAATACAGATCACCTTCTATTGGTATTGGACCTATAGGCCCAAGGAAAAAATTCCAAGCAAGACTCAGGACTTCCAAGTTAGTCAAATTCTTTAGTTCTGAGACAAAGTAAAAGCAAAAAGATTATTCACTGAAAAATGATCGAAAAATAAATAACTTTTAAACAAAAAAGCAAGCTTGCCTTGTAATTCCACTGAGCCAGAAAAATCATTGGCACTTAGATCGAGAGCTTTCAGCTTTTTCAGGTGAGTAAACTCTGCCACGGGACAAAGAGACACAAAGAAAGGCACCTATAATTAATATGCATAGGATAATCTTTGAGATGGCGTAAACCAATTCAACAATCATGTACATACTTAAATCTGTCAAAGTTCTACTCTGAAGGATGAAGACAGTGACAATTGACATAGATACTACCTGGCATGGAACCGTTATATCCGTTTCCACTCAGATCCAGCAGTTCCAAGTTTGTCAAGTTTTTAAGCTCTGCAAGCGAGTCCAGGAGAATATAAGAATGATAAGAACTGCAATTAAGACTTAGAAAATTACAGAGACTGCAATACAAAAATCAAACGACCTAACCAAAGATACATCATCAATAAGCAGGTTGTACTAGATAAGCACCTTGTGACAAATGAAACACACCTTTAACAGGATAAGAGCCACCCATATAGTTATTCCGAAGAAAAAGAGCTGTAAGTGATGTAGCAGCATTAAGAAAGGGAAATATGCTGTTGTTGAATTCATTTGAAGAGAGATCCATTATCTCCAGGTTTCTTAATTTCCTTAAGCTTTTATAACCTGCAAACGAGAATCTAAGTATATTAGAAAAAAAGATAGCTCATCCCATAATCACTTCAATACGTTCAATTATAATTTCTAGTCTACTTAATATGAAAATGGAATTAAGAGAGTTGAACTGTATGGACTTTGTAAGAAAAATGATTGACCGTTAGATGTAATTTTGTGCTACATGGCATAGAGACCAGCAAGTTAATGACAGAAAAAGGTAATAAAACCTTTTGATGCAGGGGAAATCTAAGTATCATAGTTTAACAACAGTACTAACTTTCAAGAACGAAAACAAATAAATAAGATGAATCCCATCTAGAATTCGAAATTTTCAATGCAGGAATGTATGTTTCCAAATAAAGACCACAAGGGTAAACTAAGCACTGTGAAAAAGCCTGGTATACCTTCAACATCATCAAAGAAGCCATTGAATTCGCTGAATCCTTCCCCGGATAAGTTCAAACTTCGAATCTCTTCAAAGGGATGCAGCAAAGAGAGATTTAGGAGAGAACTCTCTTTAAAGACCGTCTCACCAATGGAAATCCCAATAACCTGCCTGCTTGTCCGATTGCACGCAACACCCTTCCAGCGGCAGCAATCACCCTTTGTGTCATTAGTCCAAGTAGGGAGAACAGAGTTGGCTTCCTCTTCATAAGTAATTGAGATAATGTATTTCTTGAGCTCCAATAAAGCTTTCCTTTCTTTCTGAAGACAGCTTCTGTACCCATGTAGCTGTCCCAACAGTAAGATCACCAATATCAGATTTTGACAAAAGAACACCTTCCCTTTCATTAGTTTGAGCAAGGAAAAATTTCAGAAATTGAAAAATTGGATTGTAACTTACAGTTTGTAAGTATGGTGTCCATGTTTTACAAGCATTAAAAGTGCTGTTTGACATAGAGGAGTTGAAAAACCAAGTTGCATTAGAAAAGATGTTTTACAAAGTCAATAATATCTTCTGTGGATAAACACTCTTCAACATTATCAACTTCAAGCATGTTTTACGCACAGCTAACAATGACAAAATTGTATGCATTAGCCATGACAATTTCTTCATCCTCAAGAACACAAATTCAGTCATAATTAGAGTTTACAATAACTAATTTCTATGATTCCAGTACAAGGTGAAGTGGAACATGAAATGTATCAGTCCTATTTTTGCAACTTGTTTGGGTTCCTTTCGAAGGCTTAAGAAAACTCAGTCCTATTATTTTTCTTTAATATATTACAGAACTATATTTAAAAATCAAAATATTTAATAGCGCCAAAGAATAGTTAGTCGTTCACCACTATGTAAGCCTGTTAAAAATTATTCAAATAGTGACTAATTTAATATATGCCAAACCAAATGACCAACCACTGAAGCATATGTTCAAAGGCAACTATCATTTCCACTGCCAAAGTTATATTTCTCGAATAGAAAGCAGAATCACATACCATCTAAAGAAATTTTAACTTTGTAAGATCAAAACTTATAAACATCCAACTTGGCTACGAACCCATCGTCATGGCATAAACATATCAGTTCATAGCATGACTGTAAATATCAAGAAATGAAATATAAACGTACCTTAGCCAGACCAAATCCAAATTCTTTGAACAATAGGACACTTAGCCTGTATAATGGATGCCCGTCTATAGTGAGAAACCTGAGACATGCGTTTTGAGGTTACAAGAGCTTCAATTAGTTCAAGACAGATGAGGCGTTTCAATCATTTAAATTTCAAGTCAGCGTACCTGAATAATAAGATACAAGCATCACAATGGCATTGACACAACAAAGGATATACCTCAAGAGATCAGTTTACAGATAACTCTTAACCAATGTAATCTAGGATGACAATTTTTTCATCTTACGGATAAAAGCATCAACAACACAAAACCAAGTTCTGCTCCAAGGAGAATCAAAAGAGAGTGAAGCTACTATTCCCAACACTATGGTCACATAGCCTATAGCAAAATTCGTTCGGAAAGATACCATGAAGACTGCGGCTTCATCATCTCCTGGTTCTTCCAAGAGAATGTTATTACAACTTCTGCTGGTGGGGTTGTCCACGGAGAAGAGGATTCCCAATGTAGCTGCTTTCATCGAATGTGTTCAACTGTCTTCCCCCTGGAATAACCCCCGATAGGTTGTTGTAAGAGACGTCGAAGACAGCAAGACTGCTCATCGCTGTTAGTTTTGATGGGATTCGGCCTTGTAATCTGTTGAAAAAAGGTCAAGGCTCTCCATATTCTCTGTTCTGGAATGGCACCCGATAAATAATTGTGAGAAAGATTTAGTGCATGCAGTTCCAAAAAATGTCCAAGCTCTTCCGGTATCTCACCACTTAACTCATTTTCTGAGATATCCAAGCCAAACAGATATTTGAGACTTCCACCCATATAGGTATCGTAACGCTGTTTAGTTGCAAATTTTATTTTAGTGTGGGCTGCTGTATTGTAGTCTAGACTGAAAGGATCTAACACTCCGTTATCAAAGGGATTATTAATTTCTGGATCCAAGCATTCCGCCTTCCAAGTAAATGCATCAAGGTAATTGATGGCTTATGTTCTGCATTTCTATGGTCAGGGCCTTCTCTAAATCCGAGGAAATCAAAGGTGGCATGGAAAGATATATGCAAGCCAAAGAAGGAAGGTGGATTAGGTTTGCAATCAATAAAGGAGGCGAATGATGTATGCTGTGTGAAGCTAATTTGGGGAATCGTGGGAAACAACAACTCATTATGGGTTGAGTGGGTTAAGAATATGCTTCTTCGGAATTGTAGCCTCTGGTCAATCAATGAAAAGACAACATTAGGCTCATGGATATGGCGGAAGGTGATGAAGTACAAGAACGTTGCTCAAAGATTTCATAAGGTAAAGGTTGGGAATGGAAGAAACACTCACTTTTGGTATGATGTTTGGTCACCTTTGGGAAATATAATAAACGTTGTAGGACCGCGAGGAGCTATTGATATGGGGATTCGATCACAAGCAACCTTGGAGGAGGTAATGCGAACGCATCTAAGACGTAGACATCGACAAGAATTCCTCAACAAAATAGAGGACGAGATTGAGAACGCAAAGACCAACCGGACAGAGAAGGATGACATGGCAATGTGGAAATGGGGAAAAAGAAAGTACAAGGACAAATTCAACTCGAGGGTAACATGGGAGCAAATGCGTACCCCGAGCCAAACAAAAGATTGGTACAACGGTGTGTGGTTTACCCACGCAACACCAAAGTACTCGTTTTTGGTTTGGCTTGCTGCGCAAAACAAATTAACTACCGGAGATCGCATCAAAAAATGGGGGGGGAGAAGTGAATGTGTGCTGTGCAATCAAGCCGAGGAAACTCGGGATCATTTGTTTTTCCAATGCAGGTTCTCGACAACAGTTTGGAGGCGACTTACATCAAACATTATGAATACACAATTCTCCACAGATTGGAATGTAATCATGGATATGATTCAAGGTAACAACTTCGGCTTCATTCGGAAGTTCATTCTCACATATACCTTCCACGCAACTATCTATCATTTATGGAAAGAGAGGAATGGAAGACGACACGGGGAAAAACCTTTCTCAAATCGGCAACTTGAGAAAATGGTGGACAAGATGATCAGAAATAGGCTAAGCACACTTCGACTCACTGGAGGCAAAGAGTATAAGAACGGTCTTCTCGTTTGGTTTGGAACGAGAATCAACTCGGTTTAATTTCAAAGTCGGTTTCACTATAATAAAACTCTAAAAACATCGTAATCTTCATTGTAAAAAGTGGTTTTTTGGCTTGAATAAAATTTAACATTCTTCCAAAAAAAAAAAAAAAAAAAGGATCTAACACAAGCAGAGAGTTGTTGTATCTTCTTGAATATCTTGGGTCCATTCCAAGACCTAAATCACCAAATCAAATGTCGAAATCATAACCATAAGGCTTATACTCTTTTTTTTTTTTTTTTTTTTTTTTTGAATGAATGTAAACTTTATTCAAAAACTTTTTTACATAATAGCGGTTTGTTCTGAAGTTTAGACCTGAAATTACAAGAAATTTTTAAACCAAATCTTCAAATATCAAAATATCAAATACAACATCTTGTCTCTAGCCATCGCTCCATTGTTTCCCTTGATGTTTGATGAGAGATCGAGTTGATTCGGTTGGTGACGTTTTTTTCGATGATCTTGACTAAAGTTTTAGGTGGTCTCGCGCGTTCGCCATGTCGACGTTGATTCCGTTCTCTCCAAATGTGGTAGACACTTGCTTGGAATGCATAACGGAATAGGAATAAGTCTTGTATTGGTCTCGATGTTGTTAGTAGAATAGCTAACCGATCCCACTGATTTGTATAGTCCACATCCAGTAGCTTTGATGAGACCCATCTCCAAACCTCGTTTGAATATCGACATTGGAAAAACAGATGGTTGCGTGTCTCTTCAGTTCGGTTACAAAGGCTGCAGTTTTCGTTTTGGTGTTGGTTCCAAACTCGCATTCGATCACAAGTGTTCAATCTATTTTGCATTGCCAACCATAGGAGGAACGAGTATTTGGGAGTTGCATTCTTGAACCAAATTCCTTTTGACCATGCCTTGAGTGGATGATTATGCCGAAAAAGCTTCAATGTGCTACTTGAAACAAATCTTTGCTTGTAAACATTCTCCGAATGTTTCCAAAGGGAAACGTCCTGACCTTCCGAACGTTGCGTCTTTGCTTCTTCAATTGCATCCTCCATTGCATTTAGGTAGCCAACCCGATGTCCCCTTCTTCTATGATTTTCAAATACTTCTGACAATGTTGCGTTGATAGAGATTCCCATATCAATTGTCCCTCGATGCCCCGTAATTTGGTGTAGACGGCCAAGATCACACCATTTATCAAACCAGAATGATATGTTTGTTCCGCAACCAATCTTCATTATATGGAATCCTTTCGCCTCTTCTCTGTACTTTAATAGTTTTCTCCACATCCAAGACCCTTTCGTTGTACTTTGTTTGATCGCCCAAAATGAACTCTTTCCGATAAGCATCGACCTGATATATGTGACCCATAGAGATGGTTGATCCGACACTATACGCCAAATCAGTTTTAGACAGTTCACCTTATTCATATCTTTAAGTGACGAGAAACCCAATCCACCCTCCGCCTTTGATTTGCAAACATCAAACCACGAGACCTTAGCTTTTTTGGCATTTAAGTCCACCCCCGACCACAAGAATCCTGCACATACTTGGTCAATTTCTTTTAGACAACCGTTTGGTAATCGAAACGCGGAGAGCCAAAAGTTTGCGATACTACGGATAACCGATTGTATCAATTGCATCCTTCCCGCATATGATAAATATCTTGAAGTCCATGAAGAAACCTTTGCGCGTATTTTCTCCACTAGCGGGTTGTAGTCCACCGTAGTCATGCACTTTGTAAGTAGCGGAAGGCCAAGATACTTCACCGGGAGCTCACCCATGGAGAATTGAAAACGTGTTTTGATATGTTGTTTGTAACTCTCAGTCACTCCTGCTAGGTATAACGTGGATTTCTCCATGCTTATCTTCAGCCCCGACATTTTCTCAAATGATCCAAAAATATCCAAAATTCCTTCAATCGATCTTTGATTTCCATCTACAAAAACCATTATATCATCGGCAAAACACAAGTGCGTCATTCGAATGTTCTTACACTTTGGGTGGTATCCAATCCATTTCTTCACTGCCGCTTTGTCAATAAGACATGATAAGACATTCATACACATAACGAAGAGGTAAGGCGATAGAGCACATCCTTGGCGTAAACCACGTGAACTTCGAAAAAACCCCGCAAGCTCACCATTGACTTGGACCGAAAAGGATGGTGTTGTAATGCATAGTCTTATCCAATGAATGAATTCTTCCGGAAAATGTAAAGCCGAGAGGACGTTCAAAACAAAATCCCATTGAACCGAATCGAAAGCTTTGGATATATCTATCTTCATTGCGCATCGTCGGGAAATATCCTCTTTATGATAATCTTTGACCATCTCCGTGGCTAGTAAGACATTTTCCATCAATAATCGTTGTTCCACAAATGCCGATTGGTTGAGATTAATAAACCGAGGAAGAATCTTCTTGAACCGGTTGGCGATGATCTTAGAGATAGTCTTGTAAATTAGATTGCAACATGATATAGGTCGGTAGTTCGCCATCGTTCGTGCTTCCTCTGTTTTTGGTATCAATGCCAATATTGTTGCGTTGAGTCCTTTAGGTAAAAATCCTTTAATAAAAAAAGATTTAACCGCTACAAGTACATCGTTTCCCACTATATTCCATGCACCCTTAAAGAACTCGCTCGTGTATCCATCCGGCCCCGGTGACTTGTTTGAAGGCATTGAGAAAAGTACCTTCTTTATTTCCTCGTCCGTTATCTCCTTTATCAACAAATGACGGTCTTGTTCCGAGCATCGAAATGTTAGAATCTCTTGTAGTGCTTCCTTCTTCATCACGTCTAGATCAGCAGGTTTTTGATTATAAAAATCATCAAAGTACCGTACTGCTTCCATTTTAATTTCTTCTTGTGTTATCAAAACCTCTCCATTCTGTCCAACAATCTCTTTTATGCTGTTTTTCATTCGCCGCAACTGAACCGAACGAAGGAAATACGCATTATTTCGGTCACCCACCTCAAGCCAATGTATCTTTGCTCTTTGTTGTAGATATTTCTCCTCTATCTCTGCCAATCTTTGCCATTTCGCAAAACTTTTGTTTTCCTCCTCTATTGTTGCATTGTTCGGGTTTGATAACGTGTCTTGTTGCTTAGCACATAGATCGTCATATGCTTTTTTCGTTCGACGAGATAAATCACTCAACTTTTCTTTGCTCAAGGCACGCATAGCCGGCTTTAATGCTTTAAGTTTTTTCCCCAGACGAAAAAGAGAGGATGTTGATACAAACAAAGGTGTTGTAGGTTCCCAAATACCTTCAACCGTGGAGATGAATTCCGGGAAGGTAGTGATAACGTTTGAGAACTTAAAAGGTTTTCTTCCTCTTCTTACGTCCGTGTCCAAAGCTATACGACCTCTTGTATGATCCGAGCAACCTCCCGCCTCGAACACACTATAAGAGTTTGGAAACTCATTCATCCATGAGCTATTCACCAAAACTCTATCCAATTTCTTACAAATCAAAGCATCCTCTCTCTTGTTGCACCATGTGTATAGTGGTCCGTGATATCCAAGATCCATGATGGAGCTATAGCGGATCACATCCTGAAAATCTCTCATTCCCGTAGTAATGTGCGAATTATCAGCGTGTGAGTGTTCCGCAAGTTCCAAGATTTCATTAAAATCACCACATATCATCCACGGTTTATTTCTAAAAAGAGGTGAGTCATGGTGTTGTCTAATCTCCTTCCACAAAACCTTTCTTTCCTCAGCAAAATTCGAAGCGTAAACAAAGGAGCAGAAGAATTCCTCTGTCTTTCCCGGAATTAGAACTGAACATGTAATCATTTGGTCGCTTTTGAACATCGGAGTAAGCCGAGTGTCGTCCTTCCAAATGACCCAAATGCGCCCCAAACGATTGTATTCATAGTTAGTCAAGATAGACCAAGTCTTACAAACTTTCTTCACGATCTTGCTCATTTGAGTTTCACGTACCCGAGTTTCCAAAATGCATCCAAAGTGAAATGAATCTGTATTTATCCAATTTTGGATAATGGAATGTTTAGAAGATTTGTTTAGACCGCGCACATTCCAGAAGAACCCAGTCATTTATTGGTTGGAGGGTGAGGAACCGGTTCCCCCAACAGATTGGGTTCCCATTCCTTGAATAATTTTATGAGCAGATTTGGAAACTCTCGGTAGACTTGGTCTAGTACCACTATCCTCCCTCGTTGCCTTGTTTCGAGCATTCCTCTTTGATTTTTGTACATTACCATGTTCTCCTCTATCTTTTGCTACTTTCGGTTCTGCCTCATCGTGTTGCTCCTCAACATCCAACACGTTTATCTCCTGATTTTCATTTGTATCCGCATTCACTTCCTCTTTCTCGGCCAGAACAGAGAATTTTGAGGGTGAAAGAATGCTGATATTTCTCATACCAATGGCGGTAGATTGCCGGCCTAATTTTGTTGGTGAGACCGAAAGCCACAAGCCCTCTTCCTCTTCCTCGTGGTTATCTTCCTTTTGAAAGCTTGTTTTTGTTGTTTCCATTGATTGCTGTATCTCACCTTCCTCCATACCCAGATCCCCTGTTTCAAGCATCTCTGGCTCCTTTACCGCTGTGACGGCTTGCTCGGTTTCAATATTTCCCAATTTCTCGGTCATCCCCTCCTTTACTACCTCTTGATTCTGCTGAGTACAGCAAAAAGACAGTTCGACTGGTTCGTTTACTGGTACCGTAACAGGTTTGTTCATCTCTGACTCCTCCTCCCTGTTTTTTATTTGAGGTAGTCTTCCTCCAGCTCTACATTCCTCTGTTTTGTGCCCCCATTTAGAACATGTTCTGCAACGAGCCGGTAGCCAAGGATAGCTAAATTCGACTACTGAATCAACACCCTTTGCTGACTTGAATCTGAAAGATTTGGGGAGATCTTTTGTTAAATTCGCAAGAACAGAGACTCTTGCTTCTTCGAAACTTTTGCAAATTTCCGTATCAGGATGGAGTTTCAGTGGTCTGCCCACAGCACTGGCTATGAAGCCAAGCCCCTCCCAGGAAAACATCTTGTGGGGAACCTGCTTCATTACCACCCATAGCGGAACAGCCTCCATGGTCGGTTGTGCCTCCTCTTCGATCGGTGACCATTTGGAGACATACATGGGAACCCCTGCAATATTCCACATGTGGCGATGCAAGGCACGCGAACGAGTTGCTCGGTCTTTGATTCGAAATTTGATGGAGAGTTCATTGACAACAAAAGTGTCGATCTTCACCGGTTTATCACTTAGTGGCCAGATCTTATTAACTATCATATGAACCTTCCCTACATGAGGAGCCTTTGAGAGGAATTTTCCGATGAGGAAGTCCTCCCACAGTGGTGTTGATTCCTCGATTATATCATCTGGAATTTCGACTACAGGTGAACCTTCCAATTCCGAGAAGGTGAGTTGATGATGTCGCAAGGTTGACTGATTTTGAACAATCGCAGCCCAAGAGGTCTTCGGCTGTTGAAGATCAAGATTTGTAGTTTGAGATTCTTTAGGTGTTGAAACGTTTACCGTTGTCATCGGAGATGACATTGTTTCGGAGCGCCGATCCCCACCGCCGACAGGCGGACAGAATCAGTGGAGTAGCAGATAAGAAAGTTGCTGAAAATCGCCTAAAACTGTTCACAATAATCGCACTTTAGATTTTGGTAGAGAGGTGGCCTGTACTGGGGAACGCCATAGTCGAAAGGAGCTCAGTGAGCTCGGAGCTCCGGAAACGGCCGCCGGACCTCTAAAACCAAGATAGATTTTCTACTTTGGGTAAAGAAAAGTTGGTCGAGTATTCTTATCTTTTCGGGCAAAAGTGGTTACAGAGGAAATTCGAAACTTTTATGGAAAGTCTCGTATATCGTGCCTGAGAGGAAATTTCTGTCTTTTGGTCCAAGAGTAAATTGGGGTGAGAGAGGCCTACAAGTTCTTTCTAAGGGTCTCAGCCTACAATTTCTTTCTAGGCTTATACTCTTTTCCCTTGCCAAATGATGTCTTGCTAAGACATGAAGGTATGGATCCATTCAGGGTATTCTTAGAAAGGTCCAGGGGGCTGATGATACTGAACTCGCACAACTTTAGGGGAATAGGGCCTGTTAAGTTATTCCCCTCAAAAGAAGAATACTGATGTTTTGGGTATGGACGAACTCTGGAATATTACCAGACTACTTGTTATTTCTCAGATCAAGCATGCCACATTTTCCAGCAATGTATTCGGGATAGGCCCCGACAGATTGTTATCTTGCAGGTTTAACATTACATCAAATATTGAATTGAGGCGTGGAGGTATGGCCCCGGATAACTTGTTTGCAGAGAGGTCCAATGGCCCGAGTTCAGTCATGTTGAACACCGAGACAGGTATTTCACCTTCCAACAAATTATTTGAAATGAATAGCGCATGCAAGCTTCGAAATTCTCCAATCCAACTTGGAATAAAACCTGTGAGATAGTTGTTGGACATGTCTAGCACGTTCAAGAAGCTCAAATCCAGCAAACCTTTTTCGATCATTCCAGTGAACTGGTTGTTATCCATGAACAGCACAACCAATTCAGTAAAGTTTGGGGATACTGGAAAAATCTCTCCACTTAGTTTGTTATGAGACAGCTTCAAGATTCGCATGGAATAACAACCCATCACAAAACTTATTGGAAGCTTCCCGTGGAGACTGTTGTGGGACATATCAAGAAAGTAAATCTTTTCCATGTTACCCAGAGAAGTTGGCAGGTTTCCTTGAAAATTGTTCTTCTATATATCCAAATGCAGCAAGTTAGGAAGTATCCACCCAATGTTCTCAGGAAGGAGTTGGTTGAATACGTGGACTGAAGCATCCAGGAAAAACAGATTATGAGCATCTTTAGGTAACTGAAAGCCTGTAAATGAATTATTCTGTAGAAGCAAAACTTCGAGTTTTGTATAGTTCTCCAACAGCCAAGGGAATACTCCAGAAATTTTATTGTCAGAAAGATCAACCTGTCGCAACTCCTTCTGGTGAAGGAGAAAATGAGGAACCACCATCAAATTGCAAAATCGTAGTGTGAAACACGCAACTGAAATCTTGGTTATTTTCCAAGTCTACGTGTAGTGAATTGGATTTTGAGCCAAGTGTGACTACTTTAAGACTTGAGAGGTTGGTGAGTGAATTGAATGAGAAGAAACCTTCGAAATTATTATCAGACAGCCCTACGTACTCCAGGGTTTCAAGGCTACCAATAGAAGATGATACCTTCCCAGTCATTTGGTTTGATGACAGATCAAGAACTCGAAGTCTAGTCAAGCTAATCAAACAATCAGGAAACTGACCAGCAAGTCTGTTATGGATGAGATCGAGCTCTTGCAAATTCTTCAGTTTGCAAATTCCTAAAATAATCAGGTGCAAAAGTTCAGAAATAGACTTGAATGCCTCCTTTCTTTTGAAAAAAAAAGTTGAATATTTGAGAAAACTTGCCTTGCAATTCCATTGAGCCTGAAAAATCGTTATTACTTAGATCCAGAGCTCTCAGCTTTTTCAGGTGAAGAAACTCTGCCACAATACAATCGCAAAATTCAAAACACCACAAGACCAACTCAACCGTGTTGCAAGGAGTTAAATCTATTAAAGTTACACTCTAGAAAAGAAAAATAAACATCAATGGATCGTCTCAGATTTGCATACCTCGTACTGATATTGAACCGTTAAATCTATTTCCGCTTAGATCCAAAAGTTCCAAGTTTGTCAACTTTTGAAGGTCTGAAAAGGAGTTCAAAAGAAAGATAAGAACCAAGTTAAGACAAAAGAAAGTCATAAAGTAGAACGGATCTAACCAAAGATGCATAGTCAGTCACGCAAAAGTTCAATCTTGTTACACATCGAAAAACACACCTTTAACAGGAAATGGACCATACATTTTGTTGTCCCGAAGAATCAGAGTTTCAATTGATGTAGCGGTACTAAGAAAGGGAAAGATGCTGTTGTTGAATGAATTCGAAGAGAGATCCAGAAGCTCTAGTTTCCTTAATCTCCTTAGGCTATTATAACCTGCAAAATAAAATCTTGTTAACAAAGTATACCAAAATAACATCGCCCATCATAATCAGTTCAATAATCTAAATGGAAATAAGATTAGAGACTTGAGAGAAGCCTGGTATACCTTCCACATAATCAAAAAAGCCGTTCAATCCGAACCCTTGGTTCCCAGTTAAGTCTAGACTTCGGACTTCTTCAAAGGGATGAAGCAACGAAAGATTTAGGAGAAAACTCCCCATGAAGAACGGTTTACCAATGGAAAGGTTAATAACCCGCCCGCTTGTATGGTTGCACTCAATTCCCACCCACCAGCAGCAGTTGCTCGTCGTGTCATTAGTCCAAGTAGTGAGAGCAAATTTGTTCTCCCATTCTCCATTATTTGAGATCACGAATTTCTTGAGCTCCAACAAAGCTTTCCTTTCTTTCTCAATACAGCTTCTGTAACCATGTAACTGCCCCAAAAGTAACATCACCCATATCAGATTTTGACAAAAGAACAAGTTCCCTTCCATTGGTTTGAGCAAAATAAAAACCAGAAACTAAGAAAACTATTGTATGTTTCATGTACAAAACCACCTCCCATGTGCCTGAGCAGTAAAACTGCAGTATGAACACATATGAATTGGGGAAAAGAACAAGTTGCAAAAGAATATATATATATATATATATATTTACATAGTCAACATCTCTCAGATTCATGAGGGGGAAAAATCCCATAGCTCTTGTATTGGCCTCCTAACACTTTTTCCAAGTTTAGACAACGAATCATTAAGTTAATTATACTAAAAATGTACACTCATTGAATATCTATTATTCCAATTTCTAAATCATGTTCTAACTGCTAATTCAACTAGTTATTTTTTACACCAATAGTTGACTCTTGTCCATAAAGATCTAATCTTTAAGCAAAGGGGATAATGTCAGAAAAGAAATTCCAACTTTTTATGTAAGATCAACATCATGAAGAGACTCTCCACATGAATGAATCTGCTAAAAAACAGATCTTCATTACAACAAAATGGAGATTGTCAAAAATTTACCTGGCGTAACTTGTGTGGTTACATCTGAGACTTATGGTGGAGGTGGGATTAAAGTATTGAGCCTGTCAATTTTCCTGGTAACTCAGATGGAGGTTACACATTGTTGATTACGGAAAGGGATTTTTGATGAGGGAAAATTGCAACGGTCAAGGAATTGGTGACGTGGCTCTCTTGGATTGGTTACACCAGATTGAAGTGTCTCCACATACTCGCTCAGAGATGGACAGATATCAGTACTCACCAAATTGCATACCAAGTGTCTCCCTGCAGGTTTTGATCTCCTCGGCCTCTTCCTTCTTGTTGAAACTGCCCCTGCATGTTTAAAACTCCTTGACCTCTTCCTCCTTGTGCTTGTATTGCTCCTCCTTGGTCAAAAGGCTGTGGCACATCCGGACCATGAACTGAATTCTGATTAATCCTAGCTGCCCGTCTCTCGATAAGACGCAGCTGCGCCTGATGTATATTCGCCAGTAGTGGTTGGACATTGCCACTAGACCCACCACCTCCACTGTCTTGATCTCCACTGGCAGAGTTTGGAAGATTTGAAGAGCCTCCCACAAACATTGTAGTATTTTGCTGCTGTTGATGCATTCGATAATCCGAGTATGGTGGTTCATTGGAGAAGTCAAAGTATTGCTCTTGATTGACACAACTCTGGCTCTTGACTAATCAGTAATAAAAAAACATGGGTCACTTGTATGGACCTCTCCTCCCACGTCCCCTGGCTCTACCGCGGTGACCTCTCCAACCTCCTCTGCCACGGTAAGAAGATGGTCCAGCATTAAACTGCATTGGAGGATGCATTTGCTGATTCGGGCATGCAAATTCTTGGGAGGTTTTGAGTTTGAGAAACAAATCCTTAGCTTGAGAAAGATAATAGTTGGTATCCGGGTCTGGCCATGGTGCTTCATTCGGACAAGGTTGTTGCATATTCATGGGCAAACCAAAGTGTTGTTGTTGCTGGTTGGAATAGTTGTCATCATCTACAACAAGTGATTCTAACCCTCCATCTTGTTGTATCTTCGACATCTGACTATTTAAATACCCTAGCAGGTGCATCATTACATCGTCCATTATCATCATCAGAGCTAGTTTTGGGACAACATTTGGAATGACACCGATTTGGTTCTGCTGGTACATCATTGGAGCTTGACTTGAGGCTAAATTGCCCATCTGGTTCTGCTGATTAGTCTCATTTCTCATGTATTGCATCATTGGAGCTTCTGCATCGGGATAAGGTTCCTGCTGCATACCAAAAAGTTGGTCCTGAAATGCTTGTTCCCCACGGTTTGGTTCCGTACTCTGATTACTCCTGAAATGCTGATATTGAAGCTGAGAGTCCAAAACTCTCTTCTTTTTTAACTTGTTAATTTCTTCTTCTTCTTCTACTTCTTCAACACTCATCCCTCTCTTAGCCGCCCTTGCGGCCTTTTGGTAGTAATCAACTTCGACAACCAAGTGAAAGTCTTTGTTGCCTGGTTCATGAAATCTCTTGTACAGTTCTTCTTCATCAATATGTTGTGCAAATTCCTCACGAACGAGACATGTGTACCTATAGGGACTTTAATATATGGATCCAGTTTGACGCTATAGTCAGGTGTCTTTATATTTGTCAAGTACCCATCAACACGACCTAGTGGAGTTCCTGTTTCAGTTATCCACATGAAAGAACCTATTTTCAAAGTTTTATGCTCTTCTTCATTCCTCTTAACCACCACATGTGTGCGTAAAATAAACTGTAGTGATAAATTAAAGGGTTAGGTTTAAAAATCAAGCATGCAACTGCTGAGAGAAAAACAAAATAAAAACAGAGAGTTTGAGATTTACCATTGCCACAACTCCAACCGGAAGCATGATGCACTTTCTTCTTACGATTATTATTCAGGAGATAGCAATACGTACTGAGAGATAGATGCATATATTAGTAACGATTATTGATCACTATTTTGCATCTCTAACTACTTTATCTTCTATACATATCTTCTATAGCAATCCAAGATCTTCTTAGATTCTTCTATATCTTGCGTATATATTTAATCATGTAAGTTGTAACTGACGATACCATATTCTTAATTTTAACATGAAAACCACAAAAAAAAAAAAACATATTCGTTTGGTTTAGTCCGGTTTGGTATGGTTTATTGGACCTCCCTTAATTAGTATAAGTAGAAATGTAATATGTTTCGGATAACTATATTAGAGACACAAACACAAGACCATACTAAAAAGAATACCAAACAGAGCAAGTTCTATATATGAGGTTTTAAGTAAAGAATTGAGTAAACTCACCATTTTACAATAGAGGAGGAAGTTGTCAATGTCTACAACGAACAACAAAGATTACAAACAAAAACTCCCCCACCAATCGAATCATCAGCGCATTGGAAGCAAGTACATTGATCTTTTCCTTGAGACCAGGAAAATAACAAGCTCAGTGATCAAAATAAAGAGTAAGTTAAGAAAATCAGGTTTCCAAGAAAAAACAAGTGTTGAAGAATTACCAGAGATCAAAATAAAAAGACAAAGCAGAGTGATTCAGCATCATCATCTGCCATCATCACACTGGTTACAATCTTCATCATCCTCCAAATCTTCTTCTCCAAGTTGGTATACAAATACAAGATCCTTTACGTGTAGATAAGAAATAATTTTCTATTATACAAAGTCCAAATCCAATGAAAACACCATGCGTAGCGTGAAGGATCACTATTGTTTTACTTTGAATCGTATGAGCAAACTCATACAAAGTCAACGTCTTTGCAGAAATTACGCATGAATCGTATGATATGTGTGGCTTGCTATATATATACCGCGAAGATCAAGTATCTTGACTCTTCCCAACAATGTGTCCAGAATTGACCCTGTAAAGTTGTTGTTGTGTAGGAAAAGCTTTATCCTTTCTCAAGTACGAACATGTGACGGTAAGGCTCTAGATAATAGGTTTTGTTTGCAATTTTTTGCAAGAAAAGGCCTTGCTTAGTAAATAGTATATGTTTTGGTAATTTTAGAAACAAAATTGTAGAAAACACTATTTCATGGAACACGCTATTTTTTAGACTAGGCGCTATATTGATGGAAAATGTTATTTTGACAGGAGAATGTTATTTTTTACACTGGGCGTTAGAGCATCAGTAATGGTAACACTCTTAAGAGTGTTTTAGAGTAAAAAGTGATTAAAAAATTATTTAATTTTCTATAGAAAGAATTTTATGAAATGGGTTTTGAGAATGTCATAGTGTTTTTAATATTATAAAATTACTTAAGATCTTTTAATTGGTTTAGCATTAATGATGCTCTTACATCATCCACACTCACATAATGCATATTATTACCAAAAAACAACATCCAATTATTTTGTCCAAATGCATGCAGCATCGGATGAAGAAACAAACAAACCCAAATAACAAACAAAAATAATAATAATCAGAACACCAAAAATAGCAATGGCACCACTCCTTACCATAGCAATTACCGGCCCCTTCCCTTGTGCATCTTCGCACACTCAGACTTGCATAGGCGTTAACAGTTATAAAAGCAAACGCACATCGACTTATGGTCATTGCATTTACCGGCCCCATTCTTCTTTCCCGGGTAATCTTTCTTACACAGATCATTGCATCCTTTGTCATCACATTTCCATTCGGTGCCCATAAGTTTCTTCATTTCACATATAAATGGACGATATGCTTGTTGTTTATTCTCCACTTCTCCTGTTTATGTATTAAAATAGAAAATATAGTATCTTTTAAATTTTTTAAGTATAGAAATTTTTGCAATTTTTTAATATTATTATTATGATTATTTTTATTATTATTATTATTACTATTATATAGTGGTAAATTAGATGTATCATTCTATAATTTTTCACTCATATTAAAAAAAAACTATTAAAGATTTTACTTTACCACTTATTAGTACATCAAATAAATTTCTCTATCTAATTAATTAAAACTGGATTTTTCTAAAATCATGCATTGAACATATAAATGACAGTATTTGTGAAAGAAAAATAAAATTTGAAAATTACAATTGTTGTGAAACATATAGCTTATTAACTTATCTAGAAAGTTACATAACATCAATATTTAAGAAACCAAAAAACAAAAAGTAGTTTGAAAAACAATGGAATCAATTTCTAGTGCAATGAAAATTTTAGAATATAGTAAGACATATAATTAAAAATGAGATAATTAACAAAAATAGATGAAGAAAGAAATTACAATAAGGGATCGGTTTGTTAGGTCGAACATATAACATTTAAACTTATTTTTCTACATCTCGTTTGGATTTGACATATTTTCGACATGGATTTACATAACATAGTTGAATTGATGTTTTTTTTAAAAAAATTGATGGTTAAAAGAAAAAAACTTTTGAAAAATGCCATTTTTTGAAATGTACTTTTCAATAAAAAAATTCAATAACATGGTAGTCTTAATCAATTTTTTCTAGAACGAATAAATATGCTAAAACGGTTTTAAATTTATATACGAACCTAACATAAACATGATGATGAAGAAAGTAGAAAATATGAATACGAATTGAAGCGATTTCCTCATCTTTGAAGATAGAATTGAAGCAAGAGTGTTTTTAACTTTTTAAAATTGAAAAAATATGACAAATTGTACTTTAACTAATGTGCGTCTATCTATAAGATATATATAGATAAGAAGCTATATGCACTTCAAGTTTAAACATATCTAATTTAAGCAAATAACTCTTTTAATTTACGATTTAAAAGAATCTATTTTTACACAAATTTCAGGTTTTTTCTCATCTGATATTTTGAAGCTTTCAACTCGTTCTGTTTTTCTTTATTAAACATTTTTTATAATTTAAGTTAAAATGTTGAATATACACCAAAAATACATATTTAGTTTAGAATATATGTGACGGGCTCTCCTTGTTGACATCCTCCAAGGTGATAGGTTGAGAGATGGGGATCTCCAAGCTTTTTGCTGCCATTTCGTGTGGTCTTTCCTCTTGTTAATAACTCAATGAGTTTTTCTTTGATACGAAACATTTTGTGCATGATAGAAATTTATAGTGATAACTAAATAAAAATCAAACGACACATGAGCAATAAGTAGGTTGTGCTAGATGCTTCAGACATGCAACTCATTGTCTTCAGACATGTAATCAATATCCATGTAACGTAAACTCCAAAGCACATTTCACTGACAGAGACTCATTGGATTCTTTTTTTTTTTTTTATGAGAAATACTACAAGTGAGATGAAATTACTTTAAGACAACAAATTTTTCGCAGAGGCGATGAAAGCATCGACAAGGCGAAGCCATGCTTGACGCCAAGGACAATCAAACCACATAAGTACAAGAATGCATATCAACAAAGTCACATAAATTGAAGCACTAGTCCAATAGAAGACCAACATGTCGATAGCAGATTCATCATCTTCTTCTCCTCCATTATCTGCTTCCTCTGAGCCCGCCTTAGCTTCACAACTTGCATCGGTCGGTGGTCCACAAAGAAGAGGATTGCCTAAGTAGCTGTTCTTGTTGAAGGTGTTAAATTTCCTTCCTTGGGGAATGATGCCTGATAAATTGTTGTAAGAGACGTTGAAGACAGCAAGAGAAGTGAGGTTGGTTAGTTGGTGAGGAATTCTTCCCTGTAACATGTTATAAGAAAGATCAAGGCTCTCAAGGTCCTTCAGTTGGGAGAAGCTATCCGGTATAGAGCTCGATAAGAAATTGCGAGACAAATTCAGGGCTCGTAGTTTCGAGAGATCTCCAAGCTCTGCTGGGATTACACCACTTAATTCATTGCATGACAGATCCAATCCAAACATATAGTCAAGAGTTCCTCTGCTGAACTCAGATACTCCATTGTAAGAATCATACCTTAGCTTTGTTGTAAATTTGATTTCAATATCCAGAGCGTTAGAATAGAATAACGCAAACTCCTCAGACACAAATGTGGATGTGTAAAATCCCAAGTTAAACCCTCCTACCTAATTAAGGTAGTAACTATACATCTCTTCCTCTCCTCCCAATCCAAATGATAAATTATTGAGGCATGAAGGTATGAGACCATTGAGCTTGTTATCTGAAAGATCTAAAACTCTTTTGTTGCTCAACTCACACAGCTTCCTTGGAATAGACCCTGTTAAATTGTTGGACATGTCTAGTATTGTCAAATCAACCAAGGTACGCAAACCAACTCCAATCTTCCCTGTAAAGAAGTTGTTGTCAATTCTCAACACGGACAAGGAAGTGAAATTTGTTTGTCTTGGAAGAAAATGGCCGCTAAATTTGTTGTGAGAGAGCTTCAGAATTTGTAATGAAAAACAACCGGTGACAAAGCTTCTAGGTAGCTCCCCGGAGAAGTTATTATAAGACAGGTCCAGGAATGAAATATTCTTCATCTCACCCATAGATGATGGGAAATTCCCTTGGAGAACATTATCAGATCCATTCATATGTACCAGATTTGGAAGCATATGGCCAATATTATTAGAGAGCACACCTCCGATATCATTTGCTGAAAAATCCAAGACCTGCAGATTATGCACTATGGTAGGCATCTGAAAGACAGTGAGTAGATTGTTATGTAACTGTAAGACTTTAAGTTCTTGATTATTCTCTAACAGCCAGGTAGGAATGTTTCCAGATAATTTATTGCTGGATAGATCAACTAGACGTAAGTTTTTCTGGTTGATGAGGAAATTAGGGATTTTCTCCAAACTGCAAAATCGCAGTACAACAACACTCAGTTGAAATTTTGGCTGCCAAGTACTTTTTGTCTCTACTTGTACCATATCAGATAAGTGTAACACCTTGAGCTTTGTGAGGTTGGCGAGTGGATGGAGCGAGAATAAGCTTGTGAAGTTGTTATCTGACAATGATAGATATTCGAGGTACTCGAGGCCATGGAAACTAGATGGTAGATTTCCACTTAATTGGTTTGATGAGAAGTCAAGAACCTGTAGCTTGTTCAAGCTACCAAAACACGGAGGAACCTGACCTACAAAATTATTTCCTCTAAGATCGAGCTCACGCAGATTCTTCATTTCACAATAAACTGCAAAAAGATAGTTTGGAAAACAACAAGATGATGAGTAGAATAATAAAAGTAAATGTATTCCTCTCGAGAGATCACGAGACTCTTTTCATACTTAAACGAATGTTATGGTGTTCACATAGAAAATCTTGGAGGTGAATCAAACAAAGATCACCTTCTATTGGTATAGGACCGTGGAAATCATTCCGAGCAAGACCCAGGACTTCCAAGTTAGTCAAATTCTTTACTTCTGAAATAAAGTAAAGACAAAAAAAGTTAAAACTTTCCTTGCATTGAGCTAGAAAATTCATTACCGCTTAGATCCAGAGCTTTCAGCTTCTTCAGGTGATGAAAGTCTGGCGCAAAACAAAAGAACACAAAGGTAAACAAATTTAAATATGAACATGATGATCTCAAGGATAAGTGTTAGAAAAATGTTATATACATCTCTTAAATCGACTGAACTCTCATCCTAAGGATAGAATAGGCAACCATTTAAGGACCTTAGAGCATGATTATGGATGGGTAATATGTTGGAGGTAATATATGAATTTTATAATATTTATTGTATTTTAGAACTCCAATTTAATTTGTTGATGTTTTTTGTGATTATAGGTAGTAAATATAAAAGGGTTCTTATAAAAATAAAAAATTATGAAATTGAGTTTTTTTAAAATAAAGTTTACTTTTTTAAAATTGGTAACATAGTACATTCAATAATGAAATGAAATTTGAAACATACATAAACAAAAACATTTAAAACATAGATTTAGAAATCATAAACAGAAAATAACATTCAGTTTTAATCTTGATCATGTCCAAATTTTTGCCATATATACTCCATCAAATCATTTTTCAACCGTTCATGCATTTATCTATCACGAAGTCGCATTCGAACGCCCAATATATCGGCATTATTTGTAGGCATAGATGTAGAAAACGTGAAATCCACATGTGAGTTTCCTCCTTTCTAATGAGTTTCCTCTTTGTAATCCATCTACCATCTTTCGTCAGCTTCATCGCTCCACCTTTGGTTGTACACAAACAGCAAGAGAAGAGCTTCTTCTCTCGGTTCTTCTTCGATCCGATACAGAGTTTGCAAAAACCAATCACCTTCTGGTATAGCTTTAACAAGAGGATTCCCATAACAAGAAGCATGAACCATCAAATCACAACCATCACAAAACACAATTGGATTTATTGGATCACCATCTGTGCTTTGACATACAGCAGACATAATCCCATCTTCATCTTCTTCTTTTACTTTCTCTACTTCTCTATCTTCAAGTTCTGCATAACAGAGATCGAGATCTTTTCCTTTCCACAGAGGATCAATATTCTCTTTATCATCATCTTCTTCTACTACTACTTCTAGAATCGATTCATCATTTTTCTCAATTCCTTTCTCCTCAACATAAGGCTTATACTCGATATGCAGATCAAAAGGCGAAAGAGGATTACCGGAGAGTGAATCGGGATCAAACGCCCAAATCCTTTCTTCGCCGGAAGACAAAGATAGGTCGGATTAGAGTTCTCGGCGTCGTCATCGTAATCAATACGAGTCTGCTTCCTCTTCTTTGCCGGTAAATGCAACGGCTTCACCCTCTGACTGATTCTTCGGTAGACGATGCGAGAGAGTGAGGAGACGATGCGAGAGAGAGGAGACGATTCGTCAACGAATTGAAAAAGATCGACAGAGAGAGATCGAGAGAGAGGGAGAGAGAGAGAGATCAAGGAGACGATGCGAGAGAGAGAATCTCTTTCGTTTTTTTTACACAAAATCGGGAGAGATCGAGAGACAGAGAGAGATCGAGGAGATGATCGAGAGAGAGAGAGAGGGGCTGATTTTTCTTTCTCCTTTTCTTTATATTTACCGGAAATATAAACACCATATTTAGAACCGTAAATATGGTATTCAACCAATTTTCATTTATTTAATTGGGTTTAATTACTAACAATCAACTATCTTTACCCTAATTTACTACCGATAATGATGCTCTTAGTTCTGAGCTACCTCGTACTGGTATAGAGCCATTAAATCTGTTTCCAGTCAAGTCCAGCAGTTCCAAGTTTGCAAATATAAGAATGATGCAAACTGAATAAGACATATAAAAAATGTTTTGATCCCTAACAAACTATAAATTTTTAAAACTAAATTCTAATACAACATAGTTGACCCAAACATAAATAATATAATGAATAAATAATTTTGAAAAAATGGTATTTTTACAAATTTTTTGAAAATATGATATATATGAAAGTGATACATTTCTCACAATTTGTTACGTGTGATCTAACCTCCAAAAAAATTATGTGGAAGATCTAAACATTCAAACAAACCTAATTGCTAATGTGGCAGAAACAAGAATGTTACCGCCAAAAATAAAACAGAAAAACGCTGTCGTTTGCGGAATTAATTAAATCAGCATTTTTATGGGAATATGCGAAAAGAGGAGGTTTCTGTTTGCAATATTTGGCAAGAAGAGGGCCTTGTTTAGTAAATAAACTAATTAAATTAAATTTATTATTCGAAAACAAAGATAATAAAGCAACCTTAAAAATGTCTCTTAATAAACCAAAAAGAAACTGGAATATTCGTTAGTGAAGTGAAGAATGATAGATTCGACCCACACAAGCCATCGCAGGGTCAATGGAGTAAAAGATCCCCAATCCTTTCTTCTTCTATCAAAAGTAAACGGAGAAGAACCATTTGGATCGCAGAAGAAACAGAGTTTTAAAACAAGCATTCCGATTGATCCAGAACATCGTCATGATTCTTACAAGTAATCAACCTTCTCAATTTCGACTTTTTGGTTTCTGGGTTTCTCTGAGTATGGTTGTAGCTTGTTTTTACTTGATTGATTGCTTTCTATTGCATGAGCTTGGGTATAATGTTTGGGAAATGAATAGCGAATTGGGAAAAAAACAAAAATTGGGTCTTGAGAGACTAATTCTCACCTATTGAATCTGGATTTGTTAAAAGTTTGTGTCTTTAGAGACTAGGCTCATTTCTCATTCTATTTGAATCTGGATTTGTTTCCTTTTTCACAACTATCTAAAAGGAAAAGTTTGGGTCTTGAATCAGTTTTTGGCTTTGTTTCTGATATAACAGTACAGCAGTAAAATAGAAGTTTGATACAAAGTGGTTATTGTTCATCTTACAGAATGTTTGCCATTGATATGCCTATCTCTGCTTACTCTTTGTGCTGGGAGGCCATTGTACCCACTCCCTGGTCAAGGAACGAAAAGCGTTAAGCTGCAGACTTCGCGTCCTTATAACATTGCACACAGAGGTTCCAACGGAGAGATCCCAGAAGAAACTGCAGCTGCATACTTGGTATAACCATTGATCAATGTCCTGTTTTATTTGATTTTTTTTGGCGTATTACTTTTTTCGGACTTTTCTTGTCTAGAGATGGGAATTGGAGAGCTTGGCTCACGGATATCGTGAAGTTGGAACATTTTGTTTTAAGGAATTGTTTGTTGTCTTTTGATAGAGAGCAATTGAAGAGGGTACAGACTTCATAGAAACAGATATTTTATCATCCAAAGATGGTGTGCTTATATGTTTCCATGATGTTATCCTTGACCAAACAACCAATGTTGCGAGCCTCAAAGAGTTTGCTGATCGTAAAAGGACATATGAAGTCCAAGGATTCAACATCACTGGCTTTTATACTTGTACGTTACCACTATTCTTCTTTTCTTTCTTTATACTTGAGTTGATGCATGCCAACTGATTTCTCTTTGATTGCTTGCAGTTGATTTTACTCTCGAAGAACTAAAGAAACTACGGACAAATCAGAGATATTCTTTTCGGGACCAGCAATATAATGGTTAGCTAGCCATTCTTTCCTGAATTTACCTGTTGGAAGAAATAAAAAGAATCGCTTGGTGCAGGAAATATTTAACCATGCCCATCCCATGTTTGAAATGCAGGAAAGTACCCTATCATTACATTTGAAGAATTCATAGCTATTGCTCGGGACGCTCCAAGAGTTGTCGGGATATACCCTGAGATTAAAAATCCAGTTTTAATGAACCAACATGTGAGTTACAATCTGACAAGCTTGACTTCTAATTTTATTGAAATCCTAAAGACCGACTTTTAAATGCTCTTGCACCACCATTAGGTTCAATTTGCAGAAAATGATGAACTTTTTGGCTTTTATTCCTCCGCAAGTGATACCTTTATCTTTGTCACTATATCACTGTTAAATATCTGCAGGTAAAATGGCCTGGTGGTAAGAGATTTGAGGATAAAGTTGTGGAGACTCTTAAAAAGTATGGGTACGGAGGCGCATACTTGTCCAAGAAGTGGTTGAAAAAACCATTGTTTATTCAGTCATTTGCCCCAACTTCACTCGTGTACATATCAAACTTGATAGACTCACCGAAGGTTCTCCTAATAGACGATGTAACCATGCCAACTCAAGATACTAACCAGGTCCATCCTCTGTTCCTCTTCTTCTTGTTTGAATATTCCCGAAAGTTATTATCCTTCTGCTCAAGTGACTGACCGATCTATCTGTCAAATCTAGCAGACATACGCAGAGATCACGTCAGATACCTATTTAAGCTACATTAAGCAGTATGTGGTGGGGATCGGACCATGGAAGGATACGATTGTTCCAGTTACGAACAACTATATGCAAGCCCCCACAGATTTGGTCAAAAGAGCTCATGCGCATAATCTACAGGTAGGATTTAAGAGTCTTCTAGAGACCGAGAGTCAGTAAAGCACGCTAATAACTTCCTGACCATGTTCTTTGTGATACAAACTCAGGTGCATCCGTACACGTACAGGAATGAAAATATGTACTTACACTTTAACTTCAGCCAAGACCCATACAAGGAATACGAGTACTGGATCAATGAGATTGGAGTTGATGGACTCTTTACCGATTTTACGGGTAGCCTCCATAACTATCAAGAATGGACATCTCCATTACCTGACACCTCCAAGTCTCCACGACATCTTTTGGGCCAAATTGCTTCATTGGTCCACCCTTATGCAAAGGCTTGAAGTCTCTTTACATCATTCTTAACAAAATAAAAGTTGTCCACGTTTACTGAAACAAATTATTGAATTTGTTGAATAAACAGAGGAGCCTTGAAGATTCAAATCAAATATTAAGAAAAGGCACCTTTATGAATCGTATTTGTTTACTTCACAAGATTATACAGAAAATTCAACAACTCTGTAAATCTTGGAACAGTCTTCTATAATACCAAGAAGAAAGAAACAATATCTCTACCAAACTTAAAAGTTAGCACACAAACCAAACTCAATCCTCTCAAAAGATCTTTCAAGTACTAGACACAGAATGTTGTGCAGCAAGGGAAGCAAGATAGCCATTTCGGATTGCGATTAGAGGCGCGATCAGCTTCTGCTTTAGGAGTTACTGGTTTAGGAGCTTCCTCTTTCTTCAATCCTTCATCTCCTTCAGCCTCATTCGAAATCTTCGGTGTTTCAGGCTGCGATGATTTCCCCTGTTTCTTTTGCGGCGTTGAATCTTGTAATCCACCCTTGTCTGCATTTCCCAATCTACACAATGCACACAAAAAAGTTGAGAAAATGAAACACAAAATTTCTATTTGGAGACATGAAGAAGAAATCAATGTTTTCTTTTATGTTTACATTGGAAAAGCAAACGACTTGACGCTTAAATTTTCCGAGCGACGAGAAATCGAACGATCTAACTTATTGGTTTTGTTGTTGTTGTTGTTTTCATCTTTATTAGCAGCTTCATTAGCCATGATAACCTCTCTAATACTTGCTGCAGCCTTTTGTTCTTCATCTTTACTTGCACGGTAAGCTTTATCCGTTTCAGCTGCTTTCTTGCCTATATCCACCGGAGTTTTAGCCTCCTCCACGACTCCGCTTCCTTGGCCTCCTCCTTCTTCGTTTGCGTTGGGTAAAGGAGAAGGCAAAGTAGGAGTCATTGGTGAAGGAGGCTGAGGAAACGTGAGCTCACCGGATTTGAAGTACTCTCTTCCAGTGAAGCTATTGTTTCCCATGTGAATGCTAAAGAGAGATTCATTGGAGAGAGTACTCCATTCAACTGGAGCCGTAGATGTTGTTCTTGCGAAAACGTGTGAAGGAATTCTGTAAGGAGGTGTGTTAGGGCTCGAGGTCGTTGTGTTGTTTGTTGATCTTTCCATGACTTGTGTCGGAGGAGATTGTTCTACGTTGTTTAGATTCTGATTAGGTTTTGGTTCGGCTTCTATAGAAGAACAAGAGGAAGATGAAGAAGAAGAAGAAAGTCTTGTGATTGGATCTTCTGTTTCTTGTTTAGAGGTTGAATTTTGGTTCGTGTGGTTAAAAAAGTTTTGTTCTTGTGACGTTTCCATTGGTTCTGAAAATGAAAGAAACTGTGTTCTTGGGTTTTTTATGTTTTTTTGCC
This sequence comes from Arabis hirsuta, assembly GCA_964056655.1. NCBI lineage: Eukaryota > Viridiplantae > Streptophyta > Magnoliopsida > Brassicales > Brassicaceae > Arabis > Arabis hirsuta. Next base: position 33,255,855 of record OZ053304.1, read on the forward strand.
AAAGTTTCAATCTGCAATGTAACGAAGAAACAGGGTTATAGATAAAGAATACAGAAGATTAACTATGAAGGTGTTTTTTGAAGAGATTTTAGTTAACCTTAAGTTTCAGAGGAAGACGAAGAACACAAGCAAGAAGAGATTAATTTTAGAAAATTTTCAAAAACGAAGTTTGAAAGATCGAGAGATAGGGAAAATGTTGTTTGTTTTGTGGAATTGAGAGAGATTGAGAGTTTAAAGGACACGCTCGCGTTTAGGAGATTTTTTTAAAAAGATTTCTGATAATAATAATTGTTACCCAATTTTAATCAACTATTTTTTGCCATTGCTATTTGCTAAGTTACGATTAAAAAAAGATTAAATCATTTTAATCCGGTTTCGGTTCCGATTCAATTCGATTGGTTTACTCTGATCGGCGAGCGAATCCAAATCAACGGTCAAGATGATCTAATATAAATGAACGGACAGGATGAACCAACTAGTTGACATAAGCCCTTCCCTTACATGGCCTCAGGGTTTTCACATTTTTCACTACTGGCGAGAATTGAAAGACGCTTCGAGAGAGATCGTCTTCGTTAAACCCTAGAGAGTGGGTATAGTCTCGTCGATTCTTCTTTCTGTTTAAGTTTTCAGTTTTATTGATTCTATGGATTCGATTTTGATATTGTGATGTTTCATTCGCTGATCCGAAACTAGATTGTTCTCTGTTTGTTGATTTTCTGCTAATTCTTTTTGTGCGATTCTCTTCGGCAATCATAGAAGTTTTGATTTCGGGTTTTGGGTGTGTTTGATTTATGTTTCGTTTCACGGTTCTGAGTGATGCGATATGTGGGTTTAGTGAGTTGACCATCTAAGCTTTTGTTTCAATCTTTTGGTCACCATTCGTGTAGAGAACAGAAAATGAAGTTTGATGAAAAATAATAATTTTCTTGCGTTTATTGACGATTATATTGATGGGTCTTACGTTTATACATGAATTTCATCTTTTGATTGATTCTGCCTTTCTGAAGTCACTATCTACATTTTGGTTTGTTTCTTTATTTGTCTAACCACTTAGTGAATGCTCTTTCAATTTCTTCCAGAATACAGATACGCACTACATGGCTTTCTTAAGCAAAGTTGGAAAGATATTTAGGCAGACCAGCACCCATGTCACTGCCTCTAGCTCAATGCTACAGAGCATCCGTTGCATGTCTTCGTCAAAAATCTTTGTTGGAGGTGACTGTAACTCTATTTTGGCTTTGTGTGTGTGAGAGAGAGTATACACTGTACACTCTTTGGGTTCTCTTTCTCTCCTCTTGTTTGTCTCACAATTGTCTATGTTGCTTCAGGTATCTCCTACAGCACTGATGAGTTTGGCTTAAGAGAAGCTTTCAGCAAATATGGAGAAGTTATTGATGGTAGCTAGCTATCTCCCTTAAAGTTATTGCAAAAATCTAGCCTTTTGAAGTTTTAACTTCTTTTTGTTTCTGAATAATCTTCATGGTTCTACTCTCGAAGCTGACTAATGTTCATCATTTGCAGCGAAAATTATTGTGGACCGTGAAACTGGTAGATCGAGGGGCTTTGCTTTCGTAACATTTACTTCCACCGAGGAGGCTAGTAATGCCATGCAATTGGATGGACAGGTAACACACAAATGTTCCAGCTTCTTTTGATACTAAGTTGTCGTGTGGCTCATTCCTCTTTCATGTCTTTTTCTTTCCTAATCCTCAATATCTTGGTCTGGATTTGTGACCTTTTCCAAAATTGGTTGTGCCATGACGATGCATGTTTCTAGAACACTTAAGGTTTTTGCCCTTTCAAACCTTAGCAGCATAGGTAGGGTCAGTATCATTGTACATCTTGTAATACTATTCATCCGTTAAGAGGCAACTTGCTACGAAGGAACAGAATGTGTCCAATATATCATTCTGTTTGTAGATTGTATATCTCGGTTCAAAATGAATCTTTATATCAGACTGTCTAGACTCTAGATGATTCAGACTAAAATTGTTCCTTTTTGTGTGGCATTGTCAATCAGCCATTTATTGGGGTTTTATTTTGCATACAGGACCTTCATGGTCGAAGAATTAGGGTGAACTACGCTACTGAAAGAGGAACTGGATTTGGAGGAAGGGGATTCGGTGGTCCTGGTGGTGGAAATGCAGGCGGTGGTTATGGAGGTGGTGCTGGTGGTTACGGTGCTCCAGCTGGTGGTTATGGAGGCGGTGGTTATGGAGGTGGTGCTGGTGGTTACGGTGCTCCAGCTGGTGGGTATGGAGGTGGTGCTTACGGTGGAAATGCTGGTGGTGGTGATTATGGAGGTAACTCTCCTTATGGTGGCAATGCCGTTGGTGGTGGTGGTGGTGGTTATGGAAGCAACTTTGGCGGTGGATATGGTGTTGCTGGTGGTGTTGGTGGAAGTGACAACTTTGCCCAAGGAAGTTCCTCTAACGCTGGCTTTGATGACAAGTTTAGCAGCAACGAACCACTCGGAAATGATACGGATCATCAGGTTGAAACCGGATTCGGCGGTGATGAACAGTTTGGTGGCGGTGACAATCAATTCGGCGACTCAGAGAACGGTAAAACAGAAAATGGTCCAGATGGGTTTGATCAAACTGACGACGGCGATGTTGCCAAGAGAGCTTAATATCCACAATGTTGCGCCGGCTATACTCTCTGCCTCTTTTCGTCCTGGAACTTTTCTTTTCCCGTTTCAGAGTGTAAACTTATGGAAGTTTCTTAATTTCTGTTTTTAATGTTTATCACGTAGAGACCTCTATTGTTGATCGTTTTTTAAATGTTTTCTGACATTTAAGGCTAAGAAATAAGAAATGTAATAAGTTCTAACAGAGATGTGTTTATCTATCATAATGAAGATTTTCCACTCGAGACTAATATTTCAATGAGTTGTTGGCTAACGAAACGTCGAAATTCCAGTTTTACCCTTTTTAACAACAAAATATTTTAGTTGAATTAAATGTTTCAGTAAATCGTTGCGGTTAACAAATTGGTATTCGTTGCCGGTCCGGCGAGAAGCGCACCACCGCTTTTCACTAAAATCTCATAAACCCTAACTCTCTGGAACGTTTGAGAGATTCAGTATCTTCTCTCTGCAACGGAAATGGCGAACAAGGGCTCGGATTCGAGTCACCAGCAAGCTTCTCTGAGTTACCGTAAGAGTATCGAAATCAAAGCCACGCAGGATCAATTTTTCGGTAAGCCTCGAGTCTCGTCTTGCATTCATCGCTCTCTTTAGGTTTATGCGACGGGAAACGAATCTGTGGAAATCGTTGTATGATTGATTTATGCATATGATTACGCTTAGACGATGAGTTTCTCGACGAAATGTTGAGATTCCGTCCGGTGATTGTGATGAGGACATCCCGACCATGCTCATTGGCATTTGATCGGAACCTTATGGATTAGGTTCAAAGTCTGTTCAAATAGTCTAAAAGTCTAACGCATTTATGTAGTTTGGAGAGAGTTTCTATGGGGAGGAATAGCTGGAGCTTTTGGAGAAGGAATGATGCATCCCGTTGATACCCTCAAAACCAGACTTCAGAGTCAAATTATTATGAATGCAACTCAGGTACTATCAAGCAGATATCACTTGCAGTGCTTTAGACCTGATTGTGTTCTTACCTTCAATTCTTTGAGTATATCGTCTCTAACCTTGTTCAGTTGTTGATTTTCAGAGACAAAAGAGCATTCCACAAATGCTCCGGACTGTCTGGGTCGGTGATGGATTAAGAGGTACATCATTAATACTATTTTCCCTTATCTTCTTCAAGGTTTCTCTTCTTGTTGCATGCTTATGTGTGATTCACTTTCCTACTTATCATCGTTATAAGCTACACACTGTCTATGCTTTACAAGTTTGTGCTGATAACTTGGAACAGAAAACTATTTTTCTTTTATACTCCGTATTATTGGTTTTTGTTTGCTGCTGACCTTGTTTCAGGCTTTTATAGGGGAATTGCTCCTGGAATCACTGGATCTCTTGCTACTGGAGCAACCTACTTTGGTTTTATTGAGTCCACAAAGAAATGGATTGAAGAATCTCATCCCAACTTAGGGGGGCACTGGGTACATTTTATAGCAGGAGCTATTGGTATGTTATCCAATCTGTCATCTCCTCTCTAGTCTCGGTCATCTGATCAATGAGGTGGTGGTAGAGATAGGAGGGAAATGTATGTTCACTCAAGCGGAAACTGAAACTAAATATAACCGGGCTGAAGAAACAGATATTATCAGACATTTCAATGTTATGTGATGATTCTAACTATGGATTTCGTGGGTCTTTAAGAGATAAGATCCAGTTTTTCATTAAAACCGCACATGAGCAAGGTTGCAAGAATTGCTGATTGCTTACTTGAGAACCTGTGGAACTGCAATTTTTCTTTATTCTCTCATGAGACACCATTGACTGGCCTTTTTGTGGGTTTCATCATGAAAAATTGTGGCTGTATGTTTTATACACTTCATGCGTAGGTTTCCAGAAAATGAAAATGAAGGGATACCTAGAGTTATCTGAAGTTGGAAAACATCTGATTCCTTTGTGTTTTGCTGCTTCTTTCGTTTTTTAGGTGATACACTTGGTTCTTTCGTATATGTTCCTTGTGAAGTTATAAAGCAGCGGATGCAAATTCAAGGCACTAGTAGCTCCTGGAGCTCTTTTATTTCTAGGAACAGCGTTCCAGTGAAACCAAGAGGTGACATGTATGGTTATTATACTGGAATGTTCCAGGCTGGATGCTCAATATGGAAAGAGCAAGGGCCAAAAGGACTGTATGCTGGGTATATAATTTTCCTTCAGGCCATTATGATGCGAATCGGATACATCATTCTTAACTTTGCATTCGCGTCAAGAGACCCATGTAGTTATTTTCTTTCTTTGCTTTGGCAGATATTGGTCTACACTTGCAAGGGATGTACCTTTTGCTGGTCTTATGGTATGTAATCGGGCGCTTTAGTGAACATGCTTCATAGTTTCTAGGATCTCAAGAACTGTTACCTCCACTCATCTGATTGGTCTTTCTCTCCTAATGTTCGTTCTGTTTTTCCTTTTCAGGTAATGTTTTATGAAGCATTAAAGGATCTCTCAGAGCAAGGGAAGAAAAAGTTTCCACAATATGGAGTCAACAGTTCTATCGAGGGGCTTGTATTGGGAGGATTAGCTGGTGGTACGTTAGGATGAGATCTGTTCTACAGAAACCATTTCAAATATAGCTAACTTGTAGTGACCCATCTTTAATACTATACTATCTCTGTCCAGGACTAAGCGCTTATCTCACAACTCCACTGGATGTTGTAAAAACAAGACTGCAAGTGCAAGGATCAACGATCAAGTATGTATATTCTCACAGATTCATATGATCATATCTAAAACAGCATCCTCAAGTAGAATCAAGAACTTGTTTTGATTAAACTTGGTATAATCTCCATAGGTACAAGGGATGGTTGGATGCAGTTGGGCAGATATTAAGGAAGGAAGGTCCAGAAGGTTTTTTCCGAGGAAGCGTCCCGAGGGTCATGTGGTATCTTCCGGCTTCTGCACTCACCTTCATGGCCGTTGAATTCCTTAGAGATAATTTCAGAGAAAAGGGAAAAGTCTCAAACTTGAGCATAGAGAGGAAAACATCTTCTTCAGTACATGAGGTGAGTGACAACTAGTGAGATGATTCTTGTCTTCTTTGGATCCAAAGTAAAAAAAAGTGAGGAACATTCACAAACTTGTCTTTGTATATGGCTCAATCTTTTGTTTTTTTTCTTTTTCTTGTAAGAAAACAACAATCTGATCCCTCTTTAATAAAAGATAGTTAAAGATTTTAATCTCCATTTTAAGAAGAAGAAAAAATGAAATAATGAAAAAGTTATTGGACTTTTTATACATACATTTCCAAGGTCAATTTTCACAGCTCGAACTGTGTTATGCGTTTAAAAACGACGATAAAAGAGAAATAGCCTAAACCCTAGAAACCAGGAGATGGCGGCGACTTCGTCTCGCTCGGAGAAACGATGTCTCTATGAGGTTCTCGGAATCAGCAAGGAATCTTCGCCGGACGAGATTCGATCCTCATATCGCCGTTTAGCTTTACTGCGTCATCCTGATAAGCTTATCAAAGCCGGTGGTATATCGGAATCTGAAGCCACCGCCCAGTTCCAAGAGCTCGTTCATGCTTACGAGGTTTTATCCGATCCAAAGGAACGAGCCTGGTATGATTCTCACCGATCTCAGATTCTATTCGCCGATCATGGCTCATCCGGTGGCTCGAAATCTCGTGGAATGCCCGGCGGCTCTGTCCCCGATTTATTCGCTTTCTTCACTACCACTGTATATTCCGGTTATTCGGACACCGGAAAAGGATTCTACAAGGTGTATTTCGATGTGTTTAACAGTGTTTACCTCAACGAGATTAATTTCGCTAGAACGTTAGGGTTAAGGATGGATTCTGTGAAGGAAGCTCCGATCATGGGGAATCTAGAGAGTCCGTATGCTCAGGCTACGGCGTTTTATAATTACTGGTTAGGGTTTAGCACTGTTCTGGATTTCTGCTGGGTAGATGAGTATGATGCAATGGCTGGACCTAACCGAAAATCGAGAAGGTTGATGGAAGAGGCGAACAAGAAGGTGAGGAAGAAAGCTAAGAGAGAGTATAACGAGACTGTGAGAAGTTTGGCTGAGTTTGTGAAGAAGAGGGACAAGAGAGTGATTGACATGATGATGAAGAAGAATGCAGAGATGGAGAAGAAGAAGGCGGAAGAGAGGGAGAGGAAGAAGAAGATGGAGAAAGAGAGATTGGAGAAAGCTATGAACTATGAGGAGCCTGATTGGGCAAAGGCTCAGGAAGGAGAGGAGGAAGGGGGAGAGTTCGATGTAGTTGAAGAGGATGATGAGGATGATGATGATGCGAAGAGGAAGGAGCAGCTGTATTGCATTGTTTGTAGCAAGAAGTTTAAAAGCGAGAAGCAGTGGAAAAACCACGAACAGTCGAAGAAGCACAAAGAGAAAGTGGCAGAGTTGAGAGAGCACTTTTTAGAAGAGGATAAGGAGACAGAAGGTGAGGAAGAGATTGATGTACCATCGGAGCCACCTGAAACTGTGGAGGGGCTGCATGAGAAACTCCAGGAGGGGTTAAATATTGACGATGAAGAAGGGGAGGAAAAAGAAAATGAGGAGGAAGTTGTTGGCGAAACCAATGAAACTGATGAGGAGTATTTTATGGCAGAGGAGGATTTGAAAGGATCTGGTGAAAGTGAGGATGAGGGTGTCGATGAAGAGATGAGTCTACTCAAGAAAATGGTATCTGGGCAGAAGAAAAAGCAAAAGAATGTCGTGTCAAGGAAAGAAGATGAAGAAGCTCAAGTCGATTTTGAGAGCGACACAGCAGAGATCAGCGAATTTGATAACAAGAAAAGCACAGGTAGGAATAGAAAAGGTAAGAAGGAGAGAAATAAACGGAATGCTGGAAAAGAAACAACGGATGATGCCAGCAAAGTACAGGTACCTGGAGACGATGGTGATACAGATGACAATGTCGATGCAATGGACTCAGTTTCCGGAGCAGTTGAGGATTCTCAAAAGGATGAGCCAGATGTAATGGAGTATGATAACAGAAAGAGCACAGGGAGGAGGCGCAGAAGTAAGAAGGGTAAGGATAAGAATAATCTTGGAGGGTTAACGGGGAAGAGCAGTGAAGCAGACGATACTAAAGATGGAAATGGAGAGAAGGAAGAATCTCATGTTGAAGCGGTTGAGGATCGAAGTGAATATATAGATAACGCGAAGGATTACAAGAAAGCCTCCAGATCAAAGAAATCAACCAGAGGAATGAAAGCCAAGGTACAAATCTTTCTTCCCTCCTAGTATCACTAAATCATAGATTTTCGTGTGGTAATTTTTGAAATCATATATATATTGAAATGCAGGGCACATCAAAGAAAAACAGTAATAACGAATGCGATAGATGCGGAGAGGAGTTTGAGTCGAGGTTGGTCCATTAGATATTTGTTCTTTTGTCATCTCCAATTCCCAGCAGTATATATACTCATGTATCATTCAAATGTTAACCTACTATTTTATCTACCATGGCCAGGACAAAACTACACAAGCATTTGGCTGATACTGGTCATGCGACGGTGAAATCCCGATGATCCATTGCTCATTTTAAAGCGCAATTAAGGATTATGCAGAGAAGAACCAAAAGTTTGGCTGGAGAATTGCATTCTTTGATTTAATTTATACATTGGGTACAATGAAGAAGAAGAAGGAAGATGGAAAGAGAGCAAATAAGCTTGTATACGTTTTGACATTGTTGTGGTGCAAACGAATTGATAATCGAACTAGTATGTACTGATTTTTGTATGTTTGAAGCAAATATTTTGTAGAGAATAAATTTATCAAAGGTTGGTTCGAGAATTACAATCTTTCAAGTACTGTATGTATAATTCATATCAGGTGGTCTTTGTAGTATAACGAATTTATTTTTTCATATGAAAAATGCATTTATCAATCGAAATAAAACGTAGACATAATTGTCAGAATAATCTCCGTAAAATATAAGCACATTCGACAAATTCTTTCAAAAATTCTGCAAAACATCAAACGCACAACAAAATCCTGCAGATAAGACTTCATAACTCTAAAGCTGAGAGCACCAGTCCCTAGCATTCTGGAACATCTTCAACCACGGACTCGGCCCAGCTTTCTCAACGTTCCAGCTTGTCGGGTACCACGGAAACTGCCACATCAAGAAACAACGTTCAGGATGAGGCATCATCGCAAGATGTCTCCCGTCAGGTGAACATATAGCGGCTATCCCCAACGGTGAACCATTGAGGTTAAAAGGATAAGCTTCAGTCACACTCCCATCATCGTCACAGTATCTCAATGGAGCCAAATCTGAATGAAGCATATGGTCTAAGACTCCTTCGTCTGGGAAATAAGCCCGTCCTTCTCCATGAGCTGCCCAAACTCCTAAGGTACTTCCCTCCATTCCTTTCAGCATTATCGATGGCGAGTCCTTTATGGTAACGCTTGTGAACCTGCACTCAAACCTTCCTGATTCGTTGTGAACAAATCTTGGCTGTGACGTGTCGAGTGACCCACCAACTTGAGGACCTGGAACCCATCCTAACAAGGCCATTAATTGACAACCATTGCAGATTCCGAGGCTGAATGTGTCTGGTCTTTTGTAGAACTCTTGGAATTGACTCAAGAGAGGCTCGTTGAACCTTATTGATGCAGCCCATCCTTTGGCTGAGTCGAGGACATCCGCGTAGCTAAAACCTCCCACAAACACAATCCCGCGGAACTGATCAAGAGTGATTGCTCCGGCGAGAAGATCAGACACAGTCACGTCCCATGGTTCAAAACCGGCGGCATGAAATGCAGCTGACATTTCTCTGTCTCCATTGCTGCCTTCCTCTCGGATCACTGCTACTTTTGGCTTCACATCTGAAAGCAGATACAATAAACAAAACATTCTCATCAGGAATTATACGCTTAATCAATTATAAAAAGAAGCTTCATAGAGATCAATCTTACCCTTAGACATATAACTATTGTCGGTCCAGGAAGGAGTAAATGACAGTTTCCAGTTAGGCTCATGCCTCGACTTTAAACCTTCTTTCTCCATCTCTACACAGGACACCAATCGCTGCAACTTTTCTAGTTGGAAACTGGTGTCTTCCCACATGTCTCTGAGGAATGAAGTTTTCTCACTCAGTTGAGTAATCCCATCAACTTTCACCTCTATCAAAGGAGAGTCGGTCACTCTCCCAATGATCTCAGCAGTAACATTGAAACCACTGAGTTTTTCCATCACAGCGTCTAAGTTCTTGTTGCTAATCTCCATCACCAGACCGAGTTCTTCAGAAAACAAAGTCTCAAAAAGGCTAATCCCGTTTGAAGCCAAGTCAAGGTTAATACCTCTGTTTCCAGCAAAAGCCATTTCCAAAGCTGCTACAACTAATCCACCATCACTGATGTCGTGTCCCGCAGATACCAAATTTTCTGAAATGAGAGCTTGAATGCCCTCGAAAACGTTTTTCAGATATGGAACATCATCAAGATCAGGACAGTCGTCTCCAATCTGACCAAAAACCTGAGCCAGTGCAGATCCACCTAATCTTCGCTTTCCCTTTGCTAAATCAACATGCAAGAGAACACCATCATCTCCTAGCTTCAGATCCGGAGTCACTGTCTTTGTTATGTCTGGACAGGTAACATAGGCACTAATGACAAGATTTCCTGGAGCTTTGACAACCTCACCATCCGCATGAGCTGCCATTGAAAGACTGTCTTTTCCACCATCAATTGCAATGCCAAGTTTGATCATCGCTTCAGATAGTGCAATAGCAGCATCATACATCGCTGATCCTTCTCCTTCAAGCTTTGCAGCATACATCCAGTTACCACTGGCTTTAACATCAGAAAGTGCAGTTACCTTTGCCCAAACCAGATTTGTTAAAGCCTCTCCAACAGCTAGCCTAGCCATGGCTTTTGGATCAAGCAAACCTTTGATTGGTTGCTCGCCAATGGCACATGCACCACCTGTTAGATCTGTGAATGTCTGTGCAATAACTGCAACATCAGCAAGGGTGATCTGCAATGGTCCAACCGTTTGCTGCTGGGCAACAAGACCTGTCACACATCTATCCACTTTGGTTGTCAAAAACCGCTTTGAAGAAACTGACGGTAATCGCAGAACCCTTTTCAAAGAATCCATCAATGTAATCCCAGGAGCAATATCAAGTGGTTCCCGTGCATAAGCAATGCGATTGAACTCAAACGTCTTTTTAGGCATATCACCAAGAACCTTCTCGAGTTCAAGATCCACAGCAGGAGGAGGTGGAGGTTGCCCTTCATTACTGCACTTAGCTGCAGCTGTGCTATCAATTAAAGTACAGCGACCTTCCCCATTAATTGTTCCAATCACAGCCATTGAAAGCCTTTCCCTCTTACAGATCGACTGCAAAATCTCTCGGCTCTCAGCTTTAACCAAAATTGCATCTTGCTCTTGATATTCTGCTCCCCATATCTCCAATACAGACATAGTATGATCACCCACAACAACAGCTCTTATGTCAATCTCTGCACCCTCTGGATAAATAATTTCTTTGACAACATTACAGTTCCCACCAGCGCCTTGATCATGAATACTGATAATGGGATTCTTCTCGCCCATCTCAATGCAAGCACGAACAACACGGTACAACTTCTGGGCCATCTCAGCGTCTCCACGTTGCACAGCATTGAAATCAAGCTCTGCATCATTTTGACCACTAACCATACTCGAAGCTGCTCCTCCTCCCATACCAATACGGTAAGCAGGTCCACCAATCTTAACAACAAGCATCCCAACCTCTGGCTCCCCTTTGGTTATATGAGTATGATCAATCTGTCCAATACCTGCACTAAACATAATCGGCTTCAACCATTCTCGTCTATCCCCACTTGGCAGTCTCATTCCAAAAGTCCTGGTATATCCTTGAATCATAGGCTCTCCGAATTTGTTCCCGTAGTCAGATGCACCATTGCTAGCGTTGATGAGTATCTGTAAAGGTGAGGCTAGGTTCGATGGGTACTGGAAAGACGAGTCTTCCCATGGAGCATAAGATCCCTCCATGTTGAGGTTACCAACACAGTAACCAGAAGTGGATGCAACCACAAAAGAGCCTCTTCCTGTTGCATGTGTATCTCTGATCCGACCTCCAGCACCCGTCTCAGCACCAGGATAAGGAGCCACCGCACAAGGGAAATTATGAGTCTCAGCAGTGAACAATATGTCGAGATCACGTGCACTGACATCAAGTAAGCAAGCAGAACCAGGAAGTAGAGGCCGTAGCTGGTTCACCATAAAGCCTCTAATAGCACTAGAATTATCATGAAACCCAATGACGGAATTATTTCGATTTGCCTGCAAGATTGAACACATAAAATAAGAATGCAAAGTTCAAAACTGTAGATAAGAAGAGAAAATTGACTGAAGCCCTATATTGTTACCTCCCAAGTGCTCTTTACAATTTGCATAAGAGACTTATCCATTGGCTTTCCATCAATAACCATGTTCCCAGCAAAGAACCAGTGTCGACTGTGCTCGCTATTGGATTGAGCGATATCAAATAGCTCCACATTGGTGGGGTTACGCTGAATGTCCTCTCTGAAGAGTCTAGTATAATACTGCAAGTCTTGCTCATCAAAGGCTAAACCCATCTCCTGGTTGATTTCTTCCAGCGCCTTCCGACCCTTCTCCATCACAGGGACATACTTAACTTCCTCAGGAACGACATTCGTCTCAAATGAACTCAACCTCTGGGCATACACACACTCGGTCATTCTATCATGAACCATTGCAGCAAATTCATTTATTTGATTCTCCAACAATGGCTCGTTGCTGAACAAGAGGTACCTCCTAGACCTTTCCAAGCGAGTCACTTCGTTTAACCCACAAGCTCTACATATTGAAACTGCATTGGTGGACCATGCTGTTGTAAAAGACAATCTGGGACCAACTTCAACAATTGTAGCATGAAGTCCTTCCTGCTTCTTCTTCTCAAGAAAACTATTCGTACCTGAAATTTAACTCAATCATCAATAACAGAAAGCCCCCAAGAATTTTGCAACCATAGCAAAGAAGCATGAAATTAAAAGTACCTAAATTCTCTGGCTCATATGTTTCTTGAAGAATCCACTTCAGAACCGAGAGCTTTTCGTTTGCCAACTCCGATTCAAGCCCTATATTAAAACACTGTTCCGTTGTCAAACTGACAATCTGGTTGCTGATTTTGGTTTGAACTACTTTCAACAGCTCAGCATTTGCGCTTTCTTGAATCAACGGTACACGATAGAAATGAATAACTTCTGCAGCAGGTTTCTCAACCAAGCTCGGTAGCTCATCGACAGAAGTTAAAGAACCAGTAGAAACAGCTGCTCCAGGCTTATTAGTTTGAGCAGAACATCTCAAGCTAGCAACTTTTGTCCGATTCAGAGACAGTCGCCGTGAGGTTCGAAATCTAACAGAGCCCCACAATTGACTTGTCGAGCTCCGCTTCAAAAGCATAGCTTGTCTATTGGAACCCTGCAAAAGCCATTAAACTTGTTCAAACGAAAATATCCAGGAATCGAATCTTTCTATCGACTTGAACAGGATAAGAAGAGTATAGATCCAAAAACATCAGAGATAACAATATAAAGTTATAAGACTAATCTCTGTAAACTTTATGCAATAGAACGGAAGAAATTAAGTTAATCAATCATCAACAGAAAACTTCGACCACTGAAAAGAGTGATTTGAGAGAGAAAATTTACGTTAAGAAACAGAGCGGCGCGAGTTGCTTGGAGGTTATTCATGGCGAGGAATATGAGACAACAAAGTAAGTGAAAAATGGGTTTAGGGTTGAACGGGACCGAAGCTCCGACTCCGAGAACTCGACAGTCGTCGACACACAGTCCTTGTCTGGTCTCTCTTCTTAGGTTTATTGGTATTTTTTTTTGTTTTCAGGGAAAAACAAAAAAAAATCAGTATTTGGTTGGTATTCAGAAATTGGGCTTACCTAAACCCAATGAAAGTCTGATTGGGCCTAAGGTCGGACGTCACAAATCGAGTATCTAATTTTTAACAGTATTTTATGGATAATTTTGTGATTTTTACAAGAATGTGAAGAGATTATTATAAAATGTTGTTCTTAATGATAGGATCAAAATGATAAGGTTTACTTTTTTTTTTCCTTAAAAGACTAATGTTTGTTTCCCAACCATTTCGTTCTTCACTACTATTTTTTTAGCCAAGCAAAAAGAAGATTGAACCACATGTATTAGGTACAAAACCATGAACATTTTGAAAACGAAATAAGATGATGAAGTAAATTAGCTTTCTGGGATTTGTCAGACATGAAGCACAGCTACTGAACATTGACAATGTCTTTGCTTAATATCCATTTGGTTAGTTATCATGATGTGTATATTTTCAGTTTAAAAATTCTCAAGTACACCAAGAACGATAAAAGACATGAGATGATGACAAAGCCGTTGAATAACGAAAGTAATTAGGCTACGCTGCCATAACAGAAAGGTGAAACAAAGATACTAATTTGGGATTAAAAACCAGATCCATGATCAAAGTCTATTTAGAGAATCTCCAAAACACTTCAAACAAAGAAAAGGAAAATGCTTTCAATATCAAATACAAAATAACGCGCTAGTGAACAAAAACAACAGCTAAATCAAGTTTATGCTTGTTTCACACTGCTTCTTCATATGTTACTCGGATACATGAAGACTCTCACTTTGTTTCCCTGCATAAACATAAAAAAAATGTCCTGTTAAAACCCCAAGCAGAGATTTCACATGAACATGATTACTGGTTAAAACAATTTGTTAAAGTACCATGGACTTGGGAGGCAAGTTTGATGTGAATTTTGCGCGGACAACACCGCTGTTACCATGAGGCCTGGCAACTTTCCCCCAGATGCAACGGTAGTGGCTACCGTTCTTCTTTGTCTTGGCCTTGTAAATGTAAGCCAACCTCTTTCCCTTGTACCATGTCACCTCCTCAGTAGTGTTGACTCCTTCGATCTGGACAAGGGAAGTGTTTGGATACTGGTTCGACTTCGACCTACACATTCCAGTAAATATCAGAGACCAGAACCAAAATTACATCATAGGTAGTATCAAATGGTTAGGACTTGGTTCAAAATGGCAAGGCTATCTCAGTAGAACCAACACAGACTAAAATGTTAGTATACTGCTCTATGAAAATGCAGACAACTAAGTAGATATGATCACAACAGTGTGTCGAAGATTCTAAAAGGTATCAGAAACATAATCTACCAACTATCCAAATTGAAGCTAAATCCAGATCCTTTAAACCAGTATACAATTTCTATAACAAAGCGATGAAAGTAATAGCTCACCTTTTGTATCCGAGGATGGTTCCTCTAACGTAGAGTCTGCAAAATTAGCAAATCAGAAAATCAGTTTATATATCGACTTTGTAGGAGAAACAAATCACAAGGAGACGAAAATAGACGCAAAACGAGCAAATCATTACAGATTTCCATAGCTTCGGAAACTAAAGTATAGATCAAGCACGAAGAACAAATAGAAAAAGGCACCTGACTCTTTCTCCTTGACGTCCCTTCACCATTTTCGAATCGGCCGATTAGCTCAAGACTGCTACTGAGGAAGACGAATCGGAAACCCTAAACTGTTAACGAGGCATTATATAGTGTCTTTTATCGCTGGTTTAATATGGGCTTATTGGTTTCAAGCTACTGAGAATATCTCAATGGGCTTTATTGATGTTGGACTTGAGCTCGGCCCAAGAAACAAATGGGCGTCGATCACATTTCAGTTTTGTTTTTTTGAACGGTAAGACAAACTTGAAAAATGAAACATATTGATGTCAAGAGTTAAGACCGCAACAAGAGTGACCATATATCATTATCAATGATTTGTAGTAGATATCATCAGCATTACTTTATTATTAATTTTAATATTAGTTTAAGTTTAAAGACCCATTAAAAACTTCTTAAATTTTGTAAAATTAATGATGATATTCATTGGGTATTAAAGAATAAAAAAATAATTTTTTTTATCAAAAATAAAATGAAAGAAAATCAAATTAGTAAATATAAAAATACAAGATTTTATTAAAACTTGAATAACACAATTATACAAGATTAAAAAAATATAAAAGCATGATGATAAACACAATTAACTTGGCTTTATTCTTCAGTTGTGCCAAATTTTTCCCAAATATGGTCAACCAAATCAGCTTTCAATTGTTTATTCATTCTTACCTCACGAACTTGAGCTCGATTGGCCATCATATTGTTCACATTTGTAGATGTCTCTGTAGAATACGTGTAGTCCACTTGTGAAGTCCCGCTTCCTTCTCCTTGTGTGAATTCTAATAAATCATATTGAGTGTCTTGGTCTCGTTCGTCTTCTACAATCATATTGTGCAATATGGTACATGCTCGCATAATCTTACCTATTTTTGCCTTATCCCAACTAAGAGTTGGGTTTTTGACAATTGCAAATCAAGCTTGCATGACTCCAAAAGCACGCTCGACATCTTTTCTGGCAGCTTCTTGCCAATTAGCAAATAATGATGCATTCGGACCTTGTGGATGAGAAATTGATTGGATAAAAGTTGCCCATTTTTTATACATACCATCTATGAGATATTAAGCCATATGGTATTGGCGACCATTGACAAAGTAACTGACCTTTGGAGCTCGACCTTCTAATATATCATCAAAAACTGGTGAGCGGTCGAGAACATTGAGATCGTTAAAAGTACCTGGTGGTCCAAAAAATGCGTACCAAATCCAAAGATCTTGTGAAGCGACAGCCTCTAAAACGATATTGGGTTTTTCATGACCACGTAAATACTGTCCTTTCCAAGCCGTAGGACAATTCTTCCACTCTTAATGCATACAATCAAGGCTTCCAATCATCCCGGGAAATCTTCGATACTCTCCAGTATAAAGTAATCATTGGATATCCTCTCGTGTAGGCCTTCTTAGGTACACATCTTCGAATAAATATATAATTTCATCCACAAAATTTTCTAAGCACTTACTCGCAGTGGTTTCACCGAGCCGGAGATATTCATCCACCGCATCAGCTGCAAGACCATATGCCATCATCCGAATTGCGGCTATACATTTTTGTAAGGCAGACAAGCCGAACCTTTCGGTAACATCTAGAGTCTTTAAACAATATGCATGAACAATCGCCTGTTCATTCTAAAACGTCGTCGAAATTTACCATCGGGGTAAATTGGCTGCTCACTAAAATAATCATTCCATAATCGAATATGTTCTTCCCGCGTCCTCTTTCTATATGTGCTCGTTTTTCCTTGTTTTTTTTACCGCTTCTTGTTGAGTGCAATCGTATACACAATCTTCAAAATACTGTTCAAACACTTGATCGGAAATTTTTTCAAAAGTTTCATCAACATTTCCATTGAATGTAGAAGTGTGAGGATGAGAAGACATTTATTACAATAGAAATTGCAAGAGAAGACTGAAAGAAGAGTTTGTAAGAAAGAAGAGTTTATTTGAAAAAGAGTTTGAATGATAGAGCAAAATATTTGGTCGCTACATATTTATAAACCCAAAATGATGAGAGCAACAAATAAGAGTTTGGTACAACCACATATAGCCAAAATAAACACAATCACAACAACTACATCAACTACATAAAGCCGAAACTTGTTGTTTTTCTTGTGATGCAAAAGACAAGAAATAAATACAGACACAAACATAAAGACACACATAAAGCCGAAAGAAACATAAAGACACACATACAGACACAAACATAAAGACACACATAATACCTTCCCCAAGAACCAGTACATGTTCTTGTGAAGCAAAAGGACAAAAAACATAAAGACACAGCCTGTTCTTATCTCAACCAGTAGATGTTCTTGTGAAGGAAACACACTTCATCCTGCACATTGCCAAAGACCAAATAGCAAAAAGATCAAGCCTGATTTACCAAACAATCCGAATGAAAACAGAGATAACAACAATGAACAACCATAATGCAGAAGAACTAACAGTAATGCAGAAGAACTAATAACAAGATCAGAATGAATGAACAAGCATGAAGAACACAATTAGAACTTACCTAGATGATTACACATCGCCATTATTAGCTTGTTCTTAAGAGTTAGTTCCATCTCTGATAGTGGTTCGGTTTTCAGAATAAGACTATCAAGAATTTTCTGGTTTGATAGTTTTTCCTTCATAGTCAAGTCTCCTTCTTCATGACCCAAACCTCCTCAAGCACCTTTAGAGACCTCCTATCTATTTCTTCACTCTTCCCCTTACTTCTCTTTTTCTGTTTGGCCTTGGATGCCTTAACACCTAAAGGCCTCTCCTCTGTTTCTTCCTCCACATGGCAGCCATTGTTGAAGCTAGAGGTAAAACCACCACCTTCACTGACCTTAGCTCTTTTGCAGCTTGAAAAACCTTTTTCAGTCAAAAAAGTACACCATTTCTAGTCATTCCAGACCAGCCTCCAAGCATGTTCCAAGGTGAATTTCATCTTCTGATCTTGAAAATACACATGGTAAGTCAGCTCCATTAGGTCATCTTCATTCTGGCCACTCCTTTTATGCAGCTTGGCATACTGAAAACAACCAGAAAACTTGCTCACATTTTCACTGATTTTTCCCCATTTTTGCTTACATGTATTGGGCTCCCCTTTAGGCAGATGGGCCACAGCTGGACTTGCAGCATAAAGTTGTACAACTCGCTTCCATAATTTCCCTACCCTTTGCTCATTACCAACTACTACATCTTTAGATGTGTTGAGCCATGCACTTACAAGCACCTTCTCCTCACGGACACCTTATCTATGCTTGGATTGGGTTTGGCTGTTCAAGAGGTCGGTGAAGTTTGGATTGGAAAAATCCTTTGACGTTTTAGTGCAAAGGAATTAACTCAGAAGTAATCTGTTTTCAGAAGGAATTAACTCAGAGGTACTCTGTTTTCACAGGAGCAAAGAAAATGGTTTGGTTAGGCTCCATAGAGATATGGAGTAATTATAGTGAGAAGGAATTAACTCAGAGGAGTTAATGAATAGGTTTGGTTAGTTGTGTGTTATGAACCACACAACTGAGTAATGAGCTACCTAATCTGCCTTGAATCAATCCGCTTTAGGTTTTAAAATTTAAGTCACTGACATATAGGTTGTCTCCATCACCATCAATTAGCAATAAGTTGTATTTTTTCTGTTTTATTTGTAACTTAGATAAGCTTTCATCAGTTTTGTTAAGTTTTATTAACTTTTTACACTATCTCAGAAAGTTACACAATTAACCAATTACCTAACAGCTTCTACGCAAGACCAAAACTCAAGACAAAACTCAATCACCAAGTTATACTTCAGTTTAACTAAACATTTACTTGAACAAATCCATCACCATCAATTAGCAAAATGTAATCAGAAAGTTACACAATTCACCAAAACTCAGGACCAAAAATCATTCACCAAGTTATACTTCAGTTTAACTAAGCCAGACAATCAAACAAAATCAAAAACGCCACAGAACAATATCTTAATCAGACAATCTTTTACAAAAACAAACAGAACACAGGTCCCTGAAAGCCAGAGATCCGTTCGTCAGAACCCACCAACCGATTCCCAATACTTAGGCTAGATTCTTCATCAAACGCATCAATAGAGGAAACTGATTTCGGAGAAACAAAAAAAAGAGAAAACAAACCTCTTTTGTAGCAGAGGAAAGATGATGAAACGATTCGTCTGGAACCTGAAGGAGGAGAAGGAGGAGCGTCGTCTCGATGAGATACGGCAGAGATCTTGGAGAGAAGGGAAAGAGATTGTTGAAGCCGGATATCTCGATGAGATACGGCAGAGAAGAGAGATGCGTGATGGATAGTGACGGTAGAAAGAAGCGGAGAAGAGATCTCT
The DNA here is from genome assembly GCA_964056655.1 of Arabis hirsuta. Lineage (NCBI taxonomy): Eukaryota > Viridiplantae > Streptophyta > Magnoliopsida > Brassicales > Brassicaceae > Arabis > Arabis hirsuta. The sequence goes on from OZ053304.1 coordinate 33,275,293, forward strand.
CCATTGTCGCCGTCGCACGAGAAAGAGAAAGAGATCTCTTCGAAAACGCGACTCATTTTTTTTTAAATTATTTTTTTGTGTTTCGCGTACCCTAAACACACAAGGCCAATAACCGGACGATACCTGTCCACGATGAACCAGCTCTTTGAACTCACTAGACTGAGACGTTTCATCTCAGTTTTGAGCCTTTTTCTAATTTATTATTATTTTTTAGCCCAAACTTTGGCTCATGGATATTTATGGTCTGAGGCACTCAAAAGAGTGGTGGATCCAGATCTGAAAAAAAACTCAGAAATGTGGCTCTATATAAGTATACATGTATGTAGTAAGAAAATTTTAAAGGAAGAAATACAGTAAAAATGATTTGGCCTTCAAGTGTGATCATCATTGTTGTTGGGGTGATCGTGGCGTTGACTTATCAGTCAGTGTTGAAACCTCCTCCGGCGAAGCTATGTGGCTTCCCCGGAGGTTCACTGATCACAGCACCGCGTATAAAGCTCCGAGATGGGAGGTATTTGGCGTACAAAGAGCATGGACTTCCGAGAGAGAAAGCTCGCCGCAAAATCATCTTCGTCCATGGATCTGATAGTTGTAGACTCGATGCTGTTTACGCCACTCTACTCTCTCCGGTAATTCTACTTGCAAATTTATTTCTACGGTTTATATCAGTTTACTGATGATCAATTTCAAATTTATAGGATTTAGTGGAGGAACTAGGCGTGTATATGGTTTCATTCGATAGACCGGGTTATTGCGAGAGCGATCCGGATCCAAATCGTACCCCGAAAAGCTTGGTTTTGGACATTGAAGAGCTTGCTGATCAGTTGAGTCTAGGATCCAAATTCTATGTGATTGGTTACTCAATGGGAGGACAAGCTACATGGGGATGTCTTAAATACATCCCTCATCGGTTAGCCGGAGTGACACTAGTTGTTCCGGTGGTTAACTATTGGTGGAAGAACTTACCTTCGAACGTTTCCACTGAAGGTTTCAACTTGCAGCCAAAAAGAGACCAATGGGCGGTTCGTGTGGCTCATTATGCACCTTGGCTTATCTACTGGTGGAACACACAGAAGTGGTTCCCCGGTTCGAGTGTCGCAAACCGAGATCATAGTATCTTGTCGAAGCCGGATAAAGATATCATTTTGAAGTTGGGTTCGTCGAGGAAACCACATATAGCACAAGTAAGACAACAAGGGATACATGAGAGTATTAACCGTGACATGACTGTGGGATTTGGGAGCTGGGAATTTGATCCTATAGAACTTGAGAACCCGTTCTTGAACAAAGAAGGCTCTGTTCATTTGTGGCAGGGAAATGAGGACATGTTAGTGCCTGTGACGATTCAACGTTACATTGCACATAAGCTTCCATGGGTTCAGTACCATGAGGTTTCGGGAAGTGGCCACTTCTTACACTTCACTAAAGGCATGGTTGATGACATTGTCAAGACTCTCTTACACTAAGATCCTACTGGTCTTCAAAAAGCCCGGAAGAACATGGATAGAATGGATTATGTAGATTGATTGTTGTATTTCTACGAAAACATAATAAAAGCAGACTTTTTTACAATTTCGCACCATTTTTGCTACATTCAAGCCCACCAAAAGAAGCCAAAAGGCAAAAACCAAAACAGAGCACACGAGTCTTTTCCGTCTCTAAAAGCTTAAGTCACGAACAACTCAAAAAACTAGTAAACATTGGGAGACAGACCGTTAAAAGGTTAAAGACTTTAATCTTCAACCATCTCTTCATCATCATCTTCGATTTCCTCGATCCTCATCTTCTTCACCGCCTGAGCTGCATCACTCTTCTTTGGCCCATTAGCAATATGTATCAACACATCCGACTTCTGCCCTGTCGTGGCGTTCACTAGCCCTCCATTCTTCTCAACCCGGTACACAAGATCAGATCCACCAGTGCCTGCATCTATGTAAACAGTGGAGTTTTCATCGATCTCCTCACGCACAACCATCTTCGACAGTTCTGTGACCACTTTCTTCTCCATCCATCTCCTTATTGGCCTAGCACCGTACACCTAAACATACAACACAATCAAGTGACCACAATAGTCAGCAAACAGACCAAATCGAGATAAGAGATCAGCGCACTATAGACACTGAATTAGTGAAGAGACTTACCGGGTCATAACTCTCAGCCAGAATATAGTCCAAGGCAGCGTCAGTGACTGCCAAAGCAACGCCTCTTTCAGCAAGCCGGACAGCAACATCTCTCATTTGGAGCCGGGCTACTTTCCTCAACTGGTCATGTGAAAGTGGATCGAACACCACAATCTCGTCAAGCCTGTTCAGGAGCTCTGGTCTGAAGTGCTTTCTGACCTCCTGCATCACACACTCCCGAGCCACTTGCATTGACACTTTCCCGGTTAGCCCAGAAAGAAGATGCTCTGCACCGAGGTTTGATGTCATGATAATAACCGAGTTCCTGAAATCGACAGTCCTTCCTTGGCCGTCTGTCAATCTACCGTCATCCAACACTTGGAGCAACGTGTTGAAAACAGCAACATGTGCTTTCTCCACTTCATCAAAGAGTATGACGCAATAAGGTCGCCTTCTCACAGCCTCAGTCAGTTGTCCTCCTTCCTCGTGACCAACATACCCAGGTGGGGCACCAATGAGACGAGACACAGAGTGTTGTTCCATATACTCTGACATATCAATCCGAACTAACAGGTTTTCATCATCAAAGAGCTGCTCAGCAAGAGCCTTAGCAAGCTCAGTTTTGCCAACACCAGTCGGTCCGAGGAACAAGAATGATCCAGTTGGTTGCTGTGGCCTTCCAAGTCCTGCCCTTGACCTTAAAATTGCTTCAGCAACCGCATTGACCGCTTGGTTTTGTCCCACAACCCTCTTGTGCAACCTATCACCAAGACCAATCAACCTCTCCTTCTCGTTCTGGCCGAGTCTCGTCACCGGAATCCCAGTCCAACGGCTCACAACTTCAGCAATGTGTTCTGGACCAACGTCCTCTGTTAACATCACATTCTCTTCATGAGTTCCTTCAAGCTGAGTAATTGCAGATTCCACTTCTTGAATTGCCCCATATCTTAGATCAGCAGCTCTAGCAAGGTCATATCTTCGTTCTGCCTCTTGCAAAGCAAACATGAGCTCTTCTCTTTTCTGTTTAAGCCTTCGGATCTCATCAATTCTCTCTTTCTCCTTTCTGTACTTCATTGTGAGAGGCTGAAGCTTGTCCCTCAGGTCATCAAGCTCTTTCCGCACCTACAGAATCGAGGAAACGATGTCAAAGACCCGTCCCGAAAGAAGATGCTAACAAGCACCAATTCCAGAACAATCATAGTTAAAGGACTATGTGCTAAAGAGAAAAGATAAATGTATCATACCTCCACAAGTCGAGCTTTACTGGCTTTATCCTTTTCCCTTTCCAAGGCATGAAGTTCAATTTCCAGCTGCATCCTCTTCCTTTCGAGATTATCAATTTCTTCAGGTTGACTATCAAGCTGGACTCTCACATTGGCACAAGCCTCATCCACCAAATCAATGGCTTTATCCGGTAAATGCCGACCTAATCAACCACACAAACACCACAAAATGTCATGCCAATAACAAGAGTATATGGAAACCAAAAAATCTGATTCAAGATTATGAATCTTAACATACCAGTTATGTAACGAGCAGACAACTGAGCAGCATTGATAAGAGCTCTGTCCTGGATACGCACACCATGATGTCCCTCATACTTCTCTTTAAGCCCTCTCAGGATGCTAATGGTGTCCGGAACACTCGGCTCAGCGACATAGACTTGTTGGAACCTTCTCTCAAAGGCTGCATCTTTCTCAACATATTTCCTGTACTCTTCAAGTGTTGTAGCTCCAATACATCGAAGCTGACCTCTAGCTAACATAGGCTTGAACAGATTAGCCGCATCCATCGACCCTTCAGTTTTGCCAGCACCAAGAACCAAATGAATCTCATCAATAAAGAGAATCACTTTCCCTTCAGCATCTTCAACTTCTTTCAACACAGCTTTCAATCTTTCTTCAAACTCTCCTCTGTATTTAGCACCAGCAACTAATGCACCCATGTCCAAAGAAACCAATCTCACATCAGTAAGACTATTGGGAACATCTCCTTTCACAATCCTCTGTGCTAAACCTTCAACAACAGCTGTTTTTCCAACTCCTGGTTCTCCGATAAGCACCGGATTGTTCTTTGTTCTCCTCGAAAGAATCCTCACAACTCTTCGAATCTCCTCGTCACGACCAATCACAGGATCAAGCTTCCCTGCTTGCTCAACCAAATCTCTTCCATAAGTCTTCAAAGCTTGAAAATTAGTATCCCCTGAAGCACTCTCCACTTTCTTCCCTTCTTTACCACGAAGCTTCTCAACTTCAGATTTGATCTTCGACGATGTAACACCGACTTCGTTCAACAAATCCCTGATTTGAGAATCTTCGAGTAGACCCATAATCAGCTGATCTACAGCCAAATGAGTATCACCTCGTGACTTTTGAGCAGCTTGAGCACGGCGAATAACCTTGATAAGACTAGAACTCGCCGGAACATCATCTGGTGGAGGAGACTGTGAAGGAAGTTTCTTCAATGCTTGATTAATCACTCTTTCAGCAGATTGAGCTGCGTTTTCGCCTCCGGCACTAGAGATTGCTTGAGGGAATATTCCGGCGGGATCAGAGATCAAAGCACATGCTAAATGCAGAGGAGTGATCTGAGCATGTCCTGCATTCACAGCTAGCTCATGAGCAGCAGCGATCGTTTCGTTTGTCTTGTGTGTGAATTTCTCTGGATTCATCTTCGATTAGCTTCGGTAATCCCTGAAAAAACAAACCAAACAAACCCTAAATCTCACAATTCTTCATACACAATCCACAAACCCAGAAACACAAAACAAACCCAGAATATGAACACGCACTAGAAAGAGCAAGAATCAAAGAACAAGGACATTACCTTGAACGATATGAGAACTGGGTTTTTGTTCGCGTAGATTTCTTCGACGAATCGGATGGTTTCTTCTTCTTCCCGGTAACAAAGTCTCTCTTTTTTCAAGAGAATATAGCAGATTGTTGCGATGAGATCTTGAATTGAATACTTTGAAAGTTTGTGAATTGTGAGAGAGAAAGGAAGCAGGAGGGTCATTATTAAGGGAAGAAGATTCATCTAGAAAAAGAGAGCGAATTCTCGTCTTCTTCTTCCTTGAGAACTAGAACCTACTGGAGAATTCTGGAAAAGACACACAGTCACAGAGAGTGATAATGCCACGTGGATTTTTCTTTTTTATGGTGCTCTCGTGGTTTTTTTTTTTAACCTTTTCAAAATACGTACAAAAAAGAAGATTTTGGAGCTTCTGAAATTATACGTACAAAAATGGAGCTTTCTACAAATTAAAGGAGTCAAATGAAAATTTCAAAAAGTTTTAACAAATATTATATGTTATTTAACAAATAGTCCTTCATTTTCCACTGCTATTTTCTTTCCGCCAGATCTTGTCTTGTTCCTATTCTCTGTTCTTCATATCTCTCTCTCTCTCAAACTCCATTATCGTCTTTACAAATTTCTTCTCTCAGACCAATCTAAGCTCGTATCCTTCGTGTGGTCTTCTCTAAAAACGTAAGCTTTCTTCCTTTTTCAAGGCTTGTGTTGGCTCCGATCTCAAACTAAACCGTCCTGGGAAAGAACTAAGTATAATAATCGATTGATTGATCTGATTGCTCCCATTTTATTGTAGAAAACTTTACCTAGATTAATCTCGATATTCTCGTATAGTTTTAGATTGGAAAAATTAGAAATTTTTTTGGAATTGTTGCATAGATTCGATGGCTCAGAACCTTCCTTGGATTAAAAAAAAAAAAATCAGATTTTTATTAGAGTTACATACAATTCCGAGTACCTGAATCGAGTTTTTGTACACAGGATTGATTATCTGTGTGTGGGGGCAATCAAAATTACGATGGTTGCTAATGAAAAGAATGTAGAGAATAAAGAATATCGTCTGCCTCGAGAAGTTAAGGAAGCTTTACAAGCAATAGCATCAGAGTGGGAAGATGTGATTGATTCAAAGGCTTTGCTTGTTATTCCTTTGAAAGGTGCAATGACTAATGAGGTCTTTCAGATCAAATGGCCAACTAGGGAGAGTTGTCCTTCGCGTAAAGTTTTGGTTAGGATTTATGGTGAAGGTGTTGAGATTTTCTTTGACCGCGAGGATGAGATTAGGACGTTTGAGTTTATGTCAAAGCATGGTCATGGACCGTTGTTGTTAGGCCGGTTTGGCAATGGTCGTATCGAAGAGTTCCTTCATGCACGGGTAATTATTCTTTGAAGCTTATTCTTTGAAATGCCCCTTGTTCCTAAGTTATTGAATGACTTTGCATTTCCCCAGTTTTATAAATCCTAGGTAGTTCTCTTTTTATGTTCGTTTACTGAATTTATAGCTTTGTTGTTAAACTACGAACTTTCAGACCCTATCTGCTTCTGACTTGCGTGATCCTGCAATATCTGATCGCATAGCAACTAGGATGAAAGAGTTTCACGGTCTTGAAATGCCTGGTGTGAAGAAGGCTTTGCTTTGGGACAGATTACGGTACATTTCATTGTCTTCTGATACATTCTACTTTGCTTTTCGAAGAAATCAATAGCTTTTAGTCTTTTTGACTCTGTTTTTCCCTTCTGTTGCCTGTAACTTCAGAAATTGGCTCAGTGCATGCAAGAGACTAGCTTCACCAGAAGAAGCTAAGTCCTTTCGTCTCGATGATATAGAGATGGAAATTAATTTGCTTGAGAAATCTCTCTTTAAGAATGATGAAAATATTGGATTTTGCCACAATGATTTACAGTATGGAAACATAATGATGGATGAAGAAACCAAAGCAATAACCATCATTGTAAGGTTACATAAATTCATAATCAGCTCTCCTTTTTGTTGTATGACGTTACTGGATCCTAACTCAGGTTTTATTGTTTTGTCTTACAAATAAAAATAGGATTATGAATATTCATGCTACAATCCTGTGGCTTATGACATTGCCAATCACTTCTGCGAGATGGCTGCCGATTACCACACTGAAACACCTCACATCATGGATTACAGTAAATACCCTGGTAAGTAGTTATTTCACATTTCTTCTTCATTTTGTCAAAATGACAAATGATCAACCGTATATATTAAAATGCAACTCAAACAAACAGGTGTGGAGGAGCGTCAACGATTTCTGAAAACATATTTGAGTTCTTCAGGTGCTCATTTTCTCACTTTCTCTATGAGCTTCAGCAATAAATCACTGTGCTCTAAATTTCTCGATTGTTTTTGTTCTTGTGAGTCCAGGTGAAGAAGAGCCCAGCGATACTATGATCGAAAAACTCCTTGAAGATGTTGAGAAACATACACTCGCTAGTCATCTAACTTGGGGTTTATGGGGAATTATATCGGTATTTTCTACAATAACCTTCTATCATTACCTGCGCATTGTGTATCCATATATATATACTTCCGAGTTGGATTTTCATTTTGTAAAACTTTGCAGGAACACGTGAATGAAATCGATTTCGACTACATGGAGTACGCAAGACAAAGGTTTGAGCAGTATTGGTTAACAAAGCCGAAGCTCCTTGGTAATCCTTGAGGTTTTCTCGAACATTAAGTAAATCTCTGTTTTTACGGTGGTAGAGGGGTATACACAAAAGTTGTTGAATACAAAAAATGTAACGATGAGCAGTTAATCTGCATTTGAATTTGTTTCAAATAAATAAATTTCTTACAACCAAATGTCATTTACTTTTTTTTATTCGTACAAATCAATATTACTTGTTAAATCTCGGTTTACTAAACGAAGTCCCACTTAATCCTCTTGGGATCATCTTGGCTCTTCTCATAATGTAACTGTTGTTTCTAACCATGGGCTTATGTAATGTTTTTGTCTATTATTAAAAAGAGTAATCAATGAAAGAAGATGGTCCTATTACTTTTATTATACAATTTCAGTGAACATTTGTGTGTCATTGAAAAGTTGATGAACTATCCCACACATCAAGTCTACAAATCTTAACGCCCATGGATCAAAGACTGTGTCATCTCACTGACAGTGATCAAACCCTTAGACATGGATGTTTCGTCTCTCGTGTGCATGACGAATGTGGGTTGTTTTGGTGATGGAAGATCAGATGTTGTGGTGAGCATAGACAGCAACTCAAGTGTGTTGGGTCTGTCTGCAGGTTGGTGTTGAACGCAGAGCAAACCAATCTGAACACATCTCTCAACTTCTAAGGGCTTACATGAATCAGCAACATCTTTATCCAAAAGATCACCTCCTCCGGTTTCACACCAAGATTCCCACGCCTGTTTTTGGCTTAATTTTACCTTAAGAATATTTGCAAGAAACGTTTTAAAATAATTTGCAAGTGTATGTCTTACTTACATAAGCAATAAGAGTTTTTCCTTCTTCGCCATAGCTGAATCTTGAGATTTTCTCTCCGCTGATGATTTCCAACAGCAGAACTCCGAAGCTGTAGATGTCGGATTTCTCAGAGAACACCCCAGTCCATGCATACTCGGGAGACATATATCCTCTGCACGTATATCGAAAAAATTCACCCATGTTTCAAAGTATATGAGTATGACTATGAATTATTGTTAAGCATGTTTTTGATAATAGATTCTTACAGAGTTCCTGCAACCCTGCGAGTGTTGTCCTGATATTCGGTTCCCTGATACATCCGAGCCAATCCAAAATCTGATATTTTTGGGTTCATCTTCTCATCCAGAAGAATATTGCTCACCTTCAGGTCTCGGTGAATGACCTTGAGGCGTGAGTCACGGTGGAGATAGTGAAGTCCACGCGCAATACCTTGGATGATATTGAATCTCTTAGGCCAGTCAATCTCAAGCCTTTTTCTTGAATCTAAGCAATGATACAGTGTAAAAACTATCAGAAAAAGTATTGTACACGAAGAGAAACTCCTATAGAGAAGGAATGAGGCAAGAAGAGACCCACCGAAGAGAAAAGTATCAAGGCTTTTGTTCATCATAAACTCATAAACCAATAGCCTTTCTTCTCCTTCAATGCAACATCCCAAAATTCGAACTAAGTTTTTGTGTTGTAGTTTTGAGATGAGTACTATTTCATTCATGAACTCCTCTTTGCCCTGCCCCGAGCTGCTAGAAAGCCGTTTTACAGCAATTTCTTTCCCATCTTTCAGCTTTCCCTGAAACAGATTGGTGAACATCATCTAGAGAACATAAATGGGGAATACAAAAGAGCAAAGAGGATAAAAATTCTCTGACCTTGTAAACTGAGCCAAATCCACCTTGGCCGAGTTTATTTAAGAGACTGAAATTATTGGTGGCAGTTTGAATGGTATTCATCTCAAAGAAATTTAAACCTGAGACATCTTGTCCTTTCAGACCATTCCTCCATGCATCTTGTGAGTCTTCCTTTGATATAACAGCTGAATCAGAGTTACATGAATTTATAGATAGATAGTAAAGTCATCAGTGTGCTACTTTTAGCAAGCAAATGTACTGATAAACAACAAGAGGTCGATAGAGAGATCGCTACCGTTATGTCTCACTCTGTATCGCAAGAAACCAAAAGCAGCAGAACCCAATATCACAAAAATGGAAAGGCTCAAAATACTAGCAGTAATGGTCTTCTTGTGATTATTTCCACCTGAGATATATAAAACAACCACAAATTGAACACTAAGTAATGCTACTACTGAAAAGAATTATATCAAACGAGTTGAAGATAAAGTTTTTAAACCATACCGAGTTCAGAGCGTGCAAGACGAATGGAAAGAAGCTCTCCTCCCGCAGAAAACTGCACTACGTCTATTAGCTCTTGATTCCATATTAAGCACCCGATTCCACGAATATAAGCAAAGGCCAAGCAAGAGCAATTGTGGAGGCACCTTTGGTAGCAGCCTTCAGCATCCACGGAACTTACAAATTCGTATAAGTCTGGAGGCTTTATGTTGGCAACAGGATGGAAGACATTTGCAACTTTGCCAGTAGAGTTTGCTTGACATTCTAGTTCGATACGCCTCACACAACCATCAGTCCAGTTTCCTCTTTTCCACTCCTTAATGGATTTTGGTACAAACCCTTTGAAGCATTTACACTTTGGAGGTTCTGACATAACACACAACCCAAAAGGTCCACACAGACCGTAAAAATCGCATGAATTGGCTGGAGCCTCGTAGGATACTTTCCAGCCGGTCCCACTATGATGAAACCTCTTCAGATAGCCCTCTGATGTTAAAATTAGACGTGAAAGTTTGAAGTTCCTGTCTACATAAGAGAAAGACCCTGACCCATTTGCATCCTGCTGAAAGCTAAATGGACTTGCTAATGTTTCATCCATTAGTGGTACCCCGGTGAACCTTATTTTAGCCCATGGACCGGTTCTATAATAAGGCGCCGACCCTCTCATAATACACACCTGTGTTGGCACTTGCGGTGTAATCTGAGCTACAAAGTCACCAGGCGATGGATCAGTGTAACTTTTCCACGAAGTCAACACCCGCTTCTCACCGGTAGCAAGATTATACATCAGGGGTGAGGAAGGGAGCAGAGTATCACCAAGATGCTCAAAGCTTTCCCATAGAGTTCTTCCCGAAACATTGTCTATAACAAAAAGATTTCCGCTGTCTGAAAGCTCTGCACGAGACCCGTTAGATGCAGGAGTTTCCCCGATGGACCACACAACGCCATGTTTTCCATCCAATAAGAGAAGATTTCCATTGCTGCTGATAGTTAGATTTGCCGTGGAGTCTGTAACCGGGTTTTCTCTATTGGCCACCCACACAACCACCCGAGGAATGATACCTTTGAACCAGATTCCAACATACTGATTCTGGGAGTTGTTAAGACTGAAGAACCCCAATTCATAAACTCCATTAGAGGAGCTGAGAGTTTGTCCTATTGACAAAGGGCTTTCTGTCGTTATCCCTGCAAAGCAAAAACTTGAGAACTCAGTAAACAAGAGCAAAGAAGCAAAGAACACGATCTCCTTCTTCCCCATGTACTTCTGTCTCTCCAATAACTATCTTCCTCAAATTAGTTCACGAAGAGAACAATATAACTAGAGCAAGAAAAACAAAACTCAGGGACTTGTGAGAATTTTATTCAAACACCTATAAACAATGTTGACCATACTGTATGTTCCAAAGACCTGAATTCTCTAATAATAATAATATCAAATATATATTTGTTAATACTTACATAACTGCCACGAAGAAGTTCAACTTTTTTACAAAGTCAATTACGCAATCTATCTCAGAATGAAAGATGGTGGTGTTTCCACGTTAGGCATCAACACTCTGCATCAAATTGAAAGATGACTAAATAAACCAATCAGATGATGAGAACATTAACCAATCAGATCTTTATTAGTGGTTTCTGAAAGCCTTGTTTCTCAAGGTAAGTCTTTTGCTCTTTCCTGGTAAAAACAGAGCACAGCTTCCAAACCTAAAAATCTCGTTGAGGAATTTCATCGAACACTTGGAGTACGTAATCCAAATCTTCGAAGAAGTCGTGGGAGTGAGTTACACATGGAAGTATGACTGATTCAAACTCCCACTATCTGGGCTTTACCGCTTATGCCCAAAATAACCGGCTTTAACTAACTTGTAGTGAAAATGAAGCACAAAGAGATTGTTTCATAAAACCTGGACAACTAAAAAGCTCCTCACTTGTGCTCAGATAGAGATCAATTAGAAATGCTCTTTTTAATGAAGACGATTTAATTTATAAACCTCTAGATTAATCTTTCTTCACTCTGCAATTGAATTTGTTTCAGATTAAATCAATTTATAACAACTTAATCACATCTTAGCTGAATCCCCTTGGGATCATCTTTAGCTATTCTCACAATGTAACTGTTTTTAACAATAAATTTATGTAATGTTTATGTTTATTTTTAAAAAATTTTAAAAAGAGTAATTAATGAAAGAAGATGGTCCTAAAACTTTTATTATACTATTGCATCTTATATACGTAAACCCATTATAAATCTTCTCATCTGTTTATACAACTGGACTCTAGAACGAAAGCATAAATCTGTTTATGTATATAATGCCTATAGGTATTGTTGGTAATGATGATCTAGGGACTGAGCACTATACATTATTACCTCTGAATCATACAATTGAATAGGCTCTCAAAAGATGTACCTTATAGAACTTATAGAAAATAAATAAAACAAAATTAACAACAACAAAAATAATTCATGGCCTTTTTCTCCATCTCCTTTTTTATGTGATGGTGGCCAAAGAAGTTTACAGTCACTTAACTTCCCCTGTTTTTTTAGCTGCAAGTTCAAAAAAATCAACACAACTTGTTCATGTTTCAGATTTTCTTACTCAATACCTAAAAACATAAAACATGAAAAGTAGCAAACTCAGATTGAGAAAAGCAAAATCATCTTTTGTTGTTTTTTCTTGGATTTTGTCGACATAAGATGAATGTCTTTGCTCAACTAGTTTGCTTATTTAAGTTAACAATAAGCTGCAAAAGTCGTAGTTGTAAAAGAGAGGAGCCGGGACACAATGAAGGATTTGATAAACGGTTAAAGCTTATCTTAATTTTACCTCTCTGGAACCACGGTTTTCGAGCTAGATTGCGGATATGGCGTTCGTGACGTTCCAATAGTTCATCAACTCCATAAGATTGAGACAACAAAGGGCCCGAGAATTCGATCTTGTCCGCATCACCCTGTCAAGGCTCAAGATATCAGCATCATTAAGCATGCTTGTCAATATAACCAAAAAGGAGACAAACCTGATCATGCCTACTTTTTTCTCTTTCTCTCTCAACTTTAGGTAAAAGCGTGGAGAGAGAGAGAGAGAGAGAGAAAACAAACTTAAACAGCTGACCAAACATGATCTGACTACAACGGTAACCTTGTCCTTCCTTTCTACTTTTCTGAGCTGCATATTCTATTTACACCAGATCTTATGCATATGTATGTTGTGTATCTAATAGTTCCTCTAATCTTCAAAATCACTTAGACAACTGTATCTTTGGAATTACTTCATTTTATTTCTAAGACAATTGATTTTGATTGACACTGGCATTACAGCATAAGGATAAATGAAGCCAAGTTGTTAGTTTCACTTGAAAGAACGACTGGCACAAAGCAATACTTGGTCTCTATTATGTCTAGCAAGGAAACAATGCAAACAACGAGATTCTATTTGGAATTTGGTTATCAAATAAACTAGAAATGTGCTTTTAGAGCTTCAATTATCTACGGACGTACCAAATTATTACCCAGCTTTGTTGCCATTTCATCTCTTTGATAGAGTCCCAGTGACAATTCCTGGGAGTGATACTCGTCAGACGCGCCAAAAGAATCTGGACGTTCAAGTTGTCTCCACTGCTTCAGCATAGAACGCTTAACCATCTCATATGACTCCTGGCCTCGAGAATCTGTCTTGCTCTCACGTTTGTCCTCGTTTTCATTCTCCTTTATCTTAGATTCAACATCACTTTTCCCATTGAAAGCGGGAGAATGTCCCGAAAGGTTAGGAATGTGACCTCTTGAGAGAGATCGATTATGCACCCTAACACATACGTCATCTTTTTCACGTTTCGCCCAAGCAAAACTGTTTGATATTGAGACTTGTAATGGCCCTGAGAAAGGTACATCTCCCTGTGATGCATTCTTTACATGGGAAGCTTCGTCTTTCTTGTGATTTAATGGGTTTTGCAGTTTCTCACGTAACTTGGCATCACTTTCAATCGAGTTATGAACTAAATGACCAATTCTTTTCTGAAAAGTTTCAGTTTGGCGCCGCACATCCTGCAAACACAAAAGAAGGCACATTTGAGGCACAAGGAATTATACTCTCTAGATACAGATAACAGGTAGACAGGAAAGTAAGTAGAAAGTACCTCAGCTGGTGCCAGTTTATTGAATGAATGGGCCTTCCGTGTTGGCTTCCTCGATTCTATACCACGTCTCGCATTCCCGCTAATTTTTTTCCTGAAAATCGGACATGACGTATGAAAATGTTACAAATGCTTCCAAGATATGACATGTAAGGCCAATCAAGGTAATTTCCCGCTAATTATGATTGTGTGTTTCTCTACCAAGTAATGAAAGGAATTTCTTACCTTGTCGCTTCTTCCCGATGCTTTGTATCTATCTCCTTGCTAGGTGGGTATACTGGCAAGCTAGAGGGATCACAAGCAAATGGCTTTGAAGTAAAATACTGAAAAGATAAACGCAATGTCTTCATCAGTAAGAGATGGCACAGTAATATGGTTTGTTTCCACGGATATCAAATTGCTTAACTTCATGATGTAACACTAATTCATGGGTAAAAAGGTTACCTGAGAAACAAGGGCGCTAGAGGCAGTACCGCGTTTGTGGGGCTCTATAGAAAGAAGCGTTTCGATCAGATTGATTTCAGTCTCAGACAAATCTTTCAAGGTTTCCCGGAGACAACTGTCATAGTTTTGCTGTGGCTTAAAAAGCATTGCATGAGGAAGTTTGGACTTTTTCCAGTAATCTTCCGGTGGAGATCCACACAGTTTGAATATCTTGTGCAGCTGCTCAACCTGTTCCACACGATTCAAGTAATAGCAGTGAGTTAATTTTTTCAACAAGTACAACAGGAACATATCCGTGACCAAAAGGTCCAATATCATAAATAACACATTCATAGGAGACGATGTTATGCGGTTTACCTCAGTTCTTCCACGGAGAATAGGTTTTCCAAGAAGCAGCTCAGCGAAAACACAACCAACACTCCACAAATCAACAGCTGCTCCATAGTCCGTTGCCCCAAGCAAAAGTTCAGGCGGACGATACCACAGAGTCACAACTCGACTGGTAAGAGGTTTCTTCTTGTGCCCAGAAGAATTGCAGAAGTTTGCTAACCCAAAATCAGCCACCTTTAGTATTCCTTCATTACTCAACAAAAGATTCGAACCCTTTATGTCCCGATGCATCACGCCTCGCGAATGACAATGATCAAGCCCAGACAACAGTTGCTTCATGTAACACTTAATCTACAGGAGCCAAAAAACCAATGATCACACAACCAAAACACATAACAAAAAACTCCCCAACATTATAATAAAACTATACAAACCTGTGGCGTGGTGAATTTGATGTCAGGTGAAGAAAGAAGACCAGTGAGATCATGCTCCATATACTCGAACACGAGTTGTATATTGCAAGATAATTTGGAAGTAATCAAACCTTGCAGTTTGATAATGTTTGGATGATTGAGTCTTCTAAGTATCAAAATCTCTCTTGCCATAAACCTAACACTCTCTGGCTCAAAATTGTCGAACCTTACCTTCTTCAACGCCACAATCCTCCCAGTCTCAGTTTCTACCGCACGAAACACACTGCTATAAGTACCTTGTCCAATCTACAGAACCAATCTAAACTCCATCAATTTCAGAAATCACAACTCCAAAACAACATTTCGTATAATACACAGAGAATTTTTAGTACCTTCTCGAGCTTTTCGAAAGCATCGGATCGAAGTGGGACCCAACCATGGATAGCTTCACCAGCAACGTTGCTCAACCACGCAGGCCAACCAGCAGCGACTTGCTCAGCTTCAATGTATTTACTGAGATTACCGAGTCGGAAACTCAGCGACTCACTACCACGGCCTGACTCGCTACCCAACTCGCTACCCAACTCACCACCGCTCTTTTGACTCCTCCTCTTCCCGCTCCTGCTCCTCCAGGACACGAGCTTCTTCAGAATCGGGCGAGGCGGATCCTCAACTACGACCCGACCCGATCCGGAACATTCATTGTCATTGTCCCTGAAGATACCTGAGTGATCGATCGCAGGAGTCACAGAGACTGTCTGCTTCGAGCTAACGCAACCCATTTACAGAATTTCGAATACTTCTCACACCTTACCAATCAGCACCGCAAGTGAACGGCTAATCTCTTTCCGGCGCCGACAACACAAGATTCCGATCCGGATTCGAGTGAATCTCCTGAAAGTAGTGAAGGTTTCGTATTTTTTATACAAGGAGAGAGAGAGAGAGAGAGAATTTAGAGAATGTTTTTACGACTCTTGTATTGTAGAAGACGACGGTATATTTAAAATATAAATGATTTTAAAAAAATAATTAAATATAGATTCAAAAGAAACATGCATTTATTATTTTGGTCCAAAAATTCGAATCTACACCTTCCAATTTTGAAACCGAATTTAGCATATAGTAAATGACAGCTTTTTTGTTGAAATAAATAGTAGACTACACAAATGTGGAAGAACATAATTGGAAAAACAAAATAGTATTAAATCGTTTGGAAATAATATAAATAAAAGGAAATATTAATGGCTGTATGTATTAATTTGTTTTTGGTCTCTAGTCAGTAGTCAGTACACACAAATATGGCTATTGAATTATTAATTGTATGAAGATGATGACTTTGAAATGATTTTATCCATAAGCACTACTAAAGAAGCATTAGAGAGACTAATAAGATTTTAAAAGCTAAAACTATGATTAAATTTCCATAAGATAAGTCAAAACAAATTCATTACAGAGACACATAATAATTGCAAAGAGAAACTCACTTGTGTCTCTAATGCTTTGCCAGCCCTTAGCCTATGATGATGACTACTACTATTCATCAGAATATTTCTTTTTCTCAACATTCAAGCAATAAATTTATATTTTTTTAAATATGATTTAAGGTAAGAGTAAATTTTGTTACAACCCATTCACAACAAAGTTATGGCTAACAAGATGAATTTTTCTGTTGGTCAGTTTTTATTTGTATTTTATCTCTAAAAAAGACAAATAAAAAAACAAATCAGGAACTGTTATATATGCAGAAAATACAAAAGGCAAAACAAAAAACGATTGTCATTATATTCAAAAAACGCCATCATTCAAAACTCAAATCCAAATTATTATGATCTTGAGTAAAATAATTTTTTAGTTGAAATTTTGTCATTGATTCGATGATGATCATAAGAAACCATCATAACATAATGTTTATAATGATTATCAGATTAATAAGAAAAGATATTCCAAGAAAAAAGGCTTGTAAGTTGATATGTCATTATGTATTTCACACAATAGGGACATAGTCTCGTACGGTTCAACTACACCACCATTTAAAGTAACAGGCATAAACCTCTCAAAGACCAAAACAAAAGTAGGCACAACACTTAAGAAACCCAAGAACATAACTTTGTCTGAATTAAGATTGTGTAATCAAGCCTTCTTCTTTTTGGATTTGAGCATGACCATACCGATGAATATGGAAATGAGAGAGAGGAGAGTTACACCGGCAAAAACAGGTACGAGAATGGCGTAGTCTTGGGGCAAGAAGTACTTGTGGATGAAGTGATCACTATCTACAAATGGCTGTGGCAAAGGAAAATTAGAACACGTGAGCTTCTTATAAGTAATATCCAAAACGTAAGATTACAATGGTACATGAAACTGGCAATGTATTTTTAAAGGAACTTGGAGGAGATGAATTACTTACCAGGATGATGACCCAGAAAGTATAGTAGGTGAATATGGATAAGCTGATTGAAGATAGTAGAAGCCCGACTGCTCGATCCGCTAATTCCATTTGTCACTTTCTATACCTGCAGTATTAGTGAATCAACCGTGAGAATAAATCAGATAGATTCAAGAAGCATAAGCATATGGAAGACACGTTCAAAAGTGGGGAAAGTTATATTGCAAATGCCACTGAAACCATTTCACCTATAATTTGCCCACAAGAACAGCTAATGCCGTAGTTTTAAACCATTTCACCTTGAAAACTAAAACAGCCGAAGAACAATAATCACGGGACCTTAGAGTTGTTTCACATCAGATACATGGAGCTCTATACACTGTCTGAAAACATCTCAGAGCTTCCCTAGGAAGATATAAACAACTTGCAGGGCTCTTATAGTGGAGAGAAAGTAATCATTTCCAGGCTCCAAAATCGATGGCTTGAAGTGATATTTGACCTATATAGAGATCTTTGAGGTGTTGCTTACACAGCCCTATTCTCCTTCCATTTAAGCTAGAAGGAATACAAACAGAAAATCCAGTTTTCCAACCAGGAAACTTCTGTCTTTCCATTGCATGTAGAGTATAAACAGCAGGTGCAGCCATCGAGCAACCAATGACAAAGCAATTGCAAGGCCTTGATTCACTCACTATTCGAGCTAAAGACAATAAACACAATCCACTGTTGGAAATGCCGTATGTTAGATGCTCATCCCTTTCAGAAACCGGAGAATCTAGTTTCTCATGTTGTATGTCCTGTTCTATATCTTCAGCAGAGGGAATCGTGCTCAGTTCTAAATCAAGGCGTTTCTCTATTTCATTTTCATGTATTCGATATTTTGCTGCCAAAGTGCGGATGCATGACTTTCTGACCTGATTATCAATGAGAGCCTTTATCTCATCGAAATTACTACAGACTCCATACCATATCACCCATCGCCGTACAAGTCCTGAGAACCAATCAATTATTTGGGCAGTATCTTGCAAAAGAAGCATCGAATTCGTACGAGCATAACCCTCAGTTGTTACTAATCCATAGCGGAAAAGACGCCTTCTTATGGCATTGGTAGGAGCAACAATATCACCAAAGAAAACAGGTCTATCATGAGAGTGTGGACATGGCAAAAGCGCTTCCATTTTAGCAGTCTCTGAAGAAACATATGCTGCAGCAGAATTTTGGAACTTGTAAAACGCGTCTCTTAGTTCTTGAGGAATAATAGGTTCAACAACATGCTTGGACAAGATTAACTCTTCACTTCTATCTGCAGATGTTCTTAGCACATCCTCCATCCATATTCTAAGCAGGACCTTATACCAATGATCTGTTTCCATCCCTGCCTTTCTGTGGCAAGATATTTGGCTCAAGGTAGAGTTGTTATCCGCCAAGCCTTTGATTTCAGACTCCTTGACCTTCTTCAATCCATGTCCTAACCATTTCTTTCCAATTCTAACTGTACCCAAGGTCCAGGCCTCTTCTTTCTGCAATGCAAAGAGCTTAACCTTCTCCTTTAACTTGTGAACAGCTTTGACAGCAGGACTCTCCCTAACACTTTTCCTAACTAAGGTACCCAAAACACGAAGCCCACTGGTCGCTTCACATGGTGACGGGTCTGTTTCATCTGTGATGTCCAAATGCAATGAGTTCCGTAAGAAACCTATAGCTTCAGATCTGATATCAATCGCAGCTTTTTTGGGCCCAGACACAGAGAAAAATATTTCATCCATAAATCTACAACAATAAACTCTAAGAGTGATGTCCTGCTCTGGAGTACTTTTTAAATCTTGTTCTCCGGCCCGCCTCCTGAACCAGGAACGAAGTTTTGAGCCTACGCTATCTTCCTCAGTCTGTACATCATGACCAAGGGCTTCGTGCCTCATTGAGATTCTATAAAATTCATGATCGAACCGGTCTAGATATATGTTCATCAATACACGGGACAACACCCCTTCTTGTGGAAGACCATGGCCCTTGGGAAATCCTCCAAACTCAAGATTGAGCACCCGGGCTTCATACATAGAACGAAGTAAGATGCTTAAACTACTATCTTCTATTTTTTCCTCCATTACAGAGAGCAAATTCTCGAAAACAGATACATCCATTTTTTTGTTCAGGCTCAAAGTGAAACACCAATCAGAATGAGAGATATTGTTGCTGATGTACTTCAATGCAGAGGCACGTCCCCTTCCGCTTCGGCAACTATGTGAAATCTTAGAAAAGTGAGGACTGAAAACGACTTCCAAGACTATTCTGATAGCTTCTTGGACAACTTTCAGAGCTACACTAGGCAGAACAAGGACCTCCTTTGTTTTATCCCTAGCCACAAGCGAGAACGTATTGGAAGTGACATCAAACGCTCCACTAGAGAGCTCTTCTGCAATAGAGTCAAACGCAACACTGCCATTTCTTTCCGTTATTGAAACATTGGAGTTAAGCCTAATACAGTCATAAGCGTACCGAAGAGTTTCAGGCCTCGCAATCACCTTCTTCAACAGTTCACTAAACTTCCCGGTGTTGTATTGCTCCTTGACTCTTTTCTTCAAACGAATCTCAAGAGATCTCTTTAGTTCCATACGACTTCTGGGTTTGATATCATCAACATGACAAGATTCCTCAACAAGACAAGCTAATTCACCAGCTAGTGAAAACATTCCATTTTCCTTACTACTACCCATTTCTGCATTGTCTGTTGCAAGCAGACCCGGCTTCGAGTGCGTGGAGATCGCGCGACTCCATAGACCCCGAGAAACTAGGGTTTCGAGATCAACCCGACGCAACAATTCCATAACTAAGTTCCGTTTCCTAAACATCAGGTACAATTCCGATTCCCAAATCTAATAACTATTCGATTATATCCCGGACTAAGCCAGATAAAGGTTCTACAGTAGAACGGAAACACAAACTCTTTGCTTAATTCGATTCGACATACTTTGAGATCGACACAGAAATGAAAGGAAACTTACGTTTAGGTACGAAACCAGACGAGAGATGGGAAACCACGATTAGTCTGAGAAGAAAATCGAAGAAGCTTGCTTCAGAGGGATTAATGGAGAGAGAGAGATGTGTAGAAGAAAAATCGTGGGAAGAGGGAGGAAGGAAGGACTAATTGTTAAATAACATATAATATTGATTATTTTTGGAAATTACATTCAGACTCCTTTAATTGTAGAATGTTTCAACTTTGGAACATGTATTTAAGAAAGACGCAAATTAGCAATGTTCATAGGAAATATTGTCTCGATTTTTATTTTCCAAAAATTTCTTTTAAGAAATGTAATTATTCTAATTTCTTTCCAAAATTGCCACAAATTGGATTGACATCCAAATAAAAAAACAATTTTGCTCTTGGTGTATGGTTATGTCCTCCACCACCACCACCACCACTCGTCCAGTGGACGTCCACCATTTACCGTCGACCACCGTTTCTGTCACTATTTATGTTTTCGTCTACCATTTACACTTTTCGTCCATAATCACCTTTTACAGTTTCTGTTTTCGTCTACCGTCGACCACCGAATCTGTCTTCGTTTTCGTCCACCATCGACCACCGTCTCCGTTTTCATCCACCGTCGACCTCCGTTATTGTCTCTGTTTTCGTCTACCGAACACAATTCTCGTTTTCGTCCTGAGTCATTGTCGCCATCTGTGTTTTCGTTCGCCGTTCACAGTTTTTGTCCACTGTCGACCACCGTCTCTGTTTTCTTCCGCAGTCACCGTTGCTTTTCATCAAAAGCCACTACCATCCACCATTTTCAGAAAATAGAGAAGAAAAAAGATCTATTTTCGAGAAAGAGAGAAAAAGAGAAAGAAAATGCGTGGAAGAGAAGAATGGACAAATATGTCATTTTGTTCTACAATAAATGACAAAATGTGGCAATTGGCGAAAAACTTTCGCCACAATGGCATATATTGAAAATTTTTTTGAAAATAATGGCAATTGTTATAATATTCACATGTTGATATTTGTTTTGCCATCGGGTTAGCCATCTTAAGCTTTCTGATAATGAGTTTTTAAGAAATTTTGGAATATAGAAAATGTAGCAATGTGTATTTGGTTTGTGCGATATTTCTTGATAACATCTAAAAAACCCCATTTATGTTGAAAGTACAAGATAACTTTAAAATGTAGTCTAACCTAACGTTGATAACCATTCCAAATGAGGGAGTTTGGAAGATCTTAAGATCGAACACTGATAACGGAAAAAAAAAACCTAGTTTAACTTATTATGGGCAAAGAAATATAACCATGACTATGACTTTAGGTTGTGGTTATAAAAAAAAAAGACTATAGGCACTAACCGGTAACAAAGGATTTGTGAAATTCAGCTGAATATTGGCTGGAAAAGAAAAATGGTTACCAGTTGACATAATTTGTAGAATTGAGGAATTGAGGAGAATTCACTTTTTGGTGGAGTTTTTTTTTTCTTAACTTTTTCTCTATCATGACTTATATATGCATCGAAAACTTCAATATTTTACGAAACTTTAATTTTTACTTTTCAATTATTCATAATTTTTTTGATTTTTATATTTTAATGGGTTATTCAATATTTTATGATATATTTCCTTTGTTTATATTTTATAATAGCACTAGACAAAATATTTAGAATCGGAAAACCAAAGAGGAATCGAGCATAAATTATTCAAACCGATTTTTTTAAAATTTGATGAATCCTATATAACTAAAACCGAAAAACCGGAATCGAATCCAGTACCAAACGGGTATCCAAAACATAAACTAACATATATATTTTAGTTCCTAGGTTGGATATGTTAGGATAGTTCGAGTAAATTTTATAAATTTTTTTCTTTGTTATTTTTTTATTAGTCTGGTTAGCTCGGATACTTTTAGGTGTATTCGGATAGTTCGGATAAAAATATTGTCAAATAATGTTTTTATAAATTTAATTAATTAATATATTTTCAAAAATTCTGCTAAATTCAGCTGTTATCATTTGGATTTACCATTATTCTGCCAGATTCTGTAAAACATCATCAAAAATTTCAACAAATTCTGTAATTTTGTCAGATTACGCAGTTACTATCTATACCCTTTCGATGACTTTAGGTTCGAAAGAGACAATGACTATAAGTGAATGGCATATCTTAATGACCGAGTTGTCTTACGTTGAACTACGACACAATATATACTTCACCATCATCTACTTGTTCTATTGTTTATCAAATTCCTCCTATCAATAGACAATTTCTAATATATAAATGTTTTTGCTTCATGCATGCTTTAGAATAGTAAAAGAAAAAAGACGATGCTTCATGCTTTTGCTTATATTCCCCCAAAAAATACAATACTATATGCCATTATATTAATCTGGGTGGTTCTAATATTGATAATTTTAAAATCAACCCAAAACTTTCAAGGTTTCAAAAGCTCTGGCCTTTTCCGATCATGATATGGATAAAGAGATGAACTAGATCGAATCGATATTTTACTACCTACCATAATATTAATATCTCTAATTGGATCCAATGCTATGTGTTGTAGTGTCATATTTTATTTATTTGTTTAATTACTTAGGTGATAATTATTGTTGTTTGACCAATGGAAAACATCATTAAAAAAACAAATGGGTACGCAGAGAAAAAAAAACTGAATGCACAAACGACGTCGCTTTCGAAGTGGCATTTCTTTTAAGTTGTTTTGGCATGAACAATGTTGGCTCATTACCATTCACACTAACGTGTTTAATGTGGACCATTTTTGTTATCCGGAATTTTCCTCTCTCTTTTTTCCCTGTCAATTGGTGGAAAAATCCAAAACTTTAAATTTGGTACCACTTTGAAAAAAATTCAGAATTTAGATCATTTTCTTAAACAAGTTCTAATGTCAGAAGAACATAAGCCACAACATGCATATTTGGAAGGGTAATAACAGGATTTGAATCCTATGTGACAATTGACAAATAAAAATGACGCAATATCCTAGTTTGATTATTTGAGGATATAATTATAAATTTAAACCTAAACGAATTATGTTATGGAATTTTTTTTTATTTTTTTTTTGTCAATAACATCATAAGACTTTATTATCTATTGGTTACCGAATCAGATAGTGACGAACTTACAAACATAATATCGTGAGTAGCCATACGCGCACAATTCGTTACTAGATCGGTCTGTGAATTTATAGTGCTATGTTATGGAAATTATGATTGTAGGTGTCGATTTTTGGCAACAAGAAAACAAAACAAAATAAAACTAAGAAAAAGGAGAAAAACAAAACAAAAATATCTTTGTAAGAATTGTAAATTGTGGTTATCTACAATGATGACTACTAGCTTTTTGGAGTTTTTCCAATGAAGCAAATTTTTGTACTGGAATTAAGAGAAAATTATTATATTGCTTTGTTGGCTCTTTATGAAAGAGAATAGTATCCTCTGAATTTTCTAATTCAATAAAATTTTCAATGGTCCGTCACGGCGAGTTTATACTATTCAATTATATCAAATACTTAGACTAATCAAGGTAAAATAATACACGCATTTGACTCATGACGGAGAAATAAAAATTATTTCTGACGGGGAAATAAATAAATAATAATGCAAACAAAAAAAAGGAATAATATGAGATTTGATCATTAATAATGCTAAACAAAACATTGGTCAAAGGACTCTAAATAAGTCAACTAGTGCCGTCCAAATGAATTACATACATGGACCCAACTTTTTTTTCCTTTTCTCTGTATCTAATATTAAAAACCGAAGTTTGAACTACAATGTAGAAGCCACAATCCCGCAACAGAAGAGCCACAATCCCGCAACAGAGAAACCACTTATACATGTATTTTAATTAACTTGTTTAATAAGAAAAATAAATCTTACTTCATATTTTTTCGATGATGTAATTTTTTTAATTATATGTTAAATTAATTCAAAGAAAAAACATTTTTTTACATTAGATGTTGCTTAATTTAGAGTTTCAGAAGGAAAATCAATTAGAATATGTTCGATCATGAGATCGCAAACCATGCTTGGAGACTCTCGTCATACTTCCTAGTGCCAGTTTTTTCGAATCGAGACGAGCTGGTTTCTAACTTGTTTGTCGATGAACTTGATAATTTTGTCAGGAAGAGTTGGCGCTTCGCGGTGTCGTCGTGCGTCTTTTTCTTCCCAAATGATGTGAATTGGCGTTTCTTCGCCGTATCGTCGTTCGATTATGTAATTTTATTTCAAATTATCAACATTATTTTAATTACATACTCTCATGTTCACCATATTGGCCATGTCCAACGGTGAGTATTTCAAAACCAGTCTCTCATAAATATAATATTAATTTTTGTAATATTAATAAATAAAATATTTAAATACAATAAATTAAACCAATCAAAAAAGAATATATGCCAAAAAGGGTTTAAATACCGTTCCTCAAATCTCTCAAACAAGAACCTTTTCTTATTTATCTCTTCTTTAATTGTTTTTTTTTGTTTTTTTTTAATATTGAGAAACTCTTTTACAACCACCAATGGACCTGCTCTTATATCTTAATCTAGATTTACATTATGAGTAACATTAGTTTTTGTTAATTGTTATAATTAAAATTCCTAACTTACCCACTCTGACACGAAGTCAAACTATTCTAAACCGGTCAACTAAGATGTCTCAGCTGCTTACCTATTTGTTCTCAAGTTAACTTAAATAAATAATTTTAATTTTATGAAATTTCAACCATTATCAGTAATCAGACAATTAAAATTTTCAAAACTTTCACATCTTCGATATTTTACGTTAAAATATCAAAGTTCTTTAATCTTCCCAGTAATAAGTTGTTGACTGCGCATGTGGTACCGTACAAATCAAAGAGTATTATCAGAAAATATGGAGAACAAAGTTGTGCTTAGTCATATGACACTGGTTTAGTGGATTAAACATCAACTTTTTTTTTGTTCTAAACGATTTCAAATTTACAAGAACAAGTAAATATTTGTTTTCAACATTCATTTTTTTACATGATTGTTATGATACAGTACATAAAAATAAAAGAACAACTGTTTTTTTTTCCAATCTACAAACAAAAAAAAAACACAAATTATGCCATTGTTAGATTTAAAATTTTCCAGCAAATATGAATTTATTTATTCTAACCAAGACATATTTAGTAACAAATGAGATATCTTCGAAAAAAAGTTTTAAAAGATTGATAACTTAATATATACGGCATTTTTTCTGGAGTCAAAATCAACAATTTGATTTGAATTCAACCTTAATTTTGTGATGAAAAACAAAAAATGGAAAAACGAAAAGTCTAATAAATAGGAATAAGGCAATATTGCGATGATTCAAAGTTTTTCAGTTGCTTGGTCTACGTGCGGGCGGGTCTGTTTTTTCAACTTCCCTTTTTTCCCCTTTCTTCTTCTTCTTCTTCTCTCTGATCATTTTTTCTCCATATGAATTTCCATGAAATTCTTCTTCATCTTCTTCCCCGATAACTTCCGCTCCTTGTTGAGGAAAATCACACCAGAAGACGATAAAGAAGAAGACGATGAAGATGGTGACACGTGTGATCATGGCGGATTATGATTCTTACTCACTCACCTTCGTTTATTTCTTACTCTTCGTTTTAATCACAGGTACATATTTTTTCTGGTTTTTTGTTTTCAATTTATGTTCTGTTTTTGGGAATTGTTCTCTGTTTGTGTATGAGTTTCAGTTTCTGTTTACTTCAACGAGTTTTTAGGGTTTTGATTTTGTGAGAGATGAAGTTTCTGGGTTTTACATTGTGTGTGTAATTCAATTACTCTGTTTGACGAACATGATGATTTTGTTTTTCTGAGTTTTGATATTTTTTTGTTTTCTTTTACATGGCAGCTATAGCTGTGTCTGCAGATTCTCTGGATAGTGATAGAGAAGTCTTATTAAGCCTGAAATCTTACCTCGAATCTCGGAACCCGACGAATCGAGGAATGTACACGGAGTGGAAAACGGAGAAGGTGTGTGAATGGCCTGGAATCACATGTATGCCTCAAGGAAGTCGAGTTACAGGGATCGATCTGAGTGATTCCACCATCTCAGGTGCTTTATTCGGGAACTTCTCTGCTTTAACGAAGCTCACATTTCTCGATTTATCGAGGAACACCATCGAAGGTTCGATCACAGATGATTTGAGCCGGTGTTACAACTTAAAGCTTCTGAATCTTTCTCATAATATCCTTGAAGGGGAGCTTGGTTTATCCGGTTTGTCAAATCTTGAGGTTCTTGATCTATCGATGAATAGGATTGCGGGTGATATTCACTCTAGCTTCCCGTTGTTGTGCAACCGCTTGGTTGTTGCAAATCTGTCGACTAATAACTTTACTGGCAGAATCGATGACATTTTCAATGGGTGTCGGTATCTCAAGTATGTCGACTTCAGTTCCAACGGATTCAGTGGAGAGATATGGGATGGTGTTGGGAGGCTGGTCCAGTTTTCAGTTTCTGAGAATCATCATCTCTCTGGGAATATCTCAGCTTCAATGTTCAGGGGGAATTGCTCTTTGCAAGTGTTGGATTTGTCAGAGAACAGTTTTGTTGGGGAATTTCCAGGCCGAGTTTCGAATTGCCAGAATCTGAGTGTGCTGAATCTCTGGGGAAACAACTTCACTGGGAACATTCCACCTGAGATAGGCTCCATATCCTCTCTCAGAGGTTTGTACTTGGGGAATAATAAATTTTCTCGAGACATACCGGAAACTCTCTTGAACTTGAGCAACTTGGTGTTCTTGGATTTGAGCAAGAACAGTTTTGGAGGAGACATTCAAGAAATATTTGGGAGATTCACTCAAGTGAAGTATCTAGTCCTGCATGGGAACTCATACGTTGGAGGCATCAATTCTTCCAACATCCTCAAATTACCGAATCTTTCCAGGCTAGATCTTAGCTACAACAACTTCTCCGGCCGGTTACCTGCTGAGATTTCCCAGATACAGAGTTTGAAGTTCTTGATTCTTGCTTTTAATAACTTCAGTGGTGATATACCACATGAGTACGGGAACATGCCAGGGCTTCAAGCACTTGATCTCTCCTTTAACAGGCTGACTGGCTCTATACCGGCTTCATTTGGAAAATTGACATCTCTTCTGTGGCTGATGCTCGCAAATAACTCTCTGTCAGGAGAAATCCCTCGAGAGATTGGAAACTGCACGAGTCTTTTGTGGTTTAACGTGGCAAATAACCAGCTCTCTGGTGGATTCCATCCTGAATTGACTAGAATGGGTAGCAATCCTAATCAAACGTTCGAAGTGAATAGGCAAAACACCGACAACATAATTGCTGGTTCCGGTGAATGCTTGGCGATGAAGAGATGGATTCCTGCAGAGTTCCCTCCTTTCAAGTTTGTATACGCAATCCTTACCAAAAAGAGTTGCAGAAGCCTATGGGACCATGTTCTTAAAGGGAAAGGTCTATTTCCTGTCTGCTCTCCTGGTACCACGGTACGCACGCTTGATATTTCGGCCTATCTTCAGCTCAGTGGAAACAAGCTATCCGGTGAGGTTCCTGCAGATATCTCTCAGATGAAGAAGTTGAGTATGCTTCACTTGGGGTTCAATGAGTTCCAAGGGAAACTGCCTCCAGAGATAGGACAATTGCCTCTTGCATTTCTCAACATTACGCGAAACAAATTCTCAGGCCAAATTCCTCAAGAAATCGGAAACCTCAAGTGTCTGCAGAATCTTGATCTGTCTTACAACAATTTCTCAGGAAACTTTCCTACAAGTTTGAATGACTTGAATGAACTGAGTAAGTTCAACATCTCATATAACCGTTTTATATCCGGTGTGATACCATCGACGGGACAACTGACAACCTTTGAAAAGGAATCCTTTCTTGGAAATCCGCTGCTCCGGTTTCCTAGTTTCTTCAACAATACCGAGAACAACACGAGGAATCCGATCTCCAACCAAAATCTGCGAAACAGGCCAAGAACTCTCCTAATGGTTGTAATTTCATCAGCTCTTGCTTTGGCATTTATCGCTTGTTTGGTGGTATCGGTTATTGTTCTCGTGGTTGTAAAGGGTTCAAGAGAAGCAGAAATCGATCTCTTAGATGGGTCGAAAACCAGACACGACACGACTTCCAGTTCAGGCGGATCATCACCGTGGTTGTCAGGAAAAATCAAGGTCATTCGCTTAGACAAATCAACATTTACATACGCTGACATTCTGAAAGCAACCAGTGACTTCTCTGAGGAGAGAGTGGTAGGCAGGGGAGGATATGGAACTGTTTACAGAGGCGTATTGCCTGACGGAAGAGAAGTTGCAGTCAAGAAGCTGCAAAGGGAAGGCACAGAAGCAGAGAAAGAGTTCAGAGCTGAAATGGAAGTTCTAAGTGCCAACGCATTTGGTGATTGGGCACATCCAAACCTCGTGAGGCTATACGGTTGGTGCCTAGATGGATCAGAGAAAATCTTGGTGCATGAATACATGGGAGGCGGGAGCTTAGACGAGACCATCACAAACAAAACAAAACTTCCATGGAAGAAACGTCTCGATATAGCCACGGATGTAGCGCGGGCATTAGTGTTTTTACACCATGAATGCTACCCTTCCATTGTTCACAGAGATGTGAAAGCGAGCAACGTTCTTTTGGATAAACACGGGAATGCGAGAGTGACAGATTTTGGACTAGCAAGACTCTTAAACGTAGGAGATAGCCATGTGAGCACGGTGATTGCAGGCACAATCGGTTATGTAGCTCCTGAGTACGGACAAACTTGGCAAGCCACCACAAGGGGAGATGTTTACAGCTACGGAGTATTGACAATGGAACTCGCTACGGGTAGAAGAGCAGTTGATGGAGGAGAAGAGTGTTTGGTCGAATGGGCAAGACGTGTAATGACAGGTAACATGACAACCAAAGGTTCGCCATTTACACTCTCCGGGACAAAACAAGGAAACGGAGCTGAGGAAATGACCGAGCTACTAAAAGTCGGCGTCAAGTGTACAGCAGACCATCCTCAGGCAAGACCAAACATGAAAGAAGTTCTTGCTATGTTGGTTAAGATTTCCGGTAAAGCTGAGCTCTTCAATGGATTGTCTTCACCAGATTACAGAGAAATGTAAAATCTTTCTTTCTTTTCCTCTTTCAGATTTACACAGAACAGTAGTCTTCATTCTTCCCCCTTTTCGTTTTTATTGTTTCTGATTCTTCTTGTACACAGAATCTCATTCTTGTCAGACAAAGAAAGAGAGAAAGGTAGTTTTGTTCGTTATGTACAGAGAGACACATATTGAAATAAAGATCTTCTCTTCTTCTTGTCTACATTGAAAGTAACAACTTTGGCTCTATAGTTCACTCTCTCATGTTTCTTACAAGTCAGGAAACATAAAAGGAACAAGAAGACTGTACAATGAGTTAGGCTGCAATCTCTCTGATCAGCCAGTTTAAGCTCGGGAAAGCGAAATAAAGGACGAGAAACGACGGGACAGCCAAAGCAAACGTGACAAAGAAATAGAGCCCGAGAACTGCAGCACTCACAGGGATTGCATAAAAAGCCATCAAAAGGAATATGACTACCAAAGGAAACTTAGCTACCAAATGAGCAACAAGAGCCATTGAGTTACATACCGAGTCATGGATTCTCCCAGTTCTGAAGTATCCTCTAGTCACACCATTCCACCATCCGCGATTCTCCTGCGAACGTTCATCATCCGAGGCGGTATTACTCGCTCCATCACACCTCTTTCTCATCTCTCTGTGCCCTGAAGTAACCACCCTTTTGTTGTCACTGCGCGAATCAGATCTGCAGCCATTCATGCTTTCAACCATCCATAAAAGGTAATAGTTCTTGGAAGGGAACTTGATGGTTCCATTGCAAACCAGCCTTAAAGAGAGTACATTGCACCAGGGACAAGCCACGAAGAAAGGAAGCTGAAAAGGTAAAGCTGAGGACTTTATCACAACAGCTCGTTGAAGACCTAAAAGACAATATCTGCAGATTGTGTGACCACACCATAAGACATAAGGCACATTCTCAACAACGTTGAATGATTCCCAGCAAATAGGACACTCCAATCTTTCTTCTTTCGTTGTCGGCTTTGTTACAACATCTTCTCCTTTTGATTTAAAGCCTTCTTTGATTGATTTTGAAGCTAATTTCCACATAACAATGGAGAAGGAGAGGGAAAAACAGATTCCTTTTTCGTTTCCACAAAGGTAAAATCACACTCAATCCTACAGAGAAACAAGAATCAATGATTTTTTCAGACAGTATAGGGATGATAAGCCAAAACAACATAAGATACATAATCAAACACGAAATTCAAATTCAGACCCACAAAGATTCAACCAACAACATACAAAAAGCAACGAACTTGATGAAACCCAAGAAAATATTAAACAAAAACAAAGACAAAAAAGAGAAGAAAAACATACCACGAAGAAGCCGAAGAGTAATAATATCTTTGGTCTTGCAAGAGTTCTTTTATCAGGTCGAAGAAGAAGATAATTTGCATTTCCAAAACGCTAATGTAACAGCGACGTCGTTTGGGATAAATCGCTCCCAAACGCGACACGCGTCGTATAACATGGTGACTCTGAAACGCCTTTCGAGGTTACCGCCGCCACAGATTCCCTTACAATAATACGACACCGTTTCCCAAATTAGACCACAAACGCAGCGTTTTCACTCTCACTCATTTTACCGCCAACTTAAACTTTTCCGTTATCTAACTTCCGTTAATTTCCTTACATTTTTAAAAAAAGGTCGATTTGCTAAATAAATAAAAATAAAATAAGTAAAAAGTAAAAATATATTGTCGGTGTGAGTGAGCTGTACGCGTTTCTTCACCTTCTGCTTCTGTGGATCGAGCGAAGCATTTTCTTCCGACAATATATTTTTAAGTATGACAATGTTTCCGCATTATTGGGTTTTAATTTTATTTTTTTAAATTAGGGTTCTTCAGATTCACAATCTTCTCTCTCTTTCCCATCAGAATCATACTAAAGATCTAACCTTTTTCAGATCCGTGAGTAACTACAGAGACACTGTAGCTTAAAGGGAAAAAAAAAGATTCAATTTTTAATGGTCGCAAATCTCTAAGTTAAAATCTAGAGAGAAAATGGGTCAAGATGGGTCACCGGCGCATAAAAGACCCTCTGGAAGCGGCGGAGTACTTCCGACGACGACGGTAACGAACGGTGGAGGAAGAGGTGGTCGTGGTTTGTTACCTCGTGGTAGACAGATGCAGAAGACGTTTAACAACATCAAGATCACGATTCTCTGTGGATTCGTCACCATCCTCGTCTTACGTGGTACAATCGGTGTCGGAAACCTAGGAAGCTCGAGCGCCGATGCGGTTAACCAGAACATCATCGAGGAGACTAATCGGATTCTAGCTGAGATCCGATCTGATTCGGATCCGACTGATTTGGATGACCCTCAGGAATCGGAGATGAATCCCAATGCGACGTATTCTCTAGGGCCTAAGATCACTGATTGGGATAGTCAACGTAAGGTATGGTTGAATCAGAACCTTGAGTTTCCTAGTACTGTTAATGGAAGAGCTCGAATCTTGCTATTAACTGGATCTCCACCAAAGCCTTGTGATAATCCGATTGGTGATCATTATCTGTTGAAATCTGTCAAGAACAAGATTGATTATTGTAGGCTTCATGGGATTGAGATTGTGTATAACATGGCTCATTTGGATAAGGAACTTGCTGGTTATTGGGCCAAGTTGCCGATGATTAGGAGGTTGATGCTGTCTCATCCAGAAGTTGAATGGATCTGGTGGATGGATAGTGATGCTTTGTTCACTGACATATTGTTTCAGATCCCTTTGGCTAGGTACGAGAAGCATAACTTGGTGATTCACGGTTATCCGGATTTGTTGTTCGAACAAAAGTCGTGGATTGCTTTGAACACAGGTAGTTTTCTGTTGAGGAACTGTCAGTGGTCGTTGGATTTGTTAGATGCTTGGGCGCCGATGGGACCTAAAGGGCCAATCCGTGATGAGGCCGGGAAGGTATTGACGGCTTATCTTAAAGGCAGACCGGCTTTTGAGGCTGATGATCAGTCTGCATTGATCTATCTCTTGCTTTCTCAGAAAGATACATGGATGGAGAAAGTGTTTGTGGAGAATCAATACTATTTACACGGGTTTTGGGAAGGTTTGGTTGATAGGTATGAGGAGATGATAGAGAAGTATCACCCGGGATTGGGTGATGAGAGATGGCCGTTTGTGACGCATTTTGTTGGGTGCAAACCGTGTGGTAGCTACGCTGATTATGCAGTCGAGAGGTGCTTGAAGAGCATGGAGAGGGCTTTTAATTTTGCAGACAATCAAGTGCTCAAGCTGTATGGTTTTAGCCATAGGGGTTTGTTGAGTCCCAAGATTAAGAGGATCAGAAATGAGACAGTCGCTCCTTTGGAGTTTGTAGACAAGTTTGATATTCGCAGAACGCAGCAAGTGGAAACCAAACCACAGAACTAGAGGAAAACAAGGAGATGATAGTCACAGCTCTCATTGAGATGGACACGTATAGGTAAAATATATGACACTCACAAATGCAAAGCAAATTTGTTTGCCTGTACTTGCTACTTTACTGTTTCTTCTGCTTCTTTTTTGTTTGTTTGTTGTTGTTTGCAAGGATATTTTAGTTGCAAAATTCTTTTTCCATAGATGTTTTTGTGTTTTCTTCAGTCAAATATATGAAGAAATTTCATACTTTGTCATTGCTAGTTACGCACATTTTTAAGTTTCTCACACTTGGAAAAAACGTTTAGGGACTGTGGAATCAAAATGACTGTTACATTCAGTTTGGTCTAACCATTGATCGGTACAAGACAGATATTTTCACATACTAACTTCCTCTATCGTATTACTCATTGCTCACCGGTTAACAGAGAGAATTTCCTTAATCTTACATGCATCTACGAAATGGAAATAACAAAGGTGACTAACTGACTGACCAGGAAGGGCAGAGAAATTATCCTTCCTTGGCTGGATCATTTCTTCGAGTGGATTACCAACTTTCTGGCTGCTAGACGAATCCCTGCCATTTGCTTATAATCATAGGGCTCAAGTGAGAAGAATGCATCAACCAGGGTACCAGGAAGTAATGCTGACTCGAGATTTTCAAAATCATCGGTACTGAAATCAAGCTTTTGGATGGTTTCCAAAGATTCTTCTTTCTGGTAAACCTGGGTTCCACATCTGGCATCATCTCCATTGTATACCTGGGTTCCACATCTGGCATCATCTCCATTGGATTCTGCGCTTAATCTGTAAACCAGAAAGAATGGTTTTAGAGGTTAGGGACTTTTCAGTGGTTTTTGTATTTGTATTTAAAGTTAGCGAGAGTAGACAAAACTTACTGCAGTCTGGCTATGGGATAGTTTGTGAAGCCTTTTTTCCTCATAACAGTAAGCCTCCAATCTGAGCTTGTGCTCGAGTCGATCGATAAGTTACGTGCAACATCATCGGATGTGTCCAAGATCTTGCATAAATCAGAAGGTACATCGACAACAATATTCAACCTTGGACGATCAGCATGGTTCATAAACTTCCGGCTTATTCCAAACCGAACTTTCAAGCTGTAGCAACAGAGGTGCAGAGGGTCATCGTTGTGAAACAGCTTCATTCTCAAGCTCCCACGATACGGGATAAGACTTGCGGTGATGCTAGAAACAGAAACTTCATCAACTCCCCAAAATAATTCAACTTTGGCATCAGGAGATGGAGTTGGTTCATCTTGCTGTATTACAGTTTTTGTTTCGTCTGCAGCATCAGTCTCTAGATTTCCAATATGTAGTTTACTTATTAGAGTGGTCAGAACAGATGGATCGACTTCACAACAAGATGTATCACTTTCACTTTCGGAGAAATCCGTCAGAAGAGAAACGATGGGATGGACTTCTTCGGTAGTGGCATCCACAGAAGACAAACTTGGATCAGTTTTAGGGCTCGAGGAGAAAGAAGTCGAGCTTTCACTGACTCCATCAGGCAATGACTTCTCATTGCTGCGTGTTCTCGGACTTTTCCTTGGCGAAAACCAGCTCATTTCTGTTAGAATGTCAGGAACACTAGACTCCTGCAAACACCAAGTACTCAAGTCACTAGGTGATTTCCTAATGGCTTAAAAGTTAAAGAGTTTTTCCTTATCCAAGAAATGAGAAGACAGTAGCATTACCAGAAACAAGACAGTTGCACAGTACTTGAGAACTTCAAGATTCAACCGGGCATCATCTAAGCTCCTGCTGATTATATTCACGTTAAGCACCATTCTGAAACAACTGGTGAATCGATTAAAAAGGCTCAGGGTATCTTTTACCTGTGAGCTTGATCTCCTAACTCGAAGTATGTAGCAAGTGATGCCATCTGCATTGGTTCAAAGTCGAAAACTTTTACAAGATCATATCTATGAAGATAACAAGGAAAGCTACATGCTTGTTGAGATTAACACTGAGAAGAGAAAACCTTCATGTCACCAGCTCTCTTCCCAAACTTCTGAGTCAACAATGAAAGCGTATCGATAATAGCTTTAGGCTCCGGAGGAGATTGACCAATTGCTACAAATGCTTCTCTTATTCTTACACAATCGAATCTCTTTATGTTATGTCCCGCCCAAATTCTTCCTACAGAATCACACAAACAAATTAAAACATTTCTAGTTTCCTCAGAGTGACGGTGAGAGAGAGAAACCCTTACCGTGGAGAATGTCGTAAACGTCACCGGAGATTTCGGAGAATGTTGGTGCAGCGAGGACTGCCTCGTGCGTAATGCCGCTTTTCCGCGTCGTGAGCGTGGAGATGAGAGAAAGATCGGTAGGTCGAACCAAACAGGAGTAACTATAGAGCTCAACTAGCTTCCTAGGACAAACTAAGATAGCCCCAAACTCCAGAATCGCGAAAGGTTTCCCAGATTTGGTCGGAACCGTCGTCTCAAGGTCGAAAAACGCAATCTCGTTTCTTTCGCCGCTGCTCAGAGTCGAAGAAGCCATTGTTGACGACAACCATCGAGTGAACCAAGATAATTGGTGGGTTTTAAACCGAGTGAATAAACCGATCATAATCATTAGCTTATTACTGTGCCGGTTTAGATAACCGGAGTAATTGTGTGTGGGATTGTACCAAACCAGTGAAGAAAGACTGTAACAGAGCAACAACTTTTTCCCTCTTTCTTCTTCATTTGCTTGATTCAACTATGGAGAAGTAGATGGAGAGCGAGAGAGAGAGTGTGTTCCTAAACACAAGGAAGCATCACTTATCCATTACTAAACACTTCTTGTTCTTTTTTTTTCCCTTTTTTAAAGGAAAAACAAAACTAAAACCCAAGACGCAACTGTAAGATGAGGTTTATTTTGCGTCGTCTTTTGTCTCTGAATTCTCTTCGAGTGATCAAAAAATTTGAATCTTCTCTTCTTCGTTATCATACGAAATCACTTAAATCTAACCATACTTTGAAGCATTATCTTGAATCAGAGGAGCCAATCAAAGCTCTGTTAAATTTCCGGCATCGATTCAGACAAAGTTCTAGTTTCATAGACAGTTACTCTGTCTTGTTCGCCATCAAAGCTTCTTCAGCTCAGAAAGGTTCTTCATTTGATGGTAGACAGATTCACGCTCTTGTAAGAAAACTTGGGTTCGATACCATAATTCAAATTCAAACATCCTTGGTTGGTTTTTACTCTGCGGCGGGTGATATCGAAGATGCACGCCAAGTGTTCGACGAAACGTCTGCGAAACAGAACCTCGTCTTGTGGACAGCGATGATTTCAGCTTACACTGAGAATGAGAACACTGTGAAAGCCATTGAGCTGTTTCAACGAATGGAAGAGGAAAATATCGAACTTGATGAAGTGATTGTGACTGTGGCTTTATCTGCTTGTGCTGATCTTGGTGCTGTGAAGATGGGAGAACGGATTTATTCGAGTAGCATCAAGAGAAAACGAAGATTCGCTGTGGATTTAACTCTGAGAAACTCACTTCTTAACATGTATGTAAAATCTGGGGATACTGAGAAAGCAAGGAAACTTTTTGATGACACCTTGAGAAAAGATGTGACTACTTACACATCTATGATCTTCGGATATGCTTTAAATGGTCAAGCTCAAGAATCTTTAAAACTCTTCAAGAAAATGAAGACGATTGATCAGAGCCAAGATTCATCATCGGTTACTCCAAATGATGTAACTTTCATAGGGGTCTTGATGGCTTGTAGTCACGGTGGTTTAGTGGAAGAAGGAAAACAACATTTCAGGAGCATGATTGAAGATTACAATCTGAAACCTAGAGACGCTCATTTCGGATGTATGGTTGATTTGTTTTGTCGTTCAGGTCGTTTGAAAGATGCTCACGAGTTCATAAATCAGATGCCGATGAAGCCAAACGCGGTGATATGGAGAACGCTACTTGGCGCTTGCAGTCTTCACGGGAATGTTGAGCTAGGTGAAGAAGTTCAGAGACGGATCTTTGAGTTAGATAGTGATCATGTCGGAGATTATGTTGCCTTGTCGAATATTTACGCTTCGAAAGGAATGTGGGACGAAAAATTGACGATGAGAGATCGTGTGAGGAAGAGAAGAGTGCCTGGTAAAAGCTGGATTGAGCTCGGAAGCATTATCACTGAGTTTGTTTCAGGGGATGATGATGAGGAGGTTGGTGAGGTTTTGGGGAATTTAGTTACTTGTATCACAAGTTATGATTGTATGGTGGAGAATTTTAACTCCAATTATTGAATGATGGTGTAAATTATTATGTTTCAAGTGAATCTTGATCTCAATATCAAGATTCTCAACTAATAAATTTGGTCAACTTCATGATGATTTTAAAAATGGTATCTTCAAGATGTATTTCTTTATTCTATCTCCTTATGAATTTAAATTTTTTAATCAAAACTAGTAACATATGTAATAAAGAGATACATATTGTAAATTTTCCATCAATACACATAAAAATCTATACATTTTTTAAGATGATTTTTTTTTTTCCGACTGCATTTTCATTAATTTCAAATCGAGTTTACAAAATCAATATACAGAAATTGAGAAAAACAAATTATTAGATAAGCAAATATATGCGCCATATAGTGAGAAAGATACATAAAAAAGTAAATTTGACGATGCTTTCCATAGACAAGCCTTACTCGCTAACGAATCAATAAACCCGTTATTTTTATCTTCCGTATTCGATCTTGCTCTGATGCAAAACGTGTGTGTGGATAGCAACTTTTGGTTAAATCTCCAAATTGCACGTCGCTTGACAAAACCCGATGTTTCCGAGAATAATTCTGAAATGCCGACATTATGATACCAAAACTTCCGTATCATAGTCATTTTGTAAAATTTTGACTTTGTTTTTCTACCAATTTGACCCCAATTTCGCCTTGTTCCTTCAAGTAGAAAAGTTATACTTATGATTCCAGGATCAAAAACCCAAATGATATCTCCACACTATGGGTTAGGAGAACAACCACCGGTTGATAACTGGAACTTCCGCCGACAAATAAATAGATCACCGGAATCAAACACTCTACTAAGAGAGACAACACGATTACAACGAATCGATATGAAGAATATATAACAACGAACCCGGTTCCATTTATCAAAAAAATTGACACCCCTTCGATCATCAACGAGAAAGTCTTTGAAAAACAACGCGAGAAAACTTCCACATCTCTCGTCACTAACCCGTAAATTGTTGATGTGTTGATTCATCAGTGAATCTAACAAAACGATATCGGATAGAGAGAGAGATCAAATCTCCTTTATAGCTAAGGAGAATATCTATCTGGAGAATTAGAAAAACCAGAGAAGAAAAGATAAGAAAGGTAATCGTCATCAGAGATTCGGAACCACCGCCGCAGGCCCAAATCTGACAGTTACGAGGAAGATGTGGGATTCACCAAGAGAATCGCACTATCTCTGTTTAACTCTTTTTAAGATGATTTATTGTGTAATCAAATCAAATCCATTTAATGGGTTTGAAAATCTTATGAGGGTTTTACTTCGAATTTGGTTGTTTGTATTTTTGACTTAGTAATTCTTCCAAATCCACTTTAAAATCAAATTCAAATCAAATCAAATCTATATATAAATCTGTATATTAAATAAACGTGATTTGAATTACTATTTAGATTTTATGTGGATTTTCAAATCCATTAAAATACAAAAACTTAATTCGACAAATTTAAAGGCCACTAGCATCATCTACTGTCCCAAAAGAAGTAAATGCAAAAGTGATGAAATGTCTTTACGTTTTCACTTTTTAATTTCCCAAAATATCAAAAGAGAGCCCGAAAAAGCCGGTAGGAAGAAACAAAGATTTTTCGAATTACTAAAAATTTATAAAAGAAAAAAACAAATTAAGAAGAAAAGAGGAAAAAACGTCCGTCTTCCTTGCTTTTCGAGCATTGTTCTTCTCTCAACTTCCATGGCTAACATCTTACCTTCACAATTACCCAAACCAACCACAAAGTATCTTCTTCTCCTTTTCTGAAATCTCATCAAACCCTAAAACCTTCTTCTTCTCTCTCTATGGATGCGATCCTCTCTCCCGCCGTCGAGGTTGAACAAACCGCCGACTCAACGATCGACACAGTTTCTCGGTTAATCGCCGGCGCTTTCTCTGGGGCTCTTACTGGAATTTTCGCTATGGGTGATTGATTCATTAATTTTGATCGTCTTTGTTTTGTCACTGATCAATAGATTAATTTGACTTAGACGAAACTTTTCCCTATTTCATAGTTGTTCCTTTTATGAGAAGGGAGATTTCGGTTTTGTTGAGGTCATACGTTTTTAACAACATGTAGCTAATTGTTGAAACTCAATCCTTGGGTTAGTACAAAAGTCCCTGGTGATCTCTAGTATGGACGCTATGATGTGATCAAGTGACATAGTTTTGTTGAAGGAGCAAGTGATGTTGCCTCTAGGTTTAGAACAAATCATCATCATATTTGCCTGATGATCCCTTTAGTCTTTTTGTTGTTTAGTAATTCATTCTTGTTCTTTCAATCTCTTGTAGCTGGAGCTTTCACTGGAGCAGTAACGGGTGCGGTGGCAGGCAGAGCTGCTCAGTATGGAGTCCTACGTGGGGCTGCACTTGGCGCTGTCGCTGGAGCTATTCTTTCTGTTGAAGTGTTGGAGGCGTCTCGTGCGTACTGGTATTTAGAGCTATCAGGATCAAGGGGTCCATCATCTATGGTTAGTCATAAATTCTTTTGAGAAGCTTTTCTAGAATAGGTATGGTCGAGATGGAGAAAGGATTCTGAGAGTAAAGAAGTTTGGTGGAAGAAATAATGGCATAAGCTTTGACATGTTACTGGTGGGCCACTAAAGTTATGGGATGACAGGAATGGCTTGGTTTAAGTCCCTTTTAATCATTTGTTCAATCGTAAGCCCTCCTTAACATATAGGATGAAATAATCAGCCAAGGTAATAGGAATGATTTATGTTGTTAAAGCCACTGAGCATTTTAGCAAAGGATTTCTTAGCCCTCATTTGTTTGAACTTTGATTGCGCTTTAGAATTCTATATATAGGCCTGCATCAACATGTCTTGCTGTAGCCATTTGTGTGGGCAAGTTTTAGTGGTTCTATTTGATACCCTCCAATCCCTTGAAACCAGCTTTTTCTGTGCTTTTATGGTGTATTGAATTTTGAGTCTGTTTTTATCTGTGGGGGAAGATTTAAACCAGTTGCATGGTTTCACAATGCTGAATATAACTGTATTTTCCAGATTTTGTACTTTTGACCGTTTATAATGAGTAAGCTAAGCCTTTATTTATGTTGTGGATCCAGGCAGATTTTGTAGAGCAACTGTTTCGTGGGAGACTAGTAGATGAACAACTTATGACGACAATGTTAAATTCACACCGCTGGCAGGTTTTATTCTAACTCATCTTCACATGTATGATTAAAAACTGTTCTAGGAATTTCTACTATTGTGAGAACACTAAAAAGTAGTACTGAAAGCTACTATATGAACATGACCACTTAACAAGATTTTAATTTATGGAGTAAGGATGTCTGAACAACTTTATCCCAAACTTCCGTCATTGTCTCGTGAGTATATTAGAATAGCTAGATTCCGAAGATCTGTAAATGGAGTTTATACACTTGTGTTCCTGCATCATCCTGTGTTTACTCAATGTTCGGCAATCTCATCTAGTTTGGATTGATGGAGAAAGACTGATATAAGCAGTTTTGGATACTTTTTACAGCTAAGGATTTCCGATGGAAGCTATGGAGACCGGGATGATGTTTATGGTGACTTGGAAGCTAGAGGCTTATCGGGTGACTCTTTAAGGAAACTACCATGCTATATCATGTCAAGTGAAAGGGTGAAGAGGCAGATAACT
The DNA here is from genome assembly GCA_964056655.1 of Arabis hirsuta. NCBI lineage: Eukaryota > Viridiplantae > Streptophyta > Magnoliopsida > Brassicales > Brassicaceae > Arabis > Arabis hirsuta. The sequence continues at coordinate 33,316,075 of OZ053304.1, forward strand.
CACTGCACAATTTGTCTGCAGGTATCGTCTACTTCTATATGTTTTACATGAATTGATTTAACTTCTTATCATGGCGCTGAGTTCATCTCACATTTTGGCATTTGCAGGACATCGAAGTAGGGGAAATCACACGAAGCTTACCGAGATGCGATCACACGTTTCACCTAGTTTGTGTTGATAAATGGCTCATCAGACATGGGTCGTGCCCCATTTGCAGACAGGCCGTTAAAGATTAAAACACCATTGTTGCCGAGCTGTGTACATAGCAAAACCCCATTATATGTTGTTGTAAGTCTCAAAACCCTTTCTTTCAAGATTTCTAATTTAGTTTCATTGAGCAACTTTAACTTCGTCCATAGGTTTCTACTTTTGAATGTATGCTATTGTAGACATGAATAAGAACACCTACAGATGTACTGGAAAAAATATAGAACTCGATTAAGTTATGAACTTATACATTTGGTTGATTCTCATATTCCTTACGTGTCTATTGGGAAACTCAGAAACTTTAGACCTCTCAACACCTAGTAAAGGCAAAAAAAAACCTCGACTCAATTCATCTCTTAATCTTTACATCCATGGAACCGTGGTGTTTGGGAACAGGGCTCCATTGACCTTGCTCTAACACAGTGAGGGCCATGGCCAGTCCCGTTCTCAGCCTTGATCAATACCCATGGCTTCAACCCTCCATGGCCATAAGCCACGTCCACGAGTGAGGACCACGAGCTTGTGACCACCAGCACATCAGCACAACTCAGAAGGTAAATCTCAGTCCATGCTCTCCTGTTCTCCATGTTCCTCTGGGTTTTTTGGTATTCCTTGTCGCTCGGCTTGTGAACACTGATTATCTCTCCTGTAACTGTTGGGTTTTCCCAATATATGTCCCTGATACTCTCAAAGTACCCTGGAGAAGAAGATGAAATGAACACTGCCTTTGATTTTCGGTTTAGAACTTGGCTTGAAGGGAGATGTCTCTGTTTGTCTACTTCAGGAAGCAGCTTATGTCTAATTCCACAAGCTAGAATCTGTTCTACCAAATGCTGATACCGATCATTTCCAGTATCAGAGACCCCAATATGGATTCCTATTCTTTGATCAGCCCTAGCAAGATATGGGCTATAGTATCGTGTAATGAGACCCCAGACAACATTTGTTGGGTGATAGAGATAACGACTCAAGAAGTAAAAAACCGTTTCTTTCTCTGGGAAGATCTTTCTGAGTTCTTGCTGGAATGAAGAGATCGAGAAGAGAGATGGGACAAAGTAATTAACTGCTTTCATGATCAACCACGGGGTTTCCTCCAACGAAACTTGACTTTCCTCACAAAAGAAAAGCTTTTGTTGGTCAGTGGAATCACGCACAAGATGCCGATATGCAAACATCGTGTTGCCAGAATCGCGAAGAAGAGACTGCTCATCAAAGCCATTGAGCTGGTTCTTAAGCGGAAACTCTAAGGGAAGAAACCAAGAAGTGTTTGGAAATGGCTCGCAGAAAAGATCAGCCATGTCAACTCCTGGTTCGACAAGTAAAACCCGATTTGTTAAGAGAGCATAAAGAAAAGCTGAAGCTAGGCTCAACATCCTATTCCCAAGTTCATCATTGGAGTTCAACCATATTACATATCTACAATCAGAGACTCCACCATCAGACCGATCACCCGACTTGAGTTTGTCCAGTGTTAAGTTATAGGATCTAGTGAATGGTCCACACAGTCTATGAAGATCTTCGTATCTTTGTAATCTATGATATAGGTAAGAGGATTGCTTAAAAGGTGATTCCTTTCGATATAAACTCGCCTCATACCTGCTCAAGCACGATTCTTTATCGAAACGAGGGACATTAATGTCACCGAGCTTTTCCTTTTCCTTCTTCTCGCTTAGTCCACCATCTGAATCCATTGCTGAAATCCACAAAGCCACCAAAACGAGTGTAATTAATGCAACATTGCAGGGGGGAAAATAAACCAATTCAAGACAAAAGATTACGCAACATTGTAGCTAAAACATAGCAAAAGATTCAGAATTTCGGATTCCTAAGAATCTTTTTAACTAATTGAAGCAAGTAATCCACTAAAACATATAAATTTCCAGAACAAAAAGAGAGGGAGAAATCAAATCTTTACCTTGGTGGAATCTGATCTGAAGAACCCTAGAAGATGCATCACTCTCCACAACATCATCGGAAGGTGGGTCTCTGAGTACCACCGACAAAGAAAACATAACCGAAGCAACCATAAGAACCGCTAAAAGCAGACCCATCGATTTCATCGAGCTCAAACTTGGTCTCGCCGCATCCAATTCGATGGACCCGGTTCGAGTATCCGACTTGGTAACCGGGTCACCCGCATCCGAGTTCTTCTTGCCACGCTTCATGAGACGGGGAAACTCGGGTCGGATCCTAAAATGAATATTCGTGTCTCGAGGAAAGAAGAGAGTTTTGGTGTAGACAGTGGGAGGGACATGAAGTCATCATGTGATGTGTTTGAGTGAAACAGAGTCAGTGAGTGAGTACGTGGCAGAGACAACGACCCCTTTTTTCCTAACGATATTTCCAAACATACCCTTTTCCACTTGTACTAATTTTAATTAATATTACTAAAATTACACAAACAAATCAAAGGGCTGTGGATGCCCCTTGGTCCAACGGTTTTATCAAAAATTCATTAAACTTCTGCACTATGGAATTTGGGATTTGAATCCTAAAATATATGATTTATTAATATTGATGTAGATTAACGGAAATAATCTTACATGAGATCTTTAGCGTGGAGCAAGATATAATCATTTGGCGTGGATCAAGACGGAAGTCTTGTCCATTGTAGAATCGTAGATATAACAGTTTTCATAATTTAAAATAGAATATTAATAAATTCAGACGATTAAAAAAAAAACAAATCTATGTTTGTATTTCTAAGACTTTAGACTTATAGATCTCGGTTGGAATTTTTCTTAAGTATCTCTTCAGTTTATAAAACCAACATAATTACTAAGTATCAAGGATGAAACAAAATACTAGTAGTAAAACTATAATGATGAAATAACAGACTAATAAAACTAATTAAAAAAAAAAAGAGTCGAGCGCGTGCCTTGTACACGCGGCGATTCTTCTCTAGAAATCTTAACCTAGTTTTCGCAGCCGCTCCGATTTGTTCGCCTCTCTGGCGGTCGGTTACGACCGACGCCGTGAGAGGCAACCTCCTTGTCCTCCTGCTACTTAGTTCCTCGGCGATTTGACATTATCGGAAGCTCTAGATCTGGTATGCAATTCATGGTGAGTGGGTCGAAGTGGCGTCGTATGTGACGGCCGCGTCTAGATGTCAGGGTCTCTCCGTCGTGGCTCTTTTGCTTGTCGATGGCAAAGCGTTGTTGGTTGGGAACAGCTAAACCCTCCATTTGCCTCACGTTCTTTGTCCGACGTTGATCTATTCAATAGATCCACTTCCTTCCAAGCGAATCCGACGAGGTAGTTAGTTTAACCGGCCTTGGAGAGACGTTCTTTCCCCGTGATTAAACTTCTCTGTCGCCTGTGGTTTCACATCCTTCTAAGGTTTCTTTTGAAGCTATGTCGTGCCTCGGTCTTCCTCTAGTGGTTCAGATTCTTCTCCGTTGTGCTCTTCCGTTCGGGGACGTTGGCGTTTATGGTGGAGAGGCATCTCTGTCTTCACCAAAAAGACTGTTGTTGTCTTCTAGGGTTGTGGCTATTTGCGATTTTTAGTCAAGCCGGTGACTGAGCTTGCTTCATAATGTTGGTTGTGGCATGGTCGTTGTCCTCGTGTCATTGGAGCCTCGGTCTCTTTGGCTCTCCCCTTTTAGTTTTGTTGCAGGACATAGATTCTTGATCGGTGGTTTGGGATTTTACTTTAGATGATGGGGCTCGATGAAATGGTCGCTACTCTGTTGGTTTCTTCTAGTGCGCAGTAGTAGGTCCTTCAGACGTGAGGTCGTTGTGGCGTCTCGAGTGTGAGTTATTGTCTTAGCCATTTCCTTGTACTGCCTCTGGTTTCTTACGGTGTTGAAAACGTTGATATGGTTCTGCTTCCGATGGAGGCTCGCGTTCTATGTCTTGTATATTTCAGCTCCGTATTTCTAGTGTCGATGGTTGGTGTCAAGGCCAATTGTTGATTGTGTCCTCCGGCTAATTTTGTCGTGTTAAGGTCGTATGTTTGGCTTAGTGTATGGGCCGGATTGTCTTGGCCTGGTGTTTTTGAGGAGTAGTAAAACCATTTGTGTTTGGTGTTATTCCTAGTTTCCAAATCTAGCTCTGCACTAGCCGACTTCGGGTTGAACTTGGTAGGGTGAGCTTGCGTCATTCGCTTGTATTGGTTTGTGTGGTTTCTACTTCGTGTTAGCTCATTGATTTGTGTTTCAAGTCGCTCTCTCATGACGCGAGAGGAATATGTGATTGAGGTCTTTGAAGTCTTAGTCGTTGACGACACAATTCTAGGACCTCCTTTGAAAGACTTCTTCTGCTAAAGGTTTTGGTGCTTCGGGCTCTTATGGTTTGCTATCGCATCTTCTTTGCTTCAACTGTGTTTGGTGGAACAATTAACATCGTCATCAATTCGTCTAACTCCATTTGCCTACATATTTATGTTAAGCGGGTGGACTGAAAACTTTAATGAATTATGCTTTCATGTTTTTATTTTTATTTTGCTATGGGATCTACCTATAAGTTTATAATTTGGTTTGTAAATTTAAAACATTTTCATTCTAATAAAATATTAAAAACAAAAAAAACTATAATGATGAAACCTGCATGGGCCGCTAAATTTTTAAGTTTCAAAAAAAAACTTTGGTTTTGTCCATCCGTGTTTAAAATGTGTTTTACAAACAGACACAAATTTCCTATTTATAGCAAAACAATCATAGAACTTTGATTTTATGTTACTATATTACATGATGATTTATGACGATGGACTCCGCTACAAATTATTCAACGTGAGTGTCAAATCTTATAACTCAATTCTATGTGTTTTGGGTACGACTTGTGCATAATTGTCACGGATCATTGTTTCTAAATTTGTGTGTTGTGACCATATATAGTAAAAAAAGAATATTTTTCTTATTGAGTACTATCATTCTTCAGTCTTAATCATGCTTATTTACTTGTTTAGAGGAGAAATATTTACAACAAAAATTTAAAGATTCAAATACGAATTAAATGAACTAAACAAATGGCTTTATAGACGTATAACAAAGACATGAAAAAAAAAACTAAGAAACTTATAACTAATCTCACAGAACTTATCTAAAACTTATATTTGAGAATGAAAAATGTGGATCACTCAATTTTAATCTGATATTTGACATCTATCACGATGTAGCCTCCATCTCTGAATACAGAGGAGACAAACACTATCTTTGACCTTTTGCACCGAAGAATATTGTGCGTTTCTCCTTAAAGAAAAACTAACTCATCGGACATCTATGATATCAGAACATATCATTTTCAAGAGCCCTTAACATTTTAGACTATGGGGTTGTGTTCTAACATCTTATCATTTTCAAGAGCCATTAACATCGAGACTACTAGAATCTGGCCACAGAGCCACATTTTTTGCTACGAAATCATTTTGTAGCAAATATTAGCTACGAAAAGATACAATGAGCTACGAATTTTAAAACTTAACTTTACTTAGCTAATTTGTAATATTTTGTGCGTAAGTTGTTACAAATAATAACCAATTTAAACGTGTAGCTAATTTATTACAAATAGTTACGAACAATTAGTGGCAAATGTTGCTACGAAATATTGTGAAACTATGCGTAGCATACGTTACAAAATCCCTCAAACGTGTTGTAGCAAACTGTTACAATCATGTATGTAATAATTTGTTACGAACAGTGTCAGATTTTCGTAGCAATTTTATTACATAAACTAATAACAAATTTTTATAAAGTGGTAATGGCTTAAATTGTAAGTTTAAAATCTATAAACAAAATTTATGAATCCAATTGATATGTGTAAACTTAAATTATTTATTGTATTTCGCTGTGATAAAATTAAAAATAAAAATAAAAACGGCTTCAATTATTTAATGTAAAAACGTGCTCTTAGAAAATGATTTCACCTCTTTTTTTATTAAAGTAAATGATATGTTTTTTTTTTTGAAATTAGGTATAGTTTTAAATTGTAAAACAAACCAAATATTGCAGATGATAAACTTGATTATTTATGCTATCTTGCAGTGTATGAGCTAATTATGCTATCTTGATTATTTATGAATTTGTCCAGAAACAGTTATATAACTACACTTTGATTTACTTGTATTCTACGGGGGTGAAAATCTTGTTGGCCTATCTGCTGATAATTCGACCCGTTTATTTAACTTAGTCATTCAGAGCATAAGGGTAATTAAAAGTTAAACGCCAAGAATAGCTTATATACTCTTGCTACAAAATTGTTACGTTTTATATGTAGCTATGTAAAATGTAAATAAATTAATTTGTACAAGTATGACCACACAAGTATCTTCGACCTTTCTCCAATTTGTCATCGCCGCTTCTTCGCTCATAGATCTCATCTTATCTCTCTGTTTCCGGTCTGATATTGACAAGAATAATTACTTGATTTCAGTGTCTCCAACTCAATCGCCGTTTCTCCTTCACATATTCTTCTCGATCTAGACTATTTGGGAAAAAAGGGTTAAGCTTTTGAATGGTATATCACCGGATTTTCTTCGGTTGGGAACGAAAAGAGTTTGGGTTTGAGTTTTATTCGTATGAGGATGACAAGAGTTTTGCACTTTGGTAGTTTTTAAGATCTGATTTACCACAACTCATATAGGGTTTCATTTTTTTCTATGAGATTAAGAGTTAACCCGTTTCTCTTATATACTTTCCAACCTTTGTACTTATTATCTCACATGTGTCTTAGAAGCAACCTCAAGATTCCGGAGGTGGATTTGCTGGTGGAAGGTTGTAGGTCGTGGAGCTGGTGGTGGCCGTGTCTAGGTGTTGTTGGTAACGGGCCCGTATTTGGTGGTCCTAAAGCATTTTGCTGGTGGTGGTGGGCGTGAAAACGCTGGTGGTGGTGGGAGTGGAAATGCAGTAGGTGGGTGCGAAAGAGGTCGAGGACAAGTCCATGGCGCTGTCCATGGTGCTGTCAACGGCCACATGTCCATTGATGCTTTGCATGCAAGCGAGTCAAGGAGGCTTATGCAGGTTCTGGTTCCCAATAGAGAAAATGGTGGATTATGGTAAGCCAATTTTTTTTTTAGTTTTGGCATTATTTGTTTACTGCATAGTATTTATCTCATGTTAATAGTTTGTGGTTCAACCTGTTTTGCACACTAATCATTGTATATGATAGAGCATATGCGTTTCAATAACATGTAGTTTACTGATTTGGTTAATAATAAAGTAAACAATATATATGGTAAAACATTTTTCTGTTTTCAGGTTTGGAGTTGATAACTCTCTAAGAAGTGTTATTGTGGCACGACCCATTAGGAGGCATTTCGATGGTCCATGGTTTAACATCAGTTCTGTGCCAAATGTAACCATCATCCAAGTCTGGGGTGAATTCATTGTAAGTGATACCCTTTCTACTTCATTCTAATTATTCAAGCTGCTTAGTTTATTGTGTTACATTATTATTCACTTGGACTAAAACATGGCTTTAAAATAATTTATATCCATTTCCAGCAAGCTTTCTACGGGGAAGAAGAACATTTAGCTATGGTGTACAAATTCTGGTATAACATGGAAGAACATTCTGCGGCTAGACTAAGAGACATGGTCTCTAAGGCTAAGAAAGGAGAGCGACCTGAATGGATCAGTCAGATAATTTTGGTACATATGCTTAATTAATTATCAGCACTTTAACATTTTCGGTATATATATGTGACGTGTTGTTAATGTTTTACATATCAAATGATAATTTGTAAAATATGACTCTGCTATGGTATGGTTGGATGTAAAATATGACTTCTGCTTTTGTAACATTAAGAAATGTTTAATGAATGTTAGTTTTTGTAATTTACGTTTCTGGTTTGCGTTATTGTTATTATTGCATAGTCGTTTAGGAAACCTCAATTTAATAGTATTTTTACTAATGTTAAAATAAACACTAGTTACAGCAAATTAGTAGGACTTTGTAGCTATTATTGCGTGTTGTTGTAACCCATTATCACATCTATTTTGCGGCCAATCGTAACTATTAGTTTACGAAATTATCGTAACTGTGTGTTGGTAATTGTAACAAACAAATTGTCTCTAATTGCAGGTACTATCTACAAGTTAGTTCTAATTTTTAGTAGTTTTGCTTCGAACAATTAGTATCCAATTGTAGCCATTTTGCTACATTTAATTCCTAGCTATATTGATTCAAATTGTCACACAAATAGTTTGTGGCAATTTGTAGCAAAATTGTTACAGTTTGCTACAAAATATTCAGCAAGAAAGTTTTGTTAGCAATCAAAGATTTGCTATAAATTCTATTACATAGCTACAAAAAAATGTGGCTATATCATTTTATTCTTATAGTGATTTTAGCATATCCAATGTATAACTCTATTTTTCATTCCAAAATGGAGTTGGATTTTACTCCAATGTATTACTCTATTTCTCACTCCAAAAATAATATTTTAAGTATATTTTTTTCTATTTATTATTAATTACTAATAATACACTTTATTTATAAAATTTACAAATTGATCCCTTATTTTTTTTTAAATTAAGGTCATAACATTATGTTTTGCTATATTAACTCACACATATATACATATTAATTTTATAATATGCACTTTAAAAAAAATTTGTAATAACATATATTAATTTAGACATGCATACATATTTTTAACCAAAAAAAATTTACACATACATTACAATTTCACACATTACAATATAATATAATTATTTTGTTGAAAATTCTTGTGATTTTATAAACTCGTAAATTTTTAATTAAAAAAAATATCAAACAAACAGAAAATCATCACCAAAATAATTATTTCTCTTAAAATAAAATCATTTAAAATTTGAAAAACCATTTTATAAATAAAAAAATCAACTCTAAAATGAAGTGGAAAATAAAATTACTTTATATTTGAAAGAAAAAATAGATTTATTCTGTTTTGAAATTGAAAATTAAGTGAGATTGGAAAGGATTTTACTCCAAAATAAAGTTTGGAGTAAGATATAGAATAGGATTGAAAATGTCCTATAAACTGGTGAACTACACCTCCTAAGGGAAACAGAAAAACATCGTAATGATTGCAAACTAACGTAGGGGAGTAGAATATATTTCCTGGTTAAGAAAATGATCACATGTATATTTGCAAGGTAGAAAATATATGAAAATAGATATGTTTACAACATATACATAATATTGTAAGAAAATAAAGAAAAAGAATGAAAACTTTTAAATTGAGTATTTAATATGACCCCCAGTTTACTATCTCATTTAATTTCACTGAGAAAGGATAAATTATCTTACATAAAAAAAGAAGTACTTATCATGCATCGATATGGAAAAGCAATAAGTTATCGCTGATCCTTACGCGTTTAGACATGAATGCTTGTGTCCTTGCAGGTTTTCAACGTGAGTTAAATGAAAATAAAAATATTAATATTTTGATCCTACATAGTATGTTTGAATTTTCAACTTCAACTTTAACATCACTATTATAAAAAACGCACCAAAGCGCGTGCGTCTCCAGTGCAAGTAATTTAAGCACGTGGGAATGAAATAAACATGGATTGGAAACAAACCTGATGAATTTGTTTTAATTTTTTAGTTATCCAGAATCAGTCTTTAGATAATCTAATTTAAAAATTAACCTTCCAATATTAAAAGAAGCTTGAATCCGGAACATAAAAAACCCATTACAAATTTTTCTGCCACATGTAACTTTGTAAATGGCTAATCTTAAAAAAATATTAAAAATTAATTAAATAACTCAATTATGTTAAAATATCAATATTATATATATTAGAAATTCATGTTAAAAAATTCTACCATTGTGGATGCTATTCGATTTCTAACGATTCAATCAAAGCTAGCTTATCTCAGCCATAGGTCCCAGCTGAGTTTAAGCATGGTACTTACAGAAAACTCAAATGCTATAACCTTTTATAGCATCTCATTACACGTAGTATTAAATTTCTAATTTTTTATATTAATATATTTGAAATTTGTGAAAAGCCAATATTATTACAATTTAAGCGTTTATAGCATTAGGTCTGGGTGCGGATCGGATATCCGAAAAAAATACATTATTTGTGATTCGATTTATTTGACAGATATCTAATTTTCTGATTTGCTTTGGTTCGAAAAATTTCGGATACCAGAGACGAATATCCAAATTTTTTTTCTGGATATTTACGGATATCCGGATTTTCGCGGGTATCTGTTTTAAAAAAAAAATTAAAACACCATAATATTTTTTTTTAAAAATTTTAATATAAGATTTAAACTAATTAATCAATAAATATATGAAATAGATCTAATTTTATTCGATAAATTTTTTAAAAAATGAAAAGTGAAAAATTAAAACGGTAAAAAATAAAATATATATTTTTATTTAAGAAATATATTTCAAATAAAATTAGTATCTATCTATTTTTACTATAAATATATTAGCCAAATATATTTAAAAGTAAAAAAATGTAAATATATGTTATAAATCTATCATATTATATGTATGTATAAGTCATATACGGATCGGATCGGATATTCGGATTTTTAAAGTTAGTATTTGTTATTTATTTCTGTTTAGACGGATACTAAATTTTATTATTTGCTTCGTTTATTTTCAAAACGGATATCCAGATTTTTCGGATTAGATCGAATTTAACGGATAATTTGCCCAGATCATTAAAATTAAAATGAAGAAATCGAACGATTTCTCCAAATCCTACTAATAATTTTCTTAACCTCTATACGTGTATTATCAACGATATGTTATAGATTTTCTATTAAAACTATAAACCGCTTGAATATTGTTGATATGGTTGTAAACGCCAATGTAAAAGCTGGATAAAAGATTTTTAGAATTCGAGTCACTCACGCAAGTTTCACCTAGACCTAGCTATGTATATTTTATTTAAATTTTTGATATCCCAAATAAATATCATATTTGGGTGTAGAATTATTAAATTTTCACAAACTCACTGAGAATAAATAAAAGCAAATTTTAAGAACTACAGAAACAACAAAAAGGCGACAGGGACGCGATTGGGTGGAATGATTCCATCTATCTAAAACCTTAAACGCGAAATCTTTTGCGCGTTTTGTTTTAAATGCTACAATTGATTGTAGTTGAGTGTGTACACCAGACCCATCCAGAGGGGGTCCAATGAAGTAGTGAACCCAATCACATAAAATCAATACACCGTGTGGCCCATCATGATATCTTTTTGTTTTTTTGGCTCAAGTTATTATCATTTATTCAACAATTAAACATCCTATAAGTTTTTTTTTTTTGAAACTAAACATCCCATAAGTTATTGAGCTAATTTACCTAAAGGCTAGAAACCACTAACTTTATTACTGATTATGTAACTACCAATAATGTGATATGTTGCTTTTAGATAATGTTTAAATTTGTTTTAGGTTTCAATTTATTCTTCATCTTAGTTGTTAAGAACATCCACAATGGTGGAATATCTCTCATGAGTTTCGAGTTTAAATTATTTTAATATTCTAATAATTTATTTATTTAATTAAATTTTGATATCTAAGAAGAAATTGTCCATTTATAATCGTTATGTGGCATAAAAATTTCTCATGGGTTTTAGATTTAAAACCCCATCTCTTTCATGGGTTATATATTAATGAACGTCTTAAAACTAAACTTCATATATATATATAAATTTTTGGTCACACTATACTCCAAGTTTTGAATTAAAATTTATAACTTTAATTTATGAAATTAGATGTTCTGAAAATAAATAACGCGCGTTATTGTTTTATATGTTAATGTCTACTTTATTGAATGGATATGCAGCTAGACCATAAATATGGAACTTTAAATTGTAACATTTATTTGTTTAATTAGAATTTTTTTTTTGCTAAATGGTAAATATCGTTAAGAAATGAATTGTTTAGATTTTATAAAAGAGAAAACTTTTAGATAGAGCAACCAAGACAAAAAACAAAAAAAAAACTAAAACTTGATTACAATAAGATGGAGAAAATTTGGTGTGTATCAGTTGTTATTACCTAATCCATAGATGCATAAAATTACTTTTTTTTGGGTAAAAAATAATGTCACCAAAAAGATTAGCCGTCCCAAAACATTATGTATATTATATTGTTATATATATATATATATATATATATATATATATATATAAAATCTATCTTCAAAGTAATGCAATTTGACATAATTATTTTAATCTATGTATATATAGGTACATGCGAAAATAATATTTAAAATATCTTATGTGTATCGTATTATTAATTTTTTTCCTTAAAAAATACGAACACAACTTTAAAATGTGTCTTTTTCAAAAAAACAAAACAAAACTTTAAAATGTGATCACCACAAGATGCTATTTAGTGATGCATTTTAACATAATACTTTAGTTCCGGATTGCAAAGAAATATCTTTTTCTGAAAAGACATATTTCTGCTTCGGATCGAATTAGTGAAACGACACGACGTACCAAGCATAAAACATATGATACTATTAAAATAAAGTCTCTAAAGTCATAAATTGCATCGATGACTAAGGTATTGATCAGGATGACTTGTGCGGATAACATTTAGTATCCAATAAACCAATGAAAACCATCATAAATAAAACAAAAATTGCGGATAACGATTCTTAGTTTAAATATTTTTCTTTTATGCCTATTATCTTTCACAGAAACTAAAGAAGAAGAAAATTCAGAATATTCCTTTCTCAAAAAAAAAAAATAATTCAGAATAGTTAAAACTGTGGAATTAGTTATGGGTCGAGGGAGAGGGGGATATTTGATACTAGGGGTGGGCATTTGGTATCCCGTTCGAATTCGATTTGGATATTTCGATTTTTCAGATTTTTTGATTTAAACATAAAAGTACCATTCGGGTTTATATTCTATTCGGTATGGTATCGGATCGGATCCCTTCGGATTTGGTTCGATTTTGGTATATCCAAAGTACCTCATAGTGTAAATAAATTCAAGTGATTATTTCATCAGAAATTCAAAACCAACAAATAAACACAACAAGTACATTTTTACATTCATAATTAAGAACTTAAAAGTGTGACAAGAAAAAATAAATTAAGAATTTAAAACATCAATTCAAATGTCCACTAAAAACAAAATTTAAATTCAAATTGAAACTAAAATGTCTAAAAAATAAAGATTAAGATCTTTTGAACCAACTTATAACGAGGCATCAACCATAAAAGTATAATCAAACAACTTTAGATCATTCCATCTTGAAATTTTGTTTCGATATACTAAGTAGGGAAGGGGATCTAGGGTTTTGCTTTGGGTTTTAGATAAGGAAGGAGAAAAAACGAGAGAAAAACATTTAGTAATGGGTTAAACGCGTATAAATGTTTGGTTTGTTTCGGTTTTGACTTCGATTTCGGGTTTAATCCGAACGTAAAACAACATGAGAACCTTTCGAATATTTCACTAGAACAAATACCGACCAATACCGTCTACTTCGGTTCGGATTCGGATTTCGGTTTCGGAGCATTTGCCCACCCCTATTTGATACGTAACACCACGGTCATAATTTGTTTCGTAGCTTTCGTAAAAGAACAATTCATCACTTTCAGTAACATAATTGATTTTGTCCGGAAAAAAAATTAATCACACAATAAACAGAATTCTAATAAAAATGATGGATCAGTTTGTAATTATTAGAAAGATAGTAGACAATAAACAAAATTCTGTTTTTTTAAATATATATATTTATATATAGGATTAGTTTTGTAATTATTAGAAAGATAATAGACAATAAACAAAATTCTTTTAAAAAAAAAAATATATATATATATATATATATATATATATATATCATCGTGTGTATTGGAAAAAGTAAAAAAACTATATGAACAAAGGAACAGTGCCTTTTGGCAGAGAAGGGACCATCTTTCCATACTCAATAATTTCTTTTGTTTTATGCATTTAGGTAACTTTAAGATGATTCGAATAGTATCAAACTCAAATAAGGAGATCCATGACTGTAATATGCCTAAACCGTCCGACTTATCTTAGAGGTAAACATGACTTTAAAAAAAAATTGTGTCCAATGTTTTCAATTGAAAGACCCAATGTTTTACTTCTTTCGCAGAGATTGAACTATATGCTATCAACACCGAACATCCAAAGTGCAAATAATTTTGTTTGATAGATGATTTATAAGTCGAAGAGGAGCGAGTTTATGTCATGTCATGAAATATAGTTGTTTCACATTACCACTTGTACAGGGGCATTGTATTTTCGTAAAAATGTGAATGTAATCAATTTATTTATTGGGAAAATGTATTTGAATTAGTGAGATAGTGATTTAGTGGTAATACAAAAAATATTTAATTATTTTTTTGCCAGAAATTCAATCATCCATTAATATAAAAATTTATTCTTTAAATTAAAATATTTAAAATTTAATTGTGTATACCACAAAATTGTGGACTAAAATTCTATAACACTCACGGTTTATCAAAAAAAAAAAAATTAAAAATCGCATTTGAGCTATTTAAATTTAGACTAGGCAAATCCTCCAAGTGCCTTGTACCCCACAAAGAAAGGTTAACAGACTTAATATTCTACTGTTTTCAATGATTTATTACTGTTACGATTTAAGGTCATACCAGCACTTTAATCACTATTCACCAACGTGAAATAATCTGATATAATAGTTCACATTTTAAACCGGCATTACTTCTAGATTGTGCTTAAGTAACTAAACATAGATTGTGCTTAAGTAATAAACATGCTTAAAAAGAGAAGGTACTACTTCCTTTGTAAGCTAAATATAATAAAATGGTTGTTTAGAAGTGTTTCTACTAATCATGAGTTTTGAATTTTAGAGAATCGTTATGATCTAGTTCGTATATATATGTGGATAAAATCTTCTACTACAAACATACATGCAAGTTATTGGGAGATCGATGAGATCGGCCGTATCAAAAAATATCTAGAAAAATTTAGAATATACTTTCATGGAAATGACGTTAAAACGTGCATAGAATATATAGAGATTGAATATCATCGCATACATAAAAATTATACAAAAAAAAATTATACACTATAACAAACAGACTGTAGCATATAAAGGCGAATAATGGAATGCACGAATATCAGAACTAAAGAAGCTGATAAAATCAGTGTTTAGGTTTACAAGACTCCGATTAACCATGAAAGGGTTGGGGTCAGATTAAACGGCGACATATAGAATAGAGCGAATTCATTTTTTAGATTGGCAATAGAACGGATTTACAAAAAAGGGAAGGGCGGATGTAATTAAACTTACACGATATAAAGCATGGAAGTCGATGGAGTGCTTTAATAGGTCTTTTGGTTCACCGGAGACGAGCGCGGAAGTGCCGATGTTATTACCGTTCACGACTTGGAAGAGATAGTTCACCCGAAATCTAATTAGAGTTTATATGTGAAGAACAAAAATAGTGAACAGTGAAAAAAAGATTTTCTTCGTCTTAACATAGTGGAATGATTTGACAACAATAGAGAAGTGAAGCGGTTTGGTAATACCGCCTCAGTGTCTAAAACATACCCTCGAAACACATGTATGACTTCGAAATTTTTGGTTTTCCCTTTGACACAGAGGTATCGAAGAGAAACATCTTTTCTCTTGAAAGGTAAAAGTGTCATTTGGTATACTATACACTTAATATTTTTGAAAACATGCTATATTGTAAATATCCTACATTAGCATGCCATATAGTGTTATTTCCCTATTCTATAACTCTTAAGTTCTTATAAACAAGAAAATTTGTTAATCTTTGTTGAACTCTTGTTCAAATTCACACACACAGGTAGACTTGAAAAATATCATTTGAATCATGTGCTTTATGTGTGGAATCTCTATATACGCGTGACTCAACCTATTGAAATAAGCTTTCGAATACTTTTCTTAAATTAAGAAGAAGAAAAAAAAAATTTGACCAAAAAAATAAAAATAAAATATTGATCAATCAAGAATCAAGATATGAAAAGGGTATATCAGAACAATATCGAACGGTTAAAATAAATTATGAAAAAATATCGAAAAAGATATTTTTTTTTTAAAGAAGGAATGGGCTATATATATCACTCTTGAAAAAGACTAAGTGAGAGTGTGAGAGGACCTCACATAAAAAGTCTCTTAAATAAAGTCACATATCTGAAGAATAATAATTACCAACAACAATAATTCACTTATATCTTCACTCTAACATTGATTACTCAAGACTCAAGAGGGAAGAAGACTCGAATCCACCACCGGAGAAGTGATACGTGGCTAGATCTGATTGGTTTGGTTTCACCGGAGACAAAATGGGAAGGACGACTTGGACCGACGTCAACGGGATGAAGAAAGGAGAGTGGACGGCGGAGGAAGACCGGAATCTCGCCGTGTACATCAACGAATACGGTCTCGGCGATTGGCGTTCACTTCCTAAGAGAGCCGGTATAAATCTTTACTTACACACATACATATACATTGTGTACGGTCCTATGTTTTTGTCTCTTTGAAGAAGCTATGATCTTTAGATTCCAGTTTCTGTCGGACCAAAGATTTTGTTTTTCAGTATGTTTTGATATTTGTCTCGTTTTTATGTACAATAATATTCCATCTTTTCAAGAGGTTGATTTAGAGATAATATACAGATTTTCTAAAGATTTTTTTTTCTTTTTTTCCGATTTTGGGAGCTAAATGATTAAGGGATAATTAGTAAAGGATGTGTCTTAAGTACCCAGCTTTTGTAACATTACAAATTTAAAATTTTGTCTGTAGATGAGATTTAAGTTATTATTGTATTCAGAAAGTTGTAGAACCATCTTCTAGATTCTGTTGATATGTTGATATTATATAATGCAATCTTGCTAATCCATGAAAGCCAAGTACAGTATTTTCTCTGATTGCTTTTTTGATTTCTCATGATTTATTATTATTTTATCGAATTTTTTTATAAAGTGTGAAGCATCTAGAAATTGAAAAGAGTTCTTCTAGACCCAAAATAAGAAAGTTTATTTCACTTTGTTATCTCCTTTTTTCTAATGAAATTTTTTTTTTTTGTAACTTCTCTGTTTGCCACTATGTTATTTCACTATACCTTATCTTTCTGATAATTCTTCTTTTTTGTGTGTTTTAAATGCAAAAAATAAAATTAAAAACAGGTCTCCAAAGATGTGGAAAGAGTTGTAGATTAAGATGGCTGAATTATTTGAGACCTGGGATTAAAAGAGGCAAATTCACTCCTCAAGAGGAAGAACAAATCATCAAACTTCATTCTCTTCTTGGAAATAAGTAATTATTAATTTCTGATTACCCTTGACTTTTTATTTAATACTAAATGCAAGATCCGCTTATATGCGGGTTTTGTAATATTCAATATTTGATCCGCTTAATATAATAAAACTAGTGTGTATTTTTATATCCGTGTTATTATTATATCACTCCTATTAATTTGTGAGTATTTTTTATTATTATATCACCCCTATTAATTTTTGAGTATTTTTACTAATGATGATTAAAAGGTGGGCTGCAATAGCAAAGGAAATGCCAAACCGAACAGACAATGACATCAAGAACCATTGGAACTCTTGTCTTAAGAAAAGACTCATTAGAAACGGAATCGATCCAGTGACTCATGAGCCAGTGGTCATGACCGTCGAAGCCACTTCCTCCTCCACGACTCCAACTCCAACACCGAGCCATTCTTCTTCTTCTTCTTCGACATCTTCTTCCTCCATAGGCTCTGCACGCCTACTTAACAAGCTAGCTACTGGAATCTCATCAAGAAAACATGGACTCGAAAGGATCAAGACTATGATATTGTCGGAATCACCAAGACAAGAACCCCTTAAAGAAGAGGAGATTATTATGATAAGCAAAGAAGATGAGGAAGTGATTGATACTTTCATGGATATTGAGAGGATGATTAATACAACGACGTCATTTGGTGAGTCTTTTACTACTACTACGACTAGCTACGTGGCTTTTGACCCTGACCATGACTTCTCTTCATCGATTGATCCTTACGGTCTGTGCCAATCTGATTTCTATCATGGTGAAGATCTTGACATGTTCCTAGTTTGAGATTTGAATCACCTCTCTTGGACTTGATTCCTCATGAATAGTATTTGTTTCTTTAGTGTGACGAGAGAGAGAGAGAGAGAGAGAGCTCTGTAAAAAGGGGAAGTGCTTAGTACGATAAATGACATGCATGGTCAATGTTTGACTGTTGCTTTTATTCGATTCTGTTTTCTCTCGCACATGCCTATGAAGCTATGAGCCTACATATAGATATGTGAGGGTTTCATGCCATTTTAATGTAACAAGCCTATCGAATACTATATTCCTTTAATATATTGTCATAATGGTGGGTGGTTCAAGCTTTATTATTATGTGTGAGGAATAAGGATCCGAACACGTTTGAAAAACAAAATCAAAATCATGAGATTCTATAAAGTTTCGAATATCGAACCAATAATTTGTTATAAGATATATATTGTCATAGTGGTGGGTGGTTCAAACATTATTATTATGTGTGAGGTATAAGGATCCGAACACGTTTTAGAAAAGAATCAATACCGATTGGTTACCTGTTTTGCAAAAGAGGTATAGTTTAACTGCTCGTTTGTTACCAATCAAACGATCGTTTAAAATGACGGTTGAAAAAGGATGGTTAGAAAACGAAGTTGTAAACGGACGATTGATAAAAATGTCGTTTGAACTAGACATGGACATTCGGATTATCCGAAATATTTATACATGTGCTACACAACTAATGAAGATAATACCAATTTGATAGAAGAGTATGAAACAATGACTGATGGAACATACATGGCTACAATTCGTAATCAAATTGCAGATATGCTATGGGCTGATCGTATATGCTAGTTGCTTAATGTTTTGAAAGTGAATAATTGTAATATATGTTTACTAATAATTCATATTATTAATTTTAAATTATTTTTCAAAGCATTATATTTTTAAAATCATTTTTAAAAAAATTTATTACACAATTTTGTCTAATTATACTATTCAACCGCTACAATGCTCCCAATCAAGCTTATATTTGAATTGTTCTCTATTATCCAACCACTTTCTCTAACCAGTATTTCTAACCGCATTGTTTCAAACAATCCTTCAACCGCTCAAAAAATTTCAACCGCTCTGTTCAAACATGGTCACCAATTGGACCCAAAAATCATGTGATTCTTTAAAGTTTCGAATATCAACCAATCCAAGAGCATCTCCGATATACTACTCTATTTTTCACTTCAAAATAGAGTAATTCCAAAATAGATTTGGATTTTACTCCAATGTATTACTTCATTTCTTTCTCCAAAAAAAATATTTTAAGTATATTTTTTTCTATTTATTATTAATTATGAAATAATACAATTTAACTATAAAATTTACAAATTAACCTCATTATATTTTTGTTTTATAAATCAAATTCGCAACATTATGTTTTGTTATATTAACTTACACATACATACATAATAACTTAAAATACGTATTTCAAAAAAATAATAATAACATATATGAAACTAGACCTACATACACATTTTAAATTAAAAAAATTTATTCATACATCATGTGAACCAAAAAATTAAAACTTACTCATACATTACAATTTCACACATTATAATTTAAGAGAAATTTTGAGAAATACCACTTTTGAAGTGTCACTTTTAAAAAATACCACATTTTTAAAATCTTTACAAAAATACCATTTTTCAAAATTATTTAATCATTATATTATTTATGTTTGGGTTAACTATGTATTAGAGTTTAGTTTTGAGGGTTTAGGGATTTTTAGGAGTCAAAACATTTTTTAGACTTTAAAATTTTAAAATTTAAGTTTTAAAAATCTATAATTAGTGGTATTTTTGTAAATGAACAATTTATAGTGAAATTTTTGCAAATGCACAATTTAAAAGTGATATTTTTACAATTGTTCCTTTTTCATTGATATTTTAGGTTTCTAAGTTAATAAAATGATTTATAAAACTAAATTGGTGTCAAAAGATCACTTTAAGAATATAAAAGTATGAAATATGCATATTTACTAATAGTGATTGTTAAATTAATAAAATGGTCAGTAAAAAGATGAAGGATGGAGTAAAATAATGCGGAAAGTGACTACCAAAATTTTTGGAAGCATGGATCCAATATAGATACCTAATTGATCATCAAATTGCAATATTTTGTTGTGTAATCATAACAAAGGTAAATGTGGTCACAAAAGGACACGTGGGTGTTGCTTATGATCATAATTATTTGTTTTTGCTTTTATTTATGGCAATTTTTGCACAAATTTGTGCCAATTTGTATAGATTTAATAATAATAATTTAAAATGCTTTCCAATTTTTTTATCATGCCAATTGCGGAAATCTTTCTAACCCATGTGAAAAATTTATCATCGTGGGACTGTCCTGTTCTCCGCGGCACTGGTCCATGTTTATTTTGGACTTTATAAAATTATTATTACTCTTTAAAAATTTCTACAATGTTTTTCTCTAGAATTACATGTTATATATATTTAATCAAAAAAAATTACATGTTATATAATTTATTCATGAAAATTTCATTTTCCGTATTCTCGATAATATATCACTATTCACCTTTTTCAATGAAATATTCATATAGTTAACTGTGTGTCATATGTCTTTTTATAACGTATTGTGTAGTTTAAGAAATCTCTCATATATTATTGGGAAGTGGATTTTTGAAGTTTTTTTACATATCAACTCCATAATCATTTTTTCGAAATAAATAATTATATGGCAAAATCTTTAATAATATTTTTATTAAATAATTAAATTTATATAAGAAAATCTTATGTAAATCTTTGCTAGCTTAATAATAAGGCTCAATTCTCAATTCCTAGCTCAAATATCATCAATTGAATTAAAATAAATAGCCAAACAAAAGATAAATTCCACTAATTAATAACATAGATTTGCCACGACAAGCCACCATTATATATAGCGGATGACATTCATAATAACCTCAACGTTATTCTTTTATCAATTTTTTTTAAATGGTGTTTTGGTTAAAATGAAAACACAAGCAAAAATCAATCAATTTTGAATTTATTTTACATTTTAGATCTTTTTTATTTACAAATAGAATATTTTACATAGTTTTAACCAAATGAATATTGAAGATAAATAAAAAAAAATTAACCATAAATTAAAATTTTCTAATACTTTCATATTTTAAAAGCTAAATAATATCTAGATACTAATCTATAACTTAAATTTATTTGAGAAAAAGATATTTGATCAAAATTCCAATAAAAATTGAAACCATATTAAATTATATCACTATATATTTTATTCTAGATACTATTATTCGTAAAATAAACTTTAAAAATCGAACAAAATCCTAAAGACCAAAAATAAACCAAACAAAAAATTGAACATTATTATTAATTGTTAATTTTTAAAAAATATTAATCCGCGTATAATGCGGAGAGTCATCTAGTACAATAGAAAATCAAAATTATTACTAGTTTTCTTTTTCAACATTGCATGTAAAGAAAGTTATAGAGATTGGTTTTCTTAAATACTGTCTTATTTGACGACCAAAAAAAAAAATACTGTCTTATTTAATTAGTAGCAAGAGTAATCTTATACGACATACAAATTAATTGCTACATTTTAAACTCTATAAGTAAGAAATTGTTGAACGAGACGAAATTAACAAAGAAATTACTAGCTAAACCTATGCATTAACTTATTTTGCAAACATCCGAGTATTGTCTCCAATTAATCGGACCCAATAATCCACCTAATTTTCAATAATGGTGATCTAATTTTATTCACTTATATTGTTCGTACATTCATATTAACTTACATAAATATGTTAAACCTATTTTAGGTATAGTTTTGGAATAATTTGTGGAATAGCAACAAAAAAAAATTAAAACCAAATAAGCCCTAAATTCAATGGTTATAAATTTGCCACATTAGTCACTTTTTGGTTAGTTATTTAATTTTAATTTTTTTTTTTTTTACTATTTCACAAATTGACCCTATACTTTTTCCAATTTTTGTTGACAGAAATTTAACTTTTCCTTTTTACTTTAACTTTTGTTTTGTTTTTTTGTTTTTTTTGTTTTGCTGTTCAGCTGGAAATAGCTGAGGTTACAAACCACACATATATCAAATCAAATAACTTTCTTCGTACTAACCCTGACACTCTCGATTCTGGTTTATCTTATTTATTTTCTATTTTTGTTCTCTCTTATAATTCCTTTCTGATTTTAACATTATTCATTTATTTATTCAGTTCAACATCTTCTCAAATTTCTCGTGACACGTCCATCCACGTGGCAGATTCCCTTATCTTTTCTGTGTTTTTTTCGTGGCAGATTCCCTTTTCTATAATAGTACAAATATACTATTCTCATATCCAAAATTTTTAAACGAGTCATACAAATGTAAAAACAAAAAACAAAAGAAAACAAAAACATGCTCATACAAAATGACTTGCATTACAACATACAACTAGGATTTAACCCGTGGTACACCACGGGTCTATATTTTTTTTGAAATTTTTATATCTATTTTCTTTTAACGTTTGTATTGTTAGAATATCACAGTGGTTACTTTATTTTAACGTTTGTATTGTTTGTATTTTATCTTTGTTTTAATTGGTTTGAATTTCTGACTTTAGTATATACTACGATTCATTTTTGTATACATCAGTTTCTTATATGAGAATATAAATGCTATGACGTAGTTCTACAGAATAGCGGATTATTCAAAATAGCGAATATATAAAAGACAATGGGATAATTCTTGTTTGATAAGTAAAACGCACATCATAGTAATACAAATATATCATACCCAAACAAAATACCAACAACTGATAAGACCCGTGATTTAGGAGGAATGAAAAATATTTTAGATTTATAATATGGAAGAAGTTTGTTTCCACATAACATACTTCATAAACATCAAAATATTTTCCCATTTTTAATCATCTAATAGATAATAAGCTTTTAAGACCCGTGATTTAGGAGTTTATTGTCGATTTAATTTGTTTTCATAGAGGAATTTTTCGATTTAGGAAGAGAGAAGAAGCTTTTAAGACTCATGATTTAGGAAGAAAGATGAATATATTCGATCATCTAATAGGTAATCAACTTTTAAGACCCGTGATTTAGGAGGAATGAAAAATATTTTAGATTTAGAATATGGAAGAAGTTTGTTTCCACATAACAAACTTCATAAACATCAAAATCCTTTCCCATTTTCGATCATCTAATAGGTAATAAGCTTTTAAGACCCGTGATTTAGGAGTTTATTGTCGATTTAATTTGTTCCATAGAGGGACTTTTCGATTTAGGAAGAGAGAAGAAGCTTTTAAGACCCATGATTTTGGAAGAAGGATGAATATTTTCGATCATCTAATAGGTAATCAGCTTTTAAGACCCGTGATTTAGAGGAAGGAAAAATATTTTAGATTTAGGATATGGAAGAAGCTTTTAAGACTCGTGTATTATACGTTATTGTCGATTTAATTTGTTTCCATAAAATGATTTTTCGATTTTTGATTGGCAAATATCCTAGATTAGAAGTGTTCGGAAACAAACTTAAAAAGCTAGATTAGGAATGTTTGGAAACAAACTTAAAAGGCTCCAAAAATAATACGTAGATATCTTTCGACGAATGTTTTTTTTCAAAATCTTCAGATGGAAAAAAAAAAAAACAATGACATGCATTCGTTAATGGACTGGGCTGGGCTGGGCTGGGCCTCAATAGCAAAAGTAATTTGGTCATGGAATTTATCATCATATTTGTGCTTGATTCATAAACAACTGTGTACTGTGTTACATATGATTATAAAAATGAACAAACAAAACATTTATTTGCATCACACTGACCACATTATGTGATCTTCTTCGTCTGCTTCTTTTCTCTCCATTCCTTGATTTCACTCTCTATCTTTGATTCGACGCTTGCTTTAAATCCAGGGTATGGCTCGTATCCGAAAACAGACTGCAAAACCTGCAATTCTTACTCAATCCATTGCGATCACCATTCTGGCCTTTAACGTAAATGTGGAAGGAAAAACATAAGAAAGACGAAGAAAACATTCAACCTCGAGTAATACGAAGAAAGGACCCATCAGAAATGCTTGGACTAGATTGTCTAGAAGCGCAGGAGCTCGTTTCTTATGAGTAGATTAAGAAATGTAGTTAGGTTTTGCAGTATAAGAGAATCGAAAGTAAATGATTTATACGCACAATGTAAGTTTTATTACCTCAAACACACCGTGACCGAGAAACTGACCAGTCCAACATAAGAGCTGAGAAGCTAGTCCAACCTAAGAAAACGAGTCAGATTAAAAGATGAAAAAGCTCAAAACGGCGAGCATTAACACATTGCAGCTAGGATTGATTGAGAAAGTAAAAGGTTTAAACTTTGTTTTGAACCAAGTGATGCAGGCATTTCCTACGAATCATGAATCTTGAAAAAACAATATCTATAGTCTTACAAGTACATTGGATTCAAGGTTTTTTTCTGATAAGAGAATCTTGAAAGTGACACATTTATATGTCAAACAAACTGTAACAACTGATCATGAGAACTTCAAAGACAAGTGACTGACTATACATAAACACCAACCAGAGAAAACAAGATCTTGACACAAACACTGTAATCAAAATCAATACGAATACAAGTAAAAGATGAAACTGTAAGGTTAAAAGGACTCACCTTTAAGGTTAAGGAATGTCCTAATCGAGCTGCAAGAAAGCTAGAACCGATCCAGCAAGAAAAACAGAACAGAGCAGCTAAAACTCCAGACTTCTTATCCAAACAGATGTAGAAGACAGCATAAATGCCAGTGAGAATAAACCCAACGTCCAAACGCAAAACACCATCGAAAGTCAACGACTGGAAGAACCCTAATTGAGAAGGATCTAGAAACGGTGAAGTAGTGTAGAGGAAAAGGAGCGTTGCGAAGACGTTAGGCCATACTAATAGAGTGTGGATAATAACGTTGATGTGATTGCTGTGATAAGCTCCGTAGAATGCGAAATGCTTCTCTAGATCGAGCAATCCGGTACGATTGCTCATGGTTTAAGGGTTTTCTAGAGTTGGAGAAATTTTTCTTAGGAAAAACAGAGCGTCGGAGGAAGAAGACGAGAGGAGGAGACTTTTTGCGATTGTTTTTTGGTGTTTTGCTTTAGCGTATGCTAACATGCGCCGCTAACGTACACTGTAGAGGTGTGATCGTTGACTATGTAATAAACACTGCACTTGCGTTCTTATTAAAGTTTAACACATTAGGAAGACAATATAGTTTTAACTTTGAATGAAAAGCTTCTTATATTTGCCTTAAATATTGAAAATTTATATTATTTTCATGTTTCAAATTCTTACAAAACAAATTAGATATCGGCTAAAATTAAAAATTTAAAGAATACGATTTAAAAATAATGATCCATGCAAAATGAAATGGATAATGAATACCACCAAAATCCAGAATTAATATTCACTTTGTACTCAAATCAAACATAAACATAAAAATCATAACAACAGAAAAATATATATACACCATGATCTTGAAACATATCATGATTTTGTGCTAGTATCCCATAACTCAGATAAAGAAAAAAAACCATGATTTTCCCGTGAAATCACAACAAAACCACGCCACTTTCTACGGAATAATTATTAAATCACAAGCAAAACCAAGTCTATAACTAGGTTCTAATATATATGAGGAAGTGGGTACAAGTGCTAAATTCACATCCCAATCAACTAATAATATTTGATTACGAAACAGATATATAAAGATATTTTATAATAATATATGAGCAAAAATGATATGGAATTTGATGTGTTAACCCAGTGATGGCTGCAGCTATCTACTTCAGATATATTGCGACCGTTGTCTTCCAAATCCTGGACCACGTCCTTTAATCTCGCTCTTATTAGTATTTGAATACATTTTCATCTAAAGACAAATCTTTCAGCGACCAAATCTTTGATTTTCTTATATTCACATAATCTAATACAATGTGAGTTTGATATTATAAGTTTGGATGGACACATATTAATCAAATATTTAATATTTAAAACTTCAATTTATTTTTATGATTTTTGATGGTTGCGAATAGACGTTGATAATATAACTATAAACTAATTTCAGAAATATCTATCATACTTGCATTAAATTAGCACAACAAGCTTTTTTAAATGAAAATATAGTCTCTTTCAAATGGGTGTATTTATTTTATTGTCTACAGCTCATACAGACATATTGAATTTAATTCAAGTTTTTTTTTCATACCTTTTACAGAAATTAAATCTTACTAGACTATTTTTGGTTTCTAAAATACTAATGGATATGTGAATAATTGAATCTTAACATTTTGTTGGGTTGTTCCGATAGGAACGTAATAAAACCAAACCTACCTTCATACGAACGTAATAAAACCAAACCTTCTTCACTTTCCCTTTGATTTTTGCTCGATTTTTAACATCATTTCGGTTCGGACCATGTCATGCTTTCATCAGTTTAGAAATTTTTATAAGAGAATGATGTAATAAATATCCTTTATTAGTTTAAAATTCTGAAACTTATTTGACGAGAAAAAAGCTTAGCACGAACTACGCAAATTGCACGAATTTTATCGGTCTCTATAACAAGTTACAAATATCAAGAAATAGTCAAAACTTAAAAGGAGAGTTTGTCTGTCATTTGCTTTTGTTAATTAATTTCCTTCGTTTCATGTGTCTCGGAACTTGTGATCCACACGTGCTACACTTCAAATTTCTTTTAACCATTTCAATAATTCACTCTTTTGTATCATCATATTATTCTTTCTTGAACATCCTATTCAATTGTTTGAAAGTCTATTTTGTTTAAAGTTTCTCATTTTCAATATTCATGTATCCATTTGTGTTTTAGAAACAATTAAAAAGGTTTAGCTACAATTGACTTTGTCTTTTTTTTACGTAAATACATTTATTTTGAGAAATACCATCATATAAGTTGTTACTTTAATATAATTAAAAATCTAGACTGGATTTAAATTAATTAAACTGTATAATTATCAAATGACTATAATATCTTTCTGACGTATTGAGAAACACGCTGATTAAATTTTTTTGTATCAGATGAAATTATGACAAACAAAAATGACACAAAAAACATAAAATAATAATATTTTATTTATTTTTTAAATTATTTTCTCTTTCATTATTTTATTTTCTAAAATTAAATTATTTTACCATCTTTATATACATAATAACTGGATTTTTTTTTGCATATGTTAAAATTTGAAATTTTAAAAAGTCACATATATTTTATAAACTATTATTGTTACAATGAAATGTAACACTAAGTATATGACATACCTTATAATAATAACATGGTATGACATGTTACTTCCTAGTATGTTATATATCATATAATATGTTATATCATACAAAATATAGTATTTTACTATATAACATGATATACTATACTAATATATAATATATTATATATATACTATTTAATAACATGTAATATCATATTCATCATATTATAAATAATTTTTAAAACACATTACTATGTTTACTGGTAGATAGTATAACATAACATATATCACATAACATAATGTGAGAGTTGAAACTAGCACAATTAGATTTGTAGGGTTTCGAAGGGAAGCAGAGATTTCTATGCGAAGCTACGGAAACGATGAGCAAAGAGATATATGTTATTGCTGTAAAAGTGTTTGTGAACAAAGTTGCGGATACCCCTTTCGAGGGTACATCAATATATAAATAATCTCCTAAGTCGGCTAAGTCCTTTCCTAAGAGATAACTTCCTTTTTCTAAGTCTTCGCGGATCCCCTAAGTGGGCTTCGTTATCGGGCCAGGCTTCTTGTGCGGGGAGTCTTCTGGCCTTTGTCGCTATCCTGGCAAGTCTTCCGTAGTCGATGTCGTCGCGGGCAGCGATGATATCACCGGCAGAGATGACATCGCTATCATCGCTAGCAGAGAAGACATCGCGGGCAGAGAAGATTTCGCGGGTAGAGAAGACATCGCGGGCAGAGAAGACGTCGCGGACAGCGATGATATCACCGGCAGAGATGACATCGCTGGCAGAGAAGACATCGCGGGCAGAGAAAACTTCGCGGGCAGAGAAGACATCGCAACAAAGAAGACATCACGACGTCGCTGGAGCTGTGACCTCGCTGGCAGCGCGACGTCGCTGCCATTGTGACTTCTCTGGCACTGCATTCATGACTTCTGTTTCGTGTAGAGAAAACGAGAAGGGAACCTTCTCGGACGGAGAAGACTTAGGAAAGGAGAGTTGTTTCATCTTCTCGTTGGGAAATGACTTAGGGGAGTCACATGATATCTTTTGTGTTAGTGCGATTTCGTGTATATGCGCTGCGCTTACATAACTTTGGATTTCAATGTTGAGCGGGTGAAATCCGACTCCAACACATAATATATGATATGTATAATAATAACACGGCATACCATATTAATATATGACAAGTTATATGATATATAACATGATACATGAAATATAACATGTTAAACTATACAAATATATATAGTATGCAATATATTTAATTACGTTTGATTGTAGTATTATATAAATTATTCTAGTAAATTATAACTTATGTAAAAAGAATCTAATTTTTCAATATGTATATATATGATAAGATCATTCAGTTTTAATAATAATAAAAATTAGATCACGTAGATCAAATGAGAAATATCCATCAATTTTTTCTTTAATATTTAATAATAAACAGTATATCATAGTGTCCTGTTATATTGTATATAATCCAGAATATAAGATCTCATTTCAGAAGGTACTTTTATCCAGAATTTATATCTTTTAGCTATTCGACTTAATTAAATATTAAAGTGTCTATCTTTTTACATTTTATAATAGAATATTCACGTAAATGACTCTTTTATTTTAGCAAAATAACGTCACCAACTTATTCTGAATCTTTCTAGAAATATTCCAAAAAAGAAAAAGAAGAAAAAATCGAATCAACGAGACAAAGTCATTTCTCTCTCCCCAGAGCCAACTAAGCCTGAGCTGTTTATATTGTTTTGACGCCGTTTACGTCACAGTTCTCTATTCACTTCTTGACACGTGTCAATTCGCAGAGCCATATATCTTTCGTGGGCTCTTAATCCAACGGCCGAGATTTATTTATGACCCTCGACAGATTTTATGTTGTCTAGTTTGACGTGTTCGCTTCGTGTTTCGGACGAGTTAAATTAAATAGAAAAAATCGAAAAATAGAACAAAAAAGATCTTTTTCGTTGGAATGTGAAAACTTTTTATAATAATAACATCCAAAAATAAAATAAAAAGATCAAATTTTCCAAATTTGACGCTAAATACGTATCATCAAAAGACGCGGTCCAAATTCACTCCCAATAATCAAATATAAAAAGCTTTTCCCATTAGGGTTTAATTTTAATTCTTTATCAATTCTCTCTCTCTGCTTCTAAATTCTCAAAGGAGGGATTTTTATGCCTGAAACTGATTCTTCTGTCGGAGTTGATTGATCAAAATCTCACATTTCATTCGTTTTTGGTGAATTTTTTTAGGATGCCAGTAACGGAATACCAGAGATCATTCGGGAGATCGTTACTGAATTTACGCCGTGACTCGGTTCACTCTGATATTGACTCAGCGACGGTTTCCGGCGGCGAGTTGACTCAGATGGAGTCGGAGTTGGATTCGTTTCAGAGAAAAGTCGCAGAGAGGTTTATCGATCTCAACGCTTCAGGTTCCGAAGATCTACTTTCTCTCGAATGGGTCGTGAAGCTTCTCGATTCGTTTCTACTTTGTCAAGAAGAGTTTCGAATCATCGTCTTCAATCATCGGAATCTCATCACTAAACCACCGATGGATCGATTGATCGCAGATTACTTCGAGAGAAGTGTCAAAGCCCTCGATGTCTGTAACGCGATTCGTGATGGTGTTGAACAGATCCGTCAATGGCAGAAACTAATCGAGATCGTGATCTGTGCTTTCAATGGTTCCGGTGGTCGGAGACCTCTCGGAGAAGGTCAGTTCCGTCGTGCGAAGAAGACATTGATTGAGTTAGCGATTGGTATGCTTGATGATAAGGAATCATCTTCAAGCTCTGTTTCGCATCGTAACCGTTCCTTTGGTCGGAACAACAAGGATCATCATCGATCAATCGGGCATTTCAGATCGCTTTCATGGAGTGTTTCGAGATCTTGGTCTGCTTCAAAGCAATTACAAGCTATAGGGAACAATTTATCTACACCTAGAGCTAGTGATGTTACTGCAAGTCATGGTCTTGCTGTTCCTGTTTATACAATGACTTCGGTTTTGTTGTTTGTCATGTGGGCACTTGTTGCAGCGATTCCTTGTCAAGACAGAGGATTGCAAGTGCA
This sequence comes from Arabis hirsuta, assembly GCA_964056655.1. Lineage (NCBI taxonomy): Eukaryota > Viridiplantae > Streptophyta > Magnoliopsida > Brassicales > Brassicaceae > Arabis > Arabis hirsuta. The sequence goes on from OZ053304.1 coordinate 33,346,612, forward strand.
TTTCAATGTTCCTAGGAATTTCCAATGGGGTGGTTCTTTGATGTCTTTGCACGATAGGATCATTGAGGAATCTAAGAAGAGAGATAGGAAGAATAGTTGTGGATTGTTGAAAGAGATTAATCAGATTGAGAAGAGTTCGAGATTGATGAGTGAATTGGCTGATTCTGTTCAGTTTCCTTTGTCTGAAGAGAAAGAGATTGAAGTTAAGGAGAGGGTTGAGGAATTGGCTAAGCTTCAAGATGCTTTGAAGAATGGTCTGGATCCGTTTGAGAGGAAAGTGAGAGAAGTGTTTCATCGGATTGTTCGAAGCAGAACAGAAGGTCTTGATTCTGTTGGAAACATATGAAGGAATATGTTAAAAGAAGTTGGGAATTTGTTTATGAATTGTGAGCTATGTTTGTATGAATGTGAAGGACATGAAGAGTTATTGTGCAAGGTTTTACAGTTAAGGAGAAAGAAAGACCTCTTTTTTTCCAATCTTTGTTGTTACTTATGTATAATTTTGTTACCAAAGATTGTTTACTTCTGAATTTGGTTCCATTTGAAATCATTGGAACTTATATATCCTCAATATAAAGTTTAGTTTCTTCTTGCAAATTTGCTTAACTTATCACTTTAAGTATATGTTCTACTTAAGTGTATAGAGAGATTTGTTAAGTGTAATAAAACATTAACCAGATAACCAAAGACATTATAAATGAAAGAATCTGTCTTATTGAACACTAGCATTGTAATTGCAAATCATAGAAAGATCTTGGGAGCTTGAAAGTTGAAATCTTTGAGCTAGACTATCCTTCGAATTCAGAAGTTAGATCTCCAAACTTGACTCTCTCCTTCTGCATCTACACAATATACTTATGAAAGAAAAAATCAATAAGAAATAAGAACTTGAGTTAGGAGTGCCTTCATATAAAGTCAAGAAAGCTGATTACATTGGGAAAGCTTTTGGAGCCCAATCTAATGTTTAGGCTACAACAAAAAACAAAACCCCTTCATATCTCCGTTCTTAGATGCAATCACAAGGCTTAAACCGAAAAATAAAAACAGAAAAAAAGAGAAAGAATATATATGCCTCAGAGGTAGTGACAATTGTGATTTAATTCATCACTATGAAAATCTGATGAAAAACACATCAATAGATATACATCATAGGCAACAAAAACTTTCATATAAAAAACATAAAAAGAGGTTTTGGGTTGAAGTGCATCAGAGAGATTCCCATTTAGACAATTACTCATCATTCTACTTCTCCAATTAGAGAATCTGATGTCCCTGTCTTTTTATCATCACTTGCACTCACACAAAACCTCAAAAAGGACTAGCAAAAAAAGCCAACATTTTATTAGAACGAATCATTATATACAACTAATACCTACATAAACAAGAAACTAATCTCGTATACAAACTTAAACTAAGGCAAAGGGAGAAAAAAAAAAAAAGCCTCAGAGTTGTTTTTGTTGTTCATAGAGACATAGCTCTCAAAGTATATTTAATACCATCACGGGCAAAATATCAAACGAAAACAATAAAAAACACAGAGATAACCTCTAAAAGATTGAATCTTTAGAAAAGAGAATTTACAGAGATATACAAGAACTAGGGTTTCGTTTCAACGGCGAAACACGCGATTGTCTTATATAGAAAAAGCAGAGGCGGCGAAAATTAGGTCAAAAAGAAAGGAAAGTTAAAAAGATAATGAGTGGGCTTGTGTTTAAAAGAGAATATATGAATGGCCCATTAGATCATTTTAAAGCCCAAATTTAGTTTGAGCCCTACCACTTACTGTAGCATTGTACATAACTAAGAAGCTTTTGTGTGTATTATGTAGAGTGTACATACATGATATTCAGAAGATTTGTGTATATCTACATGTGTGTCAGTGTGTTACTGTGTGTATTATATAATACAACAGAAGATTTTCCAACTCAAAAAGCTTATTTCCACAATCAACGGTAGTGATCAAAAGAAAATGAGAAAATGTCCACAATCCTGTCTACTTTAATATCTATATCTTCTTCCACGATAATCCTAATCTTGAAGATGAGCACACAAGGTTTTTTTTATATATATCAGACAAAGCTTGTAGTACTCAAAGAGCAGAGCAGGAAACAGAACACATATCTTTTTCTGTCTTTTGAAGTAAAGTAGAATGGCTAGAAGACAGTATTGTCGTTGTCGTCGAATGTTCTTGATTTTAGCTCTTCTCTCTCTCTACATATCCTTGAAGCCCTTCCTAATCAATGCAACAAGTCTGTAATACTTCTCTCACTCTCAGTCTCTCTTACTTTCAACAGATTCTTCTTCTTGTTCTGTTTCTTTCTTGTTTTAATTTCTTGTTTGTTTCAGGAACTAAGACATCAACGGAGTTCGAAGAAACCAAGGGACAAGAATTGAATCAGATCATCCACCTGGTAAAAAAATCCACTCTCCACACTCACACCCTTACACATACAATGTGTATTTTGATTCATGTTCTTGATTTTCTTGCTTTACTTTTTCCATAGATACGCATTGAAACTGGTCCTAAGAGAAGTAGAAGAACACGGAGGATGATGAAAGTTGAGGAGATTAACGATTATCCAGGATCAGGTGCTAACAATCGACACACTCCTAGACCTTTCTGTCCTGATTGCTAATTTCCACTTTCTTGTGATTATAGTTTCTATAAAAATTGTAATAATCACTTTATATGATGATATGTACCAAGAGTTTAAGAGTTGTATGAAATTTTAATCATGGAATCTTAATCTAAAAGGCTATTGTGAAGATATCAAATATATATTTGTTAAGTAAGACTCAAAACTTTATGTACCCCATGTCTAAAAAGGTGAGACTTTTGTTTATAGTTTTATACTAAAAAATCCCACAATTAACTTTGTTCAGGTTAGGTCATCCACTGAAACAAAAAGGGTTTTTGCTCCTTTTAAATATGCCAATGTTTTGTTAATTATCTTTAACTTATAATCTTGTACTCAACCTTTTCGTATGGCTTAGACTATGGGGATATGTTTTTTTTACACCGACTTACTGTCTGGGGGTTGTGTCTTTAGCCTCCGGCTTTTGGTTTCGGTGTCTGCCGGTATGTGGTTTGTATTTTGTAATTCTCTCCGGTTTTAATAATAAAACTAGATGGCAAAAAAAAAAAATCTTGTACACATTAAATAATTGTTATTTTCGTTTTATTTGGTAGAGAGTCACTGAGACAGTGGAGGACACAACCACCACCTCAAACATGATGATATCTTCACTATTTTATAAGACAACTTCTTAAATTAACAGATACAGAATGAGAAAAATACAAAGTAAATAAAAAACATTATTTTACCAAACAAAAAGAAATAAGATAATTTATAAACGAAAGACAAAACGAGACTCTCCACAACATGATCAAACAATATACATAACAAAAGCATTAAATCATTACATATTAGTTTACGACATTATTATTGTATCAGATCAGTTATTGTCAGAAGAAGGAGAAATATCCGGTGCCGGTGCCGGAGAAGGAGCTTCGGAGGGACCGTCATCGGCACGCATGAAATCAAACCTTTTGATGAGAATATTAGCAACGAGCTCGTTAGCTTTATCGGTGGGATGATACTCATCCCAAAACACATATTTACTTCTGTCTTTGCACAATGTCGACGCCGGAATACACGTCAGCGCCGGCCGGATTCTGTAGAATGAGCAACACGGTGAATCCGAGTTGTCAAATCCTGTAAAATATAGTACATTGCATACACACACAAAAATTAATTAACCCGATGAATTTATGAGATAAAAATATGAAATTAGCATTTAAAATAAACAATTTGTAGCCAGCTAAGTGTACATCATGCCGTCTTAGGTCAGTGGTAGAATTCGTGACTTTTAATCCCGTGGTCAACGGTTCGATGCCCTTTAACGGCGTTAGATACATCTTTTATTTTTCTTAAAACTAAAATCATTGTTTTTTTTCTCTCCAAAATATGGTATATCTTTAGAATCATTTTAATCCTCAAAAATAAGAAAACAAAATTCATATAAAATCCCAAACTGTTTAGTTATTTTTCTGAAAAGTACAAAAAAATGTTTTGGTTTCTTTTTCTAAATAACACACGAATTCATATTTTTTGTTATAATACACACGATTCTATTTTTCATTTCGGAAGATGTTTGTGTATTATGACTAGATAAAATATGAATTTATGTATTATTTAAAAAAACTGAAACGTTAATATATTTTATGAAAATAACTAAATATATTTGGTGATTTCTGGACTTATGCTTTCCCAGACTACGGTTGATGATATATTTGGTTATATACATACCGTATTTTTGAGGGTTAGTGATGACATCGTTGACAAGGTCATAGGCTTCACCAAATTTGTAGCTTGCATTAGGAAGCTTGGTTTCAAGATCTGCGAGCATTGTGGTTGCAGCTTTGTTGAATCTCACCGCAAGATTACTCGCTTTGTTTTGACATTTACCGTCGAGACTTAATGCTCTTTGTAGTGGAATACAACCCATTGGTCCTAACCCAAACACCATTAGCTTTCTTGCTCCTAAACTATGCAACGCCTATAATCAAAGGTTACATCACAAAGAATATGTGATGGTTTATTAAAATAAACTTAAGTATGTAATTTGAAGTGTTTTGTTTAGACTACTTACCCTGAGTTGAGAATCAAGTGTTTCCATTAAGTATTCGACGAATGTTTGATCATTGTACTTCCAAGAATCGCTATAAACAGGCATCAAGTAGTTGTTAATGAAATCATTGCTTCCTAAAGCGACGACGTATCGAGCTTGTTGGAAGAATTTGTCTGCTTCTTTTTGCCCTATCTTTGCTACAATCACATCTTTTGTCCCTTGGAATAGTTCTATTTGCTTCCACAACGAAAATCTTTGGATCTTCACAAATACAAAGAGAGAGAGAGAGCAAAAAACCCATTTCTTTGAGTACTATTCATTTATATTTTGTGGAACTAAAAAATGATTATTTCATGAGACTTACGAAATAACCTCCAGTTTCATTCAAGATTCCACCACCTCCTGAAGCATAGTTCACTCCATTTTCAAGTATTACATCTTCATTCATTGATGGATCCAAGAAAGCTACTGGTCTTGGCAATCCAATTTTATCACCTTCAAAATTTCAGGTTAAAGAAAACATTACAAAATTGTATAACAAGTAATTCACTTATGATTAGTTCATAATTTCATACACGTGACTTACCTATAATGTCTGAAACAGTACGACCATTAGTGAACCTTCCATTAGGCAAACCATTGCCAAAATCAATACCGTAAAAGGGTAGATTCGCCTGCGCTAAACTCCTCGGCAGGTTCCTATTGTTGCCTACATCAGACAATGAATCACCAAATATAAACTGGACGATTTTGCAATCGTAGCCGTTCATTGCATCGAGTCCAAGAACGATGAACAACGCGAATACCGCACAGAAATTCATGTTCGCGAATTGAAAATGTCTTTGTGATTGGAAAATGATTTGTTTGGGGTGGTTTTAAAAGGGTTTTGGAGGTGGAAAAATAAGACTGAGTAAGAAATGTGGAAGACTAATGTGAGAATAATGAGGTGATGGTAGATTTTGAGTTGATGAACCAACTGATTTTGTTTTTAAATTTTAAATTTTTGGTTTATGTTTTATTCAAACCTACTTTCAACAACTATTTACTCGTGTTGGTGTCGTAAGTTGTAACCGTTTTCTTGTCCGTAAACTTGAATTTTTGTTGTTTTGGGAAAATGTTAAATTGTTTTGTTTTTCTTGGGGGTACATACAATTCCAATATTGGGTTTATGAACGCATTTATAGAGTAAAATTATAAATGAATTTTACCTTAATACATAATATTTCCTAGTAGTATTACTATTAACTAAGCTAAAACTCTTGATCAATTTCTTATGATTTTCCTCCTGTTTGTATTCATCACTGACTCTTTCGTTACTATGGTCACACTTACTAAAACTAAAAAAAAAATCAGAGGTTGGAAAAACAAACTATTTTCCATGTTGAGTGTCCATTCCGGATTTTAATTCGGTTTCGGTTCGGATTGTTGAGTTCGGATTGTTGAGTTGTAGTATCCACAAGTTAAATTTAATTTATTAGGGATGATTCAACACATTTTGATTTTGATTAAGATTCAGTTTTTAGTCAAAAAATCTTTAATTTTGAAGAAAATAAAATGGGTTTTTCAATCGGGTTTTCCGAGATTGTTGTGAATTCGGATTTATAATTTTTTAAAATAGAGAAAAGTAATGTATGTTAAAATATTGTTCAGTTTTTGAATTGATTAATTCGGTTTGATTTGGTTTAACCAGACCGAGTCTGTAATAAATTATGGGCCAAGTTTAAGCCCAATGGACGGAGGAGGATGATCGGGCTCGAAGAAATTCAGGTACTTAAGTGGTAATCTCGTTAATAACTACAGTGACTCTTAAACCGTTGGGCTAGTCTCTCACTTACTTTTTCCTAGCTTTATTAGAACTCTTTAATTCTAAAATATCAAAATAATAGTTAAATATTAAAAAAACTCTAAAAAAATAAAGGAAAGTGTTTATAATATCTTATTTAAGAACTCTTTTTTTTTTTTTTGAAATCTTTCCTCATATTTTATTTTATGTAATTTTTTGGAGAATTTCTCTAAGAACTTTAGATGAAAATATTCTTAGTTTTTTAATATGAAAGACTCATTTAAGATGCTAACCAAGGCAGAGTAATCATCAATGTTAAAAAAATTCGTTGTTTCTTTACATTTTACCGTTAAATAAAAACCAAACTAGTTATTAAAGTGAAAATGAAATATCCTTTTCACTATTTTTGTGATCTCAAATTTGTACAAATGTTTTTGCCCCATGAATAATCCAGAAAACAACAAAATGGTTACATTACTATTCCTACGTGGCTTAAACTCAGCCGTTTGGTCCACACAAAATGGGCGCCACGGATTAAATAAATTCCATCAACCCGTAACTTTATCCTCATCTCATCATCACCGTCCATTCCTCAATCCAACGGTTTAAAATCCTCGGAAATCTCCAACAATATCTAATCCACAAAATTAAATTCATACCTTTAAACAAAACAACAAATTCACAAATCGAAAGCAGAGAGAGAGAGAGTGTTTGAGTGAAGTCTCTCAACGAAAAATGGCGACGTTTACACTCAAATCCTTCACCGGACTTCGTCAATCTTCACCGGAGCAAACCAATTTCGTCTCTCATGTTCCTTCTTCACTCTCTCGCTCCCAACGACGGAGCTCTCTCCGAGTAACCGCCGCTAGATCCAGTCCTAAACTCGCTAACCGGAATCTCAGAGTCGCCGTCATCGGTGGTGGTCCGGCGGGAGGAGCCGCCGCAGAGACATTAGCCAAAGGAGGTATAGAGACGATTCTCATCGAAAGGAAGATGGATAACTGTAAGCCTTGTGGTGGTGCGATTCCTCTCTGTATGGTCGGAGAATTCAATCTCCCGTTAGATATTATAGATCGGAGGGTTACGAAGATGAAGATGATTTCTCCGTCGAATATCGCCGTCGATATTGGCCGTACGCTTAAGGAGCATGAGTATATAGGTATGGTGAGGAGAGAAGTGCTTGATGCGTATCTGAGAGAAAGAGCGGAGAAGAGTGGAGCCACTGTTATTAATGGACTCTTTCTTAAGATGGATCTACCGGATAATTGGGATTCGCCGTACGTGTTGCATTACACGGAGTACGACGGTAAAACTGGACCTACTGGACAAAAGAAGACAATGGAGGTCGATGCTGTGATTGGAGCCGATGGAGCTAACTCTAGGGTTGCGAAATCCATCGATGCTGGAGATTACGATTACGCGATCGCATTTCAGGTCAATTCCTTCATCTGTTACTTAGGTTTAATTCATACTCGCATTACTAATGCTCTGGATCCCATCAGAATTCCGTAGTTAAGCGTGTTTGGGATAGAGTAGTACTAGGATGGCTGACGTGTTGCACGGCTTTTAAGTCGTAAAGAATAGAAATTAGTTGATGAATTTGGATGGAATCTCGAATTCATGTTTTTAACTGGATATTTTGAGATTTTTCAGGAGAGAATTAGGATCCCTGATGATAAAATGACATACTATGAGGATCTAGCTGAGATGTACGTCGGAGATGATGTGTCGCCGGATTTCTACGGATGGGTTTTCCCTAAATGCGACCATGTAGCTGTTGGAACAGGGACTGTTACTCACAAAGGTGACATCAAGAAGTTTCAGCTGGCGACTCGAAACAGAGCCAAAGACAAGATTCTTGGAGGCAAGATTATCCGAGTCGAGGCTCATCCGATTCCTGAACACCCGAGACCACGTAGGCTCTCGAAACGAGTGGCTCTTGTTGGTGATGCTGCAGGGTACGTGACAAAATGTTCAGGTGAAGGGATCTATTTCGCTGCAAAGAGTGGAAGAATGTGTGCTGAAGCCATTGTTGAAGGTTCACAGAATGGTAAAAAATAAGAAGATAAACCCTTTTTCGATATCTACGATGCGCTAAACGGAATATGTTTTATGAATTCGAAATTCTGCGGTTTTTCTGTTAAACAGGTAAGAAGATGATTGATGAAAGCGACTTGAGGAAATACTTGGAGAAATGGGATAAGACATACTTGCCTACCTACAGGGTGCTTGATGTGTTACAGAAAGTGTTTTACAGATCGAATCCCGCTAGAGAGGCGTTTGTCGAAATGTGCGGTGATGAGTACGTTCAGAAGATGACATTCGATAGTTATCTGTACAAGAGGGTCGCACCGGGTAATCCTTTGGAGGATTTGAAGTTGGCTGTTAACACCATTGGAAGTTTGGTTAGGGCTAATGCTCTAAGGAGAGAGATTGAGAAGCTAAGTGTTTAAGAAACAAAAAAAAAATGAGGTCTTTCTTTCCTTTTTTTTTTTTTGTTTGTTTTGTTAGTGTTTTCACTAATGTTGGACTTGAAATGATTTTAAGTATCATATTCTATGTTTCTGTTGATTGAATCAGTCAAAAAGCTTTTGGCTTTACAATCCAATTTTCACAAACTCATTTGTGAAACCACACAAGAGATACTTAACTTCTTCATCGCTCTCTATTCCTTCTTCGTAAACCGATTCATCACTCACGACAGATCCGCTGCTTGAACACGAAGGTATAGACATCTGAGACTGGTCGGACTCGAGACTTCTCTTCTTCTTTCTCTTGTGGTTAGCCTTGAAACAAGCTTGTCTCAACCTCTTTGTCTTGTCTTCAAACTCCAAATCTGGCGACTCTTCGATCGTCCTCTTCTCTTCCTCGAGCTTCTCTAACGCTTTCTTCAGTTTTCCTGCATTCTCTTCTCCTCCCATCTTCTGCAACTCCTATTCACATGATTTAAAAAAAAACGAAACTCACATGTTAGTTTCACTTTTCTAAACACAATAAGTACAAAAATGTAGCGACTGTTCCACATACCTTTACGTTACTAATCAGAGTTTGTAGGCTCATGAGTTTACGATGAGGCCATCGACGAATACCCAATTCGCGACATCTTCTTTTGAGAAGAGTTAAACCAACGTTAAGCTCCACTGCAGCCTGAGTTATTGGCATGTAGAAGTATCGAGAGATAGTTTCCATGGACAATGTCTTTGAAGCTGTGTATGTAGTAACATCGCTGATGATTCTCACGCTGTGTTCTCTAATCGAGTACATCTACAAAGACAAAGCAAGAACCATGAGACCTCTACGTATGTATATGTATAATAAGTAAGTAACGGCTATGTATCTATAAACTATACCTTGAGACAAGGGTTCAATATCAGGTAAAGGCAGAGAATTTGTAGTCAAAAGAAAAGCGTGAGAGATTGAGTTGTTGTGGAGAGGAAGAAACTCTTCTTCCCATTCAAATGAAGGATAAGTTAACGAGCTGCGTAAAACAGAGAATATACACATATGAGATATTAGAATATAAGAAAAACCAAATTAAACTAACACAAAAGCTAAAGAAGTAACCTTTGATCAAAAGATGGTGAATGAGTTAGAAATGAGAATGGTTTCTCTTCTTTGGGACTATGATTATGATCAGCCATTGTATATAGAGCGAGAGAGGTTGTGTTGTAGAGCTCGATGAGGGAGAAACTATTTATATACAGAGAGAGTGGTGAGAGAGAGAGAGAGAGAAGAAAAGTGAAATGTGATGATGAATGTATTAGAGGAAGTGGGGGTATTGACGGCGAATTGATTGCTCTGTTAAATTTGGAGTTACGAGAGATATGGTTAATGATAATTAGTGGTAATAATAGGGGCGTTTTAGGTTTGGATTAGACTTCTCTTTTCGTCTCTCCATGCATATATGCTGCATGCAATCTCTTCGATCAAAAGTAGCACATACAAATATTACACACATGTACATCAGTACATACACATACACGTAACGATGATCATGATCATTGTGCATAATTAATAGCCAATAACCGAACATTATGTACTCATTTAAGATACAAAATGTAACGTAAGTTTAAAACTTTATTATAGATCGTGTGTGTGTGTTTTTTTTATCTCTTATCATTTCCTAATTAACTAAAAAAAAGTTATCAATGAAGTAACAAAAAAAAGTTTTTATAAACGATCCAAAAAGATAATGAAAAGAAAACAAAGACTTTTAATTAGTCTTTAATTAGTGATTCTGAGAAACCGTTTTGAAGACAAAGAAGAAGAGTTAGTAGTAGTAGTTGTAGTAGCAAAACCTTTGCTTCTACTCTTTCTATGTCTTGGAAATGGAACTTTCTCAAGAAGAGACAAGACCTCAAGCATCGTTGGTCTAATCTTAACCTCTCCGATGCATTGTAAAGCCAAGAAAGACATCATAAACGCTGCTTTCTGAGGGTATTGACCCACAAGCTTTGTGTCCATTATCCGAAACACTTTTCGCTTGTCTCGCAAGTAAGGTGTTGCCCATTCCACTAAGTTTTCTTCTTCTCTAGCTCTTGTTTTGTCTATGGCTCTACGTCCACAGAGAATCTCTAGCAAGACTACACCAAAGCTGTATACGTCGCATTTCGTTGTTAAATGACCTGACATAACAGAACAAAGCCAAATCTGTCTCAGAGAAATGCTAATGTTATGTGTTTTATTTGAACATTGTATCATGAAATAAAGAGAACCTGTAGCTAGATATTCTGGAGCTGCGTAACCTTGTGTACCGATGACTTCGGTTGTAACGTGAGATCGGTCATCTGTTGGACCTTCTTTAGCTAATCCAAAGTCTGAAAGTTTAGCATTGAACCCTGAATCGAGAAGTATATTTGCTGGTTTGAAGTCTCTGTAAATGATTTGGTCCTTAGCATCGTGCAAAAAGCATAGCCCTCGAGCAGCACCAATCGCAACTTTCATACGCAGTGACCAAGAAAGCACATTGGAACCCCCTAGAATCAGAAAAATTTAGGAAATTCAGAGAGATAATAACACAAGTGTTAAATTTAACAAAGTTTCTTTTACTTACTTTCAAACAAATGATTCTCCAAGCTTCCATTAGGCATATACTCATAAACCAAAAGACGTTGTTCGTCTTCCAACGAGTATCCAATCAATTTCACTAGATTCGGATGACGCAATCTCCCGAGATAATTCACTTCCCTCTTTTGGATAAAAACCATTCAATAGAGTATAGCCTCAAGTGTTAAAAAACAAAACATCACAAAAATGATTGAAAAAAAAGAGAGAAAGAAACTTACCAACCACTCCTTGTGTCCTTGAACCCCTTCAATTTTAAGCTTCTTTACAGCAACCGCGAGTTCGATTCCATGTCCACCATTAACACAACCCTTATAAACAAACCCGAACCCTCCTTCTCCGATTAGACTCTCTTCACAGAAGTTTCCTGTAGCAATCTTTAGCTCTTCTAACATAAAAGACTTCAAATATTGAGAATACATTATATCTCCTTCTTTGATTGGTGCAGGTAGAGTAATGCTAGTAGCTTCAGATTTTCGTGTAATCAAAGGCTTTAAACTCCATGGATACGAAATATTCGAGCTTTTTTCAGTATCACTACCATCCCCTGGTCCAAAACAAACAGTGCCACATTCTTACATAACATAAACTCATCATCAAACAAAGTAGTGATTGAATCCAGAAACTACATAAACCCATCTCGTAAAATACCTAAAATCTTCCTTCTTTGATTTGATCTAACACTAAATTCAGAGTACCTAAGACGATTTGGGTCTCTGTATAACATCAAAGTTCTGTTCATTGATTTTCAGTATCAGAAATGACAAAAATCAAAAAATGAGAAGAGCTTACGTGAAAAGGGTTTTGAGTTCACTGAAGACTCGACGTTTTCGTCTTCATTATCGTTCCTCTTTGAGCACGATTCCAAGCAATTTCCCATTGATTATTCCAAAACCCTAGACGATGAAAAACAGAGAATCAGAACGCAAGCAAACAAAACAGACACTGATAAATGACAATCAATGTTTTCGCACCGCCGTATCTCCGTCGTCGTCGACGTTCTTCCTCCGGCGAAAAGGAAGAACGTGGAGGCTCGAGAATGTGTTTGAAAAAACGATACAGAGCTCTGAATTTTGAGATTAGAGAAGAAGCAAAGAGAGATTAATTAAAATTGGATTAAACTATAATTAGAGAGAATGGAGAGGGAGTTTTCCTGTATTAACTTCCTGTCAGAGTCAGCTATTAATTACCAATTGACCAATCTAATGTCACGTGCAACTCTCGTGACCCGACTCTTCCTATGAATTTTCGACTGTTATACTTTTTTTTTTTTTGTTGTTGTTGTTGTTAAAGAACTAAAATTATCTGCTTTAGTAACTTAGTGATGCATATAATAAATAATTTTATTATATTAAGAGTTTTTTTGTTTCAACGAAATGTCATGAAATTTCAAGCTTGAATCATAAAGTTTTGCATAGAAGCTATTTAAATTCTTGGCAAACCATTTGACCAGGATAATTTGGAAAGCAAATAATAAAATCGATTTCTATAATTTATTTTGTTGATTTAACTATAACATTTAACCCTGTGATAATGTATCTGTCTCTCGCAAATAATAACTTAAAAAGGGGATTAGCAAAAAATAATTACAATCACTTCCTCATGTTTATTTTAGATATAAATTGCCAAAATTTCAGTAACCGTTTGGAAAAAAACAAATCTTAATTTTCATCGATCTTGAAAAATAAAAGAGAACCTGTAGGCCCTTTTTAATTACTTAGATCTGTTAAAGATATTATGGTGGAAATGATTTATTAATAGATTCTACTTTGATTGTATTTTAAAAGTAGGACATAAAAATTGGCGTTTCATGAAATTTCTCACTTAAAGAAATGTTTATGGTCAATGTCATGTGTAATAATAATATGTGAGTTTTCTTAAACTTGAGAAAAGGACTATGAAAATTGAAGTAGATATCCCTCATATGTAATATTTTCGTTTTCAATTCTCTGATATGCAATGTAATTCATTAATATTTAAAATTATCTTCTCAAAATAAGTATGTTCGGTGGAAAGGAAAGAAAACTACAAAAATAAAAATAAACAACTGATAAATTTCGAAATTAGGTTATGGCATAAATTTTGCAGCTTTTTGTGCTTCTTTTGAGTGCATAGCGTCAAATTCACCCCATACTTTACATATTGCCCATAAACCTAATCTTCTAATCCTTCGATATTAATAAGCGGAGATGACATTTTCATCGATGCTTCGGTCGGACAACAATTACATTACTTTATAATCTATATATATATATATATATATAAAGACAAATAATAATCGACTAACATTTTTAATTCTTCCTTTGACATTTTGTAAACCCATAAAATACATATTTTATTAATGGTTCCATTTCTTTTTTTGCCTCTTAAAGTATTTCCTTGGACAAATTAACTGAATATGTTATTTGACAATTTTTAGAAATAAATCAAGATCATTGTTCGGTATTCTGTTTCTTAAAATTCTGAAGAATACCAAATTTCTCCCTTTAAAGAAAAAGGTGGAAGTAAGATCTTACTACCGTTTTTTTTATAGAATCGGAAGGCTTTTCTTATCACAAGATTGATAAATATAATATAAAATTGTTAAATGGCATATTTAAGTTACAAATATATAAGATCTCTTGTGATGAAATGTTAAAAATTACTAAAAGAAACATAACAACTAAAAAAAGAAGCTTAGCAAACGAACATATTGTATATAGCCAAGTCTTTAGCGAGCAAAACCCTAACCGAATAAACATTAGAAAAAGAGACAAACAAAATAACCGAAAAAGGGCAAAGGTTTTATATAGGAAACAAGCGAATCTTTATGACTGAAGCAGAAGTGACGAAGAAGTCTTATCATTAAACGTTTATAATGTCGTCATCATCATCTCTAGAAAAATCAAATCCGCACACTATTCTTATTATTATAATAAACAAAACAAAAAAAGAAGAAAAAAAAAAGATAGGAATTATTGGGTAAGTAAGCTTCTGATTAAGGCAGCTTGAGCAGTGTCTGTGTTTGCAAGTAACTCAGATAGCCTCTCACTTAGATCATCAACTTCTCTATGCAGATTCCTTATGTAGTTGCACGTCTCTTGTAACACTCTCGCTGCTGAAACCTGTCAATAGATTACTTATATCATCATTTTCATGTCATGTATACACACATGTATATATAGTTGAGTTATTTGATTTAGCGTACCTTGTCGGAGCGACGACTGTCCCTAAGCTCAGGAAGAAGCTGCTGCAACTTGATAATGAGATCGTTGATTTGATCTTCTGAAATCCTTGAAGTTCCTGATGATTGTCTTGAACGTGATCTTCTTCCTGACATTTTTTCTTTTCGTTAGTTCAAGAAGTAGAGAGATTGTAGCAAGAACACTCTTTATCGTGAAACAGGTAATGGAGTTTAGAGTCGGACACAAGTTATGCCGGTAAAAGAAGAGAGAGAGAGATAGAAGATGAGGGTATGAAGGAAACTAGTGAAGTGACGGTTGTATTTATGTAGCCTTTTTTATTATTTGTTTTATGAGAAATTTAAATTAAATAAAATTGGCCTTTAATTTTAATTCAAAATATATATGCGAATCTTGTTTTTTCAAATATTGAATTATATGCCCCCCTCTCCTGACAACTTTTGTTATAATAGAACGATTTCAGAGAATCTCATGATTTAAATATATAGATCTATGTATAATAGTATTATATATTGTTGAATCTAGCCAAATGATGTTTGAAAAACTTACCCTATAACGTAACTTTTATTGATATATTTGGAATTTTTAGTTTGACACTCGCATTACAGTTCATATGTGATATTTTGTAAAGGTATGTTTTTAACTAAGTTGTTATAATAAAAAAAACTAAAGTAATTAATCTTAAACGTAATTCTTTTGCCAACACTATAGCAAAGTTTTCTTTTTGCTTGTTAAAGACACCATAGAAAAAGTTAGCTAGTAAAAAGTTAAAGTTCATATGTTATATATTATATAGGTTACGTTTAAACATATTTTTGTTTTGCCATAAAAATAAGTTTAAACATATAGGTTACGTTTAAACATAAAAAAAAGATATCTAGTGAGAATATATATTTTAAAAATAAGTTTTACACGAACGGAAATAAACATCCATCTGATTTTAACGATTGCAGAGTATTGTTATTCCTACTGGCCGGTGAAAATGTTAAACTAAAAGGAAGATATTAAACTTTAATTTTTTGTGCGATTATCAAGAGAGAAAGTATATAACTATACTATATAATAAGTCTATCCATTCCTCGAAACACAACTTCTTTTAATATACAAAATTACAAGTTCACATTATCGATGTTTAGGGTTTCGCTCTATACCACGTCCACGAATGTATTTTTTATTTTATTTTTAATTTATATGGCTTTTTGTTATTTAAAACGTCTTTTAATATTTCTTCTATTTCATTATATAAAATGTTTTATAATTATTTTGGTTCATTTTATTTGAATTTTTCAAGTTTATGTGCAAAATTTATTACATGATTATTTATATTTTGTAGTATTTTTTTTATTGGTTAATTTAATTTTAATTAAATATAAAATAGTATTTTTAGTATAAAAAACTTAAATAATTTTTAAACTCTGTATTGTTAGATAGAAAACCTTATATAATAGTACTGAAGGAATAAGAGATTAAATATAAGGAATATATAGTTTCTGGCAAATTATTTATTATTTATCCATGAATTCAAATGGTAACGTTGAACAAACTGAAGTATTATGTAATGAATTTTAACGAATTTTTTTCTAAAAAAAAAAAAATTCTTAACGGAATTCTTGATCTAATTTTTCTTCGACATTAGTTAGCTTCTTAGGTTTAAGTTTATTACATTAATTTGTACAGTGTTATCACGACGTACGTATTAATACAACACAGGGGATACGTATATTACATATGAGGTCTACGTATACAAAGAATGAGTGGTTTGACTGGTCAAAGGGATCACACAAACACACACACACACGCCCATGTTCTTTGATCAACAACACACACGTGGCATTTCGGGAGGTGCGTACACTTAAACCGACCTACGTGAACACTTCATGAGGTCATGTTTGTTTAATGCACTAATATGCTTCACCACAAAAATAAATACGTATCAATACACAGAATCGTCTAAAATTTTGTGTTGTGACATTCAAAGTTTATAACCGTGTACTTGCATTTATCTTATTCGTTATTTTTTTCTGTAGATTCTAGTATTAATTAGAAACAAAAAATATACAGAGAAACAATTTCGCCAAATTTTGTATTTCTTACATGATATTATTTTGTGATCCTTATAACTTCAAGTTTCAATTTATCTATTGTTTACTTCAAATACATTTTTTCTGTTAATATTATTATTATTTTTTCTGGTAACCAAAAAAAGGAAAGATGTTTATTTAGTTAATATTAAGCCAAGAATAAAGGAAATATGTTTCGAAAAGATAAAAGTGGAAAACGACGTAGACTCGAAGTGTGAGCTGTGGAAGACTAAATACAAAATCTCAGATTTTAATACATTGGAGAAATATATGGCAATGTACTTTTGATTCATTAGATGCAAATTCCTTGAATGTATGTTGAAAAGAAGCGACCATTTTCGTAAAATCTTCTAGAAGAACTTAGTTGTACTGTTGTAGTACAATTGAACTAAATCACATTTTTATAAATCCAATTAGTAATATAAATTGGTGAAAAAATTATTGGTAAGAAATAATAGTGGGTACTAACGGAAAATCATAGACAATATGATGTTGTAGTAAAAGATGGTGGTACGACGAGAAATGATTTTTGTATATAGTTAGATCCCAATTGGAAAGAAATGATAGTACGTTATACTAAAATGAAATATTTGTAAAACATATATTAAAATAGAAAAAGATAACTAAACATTTATTTTTATTTTTATTATCATTGATTCATTTCCTTAGGATTTTGTTGAATGGTTTACATAGAAAATGTACAACATCACAACTAGTTTAAAACTTTTTATTTTGAAAAACTAATTCTGTTGTTTGATATGTTTTTATTGTTAATTGATTGGTTTCTCGCCAAGTTTTCATCTTCTAGATTTAGGATAGTCAATTAAGGCATAGTTTTAAAACGTTTTAGGAGGTAAATTAAATTATACACATAAATTATGAACAGATATTGAAAACAAATAGAGATATTTCTATAGTATACTATGTCAAATCATTCAACAAATATGATTTATTTCGTGGATAGGATTGAACATGATGAGAGAACTAAGAATATCTAGAAATGAAAAGTTTAAGCAGGACACTTTGATTAAAATAACGAGAGGTCAACCAAAGCAATCGATCGCAATTTTTCTTCGTTATATAAAAAATAAATTAAATAATATCTAGATGTGATTACATTAGAGATATAAGATCTATTTATACATTTTTAAAAATTACAAAGAAATATTTGATTTAAACTTTTATATCTATTAAGTTAAAGAGCTCAGATGTGTTAAATGGCATGGTCAGCGTACCTCTCGCTGCACATGATCTTTGATCAACTCGACAGCGAAGATTAAGCTTTTTATTTCTCGAGTGTTCCATTCTAATTATTACAAATATAGTTAAAAACTACAAATCCGTTTTGTTTTATTCGTTTTGCTGCTTGTTTTAGTTTTGTCTAGTTCTCCTCGGTTTTAATGCTCTTGTTCTACTATAGAGAAAAATAAATTAATGAATTGATATATATATATATATATATTTTTTTTTTTTGAAACTTAATGGATTGATATGTTAGAGTTTCTACAAGGGAAGTTTAGATGAGATTTACGTAATTTATTAGAAATATAATCTAAAAATACATGAGTCTTAACACGCTATTATAGTTAGATTTGTTGACTCTAATCCAAAAATAGTTCGATTAAGATTTATTATCGGTTTTAAAATGGAATACGATTTGAGATGAAACGAAAACTGTCATTTTCAAAAGGTGTGTTAGAAGTAATACATCAAAAATTTAATTGAGATCTAATTAGTATAACATAGATTAATTTATTGACTGCGAATTAATTTTGAATTAAAATTCCATAAAACTTTAAATAATATTAAATTATATCACAAAATATGAATTAAAATACATAAATCACTTCGTTAGCATTAATTCTTTTAAGGTGATGTTGAGTTTTGTCAAGTGTTTATTCGTTTATGTCAATTCGCGTCCGATTCGTTTTGTCAAAGTGTTTATAATGTCAACGAAAGATTATAGGAAAATTAGGTCCTATATTAATTTTATTAGACATAATTTATTATTTAATATTAGGTAAAATCTAATTAGGTATTTATCATTTTTCTACATAAAATTCTATTTTTAGCCTTATTTATTTATCTAGATTTCTAGTTTTTATTTTATATTAAAAATAAAAAGTAAACATTAAACATAATAAATCAAAATCAACTTTACCCTAATCTTCTTATTCCTCTTAATTTTTCTCTCTGTCGCCATCTTCTTTTTCTTCCTCCTCCCCCACGTGTCTTTCTTCTTCTTCTTCTTCTTTTTCTTTTTCTTCATACCTTCTTCTTGTTGTTAAATCGATCTTCTCATCATCATCATCATCATCATCATCATCATCATCTTCGTTTTCTTCTCCTCTCATCATCATCATCATAATCATCATCTTCTTTTTCTTTATCTTTTTCTTATTCTTTTTTTTTCTTCTCTTCTACTCATCATCATCATCTTCTTCTTCTCCTCATTTCTTATATTCAAAATTTTCATTACCTGCTTCGTCGATCTCTAATGGTTTAGGGTTTTTTCGTCGGTCCAATTTCTTCATTACCTGCTTCTCGGCCTCGATCTCTACTGGTTTTCTCCACATGCATTTAACACAGGGATAGTTAGCTATAAGATCTACGTAGTTAACTATATCTACACAATACCCAGTAATAGTCAACTATACTTAACACAAGGATAGTTAGCTATAAGACCTACGTATTTAACTATATCTATACAATACCCAGCAATAGTCAACTATACTTAACACATAGATAGTTAGCTATAAGGCTTATAACTATATTTTTACATAAAGAAATGTGTTATCAACGCAGGGAAACCTCACCTGTATTAACACTTAACAGTAAGATCTAATAAACTACATACAATATATACGAGTATAGTCGACTACTATAATCCAATATAGTTGACTACTATGTATATATATATTATAATATATACCAGTATAGTTGACTACTATATATAATATATACCAGTATAGTTGACTACTATAATATATCTGTATAGTTGACTACTATAATGCATATCAGATCTCTACTGGTTTTTAGGGATTTTAAATGATCGACAATAAATATTTGAAATGATTTTTTTACCATTTTTCTTTGTCAAATTTTTCAGGGGCAAATTAGTCCAGTTTTTTTTTCTCTCTCCTAGATACCTAAATTTCATTATGCACATGTTAGTTACCTAATTATCTACCCCAAAACTAATATTAAGCTAATTAACCCAAAATTATACTCCACAACTATATATACCGGGTAATACACTAGAAATTTAGAATCACTTTTTTTTTATATATATAGGAACGCACCAAAGTGTTACAGAGTGGACTTCTCCCTGAAGAGCAACCATACTGTCTGTCCCGAGTTTATAATGCCTTTCGACTAATGCTAGAGGGTAGTGAGGCTGCATGCATTTCTGACTACCAAGTAAACCAATTGGACCAAACCCCAACTGATAGACTTCCCACAAAATATTGTTAACAGCAAGGGAGGAAAATCGAACATGAAATCTCTGGGAGTCTCACCCATTCACCCACTGGTCCGCCCACCACGTTGCGGGCTAGAATCACCTCTTTTATATTCAAAAATGATTAAATGGAATATGATCTATATTTAGCTCTTAATTTAGCTCAGATGACTACATGGATAGTAGTCTAGTGGTCTTGAGAATAAAAACTCAAGTTCAAAGTCACTAGTTCAACTCCATTTAGAAAGAATGATTTACGCTTTAAAATTTAATATTATTAACAGTTGGTCCCGGACATCAGATAAGATTATGAATCGAATATCCGAAACCCCACGGTTTATCAAAAAAAAAAAAAAATTATAGCTCAGGTGTTCTCTCTCCTCTTTTGACACCGACCAAACAAGCTTAATCGTATAGTATTGCTAAAAAAACGTGATCCAGCTAACTACATGTATTTATATATGTTTGCTCGTACTCGTAGCATATTATTAAATAAACTATTTTATAACATAACAATAATCACCAAACAGCACAATTTCTTTAGCTTCGTACGATTTTCTTTAGATGTATTACTAATTATCGATCGATCAATAATTTAAATTGTAATGTGCCGAATAGTTTGAAGGTTGAAAGGGCACATACCATTTATAGGATGCGTTTATGTGTTTTATGACTTAGGATGAGTCCCAAAAGCCTATGAAAATTCTGAATTTGCACGTGAAATTAATCAATCTCACAAAAGCATCTTCTCTTATTCCAATGCGTTGACGACGAAGAAGACAAAACAAAAACTAAACAAAAAATAATTCACCGTTAATCCTTACACATAGGAATGCATTCTGGTATTACATCTTGTATTATTGGAATTGATTGTGTTATTTTTAGAAAGTAATGTTGGAGTTGTGTTACTGGATTATCAAATCGTAATTTTCTTGTTGTAATATCTTGAGATTCTAAACAAAGAGCGACAGTCCAATGGTATTCAATTTAATTAGATAGTGTTTTTTTTGTGGGTCAAAAGAAGAATATGCGTTGTTATGGTAGTTGGCAAATGCAGCGTAAAATCAATGTGCTGTTAAGTAGATCGGCCATTATAAATGGATCAAATTGAGTTTATACAAAATGGATAGTAGTACATTGTAACGAGTGCGGAACAATTCGGAACAATTTTTTATATTTTCAAATAACTGAAATTATTATGTTTTTTTTTATAAAGTTGAGACCCAACAAAACTCTACGATTATGCGCAATATATTTCATATGGTTCACGAACTTTATGGTATCGTGCGTTGTGGTTCGAAAAAACTTTCCCTAAAAGCTTATAGCCTAGCTCTTGCACTATCTAACTGGTCACCAGTCTATATATATATAAAAACTTAGTTATAAACAACCAAAATTTAAGACAATAGGTTGGTAATTAATTTTAACGTGTCCGATCTAAACAACACAAATTAAAACTTGGTCGCTCTACGTCATGCAGATTCGTTCTTCTATGTTACAACTTGGTACTTAAACCTAAGTTATCAACATTTTAATATTAACATGAAGACAACGTCCACCATCGTCTAAGGTTCTTTCCTTTTCGCAATTTGCAATTTTTAAGATTACGTTAATGGCTTAATCCAATAATTAATCTCCTCGATTATGTTTAATGATTGTAATTAGCGTCAGAAACTGTTTTCTGTGGTCCCATGAGGCAAAAAGAAAAGAGTTTTAAAGCAAAGTAGTAGTTGCATGCATGAGGTTCCATGTACTAAAATTCGTGGGGGGTCAATATTTATTGCCACTATCACTAATCTATAATCTCGTTCTAGTAAAGAAAAACAAAATTTTGTCGCGTTTTATTATATTTATTACAAAATGAAGATATATTTTAGAAAAATTGGAGCTGTGGTCCTCACTCTCGAGTGATCAGAAGTAAAAATAAATCGTGGATATTAAAAATTTATTATCATAAAGCATAATAATCTTTATTTATTTATTTATTTATTTAGCAAAAAAATAATAATCTTTATTTACAGAATATTATCAGTTAACCACATGTATCGAAGCTATTGTAACCTCATCTATAGACTTTGTATTTCAGAAAAAACAAACAAAATTAAACGTAATAGTAAAATTAAGGGTAACTAGTCTAGTATTTTATTTTGTTATATTAACAAAAAAACAATTTTATAGCAACATAGATAAGATAATAAACGGGCTAGAAGCCTAAAAGCAGACCTGGCCCATTAGTAAAAGCTAGAGCTTAAAATGGGCCTCAAGATTTAAGTTGGTTTCAAATTCTGATTTCCAAGTCCTAATGGTTCACTCCAATCCCAAATTCCTAAATCCTAATGGTTCACTCCAATCCCAAAGACTCTGATGAAAATCAGTATGAATATTATTGGGGTCAAAGCTCCCCTCGGCAAAAATTATTAAGAAAATGGCTAAGTATTATTTTCTTTGCAAGCTAACTAACTGGATTGGCGAGCTGACCAGATGAACAAGCTCGATTGGCAAGCTGACTAGCTGGATAGCTGAATTGACGAGCTGATTAGACGAGCTGAATAAACGAACAAGATGAAATGGCGAACTGACTAGATGAGCGAGCTGAATTGGCGAGTTGACTAGTTGAGCGGTAACATTGATGAGTTGCAAGCTGAAAAAGAGAGCTCGCCAAGAAACTCATTTCACTATGGGTTGAGCTAAGCATGCTCACTACAAAGTCGAGTTGGGCCAAGTTTAGAGTCTACGACGGCGAGACGATAAGACGGCGAGTCCAAGATCAACATAGACAAGGTGGCGAGCGCAACTATGTCGAGGCCCAAGACACAAGTTGGTGATGTCAAACCCATAAGAAATACGCGACGAACTTGAAGTCCATGAAAACATAGTCTTCAATGATAGCCGACGTTGATAATGGAAAATCCCTAAAAATTAGGAAATCTTTCTTATCTATTTTAATGGTTAACATAGCCGACCTAAACTGGTATAAATAGACATGTACATCTCTTGAAAAAGAGATCCGCAACTTTACGCAAAAACACTCTGAAAAAATTAATAAAGCTTTCTTAACAACAAATTTACTTTCTTGTTCTCGTTTTCGTGTATCTAGCTCAGAGATCTCAGCTTTTTTCTAAAAACTTTAATAAATTCGATTGTATTGGCTTTATCCTCCACAAATATCGAATATCGATATTATTTTATGTTTTAATGATCTTCTAGTTTTTTTTTTTAACTTCATATTTTTGTTTTCAAAAAGATTTTTTTTCCAAATTCCAGTAATATGTCTAATTATACATGAAGTTATATAAAATATTAACCAAAATAAATAATATCACATACTCAGCTATGATGCGTTTTCATGAATTGGTTTATTGAAAAGAATTTCTTATAATAAAATTTATAATGAAGTAAAAAGAAAAACAAAACTGAACAATCAAACTGGATTTAAGATAAAAGCCAAAACAAAACACAAAACGTGAGGAAGCAAAATTAAAAAAGAAAAGAAAACAGCTTTTAGTTGTCCGAAACAGAAACACGTGCAAAGAGCTAAGAATCTGCCGTTAACATCTTTTCGACATAATAGCAAAACGGCGTCCGTCAACATTTAACTGAAAATACCGAAACTACCCTTCACTTTTCTCTCTCCTTGTCATCGGTATTAAAAAAAAATTACTAGTAAAGAATATAAATTCATCAGCTTTATTATTGATTTTATATGTTATAAATCCACCACTGGTTCATTCGTGCATCTTTTTAACCAAAATAAAAAAAAAAATGAAATAAAATAAAAAAAATAAAAATGCAAATCACAGCTCAAATATTCTACCAATTCAGCTAAAATGTGGCCGGATTGCGAAGATGGATATCATCCATAGCCCCTTCTTAGGTTTCAGAAGATAACTCAGTTGAGTTTGGTTTTGTCGGAAATTTTTGAGATTCTAATATATGTCTGATTGATGAAATCATCGATATCTAAAGTGGGTTTTGTCTGGATTTCTGTTTTTTTGTTCTTTTGTTGTTTAATTGCAGATCTTCAATCGAGTTTTGCTTGACGAATTTGTCGACGAATCGAGGAGTATATTATTCTTCGATAACTGGTGAGATTGATTTAGTGAAATTTACACACTTTTCTCTTCTCTTAATTTCAATTTCAGTTTTTATTTATTTATTCCAGATTTACTTGTTTATCGAATTTGGGATCCGATGAATTATTTTCTTGTGAATTTTATTGGCAATCGATTCACTTGCATGTATTGTATTTGATCTGATCGTATTGCGATTTTGGACCAATGAAAAATCTTTTTTAACTGATTCATATGATTGGTTTTCTTGAATTAGAAAGTTGGTGAGATTTTATCCCCACAAAAATTTGATGTCAAAACTAATCCTCACTCGTCTTGGATCATTTGATATGGTTTCTGAAAAGAAACAAGATCATGTAGAATGTCATAATGTGTTTCTGTAATGATTTGATTGATAGATAAATGTGTTTTTTTGTTTGCCATTGATTTGTTTTCTTAGCATCCATTATGTTGGAAGCTCCGAGTTATCTGGTTTCAAGGGATTTACCATCTTCATGTGAGGAAGAGAGCAAGTGGATATATAATGCACACTGTGTGCTTCAGCTCTCGTTGAGGAAGCCTTTGCTTGATGATACCGAAGATGAACGTGGAAGCTCCGCTAGAAAAATGTTACGGGTTGATCAACGAAGCAGAGATGAATCCGAGAAGATTATGGATGTTCTTATGCTTGCTAAAACCTATCAGAGGTCTAACCAAAGTCAGCAAGGTGATCAATCGAGTCCACCGATAACTCGGCTTGACCAAAACGCACTTCTCAACTGCTTAGCTCACTGTTCGTTATCTGATTTCGGGTCCATCGCCTCAACCAATAAAACCTTCCGCTCGCTTATTAAGGACAGCGAGCTGTATAGGCTGAGACGGGCTAAGGGTATTGTGGAACACTGGATTTATTTTTCTTGCAGGCTGTTGGAGTGGGAAGCTTATGATCCAAACGGTGACCGCTGGCTACGTGTACCGAGAATGACATTCAATGAATGTTTCATGTGTTCGGATAAAGAATCACTGGCGGTTGGCACCGAGCTTCTTGTTTTCGGTAAAGAAATCATGTCGCATGTGATTTACAAATATAGCATCTTGACCAATACATGGACGTCGGGTATGCAAATGAATATCCCGAGGTGCTTGTTTGGATCCGCGAGTCTAGGCGAGATCGCGGTTATAGCTGGAGGATGCGCTCCGCGTGGACAGATATTGAGTTCGGCGGAGATTTATAACTCCGAAACAGGAGAATGGATGGTCATCCCGAGCATGAATAAAGCAAGAAAAATGTGTTCGAGCGTGTTCATGGACGGGAATTTCTATGTTATTGGAGGTATCGGAGAGGGAAACTCGAAGATGCTAACATGCGGTGAAGTCTATGATCTGAAGAAGAGAACATGGACACTAATACCTAACATGTTACCTGAAAGAAGCAACGGAGAAGGAGGAGATCATCAGGCACAAGAGATTTCCGCTGCAACGGCTGCTTCAGAGGCGCCACCGCTGGTAGCGGTTGTAAAAGACGAGCTTTATGCTGCGAATTACGCGCAGCAAGAGGTGAAGAAATATGACAAACGACGTAACGTTTGGAATAAAGTAGGGAATTTGCCCGAGAGGGCTTCTTCGATGAACGGTTGGGGAATGGCGTTTAGGGCTTGTGGGGATCAGTTAGTAGTGGTTGGAGGTCCTAGGGCAATTGGAGGAGGGTTCATAGAGATCAATGCTTGTGTCCCAAGGGACGGTGAGTCGCTCCATTGGAGAGTTCTTGCTTCAAAACCATCAGGAAGCTTTGTGTATAATTGTGCGGTTATGGGATGTTGATGAAGACTTGAGAGAAGAAACATTTCAAAGTTATTTGACTTCTTTATTAGGATTTTTTCTTCTTTCTTTCATGATTTGGGGTCAAGAGAGTCTCTGTGTTTTCTTCACTGTCTTTGTGGGGTTTATTGTTGTTGTTCAGGCATAATCTGGAACTGAAGAAGTTTCAATAAATTTGAGGAAGATTAAGAACAAACATCATGTTGTCTTGTCTCTCAACATTGTCGTAATTTGGTTCCATTATTAGCACTTTTTTTCTAATAAGTTTTGAAAGATAATATTTCTTTCTTTTCTTCTTAAGGCAGATTATAGATTACAGATATATAAATCTCTTTTTTTTCCTCCTTTTCTGGAATAATCAGATTTTTGTAAAGTGCTAATCTTTACTAGCTTTGGCAAAAGCAATTTTGATTCTTTTTGATATAATGATGTTGGATTTTGAATAAATAAGTGGTTTAGACGTTTAAATTGCTTAAGATCTTTATTCTTCATTACACAACAAAACTTGATTAGTACATTATGTTGAAAGCTTGAAATATACATAGAGAGACCCACAAAAGAAAAATGCAAAACAAACAACATTCAAAGACATGAACTTGCTTCACACATTCTAAACTTTAAAGCTTATCCAAGTTTTCCCTTTAGTACTGATAATCCTCACCATACATGGTCTCATGTTGTTTATATCTTCTTGATTTATCGGCCTGCGCGATACGGGAACAAAAAGAAACATAAGTAAAAGAACAACTCACATTTTTGTAAATGAGAACAACAAATCACATGTTAAAGAGGCATTACCCGGCTTAAGATCTTCTCGAAAGCATCAGGTCCATTCTCTGCAATGTATTTCTCCGCGGCTGTTAAAACATCGTCTTGCTTTCTGAAGATATCCATCTTCTTCGGGACATACCAAATATTAATGCTTTGTGGATTAACAAACACAGGTCTAACAAAATGTTCATAGACATAAGCAGCGCCGCTAAAGTACGGAATCACAAGCCAGCAAGTTAAGATCAGCTTCGCGTATGACCATATCGGTAACCTGATATATACACAACATTGTCAGTTAAAAAAACTTGGAATTCACTTGTTTTTTTTAGCTAATGGTTGTTTTAATCAGCTTACCACTCGATGAGTTTAGCGAATGTGAGCTCGAAGAGTGTAAGTAAGGAATAAAGAACCCAATATGTGAGCCATTGTTTGTCATCAGCGTGAGATTGAGTCTCAATTGCTCTTACTGATGCATATCTGAATCATTGAAAACAACCATAAAAGAAGAAAACCATTAGATCAAAATCTTTAAACCCTACTTATTAGATCAATCATGAAAAAAGGGATTCACTTACAGTGGATAAACAAGACTAACAACAGGCCTGCAAAAATTTCATAAACAGAGATTGGGATTAGTTTCACTACTTAAGTAAAAAAAACTATCCATTACAAAAAGATGAACAATTTGGAGAAATCAATCAACTTTGAGAGGAATCTACTGCAAAAGACAGAAACTAAACCCTAGACTGTGATCGAATTGAGCAAAATATATCATAAGAGGTCATGATCAAAAGACATAAGTTAAATAACAGTCAAGTAATTGGATAAAGGAAGGAAATTTAAAGAGATTTTAGCTGAACAAGAGAAGAAAGCAGAGAAGAGAGATTAGAATTTGAAGAGAGATCTAGAATTACCCAGCAAGAACATCGAAGTTTCTGAGAAGAACCTTGACGAAATTTCCAGCTCCAGATCCCATACTCAAGCTTTTGATTTGTGTCTCAATCTGATTCTTCCTCCACTATAACAACACTGCTCACTGAAGAGAGAGAGAGAGAGAGAGAGAGAGTAATTGTGTGGTTTATCTGTTGAAAGTTTTCAGCTTTTAGTGGTGGAAAAAGCGTGAAAACGATATGAAGGAGAAAGCTACCATTTTCTTTCCGACCAAAAAAGGGAAAAATAATTGAAAGCTTACCATTCATTAAAGACTTTTTTGTGAACAATTAAAAGCTTTTAGGAAATTGTTGGCAGAATGAAAAAGGAAAAGTTTAACACAAAAATGGTGAAAATTTTAAAATTAGCTAACTTCTGACTAAGGAAATTTAGCAAAAATGGAATTGGAATCATTTACATGTGTGTGTTTGTGTGATACAATATACATCTGAGTAAGTAGTGTTTTGATGTATATGTAAGTTCAAAGAACTTTTGGCTTGACTTGAATATGAATGTAAATGTGAGAGAGTTGAAGACTAAACATGAACATGAGATAATGGTTTTGATCTTAAAGGTAAAAATAGATAAAGCTTATATACTCAAAAGTAAAACCGAATCTGGTAAATATTAGCTCTTTGCGCAGCCGAGTGGGAACGATCGAACCTTCATTCTTCCATTCAACGCGAGCGCGAGAAGATCATACTCTTCTACATACCATAGCTCTGATACTATTGCCTGAATCAGTATATAAGATTTCTACTCACTTCTTGTGTACAATAGATGGTCAAGAAAACTTCAGTATCGTTGTTAAAGTTTTATGAGCTTTTTACCTTGAATCCTCGGATCTGGTTGTTTAGTCTTGTCACCAATTCATGAAGAAGCTTGTGATGGTCGCCAGAACCAGCCTGCTAGATATGAAACAATCATATAAGTCATGGAGATTCTACACCATTTGATTCTGAGTTTCTCCACACAAAAAAAAAAAAAAAAGATGAAAAAAACAGAAACTTGCCTCGGTTGGAGATATAGGAGGACCAAGCAGCCTTGCGAATGATGTATGAAGAATTGCAGCATCATACTGAAACACAAATCAACACAAGTATCAGACAAGTGGTTCATGTTCATGAGAAATATATAAACACAGTTCATGAAATAGATGTTACAAGTTGCTTCTCTGGTGCGCGTGAAAGTACCGATCTCAGTTTCGAGCGGATAGTTATGGGGTCATGTCCAGAATTAACCTGGTGAAAGATGAAACAGGCCATAAGTCCCGGATATCTGATTTAGCCTTTTTTCTAAAGAAAAGATTTTGCCTAAAGTGGATAATGGATACAAAACTAGAGATCTGACTCGCATTTATTGAGGCAAAAGCAAAAGCAACAAAATTACCTTCCAGCATCCAAGAAGAACACCGGTCGAGGTTAAAAGAACTCTATCCAATATAATCTCCAAAGGGCAAAGCTCATTAGCAACTACTTTAACTGCAGCTGCTTCTGCTTCAACCTGATCACATCAAAGAGAAATCTCAGAGACAAGGATCTTCACAAAATTTAAGTTACTGTGGATTGGCAAGAAGATCAATGAGACCTCATCTTCCGTAGCTGGAACAGAGAATATGTGGTGTGAGGCGTGAAACATGCTGAAATGGTACATATTAGAGTCCTGAAACCAGATTGCTAAAAAAACAACCAAAGTAAGAAGAATAACAGTTAAACCACATTTGTGCTTCCCCTACATACACACACAAACATGCATATCGAAATCATATATCTGGTGGCTTAATATCTTTTACGTTGTTCAAGAATTGCTGAAAAGAAATATAACGGCACGCTTACTATTTTCGAAGTAAGGACTGAACACACTCTTTACGGCTTTCCTGCATTATATAACCATGAAAGGACACCTTTTAAACAGTAAACATCTTGAATTTAAAATTAAAACGTATAAATTTTGCGGTGAGAATGGGACAAGTTACACACTCACGAGACTGGGACAGAGTATTCTGTGCTGAGATGTAATACATTAGCTCGTACAGGAGGCTTTGCGACCTATAACATGAGCAAACTCAACATTTCATAGAATCACATATGGTATTTAGCTATACTATTCACTTCACAATACAAGCCACAAATCCTTTCTAACAATAATAAAAGTAAAGATGTTACATTCTACCTTTAGGACAGGTGATATCTTTCCATCTTTCATTGTGAAGAGATCTGAAAGTGACAGTAATTGAGACGTTTCGCCTCGTTTAAGAAACACGGGTCCCTTTTCCTGTGAATCCCGTTCCATTTTATCATACAACCTAGTGCTTTGCTCAACATAGGTGAGAAAAGGATCTGAAAACATAACAGAGACTTATTATACACAAATCTTCCAACTGAACATATACTGCAGATACAAATAGCTGAAGAGAGAAACATAAAAAGGAGTAGATCCTGAAATCAAGCATTGGCCTTTGCATAAGATATTCACTCTACCATGTTCTGCATTAGAGCCACTGAACATGGTTGGTGGTTTAAGAAGCTTCTAGAAAGAAACAAAAATCAGACAGTTGCTTTCATCAACAAGAAACATGTTGATTGTTCCTTTAGGAGTTTAAGATCCAATGCAAACTCGAAACAGAGACATAAAAATAAAAAATAAATAAAAACTAGTCCTTTACGCAAATCCTAATTACACTCAATGCTAGTAAATTCCTTCTGTTAGCAAGTCGACATCGATTCTCCATTCACGAAACCCAAATTCGTTAAAACACGAGCTTATTAACTAGATCGGGATAGAGAGAATCAAAACAAAACCGACAAGGTAAAGTCGGTGATAGATGATAAAGAAACGACCTTTAAGAACTGAAAACAGTGTTTTTTTTACCTGATGATGAAGACGAAGAAGAAGATGGGGAATTTCGAAGACCCATTTGGAAAAGAGAGTAGAAAATAGTGAGAGAGATAGTCCAGAATAACACTGTGATTCTCCATTTTGGAGTCCTAATCGTCGTTGTCGCCATTTCTACTTTTGTTTCATTTCTTCATATTATTTCCTTGGCAAATTCTAAAATCTAAAATCCATCAATCACTGTGGCCATTGTCAAGCTCTGCTCGCCGTGAGTTTTTTTTGTTGTTTCTGGTTCTGTTCCACTAATTTTGCCACACACTAATTTTTCTTATTATTTGCAACTGTTCATATTTCACATTATTTATTGTAAAATTTCTACATAGAAAATGAGTTATGGAATCTACACAAATTTGTTTTTATCTTGTAATTAAACAAATTATTTCGGCTTTTTTTTTCTTTTAACATGACGGGAGATTAATCCTCCAATTTAGTATAAAGCAACAAACTTAAATTCGAACATATCTAGATTGTGCCGACTCGACCATATCCTCCAACATAATCGAACTCTCACAATCAGGCTTAGACTCCAACAAGTGAACACCCAATGATAGTGAAAACGCATAGTTAGCCAATCCGTCTGCAAGACGATTCGCTTCTCTATACACATGTGATATACACACAATCCAGTCCTTCGAAATAAAGCCATAGCACAACCGTACTAGGAACGACAAGGGATGAGTATCACTAATCTTCGTCTTGAGAAAACCCACCACCATCTCCAAATCAACTTCCAATTCCACCCTCCTGGCTCCCCGCTTCCAAGCTATGACTAGCCCATAATAAACTCCCCATAATGTTGCTAAAGGACCCAAGCATACTCCAATATTCACCACCACACCTCTGCACCAATTTCATTCCCAATCCCGCAACACTCCACCTGCGGTTGCTGGCCCCGGGTTCCCATGAGACGCCCCATCCGTATTAAGCTTCATCCAGCCATCACATGGTGGTTTCCAAGCAATCAGTTTTTCAATCCGCGTCCCATGTCCATTCCCTTCCATCACACTCAAGTGTGCCTCCTCTACTTCCTGAGTAAGGTCCTTAAGGAATCGTACTCTTTCTCGACACTTACTATCTGTGCCAAACACATTTTCACAACTTCATTTCCATCCCCACCATACACCCATAGCAAACACCGTAGACCACATACAACCTCCGATAGTTCCACTCTCACCCACGTTCGTGTAAATCCATTCGAATAAGGATTGAGCAAAGAACGAATCCAACCTGCCTCTGGGTATAATTCGTGTCCATATTCCAGCCATTGCTGGACAATCTCTCAACACGTGTAGAATAGTTTCATCCCCACTCTTACAAACCGAACATATTGGTGTATCACTAATGTGCCGCCGGTGACGTTCCACATTTGTCATGATTACTTGATTAATCATCAACCAAAGAAACACTCTCACTCGTTCCGGTGCCATCACTCTCTATATCCGATCAAACAAATTTCTCATATACAGTCGCGGTGAGGCATCACAGGTTAACAAAGTATACGCCGACTTCACCGTGAATTCACCATCAGCATTAATACTCCATGAGAGCCTATCCCTTGCACGCGTAATGGTGTCTACTACCACTGCCAATAACCGTAGTCTGATATTTTTAGAGACATAGGGCATTATGCTTCCAAAATTCCAGCCATATTCATTACTCCATAACTCCCTAACACTCACTTGGACCATGTTCTCCGATACTTCACTACTTGAACATCCCACTAGCGGTGTAGACAAAAACCATTTATCCTTCCAGAAACGAATGTCTCTACCATCTCCAACCACCCAGCCCAGACCCGACAACACTACCTCTCTAAGTCTGACATTTATGATACGCTATGTCGATGACCATGTGCTTTTCACCACCGCCCATACCGTATCATGAGAATCACCCATTTTATATTTCTTGCGCAGGACCCGTGCCCACAAGCTCTCATGATCATTCAGTAGTCTCTAGCCCAACTTTTCTAATAAAGCCTTGTTCATATCTTTAGCTGATCGAATCCCCAAACCCCCTTCCTTCTTCGGCTTACAAACTATTTTCCAGCTCACTAGGTGTTGTTTGCGCCTCTCCACTGTACTACCCCAAATATAATCTCTTGACACTCTATCTAGACGTACGAGTGTGGACTTTAGGAGTGCTATAGTACTCATAGAGTGGACCAGTATTGAAGCTATGACTGCTTTGGTGAGAGTCAGTCGTCCCACCATGCTCAAGAAACGTCCTCTCCGTCCTGATAAGCGAGTAGATACTCGCTCCAAAACCTCGCCAAATGTGTCCTTGTTAATACGTTTTTGTAACACGGACATACCCAAATATTTTCCTAACTCCCGAGTATCTTTAATCCCACTCTCATTACTGATGCGTTTAGCCAAGTCTCGAGAAACATTAGCCGAGTAAAAGATCTTTGATTTCTCCAAGCTAACTTTTTGTCCTGACACGATGCAAAACGTTTGTGCAACCGACGCTTCAGCAAACAATATGAGATCATCCGTAAAACAAATATGTGACGGCTTTGGTCCACCTCGTGACAGGGCTATCAGTTTCCATTCTTTTCTAGCCACCGAAAACTCAATTTGGTGACACAATCTCTCTAGGCACATAACAAACAAATACGGAGACAGCATGTCTCCCTGACGTAGTCTTCTTTGCGGTTTAAACACCTCTGTCTTTACTCCATTCCATAAAACATTCATAGAAAGATCCGTTACACATTGCATTATCCAATCCGTCCACTGCCCCGGAACCTTAGCTGCCCTAATTGTATCCTCTAAAAAGTTCCATCGCACTCGGTCATATGCTTTCTCCAAGTCAAGTTTCAACAACATCCATCCCTTCGTTCCTTTCTTTCTCCTCATCGAATGCACCACTTCTTGGACCACAACTATATTATCCGTACTCAACCTCCCCAGAATAAAACTCGCTTGCGCTGGTCCAACAAGTTTCGACATTAATTCCTTCAGCCGCATCACCATAGACTTCGTAATGATCTTAAACAAGACATTACAAAGACTAATTGGTTGAAATTATTTTATTGTTTCCGGTTTATCCACTTTCGCAATCAAAACAGGTAGAGCATTATTTGTTTTCGTCGGTAACACCCCTGACCGGAAGAAGTTCAACACAAAATTCACCACTGAAGGACCCACTACATCCTAACACTGCTGGTAGAATACCAGTTGAAACCCATCCGAACCCGGCGCCTTTAATTTCCCCATACTCCGAATTGATTTTTCCACCTCCATGTTTAAAAAAGTCTTTTCCAAATTAGTGATCTCCGCCATCGTCAAACTGGTAAAGCCCTCCACCGGCAGTTTTGCCACATTTTGGTCCACATTATCCATTGAATACAGTTTTTTTATAATACTCCACCGCTAGACTCTCCAATTCTTGTGGGTTCTCAACCCATCTCCCTTCATCATTTTTAGGGCTTTTATACGGTTCTTTCGTCTTTTTACCACCGTAGGCATATAAAAATACTTGGTATTTCTATCTGCCAAGGCAATCCACTTTTCCCTAGACTTTTGAAACCAAATCACCTCTTCTTATTCAAGGACCATCTCCAACTATTTGATTAGTTCTGCTTCCTTGTCCAGCAAGTTATCCGTTTGACTTGTCTCCAACAAGTCTTGAACACCCTTAATCTCTTGTAACAACAAGTCTTTACGTTTCTGAACGGCCCCAAACACATCTCTATTCCATCTTTTCAAAATCTATCTCAGCCTATTTAGTGCTTCCAGCATCGTCAGATTACCTTTCCAAGACGTCAACACCAACTCCTTGAAACTGGCATGGCTCAACCAGGTTGCCTCAAAGCGAAAAGATTGTCTACTCGGGCCTCTTCCAACCTCCAGACAGAGCTGCACATACAAGGGTGCATAATCTGATGACAAGAACGGTAGATGAGATATTATCGCATCCTACTATTTCAAACGTGCATGCGCACACCATAGCACTCGATCTAGTCGCTTTGCTACATACGTGTTTGCCACTCTTCCTCGTTTCCAAGTAAACTTATTACCTCTAAACCCCATGTCAATTAGAGCTAACTCATTGATCCAATCCCCAAATGCCACTGAGTCTGGAGACAATTGTCCATTACCACCCGTCCTCTCATCCAACCTAATAATCGTATTAAAGTCACCTCTAATTATCAACGGCTCCACAATCCCTTGAATGACTGTTTGTAAACTTCCCCACAAACCACTTCTCCTACTTACCGTTGGCGCTGCATACACCACAATTAGATGCAATACTTCTTCTCCATTCACTACTTTCGCATGCATAAATTGTTCTGTCGATCCAACAACAACCACTTTTCTAACCTCCGATCGCCACAACAACCATAGGCCATCACTCTGTCCTGTCGCATCCACTCTAAACGAGTTATCAAAACATAACCCTTGACAAGTCCTCATCGCTCTCTCTCCACCTGCGTGAGTTTCAAATATAGCCAACACATCTGTCTTGAATTTCTTCAAAATATAATGAATCGATCGTCTGAAATTGGGTTTATTCGCCCCCGCCAATTCCATAAAAGACAATTAATCATTAAACGAGAAAATGCTACTCAAATTACTGGGGACGACTATTATTCTTGCCGCAACCCCATCCCCTGCTCTCTTGACGAGTCATTACCCTTTTCCCGTTCTCTATCAAGAGACATCTCCGTCAGCGCTAGCATGTCCAGATTCAACTCTTTTCCATCAGATTCCGCTCACTGTCATTCATAAATACTCCACCCGGTCTGCCCATGTTTGTCGCCTCCAGTCTAAGTCTTTTCCTCGACTCTGATCATTCACTCTCCGCTCGTGTTGGGCCAAACAACAAACCTCTCGTAGGTCGATTGGGCTTGTTCACCTTAAGCCCAATATTCTCCACAATTTTATTATTTCCGGCCTTTCTCTCTTTCAGGCCCACTTTCGCCCTACCTCTCCCTTTGTCCACGCCAACAATAACTTTTCCTTGATTACCACTCCTTCCCTTCCGTGCTTGATTCGGTATCCACTCATTTTCCTTATTTGCCTCCAATCCAATATTCACTTCATCCAAAATCGATATCCCCAAATCTTCCTCCAAATTTCTAAATCTGTTAGTTATCTCAATACTTGCCTTTTTAGTGATTCTCGGAGTTCGGACTGGATTCTTTCCTAAACTCCCTTCCAAATTTCCCGCAGAAAAGATCATTATATTCTGAGATGATTCTGATCTCCTCCCCGATCTCCTTACCGGCGAAAACCCCGTCACCTCATGTGAACTCTCAATGTTCTTTTCCTCCGTACTTCGTACTACTGGCTCTCGTATTTTGTCTAGTACCACCTGTGGACAAGCGTGAATCAAATGCCCATACATCCCACATCCAGAGCAAATGTTCGCCAAGCCCTCATACGCCACATAGTATCCTTCACCATTAATCATCACCGTCCCTTTCAGAGGGTTTGATAGGTTCGCCTCCACACACACCCTAGCAAAACGAGCCCTCTCAAATTTCAATGTTCTTAAGTCCACTCTTATGGGTTTTCCCAGTCCCCTCGCTATCCCCATCAAAATTGACTTATGATACAGGTTCACCGGAATGTTTGACAATCTCACCCAGACTGGTGTAGTAACAATCTCATTCCATAACGGATCAAAATCCGAAAACCAAGCCTGAACCATGAGATAACTCCCAAACGCCTTCCATGGACCCCTGTCAGCGTTGCCATATACTCTTCCTCCAATTCAAAGCGAATCATAAAAAATTGACGAGGTAAGTCCATGACATACATCGTCCCCTTTGGCTTCCACAACTCTCTCAATTTTCTACTAAGAACCGGGATTGACATACTCCGATTCAGCACTTTCACAATCATACACTACTTCCACAGCCCATTCATAGCATCCAACACCTCCTTACCGATCGTAATTACCGGTTCTCCATCCTCTCCGTTTGGAAACTCTAGTTGTAACCTTGACGAAACGAACTCATCATCTAAAACTTCCTCCGGAATCAGCCCTCCAGCCTTACTTCCCATGACCTGCCCCATCTAGAGGTTCTCCCGGCGGCCGTCCTTTGTCCCCGATCTCTAACATAGTCGTGTCCTGGTTTTCCATAACCGTCACCCCAAAATTGCCTTTATGGTTTTCCGGATCCATCTTTTGACTTTTTGAGGTTTGAGAGCATCTTTGTTGATACAAATTATTTCTGTTTTCATGAGAGCATTAGCTTGAAGAATTTTTATGTGGGAAAAAATGTGAAATTGAGTTGCAAAATCTTATTATCAAATTTCATTTTTGTCTATATGGCTATGAATTGTTTAAAGACATTTTAATTACAATTGAAATATTATACAAGTTCCAAATCACAAATTAGTAACATTTTCCAAAAATATTCCATGTATTACAAAGCAAACGAAAAATGCAAAAAGTGTGAAGAAGTTTCAAAGGGACCAAAAACCACGGCATTTTCATGCACATATCAAAGTTGTGTATGTTTCTCTAAACAATTCTTAACCAAATATCCTAATTATATAATATAACTCTGAGATAATAAAATCATAAATAATATCAAGAAAAACTTATTTAGCTATTATCGTCCATCAAACTTGTACATTTTCTTTCACTCATCAAAGCAAAAAATGGTTCTATATCTAATTTCAGCAATCACTATCATCATCGCAACCATCATGCTTTATCAACGATGGTGGACATCAAACATACCTCCAGGACCAAAGCCACGGTTTCTGCTCGGAAATCTTCATCAACTGAGACCACATTGGACCCATTGTTTCTCAGAGTGGTCACAGACATATGGTCCCATAATCTCTGTGTGGATAGGGTCACAACTCACAATCGTGGTCTCGACCTCTGATTTAGCCAAACAAGTGTTGAGAGACAAAGACCATCAGTTGTCTAATCGACACAGGATCGTGAGGATGACTCAGTCCGGTAACGATCTTGTTTGGTCTGATTACAGTCCACATTATGTTAAACTTAGGAAGCTTTGTACGCTCGAGCTTTTCTCTTTGAAGAGCATTGAGAATTTTCGAACGTTGAGAGAGATGGAAGTAAGATCGATGGTTATGTCGATTTTGAAAGACTTGAAGAGCGATGATCAGACGCGAAAACCGTTGGTTGTGAGGAAGTATCTTGGTGCGGTTGTATTGAACACAATCTCAAAATTATTGATCGGGAAAGAGTTTGAGTCTGAGGAAGGTAAAGAGTTTAAATCGATTGTCGAAAAAGAACATCTTCTCAGCGGCTCAGGGACGGTGCTCGATCACATCTGGTGGCTTAAATGGGTTTCGTCGTGGATCATTAGCGATAAAGAGTTCTTGGCTCACAA
Source organism: Arabis hirsuta (assembly GCA_964056655.1). Lineage (NCBI taxonomy): Eukaryota > Viridiplantae > Streptophyta > Magnoliopsida > Brassicales > Brassicaceae > Arabis > Arabis hirsuta. The sequence continues at coordinate 33,384,601 of OZ053304.1, forward strand.
GGATCAAAGAACAAAGTGGTTTAGAAGAGCTATAATGGAGGAAGAAGATGTAGCAGTAGATGATCATGAAGGTTTTGTTCGGAAACTGTTAGTGTTGAAAGAGAAAAAAGAGATGAGTGAAGAGACGGTTCACGGATTAATCTGGAACATGTTAACCGCGGGAGCGGACACAACCGCGGTTGTTATCGAATGGGCAATGGCAGAGATGATTAAATGTCCGATCGTGCAAGAAATGGTGCAACAAGAGCTTGATTCCGTGGTTGGATCCGAACGGTTAATGGCCGAATCAGATATACCAAAACTACCATACCTACAATGCGTAGTTAAAGAAGCTCTTAGGCTTCACCCTTCAACACCAATAATGCTTCCACATAAAGCAAGTGAAACGGTTTGGATAGGTGGGTACAAGGTTCCTAAGGGAGCTACGGTTTACGTACATGTGCAGGATATAGGGAGAGACCCTGCGAACTGGATAAACCCGGAAGAGTTTAGACCAGAGAGGTTTCTTCTTGAGGAAATTGATGTTAAAGGTCGAGACTTTAGAGTTCTACCGTTTGGTTCGGGAAGACGAGTGTGTCCAGCTGCACAACTTAGCATGAATTTGATGACACTGGTGATGGGGAATTTGTTACAATGCTTCTCATGGAGTTCTCCTATTCCTGGGGAGAGAATTGACATGAGTGAGAATCCTGGATTACTTTGTGGCATGAGGACTCCATTGCAAGCTCTAGCTTCACCAAGAGTTACTACAACTTTAACTTTGGATTAAGAATAGATAAATAATCAAACATATAAGATAAGATAATGAAACAAACTATGTGACTCATAATAATAATAATGTCCAGAATCAGGGTATTTCGAATTTTAATCTTGATTGTGTATATTGATTGATAGAAAAGAGGATAAAAAAATAGCTTACATTTTACACTATTGAAGTTGGTGAGAGAATTTTGACTATAGGACCTGATCTAGTACAAGAGGAATTTTCCGAGTTTGAATTGGGGAAAAATGAGGTTTAACTTGCAAAAACTCAGAGAGCAGAGGAGAATGTACCTCTTTGTGAATCTCATACTTAATAACTCGTACTTGCTTGAAAATTTATCGAACACTTGGTGTGCAGCATAAATGTTTTAAAAACAGTTTGTCAGATAACCAACGGTTAACAAAGAAAAAAAGTAAAACAGATACTATTGCAGAAAAAGTTAACCGAACTAAACCGAGCTTGGTTGGTCAAGTATTTCATTTGCACTACGGTTCATAACTAATTTTTATGGGGTAATTATTTTCGTTTTAAACATTGAAATTTTTCAAAAAACAAAATTATATAACCATTAAGTGATTCAAATTTTACCAACCTATAAAGCTTTATTACAACTACAAGTATAATCATTAAATAATAAATCTAAAACGTGATTTGAAATTGATAAAAAGAGAAATCAAATTCATGTTGAATTTTTTTTTTTTTTTCTAATCGCAGCTAATCCCAAGGTCATTTGGTTATATTTTTTTTAACCTTTTAAGTAAGATACACATATTCAGATTACCTCCTCCAACAGATTTATAAGATTGTAAATGAACAAAAAAATGGTTTTTACAACAGTATTAAAAATGTGGAAAACTTCTAACGAAATATCACTTTTTAATCAAACAGAAAATGCAGAAAGTGTGTCTGTGTGGGAAAGCAAAAATGAATCAAATTCACGACAATTTCATTGGCAATTACGTGCTATCTAAATTAGAGTAACCAATAAACCATGACTATGAATTATAAGCCACTATATAAATGATTTAATAATTTTTGTATTCACACTTCAGTGTTAGTTTGTATTCAGCAATCAACACTAATAGATTCCAAAATGGTTCTATTGCTCATTCCATTAGCCACTATCATAATCACCGTTCTCATGCTTTATCAACGACGGTGGAGATCCAACATACCGCCTGGACCACCACCGCGATTTCTGATCGGAAACCTTAACCAACTGAAACCACTTTGGACACATTCTTTCTCAGAGTGGTCAAAGACGTATGGTCCAATCATATCAGTGTGGTTAGGGACACAACTCGCTGTTGTGGTCTCGACCTCTGATTTAGCTAGACAAGTGTTGAGAGACAAAGACTACCAGTTGAGTAATCGACATAGAACCGCGAGGATGACACAGAACGGTAGTGATCTTATTTGGTCCGATTACGGTCCACATTATGTGAAACTAAGAAAACTTTGTACACTCGAGCTTTTTTCTACGAAAAGCATCGAATGTTTCACGTTCATGAGAGAGATGGAAGTAAGATCCATGGTTATATCGATTTTCAAGGACTTGGTGATCGATGATCAGAAACCGGTTGAGTTAAGGAAGTATATTGGTTCGGTTGCTTTAAACATTGTATCAAGATTAGTGATCGGTAAAAAGTTGGAACCAAAAGAAGGAAAAGAGTTTAAGTCTATAGTCGATAAGGAGACTCGCTTACCCGGCGCAATGAAGCTACTTGATCACGCCTTGTGGCTTAAACGGGTTTCTTCGTGGTTCACTAGTGACAAGGTGTTCTTGAAGCACATGGCTCGAAGAAGACATTGGTTTAGACGAGCCGTAATGGATCAGGAAGGAGAATATGGAGAAAGAGAGAAATGTTTAGTACAGAGTTTGTTAGTGTTGAAACAGAGGAATGAACTAAGCGAGGAGACAGTAATGGGCCTTGTTTGGAACATGTTAACCGCAGGAGCTGACACAACCGCGATTACTATCGAATGGGCAATGGCAGAGATTATTAGAAACCCGACCGTGCAAGAAAAAGTACAACATGAGCTTGATTCCGTGGTTGGAACCAAAAGGTTAATGTATGAATCAGATATACCAAAACTACCATATCTACAATGCATAGTCAAAGAAGCTCTTCGGCTTCATCCTCCAACTCCACTGATGCTTCCACACAAGGCTAGTGAATCGGTTCACATAGGTGGATACAAAGTTCCTAAGGGAACCACGGTTTATGTCAACGTACAAGCGATTGGTCAAGATCCTACAAACTGGAGAAACCCAAATGAGTTTAGACCAGAGCGGTTTCTTTTGGAGGAAACCGATGTTAAAGGTCAAGACTTTCGTGTTCTTCCATTTGGGTCAGGAAGACGTGTGTGTCCAGCTGCACAACTTAGCATGAACTTGATAACGTTAGCACTTGGTAATTTGTTGCATTGCTTCTCATGGACTTCATCTATACCTGGTGTAGACATTGACAAGTCGGAGAAACCTGGTTTAGTTTGTTACATGAAGACTCCATTGCAAGCTCTAGCTTCGTCTAGGCTGTCACAAGAGTTATACCTTGAGCTTTACGCTAAAATAGGTTAAATTTGACCGGTGTAAGATAAGAGAGATTCCAATCAAGAGAAACAGATATAGTTATGACAAGATTCCAAATACTAATAAGAAAGACATTAGCTTTGTATCATGTGCACCATATATATCCATGACCACAAGAATCATACTTTCAAGTCTATGGAGATTGCCAAAATCACTTAGTGGAATCAAGAACAATACCTCTCCTCTTGTAATGCACATTTGTTTCAGTTCTTATCATCATGGTTCACTCCATTTGGCAAGCCTTTTTGATGAGGACCTCAAATCCATGATGAATCAGCCACGCCTCAAGGCATATTGGCAAGTCTTTACCAGCCTCTCAAGAGTCCATACGAGTGATGATCCAAAGATTACGAGCCTAGAAAAGCCCAAGATCATGCAATCGTTCCAATGGCCCGATAAGGACATATTGGCCTCTCTTGAAGAATTATGGCCTAACCATGATGATTTAATCCCAAAAATGACTTGCTCCATATTCTTGACCCATCAAGGATCCATGATGAATAAGGAGTCAACCCATAACGGTTCAGATTTAACCATAACCAAGATTTTAAACCGAGTGATCCAAAACTGTCCAATTTTGGACCTTTACTTATTTGGATCATTACAGACTTACCTTTGGCGTCCCGGGGACTTTTCATATGATATAAAGGCCCCTAGTAGTGTCTTAAGATGCACTATCAAGCATGAGATCAAGTGGATCTCTTCACACCTCAACTTTTTTTATTTGGAATCAGTTACATCAAATCTGGTCCAATGGGTATATCTCTTTTTTTTTATTTGGATTTGACAGATTGGAGACGTTACACACCATTAAGAAAAACCCAAAATGCCACTACTTCATGCCCAAATTGTCTAGATACAAGGAACATTCACATTTTTCTCATTTGGCCAAAAAATCAAGTAATAAAGGCCAAACCAATCAAACCGTTGATTGATTGATATTTAGTTTGATTTATATTAGTTTGTTGTTTACACATTCTATAGCATTATTACTAGTTGATCACGAGCTTATATAAAGCTCATCTCATTCATCTTTGTAAGGCACCTTTGAATTGAATAAAAACTGAGTTTATACTCTTTAAGCTTATAGCTTGTTTCTCTTTGTTTTGCTAACTATTTTGGTGGATTCCATTGCTTAGAAAACATCTTAATCTATGTCTTTGTGTGGATTCACTAAGGCTTTGATTTGTGTTCTTATCACAAAAGCATTCCGCATCTTTGCGTGGCGAGTTTCGATTCATCAAAACTTGTCAACTCTTGACATCTTGTGATCAATAAGATTTGGTGTGATTTCGATCTTATATCACTTTCATAATTGTGAAATATCTAGGTATGCCTATTCCGGGACATGAAACCGCACCTTCCCTATTCGACCAAAATTTCATGTCCTATTTCTGTCTCTTTCAAATAATTATCTGTTCAGAACCTTTTATTTTATACAAACGGGTACATGAGGAAAAAATATGGAACAAATTTTTTAGCTAGGGAATCGATTACATCACTCTATCAATAGAATTTGTTTCGTTATTGTCCAAATTTCTTAGAAACTTTTGTAATTTTGGATTCTTTACCTTCATAATAAAGATTTGCAGATAGACAAAAAAAATACTAATCACAGCGGTAAAAAATAAATTTCACGCAACACAATAGTATTAATCTAAGTATCGTTAGCAAAATAATATTACATGAAACTACCGACAATAATCACTCAATTTTATTTGGAGTCTATAGGAACAAATCTAACCAAACTCACAGCAGTCACACACTAACACTTAAATGAAGTAGGTTCTGCTTCTTTCTCATTTCTCCAAAAAGCCAAAAGTTCTTTGTATCTTTTACTCACCAACTTAGAGTCATACGAGAATGGATAAATCTCTTTTTTGATCTATTTGTCCGATCAATGTACCTAAGACAAAGTTAATGAAACAGTATAAAGTCAGTATAAAGTCAAAGATCATTGGTGGGGGGTGGGGAGGGGGGGGAATGAACCATTTTCCTTATAATATCTCTAATTGATCACTAGACTTTGGAAATGTCTTGTAGACTTGTGAATACTCTTCCACTATTTTTTCAAGTGTCTCCACACAAGTGAAAAAAACAATAAAAGATGATTTTAAAGCACATAATTCACCCAGCCTAAACTAAAATTGGACTAAATAAAAATGTATAACTTAAGTGATGAACCAAGGGAATCATCAATACAACTATAACAGTCTAATCCAAAGGAGTCGAAAAAATGATTCGCAGGTAATTCATCTTCAACTACGATATCATAGAGTCGCTTGTATAGCATTAGCTAAAGCTTTGTAGTTGATTAGACAATTAGCATTGAATTTTCCAAAATTAAATCATACCAATCCAATGATAAAAAAAAAAACAGAATCAGTATAAGAGATTTAATCTAATATTCTAATATAAAGAGTAAAAACGAAAATGAGAATATAAATTTACTGTCATCTTAAAATTTGTCACTGAAAACATTCGGTTATATCTTAGTCGATGTACATACCTATCACTAGGTTGTGCCTATATTGTGATCATTAGGCTGAACCCAGTAATCCGCCTTTACTACCAATGAGTTAGGGATGAATGAATGGAACGAACCAAAAACTAGATTGTAACACCATTTTTGTCAGATAATAATATAAATAGAGTTAGATTTGACACCCGATAAATGCTTGTTCTGAGACATAATTTTTATACTTGTCAAGGAAGATGAATGATCTCCAATATTTGTTACAAATATAAAAAACTTTTTTTTCATAAAATTTTAAACTGAGTTGAGTCATTAGTTAATGACTAATTTTGATAAATCTACTCTTAATTAAATTCCAAAACAAAGTAATCAAATTTTTGGACAGTTTAACCCAAAAACACAATTATTTTGATTCATGGTTATTCATATCCTCAATTGTATCATATTTTGTACATTTTTTCCCCGTGAAAATACACTTCATGAAAGTTAGTAATTTTCTCTTTTAATTTTTCTTGTATTCCCAATTTGAGAAATAACCACTACAAATATGTTGCTCTACCAATTGAAGGGGAAAAAAACAAAAAAAGAAATGTTGACAGTGGGATTTGAACCCACGCCCTTTCGGACCAGAACCTTAATCTGGCGCCTTAGACCAACTCGGCCATATCAACTTCTTGTTGAAACTAGACATAAATTACAAAAAATCATTTCTTTTGCGTACTCCCAAATTAATTTATTTTTCACAAATCGAAGTTCTTTGATTTGTAATTGATTTTCTCCTGTTGGTTTCTGGGTTTTCTCCGTTGGAATTGAGAAAGAATCATATGCTTTTCGATTTCTAATCTCTTCAACTTTTTCCTCTCTCTCAGATTTTTCTAGGGTACTATAAATCTTGTCTCTTTGATTTGTCTTTGTGAAACGAAATCGTATGTGAAAGTTTTCGAATTTTGAGGGATTTTAATAAGTATCTTCATTAGGTTTACCGATTCTCGTAATGGGTCCTTCTCTGCTTCCGAAACATGTAACTGCAGTTATAAAATGTCAGAGAGATCCAATGAAAGCTCTAGAAATGTTCAATTCGATGAAAAAAGAAGATGGTTTCAAGCATACTTTATCTACTTACCGTAGTGTGATCGAAAAGCTTGGCTTTCATGGAAAATTTGATTCCATGGAACAGGTTTTAGTGGATATGCGGCGAAATGTTTGTAACCATATGCTTGAAGGGGTTTATGTTGGGGTAATGAAGAGTTATGGTAAGAAAAGGAAAGTTCAAGAAGCTGTAAATGTGTTTGAAAGGATGGATTTTTATGATTGTGAGCCTACGGTTTTCTCTTATAATGCTATTATGAGTATATTGGTTGATAGTGGATACTTTGATCAAGCTCACAAGGTGTATATGAGGATGCGAGACAGGGGAATTACGCCTGATGTGTACTCGTTTACGATTAGGATGAAGTCGTTTTGCAAGACGAGCCGACCTCACGCTGCTTTGAGGCTTCTAAACAATATGACTTCTCAAGGATGTGAGATGAATGTGGTTGCTTATTGTACGGTGGTTGGTGGGTTTTATGAGGAGAATTTTAAGGTTGAGGCATATGAGTTGTTTGGGAAGATGCTTGGATCGGGTGTTTCTCTTTGCGTTAGCACGTTTAATAAGCTTCTACATGTTCTTTGCAAGAAAGGAGATGTCGAGGAGTGTGAGAAACTACTGGATAAAGTTATCAAAAGAGGCGTTTTACCGAATCTATTTACTTATAATTTTTTCATTCTAGGGCTTTGTCAGAAAGGTGAGCTTGACGCTGCTGTCCGTATGGTAGGTTGTCTCATGGAGCGGGGACCAAAACCTGATGTCATCACGTATAACAATCTAATATGTGGCTTATGTAAGAGTTGCAAGTTTCAGGATGCGGAGTTTTACTTAGGAAAAATGGTGAATGAAGGGCTTGAGCCTGATAGTTTTACCTATAACACATTAATAGCTGGATATTGCAAAGGTGGAATGGTGCAGTTTGCAGAAAGTATTCTAGGTAATGCTATTTTCAATGGATTTGTACCTGACGAGTTTACATATCGCTCCTTAATTGACGGATTGTGCCACGAAGGTGAAACAAACCGTGCTTTAGCTTTATTTAATGAGGCCTTAGGGAAAGGAATAAAGCCTAACGTGATTCTTTACAACATACTAATCAAAGGATTGTCTAAGCAGGGTTTGATTCTGGAGGCTGCTCAGGTTGCTAGTGAAATGTCTGAAAAGGGATTGATTCCCGATGTACAGACTTTTAACATACTCGTAAATGGATTATGCAAGATGGGGTGTGTTTCTGATGCCGATGGTCTTGTTAAAGTTATGATCTCCAAAGGGTACTTTCCTGACATATTTACTTTCAACATTTTGATTCATGGTTATTGTACACAGTTGAAAATGGAAAACGCACTTCGGATCCTAGATGTTATGTTGGACAATGGCGTTGATCCCGATGTGTACACTTACAACTCTTTGTTGAATGGTCTCTGCAAAACTTCAAAGTATGAAGATGTGATGGAAACATATAAAACAATGGTGGAGAAAGGTTGTGCTCCAAACTTATTCACATTTAACATACTTCTGGAGAGTCTATGCAGATACAAAAAACTAGATGAAGCCTTGGGGTTGCTCGAGGAAATGAAAAATAAGAGTGTGAATCCAGATGCGGTTACATTCGGAACATTGATCGACGGGTTCTGCAAAAACGGAGACTTGGATGGAGCATACAAGCTATTCCGGAAGATGGAAGAGGTTTATAAAGTTTCAAGTTCAGTGCCAACATATAATATCATCATTCATGCTTTCACTGAGAAGCTAAATGTTACTATGGCAGAAAAGCTTTTCCAAGAGATGGTTGATCGTTGTCTTGTTCCTGATGGATACACATACCGGCTTATGGTCGATGGTTTTTGCAAAACAGGAAATGTCGATTTGGGATACAAGTTTCTACTGGAAATGATGGAGGATGGCTTTATTCCATCTCTCACAACGGTTGGACGTGTAGTAAACTGTCTTTGTGTGGAGGATAGAGTTTATGAGGCTGCTGGTATTATCCACCGGATGGTCCAGAAAGGACTGGTCCCTGAGTCTGTGAACACCATTTTTGATGTTGACAAAAAGGAGGTGGCTGCTCCGAAGCTTGTCTTGGAGGATCTGTTGAAGAAGAGTTGTATTACGTATTATGCTTACGAACTTCTTTTTGATGGCCTGAGAGATAAAAGGCTACGCAAGAAAAAGGGTTTCACAGTGGTAGCCATGTAAAAATCTGATGCAGTGGTTTACCTCAGATCTGGTTGTCTAAAGAACTGCTCTAGTTGTGCGATCTTAGGACTAGCTGAGCCGTTCTTGGAGAAGATGGTAACTCAAACGCTTGTCTGAGAAGCTAAGTCCCCATGGATTGAATTCTCATTTAAATTCTGGGCCACAAGTCTAGGCCACAAGTCTAGGCCAGATGAACACCTAACCAATGTTAATGAGCTGCACGAGGTATGTAGCTGTAGAAATTTCTGAGTACTATACCCTTTTTCTTATGTGTGGTTAGTTAGTTTACAATCTCTGTGAAGTAGATCTTACAATAAATGCTATCATTGCAGTTCCCAACTTATTTCTAGCAAAAAGTATAACTAAAAAGTTTATGAAATGGCTATAGAAAACATGGAGAGACCAAAATTTATTTATTTAGTTTCATTATCATACATTAGTAGCTACTGTAAATTTCATAAATAATTGTCTCAGGGAATTATTTCTTACTTTCAAACGGTTACCTAAGTCTTATTCTGTATCTTTTGAGACATTAAATTCACATGATTCATTACTAGACCAACATCTTGATCTAATTACGCATTTGCAGCCTGCTGGAGATGCTTTTGTCTATAACTCTGGAGAAGGTTCACCAACCTATCACGAGGCAGTTCGACATCTTTCATCACAGGCAACTCTTGCAGGCTCTCTATCCAGTTGTATAAAGTCGGAGTGTTCGCTGGATCGATTATCTCTACTCCAATTGCTTCATGATAAACTTTGTGGGCTCCAAAAGTAGCAATGATGATGATCTCCAAAAGACCTACATCGTCATTCTCCCTGATGATTTTATTCGGGAAATGCTTCTTTAGTCCATCTTCAAGAACTTTGAATCTCTCTCGAGCCTCTTCTACAGACTTTGCTTGAGCTTCACCCTCTTGGAAAATGACTCGACTCATGACCTCAAACAACTGCAACAAGAAACAGTCATTAGTACGTTAATCATATCGATGTAAATTCTGCTGAGAGGTCTGGGAAAAAACCTGCTGGTTGATGTAGCTGACCCAGAACCGGACCTGGGCCCTTTCGTACGGATCCTCTGGGAGGAGACGAGGAGAGTGCTGCCACGTTTCATCGATATATTCGAGGATCACTAGTGATTCAGCCACTGGCTTACCATCGTGGACAAGAACAGGAATCTTCTTGTGAACCGGGTTGAGTTGAATCAGAGATTCGGTCTTGTTCTTTAAATCTTCTTCGACATACTCGTACAGTATGCCCTTGAGTTTAAGGGCGATTTCGACTCTCTTTGAGTATGTGCTTGCCCACGTCCCGTGTAATGTCACTTTGCTCTTCTCGTCCATTCTCTCAAACTCTGTTATCTTCTTAGGGATTATGATTTGTGCTTGATTGTTTAAACTCTTTCATAGAGTTTAAGACAAGAGGGTCTAGTTTGGATCTTCCTGTCTTGTTCATAAATATCACTTTTATCTTAAAGAATGATGAGCCAAGAGTTTAATATTGAATTATCTTGGACTGTATTTGCTACCCAAGCAGTCATAAACGACTTTTGGATCAACTTTTGACTCTGCAATCATCTAGTGATATGATTGATATCTACTCACAAAACAAAAACCAATAACGAAAGATACGTTCTGAGAATTGTCCAAGAGCCTCTGATCATTCAAACGAAAAGGCTGTCTCCTACAATGCAAGCAATCTCAACTTCAATCTCTAATTACTTTCAGTTGCTCCTTTAGATTTGACAGAACGTCAGGCAGGACTAATGCATCCATGTCTGAACATTCTGGATTTTCCCCGAACACAGGACAAAAATGAACTTGTAGCTTTTAAATACATCACCAAAGGCTTCAACGTCAGACAGAACTCCTCCCTGGTTCCTTCTGTAGACCTATTCCTTTCATCAGCTTTCGAGTTTCCTCCACTTCTTCCCACTCACCAACCTCTGCAAGGATGTTCGAGAGTGAAACATAAGCTCCAGCGTCTGATGGCTTTAGGTCTATAGCCTTTTTCGCAGCTAGCTTCCCGAGTTCAACATCCTCGTAAAGTCTGCAAGCAGCAAGCAACGTTCCCCAGACTAAGGCGTCCGATTTAATAGGCATATTGTTGATAAAACTCTCAGCTTCTCTAAGTCTTCCTGACCTCCCCAGAGCATCGACCATGCACGCATAATGGCGGTTATCAGGTTCGATACCATAGTCTTTTACCATTGAGTTGAGATGGATATAGCCTTCTTCGACTAAACCACCATGACTACAAGCAGACAAGACTCCCACAAAAGTCACTTTATCAGGCTTGATTCCTTTTTCTTTCATAAGATTGTACATTTGTAACGCTTCATTGGCCTTTCCATGTTGCGCATAACTTGCAATCAGTGCAGTCCATGCGATCAAATCTGGGCCATTGATCTGGCTAAATGCTTTATAGCAGTCCTCAATGCTTCCAAATTTCGCATACATTGTTAGTAGTGAACTTCCTACAGAAGGCTCTGTGCACAATCCAATTTTTGTGATGTAGGCATGAACTTGAGCTCCCAGAGAAGATTCCTCTGAGAGAGCAGCGGCTTTAAGAATGGATGAAACTGCAAAGGAGTCCATGGTAAAACCAGGCATGACCATATCACGAAATAGGAGGAAGCCATCCTGGATTAACCCGTGTTGTGAATATCCTGAAATTAAGGATGAACATGAAACTGGATCTATTTTAGGGAGCCTATCATAGACTTTTCTAGCCAACTTTAGTGAGCCACACTTTGTATACGTGTTTACGAGTGCAGAACCAAAAGGCATTCCCATGTCGATTCCAGCTCGTAACGCGTATCCATGTATTTCTTTACCTCTTGGCAGAGAAGGAAGAGAAGAACACACAGTTAGAACAGCAGCTAAAGTACTCTCATCAGGGCTAGTCCCATCAGTCAACATCTCGCCGAATAGTCCAATAGCTTCTCTTAGAAAACCGTATTCATTGAAACCAGAAATCATGGAAGCCCAACAAGCATTGTCTTTAACTGGTATCTCCTGGAATAAGCTAAAAGATTCTTCCAAATTACCACACTTCGAGTACATTGTGAAAAGAGAACTTCCAACAGTGAGATCAAGGACCAACCCAGTTTTGAAGGTGTAACTGTGAATCTGCTTACCTAAATTCAGAAAATCTAATACACTTAACAAACTGCAAACACTAAACTCATCCGGTCTCAATCCTTCCTGAAGCATTCTAATAAACAGTCTTATTGCTTCACCAGGCTTCTTATTTTGCGAGAACGAAGAAACCATTACGTTTACTATGTTTGGCCTTTGAAAATCGTCCAGATCCTCAAAAATCCGCTCGGAGAGATCAATATCACCACTCTTTGAATACATACTAATCAAGGAAGCAGCCACTGAAGATTCGAGATAAAAACCACTCTTAAAGATCCAAGCATGGATCTGGCTTGCTTCACAGACCATAGAAGGTCTCCCACAAGCAGAAATTACACTGGTTACAGTACAGCTGTTAATATCAACACCTGAACGTCTCATTTCCTTGAATATTTCAAGAGCAGAAAAAGCGTCGTTACTCTTTGTGAAACCAGACAGCATTACTGTCCAAGAGACAACGCTTGGGTTCGGGATATCAGAGAATGCTTCCCTAGCTTCAGCCATATGCCCACATTTGGCATACAAATCAACAATCGCAGTACTAACAAATACATCTTCTGCTCCGCATTTAATCGCACGAGCTTGAACCGCTTTCCCAAACCTAAGCTTCTCAAGAGAAGCACAAGCAGCCAAAACACTGGAATATGTATAACTATCAGGTTTCTGAAACCCATCACACATTTCATAGAAAAGACCAAAAACAGCACCATAATCTTGATTTCTAAGTGCCCCTGCTATGATAGTGTTCCAACAATACACATTAGCAGATAAAGTCTCACGGAAAACTTTATAAGCATCCTCAAATCTGAGACTTTTTGAGAATGAGTCTATTAACGCCGATTGAACAACTTCATACAAGAAATAACCCATCTTTATCGTATGACAACACGCCAGCTCACTGAACAGAGGAGCCTGAAGAGCAGTACAAGCCGAAAGCACAGAACCATAACTTATCTCATTAGCTTCAAAACCCAAAAAATGCATCTTAGAAAAAAACCTCAACGACTCTTCAAACAATCGGTTCTGTTTGTAACCAGAGATCATGATATTACAAGAAACAACATCTGGTTGAGGAATTGTATCGAACAACTTAGCCGCATCAACCATTGAACCCGAATTCGAGTACCAACTAAGCAAGGATTTAGTAAGGAAAACATCAAATGGTAAAAGATATCGTCTAAGCAAATTTGCTTGCAGAATTCTTGTTGTTCTGAGAGTACAAAGCCTTGAATTCGTTTGATCATTGAAGAAGTGAAAAGGGTTAAAAGGAATCGAAGAAGTGAAAAGGGTACAATCTTTGCTCGAAATGAAAAATGGGTTTCGGAGATTGGAAACTGAAGATAGTAATCTGTAGGCAGAAGAAAAAGGCGAGATTTTTAAGGAGTTTAAGCTCTCGTTCGCTAGACAATTCATTATCAGTTACATTGAGCTAAAGCTTGTAAAAGAGGTAAGCAGACAAGGACAATGAATAAATATATACTCTTTTATATATTTATTTGTTTTATTGGTGTTTTGGTAAACAAATAAGTCAAGATGGCCGAGTTGGTCTAAGGCGCCAGTTTCAGGTACTGGTCCGAAAGGGCATGGGTTCAAATCCCATTCTTGACACTTCATTTTTTGTCCCAATTTTGTTTTAGCTACTGTCTACGACGGTCTCGAAGGAAACTGATCGCTCATTTTCGGACTATATAAACATGGCGGCCATGAGTCCAAACACATCAAATATGGATTTGTGGTTCATTTTTTTTTTTCTTTCTAACTTGCGGTTTTCTAAATTTAAGTAAATAGTTTTTTTCCAGGTTATTTTAGAGAATAAAAATGTTGGATCAAAAATCTATACTATATAAAAGTTGAAGCTACTAGCTCGCCGTCCACCTAAGATTTAATTCAACCAATAGTAGCGTGACACGTCAAATATTAATATGTTATTTTGTTTTAGTTGATAATGATTGAAAGATAAAACATGATTTTTTATATCATTAGCTCATAATTCCACCTAGGATTTAAATCAACCAATAGTAGCATGTCACGTCAAATATTTAGAATTATGTTAATTTTGTTTTAGTTGATAATGATTGAAAAATAAAACATGATTTTCTTATATCATTAATTCATAATTCCAAATAATTTCTACTAATTTTTAATTATTATTTATACAATACAAAATAGACCAATAAATTTTAAGAAAAAACGATACCAATCGAATCGAGCCCAATTCTAAACCGGTTCTATGATTTCAACCAGTTCAATCAATCATGTGGTTTACTTTCTGGATAACGAGAACAACCGAACCAGTAATACAATAATATATGGACCAACTGGTTTTTTTTTTTTTTTTAATATCGAACAGTGATACTGCAATTATATTTTTCCCCTTTCATTGATTTTGCCGAGGAATATTGAACAAAGCACGACTCTTCCCGTCTCCTTTGCTTGATCATGGCGGCTCCGGAGGATGAATCTTCCTCTCAGTCTCTATCATCTTCCGATTAGTTCCTATTATTTTTGGGAAAAGGAAATTCAAAAGTTCCTAATACTATTGGGAGAAGAAAATTAATTCTCGATTCTATGTAATCACTTCATCCCCACATCTTCTTTTTAACATGAATTTATGCAGTCAATTTTGATCCAAGCATTTATTACGGCAATTTAGCCATTAATAACAAGACAAGCTACATGATGTCTTCTCACAATTTTTTATCCAATTCACCCTGCTAGAAAAGTTGTATAAGGTCGTCGATGGTGGCCACTTGATTGAAAGGCAAAAGTTTAGAATCCGTTCTTTTGCAGAATTTGAAGAAACAGTCAACATGAACAAAAACCTATATGGTAAATATTATTTGTTTATATCTAGCTATTGTTATAATACCACCATAAACTAACTTCGAACATGCTTCACCTAGCTACCGTTGGAAAAATAATCCTTATCAAATATAGGATTTAAAAACAAAATTCTATTGGTCCACATCAACATTTACATCGGATAAATTAGGAAACATTCTTAATTGTAATGTAGTTTTGATAATATGAAATAGCATAGGAGATAAGGAAACTATGACATGATTTTCTATTAAATATAACAAAATATTTAACTTTTTTTTGTCAACCATACTATTATTTAAAAGGTGCCACCACGTTTGGTTATCCAACTTGGCGGAGTGAAAAATATGGAAAGAAATAATATATTTTCTTAAATCTAAAGTTTTAACAATATATTTTAAAAATATATTGAGAAGGTGGAAGAAGGAGTTTACACACAAAAATATAGAAAGAAAGATAGTCAGAAGTTGAATTGTGGTAACAATTATTCAGTTGTTATAATAGATTTTGACAATAAATAAAAATATTAACTACTTTTGTCCTTTATAGTTGGATTCATATTATGAGTTTGGCTATTTTTTTTTCAAGATATTAACTTTTATTTTTTAAACATTTAGTGTAATTTAAATTTTTTTTTATCGTTAATAGAAAACTTCTATTTATTTTAAGTTTTATTTTATTTTTCTTACAAAATTTTCCATATAAGAAAATAAATATATCATTAAAAAAGTAAAATATAATCTATGTATGATTAAAGCTAATAACAAATTAGAATCATTGAATTTTACTTGATAATCTTAACATCAAATAGCGTTAAATTTTATTAGTGAAAAAAGTTTGAACCTACTTGATTAAAGCTAAAAAAAATTGGAATCATTGAATTTTACTTGATAATCTTAACATCAAATAGTGTCAAAATTTATTAGTGAAAAAAAAGTTGAACCTACATGATGTTAAGGTAGTCTACATAGAATTTAAATAGCCAATAATTATAGTCCACATCAAAATTGAGAATTAAGCTAATTTTTTTCTATTGTGAATAGAAAATTTCTAATTTTTAAAAGCATTTAGTATAAGTTAATTTTATTTTTGTTGTTTTTTTCCAGTTCAGTTTGAAATTTTTTTATAAGCTTTTCTATTTAATTCTTAAAAGGGTAAAATAGAATATATGGATATTAAAGCTAAAAAAATGAAAACATTGAATTTTATTTGACAATCGTAACATCAATTAGTGCCAAATGTTATTATCATCCTAGAAAGCAAGCATGATGAAAAAATTAATGGCTTGAAGTTGAAATTGGAGAATGATAGTTAAGAGATTGCTGATATGGTAAAGATGACAATAGGTGGATGAGCAAACATGTCAAACTACAAATGCTAGAATTTTGTTGTCACAACTAATAAAGGTAAAAAATATTTTCTCAACAAAAAAAGATAAAATAATAGAAAAAGTGTGTTACATGCTTTTAATATTTAGTTTTAGTGGGATAGAATTAACCAAAATATATATGGATTTAGTCTTGCATACTTTACTATTTGAATCACAGACTTCGTGAATTGTTGCCAAATATACAAAAAGGATCATGAAATATCATTTATAATTAGTATTTATCATAAATTACTAAACGATACAAATTACTATTTATGGTAAAGTAATTAATTAATTATATATGATATTTTCATCTTTTCACCATTGCAGTTTTGCATTCGTATACGTCGATGTATATATCACTTAAAAATTAGCAAGTCCAAATATATATTAGACTCATCAATAAAATAAACTCACGCGTAGCCGTCCACATATGATTTAAATCAATCAATAGTGTTGCTATGTCAAATACTCAAATTAGAAAAATTTCTTAGAGTTGTTAAATAGAAAATAATTTATCAAACAAGAAAATCTATTACAATTAGAATTCAAAAAAGTATTAAAAAGGAAATATATGTATTATGATAAATAGAAAATATTCTTTTTCTATTCGATTATTACAGAAGATATGTGTTGCCCGAATTTATATATATATATATTTTTTTTTGCTTTATCGATTGAATGCAAAACTAATTTTACAGCTTTCATCTTTTTTAGGTTTGATATTATGTTCTGATGTTTCTAACGATTTTTTTGTTGGTGTTTATTTTTCTCCATTCGTTTGTTCGTTGCTTTTGCTAATACACTTAAGATATACTCGCTCCGTTTTCAAATACTTAATGTTTTAGAATTTTTTTTTCTTAAAGATTGATGTTTTACATTTTTATGCAGTTTTAATGAAGTAATGAAGATGAATTGTGAATTTCAAGACATATTAATTGATTTTATTGAATTACTATTGGTTAAAATTTATAGAAAGTTGTTTAGCACAAAAAGTAATACATTTAAATTTACAATTTAATATATTTTCTAAATATGTGTGAAAATCCTAGAAAATCAATTATATAAAAACAGATGGAGTAGTTTTCTTCTCAATTTTAATTATTTGTTCTAGGTTTGTTTTTGTTTTTGTACGTTTTTTCAAAAAAATTTTATCCATCGAATATAATAAAAACATCGATTCTAACAAAAACCTAGCTGGTAACTTTTCTTTAGTGTTACTTTTTTTTTATATGGTGAAATATTTTTTAGTTTTGTAAGTTTTTTCTTTATAACATGAGGTGTGAATTTGTTTCTTTATTTTTTCTTCGTTTCCCATTGTTCCTCATATATTTGCTATTCATTGACGTAATTTTTCATATTCTCTATTGTTACACAATCTCTCATATACTATTGTTGCGCCATTATTATTACATTCAGACTTAGCTATGTGGATATAGAGTTTCAAACTTCTTTTGAGCTCAACAGCCTATGTTCAAGCCTCTAAGGTTTAAATTTTTACTTTTTTTTTGCTTTAGCTACAAATAATTTTATTGTAACGTAGAGATTACTTTGTGTTTAATGTGAAATCAGAATATTTTGAAACGAACAACTATATTCCATATCAACATTTAAAATTATGATAATTTTTTTTTGTTTATAGAGAACTTTTATTTTTTTGTAAAGCATTTCTGTTTTTTTGCTTTAGCTACACATAATTTTGTTGTAACGTAGACATTATTTTGTGCTAAATGTGAAATCAGAATATTTTGAAACCAACAACTATTGTCTATATCAACATTTAAAATTATATTAATTTTTTTTTGTTTATAGAGAATTTTTATTTTTGTAAAGCATTTATTACAAGTTAATTTTCCTTTTTAATAGAAAATTTCTGTTTTTTTTAAGTTCAGTTTTTTCTATTTTTACAAGCTTTTCCATTTAATTCTTAAAAGGATAAAATAAAATATATGGATAATTGGATATTAAAACTACAAGTAAATTGGAAACATTGAATTTTACTTGATAATCCTAACATTAAAAATCATTAAATTTTATTAGTAAATTTATTTTATTTTAATGCTACTGACAACCTATAAAACAAGTTTGATAACAAATTTAATGGCTTGAAGCTAAAGGTGGAGAATAATAGCAGAGTTGAGAGATTGTTAATATGGTTAAAGAAGAGAATAGAGTGGATGAGCAAACATGTTATACTACAAATGCTAGAATTTTGTTGTCGTAAGAAAGATAAAATAATAGAATTTGTTTTACATTGATTGATTGGTGTCTACATTGTGCTTTAATAGTTAGTTCCAGTGAGATAAAATTAGCCAGATATCAATAGATTTAGTCTAGCATATCTTTAGTATTTGAATTAGAGACTCAATGGATTGTTGTCAAAGAAAAAAAAGGATCATGAGAGGTAATTTAGAGCTTGAGAGTAAAACAGAGAGAGTATAATATACTTAAAAATTAGTTGGACCACGTACTAGATTGGCTTTGTGTGTAATTATATCATCAAAGGGTATCTGAAACACTAATAATCATCAATAACTTTTCAAGTTGAAATGTCTTTGATGGATTTTGGACATATGGTGGTAGTTGCAAATATTCAACAAAGCTAATCTTCTATGAGAAAGTAAAATTTAAGTATCATGAGTCTCGATTAAAACTCCACATATTTGAAGTAATTAAACTGGGTTTTTCTAATAATTTTAAATTTTACAGTCGATTAAATAAATATGTTTGACAAACTGTTTTCGAAGAACTACAAAATTAGTTAAATGTAGAACAACTATATAATTATCGATTGATTTTAAACATATAAATCTACAAATGATCTCATTTGACTTTTGTCTAGGGAATACATTGAGAGTAGAATGTTTATAGTCTAGATGAAAAAACAGAGAATCCGAATATGCCTGCCAACTAACTTCAATAAAGTGTGGATTGAACAAATACAAATTAATTATACAAATTCGTAAATTAATTATCTAATTCTCTACGATTGCTTCATTTTCTTACCATTATATTTTTGCATCCGTATATGTCAATCCCTGTTAATTTAAAAATTAGTAAATCCAAATTTATATTAAACTCATCGATAAAACAAACCCACGCGTAGCGTGGGTATAAAATCTAGTTTATACTCTAAAACCTAGAGAATGAGCTGGTTAAATTATGGGAATAAATTAGAGATCTCGAAGAATCCCTAAAACTTCTCCCACTAAATAGTTTATGAGCAAAAAAAGTTGAAAGATGGGACTGAGTTTCACCAATCTTCAATGAAATAGAAGGAAAACCAAATAATAGATCAAATTTATAAAATCGTTGGCCTATTAGGCCAAGTCAATTGTTTCACACAAGTCCAATCAAAAACATAAATTAATCCTTCTCCATGCAGAAGTCCTTTATACTAAAAAACATTCTAATTCGAGTAGGAAAACGATACAAACGTATTTTATTCACTATAAAACCATAACATACCCCTTTCTTCTCTTACTTAGTCTCATAATCAATCTCTAGCTCTCTCTATTCAACAAAGAGATCAGCCATGTTCACGGAATACACTTATTTTGAGTATATTGTCTATCCTCGCCGGCACTCGACCTCGACGCTTACCATCGAGCTAACGTGCACCGAAGTCCGCCGCAAAACAATTTGTCACCCTCTCGTCGACGACAAACCATTCAAATCATCAACGCCTTTTCCCGACAAAACAATCGTCCATTACTTCGGTCTTATTCCCTTAAACGAACCATACGACGTCGCAGTAGTCGCAGAAATCGAACGTAGTAGTCCTAACGGAACAAGTGCCGTTATCTCAAGACCAACCATAACTACTCCTAGTAACGACTACTCGCTAAGTTACATTAGAATCTCCCAAATCATGCGTAACTTTGGCCTCACAACCAACGGTATCTCCACTATCTTGTGCGATATCAATAAAGTTATTACATCTTCGTCATCCTCGAGAGATAGAGGAGTGATTGAAGTAGAGATTCGGAAGATTATGAATAGGGTTTATAATATCGAGGGGGTGTTCATCGAGAGGTATGGAATCGATTCGAATAAATCAAAGGAGATGAGTAATGGATGCGTGATTTGCATGGAGGATTATACAAAAGGAGTATTTGTGGCTAATAAATTACCTTGTGAATATGATTTTCATGCAAATTGTATATTCGAGTGGTTGAAATTCAATCGTCGATGTCCATTGTGTCGATTTCCGTCAGCCTTAAGGGGAGATAAGCCGTGGATGCAGATTTTTACATAAATGGTAATAGATCATGATCAAAGCTTTGTTTTAATTTTTTTTTTGTTGTTGTTAAGGGTTATTAGTTAAGAAGAACAAAATTTTTTTTGACACTTTTTGTATGTAATTCATAAGACAAACGGAAGAAAAAAAGTTTTGGATTTTTGGTATATAATAATTATTCCTTCTTCCATTCGATCTTGTTATTTTCATCATATATATATATATATATATATATATACATGCTATTATTGTAAGACAAAGTTTGATATTAAGAAAAATCATTTACAACATGTAGTTAAACCAATGCTGGTTTATATCGGTTTGCGTCCATAATTTGCAGCATAAATAATTTTGAACAGAAAACTGATTTTTTTCCACCAATTATGTAGGTTTCATTATAAAAAAAATAAATTGTAAATAATGCAGTTTTGGCTGAATTGAGTTTAGTGGAATTAGCTAATTCCATCCAAAATTTGTTTCTCTAAAAAGACATCTATTTGCATCCCTAAAAAACATGCCGTTGGTTTGTATACACATGATTTTGCAGCACACCGAACCGGGTTTGGTTGAACCGGTGGTTATGGCTCACGCATGAATATCTTGCAAATTGAAAACAATATAAGACCATGTACATTAGGGGATTTAAAGTAAGGTTTATAACTTCAAAAGGTCCAAAAATAAATCAAAACTGATAAAATAACCCAAGACCGGTTCTCGTTTCAGAGTATTCTAGAAAGTTTTTACGTGGTAAGAGATGATTGGTTCTTTTTAAATTTAACTCAAAATGTTCTTGTAGATTATACAAGGATTTGGTTGGTTTTGGTTCTTGTTCAGTTTTCATTTCATTATCTCTGTGTATTAGGTTTGTGCCACTTAGAAAGATGTAAAAACTCAAATTTTTCTTCCTTCATATCAACTGGGTCGTATCATCAGGATTTTTCTATTACCATGTTGGCAATTTATAGACTTTTGTGAATTACGTGCAAAAGAGTACTCACTGTTGTTGAATCTTTTGATTTCATTATTTTAGTTCTAGTTGAGATCATAAATAATCATTCTAGTTACATCTTGTTCTCTTGTTAGCTTGGTTTTGGATTTCTGCTTGTAATGACATAAAGAGATCTCCATGTTGCAGGACCTAAGGAGTTTACTGCACTTTTCTACAGTCTTAAGAATTGGAGGGTAAGTTTTAAGTTTCTGCTAGTGATTTAGCTTTTAGCGAGATTGGTTTAAGTTCACTCATGTGGTTGGTTTTGGGAATGGTTCAGTCTATTTTTGAGAGGTCTGATAAGGATAGGAGCGGGAGAATAGATGTAAATGAGATGAGAGATGCACTTTTGAGCCTTGGGTTTTCAGTTTCTCCTATGATTTTGGATATGCTGGTTTCCAAATTTGACAGAAGCGGAGGCAAGAACAGGGCCATCGAATATGATAATTTCATTGAGTACGTTATTCGTTCCATGCTCTATCTTTTCTTTTTCTTCTTGCTCTGATCGTTGCTAATTTGCGTCATCTACTTTGTGTTGATGCAGGTGCTGTCTCACTGTTAAGGTACGCTATCATTTTCTCATACAACTCGTAGTTAAGTGCTTATCGGTCAAATGAGACTGAAATATTCTTAGTGTTAGGAATTACTCTTGGGGAGAGTTAATTTCAAACTTGTTATCAATGTCCATTATGCTTAGTTTATTAATTTTGTCAGATGTGCTAAGAGGTTTCGGGATCATAATCAATTCAATTTTGTTGTTTAATTTGTCGTCCTAAGGAAAACAAGCCTGATCAACTGCAGATTCTTTATTACAATTTGGTTTGGTGATGGAAATTGCAGGGACTAACAGAAAAGTTCAAGGAGAAGGACACAGGATACTCAGGCTCAGCTACTTTCACTCACGAAACCTTCATGCTCACCGTCCTCCCCTTCCTCATGGCATAAGTTATGATCTGGTAACCCGCTTGCACATGTTCAGCTTCGTTGTTTGAATGTTCTTTGTTGTGTGAATGCTATTGTCAATGGAACTACAAGAGGAGTTTTTCCGATTTAGTTGAAATCCACAGTTTAAAACAATATGATGGGCATTTGAAATTGAGTTCGTGATAGAACAATACATCAATAATTGAAAGTTGATTTGGTTGAGTATATGTGACAAAAATTTGGTACAAGTGGAGATTACAACAATTGAAAATTTTTGATTTGCAAATTTATTTTTTAATTTTTTTTATGTAACGTATCTTTAAAAATTTCATGAAATATAATATAATTTAGATTTTATAAAATATTGTGTGTTTTTAAATTTTATAAAAATAAAAATAAAATAATATCTTTTTATTGTTAAGAAGCTTTTTGGGGGTTGTAAGAGCAATTTAAAAAAAATAATGATAGAATTCCAAACTATGTTTAGTGTTATTTTAATATTATAAATTTATTAAGAATCTTATTTGAGGTTGTGACCAATATATATGTTCTAAGACCACATTCATCAAAAGATTCTAAAGTATTAGAGAGATTTTCAAAATAATAGTTAAATATTATAGAGGTTTTCAAAAACGAGATAGTGTCTAAAATATCTCATTTAAAAACCTTTTTTTTTATATTTTGTTTTATATAAATTTTTTAGATAGAGATACATCTAACAACTACAATATTCTAACGATTTACAAATTCAAAGTGTTACGAATTTGCCATCACTAATATTGTCAAATCATATTTTGTTATTAAGTTACGAAGTTGCCATCCATATTCAACTTCAAGCACCAAATCCAAAACTATAAAAAAACCATCACCTTGCCTCCTCGTCTCTCACAAATCAAAAAAAGAGAGATCAGCCATGGAAGATTCCACTCATTTTGAGTACACCGTCTCTTCTGGTTTACACGCAGCCTCTCTGTTTACAGCCAAGCTAACTTGCGCCGAAGTTGTCCGGAGAAGAATCCGTCTCGAAACAACTTTTCTTTCTCTCTTGTTCAACAAAACTTCCTCCATCAAATTACCAGCGGCTTTATTCCCTTATACACTCAAAACGACGCCGTCTACGTCACTCCCAACTGAACCACCACCGTGACTTACTCGCTAAACTTCGCCGGAATCTCCCAAATCATGATCCATCTCGGCGACGACTACGGCTGCTCCACTATCTTGCGCGAGATCTACGCAGCTATGACGTCAACAAGATTGGGAGGCAGAGAAGTGACTCAAGTCAAGATCTGGAAAATCACTACAAAGGTTTATAAACTCGACAAAGATTCGGAGAAACTCTTGATCGAGAAACACTGCTCCGGTTCTCCGGCGACAAATTCGCTACCGGTTTTCGGATACACTAATAATAACCCCAACGGATCAACAAGATGCGTGATTTGCATGGAGGATTAGAGAGAAGGATCAACCGTAGCGAAATTGCCTTGTGATCATGATTTTCATGCAGCTTGTATCAACAAGTGGTCACAAATCCAACATCTTTGTCCTTTGTGTCGATTACCAATCTCAAATTCATCTTCTTTTTCATTCTTCTTTTGGATTTTTGTATTGTAATTCAAGGAGGGTTTGATTAGGGTTTATGGGATTCTGATTCTGATATAAAGTTTGCAACTTTCCTCTGTTTTTTTTAGTTCTTTTTGCTTCTGTGACGATGTCTATGGCAATTCACCATTGTCTCTCTCTACTCACTAGTTGCAAGAACTTAAGAGCACTAACTCAAATCCATCCTTTTCTTATAAAATCCGGCGTCGATACTGATTCTTACTTCACCGGAAAACTAATCCTACAATGTGCGATTTCCATTCCCGATGGTTTACCTTACGCTCGTCGTCTCCTGCTCTGTTTTCCTGACCCTGATGCTTTCATGTTCAACACTCTCGTCAGAGGATACTCTGAATCCGATGAGTCTCACAATTCCGTCGCGGTGTTTGTGGAAATGATGAGGAAAGGTCTCGTTTTTCCGGATAGCTTCTCATTCGCGTTTGTCGTTAAGGCGGCGGCGAATTTCCGGTCTCTGAAAACTGGTTTTCAGATTCATTGTCAAGCTTTGAAACATGGGCTCGATTCGCATTTGTTCGTTGCCACTACTTTGATAGGTTTGTATGGGGAATGCGGGTGTGTGGACTTTGCTCGCAAGGTGTTCGATGAAATGCATCAACCGAATTTAGTTGCCTGGAACGCTGTGGTTACTGCTTGTTTCAGGGGAAATGATGTTGCGGGAGCGAGGGAAATCTTTGATAAGATGATGGTAAGGAATCATACGTCGTGGAACGTGATGCTTGCTGGGTACACTAAAGCTGGGGAGCTTGATAGTGCTAAACAGGTGTTTTCGGAAATGCCTCTCAGGGATGATGTCTCTTGGAGCACTATGATTGTTGGGTTTGCTCATAATGGAAGTTTCAATGAGGCTTTCTCGTATTTCAGGGAGTTACGACGAGCGGAGATGAGACCAAATGAGGTAAGCTTGACAGGAGTTCTCTCTGCTTGCTCGCAATCTGGGGCATTTGAGTTTGGGAAGACGTTACACGGGTTTGTAGAGAAAGCAGGGTATAGTTGGATAGTTTCGGTGAACAATGCGCTTTTCGATATGTATTCTAGGTGCGGTAATGTCCCAATGGCTAGGTTAGTCTTTGAAGGTATGCCAGAGAAGAGGAGTATTGTATCTTGGACATCAATGATAGCGGGGTTAGCGATGTATGGTCACGGGGAAGAAGCTATTAAACTCTTCAATGAAATGACTGAATCTGGTGTTACGCCAGACGGGATATCTTTCATTTCGCTTTTGTATGCTTGTAGTCATGCTGGACTGATCAAAGAAGGTGAAGAATACTTCTCTAAGATGAAGAGAGTTTACCACATAGAACCAGCAATTGAACACTATGGTTGCATGGTTGATTTATATGGCCGATCTGGTCAACTCCAAAAGGCTTACAATTTCATATGCCAAATGCCGGTTCCACCGTCTGCCATTGTGTGGCGGACTCTTCTAGGGGCTTGCAGTAGTCATGGGAATATCGAATTGGCTGAGCAAGTAAAACAAAGGCTTAACGAGCTTGACCCGAATAACCAAGGGGATCTTGTTCTTTTGTCAAATGTTTATGCTACTGCGGGTAAATGGAAGGATGTTGCTTCTATAAGAAAGTCAATGATTGTCCAGAGGATCAAGAAGGTAACTGGTTGGAGCTTGGTCGAAGTTGACAAAACCATGTACAAGTTCACTGCAGGCGAGAAAAAGAAAGGAATCGATATAGAGGCTCACGAAAAGCTAAAAGAAATAATCTTGAGGCTTAGAGATGAAGCTGGATATGCACCGGAAATTGCAAGTGCTTTATATGATGTACAAGAGGAAGAAAAAGAAGATCAAGTGAGCAAACACAGTGAGAAGCTTGCACTTGCATTTGCAATAGCAAAGTTACCCAAAGGAGCTAATATAAGAATAGTAAAGAATCTGAGAATATGCAGAGACTGTCACGTTGTTATGAAGCTAACGTCGAGTGTTTATGGAGTAGAAATTGTGGTTAGAGACAGAAATCGTTTCCATTTATTCAAGGACGGTTCTTGCTCATGCCGCGATTACTGGTAAAAGTACCAAACTTTATATCACTTTGTGGTCTAATGCTTCAACTAGTAATCTCATCTATGGAGGAGAGACTTCACTGCCAACACAAACTTTATTCAGAAGTTTCTACAACTTGAGGTTTG
Source organism: Arabis hirsuta (assembly GCA_964056655.1). NCBI lineage: Eukaryota > Viridiplantae > Streptophyta > Magnoliopsida > Brassicales > Brassicaceae > Arabis > Arabis hirsuta. The sequence continues at coordinate 33,410,962 of OZ053304.1, forward strand.
TGGTTTATTGTGACATTTTGCATTCTTCATGGCCTAAAACGTAATATACGAAATATTTTTGGACTGCTATTTGAAAATTTATGACAGATTTTTCTAAAGTCAGCAAGTTTGGTGGTTCTGGTTTCTAAAGTCTCGACCTCTGAATCGTCTTTTTTTCCTTCTTTCTCGCTACCAGATCTTCGAAAAATCCTAACTTTTTGTATTCTTTTTGCTTCCATGGCTGCTTCAGCTGCATTCTCCATTTCATCACCACCTTTCGTACCTTTTTCTTGCAAAATTCGCAGACCATTTCTCTTGATTAGTCCAAAATATCCCAAACTCGTTTCGGTGAGAGCTTCTGCGTTTTCTGTCGACAAGACCTCGATCTCCATTGATGACAAATCGCCTGTTCAAACTAAGGTGAGTTTACTTGTATTTCGTTTTGTCTGATCGTCTTGCTCTTATTGTTCAGTTTATATGGTTTGATCCTTTGACTTGGATTAAGGGATTAGACAAATAAAGAATGGTCTATCTATGATTTTGATTCATAAACTCAGTTAGCTATAACATTCGTTGATGTAGAAATTTATGAACTTGAGATCATTTGTCTTACTTTTGAACCAAGAATGAAAAGTTTGGCACTTTATGGGATACTCTTTAGTTTCTTGGATTTATTGTATTGATGCTGTTCTGTTTCAGACAAGTAATTGGCAGTGGAAGTTCAAGGGAAACTCGATCGGTATATACTATGAAGAACACGAGAAGGAGAAGTGTGAATCGGCTAAGAATATCCTAATGATACCAACAATATCTGATGTTAGCACCGTAGAGGAGTGGAGATCTGTGGCTAAAGACATTGTGCAGCGCGATGGAGAAGTCAATTGGCGAGCGATTATTGTAGATTGGCCCGGTCTTGGTTATTCTGATAGACCGAAGATGGATTACGATACAGATGTCATGGAGAAGTTTGTGGTTGACTTCATGAACTCACCTGAGAGCCCAATGAGCCAGGCAGGTTAGTATGATTGCCTGTTATATGTACTGCTTCCGTTTCCACTTGTGTTGACAATATTATGTTTTCAAGATTCATAGTTGGTATTATCTAAATTTTGCAAAGGTTATATGGATCTTGATATTGGAATATTAAGAGATATTTGGTTATACAGGAGTTCTTACAATGGTTAAGTGTCCCTGCTTAGCCCATTCTGAAAGTTTGTTTCCCCAATGGACCTGAATGCGTATACGCTTGATCGGGTTTCCATTGATCCACCTTATTTGCTTAGCTCACTCTGAAAACTTGTTTCCTTGATGGATCTGAATGCTTACATGCTTGATGGGGTTTTGTCTGCCTTATTTGCTTTCTCAATTTACAAAAGAGGACAGTCAATATCTTGATATAATCCATGTTAAACTGAAAACAGGTAATGATGATCTAGTAATCATTGGAGGAGGGCATGCAGCGACATTAGCAATCCGTGCTACTCAAAGTGGACTACTAAAACCATCAGCCATTGCTGCCGTTGCACCTACATGGGCTGGACCTCTCCCTATTGTGTTTGGCCGTGATTCCTCCATGGTGACAAGGTTTGTTGGTTTCATTAAGCCTTGACACATAAAAAGAAAATAGCATTCTTCTCTTGATCGCCTCGGTTTTTGTTTCAACAGGTACGGTATGCTAAGAGGAACACTAAGAGCACCTGGGGTTGGTTGGATGATGTACAACATGCTTGTGAGCAACGAAAAGTCAATAGAGTCTCAATACAAATCCCATGTTTATGCAGACCAAGCCAACGTTACCGAGGCCATAATCCAAAGCAGATACGAGTTAACTAAGCGGAAGGGATCACGCTATGTCCCTGCAGCTTTCTTGACTGGTTTACTCGACCCGGTTTCATCCCGGGAGGAATTCCTCCAACTGTTTGCTGCTATGGAAGGGAAATTACCGGTTATGGTTGTGTCGGCGAAAAATGCTCCAAAGAGATCAAAAGCTGAAATGGAGGCACTAAGAGGAGCCAAAGGAGTTAGCAAATTTGTGGAGGTTGAAGGAGCACTCTTGCCTCAAGAAGAGTATCCTTCACTTGTTGCTCAAGAGCTTTACAACTTCTTGCAAGAGACTTTTGCTTCTCCCAAGTAGAGATAGCTTAAGGCTTCTCACGCATAATGGCTTCGTTTCTTGGACACAGATAATGTTGGCCCAGGCCCATAGAGTTTTATTTCGTTGTTTGCTAAATTCTACAGAAAATTCGTACACAATATAAGACCATATACGTTGGTTAAAGTTAGAGTTCTCAACAATTTTATAATACTAAACTAACAATAAAGTTAGTTTAGAATTCACTAATTATTTTTAAAATTTTGTGTCTTTCATTGGTAGGATTCTCAAAAATAAATAAATAATATTTTTATAATTATTTTTATAAAATTTGAAAATATACAACATTTTATAAAATCTAAATTATTTTACATTTCATAAAATTTTAAAGATAGATTACATTAAAATGTTCCTTCAAAAGCAAACAAAACAGAGGAATTAAAACCATTTTTCTTCTACAAGTTTGAACAATGAGCTAACAAGTGTAAAGCAAATATACTCTCAAAAGGCCAAAACAGAAACTTAAAATCATCAGTTATTGACAAAGGCCAAAACATATAGTTTTTAAGGCTTTACGATTCAATTTCAACCAAAGGAAATGATCATGCGAAAAGACCTTCCAAGTTCTAGAAATGTAAATCATCTTGTGAGCAATTATGAACAAAGCCACAAACATCTTGTGAGCAATTATGAACAAGCAAATCATATTGTGAGCAAAAAAACAAGTGAAAGATTCTTCATTTCTTAAACCATATGATCATAATCCCTAAATCTACAATGTGACATTATCCATTTATCTTCATGGAGATTAACAAAGCTAGCTCGGTGAAACAAATTAAACGACTAAAACATCTATTATTGCTCTTCTAATTGAAGGGAGAATGAGGTAGAAACGTACATGCTTCGCCGATGCTGTTAAAACCGCCAACATAGGGATCGGATTCCCCATTCCGTCCACTGCATTCGCCGCCATCGCTCCAAATTCCCAAAATCCCAAATCCGATCAAATAATCAGAAAATCATCTGAAAAATAATCAAATTAAAAACTCCAAGGTTACTCAAATTCGATTGGTGAAAGCCAAACAATGAACATTATCTCACCTTTTCTTTGGATGGCTCTGATGAGGAAAGGCGTTTCGGTTCATGCACCGATTTCTCTGTCAAAATCGCCAACAGAGACAGATCGAGATAGAGTGAAGGCGATATCGACACATGCAAAGTACGATTCCGATGATATCGCCGGAATCGGCTTCACAAAGAGTGAGAGAGAGAGTCGCGAATAGAGAGAGATCGACAAAGAGAAATCGAGACAGAGAGAAGCCGATAAACAGAGAGAGATCGAGAGAGAGAGAGAAGGGAGAGAGTAGATCGAGACATAGTATAGGCGATCGCCGGAATCGCCTTGAGAGACAGAGATCGAGTCACGAGGAGAGAGAGAGTCGCGATGAAATAATCTTTTTCATCTTTTATTTTATTTTTATTTTTTTTAAATCCGACAATCAGAGCATGCCACGTAAGGGCTCTCAAGGCTTCTGGAAATTCTGAAATGAGAACCAGATTCTTGACTTTTTTATCAGTTTTATTTATTTTTGGGTCTTTTGAAGTTATAAACCTCACCCTAAACTCCCCAATGTACATGCTCTAAGCCGTTCGGGACTTTGGAGCAAAATATATAAAGATATTTCTTTTCGAATATTTTTGAAATGAAGATAGACAAGAATAAACGATATTTTTTAAAAATAGATATCATAACAATGTATTTTTGAAATTCTCTCTAGTATTTACGGGTTTGACACAAACTAGTGTGTCACTGTTATCTTTTGTTAATTATAAAAATAGCAAGAAAATTTATTTTATGTAAAAAATATAGCAATGAAAGTGGCTGTTATATGTATTTTTATTTTTTTCACCAAAAAAATAAAAATAAAAATACATATGAAAATTATACGTATATATATATATATATATTTTTTTTTTTATAAAATAAATTTGCCGTTGAACATCCAAAAACATTGGAGCGCCTTTGCATACTAATAATCGTGGGAAGATTTGTTGATATGGATTTATCACGAGTGATTTGTCGAGGATCATTGTGTAAGAGATTGTGAAATTTTGTTTTTATAATCCCAAAATTCGGGACATTTGGTCTATACGTTTCAGTGAACCGAGATATCAGAACACGTAAATGAATATTCTCCCAAAAATATTTGAACCAGCCGGTGAATCCTCCTTCTTTTTAGGGAGGTCCCGCCACAGGACCAAATAGCTGTTTGGTTGTGATGAGAGTTTTGGCCATGGGGATGATAGTATTTATTGATAATTATTGGTAATGTGAATAAAAGTTTTATCAGTCCCACACTAATTAAACAAGACAAAGCACATGGAGTCTCCCTGTATATCAAAAAACATGTTAAAAAGCAAACCCACTAAATATAATAAATTATTCTCTTCATATGAAACACGATATAGTAAAATATATTAAAAACATGTATTGAAAGTGATTTTTCAGCTACTTCCCCTAACTCCCGGATCCAACTTTGTTTATCAAAGTATCTCCTAACATGTAAAACCCCATGCAAGGTAGACCAAACATCAATGTTGTTCGTTTGCTTGCCGCTTACGACAGCGTCTTGAAAACCTACAACTAGACGTTGCGATTTGGTTTTTATTTGACAATCGTAGTGTCTGATCACATGTTTTTTGATACGATAATAAATTTTTCAGCGCTTGAAAAATTCGGACATTAAGCATTTTTCCACTATGTTTGGCCGCGAGCATCTACGACAGACAAACGAACAACATTTAGCCATATATCAGAGTCGTGGCCTCCTGCAGGAGACAAATGAACAACACAATCTTCTCGTTAAGTACACATAAAAAAAAATGTGTATGTCTTAATTGGTTATGCCAGATAGATACTTGACACTCTACAAAATCTATTCGAGCAGATCAACATTCATTGGTGTTCTCATCCATCAAATGCAGAATACAATGGGTTATCACTCTTCAAATATCTAGTGTCTAACCCGATCGTCCAAAAACTTGGTCTATAAATCCATATAATGTAGTATCTATTATATTTTATATTGAATACATTAGAAGGGTTTGAAGATCATATTTTTTGGATGTCGACACACACTACAAAATAAATTTATAGACTAGGCGATTGTTTTCGCTCTTTGGATCTCGACACACACCACGAAAAAATAATTATAGATCAAACGTTTGAGATTTTATTTAATTCTTTGGATAGTAGAGGTCGGATTTTACCCCTATGTGATCGATATGGCGACGAGATCAACTCCGCAGCGTCTTCACGAAATCAAAACAAGCCTACAAGGATTCAGTCTGAATCTAGGTCCAAAAAGACGTTAAAACTATAAACAAAATGGGCTTAATGAAATAATGAAATAATGGACCTAAATTAGATATTTTACCTAGAAAAACTATAGATAGCTCATTGTACTCACCCAAAAAATGGGATAAAAAATTCATTTGACAAAAAATTGTATTCTGCAATAGCTTTCTAACAGCTTAATAAAAATTCTTTTGAGATCTATCGTTCTAGTAGTTTTCTCGCAAAAGTTTTCAGACCATAAAAATTATTAAGACAAATTCTAATTGTGAGATTCGACTCCCACATGGATCATGCATATATATATAAAACTTATGGTCGAATTCTTAGTTCAACGGATCCATTTCGCCTCCAAAAAATTAACACTCAATGCTTTTTTAGAAGAATCGCCGATACATCTTAACTATTTTTTAAGTTACAACATGATACTAGATCACACTTTGAGCTCGGCCTAAACTCGACAATTTTTCGCTCTGAATTTTTGTCTTTCTAACTAGCTATATAGCACACCCTTGGTCAGTTGGTCATCTACTACAATTATGCACACATTAATTTGGTCTTTTTCTAACTTGAGTTTAAGAGAGCTTTCGGCAAGATGATCTATAATTCGTCATCTTGAAGACTGTCGATCCTAAAGACAGTTTTTATTCATATTTCAGAGGCTGAATTGCGAATCTTTAATTCGATGAAATCCAGTAAATTCGACATTCCCGACAACAAAATCACTACGAATCTACCCATCATTTAGAATATATTCTCAATGACGATGACTTTGTTTTTTTTTTTTTTTGAAACTTAATGATGATGATGTACTTTGTTATAAATATAATTTTGTCATATTTCTTTAGTTACATATATTTATTTTACAATAGTTTATTTATTTATTTGTCCACATTTTCTTCGTCTTAATCTATTTAAATGCGATTGAATAAAACGAGAAGAACAGATAAGTGCCCATCTCTTTGTGGCTCCGGAATTAAAGAAAGTGATACTAATACCATAGACAAAAAAAAGTTAGGTAAGTGGGAATCATCCCCACATACCACGTAGATTCATCGCATGCCATGCAATTAGACGACGTTGACTTCTTGGGCCTCATTTTATTAACTTAATGGGCTGATTTCTATTTAATATTATCCAAAACTTACTAGACCCTAAAATAAAGATCAGAAATTGAACACTATGATTTACCTAAAATTATATAATATTTAGAATTTGGATAAAAAATATATCTAAGCCTATTTAACTAAAAGTTATTTATTTTTATATAAGCTTAGATATATCTTTCTATCCAAATTCTATATATTATATAATTTATTTACAAAGCTATAGTTTTAAGAAAATTTATAGTAATTTTGAAATAAAAGTTTAAAGCTCTATAAAAATATTAATAAAATGGTCATTTATTGAATAACCACATATAAGCATAAATCCACATACCACATGTTTCATGAGGCAGTTGCTTTTACCATTTACATATTTAGATAGAGACGTGCTTCAAAATATATGTGGACAAATTTTGACTCTTTTTTTTTGTTGTCTACAATATGTCCATTTTTTTTTTTGTTGTCTACAATTCATGCACTGATGCACACATACTTTTGAATTCAAATCAGAATTATTTATTTAAACTATTAGATAATGTTGTTAAATATTTTTTTATAATCGAAGTAATTACAAGTCGAAGTTAAGAATCGTCCTTATTTTAATAGAGGTCTCATGCAATTTTAGAAAATATTTTTTTTTGTAATAAAAGAATTACAAGCAATAATATGTGATTCTTTAAAAAATCTTTACCGTAATTTTGCTTTAATATATCATTTTTTATCTTTAATTATTTTCTAGATTTAAAAATTCTGTTAAACTTTTGTTGGAATTATTAAAAACAATATTTTTGTTGAACTTCGACCATATAAATATGTCCCTTCAAATATATATATTTAATGTCTTAATTCTTAAAATTAGGTCATGGGCTAATTAATGTTTTTTTGTTTTTATCATGGGCTAATGTTTCAAGACTTATAACATGGCCACGACTCTGTCGAAGTCCACACTAATTCTCCTAGGTCTAAAAAATTATGGATTTTTTTATCACTGAAACGACTATAACAAAGTGATAAAAATCATGGTAAAAAAAATCTAAATATGATTAGGGAATAATGAACTCGAAATACTGTCAAACAATAACATTTATAGTGAATCTTTTGAAGTACTATACCACAATCCACAACCATTTTTGTTATTTTGTATGATTCATATAAAAACAATATTTGTTTAGCTTTTCTTGTTAAAAACATTTTCCTTTAATCAAGCCACCCACAGAGAACCTGCGTTAGTAAACAGATTCCAGATTTGTTTCAGTCTGAAGACCACTTCAAAGTCCTCCAAAAGCCTAATGCCAAGCCCACCTTCCTTTTTTAGCTTACATACTTCAGTGCAAGCAACCCTTGCCCCTATAGGAAAAGCTATTGGTTAACCTCAGATGCTACTCACTTTTCGAAGACTATCAGAAGTATGCTGTAGTTGAAGCCGCTTTTGGTTCAGTTCATGCGTTGCAATGTTAAGAATGGTCTCTCAACCTCCTTTTGGTTTGATTCATGGATTGATCTAGGCCCCTTTATAGATTTTGTGAGTGAACGGGGACATACACAGTTGCGTATATCTGAGGATGCAAAGGTTCAAGACGCTGTTAGTAATGGTCATTGGAACTTTTCTAGTGCAAGGTCAGAGGCAATTCAAACTCTCTTGATTCTCCTAACCACAATCTCTCGTCCTGCTATCTTTGCGGATCATGATGTCTTCCTTTGGAGAACACCATCTGGTATGTACTCTAAGACCTTCTCCTCTCGAAACACTTGGCTACAGCTTAGGATTCCGGGTCCTCTAGTCTCTAAGTCTCACATTGTATGGTTCAAGGATCTATGCCTCGTGCTGCTTTCAATCTATGGCTGATAATTCATGGCAGATTGCTCACTAGGGACAGATTAATAAAATGGGGTATCACAGTCTCACAATTGTGCCCTCTTTGTAATACGGGCATTGAATCGCATGCACATTTGTTCTTTGAATGTCCATTCTTGGATAGCATTTGGAAAGCTTTTGCTGGTATTATGCTAACAAATCCGCCATCTTTGCTCTTGGATATCATGGATCTTATGATCCAGCCACATTCCTTTTAGTAACAATAGTCGCTGGATTGTTACCAAACTTCTTCTCCAAATTATTGTCTATGCGATTTGGAAGGAGAGAAACGCAAGAATCTTCACCTCTCAACTCCTATGAACGTCATTAAAGCTTCAGTCGATCGCACGATGCGGAATCGCCTAGTTTCCTATTCTCCAAGTGATAGTGGTTCTACTTGTCTCCTTGAATTTTATTTTGGTTGTATAACTCTTCCGAAATGACATGATTTCTATCTTGCTAAGTGTAATGCCCGTAACCAAATTATGATTTTTGGTCGTGCGTCGATCGCCGCAAATCTTGAATTGAACCGATTGGTTCAATTTTAATCATCGGTTTTCAGTTCGATTTAAAGTGGAAACCGTAGGGACTTCACTATAAAAGCTGAAGGGTCCCGTATTTTAGAATTTCCAGAGAGCTCCAATGAGTTTTCAGATGATTGAGAGAGAAAAAGGGATTATTGTTGATCTCCTTTGAGTTTTTGATCTGAAAAGTTTGTTCTAGTGATTTGTGAGGTTTTAGATACGAATCGAGAGCGTGTTCTTCGTGGAGGAAGAAGGGATTTCGGATTTGTTGGGTCTGATTTTCGTGTTCTTCGTTGTTTCTCATTCTTTTTCATTCCGAAATAAAGGTGAGTACGTGACCATGGCTTATCTGGGTAATTGGAATGTCATGATGTGTTTGATTGAGGTTTGGTTTGATGTGATGATGATTGATTGTGTGTTTTGGATGGTTTTTGTGTATTTGTTGACGGTTTTCGTGCAGGAGATCGATGATTCGCGTTTTGGAACCGAGCCATGAGAGGATACGCTCGATTCCTAAACTCTGCGATGATGTGTCAATCGACGCATATCGTGTTGATTATTGCAGTTTGATCGATTGTTTGGTATTGTGTTATTCCTTTATGTTTATGTGTAGAGCCGACAGATGGAATAACCGTCTCACTGAGTATTTGTGATAATACTCACGCATCTCTTTTATCCATGTGTTTCAGGTAAAGAAAAGGTGTGATCGTGGAATCATGGCTGTGAAGGAGATGATCTAGAGTTTCGCATGTTGCATTTATGATTTATTGTTTAGAATGGCTAGGTTATGGTTGTTCTATATTGTTGAATTGAAATACTTATTGGTTTATAGAATTGATTGAATTGGTTTGTTGGTTCACTGATTTATGGGATTTATTGGATGATTGTTGGTTTAATTGAGTTAATTTCCGCTGGTTGTTTGATGAGTTTAATAGGTGTTTGCAAGTGTTAAGGATTACTCTTTATGGTAATAGTAATTCAAAACAAAAATGAGTCAGGTTGTTTTAGTTTGGTATCAGAGCCCTTACGATTTTAGGGCGGGTAATTCGAATTGATTATGTGGTTTTAGTCAATTGTTGTGTGAGGCTGGAATCCTAGATCATCTTTTTTGAGCTTTCAATGAGATTTCACGGATCTGTTGTTTAATATTTTCTGGCTTTCTAGTATGCTTAATGTTCAGCTGTGGTAGTGCAGAGAGATGGCTAGAGGAGCTAGAGGTAGAGGTCATGGTGAGGATGGAGGCCGTGGTGGTCGGGGACAAGTGAATGAGTCTGCCACCGCGAGTGTGGCCCAGAGTTCCACGCAGGAGCAGGTAGCAGCTTCGCAGACGTTTCAGGAGGGATCCGTGGGTGTGGCCACTACGAATACTAGTGTGAGGACTGGTGGAACTGGTGTGGGTCCTGGTGTGGTCGGTGGTGCGGTAAGCCTAGGTGTGGGTGCTACGGTAAGTTTTTCCCAGGATCAAGATGATCGTCTGGTGGACCTACTAAAGTTATTGCTAGAACGGTTACTGGGAGCGGTACCGGTAATGCCACCAGTGGTAGAGGTGCAGCCGAGGGTTGCGGTTGCGGAGGAGCTTCCATCTTATCTTAGGATGATGGAGCAGATGCAGAGGATTGGCACGGGATTTTTCTCAAAAGATGCAAAGCCTGAGGAGGGCGATGAGTGGCGGATGAGGTTGGAGCATAAATTTCGCTCTGTCAGGTGTCCAGAGGAATACATGGTGGATCTGGCGGTTCATTATTTAGATGGTGATGTGCATCTCTGGTGGAGAGGTGTGGTGGCCAGGAGGGTGGAGGCATAGGTGGCCTGGGAGGACTTTTGGACTGAGTTTAATGCCAAGTTCTTCCCGCAGAAGACGGTGGATCGGTTAGAGTCGAGGTTTCTGGAGCTGGCTCAGGGTGACCGGTCGGTTCAGGAGTTTAATGTGGAGTTCAGTCGACTTATGGTTCATGCGAGTAAAGGTATGGAGGATGAGCAGACCCAAGTGAAGAGGTTCTTGAGAGGACTTCGACTAGATTTGAGGACTCGCTGTAGAGTGAGTAAGTTTACCTCATGGGCGGAGTAGGTTGTGGTGGTCAGTCCACCTGTTCAGCTAAAGAGACCGCAACAGCAGGTAGTTTCGAGCAAAGGCGGTAAGCCTACGTAAGGACAGAAGAGGAAGTGGAAAGGCACTTCGGGATCGGTCCAAGGAGGTCAGAGTGATCTAGGATGCTTCAGGTGCGCAAGCATAGATCACAAAGTGTTGAGCTGTCTGAGGAGGGACGAGGCTCGGGATACTCGGGTTTGCTACCACTGTAGGGAGCCAGGGCACATCAAGCCGAAATATCCCAAGTTGCAGCAGATGGCAGTAGTGGCTGTGCAGCCGGTGTCGCATATTGCAGCAGCATCACGGGTGTTCACTTCGGTGGAGGCGGGTGGTTCAAGCGCCAGTCCGATCACATATAAATTTCAAAACTTGACTTGGTAAATTCTAGTGTTATTGAATTTGGTCTGTTTTGGAATTGTGAGTTTTGTGATAAAATGTTAGAGCTCTTAGGCATATGAGATTTGTGCAAGTACCTTATTACTGGGCGGTTGTGAGTCCTATGTTTTGTTTGATTCTAAAGCTACGAATTGCTTCATTACTCCAGAGTGTGCGGAGGGATGCAGTATCCGGAGCGATTCTGGTGAGCCAATGGGAGTAGTTAAGATGGCTGGCGGGAAGTTTTTAGCTACTCTTGGACAAGCTCGAAGCGTGGATATTCAGGTGGTTGGGGAGTCTATGCCAGCGGATCTGATTATTAGTCTGGTGGAACTGTACGATGTCATTCTAGGTATGGATTGGCTAGACCGGTACATAGTTTATTTAGATTATCATCGGAGACGAGTTGTGTTTGAGCGAGAGGTAGGGAGGTTGGATTATCAAAAAGTGATGCGACTTCAAGGAGTCTCGTGATCTCTGCAATTCAGGCTGAGGAGCTGATTGAGAATGGTTGCGAGGCATTTTTAGCGACGATTGTGATGCCAGAGGCTGTTGGAAAGGTTGTTGTTGGAGATATTTGGATTGTTCACGACTTCGAGGATGTTTTTCGGTCGTTGCAGGGATTACCTCCATCTCGGTCTGATCCTTTCATGATTGAGTTCGAGCTTAGGACGACTCCGATATCTAAGGCATTTTATAGAATGGCTCCAGCAGAGTTGGTACAGTTGAAGAAGCAACTGTATGATCTTTTGGATAAAGGATTTATCCGGCCTAGCAGTTCATCGTGGGGAGTGCCGGTGTTGTTTGTGAAAAAGAAGGATGTGAGTTTCTGGTTATGCATCGATTAACCGAGTCTCTGTGAAGAACATGTATCCTCTCCCACGGATTGATGAGCTGTTGGATCATTTGCGAGGGGTTACTTGGTTCTCTAAGATTGATTTGGCTTTGGATTACCATCAGATTCCTATAGATGAGGCAGATGTTCGGAAGATTACTTTCAGGACGAGATATGGGCATTTTGACTTTGTGGTGATGCCATTCGGTTTAACTAACACACCAGCAGCGTTCATGAGGCTGATGAACGAATTTTTTCAGGAGTATATGGATGAGTTTGTTATTATCTTCATTGATGATATTTTGGTGTACTCGAGGAGTCCTGAGGAGCACGGGGTACATCTGAGAGTGGTTCTGGAGAAGTTGCGGGAGCAGAATCTGTATGGTAAGTTGAAGTGCAGTTTTTGGCACCGGAAGATGTGTTTTCTCGGTCATGTGGTTTCTGCAGAAGGATTTTCTGTAGATCCGGCAAAAATAGAGGCTATCAAATGGTGGCCTAGACCGAGTAATGCCTTGGAGATCAGGAGTTTTCTTGGTTTGGCGGGTTACTACAGGAGATTTGTCAAAAATTTCGCGAGTATGGTTTAGTCGATGACAGAGCTGACAGGGAAGGACATTCCTTTTGTGTGGTCTTCGGCTTGCAAGGAGAGTTTCGCGAAGCTGAAAAAGATGTTGACTAGTACACCAGTGTTGGCGTTGCTAGAGTCGAGTAAGCCTTACGTGGCGTATACAGATGCTTCAAGAGTTAGTCTGGGTTGCGTATTAATGCAGGAGGAGAAGGTAATTGCTTATGGTTCAAGGCAGTTGAGGAAACACGAGAGCAGCTATCCTACTCATGATCTTGAGTTGGCTGCAGTGATTTTTGCTTTAAAGATTTAGAGATCTTATCTTTATGGCGGAAAGGTTTAGGTGTTCACAGACCAGAAGAGCCTGAAGTATTTCTTCACTCAACCAATGTTGAACCAAGGACAGAGGCAATAGATGGAGTTGGTAGCAGATTATGATCTGGAGATTGCTTACCATCCTGGTAAAGCTAATATGGTTGCAGACGCTTTGAGTCGGAAGAGAGTTATTTCGGCTCAGGAGCAGGATATAGAGGCCTTGGTAAGTAAGATTAGCACCTTGAGGTTATGTGTAATCTCACAGGAGCCTTTAGGATTAGAGAAAGCTAATCAGGTATACTTGCTGAGCAGAATTTATGTAGCTCATGAGAAAGATCAGGGGTTAAGTGATGTTTCTAAGGTTGCGGGTTCTGAGTATCTGGTCTCGGCAAACGGGACGATCCTTGTGAACGGACGAGTTTGTGTGCCTAGGGATGAGGATCTGAAGCAGAAGATCCTAAGAGAGGCTCATGCAAGCATGTTGTCTATTCATCCGGATGCGACTAAGATGTATCGTGATCTAAAACGGTATTATCACTAGGTCGAGATGAATAAATATGTCACTAACTGGGTTGCAGCTTTCAACATATGCTAGTTAGTGAAGGCAGAGCATCAGGAGTGGTTTGTTGCAGAGTTTACCCATTCCAGAGTGGAAGTGGGATATGATTACCATGGATTCTGTTGTGGGATTGCCGATTTCATGGACTTTTGATGCTATCTGGGTGATTGTGGATCGTCTGACTAAGTCAGCATATTTTCTGGCCATTCAAAAGACCGATGGAACAGCGGTTTTGGCTAGGAAATATGTGCGAGAGATAGTGAAGCTGCACGGGGTGCCAGCGAATATTATGTCAGGCAGAGATCCGAGGTTCACTTCTGAGTTTTGGAGAGCCTTTCAGGCTGAGATGGGCACTAAGGTGCATATGAGTACTACTTATCATCCTCAGACGGATGGGCAATCTGAGATGACGATTCACATACTCGAGGATTTGTTGAGGATGTGTGTGCTGGATTATGGTGGTCATTGGGCAGATCACTTGAACTTGGTAGAGTTTTCGTATAACAACAGCTACCAGGCGAGTATTAGTATGGCTCTGTACGAGGCGTTGTATGGGAGGCCATATCGTACCTCTTATGCTGGACTCAAGTGGGAGAGAGGAGCATGTTCAGTGCAGACTTTGTTCACGATACGACGGAGAAGATCCGTGTTTTGAAGCGGAACATGAAGGAGGCTCAAGATCGGCAGAGGAGTTATGTTGATAAGAGGAGGAAAGAGTTAGAGTTTGAGATTGGAGATCAGGTATATCTCAAGGCGGCAATGTTGAGGGGTTCCAACAGATCCATTTCAAAGAATAAGCTAAGTCCAAGGTTTATAGGTCCGTTCAGGCTTGTGGAAAGGGTTGGACCTGTGGCTTATCGTTTGGAGTTACTTCAGAGTATGAAGGCATTTCATAAGGTCTTCCATGTGTCGATGCTGAGGAGATGTTGGCTAGGATTCCAGAGGATCTTCAGCCCAACATGACGTTGGAGGCGAGACTTGTGAGGATTCTCGAGAGGATAGTCAAGGTTCTGCGCTGGAAGAAAATACCGTTGTTGAGAGTCTTGTGGGGACTGTAACGGTGTTGAGGAGGAGACTTGGGAACCAGAGGCTAAGATGAAGGCAAAGTTTTTGAAGTGGTTCGAGAAGCAAGTTGAGGCTTGAGTTTGTCTTTCTGGTTTTCAGTTTCAGAGTTCGCATGTTGCTATGAATTTTTGGTTTATGTATTTTTGTTTAAGGTTGTAACAATTATTACATTTTTGAGATTTATAAGATGAGTATTTCTTATGAATGAGTTGATAAGATGAGTAGTGCTTATGTTTGGTTATTTATGTCATGAAATTTTGACATTTAGAACGTGTTGGGATATCAAGTTTTATGATGAGTTAGAACTTGTTGATGTCCGGGATAGAGTTTTAGTAAGCATCCTGTGTGGCTGGGCTGTTTAAAGTTGACCTGAGGATTGGTCATGGATGAGATGATATTCGAAGAGAGTGGAATGTCAGGATGAGACCACAGGAGGTAGTTCTGGTCAGAGATGCTTATTGACGTTTAGTATTTGATTGCTCTAGGGGATGAGGATTTCCTCGAACGACTAAGGGGGGATGAGGATTTCTCCTGAGGGGATGAGGATTTTCCCTACATACAGAGAGCTCGACGAAATGTGTGTCCTGAGGGTGTGAAGGGTATGTTGCATACCGAGAGCTCGACGGACTGTATATCCTGAGGGTGTGAGTGATATAGTGCACCGAGAGCTCAAAGGACGCGTTCATGAGAGTATGAAGGGTGTGGATATGAGTTGGAAGCAATTAATGTCTGAAACGTGACTATAAGCATAGGACTGGATGTGGACCTCAGAGACCGGGAGTGTTGATCTCGGGTGGTGCTGACCGGGTTGGTCATGAGTGTTGACCGTAGTGTGACGGTGTACGTGATTCGGGGGCGAATCCATGTTTGTGTAGGAGAATTGTAACGCCCGTAACCAAATTGTTATTTTTGGTCGTGCATCGATCGACACCAGGTGGGTGCATCGATCGACGCAAGGTTGGAATTGAATCAGTTGGTTCGATTTTAATCGTCGATTTTTGGTTCGGTTTAAAGGGGAAACCCTAGGGGCTTTACTATAAAAGCTGAGGGGCCGCGTTTTTTTAGAGGTTCCAAAGTTTCCAGAGAGTTCCAGTGAATTTTCAGAGGATTGAGAGAGAAAAAGGGATATGTTGATTTCTTTTGTGTTTTTGATCCGAAAAGCTTATTCTAGTGATTTGTGAGACTGTAGAATCGAATCGAGAGCGTGTTCTTCGGGGAGGAAGAAGGGATTTCGGATTTGTTGGGTCTGATTTTTGTGTTCTTCGTGTTCTTCGTTGTTTCTCATTCATTTTCAATCTGAAATCAAGGTGAGTGCGTGACAATTGCTTATCTGGGTAATTGGAATGGCATGATGCATTTGATTGAGGTTTGGTTTGATGTGATGATGATTGATTGTGTGTTTTGGATGGTTTTCATGCAGGAGATCGATGATTCGCGTTCTGGAATCGAGCCATGAGAAGATAGACTCGATTCCTGAACTCTACGACAATGCGTCGATCGACACTATTGCTTGGTGTCGATCAACACTATTGCTTGGTGTCGATCGACACTATTGCTTGGTGTTGATCGACACAAGAGTAGTGCATCGATCGACACCTGAGTGGTGTGTCGATCGACGCAGGTGCTGTGCATCGATCGACACCAGGGTGGTGTGGCGATTGACGCATGTTCTGGACTTCTGATTATCGTGTTGATTATTGTATTTTAATCGATCGTTTGGTATTGTGTTATTTTTTATGCATGTGTGTATAGCCGGTAGATGGAATGACCGTCTCACTGAATATTTGTGATAATACTTATGCATCTCTTCTATACATGAGATGCAGGTAAAGAAAATTGTGATCGTGGAATCATGGTTGTGAAGAGGAGATGATCTAGAGTCTTTTTTGTTGCATTTATGCGTTATTGTTTATAATGGCTAGTTTGATGGTTGTTCTAGATTATTGAATTGAAATTCTTGTTGGTTTATGGAATTGATTGAATTGGTTTGTTGGTTCAATGAATTGTGGGATTTATTGGATGATTTGGTTTAATTGAGTTTATTTCCACTTGTTGTTTGATGAGTTGAATGGGTGTTTGCAAGTGTTGATGATTACTATTTATGAAAATAGTAATTCAAAAAAAAACGGATCGGATTGTTTCACTAAATTCCAATATGGGTAAGTTGTAAGGGTAATTAACATAAGGGTAAATATCGTAAGAAATATTAGTTTGTATTTTAAACTATTTTGGTATAAATCTTAACATTAAAGAAAAAAAAATATTTGTTTATATTTTTTGAAATTTAAAAAAAAACAATATTTTAGTTCAAGCAAAAAATAAATTTCCATAATATAATTTGATTTTACATTAAATTGGGTTGGCAGCGAGTTATGGGTATCAAATATTTTGATAGACATGTTATGGCTATCAAATCTACATGTCAAATCTATAATTAATTTGCATTACATTCTTCACAAATTTTAAAAAATGTGTCAATTCTCAAATGCCATTTTACAAAAATACCATATTTTTGAAATTTTTGCAAAAAATACTACTTTTTAAAAATTATTTTTTCTTTATATTATTTATATTTTGGTTAACTATGTTCTATTATGGTTTAGTTTTGAGGGTTTAGGGGGGTTTAGGGGTCAAAACATTTTTTAGAGTTTAGAATTTTAAAATATAAGTTTTATAAATTAATAATTACTGATGTTTTTGCAAATGAACACCCCTAAATGACATTTTTGGAAATGTGCACACAAAAAGTGTACATTCTTTCGCACTCTCTTTACCTGCTCATACATTCGATGTAAATAGTAACAGAGAAATTTTGCAAAATTGCACAATCTTATAGAAGTTTTAGTGAAATTTTGCAGAATCTGGCGGAATAATTTTGAATTTAAATGGTAACTACTGAATCTTGTGTAATGTTGAGGAATTTTTAAAATTAATTAATTAATTAAATTTATTAAAATATTAGTTAGAATTTTGTTTGTCAAAATTATATATTTATTGTTACAAAATTAATTAATTAATTTTATAAAAAAATATTTTTATTGAATTATTTTCTAAACCAACTTATTTCATTAATATTTTTAGTTTTTGTGTTTGTTTAGCAAAATTTATAAGTATTTTTTATTATTGACTACTAAAATTAATAAAATTTGTTTTTAATTTATTTATTTCTAATATTAGTAATTTACCAAACAAAAAAAATGTAAAAAATGTACAAAATGAATAGTCTATATGCTATAGTTTGTCTGTCTATTATGATATGATTTTCTATAATACATTGACAATTGTTGATATTATTATCTATTTTATATATGCTAAGTATGGAACAAAATATAAATTACTTATTTATTTAAATTTTGTAATTATAATTTTTATAATATAATAAATTATTCTGAGTTATTTCACAAATGTCGTAATTGTTTTGTATTTTAGAAGTACCATTTATGATAATTTACTAAATAATACCAAAATAATTGGGTAAAGTTTTATATATGTGAGTATTCTAATGTTTATTATTTTAAAATAAAATTCTACATGTTTTGTTTTTTGGGACAATTACAAAAATGGCATTTTTTTTTTACACATTTGCAATAATACCATTTACGGGTGTTCATTTGTAAAAATACTACTAATTATAGATTTATAAAATTTATATCTTAAAATTTTAAACTCTAAAAAATGTTTTGATCCCTAAACCCCCATAAACCCTCAAAACTAAACCGTAATAGAAAAAAGTTAATCCAAACATAGATAATAATAAAAAAAATTCAAAAAGTGGTATTTTTGCAAAGATTTCAAAAATGGAGCATTTTTGGAAAGATTTCAAAAATATAGCATTTTTGTAAAATATCATTTAAAAAATGACTTTTTTAAAAAAATTTCTTATTTTTTAGTGCATTGTTGAAAAAATTCTTAACGCTTATCAAAGTAAAATGGTAACTAAACTAAAAAATTCTTTAACATTCCTCACAATTCTTCAAATCCACATTCACCATTTAGGCCCATTGGCACACCATTAGTTAATAGTTACCCATGCAAAAATAAACGAGACGTTCCATAAAATTATTATTTTTACTATCATCATTTTAATTTTTTTTTTTTGTGAATCAAAATTAGTTTGAATCTAGGTTGCATGGAAATTCTGTCCGAGAACTATTTTCTATTTCGGTAATGTTTCACAAACCAAAACTCTTAGAAATTTCATGGAACGTGTTTCCTAATAAATTTTAATTTGGAAACGCATTTCCTAAAATATTTTAATTTGGAAACTCGATGGATACTTTAATTTCGTTTTGAAAACGCGACGGAAACTCGTTTTCTAGAGATCTCAAATTAGAAATACGAAAAAAATGTTTGATTTCGTTTTGGAAATCCTTTGAAAAATTATTTATTACATAATAATTAAATAGTTTGCAAATATAGGAATATATTTATAGGTTTAAAAACAACAAAATTATGAAAAAATTGTGTTTGTATATAAGGTAAAATCAACAAAATTATTATATTTTTGGCTTTTGTTAAGCTATTTCATATTCACGTATATAATTTTTTTTACCTAGGTCAATAACGGCTAAAAAAATATACCAAGATGTGTAGAAGGGGAATTTCGAACCCGGGCTGAGGTGTATCAACACCCAGTAACCTACCGTTTGTGCCGATAAATCTTTAATATTTCTTGTGTATTAAATTTTGTTTATAAGCTTTTCTCAGGTCAGGTGACCGACCATGGGCCTTACTGGGTCCGCCACTGTGGTGTGCGTTTCCAAAATATTTTCGTTTCCTAATTTTTTTTTTTTAAATCGCTTCCACGTTTTTAAACGTTTTCATTTCCATACAACCTAGGTTTGAACCTTCTTCCAAAATATTGGGTTTCCAAAACAATGGGACTGCATCAATCTTTTTTTTTTTTAAACAATGTGTGCATAGTTTATAAACAAAACAAAACAAAAAGTGTGCATAATTTAGAAGGCTCTGATTAGTTTCTTCAATAATAAATATATCGACATTTACAATAAATAGCGAAAAAAGGAGCCAATTTTTTTTTTATAAATCGTAGGAGTTCCGAACCTTTGCTCATAATTTTTTTAGTATCCGAAGACAATCTTTAGATATTCCAATTTAAATAATAACTTTTCATCCCAAAGAGATTTGTGTTACCACAAAGCCACCATCATTTTTGTAATGAGCTGATTTCAAGCAACACTTACAAAGTAGCAGAAAAAAAACACATACAAAGTAAAGCATGTGATCATGTTATTCGTCATGCTGAGTAAACTACCAACATCTATTTAGGCGTAAGACTTATCTAATTACTTATAAAGTTTCGATAAGAAAATTAATTTGTATGTTTTTGAACGTTTATTTATTTGAGTTTTTGTGCACAAATCTCTTTAAGTTATACTTCCTGAAATTAACTATCCATCATTACTACTTTATCAGAATTTTTAAACAATTGAAAAGATTTCTTTTAACTTTTTGTAATTAAATAAGATTTTATATTTTTTTTAGTCGTCTAAATTTAAAAATTACTACAAATTATGAGAACAATTATACAACGGACAATTTTAGTCTTGACATGCGGGACTACTCCGGACGACTCTCCTTGCACCACGTTGAAAATTTTCTGTAAATTTTGTCTCTATTAAAATTTGTATACTCCGAGACTCGAACTCCATACATGTAGGTATAGAAACATTCATGAACCCTGTGTTAAACCACTGGACTGAGGGGGCTTCCACAAGATTTTATGTTTTATTACGTGATATGGTAATAGTGTCCATTTAAAAGATATACGTCATAGACTCAAACAGAGTAAAATATGGATATGTGTTGACTACGTCTTCCGTCTTTCTTTTTTACTAAAATACGTCTTCCCTCTTCGTTCGCTACTTGCATAAGTCCGTACATCCGTAAATATGCCCGCATTTGTTTGATGTGTTGTGGTTTTAACGCATTCTAACATGTGTTTTCAATGTTTTATCGAGTCTTTTCTTTGTTTTTGGAGTCTTTGCAGGTTGTGATATGTTTGGAATGAATTTAAGGCAAAATGGAGCAAGGAATAGAAGATAAGAAGCAAAGGAGCAGAAAAAGGAGTCAGATCGATCAATCCAGGGAGAGATCGATCGATCGAACTCGTCTAAAAAACTGCCGTAACTTTTAAGATCGATCAACGAAGCAAGATCGATCCTTCCAATGGATCGATCCCTTGCTTAAACCGGGCCAAAAAAGGAAAAAAATTCAGATTTCCTATTTCGACTTGGTTTTACCATAGAGATTGAATCAGAACAGGATTTGACCTATTTATTAGAGTTTTTAGCCATTTGTTTAGGCTACGCTTTTATTTTGATTCAGACTTTTGGTTTTTGCAATTTGTAAGCTCTAGGGACACGATCTCTGACTCTACATCACTGAGAAGATTTCTGAACCCTCTTGGATTTGTTATTTTATGATTATGAGTTTTTCTTCATCTCTCTATGTTTTCTCTACATCCATGTCTGAGTAATCTCATAGTTAGGTTTTAAGATTTTTAAAGGAGTCTATGTTGTTTTCACCTATTATTGTTCTTATTGTTGAGATTAAATTGATCACTTTGTCTCTGATTTAGGGTTTAATCTATTTATCAAAAGTGTTATAGATTGTTTACTAGAATATAGGTGAACGAATTATCCTTAGCCAATGAAATTGATGTCAGTGGCGGAGGCAGACAAAATTTTCAATGGGAGCATAAATATTAATCGATTAGTTGCTAAACAAAAAAGTAATAACTTGTTAAGTATTTTATGGGGTTTTATATGATAAAAAAGATTATTAACATTTATTAATGTAATATAAATGGGCAGATGAGTGCAAATAAGCCCACTCAAATTTTTGTAGTACAATTTGAAAAGAAAAAAAGACAAATTAAAATGCAAAATGATGCAACGGGGTCAAAAATACATTTTCTTATGGGTGCAACAAATAAAATCTTTAGAAAATTGTATTGACTAATCAAAATTCATGGGGGGCAACTGCCCCCTACTTAACACATTTGCCTCCGCTTCTGGCTGAGGATAAGGTAATTCGTGAACAAATCGAACATGCTCATTAATGCTTGTTTAGAATTATAGGTTCAAACAACAGTTTAAAATTCTAGGTTGCTAGATAAAGTGATTGATGCGACGATAGTGGATTGATTATATATTTATGTTTGAGTTCGAAACTGCGCTAAATTGTTTTCTAAATAAGTGTTTGGTTCATGATTTCTGATTTCCTGTAAATATCCCTAAAGTCTGACGTTTTTAATCCATAAGTTTACGTCGTTTAGTTGAATTCTCTTTTACATTATTGCATTAAACAATCATATTCTTGTCTTAGCTTAATTTTGTTCATATAGATTCGTAATGTAATACTTGGTCTCTGTGGATTTAATTCCTTTAATACTATTTTGTTGCTATGCATATTTGCAATAGTTTTGATAGGATTAGAACCTCTATTATCTCGGTTCTAGATAAAACTTTGTTCAAATAACAAAATTATTACGTATTGACCAAATAAAAAAAAAATATTACGTTTTCAAATCTTGATCGATGTTGATTATTATCATAATGGGTTTGGAAAAGGTTTCGCATAATTTAGCAATTGTTGGTCACAATGATAAATCTCTACAATGCAAATTAATATTAATTTGTATAATACATATTTACGCATTGAAGTTGTCAAGGGTAATCAATCCATCGATATATACATGCGGAAAGCAAAAAGTATATAAAAACGGTGTATTATATTATTCGATATTTATTTATCTCTTTTCTTGTTTCTCGGAGACTTGAGCTCTCATAGCCGACAATCGATGCGGGTGATAATGTAATTAAGTAGAGTAGGGTAATGACAATTAAGGGCTTAATCCATCGTTTTCACTTCATTGATTTAATATTTAATCTAGACCTTCCACGTGTGCACATCTCATGCTATGATAACACATTAACTTGACCATTTATGAATCTGTGGCTAATAAGTTTCAACATGTAAGCCACACAAAAACAAAATGTTTCAACATGTTTTCTTCTTTTTTTTTAAATTTAAGTTTCAACATGTTCACTCGTGAATCAGTTGTAACTTGTAATATATGGGGTTAATTACACTTATAGATACTTTAAAAAAGATAGTTTATAAATATAGGTATTTTGCAAGAAATGGTGATTTTGGCAAGTTTTAATAATTAAACTAATATCTGACTATAAAGTTTCTAAAGATGGATTGGACATTAGTCGATGTTTCATCTCCTCGATGTTGTAAGAGACAATATCGTCCGTAACAAAAATTAAAATCGTTTATAATAGTTTATAGTTTTCGTGGATAAGAATTATTAAACGAAAAAAAAAAATTATGATGTTAACTCGAGCTTCAAGTGTGAAGTGTGAAGTGTGAACTAATTGACTACTGATATGTCTAGGCTGTGTGGCTATAAGATTTGATACTCCAACTAACCAAAATTTGTAAGAAATAATCTAAATTAGCGTAAATTTAATTTAACAAAGAAAAAAGCCTACATTTATTTCATCATAAATAAAATGATGTATACTATGCTAAAATAATGATTCATTATCGCCGAAAGACAACTTTCATCCATAACGGAATCTCAGTTTTTTTTATTTTTTAAAAAAGTACATTTACCAACAAAACTCCTACATGGTGAAGTAGGCGATTTAAAATAAGATTACAGCTTAAGTCAAAAGAAAAAAAACTCCCATAGAATTCGATTGTAGATCCCGTTTGAACCGAGCAGTTAAAAATTTTTGAACAGTTAAATAGAGAGTCATTTGAAATAAGACAATTAAAAACAATGGTTAGAAAAAATTGTTAAATAATAGAGAACAATTAGAATATAAATTTGATTGATAGGATTGTAGCGATTGAATAGGATAAGCGAAATTTCAAAAAATGCTACTTTTCAAATGTCATTTTACAAAAATGTCACATTTTTGAAATCTTTGCAAAACTGCCATTTTTAAAAAAAAAAAGATTTTATATTATTTATGTTTTGGTTAACTATATTCTATTAGGGTTTAGTTTTGAGGGTTTAGGGGTCAAAATATTTTTTAGGGTTTAGAATTTTAGGATGTAAGTTTTATAAATCTATAATTAGTGGTATTTTTATAAATAAACACCTTTAAGTGGTATTATTGCAAATGTACACACAAAAAATGGTATTTTTGTAATTGTCCCATAGTATTATTAGGTAATAAATGAATTTTTTATCAATCATTCGTTTGCAATTTCGTTTTCTAATTGTCCGTTTCAACCGTCCATTTCAAATTATTTGAACTATAGCACTACAAATGACAGTTCTTAAATTTAAAAACTAAAAATGTTTTAAAAAAAAAGCAAAACAGAATACTTACTAATCCATAAATTGGTATACCATTAATTTGTTAAATCGACTAGACATCAAATAATGCGGTGCTAAAAATGTCATTGGAAAAGTAAACGTGGACTTTTTCTGTATACATTAATGTTGTATAAAAAGAGTAAACGTGGACCGTGGACGTTATTAAAGTAATTTATAGGAGAACTAGAATCCACGTATCAATAAATAAATTAAAAATAATTTATATAAATATTTAAATTTTAATTAATAACATACTGAATTACAAATATATATTGAAATATTGTTAAAACATGAATTTAAAGTAGTAGAAATCAATTTATATATTAATTTTTATGTCACAATTCATAACATGCAAATCTATATATAAATAAATAAACAAATTATTCTTAGAGAAATTTGTAAAATACTACTTTTGAAGTACTACTTTTTAAAATATCACATTTTCAAAATTATTTATTTATTATATTATTTATGTTTGGGTTAACTATGTTGTATTAAAATTTAGTTTTGAGGGTTTAAGCATTTTTAGGGATCCAAACATTTTTTAGGATTTATAATTTTAAAATTTAAGCCTTCAAAATTCATAATTAGTGACATCTTTTGCAAATAGATAACCCATAGTTATATTTTTGAAAATATATATCCCAAAATGGCATTTTTACAATTGTCTTTTATTCTTATCCATTATAAATATATATTAATTATGTGATAAATTACAAAAACAATTCAAATATTATAGAGTTAAACAAAAAATATGTAAATAATCTCATAAAACCTATATAATATTTTATAAATGATTTTATCAAGCATTACATATCCATGATTGATAAATGTATTGTATACCATTGATGTTATTGATTTAATTTTCATAGAGATCTATACTTGTCAAACCTTAAACTCTCTTAGATTTTAATAGCTAATATTATTATTATTATTAATAGGAAAATTACAAATATACCACTTTTTGTGTGTTTATTTGCAAAAATGCTACTTAAGGGTGTTCATTTGCAAAAATGCCACTAATTATAGATTTATAAAGCCTATATTTTAAAATTATAAACTTTAAAAAATGTTTTGACCCCTAAACCCCCCTAAACCCTCAAAACTAAACCCTAATAGAACATAGTTAACCCAAACATAAATAATATAAAAAAAAAAAATTTCAAAAAGTGACATTTTTGCAAACGTTTCAAAAGTGTGACATTTTTGTAAAGTGGCATTTTTTGAAATTTCTCTTGTCGTTTACCCATATAATTTTTTATTTTATAAAAAAATTTTAACATTGAAAAATACAAATACCATCGTCATAAGTTGAAGATTTGTATTTTCTTTATGATATTCTATAACTATGTTGACAAAATAATTATACTTATAAAATATTTGTTTCTTTGGTATGTTGTCCACATTTTTTTTTCAATTATTTTATTTCATTAAAATAAATATCATTCATTGGTTACCCAATTTGGAGTTGTATTGCATATATAAAAAATTTCAATCATCCTCGAACAAGATGATCAAACCAAACAGTCGGCCTTACTATTGTATAATTTCTTTTTAATTTTAATCTGTGAATATCTGAAATTTTAAAATTGAGATTTTCATAGTCTCTTTAATTTTTTTTCGTTTCTCAATTTATATAAGATCTTTTGTTTTATCCTTCACAATATTAGTTTGAATCATTAGATTTTTTTTATCTACTTACTTTGGACTATTAGAAGTTTTTCTTTTTCTAATTTGTTTAAACTATAGGAAAAATTTTACTTTTTTTATTCAGTTAGTTACTACTTGACAATTATTTTGCTTATTTTCTATTTTTATTTTTACATTTTTCTTAATTACTTTTAACTGTTAACACATTTCATCATCTGCTTAATATTAGCCACATTTCGCGATATGGTTAGTTATAATTATGCATACTCATCGCGCACATTTTCTTTTAAGAATCTATAATTAGTAGCATTTTTGCAAATAGACAATTTCTAGTAGCATTTTTGCAAATGGACAACCCAAAAATGATAGTTTTGCAATTATCCCTATATAATAAGATAGTTTAGAGGAATTGAGAAAAAAAAAAAATTGATAATTATAATAAATGAGAAAAATATGAAAATAGGAGGAAAAAAGTTAATTTGAATGGTAGTAGTGAGAGTATTTGAGAGTAATTAAGAATAATTGAATTGAATATATTATTTTAATTTTTCTAAAAATATTATAAATTAATATCTTTAATTATTTTGTAAACATATGTAAGTTTATAGATTACGTAGTTAAAAAAAACAATTTAAACAAATTGTGGAGAAACCTACAAAAAATATGATTATTTTGCACTTTTTCAAAAGTTTTGAAAAAAAATGTGTTGTTATGAATTTCATAAAAAAATATAAGTTTTTTAAAATTATATGTTATTTTGGTCTGTGTGCTAAGTAAGAGAATACATTTTTCTACTTAGTTTGGGTGGTGGAAGGTTTTCCACTCTCTTCCACCGAAAACAGAAGAACAAACTTTCTTCTCATTTTTTTCTTTTATTTTTGACTGGTACAAATGAAAGAAATTATGGAAATTTTTTTTTCTTCCTTTTTTTTTTCTTCAAACTTTTACAACCAGGAACAGTTATGAGATTTAGGGGACCCTAAACCAATTTTTTTTAAAAGGGTTTATAGATAGATTTTTAATTTGGGTTTTTTTTGCAAACGAAAAAAAAATTCGGATGCCTATTTTTAATAGTAATGTTGATCATGAACGAACCACGCATATAAACGTGATCAGATTTACTTTATTCGATGGATAATTGCACAAGAGACACAGAAAAATCAGGAAGACTAGTATTTTTTTTAGGGTTGGTCCTGAGAACAGATCTAAAAAGTATGGGCTTATCTCTATACCCAAATTTTTTTGATTTATTAATATTAAAAATTGACCCTCGGATTTTTTTGCAAAAAAGCCTCTAAAATGAAATTATCTCTATGAAACCTTTAAAAAATTTTTTGTCTAAGACCTTCTAAATCTCAGGGCCGGCCATGACTCTTGTTAATATATACTGGTTGAAGCGTGTACTAATTATTAGTAATTTCAGTGTAGCTTTAGACTTTATTGAAAATGTCTAGATGTTGAAGATATATGGAGGTTGCACTTGGTATTCACGTCTTCAAGTTCGAAGACAAAAGTGGAGATTTGTTGGTTTGATCTTGGTTTAAAGAAGAAGAGAAAACTCAAACTCATTTGGATATTGGGTTATAAGTGTTTTTATTTATAATAGATATTGGTTTAAGACTATCTCCAACCCACAACTCTATTTTTTACTTTAAAATGGAATAATTCTAAAATGGAGTTGTGTTTTATTCTAATCCTACTCCATTTTAGAGTAAAAAATAAAGTGAATAACAAAAAAATAGAGTGCTAAATGGGATTACTTCATATTTGGAGTAAACCTACCTTTTACTCTATTTTGGAGTAGGATTTAGAGTGGGAATGGAGAAAATTTTATTCCAAAACTCATTTTGGAGTATGATTTAGAATAGGGTTAGAAATGCCTGTGTTGAAGAGCTTTTGAAACGGTTTCAAGAGACTTGTTTGTTGGTTCTTACCTCTATAAATTGATATTTTTTCTGTTTATAAACAATGATTCGAGCTTCGTGAGAAAGTGAAGAGTTAGAGAGAAAAGATTGATTAGTAATTTTTGATATATGATTGTAAAAATCTGCGGGAAAACCTCTGCCAAGACGTATAGGAGCTTGGATTTGGTTCGTGACAAAATCGGTTTAATTGTGTTTGTCTTATGTTCTATAGTGAATCTTTAGTGGAGTCAATTTTCAACACTACTATAGCATATAATAAAATCTCACCCATATAATCGGTAACTACTAAATACCCGTAATTGTAGTGCCAACCCTTTGATTAGTATTGGCCACGTAAGTGAAGAGCGAAGAGAAGAGACTTTTTGAAGAAGCAAAGGAGAATGAGTAAATGCTCTTCGCTGTCTCTATTGACTCTTTTCCCGTAAACCAAATGCCCTTCTTGGGGTCAGCAGCCACGTACATGACTTATTTGTTTTTTAAAATAAGTATACACACCATATATATTTATTTTTTAAAACACACACACACACATATATATATATATATATACATATTTTTATTTATACTTCTATGATAATCTAACCCGGACCGAGACCCAACCAAGCGTTTGGGTAACTTCATAGCCATGTTAAACATTTTTAGGGGGTTAGATCAAAAATAAAATTAAGATCTTCATATCATGGTTAATATGAAAAAGACAACAGAAAAAAAAATTGTGATTCATGCGCTTGTGTTCGTTTCTGTTTAAATATGTGTATGCTTTTATTTCAATGCATATAGATCCAAAGAACGACCCATATTGCCATATGACCTAGATGCTTGTCTTTCTCCTCAACATCCAATGTCTTTAGTGAAACAATCTCTTGATATATAGCAAACAAAACAAAAAGATAGAGAGAAAGATTCAAATAAAGAAAGAAAGGAAGACTCTTTCAAGTCCAAAGTGAGATTTTGAGAAGATCCTCTTTGCAAAAATCCAGTCTTGGAGTCTCACTATAGTTACTATCTAGCTTACACACACTATAACTACGTATATATAATAGGAAGAGAAAGAAGAAGAGAAACAGAGGAGAAGATCAGAGAGAGTGTGCGTGTGAATATGGGTAGACCACCTTGTTGCGAGAAGGTCGAGGTGAAGAAAGGACCATGGACTCCTGAAGAAGACATAATCTTGGTCTCTTATATCCAACAACATGGCCCTGGAAACTGGAGATCTGTTCCGACCAACACCGGTCTCGATCTTCATTCATTCTCCTTCTTCTTTTTCTTTACTTATATATATTTCTTATTAGCTTCCATTTATGTACATGTATATTTTTTCAGGTTTGCTAAGATGTAGCAAGAGTTGTAGACTTAGGTGGACTAATTACCTTCGTCCCGGGATCAAACGAGGAAATTTCACTCAACCTGAAGAGAAGATGATTATCCACCTCCAAGCTCTTTTGGGAAATAGGTATTTGAAAACTTAATAATTTATTCTCTATTTATATAAATTATATTTAGTTGATGGATATTAGGAATTCCAACTCGGAAGTGAAACAAGACCTAGAGTAAATATATAAAGTACATGAACCAATCCACTTACCTACCGACTGATTTTGAAATTAAAATTCATGAAACTTAACAATAGATTCGCGTTGATCTTCAATATCTATGTTTATCTATATCTTGCGTAAGCTCTTAATTATTTATTGGTTTGTGTTTTGTTTTCTTTTTTTTCCTTGATTTAATTGTATATCGTCATTGAAATAAGATGGGCAGCTATAGCATCATATCTACCTCAGAGGACCGACAACGATATCAAGAACTATTGGAACACTCATTTAAAAAAGAAGCTCAAGATGAAGCTTGAAAACATCATCAACAAAGACAACACCGACATTACAGAGATGCCGTCTTGTAACAACAACAAAAGGATCGCCAACAAAGGCCAATGGGAGAAAAAGCTTCAAACAGACATCAACATGGCTAAACAAGCCTTGTTCCAAGCCTTATCACTTGACCAACCACCTTCATCGATCCCTCCCGATCTCGACTCACCAAAACCTCATCATCATCTTTCTACGACTACTTATGCTTCAAGCACAGAGAACATCTCTAAGTTACTCCAAAACTGGGCAAGCTCATCTTCTTCAAGGCCTAACACTTCATCACTCTCCAACAATCGGAGCTCAAGCACCGGTGAAGGAGGAGTTCTTGATCATCACTCTTTGTTCTCCTCAAACTCAGAATCTGGATCAGTTGATGAGAAACTGAATTTAATGTCAGAGACAAGTGTGTTCCAAGGTGAGAGCAACCCAGACATTGACATTGAAGCTGCTACTACTGATGATCAAGGCTCCTTGTCTTTGATTGAGAAATGGTTGTTTGATGAACAAGGCTTGGTTCAGTGTGATGATGATCAAGAAGGTCTCATTGACGTGTCTTTAGAGGTTAATAATAATGATAACCGCAGTCAAGATTTGTTTTGAGTAAAACAAAAACATGGAGCAACTCTATAGGTTTACTTCTTTTTTTCTCGTCTTTTTTCTTCATGATTTTAGTTAGATATTATTTTACTGTGTGGCTTGCTTCTTGTCAAGGCGATAAAGATGAAACTGTGAATTCTGATTTAATTAAGCTTTTCTGTTTCGATCGTTTTTATTTAAACAATTTTTATTATTGATGACATGGTGATGTCACTGTTCAAATTCAACCGATGACTATATAATTTGTTTGGTATGGATTGTTGACCAAAATTTTGTATCATGAACAAATATATCTGATCCTTATAGGTTTATTATAAATTTATATTTACCGTCTATTACAGGATTTTATGGAGATATAGGATTGTAATGTTTGTTTTTCTTTCTCTACCGGATTGTGAGGTTTTAATAATTGAACATATATGTGTCAAGGACTCAAGTTGGACTTAAGGCATCTCCAACCTCAATCCATTTTTCATTTTAAAATAGAGTTTGTAGTCAAATTTGCTTCAATTCCACTCTATTTCCATCTTTAAAATAGAATAAAAAGTAGGTTTATTCCAAATATAGAATAACTCCATTTATCACTTTATTTTTTGTTCTTTACTCAATTGTTTACTCCAAAATCAAAATAAAAGAGAGTTGGAGTAAAGCACAACTCTATTTTAAAATAAAAAATGGAATTTTGTATTGGAGATGGTCTTACGAGTTACGATCTTTATTGTTTTATTTTTCTAAACGTGCATATGGTGTTATTTAGTGAACAAAACAAAAAGTAATGGTGTTATAAAGTCTTCATTAAGGCACTAAATGGTAAAAACACAATTTAAAGAATTTGAAGAATATGCATAATTTGAAGAATCCATGTTACCAGTTGGAGAATTGAAGAATAAAAAAAAATTGAAGAAAAATTGATGAATTATATCTTTCTCTTTTGATAAGTGGTCTGACAAAATTAAAAGAAACTTTACGTGAATAAGGCAGAATATGAGAAATTTTGTTACCAGTTAACAAATTTAAAGAATTTGATGTTGTATTAGAATTTAGTTTTAATTTTAAGGGTTTAGAAATTTTTAGAGGTCAAAATATTTTTTAGGGTTCAGAATTTTAAGATTTAGACTCTAAAAATTCATAATTAATGGTATTTTTGCAAATAGACAGTCCATATTGGCATTTTTACTAATGTACACACCAAAAATAATATTTTTGCAATTATCCCTTAGATATATATGTTTTGTGATTAAATCTTACTAAATTTGCTTGATAATTCTAAAATAATATTGTAATATTTTAAAAATTAGGTTTACTAAAAAATAATTCAATTTCAATAGCAAAATAGTACATAATAAATTATATATATAAATTTATTTTATCAATTTTTTAATTTATTTACTTAATTACTTTTTCAAAAATTCAGTAGATTTAGCAAATTTCGCAGTTACCATTTAAGTTTAATATAACTCAGCAAATTCTGTAAAAAATCATTAAAAATTCAGCAAATTCAACACAAATTTTGTGATTACTATTTCCACCTAAAGACTTTGAAGACTAGGTGCATTAATGACAATTAGGTTGGGGAGATTATTGCAATCGATAAATATATTTTTTTATCGTATTACTATTACCTACAAAATTGACCAATCCATTAAAATGTAAGCAGGCATCAAAATGGAGTAGGACTTTTACGGCCTTCTAGAACAGGATTTAGTGATGAAAAAAAAAAAAAGAATACCATTTGATTGGCAGAATTATAATCTTTAGTTATCTATAAAACCTTGTGAATAGCACAATATAAATTAGCTATTGTAGTTTTGTTCAAACAAACAAAAAAAAATATATTCTTATTACTATCATGTAGACTTCTGAAATTAATTTAAAGAAACAAAAAAACACTTGGCCCAATATCAAATTGAATATTATCGGCAAACTCATAATCATATAAAATCATTGTAGCATGGTATATGGTACATAAAATCAACGTCCTTGATTTAGTCAATAACGGAATAGAGCCTTGTTTCTAAAGCCCATTTTAACTAATGTGTCTCTATTATCCAACAACAGAAGCCTTGTTGACTCGTTGTCGTGTGAACAGTGAAATGCAATTAACACAATAACGTTAGTTTCAAATATAATTTTTTTAAAGCGTCTGTATCTATTATTTATTATAAACTTATGAAAACTGTTAAGACAATTCTACCATAAATAATTCACTTTGACTTTATTAGATCCATTACAGATGGCACTTCCTACTCTATGTTTATAATGAACATATTCTATCTTTAATGCGTGAAATCACGGCGAACGGTTCTAATTGCATAACGCTGAAAATTTCATGTAAGCTTGCCTCCGCGAATCTATATATTTGTTAATAAATCGCATCATCTGAAAATCAAACTTCGGATATATAAGCATTAATTAACCCTTATTAACTATTCAACCAAGAGAATTTCCACGAATTTATTTGAAGAAATAGGCATTTTGAAAATAAATATGAAAGAAAGAAAGAAATAAGAAACTAACATATATACTTATAACCCAGTGAATAGATTATCTATAACTCACTCCAATGAAGACAATAACTAATCAGACCATATTAATTTTTCAAAGATACATGAAAATATATATATATATATATGTTTTAAATTATTTAGGAATAACATAATACTTAAAGTAAGTCTAATTACTTGGTGCTAAACTAATAAAACAACATATTATAACAATATGCTGTACATGGTTATAGTATTTTTCATTTATTATTCGTCTTTCTCTATGTTAATATGTAATTTGAACCAAAACATGAATACATAATAATTTTGCTATTATAACTTATAATGTTCATATATATATACACGACCGGTTCACTTAGCTTTTTTTTTATTGGTCAACATTTTTTTTTGTCAACACCGGTTCACTTAGCTAAGCGTAAAAAAAAAGACAAAATCCAAGATTGCATTGAATATATGTACTCTCTCGTTTTTGGCTTCTCTATATATATCCACACCATTGCATTGAATAAAATACATCAACTGCATGGTTTTAAACAATTTGTTTTTCTTCGGTTAACCAAAAAATTCCAGACCTAGATCCATAATTTTTCATACTAGGGGTAAAGTATATCAATGTTGGTACGTCTATTTTCCGTATTATAGCTCGAATTCAAGATTTTTTTTTTATTTCTTTAATTTGAGGTCAGGTAGTTCACCGGTTAAACTACTAATGCTACGTACTAATGTTGATATGGTATGAATAATTTATACGAACTGAATATGTTTTAAGAAAGGAACAAAACAAGAAGGAAAAGAGAATGTGAATGGAGGATTAAAAGGACAGAAGCATGTGAAGTTTGAAGGCGGGCCTTTGGAAATCACATCGATCCCATGTATCAAAAGGAACTCATCTTCACTTCAATGATCAATCATTTTCTCAAACCCATCTCTCCATTGTTAGATAAGCCAAATGTTTCTTTTCGCTGTCTTGGTCCACTTGTTTTCTTCATTTTTTTGCTTACTTTTTTTTATTCTTCAACAGGATATATATATATATATATATATATTTTTTTTTTGTTTATTAAAAAAAATAATTGCCTTGTCATTCCACTATACTATTCTTGATTTCCTTCATCATAACCCCTTTTTATTTTATTTTAATATTTGTAGCTTGAATTTAACTAGTAAAATTGTCACTAAAGTTGATTTACATTAGAACTTTGACAAAAGCCTCGAATTAATATAAGTGATTAATTGAAGATAAATATATAGTACCATGGGCCTTTATTAAGCTTTTGAATTGACCCTAGGGCTCTACTAATCGGTCCATTAGTAAGAAAAAAACAACAACAAAAACAAAAATAAATGCCTTGATAAAACTCATACATTTCATGCTAATTAGTGGGTGGGACTTATAAACGACGCACATCTACGAAAGAGCCAATCATGAACCAAAAATGCCGATTGTTCACCCAAATAAAACCAATTTTGACTTGGTTAAAAATATAATATTATCATTGGTTTTTGAATGTCGATTGATTTGCCAATAATGGGCCTTCACCAATTTCAACTTCAAGCTCTCCATGACAATTACATGCCACCTAATTGAAAAGATGGTCCGGTTTTAGTTTTATACACTTTGAAAATATTTAGTTTAATGTCTCTAATTTTAGTTTTCTACACACTAAGCTTTCCAGTCGAGGAGAAAGACACGAATCCTAATTTATAATGTTTTTAATTCTCTGTCAAATGTAAATATAATTAACTTATACTAAACCCTAATTCACTAATCTATTTAACTTAATTTTAAATTATCAAGTGAATAGTGGTCTAGTGATTTTAGAGTGAGTATTCAAAGTCACTAATCCAACTCTTCTTATAAAGGATGATATACTTCTTAAACGCAACATTATTAAACATATAATCCTAAACATCGAAAAAACTATGGAACAAAGGTTTAAAACTTAAATATTATTAAGAACTTAATCCTAACTTATATTTTAGTATATTTATAGCGATCATAAAACTTTGTATAAATGTGATTTTTGCTCAAGACATTCTGCAAATCAGTCAAGTTTTAGTTTTCTTTGTTTGGTAATTCTGCCTTTCGTTTCATTTTTATGATATTTGTAGAGTCAATGTACTAGTATGTTTAGAAAGATCCACAAATTAGACATAAAACTTCCGCATTTAAATATTCGTGTCACATATGCCAATACAATATAGAAAACTGTATACAGTTCAGAATCTCTGGAGATTCACAATATGCTCTAGTTAAAAAAAAATGTTGGAATAGAAATATATAAAGTTCTTTTCGTTTCGAAACAATATTAATAATTTAAAACCACAGTGGTCTTTCCCAACAAATTTGAGTGGTCACTTAGATGATGGCAAAAGCAGCCAATACATCATTTTTTAATCACAACATCAAATCTTTTTTCCATGGACATAGATTTAGATTTATTTAATTGTAGTTGCTTACGCCTCTTTTTAATTGTATAGATTAATAAAGTAAACAATAACCATAATTAACCTAGACGATAAGAAAACATGATTCGATATGTGGGCCGTTTTTGATATAAAAGAAAATGCGTACATACAAAGAAATTTCATGCTTTCTTTCAGACGTTTTACTTATTATAATACAACAAAATCATAAATGGAATAAATTTCAAGAACCAACAAAATGGAATTAGATCCAACTATCTTCGAGATAAATATATATAATCCTCACATTTCCAGCTGAAATAGTATCTTATTATTTGGTCATATATGAGTCTAGAATTTATGTTAAAAATACAACATTGTTTCTATATATTTGTTTTGTTTTGAAAAAAAAAAAACTACATGTAAGACGATCTTTCATGAGGTTTACTAACATTTCATAAACTTAAATAAGTGGGAAAGTTATACTATATATGTAACTAAATAGAAATCTTCTATACATAGTCTTTCCAATTACACATTTATGCTTCGTTCAGAAATCAGAAGTTCAATATTC
This sequence comes from Arabis hirsuta, assembly GCA_964056655.1. NCBI lineage: Eukaryota > Viridiplantae > Streptophyta > Magnoliopsida > Brassicales > Brassicaceae > Arabis > Arabis hirsuta. Next base: position 33,446,567 of record OZ053304.1, read on the forward strand.
AAATAGATTGAAGAGAAAAGGTTACACACATGTATTGGAAATTGTACTCGATTTTTAGACTTATAAAACTAAAAACAATGTAGAAGATCGAAGAATGGTCAATATATAAAAGTATATATCGTGTGATATACTGATCACATTCTTATTATTACCAGTGAAATAAATAAATCCAAAACATTCTCCAAATTCCAAAAAAAATCTACATAAAGTTTCGATCATATAATGTTAAATCAACATATAGTCTCGCAAATGCTATTTCGTGAAAATGGCACACTCATATTCACTATATATCAAAGATCCAAAAGCTAAATGTTTACATCACAAACAGAACTATACAATATGTCAAACCAACAAGCCATTTTTATAAATACATATATAGATCCGCGGTATGTGAGTTGTTGATATACACATCAATAATCATATACAAATATTCTCTAACAAATCCATCTTTAAAAACCAATCGATAAAATCCAAATCACAGAAAGAAAAAAAAAGAGTAAAATCCTCGAAAAAAAATCAGTCAAGCGTTAGGTGGAGAGTACTCACAAACAACCTCCGTATCAACTTCCTTCCGGTGAAAATTCCGGTGACAACCACAAGCTGCACATCTCAAAGCATCGACGGTTCCTTCATCACCGGCGGCCATAAACTCACGGCAACCGTCGACGGCGTAACCTCCGATGTTAGCCGCATGATTCTTCTGACACTCCACGTAACGGACGTTACTAATCGCCGAAGAAGAAGAAGATGAAGTAGTCCTAGACGACGACGTGTTGGAGTTTCTTGATCTTTGCTTTATTACCATCTGTCTCTTCTTCATCATGATCTGTGGAAACCCTAGTTTATTTATTATCCTTGAAATTGAAAAATGGCTCTTTGGTCATAGGAAAGACTCTTTATGAAAACCAAGTGAAGAAGACGACTATAGAGAGGTGACTTGTAATTTGTAAATGCCCTTTGTGCCCCCTTTTATAAATAATAATCTAACCCTAGATGGATTTATTAATTATACCTACGTTGTCGACGAAATAGCTTTAAAATGTGCAACTTTTAATTGATTTTCTCGTTTTAATTATATATTTAGGCATATATATACTAAGATATTTATAGAAACAGTATTTATTTATATATACGTATTTGTGTATAATATATGTATATATATATATATATATATATATTTCAATAAACGAGTTTTCCCTTAAAATTCGTACATCCTCAAGTGTCATTCGATCATGCAGATTTTTTTTTTTTTTTTGACAATTGATTACTGAAACCAGATCATATTGACAATAATTCCTTAGCTATACAATATTGTATCTATGTATAATGAAGGTATATATTTTGCTATGAAATTTTATGTGGTGAAATATACAGTGAAATAATGAAAATGGTGGTGATTTTGTCTCTCTGTCGATATAACGAGATTTATTATCTTCCATTATTTCAACCTATTGTCATGTTCAAACGCGACATAAGGGTGATAAAATATTTATTAGTTGTCCGAATAATAGAATATGAGTTTTGACACCATGAATATAAATTCTGGATTTAATTCATATACGTTAAATAAGAAACGCTTAGTGAGTTTAAAAAAAAAAAAAAAACCTTATTGGAATAGTTAAAAACAAAGAAATGGAGAAACTCAGACATTTATTAATAATAGGGGTGGGCAAATCAACCCAAAACCGAAATACCAAACCGAACCGAACCGAAAAAACGGTATGGTTTCGGTTTCGGTTAGTTGGATTAAACCGAATGGACTCAATTTTTTAAAAACCGAAAAACCAAAAAACCGAACCGAAACCGAAACCGAAATCGAAACCGAAAAATCGATTGTTTTGGATCGGTTCCGGTTCGGTTTCGGTTAAACCAAAAAACCGAAATCAAAACCGAAAAACTAATCTAACCAAAAGAGCATGGATCGACCGATCCTTTAGTCTAAATCGATCGATCTGTTTGGGTTGTATGTGTTTGAATTCGGTTTTTCGGTTTAAAACCAAAACCAAAACCGAAAACCGAACCGAAGTCGGATTTCGGTATATAATGGACTTCAATTTCGTGATACCGAACCGAACCGAAACCGAAGAAAACCGAACCGAAACCGAACCGAAACAATTTCGGTTTCGTATGGACTCAATTTATCAAAAACCGAAAAACCAAAAAACCGAACCGAAACCGAAACCGAAAACCGATTACCCACCCCTAATTAATAATGATATATTTACTTTCGTATAAAAAATTGGAGAAATCACGTGCAATGCATCATACAGATCATTTACTTATATAGGGATAAAAGAAAATAAAATTAAATGAATAAATAAATTAAACTCCAGACGTTATAAAAAATTAAAAATGTTTGAATAAATAAATTAAATGCGAATCCGACTCGGTCCAACGGACTTGCTCCCACAAGCTAGAGACAATGACAGGTTTAAATCAATTATATGGTGTAGTCTGTTGAATGTATATATTTATGTTATATTTTCTAATTGGGAAAAATGTGGAAAAAATTCAAACTTTTAAATTGTGGCAAAAAAAATTTCTTAACTTCTGAAATATTATTTAAAGTTTAAAGTTTTTGTTGATTTTTAAATAAAATATTTAACTTTTGTTGACTCGACCGTTTAAGGTTTGTCGTTAAGTTTTCATTAACAGAGTTAACTTTCTGTTAACGATCTCCGTTTAAACAAAATGTAAAACGACACCGTTTTATCAGTTATGAAAAAAAAATGGGAAAATGTCAGAAAAAATCTTCAACTTTCAAATTGTGGTAAAAAAATTTCCAACTTTTGAAAATTTAAAACTCAAAGTTTTTGTTAATTTTTAAATAAAATGTTTAATTTTTGTTGACTCGACTGTTTAAGGTTCGTCGTTAAGTTTTCAGTAGCAGAGTTAATTTTCTATTAACGATCTCCGTTTAAATAAAACGACGACTTTTTGGTTTTAATAAAATTACATCATTTTATCAGTTATGAGGAAAAAAAAAAGTGAAAAAATGTCAAAATGTGGCAAAAAAAATTCCAACTTGTGAAATGTGATTTAAAATTCAAAGTTTTTGTTAATTTTAAATAAAATCCTTAACTTAAGCACAAAAATAAAACAATATGCTACACAATATTCTTTTAAAAGAACACATTTAATTAGCATTAAAAGAACCCATTTTCTGACAACAATATGCTCTATAAAGCACAAAAATTTATCGTGTTTAATTAGTGCTACACAAATAACGCAATCGAAAATTCGAAATATTGAAAGGTGAAATAGAGTTATACGCATAATTAGCCACATATACAACGCAATTTTTTTATTTAAAAAAAAAACATGCACTTATAAATGGAGAGTTTTTGGATTATAGGGGTGGGCAAAAGAAACCGAACCGTAACAACTAGGTGTTTCGGTTTTGTTTATAAACTCGTATGGTTGCCATTAAAAATATTTTGGTTTCGGTTTAAAATGGTAAAACTGTTTGGGTTTTGGTTTTTTCAAAAAAAAATTATTATTACTAATTTAAAAAATCTTAGTTAGATATTAGCGTGCTAATTAGTCAAATGCTAGCAAAAACATAATACATATATTTTTTACAAGGTGTGTATAAATATTTCTTTTACTCAAACACGTTGATGTTTTCAAATTTTTTTCTTCTACTTACTAGTTTTAAGAAGATTAAATTTACAATTATTTTGATTTGGATTATGTTCTTTAAATTTTGAGAAATTTTAAAAAATGTCACTTTTCAAATGCCATTTTACAAAAATGCCACACTTTTGAAATTTTTTCAAAAATGCCACTTTTTGAAAATTATTTTTTCTTTATATTATTTATGTTTGGGTTAACTATGTTCTATTAGGATTTAGTTTTGAGGGTTTAGGGGGGTTTAGGAGTCAAAACATTTTTTAGAATTTAAAATTTTAAGATATAGGCTTTAAAATCTATAATTAATAGCATTTTGCAAATAAACACCCCTAAGTGGCATTCTTGCAATTGTGCACACAAAAAGTGGCATTTTTGTAATTGCCCTTAAATTTTTATGCTCGTTTATTCATATTTATTTTAATTTTATGATAATTTTAATTTTATATATATTGTTTTTTTTTTGAAATATTATGAAATAAACCGAAACAAATCTGAAACGAAATACAAACGGTTTATATATGGTTTAAGTTTTTATAAAATCAAAAAATCGAAGAAACCGAACCGCAACTAAACCGAAATACAAACGGTTTCTATATGGTTTAAATTATTATAAAACTAATATACCAGAAAATTGAAGAAACCGAACCATAACTGAACTGAAAACCGAAACGCCCATTTATCTAGATTGTGTGTTCTTGAGCCTCAAATTTTACTTGGGAGGAAGACAAACATTACTTTATGAGTTTTGGTACATAATTCTTGGATTAACTTTCAAAAATTTGATATAGTGGTCAGACATTTATCGTTTTGGTAGTTGGTGCCATATACCAACCATGAAAAACACAACAAAAATTTAGATTAAGATAATGTCATAATTGTCGATTATGCTATAAAGAAAAACATAATCAAGGTATTATAAAGCCAAAAATCACGGAAGAATGTTACGAAGTTGATTTGTCAAATAAATAAGTAAAGGTTTGTGAGTTCGTAATCAAATCTTTGACGACGACTTTGGTTTTATAATTTTTCGCTTCTTAGTTTAACTAGTCAGGATCATGCTGTTGAGTTAATTTCATCATTAAGTTTCAAAGTAGAATTAGGAGTACTTTTTCTTGATAATTAATTAGGACTACTTTCATAATTTTTAAAAAGGAGTAATTAAGAATAAAGAGAGATGGGAGATTACGTTTTGAAAGGACTCTCTGTTTCTCACCAACCGTGCCCTACTCGTGGTATTCAAAATCATATAAATAAACCCTTAACAATTAACTTATATTATTATTTATGTTTGTTAGTTAATATGTTGTCTTTTCGTCATAAATTTTTGATTAGGAGTGAGACTGATAAATTATTTCTAATAATTAAAACTTAGCTGCAGCAATGAAAAATCAAAAATTAAAAGACGACCACATCCGAGAAAGGGCACACAATTATTATTAAACAGTTAATTAGGGCTATTTTAAATAATTAATTAATATTTGGGGAGCTAAACATCAAATCTACTTTGTCTCTGTGTCGGTCACTTGCTTCTGTAATTGTTTTTCTTTAAAATAGGTACTTTACTTTTTGGTTTATCAGAAAGAGCTTAATTAATTATTTTTCTAATTATTTGAGAATTAACCAAACGTTAAAAGTTTATTAATTTGATTATGACACTCTTTGTGTTTCCATCATATCCTTGCACATTTTGGTGATATGAATATCTAAAAAAGGAATATTGGGCTTTTAATTCTTTCGGCCTTTTTCCCTTAGAATTCTATTCAAAAACGTTTTTGAAGTTTGTCCCAACAATTTGTTTGACTTTGGTTTGGGCCTTGTCCCTCATTAACATCTTATTTTATCGACTGAGATTTGTCTAAAGTCTTTCTTTTCTTGACCAAACATAGGTTACATATATAACTAGCATATATAGTTGACAAAGATGAAGCATTAGGAATGTTTCTGGTAAAATAAATTAAACGTATGATACTCAATGAACGAAATAAATGTAATAATTTTTTCAACAACAGAGTACTCACATTAATGGGAACATCTTCGTAGCTTAACTTCTATGAATGCAGAGATAGAAACATCGTTATGGGCGATGAAATGCATGGTGAGGAAAGAAGAGTTTACGATTTTTTGGGAGATTGTTTAACGTTATTGAAAATGATGACATAAACCGAGTGTTGGTCACTTGGTCTGCATATTCCATGCTACCAGTAGTGTTTTTAAGTTTGAGAGCTCGTTGTAGTTTTTTTTCTATTTCGCACATTTCAAAAAATCTTAATGGTAAGGCGGATTGGTTGGCTTGTTGTTCTTTATCTCGTTTTCTAGATTTTTTTGTATATAGGATTTGTCATCCGGTTTGGTTAGCCATACGATTTGATTAATACAAGGTTATATGTTGACCCAAAAAAATCAACAACATGTGTTACACGGATATGAATTCGAGTAGTAACACAATGATGACATTATCACAAACTACTAAATTACATGTTTTGGTTATCTCAGTGTGCTAATTCTTTTTTTATTTATATGGAAGAGAGTGAAACCTAAATGTAAAAGGGACAATCAATTGTAAGTGAACGGTGGAGAAAGGTGAAATTTAATGTAGGAGAGACATCAAGTGGATCTGTATAGATTATAGAACCGATAACATCTAATTCTAGATAGCATTACTAAACTTTCGTACCTACAGTTAGTTATAGATACAATACAACAATATGTTGACCAAAAAAAAAAGATACAATACAACAATAATAATATCCCAAAAATGCAAAGATGAGAAAAATGAAAAATCGTTAAGTTTGTTGAAAGCATTGGATACATATGTCCCCCATGTGAGTGCACATGCAAGAAAACTGCCTCTACGCTTTTGTCACTCTCTCAATTTCTCCAATCAATTTCCACCACTTAACATGGCATCATCTCTATATTTATCTCTGAGATCTAAACACGTGGCTCCTGCACTACATCGAACGGCTCTCCTTGATGACCTTGCTAATAGATAAGAGGAAAACTGGCATGAATCCAAGCCGATATTGCTCTTATCGGTCCCTTGTTGGTTGGTTGGTCCCATTCACTTGCAGTGGAGATAGATATGTAACTGCTCCTCCATGTTACTCCCTCTCTCACTTTTACCATTATACCCCTTAATTTTTCTTCAATTAATTCGTCCCCAAATTTGACTTTGTGGCCTAATCATATCAACTTGTTCACTCTCTTCATTGTTCTAAACTAATGTTGGTTCTGTGAAAAAAATTGAAAGTTAGATTTTGATACCAAATTTCGACTATCCGATAATATGACTAGACCGGTTAGTGAGTTTCATGATTCATAGCTTTTTTTATCCAAACACAAATGATCACAATGTAAATAGTTTTCGCGAGTAGTCTTTTGTCCCCCCTAAAAATTCCGAATTCAACTTGTTATGTTGCCGATACTAGATAGTTGAAACTTGTAACTACATTTTCGTAGACTAAGGGTCATATGACTTCTTTTTCTTCATTTTTGAGTTTGTGTTTGCGTTTCCTTTTACGTTTGCATGTCAAGTTAAAAGACCATGTTTCCAAAATATATATAAAACATTTTAACTAATATAGGCATTATGATTTAAACACTCAAGTGGTAGTTCGGTATATATGGACCATTAATAAACTTATTGCACATGGAATAAGGAAGGATACAAAACGGTACACACACCTTCTATAAATAGCTGACACAACTAGTAGTTACATACTCATAAAATTCTCAAACTAAGAACTAAAAGCTTCACTACAAGTACACTACTCACTACACATCTTCTCTCTCTCTCTCTCTCAAGAACCAGCCATGGCCAAACTCATAACTTCTCTTCTCTTTTTCGTCATTCTCTTTTCTTCCATCTTTCTCACTATGTCAAAAGAAGCAGAGTACCATCCGGAAACTGTGAGTTATGCATGCATGAAACAACCTTATATGTGAATTGTTTTCCTTTCTTCCATTCTTTTTAATGAGAAAAACCCTAAACCCGCGTTTCATTTGTTTTGAAAATAGTATGGACCAGGAAGACTGAAATCATACCGTAAGTGAAAATTTCTTCTTCTTTTTTTTTGGGAATCTCATTTTGTTGTTATGAAAAGATAAAACAAAACTTGAATATTTCACGATTGCAGAATGTGGAGGAGAATGCACGAGGAGGTGCAGCAACACGAAGTACCATAAGCCATGCATGTTCTTCTGCCAAAAGTGTTGTGCTAAATGCCTTTGTGTCCCTCCAGGCACTTACGGCAACAAACAAGTGTGTCCTTGTTACAACACTTGGAAGACTCAACAAGGTGGACCAAAATGTCCATAAGGAAACAAAAAGAAAGAAGAGAGAAACCAAATCTATTCTGTATCGTTCTCTTTAATTACTCCTAGTATGTTTTTGTTGTCATCATGCTAATTAAATTATAGTTGTTATTTGCATGCATGATGCATCCCTATTTATAATCGCTATTCAATATCATCATACTTTTCCTGTAATTTGTTCTATATATGTTTCATTCATATTTGTCTTTTGTTGGATCACTACACGAAATGTGTGTATATATGGACCTTCTAATTAAGGAATATATGAAACCTTAATTAGTAATTAATCTATGAAACTTTAGAGTATTTGATGAGTCTTTTAAGTTAAAAAAATATAAAAAAATTAGTGAACCGAAGAAAGAAGAGGAGAGTTTCGGTGGAAAGAGATTTTAAAGCTGGGTTCAAAAGTTTTCCCCCATGTGTCTACCTATAATTGGTCTATTTTATGTTTATTTTTGAAATATAATTATATAATAAAATCATATAAAAAATATTAATATATATATTACTAAAAACCCACAACGAGAGTTTACCAATGCAATATTTCCATCTAAGGTTTTTAAAAAAATTCTAAAAAATTATATAAAATAAAATATGAAGAAATGTTTAAAAAAAAAAAAATTTCAAATGAAATAATTTAGATATCTTTCTACTCTTTTAAAAACCTAAAACCTCTCTAATATTTAACTATTATTTTGATAATTTTTCTAATACTTTAAAACTCCATGATGATAGGGCTTGATGGTAGGGCTGAGAATAAAACGGATACCTTAAAAATTTGGATTATCTGTTACCCGATCCGACTCTACCTGGTATTTGACAAACAATACCCTTACCCGATCCTAAAACACGAGCACCTTATACAACGGGTACCCGGCAAAAATTCGTTGACCCGCCGGATATCCGATCTTTTACTCTTATCAGTCCAATTGTAATATAATTTATCTATAATTAAAGTTAAGCAAATTATATATCAAAGAAATAAAAAAATTAAAAAAAAGTTTTAATTGACAACATATTATAAATTTCAAAACTTATTAGTGATATAAAATGCGAGTATTTACGGATCGGATAGCAAATCGAGTACGAAAACGAGTAACGAGACCGGTAATGAAAAAAAATAATACCTTTTATCCGACCCTTACACGCGGATATCAAAATTGTAGTTTTTTTATCCGACTCGAACGTTACGGATATCCTATTTTTCAAAACGAATATGACGGGTAAATGACGGGTAACGAATATCTGTACCCAGCTCTAATTGATGGAGGTGTTCTTATCTGAATACTCAGAATTAATTCCAATGACGACTCATTCTTAATATTATTAGCCGACTTTTTTCACAACAATAATTAAAAGATATTCAGTTACTTAAAAATGCAAATTTCTTCTTTATTTTCTCATATTTTTCAAAGAGATAATGTATATGATCAGTTGAGAGTATATATGAGAAAATCATCAATCGGTTGAAAACAAAAATTGAATCTCAACATAGTTTAAAGAATTGTTTTCCACAGGACTGGACTATAAAAATTAACAAGATTATCACAAAAAAACATATATAATTTCACAATTATTTATGACAGAAACATAATTCTTTGGTTTTACTTAACATTTTAACACTTTTATAAGTCTTTAATTTACCAATTGTTCAAAGAATAAAAAAAAAGAGTCCTTACAATTGTCCTGAACAGAGGAAAGAGGTCTCTGGACTCTGGAGACTGTGGAAAGAAAAAAAAAACCATTCACCCGAAAATCAGAAGGAAAAAAAAAACCATCGATTGATAAATCTGAAGATCAAAGGTCAAATCTTGTAACTCAAAGTCCTCCCTGATCCCTAGAAGCTGACTGATAGTATCAGCAAGAAGAAGAGTACGACTTGCATCAAGCTCTCTGTTCTCCTGCCATAGCGTAAACCTCAGAAACCCTAAATTCCTAAGGTACTATCAATCTTCCCCATTGATTCTTCATCGATGAATGGTCGAAAGCTGAAACCTTTTTGTCTGCAAATCGATTGACGAAAACAAACAAAGAAAGAAGAAAAAAAATGTCGGAAAAGAGCTTGCTTTCTTCAAAATTCCTCTTTTACACGATAACTGTTTCAACTCTACTATTCATTATCTCTTCCCTCTTCTTCCTTCAACGCAACGAATCTTCTTTCACTTCGAGTTTAGTTCACAAGCTGATTCTTCCAAGAACAGACATCAAGAACGAAGAATTCGACCAGACCCATGTCTCATGTGTTCGTAACCGAGATGTGTTAAAGGTGTTTATGTACGATTTACCCTCTGAATTTCACTTTGGGTTATTGAATTGGCACATGAAGATTTGGCCAAATGTCAAGAACATTAGCACAATCCCATCTTATCCTGGTGGGTTAAATCGGCAACATAGTGTAGAGTATTGGCTTACACTTGACTTATTAGCTTCAGAGATACCTGGAATCAAGAGACCTTGTAGTGTAATTAGAGTGAAGAATTCGATTGAAGCCGACATTGTTTTCGTGCCGTTCTTCTCTTCGTTGAGTTACAATCGAAAATCTAAGCTCCGTGGAAACGAAACCATTAGTGTTGATAGATTGTTGCAGGAAAGATTAGTTGAGTTCTTGAAAAGTAGAGAAGAGTGGAAAAGATTTGATGGGAAAGATCATTTGATAGTAGCTCACCATCCAAACAGTTTGCTTTATGCAAGAAACTCGCTTGGATCCGCAATGTTTTTTCTCTCGGATTTCGGAAGATATCCATCCGCGATTGCTAATCTTGAGAAAGACATCATTGCGCCTTATTTGCACGTCGTTAAGACTGTCTCTAACAATGAATCAGCTCCGTTTGATAAGCGTCCTGTATTGGCGTATTTCCAAGGAGCAATCTACAGAAAAGATGTAAGTGTTTTTGAGCTTTCTTCTCTAATCTATCTATCTATCAATCATGTTACTGATTTAATCAATATCTTTTCTGTTGCAGGGTGGAACTATTCGCCAAGAATTGTATTACCTTCTTAAAGATGAGAAAGACGTTCACTTTGCATTTGGAACGGTAAAAGGGAACGGGACTAAACAAACTGGTAAAGGAATGGCTTCCTCGAAGTTTTGTCTCAATATCGCAGGTGACACGCCTTCCTCTAACCGTCTTTTCGATTCCATCGTGAGCCATTGTGTTCCGGTTATAATCAGCGATCAGATTGAGCTTCCATTTGAAGATACTCTAGACTATTCGGGTTTCTCTGTGTTTGTGCACTCCTCTGAAGCTGTAAAGAAAGGGGTTTTGGTGAATCTTCTCAGAGGGATAACAAAGGATCAGTGGAAGAAGAAGTGGGAGAGACTGAAAGAGGTTGTTGAGTGTTTCGAGTATCAGTTTCCTTCTCGGCCTGGAGATTCTGTGGATATGATTTGGTCAGCGGTTTCGCATAAGCTTTCTTCACTTCAGTTAAATGTTCATAGAAAGAATCGGTACCGTAGGTCTGAAACTTATGATAGAAACCGATCAAGTTAAGCTACATAGATGTGATAGGTTTTTGGTTTCTTGAAGAAGACCTATTGTATCTTCCTGTTTCATGCCTGTTTTGTTTTCTTGAGTTAAAGAACATTGACCAAAACAAAGCTGATCCATATTCATACCCAAAACAGATGAAGGAGACCATTCAAAGTAATCACAGATTCATCATATAAACATAAAAAGTTCAATCTTCAAAAGTAATCAAAGTAATGTAACGATAAAACCCCGAAGAAGTAGAACAAGATCCAAAAAGCCTTGTGGTGTAACATTATCGGCTCAGGAGTCAGGGCACACTTGCAATTTCAGAAGCGCAGCGGCCAACGATAACACTTGGCCAACATATACACACAAACAATCACAGACTCAAAACATAGCTTTGATATAGATAGATGGTTGCTTTCCTCATTTTGACAACATCCGGTCCTATAGAATCAAGAAGGATAAAGGCTTCAACTTTTCTGAAGTAATCAGTCACCTCTTCCGCTCTACCGGAGTTGTCTCTGCTGCAAAAGGCAACAACACAGTCCAGAGTGGTAAGATGCAAGAGAAAGTGGAATAACTATTGGTGATTTTTAGTCAGATATAATTTAGTTTGATCTCATAAAAGCATGTATTGGTTTTTAGCACTAACCATTTCCTTCTCAGGACGACAAAAGAGGTTTCTCCTTCTTGTTCCCGGTTTTGTCTCCTGAGTTTGCGAGTCTCGTTGTTCTGGGAGAGTGAGAGGTAACCCTGCTACCTGAAGATGGTAGAGAGTAACGTCTGGGAACATTGGCTTTCACAGTCCCATCTTGCTCAGCAGACTTTGGTGAGCCTTGTAGCCTCAGCTTGGCTTTCGCCGATTTTGTTGCTTGCATATAGCTTGGGATTGACGGGCTAGTCTGATGATGCCCATTACTCTCTTCACCCTCAGTCTTGTTAGTAGCCGAACCCTTTTTCCTGGACTTCTTGTTCTCCTTCCCAGTTGAATTCTCTTTATTGTTTGGTTTGGGAGTTTTATCTTCTTTTGCATCCTTTTCCATCGAGGTTGTTTCTTCAAGCATGGCTTTTTCGTTGCTGTTGATTTGGTTGACCATGGAGGAGTCAAGTGCTTCATTGGTTTCCAATGGTCCAGGGGTATGCGCTTCCACATCAAGAACACGCATCTCCTCAGGCTGTTCAGGCAATCCTTGCGTTTTCTTTTCGTCAAAGACATTCACTGGTTCTTCCACAGTTTTATGAACCATCAGATATGATGATTCAGTTGTCTTCTCTACACCAGGCTTTGGCTTCTCGACTTCCATATGAGGGACTGGTTGAGACTGGATAGAGCTCTCAACTACAGGATTATGTACCTTCCTCAAGCTACGTTTAACTTTTTCAAGTTCAATCTGAGGATTTTCAACAGCAGGTGGTTCTATAGACTGGCTTGAAACTTTCCGGAAGCTGCGTTTTGGTTTCTCAAACTCAAAAGATGTCTGTACTGAGGAACTTTCAAAATTCGCAGCAGGAACTTTACGGACACTCTTCTTGGGCTTAGCAGATTCAGCCTCTGCTATGTGTGCATTATTGGCAAGTCTGTTCTGGGGTTTTCTCACCGTTGTTTTATTTGGTTGAGGAACTGGTTTCCAGAAGCAGGAGGCTGACCACTTCTCTAACCAGGTCGAGTTTGAGTTTGGATTGGATGTATCATAGGGGGCATGTACAGGTATCACTCTTGGCGATGAAGCGAGAAGCTGAAACAAAAGTTCAGAAGACTCCATAAAATAGAATAACAAAATGCTACAACTTAGAATAGGCTTCTTCTCATCTTGTTTATATGTACTAATTTCAACATAATATATAGTCTATCATCGAGCGTACCTTCTGAGCAAAAGCATTGGCAGTTAGCTTCTTGATTCCAAGGTAAGCATCTATGTCAGGAGGGTTGCCAAGCTTGTTCTAATTTGACGATAGAAAACAAACGGTCATTTCTGAACTATTGTTCATTCTGTAAATCTACAGAGAAGCAAAAGTAACAGTACCTGAAGCAGATGCAATCTACAATTCCTACGAACTTCAACTCCAAAGTCGGAATTTCTGATCTCTCTTCCTCGAGCAAGCGCTTGCAACCTGACAATTCCCATGACACAACAAAGAGTTGCAACAGCTTGCCTCCTAACCAGGTGACCACGAATAAGTGCTTGTAGCCTAATTATGCCTTTGAGTGCCCAAAAAGCACGCCGAGCCTTCACATAATGAGCTCAGATCAGGATTATAAAAAAAACACCAATAGCTGCAATCAAGAGAGCCAAGACTACAATTCAAACAACTGAAAACATTACCAAGTAACCTCTAAACGCAGCCTGCACAGACGTTGCTGCAATCACTTGTTGGATTCTCTCTGCGTCAGAGAGTGAATTCTCGGGCATAGGTGCAGCATTTTGAAAATCTGTTGGCTTTCCTTCCGGAAGTTGTATTTCATCATCTGAGATCTCTTCAAGTTCTACATTATGTCTCTCTAACATACCACAGCTTCTATCGACGGAATTGGTAGCTGGATGAGCAAAAGATGGAAGATCTGATACCACATCGGACTCTTCTACCTTTGCAGTAACCAGTATCTCATTTCCACTCACAACTCTCTGCGCGTGAAAACAATAGTCAGAAGAAAAACCATTTGCTGTACTCCTCCACACAAATTCTCGATTCTGATCCAACTTCCACATACAATTAGACTAGCAATCAACACATATTCTAGAATAACTCTTTACCTCTTTTCCTTTGGAACCACTAGATTTAGATTGTTTCTTTCCAAGTAGTACATTCTTTAACCACTTAGTAGACTTGCCCATAATGTATGCACCTGCATTGTCGAACCAATAACACAAGCTTTAATTACACAAAGATTGCATCATCTCTCTGTCAAGACTATGTGGATATGGTTAACAATAATCAAAACTAATAATCAATCATCCCTTCATTAATTAGTTATAGCAAACAAACAAAAAAAGGTACATCATTTTGCTATAATCAACTCTAATAATAAGCTTGAAAAGACAAAACCTTAATCATTAACAAAATTAAAGAATCAAGACACAGTAAACACAATGATTAACCAAAGAAAAAATAACAAAGTTTTATGCAAAATGCAATTTAAATAAAAACTCAGAGAGGGAGGGGGATTATCGATTGTACAAAACCAGATCTGGAACTCACACTGCAAGCAGAAGAACCCTAGAGACTCAAGAATTTCAAAATCCAAATGAACAACAACAACCAAACAAAAAAAACACCGACAGAATCAAACAACAAATCTCAAATAGAGAGATCCGTCTAAAAATCGACACTACTCGAACAATGTCCTAAAAATGTCGATTCAAGTAACCGTCGGATCTCTGGTCTAAATCCGTATCCGATTCAGACAACGAAGAAGAAGAAAATATTACCGTGAATGAGAAACTTAAGAGGTAGATTTTAGTTAAATGCTTTTCATTTGCCTTTCTCTCTTTCCTCTTACCGGAGCTTTTAAAAGCTCTCAGAACTGTTCCTCTTTGGTGGTGTGTTTCAGTGACCAGAAGGAAAGAGACATAAATATATTTATTTTCAACATTTATTTCTAATTTTAACCAAAAAGTAAGCGCATCTCCAAAACTCCAATCTTACGCCGTTGATTCTTAGCCGTTGGATCGTTTCTAAAGTTTATAGTAGTTAATTAATTTACTTTTTGCAGAAAAAATTCAGAACTCGAAAGAGGGAAAAATTAAAAAAAGAGCAATCTTTGAAGCAAAAAAAGCATGAAATTGCGAAAGATTAGAAAATTGTGTATATGAACTATGAAGTAAATAAATAAAACATTACTAACAGATATTTAATTTGAATAACGAATTGAAAATTGTATAGTCTTCGAGGTTACTTCGAAAACAAGTGAAAGAATGCAAGGCTACCTTCATATGAAGCATTCGTATTAAATTTACATTTATACCCTTTTGCGCGAGTGAGGGAGCGTGAGAATTATTAGCCGTGACGCGCGCAAATCAACCGCTCGAGTGAAGTATCGTTGTGGATGTTTAACTAACTAACTAACTGCTATGGGCCTAAGCCCAGTTTAAAAAAGAAAAATCATAATTTGATGCAAGTATTATTGGGCATTTCATCGAACACTTTGTATTCATTACCATATGTATGATATTATTATTGATTCAGAACTGAAGAGAGATGAAAATTAAAAAAAAAAAAAAAAAAACTTGATTAATCAAAAAAGTAAAAAAAAGAAGAAGAAGGTAGTTTTGTATGCATTCATTAAAAAAAAGTACCAAAGCTAGATTCGATTAGTTAGCAGAGACCACTAAAGTCTGTTAGACATCCCCCATTGCCCTACTCTCATTGTCTCTCTTTCTTCTCTTGTTCTTCACAGTTGGAGCAGAGACGTTTGACTCGGGACGCAGACCCTGGCCTGAATTGCGAATTCAGGGCTCGAAATAGGAAATTAGCCAATTAAGTGCGAGGGAGAAAAAAATAAACCGAATTGAACCAGCCGAATCGAAATTTCATCAATAAAAATCCCAACCCTGAATTGAATAGTTAACGCTCTTTGAGGTATTTCATCGAACACTTTGCGGGTCAATTCGTGAAGTGAGCCGCCAACCCTTGAGCGACTGTGAGAAATGGAGAAGACGAAGAAAGTAATGGAAATCGAAGGTTACCCAATCGAAGGATTGTCGATTGGAGGACACGAGACGTGTATCATATTTCCATCTCTTAATCTAGCTTTCGACATTGGTCGTTGCCCACATCGCGCAATTTCTCAAGACTTCCTCTTTATCTCTCACTCTCACATGGATCATATCGTAAGGAATTTTCCGATTATGTCTGCAAAAATCGTATATTTTGACTCTTTTTTTTCGATTCGAGAATAAAGTTCTGGTTTTTCGTGACCCTATGCTCTGTTATTGGTGTCACTTTCTCAAATTTGTAGACTAAAAGTGTTGATATTTTTTGTGAAGGGTGGATTACCAATGTATGTCGCGACTAGAGGCTTGTACAAAATGAAGCCTCCAACGATTATAGTGCCCAAATCCATTAAAGAATGTGTCGAGAGTTTGTTCGAGGTTCATAGAAAACTAGATTCTTCAGAGCTAAAGCACAATCTTGTTGGCTTGGACATAGGTAATCTTGTAGCTCAAGATTTGGGGTTTCTTTGTGGGTTTAGTATTTAACCTTTGGGTACTTCCTTTGTGTAGGGGAGGAGTTTATTATAAGGAGAGATCTCAAAGTGAAAGCCTTTAAGACTTATCATGTTATACAAAGCCAGGTTTCTTTAACTTAACTCACATGGAGAGCTTTTCGATATCTTCCTACTCGTTGAATTCACGCTTTTGTGGGATATTGCAGGGTTATGTAGTTTATTCAACTAAACAAAAACTCAAGCAGGAGTATATTGGCCTATCTGGGAATGAAATTAAAAACTTGAAAGCTTCAGGTGTTGAGGTTTGTCTCTGATTTCCCTCCTGAATTGCTTGTCAATTTTTTTTCTTATGTAGGTCTATCACAATGTCAATACTCTTTCGTAGTGGTATTTCCTATATATATAAGCATGTTTGATTAGTAAAGATTTTGAATGGTAGATCACAAACAGCATAACAACTCCTGAAGTCGCTTTTACGGGAGACACAATGTCGGATTTCGTAGTTGATGAAAATAATGCTGATGCTCTCAAGGCAAAGGTTCTCGTCATGGAGGTGAATATTTTGCTGCTTATAAGTATGAATTAGGACGATTTGTGTGATTCTTAATAATATATTTTTCTCTGGTCCAAGTCTCATGGCTTTGTAATGAAAGGGAAACTGTATTGTCTCTACTTTCTCTTTTGCAGAGCACGTTTCTTGATGATTCGGTATCTATAGAGCACGCGAGAGATTATGGACATATCCATTTATCTGAGGTGAGTCTTCTTGTTTCTTAGAAGCCTTGTTCGTCTCTATCTCTTGCTGCTCATAAAAGTTTCTTTCATTGCATCTGCAGATAGTTAAACATGCTGAAAAGTTTGAAAACAAAGCAATCCTGCTGATTCATTTTTCGGCTCGGTATACAGTGAAGGTGTGTTTTCTTTATCCAATCTGGTTATAAAAGAGTAGAAGAATACGATTACTTTCTTCGGTGTAGTTGTAAGTGATCTTTGGAAGTTTCACAGGAAATCGAAGATGCGGTTTCTGCATTGCCTCCACCTTTAGAGGGACGTGTGTACGCTCTAACACAAGGATTCTAGACAGTAAACTCTTTTGTAGGTTTTACACACACTGTTGTTGTTGTGCCAAGTTTTCTTTTATTGCACATGTAAACATTGTATTCTTGTTGTTGGGTTTTTTAAGATTTCTTTCCCGAGTTAAACATGATGATTTTAGTTTTACTGTTGAATTGCTTAACATTTAAAATACTAGTTTTAATTTTGCATGACATCAAAAACAAAAATGTTTTATTAGTTAATACTTTTTACCTTCATCAATTGGTTAATACTTAAAAGAGAAATTATTTTTAAAACTAAGTTTATAGCTTGGAAGAAAGCTCAAATTGTGTTGTCTAAAATTCTAGCAAAAACAGTTTCCTCTAATCTCAAGTAGATTAGCAGACTCGGAGTCACTCGGTCGTGAAGTTCAACAAGCAAGAGCTTTAGATAAATGCTTATATTAATAATGTAAAAGACATTACTTCTGAAAATCGGTTATAGTATAATAGTTGAGCATGTCTACTCTCCTTCAGGGTCCAAGTTCGAATCACTATCTTATAATTTTATGATACTTTTTTTTTTAAATGAATATGTTAATAGGCTGATTTTATGTTTTTATTTTTTTCTTTGAATAAACACTTCAGGGGGTTCCTAAATGGATGCTTCTTAAAGAATCTCATGTATAAGATAAATTTGGTTTCAGCCGAACATAAAAAAATTATGGTAGAAATTAAATGCCAAAAGAAGAAACCTATAAAAGGATGCTTCTTGCGTTTTTTGTTCTGATGGGGATGACAGTCTTTGAATAAATCTTCTCTTCAGCAATTTGGCTATACTTTGCTGCAAAGTTTAAGCTGAATCCGCTTTTGGGATTGTCATGGATTCTACAAAGTCACCATCAACGGAACACTCTGGTTATATTCATTCTCAAGTTGCTCCTGCAATCTTCTGTCTACCATGTTCGAAGTCCTGGTTTAGATGATGTCAAATATCTTTTGTTATGTTTCAATTCCATCTTGATTTTGAGAACGAGACGTCTTGTTATGAGTTAGTTTAAATTATTCAGTTTGTTCTCTACAAATTTAGTTTAGTGAAAAAAAAAAAGATATTATTACCTCTAATCGTAACGTCCGTATGATTCAATGTTTCCAAGAAAAAAATTGACAGATTCGGTCGATCAACAGCAAGTTGGTTTGTGCCGCGTAAAGCTAGATAATTAATTGCATGCTAATCTCTTGTTTTTTCTGATCACCAGTAATAAATTGACATGTGTACTGATGATTAAGAGGTTTGGTATTTTTAAAATGGGAGTGTGAACACTTGAATTTTAGCTTTTGCCCTTGATTTATCGTTTTCTTTTTTCTACTTGTTTTTTCATGTAGACATCTAATCTAATTTATTAAATGAGATCCTTAATCATGTGATTCTGCATTTTCAGTGAGATTATTAATCATGTGATTATGCATTATCGTCCCACCTGTTAATTATTTTTGTATCCATTTACAATTTATATTGTACTTAAGAAATTGTCATATTTAAAAAAAAATATATATATATCTTATTCTCACCATTAACCAAATTAACACATTTCTCATTTCTTGATCTTTTATCTTAAAGTATCGTAGTTAAATAATGTAGTAATATAGTTACATCCTTGATGAATTACATCAGTAATAACTTATACTTCAAATAGTTGCAGAAAAGTATAGTTGCAGTCGACACGAAAACAAATATCGAACAAATACGATAATTAAACAACCGTTTTTTAAAACAACATGCATTATGCGAGTTTAAACCTAAGTTTTTTTTTTGGTTAAATGTTTAAACCAAAGTTATAACACTATAATAATACTAGGACAAATCATTAAACTATTTTCATCTTCTACAACATTAAACTTAAATCATAACAGCGAACAACAAATTGTTGAAATATGGATGAATCCGTAACAACCATTCAAAATATCCATATAAAAATAAGAACAAGATGGTCTTGATATCACGACCAATATATCACGACCTTAAAGTCATTTATACTATAATATCATTGGACCTTCTTTAACAAGTTAAATAATATCATTGACCTTGTGTAGTAAGTTACGGTTTATTCAGTTTTACATCAGCCAATGCGACTTGGTATTATGGTTTCATTGTATTAGCTTATTCTAAAAGACTTCTATAATTTTAATAGCTCGTAAAGATAAATAACAATTTGACTTTTAAAGTCAAGTCTTTAATAGTCTTAAGAAATTCGTTTTGACCAGCACGAATTAGACAAAAAAATAATAGTATTCATCATTTTTCTCTTATAGCTGGTGAGACGTCGTAATCATCATATGTACATGGACTAAAATGTGTGTATATTTTGGTTATTTCAGAGAAATTTTGGAGGAAATTGCTGCAACTCTAGCTCCACTACACTCTACTCACAATGTAATTTCATAAAATGAAAAGAAATATTTGTATTTTAGATTATTTTTCCTTTTTTACCTTCAATTTTTCATTAGAAATGTAGTTTGTCTAACAGGATGAGTCGATAATTTTCAAAGTGAGCTTCCAAGCAAAGAAGATGGTTCAAAGGAATTTGAAAGGTCTTTGACTTCTCAGATAATTTAAGAGTTTGAAAGGTCTTTCAAAATATATTTGGGTTTTCCAAAAGAAGTTCTATTTATTGAAGAATATTTCGTTACAATATATGTCAACCAAAACAATATATGTCCACTTCAATCACGCACTTACCTCGTTGCAATAAATGAACGTGTAATCCACAACGCATGATATACTAGATTTTGTCATTTTCAAGTGTATTTAAATCAGATCCAGAAAGCGAAACAGATAATTGTATCTCCGGTTTGATCCGGATTAACCGCGGCTCAGTAGATCAATTTAAAATAATAATAATAATATATTATGTCTATGTTTTAAATTATATGATGTTTAACATTAATCATAAAGTGATTAAACATTATAAATTCAAATTAAACCAAGAGATAAACACTAAAATCGCAATAAACTGTTAATGACGCCAATAAACGAATCCTCAATCTTTTTGTTTGTTTGGAAAGTTCTATGAAATAATACATGTAATGCATGGTTGAACCAGTACTCTTGGGTTAGAAGTCAATCCGGTTTTGCTGGGGTTCTTTGAATTCTACCAAATTTATAAGTAGTTCGATTTACTAGTCAAACCGCGGGTTTGAATGCATTTTTTCTGATTTTACGAATGTAACTCCTGCAATCTTCTTTCTCAAAAAAAAAAAAAAAAACTCCTGCAATTTATTTCATAAATCCATATTATTATTGTTTATTCTTAAATCGACAATATACTAAAAATTATTTAATCAGAGTCTAATTCATTAAACGTGACAGATCAAGTGCAACAACGTACAACTATTATCGTCATCACAAGTGCAAAGAAGTTTGTGATCTGTTAAAATTTCTTAAAATTTTGGGACAATTACAAAAATACTATTTTTTGTGTGTACATTTGCAAAAATGCTACTTATAGATTTATAAAGTCTATATTTTAAAATTTTAAACAAAAAAAAATGTTTTAACCCCTAAACCCTCAAAACTAAACTCTAATAAAACATAGTTAACTCAAACATAAATAATATAAAAATTTTTTTTTTTTTAAAAAGTGGCATTTTTGCAAAGATTTAAAAAATATGACATTTATGTAAAATAATATTTAAAAATGGTATTTTTTAAAAAATTTCTAAAATTTTTGAGTTTTTTTTTTAAATGATATTCAAGAGAATTTCTCTAGTGTTGGTGGGTTTAATGATTGCACTTTAAAAGTCTTACAGCTTTTAATCCCATGATGTTGCTACTTGCTACTACCACAAGTATTTTATCACACTATTTTGTTTATTTTTTTTATCTAAATGTCAAGAACTTATTAATTTCGTCCTTCTTAATTTCCTTAACACCATTTTTTAGATTATCTATTTAGACCAATTAGACTATATATTTTCCTTGGATCAATTAAAGTTATTGCTATGAAATAAGATGGTAGATTAACAATAGAAAATTGTTGTTTGAATAAAGAAAGATAGAAGGGAAGAAAAGTATATATATTTAATTTTAGATAACGAAAACTTCTGAGTAGTTTACTTAACAAAACAAGAAATTCATAGAAATTTAAGTGTGAAAGTTAAATGAATCTTTAATTCAATGGGACCCCAAATTAAACCCATCCCCTCTATTTATACGTAACCCATAAATCCCATTTCTTTCAAAGCTCTCAACTTTAACCCAAACAAGAAAAGAAAAAAACTCTTGCTACAAAGTACAAACACAACAAAACTAAAAAAGACAAAAAAAATTTTAAAACTCACTCATCATCTTCATCTCTTTTGTTCATTTCTCTCTATGCACTCTCCAATGGCGTCAATTCAATTATCTTCTCATTTTCTTGGCTCAAACACTAAAAAACATACCTCCATTTCCATTTCTCATAATTACTCTTTAACCCCATTCACCAAATCCTTCTCTCGCAAGGTCTTTTTTTCTTCTCTCTCTCTCTCTGTTTTTTTTTTCCTGTACTTGCTTATATTTTTTCTTTTCGAAGATCGTAAACTAATAATTTAAATTGTTGGATAAATTTCAGAAGTATAAGTCATGTTCGATGTCTATGAATGGATGTGATGCTGATTTCAAGACGCCACTTGGTACGGTGGAGACAAGAACCATGACGGCTGTTTGTTATCCGGCAACCGCCACTGAGAGGTTAATCTCCGCCGTGTCTGAGCTCAAATCTCAACCTCCGCCGTTTTCTTCCGGCGTCGTCCGGTTACAGGTAAACGAGATTCTCCTTTTTTTTTTAATAAAAAAAATCAGATTTCTGTGTCAGTGAAAGAATCAGATCTCGCCACGTGGTATTTTTAATAAAAAAATCAGATTTCTGTGTCAGTGAAAAAATCAGATCTCGCCACGTGGTGTTTTTGGATTGGTTTATAGTTGATATCGTTCTCTAGTTGGTTCACTTGCCGTATCGCTAAGCTTTAAGTTTGTATTCATTTTAATTTAATTAAGAGGGTAATTATTTTTTTTATTAGAAAAGATATAAAGCTGAGCCACAATAAAAGTAAAATTTGTGGGGGTTCATGTTCTAAAAATATTGGTTCATCATTAAACGAAACTAATTTAATAATTTATGGTTTAGGATGACTTATAAAAATAAATAAGAGTACACGTAAATTTCTTTTATTCATTAAATGTCCAAGTGGGGGGTTTTCATATTACTTTAAATCTAGTAATTACGTAGAATATGAGTTCTTTCTTTTTTTTTAAAACGGTAGGGTCGATGACATCGAGATATAATGGTGGTTACTATTGTTATAAATCATTGTTGCTTTTTTGTTATTAAATCATAACCAATCTCTTAAAAAAATATTATGGCTAATAAAATACCAAGAAATAATAAGTTATCTTTGCTTATTATAATATTATGATTAGTTTATGAACAAACACAAACACACATGAATTGTTTAGTCTTTTTAATTTTTTTTAAAAAAAGAAAACACACTGAAATTGGGTCGTACCAAATTTCGCTCGAAACTATTAAAATGGACTTTTTGGATACTGACATAAAAAATGAAACATTTTTCTCTGGTCAATTTGACGTTGACCAAGTACAGAGTTGACCTATATGATAGTCAAATTAATAAAGAAAAATAATTCAATTTAACACTGTTAATGTTAATTAGATTGATTAGTATGTAAAAATATTTAGTGGGAAAAAATGGCTGTGATCACATTAACACGCACTGTTTTTTTTTTGGGTGTAAATTAAAAAAAAAAAAAAAAAAAATCCCCAAATCCGAGTTTGAATTTTCCAGCGCAATCATTTCATAAACCCTAATTTTGGTTTTGTGTGAAGGTGCCAATTGACCAGCAAATCGGAGCAATCGATTGGCTTCATGCCCAGAACGAGATTCAGCCTCGTTGTTTTTTCTCTCGTCGCAGTGACGTTGGTCGTCCCGATCTTCTTCTCGATTTGGCGTCGGAGAAGGAGAACGGGAACGGAAACGGACGATTGTCATCGGAACGTAATCTGGTTAGCGTCGCCGGTATCGGTTCCGCAGTTTTCTTCCGTGACCTTGACCCATTCTCTCACGACGACTGGAGATCCATCCGAAGGTAACAAGTTCACAAATTTCTCAGATTCGTACTTTAATCTGAGAAATTTTGGGAGATTCATGAAGCTGCTTTGTATTTAGTATTTACGATTCTGATTGTTTTTTGTCTTTTTGAAGGTTTCTGTCTTCTAAGTCACCTTTGATTCGTGCCTATGGAGGCATGCGATTTGATCCTCATGGCAAGATCTCTGTGGAATGGAAACCTTTTGGTGCATTTTACTTTGCAGTGCCTCAGGTCCCTTGAAATTTGGTTCTATTAGGAGATTTTTTTTTGGAGCCAGACTTGTTTACTAATATATGCTTGTGTTGATACACACACAGGTTGAATTTAATGAGTTTGGGGGAAGTTCGATGTTAGCTGCAACTGTTGCTTGGGACGATGAACTCTCTTGGTCGCTGGAAAACGCCATTGAAGCACTTCAGGAGACTATGCTTCAGGTGACATAGCTGAAATCTACTCTCTTCTTAAACATATGTGTTTTGCAAAATCTGCTCAAGTTTATTGAATGGTCTTAGACTTAAGTGTTATTGCAAACTTTGTTGTGTCAGGTTTCTTCTTCTGTAATGAGGTTACGGAGTGAATCTCTAGGAGTATCTGTTGTTAGCAAGAATCATGTTCCTACAAAAGGGGCATATTTCCCTGCTGTTGAGAAGGCTTTGGACATGATCAAGCAAAAAAGTACATCTCTTAGCAAGGTAGTTAAGAGACCGTGTCCGTATCTGTTCATACACAATTATCGGTTTCGGTTACTGATGTTTTTGACTTGCGAAAACAGGTTGTGCTTGCTCGTAACAGCAGAATAATCACAGATACCGACATTGATCCCATTGCTTGGCTTGCACAGTTACAGGTAGTTCTATCTGTTAATATTTTTTGTAAAAAACTATATTCACTGATGAAAGCAATTTTAAGACTTTAATCTCACACAAATTACTATGTGACAGCGTGAAGGGCAAGATGCATATCAGTTCTGTCTTCAGCCACCAGGTGCACCAGCTTTTATTGGAAACACGGTAGGTTATGATTTGGTACAATTCGATTTCATTTTACATATTTGGACGAAACAAGTGCTGTTTATTTATTCCCTTCTAAAGATATGTGTGTGACATGCATCTTTGTGAAACAGCCTGAGAGACTTTTCCAAAGGAATCAATTAGGTGTCTGCAGTGAAGCTTTGGCTGCAACTAGGCCTCGAGGTGCTTCAAAGGCTCGTGATATGGAGATAGAGCGTGACTTACTAACCAGGTCAATATTTTACTTTCATGCTTTGAACATTTGTAGAATCCATTTCTCATAATCTCATCCATTGAAATTTCCGGATATATGCATACTGACGTGATTTGCTAAACTGTTACAGCCCTAAAGACGACCTCGAGTTCTCTATTGTACGAGAGAATATAAGAGAGAAGTTCAACGTAAGTTCAATCTTGTTTGCTGCAACTTCAATCCTTTGTTTATTGAGAACGATCAGATAGCTTGAATTTTGGCTCTTTAGCAAGTGTAGTGGCCTATTACAGAGTAGTTACGATTCACACAATTTTTTTACAGACGTCTAATACGAATCAACCTAGAAAACCTTTCTTGTATAATCGTTTGATTCGTTGCTTCTGCTTTGCAGTCTATATGTGACAAGGTGGTGGTTAAGCCCCAAAAGACTGTGAGGAAGCTTGCAAGAGTGCAACACCTATATTCTCAGTTGGCAGGGAAGCTTATGAGGGAGGATGATGAGGTGAGATATTAACTTTACATTGTAGGTTGCGAATGTTATCTCCTCGCTGTTCGTTTCTTCTAATTAGGCTTAAACCTTTGTCTTATATCTATCTGTAGTTTGAGATCTTGGCTGCTCTGCATCCAACTCCAGCTGTTTGTGGGCTCCCAGCAGAAGAAGCCAGGCTTTTGATTAAGGATATAGGTAAAGTATCAACCTTGTCTTTGCTTTAACAGTCTCTTAGTAACAAAATGCCTATGCTTATCCAAACATTTTGTGTCTTACAGAATCGTTTGATAGAGGAATGTACGCTGGACCTATTGGTTTTTTTGGTGGGGACGAGAGTGAATTTGCGGTTGGGATCAGATCAGCTCTAGTCGAGAAGGTGAAAAGCTTATTTGATCTCTCTCCCTATCAAGAAAAGCATTTCAGTAAGTTTTAGCAAACCGGTCTAAATCGTTTCTTTTTGAGTTATTACAGGGTCTTGGGGCATTGATCTATGCGGGGACAGGGATAGTAGCAGGAAGCAACCCAACCTCAGAGTGGAATGAGCTTGATCTAAAGATATCTCAGGTGTGTAATTTTTTTAAAGAAAATGTAACCGAACACTTTGTTTCCTAAACGCTAAAATGTTATTCTTTGTGTTGTTGTTTTCGCAGTTCACCAAGTCAATTGAGTGTGAGGCAACAACAGCTCTGCAGGCGATTAATTGAAGTGAGAATAACAACATTTGATATATATTTGATTGTATTGCATGGAGATGGGTTTACACTAGAAGAAAGCAGTAAATAGAATGAAATAATTTGCTGCACTTTTATCTGATTGTTAATGGGCCGAGCCTTTTTGGGTTGTAATTGAGCCTTTTATTATTGTTAATGGGCTTATATAGTGTTTTCATGTTTTATTTAAATCATTGGTTATTCAATATACAATAATATCTTTAAGGAGTGTTGCCAAAATTCAAAAAAAAAAAAAAAAAAAAACGGGATTGTCATATATATATAACGTATAAACTCGATATTTGACGTCTATACTTATGAATGATTTTTCCTTCATTGTTATACAACTTCACTTCAATTGGAAGTCATAATGTAATCTCCTTTCTTCTTCTCTCAATTATTATACGAATATCTCCATCTTTCCGAGAGTATTGAAATTGTCTTTATACTTTTTATTGTAACAATATTGATTTAAAGAGGATTGTAATAATCATTTTCACTAACGCTCTTTGAAGGGAGTGCTTGAATGATGAAGAAAAGATGCGGAAGAAAAATAGAACTTTAATGAAAACGATTATGCTTTTTTATGAAAACGAGGTTTAAAACATGTGCTATACTATTTGGAGAAGAATATAAAGACAATTATAAAAATATTATTTTTGTTGTGTACATTTGCAAATATGCTATTTCGAGCTTTGCATTTGCAAAAATACTATTAATTATAGATTTTTAAAATCTAAATTTTAAAATTTTAAATTCTAGAAAATGTTTTGATCCCTAAAACTCATTAAACTCACAACTAAACTCTAATACAATATAGTTAACCCAGATATAATGAAATTTTGTTTTGAAAAAATAATATTTTTATAAATATTATGAAAATGTGATCTTTTAAAAGATAGTACGTAAAAAGTAGTATTTAAAAAACAATTTAATATATTCATTTCCTTCCATGTCCCATTTGACTATTTGGTAACTTTTGTGTTGCCCTTAACAAAACCGAGTCAATACATTTAGCAAACTGGTTATGATTCTCTTTGTGATTAACTGATTATGAATGAATAAACCGATTATTAAAAAGAAAAGAAAAAAAACTGGTATGAAAAATTATGGAAAAAATGGTAATGAAGACAGCACGAGGGGCCTAATTTCTTAATCGCGTGCTATATAATGGTCCCTACCTACTTCACTTCTCACATTAAATGAGTAATAATATTCATAAATCATAACGCAATAAAAACAAGATTTTATTGGTTCTTTTGATAGGAAAAGAACCCACTGCGCATAGTAAATTGACTAATTGTGTTCATTTATCAATGAATATCTACCCTCTGATGTGAGAGTCCCATAACATTTAGTGATCCTCAGTCCTCACGAGTCACATGTTATAATTTGATCATTTTTCTTTATCTAAATTGCTAAATGTTTTAAAATAGTCAAGTCTAGGCCTGGGCACTAAACCTTATATCCGAAACCCGACCCGATTTTGAAAGCTACCTGATAAAATTTTTATTTTTGAAATTTCGGGTACCCGAAAACCTAAAACCCGACCCAAAACCCGAATCAAACAAATATTGGGCCAAGAATCCGAACCCAAAACGCCAAAAACCCTTCCATTTCCCTTATTTTTTTGGTTTTGTTTCTAAAACCCGAATCCGAAACGTCAAAACCCGGCCTGAACCTGAATCCGACCCAAAACGCCAAAAACCCGAATGGACTTTAGATTACATAAAACGGGTACCCGAAAAAATAAAAACCCAAACTCGAACCCGAATGGATACCCGAACGCCCAGACCTAAAGTCTAAACTAAAACTAATTACTTTGATTTACAACAACAAAATAAAATAAAAACAGGGCGGATGTTTGGGCCTGCATTTTGGGAGTCGATTACGTACAGTCATGAAACAATCTCCAATGTATTCCTCTTATTTTAGTTTTAAAATAAAAATGAGTTTCCTTTCAATGTACTTCCCTGTTTCAAAAAAAGTAAAAAATAAAAAACATTTCTTCAAATATAGAGTAAAAAATAACAATATTTTAATTTATATGTGAATTAAAGAGAAGTTTACTCTAAGATAAAATTTAGAGCAAAAAATCAAATAGAGTTGAAAACGTTCTAAGTGACATTTAGCAAACTATAAATGGGAAAACATTAAAAATCTTTATAACACAAGAAACTACTTTAGCAAATAATTAACAATTTCATGCAACAAGCTTGCTCGCCAAATCTTGTTCATGGTGTATAGGAACATTAAAAAGTAGGGGTGGATATAATTTCCGTCCCGTTCCATCCCGTCTCGTAACCGTTTCCGAATTTCCGTACCGTATAATTCCCGTATTTTCATATGGGATAAGTTTTCAATTCCCAATTGGGAACATGACGGGACGGGAATGGGAATTTCCGTACCATTCTCGTCCCATCCCGTTCTATCCCGTTCTCATTCCATCCCGTTCCTGTCCCGAATTTTAAATAGGACACAAATGAAACATATTTTCCTCATTTCAAAAATCCTGTTCCCGTTCCGTTCCCGTGAAATCCCGTCCCACATTCCCGTGTGCCCACCCCTATTAAAAAGTGTCCTACTATAATAAAATAAACGAAGAATCAACAAAAAGATAAATAAATGGGATAGTAAAATAAATAAAATCAAAGAACACGTAAAAAGTGAGAATAAAACGAAGGCTTGGCGATAGAGAATGGAATCAGATTTCCCCATTATCTCCACTCTAACTCCAAATATTCCCTTCCCCCTTTATGCTTTCCACTAATATTAGGTTTATTGTATCTAATGATACTCCAATTAATTAACCAAACCATTTTTTCATTTACCCTATTTACATGCTCTGTATTTGGGAGTTCACTTAGATTTTAGTTTGTCAAACTCACTAAATTTTGCAACATTTCTTACAATCATATAAACATTTAATAATGCAGTTTTGAGTACCAATGAATACAAAACTTATCTGATTTTCTAAAATATTGCATGTAAAACCGTTTATTGTGAATTAATGTGTTGTGAAAAGAATCGTTCATTATAGATATCGTAAGAATTTCAGATTTTTTTATATAATAATTACTATATATATTAAATTAAACACTACTAGTTGGATGATTTTTTATAACGGACATAATTTCGTGTTCATGCTTTTTTAGCAAAAAAGTCAATCCGGATATATTACCATTCTGTAGTATATATTCTAAACTAAAAATTACAGATTTGTGATTTGTAAAAAATGAAAAATAGCAAGAAAATGAATGAAAAATAAAACATTACAAAATGTTATAAAGAGGAGAATATATTCAAATAAATAAAGGAAGGGTTCGAAAAGAAAATACTTTCTTTCTCTCTCTTCCGCGATTACCGTAATCTCTGTCACAAACATCCAAACTCTCTCTCTCTCTCACAGAAGAAGAAGAAGACATTCTCGAAAAATGAGAGCACGGCTACGATGAACACGACGCCGTTTTACCCCGATCCTCCTCCACCGTCGAGAACCCACCGGAAACTCGTCGTCGAGGTAGTCGAAGCGCGTAATCTCCTCCCTAAAGATGGTCAAGGAAGCTCAAGCGCTTACGTCGTCGTCGATTTCGATGCTCAGAAGAAACGAACCTCCACTAAGTTCCGTGACCTAAACCCTATTTGGAACGAGATGCTCGATTTCTCCGTCTCCGATCCCAAAAACATGGACTACGACGAGCTCGATGTCGAGGTTTACAACGACAAGAGATTCGGCAACGGAGGCGGCCGGAAAAACCATTTCCTCGGTAGGGTTAAGATCTATGGAAGTCAGTTCTCAAGAAGAGGTGAAGAAGGTATTGTGTATTTCCCATTGGAAAAGAAGAGTGTATTCAGCTGGATTCGCGGTGAGATTGGGCTTAAGATTTACTATTACGACGAGGTCGGCGACGAAGATACGGCGATTGGTGGCCAGCAACAACCGCATCCGCCGCAGGAATCCGATGAACAACATCTTCCTCCACTGCAGCAGATGCAGAATCTACCACCGGAGAAACCTAATGTAGTCGTGGTTGAGGAAGGTAGGGTTTTTGAATCGGCTCAAAACCATGGGGATATGTCCCGGAGCTATCCGGAGAGTCAACAACCACCGGTGGTTATCGTCGAGGAGTCACCGCAATCTGTAATGCAAGGTCCAAATGATAATAACCATCATCATCCACGACCGCCGTCTCCGCCACCACCTCCGTCGCGTCCATCGGCGGGAGATGTAGATTATTATCCACCGGAAGTGAGGAAGATGCAGGTTGGGAGACCACCGGGAGGAGATAGAATTAGGGTTACGAAGAGACCACCGAATGGGGATTTTTCTCCTAGGGTTATCAACAACAAAATCGGAACGGAGACGACGATAGAGAAGAAGACTCATCAACCTTACAATCTCGTTGAGCCAATGCAGTATCTGTTCGTTAGGATTGTGAAAGCTCGTGGACTAGCACCTAACGAGAGTGCTTACGTCAAGGTACGGACATCGAACCATTTCGTTAGGTCTAAACCGGCCGCTAACCGGCCCGGAGAATCAACAAACTCGCCGGAGTGGAATCAGGTTTTTGCTCTTGGTCATAATAAGTCGGATTCTGCCGCGTCTGGTGCGACTCTAGAGATCTCTGCTTGGGATGCTTCGTCGGAGAGTTTTCTCGGTGGTGTGTGTTTCGATCTCTCTGAGGTTCCAGTTCGTGATCCGCCGGATAGTCCGCTTGCTCCTCAGTGGTATAGGCTTGAAGGCTCTGCAGCGGATCAGAACTCCGGGAGAGTCTCCGGCGATATTCAGCTCTCTGTTTGGATTGGTACTCAAGTAGATGAAGCTTTCCCTGAGGCGTGGAGCTCCGACGCTCCGCATGTGGCTCACACGCGGTCGAAGGTTTATCAATCGCCTAAACTATGGTACTTGAGAGTGACGGTTCTCGAGGCACAGGATCTCCACATTGCTCCAAACCTTCCGCCATTGACAGCTCCTGAGATCCGTGTGAAAGCTCAATTAGGGTTTCAGTCGGCTCGTACAAGACGAGGCTCGATGAATAACCACAGTGGGTCGTTTCACTGGCACGAGGATATGGTCTTTGTCGCCGGAGAGCCATTGGAAGACTGCTTGATTCTGATGGTGGAAGACCGGACAACTAAAGAGGCAACGCTTTTAGGACATGCTATGATCCCAGTGAGCTCCATTGAGCAGCGAATTGATGAGCGCTTCGTACCATCGAAATGGCACTCTTTGGAAGGAGAAGGTGGAGGAGGAGGTGGTGGTGGTGGACCTTACTGCGGAAGGATTAGCCTAAGACTTTGTCTTGAAGGTGGATATCACGTTCTTGAAGAGGCAGCGCATGTGTGCAGCGATTTCCGTCCGACGGCTAAGCAGCTCTGGAAACCGCCGATCGGAATACTTGAATTGGGAATTCTTGGAGCTCGTGGGTTGTTGCCGATGAAGGCTAAAAATGGAGGGAAAGGTTCCACTGATGCTTACTGCGTTGCTAAGTATGGCAAGAAATGGGTTCGGACACGGACCATAACTGACAGTTTTGACCCGAGATGGCACGAGCAGTACACTTGGCAGGTTTACGATCCTTGCACCGTGTTAACTGTTGGAGTCTTTGACAATTGGAGGATGTTCTCTGATGTCTCTGATGATAGACCCGACACTCGAATTGGGAAGATTCGGATTCGGGTTTCAACGTTAGAGAGCAACAAAGTGTACACCAATTCGTATCCTCTCTTGGTTCTGTTACCTAGCGGTCTGAAAAAAATGGGTGAAATCGAAGTGGCGGTTCGGTTTGCGTGCCCCTCGCTGCTACCTGATGTTTGTGCAGCTTATGGACAACCGCTTCTGCCTCGGATGCACTACATAAGGCCTCTAGGGGTAGCACAACAGGATGCATTGAGAGGAGCCGCCACAAAAATGGTTGCAGCGTGGCTGGCTAGAGCAGAACCACCGTTGGGACCTGAGGTGGTTCGATATATGTTGGATGCGGATTCACACGCGTGGAGCATGAGGAAGAGCAAAGCCAATTGGTATAGAATTGTTGGGGTTTTAGCTTGGGCAGTGGGTTTAGCTAAGTGGTTGGATAATATTCGGCGGTGGAGGAATCCGGTGACGACTGTGCTAGTCCACATTTTATATCTGGTTCTTGTTTGGTACCCTGATTTGGTAGTCCCAACCGCATTCTTGTACGTGGTGATGATCGGAGTTTGGTACTACCGGTTTAGACCCAAGATACCGGCTGGTATGGATATCCGGTTATCACAAGCTGAAACAGTTGATCCGGATGAGTTAGATGAAGAATTCGACACCATACCGAGCTCAAGGCGGCCAGAAGTAATCCGAGCTAGGTATGACCGATTAAGGATCTTAGCGGTGAGGGTTCAGACAATTCTAGGCGATTTTGCAGCGCAAGGCGAACGGATACAAGCATTGGTTAGCTGGAGAGATCCGAGAGCAACTAAACTGTTCATAGCAATCTGTTTGGCTATCACAATAATTCTGTATGCGGTTCCGGCAAAAATGGTGGCGGTGGCTCTAGGGTTTTATTATCTTCGGCATCCGATGTTCCGGGACACAATGCCTGCGGCGAGTCTCAATTTTTTCCGGCGGTTGCCAAGCTTGTCTGATCGGCTCATCTAAAGGGTTATATTGCCTTTTGAGAGGACAGAAAGAAGTGAAAAGAGTTAAATTTAACTACGTTAGGTGTTTTTGAGTAATCCAACAGTTTATTATGATATTTGAGCTGAGGAAGAGAATAGAAGAAAGATTCATTATGGGTAAAAGCTTAAAAGCTATGATTTTTTTTTTTTTATCATATTATCAATGATTCGTTATTTTATTATAATCAGATGGTATGGAGTGTTGAGACCTCTGTAACATTTTGAAGCAAACGAGAGATGTTGAAAAAGAAACATGTCAGTAATGTTTTTGACCATAGGTTTGGTTTTGGTATCTCTCTGTAGTTTACTCTGTAATCTGAAGTGGAGTAAATAAACTTTTAAAAATCTACGTGATTTTGTTTTTTTAAACCTTCATATGAGTATCTGATTAAGTGATTATCTCTACACAAGTGAAAACCGGAGATAAAGCTCAAACTAATATGATTGGTTAGAAACCACAAAGACATCATCTGACGTGGCAGTTTCTCTGTCTCCAGAGTTTCCAGATAGTGTCCGAACGGCGAAACAAACACACGAAGAAAAAAATATCTCCAAAGCTAAAAAAATTTCATAGCTTCGATCTTTTTACTCTAATGGCTGCATTCTCTCCGATATCGTCTCCGGTGACTCACCCGCGAACACAATTTCTCTCAAATCCCGTTCTCCCCCTCTTCCGCCGGTCTTCCTCCGCCGTGAAATCACCAGCAACTTTCTCCGTCGTCTCTATGGCTCCCCAGAAAAAGGTAATCTCTCTTCGCTTCTCCTTTCCATTTCATGTTTTAAGTTCTGCAATCTTGTTGTGCCATTTCATGAATCACTGTTAAACGTTGCATAAAATATGAATCTTTTCTTGGTCTGAAGATTGAAATAGTTCTTCTCTGGTTTTAGTAAACAAATACTTCAAAGGAGTTTACTTTGATGGAAATTGATCTATAAATCTTTGTTCATATTAAGATTCAGTTTTGATTTGTGTAATTGTGATCAATGAATTGGGTTTTTAAAAAGGTGAACAAATATGATCCCAAGTGGAAGAAACAATGGTACGGAGCCGGATTGTTCGTCGAAGGAAGCGAGGAAGTAAACATCGACGTTTTCAAGAAGCTCGAGAAGCGAAAAGTGCTTAGCAACGTTGAGAAATCCGGTCTGCTTTCGAAAGCAGAAGGCTTGGGACTTACATTGTCGTCTCTCGAGAAGCTTGGTGTATTCTCCAAAGCAGAGGATCTTGGTCTTCTCAGTCTCCTTGAAACTTTAGCCGGTACATCACCCGCGGTCTTAGCCTCGGCTGCATTACCGGCTCTTACGGCTGCAATTGTAGCTATCGTGGTGATTCCTGATGACTCGACTACTCTGGTGGTTGCTCAAACGGTTTTGGCCAGTGCTTTTGCTCTTGGAGCTGTTGTTTTGTTGGTTGGATCTGTTGTTTTGGATGGTCTTCAAGAGGCTGACTGATTCTTTCTTTGTAAACCAACCACAAAACCAAACCATTTGTCCAGTTGATTTATGTCAGTTTTGCTCAAGTTATAACTGTAAGGTTAAGTGATTTATGGTGAGAGTGAGTGAAACTAAGTCAGAAAGAAGCTTTTATACCAATTAAACAAACAATTACATACAAATACATTCATTCTCCAAGTGAAATATAGCCTAACTAAGCACACAAATTAAATTACAATTTTTCAACTTCCCCAAACCAAAAAGAATCTCTAGAAGCAGAGTGAAGTAAGCAAAATTACATATGGAAAAAGCCCAGAAATAAAGTGTAAAGATCAAACAGCAATAGATTGTCCAGTGAGTGCGTCGTGAAGATGCATCGACCCGTCTTTCATCAAGTTTAAGCTTAAGCTTTTGAATCTCTCTCTTGAGTATTGTCTTGATGCCTTTCTCCAATCGGTTCCAGCTTTCATCATCACTACAAATTCGTCGTAGTTTATACGTCCGTCCTGCAAAATCAAGCATTATGATTCCCTCTAAGTATTTGATATTCTTTCTATAAGAAAAGTCTAGAGAGGGAAACGAGGATCATTCTAGAGTTTTAAAAAGACCTTGTCAGTGTCGACTTCACGCATTATATCGATTAGTACACTGTTGTCTGGTTCACCCAACTCATCGGTTAAGGCTTTTCGTAGTTCATCTGATTCGATGTATCCACTTCCGTCTTTGTCAAAGAACATAAAAGCTTGTCTGAAATGTTCATCATTCTCCATCTTCTGCAAGTGAATTATCACTGCTACAAATTCTCCATAGTCCAAGCATCCATTTCCGTTAACATCCGCCTGCATCGCATTCATGAATGTTAGCACCAGAGAAGACAAACATGTTTTGATCAAGAAAAATCCTCATAAGAAGAGGCTTATAGGTAACAATTTACCACTTCCATCAACATTTTGATCTCTGGTTCACCTAGTTGTGAACCAACTTTCCGTAGTCCAGCTCTGAGTTCTGGATACGTTATCTTCCCGTCGTTGTCATCATCCATCAGTGTAAACATGTCCCTGATCACTTCAACTTCTTGAAGAGACAAGTGCTCAGCGATTACCTGGAAGCATCAAAAGGTAGTAAGTGAAACCAATCAAAGCACTAAACAAAAAGTATATAACTCTCAGTCTGAGAAAAATAAGAGGCAACACTTACGCGTAGAGCTTTCTTTTTCAATCTATTCATCATGGAGAATTGCTTCAACCTTGATCTCACAATATCCCCTAAAGGAACATTTGGAGCTTTCTTAGCATTCTGTATCCAAGGGTGATCTGCAAAGGAGGAAACAGAAACCATCTTCGATTCAGCACCGTGACAAGTAGAGCAAAGAAGATGGAAAAAAATCACAAGATTATCATCCATCGTTACCAAGAACTTGCTGAGCAGTCAAACGTTTAGTTGGATCAGGGTCCAACATCTGCTTCACAAGGCTCTTTGCGCTCTCTGATATCTGCGACCAAGGATCTCTCTTAAAATCAAGAACCCCCCTCAAGATTGCAAGAGCCACACCTTGTTCAGTCTCTGCAATCATTCACTTGCTCTAATCAATATAAGAACTGTGTATACAACTTCTAATAGAAATCAAAGCTCTCGTTTATACCTGCCCAAAACGGAGGAACACCACAAAGCAAAATGTATAGAATAACTCCTGCACTCCACACATCAACCTCTTGTCCATAATTTCTCTTCAAAACTTCTGGAGCCATATAATATGGACTCCCTACAATCTCTGTAAACCTCTCTCCTGCAAATGCATCAAAAATAAAAACTCTTTTTTTGTTCATAAACAGATTCAAAGGAACACAGTTTTCAAACCAAAAACTCATAAACAGTGTGACCTGAAAACTCAATCGAGATCAAATATTCTAAATTTAGAAAAACCCATTTTTGGGAACACACTTTTCTAATATGCTTATGAAGAAAACATATCAAAGTTTCTCTTTTTTGTTCATAAACAGGTTCAAAGGAACACAATTTTCAAACCAAAACTCTTAAAAAGTGTGACCTGAAACTCAATGAAGTTCAAAGATTCTAAATTTAGAAATTAAAAAACCCATTTTGGGGAAATTACCAGGTTTGAAAAGCACTGATAAGCCAAAATCAATGGCTTTAAGTGGAGAATTCTCCTTCTTATTAGCAAACAAGAAATTCTCAGGCTTCAAATCTCTATGCATAACACCATTCATATGACACATCCTTACAACCTCAGCGATTGTCCTAGCGACAGTAGCAGCCGCACGCTCAGTGTAATGTCCTCTCGCTACGATCCGATCAAAAAGCTCACCTCCTTCACAAAGCTCCATAACCAGATGCACGTTCTCGTTGTCCTCATAAGTCGCCTTGAGTTTCACGACGTTTGGGTGATCAGGAATCGTGGACATAATCGTGACCTCACGGCGAACATCCTCCACATCAACGGCTGTCCGAAGCTTCCTCTTTGAGATCGATTTGCAAGCTAGAGCTTCACGGGTCTCTCTGTCAGTGCATAAATAGGTGATTCCGAATTCGCCGCGACCGAGTTCTCGTCCTAAGATGTATTTGTCGCTGATCTGAGTCCGATGGCTCATAGGGATGACGTCAGGGAGGACACGAATCGCCGCGTGGGGTCTCCGATCATCGGGATAACCGTAAAGGCTACGTTTTTGATCTCGTCGTTTCGTCTTCGGGGTTTGGTTTGGTTTTGGGTCTTCTGGGTCAAACCTCACGCAGGCGTTGCAATTACCCATGGACGAGTTTCGAACTCAGTAACTAGAGAAGAAAAAGAAGAAGAAAGTAGTTCGAAGAAGCTCTTCGTTAATGGTGATTCCTGGTGGGGTTTTGACTGCGACGGTGTTGTGTTTTCCGGCGAACCGGTGAGTTATACAGAGAAGAGAAAACGCGGGTTTCAGATGAAGAAAGGTTCGACCTTTTCGCAAAATTAATTTGATCAAATTGATGTAAAAAAAATCGTATTTATATCATAAATTAATCCCAACAAAAGCAAGTTGATGTGTAGTGTTTAATTAAACAAACAGAGTACATAATTAAAAAAAAAGAAGAAGAGCATTTGGAGTGATTTTCTAACCTATAAAATACACCAACAAGATAACTCTTGCACATTTCGATTTTTGAAAATCGTCAAGTGGTTTTATTAGAGTTTGTAGTTCGTTCAAATATACACAAATAGATTTTTGTAACCCTCTGGTGTATCTGAAAGGTTAATAGAAGAGTTATGGAAAATAATTTTGCTTGAGGTGGTGAAACTAAGGGCTGAGATGTAGCCACGAGGAAGAGATAGTTTGATGAAGTTGTTGACCATCGAAGTGGATACGGTGACATTGTCAAAAAGTGTGACGTTGGTTTCATTTGAGTTGGTATCAACAAAATTAGTAGTAATACTTTTTTTTAAGTGTTTTAATCAATTAATTTTGAGTTATTATAATTGTGCCGAGTTGTTTTGTCTTTGTATAACTCAAAGTAGTAATGTATATCGTTGATTTTGAAAATTTCTGCAAAAAGATTTGGTGTAAGATTATTTCAAAACCTATCAGATTTGTAATTAGGATAAAGAGATATTAGGTGTAGACTTTTTCAATGTAAGCAAAGCTTTGGTACTTTTTTTGTGAAATAAAGAATGAGAAGTATATATGAAGATTCTATTTATCAAAGTCAACAAAATGCAAACAAATGGGAACAAATTTTTTTTTCCCTTCTATTAATTTTGTTTCACTTTATAATTGAAATGAATTGACAAATGTGTAGCCATGTCGGGTTCTTATTCGTTTACTTTCTACAATTTGGGTTTACATTCGGAAAATGGTTAAAAAAAAAAAAATCTTCCTATCAACATACATCAAATATGCCATTTTGCATAAACCATATCGTCTTCCCTCTGTTATCCTAACAACAACTTATTTTAAGTTTAAAACCGACGTCAAAAAAAAAAAAAAAGGGTTTAAAACCGAAGTATAACTGTTTTTTTCTATCAAATCTTAAAACCGCTATTTGTGCATATGATTTTTAAGTAATTGATATTTGATAGGTAAAAAGAAGGTCTTTAATTTATTGCCCGGTTATACTTTCAACCGACAATTATTGCAATTGGCAAAAAGAGAGTGAAAAAAGTTGCAAGTCATTGTCAAAATAAAATAAAAAAGTTGAAATCATGCAACAAAAGCGAGTCTTTGTAAATCAAAACATTACATTGAGAACAAGGAAGATATATACAATCCCCATAAGATTAAAAATTGTGTTTGTTATGCATAGATTCGTGAACGATTTCAAATGTTTAGATAATGTACTATAAATTAAAAATATCCATGAGAAATAAATAATAATTACTTATGAATGTGGTAATGTCGATGAGATTTGTTTTTCACACAACAAAAAGAGAGAGGAAATGATAGACCATGTATATCTTGGGCAACTTTTAAGCTGGCAAATTATTAAAACAAAATAAAAATTTGGGGAAAATAATAATTTTAAAAGCGACTTTATTTGATGAGGGAAAAAACATGAGATTGTGTATGTAATGATGGGCTCAACCCAAATGTTTGAGATTGCATGTGTGTGGTGTTGTCATGCCAACTATTCTATTTATTGAAGTCCCATCACTTTTTTTGCATAAAATCCTTATCTACAACCTAAAAACTATATACTTTATAGGATAATTAATAGGGATATATCTATTATTAGAACATGAATTGTTAC
This sequence comes from Arabis hirsuta, assembly GCA_964056655.1. Lineage (NCBI taxonomy): Eukaryota > Viridiplantae > Streptophyta > Magnoliopsida > Brassicales > Brassicaceae > Arabis > Arabis hirsuta. The sequence continues at coordinate 33,485,576 of OZ053304.1, forward strand.
ATGCCATTGGCATTGAATAGAGACATATACCAGTAATTGTGATTCAAAATGGGGCAACTATTATTTGGTTATAATTTACGTTCGGTATGGTCGTTTAACATCCATAGAATTTTACCATTGAAGTAATAAAACACTCAATCTTTCTATAAATTTCTGGATTAGTTGAATTACATTTTATCTCAAATAATGATGCTCAAGTGAATAAGTTAGGTTTAGCTCAATATTAATAAGGTTTTAGTATAAGCTTGTTGAAATTATGATCGATTTAAGTGAACTAAAATTGAAAATAAATAATTTGTTTAAGCCAAAACAGTTGGTTTTCATATCATCAGTAGATTGCTAGTTGGGTTCGCAAATCTAAAATGGGCTTTATTGGACTAACTAGATAAAACGAAAGAGCCCAATATTGTTTTTCATGTATGGGTAAATTATTAAGTTGCTTGGATTTATATCAATCAAAATCATCTCATAAAAGTAAGATTTTATCTGATTACGAAAATTTAGAGTCTTGTTTTTACGTTTTAGGGAATTTTTTTTTTTTTTTTTGTCACACATTTTAGGGATTTTTGTTGTGACAATTTTAACAGATTTTCTTTTGGATTAAGAAGGTTTCAAAATCTAGTACGGATATTTAGTTAATATTGCATCATATCCAATCCACCAAATCTCGGGCTTTCTCGAAAAAGTCAGAAATCTGTCGTATTCAAAGACATGAAAGTAACGCCACGTGTACTGCGAGATTTGAGGAGGCAAATCCGATACGTTGCACAAAGAGGGAACGAAGTAAAGACCAATCGTAAACCCAAAAAAAAAAAAAAAAAAACCTCAACTTGTGCGGTTTTTATAGCTCAATACATATATTCTTTTTAGTCTCATAAACCAACCAATAACTTTTAAAAGTAAGAATTCTAGACTACATTTGTTAAGAGTTACCATCGAAAAACAATATATACACTATTATTTGAATCAAACAATACTATTTTTTTCAATGTATTTTTTAAAAAACAGGATCACTTCAAACTATGAATATCAATGGGAACTTTTTAATCTAATGGCCAAAAGTTTTTATAAAAGCTTTTACACTAAGATATATAATACGATTTAAAAAAATTATAGTTAATGTAGATTAATGGATGCAAAATTTATCAAAATATTTAAAATGTTATGAGTAGAGTCATCTGTCGTAGTATTTGTAAAATATAGAACAGAGATACAAAAGAAATAGTTGCAAACTAATTCTCTTTATCGACTCAATAGAGTTACAACTCTATTTATAATCCAGTTATAACTCCACTACCTTAAACATAGGAACTGCTTAAAGACCAACTCAAACAACTACGACTCTAAACGTGTCCTTAACAATAAGACATTATTGAACTGAAATTGACTCTGACTAATTCAAGACACAAGACTCGCACTTCCCAACACATCCTCTCCTAAACTACAACCAGTCGGTTTAGTTTATATGCGGAACTTCACATACTCCAAGCATGTCTCTCAGCTTCTCGTAAGTATCCATCTTCAAAGGTTTTGTCATGATGTCTTCGATTTGTCTCTGTGTGCTGCAATATTTCAATTCCACAACTCCATCATTAGAAAGATTCCTGAGAAAATGAAACCTTACATCAATGTGCTTGCTTCTCTTGTGCATGACCGGATTCTTCGAAAGCTTGATTGTAGACATGTTATCACAGTACATAATTGTACTCTCTCCTTCTCTTTGAACCATCCCAATGCTCTCCAAAATCCTCCTCAACCATATGACTTGACACGTACAAGTTGCACCTGCCACAAACTAAGACTCTGTTGTAGACAAAGTCACCACAGGCTGCCGCTTTGATGACCAAGAGATTGTTGCATTACTCAAGAAAAACACATACCCTGAAGTGCTTTTTCTGGTGTCCAAGTCTCTCGCATAGTCAATGTCAGAATAAGCTTCAAGTGTGCTGCTACCATTCTTCTCATAGTGCATACCCAGATTAATAGTGCCTTTTACGTACCGGAGAACCCTCTTTATAGCTCCCATATGAATTTGAGTACGAGTATCCATAAACCTGCTGATCAAACTCATCACAAACATCAGATATGGTCTTGTGGCTGCCAAGTACATTAAGCACTCCACCATTTGCTTGTATAGACTTGCATTAGCTTTCTCACTAGAGTCTTCTTTCACCAGTTTTGTTCTAAGAACAATTGGATTTCTTACTGCATTACAATCCTCCATCTTGAACCTTTCTAGTATCTCACGAGCATATTTTATTTGACACATGTATATGCTTGTGTCATCTTGAATTATCTCCACTCCAAGAAAATATCTCATCTCTCCCAAATCAGACATTTCAAACTTTGTTTTCATCGAGGCTTTAAACTCTACCACCATGCTTGGATTACTTCATGTCACAATCATATCATCTACGTATAGAGATACAATTAGCAAGTTACCTTCATTGTCGGTTTTAACGAACAACGTAAATTCATGTGGGCACTGCTCTAATCCCTTTTCTGTGAAGTATCGTTCAATACGGCTGTACCATGCTCTAGGCGCCTCCTTAAGCCCATACAACGCCTTCTTGAGCTTATACACTTATGATTCATGACCCTTCTTCTCATACCCTCGTGGTTGATCGACAAACACTGTTTCTATGAGATCTCCATATAAAAACGTACTTTTCACATCTAGTTGATAAACCTTCAAGCCCTTTTGTGCTGCTACAGCTAGGATTGCTCTAAAGGTATCCCATCTTACAACTGGTGCGAATACTTCAGTGTAACCTATACCATACTTTTGAGCATAATCCTTAGCTACTAACCTGGCTTTGCATTTATCGACTTCTCCAGTTTTGTTCAGTTTTGTTTTAAAAATCCACTTGACTCCAATCGTGTTAACTCCGTGTGGAAAATCGCAGAGCTCCCAAGTTTCATTCTTTTCAATGGACTCGATTTCGCGATCCATTGCTTCTCTCCACTTTTCTTCTTGCATTGTTTCCTCGAAACTTGATGGATCTGTTATTGTCGAGAACAGACCAAACACTTCCATAAACATGACAAAATCCACCATTCCTTCTTCTTCTGATAACCCTTCACCACTCACATATATTCGCATCCAGGTTGGAGTTGTTCTAGGCCTTCTCCCTTGATGAACCTCATCAGCTACTGTAGGTTCTGGGTTTTCATCATTGCCGTGTTCTCCCTCTCCATCTTTGTCAGACTCGTCATCTCCGATCAGTTCAAGAGAATTCGATTCCTCTATCTTGATGCACTATTTCACTCCCATTCAACATCTTCCTCAAATACCACATCTCTGTTGCTGATGATTTTGTCTTCTACTGGATCATATAGCCTATATGCTTTAGATTCCTCACTCACCCCAAACATAACACACTTAACACTTTTATCATCCAACTTGTTTTGTTTTTCTTTTGGGATATGCACATGAGCAATACATCTGAATAGCTTAAAGTGACTTACAGAGGGAGTTCGATCACTCTAAGCCTCTTTCGGAGTTATACCCTCCAACGCTGTAGTAGGACTCCTATCCAAAATATACACACTCTAACTTGCTGCTTCAGGCCATAACTTCTTCGGCACTTTCTTCCCGATCATCATGCTGCGAACCATGTTGAGCATGGTTATGTTCTTCCTCTCCGCAACACCATTTTGTTGTGGTGTGTTTGCTGCGGTAAGTTGTCGTTGAATGCCATGGCTAGCACACAACTCTTTGAACTCATTTGAGTTATACTCTCCTCTTTTGTCTGTTCGTAGACACTTGATCAACAACCCTGTCTCTCTTTCTACAAGTGCTTTGAATCTCTTGAATGCTTCAATGACTTCAGACTTCTCGGACAGAAAGTAAACCTAATATTTTTTTGAATAATCATCAATAAATGTGATTATATACCTCTTGTGGCTGCTGGATTCAGACGTGAATGGACCACATAAATCGGAGTGAAACAGTTGTAACTTCTGGTTAGCTCTCCAATTGCTTTTCTTGGGAATAACATCTCTTTGTTGTTTTCCGGTTAACTTCACACATTTTGCTCGGAGCCTTGATCTCTGGTAACCCTTTCACCATGTCTCCATCCTTGAGTGTCATTAGCCCTTTATAGCTCAAATGACCATACCTACAATGCCATAAGAATGTGCTGTCCTCTGACGATGTCTTGAAATAGTTTGATTCTGGTGGCATTGTCTTTGCTGTGACTACAAACATCTTGTTGGCCGTCATAACTGTTTCCATGATGAAACCTTTGGATGGATGATATAGTCGACATACTCCATTATGTATAAAAAACGAGAACCCCCTTCAAGAAGTTTTCCGATGCTTATCAGGTTATTCTTCAGCTCCGGAATGTAGTATACATTCGTGATAATGTGTGAGGCACCATTAACCTCCATCCTCACATTTCCTCTCCCCATGACATCCATCTTTGAGTTGTCTCCAAGCTTAACATGATGCTTGTAGTTTTTATCTATATCACTGAACCATTCTTTCTCTCCGCACATGTGGTTGCTGCACCCAGAGTCAAGAAACCACACTTTTTCCTTCTTTTCAACCTCAGCATATGCCATTAGAATCATCTCTTCCGTTTCATCAAACTCTGCATAGTTGGCATTATTCTCCCAGTTTGGACACTCATATTTGTAGTGTCCCAGCTTGTGGCATCTATATCATTCAATCAAGGCTTTGTTGACTGCTCCCGTGTGTGATCCTCTTCCTCTTCTTTTTCTTACAGCTCCTCAGAATCCTCCTCTTCCTCGAGTCCACTGTTGCCCTCTTCCTGTTTCTTTCTCTCCTGTAACGTGCAGCATATGTTCTTCATTTTCCTTCTTCTTGAATTTTTGTTCACGTACCCGAAGAGAACTCTGAACTTCATCAATTGACAACTTCTTGATGTCCTTTGATTATTCGATAGCACATACTATGTATGTGAACTAATCCGACAAGGTTCTCAACACCTTCTCCACCACCTTAGCATCAGACATTTCTTCTCCAAGATTCCTCATGTCGTTGGCTACGACCATCACTCTTGAGAAATACGCTGTCACACTTTCACCGTTCTTCATTTCGAGAATCTCGAACTGTCTCCTCATCCTTTGAAGCTGTGAGCTCTGCACATGCTCATTCCCTTGAAACTCCGCTTTCATTGAGTCCCGCAACTCCTTGGAACTGTTCTTCTGTAAGATCTGCTTCAGTATCATATTGTCAATGGCAGCAAATAGATAATTTTTCACTTTGAGGTCTTTGAGCTTCAGATCCGCCAACTCTGATCGTTGTTGGCCATTGAGCACCGTCCCGCGAGGCGGCTCTGTGATTCTTTCTTCAATCATATTCCACCACTCTTTGGATCGCAGTAAGTTCTCCATCAACATAGCCTAATGTTCGTAATCTCCCTCGAACTTTGGAATACTTAGCATCCTTTCTCTCTCTGAACCCATGGTGTTTCTCTCTTGTTTGCGTTATCTCTCTTGTTTTCTCTGATACCAAATGTAAAATATCGAACAGAGACACAAAAGAAATGGTTGCAAACTGATTCTCTTTATCGACTCAATAGAGTTACTGCTCTATTTATAATCCAGTTACAACTCAACTACCTTAAACATAGGAACTGCTTAAAGACCAACTCAAACAACTACGACTCTAAACGTATCCTTAACAATCGAATATTATTGAACTGAAATTTACTCAAGACTCTGACTAATTCAAGACACAAGACTCGTACTTCCCAATAGTTTTATGTGCCAAAATTGTCCGTTGTAACTATACTGCAAGTAGTTGAATCATTTGTACTATAGTGATATCGATAGATAAAATGTTTTGATGTCCTAAAAGACTATGGTGGGTGATATCGATATATAAAATAATTAAATGGTCTATATTTGAAAAGGAAAAAATTTATGGTGATGTTATTTGATAAATATAAAGATTTAGGGGTACAGCTGAAAAGGTAGGTAGGTTAAATGAAACATATAAATGAAAAAATAAAAATAAAGTCGTGACCTTTGCAAGGTCGTAAGCTCTCCTCTGACCAAATTTACTTGGAGAGCAAAACAAAGCTTCAAGCTTCCATATTTGACGGCCACAGAGAAAGGAGAAGGCAAATTCGCCTTTTTTCTTTTCTCTTAAAATCCCCTGAAGATTTGGTTTTTGTTTGTTTTCTGGGGAACACGAAGCAAGACGAAGGAAGTCAAACGCTATCGTTTTAAAGGTGACTTTGTTGATCTCGCTTCTGTCTTACTTTTTCCGATGGAAATCTCTTTCCTTTCTTAGCAATAAATGCCGCAGATTTCTGGGTTTGTCCTCGTTTTTCTGATTTTTCGGTGATCGGAGTTGTTCTCGGCGAGTTTGGAACTGGGGTTTGTTTTTCAGTTTTGTGAGAGTTAGTTCTGAGATTAAACGTATTCAAAGTGTCTGACTTTATGTTTTAATTGTTGACTCTAATTTAGATTTTTTCTCTTTTGGAGTTTGATCAATTTCCTTTAAGATTTGAATGTGAATCAGATAGGTGGAAAGAGATTCTAACAGAGGCTCAGTTTCACTGTGGTGACTGCACAATGATTTTGAGCAACTGGTTAGAGTTTCTCTCAAAATTGGGATGTCTAAAAGTATAATTTTTTAATAGACATTGTTGTATGTATTCTTGTTATGGCCATTTTGGGATTCCTGGTGTGTGTGAAAGGATGATACTTTATCGAGAAGCTGAGAGAATAATGGAAGGCCAATTTATCATTCTGTTAAATGGTTTGCCCTGTGAATTAATACGAAGATAAAGGGTAATTTTGAATTGAGTAATGTACAGAGTTTCTCAGTGTGTTGTAACTTTTAAGGGACAAAGAGGTTTTACTGCTCTGTGAAGAAGAGAGCTAGATGGCTAATAAAATGTAATTTTGATTTGTAATTCATGACTTGGTTACACCGTGTAACTTACACGACCAAGCGTTGAGACCTAAATACTAAGCGTTGGTGGTTCCGTTGACATATTTCTGGTGAGAGATATCAGGTAGTGTGTAATAGGTTGCTAAGATAGTTTAAGGGAACATTCTTCTTTTTTTTTTGCTAGAAATTTGAATCTTTGTGAGCCTTCTTTGAGCTTGTGATTGTTTTGTTATTTGCAGACAATGATTCGTGCAAAGCAGATCAGTAATCTATCCAGTTCAGCAAGATCCTTTTTCCTTAGCGGAACGAGGTCTAGTGCAGCTGATGGAAATTCTTGTACATCCACTGAAGATGAAATTTGTGTCTCAAGACGCCAGCAAATCAGGAATGAAGTTGTACAGACTGGAAAAAGGGCGACTAATTTAGCAGTTGGACTTGCGGGAACTATATTACCAGTAGAGGCTGGTAAACAGGCGGTGGTCCCGAAGAAGGTTGAGCATTTCACCCGACCATCTCTTCTTCCGCAGCATGTTTCCACTCCTGCTTTGCCGGGGAAACCAGATTCTGTAAACTATGCTTCCGCTATTATTGCAGAAGACACGGTGGCAACTATTGGAGATAAGATATTCAAGGCTGGTATTGGAACTGTAAATTTTCTGTCAGATATAGCAAACTATAAGATCCCTCTATCTGATGGAACTGAAGTCGTTGGTTTGCCTAAAAGCTGTATGGTTGATCCTACTCGGCCTATTACAAGTGTAAAGTCTTCAAATGTGAAACTCATCAGAAGAGAGGACCTTGTTAAAGTCCACCCTAAGTCTACCAAAGATTCATCAGGCCGAGTTCATATAAACAACTCTCGAGATACTAAGGAAGCTGAAAGATCTGGTTTTGTCAAAGGCTTGAAGCAAGCTTCAAATGATGTGGCACATAATTCGTTTAAAGCTCAGGATTTACCCACATCCGGAAAGAGGAAAACCATGCCGCAAAGACCCAACGTTGATTCAACCAGGTATGCGTCGGGTGGTTGTGACTATAATGTGCAAGTTTCGGATGACAGGATGATGAAATCTTCTGTTGAAGGTTTCAGTAAACCCTCAAGGGAAATGATGAGAGGGACACCAGGGACTGCTCCAATACCTAGGCAGTATTGTAACTCTGGATACGCCGTAGAAAATGTTTCTAATATATTGCGGAGATTCAAATGGGGACCTGCTGCTGAAGAGGCCCTTCATAATTTTGGTTTCAGGATGGATGCATACCAAGCAAACCAAGTGCTTAAGCAGATGGATAATTATGCGAATGCGCTTGGTTTCTTCTATTGGCTGAAAAGGCAGCCTGGGTTTAAGCATGATGGGCATACTTATACCACTATGGTAGGTAACCTTGGTCGTGCAAAGCAATTCGGTGCGATAAACAAGCTTCTTGATGAGATGGTTAGAGATGGATGTCAGCCAAATACCGTTACATATAACCGACTTATTCATAGCTATGGTCGTGCAAATTACCTCAATGAAGCTATGAATGTTTTCAATCAAATGCAGGAGGCTGGATGTGAGCCTGACCGCGTAACCTACTGTACCCTTATAGACATCCATGCTAAAGCTGGATTTCTTGACATTGCCATGGACATGTACCAGAGAATGCAAGCAGCAGGGCTTTCTCCTGATACTTTCACCTACAGTGTGATAATAAACTGTCTTGGAAAAGCGGGCCATTTACCTGCTGCCCATAGGCTCTTTTGTGAAATGGTTGGTCAAGGTTGCACCCCTAATTTGGTCACATTTAACATCATGATAGCTTTGCATGCCAAGGTGCGGAATTATGAGAGTGCGTTGAAGCTCTACCGAGACATGAAAATTGCCGGGTTTCAACCCGATAAAGTAACTTACAGTATAGTTATGGAGGTGCTTGGACATACTGGATTTCTCGAGGAAGCAGAGGGTGTTTTCACTGAGATGCAGCGTAAGAACTGGGTTCCTGATGAACCGGTTTATGGCCTTTTGGTTGACTTGTGGGGAAAAGCTGGCAATGTGGAAAAAGCTTGGCAGTGGTATCAAGCAATGCTTCACGCCGGTCTGCGACCTAATGTACCCACATGCAATTCCCTTCTCAGTACTTTCCTTAGGGTTCACAGGCTGTCTGAAGCCCACAACTTATTACAAAGCATGCTTGCGCTTGGTCTACAGGCTTCTTTGCAAACATACACATTGCTATTGAGTTGTTGCACAGATGCTCGTTCAAACTTTGACATGGGCTTTTGTGGCCAGCTAATGGCAGTCTCAGGTCATCCGGCACACTTGTTTCTTCTCAGAATGCCACCTGCAGGTCCTGATGGTCAAAAAGTGCGTGATCATGTTAGCAACTTCCTTGATTTTATGCACAGCGAGGACAGGGAGAGCAAGAGGGGACTCATGGACGCAGTAGTGGATTTTCTCCACAAGTCAGGTTTAAAAGAAGAGGCGGGGTCGGTCTGGGAAGTGGCTGCAGTTAAGAATGTGTATCCAGATGCATTGAGGGAGAAAAGTTGCAGCTATTGGCTTATAAACCTCCATGTAATGTCAGAAGGAACTGCAGTCATCGCTCTGTCTAGGACACTTGCATGGTTCCGTAAGCAGATGTTAGTTTCAGGAGAATGTCCTTCACGAATAGATATAGTAACTGGTTGGGGAAGACGAAGTAGGGTCACTGGCACGTCGATGGTGAGACAAGCAGTTGAGGAACTGCTCAACATCTTCAACTTCCCGTTCTTCACTGAGAATGGGAACTCAGGCTGTTTTGTTGGATGCGGGGAGCCTCTCAAGAATTGGTTGCTTGAATCATATGTTGAGAGGATGCACTTGCTCTAGTTATAGATTTTTTGCTGTTTAGTTTTTTCTTTTTCTTTGAAAGGCCTATTGGATTTGATCTTTGGTCGAATCTCAATGGTTCGGTTTTGTATGTCATAAGTTTAAGGTTAGTGATGACTGGAATTTTATCTTCAGATTTTTGTTCTCATGTCAACATTATCTTCTGTTGCAACGGGTTGTAATGGGAGTAATAATAAATCAAATCTTTTGAGGGTGATAATACCCAAATATATTAACATTTGGAATATTTTTTGTATGTTTTATTTTTGTACAACAACAAATGTTACAAAAATGTATTCTTACCAGTCATGTACATAGACTGCTGATTCTACTACAGTGATGTGAAGGGAAAAAGATAACTGGAGGAAGGATCTAAAGTAGCCTGGAGTTGTAGGAGCCACAAGATGTGCATTTGTGGTATAGCCAATGGTAAGGAGCATTTCCTTTTCTTCCACAGTCATTACACAGTATCACCTGCACCAAACCATTTCTTCATTCAGTTTATTCTTGCATTTCAATAATCCATCTAGGGATAAAGAAATTTGAGAGAGAGAAAGAGATCTAAACCTGAGTTTTGTCGGAGTATTCATCAGGCATCTTCTCTTCTGCAAGCAATGCGTCTAACATCCTAAAGTAGACCTGTGTGAAACAATTCTTTGATTAGTGAATGAGCACTTGAGCAGTGTTCATTGCTTCAACAAAGAGTCGAGCACTGTGACTTCAGACAGAGGAGAACTATATATGGTGTGACATGTGAGAGTGTTTTGATGCAGTTACTAATCTTTTTATAGGGAAGACATTACTCTCTTTGAAAATGGTGTAACTGACCTGCATATCTCCTAGCGACTTGCTGCAGACAGGGCATGTGTAATGTGAACATGTGTACTCCTACCACCAGAATCAAAGAACAAACCATAAGTAATCGTAGCAACAATTCAAGTTTTCATTATTACCCAAAAGCATATTTTGACAGAGTTAAGTACTTGAAAGCATGTCGAGTGCATCAAGTGACCGCAGGGAAGAGCCTTCACTGGGGAGGTGGAGGTGAAGATGTACTCATTACAAATCGGGCAATTATCTTCTAAACACTTTTCCCTGCAAACATGCTCCACTAAGGAACGATCCATACAAGCATTGCATTTCATGCAATGGAAGTAGTCAATGCCCAGTCCTTTCCCTACCCGGCAGAGATTGCAGTAAGGGCAGTGATAAATTTTCCTGTGAAGAATCTTTGACTGTCAGTCTCTATCGATATTCAGGCCAGAAGCGTAAGAAGGAAATTACTTTACGATTTCTTTTCATAGTTTGGATAATTAGCAACTTTTGGTAAGCATCACGCCTCTACCAAGGTCTGAGCCAAAGCCCTTTGGAACCAGACTCCATTAGTAATGTTTCAATGTTGTAACATCTGTCCTTCAAGTTCAGCATTTCCTAGTTGATTCTAATTCTTCGACATCTACAACTTCTTTAGATATCTAATTTGCCTTAAATTAGTGTTTCACTTTTACAAAAGCAGTAAATTTTCACCCTACAGTTGTCTCTTTACAAGTTTGCTAAGATCAAGCCTAAGAGAATTATACAAGCCTTTTCCAAAGAAAAACATAATAAAGACTTTTAACCATCCATCTAGATATGCCGAAGCAGGGAAATAAATTACCTTTCATCGTCATATAATTTGCATATTTTGCAGAAGTACTTCCCCATTGACAACTTGCACAAAGTATTTGAGCAATTTGCACCAACTGGCTGAATCAGGAGGCATTTCATGCACATCATCTTTGTGACCTGTTTCCTGCATAAGAATTCAAAAGAACCATAGACGGTTTAGGGCCACACAAGATTGTTGGAGTTTTTTACATGGAAGTAGAAGATTGCACTACCTATCCGCCGAATGATCAGCCTCTTCATCATGGCATCGTATACACGTGAAGAGCTGGTCGCAACAAGGAGCAAGAAGCTTGCAATTCCTCTTGTAGTGATTGCAACCAAAGATCAAATTGTGAGGATCTCGATAGGATGGATGCTGACCAGGAACTGTTTTTATATTGCTTGAGAGAGTTGATGGTTCTAGATTATATATCCGCTGCGAGATGATCCAACGGCTGAAAAAAAGTACCTGACATAATGTTAGTCTCGACATGAGAAGTTAAAATTTAATATGATTTGGACTGACAATGATCTTGCAAATTTAAAATGATCTTACAATTCTTTTTAGTATAATTCGGTAAAAGACTACACAGACTTCTCAGCTTATATATGTTACAACAGGACAACAAGATTTTCTTTTAAAAGAGAGAGGTAGCAGGGCCTACCTCATTAACAAATTCTGCCGGATATATGATTTCTTCTGAGGATCCAGGGAAGAGTCGCATGATATTTTTCTAGTCATAGCTGCTAGTTCTTCTTGACTCATTGTTAACAGCTGTTCATATTTCCTGGATTGTCCAAACTGGCTAGCCTTCTGAGAAATTGAATAAGTTTGAGCCGGATTTCCGATCTGGCAATTGCTGTCAGTTTGTTCCTTGTTCTTCTTTTTGTCAGCTCCTCTACATATCTTTTTACTTTCGGAAAGCACCTCATGTTCGCCCCCTTTGTAGCCAACTTCGACATTGTTATTAGGAGCAGTCTTTCCAAGTGACTTATCCATGGTACCTGTCAAGTCTGTCTCTGAAAGTTCGACAAGTTTGCTGCCAATGCTCCCTCTATCCCCATCAGAAGATGCTTCAAAGAGATACTTCCAGACAACCTCCAGTGGATCTGAATCCCAAAATGGATCGTTGTTTGCTTCTTTTGCTTCCTCTTGTATAAAGTGACCATTGTACCATTCTGTTAACCATTCAACAAACATTGTTTTCCTTGTTGCTTGGCGCCACAAGGACATCACGGCATGCTGTTCATCAGAGGTCAAAGAATCCATTAACCAGGGAATCATATCCTGCAATATTTCCCCACTTATTCTCCCAAGCATGCATCCTATGATTTTCTCCTGTTCTTCAATAGCGAAGTAGTTCCTGAATAGACCCCAGAGCTCAGTTTCTTCATGTTGGAAATGCTCCGACAATAGCTTGTGCATGGATTTGCATATCTCTTGAAGACTCAGGCATAACCGCTCATACTTCATCTTTCGGTGGTCTGCTGCACTGGAATTAAGCGTAGAAACCAACATTTTCAGTTCTGACATCTCATTCAAAATGAATGATACCTTATCAAAATGTTTAATTTCTAGCTCATGATCAATACTAAATGACTGACTAATGTTTTTCAGTTTTCCCTTTGTCTCCAGAGCTGGAAATGCAATCTCATCCTCTGCATCAGAATGTATCTGATACAGAAACTTTATCATATGGAATCGCTGTTGAAACTCCCCAAGGAAACGGAAGTCGGCTGCCAATCTAGCTGAACCACAAACAAGGTAGTCCAGATCCATCTTCATAGCTTTATGGAAGAAGAAAAGGAGATCAATTGGTTTTACGTCGTCCATAATGAATGGATCATCCATATTCTTCTCACCAAAAAATTCTGGAAGGTGGAGAGGAGGCCTGAGCTTCCCTGAGAAAAGCATTTGCTGATTCATTCGGCTAGAGTAAGGTGTCTCGTCATACATGTTTCCAGCAGCCTGCATTGTCAGGAAGCAGGTTGAAGACTTATTTTTTTTCCCAACACATACATGCAAATCAACTCTAGATCCTTTGCATGGTTGCAGCTTTACTTGGTGGGAAATGGATCCAGATGCTTCTTCTGTGTGCTCTTTCCGACAGGAGCATCTTACTTTGTACATTACGGACAGCTGTTTCCAAAAACTTTCAACAGAGGTTTTCCCTGAGTAGCCAAAGCGAAGCCACTGCAACAAGAGGCGTGCAAATGATTTTTTGGAAGAAATTTTTTCCAAACTTAAGAAATGAAGAATGGATTGAGATTCCTCTTCTGACAGATGAGCAGAAAACCAGAGTATGACACACTTTAACAATCCAAGAGGTAAGACATGAATGCTTGTGTATAGGAGCTGCCTCTGCATTTCGTGGTTGCAATTCTTGCTGATGATTGGGAATACCTGGAGAACAATGAGTGAAATTCTGAATATAATATGCATACAAGGCAAATTGATATTAAAGAAAAAAAAATTCAAATCGAATATATTAATCCATGTTTTACGCTTTCAACTGAAAATCCAAACGGACAAAGTTGTCTAGGAGTATCAAAAAGTTTACCTCTGTTCTCTGTACGGAAAAGTGCTTTGTTACTTGAACTCTAAGGGCCTCAAGTTCCTCCTGAAGCTTCAATAGAAAATTGTCCGTCCTGATTTTATCATCAGCACTTTTGTATAGCAATCTCTGAAAATTCTCGAGACAGACGTCTATGTTGAATTGTTTGGCAGTTGAAGAGCGGCGATCTGTCATTTCTTCTAACACCCGGTGAAAGAGCTTCTTAAATGCATTGCTGCAACAAAACAAAGCATTCTGTAACCCACTCAGAAAGAGGAGGATGAAAATAAACAAGAGAAGTTTTGAAAGACTAGGCACATTACCAAAGACAAAAATCAAATTATCCAACAAACTATTACCTATAAGAAACAAGGACATCCGCAAGGAAGTTTAATCGAGCCATCGGTACATCAAGGTCCGAAAGTAGGCTTGGGAATTTTGCTTGGCATAATCCTTCCTGAATGTCTCTCAAATCTTTTTCAATTGTATGTTGAAAAAGCTCAAGACCATGAATCGGGTTGTGTCCTACATCTGGAATAGAAAGAGACTTTTTACTCCACTGCCAAAAGCGTTGAAAACATCCACTGGATGGATGTGTCTGAGAGGAGTTCTTCATATTTTTAGACACATCTACATACTGGACTTCTTTCATGATCTTTGTAGGAGCCCCAAAAAAAGGCTGACTGTCGTAAAGCAGCCAAGAGCTTATGACCTTCCAAAATTCTTTCATCTTATCAGAATTACAAAGATGAAAGAAAGCAGAGCATAACTCAGCAAAGGATATACCTGTTGCAATGGTTCTTCGGTTGGGACAACATCTTTCATGCAATTCTCAACTTCAGTTTTCTCTTCGTGAGAGAGATAAGACATCATCCATGGCAAAAAGTCTTCCAGCACCATCACTGGAACACTACAAATGAATTGCCACACAAGTGATGCCTGTTCTTGGAAGGAGAACTTCTCAATTAACAAAGGAAAGACCTGCATGAAGCATGGCTGGAGTTATGAACGGAAGAAACATACAGAAATCTAAAGTGAAAAGTCCTAACTGAGAATGTTAATTAGTTATACGCCTCAACGCCAAAATCCAGTTACAGTGACAGTCATGAGAAGCCAAAGTATATATGAGAAAAGGTGATAACCACATGCTTCAAAACAAGATAGTTTCTGATTCTCACTTCAAAGAGTAGATCATTTATGGAAAGCAAAACTATACCTGCCGCTCTTCTTTAAGCATATGCTGGCATATAGATGACTGAATGGTGCCTATGCATAATATTACTTCACGAAGAACATCACTTATGCTTCCTATCTGCTCTTCAAGAACATGTAGCCAATGGAAAATTGAGGTGAAGAGATCATCTGTACCAGCATGCTCAAGCGAATAATTAGAAACAATGTTCTTCACACGTGCATCAAGCGCCGAAAAGATAACCTGACAGTAAAGAAATCATTTCAAACGCCACTGTCAATTATCATGATAAGTAATGAAAAGAGTATTATGTAAACTAACAAACAAAATTCACAGTCTGAAGTTGGAGAAGCAACCAAAGTTTTTAAGTATCCACACCCTATAAATCTGGACAATATCTTTAACATAGAAACCTAAGTCTACACAAGAACAACGGAAAATAAAGAGGAAGGTATGTAGATAAGCCAAAGGAGGACACTTTAAAAAACTACAGTGAACTGAAAACGCCAGTATAACCTCTTTTGTTCCAGAATCTAGTAGCTCCATTCGTAAACCAAACAAACTATATATGAGATAATGATAACAACTCAAGCTCCTGTGTGAATTCTATAGTAGGCATCATTAGAAGCAAAATGCAAAATTACCCATTTTGGCTAACCTCACTGTACAAATCTCATCCAAAAATATCAACAATACGACATTAGAAACTCATAAGAACCCCTTTTCACAGGGTTTTTTTTTTTTTTTTGGGTCAATTTCACAGGTCTCTTCTGACAAGTTTTCAAAAGACAAAGCAGTTAACAAAACAAATCAATTCTCTCTTTGAATTAGCTTCGAGTAAGCAAGAGAGTTATAAAAACTCGATTCTATCTGTAACCAAAATCATCAACAGAGAAAGAAACTATATCGAAATTTATCTTTTTTTTGTGGTTTTAAAATCGAAATTTACTTACAATAGTCTAAAATGTTAAATTACCTCATCTTCAGCTGCGCTATGATACTTATAAACAAGCTTCAAAAACTCAAACTTCCGGGATAGCTCCGTCGCCAGATCCCCGGTAAAGTCACCGTCTGCGGCGGCGTCAGTAGCGAAACACCGGAGCTCGAGAAGCTGGGCACGGAAAGCCTTGTGGAAATAAACGAACAACAGAACCGGAGCATCGGAAAGTTTAGTATCGTCGACGGTAACCGAAACCGACGCATTTTCCGGCGGGAGGGGAGGAAGATAATCGCCTCCCATTTACGAGCGTGGAGAAAGGAGAAAAGGGAAAGAAGGAAAGGACTTGACGAAGATGGAAGGATTTGTAAGGCATTGATCATCTTCGTCTTCGTCACTCTCTCTCTCTCTCTGCAAAAGCTAGAGAGAGTTTTTTAATCGATTTGGGGGTTTAGGGTTTATTATTAGTATATTAGATGTGACTGAGACGTTGTAGCTGAAAACCAAACAATGCTTATATCATTTTCATTATTGTGGCGGGATTAAAGATTTTAATTACTCTGTTTTTTTGTCTCTATTTATTTGGTAACTAACTAATTACTCTGTTTTGTTTCTATATATTTGGTTAACTAATTTTATTTTATCTGATAGGACGTTATTTGCGTTATGATATCAATTTTTTTTTTATACAAAATGAGATTTGGAAAACTCCAAAACGCAATTGTTAAAAGTACTACATTTTGGTGAAAAACCACTCTTGAGGCACCCCTTGTCTCCAGGGTTCGATTCCTGCAAGAAATGTAATAGGCTGTAGGACAGGTTAATGGGACCGGCCTGTGGCCCACCGAAAAAAAAAATACTACATTTTGGATCATATCCTACACAATCTAAATTATCTAATTTTTGTAGGATAAATTATTATTATTATTCTTTTATAAATCGTGGGAGTTCTGAACATTTGACTCATAATCTTCTCGGTACCCATAGACAATCTTTGGATATTCCGATTTAAAAAATAACTATTCGTCCCAAAAGAAGTTTGAATCCGAGGCACAAGAAAACCAACTTTCTTGTGTTATCATCAAACCACCATTTTTTTGTGTAAAAATTATTTTTTTAGATCAAGATAATTTATCACAAGAGTTATAACAAATTTCAGAAATTTTAAACACTTCTTTCTAAAATGTTTGTCAACTGTTCCAACGTCGTGGAATATAAATATATGAAAGGAAAAAAAAAACATTAAAGAAATGTTGAGCTAATGCGTGATCCGACATACAAAAACAAATACTTGTAGTATTAGCTACACGAGTTTATCTTTGGAATTTGTTTAATTATTTGGTGTTTAAAATGTTTAAAAACTATCGTGATTTGCGTGAGATTAGCTGAATCAGTCTCGTGATTGGTCCAATTTTGAACATACGTTATGAAAAATGGCCTGACCTTGGCCGGCCGTATAGTTGTCTCCCATTTCTTTGACCGGTCAACGTTGACTCCGTTAGTTTAATCCGTTATTAACTCCCCCCGTTCCGTCTTCTCTCCTCCACGAGCCGTCTTGTGTCTGTCGTGTGTTCTCCATGTATCTCCACGTGGCATTCCAGTTAATTGGGCTCAGGCAATCCTTCTAAAATACATGGGCCTGTCTCAACATTTTGAGCCCATTAATAAAACAAATTTGTTGGTCCCAACAATTTGAGCCCATTAATATAAGATTCGTGATCATGTTGGTTTCTGAGGTTTGACTTTCTCTTTTTCCGGCGAGAGAGAGGTGGTGGCGATGGAGACGGTGAGGACGAAATGGATGGCTATGGCAGCTAGTATATGGATACAGTGCACAAACGGCGCTTCCTACACCTTCGGAATCTATTCGGCGGTTCTAAAATCGACCCAATTGTACGATCAATCGACCCTTGACACCGTCTCCGTTTTCAAGGACATTGGTGCAAACGCCGGAATTTTCTCTGGGCTTCTTTATACTTACGCTACCTCCAATCGCCGCCGTGGAAGGGGAGGCGGTGGCGGAGGCGCAGGAGGACCTTGGGTGGTGCTCGCTATTGGGGCGATTCAGTGCTTCGCCGGTTATTTTCTCATTTGGGCTTCCGTCACCGGACTGATCAGAAAGCCGCCGGTTCCGTTGATGTGCCTCTTTATGTTTCTAGCGGCGCAATCGCAAACGTTCTTTAATACGGCCAACGTCGTTAGTGCCGTAGAGAATTTCGCCGATTATGGTGGTACCGCCGTTGGAATCATGAAGGTGACTCTTTATACTGTACCCTTTCGATTTCTCGCAGTCTAGAGAGTGTTTCATCAATATTTGACTATGATCCTGGTAGATTACTTAAAATTTCAAAATGGGGACACTTTGGTTAGAGTTGGAAAAGGAAGATGCTTTGAACTCGAATGTTGGAGGAATCGAGATTTGAATCCATGTATAACAGATTCGAAATTGTGTATCACAAGTGTTGGAATTGAAAAAAATTCCAGTTAATAGATTTTGTGATCTTAGTCTGTTTCTTTCTTCTTTTCTGGTTGACCTTGCAAATGAGGATGCAATCTCCACTTTTGACAGCAGAAACTTTCACTAGAGCCCATTTGGTTCGAGATATTAAGTATTAACACTTGGAGATTGCTGGTTTCGAGTTTGAAATTTGTTCTTCAAATAATATTAGTGGTTGTGGGAGCTAGCTGATGCAAGCTGGAAGTTTTTTTGGGGTGTAAATGATTTTCTGTTGATTCCATCTTAGTGGGAATCTTAGATCTTGAGTGAAGTTTGCAGAACTGTTGGGTAATGTTTTTAGTTGATTCATTATGATTAAGGTTATGTATTGGATGGACTCTGTTTAAAATGCCATTAAAAAAATTTGGGGGTCTTATCTGTTATCTCTGGAAATTTACTTTCTGGTATTGATTGAATTGCAGTTGGTAATATGATGCATTTCCAAAGAGAACGTCATGGTTTTTGCGTTAACTGGTTGATCTGTTTTTACTCTGGTCATACAGTGTTTCAGTTTGTTTATGATCATAGTGAAGCTACTAAGCTTATCTCTCCTTCTTTTTTGGTAGGGTTTTCTTGGTCTAAGTGGAGCTATACTAATTCAACTGTATGAGACAGTGTGCGCTGGAGATCCGGCGAGCTTCATTCTTCTGTTGGCAGTTACACCAACACTTCTCTCCCTCTTGGTCATGCCTCTAGTCAGAATATATGAGACAAGCACAGCCGATGATAAAAAGCATTTGAATGGCCTTTCAGCTGTATCTCTTATCATTGCAGCATATCTTATGATCATTATCATTCTGAAGAACACGTTTGGTTTGTCACCATTGGCCAATGTTGTCACACTTGTATGTCTCCTCATTCTGCTTGCCTTGCCTCTACTTATTGCGAGAAGAGCACATCAAGACTGCATGGAAAAAGCAGTAATACCTGATAAATCCCCTCTCATAAGCAGTCCAAAAGCAACAACCTCCCTTAACCAAAGTTCTGAAGGAGACAGTCAAATAGAAGCTGGTCTGAGTGAGAACCTCAATCTTCTGCAAGCTATGAAAAGCCTAAGCTTCTGGTTGTTGTTTATTGCCATGATTTGTGGAATGGGCTCTGGACTCTCGACGATAAACAACATCCGACAAATAGGTGAGTCTCTTCGATACTCATCCGTTGAGATAAATTCATTAGTTTCCTTGTGGAGTATATGGAACTTTCTTGGTAGATTTGGAGCTGGTTATGCCTCCGATTCATTGCTACACAAAAGAGGTTGGCCGCGTCCATTGCTAATGGCTGCAACACTTGGAACGATGACCATAGGCCATTTAGTCATAGCCTCTGGTTTTCAAGGAAATCTCTATGTGGGTTCTGTTATCGTTGGCGTCTGTTATGGTTCACAGTGGTCATTGATGCCTACAATCACCTCTGAACTATTCGGGGTTCGTCATATGGGAACCATCTTCAACACCATATCTGTGGCCAGTCCCATCGGTTCTTATATCTTCTCTGTAAGATTGATCGGTTCTATCTATGACAAGACTGCTTCTGGAGAAGGAAACACATGTTACGGCCCTCACTGCTTCAGGCTATCTTTTGTTATAATGGCGTCTGTTGCGTTCTTTGGGTTTCTTGTCGCCATTGTACTGTTGTTTCGGACAAAGACTCTCTACCGACAGATCCTTCTAAAAAGGTTTCATCGTCGATAGAGGTCGTGTGAGTACTATACTTCGAAAAAACGAATATAGCTTCTCTTGCCATTTCCAAGGTAGCTTATGAATTCCATAGGTACATCAATTACTTTACCTATAAGTTTATTGTAACAAATGTTTGTATCAAATGTCTGTGTTTAGAGATTTGGAAGAAAGAAAGTTCAGTTCTTTGTCATTTTTTGTTATTGTTGTTGTACTTTCTTCCACAAATATGAGTTTTGTTTTTGTAAAGATATCTCAGATTCCCAATAATAAATGTTGAAATTCTTTAAATTCATAGTGTTGATAAAACAATAATTGCAGGCTATCAAGTTTCTCATTCATTCATTATTCAGACTAATCACAAACCAATCACCATTCACCAATATTCATTGCGTTTCCAGTTATACCATTGACAATTTCGACATATAATTTAGAGTTACTTTATTACTATAAACAATAGTATTGACTTTTTAGTAAAAGAGTTTTGGAGCCATAAATGGAAGAGAACTTGAAGAAGACAACTACTTTTTCCTTTGTCATCTTCTGCTTTATTAACTTCAAACCTACTTTTCGAACTCTAATAAAAATTCATTACATATCCAAAACCCAGAAAAATAAGTCAACTGCTTTGACTTTCCCATCTCAAGACGATAAGCCCGTGAAGAGTTGAAAAAAAAAGACAGAAACTTTGTTCATCTCTCTCTCTCTCTCTCTCTCTGAGACACGAGAAAGTGGAAAAATTCAAAGGCACATGAAGATATTCATTAATTATAAGAGAAGAGAGATTTCTGGGGATATGGTTGTTGGTAGTCATGGGAAGAGAGTAAACGCAATCGCTATTACATTTATTCTGTCTGTAGAGTCAAACAAACTAATCTTATTATTATTTCTAATCTCTTGTCTTGTCCTGAGATCAATCACATGTATAAAAAAGAGAGCTTTTTTCTTCTTCTTTCTTCTTGATTCTCTCTTCCACTGTCATTATCCATTATCTCCCAAGATTTGTCGATGATGCTTCATCGATCTCTTGTGTTCTTCTTCTTCTTGTTTCTCTCATGTTTAGCTCTTTCTTCATGGGCTCTTCCTCTTTGTTCAGATTCAAGTGAGTTTTTTTTTGTTTGTTTGTTATCTGCTTATGGATTTGTTGTAGATTTGATGCAATGGTCAACTTTCTTTGTGTGGTTTTTTCAGGAGCTCCATTGAAGGTGAATTCGACATTGAGCTTTTGTCCTTACAAAGGAAAAACATGTTGCGATTCAATGGAAGATTCCAATTTGAAGAAGCAATTTCAAGCTATGAACATTTCCGACAAGGGTTGTGCTTCTGTTGTAAAGTCAATCCTTTGTGCTGTAAGTAACAAAAATCTGTCTTTAATCTCTAAAGATTCTGCAAAATGTTTCATTTAAGTTTGCAAGATGTTTCATTTGTGTTATAAGTTGTCCTCTTTTGTCACTGTGATGTTGCAGAAATGCGATCCTTATTCATCGGATTTATTCAGAGATAACTCAGACCAGCAATCTGTTCCAATCCTCTGTAACTCTTCTAGTACAGCAAATTCCACTAAGGACTTTTGCTCTGAGACATGGGATACATGTCAAAACGTCTCTATATCGGGTTCTCTTTTCGCTGCCTCGTTGCAAGGCCGAGTTGGAGCGCCTGCGAATAACAATGCCTCTAAGCTTGCTGATCTATGGCAGTCAAAAACCGATTTCTGCAGTGCCTTTGGTGGAGCTAGCTCCAATGAAACTGTTTGCTTCAGTGGCGAGCCAGTTACTTTTAATGACACTAATCCTGACAAGCCCCCTACTGGTCTATGCCTCGAGAAAATCGGAAACGGGTCTTACCTCAACATGGTTCCTCACCCTGATGGCTCGAACCGTGCATTCTTCTCTACACAACCTGGAATAGTATTCTTGGCTGGTATACCGGATCAAGATTCGGGCGGGGTATTGGATGTGGATCCATCTAGTCCTTTTGTGGATTTGACTGATGAGATTCATTTTGATACTGAGTTTGGTATGATGGGTATGGCTTTTCATCCAAAGTTTGCTCAGAATGGGCGGTTTTTCGCTTCTTTCAACTGCGATAAGTCCAAGTGGCCGGGGTGTACTGGAAGATGCTCATGTAACTCTGATGTAAACTGTGATCCTTCCAAAATAACTCCTGACAGTGGATCTCAACCTTGCCAATTCCAAACTGTAATAGCTGAGTATTCAACCAATGATACTTCCTCAGACCCTTCTAAGGTATATACTCTTCTCGACCTCTTTTCGGCATCTCAATCTTTGTTGTTTGTCATAGAGCCTTGAGATTTTTTCCCGGTGTTTAGGCGAAGAACGCTAAGCCAACAGAAGTCAGGAGGATTTTCACAATGGGACTTCCCTTCACATCTCACCATGCTGGACAGATTCTCTTTGGTCCATCAGATGGGTACTTATACTTCATGATGGGAGATGGAGGTGGAGGCGCAGACCCGTATAATTTTGCACAGAACAAGAAATCTTTGCTAGGAAAAATCATGAGGCTTGATGTAGATAACATTCCTAGTGGGTATACTTAGATTTATAGCTAAGGTTTTTTTGTTTTTACACAACACTATACAAATGTCCTTTGTCATTTACCAAGATCCACAAATGTCTTCAGGTGCTTCTGAGATCTCCAAAAGGGGTTTATGGGGAAACTACTCTATACCAAAAGACAATCCGTTTCGTGAAGACAAAGATCTTGAACCTGAAATATGGGCAGTCGGAATGAGGAACCCTTGGAGATGCAGCTTTGATTCTTCTAGACCTTCCTACTTTATGTGTGCTGATGTTGGACAGGTAATGGCTTGTTTCGACAACAAGTTTGCCTGTTTATTTTGTTTGCGGTCTTCCGATGTTCTTGATATGTTATTAGGACACATATGAAGAGGTGGATCTCATTACCAAAGGAGGAAACTACGGTTGGCGTGTGTACGAAGGCTTGGATCTTTTCCATCCCGATTCATCCCCTGGTGGAAACACATCTGCTAAATCCGTAAACACGATATTTCCTGTGATGGGTTACAACCACTCTGAAGTTGACTCGAGTGGAAAATCAGCTTCAATCACAGGAGGATACTTCTATAGATCAGAGACTGATCCTTGCATAGCTGGAATGTGAGTCAACCAACAAACACTTTTCTCTGCTTCGTCCTCTCTTGTGCATGTTAAATAAACATTTTGTCAACTATAATGTTTTCTTGCAGGTATGTGTATGCTGATCTATATGGAAATGGTGTGTGGGCGGGGATTGAAACCCCCGCTAATAGTGGTAGCTTTGTGAGCAACAGAATAACCTTTAGCTGCGCGGGTGACTCACCGATGAAATGCAGTGATTCTCCGGGAACTTCAGGGCCATCTCTAGGCTATATCTTCTCCTTTGGTGAGGATAACAATAAAGAGATATACTTGCTCACAAGCACTGGTGTTTATAGAGTGGTTAGACCCAGCCGTTGCAAATTGACTTGCTCCAAGGAGAACTCCACGGTGGCTAGAAGAAACCCCGGTCCCTCGAGTTCTTCTTCTTCTTCATCGTCTTCTTGTTATAGGCATATGAATGGTTTCCGTGGAAACTTAGTGGTTTGTTTGGTGTCTCTATCTCTGATTCTGCTGGCTTTGTTACTGTAAATGTATGTGGAAAGGTTTAGTCAAAAGTTGTTTGTTTGTTTGTTTTTCAGAAGATTTGTGAGCTTTGTAATTGGAGTTATATGCTATCAGGATATTTGTGAGAGAATACATGTTATGATGAATAATACCAAATAGTATTAAGTATTAGAGGTTGTTCACACATTGGATTTAAAAATTAACATGATAAAATATGCAATAATTTTAACTTGTTGATTATTTGTGTATTTAATATTACAAAAAGTTATTCTTATAGTAAATAATTATTTAGATTAAAAGATTAAACATTTGGAGCAAATTGTTGGATATACAATGTTATATGTGAAAAAAATAGATTTATCATTAATAAAAATTACAGCGTATGCTTTAATAAAATGAATCGCTACATTAACAAAAAAACAATGGTGTGAAAAAAATTAATTAGTGATTTTTATCTTTCACATCGATTCATTGGTGAATTATTATGGTTTTTTTATTCACAATTTTTGGTGGTTTTTTCGAACGTCTTAGTTAGAAGATGATTGACAAGTTTATCAGTCTAACAACATTAAAATTCCTAAAATCACTAAATAATTTTCTTACACCATTTTTTTTGTTTGTTAATGTAATGATTCTTTTTGTTAAAGCCTTTTGTGACTTTTTGTTTTAAAATAGTAGTTACCTATCTAACGTTTTAAATATTTTTGTAAAGTATATTGTTGGGTTTAATAAATAAATAAATATTTTTTAAACCTTTTAAAAGTTCACAATAACACATTTAATTTGGAATGATAATTTTTGGTTGTTATAAAAAAAAAAAAAATAATGATTAAAGTATTATTGCCTTATGGGCTTATTATACTAAAATTGGTCATACTTATGTTACACTTTAGTATTTGGAATTAAATTTCATTAGACTTAGCTATTAAATTGTTAAAGTTATTAAAAATAATTAAATTTGTTTTCAATAAAAAATCAAAAAGACAAATGTCAAAAGAGTAGAGGATTAGGAGATGATTGACAATTTTAGCATTTTAACAACCTTAAATTTCATAAATTCATTAATTAATTTTTTCACACCACTTTTTTTGTGGTTAATGTTACAATTCTTTCTATTAAAATTTTATGACTTTATTTTGTGACTTTTTTTTTTAAAATCAGAGTCATCTATCTAAAGTTTTAAATATTTTTATATAGTATATTGCTCGGGTTAAAAAATAAAATATATATTTTTCAAACTATTAAAAATTTACAATAACATATTTACTTTGGAATTATAATTTTTAGTTGATATCAAAGAAAGAAACTGAAATTGATCACCTTATGTTACATTTTTTTTCTAATTAACTTAAAATTTAGCTACTAAATTGTAGGAATTAATTGTTAAAATTATTAAAAATGTTTATTTTTTTCTTTTAATAAATAAATCAAAAAAACAAATATCAAAACAATATGTGATACATGACATTTTCTCGTGAGTTGGATTTAGAAAAATCTTAAAATATTATATAATATTTAAGATGTTATTAAGAAAGCCAACATAATAACAGATTTGAAGAGAGAATTGAAAAATTCTGATGACCTTTACAGATTTCTTGAGAGGGTTAACGATGATCTCACAGAAGTAACATTTGATTAAACTTTTATCAAAAAAAAAAAAACATTTGATTAAACCTTTCCACATACATTTACACTAACAATATTGTTATCCACTTGTGTGCTCCTATGTTCAAGTTTAGCGCAACTTAATTAGTCCCCTTAGAATCCTTCTTGCATATTTTATTAGTTTTTCTTTTCTTTCTTTTCTCATGTTAATTAGTCCACTTATAATCTTTCTTGCATATTTTATAAACCTCTGTTTATGTCTATTAGCAATATATAATTATTTTTTTGAAATTTTTTAAAAAATGCCACTTTACAAAAATGCCACACTTTTGAAATCTTTGCAAAAATGCTATTTTTTTAAAATTATTTTTTCTTTATATTATTTATATTTGGGTTAACTATGTTCTATTAGGGTTTAGTTTTGAAGGTTTAAAGGGGTTTAGGGATCAAAAGATTTTTTAGGGTTTAGAATTTTAAGATATAAGCTTCATAAATCTATAATTAGTGGTATTTTTGCAAATGAACACTCCTAAGTGACATTATTGCAAATGTGCACACAAAAAGTGGTATTATTGCAAATGTGCATACAAAAAGTGGTATTTTTGTAATTGTCCCTAATATTTTAGAGAATTATAATAAATTCTATGTAAACAATTGTGAAGAAAAAACTAAAAGCAAATGAACATTAAAATTTGATTAAAAAAAGTGTATAATCTCATGTTTGGTATCTATGCTTCTGATCTGCTGGCCTTGTTAGTGTAAAATGTAAATGTATATGGAAAGGTTTAATCTTTTCCATAGGATCAAAGTTCTCAAAAGTTGTTTCTTTGTTTGTATTTTAGAAGATTTGTTGTGAGTTTTGTAATTGGAATTGTTAGTGTTTTATAATGTTTTTTGAGAGAATAATGAATGAGACCAAAAAAAGTTGAGATTTTTTCACAAAAGCTAAAGTGCTAAACCTTAAAAACGACGACGTTTTAGGGAACGGGACGCTTTTGAACCTCGTTGCTTCCTCTCTCGCTCTCTGTTTAACCGATTTGGAAATTTCCATTTCAATCTCAAAGGGTTTTTGAGTGATCCATTTCAAACCTAAAGTTTCAATTTTGGAAACCATAAAAGCCCTAATTTTTGCTCCTTTGTAAAGCTTCTCCATTTACCCATTTTTCCTGATGCCTTGCTCGTCGGAGATCGTACCTGATCGATCCTCACCAGAAGACGGAGTCTCTGCGAATCAACACTCTCCCGAAGAGATTACCCAAACTTCGGATTTAGTGACGGTCACGGAGAGAAGAACGCGTCCTTCACGAGCTTGTACTGTTAGGGCACAGGAGCGTCTTCAAGAGCAGCAATTGTCAGGCGAGAGAAAGTTTAAACAACTGAGAAAGGAGCAGAAGCGTCAACGTATAGAGGAGGATGTGGAAGATGAGTCGCCGAGGAATGAGCAGCAATGTGCTGGAGGAAGCTCTACTAAGATCGTTACTTCACT
Source organism: Arabis hirsuta (assembly GCA_964056655.1). Taxonomy (NCBI): domain Eukaryota; kingdom Viridiplantae; phylum Streptophyta; class Magnoliopsida; order Brassicales; family Brassicaceae; genus Arabis; species Arabis hirsuta. The sequence goes on from OZ053304.1 coordinate 33,512,520, forward strand.
TGTGCAGCCACCGGAAGCTTCACAGGTTCCACGGTGGAGTCTTCGTTCTATGTGGGAACTTGCTTCCGTACTTAATTTCTTGCATGTGAGTGCTCTTGAATTGTGACTTCTCTCAGGTGTTTTCTTTCTTAAGCTGGCAGTGAGTAAGTAAGTTAGTAACTTCCCAAGTTCTTGTTTTTGCAAACTGTTCTTTTTTGGAATGGTGAAGGTTTTTAGACCGATTTTGAACATCAAAGTGGAATTTTCGTCTGAGGAGTTGGAAACTGCTCTGCTTAATCCAAATGATACTTTAAGTGAAGTGCATATCCCTCTACTAAAGGTTGGTGCTTTGGTTTTCTGTTGTGTTCTTTCTTACTCTCACAGTGTATTAGTTGTTTGATTTGGCTAGACACTAGTCAGTCCAACTAAAATGTATGTTACGAACTTATGCAGTGACATGAATAAACCCTGTGATCGTACCACCATGATTTTGGGTGTTTGTGCTCATGTTAGTGGAGAGTAACCAATGATCAGATTTTGTTGGTGTATAGAATGGCACTGGAACTGAGAAGTTGCCTTCTTTGTAATGAGGGAAAAACATGAAAATTGTTGTAGATGTTATATGGCATTATGGGTGTTGGTAGGTCAGTGCCAGATTGAAGAGGACTTGGTATAGATGTGCTCTTCATTCTTTATCCTATTGCCACTTGCTTGCAAAGTGAACGGTTATCATTAGTTCAGATGAAAATGTAGAGCTTTATTTCTGGTAACTATGCTCGTGAATGACGGAATGAGAGACTGTAGAAAACTGATTTTGTATCAGAAATAGCATTAAGAAAACTATATCTAGCTTCAGGTTGATTTGAGTGCAATGTATTCTTCTCCCAATATGAAACGTCCAATTGTTAGCAGTTTCTTTTTTGAACAGATTCTAGACATACCTTTCCCTTTTCTATTTGTAGGCCATTCCTCCTATAGCTCGGATAGCCCTCACACGTGATACGTGGGTCACTGTCTTGTGCAGAAAACTAAGATATTGGTGGCACTGGGTAATGAATGTTGATCTTCTTTCAGTATCTAGTAAATTTTCATTAGTAATTGATTCTTGTTATATGTGCTTGGAATATTTTGTTTAGGTCGCAGAAGGTGACCTTCCTATTGTTGCGTCTCATGGGTGAGTAGTTATCATTTCAAGATATTTTGATATTTGATTAGTCAAATATTTATTAGTTTCACGTCTCAATTCTTTTAGGCTAGAGATTGAAGTGTACAGATCACTTGATCCAGGCATCCGTGTGGTGATTCTGAAAGCTTTGTGTGATATTCGTGTTGAGGTAATCATGCTTTTGCATGTCAAATTATTATGAAATCCTTGTGTACAGTACATGTATTTGTCTATCACCTTTGTTTCTTTTGGTTTGGTGCTCTTGTCCTATTCTTTCAAATTTTAAAGTACTGTGTCCATTGCTGTCCATGGCATCTGGTTGGATGTTTCTTATCCCGGATTTATTCGCATATAAAGAGCAGAAATATTGTTTATTGCAAAATCTCATTCTGTTTTGGTTGTTTCATGGATTGTGGTTGTTCTTTCTATTGCTAAATAATTATACACGCATTATCATGATCATGATTAACCTCTGGAGCTCGTTGAAGCACTGTTGAGGATTGAAGGATATGATATGTTTTCTTAACACCAAGTGTTGAGATGGATTTCGTAAATTTGTACAGCAAGAGGATATCAGGGGCTACATTGAAAATTCACTTAAAAGTGGGGTTCATCTCTCAACATTTCGTAAAAATCGTGTTGGAGGCGATTCACATGGAGTTAATTTTTGGTGAGAGGAAAATAAGAGAACTAAAATACCGTGGAATACATTTTGATGACATTTGTCTGTTAGCATATTTGTGATAGCATCTGTATGTTTTTTCCTCAGGTATGAAGATGACTCCTTGGTTGGTCACCGTTTATATCGCGAAATCAGAAAAGCTGAGGTAGGGAAGGTTCGAACAAAGGGCTCCAAGGTTCCTTCTAACGTAACATTCCATTGGGAAACTGTGGCCACTAATTTCGATGAATTCCTAGATGTTTCTGTAAGTCTCTATTACAATCAATTCTGAATTGCCTGAGAAGTCCGTCCCTCTTGTGATATATGTGGCCATCGTGATTGAATAAAAAACTATCGCAGTACTGATAACCGGATTCAGGGATAGTGTTCAAATAAGTCCATCTCAATGTAGGTACTCTACTAGATGCTTATGTAGGTTTATACTGAATCCACTATTTGTTGTTTTATTTTGCGAGAAAGGTTGTTGCAATAAATGCAAGGTTAACCGACATAAGCAGCTCTAAGTTGTGGATCATATGGCAATACTGTAGAATGCTCTGTTGTAAAGTAGAAAAACTGTACTATTCTGAAGCATTATCAATTGTTTTTTTTTTATTCTGAAACAAATTGCGGGTAATTTTTTTTTCCGTTTTCCATGAATGCTAGCTTCTGTCAAGGATGCAACTATCTCATTAAAAACTAGTATTAGCCTGTAATGTCTTACCGCTGAGTCGCTGACTTTAGATATCATACCTATATGCGTTGCAGGAGAAACTTTTTTCAAGTAACAGTAGAACAGAAGCTTCTCTAGGGAAGAAGTTGAAGAATGATATGCTTCCTGAAATAGAGAAAGAACATAAGGTGCCTATTTGCTAGCTTGTGTTTTTGTTCTTTTCCATCTTGATAATGGGTACAGTAGAATGTAACTCTTATCGGCGAGGGCAGGCATATTACTTATCAGCAGCATTCATGGTAATGGAGATGTAATGTAATGTTTTTTTTCCCTTGGCCAGATGAAAGAAAAATTATTAAAAAAGCAACATAGACAAGCTCTTCTCCTTGAGAACTTCTTGGATGTTGATGGCTTTGGAGCTGGTCGTTCTCTCCGTAATAGGAAGGCAGTTACATACACTTTTGGTATGGGTAGTACTATCTTGTTTCTTATCAAAATTCATGTACCTATCCCTTAACTATGCATTATCGTTGCAGATGATTATGATCGGTCGATAAATGAAGCTATCAAGATAACCAAGTATGTTAAAAAATGTAACCCTGGGTTAAATCATTTCTCTTCTTTGCTGCTTCCACATTCTTTATGTGGACGATACTATTGATTTGTCTGGAAATTTATTCTCTTTACTTTTTTCCATACTCGCAGGAAGAAACCTCCATCACCAGAGCCTTCTCTTCACAGAAGAGAAGCTGACAGATTGGATGCATCTGCAAATGACGAATGGACCAGCTCGACCCACCCTTTTGAGCCTGTGAACAATACAACATCTGTGAGATCTTCTGATTTTGCCGACTACGACGTTGTCGATGAACAAAGAGCTGAATCTGTAGACAGAAGGCAAGGCATATTTTTAACAGTCCGTCTTTCTTCTTACCTTAGCAGTATTCGACTATGGCGAAACTAATTGATAATTATGTCCTGACAGTAACAGACGGAGACAAAGGCCTCAGCGATATACGACTATAAACTTTGTTGAAACTGTTTCAGATAATGTGGTAGACTTTGAAAGTGATGATGACATTGTTGGGGAAGCGGTTTATGATGAAGACTATAAGAGAAAGCGAAAACAGAAGAAAGAGCTTTCCAGTGCTTCTGAGGGAGATGAGGAGTACCAATGGGATGAAGACAGTGCCAATGAAGAGGAAGAGGAAGAAGAAGATTCTCTAAATGCTAGCGAAGAAGACAGTGATGAACCCCAGAGGTTGAAGAAATCGTCACGGAGAGATCCTAAGTTAAGATCAAGGTCAAATCATCTACAGCCAGGCCTGAGGCGTAGTAAAAGAGCCACGCGAGTCAACTACCAACAGTATGAGTTCTCAGAATCAGACAATGAAGGAACAAGACGTGCAAAATCAAGGCGAATGGTTGAACGTGATGAACCCTCTGATGAAACAGAGAACGAGGACTTCTCAATGGGAAGCCAGGACTCGGAAGAAAATGCGAATGATCCAGAAACAAAAGTTGATGAAGTCGAAGAGCCCCCAGGAGAAAATGTCAAAGCAGAGACGAATGATAAAGAGAATGATGAACTTCATTATAAATCAAACGGCACAGACCAAGAAGAAGTCAAAGGTGTAGGCCAAAGGCGTTACCTCGACCTGAACGAGCTTGCCCCTGTATCTGGTTATGATTATGGTCCAAATACAGTAGTGAAGGATGATGATAACAAAACAGACAATGCATAAGCAGACAGAGAGACTTTTCTTTTCCATCTGATCTGTGGTTGTTGTACTATATTGGACAAAGAGACACTCTTTGGCTTCCTTGGTGCTAACTTATCCAAGCACTTGAGGGATGTCTTTGTAGCTCAGTGTAGATTACGTTTTACTGTTGAATGATATCTCTGAGTTAGTGTACAAGTAACTTTTTTCTAACTTTGTATCAACCAAAAAGAACATATTCAGTCTCTTTGATTTTAACGTGTGTAGTCATGGAGAATCCTTATAAAGGCCACAAACTGTTTCTTGCTCTGTGCCGATAATGTTGTGAAAGTCGAAAGAAAGAACAAAATTTCTATTTAGAATAAGAAATGGGTCTGTTTCTACGTATGAAAATAAATTAATTGATTCACAAAGTGAATAGACAGTAAGACTATATGCTTTTTTTCCCTACTCTTCTCTCCATTTCTTCTACAGATCAGAAGGCTTGAAGCTAGCACACCGATCGAACCAAAGTTAGGACTCTCTCCATGGTGAGCTTGCAAAATTGGTTTCTTAATTTGCCCTAGGCTTTCTACAGCACATTTGAAGGCATATTATATCTCAGAAAACATGAGTGTTTCCCTCAATGATCATCTCATGTTACAACACTCCGGCTTGTTCTGTCTTAAAAGCTTGTCCCATAAGCATATCATCTGTCTCGGCGATTGGTAATGAGCTGTGTAGTAATTCTCAACACAACCAAACTGGCAAAATCTCAGACTGTGTCTGTAATCCACTGGATTTGATGTGTTCTTGAAATGCTCCACCCACATTCCTACACTCACATCTTCCATCTTGAAGAGCTGGTGTATGTAAACCAAAAGACTTCTTTAAAAAAAAATGGATATACAGAGAACGAGACGGGAAAAGAGATGATACAATTTGTTTTATTCCTCTCTTCTGCTTACCCGTAATTTGTGTCTCTCAAACTCTTCCACAATGAAGCGTGCAATGTCAGAAGATAGAACATATCCAGGTCCATTTGCATAGGGCGGATAGTCCTCCTCCGGCCATTCCTGATATTATCCACGAGACTAACAAGAATCAGTGGCAATAAAAAAAGCTACAGCATGATATATATTCACAGAACTGACACACCAAAGAACAAACACTTAGCCGTATAGAGATGGAGTGCGAAGCAGAAGAATGTACCTCATATGTGACTGCCCATTTACCCCCACGGAGAGGTTTGTGGTAATAATTCATGTTACCAATGTACAAGCTTCTACCTTCGGGTACTTTTTTCACTTCGTTGATTACTGCGCCAAGTTTTACAAATGTATCATCGTCACACTTCATTATGTACTTTGCAGAGAATGCAAGAGCCTGCAGTAATGAGAGACATTTTTTCAAACAATCAACTCCACAGAAGCATTAAATCAAGAACGATTCTGCGAAAGCATGACCTATAAGATCTGATAACTCACTCCGTGTTCACATATGGCAACGGTTTTCAGGACAACAAGATCATAGCTATCCATGTAAGGAACGAGTACAATGTCCCCAAAATACTCTGCTTCTTTCTTTAATTCCACATTCACCTCCTTCCTCCCATGCTGTGATTGTACATCACAGAAACAATAAGATAATCATTATGTCCCGACCTCCCTACTATCAATCCTTCATGACTTATATACATGATGAAAAATGCAACTTACAAGTGCCACAAAGAAACGTGCAACAACTTTTGAAGAAGTAATAAGAACATGCTGCATCCAGGACTTCCTCACGGCCATCCGTTCAGAGAAATGATTGCCCGCGGAAAGAATGCCGATAAAGAGCTCCACAGGCCCATCAGCAACTAAAGGGGCCTGCCATCTCTTTGACAACTCGAGATGCCTTTGGGGAGCAAAGCTGGGATGTGATGTTGGCAGAGAGGCAACGAAAACAGAATGGACATCAATGTCTCCATTTACTGTTAGTCCTGTTGCATCCTCGAGTGTGAAACCCTATTTATGTATAGCAGAGAATTACCCAAAAAAAGTTAACAAAACAAACCAACCAACTCATTCAACGATCTGCAACCATTTATCCAAACACAATCATTTTTACAGAATACGATAAAATGTAGGAAATACACTCACAGTACGATACGGGAAAGATGTAACATGCTTTCCATCAACATTGATATGGTAACCTTCTAAACCAGCGCTAAGAGTGAGAACAAACAGCTTCTCTTCTACGAAAGGAAACGGCCATTCTACTTTGACACTTTTTCTCCTTCCTATTAGTCTATTCAACCACCAGCTCGCCCTCGACCCTTCTGAGTAGTTATCATCATCACGGATCCACTTCTCACACTTCACATGACTATCAACTGCAACCACACTAAAGTATTAATTACTCCACTTGGTGGTCAGGGTTCAATATTGAAGCACAAACTTTGCAACTAAATCATTTGCTAGCTTCACAAACCGATTATACACTAACTAAAACTCTCCTACAGAGTCTTTGGAATTCAGATACCAAAATAACAAAAGAATAAACCTCACCAGTCTCTTCCTCAGCTCTTGACCTCCATCCTTCACACCGTTGTGAAGATCCCCATTGCATCCTATAACAAGTGTTCTGCTCAATCACCGGTTTTCGACTCCAATCTCCCTTTAACCTCGGATTGAAATGCAAGATCCGAGGAGGATCTTCTCCTTCAACAGAATTCAAACCTTGTAACTCAATCACAAACTGAGACACTAACTTAGACTCATCTCCTTCCTTGGGATAACTTTTCCTCGGCCTACCTACCAAAGTTATGTGCGAGCCCAATGTCAAACCACACGGTAACTCCATCAGTTGGTTCTCCCTGTTCATAAACTCCGACCCGGTTAACGAAACCGAATGTGGACACGAATCTGATTTGTTCTTCTCAGGCTTCTCCACTGATTTCTCAAGCCTTCCTGATTCAAGCTCCTTCCATAGCTTTCGACCTAATTGCCAAGCTTCCTTAGCTGATTTGTGAAGCTCCACTGACCCGTCTTTACTACTCGGGTCGAAAGTTTCCGAATCAAATCTCAAGCTTGAGAGAAGACCACGGTTGTGTTCACGGACCTTGTTCTGGTCCGTTCGGTTTATTTTCAGGTCTAAATCAGGGCTCGTAACTGTCTTCAAAGGAGGATTAGGGATTTTCTCGATTACAGGCTCTTGCTCGGTATCGAGTTTCTCGAGTCGAGAAAGAGAATCGAGAGAGACGGAGCTGCTAGACCAGGATTTGAATACGAGAGGTATCTCTACTGAGACAATTAGAAGATAGAGAAACCCTATTGCCATAATTACACGAACCGATCTCTGCTTCCATAGTGAAGAGAACAGATCAAGCTTGTCGATTTTTTCCACTTTCGACAGTTTTGGTTTCTTCATTTCTTCGTCTTTTTTTCCTTAGGATCCAAGAAATGAAAAAAAATCCTAACTTTGCAACAGAGTAATCCGAAAGTGGTAGAAAGTTTTCAAATTTGTTCACGGGAACAAGAATAAAGAGAACAAAGGAAAAAGTAGACGATGATGACGAAAGAGGGAGGAAGAAGAAGAAGAGATCTTGATTTTTAGGTATAAGTATTTTTCTTTTCTTTTTAATTATTGAAAACAAAAATTCTGAAGAGAAAAAAGAATTTAATTTTTGAATAAATGTGTTAAATATTAGCAATATAGCCTCTATTATTTGTCCACAGATTTTGAAATCTTCATAATACAGATCGGCAATAAAAAGATTCTTCCAAATTCCGATGGACACAAATTGTGTTATACGAATATAAAATAATCGAAAATATGTGTATGTGTGACATGTGACATGTGACATAAGCCCATATATCTCATAAGTAATATTATAGCCGAGACTAAATATTTATCATATAAATTAATTATTAATTTCAAGTTTTAAGTTTTAACCCGCCATTACAAAATTTGAAGGCTAGACAAACTTGTTAAAATCTTTTCGTATGGGCCCATACATGCCTCTGTCTTCTTTAATGGGATTGAAGAAGTAGACTAATTTTGATTAGCATAAAAGGTTTACATTTTCAAAAACAATTTGAGTAGTAGAAGACTAGAAGTAGTCTTGGACTTGAGCATGTCAAATTGTTTTATCATCGCGTCTTAAACGCCTTCATCGAAACCGTGTTTGGATGTAGACGATCTCTCGAAGACTAGTAGAAAATAATATTCCACATCAAAACATTGGAATTGGAAGACATTTTAAATAATATATAAGAGATATAAGTAAATCCACTCATTACCAATTGGTTTTGAATTGGAAATTCATAAAACTTAATATGGTATCAGAAGCAGCTATATGTTGTGTTGTTCGAACCGAAATCGATTTGGCCTAAAGATGGCCGGTTCGATCTAATCCAAAACTAATCCTATAATGGAAATTGTCAAGATTAATTGCTAGATGGACCATTATCAGGGGGCGTGTGAATGTCTCACATCGGAAGTGGGAAGAGACTTTGAGCGACAAAAACCAATCCACTCATTGCCAATTGATTTGTGGTTAGAAGTCCATGAAACTTAACAAGCACAATTTCAGCTTATGGGAAACTTAAAATGTCTCGCGTTCGAACTAAACAATGTGTTTTCTTTTTTTTTTGGTCAATAATATACATAATATTTTAAAGATTTTTACTATGTTTTAATAAGTTTGTAATAAAGAAATGAATAGGTTTTGGGTTTTATATGCTACTTTTAGTGTTTTTGTGAGTTTCAAAGTCAATACAGGAAATTGGAACACTTTGGGCTTAAAAGAGGGAAAACAAGCCTTTTCAACAAATGAGAGATTCTGACCTTCAGATGTTTTGCTCCAGATGAAGATGTTTTCACCGTTGGATCAACATCATACTTAACCACGAGATAGATGAAAATCTTAGATTCAAATAGAATATTCGATCGTGGAAATCCAATGGTTAGATCTCAAGATATGCTCGATTTACCTAAGACCGATCGTGCAGTCTCGAAGAAGAAGTCCCCTATTTTTTACGCTGAGACGATTTATCAAGGTGATGGACCGTTCACCTAGGCGTCCGATCGATCACCCAGTCCGAGAAAAGAGAAAATCTTCCTTTTTTGGAAAATATCTCCTAAATCTTTTGGGATATACCCTAGCCGACTTCTCCATCTATAAAACCATCAGAGAGGCCACGAAAATCAGACATCACGCCGCAGCCAAAGCTTCACACAAAAGTCTCTTAGTTATTCATTTGTTCGATTGTTTTCTACACGTTTGTTCGTTAAGGGAGAAGATTTCACCTTGTTAACCACTAGAGAAGCTTTCTGAAACCCATTCTCTCTATTTATGATTATGATAATGAATTATTTTGCTATTTTTTTGGTCTTTGCTATCATGTATGAGTAGATTTTTTGTTGGGTTTATGGGGTTTTCAAAGGGGATTTTCATGGCTTGACAAATACGAATTGATTAGGATTTGGAACTTATATATGTTTAATGATTGCTTTGATTGACAACCATAGTGATTTGTTATACATTGGTTTAGTCTTGTTGACAACTTTATTAGATCGATATGAACTAGTATTGGATTAGCTTAGTATCAACTTCTGCGGCATGTTTACCTTTTCACTTTCATAACCTGAATAACATAGTTTGTTAGACATGATTGATCATTGATATGAGAATGTTATGATTGATTTATGACTGGATTGTATACTTAACTAGATTTATATAGTTTAATCCATGAACCTCATAGAATTCCGTGAAGCCCAAAGATTTTCACAAGAAAGTGTCATAAAAAAATAACAACAACAAAAAAAGAGTTACAAACCCAAAATGTAAAAGAAAAAAAAACTCAAATGCAGAACATAAATAATGTTTTATGAGTCAATTATATATGACAATAATTTCTCCGATCATTTGACTCGGATCCTTATATATATATATATATATATATAATCTTCTTCCTTTCTGTTCATAAATAATGCACACACAACAAACCTCATAAACCTAGACCACAAGTATCTACTCCAATAAAACAAAAGCCGGTGTTTAACAAAACTATCCAATAGATATAAAAATTATTCAATAGATTTTGTTTTTAACATGAGAAGTTGAAGTTTACCTTTAGAGAGCCATCTCGGCCTGTAATGCAGCGAGTTCATCTTCATCGGAGGTCTGTTGCTTCTAAGGTACAGGACGGAAAGGTTGCTTTGGTTCAGGAGCGTTTGGAACGGGTCTTTTTTGCTTTCTAGTTGTTCAAGTTCTGCTTCTAAGATTTTGATTTTATTTTTAAAAGCATACATGATTTGGTGGGGGTATAAAGGAAACTTTACCTCATCGAAATCAGCAGCTAGCAAACCCAATTGGAGCCGACATTGCTTCTTGGATCTGTTTCATGTTCTCGGTTTGCTCATTGAATTCATCCATTGTCTTGTCTACATCATCAATGTTAATGCAAAACAAATGTATTTGTGAACCACACTTAGTGGCTGATTAAATCATAACTCGATAGTACAAAGGCAGGTAGATAAACACATACATAGGTTGGCTTTTGCATATTTTTCATTGCAGAAGCACCGGTGTCAAAGCATCTACAATCTCTGCTGTTGCTTTGGCAACTTCTAACACAATCATCAGTTTACGAAAAAGTGACATATTCAGTTGTAGATTTTAGTAGCAAATTTCATAAAATGCTTCAATGGAAATAAAGACTTACTTGATCAAGGATACAGAGCTGGAAATTCCCAAGCTGTTGCTCGTATAATTTCTTCTTTTCAAACATTGTATAACCGCTTCATAATAACAAAATACAATTTAAATAACCTATCTAGTGACAGCACAAACACATTATTGGATTTCTTAACATGGATACATGTATATACACACATGTCTAAATCAAAATTTCGTAAATCACAAGCAAGAATTGGTCGTACCGTGTTTGATCTTGGCCCAGGTGAATTCCTTTGCTCTCTCAACCTCTGTAGTAGCTTTCTTCAGAAGAACAACAACGAGATGCATAGACATGAAAACACCAAGTAAAAGACAATCCGTATGTTTTAAATTAGAATTTTGGGAATAAATAGCAAACAAAATAAAGTTTGTAATGAAGGTGGAAGAAATCATCGTACCACTCCATAGATAGAACGGTCAGATAATAAAGTAGTTCTTCTGCACAAGAAATCTTTTTCTGCTTTGCAGTTTATTTGAGGTGATTGTAGGACCCACAGGTAGAGGTGTCAGCGAGAAGGGAGAAAAAAAGAAAAGACAGAGAAGGAGACGTTATGGTTCCGTGGTTACTGGTGCACCGTAAGAGCTGTGATCTTGATACGTCAGAATTGTGTCACGTTAGCTTAAGGAAGGTACTAATCCTCAAATTGTTTTATAATGGTTTTCGAGTTGCAAATTTTTATTTCACTCAAATTGTTTTATAATGGTTTCCGATTCAGGAATTTCAGTTCAAACAATGGGATTTATTTATTTTATTTTTTTATCAAACAATGGGATCTATTAGATAAAATAATCTGAACGAAATATAAATTTGTAGCTCGAAATTATTTGGTAGTCTCTACTCTCTACGAAAGCATGCAGTTCTATGGGTGTTTCGTTAACTGTGTATTCTTATACTATACACTCTATACAAATATTTTATTTGTATATGTCGTTGATAAGAGTATAATATCATCGTTTCACGTTAGCCACATAAAATCAACTGTCGCCAAACAATTTATTCTACTTAATGCACAATTTATTTGGCGATCACGCACTGTGCCATATAGTATAAAATACGGAAGCACATACTTGTGTAATCAATTTCTAGCTTAAAAATTGATTGGTAACCAATTGGTTATATTTCATGTCACATCTACTTCTAACAGTTGTGTTTTATTAATCATACAATATATTGTAAAATGGGAAATGCATTTTGACTATGACATATAGTACGCTTGTTATACCAAACTTTAAATGGATGGTATTAACTCGTTTGTATACATAAGAATATTCTGAAACAAACGGAAAAAGAAAACTAAACTTCACGGGGGAAAAACACAAAATAAAGATAAATTCATGTTCTTGAGACTTTGATAGTGTTAAGAGTAGTTAAAGGAATCAACATAAATTACTTAATTGACATTTGTTTTTGCAATTAGTATTATTAATTACTCCCTTTGTTTCTAAATAATTGATTTTTTAGAGTTTTCACACATATTAATAAAACATATTAATTTTTAATAATAAATATTTTGTTTTTTTTTGTGTTAAACAATTTTTAATAACTTTTAACCAATAGTAATTCAACAAAATTAATTAATATGTCTTAAAATTCACAATTCACCATCATTACATAACAAAAACTGTATATAAATTGTAAAACATCAATTTTTTAAAAACAATTTTTTTTTCCAATACATCAACTATTTAACGGGGAGAGTACTTGTTTTTGACACCTAAGAGAAAAACTACTTAATTGACATAAACTACTTAATTGACATAAACTACTTAATTGACATATTGATACCTCATTAATTAACGTATACTATCGGACGCAATAAATAAGGAAAAATCAAGTAAAATCTAAAAGTTTTCTGAAATTAGACAAAACATTGAAGCCGACAAAACAAAGCATTCACAAAGGTTGACAGATTACACCGTAAAACGGTATTCAAATGACTAATGGAAGATTCATCACACGTTCATGCGTTGATGTTCGGAGTTAAATTTGGATTTAATTAAATACATATAATGGGACGAGATAATTAGATACTTATTAATGGTGGGTTTCACATGGAACACACTCGACTTCAAGAGACATATGCTCAGGCCACCCAACCGACGTTCTCGACTTCAAGAAACATATGCTCTGGCAATCGAACCGTTGTTCTCCTTATGATAGCTTTGTAGTCTTGACCGCCACTGGTTTTGATACTAATGTAGAAGATTGCATTCCTCGCCTTGGCCTTCTTCTTCGGCTCCACATCTTCTGTGGTTTGCACAACTATCTTTCTCAGCTCAAATGGCCCTGTTTTGGCCTGCAACACAACACCAAGAGATCATTTGATTCATTAACCTACACATACCAAGGAATTCACCCCCTCTAAGTCGAAGTCTTTTCCTCACCGGGAAAGATCCCAAGGCATACAATGCGAGTTGAGCGTACAGATGAAGCCATTCCTTGTTTTGTTCCACCTCTGATTCTTTCATCTGCAAATCATGTCAACAACGATCACATAGTCTCTCACAATTGTAAAAAGAACTACAAAAGGGAGGGAGGGAGGGAGGGTTCACCTTGTAGTATTGCAGCTTATAAGTGCCCGTTAGTGCATCCTCAGGCATCCAATTGGGCATGTCACCTTTGAATAAATCATCCACGACAAGTCTTTCATAGCAACTTTGGGAGCCTTCCACCTCTGAGGTACACAAGTAGACATGGAAAATAGTATAATATCGAGAAAGAGGGGTTAAGAAAAGGTGTATTTACATATTTACCTACCTGGGTGTAATCTGCAACGCGTTACAGTCAAGTCCATGGATTTAGTATGATAGCTTCTAACAGAACAAATACTTGTATCGACGTAGCAAGTGGACTTGTCAATTGGATGCTCTGCCTCTACTAACATATTCAAACTAAATAATCCGTGACGCAATGACCTTCTTATATCCAAAAATTGTAAATTCTCCCCCTACAAGAATAAGAATAAGCAAATCAAAACAAACAAACTTGGCTTTAATCACGTACACAGAAGCAAAAAAAAGACTTGATTTACCAGGTGCAGATTGTAGCAATGAAGTGCAATTTGAGCAAACAGCTCTGTCCGTCCATAGATTTTCTGATTGAGAGAGAGAGAGAGAGTCAAAATCAAAATCAAAATCTCGAGAATTACATAGGATTTTGAAGCACAAAATTACAGTGGCTGATTTGTCCAAGGGTGTGGTGAGAGGTGGTGAATAACATTTAGATTGGAGCGGCTCCTCCGGTAAAATAGGAAGTGGGTCCTCCCACACAGGGATAGATGGTGGTGGAAAAGGTGGGTCAACGTCATATCGACAGCTATACCGTGGTGCAGGAGATTTCATCTCCGGTGGATAACGATAGTTAAATTCAGGTATACGTGCATGACATTCAGATTCCGGCGGTGAGCAAAATTCCAATTCCAATTCCAATTCCAGGTGCGGTGAATAAGTATAGTTAAGTTGCAGCGGCCGTGAATGAGGTGGTGATGGTGGAGGACATTTAAATTCCAGCGGACATTCAGATTCCAGCTGCACCTCCAGTGACTCCCCCACTGATGGTGCACGAAATCCCTGCTGCGGTGGATAACGATAGTAAAGTTTCGGCACCCACTCAGGCTCAGGTACAGGTAAAGAAGGTGGAGGACATTTAAATTTCAGCGGCGGTGCAGGACATTCAGATTCCAGCTGCACCTCCGGTGAATGCGGTGGAGGACATTTAAGTTCCAGATGACATTCAGATTCCAATTCCAATTCATGTGGTAACAAGCCCGGACATGAAGACTGCAGTTCAGGACCGAGTAAGTAACTTTGAGATTCCAGCTGCTCCTCCGGTGAGAAAAATTCCGGTGGTGATGGTGGAGGACATTCAGATTCCAGCTGCTCCTCGCCCGGACATGAAAGTTGCAGTTCAGGACCGAGTACGTAACTTTGAGATTCCATCGGCTCATGAGATGGTTGCTGATATGGGGGTAAAGCAGCAAGGTGTCCATTAGAAACAAATCAATTTTGGAAAAACAAAAACAAAAAAAAGTAGAAGAAATGTCTAATTACCGTAAAAGCCAAGGGGCCACTGGCTTCTCCTTCTTCTGAATCCGAGCGGGAGCGCTTGGAAAATCTCATCCGACGGGCTTCTTCTTCTTCTTCTTGCTGCTTCGACATCAAGCTCTTGGAAAATCTCAACCAACCCAGTTTAATTGAATCTCAAGACTCAAACCCTACACGGTATCTATCAAACCACAATCAGAAACATATAATTGATTCCAGAAAGAAGCCAAACGCAGTTTTATCAGAATGAGAGTTACCGAAAAAGTGATTCGATTCGATTCGCTCGCCAAATTAGGTTTAGGTTCTACCCCAACCATTTTTCTTTTATTTTTATCCCCTAAAACCGATAAAGTCATTGGGCCTTTTCTAAACTCAAATGAGAGTATGTGGAAGCGTTGCTTGGTGTTTTGGTTTGGGCTTTGATAGAAGATGGATAGTTTCGGTTTTTTTCAATTTTCTTTTAATGAAGGGCAAATCTGTAATTTCAGCTTCATCTTCTTCACGAGGTTTGCGAAATCTGCAGCCCTAAAACGCCGCTGCCGCCTGTATTTTACTGATTTTTCATCATTTTTGCTGTTTTGTTTCATTTTTGCAGGTTTTGCACTGTTTGGTCTCTCTAGGTTTTGCACATTTTGCTAAAGGCAATAGCAATACCTTCCCACAACGAACAAGTTCTCTCCCTCTGCAAATTTTTTTGGCTGTTCATCATCAATTCTCATGGTACCAACTCCGCTGTCTAATCCGAAAAGAAAAGCTTATCGCGTCCTCTCGGAGCTGCTCTCTGGCCCCGACCTTATTTATGATGAGTTTGCCAAGGGTTTTATCCTGCGTCATCTGGTTGATCTAGTCTCTGTTGGCCCTGAGCTACAGTACAAAATCGACAATGTCGCCTCCGTCAATCTCCTTCAGGCATATGGATCAATCCCGTTCGAGTATCCACACAATAGATACTCCGTTCCTGTCATCATCTGTTTCCCGCAGTATTACCTCATCTTTGTCCTAAAGTCTGCGTGAATCCCCCCGACGATACGATCATCAATAATGGAACCTGTGTTGATTCTTCTGGTGCAGTCTCTCATACTTATCTCAACGCTTGGAAATTCTGTGAATCCAATGTCGTATCACTCGTCCAGGAACTCAGCAAAGCATTCACTGTCAAGCCGCCTCTAGGCGTCCCTGATTTATGTCGGGTTTTGTCGCCTGATCAGGTTTGTTTCTAGACCAGCGATCCTAATTTTCCTTGTTGCTCTGGTCATTTCTTAAGCTGACGATGGTCTGGTTTTGGTGTTGTAGACCAAGTTAGCAAAGTTACTAATCGAAAATGGTGGGCAGCAACTTTTTTCCTCCCTTCAATCTTTAGAGAAGAGACACCAAGAACAAATTTTCACAGAGGTTTACGTTTTTCTTTTTATTTTTCTTCTTCTTCTTCTATGTTTACATTTTCTTAATTTTGGCTCACTGTTTTTATGAAAACTGACTCAATTCTGAAACTTTTGCTTCATCAGATTACTGGAAAATATCTCAGACATCTTGATTTAGTAACATACATCAAGAGTAAGGAAGGAGGTTTGGAAGAATTCATTGAAAATGTGAAAAATATTGCTCAAAGGGTAACATATTTTTTCCTCTCTAAATTCACAAGTGTTTTCTGATTGTGCTCTTGGTATTATCCGTATACTTATGCTTATTCTCTTGTGAGTATTTGTAGTATGTTACTGTGGCTCCATTCATTCCTACTGGGACGCATGGGTCTCATCAAGCCGATCAGATCAAGTCGTTTGTTCCACCAGAAGCTAACTTACATCCGGAAGCAGAGAAACGTATCGACAGCCTGCTCATCTCCAACTCTTTCGGTGAGGCAGCAAAGACGGTTATCAAAGAACATATACGTGACCTAGAGGGTCATTACAACTACATTGTCTGCGCGAACAGCGACTTGTCCAAACCTTCCATCGAGGTGGTTGTAGAAGTCCCGTATTGCTACAGGGGATGTAGCAACATGTACAAGGTCTCTGTCACCATCTGCCTCCCAATATCTTACCCTGCTAATCGTCCTCACGTTTTCTTGAAATGTCCTAAGAATATGATCATCAAGGGAAATCTGTTAAGTGTTCATCCCAGTTGTGGTCTTGTCTTCTTCACTTATCTCCGGGAATGGAATAAGGCGAAATCTAATCTCGTTGGACGTGTCTCACATCTCAGCGCCGAATTCACTTGTGAACACCCTTTGATACCCGCCCACCCAAGTGATACAACAAGGGGACATTGTAGTTGAAAGTAGTCGCTGTAAGCAATTTTAGTGATTTCAAAATTTAAGACAATGGAATACGATCTTGTATGTTTTGAGTGGTAGGTTGCTTGAATGGTTTTTTTTTTTTTTTGAATTTGTACTGAACGTTGGTTATCTTCTCTCAGAATCAGTGTCTCATTCACGGTCCATCATACTCTTGTAGTCTTATGTCTTATAATTCTGGAATCAATTATATTTTGACTGTTCTTTCTGGGAGCAGTGTCTCATTCACTGTCCATTCACGGTCCATCATTCTCAGAATCTTGTAGTCTTTGAAGTTTTCCCCATGGTTCTCCGATCAGTAAATCCATGGACGTTCCTCCTGTTCTTGGGGATTTTATCGCGAGTTTCTCAATCTCTTCACTTCAGAGTTGTAATCGGGTCGAACAAAATGTATATCGGAGGACATCAAAAGCAATTCCATGACTGTCGGGAAATACAGCGTCGTTAACCCCAATGAAGCTCATCCTTCACCTCCTTCTCACAAGATCTCCATCAGAGTAAACTCCAAATTCCAATTTCTTGTTGATTGATTTTGTTTCTCACTCTCGATTGAACATACACACACAGGTGACATCGAGCTACGGGAACACGTATCACCACGCGGAAGATGTGGAATCGGGGCAATTCGCGTTCACGGCGGTGGAAGCTGGAGATTACATGACTTGTTTCACTGCCGTCGACCATAAACCTGAGGTTACTTTGAGTATTGATTTGGATTGGAGAACAGGTGTTCATTCCAAGAACTGGAATAGTGTTGCCAAGAAGAGCCAAGTCGAAGTGAGTTTATACGCTTTTTCATTTTGATTCATTATATTGTTGGAATTGGAAATGTTTTAGGTTACTTCTTTGGGATTTGTTGTTCAAGAAGCTCGAATTGTACAACTTGATCATCCAGTGAATAGGGGATGATTTGTTGAGATGGATAGATAACTCACTAGTTTTTGTTCTTGTGTTGAACAATGTTGATGTTATTCTCATCTTCAGGTATCTTTGACGACGATAAAACTAGATTCTTATGCTACTTCTGTCTTGTGTTCGTTTGTACCAAGGTCATGGAGTTTGAGGTCAAGAAACTGATTGAAACCGTCAACTCGATTCATGAAGAAATGTTTTATCTCAGAGACAGGTAATCAAAGTTTTTTTTTTCATGCTTCCAAGGTTTAATAAGCTCCCATATCCTCCTACCTTTTTCCCATTAATCATGCAATGTTTTTAATTCAGAGTTTTGGTTATAATGTGATGAGTTTTGTTTCTTCAGGGAGGAAGAGATGCAAAATCTGAACCGAGCTACAAACTCGAAAATGGCATGGTTGACTTTCCTCTCGCTTTTCGTATGCTTAGGAGTCGCCGGAATGCAGTTTTTGCATTTGAAGTCGTTTTTGGAGAAGAAGAAAGTCATCTAAGATGGTTAGATGGAACAATCCCACTCTTTTCTTTTCCCAACTCAAGGAATCCTTTATTCCCTGGGTTTTGTACATTTAGATCTTGGCCTCGCCCATGTACTCTTGGAGCTGGAAACTAAATGAATATGAAAGTATTGCCCTTTTTGCAGTTTCTTGCACCAAAAAGATGCATATATTGTTATAGATTAAAAATTATAAAACGTCATGGCATTGTTACTTTTCCATTTTTGAATAACAGCAACATTATATAAAGGGTTAAGAACCTAAATGCTTAATTGGAGCAAATTTGCAAGATATTGATTTGAAGTGTGAGGCCAAAAAACAAGAGATGTACTGTCACTTTTCGAAACTCTCAATAGCTTCCTCGGAAACTTGGTCCAATGCATTCAACCGTAGTTAACAAATTTTCTCTGAGTTAATTGCTCGGTTCTCTCATTCTCTCTCGAAGAGAACAAACCAGAAGACTTGCTTCTTTTGTCTCCTGCAGGTGAAGAATCTTATTAACGAAATTGTGAAGTGCAAAGTGATGACATTTCAATTTCTTAAAGGTTCACAACCAACAGAGGATTGATGCCTTTCTCCACACACTAGAGGTACGACTGAAAAAACTTCTTGTAGTAACTTCTAAAGTTTTCTGGAATTCACAACAAGACTCCGGTAAGTAGACATCTAGTTAGAAGCAACAAGAGAAATGCAGTCGACAAGCTGCTACAAATCTAAGAAAATGCTTGCAGCTAAAAGAAACCTGACAGATAGGGAAAATATTTTAGAGCAACTAGCGTCACTATTCCGATAATGTGTTGAGACAACACAAGATTATTCTCTGTTAACAGTCTCAATCAGAGTTTAGTTTGGTGCAGAACTTAAGCACTGGACTTGCTTCTTCCTCCCAAATGAGTTCCAACACAAAAGACTCCCCTATTTTTATGCCTAGCGATTCACAGAAATCTCTCCACCCTTTTCCGAATCGCATTACTCTGCTTCTTTTATCCTGCAAAAGATCCACCAACCGTTTTACACCGTCTTGACCCAACAGAATTATCTTCCGTGGCTTGTTGATGCCATTTACCCACGTGAAACCCAGCGGAAGGAAGTGTCCAAAGATTTGATTTGAGACAAGAAGTAAATAACAAACCAAGGGATAACCTTGAGGCAGAGTTTTTCGTCAACTTACCAGTTTATATTTACTAACGGTATGTGGTGTAAGAGTTAACGTCACAAATCGGTCTTGACTATATGAAGATGAAGCTCTGCATCTCGAGAAATTCTTGTTTTTCTCCGTTTCCAAGCATTGCTGTGAGATGTTCATGTCTCCAAGGCTCTCCTTTTCACTTTCTTGGGATTTGCCACTATCATCTCCGCTGCTAGTATTTGAGGAGAGTGGATTTACATCATCGCTATCTTCTGGAGATTCTAATGGCGTTTTCTCACAGTTGGAATCTAAAGGGCACAAAGAAAGAACAGGCATTTTTCCGCTTCCAACCAGTTTAAACCTGAAGGAATCTCCAGCTTTGATCCCGTTTACTTGGCAGAAACTTTTCCAGCCTGGTCCGATACAAGTATAGTTGACTGATTCGCAGTGATTTAACGCTAAAGTCCATCTTCTTCCCCATTCATCCTTTAAACCTATCTCACTGCATCCTTTGTCCAGACCATTTGCAGTCACAAACTTCCTTTGAAGATACTGCAAATTGCCACATTGTACACACGAGTCAAACACACTATGCATATCAAGAAAGAACACTTTATGTCCCAATGATCCTTGAGTAAGTAAGTAATGTGTGAAACTATAGTGTGAGTTTAAGATACTGGTATAAACCAAAGTTTGTATTCACCAGTTTATCATAGATTAGGCTTGAAGGGACAGATCCCACATAACAAGAAAAGTGTGATGAAGATTTTGGTTTTGGTCTATGTTCTGCGCGGCACAAACGGATGACAGGTGGTCCAGATTTCCGGACCAGATTGAATGTATAGTGGCCATGGCTCATCCCATTCGCAGTGCATAATTTTCTCCAACCGGATTTGACATAAGTATGCATGTCTGATTTGTCAGATTTCAAAGTAAAATTCCATGGTTTTCCTTCCTCATTAAGAAGAACAATTTTCTTTCCACTCATTTTGTTCAGACCGTTTGAACTCGCGAATACTACAATACACCATCATAGATTTTAATCAAATCTCTCTCAGGCTAACAAATCTAAAGCAATTTCTAAGAGATTATTACTTGAATTGTAGTAAACTAATCCAACTAGTTGATCACTGCGTAGGCTCGAGACTGAGACCTTTGCCACAAAGCGAGAATGATCTGATGAAGAGTTTACTTTATAATTTCTTGGATTCTTCTTCACTCTTGAACTGTTTTCTGAAGCCAAAAAAAACAAAAACAAAAATCTCAAGTTTGCTTCTTTCTACAGAATCCAAGTACATTTCACTGAGCAAAAGTATTACCAATGTTGGTCTGATCATCACTTTCTTCAGATGATGATGCTGTATATTGAATCTCACAGCAACTTGGTCCCAAAGCTGTGACATGAAACACCATTTCTCCTTCATGTCTGAAAACGGTGATGTCACCAACTCTGAGATCATGCGCCACTGCAAAATCTCTCCACCCGTCGGTGAGTTTCAAACCCTCCATCTTCAATATACAAGTTTTATCCGACGCGTCCGAGATCTCAGCTTCGCAGTATTGTTCCGGTCGTTTCTTCCTTGGACGTGCTTCGAGAAGAAAGCAGCAGGAATGCTCTGCATAAAAAAAAGTTTAAAAACTGAATCATTTTTATCGATAATCTGTTCATGAGACAAGATAAGAAGAAGAGAGTACGAGGTGAGTGTGAAAGCCAGGAAGAAGAGGCTGGAAGAAATGTGGGTTGATCGAAAAGTGAAGAGATTGATCCTCCATTGTCGAACACCTCTAGAGAATATCTCAATAGTTATTTCCTGAGCAGAGAAAATAAGAGAGAGATCTAATTACATAAAGGTGACAACTTTATGAGAGAGGTTCATGTCATATATTATTTTAAAGATCTTCTTGGTCTTGAATCTTTGGAGGTGGAGGAGTGGACATTTGATGGTGAAAAGAAATTACTTTTCTTTTTCTCACTCTCCAGAAACTTTACGTCTCAATCTAACACCAGATCTTGTTTTCATTTAAAACTCCACGCAAGTTATATGTTTCCTCTGCTTCGTGAAAGAATCCAAATGACAACACAAGACCGGTATTCTCTTATCTGTGAGTTTACAAGTTTTAAGCTTTTCGAAAATGACAAACACACCTTGAAGTGAAGGCCTTTGAAACATCCAAAGTTAAAAGCATGTATAAAAAATGCTAGATGATTAAGTTTGACCATTGTGTGTACTTTGTAACGATGAAATGTTTTTTCAAATGTAAACGGTTTTAGATTTCCCCTTGTAATACAAATACGATCGATAAAATAGGAGAGAGCAAGCAATGTATCTGTTCTTGTATAATACATATAGAATGAGAGAGAGAAGAATGTGTTCAAGACAGAAGAAGAGGCTTCTTCTCTAAAAATAGTTTCAAACAGAGTTTCGTTTGGTGCAGAACTTAAGCACCGGACTTGCTTTTTCCTCCCAAATGAGTTCCAACACAAACGACTCTCTTATCTTTATGCCTTGAGCTTCACATAAATCTTTCCATCCTTTTCCTAATCGCATTACTCCGCTTCTTTTATTCTGCAAAAGATCCACCACCCGTTTTACACCGTCTTGACCCAACAGAGTTATCTTCCCTGGCTTGTTGATTCCGTTTATCCGCGTGAAACTCAGCAGAAGAATCTGCGCAAAGATTTGATTTGAGACAAAATAACAAAGCAAGGGACAACCTTGACGCAAATTTTATCATCAACTTGCCAGTTTATAATTGTCTAACAACATATGGTGTAAGAGTTAACTCCACAAATCGATCTTGACTATATGAAGATGAAGCTCTGCATCTCATCTTTTTCTCCATCTCCAAGTATTCTTGTGAGATGTTCTTGTCTCCAAGTCTCTCCTTTTCACTTTCTTGGGATTTGCTATTAAACTATTACATCAAAAGACTGGTTCCCCACGTCCGACAATGCCATCTGCAACCCATCCTTACATTTATAATAAAGAAACACCACTCACCCATCCATTGCCCATCACTCCATATTTTATAATAAAGGACCAGTCTTACCCATCACTTCCTGTTACATATGGACGGCTGAGATGGTCTCAATCTAAACTGATGGAGCGTATAGTGCAATGGACGAATGTGATTACTTAACCATTGAATAAGACCGTTTGTGGTCTGTTCAGAATCTATATATACTTGTCTTTGTTGTAATGAAACACAAGAAGGAGAAATCCTCACTTATACAATCAGTTCCTATACTTCTCTTGTTCGATTATTCTCTAAATCTCTCCTATCTATTCCGCAAAATCTATCATGGTATCAGAGCATTAAGCTCCAATACTCTATATTCATCATTCCGTTCAAAATCTAGCCCATAATCTCTGTTTCAGTTCATTAAAATCGTTCCCATACACATATCTTTTCTGTTCTGTTCTGTTCGTTTTTTTGTTCTTTACACTCTCAACAAAATCACCTAAAATCCTACGTTTTTGACTACTGGAAATTCCACCTATGGAGAACTCCAAGACAGTGGCTATTCCAATTACACTCAAGGGTGTAAACTATTTACTTTGGTCCAGAACGACCAAGACCATTCTGTGCAGCCGTGGACTTGAAAATCATCTTATCAAAAGTGAGGTTTCGAAGGTGACGGTTGAGAAAGATGGCAAGATAGTAACTCTTGATGGTGACAAAAACCAGTGGTTCCGAGATGACCAGTTGGTGCTTGCCATCATTCGAAACTCACAAGACGTTTCTCTCCTTGAAGCCTACTCTTACTGTGAGACGGCGAAAGAGCTTTGGGGCACCTTACAGAAGGTGTTCGGTAACACTTCTAATCTGAGCCGTATCTTCGAAGTTAAGAAAGCCATCAACGAGCTTCATCAAGAAGATATGAACTTTACCCAAGTCTTTGGGAAGTATCAAACACTTTGGTCCGAACTAGACATGTTACGGCCAAGTTCTACTAATCCAGAAGTTTTACATGAGAGGCGTGAGCAGGATAAGGTCTTCGGACTCCTCATGGTCCTTAACCCGAGCTACAATGATCTCATTAAGCATATACTACGTGCACACAAACTGCCGAGTCTTGAAGAAACGTGCTCTCAAATTCAAAAAGAGGAAGGTTCCCATGGCCTATTCGGTGGAAGAAAGGAACTCAACACGGCGAACAAAGGAGTGTACAAACCAGAAGAACGGAGAGGGTTGGTTTGTGACCATTGCAAGAAGAAAGGCCATTCAAAAGAAAGGTGTTGGATCCTACACCCACACCTTAAACCAAATAAGTTCAAGGAACAGAGGGTCAACATGGCATATGAACCAATGGAAGAGCCAAATTCAGCTGGAACATCTACGACCGGCGAAGGCATCGCAAATGCGGCAGCTGGAGAGGTTGTAAGAAAATCCGACATAGAAGCTCTCATCAAGGCCATTGGCTCCCTAAAAGAATCTGGTACCAACTTCTATGCTCATAATATTCTAGACTCTATTGTTGTTGATTCGGGTGCATCGCACCACATGATTAGCAATGCTAAATTACTTAACAACATAGAATCTGCCATAGGAAACGTGATAATTGCGAATGGTACTAAAATTCCAATTAAAGGAGTTGGAAATCTCAAACTGTTTAACAAGGATTCTCGTGCATTCTACATGCCTACGTTTACATCAAATTTATTATCGGTTAAGCGGGCTACTTCTGATTTAAATTGCCTTGCTATCTTTAGTCCTAATGATGTAACGTTTCAGGATATTAAGACTAATAAGGTGCTCGGAAAAGGAGGGGTCAAGGATGAATTATATGTGCTTGAAGACAAGTTTTCAATCCCCTCGTTATCATGTTCTTTTAGTACTTCTGATATTAGTAGTGATCTTTGGCATGCTAGACTAGGACATCCCCACTCGCGTGCATTAAGCATAATGTTTCCTAAAATTGTTTTCAAAAATGACGAATGTGAAGCATGCATACTTGGAAAACATTGTAAAACGGTATTTCCCAAATCGTCTACAATATATGAGAATTGCTTTGACTTAGTGCATTTCGATGTTTGGACTTCACCGTGTGATTCAAGGGACCATCACAAATATTTTGTTACGTTTATAGATGAAAAATCTAAGTATACGTGGGTAACATTATTGCAATCTAAGGATAGAGTACTTGAAGCGTTCACTAACTTTCATATATATGTTACTAACCACTATCATGCTAAGATTAAAGTTTTTCGAAGTGACAATGGCGGTGAATACACAAGCAATGCGTTCAAACAACACTTAGCAAAACACGGAATCATTCATCAAACAAGTTGCCCATATACGCCACAACAAAATGGAGTGGCCGAGAGAAAGAATAGGCACTTGATGGAAGTCGCACGATCCATGATGTTTCACAACAATGTCCCGAAGAAATTTTGGAGTGATGCATTGGTATCGGCATGCTACCTCATTAATCGTTTCCCGACCAAAATTCTTAACGACACATCCCCGTTCGAGGTATTAAACACAACTCAACCAATTCTTAGTCACTTACGTGTGTTTGGATGTGTGTGTTTTGTGTTAATACCAGGAGAACAACGAAATAAACTCGAGGCTAAAAGCGTGAAGGCTATGTTTATCGGGTATTCAACAACACAAAAAGGATACAAGTGTTATCTTCCGGAAACAAGGAAGGTCCTTGTGTCACGAGACGTGAAATTTATGGAAACTAAGGGATACTACGAAGAAAAGAATTGGGATAACCTGAGAGATCTCCCT
The DNA here is from genome assembly GCA_964056655.1 of Arabis hirsuta. Lineage (NCBI taxonomy): Eukaryota > Viridiplantae > Streptophyta > Magnoliopsida > Brassicales > Brassicaceae > Arabis > Arabis hirsuta. The sequence continues at coordinate 33,538,036 of OZ053304.1, forward strand.
AATGCCTCATCAGACCGCAGCACCAGCCTTAGACTCATCTTGGAGGCACTCGGCAACTTGCCTGCCCCACCGAATGCGGAAGCTTCACCAGATACGGCAGCTTCACCAGATGCGGCAGCTTCACTAGATGCGGCAGTTTCACCAGATGCGGCAGCTTCACCAGATGCAGCAGCTTCACCAGACGCGACACACTCAACGACGACCTCAGACTCTGCGGAAACAACAACTCCAGATGCGGCAGCCCCTCCGATGGTCACTCCTCTTGATCATGAGGGGGGCAGTGTAAATTCTGATGCACCGTAAACAAGCACGCACGTTCAAGAAGAGCAACCACGACCTAGTCTAAGAAGGAGTACTAGGCAAAAATTTCCATCCATTTGGAAGAACACACGAGTATACTACAACAGCAATGCGGTTGCCCATCCAATACAAGCCATATGTAATCTGGTGCATATTCCGCAAGAGCATGTAGCGTTCATGGGCCAACTCGATAAAGAATACATCCCAGCCAACTATGATGAAGCAAAGGAACATAAAGTATGGAGAGAAGCCGTAGGTGAAGAACGAAGAGCTATGGAACTAAATCACACTTGGGATGAAGCTGACCTACCAAAGGGAAAGAAGGCCGTGAGTTCAAAATGGGTGTTCACGATCAAATATCTAAGCAGTGGAGAGATAGAGAGGCACAAGGCGAGGCTCGTGGCAAGGGGATTCACCCAAACCTACGGAGAAGACTACAAGGATACATTTGCTCCGGTTGCCAAGCTACATACCGTAAGGATCATCTTATCTTTGGCCGCAAACTTGGAGTGGGACCTATGGCAAATGGATGTCAAGAATGCTTTTCTTCAAGGAGAACTCGAAGATGAAGTGTATATGACACCTCCACCAGGACTTGAGGAGTTAATCGCACCCAGAAAGGTCCTAAGGCTAAGGAAGGCAATCTACGGATTAAAACAATCACCGAGAGCTTGGTATCATAAATTGAGCATGACATTGCGAGATAGAGGATTCAAGAGGTCGGATCACACGCTATTCACCCTAAACGGTAAAGAAGGTATCGTGGTCATTCTAATTTATGTAGATGATATCATCATCTCTGGAAATGACAAGGAAGGTATCCAAAACACCAAATCCTACCTTAAATCCGTATTTGAGATTAAAGACCTCGGTGAACTAAAGTATTTCCTAGGAATCGAAGTGTGTCGCTCTATGGAGGGACTCTTCATATCACAAAGGAAATACATTCATGATTTATTGAGTGAAACAGGAAAGTTGGATGCAAAACAAGCGAAAACCCCATTAGAAGAAGGCTACAAAGTAGAACGAGAGGGGGAGATAGAAGATTGCCCATTCGACGATGTCAAACAATACTGAAGGTTGGTAGGCAAACTTATATACCTAACAATCACCAGACCCGACTTGTGTTTTGCAGTAAACCAGGTGAGTCAACACATGCAAGCTCCAAAGGTGTACCATTGGAACATGATCGACCGCATCCTAAGGTATCTCAAGGGAACCCCGAGTCATGGCATTTGGATGGGCCATAATGAAAGCTCAGAGATTGTGGGATACTGCGATGCTGATTGGGCTGGCGACCGAAGGGACAGAAGATCAACCACAGGCTATTGTACATTCATCGGAGGAAATCTAATAACTTGGAAAACTAAGAAGCAAAAGGTGGTAGCATGTTCGAGTTCTGAGGCAGAGTATAGAGCTATGAAAAAGCTCACAAACGAGCTCACTTGGATCAAGGCTATCCTCAAAGACTTGAACATTGAAACACCGTACCCAATAACGATGCATTGCGATAACCAAGCTGCCATTCACATTGCCTCTAATTCGGTGTTTCATGAACGCACGAAGCACATTGAAGTGGACTGTCATAAGGTGCGTCAAGCCGTAGAACAAGAATTGATCTTGCCGTGCTACACAAGAAGTTCCGATCAACTCGCGGACATATTCACGAAAGCCGCAAGTCTAAAGGTGTGTGAGTTCATACTCCCAAAGCTCGGAATCATAGAGATCAAGTAGCCGTGAAGTTCATACTCTTTTTCCTTCAGTGTGGTTTTGTCCCACGTGGTTTTCCACACTAAGGTTTTAATGAGGTGAAATTCACGGTTCCAAGCTTATCTTTATAGTTAAGCTTGAGGGGGAGTATTAAACTATTACATCAAAAGACTGGTTCCCCACGTCCGACAATGCCATCAGCAACCCATCCTTACATTTATAATAAAGAAACACCACTCACCCATCCATTGCCCATCACTCCATATTTTATAATAAAGGACCAGTCTTACCCATCACTTCCTGTTACATATGGACGGCTGAGATGGTCTCAATCTGAACTGATGGAGCGTATAGAGCAATGGACGAATGTGATTACTTAACCATTGAATAAGACCGTTTGTGGTCTGTTCAGAATCTATATATACTTGTCTTTGTTGTAATGAAACACAAGAAGGAGAAATCCTCACTTATACAATCAGTTCCTATACTTCTCTTGTTCGATTATTCTCTAAATCTCTCCTATCTATTCCGCAAAATCTATCATTTGCTACTATCATCTCCGCTGCTAGTATTTGAGGAAAGGGAATTTACATCATCGCTATCTTCGGGAAACTCTAACTATGTTTTCTCACAGTTGGAATCTGCATGGCACAAAGAAAGAACAGGATTTTCCCATGTTCCAACCAGTTCAAACCTGAAGGAATCTCCAGCTTTGATCCCGTTTACTTGGCATAAACTTTTCCAGCCTGGTCCGATACAAGTATAGTTGAGTCTTTCGTAGTGGTTCAAAGCTAAAGTCCATCTTCTTCCTCATTCATTCTCTAAAACTATCTCACTGCATCCTTTGCCCATGCCATTTGCAGTCACAAAACTCTTTTGAAGATACTACAAATCACCAAATTGTATACACAAGTCAAACATACTATGCATATCAAATACATCAATGTTCCAATGATCCTTCTATAAGCAAGGAATGTGTAGAACTATATAGTATACAATTACAAATCAAGAAATAATAAACGAAAGTTTGTATATATTCACCAGTTTATCACTATGCAGGTTTGAAGGGGGGACAGATCCCCCATAACAAAAATGATTTTTTGAAGATTTTGATTTTGATTCTGGTATATGTTCTGCGCAGCACAAACGGATGACTGGTGGTCCACATTTTTGGACTAGTTTGAATGTGTAGTGGCAAATACTGCGATATTCCCATCACAGAGTTTTGATTAATGTCTATCAGACTCTCACATATTTAAACTAATACTAAGAGACATTTTGCTTAAATTGTAGGAATCTAAATCTAAATCTAACTAGTCGATCAAATCTTAGGCTCGAGGCTGAGACATATGCCACAAAACGAGAAGTGTCTCATTCACGGTCCATCATACTCTTGTAGTCTTATGTCTTATACCACCCTATTTAACCGCCAAATCGTACTTGATAATGGTCGAAATGTAACCTCAGAATAGAATACGTTAATCAACAGAGCGACATTAACGGAGTACAGATCATAGCAAAACTGCTGCTAAGCATAAGGCTTCAGAAACTCCTCACACAGGTTACCTGGTAGGATTTCGCTGAATTAGTTCAGGGATATAACAGGAAGAGTATAGAGCCTAGGGGAATGCTTAAGGTGGATCTTAGAAAGGCTTTCGATTCGGTAAATTGGGAATTTATCATTCTTGCCCTTAGAGCTCTCAAAATCCCTGAAAATTTCATAAAATTGGATTCATCAATGTATCTCCACTCCAACATTCTCCATATCTGTGAATGGACCCTCTGTTGGTTTCTTCAAAAGCACCAACGGCCTTAGACAAAGGGACCCCTTGTCCCCCTACCTGTTACCATGGTTACAACAAGTCAAGCTTTGTGTTCATAACAATGTCGAAAGAGGGAAAAACTCGAGGAGTGAAGATGATGGTGCGGTTGATTGTCATAACAACGATTCAAACAAGTCCAGGAAAAGTTCTCCTTGGCAACGTTTGAAATGGAATGGTGAAGCCAGTTATCTCGGTGAAGACTCTGCTAATGAGGATAAAGATGATGGCTTTGAGGAACGCCATTTGTCTGAAAGGGATGGTAGATGGTGACTTGAAGGTGGGTGAATAAAATGATTCTTCGGAATGGTTCCCTTTGGTCACTAGAGAATTCAACAACAAAAGGTTCATGGATATGGCGGAAGCTAAACAAGTATAAAAACGTTGCTCAACAATTTCATACGGTAAAGGTGGAAATGGGAAGAAAACATTCTTTTGGTATGACAATTGGTCTTCTTTGGGCTGTTTAAGAAATCTTGTAGGTCATCGAGGAGTAATCGATATGGGAATTCACCAACATGCAACACTACATGACGTGATGAATACCCACAGAAGAAGATGGCATCGCATGGATCTTTTTAATCGCATAGAAGACGAAATTGCAGCAGTGGCCGCGAGTAACAACAACAATGAGGACAACGCATTGTGGAAATGGAGTGAAGGGAAATTTAAACCAACGTTCAATTCGAGACAAACATGGCCTCAAATGCGCAATGCAAGTCCTGCAAAGGATTGGTACATCGGTGTGTGGTTTTCCCACGCAACACCAAAGTACTCGTTCTTGGTATGGCTTGCAATCCAAGATAGATTGTCAACAGGTGACCGAATTAGAATTTGGGCTGGACAAAGCAATTGTGTGCTATGTGACAATGCGGAGGAAAGTCGCAACCACCTCTTCTTTGAGTGTCAATATACTTCTTTTGTCTGGCGGTTACTTACTAGAAAACTTTTAGGTAATCTCTACTCAACAAACTGGACACAATTGATTGTGATCATCCAAGGGGAAGACCTCAGCTTCATTCAAAAGTTCATTGTTCGATATACATTTCAAACCACAATCTACTACTTGTGGCGAGAGCGAAACGGGAGACGACATGGGGAACAACCGAAAACGCCTAGACAACTAGAAAGATGGATTGACAAGACAATCAGGAACCGGCTAAGCACATTACGAAGAACAACAAACATAAGATATCGTGATGGTCTCATCCATTGGTTTGGGACAAGAGTAAGTTCGTAGTCGAAGCGTTCAAAATATTTCGAATCTCCTATGGTTAAACAACTTTTAGATTTCATTGTAAAAAAGATTTTCTTTGTTTGAATAAAATTTAACATTCATACAAAAAAAAAAATGGTGACTTGAAGAAATTAAGACAAAGCCAGAGCCATGAAGATGTTGGTCATCCGAATCATATGGATTCACGCGAATGGAATAAGGGCTAACTTGCCTCTTTCTCAAGCTAATGAGAATCGAGCAAAAGGAATATATTTGGGATTTTTGGCATTACAAGCAAAAGAAATAGGAACTCCGCATCGGTCTGTAAAAATATGCGAACCGATCGATGCCACTTTCCAGAGCATTTTTTTGGTTTTTGTTTTTTTTGGTAGTAAATGCAAAAGGTATAGGAACTCCGCATCGGTCTATGAAAAACGGTTTACCGATGCCATTTTACAGAGATTTTCTGGATTTTGGGTAATAGAAAGCAAAAGTGTTAAATCATAGACATGCTTTGATGCCCCAAAACACTTGGTCCGCAAGTTACACGTCTTGCTCCCCAAGCTATCTCCAATAAAATGTAATAGAAACTCTGCATCGGACTTTGAAAAGGGCCACCCGATGCCGAGTAACTAATATATTTGGCGTGATATTCTTAGGTTCAAGATACCTTTTATTACAAGATTAATGATAGTAAACCGAGGAGGGACGAAAGAAATTGAAATTTTGGAGATTATAATGTGAAAAGAAATACTTGAAGGACCAAACCCGATAACATATCATCTGAGGCCCATAAATGTTACAGATCGTGCAGTCTTGAGTTTTTTTTTGTTTGGAAGCCACCGAACATACGTCGGCGGATCAGCAACTGGATATTTACTACGAATCTGAGTAATCCTATAAAATTTCAAAACAAAAATCAGATAAGTAATTGAGTATAACAAAAACAAAAATATAAAATACATACTGATCAAACAGAGCAATATAAACGAACCTCCAAGAAAAAAAAAGAAATTCTAAAGAAAAGAATTTAACATACGATGAAACAAATTCTCCAAAAAAAGAGAAAGGTAATAATTTGTATAGGTATTACGAAAAGAGGAGGAAAGTACATAAGCATCAAAACACGAATCAAACGACAACAAAACAGTAGAAAAAAAAAGGAACATACGATGCCAATAAAAAATAGAGAAAGCTTATGATATGTTTAGTTGATACAAAAAACCAAGAAGAAGGTATATATAAAGTCTATCTAGGTTTTAACAATAACAATGATACATACGTTTCATGTATATCCAGAAATACAAAACTCAAAAATAATAAACTGAATATATCCATTTAATAAATACAATTTAGAAAACCATAAAATAATTATAAATTTTGAAATCTAAATTCGTTTTTATTAAGGATACAAAAACCAAGAAGAATGTATATATAAGGTCTATCTAGGCTTTAACAATAACAATGATACATACGTTTCATATATATCCAGAAATACAAAACTCAAAAATAATAAACTGAATATATCCATTTAATAAATACAATTTAGAAAACCATAAAATAATGGTAAATTTTGTAATCTAAATTCGTTTTTATTAAGGGTATTATTGGGATTGAACATCTCAACTTTCATTCTGGTGCATTATAACCTCTCTATTAGTGAATAATTAGGGTGAACATCTCTCATTCACCCCCTTTTCATTAACCAATCACAATTTAATTAAAAAAATAGATTAAATTAAAACATGAAAATATGGGGTTTACTATTTAGGATTTAGTATTTGGGGGTTATGATTTAGTGTTTGGGGTTAGGGTTTATTATTTGGGGTTTAGGGTTTAGTATTTCTGGTTTACGGTTTATTATTTGGGGTTTAAGGTTTAGTATTTAGGTTTTAGGGTTTAGTATATGTGGTTTAGGGTTTATTATTTGGAGTTTAGGATTTAGTATTTGGGGTTTAGGTTTTAGTATTTGTGGTTTAGAATTTTAAGATTTAATGATTTAATCAATTAAAAGAAAGAGAATTAGTAGTTCCCACAATTATTTTAGTTATTTAATATAGTCTATTTTTATATTAAACTATGAATGGCTAATGGTGAGGATGTTAATAAGAAATATTTATCTTTAGAGGTGCATCCAAGAATTGTTCTAAATAGATTGATAGATAGATAGCAATGTTCAAAAAAGCGCTAGGTGCTAAGAGGGCGGTGACCCTCCGCCTAGCACCTAAAATGCTTAATCGGGGCCTAGGCGATTTTGGCGGTTTTTAAATATAACTATATATATATTTTTATATATATAATAAACTATTTATTTATATTATATAAATTATAGAATAAAACATAATGAAATAATTTTAAGAAACATGATCCATAAATAAATAAATAAATGCTTAAATATAACTATATATATATATTTATATATATATAATAAACTATTTATTTATATTATATAAATTATAGAATAAAACATAATGAAATAATCTTAAGAAACATGATCCATAAATAAATAAATAAACCAAAATCCTTTTTCTTTTTAAAATTAAAAAAAAAAACACAAGAAACTTTTTCTTTCTTAAATTAGTCAATACAGTACCGTTTTATAAATTAAAAAAAAATTAAAAAAAAAAACTAAAAGCGGATTTATTCCGCCTAAACCGCCTAATTTACGCCTAGGCCGCCTAATTTACGCCCAAACCGCTAAATGACACCTTCCGCCTAACACCTCCGATTAGCATAAAATCGAAACGGCTTAGGACGCCTGTTTTTTTTAACACTGATAGATAGTAAACTGGGGAGGGACTAAAGAAATTGAAATTTTGGAGATTATAATGTGAAAAGAAATACTTGAAGGACCAAACCCGATAACATATCATTTGAGGCCCATAAATGTTACATATCGTGCAGTCTTGAGTGTTTTTTTTGTTTAGAAGCCACCGAACATACGTCGGCGAATCAGCAACTGGATATTTGGTTGGAAAATTCGACAGCGATTTGTCTCTTTGTTTTCATTCTTCAGAAGCCGTACAAGGTAATCTCTCTCGTGATTTTCTCGTTCGATTCCTTTTGACAAATGATATTGTTTTTGGATCTAAGCCTCTAAAATCTATCGAAATTACTTTAGTGTTTGTACATGGACGAAAAAGGAGAGCGACGTGTTCGTGCTAAAAGCTCCGGTGATAAAATAGATAGGCTGAGCAATTTGCCAGAATCTTTGCTATGTGAGGTTCTCTTGAATCTTCCCACAAAAGATGTCGTTAAGACTATGTGCTTTCTGGATTTTAACAGCGAATCATGCGTGCATAAATTTGAGTTAAAGGACAACTCTTGGGAGAGAAAGTACGAATGGAAATGGTATCATCCTGATATTGCTCATATCACTCAGTGGATCGACACTGTTATTAAGCGGAAAGTTCAACATCTTCATTTTCTGGATAATCCGTTGATTCAGTTGGTCAAGGATGTGGAGATACCTCTAACAGTTTACACTTGTGAGAGCTTGGTATCCTTAAGGCTATGTGAAATGGTCTTGCTTAATCCCAAGTCTGTGTCTTTACCTTCTCTCAAAGTTATGTATCTAGATTCGGTTATGTTTGCCAACGATTGGGCTTTCGAACGACTCGTCTCAGGCTGCTCAGTTCTCGAAAGATTAACTGTAAAGAGGAGTGTCTGTAACAATGTCAAAGCTTTACGTGTGTGCTCTCAGTCTCTACTGCGCTTCAAACTTTTCCGCAATCATGACGAGGATTATCTTGATGAAGATCTAGTGGTTGTAATTGATGCTCCCAGGCTTGAGAAGCTCAAGCTTGATGATCATGAAACTGCCAGTTGCGTAATAAATCATCCGGTTTCCCTTGTTAAGGTGGATATCGATGTTATGTTTAACAGGTCTCAGTTCGACCCCAATGATCTAGCACAGAGAAATACGATTCGTAATTTTCTCCTTGGGATCTCTAGTGTCAAAGATATGGTCATCACTTAGTTTACTCTCGAGGTAACTTATGGTTAAGCTTTTTGTATAAGAAGTTGTTATATCACCACCTGTACTCTGATACTTTTTGTTTGCTTCCTTACAGGCCATTTATAATTACTCTAGATGTGAACCATTACCCTTATTTCGTAACCTATCTTCCTTGCGTGTTTACTCCAAAGACTACAGGTGGGAAACGTTGCCAATCTTTCTTGAGAGCTGCCCGAATCTAAAATCTCTTTCCTTGTCCTTGGTTAGTAACTTAGTATTGATTCCTAAAACCATAAAACTTTCTTTTCTTTTTTTATTAATGCAAATAGTAAAATTTGTACCTCATACCTCAACTTGGTTCATCCGTTTGGTCCTAACTTGCAGCCATTTGAATACCCACGGAAGCAGCCACCTAGTAATTTACCTGAACCTCATAGTTGCCAACCAAGTCTCGAGTTTGTTGAGATATCAAGGGCAATGATAGACGTCGAGGTGTATATATGAAACTAGTGAGTTACTTTCTGGAGAATGAAAGAATTGTCATCCACAAGAAACTCCTTTCCATTCCAAGGCTCTCTAGCTCATGCCAAGTTATCCTTCTCTGATCCTTATGATCGGCAAAATTGATATATGAACATGCATGGCTGTCTTTGCGTTCTTTAAGAATCTGATCTTTATGTTTCTTTTTCTTTTGTTGTGATTTTGATTTATCGTATGTTTTGTTGAATCATCAAACAGTTTTGCACCAGCCACTCATTAAGTTACCACTAAAGACCCTTTTTTGACAAGTATGACCTTGTATAATCTGCTCATACCCCGTTTGTTTCCGCAGACTTGCATCAACCAATGTTAACCAAAGCATTATACCCAGCAAACATATCACGGAAAATCACTCTGTTTAGTGGCATCCACTGTCATTATACACAGATGATATCCAGCCCATTGACATTCTTCCTTGTTATACCAGATTTCTTTTTTTTTCATATTCCTCAATCCTCGATGCCATTTTTCCAGAGCATTTTTTGGCAATATAAGCAAAAGAAATAGAAACTTTGCGTCGGTCAATGAAACGGTACACCGATGCAAGTTTTTTGATTTCTCTTACCTATATATTAATTTGTACATATAGAGTCACAACGTTCGGGTATCCATATGGCTGAGTTGGTCTACGGCTCCAGTTTCAGGCAATGTTTCTTCTATGCTCTGTTTTCACTGTGAAATCTCGCAATTCGTATCATGTATCTTCTCTCGGCCTTTAACGCTTTGCTCACTTGTTCTGTAGGATATTTGGATTTAGTTCGGTTCCTTGTCAATTGTCACCTCTAAAATGGTTTTGCAAATGAAAAAACGAATGTTTGATTGTTATTGTAGATAGCAATTGGGCTTTTGAGTTTAGAAAAGGCCCAATGACTTTATCGGTTTTAGGGGATAAAAATAAAAGAAAAATGGTTGGGGTAGAACCTAAACCTAATTTGGCGAGCGAATCGAATCGAATCACTTTTTCGGTAACTCTCATTCTGATAAAACTGCGTTTGGCTTCTTTCTGGAATCAATTATATGTTTCTGATTGTGGTTTGATAGATACCGTGTAGGGTTTGAGTCTTGAGATTCAATTAAACTGGGTTGGTTGAGATTTTCCAAGAGCTTGATGTCGAAGCAGCAAGAAGAAGAAGAAGAAGCCCGTCGGATGAGATTTTCCAAGCGCTCCCGCTCGGATTCAGAAGAAGGAGAAGCCAGTGGCCCCTTGGCTTTTACGGTAATTAGACATTTCTTCTACTTTTTTTTGTTTTTGTTTTTCCAAAATTGATTTGTTTCTAATGGACACCTTGCTGCTTTACCCCCATATCAGCAACCATCTCATGAGCCGATGGAATCTCAAAGTTACGTACTCGGTCCTGAACTGCAACTTTCATGTCCGGGCGAGGAGCAGCTGGAATCTGAATGTCCTCCACCATCACCACCGGAATTTTTCTCACCGGAGGAGCAGCTGGAATCTCAAAGTTACTTACTCGGTCCTGAACTGCAGTCTTCATGTCCGGGCTTGTTACCACATGAATTGGAATTGGAATCTGAATGTCATCTGGAACTTAAATGTCCTCCACCGCATTCACCGGAGGTGCAGCTGGAATCTGAATGTCCTGCACCGCCGCTGAAATTTAAATGTCCTCCACCTTCTTTACCTGTACCTGAGCCTGAGTGGGTGCCGAAACTTTACTATCGTTATCCACCGCAGCAGGGATTTCGTGCACCATCAGTGGGGGAGTCACTGGAGGTGCAGCTGGAATCTGAATGTCCGCTGGAATTTAAATGTCCTCCACCATCACCACCTCATTCACGGCCGCTGCAACTTAACTATACTTATTCACCGCACCTGGAATTGGAATTGGAATTGGAATTTTGCTCACCGCCGGAATCTGAATGTCATGCACGTATACCTGAATTTAACTATCGTTATCCACCGGAGATGAAATCTCCTGCACCACGGTATAGCTGTCGATATGACGTTGACCCACCTTTTCCACCACCATCTATCCCTGTGTGGGAGGACCCACTTCCTATTTTACCGGAGGAGCCGCTCCAATCTAAATGTTATTCACCACCTCTCACCACACCCTTGGACAAATCAGCCACTGTAATCTATGATGGGGCAGGGCTGTTTGCTCAAATTGCACTTCATTGCTACAATCTGCACCAGGTAAATCAAGTTTTTTTTTTTGTTTTGCTTCTGTGTACGTGATTTAAGCCAAGTTTGTTTGTTTTTATTTGCTTATTCTTATTCTTGTTTGTAGGGGGGGAATTTACAATTTTTGGATATAAGAAGGTTATTGTATCACGGATTATTTAGTTTGAATATGTTAGTAGAGGCAGAGCATCCAATTGACAAGTCCACTTGCTACGTCGATACAAGTATTTGTTCTGTTGAAAGCTATCATACTAAATCCATGGGCTTGACTGTAACGCGCTGCAGATTACACCCAGGTAGGTAAATATGTAAATGCACCTTTTCTTAACCCCTCTTTCTCGATATAATACTATTTTCCATGTCTACTTGTGTACCTCAGAGGTGGAAGGCTCCCAAAGTTGCTATGAAAGACTTGTCGTGGATGATTTATTCAAAGGTGACATGCCCAATTGGATTCCTGAGGATGCACTAACGGGCACTTATAAGCTGCAATACTACAAGGTGAACTCTCCCTCCCTCCCTTTTGTAGTCCTTTTTACAATTGTGAGAGACTATGTGATCGTTGTTGACATGATTTGCAGATGAAAGAATCAGAGGTGGAACGAAACAAGGAATGGCTTCATCTGTACGCTCAACTCGCATTGTATGTCTTGGGAGTTTTCCCGGTGAGGAAAAGACTTCGACTTAGAGGGGGTGAATTCCTTGGTATGTGTAGGTTAATGAATCGAATGATCTCTTGGTGTTGTGTTGCAGGCCAAAACAGGGCCATTTGAGCTGAGAAAGATAGTTGTGCAAACCACAGAAGATGTGGAGCCGAAGAAGAAGGCCAAGGCGAGGAATGCAATCTTCTACATTAGTATCAAAACCAGTGGCGGTCAAGACTACAAAGCTATCATAAGGAGAACAACGGTTGGGTGGCCTGAGCATATGTTTCTTGAAGTCGAGAACGTCGGTTGGGTGGCCTGAGCATATGTCTCTTGAAGTCGATGTGAAACCCACCATTATTAAGTATCTAATTATCTCGGCCCATTATATGTATGTAATTAAATCCAAATTTGAACTCAGAACATCAACGCATGAACGTGTGATGAATCTTCCATTAGTCATGACAACATCTATTTAAACTAGTTCTACTGAAATTCCATCCAAACTTTATCTTTAAAGGACTAAGCAAAATTTACCATAGCAAAATGGCATGTTGGACTGTAACCGAATTATCTCGCCTGAGCAGAAATTATCAACTAAAACGTGTTTGTTTGTTTGTTTGTTTGCATATTTGGGAGTAACGTGTTTTTTTATGACAAGTGCATATGTTTGTTCTATTTTTCCTTTGATTTTCTATAAATTGCTATAGGATTTGATTTATTCTTTTACTGATGCTCATCTCTTTTGTATATATATCAGGTAAATAAGTCATTGAAAGCCGACAGTACACATTTGGAGGATAACTCCACATTTACCAATTAACATAACACATTTTTGATCATCTCGCTTAGGGCATACTTGCCTCTTCTTAACCCATTGCAGATGTGGTGTGAGTGTTGAAATCCAAAGATATGATTTAACAATATGGGTTCTTCAATTAATATCGTTCACTTTCATTGTTTCGTTCAGTATACTGAGAAGCCAAAGATATGCGCATAGTGGAGGACTATGCCTTCTCTGCGAAAGAGGATGCAAGGCGGAGTGCCGGTGAAGCTGTCGAAGCAACAGGGAAAACCAATGTGGTAATAACTTAAAAAAAAAAAAACAGGAGCGTACAAAGGCAACTAAGAAAATATGGTTATTGGAGAGTTTGTATCCATTGCCAGAAAGTGTTCCACTTACACTAATTGTACAAGCATATGCCTTAGTTTTTAATTCACGATTACTCTATTGTATTTCGCATTGTATTTCATCTCTTATTAAACACTTTCAATTTCCTAGCTATTACATTTTCTTTTTGGTTTTCATGCTTGTGTATTCTTGCAAGGCCGTGCCTACCATGTATTTGAAAAGACATTCGCCTAGGACCCCAAATAATACTATATAATTTTAGGGCCCTATTTTCCTAAAAAGTTATTTTAGTTTAGTGGTAAATATTAAAGTAAAAATGTTTTTTGAGATTCTTATCTCAAGTTCAAAATCACTTTCATGCTAAAATAAGAGTTTATTTTTTTCTTAGTAAGTTTCATTAATTTTTTTTATTGGCACTCTAACAATTATTTTAAATTAAATTATAACTATCATTAAAATTTATATATAATTTTTTTTGTTTTAATTCGCCTTGGGCCCCCGAAAGGCTGGGCACGGCACTGGTGGCACCGTAACTTACCAAATTTGTAATTTGTGTTCCATTCATCATTTGGTACTGAAGATGAAAATAATCGCTAAAACCTAGATATTCTACCTTAGCACATAATTAAGCCATGATTTCACCATCAAAATAGAGATCAGATCAAGATTTAAGAGTGGGTGTGCTTGATTTTTTCTGTCGTTAGGTAGAGTTTATTCATGTGAATGTGTAGTAAAAAAAATTGAAGTAACATGTAATTATTGGACCATTGTAAGCTAAAACGACATGTATAAAATCTAAGTTATGATTAGAAAACTAATAAAAACAATATCTTGCTTAATTGATAGATATGATACTGTTTTATGGAAAACAAATTTATAAATTTCCTTATGAATAACAGGAAAAATGTTTAGTGAAAATATATGTTTAATTCTTCGTATCTCTCCACCTAAACAACATTTCAAATAATTCAAATATTTAAAACTCTTTTAAGCCACAATCAAAATTTAAATAATTAAAATATTTAAAACCCTTTTGAGCCACACTGCATTTCTTCCCCATATTCATTAGACAAATAATTGTTTTTATATTTGTTGAAAATATATACTTTTGTACTTACTGTTGCATAAATATAACACTCCAAGAAACTTTGTAAACTTATCTTAATGATGAAGTTCATTGTTTTCTCATTACAAAAATAGAAAACAGATATATAAAAGAGCTATTAAAACCTTCCTCCATCTCTTAAGTCTCAACTCCTATTGGACTCCTACGTTCCATATAAATCATTTTTTCTGGGTCTTTTTGTTTACCCTATGTCAAGGTCCACTCTCTAAAACAGAGAAGAGAGTAATGGTATTGACCGAGGTAAGGAAATTACCCGTTCATTAGTATTGAATATGAGGTTAAGAGGCAAGACAAGTGATGATCTAACAAGTTTTATCTCATTTTGTTAATCACAACGCTGTTTCTTTTTGTCACATAAAAACCAAAGAAGAGCTTATTGAGAAGTAACAGATGACTCCAAGCGAAATACAAGAAAATACGGTGGAAATATGTTAGTGATTTAAACTAAAATAAGGTAATGTCCATATTTCCAAACTATAAGCTAACTAAAATCATACGTACTGGTAAATGGGTATGAAAAAGTTTGTTTCTTTGTGATATTGTTTGATTACTACCTCAAGTTCATATATTTTTGGCCAGTTGATCTCAATGTCAATAAAGAAAGAAGGAATAAGTGTAAAGTCGACTGAGCAATTAAAAACGTGATCACATCTAGAATAGAATGCAGTATTTTCTCTTTGCAAATGTTTCCTTTTGAAGATGGTTACTAATGTTGGTTCTTCTTTTTTTTTTCCAGATTTTTGGCGCAAAATAAAAGGATATAAGGGAAAGGAACAACTTTGTTAAAGATGGAGAGGAGACTCACATAGAGTAAAAGAGTACTTAGTAGAGATATTTGGTTTTCACTAGATAAAACCAGAAGGTAACTAAAAACCATTGTATCTTTTGTTCTCAACAACTGTTAAATTTTTCATTTTATCAATAAACAATTTTAATTAATTCTTTTCCTAAGGTATTGCTGGAGAATAATCATTCGATTCATTGCACTTGGAGTTGAACAAGAAGTATTTGAGAGTTTCTTTTATATACGTTTACTATTCTGAGAACAGTTAAATTTCGTATGAATAGAAATCGTTAGTTGTGTGATACAAAAATAAAACAATATACTAAAAGGAGCAAACAAAAAAAAAAGAAGGAAATTTTAACTTTTAAATGTTTTGTGTTTAACCAAAGAAACTAATGTTTTAGTATTATTAAATTCCAAACAATAATTGAATTAAAGAGGTTTTGGAGAAAACAAATATGCAAATAGTTATCCTGAATTAAGTTTAAAATTATTTGTCAGGAATAGTTAAAACATAACTAAAAATAAATATCGCCAAAATTAAATTGTATATTATAAATTTCACATGAATAAATTCTAAATTTTAAACAACTCAAACACTTAAAGTGGTTTTGGAAGCAGTTAGTCTTCACTCGACTTGGTTAAAAAATCAGCAATTTTATGTTTCATTAATTTCTACATAAGGATACACTATGTGTAAACAAGTTTTTTTTTTGTAAATAAAATTTAACATTAACTTCAAAAAACAAAAAAAAGTCAAAGAGATTAGTTTATCATTTTATCTAATTTTATATTTTACGAATATATATATTTTTTAGAATCCACAAAATCATAAATACTACCATGAAACAATTTTATTCATAAGAAAACAACAAACAAAATTAAAAACAACAAACCCGGGCATAGTCTAACGCCTGTGTTCCGCAGTTTTGGCCGACGCGGACAAGATACGAGACGGGATGGGCAGTTTGAGCCAAGAGAATTGAATAAGGGAAGAAAAACTGAGCTGGGCAGCTAAATTCGAGCTGGGCGGATTTTTCGGAATCGCGGTCTGATTTCAGATAGGACGGTTACCATGGTCGAATTCGGACAGGACGGTTACCGCGGTCTGTTTCTGATAAGGCAGTTGGGGTAGACTGTCGGATTGAGCTAGAAATATTCTAAGGCCTTTTGGCGGGAACGGTTACTGGATAAAGACGCGTGTCTTTTAATGAAAAAGTGCGGGAACGGTTATCTGAAGCTTTGGACGCGGAAACAAAGCGGGAACGGTTATTTGAGCGGTTTCAAGGCAGTTTGTCGATAGAAACTTACCCATTTCCTTTGTGTTTACGCGGAGAAACATAATGAAAAACTTAGAAAGATTTTCAGAGAGTTTCATCGTGAGAAAAGAGAGAAAACTCGAAAGACTTCGTGAAAGACTCGAGCGTGGGTAACTGGGATCGTGTCTGGGCATGATAGCAATTGTGTCTGGGGGCAAGAGGTGATTGGCTGGACTTTGTGTTTGTGTGATCATCGCGACAAGAGGTGTCGGAACTGAAACGGGACAAGCAATCATCAAACCTAGGTGACTAAGGTGAGTGCGTGACCGTGGGCCTAAGTCTAGAGTCCTTTTCTTGCATAGATTCATTAAGTCTTGTCTGTAAGGATGATTCTCGACTATTTGTTAAAGGTGATTACTGACTGTTTGTTAAGGGTGATTTCTGACTGTTTGTGAGGGTGATTCCCGATTGTTACTGGCTTGATCGTGACGATTGATCCCTTTCACTGAGAGTCTAGATTAGGCAACACGCTTAGGGGCAGTGATGCTTGCTAAGGTTTGTCTGGTCGCGAGAAGACTGCTTTGTGACTTGGGATAATCGGGCCGACAAGTGACTGATGCCGATGGGCGTGTTTGAATGATGATATTGATTGTTTGATTGCGGAATGACCGCTCTCACTAAGCAATTATGTTGATTATGCCTCCTTTGTGGACGCAGGTAAAGGGATTTCTTGTGATGGGAATCCGAATATGTGACCGCGGTGACTAAGGCTGGAAAGGGAAAGATGGTGGATTGGATCGGGTAGCTAGGTCTTTACAATATAATAGCTTATGTAGTAAATTGATCATTGTAATTGAAACATTGCAATTTAATCTAAGTATGAACGTTTTATGCTTATAAGTTTTGTCTAGATCGAAAACACGTGAAAAATGACTAAGTAAAGGAGAATGTTGAAAATCTCACTAGGTTAATCTGAAATGGCCAAGTATGGTTACGACAAATTGATCCGAAACCTCACCGCGGTAAGGAAATTTGGGTCGGGACATTTCAATTTGGTATTAGAGTGTGGTCGGTTCTAGGGCAGTCTTTAGCATAAACGGGTTAGTGGGTAAATCCATCCTTCCAAGTCTGAAGTCTCACGGTAAGTCTGTGTTTCTTTATGAAACAAGTTTCTGTGTGAAATGATAAGTTAGTGCTCGGCTAACTTACCTGGTTCTGGTCATTGTAGATGGCTAGGGGTAATCGTAGTACGAGAAGGAATGCGAGGGAAACTGGTGGAAATTATGGTGCTGTTGTGGCTAGGGATGTGGCTGCAGACCGTGAGGAAGTCCAGAATGTTAAGAATGGTTTGAATGTGAACAAGGCAGCAACTGCTGGTGCTGCGACTGGTGTTGGTGCAGCGATTGCTGCTGGTGCAGCGGTTGGTGCTGCTCCTGTTGGATTGGAAGCAGTGTTGGGCATGCTGGCTCAGGTCTTGGTAAGACTGCCGGCTGCTGCACCTGCTCAAGTGGTGCCACCGCCTGTTGTGAACATTAAGCAAGTGGTGGAAGATGTGGACATGGTGCATAGTCCGAGGATCCCATCTTACCTGAAGGTGATGGATCACATGCAGAAGTTGGGAACTAAGTTCTTTGTTGGAGGATCGAAGCCTATTGAGGCGGATCAGTGGATAAGTAGGTTGACACATAACTTTGACTCAATCCGTTGTCCGGATGCCTACAAGAAAGACATTGCGATCCACTACTTGGAAGGGGACACACATATGTGGTGGCAAGGTGTCGCGAGAAGGTTTGGGATGCGGAATTGCACTTGGAGTCTGTTCTGCAAGGAGTTTAGAGCCAAGTACTTTCCACCGGAAGCTTTTGACAAGCTTGAGGGTGCCTTCCTAGACTTCCGTCAAGGAACTATGACAGTTCGAGAGTATGAGGCCAAGTTTAACAGCCTCAAGAAGTATGCTGGGCATGAGCTGGATGAAGAGAGAGTCCAAGTTCGTAGGTTCATGTGTGGGTTGCGTGTTGAACTCCGTAATCGCTGTCAGATTCGTAGCTATGCTACTGTTATGGAGTTGGTTGAGAAAACAACTCAACAGGAAGCTGGAATGCTTGAGGAAACAAAGTTGATGGGTGATGGACTGCAAGTTAAGTCTGGAAATGTTACTGGAAAAAAAAGAAGTGGGTCAAGAACGCCCCTTCGGGGAAGTCATCTGCGAATCACACTGTGTGTTCGACTTGCGGGAAGATGCACCTTGGAGTGTGCCGATATGCTTTGGTTGCGTGTTACTGTTGCGGTAACCTAGATCACAAGGTCCGTGATTGCCCTGAGGATGATCCGAGGGCAAAGAAACCACACAAGGATGGTTGGGGAACGTTTGTGCTACAACTGCGGTGAAGTTGGACACTTCAAAGATCAATGTCCGAAGCTAGCGCAGCGAGCTAGGAAGCAGGCATGTGATGGACAGTTTCAGCCTGCAAAGAGACAAGCCATTATGCCTCGAGTGTACACCATTGGTGACGAGACCATGGACCCAAGTACATCTCGTTCGATCACTGGTAAGCCTTAAAACTTACCTTGTCAATTATTTTCTTTGGTGAAAAATTGCTTGTTGTGTGCTAGCTTAGGGTTCTTAGCATTCAGAATAAATTTGTAGGGACCGTGATCATGGGTGGTGTGGCAACCCATGTTCTGTTTGATTTTGGTGCTTTGCATTGCTTTATGAAACCGGAAATGATTCGAAACGGTGAGTTCCTAAGGGAACCCGGAGATAACTTTGCAGCTGGGGGCCAAGTCATGTTTACCCTTGGAATGGTCCGAAACATCTCTGTGATGATCGGTGGGGTGAACATGCCAGCTAACTTGAGGATTTATCAAGTGAAGTCCTATGATGTGATAATGGGCATGGATTGGCTCGGGAAGTACAAGGCACATCTAGACTGTCACCGGGGACGAGTCCGATTCGAGACTGATAAGGGAAAATTGGAGTATCAAGGTGTTAGATCGACGCATGGTAGCTTGATTGTCTCGACAATTCAAGTGGAATGGATGTTAGAGAAGGGTTATGAAGCGTATCTGGCAGCGATCAGTACTGTGGAAGTTGGGCCAGACGCGGACCTTAGAGGTATCCTGGTGGTAAAGGACTTTGAGGGTGTGTTCCAAGCATTGTCTGGTTTACAATCAAGCTCAAGCCTGGAACTGCTCTGATATCTAAGGCTCCCTACCGAATGGCTTCGGCATAGATGGTCGAGCTGAAGAAATAGCTAAGTGACTTGATGGAAAAGGGTTTCGTGAGGCCAAGCAGTTCACCGTGGGACGCGCCAGTACTATTTGTTAAGAAGAAAGACGGTAGTTTCAGATTGTGTATTGACTACCGCGGGCTGAACATAGTGACGGTAAAGAAGAAGTACCATCTTCCAAGGATTGACGAGGTACTGGATCAACTCAGAGGTACTACTTGGTTCTTTAAGATCGACTTGGCGTCGGGTTATCATCAGATCCCGATAGATGAGCTGGATGTTCGAAAGACTGCTTTCTAGATAAGGTATGGGCACTACGAGTTTGTGGTGATGCCTTTCGGATTGACGAATGCACCAACGACATTCATGAAGCTAATGAACGACGTGTTCAGAGATTGCTTGGATGAATTCGTGATCATCTTCATAGATGACATCCTGGTTTACTCGAGGAATAAGGAAGAACATGAAGCTCATTTGCGGACCGTGATGAATCGGCTAACGGAACATCAGGTGTTCGCCAAACTTAGCAAATATAGCTTCTGGCAACGGGAAATTGGATTTCTAGTCCATGTGGTCTCTGACAAGGGAGTGTCCGTGGATTCGGAAAAGATCAAGGCAATCGCATATTGGCCATGCCCTAGGAATACCTCAGAGATAAGGAGTTTTCTGGTTTGGTAGGTTACTACCGTAGGTTTATTAAAGGTTTTGCGAGCATGGCGTAACTTATGATGCGGTTAACGGGAAAAGATATTTAGTTTGTTTGGTGAGAGGATTGTGAGAAGAATTTCTCTAAGCTAAAGGAAACGCTTACGAGTACTCCGGTGTTAGCTTTTCCTAACGCCTGTGTTCCACGGTTTTGGCTGACGCGGACAAGAGACGAGACGGGATGGGCAGTTTGGGCCAAGAGAATTGAATAAGGGAAGAAAAATAGAGCTGGGCAGCTAAATCCGAGCTAGGCGAATTTTTTGGAGTCGCGGTCTGATTTCAGACAGGACGGTTACCGTGGTCGGATTCGGACATGTCGGTTACCGTGGTCTGTTTCGGACAAGGCAGCTAGGGTAGACTATCGGATTGAGCTGGAAATATTTTAAGGCCTTTTGGTGGGAACGGTTACTAGACCAAAGACGCATGTCTTTTAATGAAAAAGTGTGAGAACGGTTATCTGAAGCTTTGGACGCAGAAACAAAGCGGGAACGGTTATTTGAGCAGTTTCAAGGCAGTTTGCCGATAGAAAATTACCCATTTCCTTTGTGTTTACGTGGAGAAACATAAGGAAAAACTTAGAAAGATTTTCAGAGAGTTTCATCGTGAGAAAAAAGAGAAAACTCGAGAGACTTCGTGAAAGACTCGAGCGTGGGTAACTAGGATCGTGTCTGGGCATGATATCAATTGTGTCTGGTGGAAGAGGTGATCGGCTGGACTTTGTGTTCGTGTGATCATCGCGACAAGAGGTGTCAGAATTGAAACGGGACAAGCAATCATCAAACCTAGGTGACTAAGGTGAGTGTGTGACCGTGGGCCTAAGTCTAGGGTCGTTTTCTTGCATAAATTCATTGAGTCTTGTCTGTAAGGGTGATTCCCGACTGTTTGTTAAGGGTGATTTCCGACTGTTTGTAAGGGTGATTCCCGACTGTTACTGGCTTGATCGTGATGATTGATCCCTTTCACCAAGAGTCTAGATCAGGCAACACGCTTAGGGGCAGCGATGCTTGCTAAGGCTTGTCTGGTCACGAGAAGACTTCTTTGTGACTTAGGATAATCGGACCGACAAGTGACTGATGCCGATAGGCGTGTTTGACTGATGATATTGACTGTTTGATTGCGATATCTATACCGTGGCTAAGTGGGATGGGACGACCGCTCTCACTAAGAAATTTTGTTGCTTATGTCTCCTTTGTGGATGCAGGTAAAGGGATTTCTCGTGATGGGAATCCGATTGTGTGACCGCGGTGACTAAGGCTGGAAAGGGAAGGATGGTGGATTGAATCGGGTAGCTAGGTCTTTACAATGTAATAGCTTATGTAGCAAACTGATCATTGTAGTTGAAACCTTGCGATTTAATCTAAGTATGAACGTTTTATTCTTATAAGTCTTGTCTAGATCGAAAACACGTGAAAAATGACTAAGTAAAGGAGAATGTTGAAAACCCACGAGGTTAATCTGAAGTGGCCAAGTATGGTCGCGACAAACCGATCCGGAGTCTCACCACAGTAAGAAAATTCGAGTCGGGGCATTTCACATAGCATGGGACATCCTCTAATACATAGAAAAAACGTGTTAACACTTCACTAGGCGTTTTTTGAATGTATGTATATATAATGTCACTGTTAGGCGACCATCATAGATTTAATCGTATTACAAACATATAGAGTAAATAAGTAGGATAATCTGGAGAGGAAGAAAAGATTTACTATTTTATTAATTATTTAGTTTTTTAATAGTAATTAGAGGATGATCCGAGTTTTTATCACACGACTAATCATCGAATAGTCTAATTACTAGATTTTTAATAAGTCTAAAACGTGATACTATTTTGATCGAATAATTAGTGCTGTTATACTCAAAGATCAGGTTTTTTTTTGGGACAATTGCAAAAATACCACTTTTGGTGTGTACATTTGCAAGAATGCCACTTAGGGGTGTTCATTTGCAAAAATGTCAATAATTATGGATTTTTAAAGCTTAAATCTTAAAATTATAAATCCTAAAAAATGTTTTGACCCCTAAAACTCCTTAAACTCTTAAAACTAAATTCTAATACAACATAGTTAACCAAAACATAAATGATATAATGAAAAAATAATTTTGAAAAAGTGGCATTTTCGCAAAATTTTTAAAAATCTGGCATTTTTGAAAAGTGGCACTTGAAAAATGGCACTTGAATAGTGGCATTATTTAAAATTTCTTTTTTTTTTCTTTTTCTTTTTTCCCTATTTGTGGAAATCAATATTTGAGTATTTATATTTAAAGATTGATTTTTCGCTAGAGAAACCGACCAAAAAATGTATGAACTCCGGTGCGTAATTTGTTGGTTAAAACTTTTTCTATACCATATCCATATGTATATTCATGCATCGTGAGTGTATTTTGGTATCTATTTTAAATGTCAAGTTTTGCTATTGATGCTATATAAATATTTATTTTCCATGTATGTTAGCTTTTTTTCCTACTTCATATATCAATGTATTTACTTCTTTTTTTTATTCACATTATGCATGGAAAAATAATTTTAGTTTTTTTTTTAATTTAAATCATCCCAAAAATATTTGTAATCACGTTGTATGTTGAATACCATAATTTATATAATTTTGGATTTTATATAAATAAAAAGTTAGATGTGAAAAAAATAAAGATTTTTTTTTTTACATTTAGATGGGCTTCAAAGTCTTTTTAGTACAATGGGCTTATTTTGATGGGCTTCAAAGTCTTACTATTGGCCCATTAGTATAATATGCTCGTAACCAGCAAAACCAGAGAGGGTAAATCGTCGGAGGCATCTTCTCTTCCTAAAGGACTGTAACTTCAGACACCCCAAATCATCAAATAAATTTCATAACACCCTCTTTTAATCTAACCACCCCTCAACTCTTTTTCTCTCAACTCTACCCTTCTTTTTTTATTATTATTATATACACACCTAATTAAATAACCCAACAAACAAATTAATTAATTCACCAACCAAAAACAATTTCAACCAATTAAAACAATCCACCACTTAACTCTCTCTCTCTTCCTCTCTCTTCCCCACCACATCCGCTTTTTCTCCTCTTACAGTCCTGCAAAAACAAAGAAAACAGAGGGATAAACAGAGCTATCCCTTCGTAATTCTTCTTGTTCTTCATCTCATTATCTCTTTGCTATCATCCTTCTTCTTCTCCATCTCGATGAAATAGAGCCAAGGCTTCCTCTTTGGCCGTCTTCTTCTTTTTCATGTCGTTGGAACGAAAAACAGAGCCAAGAATTAAGAGTTGAATCATTATTGCACAGTTGAGTCTTTTAAATTAAGGTATGATATTTCATTGTTAGCAATTTTCATGTTTAGGGTTACATTAGGTTTTCTTCTAGTTTTGGAAATTTGTTTGTAAATTAAATTTGGATATTGGATATCCAATGTGTTTCTGGGTATTGGACTTGTTTTGTAAGTTTATTAGGGTAATGTGATAGGTTTTGTGCCAGCTGAATCATTATAAAGCAAACAAAATCGGAGGTAATCCAAAAGTTTATAGGTATAACTGGTACTACTGAGATTAACTGGTAGAACAAGTACTATCGAGAATAACTGGTACAACTGGTACTAATGAGAGTAAACGATAATACTGGTACTACTAGTAATACTGTACTGTAAATGGCATTACTAAAAGGATAGTACTACAATTGATTATATACTAACGATATTTGTTATTTTCTTATTCTTTTGCAGGGGACATGACAATGAACTGCACAATCATATGTTTTGATTATGGAGGATGTTACTCAATGGAAGGTGATTGCGCAAGATGGAGTTCAAGAGGAGATCGAATTAAGACTTTAGCGATACGGACTGCACCGGAGGAGGTGACTTATTCGGCGTTGGTTGACGGAATTAGCAGAAAGATCATGATAGATGAAGCTTCAACGCAGTTGAAACTTAGTTACTATCCGATGATTTTGAATCTTTGGACACCATTAGAAATTCGAATGATGATGAGGTTTTTAATTACCTAATGCAAGTGAGTGGAGATGGTTGTAGAAATCTTTTGCATGTGGAGCTCATCAATGTTGTGGATGAAACTCAGAGATGTGTGGAAGCGAGTAGAGATGTTGGAGAAAGTGATGTTGTTGTAGGGGATGATGATATGATAACTTTTCACACAGACGAACCATTGGAACATTATGAGTTGGTACATCAAGGTATACGTGTGACTCATTTTGTGTGTTATGTTTGTCTGGTATAACTGGGAAAACGTAGGTATAACTGTTTGATTAGTTTTGTGTGTTTTGTCTGTCAAGTATAACTAAGTATAACTATGTATAACTGTTTGATTAGTTTTGTATGTTCAATCTGTCTAGTATAACTAGATATAACTAGGTATAACTATTTGATTAGTTTTGTGTGTTATGTCTATCTAGTATAACTAGGTATAACTATGTATAACTGTCTGGTATAACTAGAAATAACTAGGTATAACTGTTTGTTTTTTTTATCACAGATCACGAAGAGCAAGAACATTTTGATATGCATGAAGATAATGAGCAAAATAACGAGCAAGAACATTTTGTGGATGGATCTAGTCTTGTATCCACTCCATGGGAAGATGGTGTAGGTATGACATTGGGTCAAGAATTCGGAAGTAAAGCTGAAGTGCAACTCTTAGTTCAAGTAGCTTCACATCGAAATTGGTTTGAGTACATTGTAGACAAGACATGTACAAGCCGATATGTGCTGAAATGTGTGGCAGCAGATAAAGGTTGCAAGTGGTATGTACGGGTTGTTGCGATTAATAATTCAGATCGTTGGTCACTTGTAACTTACAAGAAGATGCATACATGCTCTCGAGCTGATGCAAGTACAAGGATAAAAAGAAGGAAAGGGTCAGCAAAAATAGTTGCCTCTATTTTGGAGCAAGAGTATCCCGGTAGTTTGGAGACTCCGAAGCCGAAACATCTGATGAAGCTTGTTAAAACAAAAGCTAGTGTTGACATATCATACAGTACGTGTTGGAGGGGAAAACAACAAGCTGCTAATACTGTGAGGGGAAGTCCTGAGCAGAGTTATCTGATGTTGGAGTCGTATTTGTATATGCTACGGAAGATGAATGAGGGTACACAAACATGTGTAGAATGGGATAAACATAATAGGTTTAAGTATATGTTCTTTGCGCTGGGAGCTTGTATTGAAGGGTTCAAATCCATAAGGAAAGTCATCATTGTGGATGCCACCCACCTTAAGCATGCATATGGTGGAGTTCTAATCGTTGCGATGGCTCAAGATCCCAATCATCACCATTATCCAATTGCTTTCGGTGTAGCTAATGGTGAGAAAGAAGAAAACTGGATGTGGTTTATGAATAAATTAAAACTAGTGATAAAGGATGAGGATGAGAATGATCCTGAAAAAGCCAAGCGATCTGAGCGTGAACTGGTGTTTATATCTGATAGAAATGTATCCCTCATCAAGTCAATACGTGTGGTGTTCCCCTTGGCTCACCATGGATATTGTTTATACCATTTGTCTCAGAATGTGAAAGGAAGCGTTTCTAATACCCTTAAAAAAACGGTTGCGGGGCAATTCATGAACTGCGCGGAAGCTTATACAGAGGATGTGTTCATAAGACTTTATAGTTCGTTCAGGAGAAGGTATCCTACTGCAGCCGTGTATCTTGATAAAAGTGTTGAGGTGGAAAAATGGGCAAGATGTTATTTTCCAGGAGAAAGATACAACATAGCAACCACCAATAGTGTAGAATCAATCAATGGTGTTTTCGTTGAAGCAAGGAAGTACACGTTATTGCCTATGATTGATCTGATCATAGAAAAAATAGCTGAATGGTTCAACAAGCATCGGAAGGCATCCACTGAAGTACCCGACTCACAGAAGCTGGTGCCTTACGTGAACAACATTTTAGAGAGTATAATACCGATTGGAAAGAAGCTATTATCGCAAGAGTTAAACAGCTGGTCGTTGGAGCACAATGTCATTGGAGAAGATGGAAAGAATTATGTGGTTAATTTGGAGGACAAAACTTGCAGTTGCAAGTATTTTGATATCGATAGGTACCCATGCGTGCATGTGATACAAGGTATCATCCGATTAAGCGGAGGGACTGAGGTCCGTTGTTATGAGTTTGCCTCTAAGTTTTATACGGTTGAGCAGTGGGTAATGGCATATTCTAGGACGATATATCCTATCCCACATATGTCAACTTGGTTGATTCCTATGACAGAACTTAACTCGTTCCGAGAAGGCTTGCCTCCGCCCCACGAAACTAAGAAAGGACCTCCTCAACAAACACGGTACTTATCACCTGGAGAACATGGAGGAAAAGGAAGAGGAAGGGGATGTGTACAAAATCCCAATTTGTAGGAATCCAATGTCCAGGAATCTAACTAGGTACAAATGGTTTCACTGCCAGATATAACTGAGTATGACTTCGTATAACTGTGTTTTGTTATTTTTTGGTAATTATCTCTGCCAGCTATAACTACATATAACTCGGTATGACTATGTATGAGTTGTATGACTGAATATGACTGTGTTCAAGTATTTTGTCTCTTTTACAAATTTCGTTTTGTTTCCTTACTATGTCCATTTATGTACCTAGGACTGTGTCTACTTGATACTTAGGTAGCACTGGAAACATACGAATAATTTCAAAGAATTTAGAGCAAAACATATTTTTTTACTAAAACTATACCTTATACATATGGTTCATGAATGAGTTATGATATAATGCGTTTTTGGCGCATTCTAACCCTTGATTTGTAAGCTTTTATCGAGTCTTTTACTCTCTATCGAGTCATTTTAGGTACAAAAGTGGCTGGAAGCAATGAATGGGGCTTGCAATCGAATTCGGCAAGAAAGGAATGAAGTTGGGCTTCTTTTTGCACATTCTGGAAGAGGGAGCACCTGAAGCCCAGAGAGCACCTGCACTGGAGTAGGTGCTCCCCGGCGGACAGATTATGGAAACTTCATTTAACCTATTTTCTAAAGCCCTAGATTTTTAACCCAGCCGCCAAGGCCTATAAAAGGACCATCACGCAGCCCAAAAACACGAGCTAGCACTCGCGACACACACACACAGCCGCAAGGAGAATCAAAAGGAAAGAGAGAGAGAGATCGTGGGTGAACTCGCGACAAGGGAGAGAGAGAGAGACGTACTTGCGCCATACTCATCACGAAAACAGCAGCAGCAGTGATACTTCTTATCGAGAGAGAGAGAGAGAGAGAGATAAACACTTGTTGAGAGAGAGATATTTATTTGGTGGAGAAAGCTTGTGAGCTTGGATTTTTCTCCACGTTTCTATCGAAGTTTTCTAAACCCTTCTCTTATTTATTTCGATTTTAATGATGTTTATCATGTTGTTTGCTGCTGTTCTTCGTTTATCCATGAGCGAGTAGTCACTTGTTAGGTTGAGGGATTTTCGATGGGAATTGAATTCATGAACTAAGCATAGATAGATTTTATATATATATCATTCGATAGTCTCCATCTATTGTCGATCATATTGCCTAGGTTAGCTTGATCACCTAGCCTTTGATCTTAGGTTGAATTTACTTATCAAAAGTTTGTAAATTGCTGGAATTGACATAGATGGGCGATTTGATCTTTAGCCAACGAAAGTTGAAGTTAAGGCATTTCGTGAACTTATCAACCCTAATCGCTAATGCTTGATAATCTTTATTTACCTCAACGACAGTTAGGGTGTTAGATTGATTGTTAGAGTTGTCGATGCCACGAAAGTGGATCTCCTTATATTTATGGTTGAGTTCTAGACTTGTTCGTAATCGCATGCCTGAATAATTGCTTGGTTCTTGATATTCGAATCCCTGAGAATTATCCCTGACCTAACGCCTTCCTTTATTGTTTACACCCGATTTTACATTTTGTCTTTGCTTTTAAATATCGTGACTTTTACACCCATTTGAATCGCTTAGCTGAGATTGTTTTCCATAGAATTAGAGCGTATTGCTGGTCCCTTAACGAACCTTTACTATTTCTACAATTGATTTAGTGAACCTAGGTTTTAATCTTTGAAACCGGATAAAAGGACTGTTTTATTCTTTCATCAATTTGGCGCCGTTGCGACGGGGACCAACTCGATACCTCTAATTTTCGTTTACGATTTTAGACTAAGCACTAATCTCGTTCTTTTGTTTTTCTTGCGTGTGTTTCAGGTGTATGAACTCGAGGACAACAAGGAGAAATTGTGAAAATCCCCTTGTGACTTTGAGTAACCCTGAACTTGCCGAGACTAGAACGAGAAAACAGACGACAAAGGCCTAATCCCGCTGATATGGGCGAACAAGGCAATGATGGTATGGCGGCTGAGCTGCGACGGTTGCAAGAGCAGATGGCTCAAATGCAGCAGCAATATGCCCGGGAACAACAGCAGCGTGCTATTGGGGATATGGACAATCCCCATGCTTTCTACCAGAACCGAGCTGCTATTGTTCCACCTGCTGTTGGGAGGCAAGATTATGAGATAAAGCCTCAGATGATATTGCTGGTCAAGCAACACTCATTTCATGGATTGCCTGCAGAGATTCCTATGGACCATATAGAAAACTTCGAGGAGATCTGCTCCATGACAAGTTCTAATGGGATAAACCCAGATTTCCTAAAGTGCAAGTTATTCCCCTTCTCACTCGCGGATAAAGCTTATCGTTGGCTTAAGTCTCTACCAGCTGGATCCCTCATGACTTGGGCACAATGTAGAGTAGCGTTCTTGGATCACTTCTACACCAAAACTAAGACCGCGACCCTAAGGAACAAGATCTCCTCTTTCCAGCAACATTCAGGAGAGTCCTTTTGTGAAGCATGGGAACGGTTCAAAGAGTACAAGAGGGAATGTCCACACCATGGGTTTACCGATGAAAACTTGCTGGGTATCTTCTATGATGGTGTTGATTGGGATTACAAGAATGCTTTGAATGCTGCGAGTGATGGTAACTTCATGACTAAGACCAGAGAAGGTGCATATAAGCTCATCGAGAACTTGGCTATGAGTTCTAGCAACAAGTCGCAGGAGTACGATAGGACCACGAAATCTAGTGGAATGGACTCCCAAAAGATTGATGACCTTACTGCTAAGGTCAACTTGTTGCTCAAAGGGAACCAAAGGACGGTTTACTTTGTAGATGAGAATGATGAACCACTTTCTGAGGAGATGGGTGAAGAAGGAATCACCCAGAACTATAGGAGCCACCAAAACCAAGGTCAGAATCGGTTTCAAGGGGGAGTTCAACAAAAACCACAATGTACCAACATTCAAGCTCCTGCGAGCTCTAGAAGTACTTCTCAAGATGAACTCAAGGGTATGATGCAGCAGCTAATGGCTAATCAACAGAAGTCTGCCACTGAAATCAAAACGCGGGTTGACACCATGTACTCAGATCTTAATGGTCGACTTGAAGATGTTTGGAACCACGTGAGGAAGTTTGACACTCAGGTAGCTCAGATCTCGGCATCAGCTACACCAGAGAAAGCAGAAGAAGTTGTCGAACCATTACCATACATCCCTAGGATTCCATACCCTCAAAGACTGGAATATGAGATTGATGAAAAGAAGCTGGCTGGGTTTAATAAAATGGTGAGTGAGCTTCCTCCTGATATCTCATTTGAAGAAGCATTTAGAGTTGATCCTGCAATTCGTGAGTTTTCCAAGGCTATCAAGAAGAGTCTCACAGTAGTCAAGGCTCTCTATGCTGAAGCAAGGAATACATCATCTTCAATGAAGCAGTTGCCAAAGCTAGAAGACCCTGGGATGTTTGTTGTTCCATGCTCCATTGCAGGAGTTGAATTTAAAGAATCTCTCTGCGATTCTGGGTCTTCCATCAATCTCATGTCTAAGGCTATTGCAGAGAAGCTTGGGATTGCTACGATGAGAGCTGCTAATATATCTCTCAAGTTTGCAGACTCTTCCACCAAGGTTCCACATGGTACTATTCCTGATTTACATGTTCAAGTAGGAAATTGCCTTGTTCCTACTGACTTTCAAGTGGTGGAGATGAGCAAGAATTCTGGTATACCTTTGATTCTTGGAAGACCGTTTCTGGCGACAGTGGGTGCAGTTGTAGATTTGCCTAATGGAAGAGTCTCATTCTCTAATATTGATAAACAGGTCTTCTACAAAGCTATACCTACGAATGGAGCAGCCAAACTTGCATCCTGTGTTACCGTTATCAATGGAGATAAGCTGCATATGGTGACAAAGAGAGACTCTAATTATAAGAGTGAGGTCAAGGAAGTCCTGGATGGAGACCCTCTTATCAGAACAAAGCAAACCAGTCAAAAGAGCAGGGTAAAGGAGAAGGTGACGAGCCAAAGAATCAAGGGTGATTCTCATATAGTTTTAGAACCTCAGAGACGTGTTGGTGACATGATTGAGTACAAGGTAAAGTCCAAAGGGATTTCGAAACCTTTCTCCAAAGTTAGAGCTATTCTCACATCTGAGCTGAAAGAGAAAGGTGAAGAAGCTGTGAAAGCTATGTTAAGCAAGGTTCTGAAGCTGAAGATCACTGATTGGAGAGCTTGTTTTGGAGAAAATTCTCACGCCCCTCATCCTGACTGACTTATGAGATCCAAGTCAAGCTAAAGACTTTAACCAAGCGCTTGGTGGGAGGCAACCCACCGGTACGTTTTCTAACCTTTTCAATTTGATTTCTTTTATTACTAACTTTGGATTTCAGTTTGAGTTTTCAGGTTTTTGAAAAAAAAAAAAAAAAAAAAATTATGTTGTGGAATACGCAAGGAGGATCGATCGATCCCCTTAGCTAGATCGATCGATCCGGAGTGAGAAGTTCAACATGCAGTCCATCGGTCAACCTCAGGATCGATCTGCACATCGATCCAATTCCCAGAGGAGCACCTGCTCCCCAACACAGAGCACCTGCTCCCCAGAAAGAGCACCTGCTCTCCAAGGTAAAAATTTGAAATTAAAAATTCAGATTTAGGCCCACCAAGAGGTAAGTATTTCCATAAACATTTTTACTTTCTTATTTTCATTCTTATTTTTCTTTTCACTCTCTCTTTCCTTATTCTCACACCGAGACGGTGTGAAGTAAGTCTGGGGGGAGTTGCTACTAATCTCGTTTATTTTGGATGTTTTGCTTATGTTTCTTATGTCCTATTTCGAGTCTTTCTTTTCGTTTGTTTTATCGAGTCAAGACTTTGTAGGGAATTAGGACTTTATCTTATGATGATCTTTGAAATATCTATGTTTAACTTTCTCTCTAGTGAGCATTTCTTCAGAGAGTGGATACAAGGAACAGCTGGAACACTTTGACACACCATCTTCCAGGTTTCATATTGACCAAAATTTCTCTCGCTATTGGCACTAGATTAGGGAAACGAACCATATTCAGGACTCCTTATTCTTTTTATCACTCTTGTTGTTCCTGAATAGCTAGCTCATTTTTAGTTAGTACCCTCCTTAACCCTAACCTCTTTTCAAGCCCCTTGCATTCTTGTTACTTCATTGTCATATGTGCAGCATATGCGCAAAAGGGTTGGAGAGAATTGGGTCAACACTGCATCTAAATCACTCTTTCTGAAGAACGAGAGCACCTGAAGCCCAGAAAGGAGCACCCGCTCTCCGTACTGAGAGCACCCATGCCACCTGCTCCTATTTTCAGAAGATGGTTTATATGAGTGGAACAATAATCCACGAGGAGGAGTGACGATGATGAGCTCCACTTGGGTATGTACAACAACTCTGATATTTTCGCGTTTTGAGAGGCACACACATTGGTAATCGAAAACCCTCTTCATCATCATCAAAAACTTATGAAACCAAAAAAAAAAAGAAAAAAAAGAAAAAAAGTAAACCGATGATGAAGAGTGGTGAATTTGTAAGTTAGAATGTGTCTCTCTGCACGGCAAGTATACCCAAGGTGGACGATGGCAACATGAGTCGGTTGGAAGATTTGGAGAAGAAAGAGTGGTTTAGAAATTGTGGATATCAACGTACCCGTTCTCTCTTGCAATTTTGTGTAATATCCTGCATCCTCTACGAAATATCGGGTAACCCTTAAACACTTTAAACATTTTTAACTCCACCTTTAAATGGCCAAATTCCCTTAGCATCGCCAACCCTAAATGGTGTCTTTAGCGAGACCCTCACGCAACTTTAATGCGTTGAGTTTGTGTTTGGGAAATGGAACTTGGTTGAGAAATGTGATTGAGGATGTTTTGGTAAAGCTTTGTCATTCGTAATTTGGCTTATGTGGTCTGCAGATTGAGGGTTTTAAACTCGGTTCACTGAGGATAAAAGAGTTCCCGCGTTTTCAAACCTTTCTCCTTTACTTGGTCTTGAATTTGTTTGAGGACAAACAAAGATCTAAGTCTGGGGGAATTGATATAATGCGTTTTTGGCGCATTCTAACCCTTGATTTGTAAGCTTTTATCGAGTCTTTTACTCTCTATCGAGTCATTTTAGGTACAAAAGTGGCTGGAAGCAATGAATGGGGCTTGCAATCGAATTCGGCAAGAAAGGAATGAAGTTGGGCTTCTTTTTGCACATTCTGGAAGAGGGAGCACCTGCACTGGAGTAGGTGCTCCCCGGCGGACAGATTATGGAAACTTCATTTAACCTATTTTCTAAAGCCCTAGATTTTTAACCCAGCCGCCAAGGCCTATAAAAGGACCATCACGTAGCCCAAAAACACGAGCTAGCACTCGCGACACACACACACAGCCGCAAGGAGAATCAAAAGGAAAGAGAGAGAGAGATCGTGGGTGAACTCGCGACAAGGGAGAGAGAGAGAGACGTACTTGCGCCATACTCATCACGAAAACAGCAGCAGCAGTGATACTTCTTATCGAGAGAGAGAGAGAAAGAGATAAACACTTGTTGAGAGAGAGATATTCATTTGGTGGAGAAAGCTTGTGAGCTTGGATTGTTCTCCACGTTTCTATCGAAGTTTTCTAAACCCTTCTCTTATTTATTTTGATTTTAATGATGTTTATCATGTTGTTTGCTGCTGTTCTTCGTTTATCCATGAGCGAGTAGTCACTTGTTAGGTTGAGGGATTTTCGATGGGAATTGAATTCATGAACTAAGCATAGATAGGTTTTATATATATATCATTCGATAGTCTCCATCTATTGTCGATCATATTGCCTAGGTTAGCTTGATCACCTAGCCTTTGATCTTAGGTTGAATTTACTTATCAAAAGTTTGTAAATTGCTGGAATTGACATAGATGGGCGATTTGATCCTTAGCCAACGAAAGTTGAAGTTAAGGCATTTCATGAACTTATCAACCCTAATCGCTAATGCTTGATAATCTTTATTTACCTCAACGACAGTTAGGGTGTTAGATTGATTGTTAGAGTTGTCGATGCCACGAAAGTGGATCTCCTTATATTTATGGTTGAGTTCTAGACTTGTTCGTAATCGCATGCCTGAATAATTGCTTGGTTCTTGATATTCGAATCTCTGAGAATTATCTCTGACCTAACGCCTTCCTTTATTGTTTACACCCGATTTTACATTTTGTCTTTGCTTTTAAATATCGTGACTTTTACACCCATTTGAATCGCTTAGCTGAGATTGTTTTCCATAGAATTAGAGCGTATTGCTGGTCCCTTAACGAACCTTTACTATTTCTACAATTGATTTAGTGAACCTAGGTTTTAATCTTTGAAACCGGATAAAAGGACTGTTTTATTCTTTCATCAAGTTAGTAGCCACTTTTTTATGTGAAACATCCGGTTATGATGTTGTCGGACATTTTAGTACACGAAATGATAGGAAATATATTTAAAGTGATCAATTGGTTTAATACTACTAGAAAAGTTATAATCTTATGTACTTACTACTGGTTATACGTGAAAACAGTCAAAATATAACTATGTGCAAGCCAGTACTACTCGAAAACTAAGTATAACTATGAGTAAAATAAATATTATTTTAACTAGTTTTGCGGCGCATGTGTTAAATGTTTTTTATATTTTTATTACCAAATTATTGATGAAAAATGTGATACACGTGTTTTGCTAATCTTAATAGTTGCATAATACACAGTAGTACCCAGTATTACTAGTAATACATAGTAGTACCCAGTATTACTAGTAGTACCAAATCCAAAACATAATAAAATATGAGTTGTACTTTCCTTAAATCCCGACAATGCATAAGTACCTAAAAACCACAAAATAACAAAACACAGTCATACGTAGTTATACCTGGCAGTGAAACCATACGTAGTTATAACAAAACACAGTCATACACAGTCATTCCCAAAAAGAACATCAGTAACAAAAGAACATCAGTAGACTTCCTAACCATTACACATGCCTATTTCTTTGTCTTCTTGCGTGCTACTCCATCCCCGGTCGTTTTCCTTTTCGTCCCAACCCCTTTCTTAGATCCACCCGCTTTCACAGCTCCATCATCCTCTTTCGCAGTTGCGTTCCTCACGGTTCTCCTTTTCCCATCTGCTGTATATGGTGGTCTCTTGAATAGAGATGGCTTCTTCTCCCTAGCAGCCGTCTTCTGCTTCTTCTTCTTTGCTTCAGCTTCTTCTTCTTTTGATTCAATCTCAGTTATAACAGGTGGATAAGTAACCTCACCTGAGAAAAGAGTCATAGCCTTCTCTTTTTTTTCTGTTTCTTCTTCTGGATGTTCCACAACATAAGCAATAACATCCTCTTCTCCTTTCTCTTCTGTCTTTTCTTCTCCTTTCTCTTCTGTCTCTTCTTCTTCTTCTCCTTTCTCTGTTTTCTCTCCTTCTTCTCCTTTCTCTTCTTCTTCTGTTCCTTTCTCTGTTTTCTCTCCTTCTTCTCCTTTCTCTTCATCTTCTGTTTTCTCTCCTTCTTTCTCTCCTTTCTCTCCTTCTTCTCCTTTGTCTCCGGTAAAGTCAACTCCCTCATCTCTCTCAAATCCGAAATCCCAGCCATCCTCTCTACCACCTCTCCATACTTCATCTTCGAGATCCTTCACCTTGTTACTTACACCCGAAACCTTCTTCTCTAAACCCTCAATCTCAGACTTCAGCTTATCAAACCTTCCTTCATATTCGTGGTTAGCCTCTTTTCCATTTCTTTCAACAGCTGAACAATCCCATGAGCACTCTCTGGTTCAACAGTTTCTTCTTCCTCTTGCTCTGTCTCCTTAGGCTTTCGGGAATCCACATCCATCTCGTACATCTTTTCCCAACATATCTTTTTATTGTCTTGAAGATGTTGGTTCCAGCTATCTGGCAACATATCCAAAGCATCATAACCTAAATCATCATCAAAGATGCGCGCACAAAGAGCTTTTTCTTCTTCTTCCGGTTCCAAGATACTATGAATATCCTGTCAATGTTACAAAACAACTATTAACATAACCAAAACGAATTATAATTAAGAATTAAGTTAAATTAATACCTTAGTAGAACCAAGCGAGTTATATATCTCTTCCACTGCCCAACCTTTCAAACTACAAGCTCGAAACTTCCGCTTGCACATCCTTGGACAGTCTTCGTCTGCCTCTTTAATATCTACTCTGAATGAGCTCCTTAGATTTGGTATACACTCGAAAGCTAGAACCTACATAGAGATATAAAACGTCAAAGATTAAATGTTAAAGCATTAATAGATTTAAAACATTATAGATTCAAAGAAATAATATCTTTACCTCCAAAGGAATTACAAATCCAGGAAGTGTCAATTTTTCTTCCACAGCACCCGTCATCTTTTCCATCTTTCCCATCAAGTAATAAACATCCCTGACAGAATCATCAAAGGTCATTCGCCCCCATGGAAATGATCTACACAAATCCGGATCCTCAGCCATTCTAAAAAAGAATGGATCTATAGCTGAACTAACCCCAGCTTTTTTTGCAAGTACCGCGCTCAAGAAATACAAGATCATCATGCTCAGGCGATCAGAAGAACTCTTCTTCATCGAAAGAAGCTTGGCTTTGACATCTTTGACACTTATAGATGTCTTCTTAGGAAACTGCCTCTGCTTAAACTTACATGTGTAGGCATACAACTTCATATTCGGATGAACTGTTTCGGAGTATTCATGACAATAAAACCCACTGATCAGACCATGTTCTCTCA
Source organism: Arabis hirsuta (assembly GCA_964056655.1). Classification (NCBI taxonomy): domain Eukaryota; kingdom Viridiplantae; phylum Streptophyta; class Magnoliopsida; order Brassicales; family Brassicaceae; genus Arabis; species Arabis hirsuta. The sequence goes on from OZ053304.1 coordinate 33,574,652, forward strand.
GAGAGTACCGGATTGGAATACCATTCACCACAAACCAAAGATTTGTCTTCTTATTTACACTTACAGTTCGAACAGCAGCATAAACAAACCCTGGAGCTTACGGTTTGCTTCTCTCTCCATGTGGAAAAGGTGTTTAAACTGCGGGTGAGATTTAAACCACTCCAACTCTGGTTTAAATTCCGGTGCCTCTATCATCGTTAAGAAGGTGGCCAAATCACACCTTGTTTGGATATTGCATACCACGTTATATTTGCTCGGTGGGTGGAACATCTGCAAAGGCTGCATCGGTAGAGTATCAGATATATCCTGTAATTAAAACATTTGTTCTCATCAGTAGTACCAGTTCTATTTAATACTAACAGTTATACACAGTAGTACCAGTCCGACTTATTACTAACAGTTATACACAGTAATACCAGTTCAACTAACAGTTATACTCAGTAGAACCAGTTCACCTAAACACTAACTTTTATACTTTTATACGGTTTATACTGAATATTCAGAACCAGTTCCTCTAAATACTAACTTTTATACTATGTAGTACCAATTCTCCTAAGTACTAATCCACACTTATACTATATAGTACTTCATTTAGTCACTTTAATCACATACCTCCGAAACCGTAATGGATCCTTCAATTTCAGATTGAGCAAGAGCTACTTCAGTTGGATCCCTACTACTTGACGCTTTTGAAGTCGGATCCTTTGAAGTCAGATCCTTTGAAGTCCATGAAGTCCCTTCCTTGGAACTCTTTTCCTTTGAAGTCCTTTTCTCCCTCGAAATTCCTCCCCTCATCTTAGGACCCATTTCTGCAAAATCCACAACAACGAACAAAACCATAATCAAAACAGACACAAAACTATCTTTTCCCAATTCATATCAAAACCCAAAACCCATTCGAAATCCTAAGACAGAGAAAGCAGAAGAACAAGACAAAGACCCTAGTTTTACTTAAAACCCTAGTTTCAATCCGGCTTTCGATCCACAACAACGAACAAATCCCAAGTCAAAACAGACACAAAACTATCTTTTCCCAATTCATATCAAATCGGTCCTATCAAATCCAAAAACCCATTTGAAATCCTACATAACATATCAAAATGTTTTACTTAAAATCCTAGTTCAAACCCGAACCCATACATTTCTGACCTACATTTCTTCATAGCAAAATCCGACAAACCTCAAAACCACACTACAAATCAAAACCCAAAATTGATTTTTCTTCAAACCCTAATTTCAAACCCGATACATATATCAAAATCAAAACCCGACACATCTCCTTTAGAAATCAAAAACCCCTTCTTGCAACCAAAAACCAATTCGAAATCGAAACCCATTCGAAATCGGAATCAAAACCCATCCCATTTTCTGAAATTCAAGAGATTGACACTCACCTTGAACAGACGGTGATGGAGTAGGAGATGGAACGCCGGCGAACAAGAAGAACACGGGAGACGGGATTGTAACGGTTTGGTTTTGAATTTTTCGCAAAGAGAGATGAAGATGAAGAGAAGGACTAAAAAATGGGAGCGGAGTTGTTTTCGATTTCGGATTTTGACAATAAGATCCGATTATTACTCGGATCCGGGTTAGAACATGGGTTTCGGGTTCGGATGTGTGGTTGGGTTGGTAATTATCCAGATTCATTAAGGTTATTTGGTATTTAACCGGTTTTTGAATTAAAAAAAAAATCAAAACAAAAATCAGTTTTATATGAGGGATTTTTTGAATAAAAGTTTGAAGCTTGGATCCTTTGAGGTTACGATGTGAAAGCAGATAGAGACCGTACAAGCGTCCTCACTGATACCCTAAGTTTGAAAGAATAAAACGAGGTGATGGATCGGTCCTTGGGATTGCTTTTTTTTTGGTTTTCGTCTGGATCTGTTTCATTTTCTTCCAACATGGAAGATTCTGATTGTTGATTTTTAGGTTCATTTGCTTCGTTTGTCATCCGGCGGATCTGAGCTGATTTGCGAGGGTTTGTCTTCGTATCAGGATGAGATATGGGACCTTGCTTCTTGGCCTTTTGATCAACGCATTTTCTCTACTGTCTTCTCTACTGGTAATTCTCATCATCGAACTTCGATTAGAAAGTTATAAATTGGATGTCTTGATTGAATGATCAATTTTTAAGAAATGAAATTCTGACGTTCTTGTAGACTCTCTTTTCCTGAGCCATATGGTTTACTGAGTGTGCATATAAGTGCGGTGGTCAAAATGTCCTAAAACTTGTTACTTTCTGATCCTGATTTTCATGAAGACTCTCTTTTCCTCTTGTGGAAACAGCATTCTTTGGTGTCCCTCTGGAAAATCTGACAAGTTAATCAGCATGGACGAACAAAACCTTGTCTTGCGGATTTTAGATAAAAAAAAATATGCTGAGGTGATTTTTAAGCTACGAGAATGGAGAGAAAACAAAAAAACCCTTTTACCTCATTTTCCCCTCTTGTATTTTCTAGACCACCTTTGAGGTTCGACTTAATTGTTTGTTTGCCAATTACAGGTTTTATCTAAGGAGTCGGCTGGTATGCGGCATTCTTTATCTGGTGGAGCATGGAATCCACATGATGTGAATTCTGTTGCAGCGACTTGTGAATCAATCATCTATCCAGTTTTGGGACTTTCTGACTATGAAGTATGTCATCAAATTGTTCCTGCATGCACTGCTAGCGTGTTTCACGTAGTCGATAGTCTGTCATTATTGCTTTCTGGGTTCGACAAATGCGATACCTATATGCTGAGTTTGCTACGTTTACAGGAAGGTTAATTCAATCAAACATGCCCATGGACGAAATGTTGATTACAACTTCAAGAGAGAACATATATTCGTAAGGCTTCACTCTCTACGTAAACTTTTTGAATGCGGACATAGAAAAACACACTAGTCTACAGCGAGGAAACAAAACTGTTAGATACATTGAGTCATTTCTCATGTAAAATTTCGCCTTCCTGACTTGACTATAGTTTCTAGAATAAAATAGTTCCGTTATCTTATAGAAAGGTTATCAGATGTCTGATTTTTACGTGTTGGACTGTGATTGTGTAGGCCACTCTAGACGATGAATCTGGGATCTTCGGAAGGCCAAGGTTCCTGTCCCAGAGCTCCCTCTACATACACACTGGTAAGTTTAGCTCTCTCCTCATGTATGGATTTTGTTCTTTTTTCCGTTCATGATTCTCCTTTACACACAAAAGAACTTAGTGCTCTGGACCTGCAATTTTTGTCTTGTATGACCGTTATTTTCTGAAAAAACTGCAGGACATGGGCTGTCAGGTGCAACCACCCTGAGTATGAAGAGCTAATTCTGGTACTCATTTTCTGAAAACTTTTCCTTCTTGCCACAATCGAACAAATATATACTGGATGGTGCTTGTCACCTGTCAGTATAATGAATTTAACTCTGAAGTGTTTCGGATCGGTTATTTTGTCTGTTCAAAAGTATTTTAGTTTTTGCAGTATAGGCTGCAAATTGACTCATTAACAAGTACTCTACTTTCTGTTACTATGTATATATAAAATGCTAGTTTCTGATTAATTTAAACCAAACACACAGCGTTGGAGCAGACTCAGCTCAGCTGTCAACTTGTGGTTTGCTTTGGCATCTAGTGAGAAGAAAACATCAGAGAGGTTAGTTCTCTTTATCATCACATCCAATCATTTGCTTTTTTCCAACTTTCTTTCGAACTTTTATTCTAATGCCCATGTTGTGCAGCTCGGTGGTAGAGAGAAGCATGGTTGCTCGCTAGCTTGGTGCTAGCATTTAGACCCTGTAGTTAGAACTATGTGTGTGATATTAATTACTAGAAGAGTAGGATGAATGAATGCTCAAATATAGTTTGGGAAATTCCTGCAGGCGGTGAATAAATCACAAGGATGACAAAGAAGATGAAAGAAGGCTTTATGCAGAGATTCAAAAGTAGTTTCACGTTTTAAAAGCCATTTCCTTATCTATTGATGTGTGTGTATAGATGCTTCAACACATAGAAAGTGGACAGGATCTGTATTCAGTTTGTTGGTGGAATCTTTATTATTGCTTAAAATTTGGTGTCCCCTTAAAATCTTATATGCAGCTCTATAGATCATATCCTTGTGAGTGTGTCTATGTGTATGAGCTTACTCCGTTTAATGTTTAAAGTCATTGTTTTGTCTTCTCTAAATCTCAACATAATTTTGTTTCAGGTTATAGCAACAACACAGATTGGAGCCGTAGAAACTATAATGCACGCAAGGTCTCTAAAAAAATATATGTTATTTGCCCATCATTCTGCAATTTCTTGAGGAGTGAACTTGAGAGTTCTTGATTTGATCAGTCTCTCGTTTTGACGATAAAATACAGACCTGAACATGAGTATGGCTCAGATGATGCTTTTTTTTTTCGAATTATTCCACAGTAAAATCTGTTGTTGTATATGATTCTTCTTGAGTTATAAAATTGAGTGTTCTTGATTTCATAAGCGTCATTTTGTCGATAAAATCTTGCTCCAACTGGTGTATTTTGCTGAAGTATATTGCATCCAAGCAAGCACTCACTCTGATTATAACTAGATATTGTTCAATCCTTCAAAGGCTTTTCTTGAGGAATGGTGTTGCTGAAACATGCTTTTGCGATTGGATAAAAACTTTGGAAAATGATACTAACAATTTAGAGAGCGCATAAAGGGTGACAAAATCACCCATGTGTGTTTTTAGAACAAATCCAAAAGTACATAAAACGACAGGGTCCACTCGGGGAGACGGAAGTTAACAAACAGAAACATGACACGGTGTTGATCATGAAAATCAAACCGGAGGGATGAAGAGGCGGATCACACCGTTCTTGATGATAGTTTTGATCCGACAGCTAGGAATGTCAACGGGAAAGGCGAGCATAGCCACATCGCCAGAGTAAAAACGGCCACCTGAGTCTTCTTACATAAACACGACTGTGATTTTTTTTATTTGGCCATTTGTATCAATGGCGTTACAAACCGTGAATTACTGGTTAACGGAGCTTCCAAAGATCGTTAACTTGAAAAAAAAAGATCGTTAACTTCCGTTGGAGCCCAACCCAATCATACGCCTCCACGTGGTCTTTCCTCTTCACTGCCGTCTCCTCCTACGTCATCGCCGCCGTAACTCTCCACCTCCTCACAATCCGTCACCGTCATCACGGACTCTCCCTCGGTCCAATCCCAGCTTTACACAGCCTAATCTCGGCCGTAATCTTCGTCGGGATCCTCCTATCCGCCGCCGAAGAGATCCGCGACTCGCGCTGGTTATGGCGCGCCGCACGCGCACCACGGCTCTTCAATGGTTCCTCTGTTTCCCCGTAGGTACACGCGCCTCAGGGCTCGTGTTCTTCTGGTCTTACGCGTTTTACCTCTCTATCTAGATTCCCTCACTTGTTCCGTACCTTCTTCGCCGTTATACAATGTCGTAAACTTAGATTCTTCCAGCTCATTATTAAAAACCGGTTCGGTTTACTATATATTTAAACCGGAATTGAAAATTTTATAATTTTTGTTTTCGGTTTTGTGTGCAGGTTGCTGTGATACTATTGACGACTGTTTCGTACGCCGTTGTTTACGGTTACAGATTCTGGACGGCGATTGGGTTACGTGGCGCTTGTTTTCCGTTTGTTGTTAACTGTCAAGCGGTTTTGTTGGGGTGTTTGACGGTGTGCCACGTAGGCGTTCTGTGTATACATTTGGTCAAACGCGGCGGTTGCAACGGAATTGGAGCTTGGTTGTTTAACTCCGTTTTAAACGCCGTTATCTCGTTGCTCTACTTGAAGTTTTATGTCAAGACGCGTTCGATGACGAAGGCTAATAAGCTCACGTAAAAGTTAAAAAACGATACAGTTTTTGTACTATTCTATTATTATTGAAAATGGTATAATCATCCGGGAAAAGAACTGGAGATTAGATATTTTTGTTATATCTGTGTATTATAATATAATTTTGGTGTGGAGGAGAATACAGGAATGTATACTACTAGTATATACGTAAATCCGTGATCGGATGATGGTAAAAGCTAGGATTAATTGTACAAGTTACTTAATGAAATAAATATGTTTTGGTTACATTGTTTATTTTATATAAATTTTTTTTTTTTATAGAATTCAAACCCAAAAAAAAACCGTTTTACAATAATCTTTTCAGATTATATGTGCCTTAAAACTGAAAAATGGAAAATTAAGAGGAAGTTTAACAAATATCAATGATGAAGACTTCAGTTTTGTGGCCTGGATCCGAACCATTTGATCAGCCCCTCCACGAAGCTTCCGTTTATTTTATATAATTACTTTCACATTTTCAAGATTCGTCTCTTTTCTCAGGTTGCAAGGAAACAACAGTCCGGTAGCTTTGGAATTGGGTTGTTCTTTTTAAGATCTAATCAAGTAAACAAAAGCAACGTATAGACTTAAGTTAAAGAGTGCTTTTACGAATTACGTTTTGTAAATAATGTAATCTGAGAAAAGACAAAAGTCGATCTGCACTATATATAATTACAAACATCTTAAATGGTGCCGGACGACGTCAATCTCCGGCGTCTACTTGTTTCCGGTCGATAAGAACACCATCCTCCCAAGTTTAGAAAAATCCATTAACAACTATGTTATTCTGTGTGACTTAAAATCTAATTGAGTCTGGGATACCTCACGGGCCACACCAGGGTTTACATATGGGCTGAACGGTGTAATTCAGGAAAATTTCATTTTTCTTGTTGTATCGGGTTTGAGGCTTATATAAAGGGGTCATAAGGGCGGAGGCTAAGAGAAAACATTCACATAATCAATAAAACCCTAGACAAAGGGGTATTCACCTCAATTGATTTGTCTTCTTTCTTTGTTTATCCCTTCTTCATAGATCTTTCATAGGGTCGATATTCACTACAAACTATGAGTATAAGAGGCTAAGAAACTTGGGTTTTGCTCTTTTTCTAGTTAAGCTGTTAGAGAAGAAGTGTTTTTAAGGGTCACTTGACCTTGTTCCATCCACATCTATACAGGGATCATTGCCTCATATAACCTCCTAACTTTTTTTCAATTCAGATATAACCTCCTGAACAAAAAACAAATTGGATTAACTCACACCCCCCTGTTTAATGAGGATTCCACTCCCCCTCTTCTCCACTCTCCCTCTCCTCCTCCCCCTTTTCGTGTTTTCGTAAGAGGGTATTGAACAGAAAATGCTACTTAAGAATTGAAAAAAAACTAGAAGGGTATATGAAGACATGGTCCTCTATACAGAGGAACTCCCCGTGTCGCCATCCATCTTTGAAATGTCCAAAGAATATATCGCCGGATTTTGAATAGAACCGTCCTTCGCCACTGGCTTTTCCTTTCCAGAAATTTGCAAACCATCGATCACCTTTGTGGAAATAAAACCATCCATGCAAGATGAATAATACGTTTGGTCTTGTCTACTAAAAGATCTTTGTGTCACAACAGTAGCCATTTCTTCAGTCTTTTCTCAAACCTAGTATTCGATAGATTACATGGCACTAGCTTGAAAAGATCTTAGGGACTTGATGATACTACCACTACAAGAAAACCCGATTTTAGCGTCGAAATATAGCGTCGAAAATATTTCGACGCTAAAATAGCGTCGAATTAGCGTCGTAATTGTGTCACTTGCAACTTTCGACGCTATTTCGATGCTATATAGGGACGAATAAAATCGACGCTAAATCGATGCTATATAGCGTCGATTTAGCGTCAAAATACCGTCTAGAGGCTCCTTTCGACGCTAAATCGACGCTAAAATAGCGTCGATTTAGCGTCGAAAATATACCATCGTATTAGCATCGAATATTGCATCGAATTTGGTAGGTAGGTGCCATATTAAAAACGTTGTCACCTACCTATGTAGCGACGGTTTTGTTAATCGCAAAAACGAGGCTAAGTCGATGGTAATTCGACACAACTTTATTTGATGCTAATTCGATGCTAAATTTGCGACGCAAAATCGAAGCTAAATCGCTGCTATAATCTCCTATATATACCCTCCCTTTCTCAGACCAAGAAACCATCGACAAATTTAAAAAAAAATATTTTAAAATAAAAAAAAATTTAATTTTTGAAAAAAAAAAATGGGCGATATATACGAACTCAAACGCTGGATGTATCGTCGTAAAGATGAAAATGGAGGGTTTTCAGAAGAGTTTCTCAACGGCCTTGAAATTTTCATGGCTCAAGCGAGTAGTGTGCCTACAATTCAACGGACCGGTTTCATGGTGTGCCCGTGTCGGAAGTGCAAAAATTCGAGGCCGCAGACAATTGATACAGTTGGTACGCATTTATTTAATAGAGGATTTACACCTGAGTATTATGTTTGGTTTTATCATGGTGAGGGATATGAAGATGAAACTTCGTGTAGTATTAGTTACCAACCTATGGATCAGGGTTATTCGAATAAGCAATATGATCAGCATCAATTTGTTATAGAAAATGATCATGATATCGGGTTAGAGCATAATAGGTTCGAAGAAATGGTAACCGATGCATTTCCTGGAGTTATGTCTACTCTTGATGTTGCTGAGGAACCCAATGTAGATGCAAAAAAATTCTATGATATGCTTGATTCTGCAAACCAACCAATCTATGAAGGTTGTAGGGAATGTTTGTCTAAATTATCATTGGCATCTAGGATGATGACAATAAAGTATGATCATAATCAATCTGAGAGTTGCATGGATGATTGGGCAGCTCTTCTAAAAGAATATTTGCCAGAGGGTAATCAAGCTGCTGAGTCATACTACGACATACAAAAACTAGTCTCTAGTTTAGGATTACCTTCGCAGATGATAGATGTTTGCATTGACAATTGCATGATATTTTGGAAAGATGATGAAGATCTACAAGAATGTCGATTTTGTCACAAACCAAGATTTAAGCCCCAAGGAGCTGGTAGAAGTAAAGTGCCGTACCAGCGAATGTAGTACCTACCCATAACAGATAGGCTACAAAGGTTATACCATTCGGAACGAACAGCTGCATCAATGAGGTGGCATGCGGAACATTCAACTATTGAAGGAGAAGTTCATCATCCTTCTGATGCAAAAGCTTGGAAACACTTCAAATCGGTACACTCTAATTTTGCTAAAGAGAAGCGCAATGTTTATCTTGGCCTATGTACAGATGGTTTTAGTCCGTTTGGTATGTCTGGCAGGCAATATTCTTTGTGTCCGGTTATATTGACACCTTATAACCTTCCGCCTGATATGTGCATGCAGAGGGAATTTCTATTTTTGAGTATTTTAGTCCCTGGTCCGAAGCATCCAAGAAGATCTATTGATGTGTTTTTACAGCTGCTGATTCACGAGTTGAACTTGTTGTGGTCTCATGGGGTTCGGACTTTTGATTACTCTAGGAAAAAGAATTTTACCATGCGAACTGTGCTTATGTGGACGATAAGCGATTTTCCAGCGTACGGAATGTTATCTGGTTGGACAACACATGGTCGGTTATCATGTCCGTATTGCCAAAATGAAACAGATACCTTCCAACTTAAAAATGGTAGAAAATCTTGTTGGTTTGATTGTCACCGCAGGTTTCTCCCTATGAACCATCCGTACCAGGAGAACAGGAGACTATTCACAAAGGGCAAACGTGTACGTATCCCACCACCTCCATATCTTTCAGGAGAGCAAATTGAAGGTCAACTTGATTATTGGGGAGCTCAGGATACAGCAAAACGTGGTGGTAACTGGCTTAATATCCCGGCCAATCTTCCAGATCGATACCTTGTTGAACATAATTGGCATAAGAAGAGCATTTTCTGGGATCTACCGTACTGGAAGGATCATCTATTGCGCCACAATCTTGATGTCATGCACATTGAGAAAACTTTTTCGATAACATCATGCATACCATCTTAAACGTTTCAAGCAGGTCTAAAGACAACGTGAAGTCTAGATTGGATTTGCCTCTTATATGCTCTAGATTTGAGTTACATCTCACGGGAGATGGTAGAGCTCCAGTCCCTATCTTTAGATTATCAAACGAAGGCAAATCAACATTCTTCAACTGGGTTTCCACCGACGTAAAGTTTCCAGATGGATACGTGTCAAAACTCTCTAAGTCGGTAGAGCAAGGGAAAAAATTTTCTGGCATGAAGAGTCATGATTGTCATGTGTTTATGCAGAGATTATTGCCTTTCGCCTTTGCAGAGCTTTTGCCAACGAACGTGCATGAATCACTTGCAGGTATAATTTCTATGATGATATATAAATATCTAAACAAATGATGTGTGAAAAATTATATATTTTTTTTATGATATTGAACTTCGGTTTTAGGTGTTGGAGCATTTTTTCGAGATCTGTGTGTGCGAACTCTGACTGAGGATGGAATTCAACAACTAAAACATAATATCGCAATATTGTTGTGCAACTTAGAGAAGATATTTCCTCCATCTTTCTTTGATGTTATGGAGCATCTTCCTGTCCATCTTCCTCACGAAGCCGATTTAGGAGGGCTCGTTCAATTTCGTTGGATGTATCCTTTCAAGAGATTCATGAAACACTTAAAAGGAAAGGCAAAAAACCTGGCTAGGGTTGAGGGATCAATTGTTGCAGGAAGTTTAACCGAAGAAACCTCTCATTTCAGCTCATATTACTTCTCTCCCACTGTCCGGACACGAAAAAGAGCTCCACGTAGGTACGACGATGGTGGCATCGCGCAAGCGTATCCGGTTTCAGATGTCCCAGATATATTCTGTGCAGTTGGTAGGCATGCCGGAATCACAAGAGAAGAAGATTGGTTCTCATACGAAGACTACAATTGTGCACACACATATATTCTCTTACAATGCGATGAAGTTACCCCATTTTTGAGGTACATATTATAATTACCAACTATGGACTGATGTCAAAAGGGTTATCTTCGTACTTATATATGCTTTGAAAACATTTATTATAACTACATTTTCTCGTAGTGAATTCATTCGCCAAGTTGCCGAGGCTTTCCCAAATGCATCCGCCGATGAGATTGAAAAACGTAAAGATCTCCACTTTGCTAAATGGTTGAAAACTCAAGTAAGTTAAAAACAAAATTATATATATCTAGTTTCCATTAAAACCTATATATACAATTTGTGTTTATTATATTTACAATGTGTATATTGTATTTGCCAGGTTGATTATGGAGACACGTCATACCCTGTATGGTTTAGAGAGTTGATCCAAGGTCCATTGGGAAAAGTTACGTCATCTCCAATGTATTTTACACGAGGTTATGTGTTTCATACGTTCGAACGTGGAAAAAACAGAGCAACTGCGAACTATGGTGTGGTAGTTCGAGCGGGGGACACGGATTTTTATGGCATTATACAAGACATTGTTCAAGTGCAATTCCCTGGTTTGGTTAACTTAAAGTGCACCCTTTTGAAATGCGAGTGGTTTGATCCAGTTGTCGGGCGAGGGATTCGAGTAGGAAATTTTGGTGTCATCGATGTTAACGGATCTCGTTCTTATGCAAAGTACGATCCATTTGTTCTTGCATCACAAGCAGATCAAGTTTGTTTCATACCATATCCACGTGTCAGAAAAACAGAGATTTCATGGTTATCTATGCTTAAAATAGCTCCCAGAGGAATGATAGTTGAATTCGACGACGCTCCTATGCAATATGAAACTGCCGTGGATCTAACAACTCCAGAACAAGAGATAGACAACATCATTCTTATAGATCTGCAAAATCGAGAAGCTGAAATTCTTTCGGAGGCTACCGATGCTGAAAACCCGGAAGACGAGTTCGCAAACGAGAGTGGCGAAAATACCGATGAGAATGACGAGGACTCAAATGACGATTCGGAGTGAAGCATATACATGTGTTTTATTTGGATTTTTGTTTTTATTTCATTTGTTTCGGATAATTTTAATTTGTTATTATACTATATTTTCTATTATTATTAAGTTTTTTTTTAAGAAAAATAAGCTGAATTAGCATCGAATTAGCATCGAATCAGACGAATTCGATGCTAATTCGACGCTATTTAGCATCGACTTAGCGTCGAATGCCTCCGATTCGATGCTAATTCGACGCTAAATCTAACACGTTTTATGTTTGGGTACTTAGGGTATAGAATAAAACATATAAAAGTCAACAATTACGAGTTTACATATACTATCATAACTAATTTCGGAACTAAATAGGTATTTTAAAATTTCAAAAGTTTAAATTATTCGGTAGTAACAAAGATTGAAAAGGATAAGATAGTTCTCGTATAGGTGGCGGTTTCTATACCCTAAACCCTAAAAACAGAAATTTTTAGATTTAGCGTCGAATTAGCATCGAATCGGAGGCATTCGACGCTAGCATCGATTTAGCGTCGAATGCCTCCGATTCGATGCTAATTCGACGCTAAATCTAAAAATTTCTGTTTTTAGGGTTTAGGGTATAGAATAAAACATTTAAAAGTCAACAATTACGAGTGAAGCATATATATTATATAAACTGAATAATTTAATTGCAAATAACTAAGTTCATACAATTATACTTCTAAACAAAAGCATATAAATCTTAGATTTCTATAAACTATATTGGTTTACATATACCATCATAACTAATTTCGGAACTAAATAGGTATTTTAAAATTTCAAAAGTTTAAATTATTCGGTAGTAACAAAGATTGAAAAGGATAAGATAGTTCTCGTATAGGTGGCGGTTTCTATACCCTAAACCCTAAAAACATAAATTTTAGATTTAGCGTCGAATTAGCATCGAATCAGAGGCATGCGACGCTAAATCGATGCTAAATAGCATCGATGCTAAATAGCATCGATTTAGCGTCGAATGCCTCTGATTCGATGCTAATTCGACGCTAAATCTAAAATTTCTGTTTTTACGGTTTAGGGTATAGAATGGAAAAGGTGTCGGATTTTTTATTATCCGATGCAAAAACGACGCTAAATTCAATTAATTTGGTTTAACCGATGGCGGCAAACCAAAATTTTTCATACTTGTTTTGGTTTACCAATTCAATTTAGCGTCGAATTAGCGTCGAATCTATTTCAGATTCGACGCTAATTCGACGCTAAATTAAAAGATTTCACCAAAACTGCGGTAACCATTTATTGTGCGTGGGAATCCGGAAAAGATGAATAATTTGGTTTCTTAATTAAATCTGACGCTATTTCGACGCTAATTACGTCGAATTAGCGGCGAAATAGCGTCGGATAGTGTAATAAAACTCAGAACCAGACTTCTTCTTCTTCCTCATTTCCGATTTCTCACACATTTGGGTTCTCTCTCGGCGACCTCTCTCTCTCTCGGCTGACTTTCCGGCGACCTCTCTCTCTCTCCCGCCGCCGCCATCTCCTCTCTCTTCTCACACTCCGACGACCTCTCTCTCTCTCTCTCTCTCTCTCTCTCTCTCTCTCTCTCTCTCTCTCTCTCTCTCTCCCGCCGCCGCCATCTCCTCTCTCTTCTCACACTCCGGCGACCTCTCTCTCTCTCTCTCTCCGCCGCCGGCGACCACCTCCTCTCTCCCCGCGAAATCTTCTCCCTCTCGACCACCTTCGAGATCTACATGGTAATTTTTTTTTTTTTTGTTAATAATATTATGTTTAGTTTGATTTAGGAATTTGTAGAAAATAGAATAGATTTTTAGGAATTTGAATGAATTTGTAGGAATTGAATTGGATTTGTAGGAATTGAAATGGATTTGTAGTAAATAGAATTTATGTGTTTGTATTTATAAAATTTATAAAGTCATGAATTTGTGAAAATTATTAATAAACGAATTTAAGAATTTTAATTTTTCAAAACATATATATTTGTGTAAATATAATAAAAATCATTTGATCTATAATTTAGAAATTTAAATAAATATTTGTTTTAAATAAAAACGATTTTATAAATAGTTTTACATTTATACTCTATAATTATGAACTTATAAAAATAAATTTTTAAAGTTAAAATAACAAAACAAGTTTACAAATTATGTTCATATTTTATATACAAAATTTAAAATTTTTAAACATTTTTGGAATTATTTTTACAAATTTTATATTTATTTATGAATTTATATGTTTTCTATTTTTATTTATTAATTTTTTTGGTTTTATAGGCGGATCCACCACCTTCCTACGGACAGTTATTTGGCGAGGATGCTACGATTCCTGGATACGATGGTCGTCGTGGATCAGGATCAGGATCAGCGTCGGGTTCGCAAGCTGCGACATATCGTCCACGACCTCCACCACGAGGTCCATCACGAGTTGCACCACGAGCTCCGCCACCGCCTCAGCCAGAGCCAGGGCCAGAGACACAGACAGAAGAAGACGCAGCAGACCCTTCTGATGCCCACCAAGAGCCGCCACCGGCAAACGCGCCTCTTATGATGCGGATTACCGAGCTTCTCCGCCAACCTGGACGAGAGACACGGGTTAGGACTCTCCATCCGATGAGGCCTCCTGGTACATTATGGTATGATTATATCTTTTACAATATTACTAATATTGGTTATTTAATTTTTAATTACAAATTATAATTAGATCATTGTAAATTCTTGTTTAACAGGTTTAGCGATAACAAGGTATCTCGTTCGGTCACCAAGGCCATCGCGGCCTATTTCATTATGCCCCATGCTAATTGGAGCAAGACGCCGCAGCATGTGCGGGATATTTGGTTCGAATCATGGGCGGTAAGTCTTTTTATATTATTTATTTGTAATTATTAAAATATTTTATTTTAAATATATTCATAATATTATTCGTATTTTTGTAGCAAGGGTGGCATTGGGAAGAAGCTCGTACTTTCGAAGTGCGAGCAGAGTTCGAGCATAAGGCGCTAAAGCGTCTCAACGGTTACGTCGGTAACTTAAAGAAGGTGTGGCGCGCGAAAGGCGATGAGGTGAAGCCGATAGGGATGGATCCCGATGTTTGGTCAGGTCTAGTGCAGTTCTGGGAGGATCCCCATTCGGTGATTAAATCGGGGAAGTGTTCTGTAGCCCGTCTCACGCCAGTGGCCGAAGGAGATGGACCTTCAAAGCATTGTGCGGGTCAAACATCGTACGCCACAGTACGACTGAATATGGTAATTTATTTGATTTCTTTGTATTTTAAATATTTATATAATTTATATTTAAGTTTTATTTACGTTTATTTTTGTTTAACAGGCTGATGGTTAAAGTGATGGAGAAAACTCATCGGAAGAAGGATGAGACGTTTGTTACCGCTCAAGCGGAACGAACGTTCAACGAGTACAACGCACGACTGGCAGAGCTAGACGAATCTGTCTACTCTACGATGGGTGTCCAAGATTTGGATCGACTTTACGAAGAGGTAATTTTTTAGATTTTCTTAATATATTTAAAATTATTTTTTATTACAATTTTATTGTATAACATTTTTATTTTATAGGTTGCACCGAAGAAGAAAGGACGAACGATGGGTGTTGGATCCATCAGGGATGTCCCAGCAGCTTGTTCGTCGACTCGATATTCTTACACCGCGGGTCCGTCTCAGACGCAATTGACCAGGCAGTTGGAAACTGCTAATTCTAGAATTTCGCAGCTAGAGACTAACCTTTCGGCAATGACCAGTCTCTTTAACATCATTGCAGTGGATAATCCGACATTAGCAACTGCCTTGCAAGGGCTTCAGTTTCCTCCACCGCCTCCTCCACCTGACGGTCCTACGCAATTCGAGCAAGAATCCGAAGAGATGATCCGGGAAGATGTCATCAACCTAAGGACCCAACAACAATAGTAGATTATGATTTTTATTTCATTTGTATCGCATATTTTGTTTTATAATGTTTTTAATTTTTAATATATTTTTATAATATTTTTAATATATTTTTATAATATTTTTTATTTTTAAAAAAAAAAAAAATTATAAACGACGCTAAATCGATGCTATTGAGCGTCGAATTAGCGTCGAACTTGTCGAAAGTGACGACGCTAATTCGACGCAAAATAGCATCGATTTAGCGTCAACACGTTGCATCGAATCCCTCTGACGCTAAATCGATGCTATTTTGCGTCGAATTAACGTCGTCAAGTTGCCTCGAAATGTTTCGAGGCTAAATCGATGCTATTTTGCGTCGAATTAGCGTCGATTTAGCGTCGTAATTTGCTTCGACGCAAAATTAGCGTCGAATTAGCGTCGAAATTGATTTAGCGTCGACGGTTTAGCGTCAAAAATGATTTCGACGCTAATTCGACGCTAAGGGCTTTTAGTGTCGAATTAGCGTCAAATGACGCTGACGCTAAATGTCTGTTTTCTTGTAGTGTACGTAGTTTGTGCACAAGTGTAGTCTCAGTAAGGTCAAAGACTATACCTTTCCGTGTATTAAATCTTCTCTCCATGTGCCTTGGAACACGTCTCCTTTCTTGAAATAGAATGTTCCTAGACCAGATCTTTTACCGTTGTGCCACATTCCGTCATATATGCTTCCATCCCCAAGTACCAATCGACCCTGGTGGAAAACTCTAGCCATTACTTTGAGATCAACTAAGAATCCTGTCTCTAATATAAGACAAGGATCCATTGATGTATTCTCTTCAGTGGATAATGCCGACATGCCACACTACCTTTCCTTCGGGAAGGCCTCCTTGGCATCTTCCCTTGAACAGTCCTCCTCTGTACTGCATCTCTAGAATAGGACTCAATCTCTTTGATGAATCTCGTTCAGCTTCCTAAACGGCGAATAATTTAAAACGGAAAATTCTGTCAGTTGACTTCGACTTGGGATGATATTCAATAAGTTATATAGTCTCTGAAAATCTAACAGATGTACTATAATTGTGGAAGATTACGAAATGACTCTTGATCATGGTTGCAGATTGAAACAAGGAAATAACTTCCAAAGGTATTCGACATCGGTCTCTGAAAACGGCCAACTGATGGCATTTTCCAGAATATATTTTTATCTCTTTTTTACAACGAAAACAAACGAAAAAGGAACTTCACATCGGTCTGTTAAGACAGCTCACCGATGCTATGTTCCAGATTAATTTTGGGTTTTTGGTAATAGAAAGCAAAATAAGTTGGAATTCCTCATCGATTTATGAAAATGGACACCGATGTCAGTTTCCAGATCATTTTGGGGTTTCGGAAATAGAAAGCAAAAGAAGTTGGAATTCCGCATCGGTTTATGAAAATAGACATTGATGTCATTTTCCAGATCGTTTTTGGGTTTTTGCTAATAGAAATTAGAAAGTAAAAGAAGTTGGAATTCCGTCCCGGTCTCTGAAAACGGATTCTGATGCAATTTTCCAGAGCAGTTTTTTTTTTTTTATATTGTTCAATCCTTCAAAGGCTTTTCTTGAGGAATGGTGTTGCTGAAACATGCTTTTGCGATTGGATAAAAACTTTGGAAAATGATACTAACAATTTAGAGAGCGCGTAAAGGGTGACAAAATCACCCATGTGTGTTTTTAGAACAAATCCAAAAGTAGATAAAACATAAAACGACAGGGTCTACTCGGGGAGACGGAAGTTAACAAACAGAAACATGACATGGTGTTGATCATGAAAATCAAACCGGAGGGATTAAGAGGCGGATCACACCGTTCTTGATGATAGTTTTGATCCGACAGCTAGGAATGTCGACGGGAAAGGCGAGCATAGCCACATCGCCAGAGTAAAAACGGCCACCTGAGTCGTGGCTAACGGAAGGAGCTTCACCAGTCACGGCCACTCTCCCTTTCTCGACGGAGACAGTGAATTTGTCTTTGGGAACGCCTGGCATGTCTAAGCGCACGTATAGGCTGCCGTTTTCGAGCTGCTTCGACTCATAAGCCACAGCCGATCCTTGCAACACATTTGGGTGTAGCATCAATACCGGACCCGTTAACGTCGGATCTGCTCCGCTCCACGTATAACACAGCAACAAATTAATACTATATTAATTCACTTTCAGTTTTAGACAAACGAAACGTAGTATTAAATCATGACTAAATTAATTATGTATGAAGGCTAATTGTACCATGGGGATTCGTGCCATGCGGAAATCTGTGAGGACCTGTGCTACGGAGATCTACGACCAAAAATAGAGAATAAACATTTATTTTCGACCAAAAAAAAAAAGAAAAAAGCTATAAACATTTAAACTTTAAAGAGTAAACAAAAAAATTAAGATATGGAGAGTTTGTGAAAACGAATAAAATAGTACCTTCTCGGAAACCTGAGCCAGCAAGAAACGCTGTCAAAAACGAAATTCGACAGGAAATTATTAATCACCTATAAATTTGAGATGATGGAATATATACTAAAAATTAAATGGCTATTACAAAGGGTTGAAGAGCGGCGTGTAGTGATGTTTCTCTTGGATAGGACAAGCCTGAGAACTCCGTCGGAAATGTCGGAGGTGAAGTCCGAGATCTCACAACATTTGCAGACCAGGCCGGTGATGGCGACGTAGCTGCGGTCAGAGGAGTCGTGTGTGTGAACCTTTGGTGCCTTAGCGTGGACAAACACGCCTTTCTTTGACTCACAAAGGGAAACCCTCAGGCCCTCTTTTGGAACCCCCGGAAAGTCCATCCTCACGTACATGTCCTCGTCCACATCAAGCATCCTGAACTCTTGAAACCCTTTTGGCCCACTCACCAGAAATGGGTTGTTGATGGCATAAAACCCTTCTGCACTTCACCATAACCAATAACAAGAGAGGAAATAATCAGAGAAAATGGGTTGTTCCATTACGTTTAAGATGTATCCGAGTTCTTCAAGTACAGAAATGAGAGGTCCATAAAACAAAACCCAAAAGCAAAATCATTAAACAGTTTGAGCTTGGTTCAAGAAGATCATACCGGGAAGTTTTGGGGTGGCGCTAAGAGGGACTGCGGCCATGACTCAGCGAGTAGTCAAGCTTTCTACTATATCTCTTAAGCTAATGCTAGGGTTTCTTCTCTTTTATAATCCTCTCCCATTCTCTGGTTTTTTCTTACTATTTAGGTTTTTGGGTAAGAGAGAAGAGATGCAAGAGGGAGAGAGGTTATAAAGACAAACTATTCTAGGCATGTCTTCTTCTTTTTTTGGGTCAACTTTTTTTTTGGTCAACTAGTAGGCATGTCTATACGCAGAAACAGACCGTCGTTTGGGAGCTGCTTTGATTCGTACACACCCGTGGGCCCTCCAACACTGACCAGCGTGATAGCGTGCCCGGACCCGTAAATTAATGCCGGATCTGTCCGACGTTAATCACATTGATCAATTCATTCACATACGAGAGGTTTAACACATGTCATGTGCTATATAGTACATGCATACGATTAATGAATACTATAATGAAGTTAACTAATATGTTTCAAAACATGTCACAGTGGAGCGATTAAGTACGTACCGAGAGGGTCAGTGCCAACGATGTAAAATTTAATGAAGTTAGTTAATTACGCCTTAGTTTTGTGAAGTTTCAGCAAGCTTAACTAAATAATTTAGTTTCTCAAAAAAAAAAAAAAATTATCTTTAATGACTGGTGATTACTGATCAGTCATATCTGATTTCTTTACCTAACAAATAATAAAAGCAATCCCATAAAAATGTCAGAACAGAACTCTTACGTGTTGTTTTATATTTGTTCTATTACTATTTGATACTAGGTTATCATTACTCTCTCTCTCTCTTACGTCATCAGTTTTCAATGTTTTTTTTTGGGTGCTACCCCGGGAGCGAAGCATCAGTTTTCAATGTTAGTCAATTGATTACGTCATCAATTTTTTTTTTCTTTTTTGTAGTGTCAGCTTTATATTGTATAAGAGAGTTAATTTTTTAGATAATTTAAAAATATTAATAATCAAGAAAATAATATGAAAAAAAATCCAACCACTAGATTTAGAATAATTAGTTAGTTTTAGTTATAATTTTATGGTTGATTTGTAAACAATTTCCCTTGTTTAATGCTTTATATTTATAAACTTTTCATATTTTTTGTTATTTGTATATACGTACATATTTGTTGACAAAAAAAAAGTAGTATATATTTAGATGTTAAAAAAGAAGGAAGGTATATATTTATTTACTTTTAAAACAGCTAGCTTTTGAATACGTATAAAATGTTAGTATTTCTACGTACGGTCCATGCATGATATTGTTGGGTTTGAATGGGCCCATGCATTGGATCGTAGATGTAAGTGTAACTCGGTGATAAGCCAGAGGCATTTACAGGTTGAGAGACTACTCGTTGGAACATCAAAGAGGCGTATATGAGGATTACAAGCAGCTGCTAGATGACGCTTATCTGGAGTTATGTCTAACCTATTCACATGCTGAATTTTCCAAAAAGAAACACATATTAGTCCCCAGATTACAATAAGAGTTTTTAAAGAACAAAGCTTTGAGATGACCGAGTCAGGATACTGAATGGTACGGTAACATAGACCACTTTCGGCTTCCCAGAATCGGATCGTATGATCATAGCTAGTTGTTGCCAGAATCACAGAAGGCTGACTCATTCTCTCTATCAATTTTTTATTACGGATCAAACTAATAAATCAACCATTTGGTCAAATTTACGGGAAAAGCAAATCGAATTCCTTTCGAATGATCAAGAAAAGAGTAGGATCTTAACAAGAATCTTGAAACTAGGGTTTCGAGATTGAGGATTGAAACAGGAGAAAGCAGAAGACAAATAAAAAAACCAATTCTCTCTACTTAGAAGAACAGCTCTGAAGAAGAAATAGGGTTTTAACGCGGGGATGTTTTAGTATAAATGTGTATATATATCGGGGTTAATGTAGGTATATGTATATAAATAAATAAGGGGCCATTTTGATATATTTTGTTTATATCAACAAATATTTCACATTCTTTAGGAATCTTTGAGAAACGACAATGCCGGCAAAACAACAGTTTGATTGCTGCTTAATGGCTCTTTGATGGAGTCTGGTTGATTGCTTTGTCTCTTTCTTAAGTGTATGACGAAATTTTGACTATCTAGCATGGAGGAAACATTAATATTATGGGAATTTGGAAGTTTGTTTGGTCTTTGATACTAATTTTGATTTCTATATGTTACAATCGGGTTTGACACATTTCTCACTTTTAACTCTAACAGATGATCTTAATTTATTAGTTATATACATTAAGACTACTGTTTTCCCTTAATTTAGAGTATGACCATCTTGTGGATATATGATTGAGCTCTCTCTATCTACTTGTTGAATATTTTGTAGGTCTTGATCTAATAAGAAATGTTTCATGTAGAACTCCCTACGAAAGAGTTGACAAAACCAATTCCGGTTGTGATTTTAACACTACCATCTCACATCACAAGGAATCATATAAAGCAAGATTAAGTTCTCTTTTTTTCATGCACCTCATTGCTTTCTTCCTCACCTCATAACTCTACTTTCATAGCTCTCTTCTAAGGTTATATCATATCACTACAAGAAAACAGGCCTATTTCCGACCGAATTTCCGACGAACAACAATCGGTCGGAAATTACGGACGGAAATCCGACGGATTTACGACCGATTTTCGACTGGTTCAAAATCGGTTGGAAATTTCCGACGGAAAAATTTCCGTCGCAATACGGTTGCAAGATCGGTCGGAAATCCATGGGAAAATAAATCGGTAGGAAATCCGTCGGAAAATTCGGTCGGAAAACGGTGGAAAATTCAGGCGGTCGGAAATCGGTAGGAAAAAATTGGAGCCATTTTTGACCATTTTAAATTTTGAATTTCCGACCGAATTTCGGTGGGAAATCCGTCGGAAATTTCTCAGATTTCTTTTTAAAACATATCACACCTTCTTCACTCATGAAAATTGGAAGAACAAAACATAAAAATGGCTCCTTCAAACACAGATCAATATTTTCGAGCGTGGATGGATAGACCTTCTCATGATCCAGAGACGGGTTTACTTACGGATGAGTTTGTCGATGGAGTTCAACAATTTATGAATCTTGCATTAAACCAACCGCAAACCATAGAAGATCAAGGTAAAATGTCGTGCCCTTGTTCTAAATGTCGGAATTGTAAAAAGAAATTTAGGCGTTTTGTATTACAACACCTTTATAGAGACGGATTTATGCCGGGGTATAAGATATGGTATTTGCATGGTGAAGATGGTTCAATGGGGGAATTATGCTAGTACTAGTGCGGATAGGATAGAGGAACCAATACCGGAAGTAGATGAAAATGTAGGTATGGAAGAAATGGTTAACGAAGCCTATCGGGAGAATATACCATCGTTTTTTAGGATGGATCCGAAGGACCAACTTTAGATGCCCAAAGGTACTTTGATATGGTAGATGCATCAACTGATCCGTTATATGCTGGTTGCAAAGAGGGTCTTTCATCTTTATACTCTGCATACAGAATGATGAGTATAAAGACCGATTGGAATTTGTCAGAGGATTGTATGGATGCGATAGCTGATTATGTGAAAGATATTCTGCCTGAAGATAATCTTCACCCGGGTTCATACTACGAGATACAAAAACTTGTATCCGGGCTTAGTTTGTCGTATGAAATGATAGATGTGTACATCAACAACTGTATGATATATTGGAGAGAGGATGGCGACCGCTTGAAATGTCGGTTTTGTCGCCAACCGCGGTTTCAAGACACAAGTGGTAGAGGTCGAGTACCGTTTAAGAGGATGTGGTATGTGCCGTTAGCCGAGCGGTTAAAGAGATTATATAAATCAGAGCGCACAGCCGGTCCTATGAGATGGCATGCAGAGCATACCTTTAATGGAGAAATTGCGCATCCCTCAGACGCAGGTGCATGGAAACATTTCCAACCATTGTATCCTAGTTTTGCAGAAGAGCCACGAAATGTATACCTTGGGTTATCTACAGATGGTTTCAATCCTTTTGGGAAGCATGGGAGGAAATATTCATTGTGGCCAGTCATTGTCACACCTTACAATTTGCCTCCAACTTTGTGCATGAAGCGATAGTTTCTATTCCTCACTATCCTTGTTCCCGGTCCAGACCATCCGAAGCGTTCGCTTGATGTCTTCTTGCAACCATTGATTCATGAATTGCAAGAGTTATGGGACCATGGTGTTCGAACATATGATATTTCATGCCATCAGGACTTCACGATGAAAGCTGTGCTTATGTGGACCATAAGCGATTTCCCAGCATATGGAATGTTATCTGGATGGACAACTCACGAAAAGTTGTCATGCCCGTACTGTCAAGATAACACTAATGCATTCCAATTAAAGCATGGCAAAAAGGCGTGTTGGTTTGATTGTCATAGATGTTTTTTACCAGCTGATCATCCGTACCGGCGGAGCACCACGTTGTTTACAAAGAAAAAAAAAGTGCTTCACGATCGTCCACCCCCCGAGTTAAATGGTGATTATATTATGACTCAGTTTCGTGATTTTGGTGTTATGACTACGGCTTACTGTGGTGGTAATGGGCATGACCATGTTGACGGTTATGGGCAACAACATAATTGGCATAAGAAGAGTATTTTTTGGGATTTACCATATTGGAAAGATCATCTCTTGCGGCACAATCTTGATGTCATGCACATTGAGAAAAAAAATTTCGATAACATCATCAATACAGTTCTCAATGTGCAAGGGAAAACGAAAGATAATTTGAAGTCTAGATTGGATATGCCCAGTATATGTTCTCGGAAGGAACTACATGTCATGGAGAATGGAGAAGGTCCTATCCCGGTCTTCAGGTTGGATGGTTTAGGAAAGAAAGAGTTCTTTGAGTGGATTACGCATCATGTTAAATTCCCAGATGGATATGCGTCTAATCTTCATAATTGTGTTGATATGGGGGAAGGAAAGTTTTTTGGACTGAAGAGTCATGACTGTCATGGTTAGAGGAGCTGTCGAACTGCCTAAATCGGTTGCTATGTCATATCCGATGTACTGCACTCGCGGATACGCTTTTAAGATCCATAGGGAAATGAACACAAGGTCCACTTCTAATTCTGGAATTTCTTCACATTCCGGTGATCTTGTATAC
The DNA here is from genome assembly GCA_964056655.1 of Arabis hirsuta. Lineage (NCBI taxonomy): Eukaryota > Viridiplantae > Streptophyta > Magnoliopsida > Brassicales > Brassicaceae > Arabis > Arabis hirsuta. The sequence goes on from OZ053304.1 coordinate 33,598,526, forward strand.
TATGGTATCTTGCGTGAAATATTGGAGGTTCATTATCCCGGCTTACTCGATTTGAGGTGCGTTGTCTTCTACTGTGATTGGTATGATCCTTTTACTGGTGTTCGACAAGACGAGTTTGGCGTTACATCTGTACATTCGAGGAAGAGACTTCAAAAATACGATCCATTCATCCTTGCTTCACAAGCAAACCAAGTTTCATATATTCCATACCCTCATGTACGAAACAAACAAGATCCATGGATTACAGTGACATCAATTAACCCAAGAGGAAGGGTAGATGGGGTAGCAGATACCGAACCTTTGCAACAGAGCACCGCCGGATATATTGGCTCGATTGATCATTCGCTTGAGGTTGACCTTGTCGTCGATTTCACAACGGACGCAGATGATGCTATATTTGAGGATTCCGAGGAAGAGATTGGAGAGTTTGACGAAGAGTCGGACTCAGCATCTTCAGATTATTTATCGGATTCAGACGGACTATAACTATATTTGTGTTTTTAAAAAAAAATTAATTTGTGTTTGTAATATATTTTAATTTAAAATTTCTAAGGTGAACTTTAAATTTTTTAAATAAAATATTTAATTTTGTGGATTTTAATTTTCAATGTGCGGAATAAAATTTGATTAAAAAAATTGTGTAAAAAATGTATATTTTAATTTAAAATTTCTAAGGTGAATTTTAAATTTTTTAAATAAAATATTTAATTTTGTGGATTTTAATTTTCAATGTGTGGAATAAAATTTGATTAAAAAAATTGTGTAAAAAATGTGGATTTTAATTTTTGAAAATATTTATTTTCACCCGAATTTCCGACGGATTTAATGTTTTCGACCGAAATATCCGTCGGAAATCGTTAAATTTCCGACCGCTTTATCCGTCGGAAATTTAACTATTTCCGACGGAATTCCGACGGAAACATTAAATCCGTCGGAAATCCGTCGGAAAAAGTAAATAAATATCTCAGATCTAATTCTTTCCTCTTTCTCTCCGCCGCTCGAGTTTTGGTACATTCCGGTCGCCGAATCGCCTCCACCGCTCGTCCGCCGCATCTCCTCCACCGCCGGTCCTTCTCCTCTCCTCCATCGCCGTCTCTTCTTCCTCCTCCACCCACCGCCGGCCCCGTTTTTTCTCCTCTCCACCACCGCTTTCCCCTTCTTCCTCCTCCACGTTCTCCTCTCCTCCACCGCCAGCCCGGATATTTCTCCTCTCCACCACCGCTTTCCCCTTCTTCCTCCTCCACGTTCTCCTCTCCTCCACCGCCGGCCCGGATATTTCTCCTCTCCACCACCGCTTTCCCCTTCTTCCTCCTCCACGTTCTCCTCTCCTCCACCGCCCAAAACATGTAAGTGCTCAATGTTATGATGTAAGATTTGTGCTTAATGGCGTTTGATTATGGACGTATAATCGCTAATTTTGGATTTGGTTGCTTGATTTTACAAAAATAAAACTTGAAGCTTTTTCCAAAATGGCGTTTGATTATGGATTTGGTTGCTTGAGATGAATAGTGATTTTGCAGGTTTTTGATACCTAATTAGTGCATCTGGAATATGCGATCTGTGTCAAAGTATTAGTTTTGAGTAAAAAATTAGATTTTTCCAAAATTTATCATCATCTTAGGATATGGGTTGTATGAAATGTAGGTCTTTGATTCAGTGTTTGCAAAAGTTTGATTATTGTGTTGATGATCGTTGTACTGATTATTAGTCTTTTATGAAAGTCAGTTTGGTAGTTTAGGTGATAAGGAATCAACAAAGGGAAAAGAGTAATCGGTATGAGATGTGATAGTATTAACTCGGATGGATCGTGTGTCACGTTTGCAGATGACTATTGTGAAGGTAGATTTTCGTAGATTTTATGAAATTGTGAATTTTTGGAAAAATTTTTGGGTAAATTTGCAGGTCGATGAGAGATTTCCGTAGACTTGTTAACCTCCCGAATCGTGCGATGAGCGACAACACAAACCCCCCAGCCCCAAACTCCCCAGCCCCAAACCCCCCGAGCCCATCTCATATTCCGGACAGTCAAAGCTCCAACCAACAACAACTTACGATCGAAGAGTTGTTGACTCAACCGGGCCGAGAGAACATTCCTAAGCTCGACCCAATGTGTCGAGGCAACTCGACTTGGTAAGAAAATTTAAATTTTGTAGGGAATGTTAAAATTAATACTAACTTTGGTTTTTTGACTAACACATTGTTTTCATGTTTTTAGGTTCGGTAAGAAAAATAAGATCTCAAAATCATTTTTGAAGATGATACGTGCACTCCTCAGACATCCTTATAAGACGTGGAACGCAATGCCTCAAAGTGAGAAAGAGTTGTGGTTCCGAACTTTTACGGTATGTTTTTAATTAACAAAAAATTTTGTCTTCAAAAGAATTTTATAGTTACTAATAATTTTTGTTATTAAAAATGTAGCAAGATTATAATTGGCATCCTAGTTTGACGGGACAAGTTAGGGATGCTTTCTACAAGATGGCCCAGGATAGTTACTCGGGACACATGAACGAGTGGAAGGACAAATGGGAGAACGGGGATGAGAAACCGCGTAACTTGAACGAGGATGTTTGATTGGGATTGCAGGCGTATTGGGCTGATCCGGCAACGAAAAAGCTTGCAAAGATTAACTCGGAGAACCGTAAGAAGAATCCTCGAGGTACTCACAACTCTGGGGCTACGAGTTTCTTAGCGCGGGAGGACGAGATGGTAAGTGTATTTGAAATTTCTATAAATAGTTTTTGTTATCTTTCACATTAACAATATTTATGAAAACGTTTGTAGATTCAAGAATCTGGCGGTGTGGCTCCGGATTTAGTTGCTTTGATGAAACAGACACACACGAACAAAAAAACCGGGAAGATCGATTATCCGAACATTGCTGAAATTGTCGAGAAGGTGGAGAAGAGAAAGGAAGAACGGCTTACGCAAATGACTCTCTCTCAAGGTTTGGATGGTTCTTCTTCTTCGAACCAGTGTGAGTTGTCCCGAGACGAAGTCAACGATATGGTCCTCCAGGTATTGTTACGTTTTAATTATATGTTGACTTTGTTTTTTTTTCTTAATTTTCCATATTGACGCATCTCATTTTCCGTAGGAAACCCCATTGCACAAGGGTCGTCGTCCTGGATTAGGCAATGTAGCTTCTAGGTTCGGGCCTAGTTCTTCTTCCGCGACCAATCCCGTACTCTATGACGAAGTAGCCGGTCTCAAAGAAGCACTTGAGAAGAAAGACGAAGAAGTTGAAGAATTGAAGCTTGAGAACGCCGCAACAAAAGAGAGCCTTGAATCATTGAAGGCTTTAATGAGGAGCAAATTCCCGGATTGTCAGTTTTAGATGTTTACGACGGTTTTAGTTTTTTATTTTAATTTACATTTTATTATGTTTAAAATACTTCTAAATACTTTTAAATACTTTAAATTACATTTTCAATGTATTTTTATCTTTTTTTATAAATTATTTCGTAATTTAAATAATTAATAGATTAAATAATAAATAATTTATTTTTTTTTTAAAAATAGCAAATCCGTAGGAAAACGGTCGGAAATTTCCGACGGACACGCCGGTCGGAATTTTCCGACGGCATTTGCAACGACACGTATCGGTCGGAAATCCGTCGGAAATTTCTGACGGATTTCCGACCGATCTTTCATTTCCGACCACCTATACCCAATCGTACTGTATTAATCGTACTGGATTTCCGACCATATTGTCCGTCGGAAACAGCTTAGTTTTCTTGTAGTGTATGATTTCATAATCAAGCAAACCCAATCGTCTATGTATTAATCGTGGCGGATGGCTACTGCCTCGCAGATGCGTAAGATGTAATCGGTTAGACGGACGTACGTTTAGCATGGAGCAAACCTAAGATGTTTGGCCCATCGACTTCTACAACGGTGGCCATGCGATGGCCAAACGAGACAAATCCTATTCCGCAATGGTGCAAGATACTATATTTTTACGGTTGAAACAGTTAAATAACTTCTCGAATTCATGTCTATGGAATTTGAATGGACCATAAATTACTTGGAACGAGCTCTTGAAGGTAAAACCTTTAAAATGGAGTTTGGAGGCTAAGAGCCATCTAGCCCATAACAACAGAACCGGCCATGTCGAGATCATTGTCTAGGTATGCTCCATTACTATCTATATAGTATAGTTTGTTATCACACAAGATGAATTTAAATTATGTTCCTCATGGCGATTTTAGGCTTCATCTCAAGTAGGGCTAATCTCAAGTACGTACGATTATATATATATAGCATTTTAACATTCAAAGTTAAAACTTTATCTATTGTAATGCGAGTAAAATACGCAGAACATGCATTGTTGACATCTTTGCTCATGAATTTATGATATGTTTTCCACGCTATTATGAGAAAAATGAAAATTTAACTAAGCAATTTTCTGAATTATGAATAAGCAATTTGTATAGCATATGAATTTCTGATATACAAATTCTGAGCAATTTGTATAGCATATTTAAATTTGTTTAAGTAATTAGTCAAGATTTAGTTATACATTTTAACTCTTAATAGTTAATAGCTTCTGGTTAGACTTAAATGGCTGTCAAAATTATCACTTTTCACTTCTCACAGAAAACAAAAAAACGTCCCTGTTGCGTGTTTGCTTTAAGATTTGAATTTGATTTTGTTTGTACCGTTTTTTCAGAACCATAACTATGCAGTAGAACCATAACTATTTACACTATCAAAAAGAAAAGTGTATGCAAGTTCCAAACCAAGAGCTCCAAAACTAACCCTCGAATAGCGGAATATGGATGAACGTTTTTATCGGTAACATGGGAATGTAATTCTTTTTTTTTTTTGGATAAAATATTAATTTTATATACTAAAAGCTGGAAAATGTTTCTACAGTTAGCTCGGCGGAGCATTAGGTTTCAAGCAGGCCCAAAAAAATATGAAAAGCCTAAGAGAGATCCGGTAAGAGAATTAGAGCCCTACTAGTAACAACTATTCATAGGTGAACCAATGCAAGAGAAGGTCGCGGAAGGACTTCCTGTGTCTCCGTGCGAGGATAGAGTCCCTGATGCTACGATCAACCAGTTTGAATACTACCATATGTGGCGAGGAGACTAAGTTGTGGAGTCTATTGTTCCTCTCTTTCCAGATGTGAAAGATCAGCGTTTGGACAACAAGTCTCTTGAGCGTGAGTGGAGGAGGTCCCGTTTGTGAAGAAAGCCAGTTGATGAGGTCGGTCTAAGCAGCAAAAGTGAGGTTGAGTCTCCCAAGACGCCGAAGAACCAATCTCCACAGTTGTTGACTCTCTGCACAATGAAGTAGCAGGTGGTCTCTGGTCTCATGCATTCTACCACACATAACACAAGATATTGGGATGTCCATTCCCCAGGCGGCTATACGGGTCCTAATCGAAAGATGGTCAAGATGCGAAACCCAAAAGGTGAAGGCGTACTTGGGGATACAGCCTTTGAACCAAATAACCTGAGCCCATTGCTTGACTGTACAAACCGGTCGAAGCTGCTCCTAAGTTTCTGCGGTAGAGAACAGGGTAGTGGGCGAGCCATCTATGTACCAGTAGTAGGAATCCGGGCCATGGGAGGGGTTGGGGACAGGGGAATGCATCAGGACGTCACAAAGATAAGCTACCAACCGGTTCCTTATGCGGGATGAGGGTAAAATCCAACCAAGAGGACCGGTACCGTCAATAAGATGTGCACCTTCTTGAACTCCAGTGAGTTGAGGCCCTGAGTTACCTGTGACGTCAATGAGAGGGCCTAGCCTGTGCCAGTGATCAAACTAGTAACTAGCGGTTCTGCCATCTGCAACCCTACATCTCAAGAATCTTTTGGCTAAGGGCCTCAATGCGAGAAGAGCTTTCCAAATCCAAGAGTGGTGAGATGCGGCCTCGGCGTTCCAGAAGCTCGTATGCCTAAGTCTGTGGAATTGGTTCCATGCAACCCATAGTGAAGCTCTATTAGAGAAGAGCAACCATATGAGGCGTAGATTAAGCATCTTGATCCATGTCCAAAAGTGCCGGAGGCCCAATCCTCCCTCGATCTTAGGTAAGCATACTTGCTGCCATGAGACCTTGACCCCACTTGATTTCGCAGTGTCACATGTCCAGAGGTATCGATTGCACAACTGTTCTATCTTCTTAAGGCAGCACGTAGGCAGTATAAAAGCAGACATCCAAAAGTTCAGAGTGCTATAGATAACAGAGGATATTAGCTGCAATCTACCTGAAAATGAGAGTGTTTTTGTTGCCCAATGATTAAACCTCAAGGAGAGCTGATCAATGAGAGGGAAGTAGTCGGCTTTGCGGAGCTTCCTGTGCAATAATGGCAGGCCTAAGTAGCGGAACAAGAAGGTGCCATTGACAAAACCAAAAGCCAAGGTTTCCTCTGATTCCAATGCACTCAATCCAGCAGTGTATAGACCTATTTTCTCCTTGTTCATCTCTAGGCCAGAGAGAACCTTAAATTCATCAAGCATAGAGGTGATAGCTAGCAGAGAAGAGGTCGTACCATCATAGAAGATCATTAGGTCGTCCGCAAAAGTCAAGCTTGAAATCTTTAAGTCATTTTCCCTTGGATGATAGCCAATTGAGCCGTCTGAGAATTTAGCCTCCAATAGCCTAGACAAAACTTCCATAGCAATGACAAATACTGAGGGAGAGAGAGGATCTCCCTGTCTTAGGCCCTTAGTGCCTTTGAAGTAGCCGCATAGGCTTCCATTAATGTTAATAGAGAAGCTAGACTTGGTGATGCATTATTTGACCCAATTTGCGTACTCCCCAGGAAAATCAGCAGCCTCTAGAACCTTAATGAAGAATTCCCAGCCAACAGTATCAAAAGCCTTCCTCAAATCAACCTTTAGTACCCCTCTAGAAGACACATTCCTCTGCCTGCACAAGCTCCGTTGCTAATAAAATATTTTCAATAAGTAGCCTGCCTTTGACAAACGCATATTGAGAAGGAGAAATCCAGTGAGGAAGAATTAACTCTAGTCTACGGGCAAGTAGTTTAGAGATAACCTTGTAGACCACATTGCAACAGGAGATTAGTCTAAAGTCAATAATCTTATCAGCATTCACCTTCTTGGGCACAAAGGTGATAGCTGTGATGTTCCACTGTTGGAGGAGCTGTCCAGAGATGAAGAATTCTTCAACTGCATCAGTTAGCTCACGCCCTAACTCAGCCCACATCTTCTTGAAAAATTCAGCAATGTAGCCATCGGGTCCCGGAGACTTATTTGTTGGCAGGTCAAAGAATTCAGCCTTGATATCTTCTTTGGTAACTTGAGCTGCTAGCAAGTTTCTCATTCCACTATCACACTTGAAGGAAGATAGTAAGAGAATCCGGTCTTTGCTCTCCTGATGCAAGGGAGTAACATTACAACCAAATAAGTCAGTGAAAAAACTCACACAATGGCTTTGTATCGCATCTACATTTTCAATGCGATGACCGGAGTTATCAAGCAAGTAATGGATCTGGTTGATGGATCTTCTAGCAGCCACCATCCTATGAAAGAAGGCTGAGTTTGCATCTCCACAAGCAAGCCAAGTGACACGTGATTTCTGATAAATATATCTCTCCTCTGCAATAGCAAGCTCAAGCCAAACCCTATGGACCTCTTTTTCTCTACGCGCAAGTTGTGGAGAGGGAGAAGCCAACAGGCGATCTTGGCATACCTTCAACTCTGAGAGGGCAAGCTGAACTCTCTTTTCCAGGTTGAAGTAGTGCTCTTTGCTGAAGCTTTTGATAGTCCTCTTCAGGAACTTGAGCTTCTTGGAGAGCACAAACATAGGTGTTCCTCGGTATGCTAGTCGTCCCCAAACTGATTTGACGACTGAAGCTTTATGGGAGCTTTTGGAGCATTTTGGGAGCATCAAGGAAAGAAGAGCTAAAGTGATCAAGTCGGAGTCGAGTTTTCAAGGCTGTGTCAATCGACACGGACCTGCGTGTCGATCGACATGCCCGTCTGACACGTGAAGACTTCAAGTTTTGAAGAAATTCCAGTTTGGTCCAAAAAGCCCAGAAGTTTACACCAAGGCCAATCCGATTTTTAGACAATATAAATAGTTTTTCCTTAGGTTTTCATGTTTATATCCAGTTTTTAATTGAGACTTGAGAGAGGAGAGCTTTTGGGGAGATTTCAGACTTCAGATCTTCATCGATTTCGAACCCTTCTGTATCTCTAACTCTATCTTTTTATGCAATTTTATTCATTCATAATGTTTACTGCATCTATGTCTGAGTAGTTTGCCTGTTAGGTTTAGGGTAGTTCTAGGGTTTGATGAGAAATTGGTAGGATTGTAACCCTGTTAGGATTTATCTCTATGTTCTTCATCTAGATTGATTTAACTCTGATTTTAGGATTGATCAACTGAAATTGGATATCCTAGGTTGCTTTAATAGATGTGAAAGTATTATTAACAACTTGATATAATCTTAGATGAGCAAAATTATCTATTCGCAAAGAAATTTGGCTTAGTAATTTTGTGAACAATTAAACCTGAATTTAATGCTTGATTTTATTCTCTAGGTTCGCAAAGAAATTTGGGATTTAGGAATCTAATCATAGATAGTCTCTGCAACGAAAGTTGATTGATTTTACATTCGTGTTTATGTTCTAGAACCGTTCTTAACAAATCCTAACTGTTTTTATCCTCGTGTCGATCGACACGGACATCCATGTCGATCGACACAGCCGTATTTCAAGTCATTCCTGCGAATTACCCAATGCCTAACCTTTTGTCTAATTGATTTCAAGAACCTGATAATCATTCACTTGTTTACCTTTGTTGTTTATTTTACATTTATCACTTCTTACTTAGCATAATTTGAATTCACTAATTGGTTGTGTGATTTGATTCCTTGTGGATTCGATCCCTAAGTACTACTACGATCTCTTAATTTGAGAGAGTAGCTCAGGGAAAATTTGAGCATATCATGCAGCAAGAAGTTGGACAGCTTGAACGACTTTTTTTTACCCCCATTATGGCTACCAAAGTTCACACATCCAGGGCAGTGATCAGAGAACTCCATATCTCCAAATTGTCCAAAAGAGAATGGAAAGGTTAGAAGCCAACTCTCATTGATAAGGATACAGTCTATCTTCTTAGCAATTGGATTGTCTTCTTGGTTGTTCCACCATGTAAAGTGATGGCCTCTGAATGGCAGGTCAGACAGGTTTGCAGCGAGAAGACAGTCATGGAATTCCTGCATACCACCAGAGATACGCGTACCCCTGTTAGATGCATCAGTTGGGTCTAGAGATTGGTTGAAGTTGCCTAACATCATCCAGTGCTTGCTATTTACAGAGGGGTTAGCTGCCAACTGAATGAGTTCCTGCCAAAGGTTCCTTCTCCCATATCTACAATTCACAACATAGATAAAGGTCACCACAAATTCATGAGCAAGATGGGAAATCCTTACAAAGCATGTAATTGTTTGCGCAGATTTGGAGAGGACAAGAATAGAGACACACGGATCCCACACCACCCAAATCCTAGCAAGCTCTGCATGCTCATAGTTGCAAACATGTTTCCACTTTGGGGAGGAGGATCGTAAATTAGATTGTTCTTATATACTAATGTTTTTATGAGTTTGCTATATTTTGTTTTCATGTTTTCAAATTTAAATTTTCAATATTATAGTAAAAACGATAAAAAACCAACCATCAGATTAATACAATTAATACTCCATAAGTTAGTGCATAAGCAATAGACGACAAAATATACTCCTCAGTATACGAAAAGCCGATAAAGGTGATAGGCTCAAGCATGGGGCTGCGTTTAAAATAAACACACCAATTGGAATTTGCTTTTCCTAATAAACGAACATTAATAAGATATTTTACTAACCGGATGTGTAACATTAACTAAAGGTTAAAAAATTAAGACAAAAGAAGACATAATGATGGGTTATGAATAGTTTTAGGTGTGTAACCAATTACAAAATACTTATTAAAATATATTGTGATTTTTATCCTATATAGCAGGTCATTGATTAATGAAGTCTACCTACACTATCCACCAATTTTGTAATATTAGGTACACATTAATAAATAAAGCACAACAATTAAATTATGATAATTACTAAAACATGATAGAAACCAAAAATTGAAAAACTTTTAAATTGAAGTAAATACCAAAGCCTGCGGTGTTAAAAACCTAGTAGTACTATTTTGGTGTTAAAAACCTAGTACTATTTTGGCTATTTTAGACTGTACAGACAGATAAAATATACAGTCAACGATTTGGTTTGAATATTTATTCAATTTTTGTATCGAATTACAGGATATGTTAATTTTCATATCTTTGTGTCGTTTGAATCTCCTTTCCAGAATTTTAAAAACCCGCCATTGCACTTTTCGACTTTTCGTCTCTCTCTCTCTTAAATTCCCCCCCCCCCCCCAATTCCTCTCCCTCTAAACTTGAATCTGATAGGATCGTGATGGAGAAAGATGGGCCTTGGTGGGCCTAATTATTATTATCTCTTTTCTGTTTCATTTTCAGATCCATTACGTTTAATATATATATACTAGATTTTATATCCAGCTTGTTTTATTAATTAGTTTAAAATAATTTTGGATTTGGTTATTTTTAAATTAGCTAGACGTAGACATATACTATTGCAAAAGTATAATGGTAGAAAGTGAAACAACTATAAAGAATAAAATAATTAATTTACAATAAAAAAATAAGAGTAAATTGTCAAATATAGCACTTCCTACGAATACCAATGCCAAAAATGGTGTCCATTTGACACTTTCTCATTCTGTTCACCATTCTTCTACCCTCACAAAATCACGGTTGTGCCACTACTGTTTCTTCCCACTCTTTGTACACGGTACACACTCTCTCTCCATATTTATATTTTTTTTCCTCATTTTACATTTGTTTTCTATTTTTCTTCAATCTGTTTTTATAAAAAAATGTTTAATTTTACTTTTCAAACACGATTGATTTTCCTTATTCTTTCTAACTCCATATTACTATATTTTTGTAAATTATTTTTTTTTAGATTTATAACTATACATATTCACATATAATACAAAAAAATGTGGTGTACACATGTTCACCTATTATACATATAATGTGGTGTAAATATGATTTACATATATGGTATATGTTCAGATACATATATGTACATGTATATATACTTAATAATTTTATGTACACACATATCGACAATATTTAATTTATGTACATTTACATATATATGTGTACACGTACATACATACATGTGTATATACAATAGTTATAAATATATGTGTACGTGTACATATAAATGTGTATGTATGTTTTATATGTTGACATATATTCACATGTATATATGTATATGTACATGTACATATAAATGTGTACATATGTTTTATATGTATGTCATATATTTACATGTATATATGTACGTGTATATGTACAAGTAAATGTGTGTACATATGTTTTATATGCATGATATATATTCACATACATATATGTACGTGTACGTATATAAAATATTAATGTACATATGTAGATGTGTATAGTATATTAATGTTGTCATATACGTACACATTAATATGTACGCACATTTATGAATATATGTACGTGTACATGTACGTTTGTACAAATATATGTATAATAGGTATTATATTTGTAAATATATATATATGTACATATGATTGTGTGTACGTATGTCTTACGTATGGGTATATGTATGTGTACTAAAAAAAATATGAAATATATAGTAAAAAGAAATATAGTAATTAAAAAATAGAAAAAAACTAAAAATCTAAAAATAAAGGGCAGAAAAAAGAGAGAGGGTGTGATGTACACCACATGAGAGTATTAGAGTCAATTGGTATGAAAAAGTGTTATGTGCACAAAGAGATCTGAAAAAGTGTTACAAACACATTGTACATTCTACCCAATTTTTTCAAAAATAAGATGTATTAGAAATTTCTTGTATGTGTAAAGAATACTCTATATATATTATTTGGGAGGTAAATCTGTAAAAACGCTTATGACTCTATATCCAGTTTTAAAATTGAAATAATTGTTGATGATGGACGTGACCTTGCAACTTTGATTCTATAACATCTAGAAGCTTTAAAAACCGGATTCCAAGTCTTGGGTTGAAGAGATATAATCACATATCTCTAGTTCTTTAAAAACAATACACACGCTCATTTTATGGTTAACATAGTTTACAGATGGTAACCAAACATTCCAAGAGTGACAATGTTCTCATCAAAAAGATTTCCGGACTCGCTTTGGTCTAAATCAGTGTTGGATTAGGCTTATGAGATAATTAAAGCCTAGGAAATATCTCATTTGTAATTCATAGTAGAACATTTGTATATGAGAATCAAGAATACAACAAATTATTTAGCTGCAATTCCTACAATGTTTATAACATTTCTTTTTTTTTTGTTAAAGTTAAATTGGTAAATGTTTTAAAATTTTTTAAAATTTGTATTTTTTAGTTTGTTTGTTATATATAAACATATAAATTTAAAATCAATTGATAATTATATAACTCTTTCACAATTAATTTATTTTATAATTTTTCGAAAACAAAATTGTTAAAAAAAACATTTTAAACATTTTAAACAAATGTTTCAAGTATCACTTTTCAAAAATGCTACATTTTCAAAATCTTTGCAAAAATGCGACTTTTCAAAATTATTTTTTCATTATATCATTTATGTTTGGGTTAACTATGTAGTATTAGAGTTTAGTTTTGAGGGTTAAAGGGGTTTTAGGGGTCAAAACATTTTTAGGGTTAATTTTGGGGTCGGATTTCACCCGCTCAACATTGATGTCCAAAACTATGCATGCGCATCGCGTGGATGCACAGTCATTTCATAACAAGAGGAAAAGACAGCACTCATTTCCTAAGTTTTCTCCGTCCGAGAAGGGAATCTTCTGAGACATCTCTGGCGCTGCTGTGGGTAGAGATGTCTCAATGCCAGCAAAGTCACAGCGCCAGCAACGTCGCGCTGCCAGCGATGTCGTCTCTTTGCCAACGAAGTCATCGCTGCAATGTCTTGGCGCCAGAGATGTCTCAATGCCAGCGATGTCATCTCGCTGCCAACGAAGTCATCGCTGCAATGTCTTGGCGCCAGAGATGTCTCAATGCCAGCGATGTCGTCTCGCTGCCAACGAAGACATCGCTGCAATGTCTTGGCACCAGAGATGTCTCAATGCCAGCGATGTCATCTCGCTGCCAGCGAAGACATCTCCGCCTTCGATGACATCTCTGCCAACGAAGTCATCGCTGCCCGCGAAGACATCTCTGCCAACGAAGTCATCGCTGCCCGCGAAGACATCTCTGCCAACGAAGTCATCGCTGCCCGCAAAGACATCTCTGCCAACGAAGTCATCGCTGCCCGCGAAGACATCTTTGCCAACGAAGTCATCGCTGCAATGTCTTGGCACCAGAGATGTCTCAATGCCAGCAATGTCGTCTCGCTGCCCGCGAAGACATCTCTGCAAATAAAGACATCGCTGCGCGCCGGAGATGTCTCAATGCCAGCAATGTCTAATTGTGTTAGTTCTTGGCACCCACAATTTGGCGCCGTCTAAGGGGACGTGGAGAATTTCTCACACAAAAGAGCTACGTCACACGCCAGACCTGAGAAGATGAGCGGTAGCGGCGAGGAGTCCTCGTCTCACAACAACAACCAAGAGAAGGAGAGCTCCGTCGAAACCCCCGCTACCAACGTCGCTGCAGACCCAGGGGACATGACCGAGGTCAAGCAGATGATACAAACGCTCCTCAAAGAATCCAACGAGCAGAAGAAATTCAACGAGGCGACCACGAACGAGCTAAAGGCTCTTTCACAAAGAAAGCGCAAGAGGCCCAACATCACAAGACTCAGGGGTCGCTTCGACCCTCATCACCTCAACTTCTCGACACCTCGTGCCACTCGAAGGGATCTGGGAGACCTGCCGCCGCCACCGCCACAACGAGAAACGAAAGCGTCGTCAAAGACTATGCAAGACGCTTCGGAGAACGAGGACAACCCCGACGCCGATGTCGCCGATGACCCCACGGTGGGCGCCAAAGACGACGCCGACGCCAACGATGAAGGCGGACCCTCCGCATCAAAGAAACACAAAAGGGAGCAGGACCGCGGGGTGATACAACAGCCTCCAAACCCGGAGGTTGACAAGTTGAAAGCTCAGATGGAGCAGGTTGTCTCCGACTTGAAGATAACCCAATCGCAGATGTATCGCAGCACGGGGAAGGCTCCTGGGATCGCTGATGTACTCGAGAAGGCACGGAACACACCCTTCGCCGAGCAGATCGCGAGGACTCAAATCTCTGGTCCCGGAAGAATTAAGTTATCAATCTACGAAGGAACCACAGACCCTGCAGAACATCTAATGGAGTTCGAAGTGGCTCTAGGGAGGGCAAACTTCAAAGAAGCCGAGAAGGACATCGGCTACTGCAAGCTGTTTGTTGAAAGCCTCAAAGGGTCTGCCCTTCAGTGGTTCTACAAGCTGGAGAAGAATTTAGTTCACACCTTTTACTAGCTCTCAGAGATGTTTGTGTAGCACTACAACATCTTTGCGGAGCAAAAGATCTACTACGCGGAGCTATGGACTAGTCGGCAAGGTGAGAATGAGAGTCTACGATCTTTCATGACAAGGTTCAAAAATACGCTGTCAAAGGTTGACGGCATCAGCAACACGTCCGCGCTGGAAGCTCTAAGAGGAGCGCTCCGATGCCCGTCGTCGTTTTGGCACGAATTGACTATCAACCCGCCGACGACTATTCAGGACGCCTTTAATCGCGCTACAGACTTTGCTCGGAGGGAAGAGGAAGTCCGAGCTAAAGGAGGCAGAAAAACCAAACAAGCAAGCGAATCCACTCAGGCGGCAAACCCAGCTACAGCGAAGAAAGGCAATCGCAACTTCATCCAGCATGAAGGGGGAACCACATGAGCTCATAATTTCCAAGTGGAGTCATCAGGGTACGGCCGAGGTCAAGGCCGCGGGCGAGGCCGCGGCAGAGGAAACTATACTTGGATCACAGACCAGAAGAAGGAGTACGTTGAGAAGCTATACTGCAAATTCCACAAAGTAAGCAGGCACTCGACTGCAAGATGCCGCGAACTAGGAAGACAGCTGATAGCTAGACTGACTGGTGGCACTCTGAAGGCCGACGTCAACCTATCCGATTTTAAGCCCGAGGAGGTGAAAGCTCCTGCTAACACCGAACTACAAGAAGAGAAACCCAAGCGCCAATGCCGCGATGACAATCCTAAAAATGGGGATCCGCATGATACCATCTACGTGATAATGGGGGGATCACAGTACTGTGTTGACAACGTTCCTGCGATCGAAGCATACCAGCGGCACGCCGAGGTCTGTGCTAACATATCTGCTCCCGCGAAGCTTAAAATTTCCGGCAACTCCATCACCTTCGACGAGCAAGACGCTGAGGGTCTCGACCATCCACACAACGACCCTTTGGTGATCAACCTGACTGTCTTCGACTACAATGTTGCTCGCGTTCTCATTGATACCACAAGCTCAGTGGATATCATCTTCAAGGACACGCTGAAGCGAATGAAGATTGACCTCTCTACAATCAGAGGACAACCTAAGCCTGTGACGGGCTTCTCTGGTGAAAAAACCATGACGATGGGAACAGTTTGCCTACCTGTCCAAGCAGGCAACGTCAAGAAGATGGTTGACTTCACAGTGTCCAACTATCCCGCGATCTACAACATGATTATGGGAACTCCTTGGCTCAATCAGATGCGAGCTGTGCCTTCAACATATCACATGTGCCTTAAGTTTCCAACAATTCTCGGTGTACAAACAATATGGGGGAACCAGAAGGATTCTCGCATGTGCTTCATGGCCGAGCATAAGTTGCACAACGTCGAAGGTACAAAGGACGACATCGCGCCCCAAGGGTCATGAAAGAGAGCAAGGACCAACCTTGCACAGATCAAAGACATGACCGACCTATTATAGCAGTTACAGCTCGCGGATGACCGCGCGGATGAAGAGCGACCTACCTGCGAGCCTGTAGTCTCTGTGTGTATCGATGAGCAGCACCCAGAGAGATGTGTCGAAATCGGAGCTACACTTGATGAAAAGCTCAAGAAAGACTTGGTGTCTCTTCTCAAGAAGAACGTCAACACCTTTGCCTGGGCTGCAGAAGACAGAAGACATGCCTGGGATCGATATCAACATCGCCAGCCATGACCTCAATGTTGATCCAACGTTCAAACCCGTGAAGCAGAAGAGGAGGAAGCTGGGTCCAGAGCGAGCATAGGCTGTGAATGACAAAGTCGAAAGGCTTCTACGAGTCGGGTCGATCACTGAAGTCAAATACCCCGACTGGCTCGCTAACCCAGTCGTGGTAAAAAAGAAAAATGGGAAGTGGCGCGTTTGCGTGGACTTCACAGATCTGAACAAAGCCTGCCCGAAGGATAGCTTCCCTCTACCCCACATCGACCACCTGGTAGAAGCAACAGCTGGGAACAAGTTGTTGACCTTCATGGATGCCTTCTCTGGCTACAACCAGATTTTGATGCATCCCGACGACCGCGAGAAGACATCATTCATCACAGGCCGTGGGATCTACTGCTACAAGGTGATGCCCTTTGGCCTTAAGAACGCTGGTGCGACATATCAACGACTCATTAACAAGATCTTCCAAGATCAGCTGGGGAAGACCATGGAGGTCTATATCGATGATATGTTAGTAAAATCCATGGAGGAGAAGGACCACATCTCTCACCTTGAAGAATGCTTCAGCCAGCTCAATCTCCACAACATGAAGCTGAATCCAACGAAGTGTAGATTCGCGGTGACTTCAGGAGAATTCCTCGGGTATATAGTTACCCATTGGGGGATTGAAGCTAATCCTAAACAGATCGACGCGCTCATTCAGATGGCATCGCCAAGGAATAAGCGCGAAGTACAAAGGCTGACTGGAAGAGTGGCTGCACTCAATCGGTTCATCTCACGTTCCACTGACAAGTGCCTCCCCTTCTATAACACGTTGCGGGGAAACAAACAGTTCGAATGGACGGAGAAGTGTGAAGACGCTTTCCAAAAGCTCAAGGAGTACCTGGCGACACCGCCCATCCTCGCTAAGCTAGTGACTGGAGAACCTCTCTTTCTCTACATCGCTGTTTCTGAAACAGCTGTTAGCGCCGTCTTTGTCCGCGAAGAACGAGGCGAACAGAAGCCTATCTTCTACGTCAGCAAGACTCTTACCGACGCTGAGACAAGATATCCTCAGCTGGGGAAGCTAGAGCTATCCGTTCTCATGGCATCACGAAAGCTAAGGCCTTACTTCCAATCTTACTCTATTGTTATCCTTAGCACCTTCCCGCTGCGTTCAGTTTTACACAACCCAAGTCAATCTGGCAGGTTGGCTAAGTGGGCCATAGAGCTCAGCGAATATGACATCGAGTACAAAGGGCGATTATGCAACAAATCGCAAGTGCTGGCTGACTTCCTCAGCGAACTTTCAGAGGATAAATACCCAAAGGAAGTGCAGCCTGGGACTTGGGAACTATACGTCGACGGCTCATCTTCAAAGAATGGATCTGGAGTAGGCATACGCTTAGCCTCTCCAACAGGCAAAATCCTTGAACAGTCATTTCGCCTGGGTTTCAAAGCCTTTAACAACGAAGCGAAATATGAGGCTGTCATCGCTGGCATGCGACTTGCTCAAGGACTTCACATCGAACATATCCGAACATTTTGCGATTCACAGTTGGTGACTAGCCAGTTCAGCGGCGAGTATGCAACGAAAGACGATCGTATGGAAGCTTATTTAAAGATAGTGAAAAATCTTGCTTCAACATTCAAGGAGTTCACACTGACACGAATTCCCCGAGGAGAAAACGTTGACACCGATGCACTAGCCAACCTCGCCTCCGCTACGGCTCCGCCGGGAGACCCAGCGCTACGGCAAGTTATTCCTGTCGAATTCATAGAGTTCCCTAGCATTCAGGAAGTTGTGACACTCGCTGTCTCTACGCGGTCCCAAGCTGCTAAACGGGCAAGCGCCATCGCTGAACAGCCTGCAACAGGCAACAAAGACGTTGAGATGGCAGAAGCTGCTACAGGCGCAAAACTTGAGTACTCGACAGCGACAGCAGAGCCCGAAGTATCCGCCACCGAGGTCTCCGCTAATGACATCGCTGCCACCGATGTCTCTGCCCTCGGTGGCTCCTTTCAGCACGACATCTCCGCCACCGATGTCGGCTCCGTTCAGCGCGACACAATTTCACCAGGAAGCCTCGCAATCAATCCCAAAGTCCAGGACGTTCATATCCCAGTAGATGAGGATGTAGGAGAACCCGAGTATGGCTGCGACAAGAAGTGGATGAACCTTATTCGTGAATACATTGGCGATGGGAAACTACCAAGTAACAAGTGGGCGGCTCGCAAGTTGCAGAAGCAAGCTACTCGGTATATCCTACTGGACGGCAATGTCCTCAGACGAGGGTTCTCTGTCCCTCTGCTCACATGCGTAGAGGGAAAGGAAGCAAGACATGTCATGGAAGAAATCCACAATGGGTCTTTCGGAAATCATTCGGGAGGCACAACATTGGCAATCAAGATTAAGCGACATGGTCATTTCTGCCCAACGATAGTCGCCGACTGCGTGAAATTTTCATCCAAGTGTGAAAAATGTCAGCGACACGCTCCGAAGATTCATCAGCCAACAGAGATGCTCTCTTCTGTCACTTCTCCATATCCATTCATGAAATGGGCCATGGATATCGTCGGACCACTGCATCCCTCGAAACAGAAGCGTGTCCTACTTGTTCTAACGAACTACTTTTCCAAGTGGGTGGAAGCTGAAGCTTATGCCAATATCAAGGACGCCCAAGTGGAGAGTTTCGTCTGGAGAAATATCATATGTCGTCATGAGGTTCCTTACGAAATTGTTACAGACAACGGTACCCAGTTCGTCTCCAGTCGGTTCGAGACCTTTTGTACGAAGTGGAAAATTCGACTACGCAAGTCTACGCCCCGTTACCCTCAAGGAAATGGGCAGGCAGAAGCAATCAACAAAATAATTCTCGACGGTCTTAAAAAGCGATTGGATGAGAAGAAAGGTCGCTGGGCAGACGAGCTAGAAGGCGTATTATGGTCCCACCACACCACTCCACGCCGAGCAACAGGAGAGACTTCATTCGCCCTTGTATATGGCACCGAATGTGTCATCCATCTGAGATAAGTTCTCCCGGAGTGCGACGTCATCTCTTGCCAGAGAATGAGGAGCTCAATCATTCACTGCCCTAGATGAATTGGACTTCATTAACGAAAGGCGTGATCAAGCTCTAATCCGGATAACCAACTATCAAAGCGCGACCTCCAGATACGATAACTCCAAGGTCCGGGAAAGACGGTTCCGTGAAGGTGACTTAGTCTTGCGCGAAGTCTTCCAGAACACAGCTGAGCGAAACGCAGGCAAGCTCGGAGCTAACTAGGAAGGGCCTTACAAAATTGCCGCGATTGTTCGCCCAGGTGTCTACGAACTCACCACCATGACGGGCACACCAATCCTCCATTCCTGGAACGCAAAGCACTTGAAGAAGTACTATCACTAGTCTTCTTTACAGGCTTTCTCAACGAACTACGGGGCGACTTGATCCCTGCAAAGAGTACGTAGGCAGTTTGTCTTCGGACGAGTTCAGTTGCCCCCCTCCGAACAAAAAGGGGGGGGGAGTGGGGTACATATACTCCTATCTTTGACAACTCTTTTGCTGGAACCGTCATGCACCATGACACAAGTCTTATTGACTTCGTCAGATACATCCCCTACGGGCTGTTCAAAGCTGACGCCAGGAAGTTCGTTTTGCAACTATTGCTGCTGGCCACAACGACGATGTGAAAAATCGAACGCAAGAACATCCATCGTCGGATCCATAGCGCGCTATTTAAGTACTAATGTTCAGCATTGGGGCGGACGAACCCAACTGATCAATCGAAAATCCAACAGCATCGTTGGTACAAAGCAGCTGCGAATGGTTAGTTGGTTTGTAGACCGAATGATCATTCTGAAAACCCAACAACATGTTGGTAAAAACCAAATGTGTGTTTGCACTCGGACAGACGTGTTCGTAGGGCGGCACCATTCTAAAAACCCAACAACAACGTTGGTAGAAGCGAAGCGTAAGCGCATCAACGACTTCGTCACTTTGCATTCACGACGTAGAGCACTCTAAGATACGAAAACACAAAGAGAGTGTAACACGATGACCAACTTACGGTCTCATTTGAAAAGATGTTGAACAAAACGAGTACTATTACTCTTGAAGTTCTTATGATCTATCAAAGAATAGAACAAGTAAGAAACAAGAACAAAAGCCGCATTCATTATCATCCTGCACTCACTACAATGCACGGTAAACATAATCATAGCGTGGATACAAATCATCCAACACCATTACCAAAAGTCATGGGTAACCATGTCTGAAAATCCAATGAAAACCATAAAGCAATAAAAATCCGCTAAATCTGAAACGAAAGGGGTCACTCGTCGACCTCATCAGCATCCTCCTCCTCGTCGTCTCCACCGCCCGTAGCGATGTCGTCGGCGTCATCACCATCATCGGCGTCATCGGCAACATCGGCGGCAGCAAAAGCAGTAGGAGTCTCTAGTACTCTCCTTGCTTCGTCAACAAGATCCGCTACCACGTTGCGGGCATGAAAGACCGGGGGCTGTCGTCGTCGCAATTCCTTGATCTCATCTTTCAGAGCTGGTGCCTTTGGTCGCCTGAAGAAACGTTGTCATCATCGCCAGCAAGCCTCGCCGGGACTCTGGAAACATCAGCAACACGTCCCATTGCTCGCGAGACCTTGGCAACACGGTCCGCGACACGAGGGACCTCGGCACATCGGTCTGCGACACGAGGGACCTCGGTACGTCGGTCCACGACGCAAGGTGATCAGTCTGCGAGACAAGGTAATCGGTCTTCGGGTGATCGGTTCGCGACGCGATCCATGACGCGAGGTGATAGGTCTGCGAGACGAGGTGATTGGTCTTCGAGTGATCGGTCCGCGACGCGAGGCGATCGGTCTGTGAGACAAGGTGATCGGTCTTCGGGTGAACGACCCGTGAGACGAGGTTCCTCGGCACGTTAACCCGCGGCTCGGGAGACATCGGTGGAACGAGACACCTCGATGTGGTCGACACGTCGGCCCGCGGCTCGGGAGACATCGGTGGAACGAGACACCTCATCGTGGGATTGGCACGTCGGCCCGCGACTCGGGAGACATCGGTGGAACGGGACACCTCATCGTGGTACACACGTCGGCCCGTGACACAGGACTCTTCGGCGACCCAGTCCGCGATGCGAGAAACCTCGGTGACACGAGAGGACTTCGGCGACGTGTACCTCTTCGGCGGCCCGGTCCGCGACGCGGGACACCTCAGTGACACGGGAGTCTTCGGCGACCCGGTCCGTGATACGAGACACCTCGGTTACACGCGAGGACTTCGGCGACGTGTACATCTTCGGTGGCCCAATCTGCAACTCGGGACACCTCGGTGACACGGGACTCTTCGGCGACCCGGTCCGCGATGCGAGACACCTCGGTGACACGAGAGGACTTCGGCGACGTGTACCTCTTCGGCGGCCCGGTTCACGACGCGGGACAACTCAGCTACACGGGAGTCTTCGGTGACCCGGCCTACGATGCGAGACACCTCGGTGACACGCGAGGACTTCGGCGACGCTCTTCGGCGACGCGAGGACTCTTCGGCGATGTGTACCTCTTCGGCGGCCCGGTCCACAACGCGGGAGTCTTCGGCGACAAAGTTCGCCCGCGAGACATCGACGTCGCATCCCCCGTCGTCATCACGGACGTTGGGTTTGACCCCTTCGACCAAGCGATATTTCGTCATATCCATATCCGCCAAGTTACCTACATCAAATCCAAACTCGAAATCAAAAATCAAGGATCTACACCAACACAAATCTTGTTCTATCAACAATCAAAAACTTGTTGATAAAAAGACCAAGGATCCCTGATTTCCCAACAACATTAACACTTTTCAAAGGGAAAGATATCGTTAAAAAAAAATAAAAAATAAAAAACAATTTCGTCGTCATCGTTGCAGCAGCAACGCGGTCGATATCAGCAAGTGAAACGCGAAGTCTTAAAATCTTCGATAAAAAAAAAAAACCGAGTCTTAAAACCTCCATCGTTAAAACCATCCTCCACTGCGTTGTTGGCAGCCCGAGCCAGAGGCGCCGCGCTAACAATAACGAATTTGGACAACAACGCCGATATCTAGAAACCTTGAACTCAACACTGTTATCACTAACACTACCGAGCTGGGGGGCTAACTGTTGAGGTCGGATTTCACCCGCTCAACATTGATGTCCAAAACTATGCATGCGCATCGCGTGGATGCAGAGTCATTTCATAACAAGAGGAAAAGACAGCTCTCATTTCCTAAGTCTTCTCCGTCTGAGAAGGGAACCTTCTGAGACATCTTTGGCGCTGCTGTGGGTAGAGATGTCTCAATGCCAGCAAAGTCACAGCGCCGGTAACGTCGCGCTGCCAGCGATGTCGTCTCTTTGCCAACGAAGTCATCGCTGCAATGTCTTGGCGCCAGAGATGTCTCAATGCCAGCGATGTCGTCTCGTTGCCAACGAAGTCATCGCTGCAATGTCTTGGCGCCAGAGATGTCTCAATGCCAGCGATGTCGTCTAGCTGCCAACGAAGACATCGCTGCAATGTCTTGGCACCAGAGATGTCTCAATGCCAGCGATGTCGTCTCACTGCCAGCGAAGATATCTCCGCCAGCGAAGACATCTCTGCCAACGAAGTCATCGCTGCCCGCGAAGACATCTTTGCCAACGAAGTCATCGCTGCCCGCGAAGACATCTTTGCCAACGAAGTCATCGCTGCAATGTCTTGGCACCAGAGATGTCTCAATGCCAACGATGTCGTCTCGCTGCCCGCGAAGACATCTCTGCAAACGAAGACATCGCTGCGCGCCGGAGATGTCTCAATGCCAGCAATGTCGTCTCGCTGCCCGCGAAGACATCCCCGCCAACGAAGACATCTTTGCCAACGAAGACATCGTTGCGCACCAGAGACGTCTTAATGCCAGCAATGTCGTCTCGCTGCCCGCGAAGACATCTCCGCCAACGAAGACATCGCTGCCTGCGACGACGTTGGCTACTATAGACTTGCCAGGATAACGACAATGGCTGCCAAAAGGTTCCGTCAAAAGCCCAGTCACGAAGCACCATTCGATATGGCCGACAAGAGAAAGAGGGAATCCGCAAAAATCACGGATAGATAGCGACGTCTCTTGAAAACGACCTTGCTCTTGAAAACGACCCTGCCGACATAGGGGCTATATATATCAGTGAAATGACCCTTGTAAAGAAAACTTGGTTCACAAACTCGAATACATCAATAACATACAAACACATTGATCATCATCCGATTCGTAGCTTAAACTTAGAAATCTCTTTTTTCCTCTTGAAACCCTACAAATCTAATTGTGTTAGTTCTTGGCACCCACAGTTAAAATCCATAATTAGTGGCATTTTTGAAAGTAGACATCCCTAAGTGGCATTCTTGCAAATGTACACACCAAAAGTGGCATTTTTGCAATTGTCCCTCCGTACTTTTGTAATGCATATGCATGCATATTCTATATATAAACCGTTAACTATTACGAATTTGAAATCCTATTATTATTGATAAAATGTTATATGTATTTGGTTCAAAGCAAAATGAAATTTTTTTTTCTCTATTTACCATTTAAGGTTTTTAATATAGACAAAAAACTTTAATAATATTGTACTTTTAAGTATGAATAATTTTCGTAAATAGAAAAGTTTGTAGAAATAGAACAAATCAAGATTTAGAAAAATAGAAGTTTTCTATTAACAAACAAAACAAAAAAATTAACTTATACTAAATGCTTTAAAAAATTGGAAGTTTTCTATTAACAAAAAAAAAAGAATTTAAATTTAAATATTTACTTGACATATCACTATTGGTTGATTTAAATCCTACGTGGATAGCTTTAAGAGGTTATAGTTTCAACTTTTAAAAAGAGAATATACGTACCTCGACACCATTCTACACAATCCAAAAATTTATTTTTGGCCAAATATCTTCCTTTGTATAGCCATGGCTATAAAACAAATGCAAGTTTATTAAAGTGTTTTAATTAATAATAAATTTCTTTTTGGCCAAGTATCTTCCATTGTGCATTAAATATAAACTACCAAATAATAGTAACTACAAAATAAAAGAATCAAAACAGAAAAAGAAGACAAAGATATACGCGAAAGATAATTATTACAAAAGAACATAGACATTAGTTTAATAAACCTAATTTTTTTTAAAACTAATAAATACAACAAAATTATAAATTATGCATATTGATACTCCAACTCACTATATATAATGCAACACATAATTGGAGAATGAAAAATTAACATTTTTTATAGTTTCGTTAAGATGGTTTGATATGTAAATATACGATTAAGTTCTCTTCTCTTTTTAGCAAATATACACTTAATTCCCTTTTTAGAATTATCTTGTCTTTTTATAAAAAAGTGTTATGACATCTATTTTCTTATTTTTGTAAATTGTTATTACACATTTTCCTTCTTTTTTTTGGTGACACTAATAATGGTACAACTCAAGATTTAGGAAAATAGAAGTTTTCTATTTACAAAAAAAAATTAACTTATACTAAATGCTTTAAAAGAATTTGAAGTTTTCTATTAACAAAAAAAAAAATAATAATTTAAATTTAAATGTTGACATGACATACACTATTGGTGAATTTAAATCCTACGTAGATGCCTTTAGGAGCTTATAGCCTCGGCTTTTATATAGTATAGACTAGATTTTATACCCACGCTAAGCGTGGATTTGTTTTATCGATATGTGGGTTTAATATATAGTTTTTGAGCGTTCATGTTGTAGCATTACCTTCTCTGTTTCGGTCAAGATGTATTATTGAAAGTTTTGTCTTTTTTGTTAAGCATGCCATTACCGTGTGATTTTGAACAGCTGTTCCATAATTTAAGAGGACTCCCCACTTCAGTGTTAGAATCTGGATGTTTTTTACCCCCAACTGTTAGGATTTCATCAAAACTTCTTGGTCCTTTTAGTTTGTTGATTAATATTTTTAAATAGTCTAACTCTCTTGCTGATGGATGGGTATTGACTATTCTTCCTATCATTTTCTCCTCCTGTCGTTCGATTTAAACTTTATTATCGTTGTTCTAGATAAATCTTCATGGAAATTTCAAATAACTTTGTTGGCGGGTTTCTTCAGATTCTCTGTTTTTTCATCCACGTTGTAAACATTTTCTTCTCAATATCTTCCTTAGACATAAATTGACTGAGGTTATCTTTAGCTTTATATGTTATGTTTTGCTGTCCATACACACAAACAAACATAATCGTCAAAGAATATAATGGAAATTAAATAGTTAAAACTCTAATGTTTTTAACAAAATTGAAGATTGATTTCCCATGGTTTGATCTCACTATTAATACTTGGGGACTGTTGTTTTCTAGAAACAATAGAATTCAGCTATAGTGACAGTTAGAATTTGTATCTGAGGTTAACTCTTAAAAGTTACCACCACCTTATGATTCGACAAACCTAAATAGACTTCAACCTTGAAAAGAAGGATGAAACTTTACCTCGTCTTCGATCTCAATAAAAGGTGAAAACATCACATGGGTGCAACTTGCATTTTCCATAAATATTTGTTCTTGTCTCGGACAATCCATATTTCTGACTGAAAAAATAACTTGAAGACATGAGCTCTCCCATAGAATTAAATTTCATAAACAAACTCCCACATAATAAAATAAACCAAAATATTGAGAAAATTTAGAACTCCGAAAGTAGAAGTAAGAAACCGTGAAAAACCATAAACCCTTAGAAATAATTTCAAAAGAAACCTCTCGATTTATTCTTGTACCAAAACCAAATCATCAACCTTTTAAACACTTTTGTCTAGAAAAACATGAAAACTAAAACCAAAAAGTGACCGTGAAACAAAGTGGAAAAGATCGTCCAAAAAAATCCACGATTGCTTTAAAAAAACCAAAACATATAATATAATAAAGAAAACAACCAACCAACAAATTTTTTTTTTTAGTAACACAGAGACCTGGTCATTTTGTCATCCATCATCATCAGAATAAACTTCGTCTTCTTCACCGATAGCCACGATCTCCATGATCTCTTCTTAATATAAGATAATAAAACTTTTATTGCCCTAGGCATTTTAAGCGAAACCGATAAACCGAACATAAACTGAACCAAAAAGATGGTTTGGTCGGATATGAACAAATATACATTATAGTGGATCTTAGCCTTCCGATCCATTGATTTTGGTTTGGTTCGGTTTGAAACCGATATCCAATCGGTTAACCAAAAAACCGAAACTTTTATATACATTACCTGTATATGTCAATGATGTTATAAATAATTACTTATTATGTTACTTATTACTATGTTTAGTTTTCAACTCAAATCTACTAAAATAAAAATAAAAACATCCATACTTTTCTCTACTCTTTCTTATTAAACTCAACTTAACTCTCTACTCTTTATTACTTATCTACTTAAGTATTAGCTTCTCACACTTCAAACTCAACAAAAATCGTTTTTTTACAAAAGTTTACAAATTTTGATTTAATTGGTACGAAAGAATTTTACAAAAGAAAAAATCTTTTTGACGTTTTCTTTTTACAAAAAAAAACCCAGAGGAAGTTTGAAAGCGAAATAGAGTTGGTTTTAAAAAAGTACATCAGTTATGGCGTACTAAACCACTGTATCTGTAACGCCCATGAACCAAAATTTAGAATTTGGGATGTGCGTCGATCAACGCAAGCTTTAATTAAACCGACATATTTGGTTTAATTATTTGGTTTGGCTAGTTTGGGTTATGTGAACCCTAGGGCTGGTATATATATAAAGGGAGAGTAGCCGTAGGTCAACGTTTTTGAGAGAGGAAAAACAAGGTTTGAGTGTTCTTGTTTTTTGAGGCTATGAAAATGCGTGATTGAGGCCTTGGAGGTAGTTCTGTCCGGTTTTAGAAGAGGAGAGTATAGCCAGTAAGAACAGATCGGATCAAAGCGAAACTTACAGGCTAGGTTCTTGATATATCATGGTTTTTACCCGTTTTCGACCATGATATAAGTCATTCTTATCGAGTCTTTTTGGTATTTTCCTATTGTTTTAGAGTCTTTGTAGGTTATTGGACGATTGGAGCTTTTGGAGCATCGAGGAAAGAAGAGACGAAATGATCAAGACAGAGTCGAGTTTTCAAGGCTGTGTCGATCGACATGGTCCTGTGTGTCGATCGACATGGTCCTGTGTGTCGATCGACATGGTCCTATGTGTCGATCGACACGAGCATGTCTGACGAGAAGAGAAGAATTTCCTCTTGGGCCCATGAAGCCCATAAGTTTACAGAAAAGCCCAGTCCGAATTTTAGACACTATATATGGTTTTTATTTAGGCTTTCATGTCTTTATCCAGTTTTTAATTAAGACTTGAGAGAGAAGGGATTTGCAGAGCTTTTAGGAGATTTCAGACTTTCAGACTTCATCGATCTAAAACTCTGTATCATTTACTCTCTTTTTAATGCAATATTATTCATTCATAATGATTTCCTCATCCATATTTGAGTAGTTTGTTCGTTAGGTTTAGGGTAATTCAAAGGTTTGATGAGAAATTGATAGGATTGAAATTCTGTTAGGATTTATCTTTATGTTCTTCATCTAGATTGATTTAACTCTGATTTTAGGATTGATCAACTGAAATTGGATATCCTAAGTTGCTTTAATAGATGCGAAAGTATTATTAACAACCGGACATAATCTTAGATGAGCAAAATTGTCTATTCGCAAAGAGATTTGGCTTAGCAATTTTGTGAACAATTGAACCTGAATTTAATGCTTGATTTTATTCACTAAGTTTGCAAAGAAATTTGGAATTTAGGGATTTAGTCATAGATAATCTCTGCAACGAAAGTTGATTGGTTTTACATTCGTGTTTGAGTTCTAGAACCGTTCTTAATAAAATCCTAACGTTTTTCATCTTTGTGTCGATCGACACGATCGATTTTCGAGTCATTCCTGCGAATTACCCATAGCCTAACTCTTTTATCCAATTGATTTCTAGATCTTTGACATCATTCACTGTTTACTTTTGCTTTCTATTTTACATTAATACATTCTTACTTAGCATAATTTGAATTCACTAATCGATTGTGTGTTTAGATTCCATGTGGATTCGATCCCTAAGTACTACTACGATCTCTTAATTTGAGAGAGTAGCTCAGGGCAAATTTGAGCATATCAGTTCTCCACTCTCTGATATTGATATGGGAGAAAACGGTTTGTAAATCGGATGTTTATTCTAGGAGTTATCATTGTTTTACTGAGAGAGGTTTCTGCAGTTTTGGGTCTGCGATCAGTCCAATTCGAGGAAGGATTCCCGTCAAACCAGAAGGACTTAGAAGACGAATCACATACCGTTGAATAACACTCTCTGTCTAGTTTCCAGATCAGGGTTCCGATCCTGATTCGGAGGTAATATATGTTCTCTGTGTGCTTTTGAAGTCACCATGTCGTTCATGTTTTCTGAAACCCTAATTTGGTTTAGGTGATCGAGGTTTTGTTGGTTCGTGAGGAAGGGAAGATAGAGCAGATGCTGTAGGTAAGAGAGAGGTCTCTCTTCGTAGTTGTTCTTGTCTAGAATCGATCCAGAATCGAGGTGAGTGCGTGACCATGACTTATCTAGGTGGATGGAATGTCATGATACGTGTTGATTGTGTGGATTGAGATGATTGATTGTTTGGAGAATGTTGCCTCTGTGATTTCGTGTTGTTTTGGTGTGGTTGTTGATGTTTGTTTTGCAGGAAATTGACGTGGTGTAGTCGAGAATCGAACCGGAGAGGAGAAGGTTCAATTCTGCGATTCTGCATTATGTGTCGATCGACACAAGGTTGTGTGTCGATCGACACAAGGTTGTGTGTCGATCGACACCAGCAATTGTTGCGTCGATCGACACAAGGCGTGTGCCAACCAATGCTATCGTTTTGACGTATTATTCGTGTTGTGATGATTGGATTTATTATGTGTCTTGTTATTCCATCGTACCTGTGTGTATAGCCGGTAGATGGAATGATCGTCTCACTGGATATTTATGATAATACTCATGCATCTTGTTTTACCATGTGATGCAGGCAAAGAGAAAATGTGATCGTGGAATCGTGGCCGGGAAGAGGAGATGATCTAGTGTCTCGATTGGTTGCTGTTATTGGATTGTTTAGAATTGCTAGGGTGTTTGGTAATTCTGGAATTGAACTGCTATTATTTGATTCAAATTGGTTTATTGGTTAATGGATTTATTGGTTAATTGTTTGAGTTGTGTTATTTCCGCTGGTTGTTGTTGATGTGTTGGTTTGATTGAGAATTTAGCATGTTGAGAGTTAGTATTAATGAGAATGCTAATTCGATGCTATATAAAAAAAACGGGTCGGGTTGTTTCAGGGTGATTGTAACATCCCGGTTTCTGGAAATATGTGGTGCATACGGAGAGGCTTAAGAGAATTGATTTGACTACCTATATCACCAAAGTGCAGTTATCGTTTCCCTCACATATCCAGAGAGAACTCCAGAGTTAAGCGTGCTTAGGTTGCAGCAATTTAAGGATGGGTGACCTACTGGGAAGTCATTTCTAGTACCGTGTGAGTGAGGACAAAACACGTGAAAAGATCACGTGGTGATTTGTAGGGTTAGTAAACAAGTCTATCGAGTCTCCCAGACTAACGCACCGACCGTCGAACAGGGGTGGACCCATGGGCCGAGAGTGGGTGTGGGGCCCATTGGGAGATGAGGATTTCTCTTGAAGGAATGAGGATTTCCCCTGTATGTTATTGAGAGATGAGGATTTCTCTCGAGGGGATGAGGATTTTCCTTGCATACCGATAGCTCGACGACGGTAAGGGCGTTACAAGTGGTATCAGAGCGAACCCTGACGAGTATGTGAGTCACACTGTCGAGGGTAACGATCCTGGTACGCAACGAGGACGTTGCGATTAGTTATTGGGGGGTGATTGTAACATCCCGATTTCTGGAAATATGTGATGCATGCGGAGAAGCTTAATAGAATTGATTTGGCTACCTATATAACCAAAATATACTTATCTTTTTCGTCACACATCCAGAGAGAACTCCAGAGTTAAGCGTGCTTGAGCTGGAGCAATTTAAGGATGAGTGACCTACTGGAAAGTCATTTCCAGTACCGTGTGAGTGAGGACAAAACACGGAAAAAGATCACGTGGTGATTTGTAGGGTTAGTAAACAAGTCTATCGAGTCTCTCGGACTAACGCACCTACCGTCAGACAAGGGTGGGCCCACGGGTCGAGAGTGGGCTTGGGACCCATTGGGAGATGAGGATTTTTCCTGAGGGATGAGGATTTCCCCTGTATGTTATTGAGAGATGAGGATTTCTCTCGAGGGGATGAGGATTTTTCCTGCATACCGATAGCTCGACGGTGGTCGGGGCGTTACAGTATCAATGTGGTCTTGATGAATGCAACTGAATTACTGAGTTGCGGTCACCACATATGCGGCAGTCAATTCGACATAGTTAAACACACAAAGATGGACTATTTAACATTTGAGAGTCTCAAGAAGATTTTTTTTTAATCTGTCCAAATGTTACAAACAAACCAGGAAGGTGCTCTTTTAGTGCAAAAAGGTGCAAAAATTTTCAACTCAATACTTAACACTGGCTTCAATCAAATATATTTGCTTCCTAAACATCAATGTGAGCGATATTTGTGTTGAAAATTGTAAATTGTTATCGCACAAAAACACATAATGGTTATCGCACAAAAAGTCTGACATGTAGTACCACAATCTGGTTATATTCTGACAAAGCCGATTAACCTCGCTTTCAAACACATACTGGTTATCGTACAAAAATACATAGCTGTAAATTTTGTGTTAAAAATATAGTGTTTGACATGTATTATCTTTTGTTATCGCACAAAAACTTCCTTTCAACTCTATATTTTGTTATCGCACAAAAACTATCTTTTGTTATTGCACCTTTTGTTGGTTGTTATTCATGATGAAAATTCGAACATGGCTTCAAAACAAATAATATAACCTTGTAAATTTGAGAATAATCATAATTGAGAAAAAAGTTCAAAAATTTTCAACTTGTTAACGTTGATCGAGATCAGAGACTTATAACAGCTCTCCGAATGACGTCTTCGGAGACTTGTCCAAACATTCGTCCTTTGTTTCCCATGCACCAAAACTCTTCTTCTATATCAGATGCATAATCAAACGAATGCATTCATAAACAGTTACCACATAAACTCTCTAAATTATACATATGAATATACATTGTATAGACGATGGTGCACTTCTAAATCCTAACCACAACGTTTTCTAACCAAAAAAAAAAAACTCCACAAAACTCTTAATTACATATATGAACACCAAGTACAACTGTATATATGAGATAGAGACTTTTTTTTTTTTCCAACTGGACTATTTATATAAAAATATACCAACCAATGTACAATACAATCCCAACCCTGAGGGATATTCATGGAGTTCAAACTACACTAAATTGATCCGAATGACTAAAAATCGGATCCCAAAAATGATAAGAGCCCTACACCTCAACAATTACTCAGCTTACAGCCGAAACATCAAAACCGGATGATCCCATCTCAGTTTCAAACAAGTCTTTCATCCAAAATGGAAACCCCACGGCCACGTACGATGCCAACGAGTATCTCTTACCGCACTAGTAGCTATAAGCTGCGCACCTTTGTTCATTGAAGGCACCTCCACCTGCAATCTTCATCTTCTGATAGCTCCCAAAGCATTAGAGATCTCAGTGACTTCCCCAACAAAGGATGGCCACACCCTTGGTCGTAATATTGCACCCAAAAGATCTACATCATCAGAAGGAAAAATCACATTGTCCAATTTATGTTCTGCCATACTCTGAATTGTCCAAATCATGACTTGTTTCCTTGCTTCCAGTCTAGTATCCCAAGCATCAAAAAGTCTCCTGCTATAAAGCATAACACGGCCCTTATTGTCTCTTGTCACCCAAGCCCCTCCACAAGTCTTATACCTCTTTGACCAGTGGCAAGCAAAGTCACTTGATCCATCCCACTGGTGGAGATCTCCAACCCTGCTTCTTTTTATAACTCTCTTCCTCAACTTGTCTTAACTCGGAATCCACTACTTGAGCCTCAAACCATTCTTCAGAATCCTCTTTGATCTTCTTCAAAGTTTCCAGGGCCCCAAATATTTTCCCTTCAAAAACCAGTGAATTCTTGTTTTTCCAAATATGTCAAACTGCCCACGGAATGGTCCTTCTGATCCCAATGGGGATAGCTATCCTCTTCTGCTGTGTAAGTAGATGAGCCATATTTGAATAGATAGCTTCAAACCCGAAACCATCCTGTGGACAAGGAATCTCAGTTAAAGCCCACACTTGTCTAGCTGCAGTACATGTGAAGAGCACATGATTTATAGATTCACCTTCCAAACCGTAAGTTTATCTACCACAGGGACAACTCCACTTAAGGCATTCCAAATGAAATTCCTAATCTTTGGTGGACCTTTTATCTTCCAAACCTCATCTTTGATTCCATTTAAAGAGGGTAAGGCAATTACCTCCCGAATAAGTTCATGATGCTTAAGCTGGTTTGCCTTCCAATTACCAGACTTGACAGAATAAATCCCATTGCGGTTGTATTTCCAAATCCAATAACCATCCAAGTAAGCTACTGGTTTATCCCTAATGATTAAGTCTATGTCCTGCTGATAAAACAAATCTCTCAACAAGTCCATATTCCAACCACCAGTCAAATGAGAAAGCAGATCACTAACCTTTAAATCAATATTGACAAAGATATTCTTCATGAGAGGAATCCTAAGTCTATCTTCCCCAATCCAGGGATCACACCAAACTCTAATTGACTTTCCATTCCCTATTATTTTCTTTATACCCTGTTGCAAAAGCATTCTACCATGCAGAATACTCTTCCACCCAAAAGACGGCCTTACTCCTTCTACTGCTTGCAAGAAGTCACCCTGATCATAATATCTGCTTTTGAGTAATCTAGAACACAAGCTATCTGGATTCTGTAGTATTCTCCACGCTTACTTCTCTAGCAGTGCATGATTAAAACATTCAATATCTCTAAAACCCATTCCACCATTCTGTTTAGAGAGACAAAGTCTATCCCAACTAATCTAATGCACTTTTCTCTTACCCTCGGTTGAATGCCACCAGAAATCAGCCATGGCATTGGATAAAGAGTTACATGTTGCTTTAGGAAGCTTAAAACATGACATGGCATAGATGGGCATTGCCATAGCCACAACTTTCAGCATAATTTCTTTACCCCCTAAAGATAATGTTCTAGCAAACCATCCTGATAATCTAGATTTCAACCTATCTCTTATGTATTCCAACATATCTATCTTAGAACCACTAAAACATTCAGGTAGTCAAGATAAGTACCTATGCCACCTTCTTGAAAGATCCCTAACCTCTGTTGAATCCTTTCTTTAACTCCTATATCCACTTTGTCCCCAAAAGTAATTGCTGACTTCTCCAAGTTAATGGTTTGACCCATTGCCTCTTCATATAAACCCATTATCCTCTTGAACTCACCACACTACTCCTCATCCGCCTTGCAAATAAAAAGGCTATAATCTGCAAAGAGCAAATGATTGAAAGAGGGACCATTAACAGAGAAGCTAATTCCATTAAACTTCCCATCCTTTTTTGCCCCTATTTAACAAATGTGTTAACCCTTCCGTACACAGAACAAAAAGAAAAGGGGAAAGATGATCTCCTTGTCTGAGACCCCTTTGAGGAACAATCACACCATGAGGTTGGTTATTGATTAAGACTGAGTAAGTGACTGAAGTCACACAGAACATCACCATCTCAACCCATTTGAGCTGAAAACCCAAGGCTAAGAGTAAGGCTTTCAAATACTTCCACTCTACTCTGTCAAAGGCTTTAGACATATCGGACTTGATGGCCATGAAACCCTTAGAGACCACCGCATGTGTTCTCAGGCCATGAATAACCTCATGAGCTATCAAAATATTATCTGAAGTCTGTCATCCAGGTACAAAAGCTGATTGGCAAGGAGACACAATATTTTGCAAGAACGGTTTGAGCCTAGCTACCAATATCTTAGAGACAACTTTGTAAATCACAGAACATAGACTAATAGGTCTTAGGTCTTTCATCCTAGAGGCATCCACAATCTTAGGGATTAGACAGATGTGAGTATAGTTCCATTCCATAGGAAACATACCTATCTCAAAAAACTCTTGTATCTCTTTAGTTACTTTCTCCCCAACTATCTCCCAATATTCTTGAAAAAAGACTCATGTCATTCCATCAGGACCAAGATTTGTTAGCTTTATAGAGAATATTGCATCTCTAACCTCCTCCCTAGTCACTCTCCCTAGTCACTCTCCCAAGTAATGCTTCATTCATTTCTCCTGTAACATAAGGTCTAAAACCCTTAAAGAACTGTTCAAAGACTTCCGGATTAGTAGAGGTGAACAAGTTGGTAAAATATTCTGAAGCCACTTCACCTTTTGAAGCCTCTGATCTTTGCCCCACACCATCTGGTTCAAAAGATCAGAGGCTTCAAAAGGTGAAGTGGCTTCAAAATATTTTACCAACTTGTTCACCTCTACTAATCCGAAAGGTGATGAAGTCACTTGACCTTTTGAAGCCTCCAAAGCATTTCTGGTTCTTTCAGCTTTGACAGAAGCATGAAAATATTTAGTATTACTATCCCCTTCCTTTAACCACTTCTGTCTGCTCTTTTGGCTCCAATGAGTTTCTTTTTCTCTATAGGCCAAACAAAGATCATGTTTTAGTTTGTTTATCTGCTCAGTAGAAGGACTCGCACTAGACAGCTCTATCTCAAGATCCCTTTGAAGATGGTTGATCCGGTCCAAAGCATTAGTGTTATTCTTCTGTTTCCACTTACTTAGTTCCTTCCTACATCTCCTAATCTTTTCTGAGGCAGTAGGAATCACCCTATTCCACTGCGACTTCCAAGTTCTCTTTATGCACTCCGTAACTTGAGGTTTGTGCAACATTCTTTTGTCAAATTTAAACTGTCCCTTGTAAGTCTCCTGAGAAACCACAAAATTGATGAGAACTGGCCGATGATCAGACCCTCTCATCTTTAAGAACCTCTGATTGGTTACTGGAAACAACTTGTACCATAACTTATTTCCAAAACACCTATCCAACTTAGACTGTATATACAAGCTATGTCTCCACCCACCCCAGGTGAAGGCATTGCCATGACTAGGCAGCTCAGTCATTCCACATCCTTTTGATCATGTTCCCAAAATCCTCAAAAGAATCAGTTGACCTAGCCGGACCCCCAGTTTTCTCCCCATTGTGTAGCAAGTCATTGAAATCCACAAACATACACCAACTTCCCATTCTATTTATCCCTATCGTGGTTATTCTTTCCCAAACCTTATGTCTTTCCTTCAAAACAGGATCACCATAAACACAGGTTCCAAAAAAGACAAAAGAGCCAAACAAAATGTGGCAATCCAACACATTCTTATCCGCATATAAAACCTCCATATTCACAGACTTTTTCCAAAAAAGAGCTAAACCCCACTCAAACCCCTAGGTTCCACCGTATATACCCGATCATAACCTAACCAAACCTGAAGGTCAACTAACACATTCCTAATATTCTTAGTTTCCATTAGAAACAAAACCTCAGGGAAATGCTTTTTACGCATCTCCATGAGTCTTGGAATCACCAATTCTTGAGGCCGCCCCAATCCTTGGTAATTCCAACTGATTATGCTCATTGGATGGTGGACAATCCCTCATTTGGGACCATCTCTTGTTTGCTGCTCCTAGCTGTATGTGACTCCTCACCCTCCTTTAGAACTGAACACTGCTTATGTTTATGCGCTTCTTCTTCCTTAGCCCCTGCCTCTTCCGTGGCTTTTCTCTTCTCTGTTTTGCCCCTTATGTGACCTTTTTTCTTTTCATCTGTAATAGCCAAAGACTCCTCCCCCAACCCTCTTGGCTTTCTGTTACTCATGTGAGGTCTTTTTCTAGGTTTCCTCCTTTTCTTAGAAATCCCGGAAGAACCGGCCTCATAAAAACCGATTTTATAACCCTTTGGACTGCTATTGGGAATAGGAGACCTATCACTCTTCTTATTGGCTTCCACAATAGCCTGGCTTCCAGAAACACTATTGTATCTCAGAATATCTTTTCCACTCTTGATAGCACAATGCATCAATTTGTCTTTATTCAGATGCCCTTGTGAATCCTGTTTATCCTTATGATTTTGCTCATAACTGAACACTAACCCTTTCCCTTTATCAAGATCTGCCAAGATTTTACGTAGACTTCTCGATGAAGTCTACTAGTAGACTTCTCAGGAGAAGTTTACTAGTAGATTGCAAGAGAAGTCTACTGATTTAATTTTTTTATAATTGCATTTAGAACTTATTCGTAATGAATTTTTTAGATTTTCTTTCTCCCACATGTGTGTTATCTAATTTGTTTCCTTCTGTGTGAATTTGACATATTTAGGTTCAATATTTATTGTATAAATCAAATTTCTTGTTTGAGTATTACTTAGCTGTTGTTGGTAGACTTCTCTATGATGTGAGAAGTCTACAGCAGATATTCGAGACCTAATGTGTTTTGTATTGTTTTTTTTTTACAGAGAATAGTTCAGTTAGTTGTTGTCTATGGAGAATGGGCTATTGAAGATAAGGCGTGGCAATTTGTGGTTGATAATCTTAAAGGAGGGAGACTGCTTTTTTTGAGTGATGATTGCACCCATTGTGATCTTCTTCAGATGGCAAAAGATGAATATAAGCTGGAATCAGACGTGGTGGAGATCACTTATTCACTACCGGAATCAATGTTGCAACATATAGTACCGGATACTCCTCCAATGCATGTCACAAATGATAGACAAGTTAAGAATTTGATCGAGCTAAGTAGAGCGCATGTTATACGTCTTTGTGTCTCGCGTCGGTTGGAGAAGGATTATGATGTCAACAATGATTGTGATGGAATTTTGGACAGTGGTTGTGAAGAATATACAGACGTAGATGCTGAGGAATGCGAGGATGGTGATGGTGATGGGCAAGACGTTGAAGATGGTGAAGGGCAAGACGAGGATATAAAAATTGATGGTGTTGGTATCAATGAATATTACAGTGCATACGGGAAAGTCAAAGATGAGGATGAAGATGATATCTCATTTGATGGTGTTGGTGGGAGTGAGGGTTGTTTTGGCGAAGGAGCAAGATCAAAAACGACATGGTCTGATGGTATACTTGTCAGAAAGAGTTTTGGTAGCAAGGATGAGCTGCTTAGAGAGTTGCGATTGACGGCCGTGATGTCAAGATTTGCAGTTAAAACATACAAGTATACTAAAACTCTGTTAGTCACTACGTGTCGTGTAAAAGGATGCAAGTGGAAAGTCAGAGCTGGTGTGACGAATGAACCAAACCGTTTTTGGGTGACAAAGTATATTAAAAATCATACATGTTCACTACCGGACAAAGTTGCTCACAAGAAACGCTCTACTCCAAAGTATATAGGTAGGTTATTTATCGAGCGCGTCGAAATAATTGATGGAGTTACGCCAAAGCATATACAAGATACAATGAAGGTGATGTTTGGTATGAATCTGGATTATTCCACTTCATACAGATCATTGTTATACGCCCAAGAAATGGTGAGGGGAACTGCTGAACATGGATATGAAAATCTCCCATCTTATTTACATATGATCAAGAAAGCAAATCCGGGAACATTGACCGCTCTTGAAATTGATGCTCACAATAGATTTAAATATCTATTTATATCGTTCGGAGCCTCCATAGCTGGTTTTCAGTATCTTAGACGAGTAATCGTGGTCGATGGGACTCATTTAAGTGGAAAGTTTGAAGGTGTTTTGCTAGTGGCGGCCGCCCAAGATGGTAATTTCTAGATTTTTCCTTTAGCGTTTGGAATCGTAGATGCTGAGAATGATGCTTCATGGCAATTGTTTTTTACCAAATTGAGAGGTTGTATTTCTGATCAATACTCGTTGAGCATAGTTTCAGACAGGCACGCGTCCATTAAGAAGGCATGCGAGACGGTTTTTCCTTGGACAACACGAGGTATATGTTATTACCATCTTCAGTGTAACATTGTCACAAAATTTAGGGGAAAACAGCTCATGTACTTGGTCAAAGGCGCTGCGTATGCGTATACGCTTGATGAGTATGACCGATACATGGATTTGATACGACGTGTGAAGCCAAAAATTGCAACATACTTGGAGGAAGCGGATCCAAAGCTATGGTCACGAGTTCACTTCGAGGGAGATAGATATAACATAAAGACAAGCAACATTGCTGAATCTATCAATGCCACACTTAAGGTAGCTCGAGGATTTCCCATAACTTTTCTTTTGGAATTTATCCGTGAGAAGCTAGGAAGGTGGATTCGTATAAGGCGAGAAGATGCTCTACGTCTAACAACACACCATACTCGGGCAGTTGAATACTTGTTGGCGGTTCGTGATGATTATGCGTCTCGGATGAAAGTGGTACGCATTAATGATCTTCAGTTTCATGTGAAGGGAGGAGCACGTGACTGTATTGTTGATTTGGGCCAAAACAAATGTACATGTGGTGTCTTCAACATCAAAAAGATACCTTGCTCGCATGCTATTGCCGCTTTGGTAGAGAGTAAACAAGATGTCGCTACCGGTGTTTGCCCGACATATGGGAGGGATTCTTTGTATTGGGCGTACGCGGAAAGCATTTTCCTGCAAAACCCAGTCGGTGAATGTATAGCATCAACCCCATGTCTGCCTCCTGACGTGAAGACGCGTCCGGGTTGAAAGAAGAAATCAAGGTGGCAAACTTTGCTAGAAATCGCAAGGATGAAAGGTACTAAACCACGGAAGATTCATGCTCAAAACAATTGTTCAAAGTGCAACCAACCGGGGCATACGAAGCCGAATTGTGGTACTTAGCTGTTATTACTTGCTGTTGTTGGTAGACTTCTTGATTAGACTTCTCCAGTAGACTTCTCTAGTAGACTGC
Organism: Arabis hirsuta; assembly: GCA_964056655.1. Taxonomy (NCBI): domain Eukaryota; kingdom Viridiplantae; phylum Streptophyta; class Magnoliopsida; order Brassicales; family Brassicaceae; genus Arabis; species Arabis hirsuta. The sequence goes on from OZ053304.1 coordinate 33,637,687, forward strand.
AAGAGAAGTCTACTGATTTAATTTTTTTATAATTGCATTTAAAACTTATTTGTAATGAATTTTTTAGATTTTCTTTCTCCCACATGTGTGTTATCTAATGTGTTTCTTTGTGTGTGAATTTGACATATTTAGGTTCAATATTTATTGTATAAATCAAATTTCTTGTTTGAGTATTACTTAGCTGTTGTTGGTAGACTTCTCGATGAAGTCTACTGGTAGACTTCTCCATAGACTTCTCTAGTAGACTGCAAGAGAAGTCTACTGATTTAATTTTTTTATAATTGCATTTAAAACTTATTTGTAATGATTTTTTTAGATTTTCTTTCTCCCACATGTGTGTTATCTAATGTGTTTATTTCTGTGTGAATTTGACATATTTAGGTTCAATATTTATTGTATAAATCAAATTTCTTGTTTGAGTATTACTTAGCTGTTGTTGGTAGACTTCTCTATGAGAATACTGAACCAAATAACGTCAATAACAAGTACCATTATGAGAAGTACCAAATAACGTCAATAACAAGTGAAAACAACTCCGTAATGATCTTTTTGTTAAATAAATACAATGAAATCTTATTTAGTAGACTTTGGTGTGGAGTTGCGTGCATTGTTTTACGTGAGAAGAATAGCATTCCCGATCACTGGATCAATGCCTTCTTCGTCTTCCTCGATGCGTATTAAGTAGCCAAGGTGAGCGAGAGATCGTCTATAATGATCTACAGAGTTCAAGATAAATAGGGTTAGTTCATGAAACTTACAAGAGATTTCCTCCAATTATCGTGTAGTCAGCGACCTCCTGAGGGGCTTCAGTGGTTGTCGTTGGTTCATAGAGAAAGGGAAAGAGAAAAAGGGGTCAGATAGTGAGTTAGAAGTCACAAAGGAAAGATCTTGGACCGAGGAAGTCGAAGAGACTTACATGGATCATTGTTGAAGTCAATCGTATATCCTTCCCTAGATTTTCTAGGGAACCGAGTTTCAGAGGTAGCAGAGGAAGAATCCGGTGAAGGATTTGGGGATTGTGACGGAGATGCCATGATAAGTGATGGATTGAGATTTTAAGTTTTGGTTTCGCAAGAGAGGAGAAAGAGAGGAGCCGCGTTGTTTCGTAACCTAGGGTTTTTAGATAAAGGAATTATTAGCGGTTTTTGTTCAGATAAAGGAGATTCATGTACCGAAACAGATGTCTACAAGAGAAGTCTACCGGAGAAATCTACTAGAGAAGTGTACACGAGAAGATTCATGTACAGAAACAGATGTCAACAAGAGAAGTATACCGGAGAAATCTACCAGAGAAGTCTGCAAGAGAAGTCTACAAGAGAAGTCTACATGAGAAGTCTACCGGAGAAGTGTACACGAGAAGATTCATGTACAGAAACAGACGTCTACAAGAGAAGTCTACCGGAGAAATCTACCAGAGAAGTCTGCAAGAGAAGTCTACAAGAGAAGTCTACCGGAGAAGTCTACAAGAGAAGTTTTTAGAGAGAAGTTAATAACATATCAGATTACGTTCGTTAACATTAAGTTTGTACATATCACATCCCGCCATGGTAGCCAAAAAATAAGGATGAGTTTTTCAAAAATAACATATCAGAAGTTTTTAGAGGCCCTATATTAGTCATAAACATCTAAACCAGTATATGTATTAATGTCTGCCCCATGAAATTCAGTCTCGGCGAATATCTCAGCCGCAAGCTTTTCCCTAATACGCTTTATCTTTGCATCAGACAATACTGTCGCACTAAATGGAATGCCGAGAGCATGGCATTCAATGTACTTCAGACAATACACTCCACAATCCCCAGATTTCTTGTTTTGTGGTACTTTGGATGCTGGCCACCTTTCATGCGTGAATTGGGTGTATGGCCATTTGTCTCTATCTTCTACTTCACATGAAGTCCGAAGTAGATAAGGTAACATAACGGCAATGGGCTCGACCTTCTCTTTGATTTCCGCGAGCGTTGCATGGGAAACTATAGAGTCCTAGACGACAATGTGTCTCTTTGGGAGTGATATCCACAAAGCCACCCAATGATCTTTTTGACATTTAATGGTAAATAAATGTCCTCCACTTCAGTCCCCCACGTCTTTTGTACTCTTGCATACTCGGGGAGTAGACCTGTATAGTAATCCCACGACCCACCTGGTAGCTTTTTCCACTCTCGTCTGGATTGGGAACAGAATCTTTAAAGTCATTGTACCGAGTAGGCCATATGTTGCCTAGAGTAGTGTCGAGGATGCAAAGTTTGTCACTCCTAAACCACTCTGGATGATCCTTGTACCGTTTCCTCAGCATATTCAACGCACCATCCAGGTGCTGCGACAAAACAACCAAAAGAATCAATGTTAAAAATCAAAAACATAATAGAAGTCTACTAGAGAAGTCTACTGGAGAAGTCTACTTAAGAAGTCTACTGGAGAAGTCTACAAGTGAAGTCTACTTGAGAAGAGAAGTCTACTGTAGAAGAGAAGTCTACTGGAGAAGTCTACTTAGGTAGTCTTCTGGAGAAGTCTACAAGAGAAGTCTGTCTACAAGAGAAGTCTACATGAGAAGAGAAGTCTACTGTAGAAGAGAAGTCTACTGTAGAAGAGAAGTCTAGTGGAGAAGTCTACTAGAGAAGTCAACAAGACAAGATTCATGGCTTACCGTGTCTCTTAGCCATTTTTGCGGCGTTCGTAGAATCCAAAACCACTCTACAGAAGTGTACGAAATGTTCTCTTCATAATCCCTGTTTAGCAAGGAAATTTCAGCAATTGACAAGCTTAAACAACGAGTTAAGTACTTTTTTATACTTATGGCTGTTGCTTCAGCCACTCTTCAAGTCTCCTCGTCATTTGTTCATCAAAGGTAGCAAAAGGATCATATCCTTTTCCTACCTTTGAATTAGCGGGTTTGTATTCGAACGGTGACTTATTTGCCTGGCCCGGCTTCCTTAGCCTGTCACTCCTTGCTCGTTTCATAACCGCCTGCTTCTTATCCTCCTGTTTAGCTTTCGTAATCTCAGTATAATTCGCAGGTGGTTTCTGAGGAGACATAATCATAACGCTCTTATACGCACCAGTGACACTCGCACTTTAACCATCATCCTTAAGTGTTTCCTTGGCTGCCTTCTTCTCCTCTTGTTTAGCATGCTGAAGCTGTAAATTCGGTTGTGGTTTTTGAGGAGGTTGTATCAACACTCGGATCCGCACCAGTGACACTCACACTCTGGCCATCTTGAAATTGTGTTTCCTTGTTAAACATTTTACTCTGCAAGTAGATGATCAAAGTCGAATCATATACCAAATTTTTTATAAAAATAGAATATAGAATATATCATCCAAACAAGAAATGTGAAAATGTCAGTTTAGATTGGTACTAACCCCAATATCAGGGACAGTCTTGTTCTCTTTAGCAGCCGGTTCAATCAAGTCTGCCACATGAGGAGCTGGGGCAAATTGGTTGGATTTGGTTTGCTCTTCCTTTCCAGTCTTCACAGCCTCTTCCTCTTCCTTTCCCTCTTCCACAGCCTCCATGTGTTTCTCAATATTATTGATTTTATCACAAAGGAGTTTGATCTTCTTTTCACAGCGTTTAAAACCAGTATCAACCTTCTCTGACAAGTCCTTAAAATGCTGATCAAAGTGTGCTTGTACGCTCTGCACGAATGATGGTAGATCCGACGTAGAACCATAGTCAAATTCTTCTCGACTCCTCTTCTCCGGTAAGCTAACAAGGCTAAGGCTCATGCTTTCATTTTTCACCCTATACTTCACACTACCTGTTGCAAATTTCATATGAATAGAAACCTTAACATATGATAGAACATTTAAAACCAATTATAACAATTCTGAACACAACCTACCCTGCTTTCTTTTATCATTAGCGGAAACCATCAGACCCGTCACTGCCCAGTGATCACGGGTCCATCTCCATCCTGGTTCATATAGAGCTGAAATTGTATTGGTTATCTTCTGGTCGTAAACATCATCATCCCACCTTGGGAACATATCTTCGTACTCATCCTTCATCACACAGCTTAGGACATTCACCTACAAAATAGACATATAAGATGTAGAGCGATTAACCAGAGAAGTCTACTAGAGAAGTCTACAGGAGAAGAGAAGTCTACTAGAGAAGTCTACAGGAGAAGTCTACTGGAGAAGTCTACTGGAGAATTCTACTGGAGAAGTCTACAGGAGAAGAGAAGTCTACTGGAGAAGTCTACAGGAGAAGAGAAGTCTACTGGAGAAGTCTACAGGAGAAGAGAAGTCTATTGGAGAAGTCTACTGGAGAAGTCTACAAAGAAAGAGAAGGAGAAGTCTACCTGTTTGTACATGTTCTCTTTCAAGTATTTCTTGCCTCTGGCTCCGCGGAAAGCCAGTAAAGGTGGAGATGGTTTATGTGGAAAAGGATCACCATATGGGACTGCATAATCCGGTGCATAATCCGGTAGAGCACAGTATACCCATACTTGGAGAACATGTACGAAGCCTTCGATGGTATACGACCGGGCTGACAAGTTTTTCTCCTTCACTGACTTGATGAGGAACTTCAATGCAACCCTACCCCATGGGTAGTTCTGGAAGGCATCTATATCCATCACAAGCCTAGCAAGGTTAACATTGATGGGTGTTGTCTCCTTTTTAGCTTCAATGTAACCGGCGTATATGCATAGATATCCCAAGCATATGCGGTCCAACCGTGTCCAGTCTGCACATAAACCACACGCTTCTATTAACTCGTTCACAGTTGGACTCCTTTCGACATCAACTCCCAGAAGGCTCCAAAATTGCCGCGTTTCCTCATTGACCTCTATATCTGGGTTTTCCAAATTCGGAACGTCGCTGCAATTAAGACCGGTAATCTCCTCAAACTCAAGCAATGAAAACCTCAACGGCTTGCATCCAATCAGACTCCATATCTCATTGGGTTTCTTGCACTCTAGCTAAGCAGTTAATATATAATGAACCATCCTCGATGCCCAGTGAAACTCGAGATCATGGAACCGTAGCACCACACCCAATGGAGATAATAAAAGCTCTTCCCTTTCATCTTTCCTTAATGACTGGGTTAGAACATCAAACAATTTTGTATTTCCAGCATAGTAGTTTATGCTTTTATCCACTTCAGGCTCGTCTCCTTGGGAATAAAGCCTTGACGGGAAACTTCTTCCATCCATATCCATCGTCTAAAGAAGTCTACTGAAGAAATGTGAGAAGTCTACTAAAAAAATGTGAGAAGTCTGCAGTATCCAAAACCAAAAATCGTATAAGAAAATAAAAGCACAGTCGAGAGCTCTCACAAACCTTGTATTTCGATGAAGTTAAACCGAATTTCGTACTTTTCGGCGGCGGCAGATCAGCAAAGAAGAGTGAAAAAAGGTTAGATTCTCGAATCAGATAGAGAAATAGCGAGTAAGAGATAGTAAAATCAAAAAGAGTTGAGAGAATGGAAAGAAGGCATGAAGTCTAACCGACGGTGATGATGGAGACGGAAGGTTGTAGACTTCTCTTGTTTGCTCGACAAAAGGTTGTAATTTTAGGTTGTAAATTTTTTTCATCTAAACCACATTTTTGTGGTTTTATAGGTAGGGTAAATAAATTGGTTAAGTTCGAAACTGTTGAGGAAAAATCAGCGAGCGCGAGAGACATCTTCGAAGGTTGCAAATCCTTAATCCCCAGCTTCCTTGCAACAGTCTGAGACATGACATTCACATTAGCTCCAGTATCACAAAGAGAATTCCTGAATTCCATACCTTTGATCAAACAGGGAACAACGAACATCCCTGGATTCGGTATCTTTTGCAACTTCCTTAACTGTGGTTGAGAATGTCCCCCTTTTTCCTATGGTGTTTTGACGCTAACAGCTCGTGGATATGGGATCTTGGGCTTGTAGACCCTTTCCTCTGCTTGAACCGAAGTTTTCAAAGTAGTTGGACTCGTCTGGGACCCGTGTCGATCGACATGCAATTTCTGAGTGGAAAAATAACCGATTGCGTAAACTCCAGTGTTACGATTTTCGCCCTGTGTCGATCGACACAAGCCCTCCGTGTCGATCGACACAGGGTCTGGAACACAAAGTTCATCTTCTTCAACCTCCTCTTCAATCCCCAAGCTGATGGCATTGACGTGTAGTCTCGGGTTTGTTTCCGTCTTGACTGGGAGAAATCCTTCTTGCCGTCTAACATTCTCCGCAGTTTGAGCAACTTGGGTGTCTAGCTTCTTCACATGGAGATTTAGGGCCTCGATTTTACCATTCAGATCCTGGTACATGGCATCCATCTTCCCGTTGAAGCTCACTGTCATCTTCTGTTGACCCTCCAAGAGCTGCTCTAGCATAGATTTCATCTCGCTACTCTCTGATGATTGAGCAGGCGGTGTCTGATAAGAAGAAGAACTGTATTTCCTTGTGTCGTTGCTCTGGAAAGGCTTCTGGAAATCATTCTTCTGATACCCTTGTTGATTCCCAAACCTCTAGCCTTGATAACCAGCTCCACCAACGTAGTTGTAGTCCTTTTCATCCTGCTTTTCCTCTGGAATGAAAGTCTCTACCTCTTGAGCGAACTGAACAGTCTTCTTCCCCACTAGCAGGTTGTGTACAGAATCCAGCTTAGCCTTAACCTCAGCAATTTGGCTACCATCCATGTTCCCACCAAGCTTCTTCCTCTCGAAGTCTACGTTCTTGGTATTATTGCTAGAAGCCAAGTTATCAATAAGAATCAGTGCATCCTCCGGATAACGAGTGTTGAAGTTCTCATTGCTAGCAGAATCCAGAGCCATCTGATACCTCCAATCAATACCTCTGAAGAAGATGCCCAATAGCTGAACATCACTGAATCCGTGATGAGGACAATCTCTCTAGTAGGGCTTGAATCTTCCCCAGGAAGCCTTAAATGCTTCAGTCGGTCCCTGCTTGAAAGTAGAGATCTTAGTATTCAGATTCTCTGATCTCGCCTCATCGAAGAAGTTATTGAGGAAAGCATTCTTGGTGTCCTCCCAAGTAGTCAGCGAGCCTGGCTCAAGCTGTTTCAACCAGTAGGCTGCTTCTCCACTAAGAGGGTAGAGGAAAAGCTTGCAGTAGAGGTAGTCGCTAGAGACTCCATTAGCCTTGATGCTAGATGCTAAGTCCTCAAAACGCTCAATATGGTCCATGGGGTGCTCAGAGGATAGGCCATGGAATGGATGCTGAGCCACAAGTGAGAAGACAGGCTTCAGCTCAAAATCGCTCCTCTGGAATGCAGGAGGACGAATCGCAGCCCTGTTGGCATAAAACTCGTCAGGCCTATTGTGCTCTCCCAGAGTACGCCCACGCCCAGCTGGCTCCTGGCGCTGCATGACATGCTGCTCCTCCACAATTACAACTCCATTCTCATCCAGCCTCTGACCCTGAGCATTGCGTCTACGACCCCCAGCATCTTGAAGAAACCCATCTTCACCTCTGATAAGAATCAACGGATTCATTGTGGCTGCCTTTCTTGCTGCTCGGTTAGCTCGCTCCAACTTTCCAATCTCAAGGTTGAGATCAACAAGCTCTTCGTTCTTGTTGCTTCTGGTAACGCGATTAGGCATAAACCTGAAACACACAAGACAAAGAGAAAATAACAAGTATCAAAACAAAATAAAATAAAATAAAAAAAAAAACTTAGACAAAACTCTAAAATCAAAAATCGAATGGTGATTTTGACTCCCCGGCAGCGGCGCCAAAATTTGATATGCTCAAATTTACCCTGAGCTACTCTCTCAAATTAAGAGATCGTAGTAGTACTTAGGGATCGAACCCACAGGGAATCTAAACACACAATCGACTAGTGAATTCAAATTATGCTAAGTAAATAGGAATAAATGCAAAGTAAAAGCAGAAGTAAACAAGTGAATGATGATTAAATTTCTTAAAATTCAATGAGACAAAAGAGTTAGGCAATGGGTTGTTCGCAGGAATAATTCGAAAATTGATCGTGTCGATCGACACAGAGATAAAAACGGTTAGGATTTTGTTAAGCACGGTTCTAGAACTCAAACACGAATGTAAAACCAATCAACTTTCGTTGCAGAGATTATCTATTACTAAATCCCTAAATTCCAAATTTCTTTGCAAACTTAGTAAATAAAATCAAGCTTTAAGTTCAGGTTCAATTGTTCACAAAATTACTAAGCCAAATTTCTTTGCGAATAGATAATTTTGCTCATCTAAGATTATATCAGGTTGTTAATAATACTTTCGCATCTATTAAAGCAACCTAGGATATCCAATTTCAGTTGATCAATCCTAAAATCAGAGTTAAATCAATCTAGATGAAGAACATAAAGATAAATCCTAACAGGGTTTCAATCCTATCAATTTCTCATCAAACCCTAGAACTTCCCAAAACCTAACAAGCAAACTACTCAGACATGGATGAGGAAATCATTATGAATGAATAATATTGCATTAAAAAGATAGAGTAAGAAATACAGAGAGTTGAAATCGATGAAGTCTGAAAGTCTGAAATCTCCTAAAGCTCTCCAAATCTCTTCTCTCTCAAGTCTCAATAGAAAATAAGATATATACATAAAAGCCTAAAGAAAAACTATATATAACGTCTAAAATCGGATTGGGCTTTTCTTTAAACTTCTGGGCTTCTATCGCAAAAAGGAAATCTTCAAAAACTCTACTTCTCTCGTCAGACATGTATGTCGATCGACACACATGGGTTGTGTCGATCGACACAGCTCCGAAATATCGACACCAACTTGATCACTTCGGCTCTTCATTCCTTGATGCTCCAAAAACTCCCAAAAGCTTCCAATATGCTCCAATCGATCATTGACCTACAAAGACTCTATAACAAAAGAAAAACACCAAAAAGACTTGATAAAAACGGACCTATATCATGGTGAAAAACGGGTAAAAACCATGATATATCACCAGGTCTCTTTTTTTTGACATATGATTAAATCTAATTAAAAAAATCTCTTACATTTGTATATACGTGTCAAAATCTGGTTAACCAACTTGACACGTGTTACGATCATATTAATTATGAAGTTTGCGAACCAAACTTTATATAATAAGATTTTCAATAAAATTATGTCAAATATTTCAAAATAATAAGATTTTCAATTAAATCATGTCACATATTTTAAAATAATAAGATTTTTCTAATCCAATTTAAATTTGGTTTAAATTTTCCTAATTCTATTTAAATTAGGTTACTTTTCACTATTTTACAAATAAAGATAAATAAATAAAATTTCTTAATCCAATTTAAATTAGTTTTTGGATTTTCCTAATCCTAATAAAATTTGGTCATTTTTATTTGTAGTAAAATCTAATTGAAAATAATTATTTTATATTTGTATACACGTGTCAAAATCTTACCAACCGACTTGACATATGTCATGATTTTGTTAATTATCACGTTTCACGCATGAAGAATTATATATATGGTGGGCCATGTAAAATTTTCTCTTTCTACTCTCGTTCTGCTTCTTCTTCCTCCTAATTCTATCTTATTCTTCTAATCTTCCATTTCTCTTCTTTAACTCAATTCTATTTCTCCTTGATCGGTTTCGAACTTATCATAATCTCGGAAACACCTTTCTCTCTCTCTCTATTGCTTGTCGAAATGGCGTGTGACATACAACTTCCCTGCGACAGCGACGGAGTATGTGTTTTGGCAAAATTTAACCAGGTTCGCAAGTACACAGATCCACGGAATGATAGAGAGAAGTATAGTTTTATTAATCAACAAAGTAGGCTTGTAGCCGAATTTTATTACAACGTCTAGATGTCTAAAGCGTTATAAAGAACTTCGTTGGATGTGGAAAACAAGGCTAGATCTCTGGTGGCTATCTCTTCGATGCTGTCCAGACGTAGCTCTTGAGTTTTCTCTGTGTATTTTTTTATGTTGCCTTCTCTCCAAGACGTCTCTATTTATAAGACTTGATCAAACCCTCTTAGGATTAGGATTTGACTTGACGTGCAAGCTTATCTCCTTAATAATCGGGATTCTTGATATATTTGAATCATATTATGAGGTGTAGATAATGACAAACCTGATATTGCGAAATCTCTGCAAGTATATCTTAAAAGCCATGTATTAGTTTATATCAAATAAGGTTAACTAACCTTGTAACGACGTCATAACGACGTTATACACTTGATGACAACGTAGTAATGATGCCTTACTCGCTGTCGACAAGTCATTTCTTCATTTTACATGACATACATGACGTATTGTCATGTATCACCAGGTTACTATCTCGTTTAGCATGTCGAGGACGACGTGTAGTCAGGTACTACCTGACTTTACCTCGCGTAGATGGACGTATCGTTAGGTGGAGGCAAGCTGTGACCTCGTTTTACCTGACACAGATGGACATATCGTCACGTAGAGGCAAGCTATGACCTCGTTCTATCTGACGTAGATGGACATATCGTCACGTAGAGGCAAGCTATGACCTCGTTCTACCTGACGTAGATGGACATATCGTCACGTAGAGGCAAGCTATGACCTCGTTCTACCTGACGTAGATGGACATATAGTCACGTAGAAGTAAGCTATGACCTCGTTATACCTGACGTAGGTGGACATATTCTCACGTAGAGGCATGTCATCAGTTTATTAGACCAGGCCTGAATAGTGTGCAGCCAAGTCTTATGCTCGTCCTGCACTAACCAAGGTCTACCAAGTAGTGAATTTATTTTCCCCAACAGTTTGCCCCCCACTCTTTAATTTCATATTTAGAACTTGAAGATTAGTTAACTTAGAGCTTGGTGTGGTGGATTTCATCTGGCGTCATATCGCTTAGACTTGATAAATTGTGTTTTTCGTGTTGTGTACGTATACACGTGATTTTACGTCCCAAGACATGTAGATTGTAATTCCCTCTCGGTGACACGTCGTTTTCTTTTTTTGTTTTTGCTTGGAGACTTCATGAGCCATTAGCTCATCCCCTCGTGGCAATTCTCATTTTGTCTTTGTATTCTGAAAATAAACGTAATATTTACACACGTAGAGCTCGGCCAATTATGTTCTATAACCAACTGTTATGTCGACATGCTACGTTGTTAACATGACAAGCCCATAGCATTATCTTCTTTTGCCTTTTATAATAAAACTCACGTGATACCTTGTGGACAAATGAACACAAGTAGAGAAATAAATACTACATCTTTTATTTCTCTTGTAGACTCAGCGTTTATTTTTTTTATCTAGAAAGGTCTATAACCATGTAATACCACGCTTGTAGCCTACTTGCTCACGTGTTAGTGATAGATTTTTTATATTTTGAATGGAAGCAAGGCAACACGCGTGTGTGTTGCTTTGAATCGGCCAAGTCTACGAGAGAAAGTATTTATTTCTTCAGGTAGTGGTATATTGGCTGCTATCGAGCACTTTTCATGCTAGCTAAAGCACGCAGTTTCATGTGATAGAACAACTTTTGACGAGCTATACTTGACAAGTTGCAAATTCATCTCATGGATGTTCTCGCCTTGTTTACATTGATGAGGTTCCCGACTAAAGTTGATGAGGTTTAGGGAGGTAGAATTTGCATGGACCAAGCTCATGGTGAGGTTCCACTAATTGATCAAGAGGTTTTCATATACTTTACCTCTCCCTCTACCCAGTTGTTGTTTGTAATCATTAATTTCTTTTGTGAGTTCGTTGTGTCGCTTGGACTTATTTTCAGAACTCTTGTGGTGTTGTTCCAATGTTGAGGACTGACCTCGTAGGTTCTTCCTGACATGTATTGTTTTGGACGTAGGTGTTTAAAACCTTATAGAGATGATCTCCTCTTTTATTTACTTATTGCAGACATCACTGATCTCGTGGGTTTACAACGACCATTTTTAGAACACATTTGGTGGACGTAGCTATATATTTAGCATTCATTTATGTTGTCGTATTTTGTTTTTTGGAGGTCTTGCCTCTCGTTTTTATGTGGTAACACAGGTTGTTATAACCTGAGGAAGCCAGTAACATTTTGTCTACCTGACTATATTCAATATTTTGCGAGGTCGTACCTCTTCACAAATTTGGAATTGACTTCGTTGAGCATTTTCCGAGAGGCCGTGCCTCCTAATATACATTGCTTTAATGATTGTCACAAGTTTGAGGTGACCCTCTTCGTCTTGTGAGGTTATGACCATTATATTCGTTTGCGAGGTTATATCCCCTTGTTTTGTCAAGTATTGACTCTCGTCATGACTTGATGAGGTTGTACCTCTTAATTTTTCAGGTCGTGCCTTTTAAGTTATCACAAGCGTTATCGCAGTCAAGTTTATCAACCATGTAGTCTGTGGTTGTTGTTTGTCACGTTTCTGGGGAAGTATTGCCCCCCCCCCCACTTGAATGAATACTTGACCTTAGTCATCATGAATTAAAGATGTGCCTTTTAGTTCTGAGGAAGTCGTGCTTCTAAACGTGCTTAAGCTTGACTACTACATGAGTACTTGTATATAAGACCTCGTGAGATTGACATGTCAAAGCTCCTATACTATAATCCGCGTCCGTAGACACGTTGTGAAGTACACAAGTTAATAGAAAAATGCCTTGATGTCTCGTGGACTTGAAAACAAAAGAACAAAGACTTGAAAACCATGATAAACACTTGTCTCGTAGCCTCAATGCTCTTGGTCTGCACATCTTTTTTTTTATTTGCAATTGTGCCTTAGTTAAAAGGCTGCCTACGTACCCAAGATGGGATCAAGTCGCTCGTAGTTCATACATTGTTGATAGATAAAACACACTTAGAAATAGCATATCTTAAGATGCAAAGTGCCAGGATCATTCTTTGCTCGCAGAATCTTGTCCTACTGCTCTACATCTGGATCTTCGACGTGGAGTGTCGTTCATGGATTCTTTAGTTCTTTTCAAGGTCGTTTGATAACAAGACCGAGAATCTTCTTGTTCTCCTTTGATCTCTTGTACACCCCATGGGGTAGCAAACTTGATAACTTGGTGAAGAGTCGATGGTACCGCTCCCATATCATGTATCAAAGGACGTCCCATAATTGCATTATAGGCTGAGGCGCAATCTACTACTAGGAACTTTGTTTGACGATTAACACCTCCAACGTATTCAGGTAGTGTTACCTCTCCAACCGTCTGTTTCACTTCACCACTGAAGCCTATTAGTGACGTAGACTTTCTAGTCAGCTCTTCTTCCTTTACACCCAGTCCTTTAAAAGCTTCCATGTAACGGATATTTGTTGAACTCCCATTATCGATTAGCGTCCTTTTCATCAAGCAATTAGCTATTGTTAAGTATATGACTAACGCGTCGTGGTGGAGACCTAGAACACTTCTGCCTTCATCTGTCGTGAAGCTTATTGAACATGCGGGTGTAGCGTCACTTATGACTGCGCTGCCTGTTTTGTGATGTCTAGCAGTTCTTGTGTTCTTCTTAGCTGCTGAGTAAGATATTCCGCTAACTTTTGAACCTCCAGCGATCACGTTGATAGTTCTATCATGCCTAGGAGGTGAAGAAGGACCAGACTTTGGTGAAGTCTTGTCACCACTTTCCTTGTCGATTCTGCTTCTACTTCGTTCAAACAAAAATTCTTTCAAGTGACCTTTCTTTAGCAACTCGTTTACCTCCATTCTTAATGTGATGCAATCTTCTGTTCGATGACCATGGTCGTCGTGAAATTCACACCACTTTGAAGTGTCACGTTCATCATCTGGTGTTCTCATTTTTTGTGGCCACCTCACCTTTCCACCAAGGTGTTTCAGCGCTCCAACCAACTCTGCGTGAGATATTGAAAGGTTGCTGATGTCGGGCCATGTCGAAGATTATCGCTTCTCACATTCACTCTCGTTGAATGGTCTGCGACTGCCTCTGTTGTCGCTTCTGCTACTAGTACTATCACTACGAGGTCTCTTGTAGGGTTTGTCATCCCTGTCGGTTCTTTCCCTCCTTGCCTCGCGTGACTCATCTCGTGGGGAGCGTCGATAATAATAAGCAAGATCTTCTTCCCACTTGATTTGCGCCCATGCTCTTGAGAGCAAGTCTTCCATGGTTTTGCACTGATACTTTGTCAGTTCTTTGTACAGGTCACTATCTGGTAGTAAACCTCGTTTAAAAACTGATATAGCAGTAGACGTGACACAACTTGGGATGGATACTTTTTCCTTGTTGAAACATCTCACGTAACTGCGCAGCGATTCGCCTTCCTTCTGGATCACCTCGTAGAGGTCGTCTGATGTTCTCTCAAGGTTCCTGCTACTTGAAAATTGTTCAACAAAACGATCAGTTAGTGAAGCAAATGAACCTATTGACCCGTTCGGTAGGTTCGTAAACCACTGGAGCGCAGGTCCTGTGAGACTTGAACCAAATCCTTTACACATGCTAGCTTCCCTATACTCTCTTGCGATCGCAGTGGTAAACATTCGTTGTTTGTATTGTGCGATGTGATTGTCAGGATCTGTGGTTCCGTCATACATCATCATTGAGGGAAACGAAAACCTCTTAGGCATCTCTACAAGCGCGATCTCGTCCGTGAATGGAGTATCCGCGTAGGAGTTAGGCGCGCTCTTTGTTATCGGCGGTGCTACACCAGGAAGTCGTTTTATCATCGCTTCCATGTCTTCAAGACATTTGATTATCAGGTGTGGATCTCCTGTTGAACGGGTTGCTGCTGCTTCACTAGGGTGGAGCAAAGATTGGACGACTTGCGTCTGAACCTCATCTCTAACAGCATCGGCAGCAGATGCACCAGCTCCTGGAAGCCGCACCGTCCTTGCATCTGCAGCGGGTGTAGTTCCCTCAAGCGATTGCATCGGATCGACACGTCTCTGGAATCGGTTTCGAGCTTCGAGCTCAGTGTCTCTACTTCCAGCAAGTAGAGATTTGTTTGTGGCTTTCAACGTAGCGTTCTCTGCTTCGAGCAATGTTGCTCGTTCTTCAGCCCGCTTCATCTGGGTGGTGAGTTCCAACAGTTGAGCAGCGGGATCTTGAGTGTTGGTACTTCCCGTAATGATCACGTTTTCATCTCCATTCACCATGTCTCACGTAGTTAAATCTGTCCCCTCCTTCTAGCGCCAATTGTTTCGGCAAAATTTAACCAGGTTCGCAAGTACACAGATCTACGGAATGATAGAGAAAAGTATAGCTTTATTAATCAACAAAGTAGGCTTGTAGCCGAATTGTATTACAACGTCTAGATGTCTAAAACGTTATAAAGAACTTCGTTGGATGTGGAAAACAAGGCTAGATCTCTGGTGGCTATCTCTTGGATGTTGTCCAGACGTAGCTCTTGAGTTTTCTTTGTGTATTTTTTTATGCTGCCTTCTCTCCAAGACGTCTCTATTTATAAGACTTGATCAAACGCTCTTAGGATTAGGATTTGACTTGACGTGCAAGCTTATCTCCTTAATAATCGGGATTCTTGATATATTTGAATCATATTATGAGGTGTAGATAATGACAAACCTGATATTGCGAAATCTCTGCAAGTATATCTTAAAAGCCATGTATTAGTTTATATCAAATAAAGTTAACTAACCTTGTAACGACGTCATAACGACGTTATACACTTGATGACAACGTAGTAATGATGCCTTACTCGCTGTCGACAAGTCATTTCTTCATTTTACATGACATACATGATGTATTGTCACATATCATCAGGTTACTATCTTGTTTAGCATGTCGAGGACGATGTGTAGTCAGGTACTACCTGACTTTACCTTGCATAGATGGACGTATCGTTAGGTGGAGGCAAGCTGTGACCTCGTTCTACCTGACGCAGATGGACATATCATCACGTAAAGGCAAGTTATGACCTCGTTCGACCTGACGTAGATGGACATATCGTCACGTAGAGGCAAGCTATGACCTCGTTCTACCTGACGTAGATGGACATATCGTCACGTAGAGGCAAGCTATGACCTCATTCTACCTGACGTAGATGGACATATAGTCACGTAGAGGCAAGCTATGACCTCGTTCTACCTGACGTAGATGGACATATTCTCACGTAGAGGCATGTCATCAGTTTATTAGACCAGGCCTGAATAGTGTGCAGCCAAGTCTTATGCTCGTCCTGCACTAACCAAGGTCTACCAAATAGTGAATTTATTTTCCCCAACAGTATGCATGAGATGCAAGACCAAGCCTCCGCCGGAAGAATCTCTCATGTGCGGCACGTGCGTTACCCCCTGGCACCAGGGGCGGTTCTGAGGGAGAGCAGGGTGTACACCTGCACAAGGCCCACCAATTTTTTTATTTTTATTTTTGCATTTTAGGGCTTAAATTTATTAAAAATTTCAAAGAAGGGCCTAAATTATTTTTGATATATATTAGCATAGGGCCCACGAATTTAATGAGCCTCCCTTGCCTGGCACGTGTTCTGCCTCTCTTCTCCACCAGAAAAAACCCTTGCTTCCACTCTACAGTGGCATTGTCCTGATTGCTCCGGCGAAATCAACGATTCTCTTCCTGTTTCTGGCGTCGCGGGATACGAAGCCGTTGGCTCAGACCTTGTAGCTGCGATCCGTGCGATTGAGGCCGATGACTCTTTGTTTTGTTAGTTTGGTGTATCTATTTAGTGTTCTTTAATTGTTGAATGTCGTTTTTGGATATTATTGTTTTGGTTTATTTCAATTTGATTTACTAATTTGAGGTTTGTAACCTAACACACATCCAGCCGTAGAATCGTTCCTTTTGTTGTTATACAAAGGCATAGACTTAACTTATGCTTACCATTTGTGACAAACTGTGTCATTACGACAGTGTTCACCTACATTGTTTGGTTAGTTAGTTGGGAGGTAACATGGTGACTGATTTACTGTGTTGTTGAATTTTTTTACAAACTTAGTGTCTATAAATGACTGTATCGTGTGAACTTTGTGTTGTTGATCTATTCTATTTTTGGTTTTTAGTTGCCGTTTATGAGCTGTTTCTTTTTATTCATTTTTGACAAATTTAGTGTTCTTTTCAATCATAAACCATAAAGTTCCTCTTGTGCTGAGTATGCAATATTGTGAACTTTACATAGTAGTAGCAAGACTTATTTAGGTGTTACCTTTTCTTCTTCTTTTCAATATAAATATTCTTTGACAAAGATGAAGACTATTATGATGGGATGATAGATCCCTTATATATTAATTGGGAAGTGATTTATAAGAAGATGCTTATGTGTCATCTCTACATTCACTCTTCCAAATAAAATATGACATGGCTAAAAAGAATTATGACATGGCAAAAGACTAATTATTTCTTACCTTTTAAAGTTTTGATTGTTATAAAAAAATCTTTGCAAGGAAATTTTTTTTTCAAAAATACAGATCAATTTTAACTTTAACAAATTTAAAGAAGTATTTGGCCACAAAAAAAAAGAAGATCAAAAGACAAATTAGTATAGTGATTATAAATTGAAATTAAAAATTAAAGATTTCAAAATTCAACAATCGAATACCATTGTCCCTTATTACATTGCTAATCAATTAATAATTTGTTATAAAGTTACACTAATAACAATAAACACATTTGATAATTTAAAATAATTGAGTTTAATCAACACAGCACAATAATGGATATACTTAAGTATATATTCGTGTTATTGTACATAGTGAGACATTAGAAATTATAAATAATATTAGTTGATTAAAATTTTCTCTTAACATAATTTATATATTATATACATATGTGTTTGGGGGTAAAGTTTGTCAAATTCATATTTATATCCTCATATTTATTTTTAAGATATTATACACGTAAACATATTTTTTGAACTAAACTTCATTTTTTTTGTTTTTTCTATTTTATTGTTTGTTCTCTGTTTAATGAATTTAATAAAGAATGTGCAATGACTTCATCTTTTTGAGTATTGTCTTCAACATTTGAAAAAAATTGAAAATAATTGTTTTACCAATTTCTTCATCCTAATTCAAAATTTACTCCAAATCATGCTCATTTTAATTATCTTTGTTTTATTTTTTTCAGAAGAATAAGAATTAAAAATAGTGGAAGAACATGAGCTACATAAAATATAACACATGAAAAGAAATTCATTTAGTAAATTAAGAGGTATAAGATGAAGATTTAAGAGCACTGCAATTTTAATCGAACACTATTACCAATGTTTAACCATGAAACAAGGTTTTTCTAATTAGTTTGATACTTAAAAAATTAGAAAATATTTCATCCGCGTATTACGCGGAGAATCACCTAGTATTTTGTATTTATCTTTTCAAACACCGTGTGGGCACAACTTTTGCTTAAAATGTTTTGAGAAGTGGATTGGACAAGGGAAGCGCACTTGTTCAAAATGCCGCAGCCCAATTCCCAACAAAATTGCAAGCAATCCTCGTATCAACTCTTCTCTTGTGTCTGCTATTCGATTGGCAAAGGTCTCTAAAAGTGCTGCTGCGGGTACTGTAAATTTTTTTCATTTCATAAGCAACCAAGACCGTCCAGATAAAGCATTTACAACTGAGCGCGCTAGAAATCCGGGAAGGCGAATACTGCCACTGGCAGGATATATGTTACAATACCACCTGATCACTTTGGTCATATACAAGCTGAAAATGATCCTGTGAGAAATCACGGAGTTTTAGTTGGAGAATTCTGGGAGGACAGACTTGAGTGTAGGCAGTGGGGGGGGGGGGGGGGGGCTCACTTCCCACACTGATAAACTCAAATTTGCCCTGAGTTACTCTCTCAAATTAATACTTGGGGGTCGAATCCACAAGGAATCAAATTACACAATCAATTATGGAGTCGAATTAAGCTAAGCAGCAATGTAATAATGTAAATTAAATATCAAAACAAGCAAGAAACGATGATAAGTAGGGTTCTTAAAATCAATGAGACAAAAGCTAGGCTTTCGGGAAATCGCAGGAAACTCGAACTGCAAACAATTTAGATTATTAGGGGAATTAAGATCCGTTCTTGAACATGAAAACTCTGTAAAGCTAACCAACTTTTGTTGCAAAAACTATCTATGTCTAACTTCTTAAATTCCAAATTTCTTTGCAAATTCAATAAGTTAAACAAGCATTAAAGCACGTATTCAATTGTTCACAAATTGTCTAAACCAAATTTCTTTGCGAATAGATAATTTGCTCATCTAAGATTAGGTCAGGTAATTATCAATACTTTCGCATCTAACAATTAACCTAAGATCTAAGTTCTAGGTGATCAAACTAGAACTAGCATTATCAACAATCTAGATGAAGAATCCAAGTGATGTTCCCTAACAAATCTAACAGATCTAGCAATTTCTCATGTTCCTTTGACTAACCCTAAGCCTAACAAGCAAACTACTCAGACATGGATGAAGAAAACATCATGAGATAAATAATTTGCATAAAAAGATAGAGAAAGAGATACAAAAGGGTTTGAAATCGATGAATGTCTGAAGTCTAGAAATCTCTCCCAAAAGCTCTCCAAATCTCTCTCAAGTCTCAATAGAATATAAGATGTAAAAATGAAAGCCTAAAGAAAAACTATATATAATGTCTAAAAATCGGATTGGGTTTTTCTGTAAACTTCTGGGCTTCTTGGGCAAAAGAGGAAATTCTTCAATCTTCATATCGGGCATGATCGTGTCGATCGACACAGACTTTGAAAACTCAACTTCTTCTCGTATCAGACATGCGTGTCGATCGACACAAGCTCCAAAGTTTGTCTCCGACTTGATCACTTCGGCTCTTCTTTGCTCGATGCTCCAAAAACTCCCAAAAGCTCTCATTATGGTCCAATCGATCATTGACGTATAAAGACTCTAAAACAATAGGAAAAATACCAAAAATACTCTATAAAAAGGATTTATATCATGGTCGAAAACGGGTAAAAACCATGATATATCAACTCCCCCAGACTTAGTCTTTGCTTGCCCTTAAGCAAAACATAAACTATAAATGTGAAAGAGGTTTGAAAACGCATAAACTTACCTTCCCTTGGAGCACCGGACCGACCCTTTCAACTAGTAAGCCACATAATGCATAACCAACTCAAAATCAGACCACCATGTACTTCTCACACTGATAAGCTCAAATTTGCCCTGAGCTACTCTCTCAAATTAAGAGATCGAAGTAATACTTGGGGGTCGAATCCACAGGGAATCAAATCACACAATCAATTATGAAGTCGAATTAAGCTAAGCAGCAATGTAATAATGTAAATTAAATATCAAAACAAGCAAGAAAACGATGATAAGTAGGGTTCTTAAAATCAATGAGACAAAAGCTAGGCTTTCCGGAAATCGCAGGAAACTCGAACTGCAAACAATTTAGATTATTAGGGGAATTAAGATCCGTTCTTGAACATGAAAACTCTGTAAAGCTAACCAACTTTCGTTGCAAAAACTATCTATGTCTAACTTCTTAAATCCCAAATTTCTTTGCAAATTCAATAAGTTAAACAAGCATTAAAGCACATATTCAATTGTTCACAAATTGTCTAAACCAAATTTCTTTGCGAATAGATAATTTGCTCATCTAAGATTAGGTCAGGTAATTATCAATACTTTCGCATCTAACAATTAACCTAAGATCTAAGTTCTAGGTGATCAAACTAGAACTAACATTATCAACAATCTAGATGAAGAATCCAAGTGATGTTCCCTAACAAATCTAGCAATTCTCATGTTCCTTTGACTAACCCTAAGCCTAACAAGCAAACTAATCAGACATGGATGAAGAAAACATCATGAGATAAATAATTTGCATAAAAAGATAGAGATAGAGATACAAAAGGGTTTGAAATCGATGAATGTCTGAAGTCTAGAAATCTCTCCCAAAAGCTCTCCAAATCTCTCTCAAGTCTCAATAGAATATAAGATGTAAACATGAAAGCCTAAAGAAAAACTATATATAATGTCTAAAAATCGGATTGAGCTTTTATGTAAACTTCTAGGCTTCTGGGGAAAAAGAGGAAATTCTTCAATCTTCACGTCGGGCATGATCGTGTCGATCGACACAGACTTTGAAAACTCAACTTCTTCTCGTATCAGACATGCGTGTCGATCGACACAAACTCCAAAGTGTGTCTCCGACTTGATTACTTCGGCTCTTCTTTGCTCGATGCTCCAAAAACTCCCAAAAGCTCCCATTATGCTCCAATCGATCATTGACCTACAAAGACTCTAAAACAATAGGAAAAATACCAAAAAGACTATAAAAAGACTTATATCATGATCGAAAACGGATAAAAACTATGATATATCACACACGTTTATGGCATAATTATGGAGCTCAATCTGTGGCACTCTCTGGAGGTTATGAGGATGACAAGGATCATGGAGAATGGTTTCTATACACAGGAAAGTTTGATTTTATAAATTTAACTACTACTTTCTTTTGGTCAATTTGATTCTGGTTTCTTAAATATTTTTTACTTACTTCTCTCACGTGTATAGAAGTAGCTATTCTCCAATCTTTTTACAGGCTTCCTCCTTTTTTTCTTTTTTCTTTTTTCTTTTGTCTTGAATATGTATGGATGTGTCACGCAGTGGAGGAAGAGATCTCAGTGGCAACAAAAGGACTAACAAGGATCAGTCTTTTGACCAAAAGTTTGAAAAGTCGAATGAAGCTTTACGACTTAGTTGCAAAATGGGGTTTCATGTTGGAGTTGTCAGGTTAGTTGTTATTTGAGCAGTATCCACTGCAATTACATTTGAGCAATAAATAATTTTGAAAAATAGTACATTAAAAAGTGGCATTCAAAAGTGACATTTTTCAAATTTTTTTTTAATTATTTGGGAGGCTTATTGATATAACCTCAAATTTAGGTCAATAGCAAATGTAAGCCCCTCTTTCTCTTTCCTCAAAATTTTATCAAACCAACCATAAGATTCAACTTATTTACAGAAATGCCATTATATTTGAATTTTTTTTTTTAAATCAGACATTCAAAACTATCAAATAAACACCCAAATATATCAACTTATTTACGAAAATGTCATTATCATCAATATTTCCAACCACCATGAACAACCAAAATCAAGCTCAATACACCCAACTGATTTTTCGTGGATAACAGCTTCATGTGTGAGCTCATAACTTCTTCATCACTCATTTCCTCTCCAATTTCATCAAAAAAACTATCTAAATTTGGTTTTCAAAATTCTTTCTCTCATAATCTATCGATTTTCAATGGTTTTTCAATAAACGACGATTGGGCTTCTATGTTAATGGTCATATTAGAAGTTTCAGGTGCTTGAAAGAGCTGAAAACCGAGCTCTACGGCGGAAGCAGAGCTAAAAACCGTGTTTTCCGATCTGGTAGATTGCACCAGAAGTCTACTAGTCAACGAAAGGTTAGATTTGCAATTGACTATTTTTAAAAATATTCAAAGTAGACTGCTCGTGAAGTCTACTTGTTTTCCTTTGATAACAAAAAAAACACTCGTAGACTACACATGAAGTCTACTTGAAAATGGGTTAGTTTTGCATTTGACCAAAACTTTGACTTTATAGAGCAGACTTCTCTCGTAGACTTCTCCAGTAGACTGCAGATAGAGTCTACTTCGAGGTTATTTCTGGCATTGAAAAGATTGTTGACTTTTTGAGTAGACTGCATCAGAAATCTGTTATGTACGGATGGGTTAGTTTTGCGTTTGACCAAAATCTCAAACATTGACCAAGAAAAACATTTATCGGTAGACTTCTTATGCCGTCTACTACATATTAAATAAATCAATAGACTTCTTAAAGAAGTCTGATTTATTTAATAAGTAGTAGACTACATAAGAAGTCTACCGATAAATGTTTGGTCAAATACAAAACTAACCTTTTTCAAAGTAGACTTCTGGAGAAGTCTACTCAAAAAGTCAACAATTTTGTCAATTGCAAATGTAACCCGGCCTTTTGAGTAGACTTCAGAATAGAGTCTACACATTTCAGCAGACTTCTCTTGCAGTCTACTAGTTTTCTGCATATTTAGTAGATTGCAAGAGAAGTCTACTGAAAAAGTCAAACTTTGGTCAATTGCAAAAATAACTTTTTTATTTAGCAGATTTCATAGAGAAGTCTACTGAAAAAGTCAAATTCTGGTCAAATGCAAAAGTAACCTAATAGACTGCTGATGAAGTCTACTAGCGTTTGTCGTAATTGCAAAAATAACCCATTATGTAGACTTCTCTATGAAGTCTACTAGTCTACATATTTATTTTTCTTATAAATGCATTTAAAACTTATTTATAATAAATTTTTTAGATTTTCTTGCTCCCACATGTGTGTTATCTAATGTGTTTCCTTATGTGTGAATTTGACATATTTAGGTGCAATATTTATTGTATAAATCAATTTTCTTGTTTGAGTAGTATTTAGCTGTTGTTGGTAGACGTCTCTATGAAGTCTACTAGTAGACTTCTCTATGAAGTCTACAGATTTAATTTTCTTAGAAATGCATTTAAAACTTATTTATAATGAATTTTTTAGATTTTTTTGCTCTCACATGTGTGTTATCTAATGTGTTTCCTTCTGTGTGAATTTGACATATTTAGGTGCAATATTTATTGTATAAATCAATTTTCTTGTTTGAGTAGTACTTAGCTGTTGTTGGTAGACGTCTCTATGACGTCTACTGGTAGACTTCTCTACGAAGAAGTAGACTTCTCTATGAAGTCTATAGCAGATGTTCGAGACCTAATGTGTTTTCTATTTGTTTTTTTTACAGAGAATGGTTCAGTTAGTTGTTGTCTATGGAGAATTGGATATTCAAGATAAGGCGTGGTAATTTGTGGTTGATAATCTTAAAGGAGGGATACTGTTCTTTTTGAGTGATGATTGCACCCATTGTGATCTTCTTGAGATGGCAAGAGATGAATATAAGCTGGAATCAGACTTGGTGAAGATCACTTATTCACTACCGGAATCAATGTTGCAACATATGGCGCCGGATACTCCTCCAATGCATGTCATAAATGATAGACAAGTTTAGAATTTGATCGAGCTAAGTAGAGCGCATGTTATACGTCTTTGTGTCTCGAGTCGGTTGGAGATGGATTGTGATGTCAACAATGATTCTGATGAAATTTTGGACAGTGGTTGTGAAGAATATACAGACGTAGATGCTGAGGAATGCGAGGATGGAGATGGTGATGACTATGGGGATGGTACGGGAAATGGTGCGTATGAAGAAGATCATGGTATTGAAGATGTTGATGGGCAAGACGAGGATATAAAAATTGATGGTGTTGGTATCAATGAAGATTACAGTGTATACGGAAAAGTGAAAGATGAGGATGAAGATGATATCTCATTTGCTGGTGTTGGTGGGAGTGAGCGTTGTCTTGGCGAAGGAGCAAGATCAAAAACGACATGGTCTGATGGTATACTTGTCAGAAAATGTTTTGGTAGCAAGGATGAGCTGCTTAGAGAGTTGCGATTGACGGCCGTGATGTCAAGATTTGCATTCAAAACACACAAGTCTACTAAAACTCTGTTAGTCGCTACGTGTCGTGTGAAAGAATGCAAGTGGAAAGTCAGAGCAGTTGCGACGAATGATCCAAACCGTTTTTGGGTGACAAAGTATATTAAAAAGCATACATGTTCACTAGCGGACAGAGTCGCTCACAGGAAACGCTCTACTCCAAAGTATATTGGTAGATTATTTATCGAGCGTGCGGAATAATTGATGGAGTTACGCCAAAGCATATACAACAATGAAGGTGATGTTTGGTATGAATCTGGATTATTCCACTTCATACAGATCATTGATATACGCCCAAGAAATGGTGAGGGGAACTGCTAAACATGGATATGAAAATCTCCCATCTTATTTGCATATGATCCAGGAAGCAAATCCGGGAATATTGACCGCTTTTGAGGTTGATGCTCACAATAGATTTAAATATCTATTTATATCGTTCGGAGCCTCCAAAGCTGGTTTTCAGTATCTTAGACAAGTAATCATGGTCGATGGGACTCATTTAAGTGAAAAGTATGAAGGTGTTTTGCTAGTGGCGGCCGTCCAATATGGTAATTTTCAGATTTTTCCTTTGGCGTTTGGAATCGTTGATGTATCCTGGTTTTTACGGTTTTTAATACGGTTTTTATAACTGTATATAATGGTTTTTCATGCTTTTATGCCTTAAGTGGTAGTTTTAGTGTGTTTCTAGTGTTTAGAGTTTTTTACAGGTTATTTGGACAAAAGGCAAGGAAACGAGATATTGGACAGTTCCGAAGCATCAGATGTCGAGCAATCGTAGAGCGATTAACCAGAGAAGTCTACTGGAGAAGCCTACAAAGAGAATGAGAAGTCTACAAGTAATTTAAACTATTTTCCAAATATGTAGAAGAAGAAATAATCAGACCTGTTTGTACATATTTGATATAATGCGTTTTTGGCGCATTCTAACCCTTGTTTTGTAGGCTTTTATCGAGTCTTTCACTCTCTATCGAGTCATTCTAGGTAATAAAGTGGCTGGAAACAAGGATTGCAGCTTACGGATTGGATTTGATGAAAAAGAAGAAATATGGATCATTTTGGAATATTCTGGACGAAGGGAGCACTTAGTACAAAAGAAGGGAGCACATGTTCCCAGCAGATCCACTTATGGGCTTTTTGTCAAACCCTAATTTTGACACCCTATCTTGGGCCAGCCGCCAAGGCTTTATTTAAAAGGGATTTTCGACCCTTTTGCAGGGGATCACGAAATCACGCCACAACACAGCAGCAACAACACAACAGAGATCAACGAGTGAGAGAGAGAGAGAGATTCAAATACTTGTCTTAGAGTTTTGCTTGGAGATTTGTCTCCACATTTTCTTATTGAAGTTTTCTTAAACCCTAATCTCTTTACTTTGATTCAATGAAGTTTCTCTTATCACTTGCTGTTGTTGTTTGCTTGAATATGTGCGAGTAATCTCCTTTGTTAGGTTGAGGGTTCGATGGGATTAGAGAATCATAACTAAGCATAGATAGGTTTTGAAACATCACTTGATATCTCCGTCTAATGTCGAACGTATTGCCTAGGCTAATTTGATCACCTAGTCTCTGATTTTAGGTTGAATTCACTCATCAAAAGTGTTGTGAATTGCTGGAATTGACTTAGATGGGCGAGTTGTCTTTAGCCAACGACAGTTGAAGTTAAAGCAACTCGTGAACAAATCAACCCTAATCGTTTAATGCTCTTCATTCTTTGTAACCTCAAACGACAGTTTAGGGTGTTAGATTGTTTGTTGAAGTAGTTGATGCCACGACAGTGGGTCCTCTTGAATTTATGATTGAGTTCTAGATTGGTTCATAACTTGATAACCTGAATAATTGCTTGGTTTTGATATATTAATCCCTGAGATATATCCCTTGACCTAACGCCTTTCCATTCATTGTTTTACAACCAAAATTTACTTCTTGTTTGCTTTGATAAATCGTGACACTTAAACCTCTTTTGATCGCTTAGCTGAAATTGTATTCCATAGGATTAGAGTGTATTGCTAGTTCTTAACGAACCTATACTATTCTACATCGGATTAGTAAACTTAGGTTTCATCTCATAAACCGGAAAAAAACCCTTTCATCAATATTCTCTTTCATGTATCTCTGGCCTCTAGATCCGTGGAAAGCCAGTAGAAGTGGAGTTAGTTTATTTGGAAAGGGATCACCATATGCGACTGCATAATCCGGTAGAGCATAGTACACCTATACTTGGAGAACATGTACAAAGCCTTCCAGCGTATACGACCGGTTTGACAAGTCTTTCTCCTTCACTGACTTGATAAGGAACTTCAATGCAACCCTACCCCATGGGTAGTTCTGGAAGGCATCTATATCCATCACAAGCCTAGCAAAGTTAACATTGATGGATGTTGACTCCTTTTTAGCTTCAATGTAACCAGCGTATATGCATAGATATCTCAACCTGATGCGGTTCAACCGTGTCCAATATGCACATAAACCACACGCTTCTATTAACTCAGTCACAGTTGGACCCCTCTCGACATCAACTCCCAGAAAATTCCAAAATTCTTTCATTTCCTCAGTGACCTCTACAACTGGGTTATCCAAATTCGGAACGTCTTGGCAATTCAGACCGGTAATCTGCTCAAACTCAAGCAATGAAAACCTCAACGGCTTGCATCCAATCAGACTCCATATCTCACGGGGTTTCTTGCACTCTAGCTGAACAGTTAATATATAATGAACCATCCTCGATGCCCAGTGAAAGTCGAGAGAATGGAACCGTAGTAGCACACCCAATGGAGAGAGTAAAAGCTCTTCCCACTCATCTTCCAATAAGTGGTTGGCTAGAGCAGCAAACAATTGGTTATTTCCAGCATAGTAGTGTATGCTTTTCTCCGCTTCATGCTCATCTCCTTTGGAATACATCCTTGACGGAAATCTAGCTGCATCTTTATCCATCGTCTGAAGAAGTCTACCAAAAAAATGTGAGAAGTCTACTGGAGAAGTCTACTGGAGAAGTCTATTGGAGAAGTCTATTGGAGAAGTCTGCTGGAGAAGTCTGTAGTATCCAAAACCAAACATCGTATAAGAAAATATAAGCACAAAAACATAGTGAAGACCTTCGATTTGGAAAACCTTTGATTACTAAACATACTGAGAGATGCAAACAAATACACATCCTCTCACAAACCTTGTATTTCGATGAAGTTAAACAGAATTTCGTACTTTCCAGCGGCGGCAGATCTGCAAAGAAAAGTGAAATAAAAAAAAAGTTAGATTCTCGAATCAGATAGAGAAATAGCGAGTAAGAGATAGTAAAATCAAAAAGAGTTGAAGAGATTTTGGATTCAAAGAGATGAGACAAAGCGAGAAATAGAGATTTCCGATTCAAGGAGAGAAAGAGAGATTTATGATTCAAAGACTGAAGAGAAAGTCGAGAGAATGGAAAGAGCGCATGAAGTCTGACCGACGGTGATGATGGAGACGCGAAACTAGGTTGTAATTTAGGTTGTAATTTTTTTTTCATCTAAACCACATTTTTGAAGTTTTATAGGTAGGGTAAATAAATTGGTTAAGTTCGGTTAATTTGGATGGGTAAATAAATTGGTTCAATTTGGTTCTGGTTAAATACACCATTTGATTGGTTTTGTTTGGTTAAAAAAAATTCAAATTTTAAAATGTTTTTAAAAAATTCAAATTTGCTTCCATATGTTTAATATACTTCTAAATGCAGTCTTCTAAATGTAGTTTTAAGTCTACGGGAGAAATCTATGGGAGAAGTCTACGGGAGAAGTCTACTGGAGAAGTCTACTTGAGAAGTCTACTGGAGAAGTCTACTGAGAAGTCTACTGAAGAAATCTACTGGAGAAGTCTACAAGAGAAGTCTACTGGAGAAGTCTGCTGTATCCAAAACCAAACATCGTATAAGAAAATAAAAGCACAGAAACATAGTGAAGACCTTCGATTTGGAAAACCTTTGATTACTAAACATACTGAGAGATGCAAACAAATACACATTCTCTCACAAACCTTGTATTTCGATGATGCAAACAAATACACATCCTCTAAATGAAGTCTACTTCACATAAATCGATTATTTTCAATGATTATTCGAAATCCTATACCAAAACTTATTTCAAACATTCAAAACGTATAATATATTCACAAGTTAACACTTTTATGCAAATTTGACATTTTAAATATAAAAATGATAAACTCTAACTTTAACCCTAAGTGTAAAAACATGTTTGCAACCTATGATGTACCTTATTTGGTAACTCTTTGTTTAGTATAGTATGTATTTCATTCATAACCTAATTTGTCTAAGTATGTTTAATTTTGTGAAATTTTATTTTTCATACTTCACAATTGTTTATAGTAGGGTCATCAATCAAAAAAATTTATCAAATTTTTTTTTGTTAATTTATAAATTTAAATTTAAAATATAATTATATAGTAGACTTCTGTGGTAGTCTACTAAACCATAAAAGTAGTCTTCATAACCTAATTTGTCTAAGTAGATTTAATTTGTGAAATTTTATTTTTCATACTTCACAATTGTTTATAGTAAGGTCATCAATCAAAAAAATTTTATCAAAATTTTTTTTGTTAATTTATAAATTTAAATTTAAAATATAATTATATAGTAGACTGCTTTGGTAGTCTACTAAACGTTCTCCAGTAGAAATTCTCATGGAGTCTACGCGTTGATTTCTTGACGGAAGTCTACTGGTATACTTCTATATTACGCAACAGACTTCTCTAGGCTTAAAACAGTCATTATGGCCTCCGTTTTATTGTTTGGTCATAAATGATGTAGTTGTAATTTCACTACCCTTTTGAGTTATTTTTCTCAAACATGAGATATGTGGGTTACACTTGTATTTCAAATCAATTTAAGGGTATTTTTAGTAAATTTCCCATAATATTGAAGTTTGCTCTTGTTCATCGTTGTTTGTTTTGCGTGCTTATTTCTTCCCTTCTACATTAAAATTATATAATCATGTTAATTATGTTTTTGTTTTTTTTATCTTAAGATTCAAGTAATTTATTTGTTTATTGTATTTGTCCGGATATGGTTTAACGAGAGGTTGGAATAGAGGAAAAAAACAAGGGAAAATTGAAAATAAAGGACATCTACAATAGATTTTGTCCATTTATACTTTTATTTGAAATATCTCATTTATGCCTAAATTACCCCTTTTTGTATAAATAATTAATTTTTCCAATTTTTTTTGTTAAATATGTGAGAAACAATTGAATAAGACTTTTTATCAAAGGAGCAATTGTTGTTTGATAACCAAGAGGTTAAATTTTGGACTTATAAATTCGTTCTAGATTGTGTAGAAGACATTTTCTAAAATTTGTACATGTTCTAAAACCCGCAGATTACGTAATATGAACATTGTACATGTTCTAAAAAGTTTAGAGTACACTAACGTTCTACAAACTTTAGAAGACCATTTCAGAATACGTCAACTGGACTTTGCTCTATGTTCTTCATAATTTAGAATACGTATTCTTCTATTTGCTCTATGTTCTTCAAAATTTAAAATACGTATTCTTCCATTTGCTCTATGTTCTTCAAAATTTAGAATACGTATTCTTCTATACTTAGAATCCCGAAAATTAAGGAAACTAAATATTTCAAATCTTTAAATGAATCTTTCGGTTTAAGAAATCAAATATATTGTGCATTCTGAAAAATTTAGAATACATATTCTGTTTTTTCCGGAATTCAGTAAATTGTCCATTTTTCTTCTATATAACCTAATGTTTTTCTGATGAATTTTCTTTATTTTTATGTGTTTAGAACTTGAACATGATCAGATGTATGTAACTAATGCATAGTATACATATACCAAGTATAAGTGATTAAAGATTTGCAATATAAAAGCAAACTTGTAAATAAACGTAGAGTAAATGCAATTAGCTATTTCTTAAAAGGATTTAATGGTTCATAAGGGCCTTCATAAATAATTAGAAAATGTTTTAAAAGAAATTATTCGTGAAACTTCAAAAATATGATTAAATTATTAAGATTGTTATCACATTTTCGAATTAAAAGCATGAGTAATTGCATTCAAATTCTGTAATTCATTAACAAAAACATGTTAAACAATCAGAACACCAATTTGTATTGGGTTTTTGACGATTCAAGAATAAATCTAAATTGAAAAACAATTTGTGTTGGTTTCTTAACGATTCGGTAACAAACTAGATTTCATTATTTATAAGGTTGTTGTTTAGTTATTTTTGTATTAAAAAATATTATTACTGATTAAATAAAAATTATTAAAACAAAAGAGAGAAAGAAAGTTCGAACTTGAAACATCTCTTAAAATTTATAACTCATCAACTAATAAATATTATTATAAATTACTCCCTAAAATATGATTATATATAATAGTTATGATTAAGGGCATAATAGGATTTTAACTAAATTAAAGTATATATTACCAAATTTAAGTAATAAAGGTATAGATGAACAAACTCCAAAAAAACCATCATTTATTTCCAATTTTCCCAAAAAACAAATGGCCTTGCCGACAATAATCTTATCTGGGAAACAAAACAGGATATTTTTTGTTCTAACCAGTACTAACCAAATATTTTATTTTGTTTCTCCGTTAAAACTTTTCCGATAAACTCTTACCATTTTTCAAAGACTCTAAACCATATCCATTCGAATAAAAATATCTCGACAACAAATCATGATAGACCATGACTCCTTTTTGATGTTACATAAGAAATTCACAACTCGAAAATCAACTGAAGAGATTTTCATCAACTCAAATCGAAATCAGTTCAAATTTTAGTTATAGAAATCCTAGTAAATTCTGAAAATTAAGATTTTGGTTTATTTTATCTAACCGTTTTACGCGGGAATTCGTGTAGTTAAAAAAGGAAAAAACACAATATGATAAAAAGCTAAATATATGTTTCACACTGAATAACATTGCTTTCTATTTCGTATTTATTTTATTTAACCATTGAGAATTTGTCTAGTAAAACACTAAAAAAAACAAAATATAAATATGAAAAAAATCCTTTAAAATTAGAAACAAGGCAAAAAGCAAAACCAAGACTGAGTTAACAAGAAAGAAAGGATAAATCACCGACGGTCGTTGAGTTTCCCGGCAACAAGTAAACCACTTCTATAAGTTTCTAAGAGCATCATTATCCATGATACCTTTGTGGTATCATAAAATATAAAATTATTAAAATTTGAGTAAAAGGAAGAAAGAGAGTGTTTTTGATTAAAATAATGGGGTATATTGAAATATAAAATTAATAAAATTTGAGTAAAGAGATGAGATAGTTGGTATTTTTGGAGAGAGAGTATCAAATAGTGGATACTTTTGATACTTTTGAAGAGAGAAAGAGTGTGTTTTTAATAATTTTATATTTAAAGAGAGTATAAAATTAATAAAAGTTGAGTAAAAAGATGAAAGAGAAGGTATAAAATTGAGTAAAAAGAAAAAAGAGTGTGTGTTTTAATAATTTTATATTTAATGATAATGATATAAAAAGATTTGTTTTTAAGCTTAATAATCAAAATTATAAAACCCCCTTCATCACTTTACTTCTCCCTCTTTACGTCTCTTTCAATTTCTCTCTCTCTCTCTCTCTCTCTCTCTCTCTGAGCGATTTCGAGTTCCGGAGTTATCGGGATCCTCTGATTCATCTGGATTTGTTGTGTTGTGTTGTGTTGTGTTGTGTTGATCTCTGATTCATCATGTCAGGCTCTCTTGATCGATTCGCCATGCCTTGTGAGTGACAATTTCTCATCTTCTTCCTCCGATTATCGCCGTTTCGAATTCTTACACAAGAACTCCAGTGATTTCTATTACAGATTTCGGATTGTGAATTGAATTTGGGGATAAGCACGGATTTGTGATCGGATTTTGGTTTTGTGGGCGATTTCTTTGTTTTTGTTGTTCTCAGGTTTTGAAGGGTGTTCGAGCAATGATGAGAGAAGAGAAAGGAGATCAGATTTCGAAGTTTCTGAGGATGAGAAGAGAACAAGAATCGGGACTTTTAAGAAGAAAGCAGCAAAAGCTTCAAGCAAATTGAGACACTCGTTGAAGAAGAAAGGAAGTAGTAGGAGAAGAAGCACTGATCGGAATTTCTCTCTTACCATTGAAGACATTCACGATGTCGAAGAGTTACGAGCTGTCGATGAGTTCCGAAGCTCGCTCATCTCCGATAATTTGTTACCTCCAAAGCTTGATGATTATCACATAATGTTGAGGTGATGATGATGATTCTTCTCTCTCTCTATATATATATATGATGAATCCTTTGTTGTAGATAGATGATGATGATGGAATCTTGTTATTGTATCTCTGTAGATTCTTGAAAGCTAGGAAGTTTGATCTTTTGAAAACCAAGTTAATGTGGAGTAACATGATTCAACGGAGAAGAGAGTTTGGTACAGACACAATTTTCGAGGATTTTGAGTTTGAAGAGTTAGATGAAGTGTTGAAATACTACCCTCATGGTTATCATGGTGTTGATAAAGAAGGAAGACCTGTTTACATTGAGAGATTAGGGAAAGTTGATGCGGCGAAACTAATGCAAGTCACTACATTGGAAAGATACATAAGGTATCATGTTCGAGAGTTTGAGAAAACTATTACTATCAAGTTACCAGCTTGCTGCAACTAGATTAAACTAGATTCCGATAATTTTTTGCTTGTGTAGTGTTAATAGTGTCCTGCATCTTCTTACTTAGAAAATTCCATGAAATTTGATGTTTTTGCAGGGGTTGAAGAATTTTTCTAAGCCTGCGAGGGATCTCATAATCCAGCTGCAAAAGATTGATAACGATAACTATCTTGAGGTATGAGCTGTCTGGTATTGATTTTCTTAACAAAATTGTGTGTGTTTTCGGTTTAGTTTAATAATAAAAAGCATGTGATATGACTTTTAACATGTTTGCAGACACTTCATCGCATGTATATCATCAATGCTGGTCATGGTTTTAAGCTACTTTGGGGCACTGTGAAATCATTTCTTGATCCAAAAACAGTCACAAAGATTCATGTAAGTTCACCTGTTCTTTCTACGCATCTATCCTCATTTCCACATGTTATACGAAGGATTATATTAATCGTGTGTCATCAACTGGCGTCAATGTGTTTTTCTAATAGGTTGTTGGTAACAAGTACCAGAACAAATTACTTGAGATAATTGATGCAAGGTAGAGAAATCTTCGGTCCTTAGTTTGCTCTTTCTTGTTTGGTTTTCGTGAGTCCAACATACGATTTAACTCCCTAACCGTATTTGGAACTTTTTCAGTCAGCTGCCAGATTTTCTTGGTGGCACTTGCAGTTGTGCAGATGAAGGTGGTTGTATGAGATCTCTGATAAAGGTCCCTGGAACGACCCAGAGATATTAAACGTAAATCGGTTTTCCACAACTTATTGTTTACTGCATGTTCAGTTACCTAACTGATCCTCCCCACAGGTAGATGGTTCAAAGTGGTGGATCCCTCTGCAGGCATGCATCGATTCTAAACAGTGAGCGTTCATGCGATAAGCCATCTTTTTCTGGGGTAAGATTCTTCCGGACTTAGATGCGAAACTTGTTTTTCATAATTTGTTAACATAATATTTGTATTTAACAAACTAAAAATATGGTCCTCTTGGCTCAGATAAAAGCTAGTGACACCTCAACAGCGGAATCAAGTTCTGAATTGGAAGAGATGGCTTCCCCACAAGCAAACAAGGAGAGTCGTGTTCCGAAGCTGACTCCTGTTTGTGAAGATGTAAGAGAGTTTTCTTGTACGAAAGTGAAATCACAGTATGCATTCATCAGACTACTTTACTTAGTTGCCTGACCTTTACTTTCAGATTAGGACCAATGGTATATCATATCCTACCGATTCATCCGAGTACGACTCACCCATGGTGGACAAAGTTGTAGATGTTGCTTGGATGGCTCATGAAAAGCCAAAGACTTCAGAAGGTAAACAGAGTTGAAACTAAATACTAAAATAATATAAATTATAAATCAGATCAATGCAAAGTTTCACTGTAAAGGAATGTGTTTGTGCAGGTTCCGAGTATACACCCGGTTTGAGCAAAAGAGGACCGGTTAGTCATATCTTGATGTGGCTAACCGCGTTGTTTGTAAACTTGCTTACGTTTCTCATGTCTGTGGCTCTGCCACAGAGCAAAGGACATTCCCAGTCTGAATCTTCAGTTGACGAACCAATCGCTAGAGAGTCTCGTCCTCCTTCACCGGTTTTTTCAACTGTCAGAGAGAAAAACCTGATATCTAGGAGATCTTGAGAAACAAGTGGAAACATTGCACTCGAAGCGGCATGAGATGCCTCGTGAGAAAGAAGAGTTGCTAAATACAGCTGTTTATCGCGTGGATGCACTTGAAGCAGAGCTTACCGCAACAAAAAAGGTGATAAGAAAACCTCTCAGTCCCATGTTTCCTTACATTGATGTGCAAGTGTCTTTGTATATTAACTTCATGTTGTCTCTCAGGCTTTACATGAGGCTTTAATGAGACAAGATGATCTTTTGGCTTACATAGACCGGGAAGAAGATGAGAAGTACCATCGGGTAAATTACTTTAAAAAATTTCTTCCATAATTTGGTTTAGTTTTTTTAGAACATTTTTGTATTGAATACACTCTAAATATGGTTTTTGTTGTAAAAAATGCAGAAAAAGAAGTTGTGCTTTTGAAGAGAGAGAGAGAGAGAGTTTGGGGTTACGAAGTTATAAGAAGTGATGGGTACTCTTGATATCTGAGTTGGTTGGTAAATTCGTATACACCGTTCAATAGAACAATGTTTATATTCAGATTATAGGTCTCCTAAGCAACATATTTGATACTTTTGGGGGAAAATTCAAAAGACTGTTACAGTTAACAACATATTTGATACTTTTGGGGGAAAATTCAAAAGACTGTTACAGTTAATATTTCATTATACATCTTTATGTATATGAGAGATCATTTTCTCTCATTTCATAAGCATCAGAGAGGAATTTTAGAGTACTTGAGCTCAAGTACTAGAAAAGCCCCTAAGAAATTGTTTCAAAGCCTAATCTCAAACTTTTAAGTTAACAAATAAGAAAAAAAAACAAAAAATTCGAGTAAACTTGCAGATGCTATAACACTTAACGGGCCTAGAGCTTTCCGGCCCCATATCTATCACTCAAAAAAGCTCTGTCGTTTAAAACACTGGTAAAGACCAGCACGTTGTTCGATATCAGGAGCTTAAAACGGCACGATGTTTAGCATTTGTAAATAATCCCACATCGGTTACATGAGAAATAGTTGATTGTGAAAACAGAGTATAAGTAGAGAAGTCGAGAGATGGAGCAAATCACTTACCTGGACGGGGTCAACTCGTGATCATTTAGACGAGTGGCCTAGGCTAGTGACTTCCATTGCACATGTCGGAGGGGTGCTATGCCTAAGGTCTTCCCAAGCGGAAGAGCCTGCGTCATTATTTGTGGCAGAGGGGGTTTGCGTTCGCGCAGCCCCTACCATACTCAGTTTCAATACTTTTGGCTCAACTTTATCCAAGTGTTTTGCTTTGTTTGACTATTTGTGCTAGGAATGTTAATCTCACTGGGAAGAATTGGTGTTGGGATCTCTCATAATCGAAATAGATCAAGAGTTTCACAATTGCTTTCATGGAAGACCTCTCACTGTTACAGACATACGTTCGGTCTTTGGATCAATTTCTAGTATGTCTTAAATGGATGAAACCTATTCCAATATGTGTTCCCCTTCTAAAAACTAATTTCTTTTTTATTTTCTTTAAATCGAAAAAGTGTGAAAAGACAATTAATTTTTGACTTTTTGAAATATTTACGACCCAACCAAGTTGTTTTTGGATCTATCCATCTTATTAAAAAACAAAAAATCTAAAAATTAAAAAATCTTATCCGGGCATCGCTCTTTCTTCTCTTCTCTCTCGATTCCGGCATCGCTCTTCCTTCTCTCTCGATTCGGCGACATCGCTCCCTCTTTCTTCTCTCTCGATTCTCTCTCGATTTCGGCGACTTTTGGATTTTTTCTCCTTCCGGCGACATCTTTTTGGCACTCGTCGTTCCTTGATTGATTTTAGGAGTGAACACAAGAGTTGAAATTGATTTTAGCTAGCCCTTTAGGAGTGAATACAAGAGTTGAAATTGATTTTTGTTTTGGTGATAACATGTATTGTGTTTGGGTTGTTGTTACAGGTTCTTATGGTTAGGACTAGAGGAGGAAAAACTAGAGGAGGAGGAACGACTAGAGGAAGAACTACTACAGGAGGAAGAACTACTAGAAGTACTAGAAGATTAGAGATGGAGGATGTAAGAGATGAATCAGCTTCGTCTCCTGTCCAAGGTGTTTGTGGTGCTGCACCAGCAGAGGTCCTTGAGGTACAATTAGGTTCATCATGATTTAGTTTAGCCGAGTAATACTAGGTTCAATTGCGTAACAATAGGCAAATGATAATAGGTACAACTGAGTACTACTAGGTACAACTGAGAGGAAACCAGAACAAAAAAAGGAGGAGAAGAGACCGTGGCAGGCAAAGAAGGAGAAGAAACCGGAGGAGAAAAAGGTAGAGAGGAAACCAGAACAGAAAAAGGAGGAGAAGAGACCGTGGCAGGCAAAGAAGGAGAAGAGAAAGGACCTTTCAAACTTCGTGCAAAGACAAAGGCTTATAAGAAGTGTTATGTACGTTCTAAGAAGAGGCTGCAAATGCCATCAAAACATGTGACTGAACCTTTCACGCAAGAAAAGAACAAGAAGCAGAAGAAGAAGTAGAACATGTGACTGAACCTTTTGTGATGTTTATGTTTATTTGGATCTTTTTTAGTTTCTGTTCGGTACGCTTAGGTAATTGAGAACTTTGTTTCTGTTTTGTATTACTAGGTACAACTGGATACTACTACGTTTATGGGTTATGTTTGAAACTAAAGTTTTAGGTACTACTAGGTACTACTGGGTACTACTTAGTTTATGGGTTACAAATGAATTAAATAAGAAATTAAAAATAAATAAATAAAAACAGAAAAGAAATAAAACAAAAAGGCGCCGTCATTCTGGAATAATAAATTAAATAATGAATGAAAGTTTACACATAGTTGTTCAGTTGTACTAAAATGTACATAGTTGTACTTTTCTTGATTATAGAGTTTAATCAGTTGTTCTCGAATATAAAACATTGTTTTTGAGTAGAACCAGTGATACTATGTAATTAAAGTATGTTATCTATGTTTGTATATGTTTATTTTTAAGAAACTAGTATTATTGGATGTTTTCGAAAATTTATGATTCAATCCTACAAAGTAACAATGGAAGGATAAGGTTTATATGATATGAATTTGAGAAACTTTAGAAATGATATGCATATATATGTAACAATATTGTTTAAACTGCATTGTTCTGTTGTTTTATAAGTTTTGGTTTTGGTTTTGGTTTTGTTATTAGTTTTTTTTTGGTTTTTACATTTTCAAAAATACAATAATTTCAAATAATTGTACATAGTAGTACCCAGTTGTACATAGAAGTACCAAACATAATCTCATATCTGTTTCATAAACAAACAAACTCCATCATTCTGGAAAACAAATAAAACAAGGTAATAAAACATAGTAGTATCGAGTTGTACATAGTAGTACCAAAAAACACAATGAATCATTTTCGAAAAATCAATAATCAACATCAAGTTTCACACACCGATCAAGTATGGGAACCACTAGTACCAGTTGTTTCACCACCATTATTGTTAAACCATTTGTACCAACCTTGCGACTTCTTCTTCTTTCCTCTATGTTCTCCAACAGATGGGAACCTTGTTTCTTGATGTCTTCCTACCTTTATTTCATAATCCGGCTGTAATGCAAACAAAGTTTTTATCTCCTCAGGAACATTCCATTCAGACATATGAGGAACTGGATCCATTCTTTTTCATTATCACCTGAAAAATAAATAAAAAGCATGCATATAATTTATCATTTTTCGTAGTTGACCAAAAACAATATAGTTGTACCCAGTTGTACTTTTTTTTTAGTTGCCCAGAAACGCAGTTTTACCCAGTTTTCGAAAACACTGACAATCCGAAA
This sequence comes from Arabis hirsuta, assembly GCA_964056655.1. Lineage (NCBI taxonomy): Eukaryota > Viridiplantae > Streptophyta > Magnoliopsida > Brassicales > Brassicaceae > Arabis > Arabis hirsuta. The sequence continues at coordinate 33,676,092 of OZ053304.1, forward strand.
AAAATTTCGTATTTTACCCACGAATTGATTGAGCTATCCTCATCCATAAATTACTAATGTAACACAATGTTCGACTAACAAAACAAGATTACTAACCAATAAGCATATAAATCGAACAAATCTATATTTATTAACAATTTTCCTTTTCAAATCTTCAAATTGGGCAAATTGAGATCTCCAATATTAGTACAATAAGCATCTATTATCTACTGATATTGTTTTCAAATTTAAGCTAACTCAGAGATTATGAGAAGAAATTACCTTCAAGACATCAATATATTGAGTTGCAAACGGATTGCTTCAAACCGATGAAGAAGAGGCAGGAGATGCCAAATTCAGAGATTTTGTCGAAGAAGAAGATGAGGAGAGGAGAGAGAATGAGTGTTATTGGTTGATTTTGTTTTTATTTTTCTTTTATTTTTCTTTTACTTTTTAGGTTTTTATGATATTAAAAAGGGATTTTAGTTTTATTAAAAAAAAAAAGGGACATTGAGATTAAATAGGGACAAGTGAGATTATAGTTCATCCATTTAGGACAAATTAGAAATTGATCCTCGCTCTTTTCCGTTTCCTTCTTGTTATTAACAGCCCAATCAACAAGTCCATGTTACAAGGCCCAATTAGGGGTTCGCGAGCAAAAGGTTGTAATGATGTATATGTCTACTAGATTCCCACATCGGAACGTTATGTTTAGTTGATAGGTTTTGCTTCGATATATAACAAAGAGACTTTCATTAATTATTCCTTTTCTTTGCGATTGGGGCAATGACGCAGCTAATGAGGTACTAACCGAGGCGCGTCTATTGCTGTTGAAAACTATACAATACCTCATCCGCGTCAAGCTTGTCTTGGCCCTTTGAGAATTTATGGAAGGGATCCCTTCGGGGTAAACCCTACAATAATTTAGTTGAAGATTTTGTTTACTTAGTTAAAGTAAAGTCGGTTTGATGTTTTGCTTAGTGAAAAAATCATTAGTATTCTAGTATTTTATGTGAAAATCTAGTTATTATGTGGGTGATTGGTTGGACTGTAGCTGTAGAATAATTGCTGTAGAATTTAGGCTGTAGACGTTTTTGCTGTAGCTGTAGAATTTTAGCTGTAACTATTTTTAAATTAAAGTGCGATTGGTAAAGTATAATTATGATATAGAATTTGGGCATGTAGATGTTTTTGTTATAGCTGTAAAATTTTGGCTGTAATTATTTTTAACTAAAGTGCGATTTGTAAAGTATAATTATGCTGTTAAAAATTATTTTTCATATATATATTTTTCAAAACAAAATTAATGATATTTATTAATATAATATATATGAAATTTTTTAAGAATAGAAACTAAATATGGAACATTTTTTATACGAATAGTAGTACGCATATATAGATATTAAAATTATGCTTCGACCAAAAAAAAAAGATAATAAAATTATGCAATATGCATATACATCTATAGAACATCATTATGTATACAGAAAAAAGTATATAGATGTAATGTAAGTGAGTTAGCGGAAGCAAATTCTACTAGGCATTATATAATACAACTATGATCGTATTAATATATATATATATATATATGTATTATATAAAATTTTAACAAAAATAAATGTGTACGTATAAGAAAAGGAAACAAAAGAAAAAATGGAAACAAAAAAAATCGTACAGCCTTTTTTTTTTATAAAGTTTCAAATGTAGAGATGTAGGAAATATGGGTCTTACAGCCAATTTTTGGTAGTATTTAAAGCATGATTGGTAGTATTTAGGGCTGTAAAAAAAAAATTAAAGCTCTAAGTGGGTTTTATAGCCCAACCAATCACCCTCTATATATTATCCTCTATATATTATGAAGGTCCGTACAAGCTCTTGTGCTCTCAATTTGAAGCTGATATAAAGAATTCAAAATGGTGTACGTACAAATGATTTGAGATCTACAACATATATGACTTCTAACGTGTTAGGTTTGTGCTGACGAGAGATCACTAACGAAAGTTTTTTTTACACCAAAAATTCAACACAATGACTCAATATTTTACATAGTCTAGCTAGAGGTTTTTTGTTCCCTCGAAAACTTTTAATGTTTGTTGGCTTTTCAACCATTACATAAGTCTAGAGCCAATCCGTTAATGACAAAGAAACAATAGCATCATAAGTGGTAAGGTTGCGAACTTGTTTCGGGATGTGACCCACAACTTGGTTTGCTTCCCGGAGTGTGTAAAAGAAAGGGTTTAACTAGGTTGAATTCCTCGCAATGCATTTGAAAATTGTCTAGCTAGAGTTTATATCGAAGTTATGTGAATTTGCAGTGTTTTTTCGTACTTCAAATTTTTCTGGCAAGTAATTTTCTTAGATGCAAAAACAACATTTGATAATATATGTGTTGGTTCGCAAATCTTAAAATCAAATAATTCTCTCTAGTTATACATTATCAAAACAAAAAAAAATGCTCTCTAGTTATAGCATTGGAATTGAGTTCTCGGATTCGATAACACTTGAACATTCATTTCTAGCTGGTTAAACTAATTATATATAGGTTCAATAGTCATAAGTTATGCTTTAGATTACCAAAATAATTATCAGCTACTTTTATTTTGTTTTATTGAGTTGGTGAAGTTTTTCTTTCATAAAATTTATGTCCATTGGCCTTCTCTTATTATAGTTTAGTTTTAAATGTTATCAGTTAGGTCCCAACAGCATTGCATATGACTAGCTAGTTCTGAAGGAACAACCTCAAAAACAACAAAACAAATAAAAAGAAAGAATCTATAAATGGAGCATGATGATTAAGGAAAAAAACACAATCAAAGTTATAATTTATGGCACACTACCACAATTCTTTAATCAATTGTTGCAAGTGGATAATGGACCTCCAGAAAAGTTTGAATAATTTATTAAGCAAACGCCAATACATAACAAATTTATGTGTCAATGTGACACTATAAAAAAGTGTGATTGAAGAATCAAGCAGTTATAGGAATTCGAGGATTTAATATATAAAGACTAATTTCATCTTATTATACGGATTTTCTATATATAATTGTTTTCTTCGTGCAACTGATTAATATATCAATTTTGAAAACTTAGCTAAAATACTCGTTATAGACACTTACGAAAAATATTATAGAGAAGCAAACAAGAGTGGAAATGTTGGTGAAGAAGAGACCTAAATAGCTTCTTTTTATTTTTGGGTCAAAACGTTGGATGATTATAATCCCAGATAACTTGTCTTTGTTCCATCAACAAGAATATCAAGAGCCAGACGAGATCTTTTGGCAAGCCAATCTGCCACAATATTGGCTAATCGACTAATGGAAGCACAAAATCAAAGGAAATGAAATGGAAAGAACACGCAATCAATCATATATCATATTCCCTCTGTATTATATTATATGATTTTTAAGGTAGTGACACAAGAATTAATACAATTTATACAATACCTATTTTAACCGCTCTTTTTTGTCACAATTTTAACCTCTTTTTTATTGTTAAATCACTAGGAATAATCGGTGGATCTTAGTCAAACATTCCTAATTTTTTAATTAGTCAAACGTTGATCCCAAATTCAGTTATTGCTAATAATTAAAGATATGACAATTTCGATGATGATAACTACATCTCCTTCAAACACAAGATAAATAGTCAATTTATTGTTCTAAAGAAAATTTTGATTCGGTGATGTGGAGAAGAAATAATACACTTGTAGAAAGTATTTCATATTGAAATTATTTAAAAAAACATAAAAAAATGGAGCCAAATCATCGTAACTAAAATTTTTAACCAAAATTTTCAAAACTTGTAGTGGAGCCAAACTTAAAATTGATGATGCTTATATAATGACAGTAATCTAACAAGTGAAGAATCACAATTTTTATTCATGGATCTTAATTTTGATCTCAATCTCCCACCACTAAATGACGATACAAAGTTTTTGTTTGATTTAAACCAAACTCCAACAAACGATGGAAGTTTCACTAATGAAGATGATGGTTTCCCATTGGATAATAATCCAACTGACTCCAACGAATATCTTTTTGATATAAATCCAGGTTTTTCTTTGTTGTTTTATGGGTTAATTATGAATATATTTTTATATTTTATAATTTGATTTTCTGTTAGATTCGTTTAAAAATGGTCAATGACTTGATTTTTATCTTACCAAGTCATTGACCATTTTTAAACGAATCTAACAGAAAATCAAATTATCTCGTCAAAGTATCTTAGAGTTTGAGCTTTTTTTTTTGTTTGAATCCGGCGCCGCAGAGGCTATGGAAGCACAAGAGGATATATGACTACCACTACAGATCCTATGATGACTTTTTCTTCATTTTCAAGAGGATTTGAAAATCACTAGCAAAAAAAAAATTTTGAAAACTTTTGATTTTTTGTTAGAAAAAGGATATATGATGTTAAATCTACTAGTTTTAGGCTAAATCTAGTTGAAAACAAGTTGAAATACAGTAAAAACGAGCTAAATACGTGTTGGCCGCCATTGTTAGGGTTTGACAGCTTCTGGTGAAGAAGATAAAGGGTAAAATACGATTTTACCCTTTTTGAATAAGTCTACCACAACAGATAATTAAGTCTACCACCACAGATTAGTAAGTCTACCACAACACATCAATAAGTCTACCACAGCAGATCAATAAGTCTACCACCACTACATATTATAAGTCTACCACTACAGATCCATCGCTTTTTCGGAAAACTCCAAGTGCCACATACCAAAATTATTTGTTCCATTGACAAACCAACCAAAAATCGAGTTTAAGAAGTAAAGATTGAGGTAAGGATTTGATATTCAAGAGAGGAGGTTCGTCGAAATGAAGAAAACAAGCTATGGCGGCGGCTACCCTAGTTCTTCACCGTTGAAGGTCCGCTTGAGGGCAAAACAGTGATTTCGCAACAAGTCTACACCTACCACAAACAAGTCTACCATGCCTAATCTAAACAAGTATACCACAACTGATTAATAAGTCTACCATAACATATAAATAAGTCTACCACAACAGATAATTAAGTCTACCACCACTGATAATTAAGTCTACCACACAACAAATAATTAAGTCTACCACCATGTATTATTAAGTCTACCACCACGTATTATTAAGTCTACCACCACAGATTAATAACTCTACCACAACAGATCAATAAGTCTACCACCACTACTACCTATTAGTAAGTCTACCACTACAAATTATTAAATCTACCACTGCAGATCAATAAGTCTACCACTGCATATTTGCAGAAAATAAGTCTACCGCCACAACAGATAATTAAGTCTACCACCACAGATTAATAAGTCTACCACAACAGATAATTAAATCTACCACCACAGATTAATTAAGTCTACCACAACAGATAATTAAATGTACCACAACAGTAAATTAAGTCTACCACCACAAGTTAATTAAGTCTACCACAACAGATTGGTAAGTCTACCACCACAACAGTTAACTAAGTCTACCACCACAGATTAGTAAGTCTACCACAAGGGATAATTAAGTCTACCACCACAGATTAATAAGTCTACCACAACATATAAATAAGTCTACCACCAATACAGATTATAAAGTCTACCACAACAGATGAATAAGTCTACCATGACGGATTATTAAGTCTACCACTACATATCAATAAGTCTACCACCACTACATATTATAAGTCTACCACAACAGATAATTAAGTCTACCACAACAGATAATTAAGTCTACCATAACGGATTATTAAGTCTACCACAACAGTAAATTAAATCTACTACCACAAGTTAATAAGTCTACCACAAAATATAATTAAGTCTACCACTACAACAGATAATTAAATCTACCACCACATATTAGTAAGTCTACCACAAGGGATAATTCCACTAAAGAATAAGTCTACCAAAAAGGAAAATTAAGTCTACCACCACTAAAGACTATTAAGTCTACCACAGCTGATCAATAAGTCTACCATAATGAATTATTAAGTCTACCACCACAACAGATAATTTAGTCTACCACAACAGATAATTAAGTCTACCACCACTGATTAATAAGTCGACCACAACAGATAAATAAGTCTATCACAACAGATAACTAAGTCTACTACCATTGATAATTAAGTCTACCACAACAGATAATTAAGTCTACCACCACGTATTTTTAAGTCTACCATCACAGATTAATAACTCTACCACAGCAGATCAATAAGTCTACCACCACTACTACATATTCGTAAGTCTACCACCACTACAGATTAATAAATCTACCACTGCAGATCAATAAGTTTACCACTGCATATCTGCAGGAAATAAGTCTACCGCCCCTACAGATTATAAGTTTACCACCACAGAGTAATAAGTCTACCACAACAGATAATTAAATCTACCACCACAGATTCATTAAGTCTACCACAACAGATAATTAAGTCTACCACAACAGTAATTTAAGTCTACCACCACAAGTTAATTAAGTCTACCACACCAGATAGTTAAGTCTACCACGACAACATATAATTAAATCTACCACCACAGATTAGTAAGTCTACCATAAGAGATAATTAAGTCTACCACCAAAGATTAATAACTCTACCACAACATATAATTAAGTCTACCACCTCTAAAGACTATTAAGTCTACCACAGCTGATCAATAAGTCAACCATGCTGAATTATTAAGTCTACCACTACAGATTATTAAGTCTACCACCACAACAGATAATTAAGTCTACCATATCGGATTATTAAGTCTACCACAACAGATAATTAAGTCTACCACCACAAGTTAATAAGTATACTACAAAAGATGATTAAGTCTACCACCACAACATATAATTAAGTCTACCACTACAGATTAGTAAGTCTACCACAAGGGATAATTAAGTTTACCACCACTAAATAATAAGTCTACCACAAAGGAAAAGTAAGTCTACCACCTCTAAAGTCTATTAAGTCTACCACAGCTGATCAATAAGTCTACCATGCTGAATTATTAAGTCTACCACAACAGATTATTAAGTCTACCACCACAACAGATAATTAAGTCTACCACAACAGATAATTAAGTCTATCACCACAGATTAATAAGTCTACCACAACATATAATTAAGTCTACCACTACAGTAAATTAATTATACCACGTGAGCGGTAGACTTATTCGCTTTTAGCGGGAAGCTCATTAATGACAGTTTCGTAAATACGTTTTTTGTTATCAAAAGAAATAAGGGCAAATCGGGTGTTAAAAAATTTTCAAGGTCGTTCTAGTAATTATGAAACTTTAGAGTCAAAATAGTCAAAAACTCATTTATTAAGGTCATTCTAGTAATCCTCCCATAATAGAAGGGTAGAAAAGTGAAACGATGGTAATTTTTGCTTAGGCAAATGGAAAAAAATCATCTAAACTGATATAAAAAAAATTGACTAAAAGATCATGTATTATGATACAGAGGAAGTATAAGATTCCAAACAGTACATTGTGGTCGTTCCTTTTGTCGAAAAAACTATCAACACTTGGGAATCAGAGAAAACATGGAACTTTTCGAAGTCTCTTTCTTCCACAGAGTAATAAGTCTACCACAACAGATAATTAAATCTACCACCACAGATTCATTAAGTCTACCACAACAGATAATTAAGTCTACCACAACAGTAATTTAAGTCTACCACCACAAGTTAATTAAGTCTACCACACCAGATAGTTAAGTCTACCACGACAACATATAATTAAATCTACCACCACAGATTAATAAGTCTACCATAAGAGATAATTATGTCTACCACCAAAGATTAATAACTCTACCACAACATATAATTAAGTCTACCACCTCTAAAGACTATTAAGTCTACCACAGCTGATCAATAAGTCAACCATGCTGAATTATTAAGTCTACCACTACAGATTATTAAGTCTACCACCACAACAGATAATTAAGTCTACCACAACAGATAATTAAGTCTACCATATCGGATTATTAAGTCTACCACAATAGATAATTAAGTCTACCACCACAAGTTAATAAGTCTACCACAAAAGATGATTAAGTCTACCACCACAACATATAATTAAGTCTACCACTACAGATTAGTAAGTCTACCACAAGGGATAATTAAGTCTACCACCACTAAATAATAAGTCTACCACAAAGGAAAAGTAAGTCTACCACCTCTAAAGACTATTAAGTCTACCACAGCTGATCAATAAGTCTACCATGCTTAATTATTAAGTCTACCACAACAGATTATTAAGTCTACCACCACAACAGATTATTAAGTCTACCACCACAACAGATAATTAAGTCTACCACAACAGATAATTAAGTCTACCACCACAGATTAATAAGTCTACCACAACATATAATTAAGTCTACCACTACAGTAAATTAAGTCTACCACGAGAGCGGTAGACTTATTCGCTTTTAGCGGGAAGCTCATTAATGACAGTTTCGTAAATACGTTTTTTGTTATCAAAGGAAATAAGGGCAAATCGGGTGTTAAAAAATTTTCAAGGTCGTTCTAGTAATTATGAAACTTTAGAGTCAAAATAGTCAAAAACTCATTTATTAATTTCATTCTAGTAATCCTCCCATAATAGAAGGGTAGAAAAGTGAAACGATGGTAATTTTTGCTTAGGCAAATGGAAAAAAATCATCTAAACTGATATAAAAAAAATTGACTAAAAGATCATGTATTATGATACAGAGGAAGTATAAGATTCCAAACAGTACATTGTGGTCGTTCCTTTTGTCGAAAAAACTATCAACACTTGAGAATCAGAGAAAACATGGAACTTTTCGAAGTCTCTTTCTTCTGCTTGAACGATGTCTATCGAAAGAGCCAAAATTTCGGCCGACAAAGGTGACGGAACACTCCTTCGAATGCTAATAGAATCACCTAAAGGATCATCCATATTGGAACGGAAAGTCCAATCCATACCACATGTTAGTGAGGTCGGGTTCCAAGCTGCATCTACGAAACATAGAGTACCAGAGTGGTACAACGTTTTCATTGTGATGAAAGCCTTTACAAAAAAGACCTGAATAGATTCAAGCTATATATGCACCAATAACATATATATTGGGAGTAAAATAAAAAATAAAAGCAAAAAGTTATAACAATCAGATCATAAGATTACAAAGAAATTATGATTAGGTCGCTAGGTACTAGGGTTAATTATAATATCATTGAAAGTGCTACAACATTAAAAGGTATAGTTTTTAATATATATAAGAAAAATACTATAAGTGGGGTCATACTGTTAAATCCAATTTAAGAGTTTTTATACGATATGTTGACAAAAAATAAAAAGCTTTGACATGGACTAATATTTTAGTACATGATTTAATATCTAATCTACTTAGTTACAAGAGGAGTTGTACCAAGTCTTTCCATGGAAATTTGATACATATGAAAAATGACAAACTTTTTAATAGCATAGAAAGTTCTTCACGTTGTGTGTTAGAAACTACATTGAGAGGATGTATGCTTGGTTTAAATAAAGCTAACTCCATAAAATATGTGATTGCAACCCGAAAATGTTAATAGGGAGTTACTAGTTTGCACTTTACAAAACTGATGGTTTTTGGAATAGTGGAGAAACAACCAGTGGCCCGTGGATCGGATCGGTTCCTTCAATTCTCGAATGGTACAATCGATTTTTCAGATCTTCAAAGGAGCCAATCGCGGAACATGGACACAATTCATTCCGAGTTTCGACTAAAACTAACTAAATAGTCTGATCAATTGGCTAGATGTTGTCTTGTCTATTATCCATTTTGTGATGGATTCAATGAAAATAGTAATGTTTGCTTCATAGTCATAAAAACATTAACCATGAGAGATGAAACACAAAGCCAGAGAATTTAAAAAGTCACCACCATCAAATCATGTTCGTAAGTCTTTCTCTAAGTAATAGAATCATATAAAAAAAACATGTCAATTAAAGTTTTTGACATTTTTGCCCTTCCAAAGCTAGCACGAGCCATAGCCACTACTACCTAAGAGTCCAGGCCTACTACCAGATGAAACGACGTCGTTTGTCTTTTCCTGAACAAGACTTCTCTTCTTCTCCATTATGAATGTCTCTACCTTCCAACGAAACTCTTCACTACTCATTCTCTCCATCGCCGATTCCGTTCTCCGATACTCCTTCACCGGAGTGAACACTTCCTTCTTCTTCGTCTTCTCCGATTTCGTCCTCCTAAAACTCCCCTTCGAATCCGTCGTTACAACCAACTCACGATTACCTTCCTCCTCCACCACAATCACCTTCTCCACCTCCGGGATAAACACCGGAACGATCTGCTTCTTCGAATCATCTTCTTCTTCTTCTTCAGCTTTCTCGCCGGAGGAAGCGGTTACGATTACGGCGGAGGAAGATGTGTACCAATCGTACAGATCTGTCTCTGTATCACTACCACTACAATCTCTCTCATCGTCGCGAGACAGAACGATAACCAAAACGATGAGTAGATTAACGAAGAAGAAGACGACGGTACGATTGGTTAACATAACCGATCCGGTACGGTAAAACCAATCTCCGGCGATTCGAACCATAGGAAACCATAAGTAACAGAGCAAAGCTACGGCGAGTGACTGTATAATGTTCCGGAAGGCTCTACGGTTGTTGTATCTTCTCATAGCTTCAGCTTTCTCTTCTTCAACGCCATGGATTTCCAACGCTTTCTTCATTTTTTTTGTGTGTGTGTGTGAAGAAAATCGAAACAGAGTAAAAGGTATGTGAAAAAAAAATGATTTGCTTTGTGGTCTTTTAATATGATGAAGATTTTTGGAGAATATACTGGGGAAAATGAAACGGGAAATTTAATGATTTGATGGATTTTTTTTTTTCCGGGAAACTGAAGCGATTCGAGAAAATATTTGATTTGGATAGGGGTGGGCAAAACCAACTTAAACCGAAAAACCGAACCGAAAAATGGTATGGTTTCGGTTTCGGTTTCGGTTAGTCGGAATAAACCGAATGGTATGCCAAATTTTGAGTCCACGGTTTCGGTTCGGTTTCGGTTTAAACCGAAAACCGAACTCAAAAACCGAAAATCCATTGTTTTGCTACATCGATTACGGTTTGTTCATTACTCAGCCAAGACGATACCGAATGGTTTTTCGGTTTAAACCATGGACTATAAATGATTCGGTTTTTGCTACGTAATCAGACCATTCGTAATCATTTACAGAACATAAGAGTTCATTGATTCGGTTTTTGTTACTTAATCAGACCATTCGTAATCAGACCATTCGTAATCATTTACAGAACATAAGAGTTCATTAATCAGACCATTCGATTGAGTTCATTACTCAGCCAAGACGATTGTTCATTCGTAACCGGAAAACCGAAATCACAACCGAAAATCTATTCTAAACCGAGAACATAAGTTCTGTTACAGAACAAAACCTAATCAGAGTTTTTCTTTACCCAATCGAAGGTGACGACGCCCAATCGGCCGATATTCAAACCCGAGAGGCGGAGACAAGAAAACCACTCCGACTTCTCCTCAGTCACCACCACCACTCCGATTTAAGCTGGCTAATCGAAGAATCCTTTATCTTGTTCATGATGCTTGTCTTTACCCATTTTCTTTAATTTACCAGATTAATTAACATAATCATAATAAGAGTAGTTGCCAACATAATCATAATAATCACAATGTTCAGTCCGTTAACAAAAAATCAGCCCGATTTTGCTAATTACAACTTACAACTTTCAAACCGAAAATCGAAACCAAAACCGAACCCGTAACCGAAAACCGAACCGAAGTAGGATTTTGGTATATTGTGGACTTCTATGTTATGATACCGAACCGAACCGAAACCGTAGAAAACCGAACCGATCCGAAACCGAAATAATTTCGGTTTCATATGGATTCAATTTACCCAAAACCGAAATACCGAAAAACCAAAAAACCGAACCGAAACCGAAACCGAAAACCGAATGCCCACCCCTAGATTTGGAGAAGGAGATATGGTTACTGACACTAATATACGATCGCTAGACTGGTCCTTTTTTTTATATGGATCATTAATAAGTAATTAATGATTACTTTTGCTTTTTGATGGTTAATTAAAATAAATTCTGTAGGCGATCAACCAATAATAATAGCACAATTTAAAATTTGGTTTTTTTTCGTTTTGTTTTGTTTCTTTATTTATAAAATGTTTGTCTCCTGTCTACGGAAACAATAATTAGTTTGTTAACCAAAATGTCAATAACTAATTATATAGAAACTTGCATGTAGATAAAGAGATTCACATTCTAAATTTTCGATTTATTTAGAGATTATATAGTTTCCTTATTGTATATACTGAATATATTTCAAGGTACTATAAAATTAACGAAGCCATCTCTATGAAGAGAATGATATAAATAAGGAGTCCAAATCTTGAAAACCCCAAAAATAAAATCTTAAATCTATTAAAATCCCTTTCTAATTTTTTTATTTATTTTTAAATAAAAATATGAGCAATTACATTTAAACCCTTAATGAATCAGACATATTACGTGACTCAACCACCAATCCGACCCGAACCCGAAAAAAAAACAGTAAAAAAAAAACCATATTAACAAAACCGTAAAAAACAAAAACTGTAAAAACAATCTCTCTTCTCTCTCTCTCTTTCGCGAACTCAGTTTGCGATTAATCAATCTCGCCGTTGCCGCGCGCCTTCGCCGTCGATTTTGCTTACTCCGTTTGTCCTTCTCAGAAGTTGAAGGTAATCACATCTCATCACATCTCCGTTTTGGGTTTTGATTTTTCCGAAAAGGATTTTGATTTTCGTGAATTGAATTTGAGACATTGGGGTTTTATAATTTGATGTGGAAATGTTGGGATTGTCAGATTTGGGGTTTTCAAAATTAAAGTTTCAAATTTAGGGTGTTGATGTTTTTCGATAAGGAGTTTTGATATTTGAGAATTGAATTTGAGTCGGTGGGGTTTTAATTTGATGTGAAAATGTTGGGATTGTCGGATTTGTGTAGGATTTTGATTTTGTTTATGTTTTGATTTTGTGTATGTATGTTTTGATTTTGATTTGTAGGAATGGTTAAAACGAGGGGAGGATTGACGATGAAGAAACGGAAAAAGGGGAAGGGAGTTCAAGTAGGATTACGCCCACAGGGGAAGGGAGTTCAAGAGGGATTACGCCCACTGGGCAAAGATATGCTGTGAGCGAGTTAGATAATGAGGTATGTGGAGTTGAAAAAGTGATTGTTAGGATAATTGTTAGTCCTTGGTAATATTGGTCTTTAGCAAGTGATTGTTGAATAATTATTGAATACTGTTAGTTAGTAGAACTGTTAGTGCTTAGGTAACTGATAAGTAGTACTAGTTAGTATAACTGGTAATATTTTATATAACTAGTACTTCCAGTGTAACTGTTAGTACATGGGATAACTAGTACTGCTAGGATAACTGTTAATGCATTGTATAACTAGTACTTCTAGGATAACTGTTAATGCATGGTATAACTAGTACTACTAGAATAACTAATTGGTAAATGTGTGATATTGGGATTGAAGTTGTGTGTTGGATTGCAGGATACAGAGGTCTCCCAACCAATGCCGCCTGAGAAATTTTTCTTAAACAGTAAAAAGTATCTCAAGTACCCGAAGATACAAACAAGGTGTAAGCTGGGTAAGTTCTTGAAGACCATAAAGACGTTTCAACCAGAATTGGAATGGTTCAGGACGCATCCTCAACTTCACCATGTGCTTTACATGCCTATTGAAACAAACCGTAGGCTGTTGGGATTGTGGATGCTAATGGTTAGAACTGTTTCTGTGGAAAAGAGGACAAGACTTTGGTTTGTGGTAAATGGCGTCCCCATCCGGTATTATTTGAAGAAGCATTGCCTGATAACTGGGATGCACTGCCATGCTTACCCGAGAGACTGTAATCTTAGAAAGGATTGGACGGATCATGTTAGTAAGTTTCAGAAAAGACAGTTTCGCGGGAATAAAAAATTCACAATGAAAGATGTGGAAAAGAAGCTGGTGTCAATGAAGAAGAGTTCTCTCGATCGGTTAAAGATGGTTATTGTAACGCCCGTGAACCAAAAAGTGGATTTTGGTTGGGTGTCGATCGACACAGGGTGTGTGTGTCGATCGACACGAGTGTTTTTGACTTATGAAAAGTTGGGTTCTGGGTGTTGTGTCGATCGATACGGGTGAGGTGTGTCGATCGATACGAGTTGAAATTGGACCGATCGATTTTGTTCCAATAGTCCGGTTCGGCGGACCGGTTTAGGGAACCTTAGGGTTGGGGTATAAAAATCACATAACATATGTTCTGGCCGAGTTTTTGGTTGCAGAATCATAAATCAGAGAGGGTTTGAGAGAGAAATCAGAAATCAAAGGTTTTGGGTGATTTTTTAGGGATTTCTTGAGGAGGATTGCTCTTGAGGTTGTTAGTGTGAGTAAAAGAGATTCTGGAGGCTGTGTTCTGCGATTGGATTGAGGATTTTTGGATTCTAGAGGCGGTGTTCTTCGTGTTTTTTGCGTTCTTCGGGTTTCCTCATTCCTTTCCTTCTAGAATCGAGGTGAGTGCGTGACCGTAGGTTTATATAGGCATAAGGATTAGATGGAATGCGATTGCTTGTGTTGTTTGGGTTGGTTTCTGTGTGTTTGGTGCTTGGATTTGTGCAGGGAATCGACAAATCGCGATGGGATTCGAGCCATGAGAAGATAGGCTCGTTTCCTGGGTTCTGCGATGTCGTGTCGATCGACAACGGGGTGGTGTGTCGATCGACACGGGGGCAGTATGTTGATCGACACCTAGTGGTTGTGTCGATCGACACGGGACAGTCTATCGATCGACACAGGGCTTCTGTACTGGTTCGTGTTGGTTGTTTCGTGTATGCTTGATTGTAGGCTCATCCTGGTATTGTATCTCTTGTTTATGTCTATGTATAAATAACTTGTAGACGGGATGACCGCGTCGCTGAGTATTTATGATAATACTCACGCAATTCTTTTTGTCATGTGTTGCAGGTAAAGAGAAAATATGATCGTGGAATCATGGCCGAGAAGAGGAGATGATCTAGGGTCTTGTTTTCGTGGTCGATGTATTAGAATTACTAGGTTGTTAGTGATTCTGGAACCACTGCTTATGTTATTGAACTGGTTAATGTTATTGAATATTGATTGAATTGAACTGGTTTAGTTGATTAATAAAGTATGAGATTTATTGATTGGTGTTTATTGTTATTTTAATTGTTCTGCATTGCTTGTGTTTGACCCATTGAGGATTATTATCTGTGACGATAATAATCTGAAGGGAAAAATTTTAAATTTTTGGGTCGGGTCGTTTCAGCTATCTTATTGTTTCTTTGTTCGGTGATCAGGCCTAGGAAGAATGCATCAGCAGGTATAGATCCATTCTTATTTAGATTGACGGATGATGAAAAGTTGTGTAAAACGTTTCCGTGGGGCCGATTGACATTTGACGACTCTGTCAACGATGTTTATCACGCGTTGGATCTTATGAAAGGCAACCGTCGTTGACCCTTCCTGGTTTCATAATTCCTTTGGAGGTAAATATGGCTTTTAAATATTCAGTTTAACATACTTTATCTCTATATGTTTCCTTATGACATTTTTCATCTCTATATGTAGATTTTAGCATTTGAGTGCATCCCAAATCTGAGGAGATCATTTCGAGAAGAAGTTATGGAGGCAGAGCCAGATTGTCCAAGGATGTGCAAACAGAAGTTCAATCATAGTACTATGAAAGGTTGGGCATTGAGTGAGATTATGATTCGCTTGATTTAACTAAGGTATGCATTATTTATCATTCTTATCTTTAAATATGAAATCTGTTTTTCTTAATGTTAATAGGTAAAGTTATATTTTGGGAAAATCGCAAGATATTCATAGTACTTTGGTACCTGAATCTGCAAGTGAACGAAGATTAGCGCGTCTCGTAGATGATGATGCAGATGATGAAGCCTTGGACACTGAGCCTGACAGCTGGAACGAATATCTTACTGAGAACAAGATATTTTGGGACAAGCTATACGATCTGGATGTCGCTTCTCGAGAGGAGAATGAGGAGAAGGAGGAGAAGGAAAAAGAAGAAGAAATTCTTTTGGAATCAGAGAAAAATTCAGCATTGCGTCAGCTTTTGAAAGACATAGAAGATAGGCTGAAAAAAGATGTCTGAGAGGTTTTCCAAAATGAAAAGGAAAGTGTCAAGGTTACGGCTGAAGCTTAAGGCTGTTAGGCAAACAGTGAAGGATCTTCAAACTCAAGCATGGAGCCAAGGTGACTGGCCTGACCATACTGGTAATGACTGGCCTGAGACGACATATATGAAGACATAAAGACAAAAAGAGACAGAGGAAGAGACAACACAGATGGAGACAGAAGCAGAAGGAGAGAAAGAAGAAGAAGAGCAAGAAGAAGGAGAGAAAGAAGAAGGAGAGAGAGAAAAAACAGAGACAGAGGAAGAAGAAGAAGAAGAGCCAGTTGAGAAAGCAGAAGGGAAGATGGAAGAGAGCTGTGTAGAAGAATATGGCCAAGCGGAAAGAGAAAGAAGGGACAGGGAAAGAGGAAGAGAAAGAAGCCGAAGCAGAAGGAGAGAAAGAAGCCGAAGCAGAAGCAGGAGGAGAAGCAGAAGGAGAAACCGAAGCAGAAGCAGAAAAAGAGAAAGAAGCCAAAGCAGAAGAATAGAAAGAAGCTATGGAATCGAATTCGGCTATTGTCGTCTACCAGAGAAATGTGTTGAAAGAACAATTGATGTCTCTCATTCCTGAATCAGAAGAAGGAAATAGAGATGTGGAGAAGCATAATGTGAAGAGACCAAATGTGGAAAAGAATGTGATACAGCAGAGAACTCCAAGGGAGAAGAGGATAATAAAACCATCACAATTCAAGAAAGAGCCTTATACGGCGGAGGGGAAAGGAGAGAAGAAGGACAAAGCAGGAGCTGAAGCGGAAGTTGGGAATAAGAGGGTAAGGAAGGGTAAACCTGAGGGAAGAATGACACGGCAGAGAACCAAGAAATAGGTAGTAGTAGTAGTAATGGATGATCTGATTTTTTAGGTATTTGTGTGTACTTGGGACAGAAATCGTAACGGTAAACTTATGTTGTACGTTGAACTTATTTTGGTACTACTGGTGTGTTTAGGTACTACTGTTATTTAGGTACTACTGTTATTTTGGTACTGCTGTTATTTTGGTACTACTGGTGTGTTTAGGTACTACTTTATATTGTTACTACTAATGTTTTTATGTACTACTTGTGTTAAAAACAAACAAATACCACTTCGGCATTAAAAACATGTTAAAAAAACAGTTATATTTTAAATACCACATTTAGCACGTGCGCCGTCTTATATATTTAAAATACTAAAACTTTACTTATAGTTATATTTATTTACCTAGTAATACCATATTACACACCGTTATATTTTGATCCATTTCATGTATAATCAGTTATACGGGGTTAAAACACTAATGTTTGCAGTAGTACTCCTCAAATTATTCCAATGAAACACATTTATTATAGTTATGTATATTAAAATTTCTGAAAACACAAATGTTTGGTTGTTCTACATAACAATTAGGACTTTCATTCACACTTTAACCTATAAATGTAAGATAGTTTACCTATAAATGTAAGATAGTTTTAGTAAAAAAATGTTTTAGTGTAAATTTAGTTTTTGTAAAATCATATGTACTCAGTATTACCTGTACTTAAGATAATAATTAGTCTAAATGCAGCAATAAATGATAAGCACAAATCAGATGAACACACACAACTTAAATCAGATGAACAACATAGTTATACCTAGTTTTACTAGTAGTACCTAACAGAGAGAACACACAAATTAAACGTCACAGTTATACATAGTTTTACCTAGTAGTACTTGGCAGAAAGAACATCATCAAGTAAAATCGCATAGTTATACCAAGTAAAATCGCCTACTCCTGCTCCACCACGTCAGGGTCGCGAAAAAAATAGTTATATAATCCCCGTCCTCTTCCTCTTCCTCGTCCTCGTCCTCGTCCTCTTCCTCTTCCTCTTTGTCCTCCTCCTCTTTGTTCTCCAGCCGACGGGTACCGTCTTTCTTGATTTATTCCTACTGAAGGATCTTCATGTGGTGGAGGCAAGCCAATCAAAGCTCATATATTTTCAGAGATAATCCATCCAGAAATATGGGGAACAGGATATATCGTCTTGCAATACGCCAATTTCCACTTCTCCATAAGAAAATATTCACAGCAATACTCATGTATACGGGTTTCGGTCTCTCCGCTTAATCGGACGATAGCTTGTAGTGCATGCACGCATGGGTACTTGTCGATATCATAATACTTGCAATTGCAAGTTCTCCTCGTCAAATCAACCAAATAATTCATGCCATCCAGTCCAATCACATTGTACTCATTGGTGGAGTTGTTTAACTCAACCGAGACTAATTTCTTTGCAGTCGGTAACATGGCATGAATTTGATCATACACGTAATGCACCAACTTCTGTGACATTATCACAGCAGCGGCACTCTTCCTATGTTTGTTGAACCATTCAACCACTTTGCAACAATGACATCAATCATAGGTAATAACGAGTACTGTCTTGCAGTTAGCAAAACAGCATTGATAGATTCTGCTGAATTACTCGTGTCTAAGTTGTACATTTCTCCTACAAAATAACACCTTGCCCATTTTCTCACATCAACACTTCTATCTAGATAAGCACATGCAGCAGGATACATTCTTCTAAACCTAGCATAAAGTGCTATGAACTCTGCCTCGGTATATGCGTGTGCACATTCGATGAACTTACCCGCAACCATTTTTTTTCTTACACCTAAAACGCTTCCTTTGACATTCTTAGACAAATGGTAGACACAATACCTATGTTGAGACAAAGGGAACACCTCACCTATTGACTTGATGAGGCTTTGATTTCTATCAGATATAAAAACTAGTTAAGCATCATCCTTTACCACTAATTTCAACTGCTCCATAAACCACATCCAGCTCGCTTCTTTCTCACCATCAGCTATGCCAAAAGCAATTGGATAATGGTGACGATCAGGATCCTGAGCCGTAGCAACAATAAACTCCACCAAAAGAACTTTTAAGGTGGGTGGCATCCACAACGATGACTTTTCTCATGGATTTGAAACCTTCTATGTAAGCTCCAAGTGCGAAGAACAAATACTCAAACTTGCCTTCTTCATCCCATTTCACACATGTTTTTGTACCCTCATTCATCTTCTTAAGCATGTACATATAAGACTCCAACATCTTATAACTCTCCTCGGGACTTTCCCGCACACAATTAGCAGCTGGTTTTTTTCCTCTCCATGCAGTAGAGTATGATATATCAACACTAGCTTTTCCTTTCACCAATTTATCAAACTTTTCGGAGCCAGAGTCTCAAAACAACCTGGAAAATCTTCATGTAAAATACCACTAACTATTCGTTGAGTCCCTCTCCTTCTTCGTCTCCTTGTACTTGCATCAGCTCGGGAACATGTATGCATTTTGTTGTAAGTTCTAACTGACCAACGATCGGAATTTCGAATCAGAGTAACTCGTACATACCACTTGCAACCAGCTTTTGCTTCACTACACCAAAGCACATATCGCCCTGGATCGGTGTGCTTAACAACATACTCAAAGCAGTTCTGATGTGAAGCAATTTGAACTAGCTGTTTTACTTCATCTCTACTTACAAATTCTTGATGTAGAGTCATATCCATATCATCTTCCTATCCTTGTCTTACATCCCCATCTCCATTCACAGCAGCTGGTCCCTCATTATATTCATACGTCCCAAAGTTATACTCATTATTAAAATCATGCATACCAAAGTTATCTTGTTCTTCATGACCTATACTCAAATCAGAGTCAAACAATCATATCAGTTATACCTAGTAGTACGAGACAGAGGGAACACATAAAATAAGTCAAGCAGTTATATCAGTTATACCGTGTAGTACCAGACAGAGGGAACACATAAAATAAGTCAAGCAGTTATATCAGTTATACCTAGTAGTACTAAACAGAAACCACATAAAATGAGTAACACAGTTATTTTAGTTATACCTTGGTTTACCATCTCATGGTGTTCTGATGCTTCGTTGTTGTGTAGAGTTATCATCTCATGGTGTTGCGATGGTTCGTTGTTGTGTAAATTTATCATACCATCACTTACAAGCGTTTCCCTCTCTTGACCCTCTCCTGTTTGTTGCTCATTTTGATCTCCGATTTGGATGAACTCCACGTGCAATAGACTTCTAAGACCCTCTCCATTCATTTGCATTAGATAATTAAAAACGCCATCATCATTTGAGATATATGATGCTTTCAGAGCATTCAAAATCATAGGAATGTAACTAAGTTTCAGATACGTTGTAGCTTCATCTATCATGATCTTTCTCCCAATTCTATCAACCAACGCCGAATAAGTGACATCCTCTGCTCCGGTCCGCATCGCTAAAGTGTGAATTTCATCTCCTCCTATGTTCCATCTGAAGTTATCACCTTCCCTTATGTAACATCCTCCATAATCAAAACATATGATTGTGCAATTTTTATTCATTGTCCCCTACCAAAAAAAAGAAATATCGTAAGTGTATAATTAAATTGTTATTAAGTAATAGTAATACCAGTTATTCTAGTATTTCCAGTTAGTCTCAAGAGTACCAGTTTATTCAGTAATACCATTGTTTCGTATTAGTACCAGTTATTTTAGTTATACCCCTGCAGTTTCGTATTA
Organism: Arabis hirsuta; assembly: GCA_964056655.1. Classification (NCBI taxonomy): domain Eukaryota; kingdom Viridiplantae; phylum Streptophyta; class Magnoliopsida; order Brassicales; family Brassicaceae; genus Arabis; species Arabis hirsuta. The sequence continues at coordinate 33,696,797 of OZ053304.1, forward strand.
GTACCAGTTATTTTAGTTATACACCTGCAGTTTCGATTTACCTCCGATTTAGTACGATTTAGCTACTGTTTTACGAGATAAATCATCTCACCATACTAATAGATTTGTTAAACAAGTATATTATTCAAATAACTATACAAAAAGAACAAATTTTCAAATCTTGCACAAAGAGGTTTTCACAACCTAATCTAACTTTATACACTAAAATAGCATACAACCCAAAGTCCTTACCTTAAAATTAACCAGATTCAATCAAAACTGCAGATTCAAAACGGATGGCCGAAACTGCAGATTCAAAACGGCCGTGGTTTTGTTTTCCTCTTCGCGAAGAAGATGTCACGAATGAGATTCAAAACGGTTGTGGCTCTGTTTTCGTCGCTATCTTTTGTTTCTCTCAATCAAAGGGCAAAACGAAGAAGCAGAAGAAGGAAGAAGAAGAAACGAGTGAGGCTCTGTTTTTGAGTTTTTTCTGTTTCGCGAAAGAGAGGAAGAAGAGGAGGTGACGTGGAGAGGAAGTAGGTATAAATTTTAATTATGGTTGTTGTAAATTAATTGTTATATTTATTTGGGTTTGTTTAAAAAAAACAAAAATAATAAAAGAGGATAAAGTTGAGAAAATTATGGTTTTTGATAAAATGGGGGTTGTTAGATTTGAAATGAAGAAATAAGGTTTTAATAGCAATTGATTCTATAAATAAGTTGATTTATACATGGACATGGACTTAATTTAACCAATTAAGCAGCCCATGAAGCCACTTGTAAGCTTTTCAAAGAGACACGTGAAAGTCACGCGCCCCGTCGAAGTAAAAAGAGGAACAAACTTATCCACGCATGTACAAGGTTCATGGAGGAATTAGTCGAGAAGCACGTGATATGAGAGATGGGTCACGTGCACGAAGAGAACTTTCTTGCACATAGGGATATAAGTATTGTTTCTAAAGTTAATAGCTCGATTTATAAATTTTAATGAAGTAGAGGGCGCTAGTAGCAATTATTGCAGACAAAAACTGGTTTGGTATTTTTTTACAGAGCTGATCAAGCTGATCAGGTCTGATCCCTGGCTTCGTTCCGTACAAACAAACGATTGACATTGTTTCGACAAATAAAACAATTGAGACAACGAAACACAATTGTATTATTATCATTATCCAAGCAAAATTAAAATTTATTTAACACAACAAATGAATCGAACATAATTTTATTATTGCAACATGATTAGTAAAACAAATTAGATACGATTAGACATAATGTTCAACTAATCCAACACTGCGTCTTTCATGTTTCTTATGTTGGGAAACAAGAAAACAATACTTATATAAAACCATTTTTTTATATTTCTGTGTATTCATAAGTTTTGAGCTTGTTGATTTTAATATACTCCCTCCGTTTCAAAATGTATGATGTTTTAGAAAAAAAATCTGATTCAAAATGTATGATTTTCTACATTTTCTATGCAACGAGGTAACAATGATGAATTGTAAATTTCAAGATGTATTAATTAATTTTATTGAACTGTTATTGGCTTAAAGTTATTGAAAAATATTTAGTACAAAAAACAATGCATTTATAGTTAAATATTAATTTGTCTTCTTAATATATGTGAAAACTCTAGAAAATCATACATTTTGAAACGTAGTGAGGATACATCTATTTGAGTCATGATCGCAAATAAATCTCCAAGAGCCAATTATCTTTCTTCCATATGTTTAAGCAAACTTCTAGTCCTGACTCGTAAGGTATTGCCCCAATTCTAGATTGTGCACACTAATAATTAAAGCCAATTTGTGATTGCAAGTCACTACAATATGTTCTAGAGTTTGTTGTGAATGTAAAATAAGACACTGCATCACATTTCATGATCTGCCCGATGTAACTTAAGCAGACACTTAACATAGACCATGATCATGTTCAACATTCTGCAAAATCTGATTAAGATAGCCCTAGAAATTGATCTCAATCAACTAATCAACACAACACTTACACAGCAACAACAATAACAAGACCTTACACCAATCATCAAATTCATGCCATACCTTCTTAAAATTATTCTATATACACACATCAAACCTTTATCTGTAACAAAAAAAAAAAAAAGACAAGAATCAATGGATCATTCTTTGCCATGTTTCAAGTTCCTTTCTCTACATCTCTCTATCTATCAAATTCCCTGTCAAATTCAAGATTGTTCACAAGTTTTTCCTACAGTTTTCTTACTCACAACACTAATCTGAGATCAGAACTATGATCTGATCACATAAAGAGTAACCAAATTCCAGATTTTTATAAAACCATAATCAAATTGCATTCAGAAGAAATGTAACATACAAATTCAACAAACCTAAACACAAATTTAAGGTTTTTTTTTTTTACCAGAGAACAAAACACAGAATGATTTCAATATTTCCTTCTTCTTCATCATTTCTTCTTCCCTTTACCTGGACCTTTACTTTTCTTAGTAGGCATAACGATTTCACCTTTCAACACAGGAATCTCCATAATCTCAGAAAGCCCAGCGAATCTCTTACGAAACTTCTCAACTTGATCAGCATCCACCATTAAAGCCGATCGATTCCCGAGGTAAAACGGATGATTACCTGACCAAACATCAACGACGTACTCTTTCTTAGTCCCTCCTGTCGTCATCACAAGCTCTCCGTTACAGTAAACCTTCGCATCCTCGTGAAATTCAGGGTGTAAATCCTTCTTCCTGCAAGTTATTTGAACCACCGGATTGCTGCTTCTGCTTGCCGGAAATTTCCCTCCTTTCGCCCCAGTCGTCGCCGACATTACCGGCTATTTCTAAAAACCCAACAAAAATTTAGGGATTTTAACAAAATTGACGAAGAAGGAGATCGAATTCGAGCTTACCTTTCTAAAACCCAGAGAAGGAACACACGGATTAATCTGAAGAAACGAGTTTGGAAGAGAAACCGCCATTTTCGCTTCGGCTACTACGAGCTTTGTTTTTTTTTTTTTTTTCTCGATTTCTGGTTTAGAAACGGAGTAGAAGAGATAAGGGGAAATGAAGAAGATGGAGTGAAGATGGAGTGAAGATGAATTTACGTTTATACCCCTAGAAAATTTGGCTGTCTTGTTTTTGGGCCGACTCTATAACCTGAGGGTAAAATTGTAATTTACGCAGATACTAGTTTTTGTTCAGTTTATACACTCTTGTCGGGTGTTAATCTCATAAAACATTTTCTTTCACTATCTATTCTCAACACCAGAAAATTTTCTCATATAACTCTATAACCTTTAATGAACTGGTAAATTACCAAATCGCCCTAAACTAATTTAATTTAATTAAAAAAAAAACAAAATCGACAATTGAGAAACCGGTTTCCTGTTTTCCGTTTTTCCCTGTTTCTTCTTCTTCGCGTATCCTCCTTCCTCCGGGTGTTAATCTCATAAAACATTTTTTTTAATACCTATTCTGAACACCAAAAAAATTTCTCATATAACCCTCTAACCTTTAATGAAGTGGTAAATTACCAAATTGCCCTAAGCTAATTTAATTTAATTATAAAAAAAAAAGACAATTGAAACCGGTTTCCGTTTTCCGTTTATCCCAGTTTCTTCTTCTTCTTCGACATTTCTTCGCGTATCCTCCTTCCTCCTCACCCACATTTGTTCAATTGAAGCTCAATCCAGCAGCTTAGGATATCCAGACCTTAGCTGAATGAATTGAGGTGCGTTATAGCTTTAAATTCGGATAGTAATTCAAGTTGGAAGATATCCAATTGCATTTGGGATTTTCTCTCATTATCTTGGATCGAATCCATTATATTATTTGTTAGCGATAGTATATGGGATGGGTCGATAATATCAAGTAATGTAGACTCCCAGTTGTTGAATCGTAGATGATTAGTGCATCTCGGGCAAGAATTGAAAAATGCATACTTAGAATTGGTTCTGGGTAAAACTGAGTACAACTTGGTACAACTGGTAGAAATGGGTAGTACAGATTTATTGGAAACACTGAGTACAACTGGGTACAACTGGGTACAACTGGGTACAACTGGGTACAACTGATATGACTGATTTTGTTATTTTTTGTTTTTTCAGGAGACAATGAGCACAAGCCTATATTTTGATTATGGAGAACATTATGTAAAGAACGGAGATGGGTATGAATGGATTTCAGCAGAAGATCGCATGTACTCACTATTGTTCAAGAGATTATCTGCGGAGGAGATTAGTTATTCGATGTTATTGGAAAGTGTTTGCAAGAAGGTTGGGATAGATTCAGCTACGACAGAACTGAAATTGAGTTTCATACCATTGGACACGAGATCTTTGAGAAAATCATATATCGTCGATGATGATGACGTTTATGTTTATCTAACGTCGATGGATGCAAATAAATGTAGAAGTGTATTGCATGTGGAAAAGGGTAAGGGTCTAGTTTCAAGAAGGAATCAGTTGGATAAGGGTCAAGTTTCAGGTAGAGAGGAAGGTAGTTCAGTTGGTTTGAATTACGAAGAAGTGGTTCCAAGAGGTTGTGGCAATGCTGGTGCTCTTACTCTTTACAAAACACCATTGGAAGAACATTCTGAGCCAGTGGATAATGATGGTCGTAGAGAGTTTGAAAATATATCTTCAAGTGATGATGAAGATAACAGAATGGATTACTCTTCAGATTGGAGAATGGATGACAATATGGAGCATGAATATATTCCAAGTGAAGAGGAAGGAAGGGATCAGTTTGCCCAGGGATGGGAAGATGATATGGATTTGAAAGTTGGTCAAGAATTCAATAATAAGAAGGAAGTGAAAGCTTTTGTTGAGCGAGGTGCACATAAAAGTTGGTTTGCCTTCTCAACAAGCAAGAGTGAGAGAGATAGATATGTGTTGAAATATCGTCAATTTGGGCAAGGGTGTCAATGGTATTTACGAACTACAAAGCTCAAGGATTCAGAGTGCTTTCATGTTAACGTATACAACAACACGCACACATGCTCTCGGGCTAGTGCTAGTACAAGCGGCGACAATAGGAACAGAGCCACATCAGAATTAGTTGCTAGTCTTTTGAAAGAAGACTATCCAGGTATAATGAAGACCCCAAGTCCTAAACATCTCATGGGTTTGTACAAAGAAAATATGGTGTCCCACCGTCATATAGTACATGTTGGAGGGGTAGGAATGAAGCTGTTAACGAGTTGCGTGGTGATCCAGAAGAAGGATACAAGCAGTTGTATTCTTATTTGTATATGCTAGAGCAAGTGAATCCTGGAACAAAAACAGTTGTTAAGTTGGATGAGGAAGGAAGGTTCAAGTATGTATTCGCCGCACTAGGAGCTTGTATTGAAGGGTTTGAATCGATGAGGCAAGTTCTTATTGTAGATTCCACTTTTTTGAAGACTTGTTACGGTGGTGTGCTAATGATTGCTACAGCTCAGGATCCTAATCGTCACACTTATCCGATTGCATTTGCTGTAACGGATGGTGAAAATGATGCAAGTTGGAAATGGTTTTTTGAGACGCTCAAAACCGTTATTAAGGATAGTAAGGAGCTGGTTTTTGTCACTGACGGAAACGCAAGCCTCATTAAGGCAGTGCGTGAGATGTATCTCGACTCTACGCATGGGTATTGTATCTTCCATCTGTCCCAAAATGTAAGGTTAAAAGTTTCGCACGTCAACAAAGAAGTAGTGATGGTAAGGTTTTTCCTGGTTTCAAAGATAAAATCTAACTTCACTAATCAATGTAGAATAGTATAGGCTCGTTAAGGGACCAGCAATACGCTCTAATTCTATGGGAAAACAATCTCAGCTAAGCGATTAAAATGAGTTTAAATGTCACGATAATTAAAGCAAAACAAAATGTAAAATCGGTTGTAAACAATAATGGGAAGGCGTTAGGTCAGGGATAATTCTCAGGGATTCGAACATCAAGAACCAAGCAATTATTCAGGTATGCGATTACGATCAAGTCTCAAACTCAACCATAAATATAAGGAGATCCACTTTCGTGGCATCTACAACTCTAACAATCAATCTAACACCCTAACTGTCGTTGAGGTTAATAAACATTATCAAGCATTAGCGATTTGGGTTGATATGTTCACGAGATGCCCTAACTTCAACTTTCGTTGGCTAAGGATCAAATCGCCCACCTATGTCAATTCCAGCAATTTACAAACTTTTGATAAGTAAATTCAACATAAAATCAAAGGCTAGGTGATCAAGCTAACCTAGGCAATAAGATCGACAATAGGTGGAGACTATCGAATGAATAATAAAAACCTATCTATGCTTAGTTCGAGATGATCAAATCCCATCGAAAAACCCTTAACCTAACAATTAGACTACTCGCTCATAATCAAACAATTAACAGCAGCAAGGGACATGATAAACAACATTGAAATCGATATATAAAAGAGTAGGGTTTAGAAAACTTCGATAAGTATGTGAAGGACAAATCCCCAAGCTTATAAACTCTCTCTAAACAAGTGTATGTCTCTCTCTCTCTCTCTCGTTGATCTCTCTTGTGTTTGTTGCTGTGTTGTGGCGTGATCCAAATTCTCAGCAATGAGTATCGAATCTCTTTTTCCATTTTCTATCTCTCTCCTTCGATCTTTCTCTTGCGATCTCTCTCTCTCTCTTTCGTGTGTTACGGTCCCCCTTTTCTGTCTGCGTGTGTCCTCCTTTTTATATGCCTTGGGCGGCTGGTCAAAATTAGGGTCTGTTCTGAATTAGGTTTAAATGAACTTTCCATATTGGGATCTTCCAGGGAGCGGGAGCACCTCGTTTGGTGCAGGTGCTCCTTCTGGGCAGAATCTCCAAAAAGATTCCATTTTCCTTCTTTTTTCGCCAAGTCCATTTGCAAGACTCCAATCTTTGTTTCCAGCCACTTTTGTACCTAGGAAGACTCAAAAGAGAACAAAAGACTCGATAAAGACCTACAAAACAAGGGTTAGAATGCGCCAAAAACGCATTATATCAATTCCCCCAGACTTAGATCTTTGTTTGTCCTCAAACAAATTCAAGACCAAGTAAAGGAGAAAGGTTTGAAAACGCGGAAACTCTTTTATCCTCAGTGAACCGAGTTTAAAACCCTCAATCTGCAGACCACATAATCTAAATTACGAATAACAAAGCTTTACCAAAACATCCTCAACACATTTCTCAACCAAATTCCATTTCCCAAACACAAACTCAACGCATTAAAGTTGCGTGAGGGTCTCGCTAAAGGCACCATTTAGGGTAGACGACGCTAAGGGTATTTGGCTATTTAGAGGTGGAGTTCATGAGTGTTTAAAATGTTTAAGAGTTACCCGATGTTTCGTAGTGGATGCAGGATATTGCACAAAATTGCAAGAGAGAACGGGTACGTTGATATCCACATTCTCTAAACCACTCTTTCTTCTCCAAATCTTCCAAACCAACTCATGTTGCCTCCGTCCACCTTGGGTACACTCGCTGTGCAGAGAGACATTTCCAATTTTATAGTTTTACCACTCTTCATCATCTGTTTGTTTTTTTTTTTTTTTTTTTTTTTTTTTTTAGAATGATGATAAAATGATGATGAAGAGGGTTTTGATTACAAGTGTATGTCTCTCAACCATATAAATATCAGAGTTGTTGTACATACCCAAGTGGAGCTCATCAATATCGTTCCTCCTTCGTGGATTTTTGTTCCACCTTGTTGTAAAACCATCTTCTGAAAATAAGAGCGGGTGCTCCTTCTGGGGAGCAGGTGCTCTTGTTCTTCAGAAAGAGTGATTTAAAGGCAATGTCGACCCAATTCTCTCCAACCCTTTTGCGCATATGCTGCACATATGACAATGAAGTAACAAGAATGCAAGGGGTTTGAAAAGATGTTAGGGTTAAGGAAGGTACTAACTAAAAATGAGCTAGCTATTCAGGAACAACAAGAGTGATAAAAAGAATAAGGAGTCCTGAATATGATTCGTTTCCCTAATCTAGTGCCAATAACGATCTTTAAATTTTTGGTCAATATGAAACTGGAAGATGGTGCATTGAAGTATTCCAGCTGTTCCTTGTACCCATGCTCTGAAGAAATGGTCACTAGAGAGAAAGTTAAACATAGATAGTTCAAAGATCATCATAAGATAAAGTCCTAATTCCCTACAAAGTCTTGACTCAATAAAACAAATGAAAAGAAAGACTCAAAATAGGACATAAGAAAATAGGAAAACATCCAAAATAAACGAGATTAGTAACAACTCCCCCCAGACTTACTTCACACCGTCTCGGTGTGAGAATAAGAAAAGAGAGAGTGAAAAGGAAAGTAAGAATGAAAAGTAGAAAGTAAAAATGTTCATGGAAATACTTACCTCTCGGTGGCCTAAATCCGAATTTTGAAATTTCACCCTGGAGAGCAGGTGCTCTATTCTGGGCGGCAGGTGCTCTGTTCTGGGTGGCAGGTGCTCTCTGGGATTTGGATCGACTAGACAGGTCGATCCTGACATTGACCGCTGGTTTGTATGTTGGATTTTTTTTTTTTTTTTTGAAAACCTGAAAACTTAAAGATCGAAATCATAGTTAGTAATAAAAGAAATCAAATTGAAAAGGTTAGAAAACATACCGGTGGGTTGCCTCCCACCAAGCGCTTGGTTAAAGTCGTTAGCTTGACTTGATTAGCCTTTTAGGCTTTGGGCGCGTCACCTAAGGTGATAACTCCACCTTCGGTTGGGTTTGCATCGGCTAGGTACGGTTTGCAGCGCTGTCCATTGACCATGAATTCTTTTCTTTTGGCGTCCAGCAACACCAGAGCTCCATATGATCGAACCTCTTTGACGAGGAAAGGACCGGACCACCTAGATCGCAATTTTCCAGGAAAAAGTTTAAGGCGAGAGTTAAAGAGAAGTACCATGTCATTGGGTTGGAAGTTTCGGTTAAGAATTCTCTTATCGTGGTACATCTTGGTTCGTTCCTTGTACAATTTCGAACTCTCGTAGGCCAGGTGCCTAATCTCCTCTAACTCGTTAAGTTGCATGGATCGCCTTTCCAAGGCGGGTTTGATGTCGTAGTTCATTAACTTAACTGCCCATGCTGCCTTATACTCAAGCTCTACCGGAAGGTGGCACGACTTACCATACACCAAATGAAAGGGGGTTGTCCCCAATGGCATTTTGTATGCGGTTCGGTAGGCCCAAACTGCGTCGTCCAACTTGGCGGCCCAATCTTTCCTTGTGGTGCCTACGGTCTTTTGCAAAATGTCCTTGATATGCCGATTACTAACCTCAACTTGGCCACTAGTCTGCGGGTGATATGGCGTTGCAACCTTATGCTTTACGCCGTTCTTTCTCAAAAGGTTCTCAAAAACCCTATTGATGAAATGGGTCCCTCCATCGCTAATCACCACCCGCGGAACACCAAAGCGGGGAAATATGATTGTCTTAAACATCCTCAAAACCACAGCTGCGTCATTTGTTGGAGAGGCAATGGCCTCAATCCACTTAGACACATAGTCGACGGCCACTAAAATGTACTTGTTGCCATAGGATGAAGGAAACGGTCCCATAAAGTCAATCCCCCACACATCGAACACTTCAACTTCCAAGATGAAGTGCTGAGGCATCTCATTCCGTCGCGAGATATTTCCTTGCCTCTAACATTTATCGCATCTTGCAATAAACGCATGTGTATCACGAAACATTGTGGGCCACTAATATCCAGCTTGTAGCACCTTTGATACTGTCTTAAAGGTCGTGAAGTGTCCAGCGTAACTTGAACTGTGGCAGTGAAACAAGATTCCTGGGATTTCCTCTTCAGGGACACATCTCCGGAAAAGACCGTCGGAGCATTGTTTGTAGAGGTATGGTTCGTCCCAAAAGTACCTCCTTACGTTACGCAAGAATTTCCTCTTCTTGTCTCCCACGAAGTTAGCTGGTTCCTAGTCAGCAGCTAGGTAGTTCGCGATCTCACCAAACCACGGAAAACTTGGTGAATTTTCCTTGGAGATAGCCGCACAAAATGCCTCTGGAGCAGGTGCTCCCTCTGGTAGGACAGGTGCTCCAGATTGTATTGGGTGCTCTCGTACGCAGATTCCAATAGCGTACACTTGTTCATCCGGCAATGCATCATCAAATGGCACTGTTTCATCAACTTTCATCCTAGACAGGTGGTCAACAACTCCATTTTTGGTACCTTTCTTATCAACGATTTGAAGATCAAACTCTTGAAGCAACAAGATCCATCTCAAAAGCCTTGGTTTCGCATCTTTTTTTGTGAGCAAGTACTTCAATGCTGCGTGATCTGTATGAACAATGACCTTCGAACCCACAAGATATGATCTGAATTTTTCAAAGGCGAACACCACAGCTAGTAGTTCCTTCTCAGTCGTAGCATATCTGTACTGAGCTTCATCTAAAGTGCGACTCGTATAATAGATTACGTGAAGCCTTTTATCCTTCCTTTGCCCCAAAACAGCCCCTACGGCGTAGTCACTCGCGTCTGTCATGACCTCAAATGGTAAATCCCAATCTGGTGGTTGAACAATAGGTGCGCTTACTAATGCTCCTTTTATCGTGTGAAACGCCTCAAGACAAGCCCCGTCAAACTCAAACTTGGTTTCCTTACACAAAAGTTGGGTTAGCGGTCTTGCTATCTTTGAAAAATCCTTGATGAAACGTCTGTAAAAGCCCGCGTGACCAAGGAAACTTCTTATACCACGAACTGATTCCGGCGGTTGCAGGCTCATCATCACCTCAACCTTTGCTCGGTCAACCTCAATACCCTTCTCTGATATGCGATGACCCAAAACTATACCATCCCTTACCATGAAATGGCACTTCTCCCAATTCAACACAAGATGCTTTTCCTCACAGCGCTCCAATACCCTGCACAGATTAGAGAGACACACAGAAAAAGAACTTCCATAGACGGAGAAGTCATCCATGAAAACCTCCATAATATCTTCAATAAAATCAGTGAAGATAGACATCATGCACCATTGAAAAGTCGCGGGGGCATTTCTATAATCAATGCACATCCTATGTCCTGTGACAGTCCTAGTGGGTATAAGTTCGTTCTTATCATTGGCGATCACAGTGATTCCGCCCTTCTTAGGTACTACGTGTACAGGACTAACCCAGTTACTGTCGGATATTGCATAAATAACACCAGCTTCTAAGAGTTTCATAATTTCCTTTTTAACAACATCTTTCAAATTCGGATTCAATCTTCTTTGGTGCTCTACAGAAGTTCTAGATTCATCCTCTAAATGTATCCTATGCATACATAAATCAGGTGAGATTCCAGGGATATCATCTAGCGAATAACCTAAAGCTTTCCTATACTTCCTAAGCTCGCATAAAAGTAAGGCGGTTTCCACATTATTAAGGTCAGCATTTATGATAACAGGGTACGTGGAATTAGGTCCGAGAAACGCGTACCTTAGCCCATTTGGTAGCGGTTTGAGATCAAGTTTCGGAGCTTTCAGCTCGCTCCAAGGACTGTCAACAGAGTTTCGTAGGATAGGAGCAGGTGCTCCGGCCGCCTCTTCCGTTTCTAGATTCAGGAATTCGGTTGATTTTTTCCATTTGGCTTGAATTCAGCAATCTTGCAAAACCGATTGTATCCTCACTCAGATATCCATGCTCGCCCTCAGCTTTGGTTAAAACAACATCTAATGGGTCATCTGCAAGAATCTCCTCAATCTCTCCATCCGAGACTTCAAGATCATCCTCAATGGCAAAGGTTTGCCCATCAATGGTTGGTTTCTTCAGCATGCGATCCATCTCAAACTCCATAATTATGTCTCCCAGGTGGAGACCAATCGTACCATTCTTCACATCGATGATCGCACCAGCTGTGCGCAAGAAAGGACGTCCTAAAATTAGGGGATCCTTCGGTTCATCGTCCAATTCCAACACTACGAAGTCGGCTGGGACGAGAGTGTTCCCAATCCTGACCTGCAAATCTTCCAAAATCCCTACAGGCAACTTGATAGATCTGTCAGCAAACACCAATGAAATACGTGTTGGTTTAAACTTTGTGTACCCAAGTTTTCGCGCAACTGAATAAGGCATGAGGTTCACGCTTGAACCTAAATCACACAAAGAACAAGCAAACCGCACATGACCAATATCAACAGAAAGCACAAACTTACCTGGGTCCTCTAGCTTTTTAATGGTTTTGTTTTGTAGCACAGCGCTACAATTTCTACTTACAATCATGGCACTCTGCTCTGAAGGAATCCGTCCAGTAACCAGGCCCTTAACGTATTTTTTCATGGACGACATCATCTGAATTGCATCCGCCAGTGTTAGCTTACCCGTCAAATCTTGCAACATTTCCTTACACTTAGCCTCCTCCAAATCCTTCTGCGACTTCCATGGAGGTACCGGGTAAGGGACAGGGGGCCTGTAGACACGAGAACGAACCTTATCAATAATCTCATTTGGGTGTAATACCTTAGAATTCGGTTCAGCAGGTTCCTCGTCGTTTTCTGTTTCTGGAGCAGGTGCTCCTTCTGCCGGAGCAGGTGCTCCTTCTGTCGGAGCAGGTGCTCCTTCTGCCGGAGCAGGTGCTCCTTCTGGGCAGTTTTCAGTTTCCGTCCTTATGACCCCAGGTAAAGTTCTCCCACTCCTCAGCTCTATGGCATTCACAAATTCCCTTGGGTTTGTATCAGTTTTACCAGGTAATACTCCTTGTGGTCTCTTAATTTCTTCTGTCGTCTGAGCAACTTGTGTGTCGAGTTTCTTTACGTGGTTACAAACTGCTTCGAGCCGACCATTAAGGTCCAAGTACATACCATCCACCTTTGTGTTGATCTCAGTGGCGAACTTCTGCTGGTTTGTCAATATTTGCTGCACCATACCTTTGAGCTCATCCTGAGAACCATTTCCAGAGCTTGCAGAAGCCTGAAAATTCGAAAACTGCGGTTTCTGACCTTGAAAAGGGACAAATGTCTTTCCTTGGAAATTTTGGGGGAATGATTTCTGGAAACTCTGATCCTGAGGTTTCGTGGTCTGGGGATTGGTTTGTTGTGGGTACACTTGGTCCTGGGGGTTTTCAACATTCGTGCTTCGATAGGAGAAATTCGGATGTTTTCTGTAGTTCTGGTTGAACCCTCAGTTTCGCACAAAACCCTGCCCATTAACATAACTAACCTCCTGCTGATCATTGTCTCCTTCCTTACTCATCTCTTCAGCTAGTTGCTCGCCATTCTCATCAGCAAAATGAACCATCCTTTGGTTCGTCTTAAGCAACAAATTGATCTTGGCCGTAAGGTCATCGATCTTAGCAGAATCCGTTCCATTGGATTTCGTAGTCCTGTCATACTCCTGGGACTTGTTACTTGAACTTGCAGCCAAGTTCTCAATCAACTTATACGCTCCCTCTTTGGTTTTGGTCATGAAATCACCATCGCTAGCAGCATTTAGCGCGTTCCTATAATCCTAGTCCACACCATCGTAGAAAATCCCCAGCAGGTTTTCATCAGTGAACCCATGGTGTGGGCACTCTCTCTTGTACTCCCTAAACCTTTCCCAAGCCTCACAGAAAGACTCTCCGGAATGTTGGTGGAAGGAGGATATCTTGTTCCTTAAACTCGCGGTTTTGGACTTTGTGTAGAAATGGTCCAAAAACGCAGCTCTGCATTGCGCCCAAGTTGTAATGGATCCAGCAGGTAAAGACTTAAGCCAACGAGAAGCTTTGTCCGCGAGTGAAAACGGAAACAGCTTGCATTTTACGAAATCCGGGTTCATCCCATTAGAGCTTGTCGTGGGGCAAATCTCCTCGAAATTCTCTATATGGTCCATCGAAATTTCAGCAGGCAATCCGTGGAACAAGTGCTATTTAACCAGCGATATCATCTGTGGTTTGATCTCATAGCCATTCCTTTCAACAGCGGGGGGAACTATTGCAGCTCGGTTTCGATAATAGGCATGGGGATTATCCATATCCCCTATGGTTCATTGCTGCTCACGTGCACGTTGTTGCTGCAGTTCACGCGCGTGCATTTGTTGCATTTGAGCCATCTGCTCTTGCAACCTTTGCAACTCAACTGCCATGTCGTTGTCGCCTTGATCGCTCATATCAGCGGGATTAGGCCTTTGTCGTCTGTTTTCTCGTTCTAGTCGCGCGAGCTCAGGGTTACTCAAAGTGACGAGGGGAGTTTGAAGATTTCTCCTTGTTCTCCTTGAGTTCATACACCTGAAACACACGTAAAGAAAAACAAAAGAACGAGATTAGTGCTTAGTCTAAAATTGTAAACGAGAAATAGAGGTATCGAGTTGGTCCCCGGCAACGGCGCCAATTTGATGGTAAGGTTTTTCCCGGTTTCAAAGATAAAACCTAAGTTCACTAATCAATGTAGAATAGTATAGGTTCGTTAAGGGACCAGCAATACGCTCTAATTCTATGGGAAAACAATCTCAGCTAAGCGATTAAAATGGGTTTAAATGTCACGATAATTAAAGCAAAACAAAATGTAAAATCGGCTGTAAACAATAATGGGAAGGCGTTAGGTCAGGGATAATTCTCAGGGATTCGAACATCAAGAACCAAGCAATTATTCAGGTATGCGATTACGACCAAGTCTTAAACTCAACCATAAATATAAGGAGATCCACTTTCGTGGCATCTACAACTCTAACAATCAATCTAACACCCTAACTGTCGTTGAGGTTAATAAAGATTATCAAGCATTAGCGATTTGGGTTGATATGTTCACGAGATGCCCTAACTTCAACTTTCGTTGGCTAAGGATCAAATCGCCCACCTATGTCAATTCCAGCAATTTACAAACTTTTGATAAGTAAATTCAACCTAAAATCAAAGGCTAGGTGATCAAGCTAACCTAGGCAATAAGATCGACAATAGGTGGAGACTATCGAATGAATAATAAAAACCTATCTATGCTTAGTTCGAGATGATCAAATCCCATCGAAAAACCCTTAACCTAACAATTAGACTACTCGCTCATAATCAAACAATTAACAGCAGCAAGGGACATGATAAACAACATTGAAATCGATATATAAAAGAGTAGGGTTTAGAAAACTTCGATAAGTATGTGAAGGACAAATCCCCAAGCTTATAAACTCTCTCTAAACAAGTGTATATCTCTCTCTCTCTCTCGTTGATCTCTCTTGTGTTTGCTGCTGTGTTGTGGCGTGATCCAAATTCTCAGCAATGAGTATCGAATCTCTTTCTCCCTTTTCTATCTCTCTCCTTCGATCTTTCTCTTGCGATCTCTCTCTCTCTTTCGTGTGTTACGGCCCCCCTTTTCTGTCTGCGTGTGTCCTCCTTTTTATATGCCTTGGGCGGCTGGTCAAAATTAGGGTCTGTTCTGAATTAGGTTTAAATGAACTTTCCATATTGGGATCTTCCAGGGAGCGGGAGCACCTCGTTTGGTGCAGGTGCTCCTTCTGGGCAGAATCTCCAAAAAGATTCCATTTTCCTTCTTTTTTCGCCAAGTCCATTTGCAAGACTCCAATCTTTGTTTCCAGCCACTTTTGTACCTAGGAAGACTCAAAAGAGAACAAAAGACTCGATAAAGACCTACAAAACAAGGGTTAGAATGCGCCAAAAACGCATTATATCAAGTAGTTGCACAGATATTCAGGGATATTGCTCAGATTTATACAGAGCATGAGTTCCAAAGAAGGTATGATGATTTTAGAAGACGATATCCTAAAGCAGGAGAATATTTAGATAAAAGCGTTGAAGTGTCAAAATGGGCGAGGTGCTATTCTCCCGGAGACACAAGTAATTATGTAGAGTCTCTGAACAAAGTGATTGAGGAGGCAAGACACTACAATTTGTTACCTATGATAGATGCGATTGTGGAAAAATTTGCGAATGGTTTAACAAACATAGGAAAGAGAGCATTGTATATGGAAACTACGGGAACCGACTAGTGCCAAAGGTGAATGACATAGTCCACGATAGATGTGCGGAAGCGACTCATTTGATTGCGACCGAGCTAAACATGTACATGCTTGAGTATAGTGTGGTTGGACGGGATGGGATTCATTATAAGGTGGATTTGCGAAACAGGAAATGTAGTTGCAAAAGTTTTGATATTGACAATTTCCTTGTGTCCATGCAATAGTCGCAGTCTACAGCCTCATGAAGGAAGAAGAGAGAACGACGAGCTTCGAGATATTTGAGTTGTGTTCGCCAAAGTATTTCGTTGACCAATGGGTTTTTGCATATAGCAGGACCATTTATCTGGTGCCGCATAGGTCTGAGTGGAATATTCCCGCAAATATAGAACAAAAAAGCATTTTACCTCCAAAGAAAAAAAAGATCAAAAAGGGAAGACGTTAAGTAAGAAGGCATCCATCAACCGGAGAACCTCAACCAAAGAAGAAGGAGATTCAAATTGGTGAAGTATGTGGCCCAAGTGGTGGTGGTGGTGAGTGAGTGAATTGAGATTGTGTGTTTAAGTGTGCACTACTAGTTTGTGTGTTTGAATTGTGGACCATTTTTTTTATTTATTGCAAAATTGTGGACCATTTATTTTTTTACGCGATTGGAATGGCAGAAAACTAGTAATATTAAATATGGAATGACATAATTTTAAATATAGCTACAATGTCGGAATTGTGGAAAACTAGTAAACTAGTATTTAAAATGAAATATATTTTTTTATTAAATATATTTTAAATATTATTTGATATCATAAAAAATAAAATATGGAATGACATCATTTAAAAGACTTAATTTGTTATTTATCTACAATTTATTTTTCCAAATATAAGTAAATTTAAACTAGTTTTTAAATATATTTTTTTATTAAATATATTTTAAATATTATTTGATATCATAAAAATTAAAATATGGAATGACATAACTTAAAATAATAACTTGTTATTTATCTACAATTTAATTTTCCAAAGATAAGTAAATTTAAAACGAATTGTCGAATACAAATTTCACAATCTTACATGTATCACATTACACTTTTATGTAGGTTTTGATAGTGTTGCTTACCTTATGATGTAAATACTGACAGGAATTGTGATATTCAAAATATTTTGACATGGTAACTAAAGAAATATGTTTATATTAACAAAAATAAGTTGTACAACTAAAATTTTCTTTTCCATAGTATGGTAAAACTAAAAATTATCTAAATAACCAAAAGTACAACTATGAACAAATATGCACAACTAAAAAACTGGGTAAAACTAAGTGTAACTGGGTGTTACTAACTGTTAAATGACGGCGCACATGACTTAATTAGGTGTCATTCTTTGATTGGGTTAGACCCTTTGATGGCGCACATGTCAAATTTTTTTTTTCCAAATATTAAACGGATCAAAGGTTTTTTAAAAAACCATAAAAACATATTTCCCCCAAAATCTAGGGTTCTCGATCCGATCCAATTCCGGCGATCCGATTCCAAAGCTCCGATTCCGGCGATCCGATTCCAAAGCTCCGATTCCGACGATAGTTTCCATTTTCGATTACGAAACATGGGTTGTTGGAACCATGAGGGTGTCATATTTGGCGAGTTCGATACTGGGTCCAACAACAGCAACTCATCAAATTTGGATGACGAACTCATCCTCCCCAAATATGATTGGGAGGCAGAAATCAGTCCACCTCGATTTCCTCTGAATCCGGTGAGATGGGAGCCCTCACCTATTGGCATTCCGACCATATGTTACTGTGGAAAACCGGCTGTGCTTAAGACTCAAACAGTTGGGTTTCTGACTGGGACCAAATTCTACTCTTGTGCTGGTGATATTCATGTAAGGAACTTATATCAGTTTGCTAAATTTCTTATCTTTATCATTTTGCTAAATATTTGTTGCATATCTAATTAATTGGAGCTTAGGATGGAGATTGCCACATTTACAAATTGTTGGATAACGCAATCTTGGAGGAGATTACTTTAACTAAATCAAAATTGGGAGAAATAGAAGGTCGCCTAGTTGGATTGCTCACCACTGTTGAAGAAGAAAAGAAGAAACTTCAGGAGATGGTCAACCTAATGTTGTCTTTGTTGTCATCTCGTTTTCTCGTAATACATCTACGTCTCGTAATATCAGTATAATCTAAACGTTCACAGTTTTACCTAGTTGTACCAGTAGTACAAAAATTGGATCGATCGATCCAATTTTTGAATCGCTCGATCTTTTAATGTTAAATGAATCGGTTCTTGTGGGGATCGACCTGCACACAAGAAGTGATTGATCCACTTTTGAATAATGTATAATGTCTTTCACGTATGGATAAACTATTTGCTTCAAACTTGTTTTGTATTATAATTCTCTAATGTCTGTATGACTTTATATTTTTCATACCGAGGAAGCTTGTAAGGCTAATGAGAATATCAATATAAATCATAACTTGTACGAGATAACCTATTCGTTCACAGTTTTACCTAGTTGTACAAGTAGTACAAACAGTTTTTCACATATTTACCAAAAACAGAAACAAAGATAATGTCATAAAGAGAAACAAAGGTAATGTCATAATCATAAACAAAGGTAATAGATAGTTCAAAGGTAATAGATAGTTCAAAGGTAATCAGAAACAAAGGTAATATTCAACCTTTCTCTACAAGCCCTCATCGACACCAACTTCTTC
Source organism: Arabis hirsuta (assembly GCA_964056655.1). Classification (NCBI taxonomy): domain Eukaryota; kingdom Viridiplantae; phylum Streptophyta; class Magnoliopsida; order Brassicales; family Brassicaceae; genus Arabis; species Arabis hirsuta. Next base: position 33,715,315 of record OZ053304.1, read on the forward strand.
TCCACATCCGCCAACCGAATGGTTGAACCAACTCGGAAGTGCCTCTCGATAAACTCACATCCTCCCATCATTTCCCAGTTAAGTGGATAATTGTGACAGTATAATCCAGAGATAATCCCATGTTCTTTGATGGAATAACGGATGGGAACTCCATTCACCAAAAACCAAGCTTCTCAGATCTTTGATGTACAAATAGTACGAAGAAGAAGCATCCACATGCCCATCGACTTGTGGTTTATAAGCTCAGGCATGTGGAAGAAATGCTTGAACTGAGGATGCTCTTCAAACCATCTCAGCTCCTTCCTCGTAAGCACATTATATAACGTCTTTAGTGTGTTATATAGAGCACACCTTTTTTCAATCTTAATGGCCTTCTTATACTCCGTTCTTGGAAAGAACATGTCCTTAGGTGGTATTGGTATGGTTTCCTCCTCGTCTAATCCCTGCAATTATAAAACAGTTGTATATCAGTATAAACTAAACGTTCACAGTTTTACCTAGTTGTACAAATGTTATGTCACAGTATTTCCCAGTCGTACCAAGTGTTATGTTTTCTTTTTATCAACAATTGTACCAAGTGTTACCAGTTGTACCAGTAGTTCGAGTTAAGCTTTACATACCTCAACGGAGAATTGAGCTCTATCCGTTCTTTCCGCCTCTTCCTGAGCCCCAGCTTCCTCCACCTCTTCCTCCGAACTCGTAGGATCAACTATTCGAGGAACTCTTCGGTTAATTGGAGTTCCATCAGCCGAAACAGATGTTTGTTTTCTACGCGCCATTACTACGAAATCGACCAATCTTTAATCGACACAAGGAGTAATCTCTAATCAAAATTGAAAAGAAAGACAACATACCTTAGAGAATAATTGGTTACCCGATTGCAAGTGTGATTGTGCGGGTCCGATTGAGCGCTTTTAAGTTCAACTTCCGATTGTATAACCCGAAGGAGGGATGTATGTCGAAATCTTGCAAGTTCCGATTGTGCGGGTCCGATTGCAAGTTCCGATTGTGCAGGTTCCGATTGTGCGATTTTGCGATTGAAATCGACAAGTTTTGTACCCTTAGTTTTGCTGGGTTGTGCGATTTTAAGAGGGAATTGGGGATGGATCGGTTTTGTTTTGAAACGGATGAAGAAGAGAAGAAGAAACGGGAAAACGTCGTAACGTCGTGGGTCGAATTTCTCGGATTTGTCCGATTTACACGGATCCAGGTCGGGTAATAGCTGGTTGGGTTGGTAAATTAATTAAACTTCTTTGGTTTTTTAGGTTTTTCAGCCACTTTTGAGTTAAAAAAAAAAACTTTTTTTTCTCGGGTTATTTGTTATTTCGACTAACTTTTTCGGGTTATTTGAGGTTATGATCCTCCTTCCTCCTCACCCACATTTGTTCAATTGAAGCTCAATCCAGCAGCTTAGGATATACAGACCTTAGCTGAATGAATTGAGGTGCATTATAGCTTTAAATTCGGATAGTAATTCAAGTTGGAAGATATCCCATTGGATTTGGGATTTTCTCCCATTATCTTGGATCGAATCCATTATATTATTTGTTAGCGATAATATATGGGATGGGTTGATAATATCAAGTAATGTAGACTCCCAATTGTTGAATCGTAGAAGATTAGTGCATCTCGGGCAAGAATTGAAAAATGCATACTTAGAATTGGTTCTGGGTAAAACTGAGTACAACTTGGTACAACTGGGTAGAAATGGGTAGTACAGATTTATTGGAAACAATGAGTATAACTGGGTACAACTGATATGACTGATATGACTGATTTTGTTTTTTTTTTTGTTTTTTCAGGAGACAATGAGCACAAACCTATATTTTGATTATGGAGGACATTATGTAAATAACGGAGATGAGTATAAATGGATTTCAGCAGAAGATCGCATGTACTCACTATTGTTCAAGAGATTATCTATGGAGAAGATTAGTTATTCGATGTTATTGGAAAGTGTTTGCAAGAAGGTTGGGATAGATTCAGCTACGACAGAATTGAGATTGTATGTTTAACTGTCCACTACTAGTTTGTGTGTTTGAATTGAGATTTGTTTGAATTGTGTTGTGGTTATTATCTCCAATTTCTTGCAAAATTGTGGACCATTTTTTTTAACGCGATTGGAATGTCGGAATGGCGAAAAACTAGTATTTAAAATATGGAATGACATAATTTTAAATATAGCTACAATGTCAGAATGGTGGAAAACTAGTAAACTAGTATTTAAAATGTCAGAATGGCGGAAAACTAGTTTTTAAATATAGATTTTTATTAAAAATATTTTAAATATTATTTGATATCATAAAAATTAAAATATGGAATGACATAATTTAAAAGACTTAATTTGTTATTTATCTACAATTTAATTTTCCAAATATAAGAAAATTTAAACTAGTTTTTAAATATTTTTTTTATTAAATATATTTTAAATATTATTTGATATCATAAAAATTAAAATATGGAATGACATAATTTAAAAGACTTAACTTGTTATTTATCTACAATTTAATTTTCCAAATATAAGTAAATTTAAAATGAATTGTCGAATACACTTTTCACAATCTTCCATGTATCACATTACATTTTATGTATGTTTTGATAGTATTACTTACCTTATGATGCAAATACTGACAGAAATTGTGATATTCAAAATATTTTGGCATGGTAACTAAAGAAATATGTTTCTATTACCAAAAATAAGTTGTACAACTAAAAATTTCATTTCCATAGTATAGTAAAACTAAAAATTATCTAAATCACCAAAAGTACAACTATTAACAAATATGCACAACTAAAAAACTGGGTAAAACTAAGTGTAACTGGATGTTATTAACTGTTAAATGACGGCGCACATGTCCAAATAACGGCGCACATGACTTAATTAGGTGGCATTCTTTGATTGGGTTAAACCCCTTTATGTGTGGATAGTGTATATATATATATATATTTTTTTTTTTGCAAATATTAAACAAAGGTACGGTTTTTTAAAAACCGTAAAAACTGAATTCCCCTAAATCTAGGGTTTATCATCCCTTGGATTCCGGCGATGGATTTTCGATAGTTTTCGGCGATCCGATTCCGGCGATGGATTTTCGATAGTTTCCATTTTCGATTACGAAACATGGGTCATTAGAACCATGAGAGCGTCATATACGGCGAGTTCGATACTGGGTCCAACAACAGCAACTCATCAGATTCAGATGACGAACTCATCCTCTCCAAATATGATTATATGGCAGAAATAAGTCCACCTCGATTTCCTCCGACTTCGGTGACATGGGAGCCCTCACCTATTGGCATTCTGACCATATCAGTATAACCTAAACGTTCACAGTTTTACCTAAAAGTACCAGTAGTACAAACATCCGTTCACAATTATAAATGATAACATTATAAAGAAGAGGAAGAAGATAAATGAGAGATACCGAGGAAGCTTGTAAAGCTAATGATAATATCAGAATAAATCATAACTTATACGAGATAACCTAAACGTTCACAGTTTTACCTAAAAGTACCAGTAGTACAACTAAACGTTCACAGTTTTACCTAAAAGTATCAGTAGTACAAACAGTTTTTCACAAGTTTACCAAAAGGTACCACTATTGCGAACACAAAATCTAGTTTGGAAACAAAGGTAATGTCATAAACAGAAACAAATGATGCTCTTCAAACCATCTCAACTCCTTCCTCGTAAGCACATTATATAACGTCTTTAGTGTGTTATATAGAGCACACCTTGTTTCAATCTTAATGGCCTTCTTATACTCCATTCTTGGAAAGAACATGTCCTTTAATCTTTAATCGACATAAGGAGTAATCTTTAATCGAAATCGAAAAGAAAGACAACATACCTTAGAGAAGAATTGCAAGTTGAGACAGATTGCAAGTGCGATTGTGGGATTTTAATTGCAAGTTCCGATTGTAATGGATTGTGCGATTTCGCGATTGAAATCTGATTTTGTAATGGATTGTGCGATTGAAATCGACAAGTTCTGTATCCTTAGTTTTGCTGGGTTGTGCGATTTTTAGAGAGAATTTCTGAAATCGATGGTTTTGTTTTGAAACGGATGAGGAAAGAAGAAGGTCGTGGGTGGTGGATTTGTTGGGTTTGTCCGATTTACACGGATCCGGGTCGGGTAATGATGGTTGGGTTGGTAATTTAATTAAATTTCTTTGGTTTTTTTGGGTTTTCAGCCAATTTTGAGTTAATAAAAAAAACATTTTTTCTCTCGGGTTATTTGATATTTCGACTTACAAGTTCGGGTTATTTGAGGTTTTGATCCCTCTTCGTCGATCTAACGCTTCTTTTTGAAAACCAAAACATATATAGACGCATATACATACGGGTGATAATCTTATAAAACCTTTTCTCTTAATACCTAACCTCAACACCAGAAAATTTTCTCATATAACCATCTAACCTTTAATGAAGTGGTAAATTACCAAATCTTCCTAAGCTAATTTAGTTTAATTAAAAAAACAAAAAAAAAACAAAATCGACAATTGATATCCCTGTTTTCCGTTTCTTCTTCTTCGGGATTTCTTCGCGTATCCTTCCTCCTCACCCACATTTGTTTAATTGAAGCTCAATCCAGCAGCTTAGGATAACCAGACCTTAGCTGAATGAATTGAGGTGCGTTATAGCTTTAAATTCGGATAGTAATTCAAGTTGCAACTTGAGATAGGAAGATATCCAATTGGATTTGGGATTTTCTCCCATTATCTTGAATGGAATCCATTATCTTATTTGTTAGCGATAGTATATGGGATGGGTCGATAATATCAAGTAATGTAGACTCCCAGTTGTTGAATCGTAGAGGATTAGTGCATCTCGGGCAAGAATTAAAAAATGCAGACTTAGAATTGGTTCTGGGTAAAACTGAGTACAACTTGGTACAATTGGGTACAACTGGGTAGAACTGGGTAGTACAGATTTATTGGAAACACTGAGTACAACTGGGTACAACTGATATGACTGATTTTGTTATTTTTTTGTTTTTTCAGGAGACAATGAGCACAAGCTAAGACATAACTGAAATTGAGTTTCATATCATTGGATACGAGACCTTTGAGAAAATCATATATCGTCGATGATGATGACGTTTATGTTTATATGTGCACTACTAGTTTGTGTGTTTGAATTGAGATTGTGTGTTTAACTGTGCACTACTAGTTTGTGTGTTTGGATTGAGATTCGTTTGAATTATGTTGTGGTTATTATCTCTAACTTGTTGCAAAATTGTGGACCATTTTTTTAACGCGATTGGAATGTCGGAATGGCGGAAAACTAGTATTTAAAATATGGAATGACATAATTTAACGGGATGAAATATATTTTAAATATTATTTGACATAATTTAACGCGATTAAATATATTTCCAAATATAAGTAAATTTAAACTAGTATTTAAATATAGCTTTTTATTAAATATATTTTAAATATTATTTGATATCATAAAAATTAAAATATGGAATGACATAATTTAAAAGACTTAAATTGTTATTTATCTACAATTTAATTTTCCAAATATAAGTAAATTTAAACTAGTTTTTAAATATATATTTTTATTTAATATATTCTAAATATTATTTGATATCATAATAATGAAAATATAGAATGACATAATTTAAAAGACTTAACTTGTTATTTATCTACAATTTAATTTTCCAAATATAAGTAAATTTAAAACGAATTGTCGAATACAAATTTCACAATCTTCCATGTATCACATTACACTTTTATGTATGTTTTGATAGTGTTGTTTACCTTATGATGCAAATACTGACAGGAATTGTGATATTCAAAATATTTTGACATGGTAACTAAAGAAATATGTTTCTATTAACAAAAATAAGTTGTACAACTAAAAATTTGTTTTCCATAGTATGGTAAAACTAAAAATTATCTAAATCACCAAAAGTACAACTATGAACAAATATGCACAACTAAAAAACTGGGTAAAACTAAGTGTAACTCGGTGTTACTAAGTGTTAAATGACGGCGCACATGACTGAATTAGGTGGCATTCTTTGATTGGGTTAGACCCCTTTATGTGTGGATAATGTATATTCTTGTTTTTTTTTGCAAATATTAAACAAATATGCACAACTAAAAAACTGGGTAAAACTAAGTGTAACTGGGTGTTACTAAGTGTTAAATGACGGCGTACATCCCTCAAAACGGTAAAAACCGAATTCCCCCCCCCCCCAAATCTAGGATTTATCATCCCTCGGATCCATCTCAGCGACGGTGACGACGATCCGATTCCGGCGACGGATTTTTGATATATGTCCAGGAAATGATGTTATGTGACATATGTTCTCAGTTGTACGCAGTAGTTCACAGTTGTACCCAGTAAATCTAGTTCAATTTTTAGATTCATAGAATTTTGATTACGGTGTCTCGCCGTTTTCTTTTTACAATTACATGGAATCAAATTGAACAATTACATGGAATCAAATTGAAAAAGCGAGAGAACGATTCAAATTAGATAATGCCAATCCATGAAATAAAACCTTTATAAGTAGTAAAAAAAATCTCATAAATTTGTCATACACATTTTGTAAAATTCTACCACGAATTCTCTTATGGTGAAGCCCAATTATGTGGTAGTGTTGTTGGAAATCGATAACGAGATCGTCAAGGACCCAGATAAAAGTGACATCGAAAAAAATATTGTAAGAAGAAGAAGAAGAGACAACGAATCCTAATATGTTAAATTAGGGATTTCTGTTTTTTTTTTAATTTTATTCAATAAATTTATTAATTGATCTTACAGATTTGGGTTGGATCCGTAAATAACTTTATTTTAGTCTGGTTATTATGTCATTTCTCTTACTTTTGCATTAAAAAATAAATAAAAAAGAAACTCAATTTAGGAAGGGTTATTTGATATTTTCACTCACTCTTTCGGGTTATCTGAGGTTTTGATTCTATACATACACACACATAGGGGTGATAATCTTATAAAACCTTTTCTTTCAATACCTATTCTCAACACCAGAAAATTTTTTCATATAACCCTCTAACCTTTAATGAAATGGTAAATTACCAAATCGCCATAAGCTAATTTAATTTAATTATAAAAAAAATTAAAAAATCGCTATATATGTTTCTTCTTCTTCTTCGCGTTCCTCCTCCATCACCATTGAAGGCACATTATCTCCCATTATCTTGGATCGGATTCATTATCTTATTTGTTAGCGATAGTATCTGGGATGGGTCGATTAGATTAAGTAATGTAGACTCACAGTTGTTGAATCGTAGAAGATTAGTGCATCTCAGGCAAGAATTGGAAAATGCAGACATAGAACACCTGGGTAAAATTGGGTAAAACTGAGCACAACTGTGTAGTACAGATTTACTGGGAACACTGAGTACAACTAGATAGTATTTAAAATATGAAATGACATAATTTAACGTGATTAAATATATTTTAAATATTATTTGATATCATAAAAATTAAAATATGGAATGACATAATTTAAAAGACTTAATTTGTTATTTATCTACAAATTAATTTTCCAAATATAAGTAAATTTAAACTAGTATTTAAATATAGCTTTTTATTAAATATTATTTGATATCATAAAAATTAAAATATGGAATGACATAATTTACAAGACTTAATTTGTTATTTATCTAAAATTTAATTTTCCAAATATAAGTAAATTTAAACTAGTTTTTAAATATATTTTTTTATTTAATATATTTTAAATACTATTTGATATCATACAAATTAAAATATAGAATGACATAATTTAAAAGACTTAACTTGTTATTTATCTACAATTTAATTTTCCAAATATAAGTAAATTTAAAACGAATTGTCGAATACAATTTTCACAATCTTCCATTTATCACATTACACTTTTATGTATGTTTTCATAGTGTTGTTTACCTTATGATGCAAATACTGACAGGAATTGTGATATTCAAAATATTTTGACATGGTAACTAAAGAAATATGTTTCTATTACCAAAAATAAGTTGTACAACTAAAAATTTCTTTTCCATAGTATGGTAAAACTAAAAATTATCTAAATCACCAAAAGTACAACTATGAACAAATATGCACAACTAAAAAACTGGATAAAACTAAGTGTAACTGGGTGTTACTAAGTGTTAAATGACGGCGCACATGTCCTAATAACAGCGCACATGACTGAATTAGGTGGCATTCTTTGATTGGGTTAGACCTTTTTATGTGTGGATAATGTATATTCTTGTTTGTTTGTTTTTTTTTGCAAACATTAAACAAATATGCACAACTAAAAAACTGGGTAAAACTAAGTGTAACTGGGTGTTACTAAGTGTTAAATGATGGCGCACCTCCCTCAAAACCGTAAAAACCGAATTCCCCCAAAATCTAGGGTTTATCATCCCTTGGATCCATCTCGGCGACGGTGACGACGATCTGATTCCGGCGACGGATTTTTGATATATGTCCTGGAAATGATGCCATGTGACATATGTTCTCAGTTGTACACAGTAGTTCACAGTTGTACCGAGTAAATTTAGTTCAATTTTTAGATTCATAGAATTTTGATTACGGTGTCTCTCCGTTTTTTTTTACAATTACATGGAATCAAATTGAAAAAGCGAGAGAACGATTCAAATTGGATAATGCCAATCCATGAAATAAAACCTTTATAAGTAGTAAAAGAAATGGGAAATCTCATAAATTTGTCACACATAGTGTGTAAGACTTCTAAAATTCTACCATGAATTCACTTATGGTGAAGCCCAATTCTGTGGTAGTGTTGCTGGAAATCGATAACGAGATCGTCAAGGACGCAGATAAAAGTGACATCGAACAAAATAATGTACGGGAAGAAGAAGAAGAAGAAGAAGAAGAAAGAAGAAGGAAGAAGAAGCACAAAGAAGAAGGAAGAAGAAGAAGAAGCACAAAGAAGAATGAATAAGAAGGAAGAAGGGAGAAGAAGGAATCATAAGAAGAAAAAGAAGAACGAAAAAGAAGTAGAGAAGAACAACGGATCCCTAATATGTTAAATTAGGGATTTTTGTTTTTTTTTAATTTTATTAATTGATCTTACAGATTTGGGTTGGATCTGTAAATAATAGATTTTAGTCTGGTTATTATGTCATTTCTCTTATTTTTGCATTAAAAATAAATCAAAAATAAACTCAAGTTAGGAAGGTTATTTGATATTTTGAGTCACTCTTTCGGGTTATTTGAGGATTTGATTCCAAAAAATGAGAGAAAAGATAAAGATGATAAAAAAATAGTTAAGTTTTCTTCTGGTTAGTCTTACAATCTTATTATATAAAGTTTGATGCATCAAACGTGATAATTAACATGATCGTGACACGTGTTAATTAGTCGATTCGGGATTTTGACAAGTGTTAAATTTGTTTCAGTTAGATTTTGTTATATATATCATACAAATCTTATTTTTTTAAAAACTTATATATTTGTAATTATCAAATAAATTATACAAATCAACATATATGAAAATTTTCAACTAAACTCTCATTAATAATGCATTAAAATAAGGGACAATTACAAAAATGTCATTTTTATGTGCACATTTGCAACAATGTCACTTAGGGGGTGTTCATTTGCAAAAATGCCACTAATTATAGATTTATAAAGCTTATATCTTAAACTTCTAAACCCTAAAAAATGTTTTGACCCCTAAACCCCCCTAAACCCTCAAAACTAAACCCTAATAGAACATAGTTAACCCAAACATAAATAATATAAAGAAAAAATAATTTTCAAAAAGTGGCATTTTTGCAAAGATTTCAAAAGTGTGGCATTTTTGTAAAGTGGCATTTGAAAAGTGGCATTTTTTGAAATTTCTCTTAAAATAATTAGCTAATAAGCAGGATTTATTCTTTTAAATTATTTTTTTATTATATGTCTTGGTTTTTTTTTTCCTTACATCCATTCTTTTTTTCCTCTCTTCCTTTACGTGTTTTAGATGAAATAGATTTTAAGAGTTTCTCATAAGAATATTAATTAATACATAGATAAAATTTGTTTGAGTTCAAATAGACTTAGGTTTATATACCCAACTCTTTATAGATTATAATTTTTTCTTATTAAAATAAGTTTTTGTGCTCTCTCAATCTTCTCACTAAACAATTTTAAATTTCGATAATCTCTTCCACAAACTTTATTTCAACTGTTTTATTAGAAAAATAACATCGACTACTCTCTTTTTCGATAAGTAAAATAGATTATGACAATCTATTTTAGTTTGTGAGATTAATAAAAAAATTCTAACTATATTTTGTTTTGTATTATTATTTACAACATAGATATTATCACATCAATGATTATTACTCAACAATAAAAAAGTATTTATCATCATACTATACTAAGTCTTATCCAAAAATGGGAGGTAAGAATTTTTTTTTAAAAATAATGAGCTTACAAGAATGAATTTTCTATTACTTGATGAATAAGTTAGCATATTTAATTTTTATATCAATAAGAGTGTTAATACAATACTATCTTATTTTGAGAAATTGGCACCAATAGCCAACAAAACAATTATAATTTAATAACTAACTAATTCCTAAAATCTAATGGCTTGGATTTTGCCACATGATGCATTTTGGTTAGTTATTGGGTTATAATTTTTTTGTTTGGTTATTCACCAAATTCACCTTTATTTTGTCGTAGGAAAATATTATTCAAGACTTTGTGCATCATTCATTTTTTGGAGATTCAATTAGTTAAGATTTTAGAAAAGTAAATATATGAGTAGCTACATAATTAAAAAAAACTAACTAAAAAAAGAATAGAGAGAGAAAAAACTAATTATTTGAAAATATGTAACAAATTTAATTGAAAATATAATATAATAAAAAAATAGCGAGCCGTTTGTCCTTCAGCTGAAATTGATAAATTGATGAGAGTAATAAGATCATCAAAAGTGTTTAGGAAGAATTTAGAATAGACTCTCATGAGAATGACGTTACAAGGTGCATAAACTCATGTAGAGACTGAATAACATAATTTCCAAAACTAATATGGAAATAATCTTTTATATATTAATTGAGGAGATTATAAAGAAAACAAACCGTGGTGTCAAATCAATGAGCAATTGTTTTTAATCGTTATCCTTTATATATTAATTGGGGAGTGATTTGTGAGAAAATGTTTATGTGTCATCTCCACAATTACTCTCACCAAAACAATTGTGACATGGTTTGTCAAAATTGTGACTTGGCAATTTTGAATCAATAATAAAATCTTCTACAACTAAATTTATAATTATTACCATAAATAAACAAAAGAGTTTTAATCAATATATTATCATATTTTTGTCTTTATTCTAAAATTATATAAAAATTTGGTTTCTCATTTAAAAACAGTTTAGAAATTGATTATTGTAATAATAAAATTATAGAAATTTTTTATAGAATATATATTCTTTTTGAAAATAATAATAAAGACTTACCAAATTTTTAAAATAGATTTTGATATGTTTGTGAAAAACTTCCCAAGTTAATAACAAAAAATATAATTATTCTTTTGAAATATTTTTTTCACACAAAATAATTTGAAAGCAATAAAAACATTTTTTAATATGTGTTTCATTTATAAAATTTATGACTATATATTTTAATGTTTTAAAATATTAAATTATTTATTTGTATTCTAAATTCTACTTAATATATTCGGACAAGCAAAATTTAACATGATTTTTTAACTCTAATGTATTAAATTATTATACATTTTGATTTGACATGTTTACACATATAAAACTATTAAATGGTAAAACTAAAATTCTGAAATTCATATTATTAATCAAAACGATATTATTAACCAAAAATATGAACAACAAAAGAATCAACAACAATTTCAATAATAAAAATCAAAACAACTGCATATTTCACATTTTTAAAAACTAAAATTAAAAACAAAGCTACATTAATAATTTATCCGCGTTTACGCGAGAGAATCACCTAGTTATTCTATTACAAACTATGGCAACTGTTACATCGACGATCTTGCTCTGATGTGAATCGTGTGTATGGATATTGGCTAAACTTCCAAATTGCACGTCCCTTGACAAAACCCGATGCTTCCGATAATAATTATGAAATGTCAACATTTTGATACCATAGCTTCGGTGAAATACCATAGCTTCGGTATCACAGTCATTTTAAAAGATTTTTACTTCGTTTTTCTACCAATTGTCTGTTGTATAATCGTCCATGTAATTGTTCTCATAATTTGTAATAATTCATAAATCTAGACGATTAAAAAAAAAAATTTATAACATAAATGAAAATCCTAAACCCTGCCCCCAAAAACTATACCCTAAATGTAAAATAGTTAACCAAAAACCAAAAATTTAAAAGTCTTTGATAACCCCCAAAAACTATATTCTAAATGTAAAATAGTTAACTCAAACCCAAAAATTTAAAAGCCTTTGTATATTTTATCTAAGACTTTTCGATTCTTCTTCTTTTGCGTTTGCGTTTTGTTTGGGAGTATTCTTAAAACGACCCGACCCAAAAATTTAAAACTTTCCCTTCAGATTATTATCTTCACATATAATAATCCTCAATTGGGCCAATACAAGCAACGCGGAACAATTAAACATAAACCATAAAACATCAATCAATAAATCCCATACTTTATTAATTCTCTAAACCGTTCAATTCAATCAAATTCCAGAATAAATCCAATGACAACAAATTCAGAATTCACTAGCAACCTAGCAATTCTAACAATACAACCATACAAGCGAGACCCTAGATCATCTCCTCTTCCTGGCCATGATTCCACGATCACATTTTCTCTTTACCTGCAACACATGGCAAAAAGAGTTGCGTGAGTATTATCATAAATACTCAGCGACGCGGTCATCCCGTCTACAGGCTATTTATACATAGGCATAAACAATAGATACAATACCAGGATGAGCATACACAAGCATTCACGAAACGATCAAACACGAACCAATCCAGGAACTCTGTGTCGATCGACACAACCTCTAGGTGTCGATCGACACACCACCATGGTGTCGATCGACATGATGCCCCGTGTCGATCGACACACCACCATGGTGTCGATCGACACACCACCATGGTGTCGATCGACACGACATCGCAGATCCCAGAAACGAGCCTATCCTCTCATGGCTCGAATCCGTCGCGATTCATCGAGTCTTCTGCACAATTTTATTCACAACCACACGAAATACACCAAGCAATCGCATTCTACCCATTCCTTACACTTATGTAAGCCTACGGTCACGCACTCACCTCGATTCCGGATTGAAAAGATGAAAAACGACGAAGAACAGCCTCTGATTCGTCCTTCCCAGACCCGAATCAACCCAGCAACGATCCTTCCTCGTTCCTAATAGCCTCCCACGCAATCCCTAGCCTCAAGAACACTCAAAAATCACCCAACACTTCTGATTTCAGTCTTTTCTCACTGATTCTGCCCAAAAAATGGCCAAGAACCCGACTGTTCACGCTTAAATATCAAACCCCTAGGGTTCCCTAAACCGCCCCACCAAACCGGGCAATTGGAACCAAACCGGGCAATTGGAACCAAACCGATCGGTTCAATTTCAACTCGTGTCGATCGACACACACCACCTGTGTCGATCGACATACCACCAATAATCCGACTTCTCTCAAGTCAAAACACCCATGTCGATCGACATACCCACCTGTGTCGATCGACATACCCACCTGTGTCGATCGACACACCCAACCAAAATCCATTTTTTGGTTCACGAGCGTTACAATTCTTCTTCTTCTCAATTTTATTGATCCAATCTTTCTTCTTCAACAACAATTACTTCTCGAATCTTAGAGATATGAGATTTATTTATAGAGAGAGAGACATGAGATTTGATTTAGATAGAGAGATAAAATCTGGTTCATAGAGAGAAAATGATGAGATTTGAGATCGGAGACATAAATATTTGAGATGAGAAGAAAAAATTAAATCTGGAAAAATTAAGTTAAACGAGATAAGGGATCTGGGAATATTAAAAAAGAAAATTGGCACGCTTGCAAAAGTTTTTTTTAAATGTGGCATTTTTGTAAAGTGACATGGGGATGTGCATTTCTCAAAATTTCTATTTTAGATATGGTATATGAATTTTTTTATCATCAAATTTCAATATTTTGTTTGTTAACCATTGTGTTGTTTATCTTAATTAAAAGGAGAAATATATATATATATATATGAAAAAGTGAAATTATAAGCTTAGTTAAGTATATCATTTTAAATAAATTTCCATTATAATTTTTTTAATATGATCATTGATCAGTATTAAATTTTCCTTATTTAATTTCGAATTAGATTAACAAAATATAAATATGTATAAATCAAATGAATATTCAATGTTCTTGTTGTGAAATGGGAAAGAATTTGAAAGTGTTAATTTCGATGTCAAACTTTAAAAGAATTTGAAAGTGATAATTTTGATGTCAAACTTTACTTTAGTATCCGTGAAAATTACTCAAAATGACTCAAAATTATAAAAAATAATTAGACTAACCCAGCCAAAAAAAGAATTACTAGTATAACTCAGATTTTTTGTTTAAAGACCACTAACATTATAAACTTCATCATATTATCGAAAATGTCATTTATATTTATTTAAAAAAAAATCAAAAAAAAAAATCAAAAATATGTTTTTAATAAACCCTAAAACAGAGACTAAATAAAAACTGGGTTTCGTCGTGTAATCTGGGTCTGGCGAATCGGCGACTTGTAATCGGAGTCGGCCGGCGAATTTCGGGTCTCATCGTGGCTGGGTCTCGTCGACTTGTAATCGGAGACTTGTACTCGTCGACTTGTAATCTGGGTCTGGTATGGGTCAAAGTAGACTTGTAATCGAACACTTGTAATCGGAGTCGGTCGGCGAATTTCGGGTCTCGTCGTGTTCGGACACTTGTAACAAACAAATCTGCCATTATGTAAAATAAGTCTGTCAAAATTGAAACAAAAAATAAATCTGTTATAACCGAAAGTAAATCTGCTATCACTATAGGTTACTCTAGTAAGCAAATTTTACTTCAACAAATCTATTATAACTTGACAGATTTTTCGTACATATAATAAGTCTGTGGAGTCGCACTTAACAAATCTGTGGGAAAAAAAAATAATTACGCCGGTCACGTAAAAGTCTGTCACGAGTTGTTAAATCTGTGATGTCATCATACAATAAGTCTATCAAAAAAATAATAAGTCTGGCATAGATTTTAAATCTGTCGTACGAAACATAAATCTGTCATCACGTATACAAATAAGTCTGTCGTAATAAGTCTGCCGAAGTAAATATGTCCTTCCAAAAATAAGTCTGTCGCTAAAATAAATCTGCGGTTATTAAAACAAGTCTGTCACAACTACATATCGAAATTTTGGAGTGGCAGTTTTGTAATAAAAACAAACGTTGGTTTTTTTTTTGATTTTTGAAATTTTTTTTTTCTAACAAAGCCAAAAGGATTGTTTTGAGTATTAAAAACTCATATAACCCTCAAATTTTTTGATACACTCAAGTAATAAAAACATATTTATGAGTCATAAGTTTTTTCCCCCTTAATATCTCCCTTATTTATGACGGATTTTAATTGATGGAGTTGATTGAAAAGTTGGATTTCTGTTTATGAGACGAGGAAGATCTTTGTCATGATAATAAAAAGAAAATCTCATCACTTTTTGCATGTGTTTGACTTTTGTGCATTGTGATATTTCTCTCTTATACATTTACAAAAATGCCACAAACCAAAGCATAATTTGCAAGCGTGCCACTTGCCTCTTGCATAAATGTCACTACTTTATCTAAAAAACAATTTTGCACCCTGACACAAAAGAAAGCTCTCAATCTCTCTCTCCCAAACCCATCGCTCTCGAAAATCCAATCTCGGTCTCGACTACATCAATATTCCGGCACACCAAAATCGTGTTTCAGAAATTTTTAGAAAAGAAAGTTTCTCCAGCCATGCACATCAAAGTTTCAGTTGATGAGGTATGTGGCAAATTGATGAGGGAGAAACCGTCACCACCAGAATTCGATGAGGGAGAAACCGTCGCGATGATCTCTTATGTTCCATGGCTGGAGAAATTGAGAAAATTCTGTGTCGATGAGCTCTGATGCTTAAGTCGATCCATCTCGCGTAAATCTCCAATCGATCATGCTTTTGTGTTTCAATTTCAGATTTGCATTTTGTTTGGTTTCTGAATTTGTGAGTTAATTCTACACAGGTCGTTGCAATCGAAAGTGAAGAGATTGGAAGATGAGAGAGAGAGAAGAGCTTAAAAGAGAAAAAAATCGTTGGAGGAGCTTGCCTAACGGTGACGGAGTTCAACACCGAGGAGTTCTCGGGTTATCATCTCTACTGCTTTTGTCTGAGAAATTTAGTGGTTTTGTTCTTGTTTCGTGGGAATATGTGTGTTCATTGAACCCTACTCACTATGCTCTATTGAATTGTTCCAAAAGCTTGTTTCTTGTGTTTATGCAATCAGAAGAGGACACGAATTACCAATTTTTGTGTTGGGAAGGAATTAGAAGAAGGGAAGAGGAAGGAAGACGAAACAGAGGAGATGAAATCAGAGTTTATCAAGTTTTATGAAATTAAAGAATTCAGATAGAAACTGGGATTGTTTAGACCAGAAGAAATGAAAGAAAAAGTTTTTTTTAGGCATTGATAAAAAAAATTTTTTAAATCTGCAACTCTTTGTTTTTTGGAAAAAGGTTCTTTTTTTTTTTGCAACTTCGAGAAGAGTTTAATCTGATTTTGTAAGTAGTAAGTGATAGCTTCATGGATTATATTATCTCTTTGTAGTGTGTAGTGTCTTATTACATTCTAAATGAATATTTGATTTGATCTTCTGTGAAAGTTTGTTAATTTGACCGTTTGGTTCAAGTTTTTACAATTGTCATTGTTTTGATTCTCTTGTTTGTGATATGAAAAATATGCATTTGATTCTACACAGGTCGTTGCAGTAGAAGCTGAAAAGATTGGTCGATGTGAAATTGTTGTTTAGAGTGCTTGATATGCTAGGCTCAGTTCTGGGTTTTGTTCACTTGGATAGATTTAGCATAGCTTGAAATCTTTGGTACAAACAGGGTGTGAGAGATATGAATCCCCTTGCTTTTGTGCTCATATGAGAAGGAAGTTGTTTATATCCTCGAGCGTTTACGACAAGTATTAAAGAAATGCTCAAGAAGGTAGAGGAGAAATTGAGGTGTGCAAAGACTGTTTCAAAGGCAAATGGGGTTTGCGAGGAAAGCGATGGAATCTACGTCCTCCACTATGTCCTCTCAATTTTAATAGTAAATCTTCTTTACGTTTTTAAGGATTTTATAAAGATTTTTTAAGGATTTTATAAGGATTTTAAAAAGATTTTAAAGGATTTTATAAAGATTTTTAACACTTTTTTTAAACATTTTATAACGTTTTTTTACAAGTTTTATAAAGATGTTTACCTTTATAATTTTCTAACCCTTTACAAAACATGTAGGTTGCGGAGGAAAAGACTTCAACGGATCCCGTGGAGAATGTGGGAGTTGAAGATCAGTTTGAAGAAGACGAAACTCACGCTTCTTATGCCGATCCGGTATGAATCGCCTGATGTAAATATATAAGAATAACATTCTCTAAAAAACTTTATAAAAACTGTTGAACAGCTCGATCAGAGTTTTTTTGTACATTGTTTTATAAAGATTTTGAACAGTTTTTTTACAAGTTTTATAAAGCTTTTCAACATTATTTCAGCAAATCTTTTGTACGTTTTTAAGGATTTTATAAAGATTTTTTAAAGATTTTATTAAAATTTTTTAAAAGTTTTATAAGGATTTTATAAAGATTTTTAAAAAAAAATTAAACATTTTATAACGTTTTTTTACAAGTTTTATAAAGATGTTTACCTTTATAATTTTATAACTTTTTACAAAACGTGTAGGTTGCGGAGGAAAAGCCTTCAACAAAAAATGGTCTTTAAACATTCGTTGACAAAAAATCTTAAAGAAAAAAATACAAAGCTGAGAAGTAAACACAAGACCACAAAGGAAGAAACAGAGCATATAGTTAGAAATTTACAAGACCACAAGTCGAATAAGAGTTGCTCGTTGCGGGACTTATAAACATTAGGTGTAAAAGCTATATAGCACAAGTATGTTTAAAAAAGTAACACAACAACACTAAACCGTCTCCTATGTTCAGCCACAGCATTTGACCGTGGAAACACTAAGGATATCAGCATCATTGATGAAAGAACACACATGTTTGATCCTACTTTCAGCATACTCGGATTCTCCTTTCGCTCTTTATTTGCTCAATCTTCTGCCATGGGATCATCACTGTTATAGTTGTTTTCGTTATTGTTTCTACCGCTTACATTAGCGTTCACAACTTGAACCCAAACACTCTGGCTTCTCTCTGCTCCTCCTCCATTTATCTCTCCCCATGCCTGTTGTTGCCTTCCGCTTCTCTCATTTGTGTCGGTTCCACCGTCTGAGAATTGGCCCCACACGCTTCTCGTCTTCCCCCCTCCTCCGCTTAACTCCTCTTCGCATCCCGCAACTGTTTTCAGAAGCTCAGACTGAAGTGATGGACAGTGTTCCCTTAGATAGTCAAACCCTTCTGACCTCATAACAGCTGCATCAAAACAAAAGGTTATGCAAATTAAAGTTTGGTGTCGGAATTAACTTCAGTTATGAGACATAGGAAGATAATTATTACCAATGAGATTTTCTGCTGCAAATTTCAGACAAACAGATTTCAAGATTCCCTATCAAGATTCCTTAAATTCAAAACCAACTCTACAAGCTGCTGAAGCAGCAAGAACTAAACTCTCTGGAAAGTTCAAGCAAACTGGTTTCAGAATGTCAAGAACAGATCAAAGAATCTACATATTTTTATAAATTTGCATCCCCTACTTCAACTCCTCTCTCTTTCCACAGGTCACAAACTTAAAGTGAAACAACAGAAGAATCTAAACAGCCTCCAACATAAACATTCTCACAAAGAAAAGAACTTTGTTTATTATATTCAGGCCAACATTATGAAACCTCTCACCACTCATCTTTCAATTTCATATACAGGTCACACAAAAAATCATAACAGATTGAGAAATTCACAGCCAATGCTTCTCAATTTTCTCTCAATTTCTCAATCTTTCTCATCCTTTTCTGGCGTGAACTCAAACCTTTCTTGTCTTCAACAATCTACTCCCTTTTTCTATCCCAAGATTCCAGTTTCCATTAATCTAACCTCATATCAAACCAAACAAAAGCAAAGGGCTTTCACTATGTGAACCAAAAGACGAAACAGGAACCACTGACCCCAAAATTGATAAACAAAACCCTAGCTAAGAGCTAAGAAAATTGAGGAAGACAAACCACATGCTGCCACGATACTTGAGTGTATAAGGACCGCTCTCAAGAGCACGATCGAAGTGGCTATGAACCTTATGCTTCCCTTTCCCACTCTGATCAAGCAACGAAAGCTCGAAAAGAATCCTAACATCGGTACCATCGCTAGCCAAAGCAATGAAAACAAAGACATAAGCGGAATTATTCTCGGGATTCTTCACCGCTGAGTTCGGTGAAACCCGAAAAAGCTGCGTCATCGTTGCTTACGATTCCGCGACACTTAATCCGACGGAATCTACTGTCGTCGTCGATGGTGGTGTTGAGTTTGATTCGGAGTTCGTGTGTGGATTGAAGATGCGTGTGGTGTGAACAAGGGTAATTTAGGAATACATAAAACATTTAGTGGCACTTTTGCAAAGGTTTTAAAAAGGTGGTAATTTTGTAAAGTGGTATAGGAGATGTGGCGTTTTTTTTAAATTTCTATCTCTCTAATTGAGAGTTAGTTGGACACATCGCGTTTTCGTGTTCTCTCATAAAAGATTGAACTGAATCATCAAAAATAATTAGCAAAGTATATATCACAATTATTGATTTTATAAAAGTAGTCACTTAAATGCAGGATTTGAAGTCATTGATATATGTTTAAATCTTGTGGTTTGGTCATAAAAAGAACTGCACCAAAGGCAAAAAAACCAAAGAGAGCAACGAGTTTTGGAATTTTGGAGTTTCCGAGTGATTTTGAGATATGGAGGAACAAAGAAAGGAAAGCTCGAAGAGGCTATTTCGAGGTGTTGTAGCAGATCTCAAAGGAAGAGCTTTGTGTTACAAGCAAGATTGGGTCTCTGGTCTTCGTTCTGGTTTCGGGTACTTAACATGTTTTCACTCTTAAAACACAATAGAGAGGAACTTATATTTTAATTTTTGGAGAGATTTTGTAGGATTTTGACACCGACGACATATATTTTCTTCGCCTCTGCGCTTCCAGTTATCGCCTTTGGCGAGCAACTTAGCCGCGACACAGGTCTATCTTTGCTTAGTTTGATCTCTCAGAGTTGATTTTTTTAATTTCCCTTTTAGAGTTTACTCTCTTAAAATGGAACCAGTGTTTGAAATTGCGTTAGGCGTTCGCTAGACGGCGGGTATGTGCATAAATATGGAATATGTTTTATATTATATGCATTTACATATAGCGACCGTGCCGGCGCCTAGGACACGATTTAGTGCAACAAAAGTCTTCAAGTTGCACAAATTTGGTCTGCTTTTTTAGTTTTGCATTCTGTGATTTCAAGAGAAAAATCCAATTCAGCAATATATGGGGAAATTACAGAGGAAACATTGAGCACAGTTGAAACGTTAAAATCAACCGCGATATGTGGAGTGATACACTCTATATTGGGAGGACAACCATTGTTGATAGTTGGAGTTGCAGAACCAACTGTCTTAATGTACGTTTACTTGTACAACTTCGCTAAAGGAAGACCAGAACTAGGCAAACAACTCTACTTAGCTTGGATTGCTTGGTAATTACTCCAAAACTCTCTTCTTCTTCGTTATTAATTATTTTTTTTTCTATGAAGTTATGGTTTTGTTGGTTGTTATAAATTGAAGGGTTTGTGTGTGGACGGCTTTGTTACTGTTCCTAATGGCGATATTCAACGCGGCTGATATCATTAACCGGTTCACGAGGATCGCTGGTGAGCTGTTTGGTATGTTGATCTCCGTTCTGTTCATCCAACAAGCCATTAAGGTATATAAATACCAAAAAGCTTAACCACCTTTTGACTTATGATGATATTATATAAGATTATATGTTTCGAATGAAAATCGGTAGGGAATTGTGAGCGAATTTCGGATGCCTAAACATGAGGACTCAAATCTTGAAAAGTATCAGTTTGAGTGGCTTTACACAAACGGACTTCTCGGCCTCGTTTTCACCTTTGGCCTTCTCTATACCTCTTTGAAGAGCAGAAAAGCAAGGTCTTGGCGATACGGAACAGGTAAGAGACTTTATTATCTTGTTATACTTTTGGTGTAAAATCAAAAATCAGGTCTTAGAAACTCTTGAGTTCTTGAAATAGAATGGTACAGAAGCTTCATCGCAGACTACGGAGTTCCTTTGATGGTTGTGGTTTGGACAGCATTATCGTTCAGTACGCCATCTAAACTCCCCTCTGGTCTCCCGAGAAGACTCTTTAGTCCTCTTCCATGGGACTCTGCTTCTTTATCACATTGGACTGTCATCAAGGTAACAACACAAAAACACTAGCTACATTTAAAATATTGATTCCATCATTTAAGACCAGTCTTTGTTCTGTTCTGTACAGGACATGGGGAAAGTCTCTCCAGGATACATTTTTGCAGCGTTTATACCCGCAGTGATGATCTCAGGGCTCTACTTCTTTGACCACACTGTTGCCTCGCAGCTTGCGCAGCAAAAGGAGTTCAACCTCAAGAACCCTTCTGCGTATCACTATGACATTCTCTTGCTAGGTTTCATGGTAATGCATCAAACTCCCTCTCTTTCTTTGCGCACAACATTGACTCTCTAGTTAAAATATCCAAAATGGTTTGTTTTTTTCAGACATTAGTCTGTGGATTGCTCGGTCTGCCTCCTTCCAACGGAGTCCTCCCTCAATCTCCTATGCATACCAAAAGCCTCGCTGTTCTCAAACGACAGGTAAAATCTGTTAAAATACGGAAGTGTACTCAAACAACCTTGTAAATTGTGTTTTTGACCAAAAGATACTCATCTTTGAAAATTACTTAAACAACCTTCTGTATCCGTTTTACCCTAAAATCTGTTAAAATATATCACATTAGAAGTAGAGATGATTCAAAACTAGTATATAAAACATGTGTTTTCTTCAATCATTGTCGATTGGTTTTGAGTTGAAAGTTCATAATCTATCACATGCTATCATAACAAAGTAAGCCCAAACAAGTATAATCGATAAAAAAAAAAAGTGAGATTCAATGGGATTTGGTTCGAAATGAATGAGCCTAAAGAGCCGATATTCAATATTCATATTAAATTGGTCTATTTAATTCTGGTGGTTGATGTTCAGTTAATCCGGAGGAAGATGGTGATGAGAGCCAAAGAAAGCATCAAACAAAGAGCAACTTCCTCCCAAATGTACGAGAATATGCAAGAAGTCTTCATAGAAATGGACAAAAGCCCACTTGTAAGTAGAGAAACTCATTAAACGGTTCCGGTAAAAGAAAAGTGACGACGATTCAAAACCATAACTCATTTTCAATCTACAGGTTAAGACAAACGCAACACTATTGATTGAGCTTCAAGATTTGAAAGAGGCAGTGATGAAGAAGAGTGACAACCAAGGAGATAGCAACGAGGAGAGTAGTGGTTTCGATCCAGAGAAGCACCTCGATGCTTACTTGCCCGTTCGAGTCAACGAGCAGAGAGTAAGCAACTTATTGCAGTCATTACTAGTGGGAGGTGCAGTGTTTGCTATACCGGCCATTAAGCTCATACCAACTTCTCTTCTATGGGGATATTTCGCGTACATGGCTATCGATAGCCTCCCGGGAAACCAATTCTTCGAACGAACAATGCTTCTCTTCGTCCCACCAAGCCGGAGGTTCAAGTATGTGCTCTGTTTTTTTGTTTCAAGATTTCCTTCAAAGACTGATCAATGTGATTGTTTCGTTGTTTGCAAGGGTCTTGGAGGGAGCTCACGCGTCCTTCGTGGAGAAAGTACCGTACAAGTCAATGGCTGCGTTCACAGTGTTGCAAATAATCTACTTCGGGCTATGCTACGGAATAACGTGGATACCGGTGGCCGGAATCATGTTTCCGGTTCCTTTTTTCCTCTTAATAGCCATCAGACAGTACCTTCTCCCCAAGCTCTTTAAACCGGCCTATCTCCGAGAACTCGATGCCTCTGAGTATGAGGAGATCCCTGGAACTCCTAGAAACCCGCCCGGACTGTCTTTCCGGGTGAGTATACTTGCGAAAAGTCGGTTATTCGTGTCATTTAAGCCGTCTAGAGTGGTCTTAAATATGTAAAGTTTTGGAATTGATATCGAGTTAACTTTGTTTTGAAGTCGACTGGCTCGATGAGAGACGTCCTAGAGTGCGACGCTGAGATTTTAGACGAGTTAACCACGAGCAGAGGCGAGCTCAGAGTCCGTACGGTCAATCTTAACGAAGACAAAAGCAACCAGGTTTAATTCTTTTTGTTTGTTATAGATCGTTGAGTTGATAAATCTTAACTTTTGTCAAATGAATTTCATAGACTCATTTTTAACCTGTAGATTTACCCCACGGAGATTGTAGAAGCAGAGGATGGGGACACGAGTACTGCAAGAGAGTGATGTATCGAGGATAACAATCAAACATCATTTTTCAAGTGATGATCATGATCATATACAAAACCATATATGTAGTATTGTAGATCAAAACCATATATGTAGTATTGTAGATCAAAACGCATAAAACGTTTGTCAAGTAAGAATTTATGAAGCACTAGGTAAATATTAAAACTTTATATATATAATCAATGTTACATATTTATAAACCACTGTAATAAAATGGTGACTTGTGAAAACATATAAAACGTTTTGAAAAGAAGACTGTCTGACTTCAATTATTCGTTTAAGTAAAAATTCATGAAGGTTACATTTTTTTCAGAGGAAAGACCCTATAAAAACATTTGCCTTTACCATTTAAATTTCGACTTGAGCATGTTGATTGTTTTACCATCCGTCTTGAACGCCTTCATCAAAACCGCGTCTGGAATCGCAGGTTTCGCAACAAACAGAGTGTTTGGTATAACAACCTCGCTAGGCAACTCATTAGTAACCACGGCCAAAAATCGCGCTTCGGTTTTCCCAACGTTCCACTCGTAGTGAATGAGTCCTGGAGGAACCACAAACATATCACCTGGTCCAACAACCTTGGAGTACAAGGTGTAGTTAGTCGTCAAGAACCCAATCAAGACCGAGCCTTCGAGAATGAATCCTGCCTCGGTCGAACCAGGGTGCGAGTGAGGCGAATTAGCTGCTCCAGCCGCGACCGCAACGTTGTACATGGATATGCCCATCTTGTTTAGCCCTGGAAACGTCACGACATCTGCTACGTTAGCGGCTAGACCTCTTGGGTTCGAAGTGTTTAATGGAGTGTTCAAGCCGGAGAAGAAGAAGTCATCAGAAGAGACTTGTGACTTGCAAGGGAAGGCATTGTTGGATATTGGTGAAGCTCGGAGATCAGCAACGCAGAAGTCTAGTAAAGGGCTAGGGTTTGTGTATGAGAGAGAAGAGCTCGTGAAGAGAGTGATGCAGAGTGTAAGGAAGATTGAAACTCTCGAGAGAAAAGAAGAGATTCTTGGAATGTTATCCATGGCTATAGAGTTATGATGATGATGATGATGATGATGAGAAAATGGAGATGTTAATTGTTAGTATATATAGCGTTGGAAAATTGGGTTTTTTTTTTTTTTATCGATTCTATAACTAGGAGAAGAATAAGATGGGTTTAAGGGAAACACATGAAGGATTGAATCTTTATGAATGTTGGGTTCAAATTTGTGTAATTTGTTTGGTAGTTTAATTCAATTTGAAGACAAAGCTTATGGCTAGGTTGAAAAATCAGTTAGATTCAAAATAAACCCTAACTCACTGAGACCTAGTGGCTAGGGCTATGGCTATGCTTTGGCTGAATTTAGTTAGGCACAAATTAAACACTAACTCATTGAGACATTGATTGTTTTATATAAACTCTGTATCTACACGTTTTTTTCTGTTGCCAAACTCTGTACTATACGTTTAAATGTTAGATGTAAGGAAATAACCATTTTTTAGATGTAAATACAATCACAAGTAAAAATAAAATAATAAATATATAAGGTAAACAAAAAATGGTCTTATCTTGTATCCGTCCCAAATTTCCATCTCGTTTCCATTTTCTTTTAAATAATTACATATTAGAAATCGTTTATTCTATTTAAACAGGTACAAATAAAAAGAGTATGAGACGGATAATCCGAATTATGCGTTTGAGAATTAGCTTTTAAAAGTTATATAAAACTCCAAAATATTCAAATCTACCCGATCTGAATTCTGAAATACCCATCTCAAAATTGATACTTATATAAATTAAAATACGTTGGGGAAGTGTATTTATCAACCCAAATTTCTCGAACCTGTCATGTTACCTGTATTTCCCATCCCGTTTCATTATCAGAACACTTTGAGTAACGTTTTTCGATTCTAGAATAACTTGTTCCCTATCTTTTTTTGCTATTTTCCGTTCCGATATCCGAAATGTAACATCCCTAAAGTTCTAAACGATATGAGTAAGGTAAAGTTTAGTTCTAATAAGGTAAATATATACTTTTTCCTCAATAATTAGTCTGGAATCCATCTTTTAGGTTGGTTCATGGACCAAAACCAAAACGCAAACACAAGAAATAAAAACAAACTTTCTTTGCTTTTAGCGTAGCGTTTACATTTGACAAAAAAATTATGAAAAAAAATAGAAAAATGTAAAATGTGAAACGTTTTTGAAAAATCACATATAAACATAAACATACAAATTTGCGTTTCAACCAATCAAGCCTCAAATCAATTCTTACAAGTTGGGTTCATGGAGCAAATCTGAAACTTATTAGTGTGAAAAAGAATAAAAGAAATGTTTTGAAGTTGAGACAAGGCGTTCAAAAGCTTGCTTGTTCTCTAAGAAATCGCAAAAAAGATGTATTACAAGTTCATAGATTCTGAAGGCATAGCAACAAAACTACGAAGCATGTGTAAATTCTGGGATATTTGCAATAGAATTGCTTCTCCTTCACTAACATCTAAAACATCTGCAATATGTTTCAACAGTTCACCATTTGATTGAAGAACACTTAGCCTCTCTGTGATCGCTAAAAGCTCTTTTACTATCCCTTCTTTGCTTTCAATCCCTGCCCAATTTCATTACAAAACAATTTTATAAAACTCATGGTGGTAATTTTGTGAACAAAAATTCAAAGTGTGGTATTTCTGAGAATTGTCCGATTAAAAAACACTGAAGAATGATTGAAAAACTCGAGTAAAATTCTTACCTTGGTCTTCCTTCGCAATAGACTCCGATTCTTCGGCTTTATGAGATCCTTTTCGATCAATGTTAGATCCATTCTCTTCATGAATTGAAGAACATACTTCAAAATCAGAGACTGGTTTGGTTTCTTGTTCTTCAAGAAACTCTTCTCGTGCATTGTCTTCATCAGTCATACACCCATATCTTTCTCTGTAAGCCTCAAATTCAGCTTCAAGCTCCTTTATTTCCACTTCCCTCTTGGCCAATTCACCACTCATAGATTGTAAAGCTTCTTGGTCATACTCTGCTTGTTCATCCATCATTCTTTGGTACTGCAAAGCCTCCATTTGAACAGCGGCTTTCTCGGCTTGAAGCCTCGTGATCATAGCCATCGCGTTGTTTGCTGCAACAGCTGAAGCACTTCTCTCTTCATCTAACTCCATATACAAATCAATCAGTGACTTCTTGTCCAAGCGAACCTCTTTCTTGAGCTGATGAAGGATGGATTCACCGTTTGGATCAGCCATGTCTGAAGCATTCTCTGTTTTTTCCAAAAGTGATTTCCTGAGAGGACGAACGGACCATCGTGGACTGTTTTGCGCCGAATCAGACAGAGGAATCCCAAAGAACTTGTTACCTCCTCTTACGAAACTCGGTGTTTTGTCCACATCAAGATCCTTAAACTCAGATTCGTTATTGTAAGAAACCCTAGGAGATGGAGCAGGAGCAAGGAAAGAATTGTTGTTGTTCTTTGGCAACTTCTCAGATTTCATCTTCAACAATTCTCCGCAACACGAACAATGTTCTTTCAAGCTCTCATTTTTAATGTTGTTGTTGTTAGTCTTGTGATCCACCAGATTTGTTGTTGTTTGATCAAAGCTATCATCTTTCTTGAACACCAAGGGAAGTTCTCGTTCATCGTCAATGAGAAGCTCAAGATCTTTGTGTAAGATTCCAATGAGAGACTTATAAGTATCACAGTCGGATTCTTTCTCGGTGGCGAAAGAGAGAAGACACCCTTCACACATATGTTTGATCTCAGAGAGTTTCTTATGGACATGGCAATAAGCTAAGGAAGAGACTTTCTTCTTGTGAGAATCACAGATTGAATCGTTGTAATAGAATTTAGGATCTCTAGGGACAAGAACGTGGTCGATTCTTGTGCAGAGGAGACAAGGAGTGTTGAGATCGAAGAATCTAGCGAATTGGTTCGATAGAAAGGCGAGGACACCATCGATGAAGAGGATGGTGATGAGAGTCCCTTCAAGAATGGTGTAGATGAAGAACTGAGGACGAGATCCGAGTTCTTGTTCAACAAACTTCTTGAAAGATCGTTTAGACATTGTTGCTTGTAAAAGAAGAAACAAGAACAAGAAGAAACAGAGCAATTGTATATACATTATATGAAGATCAAATTAGGTCAAAACAGAGATCCTTGATCTTTTTGTGATTTGTCTTTGATGATTTTTGTTTCTATTTCTGGGTTTGAAACGAGTCTAAAACAGATCAGATTAGACTGGAATTTTGAGGAGAGAAAGTACCCAAAAACAAAGGATAATCTCAGATTTTGGTACTGACAAATTTAGAGATAATTTCAAGAGAGGTACAAAAAATGGGATTCGTGTCATTTTTCCCGCTTAGACGTGAGGAGAACTTTGTCGTTGACGCAAAAACTGTATACAACTATACACGACAGAAACAGAGGACATGTCAACACACAAATATATCATACACACACACATAGATATATATATATATATATATATATATATGTGTGTGTGTGTGATTGGTTGATTATTGAATGGAGATCATGTTATGTGATTGGAAGATTATTATTGCTTACGAAACAGGTAATGTATGTACCTAATCATCCCACACTAAATATATATTTTTTTAAAGAATCTAGATTTTGATGTGAAATGAAAAAGCTCCACTATAATGGAAGTGACCAATAGAATGTGACATTATTGGAATCATTAAAGATAAAACCATACAATATCTTACCCTTGAAGATCAGATTTATTATTAAAAAAAAAAAACCCTAAAAACTCCATAAATCACCAAGCATTTAATTGAGATAGCCACATGAGAAGCAAAGTAAGACTCTGTTTGTTAATTTAGATCATGAAACAGAAGGTTAATACAATTTATAAGTTTTGATAGATCCACACAAATGACCAGACAGTATTACAACAACTTCCAAAACATGGAAGTGAAAAAAACAAAAAAGATGATCATGAAACATTGAAACCCTAAAACCCACTTAGTCCTACTTTCCAAACTCTGTTTTATTATTCTTCATCCAAATACACAAATTTGACAATATTTATATAAAAAAAAAAAAAACAAGTCAAGATCTATCTGTACAACATAAAAACAAACAGGGTTGTTGCAGATTCACCTTTGGGATTTGTTCTACGCGACTCGGATCGTGTTGAATGCTGAATGCCTTGAAGAAGAAGGCTCATTAGGATTAGATGAAGCTAGTGAGAGATTTAGAGAGATCGGTGCAGGCATCGGTTGAAAGGTTAACGGAACAAGACCAATGAGATTCGATGAAGAAACATGTCCATATGATTGATTTCCTGATGCATTATCACCAGAAATTGTTACCGGAAACTCGGTAAAGACTTGCATAACCGGATGTATAGAGAAGTTGTTGTTTTCCGGTACAAAAGACAGTGATTGTGATGTGTTCTCCTGCATAATCACTTGATCTTCTTCCATGGGCATGACCTGATAATAAAACCAAGCAAGATCTGTTTGTTATATACTTAAGTTTCACTAACCACTTGTGTATTCAAGGCAAGCCAAGAACATGTCAAAGGCACAAGATCAGTGAGTTTGTAAACAGAGGATCAGAGATTGTACCGTATCAGTAGTCATGTCAAAAAGGCTAGATCTTCTCCGGCGACGATTCAGATTGCTTCGCCGGAGAAAGTATTTCTGAGCATGACTAGCTACTTGTGTAGACGTTCTGCTCTTGACAAAGTTTCTTGATATTCCTTTCCAATCACCTTTCCCTACTTTCTGCAGACCGAGCAAGAACAGTTTGTGTTCTTCCTCAGTCCATGGAACTCCTAAATCAACAACAAAAATCAAAAAAAAAAAAAAAAAAAAAAAAAAAATCAAGACAAAAGACACAAATTTCAGACAACTTTTTCTTCAAATCAAGAGAAGACAATACAAATCAAACATGTTTAGTTTCAATCGAAAGAGTACCTCGTTTCCTCTCGCGAGTTCCGGCGGAAGAAGAGATCGGAACTGCGTCATCGGCGGAGGCGTAACCGGAGGAGGTTTTGCTGTTCTTGTCTTCTCCATCTTCGATCTTTTGGAAGTCCTCTGTTTGCTCATACTCGGACAAATTGTTCAAACTGACGCTTTTTCTCATCGGATCAAGCACAACCCTGACGCCGAACAGCATAATCTCTCTTCTTATACCACCTCCGCCGCACGCGACGGTGGACTCCGACGAGCTACTGCTACTGCTATTACCGTCGGCCATAAGATTCCTTGCGGTGGTTTTGCGTTTC
Organism: Arabis hirsuta; assembly: GCA_964056655.1. Lineage (NCBI taxonomy): Eukaryota > Viridiplantae > Streptophyta > Magnoliopsida > Brassicales > Brassicaceae > Arabis > Arabis hirsuta. Next base: position 33,745,215 of record OZ053304.1, read on the forward strand.
AACGAAGGGAATCGAAAGTAAAAACAGAGGAATTGTTGCAATGGAGAGTGAATGTGTTGAGTTAAGATCTATGTGATGATGCTTCGTTTTTATAAGACAAAAGCCACGTGATTCTTGATGGTTCGTTTGACACGTGTCTAGTTTCTATTCGTCTGTTTTTATCCCTATTTGTTACCCACCTGTCTCTCTACACTGTTTTCCATTTTGGATAGACTATTTTATTTCCTTGGCTGACTAGATTAGATCATATAGATTTATAATAAGCTCTCTCAACTAATCATCTTTTTTTGCAAGTTTTAAGGAAACATATTAAAAGTCTGTTTTACCCCTAATTAATCTAATATTTTATTTGATATGAATAATTAATAAGCTTAAAAATAGGAATAAAAATGGAAAAATTGTAGAATGACAAGTAATATGAAATAAAAAATTAAAGTTAAAATGACAACTATTTTAAAACGGAGGAAGTATATAATATATCTTATGGTATATATAAAAATATAAACAAAAATTCATGTAAACCATTCGAACTTGCGAAGTCTCAAAAGTTAAAACAGAAAGAGAAAATACCTAAATATATCCGATTAAAACCAATAGGATTAAATCGACCCTTTTATTTGTTTTAACGTTACCCTTATATTTGTTTATGATAAAAAAAATTAAAAAAAAAATGTAGGGTTATAATGTACTAAACGAATCAGATCAAGTCAATGTCTCCCTCTCCTAAGCGCATGCAACTTGATCTTAGAAAAATAGTCAGCTTCTGAAATGATTCTGTACTCAAAACTCTTTTAATATCTTAGTTACAGCTCCATCATTGTACTTTTTTCTATAAAAGTACTATATCTTGTCGATCTATGAGTAAATTTTAAATAAGAAAAAAAGACCTTGGAGACAGGTAAATATTTTCTGAAAATTATAACTTTGAAATTCAACGCAAAAACTTACAATATCAAGAAATTAGACTTATATCAAATATTATATAGAATCAGGACCTAACTTGACTATAATCAGCATGATCAATTCATTAGAACTTGATCTCAACTATAACATTGAGTAAAGAGGTGTTACTTTAGTAGAATGTTAGGAGGAGAATCGGCTATAAGCAAAATGTTCACATCTATCTACTGTATTATGGGATTATAATCATAATTATCATATAGATATATATAGGAAAAGCTTCTGAAAAGTATACACATAATTTTGGTAAATAGTTTTGGAAGACAGCAAAAACACACAAGGCACTAGCATCGGTTAGAAAGCAAAGGCACCATTAGTTTTATGCACACAAAAGTAGAACCCTAAATAAAGAGTAGTGTAGTGTGTGAAGCACTATAACTAAAGGAAGAGCCTTTCTCTCTCCTTTATTTTTCCTCTTTATTTTTTTACCAATTTGGATGAGAAGCTTGTTGTGACTTTTCCAAATTGAGAATACAAACACAAACCTGAGAAAAGGAGAGTGAAAAGAGGATGAATCATACAGGAGAAGAATCTTGCACATCAACTAGTTTTTTTCCTTTATTTTGGGTGGAATAGTTGTGCTCTAAGCTAAATTCAGATCATTGGGTAGTTGCTATGTCATAAATCTAGATTTTGAGAAAGATAGTTTCACAAGATAAAAAGTAGAGATTTTTCGATGAATAGTGATTGATAGATCCTGCATTTGTAACTCGAGCTTCGATCTTACACCAGCATTTAGCTTCATAGTAAATCTATGGCTACAAAATCATGTGTCTGTCTACAATTCTATCAAAACATTTAGTTGCCTACTTACTTGACATTCTGTAGCATTGCTTCTGCATATAAACTAAGATCATCATTTATCTTCTTCTCGAGCTCCCTCTGTCTATCAGAAGCTGACACTAACTGCTTGGCACCGAAACATAGTAATCATGGACATGGTGTGCTAGTGAGTGAGTGTTAAAGACCATAAGAAGAGCACAGTTTTTTTACCGACCAGTCTAGATGGAGGAAGATAGAAGAAGCCTTTGATTGCTGGATATTAGCAACAGAGATGATGCATACCGGTTAAGCTGGGCTTCCTGCTAGTTCTTTTTTCATCTTGGTTCTTCTTTGCGAAGCGTTACCGCTGTGGTTCGTGTCACTGCTTGTTGAAGTTCTTGTTCCAGGAGCAAAAATTGGCGAGTTTGTTAAAGGGACTAGGTTTTTATTTTGGGACTCTTCTGAAGTTGGTTCTTTCGTAGATAGTAACTGCTTGAGCTGAGATCGCTGGCACATAATGCGACCTCCGTTCCATCCCGTGAAGGAAAATGATGACGAGACATGATCCTGCAAGAAGGAGAAAGCAGCTTTTGTGATGGGAGATTCTCTTGCAGCGGAGCTTTTCTCCAGTTCTCCCCGTCTGAAAATGCAAGAAGAGTTACAAAAGTCAGAAGACAAGATAAAACACAAAAAGCTTGGAAACATCCCTGCAATGAGCTAGCCAGCATCAAAATACTTACACTGATACAACAACAGCTAGTTGAGGAAGATCTTCACCCTTTAAAAGCATATCATTCATATCGTTTAGCCAAACCGATAGTGCTGTGTACATGCCACCCTCTGACATCCTGCAGAATATTGAAAACCAAGAATTAGATTGACTGCAACTCAACCATTTCATACCACTTGAAATGAAGCCAGTGTAGAGGGCTCTTAAGCTACCTATGCACATCAACAGACCACACAAGTTTGTTTTTCCGGAATAACTCAGGGAAAAGTCCACGTTTTGTTGCCTCACTGAGTACTCTTGCAGCTCGCTCTTTCTGGCCCAGCCACCACAAAGCATCAAGCAGTGCATTGTAAAACCTTATTCCCAAACCACATCCTTCTGAATTGAGTTTGTCCAAAACATATTCCACTATCTGCCAATTTGAGTCATCATCATAATCTCCCTTGATCATTTGCCCAATAACTTGATGAATATTTGATACTCTATTTGAAAGCATCTCCTCCAGTAATTCATTGACATCGTCCCACCTGAAAACAAAAATTACAACTGTAATTTAAAATGATAAAGAATGGACCAGAAAACTCAAATTATTACAGTAGGTTATCTCTCCCATGCCTGACCATGTATCTGAACGAGTAAAATGCTATGATGATGGAATAAAAACATCATTATATCTAACTCATTAACAGTTTAGGGACAGGGCTAATGGTTTGAAACGTAGGGATGTGAAGGAGACCAAAGATCCAAATCTTAAAATGAAAGGTATTTGAAGCTGTATTTTGGGTAATCAGGTATTATGGTCAAACGCTCAGACTAGTTATGGCTGAGTTATGAACTTGCAACGACCATTTGAACTGTGCAATTGCTAAGTGGAAGCATACAGTGGGAAATTGATCTGTCCCGAGGCCTCAACCAACAAGACAATACCACTAGACTAGTTTATATGACATCCCTTTTATCCATTCGCGTGACTGTTATACTTGAGACTTAGTAAGGTATGAGCTATAAAAATACACGCAAAAAACAACATAAGAAAGAGTAATGATGGCGAAGGCACTAACCTCTCTGTTTTTCCATAAACAGACAGCATCATACAGTAGCACATGATACTGGGCAGTATATCAGAAGCTTTCATCTCCTCAAACTGCTCCCTGCACTCATCAACAAGTCGTGCGCAAGAATACACACTTAAAACAGCCTCAAGCGTCCTTTCATCAGGATCACATCTTGACTTCTCCATATCTACATATGTCTTGACAGCCTCTTCAAATTTGCCTCCTTGCTTGTAGGCTTCTATTTGTGCATTGAACGTATCTCTATTCCTGGGAATACCAGAATCCACCAACCTAGACAAAATGACCTCAGACTCCTTGAACAGTCCTCCCCTTGCAAAAGAATATAACAGTGAGTGGTATGTTTCAATACTTGGATTGCTTCCCACTTCATGCATGGTGTTAAAAGCGACAAGTGCTTCTTCATATAAAGCAGCCTGCCCAAATGCTTCAATAACCCCAGTGTACGCCTTGGAACTTGGCACGACATCCTTAGCTGTCATATAGTGTAATATCTTCCTAGCATCTTCATGGAGTCCTCCCTTCCCACAAGCAAATATTATACCCTCATATGTCTCCATGTCAGGTTCAATATTTTCCTCCACCATGTCATGGAACAAAGTTACCACCTCCTTGAAATACCCACCTTCCCCGAAAACCTCTATCAGAATGTTGTATGTAGCAGCATCAGGATCTGTATTGCTAGATTTCATCTCAAGAAAAAGCTGCCGAACATCATCGTACCTCCCACTCTGTCCAAACAAATTTAGCAAAACGCTATATGTATTTGCGTTCGGCGTACACCCTGCAGCCTGCATCTGATGGAAGACCCCCATTGCCTCCTTAATAGACCCTGATTTTGCATATGCCTCTAACAAGACATTATATGAAGTGATATCCGGCAAACTACCCCTGGAAGCCATCTCACTTAGGAGATCAGACACTTTTTCCAACCGGCCCAACTTCCCAAATGTCTCAACGAGATGACTGTATGTGGTAAGATCCGGAACTACCCCACCATCATTCATGGTCCTAAAAACCATTTCAGCCTCATCACCTAAACCTCTAATGGCACAAGCACTAAGCAGTGTGTTATAGGTGACAATATCAGGTTGTATCCCCTCATGTCTCATCTCTGCAAACAAACCCAACAAACCCTCCCAATCTAAGCCACCTCTAGCACACGAATTGATCACTGTGTTGTAAGTCAATATACTAGGTGATATCCTTTCATTCTTCATCCTATCAAGAAGCTCAAGGGAGGTCTCGTACCTTCCATTTCGACCATAAGCATTGATCAGAGCCGTGTAAGAGAAGACGCTACGTGCTACGCCTTGACTTGGCATTTCCTCAAACACCTCATAGCATTTGTCCAGTAAACCTTCCCTACCGAGCAATGAGATCATAATGGTGTAGATGTGCTCATTAGGTTTACACCAAATCTGCCTTTGCATATACTTGAAGAGCCGAAGTGACCTTTGCCAATCTCCACGACCAGCGAACTCTTTGAACACGAGCGAGAAATCATTCAGCGAAAGCTTGTTCTTGAATATGTCTAGACATCTCGCGATGCTGCCTCGAGGTGGGAGGCTGCTCAGCTTGTTAATCAGCGATTCGACGTCGTAGCTGTACTTCCCTTTCTCCACTGATACGGAAGGGTTTCCTAGAACGAGATCCTTCGTCTTCGCCTTGATTTTTCCGGCGACGGAACATGGTCTTTTCCCTGTAGAAAGGAAACGGAGACGGTTTCCGTCGGCGAATCTCCGGTTTCCGATGAAACTGGAATTCTGGATGAGGAACGAGAGCTGGTGTGAGTTGGGATTTGGAATTGCGAGGTTCATTTTGGAAACTAGAGTTCACATAAAGGGGTTTAGCAATCTTCCGGAAATTTTCACGGGAAAATCAAACTCGGCAAGTCGGAATCCGATCTGAAATGAATCGGAGATTCGAGATTAAAAGCTCAGTTACCAGTCACCAGCAAGCTCGAGATAGAAGACGCAAACGAATTTAGATGAAGAGATATTTTTCGAAGAGGATTTTGTCACCCAAAGCTCTTCTCGGTGAAATGGCGGAAAAATGGAAGAAGAGAGGGGATTGAAGAAGAAGACACGTGGATTCTTATTGTGGATAACAGTCGTGAGGAACAAACCGGTCATTACTTCGGTTTATAGAATACTTGCCGGTTTAAATTGGTTAACTCGATATTCGGTCGAACAAATTTGGCGCCTTATATTACAAGGAAAATAGTATTGTGCTCATGAATAAGTTCTAGTGTTCTACAATAATATAATTTTGGTTCGACTACACTCTCTCTTTTTTAACAATTTTCGAGTATTAGCAACAAAAAGAAACAACTTTCGAGTATAGCGATTATGTCTTGCATAGCAATTTTAGGTTTTTCACAAATACAAATTTCAAAAGAACCAAGAGCATCCCAAAATGTAATTACGAGAATATTCCAATACATTTCATATTTTGATAAAATGTGTTAAACTTTATAATGAGTTAATTGATATTTGTCAAAATTTCGTACATATATCTTTTATAATTTTTGATGTGAAATCTCAATAAGTTTTTTTTTTAAAAGAAATTTTAATAAGTTTATGACAGACCACAATATAAAAACTGTTAGATCATTTTGTGATTATGTGGTTGAAAACTAGTCACTATGGGTGTAAATGGTAACTGCTTAATTTTTGCTGAATTACTGTTGAATTGCTGAATTTGCTGAATTTTTAGTGATTTTTTGCGGAATTTGCTGAATAAAATCAAATTTAAATGGTAACTGCAGAATTTGCTGAATCTGCTGAATTTTTGAAAAAATAATTTATTAAATAAAGAGAAATTTCAAAAAAATACTATTTTTTAAAAATGCCACATTTTTAAAATCTTTGTAAAAATACCATTTAAAAAAAAAACAAATTTCATTATAACATTTATGTTTGGGTTAACTATGTTGTATTAGAGTTTAATTTCAAAGGTTTACGGGGTTTTAGGGGTCAAAACATTTTTAGGGGCTATAATTTTAAGATTTAGGCTTCAAAAATCTATAATTAGTGTCATTTTTGCAAATAGACACCTTTAAGTGACATTCTTGCAAATATACACACCAAAAATGACATTTTGCAATTGCCCCTTAAATAAATTAATAGAATGATAAAACAAATTTATATACATAATTTATAATATAATATTTTGCTATTGAAATTGAATTATTTTTTAGTAAACCTAATTTTAAAATATTACAATATTATTTTAGAATTGTCAAACAAATTTAGTAAGATTTAATCACACTACATATATATTTAGGGGACAATTGCAAAAATACCACTTTTGGTTACATTTGCAAAAATACCATTATGGGTTATCCATTTGCAAAATGTCACTAATTATAAATTTTTAGACTCTAAATCTTAAAATTCTAAACCGTATAAGTATAAATGGTAACCGCATAATTTCTTATGAATTACAGAATTTGCTGAATTTCTGCTGAATTGCAGAATTTGCTGAATTGCGGAATTCGTTGAATAATATGTCAAATTTAAATGGTAACCGCAGAATTTACTAAATCTGCTGAATATAGTTACTATTTAGATCCTATGTATAAATTCTATCTCATCAATTACATTTGTATGTTGTCTAATGCAAATAGATAGTAAAACAGATTGAGATTAATCCGAATTTGGAATTAAATTTTTCTTATAAAAAAAAAACTAATTAAGCAATCAATTACATAATTTATTTTACTCAATTTATGACTTATAGATCGTGGGTGTATACTGGATAGTAGATTTTAATGAGGGGAATATACTAGCTGGTTGAAACTCGAAACCAACAACAACAACAAAAAATCTAAATGAGGTAAAAAATTAAAGTGTATGTAAGTTTTTTTTACCACCTAAAAATGTGAAAAGCATTACGAAAAGAGAGACGCAAAAAACGGGAAACCGCACCGCCGTTTGCAGTATACGGTGCAGAGACAGACTGACGTGACGTGTGTGTGGCGTTTAAGAAATTAACTCGACTTGCTAAGGGCAAATAAGTCATTTAAAATTCCTTTCTGTTCCTAACAGACACAGACGCGTCAAAGGCAAAAAAAAAACCAAACAAACCACCCTTTTTCGCCTTTCTTTCTTCTTCGTCTTCGCGAGTCTCCGACCTTGGTCGGAAAATTAAAATCGCTTCTCCGCAACCGCATTATCGTCTCCAATGGCCGACCCAGAGGTACAATTATCATTTAACCCCTCAATCTCCGTCGCTCTCAACCTCCTATTTTCGATTCCGGACAAAAAAAAAAAAAATCGATTTCTCGTTGATTTCGTTCTGTTTCTTCTTATCAGACAGATTCTTGTTCCCGATTTCGTTGATTTTGATCTTAAATTAGTGTTTTTGTATGTGGGTTTTGTCTTGTTTTTCTTCTCTGGGTTTGTGAATGATTTGTTTGGTTTTCATTTTGTTGGGGTTAACAGACACTAGCGGCGTTAAAGAGAGCTTACGCCGAGACGATACTAAACACGACGAAGGAAGCAGCGGCGCGTGTGATTGTTTCTGAGAAGAGGGCGCGTAGGTTTCAGCAAGAGCTTATGACGGTTAGAGATGAAGCAATCCATACGTTGCTTAGGCTTAAACATATGTTTGATTCCAAGGTACAAGAAGAACTGTGTTGATGTTTTCTCTAATTCTCATTTTTGTTCTTGAGTTCTTGTTGATTTTGTTTTGGTTTCTGTGTCTTATTATGTTTTTGGGGTCAAGATGGACTTTTCCTTCGAATCTCGATCTCATTGAAAGACATTTCATGATTTTGGTTCATCTGTGGAGCTCATGCTTTGGCATTATTTGTTTCTTGCTTTCTGTGAGAGTGCTTTTCATTTCAAGTTTTTGAACCTTGCTTACATGGTTTTATGCATAAGGGAATGTTGTGTGTGTGAGAGAGTTTGGTTTTTAATGTGTGAATTGCTGATTCATTTCAATGAACATCGATACATTCCAATGTTTCTTACACTTGGAGCAGATCTTCATCCATTGATAATCGTTTATGAAACCTAAAGCTCATTGTACCAAAAACCAATAAGCGAAACCAGTTGAGTAGCTTTGCGTCAAATAGATTGTAGCAGCAAGTTCTGAGTCCGCCACTTAATTCAGTTGATTCTCATACAAATTTTTGTTTGTGAGGCTTGCACAATATTTTTTGGCCTATGCTCATTTTTCAGTGTGCAATTTCTAAGTGAAAGGTTTCTCAATGTATTGGCTTGGCTTGAGGATGAGCTTTCCCTATTGTACTTTATTTTTCTTTTGAGGCTGGCTTTGCATTTTCTCCCCAATTCTAATTTTTGTGAACTACTTTGTGGTTATATAGGTTAAGGAGACAGAGATAATATCCTTGAAACAGCAACAAAAGGTTGAGGAACTTGAAGCTCAGCTTGGAGAAGCTGAAGATATTGTAGGAGAGCTGAGGATGGAGTTGCAAGAACTTCGTGATGAGCTCAAGAAAGTTATGAATGGTCAGACACATCTTAAAAGTGATCATGAGGAAGACTCGTGTTTGAAAAACAGCGATGCAGCAGTTTCTATAGTGCCTGAGGTTTCTAGCAGTCACGAGAGATCAGGAGCTGTAGGTTCTTGCATCCCACTTGAACAAAGTGGATTGTTAGTGCCTAATGGGATAAAAAAAACATCTTTGACTCGCATAAATAGTATTAGCCGGTGTTCTTCTAAAGATAACCAGGATCGGTGTCACCACACTCTTCCGTCTATATTGACAAAACGCAGGGAACCTGAAAGATGCACTCAGATGATCCAAACAGTAGATAGGAGTGTGGCCAGTGGAGATCTATCTTCCTCTGTAGAAGTAGGAGCTGTGAATAATGGAGCATGTATTCACAAAGTTTCGTCTTGTAAAAATGTAGAGACCGTAGAAATGTCTGGCTGTGCTGATGCTAGTGACTCCATATCTTCTGTTAGAGATGAAAAAGACCCAATGGTGTCTCGAAACTCTTCTCAGAAGGATTTGGGCACTCCCGTATCCATGAAAACATCTCCGAGGGAAGATGAAAATGGCAGAAAGTTGGCGATTGGCCAAACAGAGGCAATGAAAGAAGAAAAAGAGAGCTGTGAGAATATTGAGGTTTCGGCATCTCCTTTGTGTGAAGGAACTCCGGTTTTGGCAGTTAATAATAACCGGTGCATCAAGTACACATTCAAGAGGAAGAGAAAGAAGGAGGTTTTAAGCAATCCTGAAGGAAATTCGTCTCTTGAGGAAAGCGGAAACAAGAAACAAAAGACTGGAGAGAAAGATGATGGTTATTTGGAATCTCTGAAGCCTAGCTTCACCAGTGAATCATCTCGGGATAGTCTACGCGTAGCACAAGTGACTCGGCAGGTTAGTAAACATCAACATACATGGCTGTATATATTCATACCAAGTTTGTTATGTTTTTTGGCGAACATGTGAGAATCTGGATTGTTTGTTTCCTTCTAGCGGTGTAAGTGTTTGGTCTGAAAGCTGATTTCAGTAGAGTAATGCCCTTTCTTGTTGTATTTTCGGTGTTAACTCTTGTCCATTGTGGTGGATGGTTGATGCATATGATGTTCAAGATCCTAACTTTCTCTGTCTGTCTCTTTATTGTGTTTTTGTTTCCTTGGGCACAGATTGTACCATTCTCGGAGAATAAAGGTTTTGCAGCAGAAGTAGTCAATCAGTAGGATCCTCGCTTGACTCGCAAGTAATCTCGAAGCCCTAATCATCATCAGTAACAGTTCAATCTCGAAGTCCTAATCATCAGTAACAGTTCATCTATCCAGCAAAATGGTTTGATCAAAGAAATTAGCAAGAGTTTGAGTAGTAAAGTGTTCGTCTAATGTATAAAATATATGTTTACGTTACATTTGATTTTGAGTCAAATTAAAGTTTCTGTGATAAGGATTAGATGGAAACTCTAAATTCTTACTCCTGGATGTATTATATTTTACCATTTTACTTTCTATCCTTTTTCCGTTGTAAATATTCTACCGAAGTAGTCTTATCAAATAGTTTACGTCAAAAAAGAAAATCAAATAGTTTTCGTCACTTGGTCAAAGCTATTTGATAAATCAGAGTATTTTAGTTGTAGTAACTGGCTAATTGTTAATTCTCAGTTGTTCAATTTTTAAAAGTACATTAAATCATTCTTGCGTTACTGTAAAAATTCATGAACAATGTTTATCATGATTTAAGAAAGCATGATTTAATTTCTAAAAAGTCCATAAAATGTTGACAAACAAAATCCATGATCTTTGAAATCCATAAAAGAGTCATAAACATTGAATTCACATAAAATAAATTTTGGAGCTGTTTTAAAACTAAAAAAACTTCCTAGTTATGGTAATATTTTCTTTAATAAAAAAAAGTATTCATAAAATACTGAAAAAAGGTATTCAAGTATAATTACTTCTACATATCAATTAAAGCTCTGTGTTTACCAAAATTCACCTAAATAAATTTACCAAAAAAGGTGATTTTACTCTCTCTCTTTTTTCACAATCACTAGATTAATAAGTTGTTAACAAACACTTTATTTCATAAGCAAGAAATATATAGCTTGCTTTGTTATTCAGAAAGTAATCACTTTTGTGTTTCCTCTAAATTTTGTTTATGGAAAAACTCAGTATATATATATATGCCTTGCAGTCCAAGTTTGAACGATATAACCAAAAATGCATAAAACTCACAATTCCAACGTCGTTTTTGTCAATCTACAGCGACTTGACGTCGTTTTGACAGTAGGGGTATATCTTCGTAAATACAGAATAAAAACGGGGCATATTCACGAGTGTGATAACCGAAATTTGTATATATACCGCTACACACAGAGGCTTTCGGTTCTCATGAGACTGAGAAATAGAAGGAACGTAGCAGAGCAGTTTCCGATTTCCATTTCTCTCTCTCTCTCTCTTCCTCCGATTAAGGGATTAGGGTTTTTATCTCTCTCTCTGTGTTTGTGTGTGTGCGATTCTAATCTTCTGATTCTCCTTCCGATTCGCTCGAAGAAGATAGTCGTCATGGTTGCTGATTCGATCACAGACTCTGAACTCTTTCATGGCTCTCCGATTTCAAGAGATTTCGTCAAGAAACGCAAGGTCAGTTTTCGATTGCGATCTTGTATTGAGGTTACTTACATGCGTGATTCCAAAGAAAAGCATATATGTAATTCGCGTGATTATGATCTTTGGGTGTGTGTCGAATCGCTCAGATACTTAGATCTATCCGAAATTCCCAGTTTCTCACTACACAGTATAATTCGTTGTGATTATGATGATAGTTTTTAGGGTGATTGTTATTGATAATCGTCGTTTTTCTTGCTTTTAACCATGGAATTGCGAATTTGATAGATATTGCATTGAATCTTGTGGTTGGTTACAGGCGAATTGGATTTGGAAACTGAAGCAGTGGAAGATTGATGCTCGTCGCAGGCAATGGATTTATCAATGTAACGATTCTTATAATCTTTGATTTTCAATGTTCGTTTTGTTCGATCTTGTGTCAATGTTTGATGAGTTGTTTTTCGTTAATGGTTAGGGAAGAGAGGGAATTTAGGTGAAGAAGGAAATGGTTCTAGGCTGGTGAAATCTTTGAGGGATAAACTGACTGATAGAAGAAGATGCAGCGACACGGTTTCTTACCTTCATCAAGCTTGTAGGATTGATCATGAAGAAGAAAGCTACAAATTCACCAAATCCGATGATGATGAGACTGATCTTGAAGAAACATTGTCTGTGTCTGCTACTAGTCCTACGAGTGTCCTCAAGAACAAAGATGATTCCGGTAGTAACAAGAGTGGGGAGGACGATGACTGTTTCTGTTGTTCTAAGCAGATGGTAGAGGAAGAAGAAGAAGAAGCTTATGATGATGCATTTGACAATTGGGATGGTTTTAAAGATGCGTGTAACTCCTTTGAGAACGAAGACAAGAAAGGTTCTGCTGCTGCTTTACATGAGACGAAAACAGAACAAGTTCCAAAGCCAAATACAAACCAGAGGAGGAGGAAGTCTTCACCCGAAAAGGCGATTCAGAAGAACAGGAGAAAGAAAAACAAGTCTGATCAGCAGCAAGATTGTGATGAGAAAACCGAATGTCCTATTTGCTCTGAAGAGATGGATGCAACTGATCTAAGCTTCTTACCATGTCCTTGCGGGTTTCGGCTATGTCTCTTTTGCCATAAGCAGATCAATGAAAACGATGGACGTTGCCCAGCTTGCAGGAAAAAGTATGAGACAAGTAGTAATAGTGGAGAAGTTAGTTTCCAGCAACGTGGTCGTGGCACGATTCGTTTGTCTCCATCGTTTAGAGGACTTGACAGAGCCTAAGAGAGAAGAAAGAAGCTCGAGAGTTTCCATGAAACCTCAATATGTTTTCTTTTTTTTGTGCCTTAGTATCTCGATTTCATTAGGAACAATTTTGTGGTTTATGTTCTAGATTTGTCATCTCGGCTATAACATTTGTTCATGCTTTTGTGAATTGAAGTCATATACATATAAATAAAACCAAATTACTCTTTTATTCGATACATATGATCAATCAATCAATCATTCTCCAATATTTATTTAAGAAAGAGTTGGACTTCATAATGCCACAAACAAATCTCACAAGCGGAAGAAGAAGAAGTAATAATGTCGTTGTCTTTACCATAACCATTCCAATCACAACTCTTTGCTAAGAACGTCTTTGTTCGACCATCGCAATTGCAATTCTCGCGAACGTACCTTCCTTTGAGCTGTCTCATCATCGGTTTGCCGCGCCACAAAATGTTATCTCGAATACTTTTTCGAAGTTTTTCCATCTCCTTCTTAGTACTTGACATCAGAGGCTTTATTAAACAAGACAATACCTTGAAACCTTTTTGTTTTCTTGCTTTGTCTCCAAGACAGATCAAGATCATTCCATAAACATATTGTGCTTTTTTATTTCCTTTCTCTGCGGCTTTGGCTAAATATGCGATTCTTATATGCCCTTGTTCATCATCGCTATCTAGACGAAAGTATTTGTTATCTAGACTAAAGCAACTGACGAGTCCTTTTCGGTATAAAGCCTCGGGGTTTCCATTCCTTAGACATCTCTTGAAAAATCTTGAAAAGCTTTTGCGGTTGCGACGATGAATCCATGGAAAAAGATGAATTTCATGGAGGGGGAGACGTTCAATAACGTATTGATCGTTGCAAAAATTTCGAAACGATTTTGAAACCAATTGAAGATTGTGAATCTCGGATAAAGAAGATGATGCAACACTTGAAAAGATCTCAACAAGAAGATCGTTTGGTAGAGAGTTGAGAGACATTGTTGCTGTTTTGTGAGATTTCTTGAAAGAAGAAGAAACCATGTTTTGTGATTGAAAGTAATTGTGTTGTCTCCGGATTTGTTGTTATAGTCAGGTTTTTATAAGAACGTGTAGATTTCGTTTTTCCTTATTTGAAAAGGAAATGGAAATACAAAAGTTAAGAATAAGACAAGTTATTTAAAAAAGGAAAAAGTCAAAAAGTTTTAAAGAAAAAAGGAAAATACATAATGAGATTATTTTATTATTTTTAATCAAAACATAATGAGATTAATCCTTCTTATGGTAATGAGAAAAAAAAAGGAAAATACATAATGAACAAATTTTTATTTGGAGTGTGTGAGGTTACCAAAGTTAGCTACTAATTAAGAACCATTAGCTGATTTAAAGTAGATGATGAATTTGGATCGGAAGAAAAAAAAACAGAACAAAGAGTGTGAATTTGTTTAGGTATTCATCTAATGAAGTTGCATTATTATAGGATTCAATCTGATAACATTCTTTACATTCCACAACATTTTTGTAACCATTGATTCTTCTTTGTCAAACTTTTGAAGACAAGATCATTGTGATCTCTATAGTCGCTCGTAAACAAGTTTCTCCGACTGCAATGCGAAAACCAAGAACATAGACAACAATCCAGACTTGACATTAAAGACAATGTTACTTATTTTTGATGCACTAAGAAAGGAATACTAAGTACCTTGATGAGCATATCTGTTGGTAGCCAAGCCGGTGCGGTCGGGATACCAACCCAACCAACCTAAAAATCCATCCAAAATTCACTACGTACCTCTCTCAAAATGGCTTATATAATAAACAATTTGTGTGGAAACTTACAAGTGCATACTCTCCTGTCTCAAAGACACGAAGGTCTAGGACCTCGCCGCGATCTTCGTAGATGTAATCAAGTCCTTTGTAGAAAGGAGGATGTCCAACTGATAAGTACTGTTGATGATCTCAACAAAACAAAAGAAGAAAGATTCAGAAACAAGATTTTCAAAAGAAGAAAGGATTCAAAGATTTTAGACCATACATTGATACTATTGAGGTACTTCTCCTTATCCACACGAACGATTTGACCCTTCTTCACTGTTTTTTTTTCACATCCACAACAAAAAAAAAATCAATAAGAATTATCAAAAATCTGGTTTTTTCATTGGATTCAAGAAATGAAACAGAATTGAAGAAACATACTCGAGTAAACCGGTTTCTTGGGAAGAGTTTTAGGAGTTTTTTTGGTTGAAGCTGATGATGCTTCTCCTTCGGATTTAGCTTGTGTGCTCTGTTTCTCTTTCTCTGTTTCTGCTTTGACTGTGAATTGAGGAAGAGGTCGTGGAGAGAATCTTCTAGGAGAAAGTGGTAGTGAAGAAGATATGGTAGAAAGAGAAGAAAAATGAGACAGAGTCGCCATTAGAGAGACCACCAAGAAAAAACAAAAATTCTCTGTGTTCTTGAGAGTTTGGGATAAGACTGCAATGGCTTCTCAAGTCTCAACGGTCTAAAACAGACATCACTAAACCAATCATAAGGTGCCACGTGAGTGCCACAAACTAGTTTCCTCTGCTATAGGATTATTATTTATTTTTATTACATAGATCATGTCTGAATATTTTATGAAATGTTAGTGATATCGTGTGTGTAACATGGAAGATCATATACAAATCGTTTTTACAATTTTTAATAAGATTTTGTACTACCTATATAATTTGATCATGCAATATATTGGGATTACAAATTGTTGTAATCATATTTACATTGATGATCTCTTTTTAGATTAAAAAAAAAACAGTCATATAATGAAAATCAAAAGATCTAAAAAAAACAAAAAAAAAAAGGAGAGAAAATGTTCAAGGTCTCATTCTAATTTCATCCTTTTGGAAGATGGAGTGTCATCATCGAGAGAGGAAACATCATGAGAGGAAGAAGACGATGATGAAGAAGATGATGATGAATCAATGTCGTTTTGAAGGATTCTCTTGGTACCATGGTTTTTGGTTTTACCTTGTTCAGCTTCAACACTTCTCATTATAAGTTCTTTTAACCGTTTCACGTCTGCTAATTTCACCGGTTTTAGCAGGAAATCCTCTGCTCCTTCAGTCATACATCTACAAACAAGAATTCACAAAATCAGATTATTACAGTTTTTAATGATTCTTTGTGATTCATTGATTCAAGTTTGTGTCGTAATTACAATCACTTACTGTTCTATACGAGGTTGTATATTCTCAGATGACATTATCACTACTGGTATTTCCCTGAATGCAGATGACTCCTGTGGTAATAAAAATATACAAAACAGAGTTTTTGTAAGTAAAAGCAATAATTCAAACTTAGCTTTGATAAATGAAAGAATATGGAAAACAAAAAAAAGAAAGTTACTTTGATCTTCTTGAGTAGTTCATATCCTGTTAATCCTGGCATTGAGTAATCTGTCACTATCAAGTTCACCTTCAAATCCTGTAAATCACAATTTGCAGAATTGTTCATATATAAAACAAAAGCATATCCTTATGTTACACTAAAACTCAATTCTACAAGAAAAGCTAATAATAAATCTATCTTTTTTTTCCCCCAGCAAATTAAGGTTAATAAATAAATCAAGATTCAATCTTTTAGAGGATTTAAGGAATGTTTGAAGTACCTTAAGAGCAGAGGATTCTTTGTCTCCATCAAGACCAAGATACTGAAGAGCCCTAGTCCCACTCTCAACAGTCGTCACTGTATCAAACAAAAATTAATCAAAACCAGAAACCAAACAAAGGAGAAACTAGAAAGAGATGGTTTTTTTACTTGTGTACCTTTACAAGCAGAGATCTTAAGCAATCTTTCAATAACTTTACGATCAACGAAACTATCATCGACGGCAAGAACATGTAACTCCGACGAAGGTAAATCTCCGACCGCCATTGAGAGAAAGAAGGAAACAGAGGAAGATGCGTTTTTTACGTCAAAAGGACACAGAAATCAATGTAAGGGAAGACCAAGAGTTACATAAATAAGAGAGAGAGAGAGAATCTGGAAGATCGGATCTTGTTGTTAAGATCTTTGAGAGAATCTAGAATTAGATGAGTGATGTGTTATGTCTTGTCAGATAACGTAATATTGTGTCTTCACGGTCAAAATCTTTTGAGGGTCCCAAATTTTTATTTTATTTTTCATTTTACAATCTTTTTGTCTGCTCTTTCTTTCAATCTGACAATGACAACTCTCCTTCAACATCTGTAATAAAATTTCGATTTCAATCTGCCTTTGATTTTAAAATAAAATTTTCAAAAAAATTATGTTTAATTGAAAAAAAAATTAAAGTAAACTCTTGGGGACAAAATCTAACTAAGATTTGAGTATAGGTAATAAAGCATATGCATTTCAGATATTCGATTCGGTTTCTATCGGTTCTAGGTAAAAACCGATCGATTCCGGATCATTCGGATAGAAGAGTTTAAAATCCATATTTGATCATTTAGACGTACAAAATTGTTATATTTGATAATTCGAATATCAAATATGATAATGTTATTGGGAGATTTGAAATCACATTACATTATTTGGATTCACATGTCCGAATATTTTTAAAATCAGATCATTTTTGTTATCAGAATAAGTAGCATTTCAATTTATATTTTTACTTTCTAGAAGTATATATCATCATGATCCAAATAGGAAAATTCTAACCAATTTTCTTTTGATAGTACGGATTGGTGCAAATAGAATTGGATGACCCGATCCGAAATACGCATATACATGCATCATGGGTGTATCTCCGTACAAATAAAAATTCAGAGCGAGATTGGTAATTTATCAAAACTATATAGCTATTTCAGTAATTTAGGAATCTACTATAAGTCGCTTGTAAAACGTAAAAAGACTAAAAAACCGAACTTCCGATGAATCGTCTTTTTAGCAAATCGCTCTGTACTTCAGTCGCCGGAGCAAATCTGAAATCACCACCGGCTGATTCCACCGCCATAGCCAAGCTTATCCTCTCTTCTCCGACCAAAACCCTAGACGATCAATTCCTACTCTCCACCAAAACCCCATGGACACCAGAGCTCGTGAACTCCGTTCTCAAGCGTCTCTGGAACCACGGCCCTAAAGCCCTCCAATTCTTCCATTTCCTCGACCATCATCACCGCGAATATGTCCACGCCTCTTCCTCCTTCGACCTCGCGATCGACATCGCCGCTCGTCTTCACCTCCACACCACCGTCTGGTCCCTAATCCACCGTATGCGCTCTCTCCGCCTCGGTCCTTCTCCGAAAACCTTCGCAATCGTCGCCGAGAGGTACGCTTCCTCCGGTAAACCTGATAAAGCGGTAAAGCTCTTTCTGAATATGCACGAACATGGGTGTTTTCAGGATTTGGCTTCTTTCAATACGATTCTCGATGTCCTGTGTAAATCCAAACGCGTAGAGAAAGCTTATGAGTTGTTTAGGGATCTTAGGGGAAGGTTTAGTGTTGATACTGTTACATACAATGTGATTGTTAATGGTTGGTGTTTGATTAAACGTACGCCTAAGGCTTTGGAGGTTTTGAAAGAGATGGTGGAGAGAGGGATAAACCCTAATTTGACCACTTATAACACAATGCTCAAAGGTTTTTTTCGAGCAGGGCAGATTAGGCAGGCTTGGGAATTCTTTTTGGAGATGAAGAAGCGGAAGTGTGGGATCGATGTTGTTACCTATACAACCGTGGTTCACGGATTTGGTGTCGCGGGGGAGATAAACCGAGCTAGGAATGTATTCGATGAGATGATTAGAGAAGGAGTGCTTCCTTCTGTTGCGACACACAATGCTTTGATTCAGGTTTTGTGTAAGAAAGATAGCGTAGAGAATGCTGTTGTGATGTTTGAGGAAATGTTGAGGAAAGGTTATGAACCGAATGTGACGACTTATAATGTGTTGATTAGAGGGTTGTTTCACGCCGGACAGTTCAGTCGCGGAGAGGAGTTGATGCAGAGAATGGTGAATGAAGGCTGCGAACCAAACTTCCAGACATACAATATGATGATACGTTATTATTCAGAATGCTGCGAGATTGAGAAAGCGTTGGGTTTGTTTGAGAAGATGGGTAGTGGGGATTGCTTGCCAAACCTGGATACGTATAACATACTGATAAGTGGAATGTTTGTGAGAAAAAGATCAGAAGATATGGTGATGGCTGGTAAACTGTTACTTGAGATGGTCGAGAGAGGGTTTATACCACGGAAATTCACTTTTAATCGAGTTCTGAATGGGCTTCTCCTGACAGGAAATCAAGCTTTCGCAAAGGAGATCTTGAGGTTGCAGAGTAAATCTGGTAGCCGGCTTACCCGGAAGTTCAGGCTATGAATCTCTCATCTTCATGTTAAAGGGTAAAAAACGTTGCATTGAAGCTGATGCAGACTGGACAGGAAAAACATTGATACACTGTCATTGTATATAAGCAAGAATAGTGTATTAAAACTGTCAAACTACACAAGTGCTTTATTATGATGGGCCAAAATTCAGTATACTTTTACAGTAGCTGTGACTGAGTATATATAATGGAACTTGATACAAAGTTGGAAATTTCTTGGAGTAAATAAATGATTCATGTGAATTGGTTCCCAAAAATATTTGCTTCTGTGATTCTCCAGTAAACATTGAATCAGAGGGAGATGGTATAGCTCCACTGGGGTGGTTCCTTTTTGCAATTACAGAATGATCTCTTCTTGGACACTGATGTTGAGTGTCTTGTTTGGAAGAACAATGCTGCTGGTTACCACAACCTCGTCTTCAACTGCAACCGAGTCTCCTGAAACCATTATGTTTTCAGGTGAGTTTTCTGTATATAAAGAGATTTTGCTGTCTCTCTGTAAAGAGGAGAGACACTGAAGGAAAAGAGGATGAAAACAGTTTACCGAGAATCGTAACTCCGAGTTTGGAGTTGTAGACTCCCTCAGCCTGTGATTGACAAAGTAAAACTTCAGGTTCATGATTGTAAAGTACAACAAACAGAAACATTTCAAGGTCCACAAACAGATTGAGTCGGACTCTTTAACAGGTGAGCAGAAGAAGAAACATGCCTGGACACGGGACCATCTCCCGATTGAAGATTTCCAACCAATGATTGCGTTTGTCACCACTGCATTTTCCTGGGAAAACAGTCACTGAAGATCAGTCTTCAGTTTTTCTTTTAGTCTCTTATATAAGAAGACATACCATGATCTCAACATCATCAAGGATGATACAGCTGATAAGCCTGACACCCGGTCCGACACGAGCATTTGCAGAGATTGAGACGTTGGGACCAATCTGTTAATAGACAAAACAGAATGCTTTGTGACAAAAGTGGAATAAGAAAAAGGTTGCTTCAACAAGGGACAAAACCCAAGGTACCTTTGCAGTTGGATGTACTTTTGCAGAAGGATGTATGTAAACATCACCAATCACTATGGCACTCTTTATTCCATCCCCGCTAGCCAACACTTGAGGAGAGGTCAACCGGAATTGGGAAAGATAGAGTCCCGAGCACCTAAGGGACATTCTGCGCAAAAATCAACCCATAACTCAGAGCCAGAAACACACATTTCTGTTTCAGCTGCTGCTAAACATTCTATCTCCTTCTTGCATCTAAATAGAAATGGATGGAAACGCAAGGCAAATCATACCCTGGAGATTTAATTTGCTCCCAGAAATCCATAGTCTCATAAGTATATAGCTGCTTCTTCCCAGCTAGAGGTGTGAGGATGTCTTGATCCAGTCTTACAAAATCCGCAGGGATCCTATTTCAAAAAAAAAGTTAAAACATATCATTTCCAGAAGATGGTTCAAAGGGCTATTTCAGGTATGTACCACAAGAAAATCGACAAACCTTGTTGCTGGTTGAAGAGCTTCGAAGCTGGAAACACGTCTCAGAGTTGCTACGAGAAGCAAAAGGGAACAAACATAGAGGAAACATATGAGAAGAGTCTTTGTAGATGGAAAAGCTAAGACAAGAAAACACAATTGAGATTGTAAGATCGTTGTTACTGCTTTTACCTGTATCTTTCCTTTGAGAGGAAACATCTCTTATGGCAGTAAAAATTTCAGGTGTAAATACATAAACACCGCAGTTAATACGGTCACTGACCTGTGTTTCCAAGATAAAACATTAAAATCAAATCTCGAAGATGCTAAAGATTTGAATCATCTCAGTGTTATATATACATACAAAAGTTTCGGGTTTCTCGGTGTAATGAAGCAGCTCGTTAGTAACTGGATCTGCAACCAATTCTCCAAATTGGCTGGCCGACTCGGGAGAGACCTTAAAACCCAAAAACGCAGAAGCAAGTTTAATAAATCCACCAGAAGCAAAAAGCAGACTAATCATATGCCATCACAAACCTTGATCACAAGAAGTGTTCCAATTCCACCATATCCCCTATGAGCCTCTGTGTAATATAAGCATCAAGAGTAAGAAGGATCTTCAAAACCAAAAGCTGAATCCGCACAAGATTCGGACTTAAAAAAAGTATATACCGAGCATTTCAGGCAAGGGGAAACTGCAGCAAACATCACAGTTAAGCAGGAAGATATGAGACTGCAAGGAAGTAGAGACACAAGAACTCAGATGTGAGAAGATACACTTAATTCAACTGAATGATTCAATAAAAATAAGGTCCTTGGAGACTAACCGGGCTATCTTCCATTATTAGATTTCTAAAGTGATACAGACCACCAGCTGAACCATGTGGTTTGTCTTCTCGCAGATATCTAATACGCAAGAAACCGAGAAAAGAAAGCTGCATGAATGAGCCTTTTTGATACTAGAATTGAAGCTATTGCGCAAAAAGATGAGAGATTTCTATCAACCTGACAGGAACTTTGAGTTCATTAGAGATGGCAGATACATAAATCGCAAATTCCCTTTCCTCATAGAAACCAACAAGATATATTTGAGCTAGATTTGGAATCTGCGAACAAACAGGATTGGTATCATCATCATCTTAACATCGATTCTCTATTTGATCTTGGAGGTGAAATGGGATTTAAGAAAACTAATTACCCTTTTACAAGCTGAAATTGGATGATGCACCATTGGTTGTCCCGCAATAGGAAACAGAGGCTTTGGAATATTCAGAGACAATGGTCGAAATCGAGTACCTGTGTGGATTCAAGTTTCGAATCAGAATCATTCGGACCAGAATTGTTTGAAATCAAACAAGCATTGGATGTGCTCAAAACACAAATCCAAATCTTAACGATTTCGTTTTAGCGGTCACCTTTGGTTGGACCACCGACCATGATCACAGCCACCACTTTCTCCTCCATTGAGCTCCCCATTTTTCGAAATCACAGATCTCTATACAGACCCAGAAAACTTGCAATTCTCACACAGACAAATTTTCCCAATTTCGCACACTTTAACGTAAAGGTCACGACCACTTGTTTAGAGAGAAATGGGCACAGCAGTGTTGGAATTTCAGACCAAAAAGATGAAGTTTTTAAGAGATTTGAGGGAAGATCTCGTCGGACAAAAGAAAAGGTGAAGTTTTGAGAAGAAGATGTTAATGAAAATTGTAATGGTTATCGAGATCTAAAGGAGCTGTATTGTTGTGGTGATGGGTCCTAAGTCACACTCACCACCATTCACAACACTCCTTTTTAAGGATAAGCGCGAGAAAGATAAATCCTTATCACAACTCTCTTCTTTTTAACTCTTTAAAAATGCCAAAACCATTTCATTGTATTAAAATAGAAAATACCACTAGTCTTCGGATCTCATAAAATGATTTTGAATTAATGGCCATGTGAGTTTTAACTTTGATGTGACTTGAAGGTGACATAAAATGGTGCACTGTTCTTGATATTGCTGCACCAGGGCCTAAAATGGTGCATCAATGCTCTAGTTTCTTAGAACAATCAATCACCAAAGGGACTTTTATTCATTGTCTTTTCTAAACTCAAAAGGAACCGTCTTACAAATAGTGTTTCAAAAGCAGAAAGATGGAACAGACATCAGCATTTTATTTTTCCATTTTCATGAGAATATATGTATTCATTACTTAGGCCGGGGATTTGTACCATCCCCATGGTTCGTTTGAAGTGTAGAGAGTCACTTGCTTCACACTCAAGTAGTTCTCAAGTCCCCTGAATCACACACAAGAAACCAACCAAAACCATGACTTGTTCAGTACTACAAGCCATCAAAATTAAGTCATTATTTAACAACAGGATTTGTGACGGAAGAAAAAGAGATGTACCATTCTCCTAATTCGCGTCCAAACCCACTGCGTTTGACCCCACCCCATGGAGCTTGAGTAAAACAAGGCTGTGAGCAGTTAATCCAGACAATCCCAGCTTCAAACGCCTAACAAAGTAAAATAGAGTATTTGTGTTATCAGATGGTATTGGAAAAGGGATCAGAATGGTTCAAGAAACAGGCACTAACCTGGCTTACGCGGTCACATCTTTCTGTATCATTAGATATCACTGCAGCTCCTAATCCATAACTGTCATTTATCAATGATTTTCAGCCACGGACAATCTTAATTGGTAAAGAAGATTAAACACCAAAGCTATGGATCGGATCGGGTCTGATCAGAGAAACAGTATCTTACTGGGAGTCGTTAGCTAGCTCAATTGCCTCATCCTCACTGGAAAATGTTTTCACGCAAAGAACAGGCCCGAAAACTTCTTCTCTCCAGATTTGCATTGAAGTGTTTACATCAGTTATGATGGTTGGTTCGATGAAGAAGCCCTTTGCCAGATGCTGTGAGATATAGATATGATATGATATAAAGGTCATCATCATAGCCTGGAAGAAACTGCATCAAAGATAGGTAAGAGAGGGAGATATCATACCTCAGGTCGAGAACCACCATGCAAGATTGTTGCACCTTCACTTTTAGCCGTTGAGATAAACTTCAATATTTTCTCGTACTGTAATATTAACATTTGTCAGATTATGATCACAGAAGTTGAAGTACATTTAATAAGTAAGAACATGACAAGCCTAATGAAACATGATATGGAAGATGTGAACTGACTGATGCTCCAGAAGTTGAACAATTCAGATGTTACAAAAGGAGAAAACTAATCACGGTACTACAGAACTCAATCTCTGACAAAATCCAACTTATTATAGACTCTCATCAATTAGCTTTTCCTGGTTCTAGTAGTGCATTTAGGTGTAGTAGCCGGATTGCAAAATGACATTATATAGAAAGAGAGAACACATGAACACTAGGCTTTTACCTGTCCTTGGCTAACAACAGGACCAAGCCTGCATCCTTCTTCCATGGGGTCTGAGATTTTAATGTTCTTGCTCCATTTCACAAGCTTTTCTATGAATTCAGATGCGATGCTTTCCTAAGACAAATTAGAAAATTATAAATATTACAACGTCATAGACTTATTCAGAAAAACACTTAGACAAGGATCTGCAATTGTATCTGTTAGGGAAGTCATTATCATGACTTATCAAAAGTTTGGATTCGAGATAAATGTCATTATCATGGACCTTCATGGAAACATCTTGCCGTAGAACTTGAAATATTCACTTCTCGAGTAATAAATATTACCACATGAATCAACCTAAAAGCATGCAGAAGATATGAAACACTTGATTGGCACTTACATGAACAAGAAGACGGGAAGTTGCACTGCAGATTTGACCATTTGTCCAGAAGCAACCGAAGAGAGCCCATTCAGCAGCTATTCAGATCATTTGCAGGCGTCAAAACATACAAGAAAACAAATTTTTTACGGTTAACCGAATCTGAGTCATCATAAAAGCAACGACTACCTAAAAACCTTTCAATCCATTAAAGTACTTTTGTGACACTCACCTTTATCAAGATCAACGTCATCAAACACAATGAGAGGGCTCTTCCCACCAAGTTCCATAGAAACAGGCTGCAAAATAAACATGAGTGATGTGTCATTGACATTGTTTGATGAAACCAAAAGAGGAGAAGAGGTACATATATAGCAGAATTTTCAGAAATTTGTATTACCTTCACCAACTGAGCAGCAGCTGTCATCACCTTGCTTCCTGTGGCAAAACTTCCAGTAAATGCAATCTGCCAAGAAACCATGACTTGTGCATTTTAGCATCTAAGAACAGAATACGTAAAACTAAAATGATGGTGTAATCACTAGCCTTTTTGGTCAATTGTATCGGGAATTATGTTTAGTGTATGTCTCAATGACCAATACCTTGTCCACGCCAGGATGTGATGCCAAAGGACCACCAGCTTCCGAACCTAACCCAGTTAGAACGTTGAGGACCCCAGGAGGAAGACCAACTTCTTGACAAATATCAGCAAGCTCCAAACAAGTGCTGAATTAAAACCATGACACAATGAGAGCTCGAAAAAGGAACAAAAACAACGAAACAGATCATACACAATTACTTACACTGATGCCAGCTCTGATGGCTTGAGAATCGCAGTGCACCCTGCAGCAAGTGAAGGAGCCACCTTCCAAACAGCCATCAAGAGAGGGTAATTCCTTTAACATCAAACTAAGTTTAAGAGTTGGATTCCAGTCAGATGAGCTTTACACTAAAAAAAGGAAGCTAATGTTTGGTTACCATGGCGTAATCAGTCCCACAACTCCAATAGGTTGCTTCAGAACATAACTCTTAAAACTCTCCATAGGAAGTGAGACTGGTGCTTTCTGCTTAGCATCTAATCCTTCAGCAAGGTCAGCATAAAACTCAAAACATCCAGCAACATCATCCTGCAGAACATCAAACCAAACATCCTAAGATCGAACCTACAAAGAAAAGATCCAACATTTGACCCCCAAAAAATGAAAGCAAACAGTACAATATCCCAGATTGCTTCGTCCAATGGCTTCCCACAATCAAGCGCCTCAAGCTTTGCCAGATGGGTCTTTCTTTCCGTAACCTAAACATATCAGATACAGAACATTAAACTGATTACACAAAGATCTGAATACATACCATCATCAAAATCACAAACATTAAAACATATACCTTAGCAGCAATAGCACGTAGATACTTAGCACGAACAGCTCCTGATGCTTTAGCCCAATCTTTCCCTTTATTCCTTGAAAATGCTCTTCGAGCAGCGTTCACTGCAACCTCCACGTCTTCCGTTGTAGCAGCAGGAATATCACCTACATAGGATCAAATTCAACGAGAACCCATGAAATCAAAGAAGTCAATTCAGCAAAAAGGGTCATGAATGGAGTTTAAAAGACACCCAGAAGCAATCGAGCTAAGAAGTAAAAGAAAGTACACATTTTTACCCAGAAGATAGTTGACCCAATCGAACTGGGTCAGATTTGGGAGAGAAGAAAAAGAGATTACAAGGGCTTACCAATGACTTGTTCGGTAGCCGGATTCACGATCGGGATTCGCTTCTTCAAGATGGGTTCTTTCCATTCACCGTCGATGAATAGCTGACGAGTTGGCATCGGAATCGCCATTTTCTTAGCTTCTCTAGAGATGGGGACGCGAAGTTGATGCTCTCTCACTTGATTCGAGATTTTGAGTAAGCTTTTTGCTAAACCCAAGACGCCTATTCTCTTGTGCTGACACTTGATAACTTGTAATTGATCAAAGATTCTATTTTTATAGCTGAGATTCCAGGAAATTAGTGGGGTAATTCAAGTTTTAACTAAACTCTGTAAAATTTGGTTTAATGGCCACCAAAATGGCTAGTAAAATATTTTATTTAATGATTTTGTAAAGTTCTTGTAAAACTCTCTCATTTTCTAGATTTATTTAATTAATTAAATTTCAAATATATTATATTATTATATACCTTACTAGAATTGCCATTACTAAAATCATAGATTTTTGCAACCATTATAATTACTCTATTAATTAACTTTAAATGAAAATTTATTACTTAAATTTTTTTCTTTTTACTAATAATTTTGGTTTTTTGGATGCAAGTGGTGGATACATTAAAAAAAATTGAGTAGAATATGACTAATGCGTTAAATTCCTTTATAAATCTATCATTTAAAGTAAATTTATATTGCGTGAAATTTATGAATTGAGTGAAATTTAACCATTATGTTGAATTCTTTTAGAAACCTATTATTTGAAGTAAATTGACATTCCGCAAATGATGTACACAATAAAAAAAAATTGAGTGAAATTTAACCATTATGTTGGATTCCTCGGTATAACTATCATTCAAAGTAATTTTACTATGCAAGTGGTAGATACATTAGAAGAAAAAAAATGAGTGAAATTTGACTATTTCATTAGAATCCTCTATAAATCCATCATTTTAAGTAAATTTACATTGTGCGAGTAGTAGACACATCAAAAGAATAAGAAAATGAGTGGAATTTGACTACTCCGTTAAATTTCTCTATAAATCCACCATTTAAAGTAAATCTATATTGAGCAAGTGGTGGACACATTTTAAAAAATGAATGAAATTTAATTATTTTGTATGATTCCTCGATATACTCATCATTTAGAGTAAAATTTACATTATACAAGTGGTATACACATTAAAAAAAAAAACGAGTAAAATTTGACTATTTTGTCATAATCTTCTAGAAATTCATCATTTTAAGTAAATTTACATTGTGCAAGTGGTTGATAGATAAAAAAAACAAGAAAATTGTTTGGAATTTAACTACTCCTTTAGATTCCTCTATAAATCCATCAATTAGAGTAAATTTAAACAAATTTCATCTAAATATAAATGACGAGCTGCAAATAATTGAAATTAACTCGTTACATTGAATCAGAACATGTGGAACGCATGAAGGTTTGATACTTTGATTAGTGAGTCCTGTGCTTGCTTCTTCATCAACCTATGCACATATGTTGTCTCAAAATCAAACAGATAGCAACTTCTTCGCATTAGTGTCGGCATCAAAAACTTCATAAGCAGCATAAATCAATATGAACAAGTAGTTTCAGTAAATCCAACCCAAGAACTTCGATTGCATTCCACAAACCGAGAACGAGATTTATCAAAACTTAAGCCAATCTGAAGTTATATATTGTAAACAGTTTCCAAGACTCAAAGCCAATCATGAAATTGGTGAATTAATCAATTCATAAATCTGTGTATCCGTATCCGATTGGTCTTCAACGACCGAAAAACGTAATCTTTAGCTTCTAGAAACAAAAGTCGCCAAGAAAGTTTCAGTCTTTTGAACCAACAGAGACATTTCATCCATTACATAACGCAAAAGGACAAAAAAAGAGAGTGGAGTTAAAGCACGTGGAAAACAAGCCAACACACCCCGCGTGACCCACTTATAATCATCCACGTGTCCATTCTTCACGCGCCAGTCAAGCTTTTATCTTCTTCTTCCTCACTTCCCCCACTTCACTCCTTTCATATATAAATTCACACAGCCGCAATATTCGAAACCAAGCAGATTTAACTGAAATAACAGAAATCTTAAACCGAAATTAAACCGACTCAAACCGGAACTGTGGTGTTTTTGTTTCCCTCTCCAATGGCGAAGAAAGCGATGAAGTATGAGGAAGAAGAGAAGAGAAACTCTTCGTTGCAGTCTAAATACAAAGGAGTGAGGAAGAGGAAATGGGGAAAATGGGTTTCGGAGATCAGACTTCCGAACAGCAGAGAAAGAATCTGGTTAGGCTCTTTCGAAACTCCGGAGAAGGCGGCGCGTGCTTTCGACGCAGCTCAGTTTTGTCTACGCGGCGGAGATGCAAGTTTCAATTTTCCCGATAACCCACCGTTTATCTCCGGCGGAAAGTCGTTGACTCCTCCGGAGATTCAAGAAGCGGCAGCTCGATTCGCCAACAAGACAGAGGAGGAGAAGGAGGACAGAGTTGTTGCTGTTGTTGTAAAGGAAGAAGAATCGGGTTTACCCGGATCCGAAATCCGACCCGAATCTCCTTGTACTTCAGTGGGTACATCGACGGTGGATTGTGATTTGTCGTTGTTGGATATGATTCCGATGGATTTTGGGGAGTTTCCTGAGTTTGATGACTTCTCTGACGTTTTCTCTGGTTTCTCCGGTGATCGATTTACGGAGATTTTACCTGTTGAAGATAACGGAGATGATAATTTATTACATGATTCTTTCTTTCTTTGGGATTTTTGAAAATTGAGGGTTTTCTTCGGGTTATGGAGTAATCGGCAGATTTTTTTTTTAAGACGGAGCTCCAACGACCCGGGAACTTTTCGGATCCGGATTTTGATGTGGACTATATTATTCATTCGTAGGGATCATTCATTATAAAATTCTTTTGTTTATTTGTTATTAATAATGAAAATTTCAGATATAAGTTTTGTAACTAATATGGTATTTTAATAAAAAATTCTCTAACCTATCTTCGGATCATAAAAAAAAATTTCAACTATTTTCTTAATAACAAAACCCATCAACTATATTTCGTTAATAAAATCAACTCTCCGTCTACAATAACGTTTAATCTTATTTAAAATTATTGTCTTTTCTTACAAAAAACGACAAAACGTCTCAAATATTAACCAAAACATCAAGTTGTTTACAGAAAAACAACACAAAATGAATCTTATAACAAAAAAAACATGATCGAAGATGTATTGTAAATCGTGATTAATACTAAACTCATTCACGAAATCAGCCGTAATCTTAGGTGTATTATAGAGATTCACCACACCTATTGAGTAACATATGTGAGTTTCGTTGTCGGACTCACAACCATAGACTAACTGTTTATTAAAGCATATAATCTCTAATCAAAGCGATCTTGAATACAGATTACATCTAATTTCTTCTTTGCGCACTTCTGTTGTTTTCTCGTAAACAACTTGATGTTTAAGTCAATATTTAAAATATTTTATTGTTTTTGTAACAAATCACAATAATTTTTATTGGGATTAAATGTTATTGTAGACAGAGGGTTGATTTTATTGACGTAGTATAATTGAAGGTTTTTTTACTAAAAAAATAATTGATGAAATTTTTTAAGATCCGGCAATAGTTAAAAAGATTTTTTTATTAAAAACCCAACTAATATTGATGTTTCTACTGTTTCAGTATCAATCTCTTGATTTTTTAAATTATTTGAGGAATATACTTCACAGTTTCAGAAGAAAAGAAGAAAAACATTTTTGGGAAAATATTTTATTATTCGGTACGATATTAACATTTGGCCCAAAATCTAAAAGTTGGGCCTAGATTATAAATCATTTTCTTCAGCCCATTAAAAAAAAATTATTCCCG
This sequence comes from Arabis hirsuta, assembly GCA_964056655.1. Taxonomy (NCBI): domain Eukaryota; kingdom Viridiplantae; phylum Streptophyta; class Magnoliopsida; order Brassicales; family Brassicaceae; genus Arabis; species Arabis hirsuta. The sequence continues at coordinate 33,775,159 of OZ053304.1, forward strand.
TGTTTTTGTAGGTCCCTTGATGATAAATTAAATACAAAGGTGTTTTCTATTAAATGAAATAAAAATATCTTCTCAGCATTATGTCTGTTTTGATATTATGCAATGAAAATTACAACTTCAACATCAATAATTAAAGTCAAGAAAACAGGATTGGATCAAGGACCAGAAGAAACGGTCGAGAAAAATAAAATAAAATGAATTCGAGAAAGAAAAAAAAATATCGGAAGAAAATATGATTAAACGGACATATTAAATGTTAGGGATAAGATTCCAAAAATCAAATTGCCACCTAATTTTCTGCTTAAATATAAACAACAATCACTATCAAAAAAGTAAAACCACTGTCTGATTCCAGACAAAAAAAACCACTATCTAAAATTAATTATCTATGTGCTTATTATAAATAGAAAAATAATCTACATTTGAAGAATTGGTCTATTAATATAAAATGAAGTAATTTAACCAACACACTCACATAATATAAAATAAAAATACATCAGGTACATACATCACACAGAATATATATTTTTCCTTAGAGAAAGTCTTGGATTCCATAAATAAATATCAGAAATGGACATTTGAATCTTGATAAAACAAACAAAAAGAAAAGGGTCCTAGTGTCCTACTAACCAATGAAACAATAATAAAAAATAATTACCTAAAATAAAAATCTGAGCCTGCTCATTTCAATAATGTCGATTAAAGTAACAAACAAGATAAATAAATACAAGAAACAATAATAATAATAATGATGATGATAAATTAAATGGTGGGCCTTTCTATAAACTTCAATCATTAATCATAGATCATAAAATTCCAAACTTGAATTGAAATCAGTGGGCTAAACTAAAGTCTCTACCTTTCTCCATCTTCTCTTCTTCTTCTTCTTCTTCAATCAGATTCTTTCCTATAAGCTTGCGTTCTTCGATTTTTCTATTTTTCATTTTCATTTCTCTCTCTCAATTTCTTGAATATGATTCTAAGCAAGAGACCTCATCTAATGATCCGTAAACTGTCGGAGATGTTGGTTCCGGGAACCAGATCTGCAATTAAACCGGAGGATTACACGGCGAGTCCAAGAAGTCCGTTAGATTTGAAATCTCCATCACCGGTTAGCTCGAAGCGGTACGGTTCAGGTGGTGTCGGTTTAGGTATCGTCGCTGCGTTGGAGGAATCAAGCATGGGGATTAACCGGTACGATCCGGTTCGGTACTCAGGGAGATTCCGTTGTCCGGAGATTGATCTGTCGGAGGAGGAATACACTTACGTGACGAGCCGAGACGGGCCGACCAAAGTGTATTACAACGACGACGGGTTCGAATTGTATGAGAATTCGTCGGAGGACGACGATCGGAGAAAGATGAAACCGATGGTTATCGCCGTTGAACCACCGGTTAATAGACAGGTTTTTAAGGATTCGACAGAGTTTCTTAGCTCGTGTTGCTTGTGTAACAAGAGACTTCAAGGGAAAGACATATACATGTACAAGTAAGTCTCATTTCAGATCAGAATTTACCCAATTTGTGAGTTTTTGTCAGAAGATTTTGAATTTGTTTGATGGGTTTTTCTGGAAATTGAATTTGGTTTTTGTTGGGTTGTGTGCAGAGGAGAGATGGGATTTTGCAGTGCAGAGTGTAGGTCAGTGCAGATAATGAATGAGGAAAGAAAAGAGCAATGTAAATCGCAAGTTTCAAGAAACGTCGACGTTTCGAGCTCTTCGTACTCCGGTGAACAGAGTTATTCCGCCGGAATATTCGTATTTTAGGATGAGCGCAATAATTTGAAGAAAGTATATGAAAAAAAAAAAAAAAACTATTTTACCGTAAAGGACAAAAAAAAAAAGTTAAAAGAAGAAAAAGAGTGAAATTTTTGGTTAGGTTCAAAGCAGCAAATTGTATAGAAGCTTGCTTTTTGGTTAGTTTTTAATACCAGTTTATTACTTATTCAGTTAATGTTTATGTTTTTTTTCCTGAAAATCAAATAAATCAATAAAAACGCTAGGAATTTTATTTTACAGAACTAATACATATATAATGTAAACGCCAAATTCGCAAATTATGCAAATATGTATACCAAATATTTCCTCATGTGAAAATGTAAGATTTGCCAAGACAAGTGTACAACTCTGTGACTAGAAGACCTGAGTTATAAACTCTTTGGTCAAAAAATAAAAATTTCTTTGGATTTACTTTTACTTTAGACAATTTCCAATATATTTTTTTATTTTTTATTTTTAAATAGAGTAAAAAATAGCAATTTTCTATTTTAGAGTGAAATATAACACTTTTTTACTTTTTTTCTATATACAAAGCAGAAAATAACAATTTTTATTTTATAAATAAAAATAGAGATGAGTTGGAAAGAAAAATAGAAGATTGTTATTTTTTTTTCTATTTTTAGAGGAAAAAATAGAAGTGGATGGGAGATACCATTATCTTTAAAAATAATATTACCAGTGAAAATATTTTTTTAAATTACAAGCTACATTTAAAATGTAATGTACTGCTTTTTTATATTTTCTTTGTTTCAAAATATAAATTTTTTTAGCTAAAATTTCGGATATTAAAAAATTAATTTTTTATTAAAAAGTATCATTTATTAAATATAATTTGACCAATTACATAAAAAACTGTAAAATACTAATAGTCACATAATATTTAATAAAATTAAAAAGTATTTAGGATTATCAAAATAACTTATATTTTAAAATAAAAAAAATTTCTAAAACAATTTTACATGAAACGAAAAGATTATATAATCACGTACTCGCATTCAATTTCTCAATTCCAAAACTTGAGTTATTCATAATTCTAACTCTACAGTATCTTTAGAAAAAATATCCAACGCGTCCTGTCATTTTCAGGTTAATGATGAAACTAAAGTAGCGTTCTAATAAAATAAATAAAGACTTGAAGAAACACTATAATAAGTTTTTTAATCATTCGGATTCTTAATGCAATTTATGTATGTGGCCCCTTGGATATGCAACTTGTTGTATCTGGGCCCGTTGTCAAAAATAATTATATTTTTTCCCAACTAAAAATGATCTTTTATATCCCCACCATTTAAAGCTCGTTGATTAGATGAAGTGATTTGACTCTGTCCGATCCAAACTAACGTAGTTTTTTTTGCCAATCTGTTTATTGCGAGGATATTTCCAATGATCGCATTAAATTTGGAGTGATTTCTATACTAAATTTGTTGTTTTGGTGTCAAATTTTTTTTTCTATTTTCAACCATAACACTATATTTCATAAAAAAAAAAAAATTCTTCATTATTATATTATTAACTTTAAGTTTTTCTTTATTTTTAATAATTTGATAAATACTAATTATTCTGATAACTAATACAAAATAAATATAATATTACAATCGATAAATAAAAAAATAGAAAATAAATTACATAGAATTAATTTTTAGAATTAGTATATTCGGACTACAAATGTTTAATTAACGCATTTTTTAGCTGATAATTTTTTTTTTTTTTGATAAAAGGTAAATATCATTGAATAATGAAGTTTCTGATTTTACATAGAATGAAATCAAATTTCTATACTTCCTTGCCAAAAAAAAATAAAAAACAAGGGAGCATAACAACATTTGGAAAAATAAGGATCGAATGATCATCTCAACCAAAGTACCATAAGATTTTGAAACTGCCTTCTATGTCTTCTAGCTGATAAATTATAATTTGATTATTTTACTAAATTAAAAATACAATTAAAATAATATTTTTTTAGTGTTTTGTGATCAGTCTCACACTATAAAAAAACAAAATTTGTCGTGAAAGATGTCGTTCGGTTAGAGTGACTTTCACACCAATTATGGTGATATGCAGTTCTGCTCGACTTGCCCTGAAACGGATCTAATTGGATGTTTTTTGGGTTTTTGAGGTAGTCAAAAAGAATTTGAAATTTCGTAGAAATTATTAAGAGCAAGGACACAAAAATATTACACAGAGAAATTATCATTAACTCTTACAAACGAAAATTTGATTAACAAATAAATAATCGAATTTTGATACGGGTATTGTAATCTCTGTTGATCTCAATCTAGTTTCGATCTATCTCATTCATCTGCCAACATTTTTTTTTTTTTTTCAAACATTGTTAAAGACCGGATCACAAAAGCCTTATAGCGAGTCTGAATTCATATGGCCTACTAAGCCTGGTCTGATAGACTCCACTACCATACTGGATATTTTATAAAGTTAAAAGTAGTACTCATTTGTTTTTAGCAACAGGTATTAGTTTTGAATTTGATAAAGAATATTTTCTAAATGACAATGGCGACAATAAAAACTAAGAAAATGAATCATCGGAGTTTTCTTTCCATGGGCTAAATAAAGAAAGACCAACGCTTTAATTTAATGATTTAATAGCTAACGGAAACTTGAGCCCAATAAGTGGAGAAAAAACAACATTCTGATTTTTTTTTTTTCGGGGTCAAATAAACAACATTTTGATAAGATTATATTATGACCTTCAACAGAAAAAACAAAACAACATTTTGTTTGATACAAAAGTTGCAAAGCTAATGTTGAGATCGGAAGAGGAAAAACCAAATCTAGAACGCTATAAAGATTACTTTCATACAAATATACTAAGTTTGTTGGCGCATTAAACAAACAAAACTACTATGCGTCATATTAATTGATGTAAAAAATGAACAGAGGAGCAGCTTGATGATATTTGTAAGCCATGGATCATCAAAAGAATCGTACAAGATGGTCATGAGTGGCTTCTGAGTGTTACTGCAAACCGAGCCAAGCTGTGTTATCTCAGGCTGGAGACTTGGAAGACGCTTCGGTTGAACCGCCTATCTGGTACGGTGCCTTTGATGTAATCCTGTTAGAGGTTAAGCATGATATTCCATCAGTAAGATTTCCTCGAGAAACTAACTTAACAACAATAGCAGAAGCTGTTTTCACAAAATATGCATTACCTATCCTTTCTCTTCTCGAGGAATCGATGAAGCGATGCTCTTCTAGCAATCGGAAGTTCTACAAAACAAAAATAAAGTTTTCTCTGTTAGAAGCTAGACAATGAATAAGCCAAGACTATAGATTGTTGAATCAAAGAGGCCGAGAAATAGTACCGCAAGCTAATGAGGACGGGTTGGGCTCTAGTACAGCGGTTTTTGCAGGACTACGAACTGGATTTACGCTAGAAGCAATCTCTTTATAAGCACTCTGATTATTGTTAGCTTCAGCTGTGAAGCTTTTAACACTTCCTTTGTTAGCCAAGTCAATGATTTCTTTAGCTTTCTCAGCAGAAAAATCGTCGAACAACATAACTTGACCTCCGTAGAATATGGTCAACGGAGCAGTAGACTGAGACTCCACCTTCACAACAGATCTATTCAAAATCAACACAACACACAAAAATCAGTCAAACTGCTCAAGATCTAGCTTCCTACATGAGATGGTTCTTTTGCAATATTTACAGATAACATACTTAGTCTCTTTGATCATATCAACTTCTTCCTTAGTCCCAGAGGAAGATGAGGAAGAAAAACTCGATTGCCGAGGAAACATATTCTTCGGTTTAACGTCTTGAGCAACGGAAGAATCCATTGGTGAAGCTTCACAAGGAAACAGATTCATCATTGTAGGCTGACGTGACACAGCAAAACCTCCTGCAAAAAATTGATAAAAGATTATTCTCTAATCCTTGTAACAATTCCAGAGCAAAATCCGGTTTCTAACCAAACAAGGAAACATCTCCAGATCAATCATACACAAACAAACATAGATAGAAATTGATTCCATATACAGTACTAATAATAAAAGAAAGATGCTTTCTTCTTCTTCGAATTCGGAACCGGAAAAAACCCAGAATCGAAAAAACCCAAACGGATCTAGAGAAAGAGAAGGGATTTTGGTTTACCGTTGACGACGTCAGGCTTGCATGTCATCCCCAAGCTCAGATCTCCAAAACTCCCATTCTCTTTCAAATAACGACTCAATCGACTACACGTCTGTGAAAAGCTCGGCTTCTTCTCAAGTAATCTCCGACCAGATGATTCCCAACACTCCGCAGAACTCGACATCGTCAATCAAATCCAATCAACAACAAAACCTCTTTCGATTCAAGTAAAAAAATTGAAATCGTTCCTTTCTCGAATTAGAGCTAAAGAATCTTCTTCTAGCTTTCTTCGATTGATATTCTTTCTGAGTCGTTCTCGAATATATATAATCTTCGAGAATCGTTTCCAGAAAAATTAAAAAATTAGGGTTCTTCTTCTCTCTCTGCAAAGTGCGTTTGTCACGAGGAAGAAATGGGGACCTCTTTATTACTTTTTTCGTTAGTTGCAGTCTTGCAAATACTAATAATTAATAAAATAAAAATATTTAATTTTTTTAAAGTAAAAGAGCATTTAAAACACGTGTGTTAATTAATTTGCCTTTATGTTAACGGCAGACACTGTTTCAGTTCACCGTCACACACGTCCAATGCTTTTGAAGCTACGCATTTAACGAAACATCTTCTGTGTGGTTTTTACTATTGTGCCCCTACTACATTAAAACACACAAAAATAATAATTAGAGATTAAAAATATCAACATGCACATTTGAAATTTTAAAACGATCCACTCGAACAAATCTTTGTTTAAATAATACTCGCGTATGTTCGAAAAACTAAAGTTATCATATAATAACGTTTTATGCCTAAATTCTCTTTATGAGCGATGGAAAATGATTGAAAACTAGATTACAAGGACTTTGAATCAACAAATTGAATTTTATTGATGAATCAAAATGAAAACAATGATCTTAATGGAGACATGTTTGTGATGAGTTTATAAAGTTATAAAACGTGTGAATAATCTTATGAGCCCTCTCTTCATATACTCATTCTAGTTTATATTATTTCGTTATAAACTTATATTTAACCAATCCACGTAAGTTTGATTTCAAATATATTTGTGACCCATCGATTTCTATACTCATTCACTCAATTAAAAATATAGTCTAAGTTATTCGATTAATGAGCTAACACCACTCCAAAAAAGTATATACATCATAAACAATATATGATTTGGTTAAACAATGAGATTTTAATGTATATTTACAACTAATTATAAATATATATATATGAAACGCGATTGATGTTAAATCCATTTTCAAACAGTTTTGTCATATGATTTAATTTAAAATTTTCGCATTTATTGAATTGAATTCTCACTGAATCCGGTCCGCTAAAAACCCAAGTCAAAACGTTTTACTTTAACCATATTAAATAGGCTGCATCCCAGCCTCAGAAAAAGACATAGTCTGATCAAAGGCCTAAGTCAGCTCTACGAGCGCTGAATCAACAGATGCAGAGCTGACGAGCTAGGAACGAGCCAACAGGGCGATTGGCATAGTCGTAGGAGCGAGATTCACAGAGAATATGCCTAGAACGTGCCCGAGATACGCGAAACCGCCTTGGATGCGTGCAGCTAGATCGAGAAGCTGAATTGAGCTATAAATAGAGGGAATCTGAGCAGATTTCGCTAATTTTTTACTTACACAAGAGCTAAACGCTATATTTTCAGCTTGTAACACATCTCACTCAAGATCTTATCATATCAATATAAATCCAGTCCCGTTCTACTCTTCTTTTAATAGTTGAATTTATATATATTTCTTAGGACCAAAGTTTTTTCTCCGAATTCACATACAAATACTCAGTGCGGAATCCAGCCTCCACAGCACTAGTACTTTGATTCAATGTTAAATTTTACTAATAGTTACATAATCTAGAATCATTCTGAGGAGTAAAGAGTTTCATCACTTTTCTCTAAATTCGAATAACCGTCAGTTTCTTAAAATCGGTATTGTTAGGACTCGATTCATCACCGAATTCACTCCGCTAAAAACTCAAGTTAAAACCTCTCGTTTATTTCATTTGACCCGATTAAATGGGCGTACGGCCCAATTTCGAAAAAAAAAGAATTCGGTCAAAAGACCTAAGCTAATCAACACACGCAGAGCTGACAAGTTAGAAACGAGTCAACAGGGCAGTTAGCATAGTCGTAGGAACGAGATTCGCGGGAAATATTGTGGAGGGTAGATTCTCCCCAATTAATATTTAAGTGATGTTTTTAGGGTTTGCAAAGCTATGCGATAAGCCACCAAACGATAAGATCTCAAGAGAGTTTTATTAGCTGTTTAGAAAGTTGTTACAAAAGATGTTTTATGTATAATGTTTCGATCCTCTTTTTGGGTGAGTACAATGAGCTATATATAGTGAAATATCTAAAATGGGCCATCTAATCAAATGGGCTTGGCCCATTAAGCAATAAATCTAATTTAGGTCCATTATCCCATTAAGCCCATTTTGGGCCTAAATTTACCTCGTCGCTATATCGATCTCACAGGGGTGAAATCTGACCCCTACAGTTAGCCCCCCAGCTTGGTAGTATCGAGTTATGATGATGCCAAGATAAAAGTTTATGGAGTCTGAGATCGATATGTTGGACCGCGAAGTTGCCAGGGGTGGACGTCTTGTCATCGAACTCGGGAAGTTCTTGTTATTCCGCGTCGAGCTAATGTCTGCGTGTTTTCCTGGGCTTGTTTTCTTTTTCATTGTCTTAGAAAACTGAGGAGGTTGATTGTCTTGTTGCGTTAATGGGCTTTGAGGCCTGCTGGAAAATTTCAGGAATTTTTTCAAAAACAAAGTGATTTTGGGAAATTCTCCAAGTATAAATAAGTATGCTTCTCTAGAGTTATTTTCCACCAATTCACTTTTTCTCTAAACGCAAGGTAAACAATCGTCTCCTTTATGCTTCTTTGTTTTATTTTTATTTATTTTACTTTTATTTTTAGGTTATTTTTTTTTATCTCTTTCCTTCGATCTCTTCTTCTGCCGTCATCTCTCTCCGGCGTCATCATCTCCGCCCATCGCCCTCATCATCGCCATTGCCGTCCTAGATCCAAGGTTCGAGAGGAGGAGGATGTTCTTCGGCGACAACGTCTCCGCTACGAGGACCCTGCCGCCATCGGTTCGCGAGAGAAATCGAAGAGAGAGAGAAATCGACAGCAAAGAGAGAGAGAGATGAGCAGCGAAGCGAGATCTGGCTTGCTTCTCGACGGGATCGGCGATGTTCGTCAATGGAGAGGCGAGATCGGCGGAGACAAGCGGTGGATCGAGATCTGGCGAGTTGACTCAGTGAGTTGACTCGACCGAGTTGACTCACTGAGTTGACTTGACCGAGTTGACTCAGCCGAGTGGACACACTGAGTTGACTCGTTCATTTTTTTTTTTGCGACTCAGTGGTTCAAGGACTTGGTAGCAAAGCTGGCTCTGTGGAGCGAAATTGATTCGGATCGTTGATCTTTGCTACATCGAAGAGGTGAATTTAGGAGGATGGTTTCTAATTCCACGGACTCGCAGCTTGACGGTTCGCGCGCGATGAACACCAAAGAGGCTATTTTAAACTTAGACGATTCTGGAGAGATGGTCGCTGATCCCTTCCTTCTCGGAAGGAGAATGGTTCTTTTGCCAGCATCCGACTCTGGTAGTTCGTCGAGACTTGTCTACTCTGACGCTCTACTCACGGTTGATGAGGTTATCGATGAGATTGCGGTTCGTTCGGCTGCCAAGAAGCCGAGAGCAAAGCGGAGAGAAACCGATCCGCCTGGATCCACTATGTCAAGTCCGAAATCTTTGGATTCCCTCAATGCTTGCTTTGATTTCCCCGACATAATCGAGCTAGTTGTTCTTTGCTCAGATGCACGGGCAGATCATCCTGCAGAGGCCTACTTCACTCTGTATGAAGCATACTTTTATGCGTGCTTTCTGTGGTTCCCGATCCCTGGCGCTATTCTTGACTTCTTATGGAGGACTAACCTTGTTATTGCTCAGATCACGCTTAGCGGGATGCACCACTTGGTCGGGATTATGGTATGCAGCTATGAGTGTGGTTGCAAAGTCGGATTTGACCATCTGTTGAGTTTTCTGGAGTTTAGAAAAACTAGCTCAAAGGACAAACTTCATTATTTTCTTAAGGGGAAACCGGATCTCCAAGTTGTCGGAGATTTTTCAAACATAGATCGTTTTTGGTCGAAAAAGTTTTTCTTTGTGAAAATCAATGAAGCATCAGTTGGTTTCGATCATTTAGACATGCTTTGAAAGAGATGAGGGACTCGAGGTAGCAGACCCTACTGCGCTCTTGTGGTTAGCATACCATTTCTGATGGTTTTTAAAGTCACCGTTTCTTTGCTTGCCTACATACGAAGGTTCGTGATTCTAACCATTTTCTCTTGTTGTTGTTTTTGCAGTTTTGAGTCGCATTGAGAGGTTACCGAGTGACTTATTCGTTCTTCGCGATATACTTGCTGCTGAGAAGTGTAGCTGGAAGGAAGATTTTTCTTTACGGAGAGTCAGAGAAACTCGTGCTCGTCGCTTCGGAGTTACTTCGAAGATTTCTTTGCCAGAGATGCCGGACAACGTGAGGAAATCCTCAGCTCGTGAGAGGAGAGCTGTCGAGGCCAGAAGAGGATATAACGCGAGAGTGTCAGTTCCAAGAGCAAGCACTGCTGGAACCCTTGCACCCAGGCAACGTCGTCCAGTGTTGGAACAAAATGGTGTCATCATCACAGATCGTCGATATGAACCTTCGTATTGGCGTCATGATGATGCGCAGGGAAGAGATAATGATGCTGGGGCAAGTCGTGAGCGTTCCCGAGAAGACACGGGCAAAGATATTGCTGGCGGAGAAGGCCTAAGCAGATAAATTCGCGCATCGACTCCTCGACGTGATCACGTGGCGACAGACTCATCCTTTTCTTCCGGTTCGAAAAGATCTTTTAGCAGTGCCGAGCTGGCGGCGTCGCACCTATCCAAGATCGTCTTCCCAGGCACTGAGTTTCCCCCTCTACAACAAATGTCGAAGAAGAGTTCTTACTCAAGCATGGCTCTCGACTGCATGACTGTAAGACTTCGCGGCTACTCTTGTGGGATAGCGATTTCTTTTATCCTTCTTTTTGATTTTCTAACTTGTTTTGCGTGATTCGTTTCTCTGTTTGGCAGTTTTTTTCTTCGCTTAATCAGGTCGCGATTAACTACGAGGTGACTGCTCGCTCACTGACTCGTCGGCTTGGTAATGTTCAGAAGGCTTATGACGGTCACAAGAAGCAGAAAAGGGACACGGAGGATCGCGTTGTTACTCTTGAAGCTGCTATGAAGGATCGAGAATAGGCGTGCGATATGGTTGGAACGTTTACAGAGTCTGAATCCGAGAGGAACCGTCTTCAGAAGGAAGTCTCTGACCTTACCACCCGCTTAGATGTTGCTGCCAAACTTCAATATGCGGCCATGCAACGAGCTGTTGACGAAGCGAAGTGCGAAATGGCGACGAAGTATGAGGCGAGGATCGTGCGTGCTACGGAGAATATTAGAACGATCAATGGCCAACCAAGGATTGCATAATTGATTTTGCTGAAGTTTGGAGTAACATTGAGTTCGTAAAGTTGCTTCAGAGTGACAAGGCGCCTGATCTTGGCGAAGAGTTTATTGAGCTTGAGAAGCAGGAGGTAGAGCTATCACTCGCAGCGAGGTGTTTGCTAAGCACGTGCGCGAACTTGAAGGGATCCTTAAGGATTTGTCGGTTATCGCGACTGACGATCAAGTTGAGAAGTTGGACGCTGATGCCGTTGAAGAGGAGGCTGACTCGTATTCGAGTTTTTCTAATTCGTCAATCGTTGATGATTTGTCAAACTTTTTGGCAGCGATTCCTTCTGAGCAGGCCATCGAGATTGTTGACGATGTTGACGAGACCGCGACTTAGTCGTTTTTTTTGTTTCAACACTTTGTTGTATTTTTGATTTTAGACTTAGTATTTGATTCAGCTTGGAGGGTGTTTATCATTTTGTTCGCCGTCATTTTTGGCTTGCAGTATTTGAGATAGCGATTTGAGTTGGGATGATGGTTCTTTTGGTTTTGAGGCATGCTGTCGTTGAATTATTCGTTTTCAAAGTTCAACTATATTAGAGTTAGGACCAGCGATAGGTTAGCTGGGTTTTTTGATGAATTTCTTGGTTTACGAGGGAATCTCCGTCGACACATCCGCTCCGAGAATGAACACGTTATTGCATAATGACCAACGATTAAGTTGTTAAGTTTTTGAGATGAACATTTTTGTTTACGGATATGTTTCCGTGAACAAGTCTGCTCCAGCAATGAACACCGAATTTAGACCAGCGATTGGTTGTGTGCTGGGTTTCTGAGTTAAACATTCTGGTTTACGAATATGTTCCCGTGAACAAGTCCGCTCCAACAATGAACACGGAATTTAGACCAGCGATTTGTTGTGTGCTGGGTTTCTGAGTTGAACATTCTGGTTTACGGATATGTTCCGTGAACAAGTCCGCTCCAACAATAAACACTGAATTTATATAACGCGCTTTATCCGCTGGGGATGTACAGAGTTCGTCATTGTGGCCAACACCAGCGAGTTAACAAGGAGAAGAAATATGTTTCAGAGAAGACTTTGGATGAATATGCAAGTGAAAACTTGGCTTCTGATAATTGATTTTTGATAAGTTTGCAAGTGAACACTTGGCTTTTGATAAGTTTGCAAGTAAACACTTGGCTTTTGATAAGTTTGCAAGTAAACACTTGGCTTTTGATTTTTTCAATACGGCAAGCCGTGTACAAAGAAGGAAGTATACGAGTATACGTACCCATTCCCCCTTTTTTAAGGAAGGGGGACAACTGAGCACATCCGAAGATGAGCTGCCTACGTACCCTCTTAAGGGATCAAGTCGCCCCGTAGTTCATTGAAGTAACTTAGTGTATTCGCTGTCTTGGTTCGTGCGGTGGCGATTCGTCATCATTTCTTCTTCCTCGCTTTGGGGTATTGTCGTTTGCCTTATCCTTAGTTTCCATCTCAAAGTCTTTGAGGCTGAAATCCCCCTTAAGCTGGCCAGTCGCCAGCTTCGCGACGAGCATTCGACCAAGAGTCCTGCAATTGGCAGTTGAATACCCGTGGACGCAATGATGGTCGCAGTAAGTTGCTTCGTCGTAAGAGTCTTGACCTCTGATCCAGGTATTGCTCATTGTGTCCCTTCCGCGACCTCGGCCTCGTTCCCGGCAGTAACCGGGAGAATCCACTTGATAATTATGTGCACCCTAAATCCTCCTTCGTGCTCCACAAATCTAGGCGTTTGGTTGTTCTTGTTGTTGCCTTGTTGGTTCTGATTCTGGGGGGAGCGTTAGGCTGTTTTTTCTTTCCGTGTTTTTCTGCCAATAATTTCATTTCCTGCTCACTCCTTGCGAACCTAGTTGCTCGATGGAGAGCGTCTTGGATTGTTGCTGACTCGTACCATAGTGCTTTCTTCAGGGCCTCGAGGGCCGATGAGGCGTCAATGCCTTTTAACTTTGACAGGATGGTCTTGAACCGCTTGACGAAGTTGCGGAGGGATTCCGCAGGCCTTTGCGTCATTGTCCATAGGTCGGCTCCCAGAGTTCTTCGCTCCATGAAAATAGCGTATTGTTTGAGGAAGGCCGTTGACAACTGGCTAAAACTATCAATGGAGTCACTATCGAGCCCAGCAAACCACTAGAGAGTTGGCCCTTTTAGGTGTTCTACGAACAGATGGCATTGACCAATATCCCTTTCATCTTCTCTGAAGTTGGCTCGTCCCATCGCTATAGTGAAAGCGGTGATGTGATCCGTTGGATCAGAACTCCCTTCATAGGTTGGCACTTTAATCTTTCCAGGATCGGACAACCTTGCTTTTGAGATGCGAGCCGTGAAAAGCGTATGTTGTGATTCTTGAAGCACTCGATCAATCTCCGGCGCCGTGCTGGTCACTCGATGCATTTGTGAGCGCATCGCCTTTAGATTCATATTAGTTCGGTACATAGAGGCACGAAGCTCGTCCAATTCGTCCTGCTGCATTCGTGGTGCGACTGTGCAGGTTTCAGTGGCTCGCCATCTTTCCCAGTGGAGACGTTTTTCTTCTTCGGAGGTTCGTTGTCTTTCCCAGCGGAGACGTTCTTCTTCTTCAAGGAGCTCAAAGGCGTACTGCTCGTCTTCTGGGTAATGGGTTTGTCCTGCAGCCTTCTGCCCTGGTTCGTTGGGTTCGTCGGAGTCATCCTCTTCGGCGTCATTCTCAAGCTCGACCACTGACGCAGGCTTGCCTGCTGATGCCGAACCGCCATGTAGTGCTATTTTGCCGGCCGATGCCAAACCGCTAGGCTGTGTGGGGCATACTGTCGATGCCGAGCCACCAGTTATCGGTTTGCCTTTGTTGATGTCTCGTCCTCCACTTCCGGGAGTCGGGTCGGCGTTTAGATCGAGCTCATGACGCCGACGAATTTTTTGAGATTCTGAAGGCGTGGAGAAGTTAAGTGCTGTCGGGGCGATACGGTCCCCGACTTGGGGTGTAAACCTTGTCGCTTTTCCGTAGTTTATCGCGGTTAAGGAATCCATCTGGTTATTCATTGTGTTGTTGAAGTTGTCTTGTTCCTTTGTTTTCCTAAGGATTTTTTCAAACATTCCCTTTATCTGCATGATCTCCGTGGCGAGCTGCGATGGTTTTTCTGCGGGCTTGTCCCTGCGGTGTTGTTTCCTCCGGGCGCGTTCGCGTTGGTTTCAGGATCGGTGATGTCTTTGGGTGCGTTCGCGTTTGTTTTGGAGTCCTTGGTTGGTTGCGGATACGTCCATGGCGAGTTGTTAAGGGTTGTTTTCGCTGTTGTCTCCCTCGAGAATCATCTCTCCTGGTCTCGGCGCGGTGGTCTTTTGAGAAGCTTCACAAGTTCCCCACAGTCGGCTCCAAATTGTGGAGGGTAGATTCTCTCCAATTAATATTTAAGTGATGTTTTTAGGGTTTGCAAAGCTATGCGATAAGCCACCAAACGATAAGATATCAAGAAAGTTTTATTAGTTGTTTAGAAAGCTGTTGCAAGAGATATTTTCTGTAGAATGTTTCGATCCCCTTTTTGGGTGAGTACAATGTATTATATATAGTGAAATATCTAAAATGGATCAGCTAATAAAATGGGTTTGGTTTATTAAGCAATAAATCTAATTTAGCCTCATTATCCTATTAAGCTCATTTTGCTTATGGGCTTAATGTCATTTTGTGCCTAGATTGACCTCGTCGCTATATCGATCTCACATGGATGAAATCTGACCCCTACAAATATGCCAAGAACGTGATACGCGTAACTGCCATGGATTCGTAGAGCTGGATCAAAAAACTGAATTGAGCTATAAATACACGAAGTCTTAGCAGATTTCGCCAACTTTTTACTTACGCGAGAAATAAACATTACAGTTTTAGCTTATAATACATCTCACTTGAAATCTCATTGTATATTTAATTCATATTAATGTAAATCCAGCTCCGCTCTATTTTTTTTTTAATAGTTGAATTTATAAATATTTTTTAGGACAAAAATATCTTTTTCGAATTCACATATAAATAATCAGTTCAGAATTCAGCTTTCACAAGTATGAATATTAATTTTCTATATGTGATTCTTTTCCCAACGTTATACACACAATGTTTTTTTTGTTTTAATCATCACAACGAAATACATAAATCTTTTGATGGCGTATATCTAATGACTAGTAAATCTTTTAAGGGTATTCTAGTAACGTTAAGGATCAAACGGCGTGGTGATATATTAAGAAGAAAAGTGGATTAACGGCGTTAGATGGGAACACAGAGTGGATCCCACATAACTGTAACTGCACTCCATAAATCACGTTTTGTACTTTCCTTATTAAATAGTAATATTTGCACAGTAAAAATATTAAAAGACGGGAAGGGCACGTCTCCTCCACGATTAATGACCATACACGTGTCAAATTTAACTGCACAAATCTGAGATTGTTTTCTAGAGTATGGAGCAGCGATCAGCTGCTACGCGACTTATGAAGCATGCGCATCTCTCTTCTTCTAATAGACGTTGATCTTGTCTCTCTGTCTTCGATCGCATTTAAATAAATATTCTTTTGTTATATTATCCCACGCGAATGTTAGGTACCAGAGGCAGTTTTGAGAGAGTGCTGATTGTGCAACTGCACAGGGTCTACCAGTGTATTTTTTTATAATTTAGGGTCTAAATTTTTTAACACTTTGTAAAAAAGGCCCAAAGTTTTTTTATAACCTATATACACAGTATTTAAAAAACAAAAAATTGGCACAAGACCCACGAATTTAATGGACCTCCCCGGTTAGGTACAATATCTATATATTAATAGAAGCAAAGTAACAATACAAGTTTTTAATATTTGTTTGGGGACACAAACAAATAACATTTCTATTATCCTTTTTGAGAAAAAATACATTTGTATAACCAATCATACATATAAGTGGTTTACAAACAAAAATAGTATAATATTCTTTCATGTTTTCAAATTAAGTAAGTTATGTTGCAAAAATTAGCCATTTTTTTTTTGTTTTAAAACCATTTGATAAGTTTTTTTTTTTTTTTTTTACTTTGATGTCCATTTGATAAGTTCCTTAGAATCTGTAATATATGCTGCTTTGGAGAACTAACTGCGTGAAAGTAAGATCGAATTTTTATTTAAGGAAAAATAAAATACGAATGAACATTACGACCAAAATGTGATTAAAACGAACATTAACTAGATTATAGAAATGAAAACTAATTAAATTTAATTGTAGGATTTGATTATAACCAAAAATAATTTTATATAAGGCTGTGGAAAATGCGTGGTGGTTAGGTTTGGAACTTTGGGGAAGAAAGACCCCCCATGTGAGATGGGCAACGTGAGAAGATATTTTGTATACTCTTTTTGTTCATAAATAACAGTAAGAACTAATACAAATGTATTAAAAACCAAATTGTATATATTTTACAAAATACATAGAACTTTTGAGAAAACGTACTTGATCTCATTGAAATGAACAACAGAGATGATCTTCTGGTTCGATAGAAGTTGGTTTAAGAGATATAGCGCCACATGGATCGTGGTCGATGTTTATAAAATAAATTATACCTATATGTTCTCGTGGCCAAGAATTCTTATCATAATATATATATTTCAAATGCATATCTTTTTATATCATATAGAATTGGATTGTATTTGCTAAGTAGTTATAGCTACTTGGAGTTTATTTTTGCTAAATAATAATCATTTGAAGAACGTATGATAAGGATCGCCGAGTCGGTTGTAAAGTTTGTATATACCAACCCAACTTATTTTGTGACATAAACAGATCCAAGAATAAAAATCAGAAGAAGAGAGAGAGAGAGACATATAACACAGTTATAAGAATGTGCACGGATTGGATCAGACAGTCATATGTTGAACCGATTGGATTATCAACGGATCAATACAAAACGATGAAAAACTATATATTTTTCTTCTCTGTTGAATCATTCAGGACGAACCAAAATCGCATAAAGTCATTGCAAATTATTAGAGTATGCAACCAAAAATATATTAAAGAAAACGCAAGTTGGGCTTCTTAGTCTTTTAGTAGTCACAAGAATGCAAGAGTGGGTCACAAGAAGAATAGAATATAAAGTTAGAGATATTAGAAGAATAATACTCTCTTTTTTATTCCTTTTAACTATATAAACTTTTTTTATTTGCTCTTTTACATGTGTTGAGTTGAGTCTGACGAGACCCTTTTATCCATTTTTGGTATTTAATTTGGTTTTCAGAGTTAATTTCTCTTTTTTTTTTCTTTGCTTTTAGCTAGAGGAATCCTAGGCCGAAACCTATATTAATCCTCGAAAACCCATAAAAATTCGAGTTTTCTTGCCACTGAAAACGTTTGGGAATAACCAAAAATATTCTCTCTGTTTCAAAATGTAAGTTGTTTTGGCTAAAAGTGCGAATATTAAGAAACTATTTTTCTTCTAAAAAATATCAACTTATATATATAATAAAAATAATTTAACCAATGAAAAAACGACTGCAAAATACTATTGGTCGCACAATAGTCAATAAAATTAAAAGGTACATAGGATTATCAAAACAATTTATATTTTAAAACATAAAAAACCTTCAAAACAACTTATATTTTGAAACGGAAGGAGTATTGAAATCTGAATCAAACTCTGCCAAAGAAAGGCTCTCAGAATTAATCATTCGTTTTTTTCTCTCTTTGTTTAAGATTTTTAACAAAAGAAAAGCTTACGTATAATATAAGTGGGAAAACCTAACATTTCAAAAGATAATTACTTTCTCTAGTAATGCAATAATTAAAGGCAGTTACGAGTTACTCAATTTAACTGAGAATTTGATTTGGTAATTTTTCAGATTGTATGTTAAACAATAGAAATGAAATCTACAAAAGGCTACAAAGATTTCCAATAAGTAAGTATCACAAGGAACAGAACAGATTTTTAATGGCAAGTGTTTTGATCCTGTCCAAATCTTTGCCGCATCGGATCTTGATCCTAAGAAACTCAGTTTAGCGTCGAACAAACTGTGTTGGATTCCCACGAGGTAACACTAGCATAACATGGGAAATTTCTTGTAAACACTGCTGCACCAAATAAAACATGCCTTTAAAAACCTAAGCTTCACTGGACAGACCATACTTCAAATGGAAACTAAACCAAACTTCAATTCCATCTCAAGCGGAGTAATTAATATGTTCAGGTCAAAGAGGAAACTGTCCTTTGATGATGATGGATCAGAGAACAAAATGGATGTTAAAATGTACCTTACAGCAAGTTATACAACTAGATTTGGAGTACAAGCAAACACTTTTGATTTCACTTGTAAGGAGCAAAAATGATGCTGGAGTTATGACCACCAAACCCGAAAGAATTGGATAAGGCTGCTTTAATGTTCAATCTCTCCTTCTTAGGACCCACCAGCAATTTTGTATCCTGATCCAGTTTCATATCAAGTAGACAGTTATAGTTTTATGGACATTAAATGGTGTCTTTGTGCCGTATCGAACTACGATAAGCTTGGAATAACAAAAGCCAAATACTGACATACCACTCCACTGTCTGGATTCTCGAGGTTGATATTTGGATGAACCCATCCTGTCCTTATTGCCTGACAACAACAGAAAACTAGCATGAGAAATGCTAAGGTTGCACACAGTTTTGATCTATTATATTATAAGAAATTGGTTAAAACACCATTTCCTTCCTTAGTGAAACTGATGCCTCTAATACTAATGTGTTACCTGCACGGTTGCGACAGCCTCTACAGCCCCAGCAGCTCCTAGTAAGTGTCCAATCATAGATTTTGTGGAATTTACCTTTAGCTGCCACATCACAAGAGAGCCAGTAAGGAAAATACAAAGAACTACCTTGGAAATTTGTAGAACTGGAAAAGTGAAGCTACCTCAGGATTTTGGCCAAAACAGCGAGCAAGGGCTTGGTACTCCTTAAGGTCTCCAGCTGGTGTTGAGGTCGCATGTGCATTTATGTAATTTACCTGTTCCTTAGAAATCCCAGCATTAGCTAATGCTCTCTCGATACAGAGAATGACACCAGCCCCTGTGGATATCAGACAAGGGGTTAATGACAATAACTTTATAGACAAACAAATTTAAAAACTGCAGTTCACTAACAAACTGATATGAATTGAGGGGAATATAATTACCATCAGGATGCGGCTCGGTCATGTGATAGGCATCACATGTGAAACTCCCACCAAGGAATTCTGCGTAGATAGTTGCTCCTCTTTTCTGAAAAAAATCATAGTACATAAGTTCTCACAAATTGTTCCATAGCAACAGTGAGAAAAGCTTGGAGACAAGTTTCATTTATGATTAACCGATACATGGGAAACAAGGAATGACAAGAACGAATGAGTTACATACCTTAGCATGTTCAAGTTCTTCCAACAGCAAAACTCCAGCTCCCTCTCCCATAACGAAACCATCTCGATTCTGTTGTGCAATCAAGATCAGGTTTACAAATAAGAAGAATATCCAAACATAATACACACATTTCCTCCCATTATCTTTCATTAAACTTTACAGACATGTAAGGGAAACTCCTGTAGACAAAAACCATATACAGTGTCTCTAACATCCATTGCTGGTAATCAGGACTTATAAAACAATAGAAGGGTATTACAACATAGCAGTAGAAAAATGGAATAAAAGAGAGGACAAGAAATTGTTGAAACGTACGCTATCCCAAGGACGTGAAGCTTTTGTGGGATCATTATTCCTTTGAGAAAGAGCACGGCATGCAACAAAACCTCCCAAACCTGTATTGGTATACATACGATAAGATTCATGTAGCTTAAAGTTCAAGAACAGAGGGTTATGTAAAATAGGAGAACGACTTTGCACCTATTGGAATAATAACTGCATCTGAGCCACCACAGAGCATTACATCCTGGAAGGTTTAGTGGAAAGACACAAAAATGTCAAATAAAGGTAGAACGAGAAGAAGTCTACCAAACCGTCGAATTTCCAAGTGGATGGAGGATACTTACAGCTTCACCTTTAATAATGTGGTTTGCTGAATTCATAATGCAAAAGTTGCTTGTGGCACAAGCAGTTGAAATAGAATAGTTTGGTCCCATCCATCCCTAACACATGACCACAAAGAAAGGTCAGTACTATATCGGTGGTGGTATCCATATTATATTACATAGGATCCAAAACTAATCTGACCAGATCCATAGCAAGCATTGCAGAACCCATGTTCGTTGTCGCAAAAGGTACACAAAAAGGATTCATCTTCTTGTAAGAGATCTTCAGAGCTTCAATAGCGTCGTGAAAGACCTGTATCAATATTTTTATTGTTAGAGATGCAACGATTACAACGGAATTTCCAAACTTTGGCTTCAACATTCGTGTGGCCCCTTTGTTAGTGAAAGCATGGTTGATACGAAGGAACAATAAGGTGAAATTCTGAACAGAGACCTTCAGCTGAAACTCTTTTCATACTTTATACATGTTTAAACACGAGATCAAGAAAGTACCTTCATGCCTCCCATCGCTGAGCCAATCAGAACTCCACATTTGGCTTTGTCAAACTCTGCCATTACTTCGTCAGTTACCCCACCATCAGCCAACGCTTTCTTACCAGCTGTAAGAAGATAGAGCATGAACTTGTCCATCCTTTTCGAAAGTTTCGGAGCAATCCATCCTTCAGTTGAAAAGGATTTAATCTCTCCAGCAATTCTCTTGACAAATGTAAAACAAGGACAGACATTAAAGTAAGTACACGAAAGCAAACGGAGAAATCCGGCATACCCTTCCAAGAGATCTTGATATAATGCTTACCGTAGGAAATTCAGAACAATCAAAATTCTCAATCTGGCTAATACCACTGTTTCCTTGTAACAGATTCTCATAAAAGGTATCTGGGTCATGACCTAACGATGTTTCAACTCCCATGCCAGTCACAACAACCCGACGCTGCTCCACTGGTGGTTTCTTGTTAACCATGGCTTCCTTTTCCATCTCCATCGCAACTGCCATGGCTCCACCTAAAAACCACAAAGACATTATAGTTGAATGATAGATTAACTTAATTAGCACCAAAAGAGTTACAGGCAAGTTCAAAATTCATATAAAGGTCACTGCCATTTGTTAAAGTTTCCAAGCTCTGTATCCTCATTCTTCATACAGAGCCTAACCTCACAAAATGTGCCTTGACATGAAAAACATACATCAAATCACAATAAAAATTCCAACTTTACATTTCAGTTTCAGCTTGAGATTACAAATCAGCAACTTTCCCGTTCAACAATACCTCTAAACTTCATCATTGGCTCAATTACATAAAACCCACTAACGAGAAACTCCACATACATGAAACTATGAAGTAAAAAACGAAGCTTTATCAACTTCCAAGCAAAACCCAAAAGATTAAAACCAACGAAAAACCCTCAGATTGGAGAAGAAATGTTAATACCGGAAGTAGAAGCAGCTCGATTCAATCTCCGCTGGTTACGATTCAAAGAAACAGTATTCGATCCAAAGAGAGAAGACAAGGCATTGGTATTGTTGTTGTTGTTGTAGTAGTGATTACAAGGCCCAAAATCCAAACAAGAAGTGACGAGAGCCTGAATGCTACCGGATCCAGAAACGACAGAGCATTTGGTGAGTTGTCTCCTTCGTCGACTCCGCCTTCCAGATTGAAGAGCGACGGCTTGTCGGCAATCTCCGTGAGCGACGGACATGCAAGCAGCAACGAACCAAGTGCATAAAGGAGATGCGTAAGAGGAAGACGCACCCACCATGACGAAGTGAAAGCTAGAGAGAGAGGACCAGAGACGAAGAAGAAGAAGAAGACAAAAAAGGTGGAAGAAGGAATCGAGCGAGAAATGGGTGAAGAGAGAATCTAGCGGAAGGAAATGGGATTTAAGAGGAATCGATCTTCGATCTCTCTCTCTCTCTTTCAGAAGGCGTGTTTAGCTTCTGGATGCGTAAAATCGTGCGTGGAGAAGCCAAAAATCCTCCCTGTGAACAAACAGAGAGAGAGAGAGATGCATACAAACACTTGCGAAAAATACCAATCGACACTTGAAATCTCAAAAATTATCGATGACCAGAATAAATTTTATTTATTTATTTATATTCTGAATCTGAAAACAAAATTACAACTTTTTATTAGTAGTAGATATGTTACAGCAACTTCTATCTATTTTTGTTGAGCATCGTATCTTATAAAAAAAACCCATAAAAAGCCTCTCTTATTCATATTAACATGTTTTTATCAATAACAAATATATAAAAACAATAATTTATGTTTGATTATTTCACTATTGTCTAGAGTTAATAACATAATGATATAACTATACTGTTATGCAAATTCCAAATAATCCAAGTCCACATTTTTCTTTTCTTTTTTTCCTTTAACCTAGCGACAATGTGTGGCTACTGGCTTCATAAGTAAACATACACATACATGTAGAGATTTGGTGACCTCGGTTTAATCGAAGGAAGGACACTTGGATATATTCATTATTTTATTTTTGATTACTTGTTTATTATTTTGTGGCAGAGCAAAGTGTTACAGTAGGAGGGATAACGATATGGCAAAGCAAACACTACTCTATTTTTAACATTTATTTTCATGAACTTTTTTAACATAAAAAATACACAAACGTACATACACAAAAACTTCATAAACGAGTTTTTTGGAACTTTCCATATAAATTATGTACATCTTTGAATCCCTCTTCCGATTGATTTTCGTTTGGAAGGAAGACAAATGTTTTCGGATTTACCCTAAAATAAATAATAAAAAAAAAGGAAATGGTCAGGTGAAGGTAGTCGATCCAGAAAAAAAAAAAAAACATTGATAAAAGTCATGGATTTTGATACGGTTACACAGCTGACTATGAATATAAACGTAATAAATTTCATTGAAACAATAGAGACCCCTCAAAATCATTAAATTCTAACAATTTAATGTTACTTTTGACTTTTATAATCAATATTTTGTTATGACACACGTGATTTGTTTTTTCCTACTCATCGTAACATTCAAGACACATCATCATCAAACTAGCTCTCTCGCTTATACTAATATATTGCAATCAAAAACCAAGTTGACATTAGACAATTATTGGTTTATGTTGTTGGTTTGGAACCCAAGCGTTTGGTTGCAAGTGATGGAAACAAAGGAAGCAGCAAAAAGAGGAAGAAGAGAAAAAGCATGGAAAGAGTCAAAGTGGGTAAGCTCTCTCATACCTAACATTCCAATTCCGCATCACCATTCTCAGCTAAACCAGCCTAATCTCCGGTTTCCATTTTCTCTCAATACAACATTGTTGCCTCACACGTGTCAGTTCCTGATTCTTATGTACGAGGACAGACAGACCAAGTCAACCAACTACCTCCAAATATTATGGTCATGTTTTTTTATCCTTTCCTGTTTTGAAAGAACCACAAAATCTTCTCTTTCACCTGAAAATCCACAGTTAACACCAGTTCATGTCAAAGAATAGGATCATATCAAAGAAAGCTACCTTAAAAACAGAATACACAATTTTATAATTTGTTATATCGATCATCAAGGCGGAATAAGAGAATAAATGACTCTCACAATTCTGCAGATCACAACATCCAATCTTCGGAAAATTTCAGTTAAGGCAACATGATTTTAAGCCTGACAAAAAATTCCAACACTTGCAAAACAATCTCACATAACATGAATTACACCCAAAAAAAGACCTTTGGTTGTATTTGTACTTGGGACAATCAGTATAAAAGCAACTTGTAATTATTGTCAGAAACAAAAAGTAGTTTTATCCCTAGAAAGAAAAGGAAAAACTAACAAGAGAAAGAAGTGGATAATCAAGCGTAGTGAGATCACAGGGCAACGAAGAGCATACTTGCACCATGAGATGGTGGTTCACGTGATTATGCACTGCTTCTCAAATAATTCTGGCACTTTCATCATGATGTTCTGCAAAACCTTGAATCTCTTTTCCCAATTCATGTGTACAAGCTTGAGCAGCAAGAACTACATGGAGAAGACAAAGCGGATTAAAGCCAATCTATCACAGTTACCACTTCATCCAACCACAAGCATTATATAAACATATCATGCACCATATTTCACCATTCCCATCAACATCAAACTCCTCGGTTTCATTTCTCTGTTCATGAATCTCAGTCAGTGGCAATCTCTAATTGGCATCGTGAGCTGCTCGTTACGTAAGCTCTCACCTGCAAACCCAACGAAGAATCAAAAACCAAGGGAAAAAGAGGAGCTGAGGACGATCATACTCCATCCCTTGAAGGCAGATAAAGTCAGAACATGAATTCCACTTGGCAACATCCATATGCAAACATTTCCAAGAATTACAAGGTGCAACGTGATGAAGTCTTGAAGAGAGATGATGCTGTTGATAAAAGTAATAACGAACATGAAGGTAAGGCTCGTGTTAACAGGAAGGTATCTTGAATAGAGAAACTACTTACAATAGATGTAAAGAGTTTATAAACTTGTTTCATCTGAATGAATGTACACACAAAGGATCCAAGTGAGTAACGAAGAAAATCAGAAGCACATTAAGACTCCAGGAAAAGTCACATCCAGTATATCAGGATGAAGTTACCCATATAGTATTCACCAAAACCCTTCAAAAACGTATATTCTTAGACAGCATATTGTCATCAAGCAATAACTTGGACTGGCTACAGGCAGGCAGGTAGAAATGCAACCATACTTATCTGATCATGGCTTGAAACAGTGTCACATTTCCATGTTTTAAAGACACTAGGTGATTACCTCCACATACGCGCTGGTTTTAATCGTATATTTTGCTAAATTGTATTTATATTTAATATAAAGATATAAAAATTTATATAAAATTTAAATGATTTTGTTATTTTCAAATTATCTTGTGTTAAATTTTTTTTTTTTTTTTAAAACACGTATATTTGTTTTTATAAATTTTAAGAGTTTTTGTCAAAAAACATAATAAAATCTCTTTAAAAACTTGTTAAGTCTTTCTTATAAATTAGTAAAAATATATTTATAGGAAAAAGTGTTATAAAAATTTATTGTGACAAAAAAATGATTTTAAAACATTTTCTTAATGAAAAACTTAACTATTAGTATTAAATATTTATGGAAAAATATGTAAACATAGTTAAAAGAAAATTTTGTAAAAGATGTTGTTTTGATTCATTTTTGCCATGCCATATTTTTTTGAAGCTATGTTATAATAAAATTGATGAGAGTAAATTTTGTGGTGACACATAAACAAATTTGAGAAAATTTGACACATAAGGGATTATACTATCTTTAGAATTTGGATAGAAAAACAAATATAAAGAACCAGCAATTGAACACTATGATTATACAAATGATATAATATTTAGAATTTGGATAGAAAAATATAGAGACAATTGCAAAAATGTTAATTCTGGTGTGTTCATTTTCAAAATGCCACTATGGATTGTCCATTTACAAAAATACCACTAATTATGAATTTTTAAAACCTAAATCTTAAAATTCAAAATTCCTAAAAAATGTTTTGACCTCTAATAAATCCTAAACCCTCAAAATTAAACCATAATACAACATAGTTAATTCAAACATAAATGATATAATGAGTAAATAATTTTGAAAAAGTGGCAATTTTGAAAAGTGGTACTTGAAAAGTGGCATTTCTCAAAATTTCTCAAAAATATATCTAAGCTTATTTAACTAAAAATTAAATAAGCTTAGATATATTTCTCTATCCGAATTCTAAATATTATATAATTTATTAAAAAAACTTTATTTTTAAGAAAATTTATAGTAATTTTGAAATAAAAATTAAAAGCTCTATAAAAAATATAAATAGAATGGTCATTTCTTGAATAAACATAAATAAGCGTAGATTTATCAATGTTGTGAAAAATCCGTTTTGTATCACTGTTAAACAAATATAAGCATAGATATATCATATATCACTGTTAAATAAATTGCCCACTCTAATTTTGTATCACTCTAATTATAAATCACGGCTAGTGTAGGAAAAATCTATTTACCGTAAATTGTGAAAAGAAAAAAATCAATGTTGATTTCGTCGAATCAAAAGGTTCGGGGAGGATTGATGATGTGTCCCATTTCTGATCGTTGATAAGAGGATGATGGTGATAATGACATGGCACGATCTCATCGGTTTAAATCTATCGATCCTCGCCTTGAGAAAATTTTCGACGCTGACCGTTGATAAGAGGATGGTGGCGATACTGAGGTGGCACGATCTCATCGGTTTAACTCTATTGATCCTCGCCTTGAGAACTTTTTACCGGATAATTTGGCCAAGGGACTAAAATCCGAAACCGTTGCTAACAACGTGATGTATTTAGCAACCAAGCACAACTGGCGTGATGAGCCAGTGGATATTTGCAGGCCACTTCCCTTTCGAAGCAGCGCAGAGTACGTTGCATTACCGATTGTCGGCATATAGAACAGCAAGAGAGCAGTCCGTAGATCAGTTAGTGTTCATTAGCATTCGTACGGATCCACCCACAAGACAAATGGCCACAGACATAAGTTTCGGAAACACAGGTACCATTGGATTGGAAATTTTTGGTGTCAAAGACTGGATGGTTTTCGTCATTGGCGGTTGGAGTGATGGGATGTTGAGGTGGAGTCTCTCGAGATGATGGGAGTACAGTCTTCGTTGGCTAATCAAACCGGATAGAATTTTGTGAACCATGGTCTTAGTTTATCTGCAGGAGGTGATGTGAAGCAAATTACAACCAAAAATCATTTGTCAGATATGATAGAAGTCTGGTTGTGCTCGTTTTTCCATAAGTCAGGATATGAGGTTTATGAAATAGAAACAGAAAAAGACTATACATGCAAAAGTATTTACTTTAGTGCTTTATAAAGCCAATGCTTTATTTCACCTTGGATCAACCCTTCTTTGAAACTCACTTTTAGTTTCTTACTATTTTATTGTAAAATGTGTTATGCAAAGTGCCTCCAAAATATATGTTTCTTGCTTATGATGTCTAAACTGCGTAACTTTCCTAGGTATTTACAGCTGAGTATCCCTTGATATGCAAGATTGCTGGATACAAAAAGCCATACATCTCTTTAATGGATGGCATAACAATGGGATTTGGCATTGGTCTTTCTGGACATGGACGCTAGCATAGTAAATCCTTGTTCTGTTCTGTACTTTTGTGTGAGATAACATCTAGCATGAATTTATTACCTTTGTTTTCAATTTCCAGAGGACTGTCCTCGCAATGCCAGAAAGTGGAGTTGGCTTGTTTCCAGATTCATATATAGCAGCTCATAGCCCTGGCAGAGGATCTGTTGGTATGTTCATATCCTAGACTCTAATAGTATCCTAAACGTTCTATTTGGATATTAAAAAGAATAAGGGAAATTGGCCAACAAGGCCGGTGTTTTGTGTCTCAAAAGTTACACAACTTGTTAAATGTCGATAATGAGTACCTCTCCAGTTTTGATTTCCGTCAGATTCTTGCTGGCATGTCAGTCGTTGTCCTGGTCATTGTGTTTACTGGTCAAGGAAGTATGTTTTAAAATGCTGAAACCCTTTACAATTTGCATAACAACCGCTGTAGTATTCTCCCACCGCAACTTTTCAACCTTGAGGTGCTTACCTTGGTATGACTGGGAGAAGGATTTCCACACCTTCAGATGCATTGTTTGTGGGTCTTGGGACACATTATGGAAAGATATGTTCACTAAAGGAAGCCTTTTTGTCAGCTGACCTGTAAGCCTTCCCAGACTTCCTTCCTTGTGTCAAAACGGAATAATTCCACTTATTTCTGTTCAATTCAATAAAGTGACCTGTATTTTGTGGTGATAAAGTTCCAAGGATCCTCATCAAGACATCCACGAAACTTTATCAAATTACAGCTGTGATCCTGAATCTAAAAGCTTGTGCCTCAAATAGAATCAGCTTTTAGCACAAGTAAGTCTGTTACGGAAACAATCGAAGAGCTAAACAAGTACCAGCAGAGCTCTGAGACTTCATGTATGAAAAAAAATTAAGAAGAGAATGGAACAACTCCAAAGAATATGCACCACTCTCTTAAGATGATTTTGATGGAGAAAATTTTGGTTCCGTTTTCTCTTAATGCTTTTAGTCTAGAACTAGATACTCACCGGCACTATGTGCGGGAACATTCGTTGTATATGTTGTAAACTATACTTGGTTTTCGTAGTTTATTGTATAGAATATGTTCTAAGTTTAGATATTCTATGTTTTTAGGTTGTAGGTAGAATCAATTAATTTGAAATAATATAATAGTTTTTGTTTTTAACTTGTTGGTAGAAGTCGAATAGTTTTAAGTATTGTATTTTATATTTAATAGTCATAAATGAAAATATAAATAGTTGACTATGTTGTATTAAAATGCATAAACAAAAATCTGAATAGTTATAAATAAGTTTATTGTTTTTCATTTTGCAGTCCGATTAGTAAATTAATAAATTAGGGTATATTTAAGGGGTTTTAGTTTTGAATGTTGAAACTTAACTTTAGTTTTGTGCTATTTGTGGAACATTTGAAAAATGGTGGTATTTGTCTGCGGCTAACCAATAGTAACTTCTTAGTACAAAAAATAACGTCTGGGAAAGGCTTTGTTAATGGTTAGATCCTTTGTTAGTCTGGGAAGGCTTTGGAGGGATGGAAATTAAAGGAGTTGTTGCCGCTTACTAGTGACCGCTTATCAAAAAACATTTTTATTTTTTGCAAGATCTAGCTAAAACATTTCTTAAGGAGAAATATGTTCCCCGTAATCAAAGTGAAGTCACCACGTACCTCTGAGAATAATATGTTTTTTGCTAAAACATTTCTTTAGGGCACCGTTTTCGCTTTACCTAACAAATAAATACTTGTCCAAAGTTGCATCTGCCAAGGGTAAAACCGACAATGAGATGGCAACAATGAGTCCAAACTCATTGTTACGAGTTTTTCCTTATCATTTTTATCCATCTTTTGAAGCTTAATGGTTTGATGAAAACTGAATATCACATTGCTCTAAGGTCTGCTTTGCGCGGTGATTTCACTGAAGGTGTTAGAGCAGCAGTCCTGATCGACAAGGACCAGGTTTTTTGTTCATTGCCACTCACGAATTTTCGTTATATATATTGTTCATCATCTCTCTCATGCATCAGCTTCATCTTTCTGCTGTTTAATCATTCAGTTCATTATGTTCACGTGATTTCTGTATGCTTTTTATTTTCTCGAGTTGGGCCAAAAACGTGAAGTTGAGGTCAAATTTGCATTGACGAGTGCAACCAATATTCCATACCAAGTGACCATAGACAAGCGTCGTGTATAAATCTGGACATATCACTTTATTAGTATATACGAACGATGATGCAAGTTTTCGCTAATCACGCAGTTCACTTAGAGTTTTTTTTCGATTTTGGCCCCTCTGTTATATTTCACTTTTGCCTACATTGAGCTCATTCATGAATGGTTTATTTATCTTGCAGAATCCAAAATGGAAACCCCTTTTACATGGAAGTGGCTTATATATCTCTATTAATCTGAACAGGGCATAAAGATACCCCTTTCTCTATATATCTCTATTAGTCTTTACATGTCAATATGATACGACACAAAAGAACCACGTCTAGATGTTGACTCTTTTTGAATCATTTTTTCGCCCTCAATGTTATGCCACGAAAAAGAGGAAAATCATTAGAAACGCAATGAGTACGAAGAAAATCTTAATCATCAGCCATCGGTTTGACGATATACTGTTGAGATGCCTGGCCAGTTAACTCTGCGCGCCTTCCACATTCGCCAATGTATCTTCCATGTTCTGATCGATCCTGTCCAAACCAAATTTTACAACATATAATATTACTTTCTTTCCACAATTGTCCAATAATTCTTACGACAGTATACGCATTTTGGTGTGAGGAAGACGAGCCTGATAGCAATCTCCCCTTGCTGAGAAACCATGGTTGCTAGTTGAGTGAAGATACCACTTAGCTCATGGATTGTTGATTCGACATTGTGTAGAGCTTCTGCGTGGCTCTGCATATACGTGTCTTGCAATGGGACCATCTGCTGCTGCTGCTGTTGTTGACTCTGATGCAACAAAGGTGAAGATTGGGCCTCTCCCTGTCTCCTGTAAATATATTGAACTCTTGATCTTGATAAGCCAAACCTTAAATCAGCAGCAACTGACATGGTACAAACGGAACTTTAGTAAATCCATAACAACATTCCGGACTCCCACAAGACCAAATTCTTAGCCACATTTCAAGAGAATGAGTTATGCTGTATTTTTCAGCTGTGGTTATTAGATTAGAAGTATTTTACCTTGGAACCAACAGAGATGATGATGACGAGGACCCATATGCCCACGGAAGAGGAGCAGGTTCACTAGCAGCAGACTTAGAAGCCAAAGGGCGTTGGCGAACGAATGGGTTTGTTGATTCTTTTGAAGCATTTGAAGAGAAAAGTTGCCTTCGATTTCCATGGATTTTCATTTTCTGCAACACATACCAGAATATCATATCTCAGTCTACATCATTGCACTAGCAAAAGGAAAGAGTCTACAAATATGCAATCTTATTCTCACAGGAAGACGAATCTGATGACTGGTCAGAGGATCTAGAAGTTTCACTCATCTAAAACCTAGATTGAATTGGTGTATAAAAGGAGAGAAAGAGTGATTGTAAACGATAAGAGAGAATGAATCAATAAGAGAGTATTTTCTTCTTCAAAGCTTATACATTTCTACTTTCAATAGGGCCTTAATATACACCAATCATCGATCTGAGACTTTTTGTAATGCCCGACCACCGTCGAGCTATCGGTATGCAGGGAAAATCCACATCCCTCGAGAGAAATCCTCATCTCTCAATAACATACAAGAGAAATCTTCATCCCTCAGGAGAAATTCTCATCTCCCAATAGACCCCACACCCACTCTGGGCCCGTAGGCCCACCCCTGTTTGACGGTGTTAGTCCGGGAGGTTTGAAAGACTTGTTTAATGACCCTGCAAATCACCACGTGATCTTTTTCCGTGTTTAGTCCTCACTCACACGGTACTGGAAATGACTTCCCAGAGATCACCTATCCTTAAATTGTTTCAGCCCAAACACGCTTAACTCTGGAGTTCCCCACTGAATGTGAGACAGAAAATATAAGTTAACTTTAATGATATAGGTAATTCTTTTAAGTTCTCTCCGCATACACCACATATTTTCCTAAAATTTGTTACACTTTTAACAAACTCAATCCTTTGGCTCTGCCACGTCATTCTTTTCTTCCTATGGTTTCCTCAACTTCTTTATGTAAAAAGATCTCCACGGTAAAGGCTTACCAACTTTTCGAAACATACACGGTGTAATAATATTGCTTAGAATTGCATCTTTCCAACTAATTAACCCTAATAACAATAGATAGAAAACATTGTAAACAATAACAAGTAAACTTGTAAGTCAAAACCTAGTCAATATTAAAAAAGGGCAAAGAGATTTCAACACGAAGAAACAGTCATGGCAGATTCCTCCGTAGTAACCATGAAGGTGACCACTACGCCGGCGACAGATCTAGCTTTCACCAATTTCGCTTACTGCTCTCCCTCGGATCTCCGTCAGTTCGTTGTTCCCAGCACCGATCTCTTCCTTGCCAACGTCGCCGACCTCTTCGTTCTTTCCTTGTCATATCCTTTTTCTCTTTTCAATGTCTTCATTATTGAAAATTTTATTTGCTACGTTACAAATCGGAAATTTATCCAACTTGGTGAACTGAAAGATCTGAGCTTTATTGGGGTTGTACGGAAAGGAAATATCTTGTCTTTCTGCGTGTTAACTTAACTGCTATAAACTGGACACGAGAGGATCGGTGATGGAACCATTGCTCTGAATGCTGTTCAACGAAGGCATGCTAGAGTCTCTGCTGATGACATTGTAACAGTCAGCAGGTATTTCTCTCTAAGGTTGTTCTTGTCTCGTCGTTTAGACTTGTTTTCTATTACTGACTCTCTTATTGCAGATTCGTTCCTCCGGAGAATTTTCACCTCACTTTGCTAGTACTTGAGTTAGAATTTGTAAAGAAGGGTGCTAAAAGCGAAGAGGTATGCATCTTTCTTACACTTGTTGTGCGTTTCTTGTGATATGTGAGCATTTAAGTATGATATTACTTTTCAGGTTGATGCTCTACTCCTTTCAACCCAACTCAGGAAGAAATTCATCAATCAGGTAATGGTTTGCAAGTTTCTTAGTTTGTATGATTTGTGTAGTTAGGCTCACTGAGACGTAAATGAAACATTAACATCTACAGACTGCCTAAACAGATTTTGCACATAGATTTTTTTTTTCTTTCCGCATTCTAACCTCCTTTTCTTTTTTATTCTTCTGGTTCTCAATGAATGCGTTTGGTTTAATCTTGTGCCTATCGTTATGAGATATTCAATCACTTACTCAAGTTGTTTGGCCTTTTCCCTTGTTTCACCTATTAGCACTGATCTGTTGAAAGTATGCACACTCATACGCAGGTCATGACAGTAGGCCAGAGAGCTACATTTGAGTATCATGGAACCAATTACATTCTTACAGTCAATCAAGCCGTTGCAGAGGGCCAAGAGCAGTTTGATGGCATCAAAAGAGGGATGATCTGTGAGGACACATGTTTTGTGTTTGAAGCATCAAATGCAATAAAGGTCATTTCTCTTGCTTTTACTGTCCTGTTTTAACAGTCACTTGGTTCTGAAACTAGCTTCCAACCGGCAATTTCTTTCAAGGATCTCACTTCACCCACTTCTGATGTTCCAGTTTGTCAAGGAAACTCGTGCTACTTGCTATTCTATGCCACTCTTTTCAAACCTGATTTTTGTAACTTTCTGTACAGATTATCAACCAACGAGACGCTGCCACTAGCAAAATATTTAAAGAAAAGGAATTTAACCTCCAATCCCTTGGTATTGGTGGCTTAAAGGCTGAGTTTGTTGATATATTCCGAAGAGCTTTTGCTTCTCGCATATTTCCTCCTCATGTCAGGAACAGGTTCCGTCATTCTTTCTTCAAGCAGATGTTGACAGTTATTGGTGCGTATATTCCTTTCAAGTCTATTCTTTTGATCTTGCAGGCTCGGGGGAAAGCACGTTAAAGGTATGCTTCTTTTTGGACCTCCTGGTACTGGCAAGACCTTGATGGCACGCCAAATCGGAAAAATGCTGAATGGGAAGGAGCCAAAGGTAGATTTCCCACCTTCTTAACTCGCTCATGAAAAAAGAAAAGGAAAGATTTGAGCCTTTACAAGGCCTGTATAGTCGCTACTTTCATCCGGTCTTCCACTTAGTTAGTAATATAAGAGTTCTATCACTCATCTAGGCCTTCCAAATGTACAAGGCTGTTCTGTTGGCCTTTTTCAAGAATTATACATTTGTGTTATTAACGACTGACTTCAGTTTTTCTTCTCTTGACGTAATAGATCGTGAATGGTCCTGAGGTGCTGAGCAAATTTGTCGGTGAGACAGAAAAGAATGTAAGAGACCTGTTTGCCGATGCTGAGAATGACCAGAGAACCCTTGGTGAGGAAGAATTGTTTAGACTTGTGCTTTTATGTTTTCTGTTTCTTGGGGGTGTGCTAATTTGGCATTTCTATAAAACTTTTCAGGTGATGCCAGTGAGCTGCATGTCATTATTTTCGATGAAATTGATGCCATTTGTAAGGTACACGACTTTATTCAAGATGCTGTCATCAATTTTCACAAGAGACACTCGTTTTTGTGTGAATAAAGTTGCCCTAATTGGTAGCCTATCTGAGTTAAAATTAAGTATGTATTGCAATTTTCAGTCAAGAGGATCGGGCAGGGATAGCACAGGTGTCCATGACAGTATTGTAAACCAGCTCCTGACAAAGGTTAGCCAACGATCAAGCTAGTCGCCAAAATGTTTTCAACTTCTTTTGTTCAGATATGGCCAACACTTCTGATATTTCCAGATAGATGGCGTGGAGGCCTTAAACAATGTTTTACTTATTGGAATGACAAATCGGAAAGATATGCTTGATGAAGCTCTTCTAAGGTCTCTGCATCCTTGTGCTAATTACTAGTGTCATTTCATTTGCTTAAATGAACTTTGGCTTTGAGTTAAATAGTCATAGATAATGATGTTTTTGAGTTCTGATACAGGCCTGGAAGATTAGAGGTTCATATTGAGATTGGCCTCCCCGATAATGATGGACGTTTAGAAATTCTGCAGATTCATACAAAAATGATGAAGGAAAACTCTTTCCTTGCTCCTGATGTCAATCTCCAAATTCTCGGTATGGCTTCATCGATTGTACTTGTCTAAATCGTTGTGACTGTTCTGCATCTTCATAAATTCTGAATCTTGACATGATTTGTTCAATTCTTTAATTAAAAAGCTTCTCAGACGAAGAACTACAGTGGTGCTGAGCTTGAAGGTGTTGTGAAAAGTGCAATATCATATGCTTTGAACAGACATCTGAGCATGGAAGATCTTACAAAACCAGTGGACGAAGAAAATATTAAAGTTACAATGGAGGATTTTCTTCGAGCAGTACGCGAAGTTAAGCCTGCATTTGGAACCTCTCCAGAAGACCTTGAAATCTGCAGGTAAAAAATTTGTCTAAATTAAGTCTTGTGCTGTTCACACAATTTGAGTAATCAATTTTCTTACGTGAAGCAAAAGTTGATGTTTTGTACATTTTTATTACTAGTTCATAGTTGATTCTCTTGTTACTGGGACCTCAAATAAAAAATTACCTAGAGCCTGCTTATGTTGCGTCTCAGGCAAGTTTCCATAGGTAAAGATGGGTGGATTATTTGGAGCTGATCTAAGCTCAGATTACTCTAGTTGTAGATTTTCTTTGCTTATCGTATAACTTTAGATTTTTTTGGTGTCAGCTTAAGTGCTTCCATATTGCAGCCTCTGAATTTTGATCTGCTAATGCGCTGATATTTCGTATATTTAGACCCAATGGATTTGTGGACTGTGGTGATCGGCATAATCTCATCTACGAAAGAGTCATGTTTCTTGTTGAGCGAGTTAAGGTCAACAAAAGACGTCCTCCAGTCACTTGCCTTCTTCAGGGACCTAGTGGAAGGTATCTTACATAGTTTCAGACGCCAATTCTGCGCTTGCATTTACCATTATAAAAAAAAAAAAAAAAAACAGATTTTTTTTTGTTTTTCCCCTATCAAACACATAACAAACGTAAACAAACAGTCGAGTCCTATATCCCACATTGTGTTTCTAGCTTTTTGTGATTTTTAAGCTTTCTGGCCAGTGGAAAAACTGCATTAGCCGCGACCGTTGGCATGGACAGTGAGTTCCCATATGTCAAAATAGTAAGTGTCACTCTTTCTTTCATTCTACTGGTTTGTTATTCTGGAACCTAGTAACTTTTTGCCTCTTTTTGTTTCACCACTTGGCCAGGTCTCTGCAGAGACGATGAGTGGTCTTCAGGAGAGCACAAAAGCTGCACGCATTGCAAAGGTCCTGCTTTAAAAGCTTGTTTATTTTTTACTCTTTTGTTTGTCTACTAACACTTGTTTTGGTGTGAATGAACAGGTCTTCGAGGATGCATACAAATCACCATTGAGCATAGTGATCCTTGACAAAATTGAATGGTCATGCATACATGCTTTCTCTACTCTTTGTTTCCTTCCAAAACTTAATGGGTTTTAAGAGTCTTATGTTGCATAATTTGCGATTTTCTAATTACCTATCTGTAAAAATGTAGGTTGTTGGAATACTCAGAAATTGGACCACGATTTTCAAACACGATATGCCTAACATTGTCGATCTGTCTCAACCGGCTTCCTCCAGAGGTTTGTTTCGTATTTTTGCTGCCAATTTCTTTTGAATCCATATTTTTGCTGCTAAATGAGTTTCTTTTGTTGTCAGGGGAGCAAACTTCTTGTACTTGGTACAACAAGTGAATTGACGTTTTTAAAAGCTGTTGGTCTGTCTAAAGCTTTTTCTGTCACATACTCTGTTCCACTACTGAGGACAGAGGATGCGAAGAAGGTGATCTCTTTTCTTTGTAACTCAAAAGCTTTTCTCATTTACGTTTTGAAAAGAGGGTCAGGATTCAGTTTCTAATGGGAATGTTATGGCAAGACGAAAGCTTTCATGACGACAAGTATAGTGTCTAACACCTTTCCATGATTCAGGTGTTGGAGCAGCTTGATGTGTTCTCAGAAGATGATATCGGAGGAGCTTCTAAAGCCCTTAATGATGTATTTGCTCGATCTTACTTTGGCTTTGATTACTTGAAAACATTTTCTTACACGGTGTAATTACATCTTTCTCAGATTCCAGTTAAACAGATATACAACGTTATCGAGATGGCAGCAGCAAGAGATCCCTTGAAGGAGAAACTCAACATCACTCATTTCTTAGATTGTCTTGAGGAAGTTACCGAAGACATGTGAAGTTTGAAGTTCCAGTTAAGACTATCACATTAATTTCCGTGTAATGAAATCGTAATGCGGAGAGCACTCAGATTGCATTGTCGAGACTCGAGATTGATTGTTTATTTTCGTATTGGATTATTAAAATCAAATTAATTAATACTGAGAATAGAGATTCACAATCAGAATCGCTTTCTTGTTTATGTTTGAATTTCATGTAAAATCAAACATTGCAGTAGCTATGTCACCCAGAAGATGGATCTACGAATTTACATTGATCAGGGCCGGATCTGAAAGTATTTTTTTGAAACATTTGAATGGAGTCCCTAATTTAAGAGAGCTTCACTTAAAAAATCAATAAATTATGATATTAAAAATAGGAAGAAAGTTTCGAAAGTGGTGACAATATTTTGGTGGGTCTCAATTATAATGGTAATAGACAATTATCTAGAATTACATTTAGCGAAAGGAAAAGTTTGTTCCTCTTCACGACTCATGACTTCGTGAGTGTATAGAATCCCGAATATCTCAGATCTGGCTCTGACCGTAATTAGGCGTTTTGCATTCGGTTTTGGTTTCATCTAGAAACCGAAAGGCCCACCCCTACGTAGAGTAAGTATTTTTTCACTTTTTGATATTTTTACCGTAAACCATCTAAATTATTTTTTACTTTTAAAAATTTGATTGGTTATAAAATGGAGTAAATCAGAATAATTATTTGTTCGGGTTGAAGAGCCATCATCATTTTTATCAATTCGATTTTTACTATGGATGGAAGTGAAGGTGAGGACAAGCCTAAGTAAGTGTCTAAGACGTTTGCAAAGATCACAATCATGGTACCAAGAAAATCTGAGGCATACGAAAAGAAACTTGGAAGGGTAAAAAATCTCGAAGCTTTTTCTGAAAGCATTGGTTGTCAAGTATGATGACATTGGCGATACACTTTGAGACGTCCCAATTATGAAGAACTTGAATGTCCAAAGGCTGATGAAGCTAAAGGAACCATATTCCTTCAGTGGATCCACCGAAAGTTTAAATCGACTAAGGAATCAAACTAACTGACTTTAAATAAATCTTTTGTGAGAGGCAAATATTGGGATCATGTTGGGCTAAAAATACTAGGTATTGAAGTTGGGCTAGAAATGCTTGGACGAGCCCAACAGGCTCAAATATGACGAGGTCGATTTCATGACGGAGCTGTGAGATTGGTGAGGCCAAGACACGCGACAGAGCGGCGGGTCCAGCGAGTCCAAAGTCACGGTAAAACGGCAAGGCCAAGTTCATGGTGAAACAGTGAGGCCGAGAAGCCCAAGATCACAGTGGAGAGGCGAGCTCGCCAAGACATAAAGCCTACGTAAGGCGAAGCCCAAACTCAAGATCCCAACTAGACGAGGTGGGTTGAGCCCAAAGCTTCGAGGACATTGGGCCTAGCTCGGTAACGAGGCCCAAAGGACGCAAGCAACCAACTTCAGAGAAAGTAAATCCCAAAGAAATAATAAATCTT
Organism: Arabis hirsuta; assembly: GCA_964056655.1. NCBI lineage: Eukaryota > Viridiplantae > Streptophyta > Magnoliopsida > Brassicales > Brassicaceae > Arabis > Arabis hirsuta. The sequence goes on from OZ053304.1 coordinate 33,813,418, forward strand.
GATTATTTTTTTGGTTGACCTAGCCGACTTAGTCGTTTATAAATATCTATATACTACCTTTGAAAACATGATCCACAACTTTACATAGCAGAAACTCTACTTTTGCTTTCATGCTAAAAGCTTTTAAACAGCAATAAAATCATGTTCTGGTCTTTTGTGTTGTGGTTCATACTTAGAAATCTATGTCCTCTAAAACCTTTGACAAATTCAATTGTGTCCCACAACAATCCACATATTTATTTTATTTTACGTTTTATTTAGATTTTAAAATTTTAACTTTTAAGTTTTTTTTAATTTTTCAGATTTTCTTAAAACAATATATATATTTTTTGGAGAATCGTCAAACCGAAGCACCGGACGTAACAATGGGCCTTGAGTGATGGTAACCCCTACTTTGACGTTCCTCGCCCTACTTGGTTTTTACGCTTTCCAGGTTGTTGTCTTGTGGGTGTTTCACTGTATTATCAATCCAAAGTTTTTTTGGCACGCACGGAGAGGTCTAGAGAGGGACAACGAGCCTCTGTTTCTTAGCCATCATCCTCCTCTGCACCACCTCAGATGGCGCCAACTTCAGCCCCTTTAAAGACCGAGTACGATGAATGATTTAAGTTCTAGTAACTTAGTACTCTTGTTCCTTACTTCCTAGTATTCGAGCCTTTGCTATACTACAAACGACTAATGAGTGCGTTTGTCGGTGTAACTTAGGTTTGATCGGGAAAATTATCTTACAGCATTGCGCGGTAAAGCAATGATTCATAGAGAATAAGTAAAGATAAAGACTCTATTGATGTCCTTAAAGCATCAACAATCAGTTATCGAAATATGAAACTCATTGAACACATAAATGATAAAACCTAACTAGATTGACATGTCTTCCGTAAATTTGGTGTATCTTTCAAACCACAAGTTTGAATGATAGAATTACAATTCGAGTGGAACTAAAACTCTAAGATCTTTCTTTTCACCAATATCTATCCAATTCCAAGTTGATTTGAACCTCCTTTTGTAGCTAAACTTCTAGTGCTTTTCTTTTGTCCAACTCGGAAAGATGTGATAACTTGTGAATTCTTTTGGCTTGGACGATCTCTTTGACTTATGTGAGTCGATGTAGCTTGGTTTACACCTATTTTGGTCTTTTTTTGCTTCGTTTTTAATGAATTTCCATGCAAAGACTCTAAACATACAATTTTGAGAAAAACTACCTCTAAATACAAAACCTTAATGATAAAATGCATACAAAATATAGAAATCCGTTGTAGAATAAGTAAAATATTGGTTCTATAATGGTACACCACCAAAGCATGCAAGATGTATTAGTGAGAGAATTAGTTCGGAGCTAAAGTTGTAAGATTGCTAATATCAGGAACCATGATGTGGAATTCAACCAAGTTGAACCAACTGCTTCATCGGGAAGACATCCTTAAAGTTCATCATATAAAGCCAAGCATTGCTGGAGTTGAGGACCAAATCTCTTGGGCATACACAAAGGATGATAACTATACTACAAAGTGAGGTTATCATCTACTTCGTTCTAGTATCCCATCAAAGCTTTGACCCAAATACATTCAAAGCTATATGGAGCCTTCGGAATCCACTAAATAATAAGCACTTCTGGTGAAAAGTCCTACACAAAGCAATTCATGTTGCAAATACATGCTGAAGTTGAGGAGAATGGAAGTGGATTGTGTGGTGATTAAGAGGAGATTGTTAATCACATGCTATTCCAATGTAGGGTATGTCGAGAGATATGTGAGTTTTCTCCACAACAGCAAACTCCATGTGACTACTTATTTACAAACCCAATAGCTCTAAATGTGGAGGAACTAATCAAATAGAATAGGATCTTAGGGAATCACCGCCCTTTATTTCCGTTCATTGGTTGGAGAATATGGAGGATGTGAAATGATTTACTTTTCAATAAGAAGAGATGGTAATTTCGTGATACTATATGTAAAGAATGGTCTGAAACAATAAACCAGGAAAAGGACCAGAATGAGATAATAAATGATCAAAACTCGAATAGTAATAATACCCAACCCACACGGATAGGAACTACAAGTGTGGTTAATGAGTGGCACGTTTTGTAGATGGTTCTTGGGTCGTCGCAGACCAATTGTTTTAGATCAAAGAGGAAGAAGAATCATGTAGGGATCTACATCAACCGAACCAATTGCTAGTCCATTGGAGACAGAGGCATTTGCTCTTCCTGAAACAGTGATGCAAATGAAAAAGCATGGGGTATGACAATGTTACTTTTTGTGGTGATGCAATATTTCTGGGGAAAAATCAGTCGAGGACATCAAAGCTTTGATAAATAAAGCCTAGCAAAAGCGGCATGATGTAACAATGCAAGATATGTAATTTCCTTATGCATAAGAATGATGAGGTTTCTTTAACCAGGAAAAATAAATATATATATATATTAGGTAAAGGACCCGCATATATGTGGATTTATGATAAAATATTTTATAACCCGTGAAATAATCAAATTCAAAAAAGTTAAAAACAAAACTAATTCACACATTAAAATAAATAAAAAATAAGATCAAAAACATTGATACTAAACAATTTTAACAGTTACTTTTTTATCTTGATTTTTTCTTATTTGAATTTCAAGTAGTTTTGATCACGTTTTTTTAAAAATAATTTGTTTTTTATATTCATGTTTCAAGTAATTTAGGTTTTACTACTTCACTACTTTATTTTTAAAAAATATTATTAAATAAATTTCTCATGTTCTTATTTGAAATTTTCAATTTTATAAATATATTATAACCTGTTAAAAAAAACATTTTTATTACATTATTTTATTTTCAATTAAATTTATCACATTTTCAAAAAATTAGTTTTTTCTATTCCTACTTGAATTAGGTTTTCTTAATGTATCTACTAATATATCTATTTTTGACGAATCGAATCTCATATTTTAGTTGCAAACTAAAATTGCAAATTTTAATGAGATTTTCTTCACATAGTTGATTATCAAATTTTGCAAGAAGTGAATGATGAATAAACCCTTGTATAGTTTTTTCTTGCATTAAAATAAAATAAAATTATAGACATTAATCAAGTAATTAGAAATACATTAAGACTCTTATTGATATAAATGAAAATACGCTAACTATTTCGTCAAGTAATAGAAAATCTATTCTTATAGTCTCATTATCTTCCATAAATTTGTGGAAGAGATTTTCGATGTTTAAAATTTTTTGGTGAAAAAATTGAGAGAGCACATAAACTTATTGTACAAAGTCAAAATATTATAATCCATAAAGATTTGGGTATGTAAACCTAAGTCTAATTGAACTCAAAAAGTTTTTACACATGTAAAAAAATTTAACATATAATAAAGACAAAATTTAAAGGAATAAATCATGTTTATCAACTAATTAGTTTAATGAATTATTAATTAGAGGCTATTTGAAAATTTTGATATATATTTATTTTTATAATCTACTTGATAAATACAAATATATAAGTTTAAAAAGAAAATTGTATGATATATGTGTCAAAATCTAATTAATTTTTTTAACACGTATCAAAATCTAATTAATTTTTTTAACACGTATCAAAATCGGTTAAATTTATACAAATATAAAATAATTTTTTAGTTAGATTTATCCACATTTTAAAAGATTTATCTATTTAAAAATAATAATATCGTAATTTGGTAAATAGTAAAATGTAATCCTACCTTAAATAGGATTAGAAATATTTAACTATTTGACTATATGTGATATAATTTAGTTGAAAATCAAACAATATAAAAAATAAAATATAAGAATAAAATAGATAAATATTTGATAGACTTCTATATATAAATGATTTTGTAATAACGTTTTCAATTTTATTTTATTATTTAAATGGAGTTATGTAATTTTGTCTTTTCGTCTTTGATTTTGGCATGTCATAAAATATTCTAGAGTAAAAATAGTTCAAATATAAATATGAGAAATAATCCATCAACATTTAGAAAATTAGATATTTGAATAGTAAAACATGATTAAAAGTAAAAAAGTTTACCAAATTGAAAGAGAAATTTTAAAAAATATCGCTTTTCAAGTGTCACTTTTCAAAAAATGCCACTTTTTCAAAACTTTTGCAAAAATACTACTTTTTAAAAATTATTTTTTCATTGTATCATTTATGTTTGGGTTAACTATGTTGTATTATGATTTAGTTTTGAGAGTTTAAGGGGTTTTAGGGATCAAAACATTTTTTAGGTTTATAATTTTAAGATTTAGGCTTTAGAAATCCATAATTAGTGGTATTTTTGCAAATGGATACCCCTAAGTGGCATTATTGCAAATGTACACACCAAAAGTGACATTTTTGCAATTGTCCCAAATTTAAATAGGACTAAAAAAAACTAATAGTTTCAAAAGATATTATAAAATTTAATTGTAAATCACATAACAAAAACATAAAAATTAATAAATAAATAATATTATTCTCGATCAATGGTTTTATACTAACATTTTTATTTTTATTTTATTTATGTTAACAGGTGATATAATTTTGTTCACCACAATTAAATATTTTATTTTTTATAGATTTATAAAAAATTAAATCACAAATTCGTATATAAACATTAAAGAAGAGTAAATATTTTATTTTCTAGTATATATATAATTTAAAGAAGAGTGAATTTAGTCAATATTTATTTTCTAGTATATATATAATTTAAAGAAGAGTGAATTTAGTCAATATTTTCTAGCCCGCCACTGTTCATCGTAAGTGTATTACACTATTCATCACATAAACAAATATCTGATTTTCGATGATAACTATTTGATTACCACGCTAACTATTAAAATATCCTGATAAATTTACATATTACATGTTAAATGAATATTTATCGTGTTAAATCAATTATCAAATCATACTTAACATGAAAAATTAATTTAAAATTTTAATTGTTTCTTATGGCTATATCAGTTTAACGAAATCTAATTGGAGATTTTGTCTTACGTGACTCAAGTGCTAACAATTATAATAGCATGTAATACATAGTGATAACGTTTTAACAACATTATCTGATACGTATAACTTGTTAACATATTAAATACTCAAATAATACTTGTATTAACATGTTAAGAAAATAGATATACATATAATATTATTATTAACGCATGATTTAGCTCTATGCCTCCTATAGTCCTATGGTTCTCTTTGAGCTCGCTTATATCCGCTTCACGTCCGACTCGCCTCGAACAGGTTTCTTCTTCGGCAGCTCATCCTCCTCTAATTCCTAATCGACCTCCGTACACGACCACATAAGCATACGTTCCAAGAAATCGGAACAAACGAATGTGGAGTCTTAACTCCACCGGAATTATAGGGGAGAGACATCCAGAAAAAACGATTCAGACTGCGCCGGAGGTTGCGCCACCATCAACTGAGGAGAAGGACGGGAAGGAGAGGAGTTTGTTCGGAGTCGAAAGAGATCAGAACAACAACACATAATCACAAAGATCAATATCCCACATAGTGGAGGAATAGATCGAATGATTTCACCTAGGAGTGGCCAATTCAGTTAACCCAATTCAATCCAAACAACCCGAATTAGTATGGATTTGGTTTTATAAAAAACCCATTTAAATCGAATAATAAATATTAATTTGGATTTGGGTTATTTGGATTGGTCTTTAGATAACTAAAAAATCCAAATAAAACCCAAACTTTTTCTTACATATATTATATTAGTAGATAACTTAATATAAATGTAAAGTTGCCTAAATCAAAATTAGTAGTTTACTATTAATTTTGTAAGTATATGTAAAATTACTTATATCAAAAATAGTAATATATTATTAACATTTTCATTATACATAAATTTACCTAATATTAGATGGTATTCTTATTTTTATTTAATAATTCAACTAATCAAATCCAATGCAAAACCTAAACAACCCAAATAAAATTAGATTTAAGCCAAATTATTTGTGTTCCAAACAACTTAAACCCAATAAAAAAACGTAAGAAATTCGATGCAAATTTTAATTGGATTGAATTTGGTACAATAATTTTTAATCCAAATAACCCAAATCCAATCCAAAACCTAAGAAATCTAATCCAAATTTTAAGTGGATTGAATTTGGTACAATAATTTTTAATCTAAATAACCCAAATCCAATCCAATCCAAAAAAATCTAATCCAAAACCCAGGCCACCCCTAATTTCACCAATGTTGGCAGTTGGATTTCCATCTCCGCCACCGATGGTGCTACATAGAAGATATTTGTGTCTTCTTCAATCATGAATTCATGGAGTTGTAAGGATCCATCGATTGTTAAGGAATTTGGTTATTTTTTTGGTTAAAGGTTTTGGGCAAAATTGCAGAAAATCATCAAAATCAAATTAATTAGCAGACTTGCAGTCAGCGGGAAAAAAAAGAGAGAAACATGTCAATGCATAAGGCCAAGGAGTAAAGAGTAATTAATTACCTTTGTTTCAAAATGGTCAACTTGCTCACTTAATTTTCAGATTATTCATTACCACCGAGTGCAATTACTCTTAAAGAACAACTAAGCATCAGGAATCTGTATTATAAAATTTAAACTAGACTATAAATTTAGACAGGGTCACAGTTTTTTATCATTGTTGTAATAACCCAATTACGAGAGTTTAACAAATGATAAAGCTGTAACCTTGTATTGTGGCGACAACAGAGAGAGAAAAAAACTGCATACTTTGACCGAACTCTAATTTGTAAATAAAGTAGATTAATAATTTAACATCACACGCATCAGTATAATTAACAGTACGGTCGTCATCCATACGAAGACATATATGAAATCAAATTCAAACTTAAAAAAACGACAACACCCTTAGAGAAACGAGAAACTATGTATGCTGCTCTTCGCTTCGATCTCCTTGCCATCATCAAGCATCAAGAACAGAGCTGAAACCATGTCATCGTCATCATAAACAAAGGCAGAAACATATCATCATCATCATAAACCAAGTGAGAACGTACCTGCTGCAGCTTTTGAGTTCTTCTTCCAGTGACTCTATGGCAGGCTTCACATCCTCCATAGCCTTCAAGAAATGATTCATCTTGAGCTTGATACCAGATCCTTCCTCCAAATCATCAGCTAGAGCTCCACCTTGCGCAAGTTTAACAAGAAGTTCAATTTCCACTCTGTTGTAATTCCCAGTCATTGCAGCTGATTAGAAAATCAAAAATGAATCAGATCACTAAGTGAATCAGAATGAGAATAGCAGAATCACATTACCAATTTCCTTGAGGTCAAGGTTCTGATCCAAGGCAGATTCCTTCTTCATTTTTTCAGTGGCTGCTTCAAGAATCTCCACACGCTCAGACTTGCTAAGTAAACCCTCCATTTCAGCTGTGAATTCAGATTCAAGGTAGAAAATAAAAACCCAAGAGATTAGAAGAAAGATCTTAAATGTGTAAAAACTACTCTCTCAATGTATTTATAGATCTGAATGAGTAAAAATGATCTCAACGCTTGTAAGCAAATGAGAACCTCAATACTTTCTACTTTAAGGGGGAATCAACAAGTAATTACTGCCCCAAAATGTACAGCTGCAGAGCCTTTTTTGGCAACAAGGAACCTTCCTGTATGCAACCTAGGCCTTACATTGCAACATTTGGAATTGCTGCTGATCTCATGCACATGAGATCGCTCTAGTGGAAAGCATTAACCCCAAACCAACTATTATAGTCTCAATACGGGGTAATCAACAAGTAACCACTGCACCAAAATGTACAAAGCTGCAGACTTAAGTCTAAGCTACATAGCCCTTTTTGGCAATGAGGAACCTTCATGTATGCAAGCTCACATACCACATTTGGAATGTGCTGATCATATCATGTGTGTGTTATATAGTCTAAGCTACAAACCCCTTTTTAGCAATGAGGAACCTTCATGTATGCAAGCTCATATACCACATTTGGAATTTGCTGTTCTAAGCACAAACCCCCTTTATGGGTAACCAAGGAACCTTAAGGTATGCAAAGCTTGCATAACCACATTTGGAATTGCTGAGATAACTCTAGTTGAAAGCATTAATCCCAAAACTTAACTATTACAGTCTATAGATTATTAGTATATCAATAATAAGTTGGTCAAATTTTCGAAATTTACTGATTTATAAGCATGAACCATTCCTACATATATGCAGATCAAACTACCCTGATCAATCATTTACTAAATGGTTTATAAGTTTGGCATAGAACAAAAAATAGATATATCCATTTACTACAGCAAGGTGAGTTACATAGGGTTTCTTTTTCATCTGTAGTTGCTCAAGGTTCTCTTGGTCTAACAGGGCGAAGCTGAGAGTTTCTAGGAGCTGGACTGGAATTTCGGGGGTAACTGAGAAGTCTCAGTAATTTTAAGCCCTAGTTCCTTATTGTGTTTCTTGTTTTTGCAATCTTATCACAATTGTGGCCTCAAATGATTCAGCAAAGCAAACAGAGTCACGGTAATACCTTGACAACCCAGGAGCATCGGCGCTGCTATTGACCTTTGCAGGGTAAACTTCCCGTTGCATTGTACATGATACCAGATATTTGCAGCTCTCCTCATCGCTGATCGAGTGTATGAGACCCGGATATGCCTGCAGATAAACAAATCTCTTCAGTCGAATATTTGTACATAAACATTGGAATTCTCTTACACATTTGTTTTCAAGGTCCTCAAAAGAGACCCTTCCATAATATTTATCCATGTGAACCAAATTGAATTCAATTGATTATACCTTGAATTCACTGGTTCTTCAAGAAAAAAGGAAGAGCAGCTTCAAAGAGCACAACGACCACAATTTTGGTGTCTGCAACATGCAACATAATATAAAGTTACCTATCTTCTCTGAGGCCCATTTCTCTGTATTCTAGTCATAGCAATATTATTTGAAGAAAAAGGTTTTTATAGAGACAGCGTGGATACCTCAGGGAGCTCCAGGAGAACGACCTATACGTGTGCCGGTCTTTTAGCACAGGATCTTTATAGCATATCTCACTGCACTGTGCTACACCTACAGAGATGCACACTATTACACCAAATCATTGACTTGGAAACTAAAACCAGAAAGAAAAAAAAGGAGAGATCTTCATCGTCTAGGAGACAAGTTTGGTAAATGATGCTGCATAGTGAAGACAGATGTCTCTTCTCCAGAATTAATTAAAAACCTCACTATGGATTTCAACTATTTGAGAAATGCTTACATTCTTCACATGTATCACCATCGGCATCACATTACTTTTTGCAGGACTCTCTCCCCCTACACAGATTCAGGATTTAACATCAGTACCTCAACTGATGCTAAAGCAAGAGAAAACGGATTGCTATGATCCTGAAAGACTGTTATACAACATCTAGCTTTTGTGTCCATAAATGAAATCGAGAGATCAAGGAGTTTGATAGAAAGAGTATGGATACCTAAGAGTAGCTGGCAGCGGGACAACAATCTGTACGTGCACTCCATTGCCAGTCTTTTAGCACATGATCTGTGTAGCATATCTTACTGTACTCTGCTAATTCAGATCGACATACACGAAGGAAGAAGGGTAACTAATGGGGGAAAGAGAAACCACCTCCTTCGCCTAATCCTGCAATCTCCTGGTCTATAATGGCGTGCACCGCTCCAAGCACGCTGTTTGCATCAATAGAAGATCCCTAAAGCATAAAAGTTACATACTTGATGTGCTTCTTCAACATAACTTCCACAAATACAAGAATGCTGTGTTCTTCAACATAACTTCTACAAATAAAAGAAAGCTGTGGTCTATATGATCTTTATTAGATTAAGAGGCATGACACCAGCAGATACCACGGAGAAATAAATTTTTGTTAAGAACAATAACTGACTTCCCCTCAATTCACTAACAATTTCATTACGAATTTCAAAGAGTTGAGAAATGCTTACATTATTCACAGGTGTCACCATCGGCATCTTATCCCTTACTGCAGAACATTCTTCCTACATAGATTCAGGATTTTATCAGTACCTAAAGATTCTCCCTATGCTGCAAAGTAGAACACAAATTGCTATGATCCTGAGAGAATGTTATACAACAGCATGGAAGATAGATATAGAATCATCTAACTATTCTCTAAGGTCCATTTTTCTACGTATTCATAGCAAATTTTATCTTACGAAAAGGGTTTTTTAGAGAAAGAGTGGATACCTCAATAGCTGGCAGGCCTAGAGTACCATAAGTAATTTGCTAGCAGCAGCGTTGGTTGATAATCTGTATACAAAGTACAAAAATCAGGTCTGAAAGGATGATATCATATAGCAAGTAATGTGATGTTGAAAAATGTACAGATTACTCAAATTGTGTGAACAGCACAAGACTTTAATTTGTAGATAAATTTACCTGCAGATTTCAAGGTCTACTGGAGAGGTTTCAAGAGCAGGCTTAACTTCGCATACTGCTCGAATAAAATCCTCCATTGTAACTTTCATATTCTCTCGTCCACTGGTATTGTAAGACCTTCCATGCACAGATGTCTGTTCAAAGCATATGATATTGCATTTTCCACAGTACCTTCAAGCTCAGCACCACTGTAGTTCTTCGTATGTGCAGCTTTTCAATTAAAAAAACTGAACATATCATGCCAAGATTCAGAGTTTATGAAGATGTAGAACAGTTCTTGGCATCTTCAATGATTTAGACAAGTATAATCGATGGAGCCCTACCAAAGAGTTGGAGACATACATCAAGAGCAAGGAAAAAATTATCCTTCATTTTCGTATGAATCCGAATTATTTCTAAATGTCCAGCATTATCGGGAAGGACACTCGGAAACATTATTTTCTATGCCTATTCAACCCAAAGTCAAAGTTCATATAAGCAAACATGGATGGCATCTTTTCATAGTACATATAAGTAAACGAAATGGCACTAGTAATTAGCACAAGGATGCAGAGACCTTAGAAGGGCTTCATCAAGCATATCTTTCCGATTTGTCATTCGAATAAGTAAAACATTGTTCAAGGCCTCCACGCCATCTATCTGGAAAAATCAGAAGTGTTAGCCATATCTGGACAAAAGAAGTAAAAATATTTTGGCTAATAGCTTGATCATTGGCTAACCTTTGTCAGGAGCTGGTTTACAATACAGTCACGGACACCTGTGGCTGTGCTATCCCTGCCGGATCCTCTTGACTGAAAATTGCAATACATACAATTTCTAAGATTTAGTTCTAACTCAGATAGCCTACCAATTAGGCAACTCTATTCACACAGAAATGAGTGTTAATTGTCAAAATTGATGACATGATGAAATTACCAACTACGGGCCTCATATATTTCTTTAAGAATAAGTGTTAACTGGATTAAGATATTCCTTTGGCTCCTTTCCATCCAGGAGTTTCCAATTTGGTGTGCCATCAATACCCAGGGACTAAAGGTTAAACTCCATTCAATAAACATTTTGCGAGTAGCCACGTCTTGTTGGTTGATAATCTGTATACAAAGCTACACAAATCAGGTTTCCAAGGATGACAGGATAGCAAGTAACGTGCGTTGCTATGAAAAGTTCAAACATCAGAAATGTGCCAAGTCATGTTGCATTGCAAGAACAGATGTATCTGGTCATCAATCAATTTCACTATGATTTTCAAAGATCCGAGAAATGCTTACATTATACCCAGGAGTCACCATGGGCATCATATTCCAAATTTGCAGAACATGCTTCCTACACAGATTCAATATTTATCATCAGTGCCTTAAATGGAGGATAAAGACAAAGATCATCTAGATCTCGTGACCATGATTGGAATTTGAGAGATCAAGGAACGACAAGCTTTCATCAGAAATAGCCAAACCATCCCCAATTACTAGCTAAAGTACAGACTCAGGATTTATCACCAATGCTTAAACTGATGTTAAAGCAAAATAGAAAACAGATTGCTATGATCCTGAGAGAATGTTATACAACAACATTGAGGATAAATATAGAATCATCAAAATTTTCTCTTAAGGTTTCTGTATTCATAGCATTTTTATACAATCAAGACAAGGGTTTTTTTTATAGAAAGAGTGTGGATACCTCAGAGTAGCTGGCAGCTCCAGGGGAACAAGCTATACTTGTGCTCCATTGCCAGTCTTTTAGCACAGGATGTTTGAAGCATATGTCACTGCACTCTGCTACACCAACAGAGAGTAGACAAGTACAAAACTTCATCAACTTGGAAACTGAAACAAGAAAAGAGGATATATATATATCTTCATAATGTAGGAGACTGGTTAATGTTGCATATAGAGGACGAATTTATCTTCTCCTCAACTCAATTCAAGGATTTGAGAAATGCTTACATTCATCCAAGGAGTCACCATCGGCATCACAATCCCTTTTTGTAGAACACGCTCCCTACACAGATTCAGGGTTTTCATCAGGGCCTTAAAGAGAGGATGAATATAAGATTGTCCAGCTTTCGTGACCATGAATGGAATAGGAGAGAGCAAGGAATGAAAAGCTGTCATCAGAAACAGCCAAACTAACCCCATTTACTAGCTAAAGTTGTCTCTGGACCAATCTTAACTAAAGAAGTGATCATTCTCCAAAATTCAGTAAATTTGTACGAAAGCTAGCCAACAATTTGATTAGGGTTTCAACCTAAAAAAAAAAAGAAGAAGAAGGGGAAAGCATAGGAAGACTAACAGACCTCCGAATCATCCATTATCAAGAAACCAGTCAACAATCCAAATCAGAAAAACTAAGTTTCACGAGCATTAACATGACAAGAAAAATTCTCGAAATAGAGAGTCTTATCATCGTGAGCTAAATCACAAACACAACGAGGCCAGGAATTGAGCCATGACGGATCAAATTAACATAAATACAAGGACTGAGAGGTACATGCATGGAATCTGCGTAAGAGCTCTCTCCGGTCAGATCTCCGAACGCATGGCCCATCTTCGAACCGGTCAGAACTCCGCGTAGAAGACACCATCGCTACGAACAACAACACTCGAGACGCTACTCAGGATGCAGCCAGAGCCAGAGCCAGAGCCACAAGAATCCATTGAAGAGAAACCTAGATATGAGGGACCTCTCATCTCCGTCGCTTTGGAACCCTAGATCTAGAAATGCAGACGGTAAACAGGTCTTATATTATTTTTTTTGGATACCAGTACTCTAACCGCACGGGTCTGATATCGATTTGAATCATTCGATACATTAATTAGGATTTGATAAAACTAGACCAACGTTTAAAACCCCGCTTCCGCAAACTTCCGTTATTACATCCGCCCGCACCCGTTGCGTTTAAACCAGTCTGTTTATGAAAGAACAAACATCGGCTATAACAAACCAATATTTTTTCTTCTATCCTATGGAATTCACTAAAATACAAAGGCGGAATACGTTTTTGAAATACTAAGTCGGATCCTTCATAAACTAAGCTTTAGAGTAAATGAGCTATCCTATGGCCAAATTCTTATGAATACGACGTCAGAGGAGAAAAATAGAGAATCCTAAGCTTAGAAAGAAAGCACAGCCACAGTAGCACAAAGCACAAGAAGTGTTACCATCACTGCCGCTCCAAAGATATGATGAAACCGAATCGAATTAACCTCAAGGAAAAGAACCTTGAAATCCATTTGGGCACCAATTGGGATCACCAACTCTTACACTCGGACACATCGAGCCAACCTCTACCACCTAGAAACAAAAGGTCGGCCACCTCCTCGCAAGAGAATAATCGAAGAACAAAACCCCTACACAGTCTTGAGCTCAACCGCAAATTCCTAAGGAATAAGATAGAGAACTAGCATATGCCTTTGCAATAGCAAACCATCCGATTGACGAACTCTATTAGCTTTTATGAATCAGGACACATTTTAGTGTAAACTTTCATTATCTTCATTAATGATCGAGTCTGTACATTATTAATATATATACACCTCAAAACCAAGAACAGAGGAGAATGAGATTTACACCATAAATACAATAAACCGGATTGCTCCTTAACCGATCTAAACCGGTGAACCATATACTCCAATAGCCCCCCTCAAGATGGAGGTGCAAAGATATTGCATAATCCCATCTTGGATAGTAACTCTCGGAACGGAGCAGGATACAAAGCTTTAGTCAAAGGATCGGCTAATTGATCTCCCGTCTTCACATACATAGTCTTCAAGAACCCTTTCTCAATGTGATCTCTTGTGATGTGACAATCCAACTCAACATGTTTTGTGCGCTCATGGAAGACAGAGTTATTAGCAATATGGAGAGCTGTAGTATTGTCACAATACAAATATGCAGGGGCCTTGTAAGGAACGCGCAAATCAACCAAAAGACGAGAAAGCCAAATCAACTCCTTTGTAGCAAGTGCCATGGCACGATATTCTGCTTCGGCAGTACTACATGAAACTGAATCCTGTTTCTTTGAACGCCACGAAACTAAGGAATCACCAATAAACATGCAAGTACCCGAAACAGATCGTCTAGTATCCAAGCATGAAGCCCAATCTGAATCTGAAAATCCTCTAAGATCAAATTTATCATCTGCAGAATAGAATAATCCTTGACCAACTGAACCCTTTAGATAACGCAACACTCGGTGAACCCCAGCAAGATGAATGTCAGTTGGTGCAGAAGAGAATTGACACAGAGTGTTCACTGCATATGCAATGTCAGGTCGAGTAATCTGCAAATACATAAGTTTGCCTACAAGCTTCCTGTAAACACGAGAGTCTGGCAGAGGAGTACCAGAGTCTTTAGCAAGCTTAACACTGGGATCAATAGGAGTAGAAGAAGGTTTACTGCCTAAGAAACCAGTAAGAGCAAGTAGCTCCAGGATATATTTCCGTTGACAAACTGAAATCCCTTGAGAAGATCTCGCAATTTCCAAACCAAGGAAATATTTGCACTGACCAAGATCTCGCAGTTTGAAGTATGATGCCAACTGAGCAACAAAATCCTGAACTGCATCACTGCTATTGCTGACCATCATTATATCATCCACATAGACTAACACTCCAAGGAAAACACCATCAACAAACTTGAGAAACAATGTATGATCTCCATGTGATCTCTGAAAACCCATACCTCTCAAAGTGGCAGAGAGCTTGAGGAACCATTGCCGGGATGCCTGTTTAAGCCCATATATAGACTTATGTAGGCGACACACAGCATTAGGAGGCAATGTTTCACCAGTCAGTTCAAAGTATCTAGGAGGAAGCTTCATGTAAATCTCCTCATCCAAATCTCCTCATCCAAATCACCATTTAAAAATGCATTGGATATATCCAATTGATGAACAATCCAATTCATCTTAGCAGCAAGAAGAAGAAGCATTCTCACAGTGGCTAACTTTGCAACAGGAGAAAAAGTTTCTTCAAAATCCATACCTTCTTCTTGTGTATACCCTTTTGCCACCAAACGTGCCTTATGTCTCTCAATATCTCCATTAGCAAGAAACTTGATAGTAAAAACCCACTTGCAACCAATTGTAGTTTTATTGGGAGGCAAAGAACAAATACTCCAAGTCTCAGTCCTTATCATAGCCCCAATCTCCACATCACACGCATCAAACCAAACCTTAACATCTTTTGCTTCTGAAAATCTTTGTGGTATAAAATGGCTGGTGATAGTGTTAATAAAAGCTAAGAAAGGCTTAGAGATACTAGAATAAGAAACATAATCTGAAATTGGATATACAATACTACTAGTAAGATTATAACAATGAAAGTCCTGCAAGTGTTTGGGAGGTTTTGTTTGTCTGCGAGATAATGATTCAGAAGGAACCAATACCTCAGAAGATGACACATCAGAATATCGATGTGCATCAGAGGATGATTGCATAGGAAGCAATTGACCATCAAGGGAAGCAGGAGACTGTAAATGAGGGAAGAATGATTTTGAAACATCTGGGATAGTAGATGTGACAAAAGGAAAGATCTCCTCATGAAATATAACATGTCTGGAAATTGAAACAGCATGTGTCCCCAAGTCTAGGACTTTATACCCCTTATAACCTAATGGATATCCTAAAAACACACAAGCTTTAGCCCTTGGATCAAATTTAGTTCGGTTTTTAGGTGAAGTGGAAATATAACACAAACAACCAAATGATTTTAAAGACTTATATTCAGGCTGTTTAGATGTTAACTTCTCATAAGGAGTGTGATTATCTAAAACCGGAGTAGGTAGCCTATTGATAAGAAACACAGCTGTGAGTACACAGTCTCCCCAAAATTCTAAAGGTATATTAGATTGAAATAATAGGGCTCTAGCTACATTCAGAATATGCTGATGCTTCCTCTCTACAACTGAATTTTGTTCAGGCGTTTCAGGACAAGAGTGATGAGCTAAAATGCCCTTTGATGCAAACAAATCAGTAAATTTCAATTCCTGAGCATTATCAGAACGTACAGATTTGATAGTTGTATTATATTAATTCTCTACCATGTGAAGAAATTGAGGAAAAACATGCAAAACATCAGATTTCAATTTCAAAAGATATATCCATGTAGCTCTGCTAAAATCATCAACTATTGTAAGGAAATATCTATAACCATCAATAGTAGGGACTGAAAAAGGACCCCATGTATCCATATGGACTAACTCAAACGGATGAAGTCTAATGTTATGTCGACTGGTAAAAGGCAAATGCTTTTGTTTAGACAAGTGGCAAACATGACAAACAGAAGTTTGAGTTTTATTTCCTTTTTGTTTCAATTCCAATACAGTAGATAGTGAATCAATTTTTTTCTGAGAAGGATGTCCTAATCTGTTATGCCAAATACGAGAATCAACAACAACACTAGAACAGATAGGAGCAGTACCTTGTAAAGAAAAAGATTTATTAGATGCATCATAATCCAAGACATATAAATTGCCAACTTGACTACCTTGACCAATCATCAACTCCCGTGTAATCTCCTGAATAAAACACGCATTAGATGTGAAACTCACTTTAGTATGTAATGTTTTAGTCAATACACTCACACTAATCAGGTTAAAGTTGAATTCAGGAATGTAAAGAACATCCATGAGAGAGATAGCATCAGTCAACTGAATCAAACCTATGCCCATTATCTTAACTGTATAGCCATTAGGTAGGGTGACAAAGGTCTTATCTAGAGATTTATATTCTACATAAAGATCCCTATTGTGTGTCACATGATGAGTAGCACCAGAGTCTATCACCCAAGACTTAGGAGACACAGCTGGTTCTTTAGAGGTAGAAGAAATCAACATGTTATAGTACTCAATGGAATAGAGGCAAAGGAAAGTACCTTGAATCTGTGAAACTCTAGGTACTGGAGTAGAAATCGAAGCACAAGATATAACCGGAGAGTTATCAACAGATGAAGTCCGGAGTTTGGAACTAAGATAAGAGATCAGAGACTGAATCTGTTCTGTGGACATATCTTCATGTGTAACATCCACCTTGTCAACTTTCTGTTCTGATATAGCCTGAGGAGTAAGAGAAGCTAAATTGGTAGAACCAACAGACTGAGGTTTCTTCCACTTCGGACCATAGCCTGGTGGATAGCCATGCTTCTTGTAACATTTCTCAGCCGTATGTCCAAGCTTGTAGCAGAATGAACACTTAGATTTATGATGACCTCCATAAGCCAACATGATCTGGTGCTGATCAGTAACAGAAGGAGCTTGAGTGTGAAAAGCAACTGGATGAAGAGGTGGTTGAGAATTGAATCCTCAAACTAATCTCTGGCTTTCATCCTGATCAAGCATATTGTAAATGGCAGTCAATCCAGGACGAGGCTTCATGTTGAGAATTTGACCCCTTATATTCGCAAAGCTGTCATTCAATCCCATAAGAAACTGAATAATGCGACTAGTCTCTGCCTCTTCAAGCAGTTCCTTAGTATAGTCACAGTTACACTTCTTCACCAAAGAACTTTTAGTGTTAGCTAATTGCTCCCATAAGGTCTTCTTCTTTGTGTAATATGTAGACTAATCCAGAGAACCCTGCTTGAGACTAGCAACAGATTGTTCCAACTGATATTTGCGAGGAAGGTTACTCACTCTAAATCTGATGAAGAGATCATTCCACATTTCAGCAGCATCTTCATAGTATAAGATACTATCATAAATTTTCTGATTAACAACATTCAAAATCCACGCCTTAACCATGCTATTGCATCTACTCCATATCTTGAATAAACTATCATCTTCATGTGGCCTAGGAAGAGATCCATCAACAAAACTAAGCTTATTCTTTGCAACTAAGCTCATTCGCATCGCAATAGACCAAGTATTGTAGTTCATTCCATCAAGTTTGAGAGTAATAATAGAAAGACCTGGATAATCTGCTGAATGAAGGAAGAATGGACTATGAATGTTATCATAGGAAGATAAACCGGTCGGTACTGTACCAGATCGAGCTCGTGTAGGTACCAGACGAGGAATCGGAGATTGCGGAAGTTCCGATTCATCGGGATAACGAAATCCGGTGTGATTAACCGGCAGAGAGTCTTCAATATCCGTCAATGTATTCCGATTGCGATTCTTACGTCCTTGTTTCACCATTGTTGCTTAGATGTACCGTGAAGTGTATGTCGAACAAAACGAAGCTCAAATATCACGAAACCGAAGCTTTTGAGATCGAACAAATCACAAATTCGTACTCGGAACAGCAAATAAACGGTGAAATCAACTGGAAATCGAAGAAATCGAAGGAAATTTGGGGAAGATTGAAGAAGACGATGAAGATAGTTTCAGAGAATAGAGCGGGAAAAATGCTCTGATACCATATTAGCTTTTATGAATCAGGACACATTTTAGTGTAAACTTTCATTATCTTCATTAATGATCGAGTCTGTACATTATTAATATATATACACCTCAAAACCAAGAACACAGGAGAATGAGATTTACACCATAAATACAATAAACCGGATTGCTCCTTAACCGATCTAAACCGGTGAACCATATACTCCAATAAACTCCAAAAAGAAAAACTCAAATCAAGACAAATCCAACCATCTACCTAGAACAAAATCACATAAATCGAGATAGAAATCCATAATTTTTGCTCTCTCCGCCGCTCCTCACCCAAAAGATGCCCTTTAGCGGGTTCGTTGTGTTGTATAATCCTATAGAAAATTTCAAACCTTTTTGATTATTGTAATTGTCGACGAGCACGAAGGATAGAGAAGAGCTGTGATAAATTTTGGGATCATTATATATATGTACTTGTTAGCTGTTACATTTTAATTCTCGTGCCACAATCGGACCATGGCTTATTAAGTTTTGTAGAGGTGTTGGGTTGGAATCTCTATGAAAATTATTTTGTTTATTAAAATAAACTAAAACGACTTAGTTTTCATACTAATACGCGGCCTTACTAAAATAGAATAAAACAACATATTTCTTGAATTCACATATAAACTCTTATCGCGGAATTCAGCTTTCATATTTTGAGGCTGTTAAATAAATACGTCTAACACAAAATTTTGACTTCATATATATATCATGTTTTGATCGTTTTATAGTGGTCTTGTCCTAGCTTTGTTCGACACTGTAGAAGATTTAGACTACAACTTGCATTTACACTTTACAAATTATAGTTTCCAAATTTTTGAAAACAAGGGTTAATTTCCAAAACGCGTAAAGCTCTGTAATACTTTTCTAAAATTTCCTCAGTAAAAAAAATGAGAGAAAGAATTAATTTGTTTTGTAGGTTTGTTTGTTTTTAAGGATTTTTAGATTTACCCAAAAAAAAAAAAAATCAGAAGATCTCGTCGACCAACTCAGCAGTCCCCATGGCTCTGAATCTCCGGCATGAGCAGATTGGTACTTTTGGTCCTTCAAATCTATACGTGTCGATTGTTTTCTAGACTGAATCTTGTATTGATTCCGGTTAAAGTTTGGATTTTTAATCTTTCCGAGTGCAGAATGTGTAATCCGCATGCTGAAACTGAACCAATCGGATTCAAGCGACGAGGAACGTTTCAACTTCTTGATCTGCGATGATTTATGCTGGAAGATTATCCCTCGTTTGATGCAAGTGAAGGATCTCCTTGCACAAGGAGTTACACTCGAGTTGCCCATTGATAAACCGAACAGAGGGCATGTTGATGATGTAGCTGCTGTGTACTTTGTTAAACCCACTGAAACCAACGTCCAGAGAATCATAGCAGATGCTTCCAGATCTCTCTACAATACCTTTCATTTGAATTTCTCGTCTTCTATCCCCCGCCCACTCCTCGAATATCTTGCTTCAGGGATTCTCAGTTCAGGTGGTTCCGTTGAAAGGATTGCAAAGGTGCAAGATCAGTATCTTGAGTTTGTGACTTTGGAAGATAACTTGTTTTCTTTGGCACAAAAATCTGTCTATCTTCACTTGAACGATCCATCAGCAACGGATAAGGAGATTGAGGAGATCATCGAAAAGATTGTGAATGGCCTCTTCTGTGTCTTGGCAACGCTTTGTGTGGTGCCTGTAATCTGCTGTCCTCGTGGTGGACCAGCAGAGATGGTGGCATCTTCATTGGATCAGAAACTGAGGGATCATCTTTTGTCCAAGAACAATCTGTTTACCCAAGTTGCTGGCTCGAGTTCGTTTCAGAGGCCTTTGTTGTGCATTTTTGATAGAAACTTTGAACTCTCGGTCGGGATTCAACACGACTTCAGATACCGGCCTCTTGTTCACGATGTTCTGGGTCTAGATCTCAACAGTTTTGAATTGCCGGGTGAAAAAGGGGTGAAGAATAAAACATTTGTAGACAGCTCAGACCCGTTTTGGTCTGCCAACAGTTTTCTAGAGTTTCCCCAAGTCGCTCTCGAGATCGAAACTCAGCTGAACAAGTACAAGAAAGACGTGGAGGAGGTTAACAGGAGAACGGGTGGTGGGAGCGGCAGTGCAGAATTTGATGGTACTGATCTGCTTGGGAACACCAAGCATCTGATGAATGCTGTGAACTCACTTCCAGAGTTGACTGAGAGGAAGCAGGTAATTGACAAGCACACAAACATAGCGACCGCTCTCCTAGGAGAGATCAAGGAGCGATCTCTGGATGTGTACAATACGAAAGAGAGTGACATGATGATAAGAGGAGGCAGCCTAGAGAGGAACGATCTTCTATCTGTTTTGAAGGGGAAAGGTACAAAGATGGACAAGCTGCGGTTTGCCATCATGTACCTAATATCCTCGGAAACCATGGACCAACCCGAAGTTGAAGCTGTGGAAGCAGCACTGCGTGAAGCTGAGGCCGATACAAGCGCGTATCAGTATGTGAAAAAGATCAAGTCGCTGAACGTATCTTTGGCAGCCTCGGCAAACTCAGACAGTAGAAGCAACATTGTGGACTGGGCGGAGAAGCTTTATGGTCAGTCAATAAGCGCGGTCACTGCAGGAGTCAAGAATCTCTTATCCAGTGATCAGCAACTGGCCGTGGCACGGACTGTTGAAGCCTTAACCGAGGGAAAGCCAAACGCAGAAACGGATTCATACCTGATGCTGGACCCGAGAGCTTCAAAGTCAGGGGCTAGTAGCACCCATGTGAAGGGGCCGTTCAGAGAAGCTATAGTTTTCATGGTCGGTGGGGGTAACTATATCGAATATAACAGTTTGCAGGAGATGACGCAGCGCCAGGGGATGGTCAAGAACATTATATATGGAGCCACAGAGATCCTTAATGGAACTGAGCTTGTCGAGCAGCTCTCGCTCTTGGGACAGAAGATGGGACTGAAATAGGCAAAGATAAGGAGTGGAGTTTAACTTTTTGATGTGAGCTCTTTAACCATTTCATTATGTCTGTTTAACTTTAATAATTTCTTGGTGTTATGTCTATTGTGTTCATAATTTTCGGGACATTTCGAGCACCATCTTTGATTTAATCTGAGAGATTTTCCCAGAATTTGGGCGTTGGTGTCCGCTTGAGGTTGGTTGCTTAATTGTGCTCTATGCAGCGATTTCTTCCTGCTATTCAGACTTATCTTTATATTCACGGTATCCATCAAAGATGAAGCTGTTCCTGGATCCTGGTTTACGGAGAGCGCTTTGCAAATGTAATATATATAACGAAAATTCGTGAGTGGCAATGAACAAAAAACCTGGTCCTTGTCGATCAGGACTGCTGCTCTAACACCTTCAGTGAAATCACCGCGCAAAGCAGACCTTAGAGCAATGTGATATTCAGTTTTCATCAAACCATTAAGCTTCAAAAGATGGATAAAAATGATAAGGAAAAACTCGTAACAATGAGTTTGGACTCATTGTTGCCATCTCATTGTCGGTTTTACCCTTGGCAGATGCAACTTTGGACAAGTATTTATTTGTTAGGTAAAGCGAAAACGGTGCCCTAAAGAAATGTTTTAGCAAAAAACATATTATTCTCAGAGGTACGTGGTGACTTCACTTTGATTACGGGGAACATATTTCTCCTTAAGAAATGTTTTAGCTAGATCTTGCAAAAAATAAAAATGTTTTTTGATAAGCGGTCACTAGTAAGCGGCAACAACTCCTTTAATTTCCATCCCTCCAAAGCCTTCCCAGACTAACAAAGGATCTAACCATTAACAAAGCCTTTCCCAGACGTTATTTTTTGTACTAAGAAGTTACTATTGGTTAGCCGCAGACAAATACCACCATTTTTCAAATGTTCCACAAATAGCACAAAACTAAAGTTAAGTTTCAACATTCAAAACTAAAACCCCTTAAATATACCCTAATTTATTAATTTACTAATCGGATTGCAAAATGAAAAACAATAAACTTATTTATAACTACTCAGATTTTTGTTTATGCATTTTAATACAACATAGTCAACTATTTATATTTTCATTTATGACTATTAAATATAAAATACAATACTTAAAACTATTCGACTTCTACCAACAAGTTAAAAACAAAAACTATTATATTATTTCAAATTAATTGATTCTACCTACAACCTAAAAACTTAGAACATATTCTATACAATAAACTACGAAAACCAAGTATAGTTTACAACATATACAACGAATGTTCCCGCACATAGTGCCGGTGAGAATCTAGTTCTAGACTAAAAGCACTAAGAGAAAACGGAACCAAAATTTTCTCCATCAAAATCATCTTAAGAGAGTGGTGCATATTCTTTGGAGTTGTTCCATTCTCTTCTTAATTTTTTTCATACATGAAGTCTCAGAGCTCTGCTGGTACTTGTTTAGCTCTTCGATTGTTTCCGTAACAGATTTACTTGTGCTAAAAGCTGATTCTATTTGAGGCACAAGCTTTTTGATTCAGGATCACAGCTGTAATTTGATAAAGTTTCGTGGATGTCTTGATGAGGATACTTGGAACTTTATCACCAAGTTCACAGATGAAGAAACTCCACAAGTTTCATGATTTGAAACTTGGATCACAGATGAAGAAACTCCACAAGTTTCATGATTTGAATTTGGTTGATTTCATTAAAGAAATATTTTTTTTTCTCTTAAAAACAGACCTAGATTCATGGCGTTGAGAGCTTAAGGTCGATCAAGAGTGATGAAAGCGATAAAGATTTCCTTTCACGAACTCGTCGTCACCGCCGGCCATGACAGAGAACTTCCGGCGATCGGACACCCAAATGGTCGGAAGAGAGGTCGTTGATGGAGAAGAAGATGCGAGCAGAAGCCACCCAAAGTTTTTATCATCGCTGTGATTCAATTCTAAGAGCTATCTCCAACCCAACCTCAAATACTCAATTTTTTATCATATTCAGCCTCAAAATTATCTTCTTTTATTTTTTTTGGTCTTTATAATTTTTTTTTTCACAAATACATATACTAAACTTAATTTATAATAACTTAAATATACCAAAATAAAATAAAATAGAATAAATATTACATAACATTAAAATAAATTTTACACAATAGAAAAATATACAAAATAAAAACACATTAAACAAACTTAGCACAAATTAAAGCAAATTACATAGACACTTAAATATTACAAATGGGCCGACAGCATTTATAAAGATTTTTTACAATGATTTTTTACAGTTTATAAGGATTTTTTACAGTTTATAAATCATTTTTTACAGTTAGTTTATAAAGAATTTTTACAGTTTATAAAGATTTTACCGTTTATAAAGTTTTTTACAGTTAGTTAAAAAGATTTTTATAAGGATTTTTAACAGTTTATAAGAATTTTATAAGGACTTTTTAAGGATTTTATAATGATTTTATAAAGATTTTTTACAGTTTATAAATTATTTTTACAGTTAGTTTATAAATAATTTTTAAAGTTTATAGGATTTTTTACCGTTTATAAAGATTTTTTACAGTTAGTAATAAAGATTTTTATAAGGATTTATAAGGATTTTTTTACAATTTATAAGATTTTATAAGGATTTTATAAGAATTTTTTAAGAATTTTTAAAGGATTTTATAAAGATTTTTTAAGGATTTTATAAGGATTTTTTTACAGTTTATAAATCATTTTTACAGTTAGTTTATAAAGAATTTTACAGTTGATAAGGATTTTTTACCATTTATAAAGATTTTTTACAGTTTATAATTTGATATTTTATATGTAATTTTCTAAAATTTGTGTGTATGTGTATTGTTTTATTATATATATAATTTATATTATCTTTTATTATATAATATTATAATATTGTGTGTTGTATAGTATATTAAATATATTTTTTATATGTATTTGTGAAATTTTATCATTATTAGTAACTTTTGTTAATATCAAGTAATATAATACAAATGAATAAATTTTTAAGGATTTTTTTTGAGGATTCATGATTAGAACAATCAATTCTCAAATTCTTATTTTGAAGTTTTGTTCCATTTAAAATGAAGTTTTGGGTTGAATATGCTTTAAAAACCAAAAACCAGCAAATTCTCTTCTACAAGCTCCACTGGTCCAATAGTAAGCCAGGCGCGCTTCAGTAAAGCGTGCCAATTTTTCTTTTTTTTTGAAAATTTACAGAAACTTAAGGTTGTTTCGCAAACATATGGGCCATTTTACAAATATCTAAACATTTAGGGCCTTTTTGAAACAATGTCTTAACCAAACTTGTGGGACCCGGCGTAGGGCGGGTCTGTAACAGGCCCAATAATCATATTGACTAAAACTTCGGATGCATGTTGACTAAAACTTCGGATGCATGAAATACGAAACAAGTGATTAAATTTTATAATGAAAAACTAAAATGATCATAGATTCTTGTACGGATCGAAGACGGACCATGAACCAGTGGTGTCATAGATCAGGAACCAGTGCTCTACAAGATTGTTCGCTTTCCTCGACTTGAAAAGCGCACGTTAATAGATAGATTGCAACGCTCTATTTGAAGAATATATTGCCGGATGATCAAATCTCCAGCAGAAGGCCAAGAGGTTGAGAAGAGAATCCTGGAGCATGTCGGGCAAAGACATTCTGAGAATCGCTGAGAATTTGTGAGACCTTGAGAAAGAGATGATTCTAAAAAAGGGGAAGGATCGATGCAGAAAGGGAAGGATCAGTGTCAGATTTATGCTATTGGGCACAAAGTTTTGTGTTTCTTTGACAACCACTAGGATCATGCCACGTCAAGTATCACCATCATTCTTATCAACGATTAGAAATTCTCA
Source organism: Arabis hirsuta (assembly GCA_964056655.1). NCBI lineage: Eukaryota > Viridiplantae > Streptophyta > Magnoliopsida > Brassicales > Brassicaceae > Arabis > Arabis hirsuta. The sequence continues at coordinate 33,838,925 of OZ053304.1, forward strand.
AGGCGAGGATCGATACAGGTGCCACCTCAGTATCGCCATCACTCTCTTATCAACGGTCAACAATAGGACACATCATCAATCCTCCAACCTTTTGATTCGACGAAATCAACATTGATTTTTTTTCTTTTCACTATTTACCTGTAGTGCGGTAAATGGATCTTTCCTCTTTTTTGTTTTCGGTTTTAGCAAATGAACAGAGAATAGTGGTTTACTATTTTCTATATTATTTGTGAACAAATGCTAATGATAATTGATCACCTCTTTTATTAGTAACCAAAATAATACATAAATCGATTTAAAACTGGTTTATGAAGTTTAATGCTTAAAATGATCATGACGACCAAAAAAAATGCTTAAAATGATCATGCGTTTTTCAGTTTAGTGTTAGGTATACTTTTGAAAATATATATATATATTTTATTTTTTGAAACTTTTTTCATTTTTCGTGAGTCTTCCTAGGCGGATCCACACTTCCCCAACAAAGCGCAACCATCTTACCTAAGCACGAGTGAATATGTCTATATGGGTGATCAATGTGCAGGTATTGTTCACTCTATCGGACTAAATGGACTCGACGGATCATACATTTTACTTTTGAAAATATTCCACGAACGTTTATTTTGTTTAGTAATTTAACTTGTAGTCATTGTGGCATATTACCAAAAATACCATTAGAAATATATTTTGTAAAGAACCAATACTAGAGGTTTGTGTAATAATTAAAATCCAACTCCGTTGGTTAGGTTATAGTTTTAAGAAAACATAAAATTGAAAAATCGCAAGAATGCAATATCAACTTTGAACTAAAATAGTTGCAATCTGCATAAAGATTTCAATTTTATTTAAAAACAGTATCATCTTCTCTACGGGTTTTTCTTCGAAAGAGTTTCACATATCATATCATATCAATTAAAGGCATTTTCTGCCAACTTGTGAGTTGTTTAGGAATTGGAGCTTAACCGATTATGTCTTTTGCATGTTAACTAAAAATTCTGATGCATGAAACACGAAACAATTGATTAAAATTTATAATGAAAAACTAAAATGATCATAGATTCATTCATTAGCTTTTATACCAAGGGTAGATAACAGAGTCCTCAGATTTATCCAAAAAGAAAAAAAAAGGAAAAAAAAGGAAAAAAAAAGAAAAAAAAAAGCAAACACCCATAGTTATTAAAACTCTAAAACTTAACGATTAATCACTTCCGTGCTAATATTGTTTATCATATCGAGAGACTCCACCTCAACATCCCATCACTCCAACAGCAAATGGCGCAAACCATCTAGTCTTTGACCCCAAAACTTGCCATTCCAGTGGTTCCACTGGTTCCACAACATATATCTCTGTTGTCATTTGTCCTGGTGGATCCATATGAGTGCCAACGAGCACCAGCCGATCCACGGACTGCTCTCTTGCTGGCCTATAAACCGACAATTTGTACTCCATCATCTTCCCAATTGCTTCGTAAGGGAAGAGCCCCTTGAACACCAATTCGCCAAAAGCTTGGTCGTACATGTACACCTCCCCATCTGGGTCCGTACTCGTGGTTGCTAGATAGATGTTGCCGTTAGCAACAGTGATGGATGTTGATGCCACGGCTAAATTCTCCGTTGAGAAGTTCTCAACCACAAACCATTTCTTCAACCTGATGTCATACAATTCAGCACTTGTGATTTCTCCTCGCCTCCAAAAACGTAGAACTTGTTGTCCACGAAAGTAGCTATGAAACAAAAATACAAACACAGTGAGTGACATGGATTGCGAATTCCAAAGATTATTAGATCTCTAACCAAAACGAATCAATCAAGCGCAAAGAGAATAATAAATCAAAACTGAAACGACCTTTGCAGTTTCTTCGGGCACGAAACAAGTGATTAAATTTTATAATGAAAAACTAAAATGATCATAGATTTTTGTACAGGTCAAAGACGGACCATGAACCAGCGGTGTCGTAGATCACGAACCAGTGCTCTACAAGATTGTTCGCTTTCCTCAACTTGAAAAGCGCACGTTTATCAATGGATTACAATGCTCTGTTTGAAGAATAGATCGTCGGATGATCAGATCTTCAGTAGAAGGCCAAGAGGTTTAGAAGAGAATCCTGGAGCATGTCTGGCAAAGACATTCTGAGAATCGCTGGGAATTTGTGAGACCTCGAGAAAGAGATGATTATCAAAAAGGGGAAGGATCGATGCAAAAAGGGAAGGATCAGTGTCAAATTTATGCTAATGGGTACAAAGTTTCGTGTTCCTTGACAACCGCTAGGATCATGCCACGTCAAGTATCGCCATCATTCTTATCAACGATGAGCATCAAAAACAATTTTCAAGGCGAGGATCGATAGAGGTGCCACCTCAGTATCGCCATCACTCTCTTATCAACGGTCAACCATAGGACACATCATCCATCCTCCCTCAACCTTTTGATTCGACGAAATCAACATTGATTTTTTTTTCCACTATTTACCTTTAGTGCGGTGGATTTTTCCTCTTTTTTGTTTTCGGTTTCAGCAAATGAACAGAGAATGGTGGTTTACTATTTTCTATATTATTTGTGAACAGATGCTGATGATAACTGATCACCTCTTTAATTAGTAACCAAAATAATACATAAACCGATTTAATACTAGTTTATGAAGTTTAATGATTAAAATGATCATGACGACAAAAAAAAATGTTTAAAATGATCACGCGTTTTTCAGTTTAGTGTTAGGTATACTTTTGAAAATCTATATATATTTTATTTTTTGAAACTTTTTTCATCTTTCATGAGTCTTCCTAGGCGGATCCACACTTCCCCAACAAAGCGCAACCATCTTACCTAAGCACGAGTGAATATGTCTATGGGTGATCAATGTGCAGGTATCGTTCACACCTTTTACTTTTGAAAATATTCCACGAACGTTTATTTTGTTTAGTACTTTAACTGGTAGTCATTGTGGCATATTATCAAAAATACCATTAGAAATATATTTTGTAAAGAACCATTACTAGAGGATTGTGTAATAATTGCAATCCAACTCCGTTGGTTAGGTTATAGTTTTAAGAAAACATAAAATTGAAAAATAGCAAGAATGCAATATCAACTTTGAATTAAAATAGCTGTAATCTGCATAAAGATTTCAATTTTATTTAAAAACAGTATCATCTTCTCTACGGGTTTTTCTTCGAAAGAGTTTCACATATCATATCATATCATATCAATTAAAGACATTTTCTGCCAACTTGTGAGTTGCTTAGGAATTGGAGCTTAACCGATTATGCCTTTTGCATGTTGACTAAAACTTCATGAAACACGAAACAAGTGATTAAATTTTATAATGAAAAACTAAAATGATCATAGATTCATTCATTAGCTTTGATACTAGGGGTAGATAACAGAGTCATCAGATTTATCAGTGAGATTCTCTCTAGGATTTGGTAGAGGAGATTCTCTCTAAGGTTCCCTTGAAATCCATGAGTTCAGTGCGACTCACTTGCAAAACCTGGAACACTTTATCCAAAAGTGAGAGCTTTACGGAGATGCACATCGGTAAAGCAGCAGCAACAATGAAAGATGAGTCTCGCATGATCGTGATGAGGGATCGTAATGTTTATTTAACGAGCGTGGTAGTCAATGAAAACCCATCAACAAAGTCTTTAGGTGAACTTACTTGCCTTGACTTACAAGTCAAGATATCTCAAGTCTATCACTGTGAGGGTTTATTGTTATGCATCTTGAAAGACGACAATAGGAGTGTGGTTTGGAATCCGTATTTGAGGCAAACAGGGTGGATTGAAACCAGACATTCTGAAGGAAATCACAAGTACAAATATGGTATAGGATACCACAATCACAAGAACAGACCTTGTCGTAGCTACAAAATCGTTTGCATCAGATTCTTTTCATGGTATGAAACCTACAATTTTGACTCTAATTTATGGAGTAGCCATAGTTTAACTATATCCCTGAATATGTGGTTTCATAACCGTGGCGTTTCTCTCAAGGGAAACACTTACTGGTATGTTACAAACTACTCACTAGGACAGAGCGATTACATGGTCTGTTTTGATTTCACAATAATGAGATTTGGGGAGTTTAAAGATCTGCCGTTTCGTGTTCCGTATAAACAGCTTGTGACTCTGTCTTGCGTTGGAAATGAGAAGCTTTCAATTTTATTTCAGTCCAGGGAAGCATTTGTAATAGATATATGGATTACGAATAAGATTGAGGAACAAAAGATGTCATGGAACAAGTTGTTGAGTTTGGATATGGGACCACTCACTTACTTGAGGATTTCAGATGGGTGTTTCTTCATTGAATTGGAGAAGAAAGTCGCCATAGTTGTTAATGAAGATAGAGAACAAAGGTTAGACACGGTGAAGATCTTTGGAGAAGATGGATACTTTAGAGAATTGGATCTTGGAGAACCTTTAGACAAAAAATGTTGGCCACTTGTGTGTGCTTATGTTCCAAGTTTAGTGCAAATTAACCTACCCGAAAGAGGCAAAAGGAAAAGACAAAGCGATTAGGAGTGTCGATTTGATCCAAACATGTTGATCTTTGTTTGTTCCAACAGTACGCGATTAATTAAATATGAAACCTTGATCTCGTGTTTTCTGTAGTCAATATGAACAAGATTTGGTTCATACGATTTGATCACAATCGATTAGAAGTGCATACGATTCAAAAGCTTGCCAACTTTGCATTCTATTCAAAACAAAACAGAGATTGGTTCATCTACACATAAGCTTAAATAAGAAAACACACATAAATAGACACGAGTTAAAAAAGAATTTTGGAGGCAAAGGAGAGAGTGTTGGAAGAGTTGATCCAACAATAATATAAAGACTCTTTTAACGCTTGGAGAACTGTGGTGCTTTACGCGCTTTCTTGAGCCCGACCTTCTTTCTTTCAACGACTCTTGAGTCTCTAGTGAGCAAACCTTCCTTCTTCAGAGGCGATCTATGGTCTGCACTTACCTTTAGGAGGGCACGAGCAACTCCAAGAGTAATAGCTTGAGCTTGACCAGAGAGTCCGCCTCCATGGGCTTTCACAAACACATCGTAACTATTCTCATAGCCTAAAGTCACTAACGGAACTTTAACGTATTGAAGCCAAAGTGGATTTCCCTGAAGATACTCCTGAAAAAGGTTTACAAGGATCATCATCATCAGCAATATACGGATTCAAATCTTTTCACATTCACAAAACAGCACATTAAAACTGCCCAAATAAATCACTTCTGCGAGTCTAAACAGCCTGAATTCATCATAAGAAGTATTATTTAGAGTGTTCTTCCAGCTTCAGCTTAATCTGTAACGTGCTGATACAACCCTTAGATCATAGAGAACTACATACAGATACAGTTTGATCACAAGAAATTTATATATTCTGCATAATAGAGAATGTCATTGTAAAGCTCATGACTTTCTATGCTATACAATGCTGCAATTGATACTACTAAATGCTCCATTCGATTACACACTATGCATAATTTCCACTGAAACCCAGAAATGTTAAAACAAGACAAGTGTGTTTCCATAGCTTTTCCAGTTGAAATACCTAATCCGAAACTCAAATTCAACCTCTCAATAACATAAAACCCATACACGAGCAGATAATTCAGCTAAGTAAACCCTAAAGTTCCCAAAATCAAGGCCTAATTCAGTGTATCATCCTCGAATCATCGAACAGAAATGAGAAATTGATTTAGAACACAGATAAGTTACCTTGGCATCGCGATAGTTTATGATAACCTTCCCGGTACCTTCCTGGAGCACGACTCGAGCGATGGCGCACTTTCGCCTTCCCGTGCCAATGATTTTCTGAGCTGCGAAACCTCCAGGAAGCCTCGATTTCACGTATTTCTTCAGTTCCATCGTTTCCTCCACCTCCGCCGCGGGAGAAGCCACCGTCGCAGTAACCGAGAGAGAAACACGACGAGCGGATTTCGCCGGCGATGGGAACACCGAGTTCGCGCGGGGGAAGGAGAGAGTATTCGATCTCTGAGAAACTTGGGAGGAGAACGAGAGCGAAGAGAGAGAAGAAGCGAGGTTAGAAACCGATAACGCCATTGTCACTGGAGCTCGAGATTCTGCTAAAGGAAGAAGATAACGGAGCAAAGTGAAGACGAGATGAGAGGCACAGTCTCTCTACTCTCTATGGCTTCGTGAGCTCTCCAAGTGATCGAATCGGCCCATTGTAGCCCATTAATGCTTTAGCTGGGCTTGAGAAGAGATTATAAACAAATCTTTATGTGTACGGTCTATGTCATTAGACCAATGGGTTCGTGACATGTGTAAGTGTACCACAAAAAGAGCCATTTTTTTTCATCTTCTTGAACCACAACAAGGTCAGCCTAATTGACTTTGTTAACAAAAAAATCTTATTTTGAGTGAGATGGTACTAGTTTTTGATAGACTTAGATGCCACTAAAACCCGCGATCATTTCTTATACGTATAGAGCAACGCCATTTGTAGTATCTTCAACAGAGTTTTCGCTTTTTTATTAAGTATAAACGAAAACAGTTTTCTAGAGATGAGTCGAATCTATAAAGTATTCATCTTTAAGATAAATCATCATAACAAAGAATAATTTTTTCTCTATAATTCTAGTATAATGTAATCCACATTCATGTAGATCAATCTGGCAAATTATATAACATCAGAAACTCAAAGCCGAAAGACTAAAGTATCAAATTATCTCATGTTGATGCAAAACTTGATAAGAACAAGAATGAAAAAAAGAAAATCAAAACATTGTAGAAAACAAAAAGCCATCAAAATTTGCAGAAAATGTAGCTCAAAACATTGCATGATCGAATTCGTGAAAGATCATTCCTTTTACAATAAGATGTTCCCAAACCTTGAACCACTTGCAATGGAAGCAAAACCTGAATACCCACCATAGAAACTAGACCGATGCTGTCTTTGTCCATGACGAGGAGAAGGACAAGGAGCCACTGTTTCAACCCTAGTTGCAGATGGTCGATTAGGGACAGTAACACCATGAACAGGCTTGTTCGTCCTCGGATCTGAACATGGTTTACCCATTCCATACAAAGGAATCAACCTATCTTCCTTAACCAAAGATTTACAAACAGGACAATGATTTGATTTAGAATGGAAATGAATCCACTTGTAAAGACAAGGCCAACAGAACAAGTGACCACATAGAGTCACGATCGGATCTTTTGGTAATTCAAGACAGATGTTGCATCTAAATACGTTGTTCGATACGTCTTCTTCGTTTCCATTGCTTATTGCAGAGGACATTGATTCTCTTCCACAAAGACTTTTCATTTCCTATGGAATGAAACAGCGAATGAGGTTAAAACCCTTAAAACCCTAGAACCGTTTCATATAGAATTTGATCAAATATACAGAGAGAGATACAAAAATTCTTGTAGAAAGTGATTCAAAGTTTCCATTTTTACTGTAAGGGAACAAAACCCAACTTACCTCAGCGAGACGACGAGAGAGAGAGGCTTCCTGATGTAAGATCTAGAGAGAGAGAGAGAGAGAGAGAGAGAGAAGAGAGATGCTGTGAATGAAAAACAGAACAGAGTTGTTAATATACTTGTTAAGGTTGACGAAGATTCCGGGAAGCTTCTTTTTTTTACTTTGGGGTAAATTGTTTTTGTATTAAAATAAAGCAGAATTTAAAGGCTTTTTTGTTACAAAAATTTGTTAAATGAACAAATTCCTAAATTTGTATTGGCCAAACGAGACTCAAAATTTAATGGTTGGAAATAAATTATTCGATGGCATTACTAGAGCTGTATTTGGAAGTGGTATTTCAAGAGTTTTGAGTAATTAATTTCAAATTAAATTACTATTAGCAATAAGTGTAATTAAAAGCTAATACTCAAAATTCTAGTTCATGTATACATAACAAAAATATCTAAATTTGTGGTAGCAACAAAAAGAATTGAGAACTTTGGTAAATTATTTTCTGATACACATATATTTCAAGAAAGTGATTTATTTTAGAGATTCCTTTTCAAGCAAGAAAACTATATAACTTTTGTTTTTGACGGTTCCTGAATTCTAGATGTTGATGATCATTAATCACCTCTTTTAGTAAAAGTATACTGTATTTTGTTAGTAATCAAAATAATACATAAAACCCACTTAATAATTTGTTTATGAGGTTTAAAGCTTAAAATAATTACGCGTTTTCAATGCTAGTATTGTGGTTAAGACTTAAGATCAAAAAATTTACTTTGAGAATATTACACGAACGTTATTCGTGTTTTATATCGTTCTAGAAGAAGGAATCATGTTATATTTAAAGTAACAACGAATCAAATTGACCGTAACTCTATGAATGTTCCAAATGGAACACGATCCAACAGATACTATACGTGGATCAAATACTTTATAAGAAAATAACAAATTATTTGTTTTAAAAAAAAAACATTTTCAACAACAAATTATTTGTTCTAAAGTCCAAAATAGTATATACATAATTAGATATGACTTCTGAAAGGATTTAAATTGGTTTTTATTATAGTCTTGTTGCATTGCGGTTTAAATACTTTCATTTTGTAAAATCAACTTCCATTATCCTATTGAAGAAATTCTCAAAATTGCTTGGACAACAATTACAATTCTACAACTTTAACTTTTAATATATAAACACAATCAAGTACGTACCGCGCCAAAATCATGGGCAAAAATATATGTTAACGTACGTATCTTCATATTTAGTAGTTCGGATAATATAACAGTTATGCTAAATTCCAAATGGTACAACATATAATAGTTGTGTAGTGATTCTACAAAATATTAGAGACGTATAACTAAGAAAATATAAATCGATATATACATACAGCGAAAAATGTCAGAAAATTAACGTGACAAGTTAAGTATTTTTATGTTAACGTTATGTTTGGAGTTATTGTAAAATATATAGCATGAAAGTTATAGCAAACATAAAATTATCTGATGGAATTAAGTTTTAAATTAATCTCTTGGCTACGTAAGTTTGACTATGACATTTTCAGTGACGTATTTCAATTTAATTTCTAATAACACACAAAAAATGAGGAAATACGGAAAGAGCATATAAATAGAGGAAAACTGGTGAAGAAAAAAAACAAAAAACACGAAACAGAACAATCACATAAAGCATCTCTCTCCATTTCTCACCTGCTTCTTCTTCACATAAACACGACTGTGATTTTTGATTTGGTAATTTGTATCAATGGCGTTTCAAACCGTGAATTACTGGTTAACGGAGCATCCAAAGATCGTTAACTTCCGTTGGAGCCCAACCCAATCATACGCCTCCACGTGGCCTTTCCTTTTCACCGCCGTCTCCTCCTACGTCATCGCCGCCGTAACTCTCCACCTCCTCCTCCTCCTCACAATTCCTCGCCGTCATCGCGGGCTCTCCCTCGGCCCAATCCCAGCTTTACACAGCCTAACCATGTCCCTAATCTCCGCCGTAATCTTCGTCGGAATCCTCCTCTCCGCCGCCGCAGAGATCCGCGACACGCGCTGGTTATGGCGACGCACGCGCACCACGGCTCTTCAATGGTTCCTCTGTTTTCCCGTAGGTACACGCGCTTCAGGGCGCGTGTTCTTCTGGTCTTACGCGTTTTACCTCTCTAGATTCCTTCACTTGCTCCGTACATTCTTCTCCGTTATACGACGTCGTAAGCTTAGCTTCTTCCAGCTCATTAACCAGTCTTCTCTCCTCTGTATCTCTTTCCTCTGGCTCGAATTCTCACAGTCTTTCCAGGTAAACTTAAACCGGTTCGGTTTACCACGCATTTAAACCGGAATTGAAAATTTTATAATTTTTGTTTTCGGTTTTGTCTGCAGGTTGCTGTGATACTATTGAGGACTGTTTCGTACGCCGTTGTTTACGGTTATAGATTCTGGACGGCGATTGGGTTACGTGGCGCTTGTTTTCCGTTTGTTGTTAACTGTCGAGCGGTTTTATTGGTTTGTTTGACGGTGTGCCACGTAGGCGTTCTGTGTATACATTTGGTCAAACGCGGCGGTTGTAACGGAATTGGAGCTTGGTTGTTTAACTCCGTTTTAAACGCCGTTATCTCGTTGCTCTACTTGAAGTTTTATGTCAAGACGCGTTCGATGATGAATGCTAATAAGCTCACATAAAACGATTAAAATTTTGTTGTATTATTATTGAAAATGATATAATCGTCCGGGAAAAAAAAAACTGGAGATTAGATATTTTTGTTATATTTGTGTATGATAATTTAATTTTGGTGTGGAGTAGAATACAGGAATGTGTACTAGTATATATGTAAATCCGTAATCGGATTATGGTAAAAGCCAAGGATTAATTGTAGTTACTTAATGAAATAAATATATGTTTTGGTTACATTTTTATATTATATAGCTTACTTTCACATTTACAAGATTCGTCTCTTTTCTCAGGTTGCAAGGAAACAAAAGTCTGGTAGCTTTGGAATTGGATTCATTTCTTTTTAACATCTAATCAAGAAAACAAAAGCAACATATAGACTTAAGTTAAAGAATGCTTTTACGAATAACATTTTGTAAATAATATAATCTGAGAAAAGACAAAAGTCGACTTGCACTATATATCTTGAATGGTGCCGGACGACGTCAATCTCCGGCGTCTACTTGTTTCCGGTCGATAAGAACACCGTCTTCCCAAGTTTCAGAGTATCTGTAGAAAAAGGCATAAACAATTATGAGCTTGACCAGAGAAGAAAAAGAGCTTTTTAGGGTCACTGACCTTGTTCCATCCACATCTATACAGAGGAACTCCCCGTGTCGCCATCCATCTTTGAAATGTCCAAAGAATATATCGCCGGATTTTGAATAGAACCGTCCTTCGCCACTGGCTTTTCCTTTCCAGAAATTTGCAAACCATCGATCACCTTTGTGGAAATAAAACCATCCCTGCAAGAAGAATAACAAGTTTGGTCTGGTCTAATAAAAGATCTTTGTGTTACAACAGTAGCTAAACCTATTTGATAGATTTCATGGCACTTGGTGATACTAAGTAGTTTGTGCATAAGTGTAGTCTCAATAAGCGCTAATCCAAATTCAAAAGGTCAAAGACTATATCACCTTTCCATGTATTAAATCTTCTCTCCATGTGCCTTGGAACACATCTCCATTCTTGAAATAGAAAGTTCCTAGACCAGATCTTTTACCGTTGTGCCACATTCCGTCATATATGCTTCCATCCCCAAGTACCAATCGACCCTGGTGGAAAACTCTAGCCATTACTTTGAGATCAACTAAGAATCCTGTCTCTAATATAAGACAAGGATCCATTGATGTATTCTCTTCAGTGAATAATGCCGACATGCCACACTACCTTTCCTTCGGGAAGGCCTCCTTGGCATCTTCCCTTGAACAATCCTCCTCTGTACTGCATCTCTAGAATAGGACTCCATCTTTTTGATGAATCTCGTTCAGCTTCCTAAATGACAAATAATTTAAAATGGAAAATTCTGTCAGTTGACTTCGACTTGGGATGATATTCAACAAGTTATATGGTCTCTAAAAATGCAACAGATGTACTATAATTGTGGCAGCAAAGTTAGATTACGAAATGACTCTTGATCATGGTTGCAGACTGAAGCAAGAAAACAACTTAACTTGCCTCTTTATGGATTAACTATTGTTCAGGAAAAGCAACTGACTAGTAAGAGAATGAATTTATATCTCAACCTCGTAGACTTCTACATTGCTACTTACCAGCATAGATGCTGCTCGAGCGGATAGATTTCTTTGCTTAGTAAAATCAGCATATTTCTCAGATAGGAGGGTAGATGCAGCATCACCAGAGTCTTTTGTCGAGCTATTAGCGTTGAAAAATGATTCATCTCTGGAATAAGCCTTTCTGGAGGGTTGACTGGTGACACTGAGACTACCGTTCAAATTCTTTGAAGGTCTCACACCAACAGGAAGGTTGACAATACCCAGGCTAAGCACTGCGGTGTCTCCAGAATCAGCTGGCCATTTTTGTTCAATCTGATATCCTGGCTCCACACTCCAGTTAGCAATTGGCTCCCTCTGAATAGCGCCATAATCTACAAACAATGAAATTAAAAATCTTTTAAGCTTAGGGACTTACTATTTCAGCATCCTATATATAACAAGTAAAGAACTACCTCGACCAATACTACATATAAAAAGAAGCAGCAAGGATATCGTACCTTCAATATTTTCATCTCCAAGATCCAGTTGACTGTTTCTGTATGGTTCCCCCTCTTTTAGTGGGTATTCACTATCACCGTTCTCAGAAACTCCCAGGGGTTCCATCGAGTCAATTTCAAATCCTTCAACACTCTGATTGGAACTTTTTACGTCAGTAGAGTCTGCTGCTGTATCTTCCATTGCAGCCGGTGCATCTCCAAGTCCACTATTTGTTTCATTTTGGAGTTGTGAACGGTATTTCTTGAAGATATTTAAAACAAAAGGAAAAAGACCAGAAAAAATGTTGCCTTTGTTGGATATTTCCTCTTCTGAACAACTGTGATGACATATGAGACTTGCATTAATGCTTAAAAATGGTTGACAGAAATAGAATCTGAGTCTTGACCAAAACCATCAGAGATCTTAATCAAACTAATAAAAGTATATGGTATAAATGCTGAAACTATATATGGAACCATATGCATGAGCTTGAAATCGTCAGCCTAGACATGAATACCCACCTTAGAATAAAAAAAGTTGTGACAAGGACTTTAGGCTCCAGATCAGGTTCATGAACAGTAGATACTATGATATCTCCAGTGTATTCCATTGTTTGACGAAAAGTACGAAGGATTGTTTTCACGTCCTTCTTTTGAAGAGCTACCGAACTAGCCACAATGCATATAATAGCACTTAGATCCTGCATATTGGAAGAAAAAGGGTGACAGTTTAGCATAAGAACACTGACTTAAAGAACCTAAATTCGGAAAATGGTTTCACGGAGCATATCTTTCAAGCAGAAATGCCAAAATACACAATAAAATTTTCAAGCAGTAATGCCATCTGTTTAAAAGGTTTGTTTACAGGGCACACTATGTTTAGACATATTTCTTCAATTATAAGAAAATCCATGTGTTAATATTATTCTATTCACATTATTATCAGACCAATCTTCTTCATCTTTTCTGGAAGTTAAAAACAAGAGTATGTAGAGGAGAAATAAATCAAACCGAGAACTTAAGTAGTACGGAATGAGTATTCTACGAAATGCTCTTTAAGAATTAGATATACCTTTATACCAGGGCGAAAGAAAGGGCAGTCGTATATAGCTCGTAAAATAGAAGTCTTAAGGTTGTGACCAGCTCCAAAACCAACCTTTGCCTCTTTGTAACTTTCTAGAATCTGGATATAAGAGAGTTGAAGAATTGAAAACAAGCTCAGTCTCTTTCATTAAATCCCAACAGAAAGAATTCCAAGAAACTTACAGTCGTAACTTCTGAACCTTCAAGTTCTTTAAGATCTTTATGCATCACGTCGATGAAGTTTCCATGCATCCCCTGGATAAACCCATATATGAAAAAGACATCGCTTTTGAGTAAAATGCGAGAGACAAAAGTATGCGTACACTTATCAGAGCGGAGGCTGCATTTATTGCCATCGAAACAGCATTGTTTGCATTTCTCAGCGCCTCGTCCAAAGTTACCAAATCCTTCTGTAGTAAAATCTCTATGTCGATATCTAAAAATTCCAAATTCTAGTCAGTTCATGGCTAGTAGAACTACTAGAACAAAAGGTTGCTTTTCTGACGTTGTGTCAGAAAATCTTTCACACTGATAAAAGAAGTACCTATACAGAAACTAGTGTGTTGCTGCAGTTTTCTAGCCAATTCGTTAACCTGCACCCAACCTGGGAAATTAGAAAAAGAGAAAGAAAAAAAACTCCAACTAGATATAGTAAATGCAATTGGACGAGTTTGTAGAAAGGGATATCCTTTAACGTACTGTTTGAATTAGGTACATGATATAGTATACAATATTAAAAAACGTTAGAGGCAACATAAAACTACCTCTTCTAGACGCCTACGCCCTTCAAAGCTGAAAGGCTTTAATAGCACAGCAACAGCTAAGTTACCCCCAGATCTTACTGTACTAAGAATATTAATAGCTTCAACATGGTCAGAACCATATCCACCACTAGCCACCTGGTAAGGAGAAAAGTTTAAACAGAATCAGATGCACGACCAGTACTGTTCCACGAAGAGAAAATTAAAACCCATTAGCATTTCATTAAGCGCCGTATGCAAATTTAGAAAGCATGGTTCTTAATGATCAATTCCACACTGTATGTTGCTCGGTTAATTCTACTAGATACACTGTGTGGCCACATGGAACTGCAAAATATACGAAAGTTTTTGGTAGCATAAAACAGAACACAAGTAATGATAGGAAAGAAAACTACAGACAAGGATGAAGGCCCTCGGACGTGATTGTATCAGCTCAGCTGGATTCATGGTCGCTGAAACATAAATAGAGAGGTAAAAAGGTAAGAAAGATAGCATATATCCCTATGCTAAAATATACGCTGAAAGAAATACGATAACACAGACATAACTATCCAACTAAAATTCCCTTACGATTGAATACCACAGAGAGTCTATGTGCCAAATTTTGGAAATTCAGTACATTTTCAAACACTAAAGTATCCAAATTTCAAACTCTGATTCAAAGAAAATGGACCTTCGTGATTAAGCCTCTGCTGTAACACTAAATCTCCAGAGCTGTCCCTACTAATACTCCTGAAAAAGGGAGTTTTTCCAGTTAAATTTAGTAAATTTCATGACTACACATAACATACAACATCAATTCAAGCCATAAGCCAACAAACATAAGTGAAATGGAACTATTAGACTAACATAAATCGAACATATACCAAAATCGAAGAGAAAGAGAAGGAAAAGGAGAATCCAAGCAGGAATCCATAATAGACTCTTTGCGACTACCAATAACAACAACCTCAATGAACTCAGACCAATCTCCACCTCCTTGTTCATCTCTCTCACTCGTCGTCTCCATCGGAGTCGAATCTCTCACTAAACACATCACACAAATCCGACGCGCCTTTGGAGCGTTACATTTCAATCGCGTTGTAGCACCAAGGGACGAAGACGGAATGCGAAAAGCAGGAACAAGAGCCAAACGAGAGAACAATGGTACACGGAGAGTGGAGAAAACAGGAAGCTCTATAGAAATCGGCATTGCTTCCACTTGTTCGCGACGGAATCACTTGGAATGCACAAGAAATTAGGTCATATGAATCGATAGAAGAAGAGAATTCGGACAAAAGAGAAGATCGGAGCAAGGCATGTCTGAAGTTGCCCGGATAATTCTCAAAGGACAGAAGCAGAGGCGAGGAAAATATCCGCCAGCACTGTAATTTTGTTAATTACGCATAAACCCCTCAGCTTTTACTTATTTCTAGTTTAATCCCATTTTATGTTGAATTACATTTGTAACCTATTGTAAGTTGGCGAATCGATGGCCAATATTACTTCTGAACCGATCAATCACATCCTCATATTTGATCTACTATATCACTTTTAATAGAGTTTACTTTTTTTTTTTTTTAACACTGTATTTTTTTATTATTATTCTATTACAAAATGATAATTATCGACGATTTTATAATGGATAAGTCTATCGTTTTGATTAATGCCAAATGATTCTACCTTGATCTATGTCAAACGATTCTACTTTATTTTATACTAAAAATGTCTTACAAAATTTTTTTTATTAATTTGCAAATATAATAATAAATCGTATTTTTTGAAATTCCAATCCAAATCTTTTAGTATAAAAATATTAATGAAGGAACTAAAATTGTTTCCACGTAGAATTTACTTTTGGTCAATCATATTATATTCAAAATAATAATAATCTTTTACTCTAAGTCCAATATTCTTACCAGAGGAAACAATTCCTTATTAACAACTACAGAAACTTTATTATTAACCCATTAATTTATTCCTCGACGAAATTAATTAATAACATCACGTGGTCGCTATATAACTCGTATTAAAAAAATACTTCTATCCAATTTTGTTTTTTGGTCTGCAATCCAAATTTTAAAAGAAAAAAATTAGATCCAAGTCTACAAAAAAAATAAATAGACAATATGCTAATTAAATTGAATATACTATGTTCGGATCCATTAATGCAAGTAGAGTTGATCTTTAAGTACTGAATAAAAATTGGGAAAAAAATATTTGGTAAAATCTGTTGATAATAAAAGAAGAGTAAATTATTAAAAGCGTGATTATATTTTTCCTTTTTTGGTACAACAAATAAGTAAGAAAATAATTAATTATTTAGAGTTTGCTTCACGTTTGAGTTTTCAAAGTTGTAACAAGACCAGGAGAATTTTGATCGGGTCGCAAGTGCACCTCTGGGGGATATTTGTCTTTGCGGCGGCTTTGACTTTTTTATATACCACCAATCAGATCTCTGGTGTACAATGTACCCTACCGTCTCTGATCACACCACCTTCTCCATTTAGATCCGACCCGGAACGGATCCTTCGCTGAAACTTCGTTTAGATTCGCATTCCCTCTGTTCCATTTTAACAATTATCCTCTTCGTCTTCACAAACTTGGTCCCGCTCCTTAACTTCTCCAGGTACTTTATCCTTCTTCTTATTCGTAGATTTTGTCTTTTTTTTTTTTTTTGGCCATTTTCGGAGGGTTTTCATGTTTTGGAGATACGTGAGAAGTGTTTCTCTTGCTCTGTCTTTTGATCTTATAATCACGTGAGGATCTGGTTTTTAAGTTGCGGTATTCACAAGTGTTTTCCCAATTTGAGGATGTTTTGTTTCCCCGTGATTTCTGCGTTTTTGTTTTGGAATACTATTTTGATTATAGACAATTTGATTCGTTTGTATATGTTGCTTAAGTAGGAAAACATGGTTGAATCTTCCATTAAGCTCATAGAAACGGAATTTCTCTGTTATAGAGATTAATTCATGTCAAAAAGTTTGAAACTTTGGATTGATATCTATATTTTATTCATGTTAAAGTTTGAAACTTTTGTTTGATATCTATATTTTTATTCATAGATGTGTTGATTAGGGATCTCTATGTCTTATGGGTCGTTGCTAGATGAATTGTTTCGGTCTAAACTCTGCAATTGCTTGAGCTTAGTATTGAAACTTACATTTTTTGGGTCTTGCATTGGTTTTTCTAATCTCTTTTCTGTAACTTAATCTTTGTGGAGAACTTTAGGTGTGGCACTGAGTAATATTTTGATTCTCATTGCTGCAGTTTCTCTAGAAGTTTATCTGGAAAAGAAAAGATGGAAGTTTGCGGGGACCTGAATTCTGATAATTTAAAGAACCGTCCCTTGACTCCGCTTAGGATTCTGAGGGGTGTGATGATCTTACTGGTGTTTCTGTCTACTGCTTTTATGTTCCTGGTGTACTTTGCACCGATATTTGCTCTTGGTCTACGGTTTCTGAGTGTGCATCAATCTAGGAAAGTTATATCGTTCATCTTTGGTCACTGGTTAGCTTTGTGGCCTTACCTGTTTGAAACGGTTAACGGGACAACTGTGGTGTTCTCTGGAGACAGAATTCCAGTAGAGAAACGTGTTTTGCTTATTGCGAATCACAGGACAGAGGTGGATTGGATGTATGTGTGGAATATTGCCTTGAGAAAAGGGTGTCTTGGCTACATCAAATATGTGCTCAAGAGCAGCTTGATGAGATTACCTATATTTGGCTGGGGATTTCATATTCTCGAGTTTATCCCAGTGGAGAGGAAGCGTGAGGTCGACGAACCTGTTATGCTTCAAATGCTTTCGACTTTTAAGGATCCTCAAGAACCCTTGTGGCTCGCTCTATTCCCAGAAGGAACCGATTTCACGTACTATATGTTCCCTCTCTGATTTTACATATGATCCTACATTGTAAATGAGTTTCAGATAATTCTTAGTCAATCTGAATCGTTTTTTAGATAACTGATAAACCGAGTCACGGTCATATTCAGGAATTGCTTGTAAGTAGTAATGCACGAATGTATGAAATGCTGCTCTCTTAGTCTTTCTTCTTTCAGATTTTCTGAGACCTCCTTATTTTTGATATGCAGTGAAGAGAAATGCAAGAAAAGCCAACAGTTTGCAGCGGAAGTTGGTCTTCCGGCACTATCAAACGTACTTTTACCAAAAACAAGGGGTTTTAGCGTTTGCTTAGAAGCTCTACATAACTCTTTGGATGCAGGTATGGTCCACGAGATTTTGATGAAAATCTTCGTGTATGTTAGCTTTTCTATAGTAGTATATCTCGCCTCATTTTCTGAAAATACTTAATGGTTTTGGCGAAATTATGAAGGCTCACATATCTTTTACTTGTTCAATGACCCTATTTGGGACCTCATGACCACAGTTACATGAACAATGCATTTTTGTTTTTATTGAAGCCAAACTTACTCAGTTCTTCGTACGTAATCTTTTTGAAATGCAGTTTATGATTTGACTATTGCATATAAGCCTCGCTGCCCATCTTTCATGGACAATGTATTCGGGACTGATCCTTCAGAAGTTCATATCCACGTTCGTCGAGTTCCACTAAGTGAGATTCCAGCTAACGAGGAAGATTCTTCTGCCTGGTTAATGGATTCATTTCAGCTGAAGGACAAACTGCTATCCGATTTCAGTGCTCAGGGACAGTTCCCAAATCAAAGACCAGAAAAAGAACTCTCTATTCTGAAGTGCATCGCAACTTTTTCGGTGGTAATATCTTTGACAGTAGTATTCATCTATCTGACCTTGTATTCACATAGCTGTTTCAAAGTATATGTTGGTCTTAGCTTCACATATCTATCTTTTGCTACTTATTACAAGTTCCGACCCTCACCATCATCGATTGGCTGTTGTAAAGGAGATTCTAGTAAAAAAGCAAAAACCCATTAGCTCTGTTGTACATACAATTCTTTCTTTGCGTACAAAGAAATAATATCAAGCAGAAATGATTTCTGAGTTGTCTCTTTCATTGTTAGTTCTTTGATCTACAGTTACTCCACTTAATAATTGCATTCCATGTTCTTCTTTTGACTTGTGTTGTAATTGCATTTTGGTTGTGTGTTGTGTCTTGCAAATGCCGATATTAACATGGGGGTCCAGTTTAACCCGTTTAGATTTCACTTACAGATGAAAACGACGTCGTTCAAGTTCATGACTTTTCCTTTTCATTTAGAAACGACGTCGTTTAAAACGTTAAATTTTCACAATAGCACTTATAGTATTAAATTTATATACATGTTAATTTCCGACATATATATATATATATATACATATATGTTTAAACTAACATTCATACATATTTGTTTTCTTACAAATGATAAATTAGATTGTATAAATACGAAAATTAACTTATTTCCTAAAACATTTCGTACCTTAAAAAAAAAATTGAAATTTTGAGTGTTTTAAGTATTCGTGTAAAAACTAAAGGAACTAGAAATCAAACAATACTCAAGTAAAAGATAGTCTGAATAATTCGTGTATTGAAAAGGAAGGATTACAAATACTTTTATAGCAAAGTTTAACAACTACTAAACCGAAATTGCAGGAAACAGAACATAAATAATAAAAAAAAACTAATTAAGACTAATTCTCCTCCGAGAATACTTATTCCACTCCGATATCTTGACTTATTCCATCTTCAGACTTTGTCAAAACCCAACAAATTCCTCCCCTTAAACTGAAATACTTGTCAAAATCAGTTTAACCTTTGAACTCCGAGTGACCTTCTGAGCTTCTCGAACTGATCAAGCTTGATTGGCTTAGTCATGATGTCTGCAACTTGATCATTCGTACCACAGAAAACCAGCTTTATAACTCCATCATTAACAAGATTTCTCAAGTAATGATACCTCACATCAATGTGCTTCGTCCTTCGATGCATAACCGGATTCTTCGACAATTTGATAGTAGAATTGTTGTCGCACATAATGTTAACACATCCACCAGCAAGAACACTCAACTCCTGCAGCATACCCTTCAACCAAACACAATGACAAGCAGAAGAGGTTGCTGCGACATACTCCGCTTCGGTGGAAGACAAAGTCACAATGCTTTGCTTCCTTGAACTCCAGCAAACGGCTGCACCATTTATTAAGAAAACGTACCCAGAAGTACTTTTCCTATCCCCCGTGTCTCTAGCGTAATCGCTATCTGTATAGCCAAGCAAACTCAGATTCGACGACCTCTTATAGAAGACTCCATAATCCAACGTACCCTTCAAGTATCTTAGCACTCGTTTGGCAATCATCATGTGTTCTTCCTTGGGATCAGCCATGAAACGTGCTATTAAGCACACCACAAACATTAAGTCAGGCCTTGTTACCGTAAGATACATCAAGCTTCCCACAAGCTGCTTGTAGAGTATCGAATCAGCTCCATTCTTCCCTTCTTTTGAAACGGTAGTGCCTGGAACTATTGGGTTCTTGACTGAGTTACAATTCCACATCTTGAACCTCTCCAAAACCTCCTTAGCGTACTTCCTTTGACAAAGATGAATGCCATCACGGTCTTGATGAACCTCTACTCCGAGGAAGAAACTCATTTTCCCCATATCAGTCATTTCAAATTCCCTTTGCATCGATGATTTGAATTCTGCACACAATGATTCATCATCTCCAGTAACTATTAAATCATCGACATAGAGACTTACCACCAGAATGTGTTTCTCTATTTTCTTGAAAAACAGAGTATGATCATAGTTGCTTTTCTCGAATCCTTCCTTCCAAAAATAGCTATCGATTCGGCTAAACCAAGCTCGTGGTGCCTGTTTCAAGCCGTAAAGAGCCTTTTTCAATCGATATACCTTATCCTCCTCCCCTGCTTTGATAAATCCTTCAGGTTGATCGACATACACTTCTTCCTGAAGCTCGCCGTATAAGAAGGCGGTCTTCACGTCAAGCTGAAAAACGCTCCAGCCCTGTTGAGCTGCTACTGCTAGGAGACTTCTTATTGTATCCCATCGAGCAACAGGTGCGAATACTTCAGTATAATCGACCCCAGCAGTTTGAGAGTAACCCTTCGCAACCAAACGTGCTTTGTGCTTTTGCACTTTTCCTTCTTCATTCAACTTGGTCTTGTAAACCCATTTCACACCAATCTTCTTTGCTTGCGATGGCAGTTTCACAAGCTCCCAAGTTTGATTCTTCTCAATGGAAAGAATCTCCTGCTTCATTGCTTCTTTCCATTTTTCTTCCTTTGCTGCATCAAAGAAGTGAATAGGATCATTACTGCTTATGTAAAGAGCGAGATTTACCAAAGCATCATCATCTTCGTCACTCTCTTCTTCTCCAGTCATATAATCCTGCATCCATACTGGCCGTCTTATTTTCCTCCTTGATTGTTCTCCAGTTTCAATTTCTCGATTAGGGTTGGAGGTCTCATCTGTCTCTGCGTTTTGACGGTCTGCAGCTTCCGGTTCAGCTCCAATTTCCGGTTCAGCTTCAGTTTCCGGTTCAGCTTCAATTTCCGGTTCAGCTTCAGTTTCTGGTTTAGCTTCATCATTGGTTTCTTCTTCTTCCGTAACTCCATCATCTCCCCAAGCGAGTTCCTTTTCCTCGGCTTTACTCAATTTCCAATCCCACTTAGCATCTTCTTCAAAGATAACATCTCTACTAATGGTGATTTTCATTGTAATTGGATCATACAGTCTGTAGGCCTTGGATTCCTCGCTGACTCCGAGTAAGATACATTTGTGGCTTCGGTTATCGAGCTTTATCCTTTTCTGAACTGGAATGTGAACATGAGCGATTGAACCAAAAACCCTGAAGTAGCTGACCCATGGCTTCATTCCCGTCCATCTCTCTTCGGGAACTTTATCTTTTATGGCTTTTGTCATGCTTCGATTCAGAATATATGCTGTCCATCTTGCTGCATCAGGCCAGAAGAATCTTGGGAGATCTTTTTCTGATAGCAAACAACGAACCATATTCATTATAGTTCGGTTTCTCCTCTCCGCTACTCCGTTTTGCTGAGGAGTGTAGGCTGCAGTTAACTGTCTCTTTATACCATGATCTCTACAGAATTGGTTGAATTTCTCGGATGTAAATTCACCTCCTCTGTCTGTACGCAGTCCCCGTATCACGGTTCTGGCCTCTTTTTCCACAAGGTTTTTGAACACTTTGAATGTTTCAAACGCCTCTGATTTCTCTGTAAGAAAATAAATCCAGGTTTTTCGAGAGAAATCATCAACAAGAACCATTAAGTACCTTTTACCACTTTGTGATGCGGGAGTAACTGGTCCACACAAGTCAGTGTGAATTAATTCCAGCTTCTCGGTTGCTCTCCACTTACTCTTCTTAGGGAACTTTCCTCGCTGCTGCTTCCCTATGTTGCAAACCGTGCACACTTTTCCTTCGTCTTTCAGATTAGGTAACCCTCTCACCAATTCCTTTTTCTGCATAATCTGAATGGACATGTTGTTGAGATGTCCCAACCTTCTATGCCACAGGGATCCCAAGTCTTCTTCTTCTACTTTAAAACACTTCTCCGAGACTGGTTTCTCCTTGGCGTAAAGCAGAAACATTCGATTCAACGTCATCTTCGTCTCCATAATCAGTACTCTTTGACGGTGAAAAATTCTGCAGGTTCCATCCTCGATCACAAACTTCAGCTGCTTTTCTTGGAGTTGTCCAATGCTCAACAAATTGTTAGAGAGATTAGGAATGAAATAGACATCAGTTATTACTTGAGTGATGCCTTCTGCTTCAAATCTGATGTTCCCCTTTCCCTCAACAGCCAGTCTGGAATTGTTTCCCAAGCGAACCGAGTGTTTGAAATCTTCATTAAGCTCTGTGAACCACGATTTTCCCCCCGTCATGTGGTTGGAGCAACCGGAGTCCAGAAACCACACCTTTTTTCCTTCTGCCTTACTTGCATCAACATGAGCCATTAGCAACAGCTCCTCTTCTTCGTCAAACTCAACATAGTTTGCTTTTTCTGTGCACTCAAAAGAATAGTGCCCCTTTTTTCGCATGTGAAACAGGTTATAGCGGACCGATCAACTGAGGATCTGTCTCTTCCACGTCCTCTGTAGCTGCTTCTTCCTCTTCCTCTCCAATTACCTCTTCCACGAGCATACTTGTGCTCGTTCTCAACTTGCAAGACTTGTTCTTCAACTTTCTTCTCTATCACCTTGCTTTCATGAATCTGCAACGATGCTTGCAATTCATCGACAGAAAGTTTATCAATGTCCTTCGATTCTTCGATGGAGCAGACGACGAAGTTAAAATTCTCGGTGAGGCTCCGGAGAATTTTCTCTACAATTGCGACATCTTTCATGTCTTCTCCGCAATTCCGCATATCATTCGCCACTTCCATGACTCTCCCAAAGTACGCCTCGATTTTCTCTCCCGCTTTCATCTCCAATGTTTCGAACGATCGCCGTAATCTTTGAAGCTGTGCTCGTTTCACCCTCGCCGTTCCATGATGTTTGGTTTTCATGGAATCCCACAGCTGCTTAGCTGTGTCTTTCTGAGCAATTGTCTTCAGGATAGATTTGTCGATCGACTGAAAGAGATAATTTTTGGCTTTTAAATCTTTCAGCTTTCCGTCATCCGCCAGCTTCTGTTGTGCAACAGTGGGAGCTGCAATTCCGGTCAGATTTGGAACTCCAGATTCGACAACACACCAATATTCCTTGGATCTCAGGAGATTCTCCATTACCAAACTCCAATGGTCATAATCTCCATCGAATTTTGGAACAGCAGGTACTGAGAAGTTTCCGTTTTCCGTCACCTCTCCAATCTATCACTCACTTAATTTTGCTCTGATACCAGATAAAGGAACTAGAAATCAAACAATACTCAAGTGAAAGATAGTCTGAATAATTCGTGTATTGAAAAGGAAGGATTACAAATACTTTTATAGCAAAGTTTAACAACTACTAAACCGAAATTGCAGGAAACAGAACAGAAATAAAAAAAAAAAACTAATTAAGACTAATTCTCCTCCGAGAATACTTATTCCACTCCGATATCTTGACTTATTCCATCTTCAGACTTTGTCAAAACCCAACAAAAACCCATCCAAACTTCCAAAGGTTCTTAATAGTTAATAGTAACAACAACAAACGTGATCAAAGTGACTTAAACACACACAAAAATCTGGCTCATGAGCCATGAGCATAACGGGCGAATTCAAATTGATATACATCTTACAAGTGCTTCAAATGATGCTTCTCCTGAGCAACCAGCAGAGGATGGTAAGAAGCTTCTCTCAAACTTGAGGAGATTAAGTTAAAAAAAACTTGAGGAGATTGCTTGTTTGGTTTCATGTTGTGAATTGTGAGAGTTTGGTGTGTGTGTGTGTGTACGAGATGCTGGGTGAGAATCTGTACCCGTTGGTGGACAATCGACAAAACCAAGCTAAATCTTACTATCATTAACATGTAGATTCATTTTTTGAATCCAGAAAAGGAAAGAACAAAATCAGGATCCATGAAAAATGATTAGGAAGTCGACATCGGTCTATGACAACGGCCCACTGATGCTATTTTCCAGAATACATTTTTTCTTTTTTTGACAACAAAAACAAACGAAAAAGGAACTCACCGATGCCATGTTCCAGATCATTTTGGGTTTTTGGTAATAGAAAGCAAAATAAGTCGGAATTCCGCATCGGTCTATGAAAACCGACACCGATGCAATTTTTCAGAGCATTTTTTATTTATTTTGGGTAATGAAAACAAAATAAATAAGCAAAATAAACGGATACCGAGAATTTGTTTGATCTAATTTTTTTAGAGTATCAGTTTTGAGATTTTACATGTGGTTTGAAACATCTTCTTGATTTTTGTTATATTTCATCTTGTATGTGTTCGTGTTTGTAGCATCCGGAGACTAGCAACAATGTCAATGCTAGACGAAGCCACTAAGAAGGTTGTCAATGAAGTTCTTCGGTGACTTTAACGCTACGATTGTGAAGGCTACACAATCGATGGAAGAGTTGAGAAAGGATTTTGATACGTTTTCTCTACTGAATAAACATATGCAATATGTTACAAGAGGGCGTGCTTGTTCCATTCAATCCCATAGTCTATCACGTAGTTCAAAGCGTCCTTAACATGACAAGACTAGCAAAAGTGGCCACGTTCGTTCTTTATACTGGTAAACAGGGTATAGTAAAATCAACTAAGCATTGAGCATAATAGTTTATTCTTGAGTTGTCTCGACCATTTATAAATCTGATAACATTCACAAGCTCTGAGGAAACAACGACCCAACAAATTTTTGGAAAAAAAAAGAAGAAGATAAAATGTTAACCAGTTTTGTGTTAATTAAAAAATCTGATGTAAAATTAATAGAACGTTTATAGATATCGTGTTCTAGTTGATCCATCACATGGCGAATTTTTTTTTGTCATTTATTGTCACGTATTGGCATAGCTCCCTAAAGAACGAAAACAAACAAGTATTAAAATAAGAGGTTGTGTGTAGCTTGGAGAATCTAACTTGTTAAAAATAATATTTCACATTATAACTTCTCAAAGGGTATGTACGAGAGATTTAAAAAACTGTAAAACTCTTCTACTTTTTTCAATTTATAAGAGATCATACCTGCTTTAGTTTCCAATATGCAAAACGAGTTTGCTTCCAACACTCAACAACAATGACGTCCTTAAATGGTTGCATAGCTAGAATATGCCTTAGCTGATAGACTTCGAAAGATTTGTATAGGTGATCAAAGTACTCTGTAGTATCGCCTAAGTCTCCTTGACTGGAAAGATAATTTCGTAGAGCTTGTAAATGTGCATGCATAATGGTAAAAATTTCCTATACATAATTAAAGAAATGAATCACATAGTTGTTACTTGTTAGTATTGAAAAACAATCATATATAACTAAAATCAATTGAACTAGCGTTGACATATGCATTTGATTCCACGAGTTGTTAACGAAAACTCACAGGTGAATCAAGAGCATAATTCCACGAATTGATTTCCTCTTGAAAGCTAGCAATCTCTGTTTGGAGAATACTAAATTTTTCCTCAGGCGAATTGAAGTCATCAAAGCATTGAATAAAAGTATCATGAATACTTGCAAGCTCCTTTGAAAATTTGTTAGGATCAATCGCATTGTGTTTTATGTGTTTATCCAGCAATTAAAAACACATAAATTAGGGTCTTAGAAATTTATTAGGTTACTAACAAAATAGTAAGTCTCACTCACAATTGACTCCAACTTGCTATACACAATATCATACTTCTAGCTAATCTCATCAAGCAACGCCATTATTGTCATATGGAGGTTAAGTAGTTGATCATTCACGGTTTGTAAATTTGTCACTCCCCCTTTATCTCTCCTTCTTGGTCAATCTACATCAAACCAAACCAGTATTCCGCTCAAATCTAAAAGATAGGCTAAAAAACCCACCCAAAAGCACAAGGATGTACCAACAAACGATAAGATTTATGCGGGTCACACGGTACAAGTGGAGCTAGTCTTTTAGAGCAAAATTGACAATGCAGCTTATTCAGTAGAGAAAGCGTATCAAAATCCTTTCTCAATTCTTCCATCGATTGTGTAGCCTTCACAACCGTAGTTTAAGTCATTGAAAAACTTCATCGGCAACCTTCTTGGCAGCTTCGTCTGGCATTGACATTGTTGCTAGTCTCCGGATGCTACAAACACGAACACATACAAGATGAAATATAACAAAAATCAGGAAAAAGTTTCAAACCATTGTCAAAACTGCTAATAATGGAGATGGTGAAAAAAAAATACCAGAAACATTAAAATAAGCATCAAATCATCAAGTAAAAAGAGACCAATGAAATCTTTTTGTGTCATAACTAAAGAGATCAAAGGCCTGAGCTAAGATTCGGAGACCAAAATCTAATATTTTCATATGAACAAGAGTAATGTTTGAAGATCCCGTCTTGGAAAAAATAATTAATTAAAGTTGTATTTAATCTCAAACCTTTGAAAAAATCAATTAATTTATGGTACTTTTTAGTATTTTTTAACTCTACAAAAGTGAAAATGCTGAAACGTTAATAGAAGATAAATGTTTAAACCACGAATGGGAGAAAAACTCATATTGCAAAAATCTCATTGTCTTTGGTATGCACATCATCATCTTGAGACTCTTGAATCTAGATAGCTTCTAAGTAAGTATATCATAGGAATGGAAGACTGACGTAAATGCATAATACGCAGAAAAATATGAAATATAAGTTATTTAATATAACATAGTAGTTTTTTCTTCAAATTCGTGTTAATTTTGCAGAAAATCTATCGTGCCCCTACTTCTCGGGCTTCAAAGTATTGTTGTATGCATGTCGAAAACATTACAGACGCGGGAGAAGAAAATGATGAGAAGTTTATTTGGTTCAGATTAATTGGTGTAAGAGGATACTTGAAAGTTTCAGCAAAAGTGATGATGTGCATCACCCCTGGTAAACATTAGGCTTTTACTGAACATCCATTTCACTCAACACTCAATTTGTGTACCCAACCGTTTTCTATAAAAATGAGGAAGAAAGGAGAAGGGAGGAAGAAAACCGAGCAAGCAGGAGGGAGAATGTAAGGAGTAGGGAGATGTGATGGAGCCATCATTTCTCTCCATAAAAAAAATTATGGGTCCCTTGATTAATGACTTGTTTACTTTAGTTACAGCTTGCAATCTTCTGTAATTTTATTGCTTAGTTGTTCTTTCAAAATCTAACTTGGTTATCCTTCAAAATATTTCCATTAAACACAAAAAAAAACATTTATTAAATAAACTTCATTAGCGATCAATTTGAGAAATATCTCAAGATGAAATTGAAGTTGACTTATTATTGATGTATCTATTCTTATGTGTTTTCATGGAATTCGCATCTCATTCATAGCTTATCAAAATTACAAAGCTTAAAACTCTCTCAAATAGCATCCAACATATTTCAAAATTAAAAAGAAAAAAGATCAGATGAAACTTCGAGTCTAGACAAGACATGCTATAAGTAAAAAAAATTTGAACTGATATTTCCTGGTCTCCTGGAGTCAAGTAAAAAATCGTCTATGGATATGGTCATCTGACTCCTAAGATATTGGTTAGTTAGTATAAGAATGACTAGAATTACATGATGAAGTAAATAGGAGTGGACCAATGTACTTTTTGTAGTTTTGAAAAGATAATCAAAGTGCAAACACAAGTGTAGTCTTGCCACATCCTTGTTGCGCGCTAAATCAAATATGCATTTTCCAATCACGTCTATAAGATCTCTCCATCATTAATTTGAGATTATCACCAAGTACAACAACTAGTACCACTAATGGAGGCACATCATCTTCATCTTGAAACTTGGAGTTATGCAGAGCAATATGATCATCACACCATACAAAGACGAAGAACAAAGCGATTGATGAGGCTTGTGCCATTGTGAGAATCCAGCTTGATAGCCAACCCGAGGAAATTGATAACCTTGAAAGGAAGAGGATGCAGTTGGACATTGAACTTGATGCCTTGGAAAACAAAAGCTCTGACTTGTGGAGGTATGATACAGTTTGCATCTCTCTTTAGTACATAATATTATGTTTGTTCTTCAATTGTTGCTTGTAGCATCCTCTTTAGTACATAAATACAGTGCAAAACCTGCAAAATAAGGAAGAAAAATGTAAAGCATTCCTTGGAAAGTCAAATCTCAAAACAAACAAACACCTTTGTTGGAAGCAGCCAAACTCTCAATTTAAGGTTTTGAGCCCAAACTCCAAATGTTATTACATGCCCAAAAAAGCCCACTAGATTTTTAAAAATTTGAGTCCCACATCGGAAACTTACAAGCAATAGGAGCAAAAGTTCCTCTATATATAAATGTCTCCGTACATTAAATTCCTCACGTTGGAGACTTTCCAAAAGCTTGCTTGATGTTGAAGCAAGAAAATGCCAATGTCCCCCTTGGCTTTGACGGAAACAATCTTGACCTCTGCACCACCTGAACTTGTACCACCGCAGCCGTTGGAATCTGAAATGTTATGCACCATCACCCACTTATTCACCAGAATTTGAACGTTCTGCGTCATCACTATCACGTTATTCGCCGGAATTTAAATGTTCTCCATTTTCACCATCTTATTCACCAGGCTATTCGCTGGCGCTGAAATCTGAATGTTGTGCACCACCACCGTTTGCCTATTTACCACCTTATCCATCACCATCTTCTTCACCGGAGCCGCTGAAATCTGAATGTCATGCACCACCTTATTCACGGAGCCTCTGGAATCTGAATGTCCTCTACCATCACCACCTTATTCACCGCCGCTGGAATTTAATTAAAGATCAGATCAAACTTCGAGTCCAGACAAGAGAGGCTACATGTAAAATCTCAAAACTGATACGCTAAAAAAGATTAGATCAAAAAAATTATGGGTACCCGTTTATTTTGCCTATTTATTTTGATTCTATTACCCAAAATAAAATAAAATTGTTCTGGAAAATTTATTGGTGTCGGTTTCCATAGACCGATGCGGAATTCCGACTTCTTTTACTTTCTATTACCAAAAACCCAAAAATGATCTGGAACACGGCATCGGTGAGCCGTCTTAATAGACGGATGCGAAGTTCTTTTTTCGTTTGTTTTCGTTGGAATGTATTCTGGAAAATGACATCAGTGGGCCGTTGTCATAGACCGATGTCAGAGTTCCTAATCATTTTTCATGGATCCTGATTTTGTTCTTTCCTTTTCTGGATACAAAAAATGAATCTACATGTTAATGATAGTAAGATTTAGCTTGGTTTTGTCGATTGTCCACCAACGGGTACAGATTCTCACCCAGCATCTGGTACACACACACCAAACTCTCACAATTCACAACATGAAACCAAACAAGCAATCTCCTCAAGTGTTTTTTTAACTTAATCTCCTCAAGTTTAAGAGAAGCTTCTTACCGTCCTCTGCTGGTTGCTCAAGAGAAGCATCATTTGAAGCACTTGTAAGATGTATATCAATTTGAATTCGCCCGTTATTCTCATGGCTCATGAGCCAGATTTTTGTGTGTGTTTAAGTCACTATGATCACGTTTGTTGTTGTTACTGTTAACTATTAAGAACCTTTGGAAGTTTGGATGGGTTTTTACACGAATACTTAAAACACTTTCAAATTTTCAAATTTTTTTTGGAAGTGAAAAGGTCGGGAAGAAAGGCGGGAATTGGCAAATACGAGAGTACGAAATGTTTTAGGAAATAAGTTAATTTTCGTATTTATACAATCCAATTTATCATTTGTAAAAGACAAATATGTATGAATGTTAGTTTAAACATATACTATATATATATATATATATATATAAATGTTGGAAATTAACATGTATATAAATTTAATATTTTTAAGTGTTATTGTGAAAATTACATACTTTCCGTTTTAAACTTTTATATTTTTGTTGAATTAAAACGCTAACGGTAGATAACAATATGCAAAGTTTTAGTATTAATGAAAATAAATTAACATATTATCAAAATAAACATGACTAACATGAAGAATTCATAAACTTAGTTATTTTTTGTTTTGACATTATTTACGTTTGTTTTGTTTTTGTATCTCAATGTTTCATTTTTTCTTTTTTTATATCTTTGGTTTTTCTTTCTCATAATTTGTTTTTATCATTTTTATCATCTTCGTCTTTTGTGATCTTGTCCGATCTTGTGTGTTTCTCTTCAGGTTTTTTTTTGTCCTCCTTTATTTATCTTCCTTTTTGTTGTTATACTTATCTTTCCTTTATAATTATTATTATTTGCAGTCAAAACTGCTATTTTTTTTTAATTTCAACCTTTACATTTTTCTTCGACTCCTTTTTTCGGTTTTGTCCTTGTCCTCGGTTTGTTTTCCTTATTCTTCGAAAATTTATTTATCCTATTTTTCACAATTTTTCTTCATTTTCTTTGTCTTTTCTTTCATTTTTTGTTTGTTTGTTTTCCTTCTAGTTACTCACAGAAAAAACATTCAAATATTTTACATATATAACTATTAATATCCGACCTATTGGATATGCAAAAAAAAAAAAATATATATATATATAGTTGTCTTTTGCATAGAACGGAATAATGGAGAAAGTTTTAAGAACTCAGTAGAAAAATTCATTTTTAATTTGTAAAGACTCTTGCTCTATAGGAACTACCATTTCAATAGATATTGAGGGTTATTTGAATTTTTGGAAGCAAAGCCCATAAGCAAAGAGAGTTTTGTGTTTTCTATGAATTCAAGTTTTAGCCGAAACATATTTGCTTCAAATATATATATATATATATAATTGAATGGTATTTGAATATTGGCCCTTAAATTTTTGATTTTTTAATTAAGATTTAGGAAAAACATAATTTCTGATTTAGAGCTTTAGTATCGTCAAACTGAGTCTTTTCTCTCCATATTCTTCATCAACTTCTAATAGTATAAACTCCAAACCAAAACCATATATAATGATTCGTCATAAATGATTCTTTTTAATTGTTTCAAGGTGATTCACATGCACCATGCGCATACATGAAGAATGTGCAAACTCCATCAATGACAATAATCATTTATTGGTTTTGACATTTAAATAAATTCTGTTAGTTGAAGTAATTATCTACGCTTTCTTTTCTCGGTCTTTTTTTTCTTCTCTTTTTTCCTTGTTCTTCTTCCGTTTGTTCTTTTCTATTTTTTTTTCATAGTCTACGTCTTTATTATCTTATCCAATTTCTTCTCTTTCTTCTTCTTCAAACCGGGTCAAATCATATCTCAAAAGGTTTGAACTTGGCTTATAAACCATGGTAACAATTTGCCCAATTTATAAATGCAAAAAAAAAAAAAATTATTAATGTATGAGAAAACAACTTCGTTTATTAATTAATATTGGATGCTAAATTAACTTACCAACGAGAAACTTGATCACAAGTTTTCCTTAGACAACATCATCAAAATTCGAGAAGCCTATTTGTAATATGATAAAGCCGATGTTAATAAATTTGGTTCCTAGACAATATAAAAAAATGTTTAAAATTAATGTCACAACTGAAAAGCTTAATGAAGTAAAGAGAATATAAATCACAAGTTCGCCTAGTGAAAAAACAAAAAACAAAACAAAAAAGTAACATTAAAATCACATTATATTTTAGGAATATTTACACATGAAAAGTATAGATAGTTTAATGGAATACGAAATACTAAATTCCGATAACATACAAATAATTAGAATTTTGGAACTATGGTATTTATTAGAATTTTAAAAACTAAATTTTAATTAATTGTTTTGCTATTGAAGTGAGTCGATATCAATAAAAAATCCACTATTCTCCAATGAGAGGTAAATATCTAATTGCTGTTTAAAAAAATTTATAGGTCGATTAATAAGTTATTTATTTGGTAAAAATTCGGAAACAAGTACAAGATATAATTAAATAACATATTTTAGATTTTTCCCAATTTTTTATTTAGTTAATTATGAATCAAAAATCAAGTAAAATTATCTATTTAAAAATAATAATAATAATTCAATTAAGTAATTATTTCCTTAATTAGTTTAATATATGTTATTATTTTTTCAAAGACATGTCATTATTTTGTAAATATCTGTGATAGATTCAAATCAATTAAATTAAAGTACCTTGAAACATCCCTAATCGAATAAAACAAAACATGGTTCATATAATTTTGATATTTGTGAGAGTATATTTTCTCTTGGATCTTGCATGTTCAAGACCGTATTAAAGTTGTCATTTTTCGCTTCCTCCGACTCATTCCCGTAAAGTTGTCAGGATATCAGATATCGTGAGAAGCAGACCAATGGGTGCTCTTGTCGGAGAGACGGAACTTTCGAAAGCACTCATCGAAGCTGGAAAAAAATCTCCTGAAGCCTCATTCTTCAACTGACGGGATTCTCTCTCTCTCTCTCTCTCTCTCTCTCTCTCTCTCTCTCTCTCTCTCTCTCTCTCTCTCT
The DNA here is from genome assembly GCA_964056655.1 of Arabis hirsuta. Taxonomy (NCBI): domain Eukaryota; kingdom Viridiplantae; phylum Streptophyta; class Magnoliopsida; order Brassicales; family Brassicaceae; genus Arabis; species Arabis hirsuta. The sequence goes on from OZ053304.1 coordinate 33,871,794, forward strand.
CTCTCTCTCTCTCTCTCTCTCTCTCGTATGATTGGTTCATCTGTTTGGTGAAATTTCCTCTCTTAGCGTTTGAATTGTTAGAAGCAAAAGCTTCTTATGACAAAGAACAAAACAAGTGTTTACTTGCTGTTCTGTTTCAGAGAAAAGAGATTGATCGATAAAGATGAAACAGAGCAATAAAAGGAAAACTAACTTTATTAATCGAATACGAAACTTGTGTTTACATCTCGTACAATTGTGTTAAATACTTGACTAATAGACACGATTAAAACCGAAAGTTGTGTCTTGTAAACTTATGACTCTTAACTAAACAACACCTCCTAAACATAAAGTTGTGACTCTTAATAAAACATAACATAAACTCAATTTAATCAACACTCCTCCTTAATTGAGTTTCTGTGTAACTCCAAGCTTTTTTCTTAGTTATTCAAACCTTGAGCCGCTAAGTGCTTTTGTTAGAAGATTTGCAAGTTGAACTTCTCCTTCGCAGTAATTAAGTTGAATTAAACCCTTGTGTTCTGCTTCTCGTACGAAGTGGTACTTGATCTCAATATGCTTTGTTCTTCGATGTTGCACCGGATTTTTTCCAATTGCAATCGCCGACTTGTTGTCGCAGTAAATTGGAACTCCCTCTTGAGAATCAAAACCAATATCCTTCATGAGTTGCTGTAACCAAATTGCTTGGTTTGTTGCTTCACAAACTGCGATATATTCTGCTTCTGCCGTTGATTGTGCTACAGTTTGTTGTTTGCTTGAATACCAACAAAACATACCAGATCCAATCGTGAAGACATACCCAGATGAACTCTTCTTGTCTTCAATTGAGCCTCCCCAATCGTTATCCGAGTAACCTAATAATTTTGGATTTTCAACACTTGTAAATTGAACACCAAAGTTTGATGTACCTTTGACGTATCTTAAGACTCTCTTCGCTTCTTGATAATGCTTTGTGAGTAGCACATACATGTATCGGGAGAGATAAGAACTGGCAAACATTAGATCCGGCCTTGATGCACATAGATACAAAAGACCGCCAACGATGCTTCTAAATTTTTTTGGTTCGCCATATTCTTCATCATCCTCTGTTTTTTTGCCGTTTGGTGTAAGTGGAGAACTTACACTCTTGCTTCCATGCATGCCAAACTTCTTAACAAGTTTATTGGCATATTTTTCTTGTGATAGAAAGATTCCACGATCATCTTGAATTATTTCCATTCCCAGAAAATAATTTAGCAGCCCCAAATCAGTCTTCTCGAACTCCTTCTTCATGTCTTCCTTAAACTTATCAATGAGTTGAGAGTTGTTTCCTGTGATCACTAAGTCATCCACGTAGAGACTCACAATCAATACATCATTGTCTTTCTTTCACGTACAAAGCTGCATCATTCATGCTTCTTTGAAAACCTTGTTGGAGAAAATATGAATTTATTCTCCCGTACCAAGCCCTAAGGGCTTGCTTTAACCCGTATAGTGCCTTATGCAGCAACAAGACTTTATCTTCTTCTCCTTTGGTTATGAATCCAGGCGGTTGTGCAATATAGATCTCTTCTTCAAGTTCTCCGTTGAGAAATGCTGACTTAACATCCATTTGATAAAGCCTCCACTTCATTTGTGCCGCAAGAGCAATTATGGCTCGTATTGTATCATGTCTTGAAACAGGTACAAACGTTTCAAGATAATCAACACCATATTGTTGAGAAAACCCTCTTGCAACTAACCTTGCTTTATACTTGACTGGATCTCCATTTGCATTTGTCTTGATGCGATAGATCCATTTCACGCTAATGATGTTTTTCTTTTCCGGTTTCTCCACCAATAGCCATGTTCTGTTTTTCTCTATCATCTTGATTTCTTCCACCATAGCTTTTCTCCAATCTTCGATCTCTGAGGCTTCATCGTATGTTTGTGGCTCATCATTCATTATTAGCCACGCTTCATGTGTTTGACCCATCTCTTCTATTTGATCTTCTTGTTGCATTATCTCATTGATAGACCGAAATTTCTTTGGTCTATTTGGAGAATCTTCTTCTTCTTCATCTTCACTTTGAGTGTCTACGAACACACTTGGTGCTGGAACTTGTTGATTTTCCTCAGACTTGGTTTCATTTGATGAAAGAAATATCTTCTTCATTTCTTTCTTCTCCCAGTCCCATTTTTTTCTTTCTCCCAGTCCCATTTTTTTCTTCATCAAATATCATATCTCGTGATATTTCCACTTTCTCTTCGTCTAGTAGGAGCACCCTGTACCCTTTAGACTCGCCACTGTAGCCAATGAATACACCAAGTTTGGCCTTGACATCAAGCTTCTTCCTCTTTTCTTCCGGTATATGCACATAGCATAAACTCCCAAAAACTTTCAAATGTTTTACACTTGGTTTGACACCACTCCACTTCTCCATTGGAGTTATGTCTTCTTCAAGAGACTTGGTAGGTAATAGATTTTGAATATAGTTTGATACAGCCACTGCCTCAGCCCATAACTTGTTTGGAAGACCTTGATCCACAAGCATTGATCGGGCCATCTCTACTAGTATTATTTTCTTCCTTTCTGAGACACCATTCTGTTGTGGGAAATATGGTGTTGTAATTTTCTTTTGTATCCCAGCCTCTTGACACAACTTGATGAACTCCTTGGATATGAATTCACCCCCACCATCCGTTCTAAGTTGCTTGATCCTTTTTTCGGATTGATTTTCGACCAAGGACTTGAATTCTTTGAACTTTAAGAGGACTTCGCTTTTGTTTTTAATGAAATACACCCAACTCATGCGTGTATAATCATCAATAAACAATACGAAATACTTGCTGCCACCCATTGATTGGTTTTGCATAGGACCGCAAACATCTGAGTGAATCAACTCCAATGCTTCACTCGTCTTTGTTTGAGACTTCTTAGGATTGTTTGAGACTTCTTAGGAAAACTTTTCCTTACTTGTTTTCCCATCTCACATGAGTCACATATTTCTTTTGTGACTCCAAACTTGGGGAGATTATCCACAATTTTCACTGTTTGCATCTTCTGTAATTTATTGAAACCAACATGCCCCAATCTTCGATGCCATAACTTGACTTTGTTGACTTCTTCTTCACTCGCAAGTAAAGCGCTTGAGTTCGAGTTATTCCATTTAAATGGAAAACTCTTATGCTTCATCTTAATGTTTAGTATCCTTTTCCCTTGAGGATCATTGATGAGGCACTTATTGTCTTCAAACAAGACTCCATATCCGTTTGATATCATTTGAGAAACACTCAATAGATTTCTCGCTAGACCTGGCACTAAAAACACCTCTTTGATGATCTTCTCTCCTTGGCTTGTCATCACTTGGATATTTCTTTTTCCTGCCGTCATTATACGTTGACCATTCCCCACTTTGATCGGAACCTTTATACTCTAATCAAGAGTGATGAAGTATTTAACTTCCTTGGTCATATGGTTAGTGCATCTGCTATCAACTAACCAAGTTTCATCATCTAGTTTTGATGATACTTCTTCTTCAACCACACTGAACAGCATGTGACTCTCATCTTCTGTTTCTTCTAGACTTAGATTCGCTCGCTCGGCTCTTCTAAGTTTGCAGTTTTTTGCTAAATGTCCCGGTTTGTCACACACGAAACATTTTCTCTCATTGTTCGCCACTTGTTGTGAAGGAACACCTTTGATGTTCTTCTTTATCCAATAATCACTCTCATTGTGATTGTCATGCTTGCAAACGCCACACCATTTCTTGGTCTTCTTTTGACGTTTGTCTTCACGTTTGTTTTCTCCATAGAACGCTCCTTCCGCTGATCGTTCTTCTCGAAGTGATATACGCTTCTCATGTGCTTTCAACGTGCCTATCAATTCTGTAACCGATAGCACGGTTAAATCCTTAGTTTGCTCCAGCACCGCTACAATGCTATCAAACTTTTCGGGAAGTGAAATTTTTTGCACGATTTGGTAATCTGGTTTCTCTTCTCCATGAATCCTAAGTTGATTTCCCATCTCAATCAACTGTGTCGTGAAGGTGTTGATATTGTCGCTTTCATTCATCTTGAAATTTTCATACTCCCTTCTTAGAGATTGAAGTTTTATCATCTTCACTTGTGGTGATCCTTGGAACTCCAATTCTAGAGCGGTCCAAGCTTCCTTTGCGCTTGATGCAGGGGCGATTCTCGGAAATATTGAATCCGAGACTGCAGTTTGAAGAATTTGCAAGGCCGTCAAATCCTTTAAGGATGCTTCATCACATCGCGTCTTTAGTTGCACGGCTTCAGGGCTATGATCTCCTTGTGCAAGTGGAGTTGGAACTCCTCCTTCAACAATTTCCCATAGTTTCTTTGTCTGGAAAATTGTTTTCATCTTGATTCGCCAAAAACCATAATTCTCACCATTGAAGATCGGAGTCACGATATGTGCATCGTCTCCATAACTCTCTGTTTTCCTTTTACTCGAAAAATTGCCCTTGAATCAGTAGGGCTCTGATACCATGTTAGAAGCAAAAGCTTCTTATGACAAAGAACAAAACAAGTGTTTACTTGCTGTTCTGTTTCAGAGAAAAGAGATTGATCGATAAAGATGAAACAGAACAATAAAAGGAAAACTAACTTTATTAATCGAATACGAAACTTGTGTTTACATCTCGTACAATTGTGTTAAATACTTGACTAATAGACACGATTAAAACCGAAAGTTGTGTCTTGTAAACTTATGACTCTTAACTAAACAACACATCCTAAACATAAAGTTGTGACTCTTAATAAAACATAACATAAACTCAATTTAATCAACATGGATTACACGATACGATTCATAGCCTTTGGAAAGCTAGCTGATGCTTCCTGTCGCAGTTTAGGAAAGCCAAGGTCGTTCTTGATATTGTCTCACGGGTCAGATCATTCTTGGTGATGTTGGACCTGGAGTTCGACGACCTTATTCTAGAGATGTTTCAACAGTTCTTGAAAATCATAAGGTAGATACAGAACCTGAGTTTGCAATGCTCACTTAACTCTTAGGTACTTTATGTGATGCTGATGGCTTCTCTTTTCTGCATCTACTTTACCCCGGATCATCCTCAAGTGGTGCTTCTTGCAATGGAGACAATAATGGTCACAGTAATAGATGAAAGTGAACAAGTATCCACAGACTTGCTCGATATTCTCTTGGCTACTTTCAAAAACGATAGCCAGGTAGGTTAGCTTTTCCTATTTCGAGCTTATTCTCTAAGCCTTTAATAGATTTGAGATTTGATTTTTTTTTTCTGCTCGTTATGGCTTAGGATGTCTCACCAATTGCTTCAAAGCTTGCTGAGACGGTTCTCACTAGATGCACCTGTAAGCGTAAGCTTCGTTTGGTCATCATGGAAGCTTTGAACTCCACAGGGACCAGCTTGGACATGTATTCTCCAGTAGTTTCGTCAGTATGCCAAAGCAAACTTGGAAAGCTGGCTGCCAAGAAAGCATCTTTGCCTGCTAAAGTTGGTCAAACAAATCAGTCTGCTAGCACGTAAGCGAAACCGGACTAAGGTGGAAGAGACAAGTCTTGATGTAGGTTCTTTAGCCACATCGACATCAAACAAAGCTTCTCCTGACGAGGAAGATTCTATAGATACTAACCTTGGAAAACATTAAGACTGCCAAGTCAAGTAAAAAGGAGAGAGCACAGAATGGTTTGGGGAAAACATCTGCAACGAAGCCACTTGCAGAAACTAAGATGGTAAACACCAGCGAGGAAAAATTAGTCCACTCAGATGCTAAGAAAAAGAATCCAGAAGTTGCAAGCAAGGGTACTCCTACTCCCCAATCATCAAAGAACAAGGTAGCAAATTTCCTTGCCAAAACTGTATATAGAACTTCCTTCTTCCTTGAACTTATATTTTGATAAACTATGCAGAAGAATAACTCTCGTACATTCGACCAAAGAATCTGAACAAACTCCCATGCATGAGCCATCCCAAGAGGAAACAGACAGTATTCCACTTTTGCTTTCTCTCTGTCCATGGAACAAGTCAATTGATTTGTCACCTGTTTTCATAAGGCCTATATTTCACTTTTCAGAAGTCCAATAAGAATGAACTTGGTGAGGAATTGGTTGATAAGAGAGTTAATGTCTTGTGGCCACACGACAAGAAGTAAGTGTATAGCAAAACACGCCAACTTACGTTTTGGATACTGTGTGATGAACTGTAGCAATCTTACCATTTATATTTGCACAAGTTTTATGAAGGCGTCATACGTTCCTATTGTATTCATAAGAAGAAGCATAAAGTGAGTTAACATCCCTAATTGCTATTTTTTTAGAATTTCCCTCTTTGTTGCACGATTCATATAAAATTTTCCTACTGCTGGTCTTCGTTGCAGGTATCATATATTGATGAGGAGGTTGAAGATCTTAATCTGAAAAACCAACATTGGTTGATAATCCAGGATAATTCTTTAGCTAGTGCGGTGAAAATTTCTTACATTGAGCCTCTCTTTATACATTCACCATTCTTTATTTTGTACAAAATATTAATCAATGTGTTTTATTGATTTCTCCCAAAATCTTCTTTTTAAAAAAAAACATTTTCATTTAATTTTCGTTTTTGTACAATCCAATTTATCATTTGTAAAAAACAAATATGTATGAATGTTAGTTTAAACATATATATATATATATATATATATATATAAAAATGTCGGAAATTATCATGTATATAAATTTAATACTTTAAGTGCTATTGTGAAAATTACATACTTTCCGTTTTTAACTTTTATATTCTTGTTGAATTAAAACGCTAATGGTAGATAACAATATGCAAAATTTTAGTATTAATTTCTCCCAAAATCTTAAGCAGGAGAAGGGATTGATCTGCCTGACTCTTTTACTTTACTTTACTGGACGTGTAAGTGAAACGTTCTTGGTTATGTATCACCCGCAAGTTTTAAATTTGATTTTGCTTGGTACCTTTTTAGTAGGTCTTGATTTTTTGCGGTTATATGCAGCATGCAAAGGCAGAAAGCCAAGAAGAGCAAAGATGTGTCTATGAATGTGGAAGTGAGCAGATCTTCAGAAGTCAGGTGTGGAAATTTACAGGTCATACATTAACACTTGGTTGTTGTGAAAAGGTGTTCTAACTTCTGAGTCATTCGGTAAAGGAAGTTTCCATCTGAACAAAACTTTGTCGGTGATCGAAGGATGTTACCTTCTTTTTGCAGGTGATGAGAGAAAGAGAAAGAGAAAGAAGACTAGTGCTCCCCTCTCTTTAACTGCTCTATCGGATCACATTTTCAAAGAATAGCATTTGCTGTGTTTTCTTTACATGCATTTAAGCTCACACATGTCATCTTATCTCCTTATCTGAGTAGGTGCAAGTGAGATCAGGTTAGAACAAACTTTGAACTTTCAGTACCTTTTTTGGTTGGGAAAGGCTTTAGAAACCCAAAACCAAACAATATGTCTAAAGATGCATTTTAGATTGTCATAATTCATCAAAGCCACTTGAAGAAACATATAGACAATTAAAGTTTCATAAATCTTACAGCTATTTTTAATGTCTGATAAAGCTACATCCATGACCGCATAAACTGTTTAAAACCGTGTGGATCCATGCATGTAATCTTTTTTTTTTTTTTTTAAAATTGATTTGCATGACTAATAAATTTCTGGTTATTTAACATTAATCCATTAATGGCAGGGGACGTAAGCAATGTACTAGTTCAAAGAAACCGTATCGACACAAACTAGGTTCAGTTCATGAACTTGATTCTAATTAGTCGAAGTTGGTCCTCTCGACCCATTAAATTAAAAAAGTTCAAAGTCTCCAACTTAATTTGTTATATCTGAGTCCATTCACGCATAAACAAATTTTATACTACTTGTTTACTCTTTCACACCAAAAAACAAATGATAAATCGTATTTTATTGTCAATTTTTTTAGTGTTGTAAAAAATCGGTTCCATGACATATTTCCGAAGAAATTAGCAGAAAATACAGAAAAATTTACTAATATATAAATCTACCAGTTAGAAAAGAGAATTAAAAATTAAAGAAAACTTCAAATAAAATAAAATGGAATCGTGGAAGACGGTTTCTGATTGCGCGGGATACTGTGGGTTGTTTTCTTAACAGAATTTCGTGCGAACGTGTGAAAATGGTTCACACACGTGCGATCTCTTCACATCTCTTTGATTTTCTGGTTCAATTAAAAAAAAAAATCATTAAATGTTAGGAAATGGACATGATCTTTCACCATGTCAACTTAAATATTCATGAATTAGTAATAATGACCCCACGATATTTTCCTTTAACCGTCAAATTATCATAAGCTCACACCAATAATTTTTACTAGATTATGATCAAATTAAGGCAAATAAAATTCACAGAGCCAAAGAAGAGGGGGGGGGGGGGGGGGCTAACCATCTGCACAAAGACTATTATTCCTTTTACTTTATTTTTTACTGTAAAATGAAAATTATTTACCAAAACACAATTATTTAAAAATGATAAGACTACCACGAACCAGCACTTATAAATAGAGGATCGGTTCAAGTAACTGACATTCATCATCATCATCATCATCATCACAATTCACAATCATCAATCATTCAAAAGTACATAAACACAAAAACCCCATTAAACAAAATGGCGATTTTCTCCAGTTCTCTCGTTCTCTTCTTCGTGTTCATCACAAGTAACAACAATACAAACTCTGTTTTTGTTATATTCTACAAATCTTCTCCTCTGTTTTTTCAGTTTTTAAATGAAAATAATTTCGTTACTGATTCTTAAGCTCCGTTTTTTTTGTTCATCGTCTTCGATCACAACATATTATGTAATGATTCTCAGAAAAGTTTCGTTTTTTTCATCGGATTTAACATTTTTTTTAATTTTGATTTTGCAGGCGGCATTGCTGTTTCCGCCACCGTCTTCACATTACAGAACAGTTGTCCGTACACAGTCTGGCCCGGAATTCTCTCCGGCAACAGCAACACTCTCGGCGACGGTGGATTTCCCTTGGCTCCAGGCGCTTCCAAACAGCTAACCGCACCTCAAGGATGGTCAGGCCGGTTCTGGACTCGTACCGGTTGCAATTTCGATTCCACCGGTCACGGTAACTGCGTAACCGGAGACTGCGGCGGAGTCCTAAAATGTATAGGCGGCGGAGTTCCACCAACCACTCTTGCCGAATTCACCGTCGGATCAGGCGATTCCGGTAAAGATTTCTACGACGTGAGTCTCGTCGACGGTTACAATGTCGAGATGGGGATCAAACCACAAGGAGGCTCCGGTGATTGTCGTTACGCCGGCTGTGTCGCCGATGTAAACGCGGTTTGTCCTAACGAGCTTAGGATCATGGATCCGAAAAACAATGGAATCGTTGCGGCTTGTAAAAGCGCCTGCTTGGCGTTTAATTCGCCGGAATTTTGCTGTACCGAAGCTCACGCGACTCCGCAAACTTGTTCTCCGACGCATTACTCGGCGATGTTCAAGAGCGCTTGTCCTAGTGCTTATAGTTACGCTTACGACGATGCAACGAGCACTTTCACTTGTTCCGGATCTAACTACTTGATCACTTTCTGCCCCACCCGGTCTTAAAAAACCGGAGCTTCAGTTTGGATTCGGGTCTCTTTCACATTTCTTTTGCTTCACCCTCCATGTATGAAAAATGATCTTCTTTTCCATTTTTAAGATTTGTTTCTAAGGATTTAGTTGTTGTTAAAGTCATCTCATTTGCATTGTTGCTTTGATTTGTATCTATTTCTATTTTATAAAGTCTTGAATTTGAAGAAACAAAAAAAAATAAAAAAAACCAGATCCTTTGCAATACTTATATATACATCCTAAACATACCGAAACACGGATCAATAAGATCGAGACAAGAGGATTTCTTCCTTTCAGGTCATTTGGTTCTTGATATACTTACATGAGAGAGCAATAATGTTAAACCAAAGAGAGACCAGAACATGTGACCTACTTCTTAAACTAATATACTCAAACTACTTCTTAAGCCACGGAATGGTTAAAACATGTGACCTGGTCCAAAGGAGGACAGTTTTTGTTAGTCTGTTATGGAGATTTTAGCTGATGCAGTTAAGATCAGTGTTTCTGGATTCTTTTGGTTTCCAATTGCAAGCTTTTCTTCATTCCTTTTGCAGCTTGAACAAATCCCACAATCACCTGAAGCTCATCCATTTGCTGTAAAACCAGAGACAAGACAAGTTCAGAAACATAAGTGTTAGCTTCTTTTTTTCTCCTTTTGATCTCAGTTGTTGAAGAACAGGTAATGTTACCTGAGACATGAAGTGTCTTTGAACAATGTCAATTAGTTGTTCCTTTGATGGATTAGGAAAAGCATCCACCTTACAGAAAAAGAGATCGATCACAGTGTTGTCAAAAACAAGAACTCTCTTCCATAGTTAGCAGTAACATAAGCGAGTAGTAGAAAAAGACTCGTCCCAATAAAGAACTCACAAGGTTAAAATGTCGCCAATATCTCAGTAATGCAGGCATATCCAGTTTGCTAAGATCAACCTTCTGCGTTAAAACCATACTTTTCCTTATCAATAACTCAAAAAAAATTCTTCCTCACTGCTTAAAACATTGAAAATGAATAGTCTTGATGAGGCATTACCATGTTCCCACGAGGAGTTAAACTCGAGGACTTTGAATGTGAGTCACAAGATAAGGCCCTGCACATTGTTTTATGAGATAAACGTGCTGATCTTTGTCCTCTTTGCTTCGGCTTATGAGGTTTCAGAGTTTCTTCAGATGCTGCAAAAGACAAATCAAAAGAACATGTCTTTAACACTACTCACCATTGGAGAGAGTTGATACTTACTTACTCATATCAGAGGGATTCCACTGTGTATGCTCGACTTCAAGATCATTGTCTTCTTCGTTCCCTGTAGGAGCTTCAAGGACACTAAGTGCATTCCTCTGCAACTTCACTTCTATTCCATTTGTCAAAACCTGAAAAATGAACAAGCATGAGGATTTAAGATTATAAACTTGCAGGCAATAATAATAAACAAGTAAAAAAGTTTGGAACTTTTTGAGAAATGAGAATGATGGGAGACAAGAACTGGTGGAAACTGATATCGATATTAGTAAAATTAAAATGTATGTGTTGGGTTATGAGGAAATCTTATTAAGATACTAATAGTATATTGTAAAGCCAGAGAAATGGTGAAGTGAGTAATGATCAAAAAGATAAAACTAAGCAAGCCTAGGGAGAAAAATTAAGTAGTGGATGAAAATGACCCATCTGAAAAAAGAAAGAACAAAACCCTAAAATATAAATTTAAAGTAGCAACAAATTAGTGTGACAAGTAAAACAAATCTAAAAGCCAGCTTGAACCCACATAGGTAAAAGGATAAGGATTCTCAAGAAATTGATGAGTAAAAGAAACAAAAAAATCTCAAAAAGTCCAAATCGTTATGATGCAATTTAGAATAAAGTTTGTATTTTTACAACAATCAATCCCATCGGTATGGACTTATGCAACAATCGGACACTACCATTGATTTATTGCATTATTGAGCTTATGATTCGAGCTGGATTTTTTTGGTAATCAATTTAGCTCAAATCTACTTTTTCTCATTCAACAAGTTCAGATTCTCCTTTCGAAAGCGAGATCAAAAAGGGGGAAAACAAGCACACGAAAGCTGTGACAAGAGAACAAAACCCAGTTAAAGAAAAAAAAGACAATCGAAGCTGATTTTTTGTTCTCACCAGCCAATGCCAACCACCGAGTCCGACGGCTTTCTTAACGACGCCTTGAAGACCGACAAGGACAGATTTCGTACGGTTGTTTCCGGTAACCACCACTTTTGTATGACGTGGCAACACCGATAATTCCTCTTCGCTACTACAATCTCCGAAGCAACTCTGTAACTGAGAAAATCCTCCATTATTGAGGACATTTGAGTTATCAACAGCTTCCATCATTTGGGATCAAATTGATTACTTCTCTCCTCTCCTCTCTTCTCTCTGTAATCAGAATCACAAACTCGAGTTTTCACGATCCATGAAACGAAAGCTTTTGCATTTTTTTGGAGAGGATTGAGAGGAGGAAGATTGAGAGAGAAATCGAGCAGAATAAATTAGGGTTTTTTTCTTGTCCTTTGTCTGAGGAAGAAAGACAGAGTAAGAGAAAAAAGCAGAGTATAGTAAGAGAGAGAAGGTGAGGAGGGAATGGAGGGGATGATAGCGACCGCCTTCCTATCATGATTACCAATTAGATATCGCCACGTGGATTTTGTGCTACAACCATTTGCACTGTGGAAATTGAGCGGTTTTTTTTTTCTTTTACATAAAACGAGAACCAACACTAAAAAATTTCCTTTGTAGAAAGAGTTTTTTTTTTTTTCTTGTCTCATAGTTACAGTTTTTTTTGGTATCGTTTTTTAACAGCTGGTTTTGCGTTTGTACAATGACATATCATATTTTCTAATATTTTAACGAAATGACAACAAAAATAAGTTACAATTTTTCTGTGATAATGGAGTAACTATATGTCATGGTTTATAATAACTAAAAAATCAAAGAAAAAAGGTAAATTGATTAATAGTTTTGGTTAAATACTTTATAGACATTTTAGGTAGTAATTTGTATTGGAATATGAATTTTATGCTTTTACAGGGTTTAAATAGTTAAAAAGGAAAATGAGGGGCCACACTTGGTAATTTTTGTATAATGTATACACGCGATCGACGTGAATTTGAATGGTTGACTGAAAAGTCAGGCATGGTGGGACCCATTGAGTCGTCAATGACGATGATACCCCTATAATTTGTTTTGTTTTATTTTCCTCTCAGTGGGATTTGAATTTGAATCAGCTCGATTGCATTAAATACATGAGTCTTATAATGTCCATATAAAAACATCAATAAATTTTAAAAAGTCTATGAAGTGATTATTAAGACATGCATTTTTGTAAGTTTGAAGGTACAAATGAATCTCTTTTTGTGTGAGTTTACAATTAAAAAATTATTAGGAAAAAAAAAGAATTAGCAAGGTAACATGGAAGTAAATCGAAAAAGCAAAACATATTTTTCATAAAGTCAATACTTAGGCCTAAAAGCCAAAAAAATGTTATTATAATGCGCTAAATTAATCTATAATTGTTACCATTGTGTTGTAATATTTTGTAATGTCAATTAACTGTTCATCAATGTATCAACAAAGTCGTTGTAGTATAGTGGTAAGTATTCCCGCCTGTCACGCGGGTGACCCGGGTTCGATCCCCGGCAACGGCGTTTCTTTTTTTTCTGCATAATTATTATTGAACCCTCTGATTGATTCCAAGAGTTACGACTCTATTCGTGGAAGTTGATTTTACCTTTTAAGCATTTCACACGAGATAGTTGCACTTTTTTTTTTTTTTTTAATTAAAATCGTCATAATAATCTTCAAAATTCGCAAGTAAATGAATAATTACGTCTATCCTGTCTCAGAACTGCACCTTCATTAGTCATCCAACTATTTCTTTTAATCTTTTCCTGCCATTGCAGAAAAAGACTTCTGACATAGAGAAAAAGAGTTAAATATTTTAAGATTGCAGTCACTATTCTTACTTTTACTCTTTGTTATATTCGAAACAAATTCATTTAGATAAAAGCGTGTAAAATAAATTCAATGTGTTGTTGTAAGATCATTTATAATAATGATACAGTAAAAACAGTGAAGAACCCAATTTTCCAAAATAATTGGCATATTAACACTGTAGAAAGTACATATGCTAGATATGAGTTTATGCCGATGCTCATATTATATTTCTTGTATCATATGTAAAGTAAGAAGAGGGTTAAGAAAAGGAAATGAATAATTTAAATAGTACTAATCATGACAAAAGTGATCAATTATTTATTTTCAAAATGAGATTAGAAAATGCAAGAAAAGTAATCATTTCATTGGTTTTGATTTAATAAAATTAATTCGTTCCATCTTATTAATTATTTAATGAATGTAGAAAAATAAAATAAAAACCAATCAGATGGTGTGTTTTTCGGTCACACAAGTAAAGGACCCACACCGAATAATGGGTCCCACTTTGTCTCCACCCCTTCCTCTTCTCTGTATTATTTGGTCACTAACGAACTAAAATCCGACTAGACACACGCTACTACGCGTTATTATCCTCTACACACCTCTCTACGTACACCTTAGCTAATCTCACCGTTCAAAAACCATAAATAACACGTGTACGGTCAGATAAAACCCAAACACTGATTCTTAATGTGTATTTTGAACACACGACCCAAATTCAACCCCCAAATTTTTATTTTTATTTTTCTTAATAACAATTTTGATAAGAAAGAGAGATTCTTCTTCGATTCCAGCGAAGAAAAGAAAGCGTATTCCTCGCGAGCACTAACTTCTCACTCCTTCTTCAGTCTGCGTTCACACAAATCTTCACCCAGACCCAATCAATCTCGGAGGATTCGAGGTGATTAGGTTTTTGGTTTCCGTGATGACTTCAGACGGAGCTACGTCGACATCAGCAGCAGCTGCAGCTGCGGCGGCGGCGGCGAGGAGGAAACCGTCGTGGAGAGAAAGAGAGAACAATCGGAGGAGAGAGAGAAGGAGAAGAGCCGTAGCTGCGAAGATATACACTGGGCTTAGAGCTCAAGGTGATTATAATCTTCCGAAACATTGCGATAACAATGAGGTGCTTAAAGCTCTTTGTGCTGAAGCTGGTTGGGTTGTTGAAGAAGACGGTACTACTTATCGTAAGGTGAGCTTTTCAATTTTGTTTCCAGATCTGATCTGAAATCTGAAAGTCGCCGGTTTTCAGTGCGATTTCGAATCTGAGTTTCTCAGTATTGGAAAATGGAAAGTAGATTTAGATGAGATTGTTGAGCATGTTCTATATATGGATCTAGATTTTTCAAAGCGAATTCAAGGTTTTCCTTACTAATTCAGGAGCCTTTAATCAGCTTTAGAAGTCTTTCTATGACTAATGGATGCTGCTAGGCTTTGAGCTAAATTGGGAATTGTTATAGTTGAGATCTCTATTCAACAAGACAACAATTGTAATTCAGTATGGTCTGCTTCTTGAGCTACTAGTATGCTAATGTCTTAATCTTTTATCTATGATACTTGATCCAAAGTATTTGCATTGTTTTCCTTACCCTGTTTGATTTGGTTATTGTTTCATTTTGAGCATCAGGGATGCAGGCCTTTACATGGTGAGATAGGTGGATCATCGTCACGAGTTACTCCATACACATCCCAAAACCAAAGCCCTCTTTCTTCAGCTTTTCAAAGTCCTATCCCTTCTTACCAAGTTAGCCCATCTTCATCATCTTTTCCGAGTCCTTCTCGCGGTGAACCGAATAACAACATCTCCACATTCTTCCCTTTCCTCAGAAATGGCGGCATTCCTTCCTCTCTTCCTTCCCTCAGAATCTCAAACAGCTGCCCCGTCACCCCACCAGTCTCATCCCCGACTTCTAAGAACCCTAAACCCTTGCCTAATTGGGAAACCATTGCTAAGCAATCCATGGACATTGCTAAACAATCAATGGCGTCTTTTAACTATCCTTTCTATGCGGTTTCTGCACCTGCTAGTCCGACTCATCGCCAATTTCATACCCCTGCTACAATACCTGAATGTGATGAGTCTGATTCTTCAACTGTTGATTCTGGTCACTGGATAAGTTTTCAGAAGTTTGCACAACAACAGCCATTCACTGGCTCTATGGTGCCAACTTCTCCAACCTTCAATCTCGTGAAACCCCCTGCGCCTCAGCAGATGTCTCCGAATACTGCTGCGTACCAAGAGATTGGTCAAAGCTCTGAATTTAAATTCGAGAATAGCCAAGTAAAACCATGGGAAGGAGAGAGGATACATGACGTGGGTATGGAGGATCTCGAGCTTACACTTGGAAATGGGAAGGCTCGTGGTTGACTTTGAACAACTCGGCAAACTCGTGCGGGATGTTGATTGAATATGAGAAGCTATTCTTCATGGGTTTCTTCTTCGTCTTCTACTTCCAGGTATCTGGATCATTATGGAATCTCATATGTTCTTCACTTACTATCCAAATGTGCGGCACAAAGCCTTCTCTCCATGGAAAGCATTGGAGTAATCGTTCAATTCATGAATTTGGTCTCAAAAGAATTGTTTGTAGATAATTGTATGATTCTGTTCCCTTGCAAATGTTTACATTACTTAGTGACTTGAAACTGTTTTGTGTCTTGTCTTGTCAAATTGCTTAGTCATGCACTATGTCTTTAGCTAGCTCATTCTGCCTCTTAGCATCAAGATCCAAAATTTGCAGGGCATATGCTTTTACAAATGTTAAATTGTTTTATTTCCTTGCATTATAAGTCTTTTTTGTCGTAAGCTAATCCATCATCATATATCTAGTTAGACAAAGCTAGCTAGAAGAAAAGCACAACCAATGAACACAACTAGCTACAAATGCTACATGAATACAAACTCTGGTCATCATCTTCTTTTGCTGATCAAACAAGTCATGGAGAATGCAGATCCAGTTCGGTCTCGGTTTCAGGGCTTGTCGGTCCTTTCTCAGTCTCAAGATTACATTCTTGGTATCTGGAGCAAGCTGCGAGATGATCATTCACTATACCAGAAACCTGCAAGAATGAATAAATAACAGTAGGACCAACGCAGCGAAACCCTCTCTGCATCATATCTTTGCTAATGTACTCCGCCTTTGGCGACTTAACCGGTACTTGACGACCATAGCGGTAACCATTTCTTAATGGCTTGTGGTTCACAAATCTCCAACAGTAGTTGCTGAATGACCCAAATTCTTGCTTGACCTGTTTCCAATTTACAAACCAAAAAGCTGTTTCAATAAGTTTCCAACACACTAATATTCCACAACTTCTTGGCAAAACACCTACCTTGAGAACCGATTTCGCGTTCTCTACGATAGCTCGCAGTTTCTGTTCGGATAAAATTAGACATCCATTTACTCTAAGAGACATCAACCTCTTCTCTGTGAATTGTGCTATAGCTGATGGATCAAAATCTTCAAATAGCTTCCTGCAAAAAAAAAAGAAAACCAAAATACTTCTGGCTATTACACCAAACCAAACACACAAAACAAAAGGAAAAATCTTTCTCTATTTCTAACAAAAATAGAACCAAAATATCACCTAAAGGCCTCTCTTTTATGAAGAATTGAAGGCCAGCTAAACTCAGCCAATGCTTGTGAGAACACAAGCAACTCAAAGAGTTTCTTATCTTCACGAACTGGAACACCCCACTCCTTGTCATGGAACAACACGTAGATCGGATCTGTTCATCAATTAACCCCAAAAAAAAAACTTAGAACTCCAATCAATCTTCAACATTTTTTGTTTTGTTTTGTCTTTAATTGTCAACTACAAGACCTAGTTTTTGCTGTGTGCAATTAATGTGTTGTTGACATCACTAGAAACTGATTGTTACCAATATCATTTTAACACATATAATCAAAAATCTTTTACATTACAAAAACCACATGGCTTCATTTTTGAAGTTTGATTGAGATATTTTTTGGGGACACAACAAAGAAATTGGGTAAGTTTCTTTTAATTTCATAAATGTGTGAGAAGGACAAGAACTCTCTAGTTACATTGGGTTATAAAAATATTTCTAACAAAGAAAACAACAAAACACCATTTCCTCGTTATTCACGAAACGTTTTGATAAAGAAATAAAAAAACAGTGTTTTAGCTATAAAAATAGGAGGAAAAAATGTGAAGATTTTAAATTAAAGTTAAATAAGGCAAAGAGGGAAAAATTTAAAAAAAAAAAAAAAAAAAGTTGTCAGACAAAATGACCTGAATTAGGGGTGATCCAGTGACATCTCTTAACCGGTCCCGGAATTTCAGGAGAAATGTCTACAACGGCGGCGACGGCGACGACGTTATTAACCTTCGTTACTCCGTTACGTTTCGACGGAGTAAATTTCCCAGAGTTTGTCGTTTTCACCGACGACGAACGTTCCGATGAAGAAGAAGAAGATGAGTAATCATCAGTCGAAGCTGAGAAATTGCTCGTCACGGAGGAATCCACCGGAGATTTCGTAACTCGCGGAAGCTGTTCCGGTTTCTTCTTGGTTATCTCTGGTTTCGAAACCCTGAAACTGTTCCCGGTAGAACAGAAGATAGCTCGTGGTTCAACCATCGGTTTAACCGGAGAACGAAGCTTGTTAGTGACTAAAGACATCTGATTGGGGTTTTAGGGGAAGTGGTAGAGATGGAGAATTCGAAGGAAATGTGAGGGTAAAATCGGAAAGAGAAAATTCGAGAAGTGAGATTGGATCAGAGAGAGAGAACAGAGTAGGAATTGGAAGGTTTTTAAAAACAGAACGGTAATAAGAAGAAAACAAAAAAGGACTTACGGGTGGATGTAAACCGGTTATTGCCGGTTGAATATTTGCTTACGTGTCGGTTAAACTTTGGTTAATTCGTTTCTTGGTTGGTTATGTAGTAAAAATTACGCTTTTGTCATTTAATTCCGGATTTAAAGTTTGTCGCTGGTTGTCATTGTAACAAAATAGATTAGTGGGGTTAATTGTTTTTTTTATAACCGAGGTATCCGGATTTTTACCACCCGATTAATCTCTCTGGATGAGTGTAGCCGTCAAATAGCCCACTCACCAAATTTTATAATAAGTGGGGTTAATTGTTGATTTTTTAAGAAATAAAATAGGTTTTTGTTGAATATTGGTTGTTATCTCGGGTCAACTGAAGAAACAAAATCAACAATATGAAGACTCTCAGGGAGACAGAGTGTTCTGGTTATGTCAAACCACACCGGTTCAGTAATTTCTGTCTATTTTCTGGTTATGTCTGGTTATTGTAAATCCCTAATGTTAAAGGGATATCACTCTGTCTGATGAACATTATCGGGTTGTTGTTGTCTTGTGCCGTCAAGTATCTCTGAGTTTAGAGAGCTTGAGCCCACGGCTTAATGGATTTGTCAGAACGATTCTGGCCCCAGAGAGTAGCTCTTACACATCGTAAGGCGAACTCTGGATTTTTCTGTGTCTGTTTCTTACAAATCGCAAAAACACACTACTAACAGAGAGAGAGAGATTAAAAGAAGTCGCGAAATCTGTTAGTCACAATCTCAATCTTAGGTTAGGTTTGTCAGATATCAGTTTTAGCTTCCAACAAGTGGTATCACAGTGTTGGTTTTGTTGATTCCGATGACGATTTCTAGGTCTGAGGTGGAGCAATTCGATGGAACCGGCGATTTCTCGCTGTGGAAAATTCGAATGATGGCTTACTTTGGTGTACAAGGGTTAAAGAAGGTGGTTATGAGTGATGACTTCGACATGACGGTTTCCATAACGAAGAGTGAGGAGAAGAAATCTGGGGAAGCTGATAAAGCAGCTACGTCGGCCACAGAAAAAGTGACTAAGGAGAGTACTGATCCTGTGAAACTGGAAAAAGATGAGAGGGATAAGGATTTGATTATTCTGAACATAGGAGATTAGGTTCTAAGGAAGGTCAAGCACTGTGAGAGTCCCTGATATGTGGGCTACTCTAGAGAGGCTGTATATGTCAAAAACCTTGCCTAATCGCATCTTTGTGCATATACAATTCTACACTTTCAAGTCTAATGCATTAAAGTCTGTGATGTGAATGTGGATGAGTTTTTGAAAATCGTAGCAGAGATGAGTAGTTTAAATGTGGGAGTGTCTGATGAAATCCCGTCTATATTGTTCCTTAGCTCTCTACGACCTAGTTTTGATTAGCTCAAGCCTACACTGAAGTATGGAAGAGATTCTCAGACTCTTGAAGAAGTGATATCAGCTGCCATATCAAGGGAAAGAGAGCTTGGTGACATGATCAAGTCAGAAAGAGGATCATCCTCTGCTACTGTCCTCTACACAAGAGAACGAGGAAGGTCAAGTCAGAGGGACTCATCAAGTGACTCAAGAGGAAAGAGTAGAGGCATGTAAAAGTCACGGTCTAAAGTTGTATGTTGGTATTGCAGGAAAGAAGGTCATGTTAAGAAGGATTGTTTTGCCAGGAAGAAAAGAATGGATATGGATGGTGATGGTGAAGCAGCCGTTATGACAGAGAAGCTGACATTTGTGGATGCTTTGAACGTTGTTGATGGCGAATTCAAAGACGATTGGGTCATTGATTCAGGTTGCTCATATCACATAACTTCAAGGAGAGATTGGTTTGTGGACTTCAAGGAGACATGACCGAATCAAATCCTTTTTGGTGACTTTCACACAATTGAGACCCTTGGTACTGGCTCCATCAGGTTGAACACACATGGAGGTACGGTAAATATCTTGCACAATGTCAGATATGTTTCTAATCTCAGGAGAAACCTAATATTTACGCCAACACTAGATAAACTTGGTTTCACTTATTCTGGAGGAAATGGTAAAGTTGCTTTAAGAGGTAATATTACTAACGGTTTGTATATTCTTGATGGTGAGACGGTTGTTGATGAGGTATGTCAGATTGAAGCTCAAAAGAATAAGGTTTCATTATGGCATAGCCGGTTAGGTCACATGAGTCATCAGAACCTACAAGAGTTAGTTAGAGGTGGAGTCTTAAAGAAGAAGGATATTGAGAAGGACGGCTTCTGTGAGCACTATGTGATGGGTAAAGCAAAAAGGGTCAGTTTTGGAGTTGGAAAACATGAGACTAAGCATGTTCTGGAGTATGTACATGCTGATCTTTGGGGATCACCAAATGTGCATCATTCAATGTCAGGTAACCAGTACTTTCTATCCATTATTGATGATCATTCCAGGAAGGTTTGGATACACTGTCTCAAGACAAAGGATGAGACATTCAATAGGTTCTGCGAATGGAAGAACCTAGTGGAAAATCAAGTCAACAAGAAGGTAAAGTGTTTGCGCACTGATAATGGCTTAGAATTTTGTAATAGTGCTTTTGATGAGTTTTGCAGAAAACATGGCATTGAGAGATATAGAACATGCACCTACACTCCCCAACAAAATGGAGTAGCAGAACGAATGAATAGAATAATTATGGAGAAGGTCAGGTGTTTACTGAGTGAATCCGATTTGAATGAATCATTCTGGGTTGAAGCTGCAGCAACTTCTGTCTACCTGATCAACAGGTCTCCTGCATCTGCTATAGGTTACAAGGTACTTGAAGAAGTGTGGTTGAACAAGAAACCAGGGTATAAGCATCTAAGAAAATGCGGCTCAATTGCTTATGTTTACACTGATCAAGGGAAGCTTCAACCTAGAGCTATCAAAGGTGTATTCATAGGCTATGGTGTACAAAAGGGTACAAGGTATGGTGTTAGAAGAACAGAAATGTGTAGTCACTAGAAATGTGAAGTTCCACGAAGATAAGGTGTATGAAGATGAGGTGAAACAGAGTGGTGTATCACCTTATACAGTAGAGAAGACAAGTACAACACTTGTGTCAATACCTTTAGAGTTTCCAAAAGGAGAATCATCTCAAGCAAAGCATGTCACTGATCAAGGAGGAGCTACTCGGGATGTAATTGAAATTGATGAAAGTGAGGATGAGGATAAAAGAATTGATGGAGAAATGACAGGAAGTGTTGTGTTATCAAACTTTCAAATAGCTAGAGACAGGCCAAGGAGAGCTATTGTACGTCCAACTAAGCTAAATGACTACTGTGAATTTTCCTTTGCTTTGGCTATATCAGAACAGATGTATGAAGAGCCTATGAAGAAGCTATGAAAAGCCGAGACAAGGATAAGTGGGTCGGAGGCATGGATGAAAAGATGGCATCTTTGATCAAGGTTGGAACTTAGGATCTAGTGGACAAGCCTGAAAACAGGAAGATCATAAGTAACAAATGGTTATACAGATTGAAGGAGGGAATTCAAGGAGTTGAACCAGGAAGATATAAGGCACGATTGGTTACTAGAGAGTTTACACATAAGGAAGAAATTGACTATCAGGAAGTCTTCTCACCAGTTTAAAGCATGTGTCTATAAGAGTATTACTGTTTGTAGTAGTGAACAAATATCTGGAATTGGAGCAGATGGATGTAAAGACTGTTTTCTTAAATGGAGAATTAGAGGAAGAGCTTTACATGTATCAACATGAAGGTTATGAAGTGAAGTCAAAGGAACATCATATATGTCTGCTTAAGAAGTCATTATATGGTTTGAAGCAATCACCAAGACAGTGGAACAAGTGTTTTGACCAGTTTATGAAGGTTCAAGGTTTCAGCAGGAGTGAACATGATCTCTACGTGTATGTATACAAAGGAAGTATCTCAAGGTAACTACGTATACTTGCTATTATATGTTGATGATATGCTATTAGCATCAAAGGACATGTCTGATATTCATAAGCTTAAGGACCATCTTAGTGAGGTATTTTAGATGAAAGATCTAGGTCCTGCTAAGAAGATATTAGGCATGACAATCACTAGAGATAGGGTTAAGGGAACCTTATGCTTGACTCAGTCGGATTACCTCAGGAGAGTTGTGCATAATTTTAGAATGGATGATGCTAAAAGATCCCAGACGCCTATTGGAGCTCACTTCAAGCTGTCTGCGGTTCATAATCTAGATGAGTGTGTTGATACAGAAATAACTCCATATACTTCGGTAGTGGACAGTATCATGTATGCAATGGTGGGTTCTAAGGCCTGACTTGGCTTATGGCATTGGTTTGGTGAGTAGATATATGAGTAAGCCTGGTCAAATTAATTGGGAGGCTGTGAAATGGTTATTGAGATACATAAAAGGAAGCTTAAATATGCAGTTGGTTTATACAAGGGATAAAGATTTGAAGGTTCAAGGATTTTTTGATTCAGATTATGCAGCTGATTTGGACAGAAGGACGTCCATTTTTGGGTATGTCTTCACAGTTGGAAGCAATGTTGTGAGTTGGAGATCAAGCCTCCAAGAAGTGGTTGCTCTATCCACTACTGAAGCTGAATATATTGCCTTGACAGAGGCTGTGAAGGAAGCAATTTGGCTAAGGGGGTTGCTTGAAGATTTCGGGTTCAAATAGGACTCCACAAGCATTTGGTGTGACTCACAAAGTGCAATATGTCTGTCAAAGAACAGTGTGTTCCATGGACGCACTAAGCACATGGCTACAAAGTATAATTTCATCAGGGATGTTATATCTGATGGAAAGGTTGAAATGTTGAAGATTCATACAAGTAGGAACCCATCTAATATATTGACTAAAGTGCTTCCTGTGAGTAAGTTTAAGGCAGCCTTAGACTTGCTCAAAGTCTCTGAAGGTTAAAGAAGCTTTGCAGTGGCCAGAGGTGTAGATCTCTGATGCAAATCCACTAAAGTAAACCAAAGGTGAAGGGATGGAGGGAAGATAGTGTTGACCGAGTTAAACCAAGGTGGAGTTTGTTGAGTGTTGGTAGTTATCTCGGGTCAACTGAAGAAACAAAGTCAACAATATGAAGACTCCCAGTGAGACAGAGTGTTCTGGTTATGTCAAGCCACACCGGTTCAGTAATTTCTATCTATTTTCTTGTTATGTCTGGTTATTGTTGGTTATTGTAAATCCCTAATGTTAAAGGGATATCACTCTGTCTGATGAACATTATCGGGTTGTTGTTGTCTTGTGCCGTCAAGTATCTCTGAGTTTAGAGAGATTGAGCCCACAGCTTAATGGATTTGTCAGATCGATTCTAGCCCAGAGAGTAACTCTTACACATCATAAGGCGAACTCTGGGTAAACAATTTTCTATGTCTGTTTCTTACAAATCGCAAAAACACACGAGTGAGAGAGAGAGAGATTAAAAGAAGTCGCGAAATCTGTTAGTCTCAATCTCAATCTTAGGTTAGGTTTGTCGGATATCAATTTTAGCTTCCAATAGTTTTAAGAAGTAAAATAGGCATGCATATTACGGATAAAATAGTCGAATAATTGCGGATAAAAGTATTAAAGATATCAAAAATTTATTATTCAAATGGGTAGTTAAAAAATGAAATTATGATGAGGAAGGTAAAAGTAATACATGTAGTACTACTTGAACGGATAATGTTGATAATTGTAATCGTTATCCAAATTCATAGGATCAATTATTCTTTCTTATGCAAAAAAATAGTTGGACAGTTTGAATCGGGTAAAAAGGTTAGGTCGGGTTATCCGATTCAAAATATCTTAGAAAAAAGTTTAAGAGACTTAAAAACTTTAGAAAAAAGTTTTGGAGGATGCACCAAACTCCATATGCTTTTATGACTTTGACCCGTTCATTAACAGTAAAATTAACGAAACAAGTACATTATATATGTTACTCTGACCTCGAATTAACTGCTCCAGTGACTCGTGCTCAATCACAGCTTTTGGCTTCTCCAAGTACAATGATTGTAAACGAACCTAATTAATGTATTTGACCCCCTTTTTTGTTTTTGTTTTTCTTCTGGGTTAAAGGAACCCCTTTAATGGTTATAAAATGGTTTTGTAGTAACATTATTTCATGTCCTTAAAAAGAAAAATCAAGTCTAAATCAGAAATGATAAACTACATCAAGTTTACTATGTAAACCTTATTTATGTGTAAATAATTTCTTGTTGTTCGTGTATTATGTCAAATTTTAGGCGATAACGTTAACACAAATTATTCGACAATATGTCACTGTTAAACCTATAATGATTTATACTGATCTTGTAACATGCATAATTATATACACTTCATTTTTTAACGTGGGTAAATTAAGAGAGGGTAGAAGGGTCATTTAAAGAGGTGGGCAGAGAGTCAGAGTCTATTCTGGTGAAGTGTGTGGTGGTTTAGGAACACGAGTGAAGGGTAAAATAGGGAATAACAAAAGCTTTAAGTATAAGTTAAAAAAAAAAAAGTAGCTTACCGTTAACTAAAAGAATCGTAAAAGCCATCCACAACACCAACTCCACCTAGCCCTGCCGTTTATTATTTCCTTTATTTTTCTAACGGCTAACTATTTAATGGGCCTAGTCCATTTAACGATATGGGCCTAACTCTACACCCATTTCTCTCCGTACTTGGCCTTTAAACCCTTTTATGATGAATAAAAGATAGATGTATCTCAATAAACAAACAAAAATTTGCTGTAAAACCTGTGACAAGTAAAATTCTGCAACATCTATTGATTCAGAACCGTGACTGTACACTTGCAATAGCCTTTGTGTAAAAGAACTAAAAGACTAAAAGATTTGTTGTGTTGTCTTCCTTTAAACCGGTCCGAGAGTGTTGAAATGGTCCCATGCTTCCTACAAGATTGTACCAAAACCAAAAAGGACTTAAAGATTCAAAAATCCTGCAACGTGTTTTTGTAAATTGTCTTAAAGATTATTTGTTTATGGAGAAACTAGTAGTAACAAGAACCTGTAATAACTCGAAAACTTTCTCAGCCATGTATTTTTGGTTATCAGAAGCACCCTTTTGTTGTAGCTTGTCTGGATGAAGGATTAGTAATGCTCTTTGGTACGATTTTCGAACCGCGTTTCCTTCGATCATATCCATGAGAGGAACCGCTTTCCATCCGCTCCCGGGCCAAAGAATCTGTAATGTAAAAAGCTTCCACATTTCATTAGTTGTGCAAATAACACTAATGCATAAACCGAATATGTTACCTTTTTCTAATAGAATACTTACATATTGCAGTGTGGATAGGAGAGACCGAATGTTTCCGCTCTTTCCGCTTGACCACTTGCGGATTTCCGCATCGATGTTCTGTAGAGGTTCGGATTTTGTTTTGAGGCTTTCTTTCTTTTCGGTAGAAGTATTGGAAAAAGTATATCTCTTTGCAATTGCATTAGTATTACCTTGATTTCTTCCGCATCATTTCTAGTTTCTTCGAGTTTGTTCTCATCTTGTGTTATATCCTCCACCTGCACAAGCACATTACAAATTCCATGCCAATTATAAAGAGAAACATAAAAGCTGAAATTGAAAACCTGAAGGTGGAAAGTACATAATATGTTCTTTACCATGAAATTTACATGGATGGGCTCGTCCATATCCTCCGCGGTAGTATATGCTAGCAGAAGAAAACCCGGTAAACTCAGATGTTATTTACTTGGGTTGTTAGTGATAACAATGTTGAAAAATTCAATACACCAATCCAAGAACTAACCTGTGCTTGGTTCTTGTCTCTCCTCTTGTTCAGTAACATTACTAGCAGCCTTCTTAATGTTCACCTTCTCCCGATCTGAATCCTTTTTCTGAGTTGTTTGTGAAGGTTTCTGATCCCGATCCTGCAAGAAGGAAATTTACAAGTAAGAAAACACAAACCAAGAAACATTGAAAGTCTCTAACATATAGCAAGATCTTAATTTGCGGATTAAGTACCATAGCGGGGATATCTAGAGTCGGTTTCTTTTGTTGATCAGGAATGTTTACAGTTTCCTTGGAATTAGCACCGTCTTTATTGATATCAGTCTCGGGATTTTCTTTAGCTCTCCATCTAGAGCTTTGTCCAAGAGATTCTCCACCTGCTCCAACTGAAGCTCCTTGACTGAAAATCTTAACAAAGTCCATCACTTTTCCTTTGACTCCATCTTTGCCAACTTCTGGTGCAAATGATGAGCTTGCGAAGCTGGATTTTTCGGGTCTTGGGCTATCCAAAGAACTTCTCCTGCCTTGTGTTTTCTTTTTGCTTCTTGAATCTCCAGCAGAACTTTGCGTGTTCTTCGCTTTGCTTTTACCTTTCTTCACTTCTCTCTCTGATCCTATATCCTCACCTGCAACGACAAAAGAACGAAATGAACCTAAAACCCCAACCAAATGAAACAAAGGTATCTATCTTCAACCTTGTCTATTGTCCTTCTCATCTAAAAGTGAACGGAGAGGTTTCAGATTAGCCTCCGCTTTCGACACATCACTAGAGAAAGCCTGTTCAGACATTTCTGTCTTCTCTTCCTCGGCCTGAACGACAGGACGCTTATCCGAGGTCTTCTTTTCCTCTTTCAAACCAGATAACCCACTCTCTCCTTCATCATGTTCATTAGCTTTCTCAACTGGTGTAGACCGCGAAAAACTCGGTGTAGTCTCCTCGGCTTTAGCCATAGAGCTCAATCTAGAACTACCCCAAATGACAACAGGAACTCCTTTATTAGGCCACTTGTAGATAGAGAAATGAAACTGCCTGGCTTTCCCAGTAACAACTTCTTTAGCAACACCATAATCATCTAAATTTGATTTAGCAACCATATCAACTTTGCTCGAAGTTCTTGACAAAGGAGAGCTCGAAGAAACATTAGTTTCTTTCTTCTTACTCAAACTACGAGTAGCTGGACCAAATGTAGGAATCTCTGTTGCTTTCATTAGTTTTGCAGGAAGACTGAAAGAACAAAAGTATATTATTACACGAAAACTAATCATCTTTGAAATTAGTAAGAAAAATCAAAAACAAGAACCTGAATTGTGTAGGAGACAAAGTCCCTGGAGCTTTAAGAGAGGTAGACCGAACCGGGCTAAGGATCCGAGAACCCGGAAGCGATGACCCGAAAGTTTCGTTCTTTTTCTCATTCACTCTGAAAATATCGTCGAAGAAATCATCCGTCGTGAAACGACGACGGATTGATGGCTCTTCACCGAATACAGGCTTCTCGTCTCTTCCTTCATCGCGTGGAATCAACGCGCCGTCGTCGACGATGACGTCACGTCGCCTGAGAGATGTTTCGTTGAAGCTATGTCGAGTGGCTTCGTTATTAACTTTGGATCGTCTTTTAGGCGGACCACCAAACACATCTCCGAAATCGATGTCCACGTCATCGCCGCCGGAATTACGCAGCAACGGTGGTGAGTTCGAAGCTAGAAGAACAGTTTCTGAGCTTGGCAATGTCTGCATAGCATAAAAAAAGAAACTTTGACAGAACAAGAACAGAAAAATTGCAGCTTGTTGTTCTGTGAGAGAGAGACAGAGGAAAAACAAGGTAAGCCTTGGAAAGAGACAAATGAGATGGTAAGTGTGGGGTTTGATTTCATTTGAAACCACAAAATGGAATTTTTGGTTTTTACAGAGAGAATCTATAAGGTCTTCTTTGTGGATAAACACACATATAAATCCAAAACCTTACACTCTCTTCTCTTTGTCTTCCTTCTTCCATGTCTCAATCTAACAGTAATTAAGACTCTTAGATTTTCAGCTATAAGATACACAAGATTCTTTGTACTAAGTTTTTATAGCTCAAAAAGTTTTTTTTTTTTTTTTTTTGTCTGCCTTAGTATATAAGTAGAATCTACCATTGAAGAAGAAGATTGGGTTCTTTTGATATCTTGAGTAACAAGTATCACTCAGAACCATCTGGGAAGCTATCAAGTGCATCTTGTTTACCATTAACGTAGAACTCTACTACCGCTTGCATTCGTTCGAGTTTATCTGGATGGTAATTCAGATGAACGATCACAGGCTTCAACTTCTTCAGTTCTTGATTCTTTCTAACAGTTTTGAAGAGGACCTTACTGTTCATAAACTCGTACATATCCATGACTCTCTTTGAAGCATGTAAGCCAGTGTATCCGGGATGCGAAGGGTAAAAGAGTTGTTCGTTGAAAACCGCTTGATCCCATGCCTCTGACTTAGAGAGTGTATCTGCCACGCGATCGAGTAGGTCGATTGAAGGAAGAGTTGGTCTTAGATAGAAAAAACCAGAGTTGAAAACCCATATCCTCATTGTGTGAGCATACCGAGCCCATCCCATTGATGGTTCATCAAACACGTCGTTGAATCCATAAGCCGTTTGATTGTTGTGGCCATCGCTCATTGATTCCACATCGGAGTCTCTGTACAGATGACTAAAAGGGTTCTGGAAAAAGACAATGTCCACATCTGATAAAAGAACACCATAACCAAGCTGCAAGAATTCCCTCAAGATGCGGAATTTCAGTCCGGAAACAGCGTGATTATCTCCGTTTTCTCCAACTATGTCCACCGCTTTATCTGGATCTCTCTTGTAATATGCAACTTCATTCGATTTACAGAAATTTTCTATCGAATCATCCAACGCGACAACCATGTAGTTTCGAATACCAACTCTCTTTACACTAGCAATCTGCATCTCCAACATTTGTTTCACATTTGAATTTGCAAGAACCACAATGATCTCTTTGTTGATAGCTACTTTCTCTAATAGCTTAGCTAATCGCGGGTTAACAGACTCGTCGGGAACCACAGTTGGATTAGTTCTTAGACTCTTGACGGTTCCAAAAGGTCCGGCCTTGATCTCTGATCCCAAAACTAAGACTTGTTTCCTCGCATTTTCAGTTCCTTGTTCCGCCAACCGTAGTTTTTCTATTAGTTCCCTGACCTGCTTCCTTAACTCGGCGTTCTTTTCCGAGATCAATGCAAAGTCTGATTTTAGCATTGTAATCCGTTCAGGCGATTCACATGAAACCGATCCAACCTGAAAAGATTAGTGAACAATAAAAAAAACAGAGAAAGGATGAAATCTCACCGGTTAAACTCAAATTTGTGACATCAAAACATAGCATGATGATTGTAACATGCAATCTGTAATTCTTACTCAAAAATCGATGAAGATTATGAATCCTCATAACAAACAAACTCAAGTCCATCAACCTCTAAATTCGGCTATAGTATTGAAACTTCAATAATGAGTTATAGAATTCCGACAACACACAACACCATGAAAAGGGTTTCAAACATTTCCTCAAAGAAATCAAACTCAATGCCTATAATTGCTAATAGCTTGCGCATGATATCCTCCTCTAAATTCAGATAAAAAATTACACCAAAATGACTGTAAAATGTTTAAAGCATAAGATCTACTTAAGTACCTTAGAGGTCGATTTCGAAAATCGTTCGTTTACTGATGATCCCGAGCTAAAGAACCCGTTTGGGAACAAGACGGTGCAGACACAACCGAACAGAATTCCGACAAGGATGGCGATCGCAATTCGAGATCCAGGAAACTGTTTGATCCTGTCTCTACGTCCCGACATTGCCACTGGAAAAAGGAAGAGAAGACGCAGCGACCAAACTGATAAAACCCTTTCTTCTTGTGTGATCAAAATAATCAAATCCTTTAGTAGTTTGTTGTTGTTGTGGAAAGTTACTTTTATACTAATAACCATTGATTTGGTTTCCTTAATTAATTTTCTTTAGATTCATTTAATGTTTGTTCTCTGATTTCTTCCTTTTTTTAATTCTATTTTAATCATCTTTATGATTATGGAATAAAATCATTAAAATTCCCAATATTTATTTTCACTTGCTTTGTGCTGACTATTGTAACATTTGGTGGCTGATCCGTACTGCATGCGAATTCAAACAAATCATTTTTGACGGTTATAGGTTAGGCAAACTTGAGAGTGAGCTTGGTACGATCTATGTAGAGGTTAGGCAAAATTTGGCTCAACCTACCACAACCAAATTTATATCTATCTTTAAAGCATGATCGATTGATTTTACCTTGTCAAATCTAGACCATTAGAAACCAAATTTGATCACAAAAGAAAACAGTTTTCGCAGCATCGAAAGATTTCCATAGACTTTGAAATCACAAAGATTCAAAAGGCGTTAACAGTAAGCCTTTCCTATGCAGTTGAGACATCGTTGTACCCTGCAATACAAATCAAAGAAACCATTATTTTCAGTTTTGTCTAGAAGAACAATCAGATACTTTTGTTTCTCTGTTTAGATAATGCAGAGAACTCGAAAAGTGGAGTAATGGAGCTATATAAGAGAACCTGTGACCATCACAAGTAGGGCAAAGACATGGATTGATACAAACTGGATCATATAAAGGCGACCACTTTATCGTTGCGTTTCCTTTGCATAATTTGCATATGTAAAACCCTTTTCCACGACACACTCTACAAGCCATTCCAACTTTCTTCTGTTTCTTTTCGATCGTAAATCGAAATGCTCCTATGGCTGCCGTGGAAACCACGCTTGTGAGCACCAATCCGCCAAGAATTACGCCTGCGCTGGTTCCCAGGAATCGAATAGGCTCTAGTGGCATCTTCTATAGTGTATTACTGCCTCTCTGCGGAATTTCGTCGAACACCTTGAGTGCGTTTTTCCGTTGACTTTCAACTAATGTATACAGCAGAGCAAATGATTAAAAAACAGAGTACTTGATGGGAAAAAGAAAGTATCAGTTTTTTTCCCGCCCAATATATGTACAGAATTTGCAGAGTCTTGCGGCTCTTCTGCGTTTGGACTTTGGAGGTAGAAGATAAATGGGATTGATTTGCTTTTTATCAAAGGAAAAAGAAAAATTGAAAAAAATAGTACCAAACCGAAGCACGTTAATTGATTAAAATCCCGTCTAAACCGGAATCTAATATACCAACCGGTACATCTTTGTAAGTCTTTTCAACTTGAAATCCTGCTAAAGAGAAGATGTGCACCATTTTGAGGCTGCAAGGTCACAAGCAAAACCGGAGCATGAACATAACTTGGAGACAACCTGAAACTGTAACGCCTCAAGATCGTAGCAAGAACCGTTTTGGCTTCAACCATTCCAAGATTCTGACCCACACAAGTCCTAGGTCCTAACCCAAAGGGCACAAGCAGAGCTGATTGTTTCCTGGAATCTTCAAATCTACGTGGATTAAACTCCTCAGCGTCATTTCCCCATGTTTCTTTGTCGTGGTGCATCGCGATAACTGATAAATAGAGTTGAGTTCCTGCAGGAATCTCAAGGTTTCCGAGCTTAGCTCTCTTAAGAGTGTCACGGTTTAGTGTCATCGCTGGAGGGTAGAGCCGGAGAGTCTCATTGATGATCTTACTTAGCTGTTAAAAAGACAAGAAAAAAATGAATGTGTTGTACGAATCAATGTCTCTTAAAACCATTCTTAAGTTGGGGCGGATAAAGGACTTACTGTCTTGAGGTCTTGCAAGTTGTCTGGAGTGGGAAACCCGGTTGGTCCGAGGACACATATGACTTCTTCCCGAGCGATATTTTGCCATTCTTGGTGCATAGCGAGGAGGACTAAGACCCATGTCATAAGATCACCAGTTGTTTCCTTACCTGCAAAGTAGAAGGTTTTACATTCATCTATAACTTCTTCAATCCCAAGCTTCTCTTCTTGACCATTCTGATTCGTGTAAGGAGACATAAAAGCCTGAAGCAGAGTTCCTGATTTCTCCATGGCTCTCGTTTCATTGTTTTTGATCAGTTTCAAGATAGTACTACGGATTTGTTTCTCGATTCTCCATATCTCTCTATTCGTCTTTGTAGGTAAGAATCTAAAACCAGCATTTGAAATAAGCATTAAGGTTCTTGTTACAAACTTGTTCTCTAAACTAAGCATAAGACTCACCTGAACCCGGGGATATAAATGGTACGTCGAACTAGATAGAAGAGATGCGCCATACGCTCCTGCAACGCGAAGATTCGTTTACCTTCTTCCACGCTATTTCCAAAAGCTGTTCTTGATAATATATCTGCAGACAAACTATGTGCCTCTCTGTGTATCTCTAACTCAATCTCTTCTTCTCCGTTTCTCATCTCCTCCCACTTCTCAAGCAACCTCATAGTACTTGTCACCATTTGTGGCACCCATCTCTGTAATTAAAAAGATCTCATTTTTAATCACAATCCTACATAGTGACAGTTCCATTAAACCAAATCAAGTCTCTGATTTGGTAACTTGAAGCTAACACTAGCTTAGCTTCAAAAGTGTTTCTACATTTATGATGTGTGTACCTTGACTTTCTCCATGGTGAAAGCTTGAATAGCGATTCTTCTATGAAAAGCCCATTGATCACCTCTAAGACCAGGAAGACCTTGGGCATAAAGCAGTTTAGACAAAGGGTTATGTCCGATTCGATCAAACGACCCGCTTGTCGTCAAAGCTTCCCGGATCAGTTTCGGATCCGACGTGGCCACCACCGGTTTCGATCCGAACCAGTAGAGCAACGTCTTCCCGTAGACACGTGACCATTCGTGGTAGTGAGGAGCCACACGGTGGACGAACTCATGAGGATTGTCGCCGGAAGGTATCGGCTTTGATTTAGCCTCCGCCGTTAATCGGCTCACCTCGCCGGAGTTTCCGGTGAATATCCGGTAACGAGGACCCGTAACGCTCCACCTCTTGAAGTGAGATTGGATTCTCCAAGGAACCCATAGATAACTGTAGACGAATCTGAAGACAAGAAGCAAGACGAAGACGAAGAAAATGAACAACACTGCCATGTTTTGACTTACTACTCTCTCTGTTTCGGTTTCATTTCTTGAATCTTGAATTTATAATATATCGAAAAAGAATCATTTTTAATCTGATCTTGACCTTGAGATTGCCACAAGAAAATTACTACAATGCTCGGAGAGATAAGCTACCGGTAAATATTTTATTTCTTTGCCGGAGTTTTACACATTACCCAAAAAAAAAAAATTCAAGCGTTGACCGGTAAAAAAGAAAGGCATAACCGAAAAAAAAACGACTGTTTTAAATTTTTAAGCATCGTCGTCTAAAGCTTTGTTATTACCAAACAAGCTCTCTCTTCTATTACCAAACCCACTTGAATCAAGACCTGACGCACCACGATAATTCATCTCTTGTGCGGTTGTTCTGTAGTTAGTGGTTTCCACTGGAGCTCTCGAGCTCGGGTCGTTAGAAGCAACTGACCGGTAAGTACCTGCTGCTGCTCCAGGAGGGTACCGAGATGGCGAAACGTATCTTCTTCGGAGATCCATGAGGTCGTCGTTTCTCCTAGATGGCTCAGTGAAAGAACGTTCTGTTGCGGAACTGTTTACGACAGTGGAAGGAGTCGTGGAGACGAAAGGATCGTCGGGTCCCCAAGCTGTGAGAGATTCTTTCTTCTTGGCGAAAAAATGCCATGCCGCGAATAGAAACAGTATGAAGAAGAAGACAGGACTGCTCCATAGCATTGTGTTGAATTCTCCTTTTGAAATCAGAAGCTTCGATTTGTATGTAGCTACGTATCCGTCTCCTAAACCCATCACGAGGAGCTTTTCGCGGTCGCTAGCTATCAAAGGAGTTAATTTTTCGAGCCTCTTGTGATTGGTTTTGGATGATTCTCGATGGCTCAAGAACGTTGACCTGATATCTTCTAATGCAGCAGGGAAAAGAAGCCGAGGACCCGTGGTTCGAACGTAGTGTTGAGTAGATACATTGTATACAAAGACTTTCTCTTGGCTGACTACAAGTAGATAGCCTTTAATGGCTTGTAGCGCAACAGGCTCCTCCATTTGAAACTTCCTTTTGGATCTCACTCTGCATTTGAAGTTCATGATGTCTCCGAGAAGCAATACGTGAATAACTTCGCCTTCGGATGTGAATCCATAAGCTTTAGACCGTTCCGACGCATCGAAAACGTAAGTCCTCGCTAGAGAATGGTTTAAACCTTCACAATCGGTTTCTCTAATCTTCATGCTTCTTAAGTCCAATGAACCAGCACCAGTCTCGGTAAGAAATAACAACCTCTGCTTCAAGAACACTAGCGGTCTACTCGATGGCATAACAGAGCCATAAACCGTTCTATTCTCAGTGAAAACAGTGAGCTTTCCACTAAGATCCGCCGCCAATATATACCTAACCCGACCCACATGATGCACTTCCAATAGAGTCACTTGCAAACCGTCCTCCGTGCCGTCAAACTTTCCAACATTTTCCATCACAGCTGAATTCCAATCTTCCCCCATCGAGCCTTCGCGGAGTCTATGCAACAAAATGACTCCGCTTTGATGCCCAGTCACCACAAAGCTCTCGTTCTTATACACAGACATGTAAGAAACCATCGCTGTGATCGGTGAATCACAGGTGGTGAAATACTCAACCAAAACATCACCATTTCTCAAGAACACATAAACCCTACCAGAAGAATCACCAACTGCGAAGTACTTGCTTAAACCATCAAAATCTCGAAACGGTAACACGTTGATACAAGTCGGGTCGGAATCTAATTTCACAGCTGATGAGAATTCGAATCTCTCTGACCAGAAAGGACTGTACTTTGTCACTGAAAAAGCCTTAGCTTTCTCTCTAATAATACCATCTTCTTCGATCTCATCACCGGAATTTCCACGAGTTTCAGATAACCTAGCATCTAATCTAGCAACTAGTTCCGTAAGATTCCTAACAAGTTCCTCGAGTCTATGCAATGAAACACCTTTCATGTCGGATTCGGTTCCATGAGAAGAAGCATCTGAGTTCTCGTGAGGAATCGGATCGGACCCGAAAGTGGTAATAACCGGAGATGCATCGGAATAAGACGGCGAGAGGAAAAGCAAACTAAACAAGACAAAGGAGAAGCATAAGAAGAAACACTTGCCGTTTCGAGAATCAGCCATTAAAGA
This sequence comes from Arabis hirsuta, assembly GCA_964056655.1. Classification (NCBI taxonomy): domain Eukaryota; kingdom Viridiplantae; phylum Streptophyta; class Magnoliopsida; order Brassicales; family Brassicaceae; genus Arabis; species Arabis hirsuta. The sequence goes on from OZ053304.1 coordinate 33,906,949, forward strand.
GGGCAAAAAAGACGAAGCAGAAGGGATTCCCTTTTTTTTTCTCCCTGAAATTAATCAGTAACCGCCATTTATGGCAGATCTATAGGAGATGAGGAACTCGGATCTGGAAGCAAGAAGAAGATTTATCCGGTCGGAATCTACCTGAGATTTTCTTTTGGAAGTCAAACAAGAAAAATAAAAATAAATTTGTAATCTTTTTGTCCGAAACTCTTCTGGTCTTCTTCAGTCTCAGCGAAGCTTAAGGGGAAAAATAAGTTGTCCGTAAACCATTTTATTTTGAGGATCAAAGAAAGGATCAAATAAGTTGTCCGTAAGATATTTCTCATTACAACATGTGATTAAAAACTGTTGGCGCTTTATAAAGAAAACATTAAAAAAAAAAGTTAATTAATTGTAAATGAATGTTGGTTGATTGATACTTAAGTCTATCCATTTTCAAAAAAATGGTTTACTGGAAAATATTACAAATGTATTTTTTAAAAATTGAACTTTAACTTACTAAAGATTCGAATGAATACGATGGATGAATCTCCCACTAAAATCTCTGAAGTTACAACAACCAACCTATGTACTTGAGAATTGAATTGATACCGAATCTGATCAAGTAAAAGGCCAAAACGCTAGGTCCTACGCCGTTTAGGTGGCCACACATAAAAAAAAAAGCGACACGACCCAGTGATTCATGTTCACCACACGTGCAGTTTCAATGTTTCATTGCAACAATTGCCACAGTTCTCTTTATCTTTTGTCTCAACTGATTTCATCTCTTTTCCTGTTATACATTCGTTAGATCAAAAACTATTGTGATATATTTTAGATGACAAAAAATGGAGAAATGATTTCACAAGAGAGTGTTTACTTTAAGGATTCGTCTTGACTGGTTTTTTATCCAATTTGAAAGCAGCAAATATAGACTCAGTGTGGCTGCTGCTTATCACTGTCTCTCCTGAAGTGAAGCAAGTTTTCTTTGAAGACATCTTTAGAATCTCGTACAAGGTTGTTCGTTGCCTCGTGCTCATCTCCTCCTCCACCAACTTCGCCTGTAATGTTGCTGATCTCTCCTGTGTCTGTGAGGAAGTGAATTTTGCCGGAGCTCGTCTTGGTCGGGTCTTTTCTTGAATAATCTGCAAATGTTATGAAGATAGAAGATATTTAATGTATATACTAGAAATCTTGATGTGCTTTCAATAGAGCGAGTTTTACCGTCTTTGGAACTGAAGGTTCCTCTGGGGCTGAGTTTGAGCTTTTGCTGTTACTGTCACCACGTTCGAATATATAGCCACGTACAATGTTTGATCCGCGCTTGCGAGATCCTTCTGATGTGGAGTTCTTTGTAATTCTACCCAAGAACGATGCCTGCAAAAGATTCATGGCATAAGTAAAGAGTGACCTAAAGCTTTAGTAACTGAAGAAGGCTTATTATATATGTACCTTGGATGCAGCAGGGTTTTTGTTTATTCCCATGAGTGCCTTCTCTTTAAAAGCTGAAAACAGTTTAAACAAAATGGTTATAAGAAATGGATCCAACTGATCAGATATAAAGGGAGAAACTTGGGTGGGATCTTACAAGGTTTTGCTTTCTTTGTGATCTCAGGCTTCTTGATATATCGAAGAATTTCTTCAGAGTTTTCATCTCCAGTAAGTGATGAAGACTTGGTTTTTTGCTCCTGTTCCAAACAACAATGATCAAGATTCGTGGGGTAGCACAAGCAAAATACCAAACAAATGTGGATCAAGTGATAAAAGAAATGGAGGACACCTACCATTTTCTTGTACAATCGCTGTTGCAGTAGCTTCTTTTCCATTTCCTCATCGTCAGATGACACATAAGCGTCATCTTCTTCTGTGAACATTAAAGGGATCATTTCCTTTATTTTCTTTATCTTCATTGGCAAGGAAATTCCATGACTCGGGTCTTCATCTTCATTTTCATCTTCATCTTCATTCACTCCGGGTTTTGTCACTTCTTCATCTTCAGCTCTCTCTTCATCATCAGCATCGTCTTCATCTTCAGATAACAATGTTTCGTCCTGCTGCAAACCACGTTTTAGCTTTTGTAATAGCTTCTCAGTCCCTGCAGCATCTTGTTGCTCGAGCCACTTCTGATGCAGTTCATTACGTCTATCTTTATCAGTTGGATCTTCTTTAAATTGACTGACAATCATATCCCTGAGATCATCATCTTCTTCATCGTCGTCTTCATCATCTTCCTCAAACCGGAGTAAATCATTGTCACTGTCATCTTCCTCTTCAGCATCCTCATCAATAAATTTTCTAACAGGGTCTCCAGGAGATGAATCATGGGTCTCGTCAGGATCAGAATTTTCCTTAATGTACTCTGCTTCTTCAGAACTGCAGATGCGAATTAGTTATTACATAGAAAGCAAGCCTACGCACAAGCATACACTATAATTGGGTTTACTATTTATATCACAAAACACAAGCGATTCATACTGCAACTAACATCTATCAATAAAATATCATGAACACACGAACGTTATGTGAAGCTTTTCAGTATTAGATAGCGAGTATGTCAATGTTATAGCTGATTATATTTCTGTGTCTAACCACATCTAAAGATACTCACTTGTCAGGCGCTGGAGACGAGTTCAGTTTGAGGTTCATAGCAAGTATGGATGGTGTCATTACTTCTTCCAAAGATCTGCCTGATCTCTTCTCTAGAATTTCATCTCCAGAGTTAGTCGTTTGAGAGCGCAAGGGTGGATCCTAGCAAAAAGATATAACTGAGAGAATCAGCTTTAAATCTGATATAACAAACTAGCTTTTGAACCACTCCATAAACTCAGCATATGTAACCTCGAAACGAAATGAGATGCTCGCATTGTTATGCATGTAGAGTTAACAGGACAAAATGATTTTGCAGGTATACAAAGCTACAGTTCAAAACTCCAAATGTTTGAACTTTAGTACTAGGTCCAGACGAGCATTTAAACATTTAAATATCGCACACAACTTTGATCAAGGACCTCAAAACCCATAATCAAATCAACAAAACAGAAAACAACTTCCTATTTGTGCAAAGACCTAAAGTGAAAACACATAAGTTGGCTCACCTGATGAGTAGGGTTATTTTCAGTGCTTTGGTTAGAGGGACTGTCTGGGTTCCCCGATGGACCTGCAGAATCCTCCTCCAAGGAATCCTGTCCTGCAGAGTTTTGCTTGCTTTTAGTTTTCAAATTGGTATCTTCATTCTTCTCTTCAGCTACAACTTCCTCAAAATCATTTCCATCCTCGTCGTCGTATGAGTCCATATATTTGGTTTTCTTCCTGCTAAGGAATCTGCCAACAGAAGAAATGATAAGACACAAACACAGTTACAAAGAAAAGAGATTATGGTGAGGGAATATATCACACTCACTGTTTAGAAATCTCCTCTTTTCTTCTTCGAATTTTCTCCAAGACAGAGGAAATGGGCTTTCGGACAAGAGGGACTGGTTCAAAGGCAGCTTCTCTAGTTTCTAAAACACACACAAACCAGCACCAAGCCAAAAAACAATTGTTACAGAAAAAAGTTCAGTTCCCTGAAAAACCACAACGATTAAGTGTGTTTGAGATTGTTGTACCTCGCAAGAGTCTCTGGTTTTCTGCACGAAGCTGGTCAAGATGTTCTCTTCTTTCCTATAGCCAAACGAAGAACAGTAACACCAAGATTAAACAAACAATCCAACATTGTAAATTTCCCATCAAGATGAAACAACTAAAGAAATAGAGAGAGAGTTACCTTTTTAGTCATGTTCATGGAAGAAATTGGCAGATCGTCAAAATCGACATTCTTCTTGTTCCTCTTCTTTTTCCTCTTCCACTCCTTCCCTTCACCATCACTGGTCTCGAGAACTGGTCGCTTCTTTCCAGCTTCCGAATCATGGATTTCGTCTTCACCTTTCTCGCCCAATTCCTCAAGTGCTGAATCAAACTCAGGTACACTCGTGTCCAAATCCGGTTTCGAAACCCTAATTTCTTTTCTTGTTTCGGAATCGGAGATTTCTTCGTCGCCTTTCTCACCCAAATCTCCAATCGGAGGATTGAACTCAGGCACAAAATCAAAATCAAGGACCTTCCTCGCGGTAACTCCATCCTCTACACCCAAACCCTCGAGATCAGATCGTGTCCCATCTTCTTCCTCAAACCCATCGAAACCCTTCGCAGACTGCAATCCATGCATACCCAGGTCTTCTTCGGAAACGAGGGTTTTAGATCCAGGACATAAATCGGAGATCGATGTAGCCTTCTTCAATCGCCTAAGCATCCTGTTTGGAATCGGGACACTCGATTCTCCGATAGGTGAAAGTTGCTCGTCGCTATCCATCTCCGATTGTAATCTCCGGCTAAAAATGAGAGGGATTCTAAATGGTGCACAATGGATCTGTTTCGGAAGAAGAAGAAGAAGAAGAATCAGGGCGAAAAGGGTAAATGTAATTTCGATTTCAGCGCCAAAAAGTTCAAAATTTGGCGCCTCTATTTTCCTTTAACAAACCAAAAACAAATCTGGGAAATCCCCTAACTAAATCTATTTGAATTTTTTTTTAAAAACGTCAATTTTAAAAATATATAATTAAAAAATTTTGGTCAACTTAGTAATTTCAAGATTTATGCATCTTCGGGAAAAAAGAGAGATAAAATTTAAGATTTGAAAAATTAGCAAAAATAATATATAAAAAAAATTATAATCTAAAAACTAGCCCTTTTTATTTTTAAGTCTCGTCCATTCGGTAATTTCAAATCGTAACCAAGAGTTGACATGCAAATACATTAGTACTGAACAAATCCAAATACACATCCACAATTACATAACCAAATATTCAAAAAACTATGAATAAGTAAATTTTCACAATACTTTTGTTACCGAAACCTAATTCCCCAACGGATTAATAAAAAAAATTCAGTATTTACAATACAAATTTTGCATCCAAAAAAGACAAGGGAATACAAATTATTGTTGTTTCTAAATTCAGTTTTCAAAGGTTCTTGTAAACTACGAATTAAGTCGTACAATATCAAGCTGGAAATTCTTTATTTTTGGATTATACTGGATGATAACATAATAACAGAATCATTCCGTGATTTTCTTACCAATCTCACGGTTATTAAAATACTAGTGTCAAAGCCCCTACTACGTACGGGCAAAGGTATTGAACAAAATAAAATGTTAGTACTAATGCAAAAAACTAATCTTACAAAATGAGTTACGTAAATACTAATACTAATACAAAATACCAATTGTATTCTTAGAGAAGGGGCCTTTTCGTCCATCAAATGTTTTTCTTTAATCTTTTCGTTGTTTATTCTTCTCTTTCTCCAAATGGTGGAAATCACTCTGTCAAGCTTACAAAAACTTCAGTCAAGATTGTGATTAAATCAACTAATGAAAAATTCTCTAGTGTAAAATTGAACGTCATCGATACGAAACTCACTGAGACATGCATCAGATGGAAAGATAACAAAACCCTTTGGTAGCTAAGCTTATACCTCATCTTTTACCAAAAAAACTTATACCTCATCCAAGAGATCGCACACAATTTTTTATCAAATAGTTTTAGAAAAGAAAAGAACACAACGTAACAAATACTTGAATCTAGAAGTAAGCCTCTCCAGATAAAAAGAAATAAACGATATGTTTATAAGCCACTATAAGAATATACAACGTTATTAGTTTTATATTTACACAAAGAGAAACCTTGGTTTGCATTTATTCTTTTATTTGACGTGTATTTATTTACAAATACTTTTAGAATTTAGATTATGATGTAGCAAGTTTTAATTTAAATTTCCAGGTGTAAACAAACGAAACCTACAATTGCTACATCATAATCTAAGTTCTATGAAACAAACGAAATATACAATTGATGTGAAGAGGAAATCAGATCGAAGTCTTGTTTACACATGGGAATTTTTTAAGCACTCTTTCTTCTTATTCCTTGCTCTTTTTTTTTTTTTTTTTATGACTAGAGTTTTCCAAAGGCTTTCTAACCCCAATAACTAATCTCTAGGGCCAGGGGAAACCATGTTAGAATTCGAACTCCCGTGGCCAATGCTACTCGAACCCAGGGTGGGGGGACTTTTCTCCCTTTCCCAAACCACTGGACCAAGGCGACTTGGTTTCCTTGCTCTTCTTTGTACACTGATGAAAATGGATATTGGAATCAGTTACACCAATGAGGAATATTTGTCATTGCCTCTTATTCAATCAATAACCTTAATTTACAAATTTCAATTGCTAATCGATTAAATCATACATGAGTGTCTTTTAACAAAAGAAGAAAACGTTATGAGATCATGTAATATAAGAGAGAAATATACATCTATGTATCTCAAATGAAAACTTTTATAGCGGCATACTTACAATGATTTGAATCCATCAAACGCTTGGAGAAACATTAATTTTCATTGGTAATTCAAATCCAGCCTCCTAGATTTCGTGATTCATATCTTGATACCGTAGGCTGCTTTTAGGGGTGGAAATCTAAAAGTTCCGGCCTTATGTAGAAAGGTGCTATGTTTGAGAGTTCGAATAACTGTATACAATGAATCAAGTGAAGAAGGTGAAGTGAGGTCTCTAAGGCTTGTTAACCGTATATACCAGTACACCAAATTTTCACAATGTGTTACTGAGCCCTAAAAGTATCATATTGTTTGAACGTCCCAATGAGCCGATGATTGATTGATGCTTTGATGAAATTGTTTTTTCACACCAAAATATTGAATCCTAGAGGAAAAATATTGCGATACTTTTTAATCCAAAAGGAGTAGATCTAGACTCATCAATTGGTTGCCTCTTCGGGGATCCAAAAGCAATCGAACAATTACACAATGTTAATACGGTCGTTTGAAGTCTGCCATCACACTTCTGAACATATACAAAATCATTGGAATACGGGGGCTTCGATGGAGAAACGAATGATGGGTTTTTTTTTTTTTTTTACCGAAACTTCGTGTTTGATTTTTTGTTTGCGTAGACTTTTATAGAGCCATGAAAGGTTGAGTCTGAAATTGGAGAGACCATTTGTGAGAGGGTGCGTCGTGAGATGTATACAATGAACCAAGAAGAAAATATTCATTTAGAGCATGTTTATTGATAAAACTTAATGGGTATCATAAATAATAAATTAAGATTAATTTTATTAATAATTTCATTTTTGAGATTCAATTAGATTTTTATGATTTTAGTATTTTTAGTGGTGATATTCCAAAGGTTCAAAAGAAAAAAAAATTGGATCTTACTTGGTTTTCTTGGGCTCCAACATTGTTGGTCCTTGATCAAATTCTTGTAATGAGGTTTTTACAGTGGTTCACTCCAGAAAGAGAAGTAGAGAGAGAGAGAGGAGGAGAGAGAGAGGGTTTTTAATAGATCCAGTAAGAAGCCGATACGTAGCTTTGATGAATCGAATCAAAAGATCAGTTTACTGATCCGTTTCAATATAAAAAAGACCCAATTTATTATAAAAAAAATTCAAAAAGGCCCATCAACCTCCTAAAATCTGTCCAATAAAACCTGGTCTTAAGATCTCTTGCCTCTTCGAAAAAATAAAAAAATCTCTTGCCTCAGAATAACCGTATACACCAAACCAATTGATTTGAAAATTAAAAAGTGATTTTAATACGGTTTGAATATGGTAATATGGACAACGATATGGGTTGACAAAGCCCAAACCCATTATAAGATAAAAGTAACGAAACTCATTTCCAAACTTAGTAGAAGACACGTGTCATCACAGCAAGAAGCCAAACTGAACTTTTATTATATAATAATAACTAAGATTTAATCCGTGGTACACCACGGTTCTATGTTTTTTTCGAAATTTTATATCTATTTTATTTTAACGTTTGTATTGTTAGAATATCACAGTTGTTATTTTATTTTAACGTTTGTAGTGTTTGTATTTTATCTTTGTTTTAATTAGTTTGAATATCTGATTTTAGTATAGACTACGATTCATTTTTGTATACATCAGTTTTTTATATGAGAATATAAATGTTATGACGTAGTTCTACATAATAGCTGATTATTCAGAATAGCGAATATATAAAAGACAATGGGATAATTCTGTTTGATAAGTTAAACGCACATCATAGTAATACAAATATACCACACCCAAACAAAATACCAACAACTGATACCTTAACAGACTTAAAAAAAAAGACATTAAACCACATAACAGACTTCATAAACATCAAAATCCTTTTCCATTTTCGATCAACTAATAGGTAATAAGTTTTTAAGACCCGTGATTTAGGAGTTTATTATCGATTTAATTTGTTTCCATAGAGAGACTTTTCGATTTAGGAAGAGAGAAGAAGCTTTTAAGACCCGTGATTTAGGAGTTTATTGTCGATTTAATTTGTTTCCATAGAGGAATTTTTCGATTTAGGAAGAGAGAAGAAGCTTTTAAGACCCATGATTTAGGAAGAAAGATGAATATTTTCGATCATCTAATAGGTAATAAGCTTTTAAAACTCGTGTATCATAAATTATTGTCGATTTAATTTGTTTCCATAGAGTGACTTTTCGATTTTTGATTGGGAAATATCCTAGATTATGAGTGTTTGGAATTTGATTGGAAATATCCTAGATTATGAGTGTTTGGAAACAAACTTAAAAGGCTACAAAAATAATAATATAGACCCGTGATTTAGGAGTTTATTGTCGATTTAATTTGTTTCTATAGAAAGACTTTTCGATTTAGGAAGAGAGAAGAAACTTTTAAGACCGGTGATTTAGGAGTTTATTGTCGATTTAATTTGTTTCCATAGAGGGACTTTTCGATTTAGGAAGAGAGAAAAAGCTTTTAAATCCATAATTTAGGAAGAAAGATGAACATTTTCGATCATATAATAGGTAATAAGCTTTTAAGACCCGTGATTTAAGAGTTTATTGTCGATTTAATTTATTTCCATAGAGGGACTTTTCGATTTAGGAAGAGAGAAGAAGCTTTTAAGACCCATGATTTAGGAAGAAAGATGAATATTTTCGATCATCTAATAGGTAATCAGCTTTTAAGACCCGTGATTTAGGAAGAAGGAAGAATATTTTAGATTTAGGATATGGAAGAAGCTTTTAAGACTCGTGTATCATATATTTAGGAAGAAAGATGAATATTTTCGATCATCTAATAGGTAATCAGCTTTTAAGACCCGTGATTTAGGAGGAAGAAATAATATTTTAGATTTAGGATATGGAATAAGTTTTTAAGACTAGTGTATCATACATTATTCTCGATTTAATTTGTTTCCATAAAATGACTTTTCGATTTTTGATTGGCAAATATCCTAGATTATGAATGTTTGAAAACAAACTTAAAAAGCTAGATTAGGAGTGTTTGGAAACAAATTTAAAAAGCTGCAAAAATAATATATAGATAAATATATATAATTGTGACTTAATTTTGCTGCTTGAACCACACAAAAAAAAAGTTGATTGCGTCATTCTTGTCCCTGATTAAAGTACAATAGTCTGTTTTTACATGAACAAATAAGAATTTAGAATAACAACTAGATAAAGAAGGAGACTCGATCAAACATTGGTCTTCCTACCTAACCACTCCGATTCTATATATATTCAATTTGATTCCTCAAGTACTATAAGTCTTTTATCATAAAAAAAAAAAATACACTATCAAGTCTTCCACGTATAAATGTAGTACACGACCATAATGTAACGTATCCAAACTATACACACATTCGAATGCAAATTAATATACATGTTTGTCAACGTTTATAGATATATCTTAGTGTAAATCCGTGCATATGTCACATCAGTATAAGAATAATGTATATGTATATAAATACACTAGAGAGAGATTAGATATTTTAGATGGATCCTCCTGAAATCGTGTTCTCACGATAGCTACGAGCAAGGAGCACCTTAGTTATATATAAAGCCGGCCAACAGAAATCAAGGAACAAACCAAAGAAAAATCAAGAATAGTTTTTTCTTTCCAAGTTAATTCCTAATGATCCTCTAAAAAATCTACCAATCTCTCTCCCGTAATAAAAATTCGGAGAAAGAGGAAAACCCTTATAATCTCTCCTCTTTCTCTCGGATCATCCAAAACAAAACAAAATAAACGAAAATACAAAAAAATTATAAATGAAAATGAGAAAGCTTTGTCCGAATTTGGACAGAGAAGACGGGTTAGAGACGGTGTTAGAGGTTCCGGTGCCGGAAGAAATGTTTGCGAAGATGGGAAGCAACGCGACGGGACGGTGGAGGAACATGCATGCTCTCATGAAAGCACACGCTGTCGTCGTGACAGCCGTCGCGGCTGACGTCAGAATGCCGGCTTCTTCGTCGTCGATGAGTAATGTCAATATGCATTTGCAATCAAAATCAGACAATGAGTTTGTGGCCTTGTTGAAAATCGTGGGAAGTCCTCTTATTCCTTTTCATGTCCCTCTTGAGTTTTGTCTCTCCCGGCCCATCAATGACACTTCCATCGTACGTATGATCTTTTCTTTTTTTTGTTCTCTCTATCGTTCCGTATTTATTTCGTATTTTAAGTATAGATTCTTAAAGGATTTTGTGTTTATTTTTCGTTTGAATCACCAATAATCCCATATGAATTTGTGTGAGACATTTTTCGAATATATAGATGCTAGACTCTTGGTTTATGTCAAGATTTGAGTATTTTAATTGAAATTTTGATTACCATGAACGTTTTTAAAAAGGTAAAAAAAATAGTTTTATTCATTTGTTAAGAAAATTAGTGGTTATCGAAAGAGGAAATGCATATAGATGAAAATGCAATTGGTTATTAACTTTTATGAGTCTACAAACATTTAAAGGTTTGTATGATATAGAGATTGTGATTTTTTTTTTTTTTTTGGAATAAAGATTTTGATTTTAAGTTAGATAAAATATTCTGCACAATGTTGATAGTAATGGTGTATTTGAAGGAGGCGTCCACCGCTAAGTACATAGTGCAGCAATATGTGGCGGCATGTGGAGGTCCAGCAGCTTTGAACGCTGTGAAGAGCATGTACGCGGTGGGGCAGGTGAGGATGCAAGGGTCCGAAATGGTTGCTGGAGAGGATGAAGGGACGGGTACACCGGTGCGACTAGGAAAAGGCAGTTTTGAGGTCGGAGGTTTTGTTTTATGGCAGAAGAACCCAAACCTTTGGTTCTTGGAGCTGGTGGTTTCCGGGTTCAAGATTAGTGCCGGTAGTGATGGCAAAGTGGCTTGGAACCAGTCCTCCACACAACCTTCTCAGGCTCATCGAGGCCCTCCTCGCCCTCTTCGTCGCTTTTTTCAGGTACCCATTTCAAACTTGAATGCATTGTATTTAATCGTTATTACATAATATTGACTTTATACAATCAACTTTTACACAACTAGTTAAACCAAACTAGAACTAGTCTATCATGTTATCGTGATTCGACATGGTACTAGCATATACGAATACACAAACACCATTAAACCATCAATACTAATAGTGTACCAAGAAATAAAAAGTTTTGGTTGCATTTTGGTGTTACAAAATGTAGTCATTTTACTTCTTCTTTTTTTTGATAATTTAGTCATTTTACTTACTTAGCAAATTTTTGAAGCTATATAACATTTTAACTCATGATTCGACATTTAATCACAATGTATTAGAGTCTAACAAATACATAGTCGCTTATCCAATGGAAACTAAGCCAATGTGGGATCTTTATCATAAAAAAAATATAAAAATTCGTATTTAAATATCTTTTGACATTTTCACTTGTTAAATCATGTGGCAGGGACTAGACCCGAGGTGCACGGCGAGTTTGTTTTTAGACGCCGTTTGCATCGGCGAACAAACTGTTAACGGCGAAGACTGTTTCGTCCTAAAGGTAGAGACACCTTCAGATATTCTCAAGGCACAATGTTCACCAAACACGGAGGTAATTCACCACACAGTGTGGGGTTTCTTCAGCCAAAGGACAGGATTACTCGTAAAATTCGGTGACACAAAGCTAGTCAAAGTCAAATCCGTTAGAGGCAAAAACGACGGTGTTTTTTGGGAGACAAGCATGGAGTCAATCATTGATGATTACATATTCGTTGACTCGGTTAACATAGCGCACGGTGGTCAAACCGTGACTACGCTATACCGTTACGGAGGAGCGGTTAACCACCGTAGAAGAATCGAAGAGAAATGGAGGATTGAGGAGGTTGATTTTAATATTTGTGGTTTGTGTTTGGAGAGTTTCTTGCCACCGTCGGATATCAACAATGATCATTAGGTACGGTGGAGATGGTCTTTGTTTTAAAAAAAATGTAGGTTATTTTCTAAGAGTAAAAAAAAAAGATAGAGATACACTTGAGTTTTTGGATATATGCGGGGGATGGTTTGATTAATGGAGTAGATATGTAATTTTAATGTGGGGATTTGAGAGGTGTAAATGAATATCTTTATTGTAAAAATATATTTTCATTCGTCATTTTGCATATTCCATTACGATTAGGTCATTTTATAAGTGATTTTCAATTCGTTATATGTAAAAAGAAGGTTAAGAAAAACAAACTATTTTTTTATTTCATTTAACCATATTCTTCTTTAGACTAGATATATAAAACGACCAAGGAAACATGTTTACTCGAATCAACAAGGTTGTAATCCTATAAGCTATAACACAGCTTCACCAAGAGTATTTATAGATAATAATGATACTAAATAATGATGTCGATCATGTCACGGTTCATGATTCTAACTACTCGATGTCGAAATTGAACTGGCGGTATATATGTCCACCCTTCTCCGGGTATATCTCAAAGAAAGTTGCTTTCCCAGTGCGTTCCACATCCAAAAGTGCTGTTCCATTATCACCCTAAAACCAAAAATGGACAAAAAATGTAAATGAAGAGTCCAAAACAACGATTAATGTAAATCAGATGGGACTTATAATGACTTTTTCCTTCATATTCAGTTACCATGACTTGATCATCACTCATCAGCTTGCCAACAAATTCCTTCTCCGATAATCCTTTGTTTTTGTATTCCTTAAGTACTTCATTAAACTTGTCTTTACGACGTTTATTCTGCAAAATGACCTCCAAAAATGTCACAACTATACATATTCAGCACTAAAACATGTTATATAGGATTATATTTTTACCTCACGACATGTGAGATCATAGATTCCGGCTGAGGTAATGACATACTGACCAGGTCCAACTTCTTTTATCTCATCAACTTCCTTGTTTGGAGTCTTTTTAGAGATGTAAAACATTGATTTTGAATGCATGTCTGCCACAACTAAGTTAAAGGTAAGTCCCAAAGACAGACTCTTGTACATTTCAAGCTCATCTGCAAATTGCTTTGGAGTCATTTTGCCCTGTATTTAGACATCTCGATCATGAGAACCAAAGTACTAGCTTTTATAAATAAAAATGTTAAAAAGATGTAAAAAGAGTAGTTAAGTATATATATATATACCTTCAAGAACTTAACAGTAAGCAACTCGGCTCGAGCATTGCGAAAAGGCGTTAGACCCGTTACATTGACAAGAAGTGCAACTCGGCCTTGCTTGGAACAAGCAAACCATGTCCCTCCTGTTGTCTCATCTCTATCTCCCACTATGTCTTTTGTAACCTCATCTTCATCCCACCAAGCAGCCGGCTTAACCACCCTTTTAATTTGGTTAATCACATTTTTAAACCAAATTAACTCTCATCAATTGTAATTAATTAATGATGTGGACAAATCGTTACTCGAGTCGAATAAACTTATACCTGTCGTCTCTGGAATGCATCATCTGCAGTTGGTCCTCAATGTCTTGCCATCTGATGCAAGCTGTCCCCATTTTTCTCTCTTCTGATTATTTGAAATGCTTTTGATGATTGAATGTTTTCTAAGAAATTGCTTGTATTTTAATGCTTTTTTCTCTCTCTATTTATAATGGAATTATGGTATGCTTTTTTCTTCACCTGCCCATGCACGTTCATCTATCCATTTTTGGTGAGTTGCGTAGATAATTATGAAACCAAAACTCTTTCTTGATTTAGTAATGGTGGACTGGAATATGCGGTATTGCTTTTCTTTTCAATGTCATTTTGAAATTGCATAATTTTATGAAAATTGTTTTAAATGCTATTTTTTTGCAACCACCAACTTTATTTTAGTGTTTACTTTTTGAAATATATTTTTAGTCCAATTTAGAACTGATTATATTTTTCACTTCGTTCGTATTTTCTTTAGACGTATGATTGGTATGCTCGTGCACTTATACACCATTTGTAGTATTTACAAGTTTTTAATACTTCAAAAGTCTCCACTATTTTATTTGAGTACAAGATATGGCAATAATAAAACTAGACCAATCTAGTATATTCAACGAAATGGACATAATTATTCTTTTATTCTGTATACTCTAAACTTGTGAACCAAAATATTAGTTTAATTAGTATTGAGTATTCAATCTCTGTTTATTACTCAACTGCCACACGAGTCGATTTTACTAGTTTTGGTATAGCTTTTGACGATTCGTGTAGTTGTCAAACTCTACTACTAATATTCTGCTTGATTAAGTAATTATGAGTCATGTATATGTGAAAACACGCAAAAATATTTGTACTTTCTACAAATATACAAAAGTGGTTTATAATGGCACACAAGTTTAAAACTCGAATCCTATGAGTGTTTTAATGTAACTTACTTTGGTAATCCGATTTTAGTGGGTAGTGGCTAGTTGAGACGTAGATAGTGATCGCTCCTATCATTACCAAACTCGTAAAACTCTAGTCTTCACTGTTTTTATTTTTTATTTTTATGCATACGACAAAACATAGTGGATCACATGTTACGGTCGATAAGTCGGTTTCTTATAAACTCTTTATTCAAAAACTATAAATCGTCAAATTCCCTTTAGCTCGATCTATTTTTTGTTTGTTTGTTCAACATTAGCTTATCTCATTGCAATCCTGTTATTTTAGTGCATTCGAATTCAACTAAAAGATTTGTGAGAATTAGATGTAGCAGACTCATACAAAATATTGTTAAAAAATTAGATGTAGCAAACTCATAAATACTTTTATAGAACTAAAAGATTCTAAATATTTGTGTATACGGCCCATTAGATGTTGCAAACTCATACAAAAATTAGATGTAGCAAACTCTATTAGTTGAACAATCTTTTAGATTATAGTTCGTGTTTTTTTTTTTTGATCATCCTAAGTTCTTGTTAGGCCTGGGCAAAAAATCCGGAACCGAGTATCTGAACCGAATCCGACCCAAAAAACTCGGTTCGGTTTCAGATTTAAACTATATACCCGATTGGGTACGAAATATATGTACCCGCTATACCCGTACCCGTTTGGGTTTTACCCGAAAATTTTCGGTTTTACCCGAAAAACCGAACATACCAAAAAATTGTCGAAAATACCCGAAACCAAAAACCGAAATATATACATAAACCAAACATACCCGAAAATTGTCGGTGTTTTACCTAAAAATGTTCGAATTTTTTGCTGAAAAATCGAACATATTTTTTGAGTTTCCATTTAATTCTCGGGTAATCGGGTAGCATTTCGGATTGTCGGGTAAAATTTAAGATATTCGGTTCTTAAATCTCGGTTATTAAACCGAACCGATGTAAATCTGGTGGGTTCGGGTAAATTGATGAAAAACCGACTGGAACCGAACCCGACAGTACCCGAACCGTACCCGAACCGAAGATGTATATGTATCCGAGTAGGTACAAAAACTCCGTACCCGATCTACCCGAACCTGAACTGAGTACCCCAATGCACATGCCTAGTTCGTTTTATAGAATCTTTTGGTGTATAAAAAGTATTTATGAGTTTGCTACGTCTAATTTTCACGGAATTTATCTTAGTTCTTTTTGGAGCGAACCTGATAATTAAAAGCACAAACCATACACAAATGGGCCAAATATTTTTATTATACGGCCCACTAAAATAATTTTGCAAGTCCGTTAAATGCAAAACCCTAGATAGCCAAATCACAATTACATATCCGCTATATAAATACAGACAAATCCCATACTTCTCAAACAAATTTAACAGATCTATATTACTCTCCGTCCTCCGCAGTTTTCTTCTTATATTTTCATCGATTCTTGTATTTTTGTTTGTTTGTTTTATTGATTCTCGTATCGTATTTATGCGTTCTTTGTGTGTTTTCGATTTTGATGGATATATATATATACATAATTGCATCTGTTTATCCTCTTCTCTAACCAGTTGAGTAAAATCAAAAGAATGGTAGAGGTGGTACAAACGGATGCATAGATTGAGATGGTTATCTTACCAACCCATTGCTATTTTCTTTTGCTTTGGCGTCAAATGAATCGACCGAAATCTTTTGCTTATTTATTGAGTTTTGTTTTGGAAATGGCAAATGAAGAATTGATTAATTTATGCTTAAAACACAGATCAACAGTGTTGACAAACAATCTCCGCTTATTATCTGATGCCATAATTTGTTTTATTATCAATTTCGTTTTATTTTGGAATAATTTTGTTTTATGGGTTTTTGAATTAAATCAAATCGATGATGAGATATCAGCAGACGGGCGGTCTGAACTGATGCCGTGTAGACATGTCTGCCTAATCGTTACAATTTTGTAGCTTCTCTGAGTATTTGATCTTTTATGTGATTTATATTACTGTAATTTTGATTTTGTGCGATGATGAAGTTGCTTCTAATTATGTCTGGACATATGAGATTATTAAATCACTGATATGATTTGGCAATTATCTGAGCCTTTTCTATACATTGATTACAATTTATGTTTTTATATTACAAATTTTTATTTTGATGGCTTTAAGATGTCCGTTTGGTCATTGTGAACATCTAGTATGTTAGAAATACAGTGATTTGCAGTTGTTTGTTGTGATATTGTTCTTTGAGCTGGATGGTTTTTTTTCTTTTTCGGATTAAGAAAAATTGTTTTACATTGTCTTTAAAAGATAATCTTCCATCTCGGTCATGTCTTTCCCAGTGAAATCATTCCATCTTCCTTATTGATGCGTTCACCAATAGTTGTTTATTACCTTTTGGACTGTCTAAGAATTATATAACTTACACTTTTAATTTGATGACTGAGTTTATAAGTTTGTTTTGATTGTTGAAAAATTCTTCGATTGGAAACTAACTCTCTCAGGTCAATGTCTTCCGGGGATCGGAAAATTCTTTAGCCACAGCAATTGTAAAATCTCTGATGGCTTTAAGAGAAGCCCATGTGTCATCATCATCTCATTTTGGGCTAGCTTTGTGTATATTAAGCCCAATTATATATTATATCCCAGTTTGTATTTTTGTTTAGTAAGCACTGTTGGGCTCGCTATTATGATTCAGTAACGTTTGCTTTTTGTTATAACCATTTAACCGATTCTAATCGGATTCCGGTTTTAACATTAGAGTTGTTATATTACCCTGTAATAATCTGTTGTACCAGTGTTTTACGCTATTAATGAAATGAAGTTGTTTGTAAAAATTTACTATTTGTTTCAAAATGCAAGTTGTTTTGGATAAAAATATCAATATTAAAAAACTATTTTTTTTTTTTTAAATATTTTATAATTTAATCAATGAAAAAAAATAATAAAATAATTTAACGTTATAATTATGAAAATAAAAAATATGAAAAATACTTAAAATTATTAAAATAATTTATATTTTAAAATATAAAAAATTTCTAAAACAACTTATATTTGGTTAGCATTTAGCAAGAAAGTAGTTTTGTAAGCTAATCTAGAAATCCCGGACCGTGGTCCGTTAATCCATTTTATACGTAGCAGGACATGTCAAAAGGACCAAGTTAAGCCGATTTGTATTATTTATTATCTTGTAATTATATTTTTAGCTTAAGTTGACGTTTTAGTGTTTGAAACTTCAAAAAGACCCAAGTGGTAGGGACATGAGGTGGAACAAAAAATAAAAATAAAAGTCCTTTTATGCGTTACGTAATTCGCACGTGCCGGAGATATTTTTATTGTTCTTGGTCAATTTGTCTGTAAGCCTTTTTGGTCAGTGAATTGAATGTCTTTTACTTTTCTCGAACCTGCTCTATTTTATCAGTTTCTTCAGCTGACTTGACGACGACTTCTCTCTCACACTGCAATAAAAAAAAAATCTCTTGATCATTTGATCTCTATTCCTTGCTTCTTCATTTTTTTTTACTTGGTACGCTCGTTTTTCTCTGTTTCTCTTTAAAGTTTCGATCTTTGTTGCTTGTGATGGGATTATATGTCTGGTTTTTCGATTTGGACTTGATGGTGCTCTCATGTTCTTGATGGGTTTTCTCTAGAATCATTTCTCTGATCAATAGAAAACTAGTAAAAGGAGAGAATAGGCACTGTGAATTATTTGGGTTTTGTTGTGAATTTTGATGGAGACTGAACAACTGTCCAAATCTTGTTCTTTCACCATCAGCTTGGTGATTGGATCGTTCTAGACCTAATTCTTTTTCTTGCAAGGCTCAATTCCCTTAAGCTGAGTCATGCTTGGTCTGTGATTCAAGTCACAAGAATCAAATGAATCCTGTTTGGTATAGTGTCCATTACATGCTGCTTGTATTTCGGTGACTCTCTGCTGATGTCTGTTATTCTTTTACCTCATGACTTGTATTCATTGTGGTAACTTTCACAGAATAGTTTTTTTTTTTATATATATATGGCTTATTCATTTTGGTAACATTTCACAGAATGGTATTCATTGCTATTCAAAATGTTTCGTCGCAAGCCTAGTACGCAAACCGAACAAGAGAATAACGAGGTAGCTCTTAGAGAGGCAAAGGTAAAATCTTTCCAAGGCCTTGCTTGCTACTGATTTTTCATCACCTAGTTGATTCGTTGAAAGTAATGTTTCTGATCTTGATGATCCAGTTCAAAGAGCTAAAGACTCTCCTAGGTCAGTTATCTGGAAGGAGTTCATTATATTGTTCAGATGCGTGTCTGAAGAGATATCTAGAAGCTAGGAATTGGAATGTAGGCAAAGCCAAGAAGATGCTTGAAGATACGCTGAAATGGAGATCGACTTTTAAACCCGAGGAAATCCGTTGGGTAAGTATCGAAAAGTGCATCCTGTTAATATATCTTGGAATCCTTTGGAGAATTCTTGCAAAAAAACTTACCGGTCGAGGCTTACTTTCTACTAGGATGAAGTTTCAGGTGAAGGTGAGACCGGGAAAGTTTACAAAGCTGGATTCCATGACAGAAGTGGAAGAACGGTTCTTATACTCAGACCGGGCTTACAGGTTATAAAAATCATCTTCTTAGTTAGTATTTTAGTGTTGAGCTTCAGGACACAAGATAAGCATATCCATTTTCATTGAAAACTTTTGCAGAACACAAAATCATTAGAGAACAATATGAAACATTTGGTGTATCTCATTGAGAATGCTATTCTGAATCTTCCAGAGGATCAAGAACAGATGTCTTGGCTTATCGACTTCACAGACTGGACATTAAGCACCAGTGTACCTATTAAATCTGCGAGAGAAACTATAAACATACTGCAAAATCACTACCCAGAGAGACTAGCTGTAGCTTTCCTCTATAATCCTCCAAGACTCTTTGAAGCATTCTGGAAGGTTAGACAAACCATTCTTTGATATAAGACAACTTCACGTGTGTTTGTTTGTCTACACAGGAATGAATCATGTATGTGCAAGAACATGATGGCATTTTCACTTTGTTTTTGTTTGTCTTGTTCCATAGATAGTGAAGTACTTCATTGATGCAAAGACATTCGTCAAGGTGAAATTTGTTTACCCAAAGAACCCAGAAAGCGTGGAGCTTATGAGCTCATTTTTTGACGAGGCAAATCTCCCAACCGAATTTGGAGGGAAAGCTTTGCTGCAGTATAACCATGAAGAATTCTCCAAGCAAATGAACCAAGACGATGTTAAAACTGCAAACTTCTGGGGACTAGTTCACAGTAACAATCACCAGCAGCACGCGAGTAACGGGTTTTCTGGAGCCGAGATCGCCCCTGAGCCAATCCAAACCAACCCTTAACCAAGTTTTGAAGGCAATCTATTGTTGTTATAACCAATATATGTAGCTCTTGATGCTAAGGCGAGGCGAGAGGTTGTAAGATTTAATCGTGGCATTGATTAAATAAAAGGATTTGTGATTATAAGCAACTCTTGCAAGGCTAGTAAGCTAATCCAAAAACTCTTGCACTCAAGCATTTATTTACAGGAAGCTGATAATGGATTCACATTACCAGCAACAAGCTTTGTTTCTTTCAGTCTGAATCTCAACAAACATAAGAAGAGAGTGATTTCTTTCAAAATTTTAAGGCACAAATAAAAAAACACATGAAGATTATACTACACAGCAGTATTAGCTACTAGACTATAATATAGCTTAAGGTTCTGCAGTCAAAAAGAGAGGTGCATGGAGTGGAGTTAGGGAGAGAGAGAGAGAGGAGAAGAAGAAGCTTGAGGCAACTTGAGTGAAACTAGATAAGCCTCCTTCTGAAGTTTCTGGTGGTTGATTGATAGGTACGTACCAGAAGGCCAACCCCAATGCCAAGACCTACACAGACACCAAGACCAATTCCCACACCAACCCTCACACCGGCATTGAACCACGACATCTCGCCATCTTCACCATCTGCATACTCTCTATTCCAATACATGTCGTTGTATTCTCCTTCATAATCTTGTTTGTAGCTTTCGTATTGTGTTACCTGCACAGCCAAAATCTCCCATACTTAAGCACAAAATACTACAAAGAACTAACCAATAAAGAGAGATATGTGTATGTAGTACATGTCTGTCTCTGAAAAGAAAAATAAGTAAGACACATTCATGGAGATAGTCAAGTAAAGAATACAATGGTCATTCAATCACTTGTAGAATAGAGGCTCATGGTATTTTTGATCCAATCTTAAAACTCTTTCAGATTGTATCTCATAATGGTGTCTACATCTCCATGACTTTTATGAGGAAGTTTAGACATTGCAATATAGTTAAAAGGAATCTCTTAACCTAAGGTGAGTATGAAGATACATCTCCAAAAGGTTTTGACAATGTCAACTGCAAGAATCTCCAAATACAACTTAAAGCATAAGCTAATCTTAAGATTGACTCTTCAATAGGGAAACATTTTACCGAATCAGTCTATGCATAAATTAAAGATGACATATTGTCGCATTACATGTGAAAATCACAATATTTTAAATAATGGGTCACATTAGAACTGACTGTAGTAGACATGAGGATAAGAATTCAGATATTACGATCACAAGACAAGAGGCAAATGGGAGAGAGAGTGTGTGTGTGTGTGAAGAGAGAGTGAGAATGAGAGCTATCTATTGACTTGTAAAACGTGTCAGGCCTTATAACCTCACATGATCATTTATCACAAAGTTGGTCCACTTCAATATCTGAAGGAATTATCTTCCTAAGATTACCAAGAAACATGTTTCAAGATATGAAATCTCAAAACCATGAAAAACTTAATGCTCATACTTCCTACATCATGACTAAGAAGACTCATATGCATTCAATGTGTTGAAGTTGGACACAAACCAATATAAAACTATAAACCATAAGGAAGCATTGTGTAATAATCTTGAGGCAGTGAAGTAGCAGTTAAAAATTACCTGAAAATCAAGTTCAGATGAGTCGCCTTTCTGAGGCTCACCAGTTTCATACTCCGGGATCGAATCTAATGCATTCCCTCTACTATGCTTCTTTCTGAAACCAAGCTGTAGTGTCTTGGTTAAGATGATTGGCGTTCCTGAGAAGCAACCAGTGACATAAACTTCGATATTTGGCAATGGAGATGATAACTCCGAACAACCAATATGTTTCTCCTTCAAGAAACCAGACCCTGCAGTGATCTCAGCTTCACAGTTCATGTTCCACCGCTTCACAACGCTATGCTTAGATTCACCAGTGAAACCATTACTACCAGATATCTCAAGAGTTCCAGACAAAACCATCTCATCTTTGTCATAAACCTCAAACTTCACACTACCTGATAACCTGATATTATCAGTGCTGATAAAAGTAGCTACTTCCGATTTCTTATCGACTCGATCTCGCCTTAGCTGAGAAGAAACTCCTTCAGAGTAAATGCTCATTCTAACACCATTAATCTCCAGAAGAGAATCTGGATCCAGAGGAATATGAGTGATTGTGAGGACCTCAGGTGTTGAATCATCAACCTTGAAATTGCTGATTCTGATATAGAACACTCTCACATCAAGCAATGGTGATGATGGTAATGATGATGATGATGATGATCTGGAACTGTGATGGTTATAACTCTGATATCTAACCATCTGAAATGCTTCACCGTTGTTGTTGTTACGTGTCTCATAAGGTTCCACCATGATTTTAAGAACCAAAATTCCCAATCTCTATTTCTTCTCACTGAATCGAAACATTTGGATCAAAGACACGTATACTGCAGCAATACGAGCTTTGCTGCAGAAAATATGGATTCAATGAGAATAACGTGAGAAACAGAAAGAGAATGTTATAGCCTTTATTCAAGAATTTGAGAAGGAAAAAAAAAAACATTCAAAATCAAAATGGGGAAATGAATCATTCTTACCAAAAATGGTAGATTTCCAGATAATAGTAGAAGCAAAATCATAACTATAAATGCAAAAAAAAAAAAAAAAAATTAAACGAGAGAGAAGGTCAAGATTCAAACTTTACTTCCCAAAAACAGAGAGATGGTCAAACAAATAAGATTCAGAAACAAAATCTCCGAACAAAGCTTTCAAGGAGAGAAAGAACCAATGTTCGATTTAAAAAACCATAGGTAAAGAAACAAAATTGAGATTCTGAATGAAAAACTATGTTTCAATCACAAAAGAAACAACCTTTTTGAAAAGAAAAAAATTACGAATTTTTCTGAAAACCCAGAAAAATCCGCAGAAAAGAAAGGAGAGAAAAAAAAGAAACTCACCCAGAAAATTGTACCGTCCACAAATCCACTTAATCTGGTGATTTTTACACAAACTAGTGTTTGATATTAATCTTCCTGTCTGTGTCCCAATAGTACAAAAATAAAAATAGAAAATTTTCAATGGCCAAGTAGGATTATATTTAGATCTTTCCTAGATCATGGCTTTTGAGCTCGGCGCGTGGCCAAGATTAACGACGAAACCCAAATTGATATTTACAGCCAAACAAAAAAAAAACACGAAAATGGGTTTTGTCTTTATCGAAAATATTTGGTATTTGGTGAAATCTCATTAAAAAAAAAGAAAAGAGAAAGAGTGATGGGAAGAATTGGAGTTGTCTTGTTATGATCCAACGAGAGGAGGAAGATGGGAACTTCTGACTTTCGATCACGTGATCCTTATCCTCTTCTTTGGACCAAAAAGCTAATTCGTTATTTACGAGGACACACCGTGCCGGTCGCTTTCATGAAAAACGACGCGCGTTTTCTTGTCGGTTTTGCGAAACCGAAACGGTATATTTATTGGGCCTTGTTGGGCTTTTTTAAATATTTTCACGCCAAGTTGTGTCCTTAATGAAAACGACGTGCCGTTTTCTGGTTGTTGTTTTACTTATAAGAAAGTTTTCATTTTCTCTCAAAGAACAAAAAAAATAAAAAAAATCTCGCGGTTCGAATCTCACATCATCAAGATAGGTTTCAATTGATATCGAATAAAAAAACGTATGAAAATGAAATTAATCAGAAGGACTAATTGCCACAACTAATTGTTCTAAACACCAAAACAAACTCTTAGCAATATGGAAATATATACAACAAATAAATCGTCTGAAAATATATATTAAGTGTTTATCACACACAAATTTTTCGCCAACGGTAGTGAGATAAGGTGGCAATATTCTTGCAAATCACTAGATTACAAATTTCCAATCTTTGAAGCTAGATTTAAAACTTTGATATAGACTTGAATAATGTATGAATAAAAGTATAGTAAAGTATGCATGTCATACATGAATTATATTTGGTGGATAATAGAGTGAAGATAACCAACGGACAAAAATAAAATCTTCTTTTTCGTCAGAAATTCTATCTACAGGCCAAAGAAATGGGCGGCCTTTTGATTTTAAATACTGTTGTTTTCTTGTGTTCTGTCTGTAAAACATTAAAAAAGAAAGAAGAAAAAAAAAGAAACAGGAGAAAAATGTATTGCTCTTGAAGATATTTTTTTAAAAACATAAAAGCTGTTCAAGAAAGTATATTCTGTTGAAAAATTAAGCTCATGGGGAAGAGAAGGTTTCAGAGAGCAAAGGAACCGTCGTCAGCGACGGTAGGAGAAGCTTCATCTCCGTCGTCGTCACGGAGACGAAGAGGAAGGCCAAGGAAGAATCTTGAGAACCCAGAAGATTTCAAGAAGGAAGAATCAGAAGAAGACGAAGATTACCAAGAGTACGAAGAAGATGACGAACAAGTTGAGATTATTAACAGAGAGAAACAGAAGAAGAAAGTTAGGAGTAGTAGTAGTACTGTGGAAGAAGAGCAAAAGTGTAAACATGAAGATATAGAGGAAGAGGAGGAGAAGAAGCCGAAGACGACGGTGGCTCCACCATCAACTAGACGGTCGAGGAGGAAAAACACGCCGGTGAAGGGCTGGTAATTTTTTTTAATTACCATATCAATGGAGTTTTTGTTTTTGAGTGTGTTCATGGGTTTAACTATTGTTGAGTTATTATTATAACATTAACCCTCATGGGAGGAAAAAGAACCATTGATTTATAATTTCTTGGATCTGTTAGTTCAAAACAAGAAACAAGTTTTGCCAATCTCAATGGTGCATCAAAGCTATTTTCAGTATATATTTATGGGAATCAATTAGATAAAAAAAAACTAATTGTGTTAAAAAGAATGCTTTAATATGGTTTTTTAGTTGTAGTAGGTTTGTTTAATTGTTGGTTTGTGTAGTTGATGGTTACGTCCCTTTCGGATTATTGAATGATAAAAGTGGATTATTGAATGATAAAAGAAAGATGTATCGCACATGGGTGAATAGATAAGTTAAGAAACTAATGGATATTGCTTGTGGAACAACTTGTCTTCTATTAAAATCACAAAAGCTATGTAGTTGCTGTAATTATTCAACTCATTAATCGGATTAGAGAATGTAGGAAAAAAAAAAAAAAAAATTAGAGAAAGAGACTCTCTACAAGTCCCATGAAAAGATGTGACATAATTTCATATAAGACGTTATTGGACCCTAAAACATATGATATTCAAAATTCATCTTCAAAGAAACCCCCAAAACAAACTCATCGAATTCAAGACTTGATTATTGTAAAGTTTTGATATGATACTCAAATTTTGAACGTCTTTCCAAGCGTTTAACACTGTTAAAGATGACAAAAAACAAAAAGCTTTAGACCTAGCTTACTTGAATCTTAAGCTAAAACCGCCTGTGGTTTAGGGTGATGATGCCTTTCCTTCTTGTAACGCAACTGTTCTGGATCAAACCCACCTTCCTCTGCTCCATAAACCGCCCATGACGGTGTTTGAGCCATATAGTCTGTGCTCGTAAACGGTTTTCCAGAAGCCACCTACGCAAATTCATTCAAAAGTGTTGTTGAAATTAGCATGAATGTTGATTTTGAGATTGATATGTTTTGGATTTTGTTACAACAAACTAACCAGATCGTGGAACTTTTCATAGTCGATCCACGTGAACCATTTTCGATTCACTTTGAACTTGTCGGTCCTCCCTAGAAGAACACAGCAAGAATGGGCGTGCTCGCAAGCAACCTCGTACTCTCCATTGCTCTTCACAGACAGAGCTTCTGAGAATGCTTTAACATCTGCGTGCCATGGTACATTCTCCATTGTCAACTTTGATGTTGCAGATCTGTTTTTTTGTTTGTTTCCAGAAGATTACCATAAGTAAAATGATATGTGTAATAAGAGTGGAGAGCGAGAGAGAGAGGAGAACAAGTTGAAAACACTCACGTTCCGCAATATGTGACACCTTTGATCTCGATGAAATCGGGTTTCCCAATGCTGAAGAGGTTGAAATAAGCATCTAGCTCCTCTGTGTTCCATCCTTTGACAAGTGTTAAACGGTACACGGTTCGCTGCTGCTTCTCCTGGAGAGCTTTCAAGGAGTCCTGGGATAGAAGCGGTGCACAGATTATAATTCTACCTTCATTCACATCCCATTTCAAAGGTTCATTGCATAAAAGAGGTTATTTAAAATACTCACAATAAACCGCTCCCAGAAGTCTGCAAAGAGAGGCCTATCAATAGCTTTCAGGCTCTCTTTGGTGGCAGCATCTACACTTACGTACAACTGTAGATATCAAAGATAAAGAATTAGACAATTTGGTTCCATTAAGTGCATGAAGAGCTTTGAAAGCTGGATAAACATGTACAAAACAGACACCACAGACCTGGGTGATAGGCTTCATCATCAAAATCTTTTCAGGGAATTGCGCATTAGTAACCAAAAATGTAGAAATACGCTTTCCGTGTAGCTCATCTACTAGGGCATTGATCTCCGGATACATAATCGGCTCACCAACAAGTGATAACGCACAATGCCTTGGTGTTAGACCTTCTTGTAATCTCTCTGGAGTTACACCTGCAGAACACAGTCAGCCAATAGCACATCAGCATCTGACATTCAAATAAGTGGTGGAAACAAAATCAATCAGATAAACACGGATCTTATTTGATTTCCACAAGGCATCCTAAGCTCAACTGCCTAGCAAGCTTTTGGGTCATAGCTTTTCTGGCACAGAGTTCTAAGCGGATATTGAATTTAATTTCATAAAATATGTGGTACCTAAATACATGAAAGTTCAGTTTCATAAACTATGAGATTTCTAAACAGGTTCTAGACTCCAACTTGATGCACGGTACACTCATAAACTACGAGAGACCTGAGTAACTTTCCGAGCTTTCATCATCTGCAAGTCAAAATAACGAGAAAGATGTAATCATATAAACTAACCAGGAACTCCTTTCATTTGCTTAATCATCTTTGTATGAAGATCTAGAGCCCCTTTCACAATCTCTTTAGGATCATCCATCTTCCACTGCCAGCTCTTACCCACAGGATTTGTGTGATGCCTCCAACAGAAGACACATTTGTTTGCACAAGCCAAACTAGGTGTTGTCTCCATGCATCTTGCGTATTCGAAAACCAAAAAACCGAATATGTTCAGCATAAGAATCACAACCTTTAAGCATAAGGCTATAGTGAAAAAAACAGAACTTTCAATTAAACCTGTGACTCTCAATGCCATAAAATGAGTGCTTGTAGCAACCTCCCCTGCCTCTAAGCTGTGACTTTGTCCATCTACATATCTTAACCCCACTATGCGAACCAATGATTTTATAGCCCTGCAAGTTTCACACAACTTCAGAAACTCTACAGATCATGTCCATTCAATTAAAGGCGAGAAATTGTGAACCACAAGTCTACATCCAAGCTCAAGCAACTGAGCTTATATCATAGAATAAGACAGTGATATTCAAGCAGTCAAGAAATTGTACCTGTTTGGTCAAGCTTGCTCTAATCACAGGAGTCACCATTTCCTTCTTACCATCACCATTACTCACTTTAACAACAACCCCATTTTTCTTTGAAGGAGCTTTTCCAGCAATATCTTCGAGGTCAACAATATCTCCATCACCATTATTGTCGTCATCTTCATCATCTGTTGAATCGATATACTCACCATCACTCTCAACACCACCGTTCTCCGAAACCCCATTTGTTTCTTGACCAGAACCTCCCTTCAGAACCCTAACAACTCCATCACACCAATCCTGAAACGCTCTGTCTAATTCGCCGTCGTCAACGTCACCTTTCCCCACCGGAATCATCTCGAATCCACCCAATCCTATCATCCGACTCGATAATTCCTTCGAAACCGCGTTATACGATTCACCGTACGCACGACTCCCGACGCCGAAAACAGCGAATTTGCAATCGGAGAGAAGAAGCGACCCGACTCGGAAATCTTCGGCGCTCTCGGAGAGCCAGTTCACGAGAAACTCTCCGTTCTGCGGCGGTTTTCCACCTTCCCATGTCGACGCGATGAATATAACTAGGGTTTCCTTGGGAAGATCCTCAGGTTCGTAGCTCCGTGGATCGACGAGATCAAATCCGATTCCGTTGGATTCGAAGAGCTCGTGTAGCCGTTGAGCTAGGGCTTTAGCTGTGCCGGTTTCGGAGATGAAGAAGATCTTTCCTCTGCCGGATTTCGAAGTTGTGCTACTAGGGTTTAACGAGAGGTTTTTGAGACGTTTCAAACGGCGATATTTATGGAGACAGTAGAAAGTAGTCGCTGAGAGTAAAGCAACGAAAGCTAGTCGAGCACGTATGGAAGACGACGTAGGCATGGCTCGAGCTCAATGGTCAAGATTTCGGATTTTCTCGGCGGCGCGTGGTGCTCACGCGAATGTACCAGATCGGTTGATGAGAGAAATGGGAGAGGACGATGGTAATGAGCTCATAAGTGTGAGGTTTAAGAACTGGGCTTCATTATAAAGCCCATTTAATTTAGGTTTAAAGCCCATAAGCCCTAAACAGCCACAACCACGCACTTTTGACATTGAAGAACTCTATACGACACGTGGCACGTCTTCTTTGGGGTCTCTTTCTTGTGCGAGGATGCCTCGTTTCCTTTCCTTCATTTCGTCGAGAGAGAGAAAAAAATAAAGCAATTGAAACGGAGAGAATATTCGCCGGCGAATTTCCGGTAAATGTCTCACTGTTTATATGCGAATCATACTTTTTCTTCGACATTACCAAGCTGTTTCCCAGTTGCCAATATTCTTCTCTCTCCAGAATTTCAATCGTTTCCTACTCTATGTCTATATAGCACCTTATCCACCATGCGTTTCTCTAAACGTCATTTTTTCTCTCTTCCACCTTCTCTCTACCTCTCTGTATTCTCTTCTCGATTCTCAGGAAATTTTCATCAACGAAGAGAATTCCTCTCCTCTACTGGTTTGTCCTCATCTTCTTCCTCTACTGTTGCTACGTTTTTGTTTTGTTTATTGTTTGTTGCAAGTGTTTTCTAGTTTTTGTGCCTTGTGTTTTTGTTGTTGTAGAGTAGTGAGTTTTAATTGCATGTTTAATGACGTCGATATGATTGATTTCCATTTTGCGATTGAATTTGGTGTTCGTTTCTGTTGATTTTTGCACTCGGTTATATAGCTGATTAAGGTAGTAGCCTTAACCTCTTAGTGATTTTTGGGAAAATCAGAGAAGGAAGATGTGCTAATTAGTAGGTGTATTTTTACGTCTTTAATTCGTATAAGTTGCAATTTCTAGGTGGTCTTGCCTGGAGCATACCTTGGAAGAAACTTAGGATCAGGGACTTAACGTGAACTTTTGATCAAGGTAAGATGTTAGGTTTTTTTTTTTATTGCCTTTTGGTGCTTTGTTGTGGTAGTGGATCATGTTGATCAGCTAAGGTTAATGGTCGTATTGACTCGTGTTGACTATTCCCAATCCTCTTATCCCCCTGTAGAAAACGTGTCATCAAGTAGTATATGTTTCTAAATTTAGCTTTTGGTGGGTTCTGTTTTAAATATTCTTATTATCTATTTGTTTGATGGTGCATGTACAATTCTCTATGATAATTGTATTGTTCGTGTGTATATATCCTACTGATTTCGTTTGAAGAACAGAAAACAAAAAAAATGATGCTTTGTTTACTTTATAAACTCTCAGGGGCAAGCCAATTGTGTTTTAAGAATTCGATGGAAGAACATCAAGCTAGTGCACTCAGTGAAAAGGTGGTACAGTTTCACAATGTGGGATCTATGGATGGATGTGAAGCTCCCCATAAATGGTCCTCACCGGGAGGAGGAAATAAAATCGATATAAGCAAACAAATCTTCTGCAACAGATCGTTGAATATGAAGAATATCATTGCAGTAGGCTTTGATATGGACTACACTCTTGCTCAATACAAGTCTGAAACTTTTGAGGCCCTTGCTTATGAAGGAACTGTCAGGAAATTGGTTTATGATTTGGGGTATCCAAATGAGGTTAGTATAATATTTTCTGTTATAGAAGTGCGATGTTGTTACGAGGAACTGTTCTGTTTTAACAGTAGATTGATCATTATACATTCCAGCTGCTAGAGTGGACATTTGATTGGAATTATATGGTTAGAGGCTTGGTGTTAGACAAAAAGAGGGGAAACATTTTAAAGGTAAATAAACTGTATCTGACTTTCTTTATAATTGTTGCTTCTTTCTAATTGACTGTTGGTTATGCAGATGGACCGTCATAAGTATGTGAAAGTAGCTTACCATGGGTTTAGGGAACTTTCTAAGGAAGACAAAGTGGACATCTATGGCAGTAGCCTTGTACGAGATTCTTTTGATGAACCTGACTACGGTCTCATTGATACCCTTTTTTCATTGGCTGAAGCGTATCTGTTTGCGCAACTTGTTGATTTTAAAGATAATAACCCAGAAAAGATTCCCAAGGCCGTTGAGTAAGATAACTTCCCATACCTATTACTGTTTTGATACTCTTTATATCCTTTAAGGCAGTATATGTTTTGCTTATGGTTGTAATTCTGTTAGCTGATACTCTATACTGAGCTTGATTTTTTCTTAAAAATATTATGCTTGTAGTTGTGATTCTGTTAGCTGATACTATATCGCTTGTACTTGTCACTAATTTATTTCCTCCCCCTTTGATGTTGTTTTAGTTACGCTCGGATGTATACAGATGTTCGGGCTGCGGTTGATTTGTGCCACCGGGATGGAACTTTAAAGCAGATGGTGGCAAAAGAACCTAATAGGTAAGGTTGATGGTATGTTCATCAATGTCCTTTGCAAGTTGGATAAGCTCGATCTTTGCCTTGCTCTTTTGTTGAAAATTTATTTTCTCGAAATATTTCTTCATTTTTATCTTCTCAACTTGTCATTTATCAGGTATATCAATGAGGATACTACGATTGTTCCTCTCATTAAAATGATTAGAGACTCTGGACGCTCTACGTTCCTGGTGACCAATAGGTAAATACATACTCTACAAACTTCAAAGTTGTTTATTCATTTTTTCTTTTGTAGCTGTATAATTCGATACGAAAGGAAGACATATGTAAATATTCTCACTTGTTTATGGATTATCGAGTTTCTCTCATGTTGAGAGAATTTTTTCAATTAATGTTCTTGCAGTTTGTGGGACTACACAAATATTGTGATGAATTTTCTCTGTGGAGGACGAACAGTACATGGTCCTCATACTTGCAACTTTGACTGGCTCCAATATTTTGATGTTGTGATCACTGGCAGGTACTCTTTAATCTACTGCTCTGGTTCCTAGAAATACTCTTTTTGCATTTGTTTACTAATCTGAAATTATGAATTTGACTTCTTTCTGCGAAGTGCAAAACCTGGATTCTTCCATGAAGAGAGTCGTGCTAACCTATTTGAGGTGGAACCTCAATCTGGAATGCTTATTAATACCGACAATGGAACACCTATGCCTCAGGTTCGACTTGATAAAATGTGACACTCGTTAACACTAACTTACATGCATCTTCTTATCCATTGAATTTTTTGCGTTTGCTGTAAAGGTGGGAGATCCTTCACCCAAAATTCTACTCAAGAGTAAAGAAAAAGGATGCAGAGTTTTTCAAGGTGGAAATGTCGGGCATCTTCACAATTTACTGTCCATCGAGTCAAGTTCACAGGTATTGCGCACCAGCAATATTCATAAGAAAATTTTGCTTACTCTCGATTACAAAAATATGAGTGTATTATGAAATGAAATATCTTGTTTAGAACTATATTGTCACTTATTCAGCTATTTTATCTTTTTAGGTTCTTTACGTCGGTGATCATATATACGGTGATATTTTGCGCAGCAAAAAAGTTCTTGGTAAGGTTTCTTTTCCAAGTAGAATTTTCTTATGTTTTTATTTGTGAAGATACTTAAACAATTTTTCATGGTTTAACTGTGTGTGTTGGTTCTGAGGATTAATATATGGTGTGTTATGGCCCTAGACTGAGGAGCCTAGCTTGATTTTCATAGGTGTTAGATGAAACTGGTGAAGTGTCTTTGCTTGTGCCAGTTACTTACAGCTTGATTTTCTTCATTCTTCAGGCTGGAGAACTATGCTTGTTGTTCCAGAACTAGAAAAAGAGGTTGAACTTTTATGGGAACTGAGGGATATGCGCAAGGTGAATGGATCCTCTCTTTATATCTGTTATTATTCAAAGAGATCTATTAATTTGTGTGAAGTCAAGGTTATAGGAGTATCTCGTATGAAAAACTAAAGAATTAATTAGGTAGAATTTTCCAAACCAAGACCTTAGTGTATCTCAGGTTCATGTAAGCATCATTGGTTGGGTAAAATGTAATAGTCTGGATAGTTTTTTCTAGTTCAATGACTGTTTCATGCATTTTTAAAGTTCCGTTGGCATCCGAATGAATTAGGCTTAACGAAATCGGCTACTGTCTATGAACTAGGCTTCTTTTCCAGTTCTGTATTTGATTTGGTCTGGCTCATTAATTCTAAATTTGGTATGCAGCAACTTATTTTGATGAGGAATGAGCGTGATTCAGTTGAAGACAAAATCCATCACTTGAACTGGTCTCTAAAGTGAGTGTTCTTTAAATTAAAATTTGATGTTTCACAGAGAATGTTTGGTGGCTTTTAGAATCCTTTAATGTTAAATACTAGTTCTGTGTTAAGCGTGCTTATAAAGCCATTTTTCATAGGACTTGTTTATCAGTGTTAATTTCTATCATTCAGGTTTGAGGATATCAACGAGAATGAGAAGCAGGAAATGTTATCAGCGCTGAAGGAGTTGGAGGTAAAGATAAGAGTTATTGTAACTTCTGGAACTCTGTATATTGTATTGTAAATCTAAGTCGAGAAACAATGTTTTTTTTTTTTGGGACAAACCAAGAAACATGTTTTTTGGTTGAATTCGACAGTCTAAAAGAGACCAAGTACGACTGAGTCATCAACAAGCTCAAAGAGAATGTCACCAAAAGGTAAATGTAGTCTCACTAATCTTGAGTGTATCGGTGTAACAGCTACTTTCATTTTCATGTCTGTTAAAACTCCTCTTGTAATGGGTTTTTGTAATTTGCAGTTTCACAAGGTCTGGGGGCAACTGATGAAAACCGGTTACCAGAGTTCTCGATTCGCTCACCAGGTAAAAGAATGTTTATATTTGTTATCTTATGCGACAGTTTATCGTTTGCGTTTATGATGAATTGATTTTTCTAAACCGCCTTCTCTTCCAATTCAGGTGGAGAGATTTGCATGCCTGTACACAAGCCAAGTCTCTAACCTACGCTTGTACTCGCCAGACAAGTATTACAGACCCAGTGAAGACTTAATGACCCATGAATTCCACCTTCTTCCTCTATGATTTATTCCAATATCAAGTAATTGGCCTGGTTTGTTGCTTATTCTAAGTGTATAAATATCCTCAAGCCTTTTCCCAATTCCACTTAGTACAAGCTTTGGGAATATCGAGTGACACATTTTCTTTTGGAGATGAAACATTTTTTCTTGAGTTTTGCATTGAATGGTGGATATTTTCGGAGGCATTTAGTGGTTACAAAACTCCTTATTATCATCATCTTTGGTCCAAGCTCTATAATCCTACATGTTTAGTAATCTCAGCTATTGCTTGCCAGCAATTTCTAACCACTGGTTTGCTTTTTCTTGACTTCGTTTTTATCTATCATCATCTTGAAGAAAAATCAAGGTGTTGCTATATCTTTTTTTCAATTAGTGATTGAGATGATAACGAAGATCAACGCAAGGCAAGATCCTCAAATGTTCTGGTTTTGAAATCTTGTTGTGAATTGTAGTTTGGTTAATCTAACACCTTCGCTATCTGCAATGATTGTGAACAAATTTAGAGGTAATATCAGAAGCTTTAACCTCGGTGGAATGGGTTGTCGCGTAGGTGTTATTGCGGTTGATCTAGCTAAAGATCTGTTGCAGGTTCATAGGAACACTTTTGCAGTTGTCACTACTTGTCAGCTCAGAGAACAACTCAAAACTGATATTTCTGTTATAACAAGTCGATGTTGATACCAAGCTGCTTGTTCCATGTTGGTGGTGCGGCGAATCTCCTCTCAAACAAGTCTAGTGATAGTCCAGAGGAGAGAGGAAGAGTCAAGTACAGGCTTGTTCATGTGGTTAGGACTCATCGTGGAGCAGACGGTAAAACATTCTGTTGTGTCTAAAGATCTAATGGCGATTCCAGGCCAAACTGTCAAGACTAATACTCTTTCTGTTTCAAAATATAAGTTGTTTTAACTAAAAACACGCATATTAAGAAACTACTTTTCTACTAAAAAGTATCATTTAATATATTTAATAAAAATAATTTGACCAATCACACAAAAAACTGCAAAATACTAGTGGTCACACAATATTCAATAAAGTTAAAAAGTACCTAAAATTGTCAAAATAACTTATATTTTGAAACGGAGGGAGTATAACAAATTTTGGTCCTCTGGTTTTGTCGATTAGCAAACAGCTTCTGTTCACTGTATATAGCAGATTTCTAACTAGCTTTCGAGCATCTGGAGTTGTTACCTGTTCACTTTCGAGGCTTCGGGAGTGACTCTTCATAGATTTGGAAACACATCTTCAAGCTTGATCGCGTTTGGCAGATTGCTTTTGGAAGTGGCTTCAAAAGCAACAGTACTGTTTGGGAAGCCGTAAGGAATGTAAAACCTTCAAAACAGAGTCCTTGGGATGATTGCATCAACAAGTACCCTGTAGTATTAAAAAAATCTAGATCATCATTGTCATTTCGGGTAAAATCTCGATGTTCCAAATTGTCTCTCCGTTGACATAATCTTTAACCTATGAGAAGAATTTAATCCAATTACAAAATGCTTGAAGGTGTGTTCATATACATATAACAGAAGTTTATTGACACATAACAAACAAACAAATCTTAGTAACGTTCTCAGCCCAATCAACAACAGCTGGAAAATCTGACATTTCTTGGTTTCTTCTCGTTCTTGGCCAAAACAGAGAGAGTGGGAGAGACAAAGACAAAGAATGAAGTTGTAATTTGAGTTTTCTCATCTGAACAAGGCTTGAAGTTCTTCAAGCGTTTTGCCTTTGGTCTCAGGAACCCATAGAGTCACAAACACCACTGTGAATGCACACACCACCGCGTATAGAGTGAACGTTCCTGTTTAAAATTAGCCGAAAAACCAATCAAGAAAATGCTCTATCGTGTCTCATGGTGAGAGATAGAGTAAAGAGGAAGAGAGATAAAGAGAGGGAGAGAGAGAAACCTCCACTGCTCCAGGCTAAAAGCAAGTTTGCAGTCATGGTGATCAACCAAGAGAAGAACCAGTTGGCTAGAGTTGCTATACTACCAGCTAAACCTTTTATGTTCACGGGAAGGATCTGGTTACCAAAAAAAAGGTAGTTTAATGTAAGTTTTTTCGCATCTCGGTTCTTACAACACTAAGTACTAACTTCTAACCAACTTGTTACCTCGGACATAATGAGCCACGGAATTGGTCCCATACCCAACGAGAAAGAAACAACCATTAACTGTAAAAATTTAACAGAGTTACATCGCAAACAATCGCTCGTTGCATCAAAAAAGTTGTGGTATATAACAAACAAACAACTTACCACAACTCCAACTACTGACAAGATGCTCAGCATACTGTACATGTCTGAATCAGGAGACACAAATCCCTGCAAGAGATGTAAAACTCAGAAAGTCAAACCTCGGGTTTGTCGCAGGAGATAAAAAAATGGTGTCACGAGAAGTTAAAACTTCACCTTGAGATAGAAAGCAGCTGCAACAATTACAAGGCTAATCGTCATCCCAACCGAAGAGATCTGGAAAACATTTTCCATTTACATTACTCAATCTTGGTATGTCTTAAATTCTTTCTCTAGACAGAAGTCTTTAAGATATGAAACTAATGAATAAATACTCACGGTAAGTAGAAGCCGGCGACCTGCTTTGTCCACCAACCATGTTGATATTGCAGTCGCCACAACCTGAATAGCACCAACCCCAAATGTTGCTGCGTTACTCGATGTAACTCCTAAAAAATGAAAACACGGAAAATGTAAAGTTATGTAATAATATGAAACAAGTAACATCACATGTTCTTAGAGCAAAGGCCTACCTGCAGATTCAAAGATTGTACTGGAATAGAATAGGACCCCATTAATTCCACCAAGTTGTTGAAGTACAAGCAACCCTATACCAACCTGTTACACACACCAAAAAATGGAGTTTTAAGATAATATTTCTTATGGTAGACAAAGTATATTCCAAGGGAAACATATTCACTGTTCGTACCAGAAGTGGGAAATAATATCTCCTGCGCTTGAGATCTACAAACCGAACTGTAGATGATCGCTTTGTAGATGATGCCACAGATCTCTGCAGATTTGCAGAAAATATGATAAATAAGCGTTTGAAAATCAGTCTTCATGAACCTTTTTGAAGGAAACATTTTCAGTGGTAATATTACCTTGATTTCATTAACCTCAACGGTAATATCAGTCTCAAATCCTCGTAGAACTTGTAATGAAGTTTCAAAATCATCGGTCATACCCATTTTTGCCTACATTTTTAAATAAAGCCTCCCATAAGAGTGGATTAACCTAAATATCCACTGAGCTCAAGGAAAATAAGCCAACTTTTCTAACGCTTACCAGCCAGCGAGGGGATTCGGGAATGAAAAAGAGACCTGGTATCAATACTGTGCATGGCAATATCCCTAAAGGTAATGGAAGACAACCAATAAAGTGATTCTCACGTATCGATAAATCATAATCAGAAAAATGGCCTCAGGCTTCATGCAATGAAATTTACCCAAAACAGCAAGAATTCTCCATGGAACAAAGAGGCCAAGTAAATACGCCAACATTATTCCAATTGTCACAGAAAGCTACAGCAAAATATCACCAAACATTTACCGTTTATCATAAAAGAATCGGTTCATAAAATGAAATGAAGAATTACTCAGCTAGATATGTCAAACCTGGTTAACCGAACCCAATGCTCCTCTCATATTCTGTGGAGCTATCTCAGCGATATATACCGGCACCTAAACCACAAACCAAGAATAAATAAACCTATTCCATAAGTATTATCGAAGCAAACAACAAGCTGAGTTCAGTATTACCGTGTAAGAGATGATCCCAACGCCAAAGCCTTCTAAAAGTCTTCCCATGTAAAGAAAAGAAGTATCCTACAAAACCAGAATAATGCAGAGAGTTTAAGGTCAACCAACATGTTCAGATCGCCATTCGACGCTATGCGAAAGTCAAATAAAGAAACTGGACAACGAACAAATACTCACTTTTGCAAATGATATGCAAAGCCATCCAATAATATTTGGAATCGCAGCAATCATCAGAGACTGCGCGATAAAACCCATTACGAGGTTAAACAAAGAGTTTATTAAATGGATCAAAACATAATAGTACAAGGATCAGCAAACAAACTATACCCCTTTTCGTCCTATGTATTCCGAGATCTGACCACTGGCAATTGCACCAACCATAGCACCCACATTGGACAGAGAACCAAACACAGAGTACTAAAACATCAAGAGATCAAAGTCAGACAACGATGAAACTAGCAATGATAAGAGAAAAAAACCAGACAGCTCTACACAGAGTTTGGTCTATTACCTCAGATACTGTTAAACCAAGATCCTTGGTGATTGCAGCTTGAGTTGGAGATGAATAACCACACTGCTCAAGGGTTTAAAGAAACAAATCAGAAAATTAATTATCCAATTTTAGTCCTCTAATTTTCCCTCAAAAAAAAAAAAAAAAACCATCTCTGTTCATCAAATTTCAGATTTTCAATCACCAGACTTGCATAGTTTTCCATCAAAAGTCACACTTTTCTACAAAAAGGAAAAACAAAAAAAGTTGGGATTTTTATTTGTTCTTACAGTGAATCCGAATTGAATAGGACCAAGAGCAACGATCAAGACACATGCAAGAACAGAGATTGAGCTGTCTCGAATAACTTGAGACGAACCCATCATACTAGATTGTCTCGAACCCATCCGGTACCAACTTCCCGTATGCATAAATGGCCGTCGAAGATCATTCCTATTCTCCTCCGTATCATCTCTGAAACTCATCTTTTTGATTTCTATCTAACACTCTCTCTCTCAAAGCTTCAAAATTTCGAGTCCTAAGGAGGTAAAAATGGCGATTTGAAAATGCAAAAACTTTGTTTGGACTTTTCTTGCCGATTTTCAGAGGATCTAGAAAGAAGAATTTGATGACGAAAAATTGGATAAGAACGCCGACTTTAAGAAATACAAACAAATCGAGGAAGAAAATGATTTGGGTGAAAATGGCTGTAATGTTGTGTTTTAATTACTGGAGAGACAAAGGAGACTGCTTCAGAGAGTTTTTTTAGATCACAGTTTAGCCTCGTCGCATAAACCAATTTTAAGACAAGAGAAAGAAAAAACTCTAAATTTTATGGATAATGGATCATTTCGTAATGTTATGTGGATTTTTTTTTTTTCTAAACCCGAACAACAATCTAAATTTTACTACAAAATTATGCTAGTTTGAGAATTATGTTTGGTAACTAAGATTATTAGCGACCTCGTTCAATATTTATGAATTGAAGACAGTATTATCTTGTGATATTTCTGTAAATTCATATCTATGCTTCAAAAGCCGGCTTATTTTTGTTTTGGATTGTTTATCAATTTTTGTCACAAATTCAGATTAGTACAAACAACTACAGTAATTATGTTAAATAAATACTTTTATTATTTTAGGGAAATTTGTTGTCATGGATAAGGCATCCACATCTTAGTTGCATCATTAATAAATAAGTATAAGGAAACTAAATATATAAAAAGAGTAATGAATGGAAATGCAATAAAAGTAAAAATGTTGATGTTGGGTTTCTTAAAATTAATTAAAAGTTTATTTTCAGTGAAAATCCTCACATCCACATAAATCAATTTTTTTCTTTTTGTAAGTCAAAGGATATTCACATTATTTTATTTTCTGTGGTATAATTGATAAAAGAATTAAACATGTCACTGTTAACAATTATGAATGCCTTTGATCAAAAAGAAAAAAAACAAATCAATTCTGTTGAAACTTTTAAAATGTTGTAAAATTTCTTTAATATCAAAAATAAAATCACAATTTATAATATTAAGGAGACCTGTAGTTGTAGGTTACCATTAAATATTCCACAGTAGTCAATTACATATTTATTACTTTCGTAATTATTAGTCAATTATACAATAACTAGTGATTCTCCTGCATACACGCATATAAATTATTTATATAATTTTGTTTTTAATTTTAATCTTTAAAAATGGAGAATATGTAGTTATTTTGAGTTTTATTATAGATATTGTTGTTGGCTCTTTTGTTGTTAATTTTTTTGGTCAATAATATAGTTTTTATTAATAATATAAATTTTAGAAATTTAGTTTTTTATTTAATAATTTTATATATATAAATGTGTCAAATCAAAATGTATGATAATTTAATACATTAGAGTTAAAAAAATGTTAAATTTAGTTTTGCCAGATATCTTAAGTAGAATTTAGAATAAAAATAAATTATTTAATATTTTAAAATATTAAAATATATAATAATAAGTTTTATAAATGAAACAAAGATTAAAAAAGAATTGTTACTTTCGAATTAAAAAATATTTTTATTATTTTCAAATTGTTTTGCGTTAAAAAAATATTTCAAAAGAATAATTATATTTGTTGTTATAAACTTAGAAATTTTTTTTCACAAATATATCAAAATCTCTTCTAAAAATTTGGTAAATCTTTATTATTATTTTCAAAAAGAATATATATTCTATAAAATGTTCTAAGATTTTATTATTACAATATAATATATTGATTAAAAACTTTTTTGATTTATTTATGATAGTAATTACAAATTTAGTTATAGAAAATTTTATTATTGATTTAAAATTGTCTTGTCACAGTTTTTACAAACCATGTCACAATTGTTTTGCTGAAATTGATTGTACAGATCACACATAAACATTTTCTCACAAATCACTCTTCAATTAATATGTAAGAGATTTTTTGCCTTATTAATATATTTGAAGAGTTACTTGATAGAGCGAATTTGGTTACACCACTCTACATCATCATATTTGAACATTGTCTTCTTAGAAATTGTTTGGGTTGGATACCCCTGAAATGATATCCTCTATATATTAAAAAGAAACCAAAACTACAAAAAAAATGATTAGAAGACAATGATATCCCGGAAAAAAACTTTAGAAGCCGTGAAAATCAGTTGATTGAATTGATATCAAAAATTTTTTGGCCGTGATGTATCCCTTATATAGTAAAGATTATTTGTTAGGTTTTATTGTGCTTTATGAAATTGGGCTATGATTTTGGCCGATTCTTTTGCTTGAGTTTAGGCTAAATTTTGTATTGAGTTTGGGCTAAATTTTGTATTAAGTTTGAGCTAAATAAATTAGAGAGAATGGATTAAATTAGAGAATGTCATGTCATATTTTTTACAATGCCATGTCACATTAAAAATTGGAGAATAATTTTGGTGAAAACACATAAGCTCTTTTCAAAAAATCACTCTCCGATTAATATATAAGGATAATTTCGCACCATTTGCAATTTATATCAATTCCAAAATTCTTATTTATACTTGTAATTCGCTCGACTTATTTAAAAAATTATTGCTTATTTTTTTAATCGTCTTGATTTATATGAATTATTACAAATTATAAGAACAATTACACGGATGATTATATAACGGACAATTTTGTTTTTGACGTGCGGGACTACTGCAGACTATTCTATTTGCACCACGCTGAAAATCTCCTGTAAATTTTGCTTATATTATTATTTGTATTCTTCGGGATTCGAACTCAATATATGTAGGTGTAGAAACATTAATGAACCATCTATCAAACCACTGGACTGAGGGGTTTTCAAAAAAAAAAAAGTATTCCTTATAGATTTTGAATATTATATTATGTAAGAAAATAGGATTTTTATCAAAAGTTTACTTAACCCATCAAGATACATGCGTCAAATGATTTAATTAAAACATGCATTAAACTTTAGACTAAATCAAATTTTTATTTTTAATTTAATGGTTGGTAAGAAATAGAAGAAAAATCAAAAACGAGAGAAATGTGACACTAAGAGGAGGCCATGATAGAAAAGGACAGAGTATCATATCATACCAAACACGTCTTTCGTGATATTACTGTCTCCATTCATCATCACTAATCTATTTTTGTTGACCACACACAAATTTTCATATCATACACTCTGTTTCAAACATTATTGATCAAGTCTTTTTATTACCTCCACGTTTCTCACGTGTACAATATTCCCTTCGTCATTACATATATTTAATTTTTAATCCTTATTATAAAACATAAACATTACTCAAAAGTCAAACACAAATCTCAAAATTAGACATGAAAACAAATCTCAAATCAAGGAGACTTTTATAACAGAGAACAAAAAAGAGTAGTTATTGTGAATTAACTGTCGGGTTTATTGGGCCCAATTTGAATACCCAAGAATTTCAATTTGGGCTCATATCAAAAAAGCCCATATAGAACACGTCGGAGCGTGATGGACACTCTCATTGAAAGCGCGTTACAAAGAGAAGCAATTTCACACGGCCGTGATTATTCTCCGATTCTCTTTGTCTCTACCAAAAACCCTAATTTTATCCAATCCAAATCGTCGTCGATTTTCACATGGGTGAACATTCACCTTCTCAACCATCGTCACATACCCAGAATCAACCGCAGTCACCGGAACTCGAAACCCTTAATCCGATTCCACCGGAAACCACCAACGACGACGATGAATCCCCTTCATCCGCCGGAGTTTCTGGCTCAATCGTATCATCAACCACCATCGAAGCACCACGGGTCACAGAATTAGGCAATGTATCGTCTCCTCCTTCCAAAATCCCACTCCGTCCTCGCAAAATCCGGAAGCTTTCTTCACCAGACGACGACGGATTCAAGCCGGAGCATAACCCATCTCAGATGATGACTCCACTCGTGACGTCAGCAAAACCAGCCTCGAAGGGTAAACTGTCTCAGTCACGCACTATCACCGTACCGAGAATCCACGCGAGGTCTCTCAACTGCGAAGGAGAGCTCGAAGCAGCGTTTCGCCATCTCCGGAGTGTTGATCCTCTTCTCGGATCGTTGATTGACATTCACCAACCACCAACGTTCGAGTCTTTCCACAGTCCGTTATTGGCTCTAATTCGAAGCATTCTTTTTCAGCAACTAGCAGCTAAAGCCGGTAATTCAATCTACACACGCTTCGTTGCTCTATGCGGCGGTGAAAACTGCGTCGTTCCAGAGACTGTCCTACCTTTAACCCCTCAACAGCTCCGGCAAATCGGCGTCTCTGGTAGGAAAGCTAGCTACCTTAACGATCTTGCAAGGAAGTATCAAAACGGGATCTTGTCTGATTCTGGAATTGTGAATATGGATGAGAAATCTTTGTTTACGATGCTAACTATGGTGAATGGGATTGGTTCATGGTCTGTTCATATGTTCATGATAAACTCTCTTCAGAGACCTGATGTGTTGCCAGTTAACGATCTTGGTGTAAGGAAAGGTGTGCAGATGCTTTATAACTTGCCGGAATTGCCTCGTCCTTCGCAAATGGAACAGCTTTGCGAGAAATGGCGTCCGTATAGATCAGTAGGGACGTGGTACATGTGGCGGCTCATTGAAGCTAAAGGTACACCGAAGACGGTCACGGGAGATGGTCTCTCGTTTCCACAGTTAGAAGACATTCAACAACATCAGCAACAACAACAACAGCATCAGCAACAACAGTCACAGCTTCTGGACCCTCTTAAT
Source organism: Arabis hirsuta (assembly GCA_964056655.1). Classification (NCBI taxonomy): domain Eukaryota; kingdom Viridiplantae; phylum Streptophyta; class Magnoliopsida; order Brassicales; family Brassicaceae; genus Arabis; species Arabis hirsuta. The sequence goes on from OZ053304.1 coordinate 33,949,716, forward strand.
AGTGTGTTCAGTATCGGGTATAGTCAGTTACTTTTATCAAATCAGTGGTTAATCTGCAATACTTGTCCTCTGCTTTTACTTTGCTTGAATTTGGCATTTATCGGTGAGTATGTGCTTAAGTTAGATACAGAGAGAGCATTGGAGTGTTGCCTTATTTCTATTTCTTGTTGAGAGTAAGTAGTGTGTGGTTCTTGTCTCCTAAAGTTAATCCCAGTGCAATGTCAAGGTGATTGTGGAATCTGTGCTAATGGTTGAGTTAAGTTAAAAATTGGTTTTAGTCATATAGAACACTTGTAGTGAGCTTACAAGTCACGTGAGAAGATACAATAGTTTTGAGGACCTTAGGATGTTCAAGAATGTTTTCATGGCTGGACCTATTGATCTTTTTGTGTTGATTTATAGATTTCTCATGTAGAGTCCTTTGGCTATGCACCATATAGTGATATTTGCGTGTTTCAACGTGATTACATTTATGGCAGTGAATGGCTTCAATGAAACTAGATGAGATGGAAGAAAATGGTACTCTAGGACTTCAAATATTTGTTTGATACTTCACCTACTTCTAGTACTAATGTTTCACATTTCGATGCAAATGCGAAAACGCTAGTAAAAGAGAATTGCTTATGGGTGGGTTTAAACATCGGTAGCTTTTGTCATCCAAGTCACTGTTTCTTGCAATGCTGAATTCTTGGTTGTGAATTAATGATTAGTTACGATAACAACAACGAAGTTGTTAATACATTAGTCTTCTTATTTAGTTCTTATTGTCTTCTTAACAGGGCATGGGGCCAGACGTAGCTGATGGCATCATAAGTTGTTGGATTCTGGTCTTCGGCTATTGTCTGGGTGAAGAAGTCTTTGTTCCGCAGCCAGGAAATAAGGAACTTATTGTGGGTCGGATTCCTCGAGGCACAAGACCGAAAGACCATGGAACAGAAATCTTCTTAGCAAAGTGAAGAGTATTTAAGATTAGTTTAGATAATGAAACTTTTCATCGATTTTCTCTTGTTGGAGACTTGAACCGTTTGTCTAAAGAGACCTCAGACAGCTTCTCCTAATACGTATCTAAAACAGAGCCACGCCTCTATTTTCTCATTGCGATAACGTCTCTATTTTCTCATCACGCTAATCGCAATAAAACATATGGGTCTGCGATTAGGAAAAGTCACAAGAAACTTAAAGCAGAGGATTGTGATGTCCTCGTTGTTTTGAGTTGTCACGATAACAAATCGTAATCTCTCATGGAAGAAATTTCTTTGATGATGCATCAGTTTTTGGGTTCTTCTATTATCAATTTAAAGACAAAGAGAGTCGATGAAAACTATTGTTTGGTCCTCTTGACTCTTGTCACTGTAACAAAGACACAAGATTCGTCTTTCTCCTCCACACAATTAAAACTGTGTTTAGTAAGAAAGTGAAGCATGAGAAGGTGAGAGACTTGAGAGGCAAACAAAAACTCAATATTTGTCTTGTTTTGTAGAAAACAACAAAGCAAAAGTGTTGTGGAAACAGTGAAGAGTAGTTCTGATTCTGGCTACAAAACAAGTTGCAACACCAAACCCTCAAGTTTTGTTTTTCAGGAAAGAATAGTAGAGAACTTGATAGGGACAAATCACTGCTTTCCTTTTCATTCATTTCATTTTTCAGCTACCTTTTTCTCTTTTATTTACACTAAAATTCTAAATGGTTGCATATATAAGAATACTCCATGAACTTAAATACTACATTATGCAACTCTTTATAGGTAATGCATTTGATTAACCAGAGATCGGTTTAGATGAACCGGATAGAAAATTGATTACTTTAGTGAATTCCAAATCCCAAAATGTCCCTACACCACAAAAGCTACACTTAGGTGTGAAAAATCTTAGTGAAAGAAAATTCTAGAGAGAGAGAGGAAAAAGGAAAAAGGGTTGCTTGCGGGGAAGCGTGGAGAGTGGCAGAGAGTAGAGAGAGAGAGATTCAGACATTGTTGGGTTCTACAGTTCTTATTACTACAAACTGCTTTGTGTTTGCTTTTTTGGATTGATTCTCTGCTTGAATATAGACATTTCATATCTTCACAATTCTCACTACTCTAAAGTAAAATATTTCAGTAGTCTTGTTTAATGAAACAAAACAATTCTCAATTTTTATGACACATTTCACATGTATTAATTTAACCATTATCGACGTCAAATTTTCATTTTTATGTGTTTTTAAAAAAAAATGTTGTTGTTTATACTTTTACTGAGAGTATCTATCTCTTTGAATTAACAATAAAGAAAGTATTTATCTCTTAGAAGATATCCAAAATTCATACATCCATAATACACCGATTAAAGTCTACTTGTCACAAAAGCAACAAAAAGACAAAATTAGAAGATAAACTAGTAGTCTAAGTATCGAAATTATTTAGCAAAAAAAAAAGTATAAGTATCGAAATAATTAATGAACGGGATCTTGAAGCTTGATAATCTTGTTAAGCATGATATTTTTATTTGACTTTATTTTCTTTCGTAGGTCAAAAAGGTCGAATTTGTACACTGTTCAAATCCAATGCGTAAATTTAAGTGTAGTGTTGAATTTTGTTGCTACATAAATATTTTGAGACATGATGATCTAAAACTGTATCAGATTTTTTTTGTTTGGAGTAAACTCGTCAGAGAATCTATGATGTTTCCAATATAATTCAACTGGTAAAATCAGTAAGCGAATTTGGAAAGCACTGTTCGTTTATCATTTTTAGCACATACATTAATGTTGTAATTTTCTAAAAATAGTATTAACACAGATTTTTTAGATGCAATGTTGTGCTAGTCTATAGTAGAGGTTCTGCAACATGTTGAAATTTAAAGAGTTTAAAAGATAAATACTATTAAATTTTTATAAATTGAGAATCTGATGGTTGTCTTGTGAAACTTATTCACACAGAAAAGAATTGTCTGTTTTACTTGCCAAAAAGAAAGAAAAAAAATGTTAGAGAATAAAATTAGTAAATAATTTGTTTAGGCTTAGAATTAAATTCGATTGGTTTATTTAAATTAAAGCCAAATAAATGGTTAGAAAGGGAATGAGGTCATAATGCTAAAGGGGACAAAACATGTTATGGTAGATAAGTAATTATCGTGTGACAGGCTGTCCATGAAAAATTCTGCAGAAGCTATGACGATTACTTTGTTTTTGGTTTTTTTCTCTTTTCTAATAAACTTTTTTTCCTCAACACAAACACCATTTTATTAACAAATGTCAAATAGTAATGTACCATTTTCTTGAGAGAGCTAAACACGCTTACATAGAACAAGATCATGCTTACACACATGGATTATTATTTGCATTGGCGATTTAATATTCTTTATTTTACACTTCTAAAAGTAATATACCATGAAGCCAATTTTAGCAAGAATGAATGAATGCATGTTCAGTTAGATTTTTACATTAGATTAACATTATTTACACACTAAAAATTTTGGTTCATAATCTTTTTCGATCGACACTCGTTTTAGTAATACTTATTAAAATATGTAAACTATTTCCAAACAGAAACTCAAACTTGAAGCTGAGAATCCAACCTCTTTCGGAAGAAAATATATGGTTTATCATTACATTAGATTAACTAATTTAGCTTCAACAAAAACAAATAGAAGAAAGAAAAAAATTGCAATGCAAAATGACATGGTCCACAAATCTGGCTTTCTGATGAGTATTAATCTTGAAGACTTACTTAGAGCATATCCATCCCCCATACCACAAGGGTATCATAAAAAAGAATTGAACAAAAAATTAATTTTGACATTGTAAGAACATGATTTGTGCGTGAGACGGATCACCCGAGCGAGACGCAAGAGACGGTATCATGAGCCACGTGGCGATTCCGGATTGGCCGTTGAATTTTTTTTAAAATAGTAAATATCATTAATGAAAATGAAATTTAGGATAGGTCTGGGTGTACGGGTCGGGTCCGGATCGAGTCCTATCGAATACAGATTCTGTCGGATATAAAAATTTTATATCTATACAGGTGTCTGTAAGGTTTCAGGTCGGATACAGGTTCGGATCGGATCATAATTAATTGTATCCAAAAAATTTGAGTACAAGTACAAGTACATACCAACTAATTGTACCAAATTTTTTTGCGATTTTATGTTTCAATTTGTTTATAATATACGTTTACAATTTTATGAAACATAATAAATTCAAATTTTTATAAAATCTTGTATATTTATATATACTAATTTGATATGATTTTATTTTATTTTTTATTTTTTAGAATTTCATTGAGTATCACTATTTGACATATAAAACTTAAAAAATTCTTAAAGAATTTCAAAGATTAAATTATTATTAAAATTAATATTAAATTAATGTTAATGATATTATGTGCGTGGATAATATGTTCTTACATGTTTATATTTAGAGTTGTAGTTTGTTTTATATTTTGTATAATCTTCTATTATGGAATCAAAGGAAAAGGTTATAAAAAGAAAAGAGAAATCGGTAAGATAGTAGTTACTAAATAAACAATAAAGAAAGAAAGAAAAAAGTAGAGTGAAAGAAGAAAGACATGAGTAAGGGGAAATGGTGTTTGGACAAATTAGGGTTTAAGGGTTTGAAAATTGAGAGAGAGAGAGAGAGAGAGAGAGAGAGTAATAATGAAGGAGAGAGAATGGGGCCCATAATGTGGCAGGGCATGTGGCTGGGCTTCCAACTTGACCTTGTCGGTTGTTCTCTGCACTGCCCTTCTCTGCAACCCACACACTATGAAGCCTAATTTTTATCAATTTTCTTTTTAATTATACTCTCAAAATTCTTTCTCTACATTCTGAAAAAAAATGCGGTTCAATCGGTAAGGTAATTTGTTTTTAATGATTTTTAGCTTGCTTAAAACGAAATTTACTTATATAAATAAATACCGTATGTTTATATTTTATAATTAAAAAATATGAGCATTTTAAAGTTTAAACGATAAATAACATATGAACGACGACACAAACATTAAAATCTGAGTATAAAACAATCAAGACCATTATTTACATATGCACCGACTGATTTTACGTTTTGAAAAGGATTAAAAGCGTTTAGAATAGTTAACAATTTTAAACGCAAACGCTCCTGGTTCTACTAATAACCACACAGCTGCTATCGCTGACGCACATAACGCACAGAACACAACAGTTAGTGGATAATCTTCACTAATATATAGTGTTGTTGACAGCTTATAAATAATAATACTAATATATAGAGACAAAAAGAAAATAGTACTAATAGAAAATTAAGGATTACGTAATAAGATCATCCTATTACCAATATGATCCATTGGCACAAATTACTATGTTTTAATTGATTATTAGATGTAAGTGCTTATTTAATTATTATCATAGGTTGACTATATAATTATTTATTGTGCTTAAAAGGGAATTAACTGTTGGAACATACACGCAGGAATCCCATTTCGGATTGATTTGCATTTAATTAAGGATTATCCCAAAACAAACATTCAGAAAATTGAAGTATTGTATTTTCTCCATTTTTCAGAAAGTGTATATTTTTAAAAATTTGTACTGTAATCTATTAACGCGTAAAGAGACCCTAGTGTACACAGTAAAAAACGAGCTCATGAAAACTTGAGATAGAATGTCAATAATTGCATCAGTTTCATGCGAGTGACAAATACTAGGAAAATTTGAGCTTCAAGTTACTATTGAATCATTATGTGCTTAGAATTAATTGAAAGCACAATCGATTCATGCGATTATTTTACAGGAAATTAAATAAAAAATTGAACCCAGTGTGAGTAGACAGTACATCTGTTTCCAATTTTGACAATTACTTACACTAAACTAAGAACGTCAATTATCTGTTTAATGGAGTATTTACTAATCAGCCAGATAACCCAGTAATTTTTTTGAATCAATTATCTTTGTTTAATTGTATTACTAATCAGACAGATAACCTAGTAATTTTTTGGTAGTTTTCCCCCATTTCATTTTTTTTTTGAATTTTTTTCAAACTTTTTTTTAATATAAAAGGATCAGTAGTATGATAGTTTTTCCGTATGAAAGTGGCATTCTACTATATAAACTAACAAATTATATGATAAACGTTTTGAAAAATGCAGAAATTAGGTTTACTTTCATACTTACATAGAATGTAAAACAATAGAGTTGCAAAAGAATGATAATTATCTTAACAAAACAAAAATGAATGATAAATATGTATGCTCCGTAAATAAATTCCTGTAAAAAGAAAAATTGTTAATTTTCAAATAGCTTTTGGTTATATTTTCTTTGTAATACATTTTTGTCACCTACTTAAATTAACTTTAGAATAAAATTTCATAGATCACTACAATTTATCGTTTTTATCAATAAAAACGTCGTTTTAATTAGTATGTTTTTACATGAGTTATATATATATATATATATATACATTTTTTTCCTTTCCAAATAACACTATACTACATTATTTTTTGTATCTAAAGTCTAACAGGAGTGAAATTCAAAAAAAAAAATCGCTAAAATTAGAAAAACACATTTCAAAGAAAAAAAATGCAAAAATGATAGATAAATTAGCTTAATATTGATAATATATAGTAGTAGGGTATGGTATTAGTCTCATCTCTCTCTCACACAAAGGGTTTGCTTTGCTTTGCTCTCGTCTCTTATCTCTTTCCTCATGGCCTCACCACAAGCAACCAAACTGTCTCTTATAATCCGATCTCAAAGTTGCCTTGTTGGGAGCACTGAGACATCAAACATGGTTTCTTCTTCTTTCTTTCCCTAAACCCAATTTAACCCTAAAAAACCCTTCTTTTCTTTTAATCCCAAAAATTTCCTATCTCTCTCTCTCCATTAAAACCATTCACAAGCAAAAAGCTTTGAGCTTTTAATGAGTTTAAGTTCCTCTTCGGTTCCTTCTGCAAAAACTGTGTTTTTCCTCGTGTACTTCATCTTCTTATCTGTAAGTAAGTCTCTGCACACAAAAAAAATCTCTTTTTTTTTTTTTTTTTTTCTCTTTCCTTATTAGTAATCTCATTATTATGTTCTTTTTCAGGCATAGAATTTAACCAAATCTGATCTCAACAAAGTTAAGTCAAAATCTTTCTTCTAATGGATATGAGAAGCCATGAAATGTTAGAGAGAAGAAGTAGAGATGATAATGGCAACAACAACAACAATGGTGGTGTTGTTGCTAACATAATTACTAATGAAGACAATTGCAATGGTAACAACAACAACTCTCAAACCCTAGATCATCACTACCAATTATCAAAGTCTTCTCCTGTCTCCAAAACCACCTTAAGGTACCGTGAGTGTCTGAAGAATCACGCGGCTAGTGTCGGAGGAAGTGTACACGACGGATGTGGTGAGTTTATGCCGAGTGGTGATGAAGGAACAATCGAAGCACTTAGATGCGCTGCTTGTGATTGTCACCGGAATTTTCACCGGAAAGAAATCGACGGTATGGGAAGCTCAGATTTAATCTCTCACCACAACCGTCACCACCACCACCACCAACACCATCTCGGAGGAGGAAGACGTCCTCCGCCTCCGAACATGATGCTTAACCCACTCATGCTTCCTCCTCCTCCCAATTACGCTCCGATCCATCACCATAAGTACGGTGCTAGTTCTCCCGGAGGAGGTATGGTGACTCCGATGAGCGTGGCTTACGGCGGTGGTGGAGGAGCTGAGTCATCAAGTGAAGATCTGAATCTGTACGGACAATCAAGCGGAGAAGGAGCTTTAACACCGGGACAAATGGCGTATTCGATGTCGTCGTCGAAGAAGAGATTCAGAACAAAGTTCACTGCGGAGCAAAAGGAGAAGATGATGGAGTTTGCAGAGAAGTTAGGTTGGAGGATGAACAAACAAGACGAAGAAGAGCTTAAAAGATTCTGTGGTGAGATTGGAGTTAAGAGACAAGTCTTCAAAGTTTGGATGCATAACAACAAGAACAATGCAAAGAAACCATTATCATCATCAACTACAACTACAACAACAACAACAAATCCTCCTCTCTAATTAATGGTGAAAATGATGATACTTAATTGAGAGATAATAATCTATTATTTGTTTTTAATGTTTTTTTTTTCCTAGGTTTTTGTAGCTTGTACGATCTTTGGATCAATCAATGGATGTTTTTTGTTTGATTAGTTAATTAATGTTTTTTTTTTTTACTTTGGTTTGTGTTTGTGTGTTTTGTCTTTCACTTAGATCGTCCTTGTAATAATCAGCTTCTTTTTCCTTATTAGTTTTATGCTTCTGTCTTCTTCTTTTTGTACATTTTAAGCTTAAAATCAATCCATTTTGTGTTGTGCAAGCTTAAAAATAACCAAATTCAGCACTTTAATTATAACAGTTTAATACCAATTGTGTGTTTCTTATTTGAATGTATAAAGACTTTATTTATATATAATCATCATTAGGTGTAAAAAAAAAAAAGACGATGAAAACATGAATATAAAGTAAACTGTAAACACAACTAATTTTTTAGCAGATTAAATTATCTATATCAATGGTTAAGTTTTTTTTGTTATGATATAATAAATAACAGTAACTTTAGTGAAAAAAAATATTATAGATATATGATAAAATTTATGCATACGCAAGCGTTATGATCAAAGTTGAACTTTTTATGTGAAATATGTCCAAAATTGTAACCATATGATTTGAGTATACTGTAGATCTGTCACCTTCCAATTCTGTACCAAAAAGAAAAACATGAGAAAATGAAATTTAAAAGAAACAAAAAAGAAGAGAAGATTCGCATTGTTATATATTTCATAGGTGAGGCCAAAATGATATGAACTCACACAACCTATGATTCTTCCTTTTTTTTTTCTCTGAGTCGTCACGACCTATGTATCTAAGCTACAATATGTAATAATTGGTTATAGATAATAATTTTCCGATTTTTCTTTTTGCGACCATTGTGTGAGGGAAACTGTTGATAATTATTAAGTTTCATAAAATTTTATTCTCGTCGAATTTATTTTTCTTCCTTTGAGAAAAAGAAAGTGGGCCAAAAAGTATCATACATACTTAGAAGCTTTTTCCATATATCAAAAGAATTCTAATTTCTGTACAATACCAAAAAGTATAAGATCCTTCTTCTTCCGTATGTAACACTTACAATGGTGTTTTTGTCCCTTACCTTGTTGATTCTATAAATGGGCTTGGTTCGTCGGATAAGGCCTCACTATATATAAATAATCTGGCCTAGAAAGCCCATAACAGCCCATTGTAAACATGCTGATAACAACAATGAATGTGAATTAGATCCAACACAAATTTTGTTTAAAGTTTTTAAAGTTTATTAAGACTTTTTTAAAAGTTTTCGGTTAGAGAGGAAATTTTGTATTTTGTTTTTTAAATAAACGATGTTTAACCTACTTCTATGATAATTGATCTTTTAATGAAAAAAAAAAATCAGATTTTCTGTCATGAATTTGGAAGAGACAACAAATATTTAGATAAACTAAATTATACAGACCTCACTTTATCAATGATCAAGCTGTGGAAGCGATAAGCATCATGAATCTATTATTTTCGTTATATTAAATATTGATTAATCAGATTGATTCTTAAATTAAAAGTGTTGATTATGAAATAGATATTGCTTAATTAAGCCAATTTCCCAGCTACTTGGTGTTGTATTCTTCTTTCGGCACGCTTTTTTTTTTATAAATCACTCTTCCCCATTTGCTAAAACAGGGAAAAAACAAAATTTCTTGTCGGCTTTCTTAGGTTTATTATATTCTCAAGCTGATTTATCGTTTAATTAAAACATGTAACCAATTAGTTTGGTTTCTTCAATTAAAATAGAATACAAAGACAAATACGAAAAGAGAATGATCAATACAAACATAATCAGCTGACAGAAGAATCACATATCCCTCTGAATCTTTACAAGAACTTCTCCACGTTAATGTTGTAAACTTCATTTTTAGATCTTCAAATTCTTTATTAACCTGTCAAAGAATTAATATGTTATAAACAAGAGCAAGTTTAAATGAATTATTCAAGCACGTTGATTAGATTCCAAGCACATATTTAATTAACAACTTGAAGATATCGTTAATTAAAAGGGTTCCAAAACTCGAGTTTTGCTTAACCACTTGTAACATAAATAACACTATATCGTTAATTAGAAGGTTACCAAAACTCGAGTTTTGCTTAACCACTTGTAACATAAATAACACGATGTATGTCGACCACCGACCACATGGACAGAAGTAGAATTAACCAATATATCCATTTATGTACATATCTTATCATGATGTAATATGTAGAGCTTAAGACTTTTAAAGACAATGTGCATGTGCTCAAGTACAAGAAAGGATTAGAATTCATGTGATCATTTGCCTTTAGTGTTAATTGGTGTGTTTAGTACTATATAATATTGCTTGAGATCGTTCACGCGTTGCATAGAGTTTAAAAATTAACATTAATAATTTTTAGTTATTGATTATTTACGTATTTAATATTATATAAATTTAATGTTTATAGTAATAATTATCTAAATTATAAAATTAAGCAATTGTAACAAATTGTTGGACATATACAAGGTTATAAATGAAAAATATTATGCTCATTAATAAAAATTACAGCATATAAAAGGTATTTTCTTTGGCACAAATCTTCAACTTGTATGTTTTAATCAATATTCACTACGGTTTCCTAAAAAATGATTGGTCGTCTTTTTGCATCAAATACGTCTGTAAAAATCTATTGATCAGACAAGTTGTAGTATGTTTTGCTTCTACCGAGACATCTACATCATCTCAACATAGGTGTTGGAATGCATCTTTTTATTTATTTCATTAGAACCTTGAATCATAAGGAGAGATATTGATGTTTCATTGTATTTTTGTCTCACTGTATTTATCGTTTTATTGTGATTTTATCTTTCACATCAGTTCATTGGTGAAGTGATTTTGTTTTTCTGGATTTACAATTTGTGGAGAAAAGTTTTATTTTGAGAGTCTTGGTTAGAAACGTTACTTTATCCAACACAAATTATTTCAATTGTATTAGAGGGTAATTATTAAGTTGGTGAATTGACTTTAAAAGCTATGAAAGCATTTTTAAAAGTATATAAATTTTATATTTCTCCAATCAAACTTGTTGGATTTAATAAGCCTAAAAATCCTAAAATCACTCTTTAATTTTCTCACATCGCCTTTTTTTCTTTCAAGTTATGCTTCTTTTTATTAAAGCTTTTCGTTTGTGTTTTTTATAAGATATTGTTGAATTTGATAAATAAAACTATTTTATATGCCTAAATTTACATAAAAATTATATTTTAATTTATAAGAAATACAAAAATGTACACAAAACACTTAATTGTGATTTATTAGAATTAATTTACATAAGAAGGAGCTATTAAATTGTTCTAATTAATTGTTAAAATTATTAAAAGACATTAAATTTTTTTTTAATAAATAAATTAAAAAGACAAATATAAAAAAAATAGATGACACATGGCAATCTCTCTTTGTCATCTATTTTGAAAAAATTTACTATATTATATAAGATATATAGAATTTCATTGTTATAAATGCAAAAACATTATTTAACTTTGGGACCCTTCAACTTGTCCTATGATCATAATTAGCGCAAAATCTATGGTTTTTTTCCGCTTACCTCTCAAAGTTTCAAAAAAAAGTTTGATAAGAGGAAAAACTATAAATTGTAGACTTTAATCATGTAAACACGCATGTGAGAACAATAAAAAAAACAGTAAAATCTATCATCTCATAACTAATTTATACACGCATGTAAGAACAATAAAAAAAACAGTAAAATCTATAATCAACCTTTCATAACTAATTTATACACATAGATAGAGAGCATATATACTAAAATTAGAATAATATAAGTATATATATACCTCGTGTCAAAGTCTTTGATGCCGTTTGAGTTAGATTCGAAGGTCTTGTAATTGGGCAAAGGGACACGACCAGACTCGATGTTGATGAGATCTTCGACGAGAATGTCATAGTGACGCTTCACTTCTTCTGCAGATTTCCCTCCTACAACGTTTGCCACATTGTGCCAACGGTCGGGTGTGTCCTTGTCGTAAACTGCCAAGGCCCTCTCGAACATCTTGTTCTGCTTAAACGTCCATGTCGAGCTCGAGCTTCTAGAGTTTGACGACATTGTTAATGTTATATTATAACTTGATCGATGGAGAAAGAGAAAGAAAGAGAGTGAGTGTTGAAAGTTGCTATAAAATAAAATAGCAAAGGGTACCTTTATAAGGAGGAGAAAAAGAGAGTTCCTAGCTAGATTCTGCAAGTTGGAGATTTTCATTTCATATTCATTAAGGAAATTCATATAGATTAAAATATAATTTGTGATACTATATAACGTCCATATATATGTATGGTCTAGAAAAAGTCAATTGTAACACTAGCTAGTATAATATGTTCTAATATATAGTTTTAGGAATAAAGCAATGTACTGATATGTCAATTTTGTGAAAGAAATTTTATGATCGATGTTTTAAAATTTGACGGATGAAAATGCAAAAAAAAATATAGCAATGTTAAAAAAACTGAAACATTAGTATTGTGATAATATTATGAGTTTAAGCAGGTATAATGAACCTATCGAGAACCGGTTCAAAACCTAGGGTTGAAGTAAGTTGAACAACTTGGCGTGATATGCGTATAGATATATAAATGTAACAATGCTATAATATAAGTGCCCACTACTTATTTTCGTACATATATATGTGATATCTCACAGTTTTCGATATCATAATGTAAACCATTAATATACTTTGTGTGGTACTGATTGATACATTATTTAACCAAAATATTTAGTCGACATAGTGGATGTTATATGGCATTATTGAAATAAAAGGGTTTGATATGGAGACGACTGGCCCCATTTTAAGAAAATGGTAAGATATGCCAATAATTATATTTTGTAAAGCTTAATCCGAAGTCTAAAAATGATTATAAGTACAAATAATGATAAGCAATGATTTGAGTATCGTTTCTGTCTAAATTAGTTGAAATAAATTGCGTACATCTGCCATAACTATGGATATATTTTAGTGATTGTAACACCTAAAGCATATATGTTTGATATGATAGTTTTAAGTTCTATTCTAAGCATCAACTAATAATGATATAAACATAAAAATGCTAGACATCGAACAAATAAAGGATTTGATATGTCATCATCATCATCATCTCCTTAACCAAAATTCGTGGATATATATATATTTTTCTTCTTCTTCCAAAATCAATAACATTTATCATTTTCACTTATTCAAAACAATAGATAAATTTATGGAAAATTTGCTAAATTGACTTAGTTTGAAATTAAAAATGTCCCAATAACTTTTATCTTTTTTTTACCAACTTTTTCTTATATTACCTTTTAATTAATTAAGATTTAGATTCCAGTGAAATAGGACTCTACAATTTAAAGAACAAGCACAGCTGCAAGATTAATTACCACATGTTTCATGATAGCAATTACTCTTGATGATGGATTTATCAATGACCCTAAAAGTTTAACTTTAACGTGTTCAGACTATCACCAAACAAAAGATGCATCCTTTTCAATCAACATGTCTCACCCTCAGCACTCTATCAAAATACCATATAACAGTTGAAATTTGAGGTGCAAACTCGAAAGAAGTCCAAAGAGAAAAACACACTAAATTGAAGATAACTTGAAAGCATAGATAAGTTCCAAACTATCGCCCTCTATCATATACAACCATTCAACGAATGGATATATAGATGAACTTCTCCGCATATGAAATGAGTTCATCAGAATTCAGTCCTACTCTACATTGCATAGTTCATCCTCAAAATCACAAACTACTAGTCAGTGACTAAACAACCAAAATTTGCAAGGATTCATACATTGAACAATAGAACTATTCCATATCGTTTAGGAAGAGGGAGAAGTTAATTAGGAAGAGGCGGAGAAGATGGTCACGAGAGAGAGACATGCGGAAAAGGGTCAATCGCGAGAGAGAGACAGGCGGAGAAGGCGATGGTCGCGCGAGAGAGAGAAACAGGCGGAGACGATGGTGGTCGCGAGAGAGAGACAGGCGGAGACGATGGTGGTCGCGAAAGAGAGAGAGACATGCGAAGACGATGGTGGTCGCGAGAGAGAGAGACAGGCGGAGACGATTCAATCGCGAGAGAGAGAGACAGGCGGAGAAGGCGATGGTCGGGGTTTGGGAACTTTTTTTAATTTGATATTTAGAAAAAAAAATTTAATTTGATATTTAGTTTTAAATTTTTTATTATTTTGAATATTCTATTTTATTTTTAAATTCGAAAATATGTTAACAAAATCATTTTTATTAATATTGAAGGGTAAAATTGGGTTATGAAAATATCAAAAGTTATTGTTACAAAAGTATATATGTATAAAGTTTATTGGAACATTTTTAATTTCAAAATGAGTCAATTTAGCAAATTTTTCTAAATTTATTCTCCAGGACCTTGAATCTAATGACTATATGTGTGATGTAATGGAAGAGACCCATTTACATGACAAGCATTTGTATAATAACCACCAAAAATTTGATGCAAAAAAGAATAAGGACATAAGGGATATTATCGTTTCCTTTTGTGATAAAATTCCTATATCCAAATCTCATCTATTTTCTGTGTTATATACTTCATGTCTAATGAAAACGACGAAAAAGTTGTTCAATTTCATTGGTAGTTCATTTGGTTACTTAGAGTCGTTGAAGATTTGGAATGACAATATTAATAATTTGAAGATTCAAGTCACAGAAAAGAACAAGTGTATGTGTACATAAGCTGTGAAATATTATGAAAAAAAATGCAAAGGTTTACCAAAACACTATTTGAATTTTGAAATCAGTGTGATGAGAAAGAAATATACGAATGTTCTAGGCTTTATCAAGGACACTATTTGAATACTTAGTTTATGAAAAATACATAAAACTTGAGTCTCAAAAGTAAACATGAGATAAATTAGTGGAATAAAAATGAATGGAATGGTGTGATAAATTGAATGAACATGATAGATAAATGCAAATAAACAAATTTAAAAATTTGTTCATAATTCAGTTTTTTTTTTCCAGCGGAATTAGTGACACAGTTTGTAACGATCATATAGATCAAGTCTGCTGAATTTGTCACAAAAGTTGTATAGTGCATAAGACAATGTATTCACCAAGATGAAAGCTTTCTTGGAGACTTAGAACATTATTATCAATGATACCATGAGAGTATCATCTCATTAAAATAAACAAAAAAAAGAATTTTTGAGATTTTTGACAAAAAACGTTTTATTAGAATGAAATTTTTGAGACAGTCTCATACCAGTTTCTGCCACGTATTTTTATATTACTGGTTTATTATTTATTTAATAATTTAATAAATATATAATTAATAAACTTAAATAAAAACTATTAAAATATTATAAATTAGAGACTTTTTAGGTCTCATTCAATCATAATCAAAATAAAAAAAGACTTAGTAAATCAGTTGCACCATCATGCATGTAAAGCTGTAATATATTAAACTATTAAATGATGTAAATTACGCCGTTTAAATCAAAACATATAGGTTTATAGTTTGTGTTAGTATCCGTATATTTCATGTTGCTGAGAAAATAAAACTTACGCTAACTAAAATTATTCCACTATTACAGCATCAAATTTTCACTATGATAATAGTTTGTTTGAATAGTTAATTATGGGGTTATGGCTTATGGCTTATGACAAACTCACTCCATGACGGTTTAGTTTTGTTCTCTTGTGTCCCGGATTCAAACTCTTTTTGGTACGGAGAGTTATTCTTTAAATCGAAATATCCAAAAATGCCTCCATATATCGAAGAAATTATGAGCTAAAAGTTCAACTCTCACGGTTTATAAAAAAAAAAAAAAACAAATAAGCGTGTTTTCACTTTTCTAAGTTTTCCCTTTTGTTCCTTGCTTCTTCATAAAGCTCTCTGTTAACCTAATTAGGATGCAAAATCATAAATATTGAACAGAGATTCCAAAGATAACTTCACTGGAGGAAAACCCATCACTTTTCTTTACCTACCTGAAAAGTTATATTTTTCCTCTTGAAACACAAAAGCTACACATATACATAGAAGCAAACACACACTAGAGATGAATAGAATCAAATATTGTCTTTAACTCTTTTACAATTTACCTCATTTCGCATTTTTTTTTTTTAAATCTTTCTCATATCATAAAATCATGCCTCCATTTCGTTTTCACATTCCTTTCTTCTCCTATGGCTCTCCTTCTCGTCTCTCTTCAGGGACTTCTTCGCCATCGCCACCCCCGACTCCTACTTCACGTCCTCCTTTTCGTCCGGCCGGCATCGCTCAGCCGTCAAAGCCAGAGACAAAGTCCAAGGTGTCTCCGTCACTTTCTAGGGCTAAAAGCAATGTTGCAGCCATATTAGCTTCTTTGTCTGGATCTCAATCGCCTTCTCGCGGTGTGGCCACGCCAAACCGGCTGGCGAAACAGAGTAACCAACATTCTGGTTCTCCGTCAAAGAAACCGGAATCTCTGAGGACGGAGGAGCAAAAGATGATAATGAAAGAGAAGCCTTCAAGAGTGTCTTTAAAAGAAGCTGGCGAGAATAGTAATCCGGTAATAGAGAAACCGGGTCGTTCAGACCGAAAAGAAGCAGAAGAAGCTCAAGAACAGAGGAAGAAGACAGAAGCAGAGAAACGTGAGGAACAAGAAAGGAAGAAACTTGTTCGCAAGGACATGGAAGGGAAGTCAGAAACATCTCAGGGACATAACCAACAATCTAGTTCTTCGATAAAGAAACCGGAGTCTCTGAAGACAGAGGAGCAAAAGGTGACGATGAAAGAGAAGCCGTCAAGAGAAATTGAAAATGAAGCTGGCAAAAACATCAATCCGGTGATAGAGAAACCTCTGATTGCGCGTTCAGAAGGAAAAGAAGCAGAAAAAGCTCAAGAACAGAGGAAGAAGACAGAGCTAGAGAAACTTGCGGAACAAGAATGGAAGAAAGTTATTAATGAAGAAGGTATTGGACAGAAGTCAGAAGCAGAGAAACTTGCGGTACACGAAAGAAAGAGAGATCTTCAAGCGGTGGGTAGAGAGGATGCAACGCGAAGCAAAACCACTCGGCATATTACCGCAGCATCAGAATTCACGAGAGGACCGAGAGATCTACCCGAGAGAAAGGCGCAAAACAGAACAGAGATTCACACCGGTGACAATCATCCGAAAACCAAAGGCCTAACCACGGGACATGCAAGAGACACGAAGGGAGAGGGATCATCTTCAATGAGCAAAAGGATCAAAGAAGACGTCAGAGATGGAATCAGTAAGCTTACTTGGGGCAAAACCAACGGCGACGAGAAATCAGTGAGCGTCTATACTCTAACTGGCGAAAACAGAGGAGCCACAATGGCAATAGCTTCTGAAAAGGACAAGAAAGACGGTGAGGTTCATATTCGCCGCGGATACCGAAGTAACCCAAACGAGAGCCCTAACACCACAACCACAGAAACCGAAGGAGAAAGAAGAGCCTCCAAAGGCAAAAACCCTAAAGATAACGAAGAAGAAGAAGTGAAGTTTAGGGCATACGTGAACGGTAACACTCAGGGGATCAACAACTCGATTGTGCTCGAGAGTTCAGTGAGTGAGAATGATCCAGGAATACATATGAGTTTGAAATTTGAAGAATCAAAGAAGGAAATTATAAATCCGCCGGAGAAGAAGCCGGAGAAGTTGAAGAATGAGCCGAGAGTGAGAAGGAGATGCTTGAGAGGGTTACTTGCGGAGTCGAGTGAGTCGGAACCGGAGAATCCCTTGAAGCCCCGGAGACATGGTTGCCGATTTACATGTAAAGACAAAGATATAGAGAATACTTAAACATTGTGTTTATATTGAACATTTGTATGTAATACCAAATCGAACAAGACATCTAATATTATCAAAAAGTGATATGATGGTTTATTGCATCAATGTTGTTAGGAGATTAAACCAAACTCTAACGAAAACAAGAACACACACGAGTAATCGCGCATTTCATTATTAGGCGAATAATAGCAACATAACTTGAGAAGCGTTGAACCACATCACTCGTTCACCTTAGACGCCCATCCAGCGACCACAAACTCTTTCTTAGCCTTGGTTTTCTCGAAAGACTCTCTAGCGAACAAAGCCTCTGCATACTTACGAACATTGGTCAATCCCTCAGGAATAGACCATTTCTTGTAATGACCAAGAGCAACATCGATATGGTAAAGCTTTGGTGCTAAACTCAGATCCAATGCAGTAACTCTTTCACCAGCTACAAAAGGACCAGAATGCGTCTTCAGGTGATTATCCAATGCCTCTAACTCATCAACAAACGCCTTCTCGGATCCGTCATTGGAGTCTTTGCTCTTCAAGAAAGTCACAAATGCACCAAAGATTTTGGATCCCACAGAAGCAAATTCAGGAGGAGTCTTGAGAGATGGCTCTGGAAATTTCTCCTCGAGGATACCAACAATGACATCAGAATCAGCTATCCATTTCCCGTCAAGCTTCAGCACCGGAACTTTTCCTTCCGGGCTAACCTCTAAGAACCTATAAAACACACACACAAAAAAAATCACATGGTTCAGAGAAACCTATCAAAGCCCACAGATTTACAAAGAATACAGAATCTTGAGCATACAAAAACATTAGAAAAATCTAAACTTTCACTTCAGGGCTATTGTCTAAGAACCTATAAACATACAAAAAGGTCATATGATTCAGAGAAATCTACCAAAGCCTACAAATTTACAGAGGACACAGAGTCTTGTGCCCACAAAAAACAATAGAAAAATCGTAACTTTTCTTGTTTAATGTGCGCAATTGACCAATGACCCAACAATAACAATAATCAATTCCAATTTAGATTCTGGGATTACTCGTTAATGCTAATCAAATTCGTCGATCAAATCAAATTATTGGATACACAAAAACTTACCACTGGGGTTTCTCGGAGACGTTGATGAGATGGATCTTGTAAGGAAGCTTCTTCTCCTCTAGGGTCAGAAGAACCCTTTGGCTAAATGGGCCTGAAGAACATAAGATTCCAATGGATAAATCACAAATCGAAACCCTAATTTTGTGAAATCAAAAGCTTCATGTGAAGAAAAACAAAACACAGATTCGATGATCGGGGAGAGAGAGAGAGAGACAGGAAACATACAGTCTCCGAGAACATCAGGAGCACCAACGGCGACCTTCACGCAGATATCGAGAGCCATCGATCTTCAGTTTGAGTCGAAGAATTAGGTTCTCTGTTCCTGAAAATGTAACGCAAATATGAGATTAAAGTATTTTTCTAAAGAAAAGGGAAAATAAGTTTTTACGACGGAGTGTTTCCTATAAGATTAAAGTATGCATGGAAATTGTGACGTCATTGATGAAGTGGCTGTTACGACGGAGTGTTTCCAACATTCTCGAACCTTCTCCAATTAATAATTTCTTTTTTTAAGATTTGGTAACTAAATATAGCCCTAATATATATATATATATATATATATATATATATATTTTATTAACCGAGAGAATTTCAAACATTAGGCTCATAATCTCCCTAAATATGAAAGAAGAGAAAAATATGATTTGAGTTTTCTCCTTCTCCAATGTCTAGTGCTTTTACCGGCTTCGTGAGAGGGAGATGGTTGTAACCTAATAGAATTTTTATGTTCGACATGAAGTCTAAGGATGTTCATGAGAGTTTTTGATTCAAAGACGATGTGATGTTATTTGCCGTCTGATTTTTTTAGATCTAGTTTATGATTCTTTTAATTGGATTTAGTTTGTGATTCTCTCACTAGATTTAGTTTTTATGGGTGAAGTTTTTGGTTGAAGTTTTTTTCCACGTAGAAGATCTATAGTTTGCTAGTATCTAGTCAACTCTGGCTATATATTTGGTTTAAGTTTTGCAGTTCAAAGTTGTTCAACGGCGGCTTCACCGAAACTAACTTGGAACAAAATTGACAAAAACAATAAACAAAAAGAGATCTATCTAAATTAAGAGAATTGTTATCATATGATCGTAACAGATATTGGAAGTCCGGATGCTATTGTGGATTCGGAAACATCTAATTGTCTACCTTCGGTTCGAAAGAAGATCATCTTGGTATTGTTCATGTGTCGTCAACGATTATTGTCCTCACTTGATTTCTGGTGTAGAAAAGACCATTAATTTTTCTTTGTATCGTATTTGTTGAACTTTTGTGTTGATGTAATTTGTTTTAAATTAGTTTTAATAAAACAAAATGTAAAAAAAAAAAAAAATCTCCCTAAATATAGCCCTATATTGACATTTTAAAATATGAGGATCAAAGATTTATGCTTCATTTGGTTTCTTCCATTAAATATGCCAAAAAATTATTGCAATGTGATAGCTGAATTAAACAAAATAAATGTTATTCTCATTAAGCAGGAAAGTGTCTACAACATTATATACAAGGTGACAATGGCTTATAAACACCTTAAACCAAAGAGAAAAAGAAATGTAAAATGAACCTAGATTCAAATCCAACCAAATGCATTGTACTGATAGCTGACCACACTGAAAAAATGATGGTATGTCTATAGTTATTGCATAAGTACCACAAAAATGATTTCACATAAAAAATCCCAATAGCTGGTTTGGCTAAAATATGATTACTTTCTTCTTCTAAATCACTAAAATAAGATTTCTAATCTAGAAGTGTGATGTGGAGGGATTAACAAAGAGATAAATTACCTTAAAAATAGAACAAATGTTCAATGATAATCTTCTAGTAAATTAAATAATAATAGGATTTTTAATTTAGAAGTTAAGAAATTAGAGTTTTGATGTGGAAAGATAAACAATAAAGAAAATATCTTATTAGAGTTTAGAATAGAAGCAAAGGTTTTGGTAAGGGCATTATCGTCAAATTCAACCAACCCAAATATGTGTCCATAAATTCCCAAGCCAACACAATTCCTCCACTCACAATTCCACATCAAGCAAAATATCATTTCTCGGTTATCATTTCAAAACCTCACGCACACATTATCACATTTTCAAACTAACAAATGGCGACGGAGAAAAGCAAGATTCTGGTGATCGGAGGAACTGGTTACATCGGGAAATTCATCGTCGAAGCCAGCTCGAAATCCGGCCACCAAACCTTCGCTCTTGTTAGAGAAGCATCTCTCTCCGATCCGGTCAAGGGCATAACCGTCCAGAAGTTCAAAGATCTCGGTGTTACAATACTACACGTACGCGAGAAACTCTCTTCTTTCTCTACTACTTAATGTAGTAAAACGGGTTTTTCTGTTAATTTTACCGTTAATTGATCGTTTGGTTTTGAACAGGGAGATCTGAACGACCATGAGAGCCTAGTAAAGGCAATAAAACAGGTCGATGTGGTTATATCCACACTTGGAAGCATGCAAATATTGGATCAAACCAAAATCATTTCCGCCAGCAAAGAAGCTGGTAACGTCAAGGTATGGTAATCTTGATTACAATGCCAAAAATTTACATTTGTTCTCCTCGGTATTACCTTGATTCAAATTTATTACACAAGTAAATAAAATAGCATTTCGATTAGTAAGATTAATGAATACTAGATTTGGTTCGAACCACAGATGAGTTAATTAGTATCCTCCTTGTCGTCAATTTTGAAGACTCTTTCCAATGCCGAGTTTTAAACTTCCTCTGTTTCATATTGTGAGATCTTTAAGGTTATGCATACATACTATTAAGATTTTTTTTTCAAACTTTATAATTATATATTAACTACTTCATTTTCTAATTAATAGAGATAAAATATAAAATTTTACATAGAAACTATAGAACATCTTTAAAAAAAAAAAAAAACTATAGAACATCTATCTTTAATTTGTGAAACAAATTGTCTTTCTAAAATATGTATTATTAAGAAACAAAGAGAGTATTAGATTTGTTGTTGCTCTCCAGAGATTCTTGCCGTCTGAGTTTGGGACGGACGTGGACCGGACAAGTGCGGTTGAGCCGGCTAAATCGGCTTTTGCGGGGAAAGTACAAATCAGGAGAGCTATAGAAGCAGAAGGAATACCATACACTTACGTTGTTAACAATTGTTTTGCCGGTTATTACTTGCCTACATTGGTTCAGTTCGAGCCTGGTCTAACTTCTCCTCCTAGAGACAAAGTCACCATTTTGGGTGATGGAAATGCCAAAGGTTTGAAAATTTTATAATATTAACATAGACAAAATTGAATCTAAAACACACAAGTTTTCGTATAATTGATTTTTTTTTTAATTGTTTTCCGCAGCTGTGATCAACAAGGAGGAAGATATTGCTGCTTACACGATTAAGACAGTAGATGATCCTAGGACTCTTAACAAGATCCTCTACATTAATCCTCCTAAGAACACTTTATCGATGAACGAAATGGTCACCTTGTGGGAGAAAAAGATCGGAAAGTCCCTTGAGAAGACTCATATCTCTGAGGAACAAGTGCTCAAAAGCATCCAAGGTTTTATAAAATTAAAAATCAAATCACCATTCACCAAATTTTTTTTCTTTTCTTTTTGGTGAATAATAAAAAAAATGTTCTGTTTTTTTCTTTCAGAGTCTCCGGTTCCCATTAATGTTCTTCTGTCGATTAACCATGCGGTTTTTGTGAAAGGAGATCAGACCAATTTCACTATAGAGCCTTCGTTTGGTTTTGAAGCCTCTGAGCTTTACCCTGATGTCAAGTACACTAGTATTGAGGAGTATCTCAGTCAATTTGCTTGAAGAGACTTTTTAAAAACACCTAACTCACCATGAAGACTCGAGTTTAGTATTTTGTAACAATAAAAACTGATTCTTGTACTGGTGAAAAGTATGTGTGAGTGTTTAAGTGTTTGTTGTATGTATTTGTGTCTATGTATGTGTGTGTGTGCCTGATCACATGGTTTTACCTTTATTTTCGATTAACGTGAATGAGTATCATTATCCATTGTTTCTTCCATGATTTTAGAGTCCATAAAGTTCTTGAGCTTGCGTTCTTATCAAGAACAGATTGAAAAAGACTAGTACTCATCAAAGGAGTTCCCACTCTGGTAAGTTTATAATATAAGTAACAAGCAACAATCAAATCTTACTAAATGTGTATTCGATCTTAATCTTCTTTTACCTTTTTATTTCTTGTGAGTGATCGTAGATATGAATCTAAGGTAATTCTCATTTGGAATGTCAACAACCACAAAAAATACATCTCACAAATTTAAATATTTTTTACATGCACTCACCTCTTTGGTCTCTATATTGTCAATATTGTGGTCTGTGTTAGAATTCGTGTAGATTTGTAACTTTACGAGCAGAACATGTTTATCATGTGGGGAGACAAATTATCCACCAAGTTTGATGTTTAGTGATGGTACTATTGCAGCAAATGTACAGTGAGGGTATAATCGTAAATCAACCCACAAATTGCTGTCCATAAATTGCCATTTCTTTACTCGTAAGTCCACATCATTCTCTCTGTACCATTGAAACATGGAGACAACGAAGAAAAGCAAGGTTCTGGTGATCGGAGGAACTGGTTACATCGGAAAATTCATAGTCCGAGAAAGCGCGAAATCCGGCCACCAAACGTTCGCTCTAGTTAGAGAAGCCTCTCTTTCCGATCCCGTCAAGGGCAAAACCGTCAAAAGTTTCAAAGACCTCGGCGTCACAATACTACACGTACGTGTAAACTCTCTCACTCACTAAACAACGTTTCATTAAAAACTCAATAACCATAACGTGTAGTTATGTAAATTTGGTCAGGGAGATTTGAATGATCACGGGAGCTTAGTGAAGGCAATAAAACAGGTTGATGTGGTTATATCAACCGTTGGTCGCAAGCAACTGTTAGATCAAACCAAGATCATTTCCGCCATTAAAGAATCCGGTAACATCAAGGTCGTTACTTCTAATACCTTGATTTCAATCATGGTTGACCACTATAGTTACTTTAACTTGCAAAAATATCTAGGCCTCCACGGTCTCAAGGGATTTGACTGGGTGACTAGCCCAGTAGAATCCTCTGGTTATGCAAAAAAAGGTAATGGGAAAAATTGCGCATTATACTAAAATTTGTTGTTGTTTGTTTTGTAGAGATTCTTGCCGTCTGAGTTTGGAACTGACGTGGACAAGACAAGTGCGGTTGAGCCAGCGAAATCATTAGTCTTTGGAGCGAAGAGACAGATCAGAAGAATCGTAGAAGCAGAAGGAATACCATACACTTACGTTGTTGGCAATTGCGCAGCCGGTTTTTACTTGCCTTCCTTGGCTCAGTTTCAACCTCGTCTTCCTTCTCCTCCTAGAGACAAAATCACTATTTTAGGCGACGGAAATGCCAAAGGTACTTAGAGAAATTTATAATGTTAATAAATTAGTAAAAAACAAGTTTGTTAGATGAAATTTTACTGTTTTTTTTTTGTAGTTGTGTTCAACAAAGAGGAAGATATTGCTGCTTACATGATCAAAGGGTTGGATGATCCGAGGACTCTGAACAAGACCCTCTACGTTAATCCTCCTAAGAACACTTTATCGATGAACGAATTAGTCATCTTATGGGAGAAAAAGATCGGAAAGTCTCTTGAAAAGACTCACATGGCTGAAGAACAAGTGCTCAAAAACATCCAAGGTATAGAAAAAATCATCAAAAATCAGATCACCATTTACTACTGCCTTTTTTCATATCGTCGACTAAAAATGATATGTTCTTGTTCTTTTTCTTTTTTTTTAATTTGCAGTGTACCCTGTTGTTCCCGTGTATGTTCTTTTATCCATAAACCATTCGGTGTTTGTGAAAGGACATCAAACGGATTTCATTATAGAGCCTTGTTTGGGTGTTGAAGCTTCTAAGCTTTACCCTGATGTCAAGTACACGAGTGTTGATGAATATCTCAGCCAATTCGCTTAAAGAAACTTCATAGAAGCACCTAAAATAATTCACCATCACGATAACGCGAGTTTTATCTAATTGTATGATTAGTGATATGTTTTGTAATATGGTTTAAATATTGTGTATTGATTAATCAAAATGGTTCTTACCTCTATCTCTTCTTCTAAGTGGGTCACTAGAGGCCCTTAATGGGCCGAGCCGATGTTTTTTTTTAATGCCGAGCCGATGTTTTTTCTTAATATATTCATATGTATTAAAAAAAGTAGTGAATTGAATTGGGTGTGAATAGGAATGTTGTCACGGGTAAAAAATCCTATCCAATCCGAAACAAATCTACCCAGAAAAATCTATAAAATAAAAAGTTCGAATAAAACCCATGTATTAGTAGGATAACCCGAAGAAAATCCAGTATGTTTAGGGTTATAAGTGGATATCAAAATTTCTTTTATTTTTTACCTTTAATTTTTTTTTTAATATCATAATTTTTTTGATTTTCTTTATTAATCTATAAAATACATCAAAAAGAATTTATTCAAATTTAATGTTCATATTCATACATTATTTTTAACCAGAGATGTTGCAGGCTACTTTGAAAGACGAGTAAAATACAAAAAGCAATATACGAAAAGATGCTTTAGGTACGAAACGAATAGGTGCAAGCAATATGATTTTATAGTCAGGACCCAAATTACACATACAATCAGATTAACCAAATGTTTCTACTAAAACTCAGCTGCAAAATTACTCAAACTCGATGTTTAATAGAGACACAAAACTCTCTCTCTCTGTCCTCTCTCTTGCGAACTGCAAGATAAGGACGAAACTTTAATATAATCCGATATATTCGATCTGGAGAAGAAAGGACAATTTTTTCCTGGAAAATCAATAAGAAAGAGGAAGAAGAGATTGTTGCTTACCCTCAGAAAACTTTTTTCCTAATCACCGAATCTATCGAATTCGAAAGAGAGAAAGAAATGTGAAATTGGATCGTCGTCGAGGGATTAGACACGACGGAGAGACAAAGATGAATTTAGATCTTGTCAATAGTTTTTTGATACCCTAGAGTAAAACGTCGTCGTTTTAGATAAGCTAAACGTAACAAAAAAACCACCGGATACCCGAAACCCAATAGAATAAATCCGAAAAAGTAATTTTAAAAATGGGACCCATCTATTTTAAATTCGTAAAATTTGAAAACTAGAAACACAGATTATAAGTTTAAAATATCAGTTGGATTTCGGATATCCAACGAATTACCCATTATTAACATCCTTAGGTGTGAATATGCAATGCATATGGCTGAGAGAATCTTCTCAGAGACTACTTTTAGTGAGAAAGCAACTGACTATACTTTAAAAGATTTTAAAAACTTGGAAAAAGCCATACCCTTGCAGATTTAGGTTTCATGATGCACACAAAATGGCCTATCAAAAAAAGCTTCAAATATTTATTAAAAAGAAACGAAAATAATGAAACTGTATTTATGTATCGTGGGCTCCAATTTTTTGTTTTTTTGGTTGCTTTGACTGACATAATTAGATTCTCGATCTTAAAGCATCATTTGCGTCCTTTTTCCAAAAAGCTGAAAAGGAATTTACCTTAGATTTAGTTAGACTTAGATCTCGATTAATTGCTCAAAAGTTTACGATCATTTCAATGGACTGTTCTAAATTAATCATATGTTATCTAATCGCGAATTGATAACTAGTGAGAAGTATATACTAGATTTATTATGTAGATTTAGTACGTTACAACTTACATCTTTAATGTGAGATTGTCAAAATGTTCTTTCACTGATGATTTTCTTGACCGAATCATATTTCTTAAATTAGATGTATGTTTTAGATCTACTAACCTGATTATGATACCATGTGAATGTTGTGTAATTTTATACGTTCAAATTTGAGTTTTTAAGATTCTTATTTTTGTGACTTAATTGTATTTTTTTAACCATTTATATTAGGCCTGAGCACGGATCGGATATCTGGAAAATACAGTTTTTGTGATTCGATTTATTTTTTATGGATATCCAATTTTTTTATTTGATTTGCTTCGAAAAATTTCATATATCCTGGATGACGGATATCTTGATTTTTTCTAGATATTTGCGGATATTCGAATCTTCGCAGATATATATTTTAAATAAAAAATGTAAAAACACCATAATATTATTTTTTTCAAAAAAAAAGTTTTAATATAAGATTTAAACTAATTAATCAATAAATATATTAAATGGATCTAATTTTATTCGATAAATTATTTAAAAAATAAAAAGTAAAAGATTAAAACGGTGAAAAATAAAATATATATTTTTATTTAAGAAATATATTTCAAATAAAGTTAGTATCTATCTATATTTACTATAAATAATTCACCAAATATATTTAAAAGTAAAAAAATGTAAATATACGATATAAATCTACCATATTATATGTATGTATAAGTAATATACCGATCGGAATTGATTTTCGGATTTTTAAAAAATATTTGTGATTTGATTCAGTTTAGACGGATACTAAATTCTGTTATTTGTTTTGTTTTGATTCAAAACGAATATCCGGATTTTTTGGATCGGATCGAAACGAATAACAAATCAGATAGAATTTAATAGATAATTTGCCCAGTCCTAATTTACATCCCAATGCGAGTCCGAAGAGGTACCATTTTCCTACAAACTTATATATATATATGTTTAGCAACAACAAAAAAAACTTATATACATATATAAACAAAGAGGTCAACGTCATACTTACACATGAAAGTTGCAACATTTTTCTTTTTCTTACATTGAGATGTCATTTTCATTTGGATTCGTCTTAGTCATAAACATAATATAAAGTTTGGAAATGCATTATATATCAGTCGTTGCCACATAATAATAGTATCATTAGGTAAACATAATATTTCATGTCACTGGTGGACCTTTAAATCCGATACAAAATGTCTCTATTTGATGTTTCTTCAAGTTAACAATTTAAACTTTACTTCCCGATCTATATTCGGATGGGAACAAGAAAAATAAACCTTTGTTTTTCAATTGGATTTTTCTAATATTTATTTGTTTAAGAAACTCTAAGCGGTGATAACAGGAACAATCTTGGAAATGGCAAAGAGTTTTTGGTTTTTATTCGATTTGTGAATTATGTTCATAGTATTTTTGGTATGACATATGAATTTGTCGAGAAATGCATGACCTCTCTGACTCTTGGTGATTGCCAGCAACTATAAAGCTGTGAATCATTACATTATTTTCCACCAAACGTGTGCATATATATGCATATGGTTATTATTCAATTCATATATTAATTATAAGCTATAACTTGGACCAGCCTGTGTAATCTAAAGGGACCACATTCCAAAAACCACCAAGGGAAGATTCAAATTTAAATCATGAATATGACTCATATATGATATGAGTATAATGTACTATTGGAAACTGTTGGTTTATTTTCAATTTTTTTCAAAAGTTTAGAGAGTATCAACATAAATATGTGGGGAAAAAAAAAATTATGTGGGAAATTGTTGTGACAAGATTACAAGAATCCGTGGCTTGTATAAAAACCATGTGATCATTTCGAGATAAAGACATACACAACGGTTTAATATACACTTTTGTAACGCCATTTGTTTTCTATATAGCATTCTCTTGTTTTTTGTTCTGTTTTGCTTTTAGCACGATTAGTATGTAGACCAAGATTTATAACAACATACCAAAACCTCAAAAAACCATCATAAGAAACGCATGGATAAAATTTAAGACTGAATCAGCAGTTAACAACATACAAAAGCATATAAACGATTTCACATTATTGTTAAGTTTTTAATTATGATATATATTATTAATTAATCATTTATGTAACGCTGCAGTTTTATTATTATTTTATTACAAATTAGGAGGATTGTTACTGTAACGCCTGTGAACCAAAATTGGGATTTTTGGGCATTGCGTTGATCAGGGTGTGTGCGTCGATCGACACATGTTGCGAATTTAAAACCGGTTGGTTCAGTTTTTGAGCGTCGGTTTGCGGTATGGTTTAAGGAAACTCTAGGGTTCGTCTATATAAGTCTGGAGACCGTATTTCAGTCGCGTTTTTTGGAGATAAAAACTGAGTTCCAGAGAGAAGAGAAAGAGATTCTTGAGTGTTCTTGTTCCTTAAGACCAAGAAAAGGCGAGATTGAGGCTTTGGAGGCAGTTCTGTCCGGTTTTAGAAGAGGAGGGTAGTGGCCAGTAAGAACAGATCGGATCGGAGCGAAACTTTCAAGTTAAGTTCTCCACTCTCTGATCTTGATATAGGAGAAAACTGTTATTCAATCGGATGAGTATTCTAGGAGTTATAATTGTTTTACTCAGAGAGGTTTGTGCAGTTTCGGATCTGCGATCAGTCCACTTCAAAGGAGGATTTTCGTCAAAACCAAAAGGACTCAGAAGACGAGCCACATACCATTGGATAGCTCTCTTTGTCTAGTTTCCGGACCAGGTTTCCGATACTGATGAGGTAATCTCCATTCTCAGTGTGCTTTCGAAGTCAGCGTGTTGTTCCTGTTTTCTGAAACCCTAATTCGGTTTAGGAGGTTTTTGGAGAAAGGATCGAGGTTTTGTTGGCTCATGAGGAAGGGAAGATAGAGCAGGGGCTATCGGTGTCAGAGAGGTCTTTTTTCGGGGCTATCCTTGTCTAGAATCGATCCAGAATCAAGGTGAGTGCGTGACCATGGCTTATCTAAGTAATTGGAGTATTCATGATGCGTTTGATTGTAAATTGGAATGGATTGATGAATGATTATTGGTTATTTGTTCGTGCTATGCGTTGTTGATTGATCGCTTGGTATTGTGTTATTTCTTTATGCATGTGTGTATAGCCAAGTAGATGGGATGACTGTTTCACTGAGTATTTGTGATAATATTCATGCATCTCTTCTAACCATGTGATGCATGTAAAGAAAAGATGTGATCGTGGAATCAAGGCTGTGAAGAAGAGATGATCTAGAGTCTCGTTTATTTGCTTTATGTAATTGTTTAAAACCGCTAGGTTGTTGGTTTTATGGAATTGAACTGTTAAATTGGTTTTGAATTGGTGATGGTTTGATGGTTTAATCGTTTGATTGGTTTGAGTTGATTTCCGCTGGTTATGTTTGGTTGCTTGTTGAATTGCTAAGTGTTGGAAATTAGTATTTATGGAAATACTAATTCGATGGAAAAAAAACCGGATCGGATTGTTTCAGTTACATCGACGATTTTACAATGAACAAATCTTTTATCTTGACCCACACCAGACAATTCTATATTACTCCAAATTAATTTTTATTAATCTGCATAAATATTAATAAATCGTATTTTATATAATCTATATATTATTTTTGCAGTGATTTAAATCTGTAACCAAACACTCCTATTGTTTTTTTAAAACATTGTTACCAAACAATATTTATCTAGGCTAATTTCAATCCTGCTACCAAACACTCAAATAATTAACATCTATGAATTTATATACCAAACATTTCAATTTGTAACCAAATTTCATCGTTCTCGAGTTGCTTCAACACTTCTTTTCTTTAAAATCTCAAATACCTTTAGATTTTCAGGCATCTAAGCAGCTAATGCTTCGGCGAAATCTACTATGGCGTGATGCAAGTATATAGTCGTCGCGTGCTGTAGATGCTTGCTCTGTTCCGTAATCGCATTTAGAATATCGGGATGGCAATGACCGCATGAGACAGTGACTATACCAGCAAACGCATTAGATATCGCCTACCAGTCTCATCAAACAAGTATTGCGTCTTCCCTTCAACAATGTTAAGCTTCAAGAATATAGAACATTGATCAAGCTTCTTTAATGAGATCCATATGTCACTTCACAAGCAGAGTTTAAATCGATTGAACTCAAGCTTATGTATCTAGGAAACTCAGTTTCACAATCGTAAACATCAGTTTCAGTTTCACAATCTTTAACATCTATGAAACACTCAGTTTCACAATCTGAAACATCAGTTTCAGTTTGTACCTTAGCATTGAAAGGGAAGCACAATGTGTCACACAACAAATTCCATATGGTAAAAGAATTGAAGGGCTGATGTATTGTGACCTCGAGCTGCATAGTCAACCAAAATATAAAATTGCTTATGACATAGAATGAAAAGTAGTGTAACAAATGATCATATATATCAAACAAGCAACACACCAACACTCTCTTCATTATCTGGCATTTACTAATCAAACACCACAAAGAAGCAAACCTCGTAATCAAACAAGCAACACACCAACAGTCTCAGTTTCAGTTTCAACACACAATGAAAAGTAGTCTAACAAATGATCAAATATATCAAACAAGCAACACACCAACAGTCTCTTCATTATCTGGCATTTACTAATCAATCACCACAAAGAAGCAAACTCCGTAATCAAAATCAAACTTTTTTTTTTGTTTAACTCTGTTTCCAAACAGTATTATTCTAGGATAATGTCAATCCTAATACCAAACACTCATTATACATCTTAAAGATTACAAAAATCTTTCAGTTAACAGAAAATCGTTTCAATCATATTCTATGGAAACAAACTTTATTCTACAAATCATACTTTCAGTTTTTAAGAATATTCCGATTCCTTATTCTAATTCAAATCTTTTTTTAAACAATATTTCATTCAATAAAATCAATCCTCTATTTTGCCTTACGAAAACCCTATGATTTAACCCTTATATATAGATTCCATCCCTACTCACGATTAGCACCTAACCTTAATTCATTCCACAAAGATACAAACTGCAACAAAGTACCTCTTTCAATCCAATGTCTTCTTTTGCTTTGCTCCAAGATCTCAAACCCTACAAGACTCAATGGAAAATTCAAGTCAAAGTACTCCACTCTTGGCGCCAGTACATTGCCAAGTCTGGTGAAACTTTATAGTTAATCTTAGCCGATCAAACAGTAAGATTTCATTCTTCTTTAGTAAGAATCTTATTTCAAGCAGTTTATTTCAATATTGTTAATAAACAAATTAATATTTACAGGGAGCCAAGATTCATGCATCTGTTAAAGAAGGATTTGGTTCTGCGTTATGCTAACCAAATTGCACAAAATGAATGGAGGTTCATCGAGACTTTCAGTCTCACCCAATCAAGTGGCCAATTCCGACCAACATCTCATATTTACAAACTTAATTTTATCAATGGGACAATGGTCAGACGAAGTGACAATGTGTCTGATTCAATATTTCTCTCCTTGGCCCCTTTCAATTCAATTTTGAACGTGAGCGTTATTTCCAGTGTTCTCCAAGGTTAGTTCTTAATATATGTGAGTCATTTTTTAAGACTATATTTTACTGGTAATTAACTTTGGAGACTACTTAATCCGAAATCTCTTTTGTTAGATGTCCTTGGTCAAATAGTCAATATTGGGGATTTGGAAAACATTGAGGTGCAAGGCAAAACGACCAAAAAGGTGGACTTCGAGTTAAGGGATGAGAGGTAATCACTTTGAAGTTCGTTGGTTGGGTTTAAAATTTGGCCTCCTCGATTATTATTTGATTCTGATAATATTCTACACATATGGTTTTACAGTAATGTGAGACTTCCCTGTACTTTATGGGGCAAGTTTGCAGAACATGTTGTCAAGTCGTGTGAGGATTCTGGTGTCCGTGCAGTTGTGTGTTTGCTGAGGTTCTGTAAAATTAGGTCTTACAAAGGTAACTTTTGGTACCATTTTATATCTCCTCACCTATTCCTTATATGTATAGAAAGCAACTTATTATTAATTTGAATCTCCTCACCAAACAATTATATTTCCACAGATGTTATCAGTGTGTCAAATTCTTTTGATGCCACTCAATGTCATGTAAATCCTCCCTTACCAGAGGTTGATGCCTTCATCAACATGTAAGCTTTTAAGTTTGAGACTTATTTTATATAGTGATGAGTTTTAAAATGAATACATCTTTTTGTTACATGTAATACAGGCTCCCTGATGACGGTCTGAGTATTGTTTTCCGTGAAAGCAAACCTAAGAGACAATTCTTGAAATCTACAGAGGACTTATTCGTTGAGTATCCGTGTAAAACAATTGCTGAGCTTCTCCAGTCATTTGAGGTTAGTCAAACATTATTAATGGAACACATGAGATGTCTATATATAACCAAAGCTTATCTAAATTTAATTATTTATCATTGCATTGTCTCAAGTGTGGAAAAGCAACCATCATGTGCACAATTTATGCCATTGATACAGATTGGTCGTGGTACTACTTTAGTTGCAAGAGGTGTAACAAAAAGGTCACTCATTTGACCACTCAAATAAAGTCTCCAAATCCTAAATTTTGGTGTGATAGTTGCAAAACTACGGTAACAAATGTCCAAGCAAGGTGAGCATAATTTTAGTCACTTATATGTTTACTTTAATTCCTGATATGTGTAATATTCCTTACTTTGTACTAACATCTTAGTAAACAATAGGTACAAGCTCCATGTCAAAGTCATGGATAGTAGCATGGCGACTGAGATTGTAATGAAAAATGCATCTGAAACTCTTGGTGGATCCTTGGATGAGGTACTATTTTTTCAAAAACAGTATGTGGTTGTGCTCTGTCGCCATGTCTCTATTTCTTAAACGTTTTTTATAATCCAGATTGAGGATCCAGATCAAGGATATGGCATCAGGTTCAGCGAGATTAGAAGCATTTTTAGACTTTAATTTAACATAAATTAAGACTTGGAAATTCAATATTTTCCAAAATAATTATGGTAATCATAAAATCATATTATAATAACAGAGATTTTCCAAAGATCCAATATTACCTTTCTATATATCTAATCAATAGTACTCGAACCAAATCAATCTATTATACCAAAAATCTATATTGATATATAGGTTCATATGAGATGAACTTTTTCTTAATATTGTTTATAGGATGAAGAAGCAGCCAACACTATCAAATGGAAATTCTCCAGTTTATTCTCAACCATCAAAGAGACAAAAACAACAGATAACTCCAAACAGTCTTATTTCTCAAGTTGATAACATTGCTAGCTCGGGTTTAATTCCTTTGAAATCGGTTTGTAGGAGGATTTTAAAAGACATTGAAAGATCATCTGACACATACAAGACTCCAAACAATCAAGCATTATGTGAGTCAAGATATATTGGAACCGATTCAAGTTCTGGTAAACAAAATCTAATGCAATTGAAGCAGATGATGTTAAATATCATTCCTTTTTGAAAAACTAACCTGGTAAACTAATATTGATGTGTCGTTGGAATCCATAGCTTTAACCCACGTTTTGGCTGATAGCAGAGCATCTCAACATACATATTCATCGTTAGCTTCAATAATTAAGTATTGAGTGCAAATTTTAAAACAGTAGATTATTTATTTATCATGCGCAATGGAGAAAGAAGAAGGAATTAATAGATTGGACTCTTACCACTTAGCAATGTCACAGGTGCAGAATTGAAGTCTCAATTTACTTCGGGTAACCTAACTAGCGCATCAACGAAAAAAAGTCCAACCAGAGGAGTCCTTCCAGACATTACAAACAGACATCATCCGGTTAGAAGACAACCAATTGCCATGTCAAAAAAAAAGACCGCATAAACAACCAACATTCACATGTCAGTCGTTTTAAAGTTTGAGAGTATTATCCACATTGTAAATAACATTTAACCCGTGTTGTTAACAGATATAAGTTCTTAACTGAACAAGGTAAACTCATTATATAAATGAAGATAATTCTTACCAGATAAATTTGCATTAAGTTGCAGGTCCTGTGTCTCATTTCACTTCACCTAATATATCTAGCTCATCCAACAGGAACCCAATTCGCATTAAAGTGAAGGAAGATAACACAACAAAAAAATTCAGCAAAGAAATGCAGAGGCACACGAAAGGATTCTTCAGAACTAAGACCAAAAGATCTTTCACAAGTCATTAATCTTCAATATCAAATTTTTCTTCTTACAGATTTTCAGTCTCAAGAATCCCGTATTCCGATATCGTTTCATATAAAAAATTTCTCAGAGACATCTCAATAGTCACTTAGCGGACACAATCAAAAACGAAAATCGAAATCTCTAAGGGAAACAAGAAAACATCGATTAGATCTCATAACAGTTAAAAATCAAGCTCAATGATAATCAGAAATCACATAGAAAGTCGAAAAGGCAAAAAAAGGTGGGAGAGTTTAACATACCCGAAGCCACACTCTAGCGGAAGCAGAAGAAGCAGAAGAACGATGAAAGGCGAAGAAGAAGAGCGAATTGATTTTTGGTGGAGTCTGGGACTCACCATTAGCGAAACGAGAACGAGGTTTCAGCGAGCCTTTCATCGTTCTTCTGGAAAATTTGGGGAAGATTTGGTGAATTTCGACAATAATTCTATGTCTGAATCGCAAGAGAGAAGAGAGAGAGAAGAAGGAGAAGAGAGAAGGAAAATAAGTGTTTTTGATTTATTTGTCCAGACACCTGTCAGTTGATGAAAACTGATCTTCATTAAATTAAATCAGAAATTTGGTAAGAACATGTTGTAAGAACTAGCATTCTACATGCTCTTATAATAATATGTCAAATTGAATTAAAAAATAATTTAATTATAGAATTTCAAAATTTAATTTTATATTATTTTAATAATTAATACATTATAATATCACAAAATGGTATAATATAGTTATTTAATTTGGTCACAAGTCCGTAACTATTTGTGACTTCATACTTTCTA
The DNA here is from genome assembly GCA_964056655.1 of Arabis hirsuta. NCBI lineage: Eukaryota > Viridiplantae > Streptophyta > Magnoliopsida > Brassicales > Brassicaceae > Arabis > Arabis hirsuta. The sequence continues at coordinate 33,985,292 of OZ053304.1, forward strand.
ACAAAGTGATTAAAAATAAATCATAATCTATGGTAAATTCATAGATTTAAACCAATTAAAACAAAGATAAAATACAAACATTAAAATAAAGTAACCATTATGATATTTAATAATATTAAAATAGAATAGATATAATCATTTCGAAAAAATATTGACTCGTGGTGTATCACGGGTTAAAATCTAGTCTTTAATATATAACCTTTGATCAGTCAATTGACCAAAGGGTTTTCACATAATTAATTAATCGTTACATACATGATTTTTTATTGATAAATTCAGATGACTCTAAATCGGTATTGTTAATTAAAAATATTAAAAGTTGTAGTTATTGACGTATTTTGGTTTATTACATTGATAAAATAAAATAAAAAATACTAATGCACAGCGTGATTAATTGTACTGATATACTTTTTGAGTTTTACATAAACCATAATATTCTCTTTTAATTTCACAAATTGACAACGAGCCTAACGGTCCCGAGAGTGAATCAATAGCATTTTACTATGCCACTAAAGTTCCGAAGATACCCTTACAGCATGTCATTGTCTTTCATGATAACTTGGATATAATTGTCTTATCAAAATATATTTTTTCAAATTTCAATTCAAAAGGGTAAAATAATAACAGAAAAAGGCTTTGAATATTCGTAAGCAGGCCAATCTCTTGTCCTTTAGAACGTAACGCATGTTTTTTTCTTTCTTCTCCAAAGCATTTATATATTTTTCTGAAAAAACATTATACATACATGTTATAGTCAACTTATAGTATATATCATATAAAAAAACTTATAGTCAACATGGATTATTATATTTTAGTTGCTAACGTAGTCTCTGATATAATAATTTGAATGATAGTTCCACCAACATGCTAGTTAGTTACTACTACGTGGTTTGCTAATATAAAACTAAAGCTAATTTTTCTTTAGTTTAACAACAAAAAATTGTTCCAATCCTTGCACAATGTACTACACCATATTCTCTTTACAGGCATGTAAAATAGTCTTTTTATTGTTGTTGTAGAGAATAATTAGCATTTTTTAAAGAAATGACAAGAACGTATTTACATTTTTGAAAGGTACATGACCTTGGGCATATGGGTATTCGGTTCGGTTCCGGATAGGAACCGATCGGTTCCGGGTATTTCGGTTCTATAGATTTAGGATTCAATGATTACTTTTAACTATTCGGTTCGGTTCCGGGTCGGTTCGGGTACATAGGATGAAGAATCTTAAAATACCCGAAAATATTTGGTTCTCATCGGTTTCGGGTATTTTATACCCGAAATAGTTAATTTATACCCGAATTATGATAAAATACCCGAAATACAAAATATAATATCTGAAATAAAAGTTCAAACATTAACCAAAACAAATACGAAAGCCTCTTGATGGATGAATTATGAGTAACCTTAGCCAAATGTGCAACAACAATAGAAGTGAAAGACGTTACTGAAAAATTTCATCAATAACAGAAGAGAAAATCACAAAATTCCAACAGAAGGGAAAGACAATTTTAACCAAAACTGCATCAATAACAAAAGAGAAAGACACCAATTTCCACTTACCCGAGTTCTTCATCTTAGACAGTAGATTAGACACCTTAATCTTCCAACCCCAGATCTCCAAACTCTGCATTTCAATGATACGAAAATATCAGAAGTTTTAAACTTATATACAAAAAATGAAAGTGAAACAGTGAAATATATTTTAGCTTACCTCTCTGAAGCTCATCCTGATCTTCAATATCATCAAGAAGTTGCTCGATGGTGATGGATCCTCTATCAGTCATGCTTATCTCATTCTTCAGCCATTGCTCTGTACACATCAACACTTCAAGTGTGTAATGTGTCAAGCAACTCCTGCTCGGGTCCAAAATGCGAACGCTTGTGCTAAACGCAGATTCGGATGCAACGCTTGAAACTTGCATGGCTAGAACATCTTTAGCAACCTGTGAAAGTATCGGGAACTTGATGTTATTGACCTTCCACCAAGAGATTACATCATAATCGAAACCTGCAAATATGTGTGGATTCTCCACATTCTCAGCCAAGTAGAGCTCTAACTTGGTAGTTTGCTGTTGAAATCCTGTTTCTTGCATTTGCTCTTTGTAAACTGAAGCGATTCGTCGAAACCCACCACGAGTAGACAGTTGTTCTCTTCTTGGAATTTGAGATCTTGAATGAAAAGATGATGAAGAACCGCTTCCTTGAGACTGAGAGGATGTATTTGATGCAGCAGTTGTTGATCTATTCCGAGAACTGTTGTCACTGCAACTGTATTCTTCAAATAGCCTCTTCAAAATTTCCATTGTTGAATCATACATCTGAGAAGCCTTCATGCTATCTTTCCCATAGAGCTCATCAAAACACAACTGAGCAAACTTCATTTTATTCCTCGGGTCAAACACAGTCGCCACTATCAATAACCTATTCATTTCTGTTTTTTCACTAAATGGATCCCAATATTTTCCTAACTTCTTAATCATGGCCTCTGCTTTGGTCTTCAACGAATCATTAGGTTCTTTGCTCAATCCAATCAGATGTTGCTGAATGCTTACAATCTCATTGTAGGCTTTGTAAGAGCAAGGTTTAGTAGAAGCAGAAAGCACCAAAGTAGATTCATAGAAAATTTCTAGGAAATTAAGTAACCTGTCTGTTACTTCCCAATCGTTTCTAAGAGGTGGTCCACTCCTCTTCTTCCCTTCCACTTTCTCCTTGAAATACTCATTATAAGGCTTATCCTCAGCCTCCATCTTCTCAAAAGCAACACGGAAGTCCATGGCTCTACTTAGCATCAGATAGGTCGAATTCCACCTTGTTTTGCAACCCAAAGGTAGACTTCCTCTAGTCATCTTCCCCGTGTCAACGCGAAGCTGGAAAGATAGCAATCTATTGGTTGAAGACTTAACAAACTGTATCCCATTCCGAATAGCAGAGACACTACTGTCAATTTCTTGCAATCCATTCCTGACTATCAAATTCAAAATATGTGTCGCACACCTGAGATGAAGAAAATCTCCACTGAGAACTAAAGGACCTGGCCCAACTAGGCTGAAACCTTCCTTGAAAGTCCTTATAACAGTAGTGTTGGCTGTTGCATTGTCAACCGTGATGCTGAAAACTTTCTTGATATCCTATTCCTCCAAACAATCTTGAAGAACAGCAGCTATGGTAACTCCCTTGTGATCGCTGACATGCTTAAATCCGATGATCAGCTTCATGAGCTGCCAATTCACATCAATGAAGTGGGGTGTTATGACCATATAACTTGCGCTAGTTGTTGGAGCTACCCATATGTCAGTGGTAAGCGAGACCCTTTGATTACTCCCACCAAGTATTTTCTTCATTAGTGATTTCCTTTTCACAAACATTTCCACGATGTCTCTAATAGCTGTTCTCCGAGAATGAGGCTTGTATAGCTTCATCTTGTTGCAGAAATGCCTGAAAGCCAATCCTTCTATGAAAGACAATGGAAGCTCACCTAAAACTAACATCTCATTGCAAGCTTCTCTAAACACAGATTCAGAAACTTTTCCCAAGTGTAGCCCATCATCTTCTGGATTTATAACCTTCTGACTTGAACTTTGAGTTGCTTTCCATGCAAGATGCTGCTTGCAAGATAGGAGATGCTTCTGCAGGTTTGATGTTCCTGATGATGATGCACACGCATAACTCTTCCCACAGTAGTGACAATTGCACTTGTCTAGATCACTCTTTGTCTTTGTAAAATGTTCCCAAACAAAAGACCTTGTTTTCTTCCTAACCTTCTTCGAACCTTTCTTCTTCTGAGCTTTCCGTTTCCCTTTACCATAAGTAGGAGCAGGACTAACTTTCTCAACTTCCTCATCAGTTTCATCTAGCATATCCTCAGTGTCTATATCTTCTTCTACTTCCATGTTTATTGGCTCTTGATTAGAAGCCATCTAAAATAAATTATTAAAAGAAAAGTAAAGAAATGATCAGAATATATCAATTATCAAACAAGTATAATTAGTTACTTTCACAGAGACAAAGTTATGCAAAACAATAACAATGTATAATTATTTATTTATTTATCGTTTGTGCATAGGAGATTTAAGAGTATTGGATGAAGAAGAAGGAGAAGTGTAAGGTGGTGATATAGCATAGGAGATTCAAGAGTATTTATTTATTTATACATGCAATTTTCAAATCATTAGCATCCACACACTATTAACGAACGTGTGTTGGTTATCACATAAACCCTAATTCCTAATTTTCTATCGATTGATTTCTGACAGTGGATCAAAGGTTAAATCGATGGAATTGAAGCTCTAATAACATCCACGGAGAAAAACACTAAAACCCTAAATCAATTACAACAAACAATCGGCGAAGAAGAACAACGAAGAAAGAACCGTACCTCTAAACTGTTTCTCGACGCAGCAGAGGATGCAGCAGCCGGCAAAGAGACTCGACGGCAGCTACTGTTGAACTCAGATGCCAGCTTTAATCTTCGATTTTTGATACTGAGAGATTAATAAGGAGAAATCTTGTATCGAGAATTGGAGAACGGAGAGGATCTTTCGAGACTTCGAGTACTAACCCCCCCCCCCCCCCCCCCCCCGCGTCCTTGATAAATGCCTTATCTAGTTCGGGTATTCGGTTCCCGGGTAAGAACTGGAACCGAATCGATACCTGTGGATCCTTAGCTCAAGACCCAATGGATATTTAGCCTATAACCGAAATTGAACTGAACCGATTATTTCGGGTCGGTTCCGATTCGGTTCTTCGGTTCCGGTTATTCTGCCCTATTTCGGGTCGGTTCCGATTCGGTTCTTCGGTTCCGGTTATTCTGCCCAGGGCTATGACCTATTCTCTCTATTGCAAACTAAAAGATATTGGCGTGTGAAATGGTTTCGATTTGACACAATTTATACTCCTAAATCCCATTAAATAATTACATGAAGACAAGAAAAAACTACAAAATGACTACCCGTTTTTTTATGTTTGGTCGAACACTACCAATTTATATACAGTTATTTAAATAGGCTAAAGCATCTTATAGTTGTTACTTGTTAGTATTAATAAAACATTAAATAATTATATGATACTAAGAACATAGCGAAAGAGATTGACCGACACATATTAACGTTAATTTGCTTTTATAGTATCAAACAATAAACTTTGCATTAAAAAAAAGTACCAAACAATAATAATTTTTTAATTTCAACAATTTCTTTTTAATTATATAAAAAACAATAACAAGTTAAAACTATTGAAATTTTTTAAAAAATGCCATTTTTCAAATGTCATTTTACAAAAATACCACATTTTTGAAATTTTTGCAAAAATAATATTTTTTAAAAATTATTTTTTCTTTATATTATTTATGTTTGGGTTAACTATGTTTTATTAGGGTTTAGTTTTAAAGATTTAAAGGGTTTAGGTATCAAAACATTTTTTAGAGTTTAAAATTTTAATATATAAACTTTTTAAATCTACAATTAATGATATTTTTGCAAAAACACCCTAAATGACATTTTTATAAATGTGTCTAAACTATTTTACGGTCGGTTATTTATTATTGATCACGCGCTTTTTCGAATTATTTATTATATTTAAATCTAACATCTCGCCAGAAAAAAGAAAACAGCTCATAGGTCTCTCACTCCTCTCTCTCTCTCTCTCTAGCTCTGCAGATTTTTCGTCTGCAAAGAGAGAAAAAATCCAGTGAGAACGACAAAATCGGAAGAGAAAGCAGAAACTGTAAATCAAAGCCAAGACGAAACCCTAACAAGCTCTTTCTCTTCTTCTTCTTCGAATCCGAGAAAATGGAGTACGAGAAATCTCCTACTGCTACTACTTTCTCCAGAAAGATTAGTAATCGTAGCCATAGCCTTAGCTTTAACGCAAATGCCGTATACGACGGCGTTTTCGGTTCTCCGGCGAACACGAATTCTCCACTGGTTGATTACGGTGAGATTTTCCGGTGTTCTGGTCCTTCTCCGTCTTCGATTCCGTTTCTCGATGTCCCGGAGCTTAACGCCGGTAAGGTTAAGGTTGATGTTCGGAGTTCTAAGCTCGATTACTCTTCTGTTTTCGGTGGTTTTGGAGACTGTGATTTTTCTGTTACCCCTAAGGAAGTGATCATCAAGCCTGAGAAGAAAACCTCCAAAAACGAGGATAAGAGGTAATTTCTCTACTCATTTCGAAGATTTAAGGTTTCTTTGAGATTTATTCACACTGAATAGAGCTTGGACTGTTCATAGTTGCAGTTCTTTATAGTTGTGATGAGTTGAATCTGGCTCTGATAGCTAAGAAGTTGAATAGTGGAACATTTTTTGGTGTTTGTTGTTGGTGAGCTTTGGCTTATTTACTTGATATGTAGGAATCGTAGAAAAGCTGGAAAATCTTCTGATGTTCCTGTTTGTAACGAGGAGAAGAATCGAATTTCTTCACCGGAAATGGTTAGGATGAAGCACTCTGATATATCATGTCATCAGACCGTCCTGCGCAATGAGAATGGGACTACTCATCCTAGTCAGGTTCCCACTGTGGCTGGTCCTGCTCAACTGGTTGGTAACACGAGTCCGTTGCAGAAGATTGAAAGTAAAACACCTGTTCCATCAGTTGAGAAGAAGCCATGTAATGTGGGTCTTGAGGAAGTCAAGGTTTCTAGAAAGCAGATTTCTAAAACTGAGGTAGATTTTGGGGAAGTCTTTGGTCAAAATGGAGGCAGTACACGCGATAATTTCCCGAGCAAGAACGATTCTAATGTTGAACATCGGGATGTGAAACCACCTTCAAGTTTGCAGCCTACATTCATTGGTGAAAATGGAGTTTCTGAAAGATTAACCAGTTCAAAGTCAGAGCTTTCGGAAAGGTTTCAAAATGGAGGCAGTACACGCGATAACGTCCCGAGCAACACCGATTCTAATGCTGAACATCGGTATGTGAAACGGCCTTCAATCTTGCAGCCTACATTCATTGGTGAAAATGGAGCAACTGAAAGATTAACCAGTTCAAAGTCAGGGCTTTCGGAAATTTTTCAAACGGAAGAAGCTGATTCTCCAGGTTCACCTACATACTTTGATGCTGAAACAGATGTAAATTCGGCTGCTGCTGAGTCTTCTGCGGCATTGAAAAAGGCTATAGATGAGGCTCAACTAAGAATGAATATTGCAAAACAAATGATGGAAAGGAAAAAGTCAGGCTTTCGCAGTAGTGCAAAACTGAAATCTTGTGCTGACCCTGAAGTTGAGAATAAAGTGGACAAAAAAGTTGAAGGAATTACAGAAGAAAGCAGAGACAACAGTTCTCAAATCCTTAGTGATTTGGTGAACACTTCGGAACAATCATCTTCAAACGAAGGAGATCAGCATGCAAAAAGAGCACGGAAGCAGTGGGAAGTTCCTGAAGGACTTTTACAATCAAATTCAGACCATAAGCGGGAAGAGGTAGAAGAGCAAGAAGCAGTAAAGCTAGAAGAGGAACAAGCAAGAAGAGGCCGAAAACACTGGGAATTACCTGGAGAGATATTCAAATCAGTTTTGAATAGTAAGCAGCAGGAGCCAGAAAACCTTGTACCAGCCAAACCTGAAACTGATACGAAACAAGAGGTGCAATCAACTGAGAATCCCTTCTATACATTTGGGCACCTTGGTAGTAAATTAAAATATGTTGTAGAGGCCTTCACGGGGAGTAAGGTTTCACAAAAGGATGAGACAGAGGTAAAGGAGAAGGGAAATTCTACACTTACTCATATGTTTCAAGATGTTGAAAGTGACTCACAAGAGATGCTAGCTGGTATTCCAGTCATGGAAACATTATTAAGGGAAGTGGAAGAGACCCTGCAACAAACTGAGAGTAAGAATGAAATTAAAATAGATGAGAACTCTGAATCTACATTGTGTACTTTCACAGAAGGGTTTTCTCATAAGATGGAGGAAGAAATAGGATGGGAAGTTAAAGGCACTTGTGAGTCCGAAGGTGGACCTGTGTGTGGTGTAAAAGATGTCCAACAAAATCCCGACTCAACTTACAATTTTCTAGATCAGGAAGGCGAGAAGGAGATAGACTCTGGGACACAGGAGATGTTTGTTGGTCCTAATGATAAAATTTCGTCTGTAAGGGAAGTGGAAGAGATCCCAACACCTTCTCAGAGTTTGAGTAAAACTCAGTTCGATGATAGTGTTGGAACTATTGTGTCTTTTCACACAGGAAATGCCTCTGAGCCAGGAAACATTCACGAGGAGAAAGAGACGGAGCACAAGGCTCCCAGGCGAAGAAGAGTTTGGCAGACATCTGAAGACGTCTATAATATGATTAAGGCTCCAAAGGGAAGCAACAGACCCTGGCAGCTAGAAAGTGCGGAAAAAGAAACCACAGAGAGGTCTTTTCAAGTGGAAGGTGTAAGGATTCATGATGCTAGCGAGGAAACAGAAAGCACATCTGGACAAGCTAGTGATTCAGGATTGCAAGAAAATTGGACCGTTCTTAAACAGATGTTTAGGCAGATGTTTCAGACAACAGATATTAAGGGAGATGATGAAATTTATTGCTTAGTGGAATCTGAAAAGGATCGCATTGATATCCATCAAAAAGCTGGAGATGAGAATGGAAAAGAAACTGCAGGGACTTCTTACTGTCAGATGAATGGTACAGATAACTATGAACATAATGAAGCTGAGACGGTAGAGACAGAGTATGAAGCATATACACATATCAGAGAAAATGAACACTTGGAGCCGTCACAAGAAACCTATTGTAGAAAAGAGGACGGTAAGGTAGAAGTGCAAGGTAAAACATTTTTGGTTCGTGAACTGATAGGAGAAGAACTAGAGTCCATTGGAATGGCTAGCGACCAAGAAGGTGAAGATGTACAAGAAGCATGTGAACAAGCTGGCTGGGCTCAAGGACTTCCTGAACTTGATGAGATAAAGGAGCAGGCAGATTCTCGTGCTGACTTTCTTGAATATGATCGAAGTGAAACGGACTCAAATATATCTGGCGAAAAATTTGAGCAAACTCGGGAAGTAGCAGGCGAAACCAAGATCGACGGTAGTATAGATACTGATACCAGCAGGTCATCTTTTGAAATGAGACAAGGTGATTCATATATTGAGGAGGTTGGCGTCGAGCAAGATCTCAGTGATCAATTCCATGAAAAATACAGTGCTGCCAGCAGCACGGAAGAGATAGATTCTGATTCAATTCAAAGTGGTTGGAGTGTTGTAGAGGATGAAGACAAAATCAAGGCTTATGTGGAGGAAAGTTTGGCTGGCCATCTGCAGGATGGAGGAGCAGGTAAGCCTGAAGAAATGGATGAAACCAAAGAAGAAACTGATGAAATGAAAACCAGCCTTGGTGTAGAGAACAATGAAGATAAGACAGAACAAGAGCACCGGTTTGAGTGTCAAAAGGAGGATATAGATAGAAGCAATGTAGAGCCAGCTGAGTCTTCCTGTTCTTTTCCCGAAGGAGACGAAAAGATTGGCGCATCAGCAGATAGAAACATGAAAGACAGTGAGAGTTGTCGATCGTCTATGGAAGAAGAGGGAGATGCTACTTCTGATGCTTCACAAAACGAAGCAGAGCGAGTTGCGAAACATCTGAAAGAGAAAGAAAGGGAGAGAGTTATGGTAGAAAGAGCTATCCGTGAAGCCCGGGAAAGGGCGTTTGCTGATGCTAAGGAAAGAGCAGGAAAAGCCGCATTGGAGAAAGCAAAGGCAGGAGCCCACCGTAGAGGGACTTCTGAGGTTCCAAGGAGATCAGAGAAGGGATCTGTTGAGGTAAATGATAAGTTATCATCAGCTGAGAAGGCTTCAATGCAAGCTAAACTAAGAGCCGAGCGTGCTGCCGTAGAAAGAGCACTCTCTGAGGCCAGAGAACGTGCCCTTGAAAAAGCATTGTCTGGTAAGTCTGCTGCTCCTCAAACAAGAAGTTATGGTGGCAGCAAGTCATTTGGCACTTCTGGGGAAAGACGAGGCTCCTCATCTTCTGTGAGTTTCGACCCCGCTTTTCTAACGACTATTCTTAATTCAACTCATCTGTCATAGCTCTCATGTAATATTGTGATCCATGAAATCCTTTAGCAGGGTACAGAGAACAAAAATTCGGGTCCTTCCAGTTCTTCTAACCAGACTGGTATGTCTCTGTAGATGTATATATTGTTGTTTCCAAGATGTTTGGTCTTATACACTGACCTGTACACTCGATTTGCTTGATGAAGCCAAAGGTGAGCCAATCCAGAGATGCAAAGCTAGATCTGAGAGACACCAGAGAACATCTGACCGTGCGGTATGTACATTATCTGTTCATTTGGTATGGTATAATCCCATTTTCTCTGCTTAAAACGTGTTTTTTGTGATGTCATCATTCCAGGCAGAGGCTCTTGCAGAGAAGAAACTTCGTGATCTCAAAGCCCATAAAGAGCAGACAGAGAGAAATGTAATCACATAGACAATACTCATTATCATCAGATAACTTTGAAATTGGTTGCACTAATCTTTCTTCTTCTCTAATTGAAATTGCAGAGGCTCGCGGAATCTCTTGACGCTGATGTCAAACGGTGGTCGAGTGGAAAGGAAAAAAACTTGCGGGCGTTGCTCTCAACACTCCAATATGTAAATTGTCTCCCATTAGTTCCATTGCTAAACTCTTTAATGGATGAGAGGATCAGTCTTTAACGACTATTGTGTTTTGATTTTGATGTTTTGCAGATACTTGGAGCAGAGAGTGGATGGAAACCGATTCCTCTCACCGATCTTGTGTCAAGTGCTGCTGTGAGAAAAGCTTACCGAAAGGCAACTCTTTACGTTCATCCCGACAAGCTTCAACAACGTGGCGCATCCACACAACAGAAGTACATTTGCGAGAAAGTTTTTGATCTTCTCAAGGTTTGTGTCTCTCTCTAACTCTTCCATATAAATCAATCCATCGGGTTATCTCCATCTGTAAATCGGTAACCAACAAGATTTGTACTCTTCTCCAGGAAGCATGGAACAAATTTGGTGCAGACGAACGATGATTAAGATTGTGTGAATGACTACTACCTTTGGATCTTCCTTGACCCCATTATCAGAAGTCACCCTGCAAATCTGAACCAACCAGCCCAAGAAGTTACAAGTACAGGATCAAGCTATGGGATGGGATGAAGACAGATCTAGAGATGTGATAACCAACATAAACATTTGTATCCATGAGTCATGTATATATATAAAAAAAGCTCATTGTTATTTCCAGCCATAATATTATTATTCATCAAGGTTTCTCAAGACTAAAGGCTAATAATCGTACATCAAGTCAATCGTACACCAGCAAACCACATGAGACAGATAAGATAACAAAGGGGCTTAAAAGCCGAGTAAATGAAGCATTATCGCATTTTGTGCATGCATGCGATTCTCCGCCTGTGGGAAGACAATGGAATAAGGAGCTTCCACGACTCCATTGGTCACCTCGACTCCTCTTTCCGCAGGCAAACAATGCATGAAATAGGCTTTTGGACCAGCCAACTTCATAAGAGCTTCATCCACCTGCAATTTACATTCAAATAATTAGGTAATCGTGAATCCGTCTACTTTTAGTAAGCCCGAGACTTTCATTTACATCTAAGCAAATAAGAATTATGTTACCTGGAATCCTTGGAATGCTTTACGGCGGAATTCAGCTTCATCCTTTTGCCCCATACTGGCCCATACGTCTGAGTACACAACATCAGCTCCTATGACAGCTTCTTTAGGATCATTGATGATCTCTATCTTACTTAATCCAGCTTGTTCTGCCTTTAAAACTCTTTCTTTGTCTGGTTCAAACCCTTTTGGGCAAGCGCAGACAAAATGGAAAGGAATAACGGATGCCAATTCTAACCATGAGTGTACCATATTGTTCCCATCTCCAACATACACAACCTGAAGTTTGTTGGATCAGTGTTAGTATAGATAACATTTTCTATACGAGCTTACATGTATGCAAAACAATAGAAAATGAGATCATCATACAAGTCTAGACTAGTTGTGCTTTATTTTGCCGATGATTTGAAAACGATAGTCCTGGGTTTATATATGTTTCCTTCATGTTCAGTAAGATGCATCTACAGCCTACGCTACCATTGACGAGAAATAAGCAAAGTATACGATAACATGCAGCGGGAGAACAGTTTACCTTTGTCCCTTCGACTTGACCAATGTGCTCAATCATTGTGAGGGCATCAGCCATGATTTGGCAAGGATGGTTATGATCTGTCAGACCATTGACAACTGGTACACTCGAGTAGTTAGCCAAATCAAGAATGTCCTGCAAAACAAGTGGATTCAAGTTTGGTCGTTACGCTTTCCGAATTAGAAGGAAGTGAAGACTCAATCAAATCAGTTGAAAAACTAATATTCATGCCACTAACAAGACACATGAAATGTTTCTGAAATTAGAACAAGACATGGAAATCTTTGTACACTTGTTAAAGTGTAGGTCTTTTACTAATCAATCAAAAACTCACCAGCATACCTGATGAGCAAATACACGAGCCATAATGATGTCATTATAGCGGCACAGAACACGAGCGACATCACGAGTTTCCTCCCTTTTACCCATCTGAATGTCATTAGGTCCTAGATACAACGCATGTCCACCAAGCAAGAAAAAACCAGTCTCAAACGATACACGAGTCCTCATTGACGGTTTTGCAAAGATCATAGACATAGACTTCCCTTTAAAAGGTTGATAATTCCTTTCCCCTGATTTCAACAGTGCTTTGACCTCTGAAGCCTTGTCTAAAATCTTCTTTATGGTCGCTGTGTCAAAATCATCTATGTGCAGAAAGTCTTTCAGGTCAGATTTTCCTACAGAAAACGATTAACAGTGAAAAGTAAGCCCCAATTTCAGAAAATGGAGGAATTGAGACCTAAAATGAAACCCAGACCTTTCACATCGGAAGTAGAAAAAGGAGAAGTGACGGAGGAGGCCTGAGTGGAAACACGAAGGCGGAGGGAAGAGAAGCTCGCCGGAGAAGTGAGTGATACGCCGGAGAATCTACGGAGAGCGGTACCGGGAAAGAAGGAAGACGAAGAGGAGAGGGAAAGAGCCGGTGATCGAACCGTAGAAACGTGAGAAGCCATAGCCGCCATTGTCGTTGCTAAGTTGTTTTGTTGACTCTCTCTTTCTTTCTTCAGTGACACTGTGCTGCTTTACTCTTTATAGCGGCGGAGACGAGATTTTCTCAGATCAGAAATTTTTATTGGGCCTTTACTTAGGCCCATCTTTAGTGGTACATCACTACATTGTTTGTTTTTGTGCTTCAACAAACAAAATGAATACGTGAGCTTTTTAGTTTATGATGATTTTTGCCTTTTTGGTTAGAAGAGAAAAATATTTAAGTTATATCATCTTGTATAGCTTTCCATATGAAAAATGGTTAGTAAAATGATCACAAAGAGATGACAAAAGTCATGTTGAAACACTTGCCTATATGTAACTAAATCAAAACCTTATAAATTCTTTGAACTTTGCTACAGAAGCAACTCAGATTCAATTCAATTGGGGACGAATGACTCTTTTATATTGTTATACAAAGGCATCAGGCGGCGCTTGCTCTGGAATCTGCAGGCACAATAATCAACAAAATAATCTGAAGCTTATAATAGTTTTGGCAATAAATTTTTTTGCAATGACCTTAAAAAGACTTCTGAGTAAATTACCTCCCCTGGATTCCATTTCTCCTTTAACCAGATGCTAGTGTCAACAGAAGCAACTTCTGTTTGCAGCTCGGTTCTGCGAGGTTTCCACAAATGGTTCAAGTAAGAAACGTATGAAGACATCATAGCATGTTCGATGATCTAAGTTTTTTCGATTGGTTTTTCGCAGGTGGAAAAAGAAAACTGGAAATAGAATGAGCACTTACCCGGAAGATGTATTGGTTGTGGCTATAACAGGAGTAGTGAAAGATGGAACAGGGACATTGAAGTTGAATGCGTTCTGATTGTTCTGGAAAGTGTTAGGAGCTGGAGCTGGAGTTGGGTTTATTGAAGGAAAGATGTTATTGTTTTGGGGAGCTGCGGCGAGACCGGGTCCAGGTCCAAACGATGCTGGTTTAAATGTTGTTGATGTGCTACTCTGAAAACCAGAAGGACCTGTGATCATTTGAGCAAAAGAGGTTTTAAAGGATGGAGTATGGGGCCTCTTGGGCAATTTTTAACTTTAAAAGTAGTACCTGAAGGAACCGGTTGAGGAGTGTTGACGCTGAAAGCATTTGGTTGTTGATTAAACCTTGCAAAGGGATTTGGAGGTCCAGATGAACTATGCAGAGGAAGGATGGGAACCGAAAGTTTAAGAAGGCAACATAAACTCAAACGATGGAGAAAATGGAGAAAGCCAACAAAAGTTGATACCTGACTCCACCAGCACTGGTATTGGGGAATGCGGGCTGTTGACCGAAGCCAGAGAATGCTGGAGGGGAATTGATCTGGGCAGACGGTGGGAACATAGTAGGAGTGTTTGCAGGAAAGGGATTGATCTGGCCAGATGGTGGGAAGATACTAGGAGTGGTTGCAGGAAATGGGCTTGGATTGGCGGTAACAGAGCCTTTGTATGGATTCCGCAGAAAGAGTTCAAACTCTGACATTTTGAGTTCCTGCATATTCCTCTCCCTCCCAACCTATGATGCACCGTTTTAAGTCAGCAAATAAGGAAATCACCTTATGAGTAAGAAAGAAAAACTATACTATGGAAACGACATGTTAATGTAAAGTATAATAAACATAAGAAAGGCTAATCTCACAATCGAGTGTAGAGGTATTCCTTTTTTAGCTTCTTCATATGCAGTAAAACGTAGCTCTTCATAGCTGAGATCACCACTAATGTCACAAGGCAAACTACAAAAAAGAAAGAAAAAAAAGGAAGATAGAAAGATCAGAAACGTTATAAAGAACGAGATAAGATTAAGGATGGTGAATCAAAATGAAGCAATACATACTGTTTCCAGTGACCGTAGCAAGTGAACTTCCACATGGGTCTCTCATTCTTAAAATCTTCTTGCATTATCCGCTTACAAGCTGCAGGATCTGTGCATCTTTGGATAGTAACCAAGACAGAAACAGTAAATTCCCAAAGAAAACAAACAGCTAAACTGATGATAGACATAGAACAATCATAAACAAAACATATATATATACTCACTTATGTTCTGCCTGCTGCGTCTGTTTACCAGTCTGCTGAGCAGTAGCAGCAGCACCACCACCAGATGAAGAAGTCGTTCGTGTCCATTTATTATCAAAAGGCTGAGTTTGCAAAAGCATCATCATCATGTCAAGAAGAAGCACATTTTATCAAACCAATAACTTCATGTTAAAAGAGGAAAAACTAACAGAAACCTGGAATTGATTTGATCCATTAGAACCACTTTGTACACCAAATCCAAAAGGGTTCGAGCTCTTCTGTTGTTGTTGATCTCTGGATTGTGAACCAAACCCAAAGGGATTATTTGGTTTAGCTTGTTGCTGATCTCTAGATTGTGAACCAAACCCAAAGGGATTATTTGGTTTAACTTGTTGTGGATGAATAAATCTACAATTTTCCCCATACCTACAACTGCAAAAAACCCAACACCAAGACGATAAAACTCCATTAAAACACGCTTCTCACTAATGGAAACGAAGACGCAGAAAGCGATCAAAGTTCAATAAGTGCTTTGATTCATTTCAATAAACATCATCTATACACATTACTACCCTCGCACATCGATTATTTTCGAAATCAACCCTAGAAACAAAGAACAAGAAAGCTAAACTTCTGCAGTTGAATCGATCTTCAAAAACAACAACACACATGTAACGAATTGGATCAAAATCATCCTAAAATCGATGAGAAAGAGAAGTTTACCTGCCGCTCTGGAAATTTCTACACAGTTCCTTCCTCATACTCACTGTTGAAAAACCTTCGAGACTATGTGTGTGTATGTATATGCGTCTATATATGTTTTGGTTTTCAAAAAGAAGCGTTAGATCGACGAAGAGTGTATATAAACAGAACAAAAACTAGTCTCTGCGTAAATTACAGTTTTACCCTCACGTTATAGAGTCGGCCCAAAAACAAAACAGCCAAATTTTCTAGGGGTATAAACGTAAATCCATCTTAACTCCATCTTCTTCATTTCCCCTTATCTCCTCTACTTCGTTTCTAAACCAGAAATCGAGAAAAAAAAAAAAAAAACAAAGCTCGTAGTAGCCGAAGCGAAAATGGCGGTTTCTCTTCCAAACTCGTTTCTTCAGATTAATCCGTGTGTTCCTTCTCTGGGTTTTAGAAAGGTAAGCTCGAATTCGATCTCATTCTTCGTCAATTTTGTTAAAATCCCTAAATTTTTGATGGGTTTTCCGAAATAGCCGGTAATGTCGGCGACGACTGGGGCGAAAGGAGGGAAATTTCCGGCGAGAAGAAGCAGCAATCCGGTGGTTCAAATAACTTGCAGGAAGAAGGATTTACACCCTGAATTTCACGAGGATGCGAAGGTTTACTGTAACGGAGAGCTTGTGATGACGACAGGAGGGACTAAGAAAGAGTACGTCGTTGATGTTTGGTCAGGTAATCATCCGTTTTACCTCGGGAATCGATCGGCTTTAATGGTGGATGCTGATCAAGTTGAGAAGTTTCGTAAGAGATTCGCTGGGCTTTCTGAGATTATGGAGATTCCTGTGTTGAAAGGTGAAATCGTTATGCCTACTAAGAAAAGTAAAGGTCCAGGTAAAGGGAAGAAGAAATGATGAAGAAGAAGGAAAATTTGAAATCATTCTGTGTTTTGTTCTCTGGAGATTTCTGGTAAAAAAAAAAACCTTAAATTTGTGTTTAGGTTTGTTGAATTTGTATGTTACATTTCTTCTGAATGCAATTTGATTATGGTTTTATAAAAATCTGGAATTTGGTTACTCTTTATGTGATCAGATCATAGTTCTGATCTCAGATTAGTGTTGTGAGTAAGAAAACTGTAGGAAAAACTTGTGATTTGTCAACAATCTTGAGTTTGACAGGGAATTTGATGGATAGAGAGATGTAGAGAAAGGAACTTGAAACATGGCAAAGAATGATCCATTGATTCTTGTCTTTTTTTTTTTTGTTACAGATAGAGGTTTGATGTGTGTATATAGAATAATTTTAAGAAGTTATGGCATGAATTTGATGATTGGTGTAAGGTCTTGTTATTGTTGTTGCTATGTAAGTGTTGTGTTGATTAGTTGATTGAGATCAATTTCTAGGGCTATATTAATCAGATTTTGCAGAATGTTGAACATGATCATGGTCTATGTTAAGTGTCTGCTTAAGTTATATCAGGCAGATCATGAAATGTGATGCAGTGTCTTAATTTACATTCACAACAATCTCTAGAACATATTGTAGTGACTTGCAATCACAAATTGGCTTTAATTATTAGTGTGCACAATCTAGAATTGTGGCAATACCTTAGGAGTCAGGACTAGAGGTTTGGAGATTGGCTCTTGGAGATTTATTTGCGATCATGACTCAAGTAGATGTATATTACTTCCGTTTCAAAATGTATGATTTTCTAGAGTTTTCACATATATTAAGAAGACAAATTAATGTTTAACTATAAACACATTGTTTTTTGTACTAAACATTTTTTCAATAACTTTAAACCAATAATAATTTAATAAAATTAATTAATACATCTTGAAATTTACAATTCATTATTTACCTCGTTGCATAGAAAATGTAGAAAATCATACATTTTAAAACAATTTTTTTTTCTAAAACATCATACATTTTGAAACGGAGGGAATATATTAAAATCATCAAGCTCAAAACTTATGAATACACAGAAAAAAAAAAAAAAAAAGGTTTTATATAAGTATTGTTTTCTTGTTTCCCAACATAAGAAACATGAAAGACGCAGTGTTGGATGAGTTGAACATTATGTCTAATCGTATCTAATTGGTTTTACTAATCATGTTGCAATAATACAATTATGTTCGATTCATTTGTTGGGTTAAATAAATTTAAATTTTGCTTTGGATAATGATAATAATACATTTGTGTTTCGTTGTCTCAATTGTTTTATTTGTCGAAATAATGTCAATCGTTTGTTTGTACGGAACGAAGCCAGGGATCAGACAATGTTCAGCTTGATCAGCTCTGTAAGAAAATACCAAACCAGTTTTTGTCTGCAATAATTGCTACTAGCTCCCTCTACTTCATAAAAATTTATAAATCGAGCTATTAACTTTAGAAACAATACTTATATCCCTATGTGCAAGAAAGTTCTCTTCGTGCAAGTGACTCATCTCTCATATCACGTGCTTCTCGACTAACCTCGTAAATGCGTGGATAAGTTTGTTCCTCTTTTTACTTCGACGGCGCGTGACTTTCACGTGTCTCTTTGAAAAGCTTACAAGTGGCTTCATGGGCTGCTTAATTGGTTAAATTAAGTCCATGTCCATGTATAAATCAACTTATTTATATCATTCTCTTCATAGAGATGGCTTCGTTAATTTTATAGTAACTTGAAATATATTCAGTATATACAATAAGGAAACTATATAATCTCTAAATAAATCGAAAATTTAGAATGTGAATCTCTTTATCTACATGCAAGTTTCTATATAATTAGTTATTGGCATTTTGGTAAACAAACTAATTATTGTTTCCGTAGACAGGAGACAAACATTTTATAAATAAAGAAACAAAACCAAAAAACCAAATTTTAAATTGTGCTATTATTATTGTTTGATCGTCAACAGAATTTATTTTAATTAATCATCAAAAAGTAAAAGTAATCATTAATTACTTATTAATGATCCATATAAAAAAAAGGACCACTCTAGCGATCGTATATTAGTGTCAGTAACCATATCTCCTTCTCCAAATCAAATATTTTCTCGAATCGCTTCACTTTCCCGGGAAAAAAAAATCCATCAAATCATTAAATTTCCCGTTTCATTTTCCCCAGTATATTCGACAAAAATCTTCATCATATTAAAAGACCACAAAGCAAACCATTTTTTTTTCACATACCTTTTCTCTGTTTCGATTTTCTTCACACACACACACACACAAAAAAAAAAAATGAAGAAACCGTTGGAAATCCATGGCGTTGAAGCAGAGAAAGCTGAAGCTATGAGAAGATACAACAACCGTAGAGCCTTCCGGAACATTATACATTCACTCGCCGTAGCTTTGCTCTGTTACTTATGGTTTCCTATGGTTCGAATCGCCGGAGATTGGTTTTACCGTACCGGATCGGTTATGTTAACCAATCGTACCGTCGTCTTCTTCTTCGTTAATCTACTCATCGTTTTGGTTATCGTTCTGTCTCGCGACGATGAGAGAGATTGTAGTGGTAGTGATACAGAGACAGATCTGTACGATCGGTACATATCTTCCTCCGCCGTAATCGTAACCGCTTCCTCCGGCGAGAAAGTTGAAGAAGAAGAAGAAGATGATGATTCGAAGAAGCAGATCGTTCCGGTGTTTATCACGGAGGTGGAGAAGGTGATTGTGGTGGAGGAGGAAGGTAAGCGTGAGTTGGTTGTAACGACGGATTCGAAGGGGAGTTTTAGGAGGACGAAATCGGAGAAGACGAAGAAGAAGGAGGTGTTCACTCAGGTGAAGGAGTATCGGAGAACGGAATCGGCGAGAATGGCGATGGAGAGAATGAGTAGTGAAGAGTTTCGTTTGAAGGTAGAGACATTCATAATGGAGAAGAAGAGAAGTCTTGTTCAGGAAAAGAAAAACGACGTCATTTCCTCTGGTGGCTATGGCTCGTGCTAGCTTTGGAAGTGGAAGGGCAAAAATGTCAAAAACTTTAATTGACATGGAATTTTTTTTTTTTATATGATTCTATTACTTAGAGAAAGATTTAGGAACATGATTTGATGGTGGTGACTTTTAAAATTCTCTGGCTTTGTGTTTCATCTCTCATGGTTAATGTTTTTATGACTATGAAGCAAACATTACTATTTTCATTGAATCCATCACAAAATGGATAATAGACAAGACAACATCTAGCCAGTTGATCAGACTATTTAGTTTTAGTCGAAACTCGGAATGAATTGTGTCCATGTTCCGCGATTGGCTCCTTTGAAGATCTGAAAAATCGATTTTACCATCCGAGAATTGAAGGAACCGATCCACGGGCTACGGCCACTGGTTGTTTCTCCACTATTCCAAAAACCATCAGTTTTGTAAAGTGCAAACTAGTAACTCCCTATTGACATTTTCGGGTTGCAATCACATATTTCATGGAGTTAGCTTTATTTAAACCAAGCATACATCCTTTCAATGTAGTTTCTAACACAGAACGTGAAGAACTTTCTATGCTATTAAAAAGTTTGTCGTTTTCATATGTATCACATTTCCATGGAAAGACTTGGTACAACTCCTCTTGTAACTAAGTAGATTAGATATTAAATCATGTACTAAAATATTAGTCCATGTCAAAGCTTTTTTTTTGTCAACATATCGTATAAAAACTCTTAAATTGGATTTAATATGACCCCACTTATAGTCTTTTTCTTATATATATTAAAAACTATACCTTTTCAATGTTGTAGCACTTTCAATGATATTATAATTAACCCTAGTACCTAGCGACCTAATCATAATTTCTTTTGTAATCTTATGATCTGATTGTTAAAACTTTTTGCTTTTCTTTTTTATTTTACTCCCAATATATATGTTATTGGTGCATATATAGCTTGAATCTATTCGGGTCTCTTTTGTAAAGGCTTTCATCACAATGAAAACGTTTTACCACTCTGGTACTCTATGTTTCGTAGATGCAACTTGGAACCCGACCGCACTAACATGTGGTATGGGTTGGACTTTCCGTTCCAATATGGATGATCCTTTAGGTGATTAGCATTCGAAGGAGTGTTCCGTCACTTTTGTCGGCCGAAACTTTGGCTCTTTCAACAGATATCGTTCAAACGGAAGAAAGAGACTTCGAAAAGTTCCATGTTTTCTCTGATTCCCAAGTGTTGATAATTTTTTCGACAAAAGGAACGACCACATTGTACTGTTTGGAATCTTATACTTCCTCTGTATTATAATACATGATCTTTAAGGCAATTTTTTGTATCAATTTAGATGATTTTTTTCCATTTTCCTAAGCAAAAATTACCATCTTTTCACTTTTCTACCCTTCTATTGTTGAAATATATTTTGGTAAAAAAGCTCAAACTCTAAGATACTTTGACGAGAGTATCTTACCAAGTCATTGACCATTTTTAAACAAATCTAACAAAAAATCAAATTATAAAATATAAAAATATATTCAGAATTAACCCATAAACAACAAAGAAAAACCTGGATTTATATCAAAAAGATATTCGTTGGAGTCAGTTGGAATCCAATGGGAAACCATCATCTTTATTAGTGAAACTTTCATCGTTTGTTGGAGTTTGGTTTAAATCAAACAAAAACTTTGTATCGTCATTTAGTGGTGGGAGATTGAGATCAAAATTAAGATCCATGAATAAAAATTGTGATTCTTCACTTGTTAGATTACTGTCATTATATAAGCATCATCAATTTTAAGTTTGGCTCCACTACAAGTTTTGAAAATTTTGGTTGAAAATTTTAGTTACCATGATTTGGCTCAATTTTTTATGTTTTTTAAAATAATTTAAATATAAAATACTTTCTACAATGTATTATTTCTTCTCCACATCACCGAATCAAAAAATTTCTTTAGAACAATAAATTGACTATTTATCTTGTGTTTGAAGGAGATGTAGTTATCATCATCAAAATTGTCATATTTTTAATTATTAGCAATAACTAAATTTGGGATCAACGTTTGACTAATTAAAAAAATCAGGAATGTTTGACTAAGATCCACCGATTATTTCTAGTGATTTAACAATAAAAATGAAGTTAAAATTGTGACAAAAAAAAAGAGAAAAGTTAAATAGGTATTGTATAAATTATATTAATTCTTGTGTCACTGTCTTAAAAATCATATAATATGATACAGAAGGAGTATGATATATGATTGATTGGGTGTTCTTTCCATTTCATTTCCTTTGATTTTGTGCTTCCATTAGTCGATTAGCCAATATTGTGGCAGATTGGCTTGCCAAAAGATCTCGTCTAGCTCTTGATATTCTTGTTGATGGAACTTGATTATAATCATCCAACGTTTTGACCCAAAAATAAAAAGAAGCTATTTAGGTCTCTTCTTCACCAACATTTCCACTCTTGTTTGCTTTGCTTCTCTATAATATTTTTCGTAAGTGTCTATAACGAGTATTTTAGCTAAGTTTTCAAAATTGATAGATTAATCAGTTGCACGAAGAAAACAATTATATATAGAAAATCCGTATAATAAGATGAAATTAGAACAAAAGACATGTCTTTATATATTAAATCCTCGGATTCCTATAACTGCTTGATTCTTTAATCACACTTTTTATAGTGTCTTTTTTTTTTTTTTTTTTTGGTTACGATACGCCTCTCCTACTAATTACCTAAACACAACCGTCTCCGGGAACCAGTAAGGAGTACACGTACTAACATAAGAGAACCTAATGTTACGAAGTCGAGCGTTCCGGGCTAGTATGTCTGCCCTTTCATTTCGTTCTCGCGGGCAGTACTGTAGAGTAAAGTCAGGGAACCCCACTCTGAGTGCCTTGTATTCTTCGAGTTCAGTACTGAATCGCGGCCAGTTGTCCGGGTCTCGTATCATTGCCACTAACTCTTGTGAGTCCGTGGCAAAGGTCGTACAAAATCTGTTTTTCCGGCTCAAACTCTGGAGTGCCCATAGTAGACTTAGCAGTTCGGTATGCAAAGGAGAGGCCCCCATACTGACACCCCGTAATCCGAGGAGGTCAATCTCCCCGTCTTGCAGTTGAAGCGTCCATCCCAGACCACTCGTTGGGTCCCCCTTTTTCCAGGAGCCGTCTATAAAGCAAGTAAAGGTGGCGCGTGTTATTTCCGGGGCGATTAGCCCCTGTGCTCCTCGTATTTCAGCTGTTACCTTCTCTTGTGCTAAAAACCAGGCTGCCGTCTCCTTCTGAGCAAGGTCTATGATGTTTGGAGGTGCCCGGTCGAAGTTCTGAAAAACTTTGTCATTTCGTGCTTTCCAGAGGTACCATATGATTCATGGGTAGTAGCGTACATACTCTGCGAACTCCAGCCGGTTAGGTACTCGGGATAGGAGATAATCAAAGTTGCACCAGAGATTATCCGATGGAAAAGGCGAAATATTGTGGGGGATTTGGGACAGGGCCCAACATTGCCTAGCCGTGGGGCATGTAAAGAGGACGTGGTTAATTGTTTCGTCCCCATTGCCACATCTCGGACAGATCCTATCCTGTTGGAGGTGTCGATATGCTAGGCGTTCATTCACTGCTACCGCTCCCGAGAGGGCCTGCCATAAGAAATGCCGTATTTTGTTCGTAGTCGCCACTTTCCACACCATTGCCTTCAGAGGATTGAGGGACGGGAGTTGAAGTTGGAACCGGATGTCTTCCTCCATGTTCTCCCGTGCGATTTCATATCCTGACCGTACTGTGTATATTCCCGAAGTAGTAAAATGCCAACAAAAGCCATCAGACGTTCCTCTCCTGGATGGTACCAGAGACATAATCAAGGGTATATCCTCCTGCGCGATATGTCGTTGCAGTGCACGGACGTTCCATGTATGTGAGTCCTCATTGATTAAGTCGATAACCCGCAGGTTCACGTTGGGGAGTGTGTCCAGGACTCCTTGTTGTACCCTCTTAGCTGGACGTGGTACCGTATCTGGAATCCAATTATCTGTCCACACCCATGTGCTAGCTCCGTTCCCAATGATTCGTCGCATACCAAATTCAATTAAGGGTTTCGCACTCCATAAGCTTCGCCACCCGTAGGATGGCCTGGCTACCTTCTTGGCTTGAAGAGGGTGGGAGTATCTGAAATACTTCCCTTTGAGTACTCGCGCCACTAGGGAGGAGGGATACTGATGGAGTCGCCAGAGTTGTTTGGCCAATAAGGCCTGGTTAAACTCTTCAAAAGACTTGAAACCAATACCCCCTTCGTGCTTAGGGAGACACAGTTTTTGCCAAGCAATCCAGTGCATCCCTTTTGAATTATGATTATTCCTCCACCAGAATTCCGCTATTGCACTAGCCAGTTTCCGGTGTAAACTCTTGGGTAGCAAAAAGCTAGACATCACATATGTCGGGAGCGCCTGCGCCACCGATTTTATCATTACTTCCTTCCCGCCTCTCGACAGGAACTTTGCAGACCATCCATTGATTCTTTGCTGCAGTCTTTCTTGCACATAGGCAAAGATCTCGGCTTTAGACCCTTGGAGTTGCTCCGGGATGCCCAGGTATTTACCGGCTCCTCCCTCCGCGGGAATATTGAGCCTACGTTTTAACTCTGTCCGGAGGGTCTCGAGGACATCTTTCCCAAACGTGATCGCTGATTTGTCAAAATTGACACATTGTCCCGATGCATTTCCGTATATACGAAGGATCTCCAAAATAGAGTCACATTGTTGCATCGTAGCTTTGCAGAAAAATAAACTATCATCTGCAAAAAGGAGGTGCGACACCGTAGGCGACGTCGGGGCCACCCTAATTCCAGAAATATGTCCTAAGCTCTCTGCCTTCCGCAGATTAGCAATCAGCACTTCTGTGCAGAGAATGAAAAGGTACGGCGACAGTGGATCTCCTTGCCGTAGTCCCCTTGATGGCATAATCCCTCCTTTAGGGTTGCCATTTAACAAGACCCGGTATGTGACCGAGTTCACGCAGGTCATGATCCAGGAGGTCCATTTTGCATCGAAGCCCATCTTTTGCATCAGTGCTTCCAAAAACCGCCATTCAACCCGGTCATATGCTTTACTCATATCTGACTTGATTGCCATACCCTCCTTTTTTCCAGAATTGTTAGTTCGCAAGGCGTGAAAAACTTCCTGGGCCAGAAGGATGTTGTCTGTAATCTGTCGCCCTGATACAAAGGCCGACTGGGTTTCCGAAATTATCTTTGGTAGGAATCTCTTAATCCGCTGGCAGAGTACCTTCGAGATAATCTTGTAACTGACGTTACAGAGACTTATCGGTCGAAATTTTTTCATCATCCGAGGTCTATCCGATTTGGGGATTAAGCAGATATTGACCTCATTGCTTTTGGGATCAAGGGTGGCCGTATCCATAAATTCTTGTACCATGGTAACTATCTGGGGTCCAATAATATGCCAGTACTTCTGGTAAAACAGTGCTGTCATGCCGTCCGGGCCTGGGGCCTTTTCGGGGTGTATAGAAAAAACTGCAGCCTTGACTTCCGGCGCGGTTACCCCACGGGTGAGTGATACATTCATTTCAGTCGTAACTGGGCTTCCCAGATGTTCCAGGGATGACTCCAGGTCAGTAATCTGAGAGGATGAGAACACATTATGGTAATACTCCAGGGCCGTGGCCTCAATCTCCTCCTCTTTTGCAGTCCATTCGCCATTAGTTTTAAGGATACCCGTGATCCTATTACGTGCTCGTCGCTGTTTTGTGGAGGCTTGGAAGTATTTTGTATTTTGGTCTCCGACCTGATACCAAAGTTGGCGACTCTTTTGTTGCCAGAAAATCTCCTCCTCCACCAATGCCGTACGTAATTGATCTTGAAGGGAAACAATCTCCTCCTGTGGGGTTGAGTCCCTGCTCTGGGCTTCTTCCAGTCTCCTTTTCACCTCCTCAATTGCTTCCGCAGTAGGGCACTGGTCCTGTTTCCTCCATCGGGAAATTGCCCTACGGCAACTTGCAATACGCTCTCCTATCCCGGGCATGTGTCCGCTTTGGGTCGCAACCCAACCCTCTTGGATGATATTTTCAAAATTTGGTTTGGAAATCCACCTTTTGTCGAACCGAAACCGGTATGAACCTTCCATACGCCTAGAGTTAATACGTGTGAGTACTGGTTGGTGGTCCGAGCCCCAGAAACGAAGATATTCCAATTTTGTATGGGAAAAAACGTCATACCAATCCTCGTTTCCCATAGCTCTATCAAGACGACATCGGATAACATTTTTCCCCCTACGCCCTACCCACGAGAGGCAGTTACCCGAATAAGGAAAATCCATCATCCCACAGTTTTGCCGCATAAGATTGAACTCCAAAAAGGAGGTGGCTGGCCTCCGACGCCCACCAGATTTCTCATGGTGGCCCGTAATTTCGTTAAAATCACCAGTCATAAACCAGGGACCCGTACGTGTAGTACTAATTCGTGTCAGCCGTTCCCAGACTTCCGCCCGTTGTGATATAATAGGTGCCCCGTAAAGAAAAGATAGAAACACTTTATTCCCATTAACGGTAGCCAATACATCTATTATATTTTTATTAGAGAATAACACTTGAATCTGAAACTCCGACTTAGCCAAAAGTGCTAAGCCGCCACTAAGACCACTAGGGTCAACCGTAAAAAGAAAATCATAACCAAATTCCACTTGTAGGTCCTGAATAAACTGTCGATCGCGTTTATTTTCCATAAGAAAGATAATCCCCGGGAAAATCTTCTTACGGACCTCCCGCAATCTGCGAACTGCCAAAAAGCTACCCGCCCCTTGACAGTTCCAACTGAAAATTATTTAGGCGGCTGCCGGTGGTTTATCTTTAACCACCAAATCTTCAACATTCCTCGAAATTTTCCCACCATTTGGGCCCGTCTTCGCGGAGGACGGGAAAGTAGCACTGTTTAAAACGGGAGCACCCATACGCGGATCCTCCTTTGCTAAAGACGCGTGCTTAAGTATTCTGCAGCCCCGAAATGGACTGTGTGCGATTTTCTTCTTTACCGCTAAGGCTTTCTCAATTCTTTTATCAATTCTCCTGGGCCCGCCCTGTGGCCTGTTTTTCTTTCCCTGACGGGCCTTAATCATGAATTCTTTAAGTGGGGAGATGACTTCTTCCAATGGAGCCTTTAAGCCCAAAGACAAACCTTCTTGGGCTTTGGACCCCACATAAGCCCTCTCCACACTTTCTCTCTCCTGGGCTTCCGCCTGCAGTCCGGTACGATTTCCAATTGTGTCCCCTGTTTGGGCCTTCTTCGCCTGAGGCCCACCATCGTCCAGTCCAAACAGCCCCACGCTTTCCCCCATCGCAGCCGGAGTCGCCTGTGTCGAGATCCTCGGATCCCCCTGTTCGTCCGGTTGGACAAATTGCCCCATCACTGTCGTGTGAAGGTCACCGCTCCTGGTGGATTGCTTCCTCTGATGAGCTTGGTCCGAGACCTTCCCCTCCCTTTTCACTTCTATCCTCGCCCCGTTGTCCGCATTCTTGTTGCCGGAGGTATGACCTTTTCCGGCAATGACCACCCCGGTTGCCAGCTGTCGCCGCTGGATATCCATTGGATCAACTTCTATCATCTCGGACTATCGGTATCCCCCTTCCGCCTTCTCCCAAGCCTCGTTCTGAGCATAGACCAGCTTCGCTGCTCTCGCCTCCTCTTCCGTGCTTCGGTACCATGTATCGCTGTGGATCACCGACCCACCTGCCTCCCCTGTTGGGACCCTAAAGATCGGGCTCGTTGACTGTGTAGGGCTCACCCCTTCTGCCTCTTTCGGGAACGTTTTCCTCATCCAATCCTTCGTCAATCCCTTAGCAATTCGTCTTTGCCTTACCTCTCGCACAGTGTCGCCCAGTTCTACCGCCAGGTTTCGTCGGACCGGCTTTCTCTTAGGTGAGGTTGCCCGATTCTCCACCCTCTTCCATGGGATCCAATTCTCCTCCCTGCTCCGCCACTGTCGTGCCTTGTCATCCCGGGGGACTCTCGCGCCTCTGCCCTCCTCTTCTTCTCCCCGTCTCTGCAATGGTTGACGTTGTCTTTCTCTATGGTTCCCATTCGGCCCCAGACGAGTTGAACAAGTCCTAGAGTCGTGAGTCAGGCGGTAACACAGTTTGCAATGGTTCTGTAACTTGGCATAGTCAAAGCGGATTCGAAACAGCTCGCCGTTTTCCGAGACCGTCTCCCGAAACATAACCAGCGGTGCCTCACCTTCCAGCATCACCTGTACCATTGGGTATTGCTCCTCCAGTGACCAGTTAAGGAGTTCCCCAAGGTCCTCGTCAATCCTTATCACTTGCTTCTCCTCGATGTACATGTCTGGGAGGTCCAAGATTCGAACCCAAAATGTAATTGCAGAAGGAAAATCTAGTCGAACTGTTGGAACCCAGCGATCGATTGCATACATCCACCCTTCAAAGTGGTAAGGGCGGTTGTCTAAAACCGCTTGTAGATCGGCTTCGTCCTGAAATCGGAAATGAAATCTCCCTCTTCCTATATCCACTCCCTGGACTCGTCCCTCGCATTTCCAGATCGTGGGGACTTTTTATAGTGTCACATTGACACATAAATTTGTTATGTATTGGGGTATGCTTAATAAATTACTCAAACTTTCCTGGAGGTCCATTATCCACTTGCAACAATTGATTAAAGAACTCATTGTGGTAGTGTGCCATAATTTTAACTTTGATTGTGTTTTTTTCTTTAATCATCATGCTCCATTTATAGATTCTTTCTTTTTATTTGTTTTGTTGTTTTTGAGGTTGTTCCTTCAGAACTAGCTAGTCATATGCAATGCTGTTGGGACCTAACTGATAACATTTAAAACTATAATAAGAGAAGGCCAATGGACATAAAATGAAAGAAAAACTTCACCAACTCAATAAAACAAAATAAAAGTAGCTGATAATTATTTTGGTAATCTAAAGCATAACTTATGACTATTGAACCTATATATAATTAGTTTAACGGGCTAGAAATGATGTTCAAGTGTTATCGAATCCGAGAACTCAATTCCAATGCAAATTCACATAACTTGGATATAAACTCTAGCTAGACGATTTTCAAATGCATTGCGAGGAATTCAACCCTCTCTTTATATCCAAGCAAAACCTATCAACTAAACATAACGTTCCGATGTGGGAATCTAGTAGACATACACATCATTACAACCTTTTGCTCGCGAACCCCTAATTGGGCCTTTTAACATGGGCTTGTTGATTGGGCTGTTAATAACAAGAAGGAAACGGAAAAGACCGAACGTCTTTCTCTCCTCTTCCTCTTGTCTGTAACAGTGAGAGGTCTTCCATGAAAGCAATTGTGAAACTCTTGATCTCTTTCGATTATGAGAGATCCCAACACCAATTCTTCCCAGTGAAATTAACATTCCTAGCAACAAATAGTCATACAAAGCAAAACACTTGGATGAAGCTGAGAAAAAAGTATTGAAACTGAGTATGGTAGGGGCTGCGCGAACGCAAACCCCCTCTGCCACAAATAATGACGCAGGCTCTTCCACTTGGGAAGACCTTAGGCATAGCACCCCTCCGACATGTGCAATGGAAGTCACTAGCCTAGGCCACTCGTCTAAATGATCACGAGTTGACCCCGTCCAGGTAAGTGATTTGCTCCATCTCTCGACTTCTCTACTTATACTCTGTTTTCACAATCAACTATTTCTCATGTAACCGATGTGGGATTATTTACAAATGCTAAACATCGTGCCGTTTTAAGTTCCTGATATCGAACAACGTGCTGGTCTTTACCAGTGTTTTTTTTCTTATTTGTTAACTTAAAAGTTTGAGATTAGGCTTTGAAACAATTTCTTAGGGCTTTTGTAATACTTGAGCTCAAGTACTCTAAAATTCCTCTCTGATGCTTATGAAATGAGAGAAAGTGATCTCTGATATACATAAAGATGTATAATGAAATATTATTAACTGTAACAATCTTTTGAATTTTCCCCCAAAAGTATCAAATATGTTGCTTAGGAGACCTATAATCTGAATATAAACATTGTTCTATTGTACGGTGTTTACGAATTTACCAACCAACTCAGATATCAAGAGTACCCATCACTTCTTATAACTTCGTAACCCCAAACTCTCTCTCTCTCTCTCTCTTCAAAAGCACAACTTCTTTTTCTGCATTTTTTACAACAAAAACCATATTTAGAGTGTATTCAATACATAAATGTTCTATAAAAAACTAAACCAAATTATGGAAGAAATTTTTTGAAGTAATTTACCCGATGGTACTTCTCATCTTCTTCCCGGTCTATGTAAGCCAAAAGATCATCTTGTCTCATTAAAGCCTCATGTAAAGCCTGAGAGACAACATGAAGTTAATATACAAAGACACTTGCAGATCAATGTAAGGAAATATGGGACTGAGAGGTTTTCTTATCACCTTTTTTGTTGCGATAAGCTCTGCTTCAAGTGCATCCACGCGATAAACAGCTGTATTAAGCAACTCTTCTTTCTCACGAGGCATCTCATGCCGCTTCGAGTGCAATGTTTCCACTTGTTTCTCAAGATCTCCTAGTCTGTTTACAACAGAAGATATCAGGTTTTTCTCTCTGACAGTTGAAAAAACCGGTGAAGGAGGACGAGACTCTCTAGCGATTGGTTCGTCAACTGAAGATTCAGACTGGGAATGTCCTTTGCTCTGTGGCAGAGCCACAGACATGAGAAACGTAAGCAAGTTTACAAACAACGCGGTTAGCCACATCAAGATATGACTAACCGGTCCTCTTTTGCTCAAACCGGGTGTATACTCGGAACCTGCACAAACACATTCCGTTACAGTGAAACTTTGCATTGATCTGATTTATAATTTATATTATTTTAGTATTTAGTTTCAACTCTGTTTACCTTCTGAAGTCTTTGGCTTTTCATGAGCCATCCAAGCAACATCTACAACTTTGTCCACCATGGGTGAGTCGTACTCGGATGAATCAGTAGGATATGATATACCATTGGTCCTAATCTGAAAGTAAAGGTCAGGCAACTAAGTAAAGTAGTCTGATGAATGCATACTGTGATTTCACTTTCGTACAAGAAAACTCTCTTACATCTTCACAAACAGGAGTCAGCTTTGGAACACGACTCTCCTTGTTTGCTTGTGGGGAAGCCATCTCTTCCAATTCAGAACTTGATTCCGCTGTTGAGGTGTCACTAGCTTTTATCTGAGCCAAGAGGACCATATTTTTAGTTTGTTAAAAACAAATATTATGTTAACAAATTATGAAAAACAAGTTTCGCATCTAAGTCCGGAAGAATCTTACCCCAGAAAAAGATGGCTTATCGCATGAACGCTCACTGTTTAGAATCGATGCATGCCTGCAGAGGGATCCACCACTTTGAACCATCTACATGTGGGGAGGATCAGTTAGGTAATAATATTACTCTATTTTGGATTAGTCTGATAAACCGAACATGCAGCAAACAATAAGTTGTGGAAAACCGATTTACGTTTAATATCTCTGGGTCGTTCCAGGGACCTTTATCAGATCTCATACAACCACCTTGATCTGCACAACTGCAAGTGCCACCAAGAAAATCTGGCAGCTGACTGAAAAAGTTCCAAATACGGTTAGGGAGTTAAATCGTATGTTGGACTCACGAAAACCAAACAAGAAAGAGCAAACTAAGGACCGAAGATTTCTCTACCTTGCATCAATTATCTCAAGTAATTTGTTCTGGTACTTGTTACCAACAACCTATTAGAAAAACACATTGACGCCAGTTGATGACACACGATTAATATAATCCTTCGTATAACATGTGGAAATGAGGATAGATGCGTAGAAAGAACAGATGAACTTACATGAATCTTTGTGACTGTTTTTGGATCAAGAAATGATTTTACAGTGCCCCAAAGTAGCTTAAAACCATGACCAGCATTGATGATATACATGCGATGAAGTGTCTGCAAACATGTTAAAAGTCATATCACATGCTTTTTATTATTAAACTAAACCGAAAACACACACAATTTTGTTAAGAAAATCAATACCAGACAGCTCATACCTCAGGATAGTTATCGTTATCAATCTTTTGCAGCTGGATTATGAGATCCCTCGCAGGCTTAGAAAAATTCTTCAACCCCTGCAAAAACATCAAATTTCATGGAATTTTCTAAGTAAGAAGATGCAGGACACTATTAACACTACACAAGCAAAATTATCGGAATCTAGTTTTATTTTATGTACCACGCCTTGGACGTCTAGAATCGTTGTGCTAGAATCAATGTGTCTCTTAGCAGCAATGCAGCAAGCTGGTAACTTGATAGTAATAGTTTTCTCAAACTCTCGAACATGATACCTTATGTATCTTTCCAATGTAGTGACTTGCATTAGTTTCGCCGCATCAACTCTCCCTAATCTCTCAATGTAAACAGGTCTTCCTTCTTTATCAACACCATGATAACCATGAGGGTAGTATTTCAACACTTCATCTAACTCTTCAAACTCAAAATCCTCGAAAATTGTGTCTGTACCAAACTCTCTTCTCCATTGAATCATGTTACTCCACATTAACTTGGTTTTCAAAAGATCAAACTTCCTAGCTTTCAAGAATCTACAGAGATACAATAACAAGATTCCTCCATCATCATCTATCTACAACAGAGGAATCATCATATATATATAGAGAGAGAGAAGAATCATCATCATCACCTCAACATTATGTGATAATCATCAAGCTTTGGAGGTAACAAATTATCGGAGATGATCGAGCTTCGGAACTCATCGACAGCTCGTAACTCTTCGACATCGTGAATGTCTTCAATGGTAAGAGAGAAATTCCGATCAGTGCTTCTTCTCCTACTACTTCCTTTCTTCTTCAACGAGTGTCTCAATTTGCTTGAAGCTTTTGCTGCTTTCTTCTTAAAAGTCCCGATTCTTGTTCTCTTCTCATCCTCAGAAACTTCGAAATCTGATCTCCTTTCTCTTCTCTCATCATTGCTCGAACACCCTTCAAAACCTGAGAACAACAAAAACAAAGAAATCGCCCACAAAACCAAAATCCGATCATAAATCCGTGCTTATTCCCAAATTCAATTCACAATCCGAAATCTGTAATAGAAATCACTGGAGGTCTTGTGTAAGAATTCGAAACGGCGATAATCGAAGGAAGAAGATGAGAAATTGTCACTCACAAGGCATGGCGAATCGATCAAGAGAGCCTGACATGATGAATCAGAGATCAACACAACACAACAAATCCAGATGAATCAGAGGATCCGAGAACTCCGGAACTCGAAATCGCTCAGAGAGAGAGAGAGAAATTGAAAGAGACGTAAAGAGGGAGAAGTAAAGTGATGAAGGGGGTTTTATAATTTTGATTATTAAATGTCCTTAATTAAACTTAAAAACAAATCTTTGCATTAGAAACTTATAAAAGTGGTTTAATTGTTGCCGGAAAACTCAACGACCGTCGGTGATTTATCCTTTCTTTCTTGTTAACTCAGTCTTGGTTTTGCTTTTGCCTTGTTTCTAATTTTAAAGGATTTTTTCATATTTATATATATATTTTTTTTGGTATTTTACTAGACGAATTCCCACGTTACACGGTTAAATAATATAAATACGAAATAGAAAGCAATGTTATTCAGTGTGAAACATATATTTAGCTTTTTATCATATTGTGTTTTTTCCTTTTTTAACTATATGAATTCCCGCGTAAAACGGTTAGATAAAATAAACCAAAATCTTAATTTTCAGAGTTTACTAGGATTTCTATTTCTAAAATTTGAACTGATTTCGATTTGATTTGATGAAAATCTCTTCAGTTGATTTTCGAGTTGTGAATTTCTTATGTAACATCAAAAAGGAGTCATGGTCTATCATGATTTGTTGTCGAGATATTTTTATTCGAATGGATATGGTTTAGAGTCTTTGAAAAATGGTAAGAGTTTATTGGAAAAGTTTAACGGAGAAACAAAATAAAACATTTGGTTAGTACAAAAAATATCCTGTTTTGTTTCCAAGTAAGATTATGTCGGCAAGGCCATTTGTTTTTTTCCTCTATTTCAACCTCTCGTTAAACCATATCCGGACAAATACAATAAACAAATAAATTACTTGAATCTTAAGATAAAAAAAAAACCATCATTAACATGATTATATAGTTTTAATGTAGAAGGGAAGAAATAAGCACGCAAAACAAACAACGATGAACAAGAGCAAACTTCAATATTATTAGAGAAATAAGCTTACTTTGCATAAGTAAGAAGACATAATAGATTATTAATAAGTATTATGTACACATCACACTACATTATATATTATACATTTTTTTTGTTTTTTGGGAAATGAGTAAGTGTAGAAGCATTCTTCAATCTCGAGAAAACGCATTCCTTAACTTTGATCCCGACAATTACTTCTTCTTCTTCTTCTTGTTCTTATTATGTACACAGACAAATACTTGTTCTTGGAGCTGTCGCAAGGAGAAACACAAGCATCGAAACGATACTTTCTTCATGTGTATTTCTTCAGGTTACGTTTGGCCCGAAACTGCCCAAGCTTGTCTCTCCACTCAGCTACAAATCATAGAACCAACAATGTAACTGATCTTTAGACCAAGAACAAGAATGTACAATGGAAATGTGCAATGCAGATACAGATCGAGGGCACGAAACGGATTAGCATCGGACAATTAATTAGCTTACCGGCTTCATCATATCGCTCTTCGTTAACAGCTTGCATCATGTTGCTCAGTATATTGAACTCTTTCGTATCAAGACAAGCCTGACCATTTGGTCTGCACAAAAGTCCAAACCAAGTTATTAGTAGTGGCACTCAAATTCATAGCAAAAGAAAGATTTACCGTTAGGGGTGTGAAAATTTACCGATCTTGTTCAGTAAATAATAAACCATCTGATGCAGGTGTTGGTGTTGATATCTTCCCTGATTCGATGACTCTCATTCCATCACTATATGCAAGGTACTTGTTCACTTGGATAGGTACCTAAAGAAAAGATCAACACATTTCTCAACCTCGGACACGTATTTGTTTTTAGCTCAGATCATAGATAACTACAGTTATGTATTACCTTGCATCTAACAGCTATATTAATTGCATCTGAAGGCCGAAGGTCGAAGCTGACACAATCCGAGGGATTACCCACCTGCAATGTCATCCCAAAAGAAGCGTTAATAAAGGAAATGAGACACTGAACAGATAACTATATTCGAGTTTCCGAATGAAAGTTTCATAGGAGAGACCAGTTACAAACCTTTGAGAGGTATAACTGGGCAAAATACGCCTCGTGAACTCTTTTGGTGACTCTAACAAGCCTAACCTGTAGGAAAGTTAAGAAATTTTTCATGAACAATATGTTCATGATACAAGGAGATTACATCGAGACTTAAACCATAAGACATACTTCGTAACCCATCTTGTCCACCATTTCCTTCACCACTTGATACATGGTGGGTCTTGCCTGCAACCAGTAACCAAAAAAATACATTAATTCTCTCTTCAATCACTGTTTACAAATCTAAACAGAGAAACCAAACAAACAAGGAATAAAAGAAGAACATACAATTTGGACATTGGTCATTGCTGCCATAAGTAACACACTAGGCATCTCCACTGCAATAAGAGAAACAAATCAAGATTACTCAAAAACATTGTGAGAGTGAGATAAAAACAAAACTTTTTGTGATCATCAAAACTAAGCTACTCATAGACAATTTCACGTACACACGATAATAGGAAGGAGAAGACCAGTTCCATCTTCCATTTTCAACACAATTGCAGGATGTGGAGCATAATCTGGTAAATGCCCTCCTTGAGGATTGTTATGAACACATCGTAATTGCCTACCATCTCTCATCTTCACCATGAAACCATCAGCTCCACTTCTTACCTCAACTACACCATTCAAAAACCACAACACATACATCAAATTAGAAAGTGGAACAAAATCAAACCACTGAGAAACAAACTCTGATAATCCATTCCACACTAGCTTAAGCTTACCAGCTTCCACAACACTAGAGTTAACATATTCCTCATCGTTTTCGTTGAAATTCTCTGCGGTGCTTCCGGTACCATCAGAGTGAGAGCTGAAAACACACTTGATACTACTCTTTCGAGGATGCAAACGAAGAGTGATTGTGGTAACCTGAGACTTGACACCTTTTGTCCGATTACCCCAGAATTGGCTTCTAAGAAACCTAGGTTTCAGACCATTGTAGCTTACAAGTGATGAACCACATGCACCTACTTGTCTTGGACGAATTGCAGGGCAAACAACTGGTGCTTGTAGCGACCTCATCTTCCTTTCAATCACAAAATCAAACGCCAATTTCAGTACCAAGCATTACAATATCTCTCTCCCTAATCCGAAATCGAAACATGGCAAAACTTCTAAAACTGGAATCTAGATTTCAGATACGATGATCCACAATAACGAAACAACAAATTCCAGAGATTCTACCCCCAAAATCAAAAAAAAAAAAAAGTCAAAACAATCAATGATCGGTGAGTATTAACGAGATTGAAAAACTGACATTCACATCAGTTTGTTCATCCATTGATGATCAATGATTATGAAGAATCTTAAAAGGGTTTGTTTGATTCACCTATGATTTCGTGAGCGACGATTGGAGATCGATAGATCAGATGATCGGAAATGGCATAAACAATCACAGAGCGAGATTAATAGAATCAAAAGGATCGATCAAAGAAGCAGGATCGAAGGCTTCCTCAGAACCCGAAAGAGAGGAGAGGATCAACGGAAAACGAAGAAGAAGAAGAAGATCAGATCAGAGAGAGAGATTCTTCACTTGAGACATGAGAG
The DNA here is from genome assembly GCA_964056655.1 of Arabis hirsuta. Taxonomy (NCBI): domain Eukaryota; kingdom Viridiplantae; phylum Streptophyta; class Magnoliopsida; order Brassicales; family Brassicaceae; genus Arabis; species Arabis hirsuta. The sequence continues at coordinate 34,021,820 of OZ053304.1, forward strand.
ATCAAAAGAGTGAGAGTATCTCTCCGTTACTTTATTAACCCAGTTTTTGCTTCTCTTACCGATTTTACCCTTTCACCAAATTTGTTTCGTTTTTCCCTTTATTAAAAAATATACTTATTTATGAACAATAATTATTAAATTATAAATAAACCAAAATATTCATTTATTAAGATGAATACTATTTCAGAATAAACTGTCTTTGGCACTTGGTATAAACTGTCTTAAATGGTTAATGGTAAACCTCTGGATAAATGTTAAATTTAATTTTGTATCAATATAACTTATTTTTATTATTAAAATAAAATAATGTTTCATATGTTTTTGAAATTTCTGATGAAAAAAGATGGATGATTTATATATTTTTATATGCAAAAAAAAAACACCGTCAATTACTTATAACTGAAACAAAGATCAGCCAACAAGTAGCATAGTTAATAAATATTATATTAACTAAATTGATAGAAAAATGTACTGAATGATTCTTTTTGAAAATCAGATTGGTTTGAATAATTTTGAAGGATTTGATTTCGTCGTGTTGATTCATGTATTAGGGAAACTGGAGGAGGGGTAGAAAGGGTAATTCAATAGTTGAGCCGTGATGACGTGAGAACGAGAGATATCATAAAAGGTTGACAGGTCATCAATTGCCGGCAAGCAGATGTATTATTGGCGTAGATAGATGCCACGTGTACCTGCGCACTGTATCAGAGATGGTTTTGGATAAGGTCGTAGAAATTATCACAAACATAAAAAAGACTTTTTTTTGGGTACTATAATTTTTCTGCATCTTCTAGATAATTATTGTACTAGTAACAACCTAATAATAGTGTCTCTTTTCCGGTAGTGTCATAAGAATTTAAAAAAATTATACAGATATATCACCACGTCAACAGGTAAAAATGGTCAAATAAAACAATTTATGTTTAGTTGAATTCGAAGTCAAGATTAATTAATTGATACTTGCTTAAAAATAGTATATTTCGTCATCTAAGATCTTTAAATGACCAACTATGATTAAATACGAACTTTTCCTTTTTATCTTTATTTTCAGGAATTTACATCATTATTTAAAAAGGTGATTAAATATGTTTAACAAAAAAAAAATACAAACTTTAATATAACTCCATTAGTAATAATAATAATAATACAAATATATATATATATATATATTTTTATTAATAATGGAGTTATACTAAAAGGGAGAGCAATTACTCTTTAGTACTATTGGCCAATCACCGGAAAATTCAAGTCTTATTCGAGGAAGAAAGTAAAATAAGCAAGTGGAAAGTATTATTATTATTATTATTATTATAATTATTATTATTATTATTATTATTATTATCACCAAGTGGAAACTAATATTGTAATTTATATAAGTCAATGTCAATGATGGGCCCATTGATGTCCAAATACCTTATCGGTCCAAAAATTGATAGGTAAATGGCTTCTCAAACGTTCCTTTGTTATCCAATTTCCCAGCCCCAAAAAATATCCCCCAAACTTTGGATTTTTGTTTCTTCTTAATTTGTAATTTTCTTCCAAATTTTTGCATTGCTTGAAAGTTGAAAGTGCTCATCACATCTCTGAGAATTGTTTGTTTCTTTTAAATCGCATTTTGAGTTGATCCAAAACTAATTTTGGCCCATGATTAGGCCCAATAGTTAACCATGGACCTTCATTATATTGGCCGGCTAAATTTTGGCAATACAGTAGATAGATTCTTTTGTCTATAATGCTTAAACTCATATCATGTAATTAGTTTCATGATCGATTTTCTGGACTTGATCAGTTGAATAGAATAAGTTCACACCGTTATCATCCTCATTGCTAAATTGATTGCCAAAATTAAAAGAATTTGTAAACTACGTTAACATATTGGATTAAATCAAATAGTTTAGTTTATAAACAAAATACAAAATCAAATACGTTTTTCTCACATTTAGACCGGTAGTGACATAAAGAGTTTGACCAGTTAGGCCAGATCAACTTCGTCAATTTTTTTATAATTTATCTAGATTTTGGTTAACCAAAAAACATATGTAAGCCTTTCAAATACTTGAAATATTTAATATTTGGACCTCAACGAAGCGTAACATTTCAGCTTTTAGAAGTGGACAAAGCGATAAAAAATTAGTGGTCAAAACATGATATTATGGTAAAAAAATGGTATTAGTTTCTGTTCCAAGGTAATATTCTGAATCATTTTTATATACCAATTCGTTTTTCTATCGAGCAAATAGAATATAGAGAGTTTTTTCGAATTTAGTTGTTAAAACAACTCCAAAATATATAATTTCATATCATGAAATTTGTCATCTTTCTCGGTAAGAAGTTTATCTCTTGTATAAGATTTGTCAATTTTAACATTAATTTCGTCTCAAACATCATCATTCGATTGTGTGATTTCTAAACTTTGTATTTAAATCTTTTTCAGTTGAGTCCCTAAAAACATTTGGAAAGATCATTGTTTATAGCTGTACTTTCTAGTGGATTAGTTCTTCAATATTATATAACAAGTTGGCCGATGAAAAAAAGTTCCAAAACATACAATAAAAGTACAATAAAATCTATGGTTCTAGATAAGCTGAACTGAAAAGAAATAAAAATGGTAAATTTTTAAGATCATAATAATAAAAAATGAAAAGATATTCAGATGCGCGTATATATTATGTGATAAGGTGTTTCGAGATTTTTGCAACCTTTAAAAGATTCCATGTCGGCTGCTCTAAGCCTCCTTCACGCACTCTAAGACTTTAGCCCTTTCTCGACCAACCCTACCATTCTCTCTCTCTCTTATGTATTATTTTTCAATTTTCAACATACATATAAGACCAACTCTAATAGATATTAAAACACTAAATTTGGTGTAGGATAAATTCCAATGAAATATCAAAATATACATTAAAACACCAAATTTAATATTTTGTGAACAGTGTTACACCAAATATAGTGTGACACTGACACTAAACTTTAAAATATTATTTTTTTGTTTTTCATCTAATAATATATTTAATTCAATATTATTAATTAGTTAATACTTGTAACTAATATAATTTTGTTTAATTATCAATTAGTTAAAGTTTTTATTTTTTCAATATTAATAATATAAAATTTAAATTATACTTAATATTTTTACATAAAATTTATAGATTAATACACAAATTATTAAAATTAAAAATACATATTAAATTTTAAATAAAGACTGGAAATATAAAATTGCAAAAGTAAAACTAAACAAACATAAATACTAAATGCAACAAGATAATTTTTTAAAGATATAATATATTTTTATTTATTATATTATAATTAGTACAATGTAATATATTTTTATTTATTTTTAATTATCAGTTGTAATTTTATATTTAAGTTATAATAATGAATTATGTATAATTAATATTTTCTATAATTATTAAAAATATTAAATTTAATAATATAATAATAGAGAATAAATTTTTAGTGTAAAATTTAATGTTATGATTGGAGATGAAAAATAAAGTTCAACACTAAAACACCAAATTTGGTGTGATTTCAACATCAAATTTAGTGCTAAGGTTGGAGTTAGGACTTTTTCAAGCTCTTGACACATCATCATATAATTTCTACCACGTGTACAACTTAAACTCGATCTCGATTTAAGTTTTTCAGCTTTTTCTCGCCATTTCTTTCATTTTCTTTTGCAATTCAAAGTTTGAACATTTATTCAATTTTTAAGAATACGGAAATAAATCGAAACCGAAACCAAAACAATTACTCTCCTCGTGTCCCAGCAAAAATCCCAAGCTTCGTTTTTATTTTTTTCCCTTATGGTTCATTGATCGAAACTTTTATTTTGTCCGATCGGTTACATGTTTGTTTCGTTCGTCTTCTCTTCTAGATCGTCAGAGCCGCAGGGATATCGGAATTTCTGAGAGGCTTAGCTTTTCATTGGTTTCGAACGGTTACTTTTCATATAAACATAATATGTTTAATAGATTATCATATCATGTTGGACTTAGTTTTTATATAAAACAATATTAATTATACCTTTAGACCAATTCATTTTCTCCAAACTCCAAATTTGGTTAGTTATCTCACTTGAAATGACACTACTGCATTTTGATACAAAATTAGGATGGAATTGTGACTCAGGGGCGTTATTCATTGAATTATACGTGAGAGATTGTAAAGGTTTTTATAAGATTTTAATTAAGTACAATCCAATACAATGAGATTTTTTTTTTTTCTTCCTTTTTTACGAGTTGCTTGGATCGAAATCCATATATTGGACTAAATATTATCAGAATACAATCCATATATTTGTGGTCCCTAATTTTTATTTTATTTTTGATCGCTACTCACACAACTAGCAAACCTAGCTATAAAACAATTAGTTTATCATGATAGGCTTATAAACAATGATTTGATAAAACCATGGACTAATTCGACAACAGACAACAGTCTCAGCGACTATAAAATAGTATTATCTTTTTACAAGTGCATGAACCTCATATCACGTATTCCGTCGTCTTTTTGGCTAATTTTTTTAGCAATTAATAAACGAATTACTTGACAAAAAAAAAAAATTATGATCAAAAGTTAATATTTGATACGTCGATGATCTTGTTGTGCTTTTGTATTCAACAAATATGAGACACGAATCTAAAAATTAAGGTCATGCTCATCAAGTTTATAAGGACACACACCATTATATAATAAATAGTATTACTCTAGAATCATGTATATATTAGTATGTATCTAGATCGAATCTGGTTTTAATATCCAAGATATGATAGATCATGCATGTCCAATGCTGGTGTCTGAACTTGTTCTTGATGTATTTTTTATTTATTTAAAGTTCGTTTAATTATTCTTTGGTCATGGTTTAAAGAGAAGCCTTTTAGAATTCAATATATTCTAAAGCAATTTTCTTAAGCAAAAGGATATCCCTTTCATTTACATATTTTTCTAGTAGGTTATATTCATCAAGCCATTGTATGACAAAGACGTACCCATAATTATAATGTGACAAAGACGCAGACCATATTACAAATATTTGAAAGAAACAAAAATTATCATGCCAATCGCAGTGACTTGATTTCGAATTAATCAGGTTTTCAATGCTAACTATGTGCTAATTAAGTTACATAAATCAGTGTGCTATGCCAAATCTCGATTGATGTTTTATGTAGTTATATTAGTCTTCAAGTGTATATATGATGTTTTTTTCAACAACAAAAAAAAAAGTGTATATATGATGTTTATGAGTTTGGATGATGCTACCTTAACCATATATATGTTTTTTTTTTTTTGAAAAATCCCATATATATGTTCAAAGGTAAATAAATGTTTGTTTCGGTTAAACTCACTAATGTTTTGATTGTGCCTTAGTACCGAAGGAAAAGTCCATGACCGTACTAAGGTAGACAACAAATTCTCGACCCCGAAGTTGCAACATCAGTTTTGATGTGATTGTAAAAAGAAATGTGTACGTATGTTTCTCTTTATAATGAATGGGCACTAATATGTAAGCAATATCAGTTGATCTAGTAATGTCGATGTGTATATGTGAGGCTTATAACGTGCGAACGTATCTACAAATATTTTAAACTATCTTCTTATTTATTTTCGAAAAATTACAGCGATTAATATAAGATAAAAAATAAATAACTATTTAAAATAAAAATAAATAACTATTTATGAATCTTATATTCATTAATGATATAATGAACCATCAAAGATTCAGTGTCTTCCTAGTTTTTTCTTTCTCCTTGATTGATTAATTCAATTGCAAGAAATGGATTTCTTTTCAAACTTAATTAATGTTAGTAGAACAGTCTAGTCTCTGACTAAACAAATTTGGAATCCATAGATCTCAAATAGCATAGTTAATCTCTCTTTATTTCCCGTCGTCGCCGAGACAATATATTGATTGAAAAACTAATTTGCATGTGTCTGTTTTACAATTATTAGTAAAATAATGGGTGGGGGAAATAGGAAAAACAAAAAAACACTTAGGAGTCTCATCGGTTGCTACTTGCTAGTTTTCTATTTTTGTTTTGTTTCGTTTTCATAACGTCTTTGATAGAGATGCACAACGAATATATTAGACAACTGTTTTCCTTTTCTATTAAGTGATGTTATTTAGTGATTAAGAACTAACCACCTATATTTATCAATTTTCACATTTATGTTAATGTTTTTAAAACTAAACTCTATAGAATTAATATGGTTATCTTTCTGTTATTATCAAGTTTTATTCTAAGAAGTTCACTAAGTACCTAACCAACAAGTGAAAAATGGAATATGTTTCTAGGTTGCCTTCATACAAATTGTTTTATATTTCCCTCTTTCTTTGTATATATTATTATAACATTAATAAAAAGTGTCCGTTCATGCAAATTGACTAGTCACCAGAACCCACCAAGAAATTATTTGGCAAAACTTCTTCTAGCTTTTTATTTTCCAGTTCGATCGTGGGATTTTCACAATTAATTCTAAAAGCAAAATTTATGTTATTGATTTCAACCCACCGCTTACTGCATCATTCATTGAGTTGTTTTTTCCTTTGTATGACCAAAAAGCTATGAGTTTTGTGGTCATGATCTATTCAAATTCAGAAAAACATAGGTTTGTTACTGTGATTAATGTCATTGTAGAATAGATATATAACTATATAAAGAGCTACAAGTTTTTATTGGTAATCCATGAAATAATTCAACGAGTATGTTGGTTCTTATCATAGTCATATAATTATGAAAATCACCATTATATTGATGATATATACCTAATCAATTAATTCACTGTTTGGCAAGTTTTATTTTGTTGTCAACCAGGCCTTTCACCCATTTTTAGTATTTTGTGGAGAAATAAACTCAAACTCCCGTGCTTGAGAATTCTCCAGAGATGACAACGCCACTTCCGCTAATAAATTTGAGCCAGTGTTCAACAAATTAGAATAACAAAAGTATATATTAAGAGAATCCTAAATTTTATTTTGATAGGTTTTCTGTTTGTTTCATGGTTCTATTGTCATACAATGTTACAAACAAAACCAAAGATTCAAGGTAGTACATAAGATAAAAAGTGGTTAGAACATAAAACAACTCCACAATACTCGCAAAGAAAAGAGGATAAAGCAAGGGAAAAAGAGATCAATGCTAAGGAAGAGAAATAGGGGCATGTGCTTCTTGAGATGTTAGGCAGATTCAGAATCTTTCAGACAACTTTCCTTTCTTACCTTCTTCTCTCTAGCAAGTTTTATTTTTGTAACACAAATAACAATATTATAATTACATTTTGATTCCACTTTTGATATAGAAACCTGTTTTGCCTTTGGTTATCTTTCTTTTGTGCTACTTTAGTTTCCCTCTCTGTGTAAATGTTTCACTAAGCAACTTGGATTCCTTTTGCGTTTGGTAAAAAGAGACTTCACACCACTGACCACTTACCAAAATTTGCGGTATTGAATCTCTTTACTTGGATCGAGTTTTATGAGTTTTATCATTTATGAGATTCAAAACAAAACTAAATAAATAATGTCTAATTTTTAAAACAATGTATTTACAACGTGTATATAACTTAATTTACGTTTAACAAATGAATTACTTGGTCAAAGACTCGAAAATTTAGCTTCTAATTTAGTACATACTATATATTTCAATCCCAAAATTTGAGAACTAGGTTAACCTAGCAAATTTGTAAGATCTATTTAACTAGTTTTACTGATAACTTTATTTTAGCTCATAAACATTACAATTAATTAAATGAACTTACATATATATATTAGCTTATTATCTGATTGTATGACATTTACATTCATTTTTATTTTTATGAATGAGATGTGAAATGCCTTAGTAAAAAGCAACAACAACGTAACCACCTTTTTTGTTGGAATGAAAATTATTGAGGTAACGATTTTTTTTTGTTTTTGGTAAGTGGTAGCCATTCGGTTTATAGACATTTATAGTGGGATGACTTTTGTTTACCCAATTTATGTCGCATTTTTAGTCCTTTCTTCAATTCATTTTGGGGTTTTATTTATTTATTCACGAAACCTTGTTGTCTAGGCATCTATCTAAATATCTTCACTTTATTATATTCTTTTCAAGTCGGCAGAAATAAACTGTCGATTTCTATGTTACAATAGTTTTGAGGTTGTTAGTTATTGTTTTATGTAATTCCACCGTTTGAAAGAAAAAAACAAAGTAGACCAACCCATTTATAAATAATGAACAAACTGAATTATTCAAGTTATCACTTTTTCTGTTTTGTTTCTAAGACTTTGATCAGAATATTAATATTTTAACGATAAATTTGTACTTTATGAAGGATTTCTAAATTTTTGAGAATGTTGTTATATGATTTTCGGGTCTTTTCTTACGCATAAAATTGTAATATATTTGGATTTTTTTTTTAAATTACGGTATATATTTTCTAAAACAACTCTCTCCCTTATAGGGTTGACAAAAAAAAAAAAAAAAAAAAAACCACAAACACATGTTACGCCAAAAAAGTTTCCATTGTATTCATTGAATGCACGTATATGTAAACATCACTTACAACTTAAAATGAAAATGAAGAAAAACCAATTAAGGACAATTAGTACAAATTTATCAACGTGCGAAGAAGACAATTAGTACAAATTACTTTTCTTACCTATTCCAGTGAATGCACAAGGACAAATTGATTAATAGGATGCCTAATTAACGTCAGAACTCACGTATTTGTTTGAACTAAAATTGTTTATTTGAGAAATTTGATTATTAAGTTACACTTTAAAAAGACACAAAATGACACGTGTCGATGTTACAGCTCATCTAATGGTTTTACATGGGATCCACATGCGCACAGAGCACGCACTCTTGCACGTGATATGTCCGTACGATGACGGTCCATCTTACAGAATTTCCTTTTCAATTAATTAGCTTTACGTTTTATTTTATTTTTTCCTTCAATTTTTTTATAAATATATGCATGATTAAAGAGTACGCATACAAAATTCATGGATATTAATAAAGTTATGTTAAAATGGATGAATAATCATGATTTTTCTATTTCTTAAATGAATGTAAAATTAATATTCAATCAAAAAATTATTTCATATATATTACAAAAACATTAGAAAGAATAAAAACAAAGCATCTATTGAAATATGTTCAAAGCGAAAAAAACAATTATGGTGTTTATGAGGCAAACAACACGACTAAGATCTCGTGATATAGGGAAGATTTTCCCGCTACGATTGGAACACAATACACTATGATGAATAATCATGATCGATCTAAATTTAATATGTTTAGAGTTTTTCATGTTTAAATGCTAATTGTTGTAAAAAAAATTTTATCGAAATAAAGAGATACATATTTATAATTTTACATGAAATATCTAAAATATTGAATCGGTTTTGTAAATAACTATAAGGTTTTGTCAAAAAACACAAACGTATAAAGGTTTTCTGTATCTTTATTTGATCGATCAAAGACTGCTATATATACAAACTATAAACCGTCTTATGTCTCCTAGGTTTTACATTTGTAGAAAAAAAATATACTTAATAAGATATATACAAATATATGAAAGAATATACGATACAATATTCATATTATTGTAATATCCTCCCTCAAGTTGGAGCATGAAAATCACAAATGCCCAACTTGCCAAAAAATGTCTCCTTTTTGTCAAAAGCTTTAGTGAAAATATCGGCCAATTGTTGATGAGTGGTAACGTGCTTTGTAGCGATAGTTCCTCGGACAATCTCATCACGTACAAAATGACAATATTTTTCAATATGCTTCGTCGTTCGTGAAAAACAGGATTTGTAGCAAGATGAATAGCAACAAAACTATCACAATGAAGAGGTATAGGTTTGGTGTGCTTAATGCTGAGATCTTCTAACAATCCTTTTAACCAAAAGAGTTCTTGAACGGTATCAGAAAGACAATTATATTCAGCCTCGGCGGAAGATCGAGAGACTACTTCTTGCTTCCATGAAATTGGAGATTGGCCGAGTTGAATAAACAATCCTGTAAGAGAGCGAGGAGTACGCGGACAACCTTCACTGTCCGAGTCACACCATGCAATTAGTGATAACGGAGAATCAGCTCGCAAAAAAATACCTTGGCCCGGTGTTCTTTTCAAGTAACGGACAACACGAAGAGCTGCGTCCCAATGAGCTTGCTTTGGTGCTTCCATAAATTGGCTAAGGATGTGAATAGAGTATGCAAGATCAAGGTCTGGTTACTCCCAAATAAATGAAACGACCTACAAGTCTGCGATATGCATTTGGATCATCAATTGTAGGTCCTTCTGCAAGTGCAAGTCGATGGTTCTGATCCATCGAGAAAGCTAGGGGTTTAGCGGTAAGCAAACTAGTTTCGGTAATGATATCTAAAACATATTTTCTTTGAGAAAGATAAATTCTCGTAGGACTACGAGCAACTTCTAAGCCAAGAAAGTATTTAAGAACGCCTAAATCCTTCATGTGAAAACAAGAACTTAGATATGCCTTAAATTTGGAGATCACAAGAGGAATACTACCAGAGATGATAAGATCGTCAACATAGACAAGAACATGAAGTCTTGATTCAGAAGTCTCCATTGTGAATAACGAGTAATCAGACATAGATTGTGTAAAACCATACTCAGATAAAGCCGTTGACAACTTTGCAAACCAACAGCAAGGAGCCTGTCGCAAACCGTAGAAAGAATTACGAAGACGACAAACTTTAGATTTATCGGATCCGCGAAAACCAGGAGGAAGAAGTATATGAACCTCTTCATTTAAATCGCCATGTAAGAAGGCGTTGTGGATGTCCATTTGATGAATCTCCCAGTTTCGTGAAACAACAACTTGAAGAAACGACCGTATATATGTCATTTTGGCAACAAGGGCAAAAGTCTCTGTAAAATCCTTGCCTTCAACTTGATTGTTGCCAAGAACGACTAACCGAGCTTTGTGTCGTTCAAGACTACCATCAGAGTCAAATTTAAGTCGATAAACCCATTTAGTTCCAATTACCTTTTTCCCTTTCGGTAGAGTTTCAATTGTCAATGTCTCATTGTCTTCTAAAGCTTCGATTTCATTACGCATTGTTTCACACTAATTTTTATCTTTAATTGTGTCTGAATAATAAACAGGTTCGACACCAGCAGTTATAGCAGCTAAATATATGCGATGCGCTTCAGAGAATTAACCACAATCGATATATTGGGTGATGGCATAGCTTGCATCATCAAAAGTGATCAGAGAGATGACGTCGGCAACTGTCAGAGAAGACGTAACGGTGTTGAGAACATAATCTGCAAGCTTAGCCGGTTGAGTGCAATTTTGGTGACCACGACCAAGCTGTTCAAAGTTTTTGGGAGTGGTGGAGATGTCAGTAGGTGTAATAACATCACTACCCTCCCTGTCGTTAGAAACGTGATCAACGGGTGATGATGGTGGTTGAGGCGAAGCATGAGATGATATCGATGGAGTAAGATCGGGAGATGATGAAATTTAAGGTGGAGATAAAGACAAATCAGTTACCGGAGTGGTCGAAGCGGAAGTGTCAACATGTAACTTTGAAGTATCATTTTGAATAACGTTGGAAGAGGGAGAAATTTCAACCAATGGATGAAGGTCAAATAAATCTTCATCGGATACCAAAGGAGATGATGTAATCAAAGAATCAGTAAGGATCAATGTATTAGACATCTCATCAACAATGATGTAGGGAAAACTATCTTCACAAAAAACAACATCTCGTGAGGAGAATATTGTACCCGAACCAAGATCATAAAGTCTCCACCCCTTTTTCTATATGGGTAACCGATAAACACACAACGAGTGCTTCGAGAGGCGAACCTATCACCTTGATGTTTTTTATTATGAGCGTAAGCAAGACAACCAAAAACTCGCAAATGACCAAGTGGAGGAGACCGCTTGTGGATTAATTCAAAAGGCATTTTGCCTTGTAGTAATAGAGTATGAGTGTGGTTGATCAAGTAAGTTGCGGTTAAGACACACTCTCCCCAAAATTCAATTGGTAAGTTCGATTGAAATCGTAAGGCTCTAGAAACATTAAGGATATGTATGTGCTTACGTTCGACACGACCATTTTGTTGAGGTGTCCCGATGCAAGAATTTTCATGAATTATACCATATTCATGAAAATACTATAAAAGACAAAAAAACTCTGATCCATTGTCACTTCGGATTATTTTAACAGATTTTTCAAATTGCTTTTCAACCAAAACAATGAAGTTTCGAATGGTTTTGGCAACGTCTTGTTTAGACATAAGAATATATAACCACAAACCACGAGAGTAATCATCCAAGATGGTAAGAAAGTAGCTAGATCTACAAAGGGCTGGATTTCGATAAGGCCTCCATAAGTGAACTAGTTGAAGCAAATAGTTTGTTTTATTGTAACTATTAGGAAATACATCTCGTGTTTGCTTGGCTCTCAAGCAAGTCTCACATGTCTTAGATAAACTACTAGTCTTATCAAAACTAAAACCAGAAAGCGATAAAAATTCAGCTATTTTCGTCGAAGGATGTCCTAAACGCTTGTGCCAGATGTCGTAAGAAGCAAGTTCCGTCCGATAAGCTACCGCTGCTATCTCTCTCTCTTGAAAAAGTATAATCCATGAGCTTGTTCACCCGCACCAATCAGGGTCTTCGTAATGTGGTCCTGAATAATGCAAAGCTCATCAGTAATCTGAAAGACACAAGTCCTTCTCTAATCAACTGAGATATAGAAATCAAATGGCATTGCAAGCCATTAACAAACAAAACATTTTGAAGACTAAGGTTGAATCCTAAACGAACTAAGCCCCCTGCCGTGTAGCAAGTGTAAAACGTCTATCTGTAACTTAACAAACATCCGGACCATATCCATAGAATCTGTAAGATAATCAAGTGAGCCAATCATGTGATTCGTGGCGCCTGTATCAATAATCCAAGAGGCGAGAAAATACTTGTCGGTCAAACGTTTACTTCGCTGATCGAGAAACTCAATCAGTGACTGCCATTGATCGTTGTTCAAACCACTCAGATAGTGATGATTAGAAGATGCAGCAACAACATTAACCCGAGCCAAAAAGCTTGATTACTACCACTGCCATGACCCATTGAAGACGAAGATCCCCGACCATGACCAGAACAAGGAGTGATCCTATTGCGAGGACGATCACCCCACCATTCGAGATAACCAATAGTACGGAAGCAATTTTTGGCAAAATGTCTGTTGCGACCACAACTAGAGCAAAGGAGAGCAACACGCTCTTCATGAGTCATGTCATGGGAACGTGAATAATTCTGAACTGCAAACGCCATAGTGTCGTTGCGATTATCAAGTGTCCTAGAAGCTTTCTTCGAGTCTTCATCTTGAATCAAGATCTTGTAGGCCTCATCAAGTAAAGGAAGCGGATCTCGAGAAAAAAGATTGGATTTGACAGAACCATAAATAGATTCATCAATTCCCATAAAAAATTCATGAAGTTTATCCTCTTCACGTTCTTTCTCTAAATCATAGCCAATTGGACAACCACAATTTTTGGCTTGACGATGATCTACCAAAGAAGTCCAAAGACTCATCATCTTGCCATAATATTCTTCAATTGTCGATCCACGCTGTCGACAAATCACGAACTCAACTTTGAGTCGTTGAATTCTCTGTCCATTATTAACAGAGAACTGCTTCTTAATATGATCCCATAAGTCACAAGCAACGTCTCGGTGCGATATCGAAGTACGCAAAAGAGGATCAATAGTCAATTTGATCCATGAGACGACAAAAGCGTTGTTAGTCCACTAATCTTCAAGATCACTAGATTCCTCACTCGGTTTTGGAATTGTTCCATCAACAAATCTGAACTTTTCCGAGCCGAGAGAGAAACACGCATGTTGGTGGACCACTCATCGTAATTCCAGCCTTTTAACAACGGCTGAGAGATCACTAAACCAGGATTATCACTGGAGGTAAGGTCATAGGGTGAGATTGTGCGACGAATCTCAGCCTTTTCAACTGTTTTTGGTTTCACAACTATCATAGAAGAATCTTTCACATAAGAGACTTGTTCGTTCATGATAAAAGGAACCAAAAACAAGAAAGCTTCGAGCGATTAGAGAAGAAATAGAAGAAAAAGGTCACACAAGAACGAAAAAAGAATCAAAACAGAGATATAAGAGTGCGTAGAATCTCTGATACCATATCAGAAAACACAAACGTATAAAGGTTTTTTGTGTCTTTATTTGATCGGCCAAAAACTGCTATATATATAAACTATAAACCGTCTTATGTCTCATAGGTTTTATATTTGTAGAAAAGTAAATATACTTAATAAGATATATATAAATATATAAAAGAATATACGATACGATATTCATATTATCGTAATAGGTTTTAATTGTGTTAGCTTATAAGGGGTTAAGTAACCCATAGTATATCAATCGAGCAGTCGATACAAGCTGAGAAATTACTAATTAATTACTCTATTGTTGTTTTCTACATTTAAACTGATATTTGTGTGTATTCGAAGCCTTGAAGGTAAGAAATTAAAATAGTTGAATGAATTATTGACATGGGAATATAGGAGAATGTAAATACCGATAATAGCCATGCATGAATTGCGAAATACCACCTCTACCCTCGTTCATAATTTGTCATACTCCAGGTGTCCGTTGCTGAACGGTTAATTCTGGTATTTTGGGCGGTGATTCTGATGTATTAAAAGGAAAAACGCAAACCAATAATTTTTCCATTATTATTATTATTAAATTTATAGTACTATTTATTAGGATTCTCTAATATTAGCATAATAATACAAAAATACCTGTCATTTGACCATAAAAAACCAAACGCATTATTTTATATAGAAAGTAAAACTAAGAATATCAGAGAATATATCTCTTCCAAGAATTTTCCTTTTTCTTTGCATATACAAATGCCTAAATATGGTTATTGGTTATTTACAGAATCATTAATTTAAAATTAACCCCATACACATACAGATAAAATACAATAAAAATATAGCAAAAAAACAGCTGGAATTTGACTGTTTCGGAAATTCCCACTTCACATGCTTTTCATCTCTCAACACCTTCCTAATTTCCTTTTTATTTCTCTTCTAAATATTATTCACTTACTCTCTTTAATTAATTTTTATAACTAATTAAACCTTTTTAATTATAATTAAAATTTTTTAATTTCTTTCTCTGAGAACTCTATAAAACCCCTCCACAAATCCCTAATTTACCTCTTCCCCTTTCGCTCTCGCACAAATCCACCACTCTCTTCTTCGTCTTCTTCTTCGTCGTCTTCTCCAATTTTTCTTTCTTCGATTTTCTCGAGAAAGTGTGTGTTTTTTTTATATATAAAAGAAAATTGATGTTGCGAGAATCTGGATCTTGATTGATGTTAAAACATTCATGTCTCCGGTGATTAGTGAAATCCTTAGATCTGGGTTAACTATAGACTCGTCTCTTAGACGCAGGACCCATCTTGTTCAATCTTTCTCCGTCGTCTTCCTTTACTGGTTCTATGTCTTCTCATAAATCTCCTCTCCAAATTTAGCCTTATATATATATAAAACTATATATTATTAATAAATTTGGGACCTGCGTCTTCGATTTCTGTTTTTTTTTTTAATTTGAATTTGGGTGTTTTTAAAATATGAATAATAAAACTGAAATGGGATCATCAACAAGTGGAAATTGCTCGTCGGTTTCGATAACCGGTTTAACAAACTCCGGTTCGGAGTCAGATCTCAGAGAGCAACGAGATTTGATCGACGAGAGGAAGAGGAAACGGAAACAGTCGAACAGAGAATCGGCGAGGAGGTCGAGGATGAGGAAACAGAAGCATTTAGACGATCTCACGGCTCAGGTTGCTCATCTAAGGAAAGAAAACAGCCAGATCGTCGCCGGAATCGCCGTCACGACTCAGCACTATGTAACGATCGAGTCGGAAAACTCTGTTCTCAGAGCTCAGTTGCTCGAGCTTAACCACCGGTTAAGTTCCTTAACCGAGATTGTCGATTTCGTCGAATCGTCTTCCTCTGGAGGATTTGGGATGGAGACTGGCCATCAAGGAGGATTAATCGACGGCGGCGGAGGATTAGGTTTTCTCGACGGAGCTATGAATTTAGGGTTTTATAATCAACCAATCATGGCTACTGCTGCTACTACTGGTGATGTTTTCGACTGTTAAAAGAAATTCCAATCACCATCATCGTGAAAGAGACGAAATGGCATCAGGGGTAAAATTGTAATTTTATGCTCATGAAGTTTAATTGTGATGCTTTTTTTCTTTTATTATGTAAGATATATGTATAAGAAAAACTTATTAACGCTTAATTAGTGTTTTTTAAAATTGGTTGTAATCATGAAGATGGTGATATATATTTTTATAAATTGGTCTTTTTTATACTCCATTCGTTTCATAAAAAAAATGTCATTTCAGAAGTACTTTTTCTTTTACAAAAATTATTATTCTATGTTTGCATTTTTTACGGTAATTTCTTGTCTATTTCTCATTAAAAATTAGAAATATTAATTTTACACAATTATTTAATTAATTATGTATTAAATGTGAGCATTTGCTTACAATTTTCTTAATCTTAATCTGTGTGAAATGCGTGAGAATATTTTTTTTTTTAGAAAATGGAGAAATATTATTTTGTCTTTTTCTAAGGGATTTTTTTTTTGGGTTTGGTTTTCCTTATTTGGGAGCATTTGTTGCTCTTCTTAGAAAGATGAAATTTTGGCTATTAGTGAAAAAAATGTGAAAGTGAAAAAAATGTGAAAGCTCGTGGACGGTTTTTATATATAGATGGTGGTCCATTGAATATAACAGAAATGGAGTGTTATGATTATTGTGGTGGAGACTATATTGTCCAAAATGTGATAAATAATGATGCATTTTAGTACTTACAACAAAATGAATTATTATCATGGGTCACTCGAGTTTTCTCTTTTTCAAGAATCTTACGTACGAGTCACATGATCTCACTTACTCAATAATTACGTATTAAAAACAAATAAGTATATATCTATGTATGTGAATGTCAATTGAATGATCTCAAATTCTGATAAATTAATGTATGTGGGCTTGCATATTATTTATACAATCTAATTAAATTGACAGTCTTATATACAAGTTACAACCATATATAGAGACTCAATAACTTTACAATATTATTCGTAAAGTGTTTAACTACAATGATGACATGTGATGAGATAATTTGACAAACAAATCACCCTCAATGATCGTCAGGCACCAAAACAATAGTTTATGTATTTAACTTTTACAAATCTACCAAGCAAATAGGCGTAAGTGGTCATCGATGAAATGATTATTAGACTATAAACAAAAAGAAATGATTATTTGAAAACACATATATGTTCAATGAATACCATTACCGATCTTGTCCTTATTTGCTTGTTGCAAGTATTATATAATATATTCTATAGTTTGTGGAAGGGAATAAAAAATGGAGGCAAGTAGATATTCTTGCATGTCTCTGACTTAGCGTAAGAATACAACTATATATAGTTGAGTATGTGGAGTATATTTCTTTGTTGCCACCGCAATTTATATTATCTTGATTTTGACTCTCTTTTCTATATCGATATCGGAATAATACACGTACGAAAGGTTGTTTAGAATCGATTCTTTAGTTAGTTGCACCATTCCCTTCTTCATTATTTTGTTGGTGTAGATTTCATTTATCTACGATTATATTCCCGTTAACACACTAGCTATTGAATCACGTACAGGTTGGTAAGTTCGTCTGCACATTTATACAATGAAAAAAAACAAGGTTATATATATACATAATAGTATGAAAAGAGGGAGTATTAAGTTCTAATCTTTTCCGCCAAAGTTTACATGTGAAAAAGTCATGGGTTAATAATATATTTATACATTGGAGTTTAAATCGGTGATAACTCAATGATTCCACACTTCTCGATTTGGTTAACGGGCTCGAATTTTATATGAGATCACGCAAAAGGAAAAAAAAGGATAAAAATAGAACGATCGAGACAAACGAATTTACTAGTTCGCTAGATCCAATCTAGCTAATCTAGACTGGATTTACCCCCAACATTCCACTATATTTTATTGGAGATGAGTTTATAAAGAACAAGAAGTTACAAAGCCTAATGAAGAAAGTTAAAAACAAGATGAGATATTTATTGTTGCCATCTACAACAACTCCTTCGCAGTGGCCGATCCAAAAATAGTTTTGAGTGGGAGCATTATGAAACTTGAACTTTGGAGTCAAACCACAATTTTCCTTCATAAACTTTACATACAAAAATTTGATATTCATATTTAATGGGGAAAGTGCCACTTCTTCCTTTGGCTTCAGATCCGTCCATGCTCCCACACACATACTTAAATTTGAATTCGAGTTATGACATGATATCGCTATTATAAACCACTAGACTACAAACTATATGGAGTAGGATGAATAATAAATATTGTTGTTTTTTTTTTGTCACCATTCACATATCTAAAATATCTGACAACGAAAGCACATTTTTTTCATTGAGTAATCAAGAATATTTGTTACATCCGCAATTAAGCAAATCAGAATATAAAAGCTAATGAAACAAAGCCATATTATAGATTTCTGTTTTTTTTTTTTTTATCAATAATTAAATTCGGTTTAGCATTCTTCGTTTTACTTTCATAGGTTAATTCAAATTCAGAATATTGGATCTTAATTTTCCCAACACAAATATCATGTTGTAAGGAAATACATAAATGGTATGAAATCATGCCCTACCCCCCATAGTGCTGTTTTTGTAACTTTGATTACAAAATACACTAATAGGTCATTTGTCAACTTAAGTATTTAAATAATGGGCTTTTATTACTATAGGGCCCCGTTACAAACAAAGCCTGGACCAAAACACTTTTTATTACGAATATTAAGTTAGGATTCTAGGTTTTTTGTTTTTTACCAACCCGAACCGGAAAATTGGCATTTAGTTTACAGGCTCAGATCGGAGACGATGGTTGGCCAGTCCAAATTCATATTTCATGATATATCAATCAAATTCTCTTAATGTAAATTTCCTCTTTTATGTTATTTTATTACACTTATTAAAGCTCTAAATGATCTATTTCAATATCACTCTCTTTTACCTACCTTAGTAAGTTCTTAATGAGCAATAAACACTTGCAAAGGATTTGCTAACAATGGGATCCATTGCGAGGGTGAATTTCAACTTCCTTGAAGCTCTCTCTATTGACAATTATGCGAATCATTGAAGCTTGGTAGTGATTATTGAAAGAATCACAAATTTTACATAATGTAACTAAAAAGCACGAAATGGGCCCTCTGCGATTTGGACTCGAGTCATATAAAAAGCCCATTCTGTAAATACAAAAGTTAACAATTAATTAATCTAATATAAATCTTGTAATAAAAAGTTTTACCAAAATTGCACTAGATTTACTTTCCGTATTTAGGACAGGCCATGACCATAAATGTATTTTGTTTACAAATAAACTAATTCAAAAGAAAAGTAAATTTAAGAAATTAACCTAACTGTAAACAATGTGTACGACAAAACCTTTTTTAAAAACAAAATCAATCAAAATTAAAATTAAAAACATGGGAGTGTGTGCAATTGGTCTAACCTAGTTGCTGACAAGTGACAAGTTTTGGCATTTATACTTTTTAAGTACTTACATTGATAATGTTATTTAATAATTCTCATTAATTTATTATCTTTTTTTTTTGTTGATTTATTATCTTTTTTTTTGTCTGTCATTAATTTATTATCTAACTGATGAGAGTGGGTGAACAAATATATTACTACTCGAGAAATCAGAGTTAAAGAACTTGTAGAAATATAAGAAAACCTTTTCGATTATTTTTGATATTAAAGCGAGTATTTATTTAAATGCTGACAAATTATTTTTTTAAGTATTAAATAATTTTTGATGGGTCAGAAAAGTTTTTGGCTTTTGCGGCTAATGGAGAAACAGTAACACGTAGAGCGCACTCCTCGTGGTCCATAAGCCCACTAATATTTCCCCTAATTTAATTTTAAAAATTCAAAATTTAACATAATTAATCTTAAAATTTCGATTTGCAGTATATATTCTCCTGCTTTTGCCCCCCCTACAATTTACTCTAATTTATAAATTTAATGTTAATGACTTTCATAATGATTTTTGTTTTTATCATTCAATTTTTTTGGTTCCGAATATAGACAAAACTTTACCAAAAAGCAAAAGTTAAAATAAAATAACAAAGAGGAAAAAGAGAAAAAGCAAAAAAAAATTTATAAAAATAAATAAATAAAAAAGAAAAAGTGCGAAGGAACGTGGCACAATTCCCCGTGCGTGTTTCTTCCTCCCCAGACGCAAACGCAGACGCACCCAAAAACTGCTTCTTCTTCTTCGTCTTCTTCTTCCCATCGTTTCTCTCTCTTTCAGATCGATTTTGGTTTGTTCCGATCAACGGTAATCTCCGTCGTTTATTCATCGCCGGAGAATCTCTCTCTCCGTCTGTTTTTTCCTTTTATCTACGAAACGCATCTTTTATATGCTCTTCGTATTTTGATATTCGTCGAAACATTCGTTTTTTTCTGGTGAGCCTTTGTTTTCGCCATCGATGTTGAATCTAGGTTGGATTGGACTTTTCCTGTGATAATCACAAATTGACTTAGGATTCTAGGTTGATTCTTCGTCCTCGTTGCTGTTGTTACTTGTGTATTGTTAGATCATTTCTGTGATGAATTTTGATTTTTTCTCAGTTATATTCAGGACTATGTGAGATACTTTTCCGAGTTGCTGTGCTTGATTTCATTGTTTCATGTGAATTGATCGAGATTCGATTACATGAACACGATAAAAAAAATTTATGATATTCCTTTGTTCAATGGAGTTTTTCTTGGTATTTGAATGATGAATCTCTTTTATAGATTCTTCTCTTTTACCAGTTGAAGTGAGTCTTATATATTTTCCTGCTATGATCTATTATGCAGAGTTTACATTAGTAAGATAATTGGCTGTTACATCGTCAGGACGTTCAAATTGTTTGGAAGTTTGTGTTAGCTAAGCAGAAGATAGTTTTGTGTGAAAGAAGATTATGGGCTCAGTTTGTTGTGTAGCTGTGAAAGACAGAAAGGTTCCTCCTAGTGGTGGACCTGCAAGTGCAGCTATTCATCGGAATTCAGCATGCTCGCCACAATGGAGTTTTCGACGTGATAATAGGAGACGAGTAGCTGATGAGATTGAGGGTTCACCTTATTACAGTTCGTATGTTGGGAGTAGGGGATTTAGCATGGATAAGATGTCATTAGGCTCTGAAAGAGGAACTCTATCTGAGGGAGGAACCCCTCCTGATGGGCATTTTGGGACTCCTGCCTCTCAGAAATCAGCAACTCCAGAAATGGGCGCTAATTCGATGGTCCCACCGTCTTCAGGTAATTCGGGAACTTAATCGGATTGGTATCTAACTTGTTGTTCTGAGTCAGTTTTAATTCTTTCCTTGAATCCTTTCCATTTCATCAACATGATCATAGATGGAAAAGCAATCTTTGTGAGGTTATCTGTTCATCTTACCGTATAAGTCAAGCTTGCTAGTTTTCATTATCTCTCTGTCTCTCTCTCGTTGTTGACTAGATATAGTTGGCAGAGAGATTTTAGGTAAAACATCTGTTACCATATTCTATCTTGTAACCGAGAAGCAATTTACTGTTATAAAGCTTGCTTATTGTATTCTTGCTGTGTCTCATGTTACTCTTTTCTGTGTGACAGATTCATCCTTGGCAAGCCATGATCTCGTTGAGGTGAGATAATTTTCTGGTCTCTAGTTTGAGCTTAAGAATGTTTTTTTTGTTCTCTGTCATGTGTGTTTCTCTTTAGGAAGCAGTTATAGTCTTGAAGTTAAGAGTGCGAGAATTTTCCTTTTCGTGTTCGTTATAAGGAAGTATTATTTCCGATCCTTTAGGGTATCTTAACCCTTTGCTTGCTCGTCAATGTTTCAGGTGAAGAATTTAGTTGACTCACCGGGTATCGTTCCATCAGCTCTACCGAAGCCTTTTTCATCCACACCATCTCTTTCCACTCCAGTCAGTGATCTTTCGTCGGCTCACACACGTTTGCTTCCTCCTAAATCCACACCATCAAGACGGGCTAGGCGTTCACCTGGGCATCAGTTGTTTAGGCAGGTTTCTGATAGTCAAATTTTAGGATTGAAATCCCCAGCTAATAATTACTCAGTCTCTGAAGGAAGGTCATCCTTTGTGCTTTCGACATGTAGCAATGACTTTGCCACTGGATCCAATTACGCTTCTTCTGAAGGTGGCTGGTCCTTGAACACGTTTTCTGAGCTTGTGCCGTATTCTCAAAGGGAGAGATGGTCCTTTGATAGCGAACACTTTGGTTCTGGAAGACGGAAACTTAGTGGTGGTAGCAGCAGATTCTCCTTCTCCCCTTCCATTGTAGATCAACAGACTTGCGGAGCTTGCTCAAAGTTACTAACAGAGAGGTCTTCCATTGCCAATTTCGAGCTCCCAATCGCTGGTGTTCTTGCGTGTGGCCATGTTTACCACGCAGAGTGCTTAGAGACCATGACAACTGAGATTGAGAAATACGATCCTGCTTGTCCTATATGCACGATTGGGGAGAAACGGGTTGCAAAAATAACAAGGAAAGCCCTAAAGGCTGAAGCAAAGGCAAAGCACTACAAAAGATGTAAAAACCGTGTGGTGGACAGTTATGGCGAAAGTGAATGCGATGAGTTTATGTTCCAGAAGACAGGGAAACGAGAAGGCAAAGCTCTGAAGATAGAACCTAGTTGCAGTAGCAAAAGCACGTCTAAGTCGTTCTTGAAATGGCACTTTGGTTCCATCAGCTCCAAGTGGAGTAAACCCTCGTCTAAAGACTCTACATTGAAGAAAGGGTTTTGGTCTAGACATCGTAATTACTGTTCTTCATCGAGCATCGAGGTAAATATCCATACACTGTAAAAAAATTGTCAATCTTCTTCTACTAAAATTTAAGAGAGAATTGAAATGGTCTCGTAATACACATTTCAGGGACTTAACCAAACATCTCAGCTTTGATTGAAACCCCTCGATCTGGATCAGAGGAATGTGGGTTATTTAGGAAGGAAAGCTTTGTAAAAAAACAGATCTTGAGCTTCAGCTTTAGCCTTTAGAGCTGTGTTTTATTAACTTTTTGTTTTTGGATATTGTGTGTTTTCAGTGTAACCTATGGGGATCATTTTTAGTTATGAACCAAACTTATCATTTTAGAGAGATTAGAGAATTTTGAAAGCCATTTACAGAGTAGAGTCTCTATGATCCATAATGATCTTCCTGATTACAATTAAAACATGCCCTGAAGAACCAGATTCACACATCTAACAGTAACAAATTCTTTATTTGTTCAAACTTGAAAGTATTTGATTATACACAAACATTACAAATATTGGCTTACCAAAGTGTACAATAAGGCTCAAATTTCATATACAAATGTAAAAGACTAAACACCTAACAGTTTTTTCACAAAATCTAACCTTAATGTATGCCACAACAAATATTACAGATATATATATCCCCCTATCTATAAAAATGCGAGAAGCGCTTTTTTTTCTTGCGCTTCAAGAATCATACTCCCCAATCAACTGGCACTTGCCAGTTCTTGAGCTTTTTGTTCAAAGCTCAGAAACTTTTTCAGACAACAAAGTCATGTAATTGATGTGGATTAGAGAATCTACCACCATCTTGCTGGTTTCCAAGGCCAATGTAGCGACTGTAATCATCGATACCAAAGCCATTATAGTTCATCAAGCTGTCGTAATCTCCATTAGCGCGGTCTTGTTTCGGATCTGCAAAGACGAGGTTCTCTTCTGCATCAGATGTATATGCCATGTTATTGTTGTTTCCCTGATGTTGCGAAGAAGAGGAGTCTTCGTGTTTGAGCAGAGATGTTTCTTGCATTTTGTTGTCTTGATTAGAGTTAGAGAGTAACTCTGATGAATCTCCAAACTCTTCTTTATACATCTCTTCGATCATTGGTTTCCATAGTCGAACTCTCGCGTTAATAAACCAGTTTGCAACCTAAAGAATGTCAAGAACCATAAGACCAAAACAAAAGATTGAGCTAACAACAAAATGTGAGACCTTCGCCTTTTCGGTTTACCTGGTTTTTCGATAGTCCTGTCTGTTTCGCAAGCATGATTTTCTCTGATTCCTTAGGATATCTACAAGAAAAGCTTGAAATGGTTATTCATTAAGCAATGAAGAGCAAAAAAGAAAGTGTCTCTCTCAATCAAAACACTTACGGATGAAGGAAATGCTCGAAAAGCCAAGAGCGGAGTATAGAAACAGAGTTTTCAGGTAAGCCTCTTTGTGGTCTCCAAGCTGGTCTAACCATTCCAAGTTGTTGATGCAAAGCTCTTTGTTGTCTCAACCTTTGATCTAAATACCGAAGACGCGGTATCCTCTCTCCTTGTTCATCAGAAGACTCTTTCTCCCCAAGCTTCCCTCTGATTACCTGAATCTGCTCTTTTATCGCATCACGCAAACAGCGGAAATGACGAGAGATTCTATTCAAAGCTACTGATGTATAAGGCTTAGCTGCTCCAAGACCTGTTACCATCTCGAAAGACGAAGCTAATGCTTCCATTTGATGGTAGTATTGGTTATACTTTTTATCCACCTGCACATAAACAATCATCAAACAAACAACTAAAAAAAGCTCGAGAAATTCGCGGCTTTTAATCTAAAGTTAAATTACCTCATCCACCATTGTTAAGAGCTTGTTCTTCTTGCTTTGAAGCTCTTGACGTTCTGAAGAAGATAACTCATCTTCTGTATTGTTGTTGTTATCACTAGACCCATTAGTAAAGTCTTGACCTTTATCGTTCTTCATCTTCTTGTTATTGTTATTAGTATTATTCCCCAATTTCAAATCTTTCCTTACACTAACAACTTCATCAAGCAATTGTTGTGTTGGTTTAAGGTAACGAGATCTTAAAACACTACTCACAAACCCTGATGATGTCTCGTAACGGTAATTGTTGTAATAACCAACACCAGAGGAAGGTAATTGCTCAGATTGATGATGATGATGAGTCAAGCTTTTCTCATCAGACAAAGAAGGGTTTTGATTTCTGTAATTCATTTGGTTTGAGAGATTCTGGTAATGGTATTGAATCTGATTACCAAGACTTAAAGAAAGTCCACCACCGTGAAAGCTTAGATCGTTGCTTGAAACGGTGACGTTTCCTCCATTGACGTCGACGTCGCTTGTTGGTGGGATAAAAACCATCTCGTTTCTAACACCACCGGAGACTATGTCGGAGAAAGAAGCGGCGGAGGAAGAAGAAGCTTGTTGTTGTTGTTGTTGTTGTTGTTCGTTGAGGTAGATGGGTTCTTGGTAGAGAGATTGCATGCCGCCGACACTAGTTGGGTAATAAACTGCCATGGATTTTGATTTTGAGGATCAAAATGTTCTTATTACAGTAAGTATCATCAAGATTGAATCTTTTGTCTGAAAATGAAAATTCCTGTTAGAGAAAAAAAAAGAGAGAGACGTGTAAGTTTGAAACCAAATTCTTGATAATAAAAAAAAGAAAAAAAAATATCTTTGAGAGAAGTTAAAACATCGTATTCTCACGCCGCAATTACAGATGAAACCCAGAAATCTCTCTAATTTAGGAAAGAATCAAAACCCTAATCTTGAATTTGTACAGAAGAAAGTTTCCACTTCAATTAACTGACGATGAAAAAAAATTAAAAAAAAAGCAGAGGATGATGAAATCATGAAAATATAAAGTGTTTTTATCCATTCTTTGATGATTTCATACTTTCATAAGCCATGAGGATAATTAAACACAGAAGATGATGATAATAATTTCCAAAAAGGAAAGCTTTTTTAAAGAAGAAAGAAAACACAGTACATATCAATCATAGCTTTGAATCAAGAAACTAAGAACAATCATTTATTAAAGAAAAAAAAAAATCAAAACCTGAGAGAGAAAGTCTACGAAAAAGAGAGAGATTTGTGTGGATGTGGCTGAATCAGGGAACACAAAAAAAGAAGAAGAAGAAGAGAAGAGAAGAGCTTCGAACAGTTGAAGACAAAAAGAGAGAGAGAAAAAGAGAAAACACCCAATCCCAAAGAGACGATTAATAATTTTGTAATTATAATATAACAAAAATTCTTCTTTTATTTTTATTTTTTTTGTTTGTCACTCACAAAGAACAAGAACCAACCCATCTTATCATTGGAACCTCGACAACAAACACCAGATTTTAAAATTAATAAATAGTAATAATTTTTTGTTTAACAAATATCATAATTTTATGCAGAAATTTTGACAATCTCTACCAGTAATTATTTATTCATGTTTTATCCCACCGAAGCTTCTATATACAATTTTTTTTTTATCATTTTATTATTACATTTTTTTTTCTGTGCCAACCATTGAGAGAAGAGCACGCGAGAGCAGGATTTTTTTCATTATAATATTTTAATTTTATGTTAGGATTATTAATAGATAATAGAGAATATTTTGTAGAAATACGACTTTCTATTATAAATTTATAGATAAACAAAAAATTATCATCGAACCGGAACGAATACTGTGTTGTCATTGACTTGACTTGGTGTTTATATTCAAATAAATAGATTAAAAAAACAAACAAAACAGTTTTTAAATGAAGAAAAGAGTTGAATTTCGAATAGTATTTTGTTGTTTTTGGTGGATTTAATAGCTTGGACACAAATTCAAGCAACCGTTGAATTGTTTTATTATCAAATTTCTCCACCAAAGCTTAATTGATTAATTAAGCAAAAACATCTCAAATTAGTTGTTCTTGTGCTGATAAAATCATAGGTTAGTGTGAACCAACATTTAAAAAAAAAAAAAATTCGTACATAATTTTCGAATCCCTGGTTAGAATCGTACATGAAACATGTGTTACGTGACATGATACTTCATAACTAATCTATGATATATGATTGTTAAATTATCATAACGACAAAACTCTCTATAAATATTTTTCTTTTGTCAACAACTCTCTATCAATATTGTAACTAAAACTAAATCAACATTTTTCTTATTAATACATCAAATCTACTGTTTTTGATTGGTATACGTGTTTTTTCTTTGTTCGCGTAATACATCGGGGACACATTTCTTATTAAGTGACGTGCAAAGGTGGAAACTAATTAGTTCCATATTCAGAATTTTCTAACTTTTAACCTAATTAATAAATAAATAACTAAGTAGAAATGTCAACAAATTAATATATTAAATATTAAGA
Organism: Arabis hirsuta; assembly: GCA_964056655.1. Lineage (NCBI taxonomy): Eukaryota > Viridiplantae > Streptophyta > Magnoliopsida > Brassicales > Brassicaceae > Arabis > Arabis hirsuta. The sequence continues at coordinate 34,049,088 of OZ053304.1, forward strand.
TGTTAAAATTACAAAACCATCCCTGAAACTAGAAAATTTGATTTGCCAGAGAAGTAGTCTTTGAGGAAGAAGTGTGTGTCTGTTCAATTGCTTAATTGAGGGATTATAGGACCTTAACAACCAGTTGGTGACTACCCAATTTCCTTCCTTATAACGAAAAATCCAATTATTTAACTAACAATAAAACATATTTTCATGAGAAATGGTCCTTAATTTTTTATTTTTATTAAAAAAAATATTTATTTGCTGATAAATATTCATATATATAAATATATATATATATATATATTTTTTTTTATAATCATGGGTGATCCAAATTTTATACCATCCGATAATCTTTCAAAATGAATATAACCATTGAATAGTGCATTCACCAAATTTTCTAAAAAATATTTTAGTGACCAAATAAAACTATAGCACTACAAGAATACACATTTTTAGCAACGAAATTTAGCATCGAATTAAATCCGACGCTAATTTAGCGTCGAAATTGCGTCGGTTTTGTGTTGGTTTTAAATTTCGATGCTAAATCGACGCTACTTTGCAACATAATAATTCGTTGCTAAATCGACGCTAATTAGCGTCGATTTAGCAACGAAATTGCTTCGGTTTGCTTAATTCGACGCTATTTCGACGCTAATTTAGCGTCGAAATAGCGTCGAATATATAGCGTCGATTTTTGCGACGGATATAGCTTCTAGAAACTTAATTAGACGCTAATTCGACGCTATATAGCGTCGAATTAGCGTCGACCAAATAGCGACGGATATTGCGACGGATATTGCGTCAGATATTGCGTCGCATATTGGTAGTTAGGTAACACGTTTTTAATGGGTTTACCTAATTCGTTCAGTCCGACGCTAAATCGATGCTAAATTTTCCTATAAATACCCCAACCGAGCACATCCTCCAACAATCGGAAAAAATATTTAAAATTATAAATAAAAAAACTTTTTTTTTATTAAAAAAAAAAAATTACTTCCAAAATTTGTAATCCTTTCTGACTAAGATGGGCGATATATACGAACTAAGAAGCTGGATGTATCGACGTAGAGATGAAACTGGAGGGATATCAGCAGAGTTCCTCAACGGGGTTGAAATTTTCATTGCTCAAGCGAGTAGTGTGCCTGCAATTCAAAAGACCGGAGTGATGGTGTGCCCGTGTCGGAAGTGCAAAAATTCGCCGAAGAAGCCGCAGACAATTGATGAAGTTGGTACGCATTTATTTAATAGAGGTTTCACACCAGATTATTATGTTTGGTTTTATCATGGAGAGGGTTATGAAGATGAAACCAATGAGCAATATGATCAGGGTAGTACTAGTTACCAACCTATGGGTCAGGGTTATTCGAATGAGCAATATGATCAGCATCAATTTGTTAATACTTATGATCATGATATCGGGTTAGAGCATAATAGGTTTGAAGAAATGGTAACCGATGCATTTCCGGGAGTTATGTCTACTCCTGATGATGTTGCTGAGGAGCCCAATGCAGATGCTAAAAAATTTTATGCTATGCTTGATTCTGCTAAACAGCCACTCTATGAAGGTTGTAGGGAAGGTCTGTCTAAATTATCATTGGCATCTAGGATGATGACAATAAAGTCTGATCATAATCAATCTGAGAGTTGCATGAATGATTGGGCAGCTCTTATAAAAGAATATTTGCCAGAGGGTAATGAAGCTGCTGAGTCATATTACGACATACATAAACTAGTTTCTAGTTTAGGTTTGCCCTCACAGATGATAGATGTTTGCATTGACAATTGCATGATATTTTGGAAAGATGATGAAGATCTGCAGGAATGTCGATTTTGCAAGAAACCAAGATTTAAGCCCCAAGGAGCCAGTAGAAGTAAAGTGCCGTACCAGAGAATGTGGTACCTACCCATAACAGATAGGCTACAAAGGTTATACCAATCCGAACGAACAGCTGCATCAATGAGGTGGCATGCGGAACATTCAACTAATGAAGGAGAAGTTCAGCATCCTTCTGATGCAAAAGCTTGGAAACACTTCAAATCGGTACACTCTAATTTTGCTAAAGAGAAGCGCAATGTTTATCTTGGCCTATGTACAGATGGTTTTAGTCCATTTGGTATGTCTGGCAGGCAATATTCTTTGTGGCCGGTTATATTGACACCTTATAACCTTCCGCCTAATATGTGCATGCAGAGGGAATTTCTATTTTTGAGTATTTTAGTCCCTGGTCCGAAGCATCCAAGAAGATCTATTGATGTGTTTTTCCAGCCGCTGATTCAAGAGTTGAAGATGTTATGGTATCATGGGGTTTGTACTTTTGATTACTCAAGGAAAAAGAATTTTACCATGCGAGCTGTGCTTATGTGGACGATAAGCGATTTTCCAGCCTATGGTATGTTATCTGGTTGGACAACACATGGTAGGTTATCATGTCCGTATTGCCAAAATGAAACAGATGCCTTCCAACTCAAAAATGGTAGAAAATCTTGTTGGTTTGATTGTCACCGGAGGTTTCTCCCTATGAACCATCCGTATCGGGGGAACAGGAGGTTGTTCACAAAGGGCAAACGTGTACGCGTCCCCCCACCTCCATATCTTTCAGGAGAGCAAATTGAAGGTCAAATTGATTATTATGGAGCTCAGGACACAACACAACGTGGTGGTAACTGGCTTAATATTCCAACCAATCTCCCAGATGGATATCTTCAAGAACATAATTGGCATAAAAAGAGCATTTTCTGGGATCTACCGTACTGGAAGGATCATCTATTGCGCCACAATCTTGATGTCATGCACATTGAGAAAAACTTTTTTGATAACATCATGCACACCATCTTAAACGTTCCAGGCAGGTCTAAAGATAACTTGAAGTCTAGACTGGATTTGCCTCTCATATGCTCTAGAGTTGAGTTACATCTCACGGGAGATGGGAGAGCTCCAGTGCCTATCTTTAGATTGTCAAACGAAGGCAAATCAGCATTCTTCAATTGGGTTTCCAACGAAGTTAAGTTCCCAGATGGATACGTGTCAAAACTCTCTAAGTCCGTAGAGCAAGGGAAAAAATTTTCTGGTATGAAGAGTCATGATTGTCATGTGTTTATGCAGAGGTTATTGCCTTTCGCTTTTGCGGAGCTTTTGCCAGCGAACGTGAATGAATCACTTGCAGGTCTATTTTCTATCATGACGATATATAAATATTTAAACAAATATAATGATATGTGTAATTACATTTATTTTTTGGTTGATATTGGATATCTGCACTTTGGTTTCAGGTGTTGGTGCTTTTTTTCGGGATCTGTGTGTGCGAACTCTGACTCTGGATGGAATTCAACAACTAAATAATAACATCGCAATATTGCTGTGCAACTTAGAGAAGATATTCCCTCCATCTTTCTTTGATGTGATGGAGCATCTTCCTGTCCATCTCCCTTACGAAGCCGATTTAGGAGGGCCCGTTCAATTTCGTTGGATGTATCCTTTCGAGAGATTCATGAAACACTTAAAAGGAAAGGCAAAAAACCTAGCTAGGGTTGAGGGATCAATTGTTGCGGGAAGTTTAACCGAAGAAACCTCTCATTTCAGCTCATATTACTTCGCTCCAACTGTCCGAACACGAAAAAGAGTTCCACGTAGGTACGACGATGGTGGCATCGCACAAACGTATCCAGTTTCTGATGTCCCAGATATATTTTGTGCAGTTGGTAGGCATGCCGGAATCATATCAGAAAAAGACTGGTCCTCGTACGAAGAATACAATTGTGCACACACATATATTCTCTTACAATGCGACGAAGTTAGCCCTTATTTGAGGTACATATTATTACAACCTATGGATTATAGGTTTATTTTTACCATATATATGCTTTGAAAACATTTGTTATAACTATATTTTCTGTTAGTGAATTCATTCGTCAGGTTAACGAGGCTTTCCCAAATGCATCATCCGGGGAGATTGAAAAACGAAAAGAGCTACACTTTGCTAAATGGTTGAGGAGTCAGGTAAGTTAAAAGAAACCTATAAATACAATTTGTGTATATATACTATGATTACAATGTGTATACTATATTTACAATGTGTATACTATATTTGCCAGGTTGATTATGGAGACACGTCATACCCTCAATGGTTTAGAGAGTTGATACAAGGTCCGCTGCAAAAAGTTACGTCATCTCCAATGTATTTTACACGAGGTTATGTATTCCATACGTTCGAACGTGGCAAAAATAGAGCAACTGCGAACTACGGTGTCGTTGTTCGAGGCGGAGATACCGATTTTTATGGCATTATAGAAGACATTGTTGAAGTTCAATATCCTGGTTTGGTTAACTTAAAGTGCACACTTTTCAAATGCCAGTGGTTTGATCCAGTTGTCGGGCGAGGGGTTCGAGTTGGAAAGTTTGGTGTCATCGATGTTAACGAATCGCGTTCTTATGGAAAGTATGATCCATTTGTTCTTGCATCACAAGCGGATCAAGTTTGTTTCATTCCATATCCACGGGTCAAAAAAACAGGGATTTCATGGTTATCAGTGCTTAAAATAGCTCCGAGAGGAATTATAGTTCAATCCGACGATGCCCCTATGCAATATGAAACTGCCGTGGATCTAACAACTCCAGAACAAGATTTGGACAACATCATTCTTATAAACCGATTGAATCGAGAAGCTGACATAATTCCGGATGCTACCGATGCAGAAAACCCCGAAGACGAGTTTACAAACGAGAGTGGAGAAAGTACCGATGAGGATGACGATAACTCAAATGAAGATTCAGACAGCGAAGCATAAGTGTTACCTATATTGTATTCTAATTTCAAAAAACTTATATAGTTTTAATGTAACATATATATGTGTTATAATAAGTCTAATCTAATTTCAAAAAACTTATATAGCATAAGTGTTATCTACTTTAATTTTTGAAAATATAAAAATTAAATCATAAAACTTCATAAATTCTCTTTACATTAAAGCCTTGAAAATATTAAACATACAACGGTTATGACACAAATTCATAATACACTCCGAATTTTAAATACATATATGTCTTTGTATCCACTCCAAACGTACTATTTATTAGAACCATAAATGTTTCTTTCCCTTTTTTTTCTTTGGTGGAGAATCTACATATCCGTCGCACAATTCCTTCTTGATTGCATCAACATCTAGATTTAAGTTGGGGCTTTCAGGTCTTTGGGCAAATTCATAATCATAGTAATGATCCTTACATTCATTTGAAGTACTTCCACCGTAAGTATCTGCCCTTTCAATCAATTGAGATGGTTGTACGTCTTCGAGAACACGCTTTCGGTCAGGACATTCTTTCTGCTTATCATATTCGAGACACAGAACATTGGGAGGATCCTCCGGAGAGCCCGAGTATTTTGGAATGTGTTGGATGGTTGGCAAGCACTGGCTATCCGGCACTATTGATGATGAAGAATCTTCAATATGGATTGGTGAGCACGTATCAAATTCCCACGAGTAAGGGGGTATCTCTTGAGTGAATTCGTCGCATTGAGTTTGGGTTTCCCATGAGTATTTTGGAATGTCTAGCGGGTAGTTTTCCACGTTTTTTGATTTATAGTCTTCATTAGGAGAGCTAGAAGACATTATTTGTGTTATTGATAGGTGTAGAAGATATACACTTCATCATATGTATTTATAGTAGAAGTTATATGTTATAGCGTCGAATATAGCGTCGGATATTGCGTCGAACATAGCGTCGGATATTGCATCGAACTTGGTAGTTAGGTAACACGTTTTTAAAGGGTTTACCTACATCTGCCTAGTACCTTTACAGAATCGATCTAAGCCTTTGAAATTTTTCAGTCATATATGAACCATTAAAACGAGTTGTCAAATCATCATTCAATGGCCGACATTGTCATTCACAGTGTCATTCATCATTATGTGGCCGACAATTGCATTGACGGAATTACCATCTTTATTGCCCACTGAGCTGTAATGTCGCATCAGTTTTTGTTCTTCTCTTATAACCACATATACTGCGACACGTTAAGCTTTAAATATCTCTTTATTTTGCCTATATAAGTGGACAGAGATCTTTGGAATTAGCGAGGAATTAGCATCGACCTAATAGCGTCGAATATTGCATCGGATATTGCGTCGAACTTGGTAGTTAGGTAACACGTTTTTAATGGGTTTACCTACTTCGTTAGCGGCGGTTCTGTCCGACACTAATACGACACTAAGTCGATGCTAAGTCGATGCTAAATTGTACTATAAATACCCCAACCGAGCGCATCCTCCATCCATTGCAAAAAAATATTTAAAGTTTAAAAAAAAAAAATCTCCCAAAACATATGGCGAACAGAGATCTTTGGAATTATTATATACAAAACCGAGCCTCCGTTCAAAACCCTCAAAACCAAAATCTTGTTCCTTCAAGCCCACCATACGATAACTTAAATGTTATTGATGCTCCACCGACAGTTTCACTCCCACCAACTCAAGGATCCCAAAACCAAACGCCCGAGATACCAGGACCTGGCCAACTCATACGGCGAGGACTGTTTCGCAAGAGGTCTCACGATGCAAAGGTATTGCGAGGTGAAAGTTCTCAGACACGTCCAACGCAAGATTTCATACGTGAGGTAATTAATGAGCCAAGACATGGCGACCAGGATTTTAGTAGTCCTCGGTGGACTACTACTATCGATTACATAATCCGTGAAGGTATATATATATATATATAATTAATGGTTTTACCATTACAATAATGATTGTTTATGGCATATAAAATATATCTTTCATACATGTAGGTTCTTATAACAACAGGAGCACACCATTCTGGACCCATGTTGCAGAAATTCAATCGCCGCATTCACAATTTCTGAAAGTCAAAAAGGTTCACATAGTCGAGCAATATTATTCCATTTTATAAATACAATTTATCTGACACGTAAATTGTATCTCATTTTTAGATTGTGGCTATGCTCGCCAGTTTGACCCCTAATGGCCAGGGAGATCTGCTAGTAACCTTAAAAGATCCGTCAGGAAAAATCGAGGGAACCATGCACCATAACATCTTCAATAATGACGAGTACAAACTCTCCACTGTTGTAGGTGCGGTGGTCATTCTAAAGAATGTTACCATATGTCGTTTTAACATGAACTCTAATTACCTCAACATCACAGAGCGAAACATTGTTAAGGTACATTTTCCATAAGTGTCTTAATATTTCTGATATTTAAAAACTAAATTCTTTTTCGAAACAGATAATTGGTGCTAATACGATGATTGCTGAATACGAAACAACCGAAGTAACTACTATCAACGATGAAGATGAAGAAACTACTGGGTACGAATATGAAACAGTTCCAGACTCAGATGATAATTAAACATCTGAGTCAGCAATGGTTATGAAAAATCATAATTAAGGCTTTATGTTGCTTTAATGTTTAATATTTTCCTACTATCCAATGTACGAGTTCACAATAAAGTTGTTATGTGTAATATTCTTATTTTCTAAGTAATGTAATATTATAACGCGTTTTAAGATAAATATATTCGTGAAAGATAAAAAGAAACATAATTTGGTCGTCGCCAAATAGTAAAATCATCACATGTTAAGATCTAGTAAACCCGAGTCCGAACCTATAAACTTATATAGTTTTAATTAATTAGCGGCCACAATAAACTTTCGCGTACCGAAGTATGATTGTAAAAATTCAAATTTGAAATTAGTTGATTATTATCGAAAACACTTATGTTTAGGATGGTTTCCCTATATATTGATTGCGGGTTTTAAAAACGATACCCTAAATCATTTAGCATCGAATTAGCATCGGATTAGCCTGATCCGATGCTAATTCGACGCTATTTAGCATCGAATTAGCATCGGATCAGGCTAATCCGATGCTAATTCGATGCTAAATGATTTAGGGTATCGTGTATCGTTAACTCAGACGATTACCGGACAGCAAAACATAAGTGTTATCGATATAGTATTCTAATTTCATAAAACTTATATAGTTTTAATTAATTAGCGGCCACAATAAACTTTCGCGTCCCGAAGTATGATTGTAAAAATTCAAATTTAAAATTAGTTGATTTTTATCGAAAACACTTATGTTTAGGATGGTTTCCCTATATATTGATTGCGGGTTTTAAAAACGATACCCTAAATCATTTAGCATCGAATTAGCATCGGATTAGCCTGATCCGATGCTAATTCGACGCTATTTAGCATCGAATTAGCATCGAATAAGGCCAATCCGATGCTAATTCGATGCTAAATGATTTAGGGTATCGTGTATCGTTAACTCAGACGATTACCGGACAGCAAAACATAAGTGTTATCGATATAGTATTCTAATTTCATAAAACTTATATAGTTTTAATTAATTAGCGGCCACAATAAACTTTCGCGTACCGAAGTATGATTGTAAAAATTCAAATTTAAAATTAGTTGATTTTTATCGAAAACACTTATGTTTAGGATGGTTTCCCTATATATTGATTGCGGGTTTTAAAAACGATACCCTAAATCATTTAGCATCGAATTAGCATCGGATTAGCCTGATCCGATGCTAATTCGACGCTATTTAGCATCGAATTAGCATCGGATCAGGCTAATCCGATGCTAATTCGATGCTAAATGATTTAGGGTATCGTGTATCGTTAACTCAGACGATTACCGGACAGCAAAACATAAGTGTTATCGATATAGTATTCTAATTTCATAAAACTTATATAGTTTTAATTAATTAGCGGCCACAATAAACTTTCGCGTACCGAAGTATGATTGTAAAAATTCAAATTTAAAATTAGTTGATTTTTATCGAAAACACTTATGTTTAGGATGGTTTCCCTATATATTGATTGCGGGTTTTAAAAACGATACCCTAAATCATTTAGCATCGAATTAGCATCGGATTAGCCTGATCCGATGCTAATTCGATGCTAAATGATTTAGGGTATCGTGTATCGTTAACTCAGACGATTACCGGACAGCAAAACATAAGTGTTATCGATATAGTATTCTAATTTCATAAAACTTATATAATTTTAATTAATTAGCGGCCACAATAAACTTTCGCGTACCGAAGTATGATTGTAAAAATTCAAATTTAAAATTAGTTGATTTTTATCGAAAACACTTATGTTTAGGATGGTTTCCCTATATATTGATTGCGGGTTTTAAAAACGATACCCTAAATCATTTAGCATCGAATTAGCATCGAATTAGCCTGATCCGATGCTAATTCGACGCTATTTAGCATCGAATTAGCATCGGATCAGGCCAATCCGATGCTAATTCGATGCTAAATGATTTAGGGTATCGTGTATCGTTAACTCAGACGATTACCGGACAGCAAAACATAAGTGTTATCGATATAGTATTCTAATTTCATAAAACTTATATAGTTTTAATTAATTAGCGGCCACAATAAACTTTCGCGTACCGAAGTATGATTGTAAAAATTCAAATTTGAAATTAGTTGATTTTTATCGAAAACACTTATGTTTAGGATGGTTTCCCTATATATTGATTGCGGGTTTTAAAAACGATACCCTAAATCATTTAGCATCGAATTAGCATCGGATTAGGCCAATCCGATGCTAATTCGATGCTAAATGATTTAGGGTATCGTGTATCGTTAAGGATCGATCGATCGATCCCTTGCCCAAACCAATCAAAAATTGGAAAAAATCAATTTTGGTCAGACTTCTTCGGCAGTCTGACGGAAATATTGACTTTTCATGTCAGACTTCTAAGGCGGTCCGATGAAAAGTCAATATTTCCGTCAGACTGCCGAAGAAGTCTGACCAAAATTGCGGTCAAATAATTTAGCGTCGAAATAGCTTCGGATTGTTACTATCCGACGCTAATTCGACGCTATATCTAAAATTTTTGGATTTACCGCTTAATTAATACCCGCGCCAACACGCGGAACAAAATTCGAGTTGGGATTTTAATACTCTATGCGACGCTATTTCGACGCTAAATTGCGTCGAAATAGCGTCGATTAGTACATATGCGATGCTATTTCGACGCTAAATAGCGTCGAAATAGCGTCGACTAGGGTAATAAAATCCCCACGCGACTTTCCTTCTTCTATCTTCTCTCTTCTCTGTTCTCTCCGCTGGACTGCTCCTCTGTTCTCCTCTCTCTCTCCCGATCTGTCACCACCTTCTTCCTCCTCCTCTCTCCCGCCGAACTGCTCCTCTTCCTCCTCCTCTCTCCCGCACACCTTCTTCCTCCTCCTCCTCCTCCTCACACGACTTCTTCCTCCTCCTCCTCCTCCTCCTCACACGACTTCCTCCTCCTCCTCCTCACCGATCATGGTATGTATATATTTTTTTTTTTTTAAATTTGTTTTGTGAATTGGTTATTGATTTGTAGGAAATAGAATAGATTGGTAGGAAATGGAATGGATTTGTAGGAATTAGATTTGTAGAATATCTAAATGAATTTAGATTTGATATGGTAATTAGTATTGATTTATTTATGAATTTAAATTTGTTGTATTGATTTATTTCTTAATTTATGTGTTTGTATTGGTAATTTTTATTTAAAATTTTTAAATTTATGGAAATAAAACGAATTTTTGAATATTAATGTTATATGAAATTATTTTTCAACTTATTTTGGGAAAGTAAAATAAAAAGGAATTTAAGATATTAATTTATGGATTTTATGAATTTACAATATAAATTATAAATTAGATTTGTAGAATATGTAATTGAATTTAGATTTTATATGGTATTATTAATTAGTAATGTAAATAGAAATTATTAATTAGATTTGTAGAAAATGTAAATGAATTTAGATTTCATATGGTATTTAGTATTGATTTATTTATGAATTTAAATTTGTTGTATTGATTTATTTCTTAATTTATGTGTTTGTATTGGTAATTTTTATTTAAAATTTTTAAATTTATGGAAATAAAACGAATTTATGAATATTAATGTTATATGAAATTATTTTTCAACTTATTTTGGGAAAGTAAAATAAAAAGGAATTTAAGATATTAATTTATGGATTTTATGAATTTACAATATAAATTATTAATTAGATTTGTAGAATATGTAATTGAATTTAGATTTTATATGGTATTATTAATTAGTAATGTAAATAGAAATTATTAATTAGATTTGTAGAAAATGTAAATGAATTTAGATTTCATATGGTATTTAGTATTGATTTATTTATGAATTTAAATTTGTTGTATTGATTTATTTCTTAATTTATGTGTTTGTATTGGTAATTTTTATTTACAATTTTTAAATATATGGAAAAATACGAATTTATGAATATTGATGTTATATGAAATTATTTATCAACTTATTTTGGGAAAGTAAAATAAAAAAGAATTTAAGATATTAATTTACGGATTTTATGAATTTAAACTAGAAATTATTTAAAACTAGAATTTAAGATATTAATTTACGGATTTGTGAGTTGACAAGTATTTTATAAGTTATTTATGGAAAATATAAATTATTTTTCAATTTGATTTTTTAAATTGATTTGTGTGTTTTAATTCATATTTTATATATAAAAGAGTATAATTAATAAATTTGTTTAATTTTACAGTCTGATGGACCACCTTCATACGGAGATTTATTCCCCGAGGATGCTACGATTCCCGGATACAGGGAAGGTCGTCGCGGAACAGGATCAGGGTCGAGTTCCCAGCGTTCGACCCATCACACACGGCAGCCTCCAGCAGGATGGGCTCCGCCAACTTATGGTCATCGTCGAGCTCCGGCACCGGCACCGCCACCCACACAGCCAGATCATGAGCCGGACGAAGACGAAGCAACCCACGACGATGATCACGTTGAGGAGCCTCCACCGCCAAACCCTGGTCTTATGTGGCGGATTAGTCAGCTTCAGAGCCAACCTGGACGTCAGGGTCGGCTTCCAACCCTCCATCCGTTGAGACCTCGAGGCACTTTATGGTATGGATAATTTTTTTCAATATTTAATTTTTTTATAATTAATTATTCTTCACAAGTTATAATTACATTAGTAACATCTAAATTTTTTTTTACAGGTTTACCGATAACAAAGTTGCTCGTTCGGTCACCAAAGCTTGCATGGCCCATTTCACAATGGCGCATGCTAATTGGAGCCAAACGCCGCAGTCCATTCGGGATATTTGGTTTGAGTCATGGGCGGTTAGTAAAATTAAATTATTTATTTATAAATATTAAATTATTTGATTTTAAATATATTAATTACATTAATTGTATTTTGTAGCAACGCTGGCACTGGGATGACATGCATAGCCATGACGTGAGAGCGGCTTTCCAGAAGAAGGCCATGTTGCGTCTCAACGGCGCAATCGGCAATTTGAAGAAAGCTTGGCGCGAGAAGGGCGATGAAGCAATGCCGAGGAATTGGGATACCGATGTTTGGTCGGGTCTAGTACAGTTTTGGGAGGATCCCAAATCGGAGATCAAATCAAAGAAGTGCTCTGCAGCTCGTCTCACGCCCGTTGCCGAAGGAGATGGACCTTCTAAGCATTGTGCAGGTCCTTCATCATACGCCAGTATACGATTGGATATGGTACTATCTTAATTTTTGATAAGTTTTTAAATTATTTGATTAATTTATTTTATATATTTATTTACTTATTATTTTATTTTTATATATGTTTATTTTTGTTTAACAGGCTGATGGCAGTGATCTTCCCCCGATGATTAAAGTGATGGAGAAAACTCATCGGCGCAAGGATGGAACGTTTGTTACCGCTCAGGCGGAACAAACGTTTAACACCTACAACGAACGATTAGCAGAGCTTGAGTCAGAAGGATCTCATGATTTGGGTCTCGAAGCTTACGATCGACTTTACGAGGAGGTAATTTTTGTAAATTTATAAATTAATTTTTATTACAATTTTAATAAATTTATTGTATAACACTTTTATTTTATAGGTTGCACCGAAGAAGAAAGGACGGACGTTTGGTGTTGGATCCATCAGAGATGTTCCAGCAGCTTCTTCGTCTTCTCAGTATTCTTATGCTTCTCAGTACTCGGAGCCGTTGATGACGCAGTTGACCGCTGCTCATGCTGAGATTGACCGGCTAAAGACGTCACAAGAGGCACTTCAGTCATCCTACACTTCGGTCCAGGAGAAGTACAACTCGGTCGAAGGTACACTCTCACAGTTGACCGGTCTGTTCAACATTATTGCAGTGGATAACCCGACTTTAGCAGCTGCGTTGCGACAGTTACCGCGTCCTCCATCGCCTTCTCCACCTACCGGGCCGACGCAGTTCGAGCAGGAAGCCGAAGATCTTCTTCGGAACCAATATGAGTAGATTTCGTTTTTTATTTCCCTGTTTTCAGACTATTAATTTGCTGTTTTTGGATAATTTAAATTTGTGGTTTTTTTTTAATAAATTTTATAATATTTTAATTTTATTTCAGATTATATATAAATATTATAATTTTGTATAATTTTCAAAAAAATTTAATAATTTTTTAAAAATATAATTTTTAATACAGTTGACATATAGCATCGAATTTGCGTTGCTATTTCGATGCTATTTTAGCATCGACTTAGCGTCGAGAATATTCCGATGCAACATTTCGACGCTAATTTGATGCTAAAATAGCATCGAAATAGCATCGGAATATTGCATCGGAATATTATCGACGCTATTTCGATGCTATTTTAGCGTCGAAATAGCGTCGAATTGTGTAGCATCAGAATAGCGTCGAATACCTTTACGACGCAAATTTAGCGTCGAATTAGCATCGGAAATTGTTTAGCGTCGAGCGTTATGCGTCGACTTGTTTTTCGATGCTATTTCGACGCTAAGTGCTTTTAGCGTCGAAATAGCGTCGGATTTTGCCGATGCTAAATCCCTTTTTTCTTGTAGTGTAGAGTTAACTGAATATATGTTACATGCATTTTCGTATAACCAACATGACACAAGAGTTTACAACCAAAAACAAGAAAATCTTACATTGTGAATTATATGCTAAACAACCAGCTTTAATATTATCATTACGACTCTCATAATTTTTTCTTAAAACAGAAAACAGGAACACTTTAAAGATTGTAACTCATATAAATAATAAAGTACTTATTATTCATGAGAGTGGATATAACTAATTAGGCCTATATCTATATTATAACGCAAGATTACCCTATGTAATTATAGGCGAAACAATGGTATAGGAAAAGTACTGATTCATAAAACAATAAAATCGAAGAGTTAGAAGCTTTATGATCAGTCTCTATGGAGGTTGTGTAATAAATATTAATAAAAAGTAGGACTTTAATAAAATGATGAAAAATGAAATAAATAAGGTAGATGTGTCGGACGCGAAGTTGGTGAAAGTGGCCAAAAATAAAAAACTTGGACTCCAATTGCCTTGTGTAAAAGCTAACGGCTTTGTGTCCATATTATTCATAAATGTTTTTTTTTTTTAATTTCTCTTCTGTATTTATGTTTTATTTATTTTAAATTATATTTATTCTTCTTTTATTTATTTTGTTTGAGCTTGGGTTTGTCGTAGATTGGAACAGCCGACACAAGCATTTCGAGGAGAATCAACGTGTTACGAATATTATTTATGAATTTATTATTTATGCGTGGATTGTTTGTTTTGTTTGTTTGGATAAATATATTTTCAATGTACAATTGGTAAACGGCAGGTGTGGAATATGGAGGGGAAAATAGACAAATTGAAATGATAAAAAATAAGCTTAGAAATAAATGTGATATTCTAAAGCAAATTATGATGTGTATTATAATTTAATAACGCAAAAAAAAATGATTAAAATGGTGATGAATCGATGATGATAGTGTTATATGAGGAAATAGCAAGTAAGAAACTAACAGCTTTTGTTTGGACAAAATCCCTTTCCCACATTTATTAAAAAAATAGATAAACATCTTTTAAAACACCTAAATTATGACAGCTAATAATAATAGTACTCTAATTAATACATTAAATAGTCACAATTGACAAAAAAAAATAGTCACACCGTTAAACAAGATAAGTTTTATGCAGATACAACAAGAGAGTTTAACAGAACAATAGATACACTAAGAGTTTAACAAAACCAGGTACAAGTTTTCATAGAAGTACACCAAAGTGTGATAAAACATTGTTGTCAAACCAGGGGTCAAGACCAGAAACAATATCATAAAAAAATAGGGGGTCGTCATAAATGAAGTCTTTTACATCATCAAAAGTTTTGCATTGATATGACGACCCATTTTCTATCCTCAGGTTCTCCCAAAACCATGTGAAGTGAGGATCCAAAACCATGTGAAGTGAACATCCTCACGAAATAGAGCAAGCGTATGTTGTCGTTGAGCTAGTAGAGTTAAACCTTCGTTGCCTCCATAAAATGAGGGACTCGGAGAAATCAAAGTCCCCGAACATCAATAGAATGTAACCTACAAAGTTATGATAAAGAACACATCAATAAATCTTGTCAAAATGAGTAAAAAGGATCCGAATCAAAGTCAATTTGAGTAACAAGGATCAAACTACCTGGGCTTTTGTGATTGACCGCTTTACCGTCAAGATACTTACTTAGAACCGAGAAGGCAGTTGGAGTTGTCTTCTTAGTGTGGTCCCTTTTTGGGTGAGATGATTTCTTACAAAAAATAAATCTTTTGTCATAATAGATGAATTTAATTTCTTGTTGCGTCTTAAAGAAATCAATGTCTTCAGGTGGAAATTCACTCAAATCACCAACCACAATGATCTCCACCTCAAGCTAAGAAGATTTAGTGCATTCCTTGGGCAAAAGCCTTTTCGAGGTTGGAGACACAATCTTAATGACCATCGTACTTGAAATTGTTCTCGGCATCGCGTAAGCGACATGTGTTCATATCCCAAAGTACATGAATTTTGCTCTTTCTTTCTGTGGAGGTGATAGTCTTTTCAAAACTCTTATGCTCATCAAGAAGTTTTAGTTCTCCGATTGGAAGAGTAGGGTTTGCGGGGATGATTTTATACATGGAGAAGAAAGGTGACGAGAATGGAGAAAAAGAGAGAGTTAATGGTCTTCTTAATACTCCACTACAGTATCATTACAACAAAACGTATTAGTTACTTGTTTTTAGGAACGTATATACAACACAAAGATAATAAATTATATACAGCTACGTTTAAGCTATCTCTATTTTGTTGTGTTTGAAAACACAGTTTATTACCAAATAAAATAGTCACACCGTTAAACAAGATGAGTTTTAATTGTCAAGAAACAAGTTTGGAGATTAATGCGAGTTGTTATTTCATAAGACAAATATGAGTTTATTATGGTTATGGATAGAGGTTTAACAAACAATTATCATATAGTTTAGAGATTAGTGCGAGTTGTTATTTCATAAGACACTCACGCAATAATGATACTTCCATAGATAAAAGTTGGATAAACATAATTAATATATGATACCGACTTAAATGTTTTAAAGTCCATAATAACCCAAAATAGAGTAAATGAAACCTTCTTGACGAAGTAGCAGGTTTAATGTCTTCTTTCTCACCTAGAGGATAAGGAAGTGACGCGGTGATACAAAACGGCACGACGTTCTTCAAGACCAACCGTCAAAACGCCAAAAACACGGCGTGAACTGCGACGCTTTAAACACCAAAATTTCTTCTTCGAGATTCTCACATTCTCAGTCTCACTGATTTTTGATCTGCTACGACAGTGATCCATTCTCTTGCCAATTCTGGTCTCGATTTTTCTTGTCTCGAATTATCACGCAAGCTTCTCTACGAGGAATTTGCGAAGATTTTGAATGTTTAAACCCTAAAATGTATCTTTAGAGGAGGAAAAACAATGGTGAAACCGTCGACGAGTGTCTTGGTCACAATGCAAAGGAAGAGATGGGCTTTGATGATTTTGTTGGTTTTGTCTGTATCAACTGTGGTGGTGATTCTCGTGAGATCTAGCTTTGATTCCTGCATCGTTAGTGGTAAGATCAGCGACCACCAATTCACGGAGGAGAAGTTTCGGTCAGCTCCGAATCCTCTAGGTTTCATGAAATCGAAGCTCGTTTTGTTAGTCTCGCACGAACTTTCGCTCTCAGGTTACTGATCCGATTCCCTAATTTTATCTGGGTTCTTTGCAAAATCCATTTTTTTTCTGATACGATGATGATTTTTGTGTGAACATAGGTGGACCTTTGTTGTTAATGGAATTAGCGTTTTTGTTAAGAGGAGTTGATGCTGAAGTTGTTTGGATCACTAATCAGAAACCAATTGAAGCTGATGAAGTTATCTACAGTCTTGAACACAAGATGTTGGATCGAGGTGTGCAGGTTCGAATCTCTTGTTTCATTCTTGCGATAAGATGTTACCAAAATTGAGATAGGTTATGAAAAAAGGAGTATCATTTACTATTTTGATTGAACATTTTCTTTGGATTGTTTGATCTTAGTGTAAAACTTTCTGTGTCCAGGTTATCTCTGCTAAGGGTCAGAAAGCTATAGATACAGCTCTCAAGGCTGATTTGATTGTTCTAAATACGGCTGTGGCTGGGAAATGGCTCGATGCCATTCTGCAGGATGATGTTCGCAAAGTTCTTCCCAAGATCCTCTGGTGGATTCATGAGATGAGAGGACACTATTTCAAACCAGATTTGGTCAAGCACCTTCCGTCTGTTGCAGGGGCTATGATTGATTCACACGCAACGGCTGAATACTGGAAGAATAGAACTCAAGCTCGCCTAGGGTCTGTTTCCTCTTTCGTATATCCTGCTTCATGTGAATGATATACATAAAACTAAGATATTTATGTTGAGTGTTGCCCCATTGCAGTTGGATTTAATTCTTACAGCTTAACATTGTTTTATGATTGTTGGAATGCAGGATTAAAATGCCCAAAACTTATGTCGTGCATCTAGGAAATAGCAAGGAATTGATGGAAGTAGCTGAAGATAGTGTTGCCAAGAGAGTTCTCCATGAGCACGTCCGAGAATCTCTTGGAGTGCGGAATGAAGACTTACTGTTTGGCATTATTAATAGTAAGCCATCTTCTTAAGTCTTCCTGTTTCTCAGTTTTCTCGGGAGCATCACAACTAAAAGAGCAAGAGTTATGTATTCATCTATTACCAAAGAAGTTACTTACAGTCATTTTTATTTCAGGTGTATCGCGGGGAAAAGGTCAAGATCTATTCCTCCGAGCCTTCCACGAAAGCCTTGAAATAATAAAAGAAAAGAAACTTCAGGTACCAACAATGCATGCAGTAGTAGTAGGAAGCGACATGAGCAAACAGACAAAGTTCGAGACAGAACTACGAAATTTTGTCCAAGAGAAGAAACTTCAGAACTGTGTTCACTTTGTCAACAAAACCCTAACCGTAGCTCCATATATAGCAGCCATAGACGTTCTGGTACAAAACTCCCAAGCCAGAGGAGAATGCTTTGGGAGAATAACCATCGAAGCCATGGCATTCAAGCTACCTGTACTTGGTACTGCAGCCGGAGGTACAATGGAGATTGTGGTGAACGGAAAAACTGGTCTGTTACACAGTGCGGGTAAAGAAGGCGTGATACCTCTCGCCAAGAACATAGTGAAATTGGCGACGCAAGTTGAGTCACGGCTAACAATGGGAAAAAATGGGTATGAGAGAGTAAAGGAGATGTTTTTAGAACATCATATGTCACATCGAGTAGCTTCGGTTCTCAGAGAAGTGTTGCAACACGCAAAGGCTCAAGCTTTACGATGAGATCAGATCATTATTGAACTGGATTGTTCCATCAGCTCATCGGTATGTTCTGTCTCACACTCTGGGTGTTGTAAAATAAGCTTTTACAGAATATTTTCACTAGAATGCATAATTGATGTAGCAAGGGAATGCCAATTTGGGCCAGTTTTCAACAAAATATTTCTCGATCTTTCTCATTTGTTTTGTTCATAGCAATTAACAACTTTACCGCGAGGTATGATCTGAGCAATGGCAAGACCCATAAGTTATTAACAAATTAACAACAAAATATTTCTCGATCTTTCTCATGCTATTTTTGTTTGTTTGTTTAATTGTGATTTTCGAGTACGAAATACGAATTGAGATGAGTTTTTTACTGCTGAAAGTGAAATCTCGGAAATTTGTGCATCTCTGGGGGGTTAAACTGATAAATGTAAAACATATGAGATTACTTTAGAATTTATCTAAAATAGCGTAATTTAATTAAAAAAAAATATTACGGATATATCAGTTACGGAAATCAGCGGGAACTATAACACTCTTTATTTGTTTCTTCTTCTTGCAGAGAAAATTTCTCAGAATCGTAAAAGCTTTCTTCTTCCTCTTCATTGTTACTTCAAAGCTTTGTAGTTTTTTCGCTTCCATGGAACTTGACGGAGATGCTGAGTCAGAGAGAAGAAACAACGCCATTAAAATCTACATGCTTACTCTCACCATGCGAAACGACCTCCAACAACTTATCGAACTACGTAGATTTCTTCCACTTCTCTCGATTACGTAAGATTTCTGAAATCTTTATGCAAGTGACACGTTGTTTTCGGATTCAGGGAAAGGCTTCTTGGAAAGTTTAAAGGCAATCTTGGAAGCAGAAGAAGACAAACTCAGATTGACAGAAATTATCATAAACACAGATCGTGCGGAATTAGTTGGAGAAATTGTGCAACCTCTAGAGAAAGATCGATGTATAATCCTCTCAAACTCATTTGTTCTTGATTCTGTTTTTGCTCTGTTTTCAACATCATTTGGCTTTTACGAATTTTGTGTTTCAGTTATTGTGCAAGAAAGCAAAGGAATTCATTACATAGTGAATTGCTGTAACGAAGTTGATCAATCAAAGCTAGTTTCTGGAACAAGAGTTACTCTTGAAAGAAACATGTTTACGATAATGAGAATTCTTCCTCCTAAGGTTAAACTTCTTTTTGTTGATTGATTCTTCTCTTCTGTCTTTGTTTGATTGATTAGAGTTTTTTTCTTCTTCTTGATGTTCTGTTTTTGGATTTTTTAGGTTAATCCATCGGTTTATAATATGGTGTATCGAGCTCGTGGAGATGTTAGTTACTCGGAACTTGGTGGTTTATCTGATCAAATCAGAGATTTACGTGAATGTATCCAACTTCCTCTCACAAATCCTGAAATTTTTCAACGAGTTGGTGTAAAGCCTCCTAAGGTTGGATTTGATTCTTGTTTCTTTTTCGGTTTTCGTTTTCCGCGGAAAAAGATTTCATTGTGTTTTGCATAATTTTAACAGGCAGTACTTCTCTATGGACCTCCTGGTACCGGAAAGACATTGTTAGCTAGAGCAATTGCTAGCAATACCGATTCAACCTTTTTGACGGTTAGAGAATTTACATAACTTCTCGGTTTTTTGTCGTTGGCTACACTAAATTTTAGAAGAATTTGGTGTTTCCATAGGTTGTTTCTAGCGCGATTGTAAGCAAATACATGGGAGATAGTCAATTGTTAGTGAGAGAAATGTTTAAATATGCTCGTGATCATCAAGTAAGAGCCTTTTTATTTGCTTAATTCAGCTTCTGATTTTGTACTAGTTCATGAAATGCTAAGCTGTTTATGTATCTTCTGGTTAAAAAGCCCTGTATCATCTTTATGGATGAGATTGATGCTATTGGTAGACGTCGATGCAACCAAGGAGAAGTAGAAACTAGAATCCTCATCGAGCTTCTCTCTCAGCTTGATGGATTCAACGAACTTGATAAGGTATCTTCTGTCTCTTCTCCTTCAACGAACGAGCTTCTTCTTGTAGCTAGTTTTGATGAACATGCATGTGTTTTATGAATTCATGAATTTTGTTGTTTAGGTGAAAGTAATATTTGCAACAAACAGACCTGATGTTCTTGACCCTGCGCTTGTTCGACCTGGTAGAATCGATAAGAAGATAGAGGTTCCATTGCCTAATCGAGATTCTAGATTGAGAATTCTTAAGATTCATGCTTCTGGTATAACTAAACAAGGAGAGATTGATTACGAAAGTGTCGCGAAACTATCTGAGGTTCGTCACCACATATACATTGTCTTTGTGTGTTTGTTTTAAGCAGAAAAACAGAACAAAATCTTTCTTTTGTAGGGATTCAATGGAGCAGATATGCGTAACATATGTACCGAAGCAGGGATGTTAGCTATGCGTGCAAAGCGCGATTCCGTTGAAACTAACGATTTCATCAAGGTAAGTAAGTTTCTGCTTATTGTTATATTGATTTGTTGCAATCTTACTCATCTTATGATCAAACTAAAAACAATTTATTTCAGGCTGTAAGAAAACTAGGCGAAGCGAAGAAACTAGAGTCCAGTGCACAGTACAACTAATGCTGATATTCGGAAAGAGTAACGATAAAGACGAAGACGAAGGGATCGATAGATTGAGTTTAGATGGCGCGAACTTCTGGTTCTGTTTTTTGCTTTAAGTCAGTTTGAATCATCGTTAGCTTCTCTTTGCATTGATGCATCTGATGAATCTCCAAATTCCTCTCTGTACATCTCTTCAATTATCAGTTTCCAGAGTCGAACTCGAGCATTTATAAACCAATTCGATACCTTTGACCAGTAACAATAACACACAAAAATGATCTCCTCTAAAAGCTTCGATAATCAAAAGCTTCGAAGTAATCCAGCATATCTACACCCTCCTCTAAAAGAGCTAAGCGGAAAGCTAAATTAATATGAATAGGTTCCTCAACCATACTCTTAGGGGGTTCCCAAGAGGTGACGTCCAGAAGATGCGTGTGTGAGAACGAGCAAAATCACAATCAGATCCATTAGTTAAAGGAATAGATCAGACAAATACAATTCCGAGCCAGACATAGAAAGAGAGAGAGATCCTTACCGGTAAAAGCCTTTCATATGCATAAGCCTTGTTTGTTACCAAATAACTCAAGCTGCGAGTGTTCACACATATACATTGTCTTTGTGACTTTGTTTTAAGCAAAATACAGAACAAAAGATTTTTCAATAAGAATATGTCTTTTATAGGGATTCAATGGAGCAGATATGCGTAACATTTGTACCGAAGGAGGGATGTTACGTGCATATCGCGATTACGTTGTCTCTAACGATTTCATCAAGGTAAGTTTCTTTCTGCTTGTTAAGATGTATTGATTCGTTGCAATCTTTCTCATCTTATGATCAAAACAAAAACATATTTTTTCAGGCTGCAAGAAAACTAGGCGAAGCGAAGAAACTTGAGTCCAGTGCAAGAGTAACGATAAAGAAATATAGACGAAGGGATCGATAGATCGAGTTTAGATGGCGCGAACTTCTGGTTCTGTTTTTTGTTTTAAGTCAGTTTGAATCATCATTAGCTTCTCTCTGCATTGATTCATCAGAGGAATCTCCAAACTCTTCTCTGTACATCTCTTCAATCATCGGTTTCCAGAGTCGAACTCGCGCATTTATAAACCAATTCGATACCTTTGATCAGTAACAACAAACACAATCTCAATCAGAATCTTCATGATAACCAAAATATAACTTCAGAAAAAAAAAACAGAATTAGATTCAGAGGAAGAAGGTACTTGGTTCTTGGAAAGCCCTGTTTGAGACGCCAACATCAACTTCTCCTCATCATTCGGATAACTGTTACATTACAATACTCAAAATGTTATATCTCCAACATATCTACTGTTATAATAACTTAAGCAGCTAAGAAAACTAACGGATGTAAGAAATGTTGAAAGAGCCAAGCTCGAAGAATCGCAACGGAAGTTTCAGGCAAGCCTCTGATTGGTTTCCAAGCATGTCTTTGTGGTCCTTGTACCAAACCGAGGCGTTGAAGTGATGATGAAGTGTTCCTATCGAATAAGCTGAGCTGTGATAAACCAGAGCTGATGATCTTGGGAACATCTTGAGAGATGATGAATCTCCTACGAAGATAGTTGATCTGAGAGATTATAGCTTCTTGGAGACAACCGAAATGTCGAGTCATGGCTTGAAGAGCTAAACCGGTGTATACTTTGGATGATTCTTCTCCTGCTATTTCCTCAAATGATGTAATCACTTGCTCCAATTCATTACAATACTTGTCAAATCTTTCCTCTACCTGTCGAAAACCGGAGGAAGTAAACCGGAATTAACCGGATAAAATGTTGAAACAAAATTCTTTCACAAGAAAACATGCCACTTTGTTCAAAATTAAAAGGGCTAAGAATTGAAGTTTTAGGGATTTTGTGTTTAGGGTTTAAAACACTACTATTTTCTTAGGTTTGATATAATTTTTTGATAATTTTCATAAGTAGCACTAAGATTATAGTGACTGACCTGTTGCAACAAACCGAGAAGCTTGGTGATTTTGATCTGAATCTCATGATTCTCAGGCAAAGACATGAAACCTGAGTTACATAGTTCGGATTTGATCTCAGAGGACAAACCAAAACCGGATCTTCTCCTACCTGGAAACAGTTGTTGGATAAGAATGTCGTTGCAAAGCTCAACTTCTCTACCACCGATATTGATAACTTCTTCTACAAGGCAACGCACTGCCTTGACGTATCTTGAATCCAACGAAATGGGTGATGAACACTCGTGTGAAACCCTAGACTCCTCCATCTTCTTCTACTTGGAGCAAGAAAATAAGTTAAGAAGAGAAATGAAAATATAAGCTTTGTAGGCACTTTTATCTTTACTCTTTTCTCCACACACATGTATATATATATATATATAGGTCGACTTTTTGTAAAACAAAATATTGAAAAATAGTTAGTTGACTTGTAGCGAGTTAGCTTATGAAGCCTAGATATACTAGGCAGTTAGTAGTTACTAGTCTATGGCTCTATGCAAAGAGTACCTCGAAATTTCTAATGAAAATTTACTAAGTATTCTACGTATACATTTTTTTTTGTTTTTGTTAGTTTGTGTAACGTTATATCTTCAAAAACACATAAAAATCTTTTTAAGAAACACAATTCGAGGTAATCAGTGGTCAAACCTGATTTATATTCAATTATTGTGTTAAGAAAAGCACTGAAGATTTTGAAATCACGAAGGATATATAGAGAGTAAGGGCCAATGCTGCACCCTGCAGCAGAAGCACTATGCATAGTTACCTATTCCTAAATCCTACTGATAATAAATAGTATTTCTAAAATTGACAAATGCATAAAATTATTACCACCAATCCAAGAAATTTGATTTATGTAAATCCTTGTCAAAAAGAAGAAAAGGGATTACAAATATGGTCCCTCCTCTGAGCACGAAAGAACAGGCTTTTGCATAAATGCTTCTTCTTATCTTTGCATCAGTACCCACAACAATCCCTTTTTAAACTTTGTTGGGAAGTTCAAAAACAAAAAAGAGAAAAAGACACACACATGCAAACAACACGTATTAATCTCTTTTTTGGTTTTATAAAAAAAATTTGATATATATATATATAATATAACATGCAAATTCTATCATTTATTTGCTTCTGTTGTTTTACTATATTGATTAACTCTTTAAGATAAGTTTATTTTTTGTTGTTGTTAACACTTAACACTCTATAAGATTGAGTACATAAAATAATCAATAGGGATAAACTATTTTTATCGCAAAAGTTGTAAATTGTTAGTGGAGCCAAAGACGTTTCTCATTAGGGTTGGAGGGAATAAATAATCTTCTTAAAGATTATGATTTCGCATTTCTACAACAACTAAAGTATCACAGTTCATGTTTAATTCCACAATTTTACAAGTTCAGAATGAGAAATTTCTCATACAAAAACATTTTCTTCACATAATCAAGAGAAGTTTAGCATCATTGAATGTTAAAGTACAAACTTTGGTAAAGAGGGAAAAGTTTTTCGTTCAATTAGACTCTTTTGTTGCTATCTCTTATAGTTGCTATCTCTTATACATTATTTGATAAGTGATTTTCTCAAATTTGTTTATGTGTCACCACAATAATCACTCTCACTAATTTAAATATGATATGGCTTCAAAAAATATGACATGACAAAAATGAATCAAAACAACATCTTTTACAAAATCTTTTTTAACTATGTTTACATTTTTTTACATAATTTTTTTTTTAATAATAGTTTATACTAACATTTACGTATTTCAATAAGAAAATGTTTAAAAAAGATTTTTTGTCACAATAAAATTTTAGAACACTTTTTCATATAAAAATATTTTTACTGAAATTTATAATAAAGACTTAAAAAGTTTTTTAAGGACATTTTATTATGTTTTGTGACAAAAACTCAAATTTATAAAAACAAATATACGTATTCTTAAAAAAAAAAAGTCTAACACAAGACAATTTGAAAATAACAAAATTATTAAGATAAATTGTATATAAATTTCTATATCTTTATATTAAATATAAGTTTTAAGAAAAAAATCAAAAGTTACATATTTTACATGCTAATATTTAAAAGGTCATATTCAACTTTTATATTTCAAGAAAATTAGTTTAACATTGTCAGAATATATTTAATGTTTAGTAAAAAAACCCTTGTGGAAAGTTCAATATAAAATAAATAAATCAGACTATAGAAATTGATCTCTAAATTGATCTTTAAATCGTTTTTTTAACTAAGTATAAAAAGTTGTAAGAGACGTTAACCATAATAAAAATAAAAAATAACAAAAGTTTGGAAAAAAAAAAAAGGAAAACGTAGTGTACTTGGTTTATATTGTATGAAAAAATTATTAGTTTTTCTTTGTTTACGAAAAGTTACTAACATTAATCTTTTCATATTTCGATGTCGAATTCAGTTTTTATTCAAAATTCAATATGAAAAAAATGATATTTAAAAAAAAAAATTGATCAAATAGGGGATTCAATATATAATGAAAAAAATTTCAATTTTTGATAATAGATTGTGTACTTCAATATATTAAATTATTATATATTTTATTTGATACGTTTACGTATATAAAATAATGAAATGGTAAAATTAAACTTCCAAAAATTTTATTATTAACAAAAAAAATTAACAACAAAATATCAACAACAATGTCTCTATAAAAATAAAAAATACTTATTTTCACATTTTCAAAATGTAAAATTCAAAAAAAGAAAAATCATAAATAAATTATCTGCGTGTGTACGCGGAAGAAAGACCTAATTATATATTATTTATTAGAATTTCAGGGATTTTGTCTGCGTGTGAACCATAAAGGCAAAGGAACATGAAAACTTTAAGAGTAGTATGTGTATATATTCGTTGATGGTAGCTGCTAATTAGGACAACTCGTAGATGTTGAAAAGTCACTGCAAAAGATCTTGAGGACATTGCCCAGGCTTCTTATTCTTACATCAACTTGCAACACATCCAATAAGAGTTCGAGTCTTCGACTTGTGACCTATCCTTAGCTTCTATTTAATGCGTTCATTTTCTAATACTATAAGGTTATAAACACTGTTTATATATTATTTATTTTGGTCAACCATGATTATAAAATTAATCTATGGTTGTTTTTCTTTAGCATTTGCAATAGAGTTTCCCTGTCCACTGAACAAGATGGGTTAAATGGTTTTACTTCCGTCATTTGTTTTTTTTTTTTGTTGAATTTGCAATAGACTTTCATAATCATAATATGTTAACACAGGCAAAAATTATATTTTAAAGGAGTAAATTCGGATGATAGTAGAACAATAGGAAGTATATAGTTAAGTCAGAGACGACAAAAAAAGGTATATAGTTAAGTCAGAAAATGGTAATGGATGGTAACTTGGAGTGGCATTTCGGTTTAGTTTTGGGTTCTATTTGGTAACATTAGGGGTGAGTAAATTAAATCTAACCGAATTGACCGAATCTGAACCGATCCAAAATATATATACAAACTATTGGTTGAGTTTATCAGTTAGGTTCGACTTTAAATTACTATTATATAATTAAGGATTTTTAATAAAAAAATTCTCTTAACTATTGTCGGATTTTGAAAAATCTCCTCTCAACTATTTTTTTAATAAAAAAACTCTTCAACTATACTTCGTTAATTAATGAAATCAATCATCCGTCTACAATAACGTTTAATCCTAATAAAAATTGTTTTCTTTTGTTACAAAAATGACAAATCGTCTCAAATATTAACCAAAACATCAAGTTGTTTAAAGTAAAACAACACAAAATGAATCTTATGACAAAAAAAAACGTGATCGTAGGTAAAATGTAAATCGTGATTAATGCTAAACTAATTCAAAAAATCAACCGTAATCTTAGGTGCACTGTAGAGACCACCACACCTATTGAGTTTTGTTGTAGGATCTCACAACCATAAACCGACTTTTTATTGAAGCATATAATCTCCAATCAAAACGATCTTGAACACAAGTTGCAGCTAATTTCTTCTTTGCGCACTTCTATTGTTTTCATGTAAACAACTTAATGTTTTGGTCAATATTTACGACGTTTTATCATTTGTGTAACAAAAGGCAAAAGTTATTGTAGACGAAGGGTTGATTTCACGAAATATAATTGAGGGATTTGTTTACTAAAAAAATAGTTTAGAAGATTTTTCAAAATTCGGCGATAGTTAATTATAGGATTTTTTATAAAAAATCCTATAATTAAGCCATAAGTATATAATTAGTTAATTACCATTGGTAACGTAGGCAGAACATTGTAAATTACGATTATACCCCTTGGACCGATTCACGCTGCAAAAATATCCAGCGATCCTGGTGGCTGCGTCGCTGACACAAATGTAAAACGAAACGGTCATAGATCCACAAGCGCAGGATAGTAAACTGTTACACGTGGCATCATCGTCACCGTCCCTAAAATGCGCCGTCTGATCTGAATAATACGATAGAGATATGAGATCAAATCTGAGCCCTCCGATTTTCCGATTCTTCCTTCTTCCTTCTTCTGCTTCTCCAGAGGGAGATCGATCATCTCTCTCTATCTCTCTCTCTAGAAAAAAGCCATGGCTACTTCCGGTGCTCCTTCGAGCAAGGTCTCTCTCTCGCTCGCTCTCTTGCTCTGTTTTGTTGTTTGTTCATAATTGACTTTGGTTTTTTTGGAATTAGGGTTCTTGACTGTTTTGTGTTTGTGACTTTATGCGTTAGGCTCTGAGCAAGATCGCTTGTAATCGGCTTCAGAAAGAGCTTCTTGAATGGCAGAGGAATCCACCTACAGGGTTTAAACACAAAGTCACTGATAATCTCCAAAGGTAATCAATTTTCGTGATTGCTTTTTGTTTTTGTATTGGATTGAGAATCATGAAAGTTTGGAACTTTCGTATGTGAAAATTCAATGGGTGGGTTTATAGATGGATAATTGAAGTGATTGGAGCTCCAGGAACTCTTTACGCCAACGATACGTATCAGCTTCAAGTTGATTTTCCAGAGCATTATCCTATGGAATCTCCACAAGTTAGTCTTTAAGTTCTTATATGATTCTCAAGTAACGAAGTTTTCTGCTCAAAATTCTCCAGAGCAATCGTTTGTTTAAACCATAACCTTTAATGGGATTCACAAAGATGAAAGTTTCCCCTTTTAAGTCAATGGGATTGATCTCTGCCTCTCACTTGGAATCTATTGATCACTCTCAAGTTGACTTGAGTGTATGCATAAGTTTTCTCCTTTTAATGTTTTTGTGGATTGTGCAGGTAATTTTTCTTCCTCCAGCTCCTATGCATCCTCACATTTACAGTAATGGGCATATTTGCTTAGGTAAGTGATTGTCCTCTGTTTCTGTTTCTGATACTCCTTTGCTCTGTTTTCTTTATTACAGTCTATCACTTTAGATTGCTGTGCTTTCATCTGAAGCTTGATATGAGATATAGGAGCAAGATATATTATTAGGGTATTCGATAATCCTAGTGGTAAACACATAGAGAATCGAATGTTTTTTATACGAAAATGTAAAAGCTTCGGTAGAATTTGTTTCCAGTGCTACTCGAGGCCTAGCGAGACTGTTATTACAGATCAAACAACATAGGAGCTGTATAAACAGTGTGATAAGTGAATATCGATCCCGGAACTAATTCAGAGTCTTACACAACAATAAGGCCCTCTTCATTTACCTTGAGATATCATATTCGTCAAATATCATATGATCAGCTCCCACTGAATTGTTTGGATATACGACGTTTCCTGCATTTTATTGTTCAACAGTACGTTTTGACTCCAACGAAGAATCTGATGTTGTGTATCATTTGCAGATATTCTGTATGATTCGTGGTCTCCAGCCATGACGGTGAGTTCGATCTGCATCAGCATCCTCTCCATGCTCTCAAGCTCGACTGAAAAGGTACGTACATCTATCCAAACTTACCATGCTCTCTTTGTTCTTCCCACAAAGCTGAACCTTCCTCTCGCTCGGTTGTGCAGCAACGACCCACGGACAATGACCGATATGTGAAGAATTGTAAGAACGGAAGATCTCCAAAGGAGACTCGATGGTGGTTCCACGACGATAAAGTATAAACCATTTATCCATCCATCAACCATAAATGTATAATTATCGGAAACCGTCCTGACTGAGGTTCGTTGTCTATTTTTAATTTAACCGGGTTTGAAGCTGTTGTCCCAAAAACCCATTTCCAAAATCCATCATGTAAAATTAAACAAAACAAGAAAAATTTGACTAATTTGATGAATCTTCCTAACTCTAATTTTTAAAAACCCTAGAAACAAAAACACCAAACCTAATCTCTCTGATGTTTCTCTATTTAAGTCATATATATACATCAGGAAGAATATTGTCAACTACTACTTGTCCCATTGTTTTTTCCTGTCACCATGAAGCCGATGACGAAGAAGACGATGGCGGAAACAAAGACGGGTTTCGAAAGATTCTCTGACCAGTAGCGAGTATATGTCGCGGATCGAACTCAGCCTTCATGCTTCTAAACCGATCCCACTTGTCCCCAAAGTGATCAACCCACTCTTCCTGTGTTTCGTGGTGAGGAAGATACTGCTTCACATTGATCTTGGCTTGTTCACAGAACTCCAAGATCTTACGGTTCTGATCTTTTAGATACTCTAGCTTCTGAGTCTCCTCACCGTCCGATAAAGCTGATCTCAGTAAAGCCACCAGATAAAAAACTTCCTCGTCCGGCGTCACGGCTGAGCTCCTCTCGTCCCATCTGACAAAATAACACGAAATTGCGCCATGTCAGCACGACAAAGATCTATATGATTTTTAATAAAAAACGTGTGATGGTCGTTGAGATCGGTTTGGTCTAGGAGAATCTGATTGGGACCCATACACCATGAGTTCTAGGAACTAGAGAACAAACAAACCCAATCTGGACCATCGGAATTGGTACAAATTGGACAACGAACTAAAGACGAGCCGATGAGGCGTTATTGTCAATCTTAGCTGGTTCGGATACGAATCACACATGTGGACAATGTTTTTCGGACAATCCCATGTTCCACGTGTCTTAATTTTTTTTGGTTGGACCACTAATTAATTAATCTCCACAAGTGTAACTTCGCATGCATGCAAAAATCTATTTCTTTACTTTGTTTCTAACGAAGCTTCTTATGTAGAGACTTACTTGTCTTTGTTCATTGGGTAGATTAGGATTGGGCCACTTGTTTTATTTCCCAAAATGCCCTTGAAAACTCCTTTGTCGAAATCAGAGATTCTTGATTTTGGTACGAAGAGATTGAGCCATGGGTGTGGAACCTCCCATAAATTCTTGGACCGGAGTTTCAATTCAGCCTTGTGAACCCGGTCTAGAAAATCTACATATTGCAAATCAGTCGTGAATACCGATGTCGGTATGAAATTCAATTTCTTCATCAAAACCTCTATTTCCTGTAAGTAAAAAAAAAGGAAAACAATCCGCATTTAATTTAGTAAAAAGAGAAGCTGATTTGTTGGCTATTAAAGCCTACCAAAAACAAGGATAAGTTAAGATTCCAAGAGAGTTGGTTTTAATTAAAATTTCAATAAGAGAAAGAGGAATCATTATTTGGTGAGTGGTCCATGAGAACCCTGTCCACTACTTAATTAGTAACCATGATTATATAATTCGCTAGTGATAAACTAAACATAAGAAGAAGAAAAAAGTAATACATATGTGTGTATTATTAAGTTCAGGTGGAAAAGCTAGATCTCTGTAGATCCTCTCTGTCTTCTTCTTCATGTCCTCTTTCGAAATTTAAATTTATAATAAAGTGAACACAACAAAATTACTATGGAGAGACACTTTACAATCATATAAACTAAAAAAAACTAAAAATTCTTCATCATGATCATTTCCCCAATAATCGCATAGCGTTAAAATCCTTCCAGATATTCATCAATATAAAAATGAAAAAATATCTTCTATTATTTCTAAATCATAAACTAAACTAGTGTTAAAAATGGAGGAATTTAATAAATTAAACTAACCTGATCGACGGTTTCGGAGTCGGAGTCGTGGTAGTTCTTGGTGATCTCAAGGCAATACAAAACGGAGCCGTTAGAACTAACGGAGGAAATCTTAACGGGGTTACGAGGAGAGAAGAAAGAAGATCTCCAATTGTTGACTAGACCTTCGTCTACAATCACAAATCCTTCCACGTAATCAAATTTTAATTGACCATGCATTGATATTAAGTACTCTTGGTCTTCCGTAAACACCTTAAAACTCGAATATAACACTCTTATCCATCTCACCTGTCATAATAATAACATATCTTTTAGGGTTTTATTAACTTAAATTCCCAAAATAAAATGTCACTAACCAATAGTAAAAAGAAAAGTTATATATAATGAACCCGCCCGGCAAATTTTATTACGTGACGAAATAAAATCAAATTTATAACAAAAAATTTTTACCCTTTGGGGAGCAGGTTCGAGAGAGATTCTTGCTCGTGTAATGATCCCAAATTGACCTAACCCACCAAGAACTCCATGAAACAACCTTGTGTTCTCTTTTTCTGAGCATCTCATCACTTCTCCTTTCCCTATTTTGTCATAAAACTTCAATTAAAATCAACAAAACAAAATCATTTTTGATTGTTTTAACAATCGTAAAAGATTCTAGCTAACCAGTAACAACGTCAAGCTCAAGGACGTTACTAATCTGAGGACCATGGTGAAAAGCTTGACCACTAATTCCTGCATTGGAGAGTGTACCACCAACGGATAGATACAAGTAATCAGTCCATGACTTTGGTGCTAAACCATGTTCCAATGTTTTCTTCAACACATCGACCCATAACTCTCCACCCCAAACATCTACATACATTTCCTCTGGTCGGACAAGTGGCTCCGGCGTTCCGGATTCACAGTGGTTCATCTCAACCACCACTCCGTTCCTCCCAACCGCGGCTTGTCCGTTTATGGAATGGCCGTGACCTCGAGCTGAGACCGGAAACGCCGTGGCTGAACCGTAAGCTGTTCTTAAGAGACGTGCCACGTCTTCGGTTGAGGATGGTTGGAACACGGCCAATGGTTTCTCCGGCGACTTTAACATACCGAAGTCTGACGAGACCGAGGCTAAGACGGAAGGATGGAAGGTGAAGTGACCGTCGACATCTATGGCTCCGATGCGGAGGAGCTCGCTTGGACCAACGGCTATGATCAGTTCACATATCGCGAACGTCATGAGAAGAAAGCTTGACGTCATCATTACACGACTCATCAAGAAACAAGAACAAGAATCAAGTGTCTTTCAAGGACACTAAAGGGGAATATTTATAAGAACAAGAGAAGATATGGTAATGTTTTAGATGTTGAAAGATTTTATTGGGAAATGAAAAAACATATATAAGAGATCCTTGGGGGTTCGTGAGAGCTAACGTAAGCTCAGATTACGCTTTGAAGATTTTCTGAGCAACATGCACAGATTCTCTCTCTTTTTTTGGGTTTGGGTGAAAAATATAGTATTATTATAAAGAATATATTTAACTTTTTTATATATTTGTTTTTCGTACAAATTTTAACGAGTTTATGCGTTTATACGTGTGTGTCGAGAATATGAAGACAAGAGGTTCTCTATTTATAGGACAAAGAGTTGTACCGGAGAAGATCACGTCATTTTCTCATTAACAAAATCATCTTTAGTAAAAGTTATAAAAAGGACTGTGTGATATGCGTGTCACTATTTATTGTTAACTATTTTACCACATACACGTATTTATTCGTTTCAGCTTCAGCAAGACATTGTAGACCACTACGTAACGATTTGACTACTTCAACTTTGGCAGTGTCAAATTGCAAACGAACTAACCATTTATGAAAAACGAGTGTTATGTGTTTAAAGATATATAACCATTGACTTGACTATTGAAATATATAGTTGTCTAGGAAATCAATAACAAAAGAGTTGAATAATCAACCATTTTGATTTTGGTGTGATTCTTAAAAATTTCATATAACTAAATTTCATGGTGAGATGAGATTTATACTATGATTAAAATTATAATTGGTCACAAGACAATGATATTTTATTTTTCTTCTATATATTAGTCTAGATTTCGATACAGAAACTTCGATTTATATATAAAATGGAATTTAAATTACAAATTAAGGAAAAGGAGAGGATGGATAGAGTCATGGGGGGAGAGTATGGGAGTATGGGAGAGGTAGAAGGAAATAATGCCACGTGGATATTCACGTGGGAGAGGATGAGGTCACACGTGTGTGGTGAAAGAGTGGGTTCCGCATTTGGATACGGAGAATCATAGTGGGCCCTACTCTCCTGAAGATGAAATTCACGTGGTTACTTGCACGGTAAAAATTACAAAAATGGATTATTAGATTTTAAAGAAGAAAAAAAGATTAGATTCTTCTTCTGTACTGTACTTTGCAGTCGGTAGATCCTCTCTTTGGCTTCATCGATAAATGAAATTTATACAATTTTATTTTACAATCTCAAAATCGAATCCATTTTTACCTTTACTACTCTTCTTTTTTAACCACGTTCATTAATCAAGGCAAGAGCCCAACTTTTAGTATTTAGACCATTTTTAATGTATTTTTTTATATTTAATTTTAAAATAGAATACAAATATAATATTTTTCTATTTTCATTCTAATATATTTTTATTATAGAGAACATATTTTTTTTTTCTATTTTAGAATTATTTATATTTTTTCTCTATATATAGAGTAAAAAATAGCAATTTCTATTTTAAAGTTAGAAATAAAGATGAATTGAAAAAAAAAATAGAGAATTGCTATTTTTTTCTTTATTTTTAGAAGAAGAAACCGAAATTAGTTATAGATATGTCTTTATGAGATGATTCGATGAAAATAGTAGGTGCTATCAAATAACAAGATTTGTATGTATTTATTAAAAACGAAATGATAATGACAAGATTTGATTCGTTACGTGGTTATTTACTTATTGAAGATACGAATTTTTGGCCTACTGTGTTGCAAGGATGACCGAATAACTTATAGATTTAATTTTACGTTTGTTTGTTTTCGTTCTTTGAATAATGGTTGGAATCTAACGCCTAGCTAGATTTGATGATAATTAGTTTGATGGGTCGATTTGGTAGCCTGGTACTGTATGTTTTCTATAAAAAACAACGAAGTGCAAGTTGGGATCTGTTTTATGCCAATCCAAACGCTAATACCTTTGCACGATAATAAAGATTGGTACGTTTTACCAAATTTTCAAATCTCATAATTGCCAACTTGTTCTTATGTTTTGATTGTTTTTTGGATTTGTGTCTTATTGTATACAATATATAAAGATTTATGTGTGTGCATATATATATATGGGTAAATCCAAACAACCTTATTTGTTTGGATTTATGCCGGTTTATTCTACAACCATATTTGTTTTTGTATAATTTCTCAATTTTTTTACCAGTTGTGATCATTTCAGATCTTTAGATGCTTTAACTGTTTTTCTAACATAAAAACTCTAACAGTTAATTACAACTACAATCCTATAAACCAATCAGAGTCACAATTCTTTTATAAGCGATTCTGAACAACTGGTTAATATTTTTTTTTGTTTATTAAAAAAACTGGTTAATCCTATTTATTTGTCAAAATGAGTAGTATTTCTGAATAATTTGATTTTTTTTTTGTGTTAAACTTAAATAATTTCATATTACCACTTGAACATGGAACCTACGTACTGGTGTTCTTAAACTTCATATATATATATATAAGTTTATATTGGCACTTGTGACGAGGGGTTATAATTTGGACACGGATTAAGAGATTAATCATATGCTTCTCATAATAGATAGTAATGCCAAGTAGCTAGCTAGCATTACTAAGCGATATTAGAACCAAATGTATTATTCCTTACCGAATGTTTTAATCAGCATATTATATATATCTATGTACACACACATACATGTGAAACACCGTAAAATATATAGTATTCAATTCTAGTTATTTTCTGAACAATATCCATATTGAAATTTGTAACAAGTGTAATGATAACTATACCAGAAGAGGACACATGTGGGGGCCAGTATGTTTCAAGTATATGTTTGTTTGCAAATTAGTCAGTCGACGAATAAAAAACGTTCAGACAGTCTTACTGATTCAAGGATAGTTAAAATATTGAAAGATCTAAATATTTCTAAATAGTTTTGACAATTTTTAAATATATATATATCCAAACGGATAATTCAATTACCCAATATAATTATCCAAATTATACATATAACAGTAGAAATAAATTATCTTAATATACCAAATAAATTATTGAATAATTTATAATAATTTAGATCAGCTACATATAAAATCATGAATTTGAACCAAAACTCACGTACCTGTATTAAATCATGTATTCCATATATCAACTACATTCAACTTTTTAATAGTTTAAACTTTAAAATATATGTTGTAAAACACATGATTTTGATATATAAACAGTAATTGATAAGCTCCCAGGCCCGAAAACCAAGTAAAAAACCTTAAAATCTTTCAAATAAAACATTTTTAACAAAAAAAAACTCTCATATACAAAAACCAAAGAGAAAACTCTAAAACCGCCGGCAGAAAGAGCCTTCCTCCGTTCTCTTGGATTTCGGCCAGTTGCCGGAGCCAGAACCACCGACCCACCCTACATTCCTAACGTTTTCTTCTCCATCCGAGACCCACTTTCCATCTCTCTTTCCTTTCCACCTTTTCATCTCGAATCTATAGCAACTTCTCTATTTCCAGGTCCTGTATCTTATGGTTCTGTAGCTTCTCCTCCCGCATATCCCGACATCTCTCTTCTCGCGGCCTTGCGAGCCCGTACTGCTATGTGCAACCATTGTCAGATTTGTTTCCAAATCTGCTATTTTGTGAACTTCTCGATCAGACTCTCCAAAAATCCGGATCTCCAGATCTTATTCTCTGTCGTCTCTTTGCGACTCTTTACTGGAGTATGCAGATTCTTCTATGTGCTAGCCGCTGACTTCAAGCGCATCTCGGTCAGAAAGGAAAGTAGTCAATCTCTGTCCTCGATTGAATCTTGTTAGAAAGGTGTTGGAGGTTCTATTGACTTCATCCATCCTTAAATATTAGCAAATATTTCAATATTTCTTGTGGAATTCAGCTGCAAGAGCTTTTCCAATTGGTACCAAGCTGATCTTCTCCGAAGGTGAAACCGCTTTACTTGATCAGAATTTGGTCTCTGTTTCGATGTGTTTCCTCACCGTCAAATGCGATGACGATATCTCCGATGACCAACCGAAAACCTTCTCCGGCTTCAACAAGCTAAAGGTGGCGACCAAGATGAAACCTTGCACGTGGGCCTCGCAACCCGACCCATATCTAAGAGTCTCAAAACTCTCATCTGTTTTTGAGCAAATTGACTTTTCTTTTTTAGAAGAACAAAATTTTCTAGGTTCTCAAACCTTGTAATTTTCCTTTTTTTGGGAGAGATCTCATCCATACTATTTCCCATTCGGGAAGAGAATAGTTCCACAATTTTTTCTCTCATTGAGAGTAAAACCCTTCTCAGAACCAAAACTGAGTTATTCCCTATCTGACTTGTATTCTTGTGTATTCTTGTGTAGCGATCTTTATAGGGCTATAAAATGCAACCGATTTCGTCTTGACGAATATCGGAATGGATAATCCTTTAAAGTCGCGAGTCAAAGCAACCAAACTTATGTTTTCCGGCTTAGCCGTGAATTCTATACCGACACATCAAGATTGTTTTTTTATTCACAGTCGTATAACTATGTTGTTTTTTATGCTTTAGTTTCTAATGATTTCGTGTATCATACTATAATTCTGTCTAATCTCAAAGTTTAAGGAATAAAAAAGATATTGCACAAAACAGTAATTCATCACTGTTAATGTAAATCAGTTTATTAGAATCAACCTAACCGTTTGTTTTTGTCGCCTTCTACTGTTTAATACTTATGCATGGGGATATTTTACAATATACCTTTTTCGAAAAAACATATACCTTATGTACATCATTTTGTGAGTTAGAAGTATATATCTCCGTGACTTAATTTTTTTTTTTTATTAATCCGTTGATTTGAAAGGAATATGGTCCTATGGATTACGCACTTCACACTTAAAAATCGGTCCAATGAAGTTGTTCTTCTAAACAAAAAAAAAGAGAAAACATTTTTATAAATATGAATATCATTATATATAGAAAAGAACTCAAAGACAATAGACGAAAATAATTTCAGACCAATGACTTTGAACAAAACTTAATGATACAAAAGATTAATACTATTTGATATGTCGTCCAAAAATAAAACTGGAAGTGACAATGGCACAGTGTAACTTGTCTGCGTGAAGGAGAACAAAAAACCATTCTAGAATTTGTAATGTTTCCATCTTGAAATGTGGCCCACATTTCCGTATAATCATATATACGGTTAATCCGGATATGCCGTGAAAAAATGCTTATACTACTTTTATTTTATTTTATTTTTATAGATGTAGCCTACAGAAAAAAAGAAACAAATATTTGGTTTGGTGTTCTCTAGCTTATATAAGAGAGTTACTAAGCATTTTCAGTCTCGCTTTATTTTATTATAAAATATATTTTTGGGATAAATTTGTTCTAATCAATTTTATTTTCAACTCCAAAATAAAATAATAAATACAATATCTCAAATCTTATTTATTATTTAAAAAAAATAATTCTTAACTACATCAATTATTGGCTAATATGTTACAAATAATCCTAAGTATAGAAATATATTTTAAATTACACAGACTATTATATAATATATAGTGACATATACCAAATATATGTAAACATGTTAAAAACTACAAATTAGTGTTGTTTGATAAATATTTATCAATTTGGGAGTCAATTTGTAAATTTTTTTATTAAAAATAGTTTTTTTTATGAATATTCAAAAAATTAAGAACATATAAAACTTAAGAAATCGAAAAAAATCTATAAAATTTCAAAAATATATGGAAAATATAATAAATTTTAAATCAAAATTAAAATTATAGTTTCAACTTTAATTTTTATAGAAAATTTAAATTTGTAAAATCCCAAAATTTTAAAAATTACAAAAATTTATTATTTTTTTCTAAAAAATAATTGAAAAAATAATGTATATAGAGTTCTAAATATATTTTGAAACCATTGATTCTGTTAGACAAAAATAAATACAAGTTTTTAAAATATTGGTTAACAAATATAGTTTAAATTATTTTATTTAGAGAATATTTTTACTTGTACTTTCGGTTCTATCCCAACATTAACTAGTGAATTTTAAATTTAGTTTAATTTTGAAATTCAAAATTGCAAGTAATCTAATTTTTATCGTCATTATAAATTATTGTTTTAAAAAAAAGAAAATTTTGAGAAATTTCACTTTTCAAGTGCCACTTTTCAAAAATGCCACATTTTTGAAATTTTTGCAAAAATGAGACTTTTTCAAAATTATTTATTCAGTATACCATTTATGTTTGAATTAACTATATTGTATTAGGGTTTAGTATTAAGGGTTTAAGGGTTTTTAGGGGTCAAAACATGTTTTAGGGTTTAAACTTTTAAGATTTATGCTCTAAAAATTTATATAATGACATTTTTTGCAAATGGACAATTTATAGTGTCATTTTTGCAAATGTATATACCAAAAATGGTATTTTTGCATTTGC
The DNA here is from genome assembly GCA_964056655.1 of Arabis hirsuta. Lineage (NCBI taxonomy): Eukaryota > Viridiplantae > Streptophyta > Magnoliopsida > Brassicales > Brassicaceae > Arabis > Arabis hirsuta. Next base: position 34,087,948 of record OZ053304.1, read on the forward strand.
CAAAAAAAAAATAGTTTTTTTAGATTTTTTTGAAATTTTGTATTATTATAAATGTTGGTAATTTAAAAAATTAATTTTGTTTCTGAAATTATATTTGAAAATATAATTAAATATTTATATTAACCTTCAAATTATGTATTTTCGTAAAATTTGTTTTTAAATTATTTTATTGTTTTTGAATTTTGTAATTTTAGAAACTTTGGGATTTTACAAATTTAATTATTATTATTCCTTATATTTTTGAAATTTTATGGATTTTCATTCAATTTGTTAAATTTTGTAATTTTTGTGGATTTTTTATTTTTTATGAAAATAATTATAAATTAACTTCCAAATTGATAAATATTTATCAAAAAACACCAATTTATAGTTTTTAACATGTTTACATATATTTGGAAAATATTTATCAAAAGACACCATGTATTATATAATAATCTGTGTAGTTTAGAACACATTTCTATATTTAAGATCGTTTGCAATATATTAGCCAATATTTCGTGTAGTTAAAAATAATTTTTGTTATTATATAATTTATTATTCAATTTTAGAATAAAAATAGAATAAAAATAGAATGAAATTAGAATGAATTTAGAATGAAATTAGAATAAAAATTGAATAATATCTTACTTGCTACTAATGTTTTATAATGCTTGTATGGTTCAATGCAAATTATATTATATATATAAAAAAATTCCCGATTTTGTTTTAACAACATTTACTATATATATATTACAAATTTTAATCTAAGTAGCCACACAACGATAATAGTTGTATAAAAACTAAAGATTTTGTCACACTTTTTCTTATTTGTTTATTATGGCAACATAATTTAAATTACTATTTTATTATCTATCATATTACAGTTTTTAAACTATTATCATTTAACACTTTAATGAAAGTATGTACTATAGTGATCGTGGTTTTTTTTGTGTGATGGAGAGAGAAAGTGCTGAAAAACAATTTGTAAATCCTTACCTCAAAAGAGGAGACCGCTACATTTTACGCATTTCCATGAATTTTTTTCTATTGGTTCTTGCATGTATAAATTATGCTCCGAATCGGACCAAATCCAACACTCTTTTGTACACAATATATATTCCAACACTCTTTTGTACACAAAATATATATACAAAATATATATATATATATATATATATATCAAATGTTAAATTTATTCAAACAAAAAAATCATTTTTACAACTAGTGCATCATTTATTTAAACTATAGTTACATTAGGATAGTTTGAGTGTAATCATCCACTACACCTTGTTTATAAGGTTGATTAGCTCTCTCTTGTTTTATGTAAATTTTCCTTAAAGCTTCAAAATAAATATCACCAAAGTGTAGTTCATTGTTATCGGCTATGCATGATCAAAGCTAATCCCAAATATGACATTGAATTTTCTTATGTTCTTTTGTTTGTTTGTTTGCATTAGTGATTGAGTTTATTATATGTTAGTAAAATTTGTTTATGTTTTGAGTTTACAACTAGTATCTTACGTTTTAAAAATTGAATAACTAGTAAACACAAACGAATATTTAACCATATATATTTATATAGATTTGAACCAAACACACTTTTATTCGTTAAAAACTCACGATGCATATTTGTATGCACATATGTGTTTTATATGGTTAAAATCACGAACTCTACCATTTTAAAAATTAGAAGAAGCATGCAAATATCTACATATTTATGTAAATAGAGGTTGTATGATGGAGATATGAGAAAGATTTATAAAAGAGAATATGAAGGAAAGGTCGTGATCAAGCAAGAAAAATGAGGAATGGTGGATACAACCTAAATTAATAAGATCATGCGTTAAAACAGTGGACATCAACCTAACACTCTTCTCTTGTACACCCCATCCTTCAATTCCTTCCTTTCATATTTATTCTTCTTCCATTTCGTGTTTTCTTTTTAAAAATGCTTGGAAGTACAAAATATATAGTATTCTTGTTCATCTCTTTTTACTAAAGTTTTCGATTATTTTTCCTATGATCTTTTCCACGTCTCTCCTTTTTATATCTATGTTATTACTGAGTTTTTTTTCTTGTATTTTACGTATGCCAAACGTCCATTATTTACAAACTCAACATTATTTTCTTAAAAATGTATGATACATTATAAATTCCAATAGTCTCTCCACTTGCATGATGTTTAGTCATAATCTAGATTCAACGTCCCACATTTCCCTACGATATAAAGTTTAAAAGAAAGTTTAGTTTGACCTATCAAAAGTTTCATACAATTTTTTTTTTTTTTTGGTAAAGGCGTTTCATACAATCTTTTTTGTTCATGATTATATAATTTATGTATGTACTTTATTTGAAACTTCTATAATATTTTTTATCGAAATTAGATGATAAAGATAAGAAAGTCAGTTTTACTCTAACCTCTTACGTGTTAGACCAAATGACCTTATTATAAGAAGTATAAATATTTTCTGAAAATGAACGAAGAACACCATCAATTGCTTACTTTTGATTTTATCAATCTTTTATTTATTCCTTTGGTTAAAACGAAAAATGTGTAACTTTATCGTGGCATTGTCGTGGATTCCTTTTTTGAGTTCGGAACCATCTTTTTCGAATCAGTCTCTTAGCCATATTAGTGGTTAGGAATTTTTGTGTGCATATATTTATATTTATTCGTTTTAATAAATGAATGGACAGTATGTTGTAATGTCGAGTTTTAATCAATTAGTGGACCTTACACACAACTGTCACTTAGAGTTTTTTTGGTCATGAACCAAACATATCCACCTTTCCCATGCAAAAAGTGTCCCATAGTTTAAATTTTTTTATACATCTGATCATTTTGGTCAAGATATTATTCGCCATTGGTGAATATTTGTTTCTTTGATTACATATTCAAGTTAGGTCCCTATAAAGTTAATGACTTATTCGTGTCCGCAAGAAAAAGGCCTTACACTACAAAAAAAAAAAAAAAATTCCAATTTTGACTATTGATAAAAAACAGTTATTTCGAACTACCACTTAACAAAAATCGATTATCGCAAATGCATTTTGGTAAAAAAATAGTCAAAACATTTTGATCAATAAAAATGGTCAAAAATTTGAATCCGACCAACAAAGTGGTAGAAAGTTTTTTACAAATCAAAATAGTCAAAAAGTTGGTTATGACCAATGAAGTGGTAGAAAATTTTTGACCAATCAAAATGGTCAAAAATTTGATTATCACCAACAAAATTGTCGAAATTTTTTTATCAATAAAAATGGTCTGAACTATATATTTTGACCCATTATATATTCCAACCAATTTTTGACTAATTTAGATATTTAATTTTTTTAAAAATTGTATTAAAAATATTGAAATTCAAATTTAAAATATTTGATTCATAATAATTAAAATTAAATTAAATATTTTAAAACAATTAAATATAAAATATTTCAAAAAAATGTATTCGAAAATACTAAAATTCAAATTTGAAATATTTGATTCATAATAATTTCAAACATCCACTCAATCAACGATTGAAATATTTCAAAATTCAACTATTTGGGTCATGGTAAGCCCATTTACGTTTTTCACAATGAAATATTATTTTATAGAGAAAGTTAAAGTTTCATCCCTCCCATATTGGTGATGTGAGACAAATACAATAGAGGTGTTTTCCTCAATATTTGGTCGATAATGTTGTCACCAATTTTTGTCAAGTATTTATTCGTAAAAAAATACTCACGAAGTTTCGACCAAATTTTATTTTAGTCGATAAATGGTAAAAATATTTTAACTATTTACTGACCACTTATATTAATAAAGAAAAGTTTGATTATATTTTTACGAGTTTAAATTTTCATAATTTTTTAGTCAAAAATTTGTCAACAAACATTTTGACCATAATATTGGTAAAAAATTTGGTAAAAAATTAACGTGTTTTCTTGACCAATTTTCAATCAATATTTTTTGTCGTAAGTTTTCGAATTTTTTTTGACAAATTTAAGAATGCATTAAAAATTGGTCGAAAAATTTCGACCAGTTTTCGACTCTTATATTTCATCCTATTTTTTTGACTAATTTATAATGAAAATAAACATTCGTCTACAATTGGTCGAAAATAATTAAAATAGTTTATAATCATAAAAAAAGTTTGTCAAAAATTGATATGTTTTCTTGTACTGTTAGGTCTTTTACGTATTTACGTGATCGATCGTTCTCCAATCCACCGTATTGTCTTGGTCCAATATGTTTTCTAGAGCATGCTTTCTTCTGAATCTAATATTACTTTTAATATTATCACCAAGGAAACGAAGAAGCTAGGGCCATCTAAATTGCAGGAAAAATGTTTTTTTTTAATGTAAAAAGTTAGAAAATCCTGATGAAAGACATGCAAATTGCCCCACTATAACATATTTCAATCATGGTAACATTTTAGCACAATAGATAGAGATGAATATTATTTCATATATATATATATTCGTCTCGAGCGGTTACCCTAGCTAATCAATCAAGTTCCAACTAATCGAAATTGTTTTTAACACTTCAAATTTCTTATGGACGACGCAAAAACCAGACTCTGCATTACACACGTATATAGATATCATATTACATCATATGGGATATGAGGTAGACATCATCAAAAGATACGTATACATTAAAGATACCCATATAAACTACAAATTTCAAAAGGGATTAAATTATGAAAGTAATGAATGGGTGGATAATTAGTGTCACGTGAAAGAGAGAAGTGGAGATGTTTGAGAAGTAAAAGAGATTCGTTAAGACTTTTGAAAAAGTGAGAGCGACAGAGCAACTTAGTGAGATGAGTTCCCAACACTTTTTTCTTTCTTTTTTGCTCATTTACAGCTCAACTTTCCTTTTGTTATTGTTTTTTAATTTTTTCAAAAGACATTTTAATGTAATTAATTAGATCCTGTATCATATATCTATAACATTAGCCGAATCTACGATGGTTAGTGATTAGAAATGCATACGTTTTCTTTTCTTTTTTAAAAACGATGACTAGAAACCAAATAACCATATAATTTTAACATTTTAAAAACTGAATTAGTAGATGAACTTAGTGTTTAGGTCATGCGCCATTAGTAGATTGAATGGATCATGTGGATCACTATAATACATTTTAGTTTTTCTCTAAAATTTTTTAAAAATATCACACTTTTCTTGTTTCAAAATACCACAAAATATTCAAGAAAAACTTTCTAAAATTTTAAGAACTCATCACAAAAATAAGTTGTGGTGTTTTTGGAGTTAAAAAAAGTGTTTTCTTGTGAATAAAAAATGAACAAAGTTATTTAGAATGTTTTATTTTAGTTAGGAACTAAATCATTTAAAGAAAATACATTGATTATATCTGTTTAATAATTTCTAAACACTGTTTTGTTTGGAATATTAGAAAAATACATAAAGTATTAAACTATTGACACTTACTTTTTTTTTTTTTTGAGAGAAAGCATTCTAACTATTGACACATACTTACCGCACATGAAACCCTTCTCCAATTCGTTATCGGCCCATTTTTAAATACTCCAAAAAGAGAAGGGATCAAACTTAAGATTTAGTTATTAACGTTCGTTTTTTGTACGTTAAACATTACCTGTACGTAACTTATACGTCGTAAGTCGTAACTACAGTATTATGGTGGATGTGAAAATATTAAATTGAAGGGAAAGATGAAAGAAATAAATTTGATTGGGACATTGAAGATACGGAGCCAAAGAGATTTGATTCGGGATCTTCACTATGGTTACCGTGTGCACCAACAACTTTCACGATACTCTCCACAAATTTGGCAAAATAATTTTTGACCCTTTGAAATAATTGAAGAGCCGAGACGTACCATTTACATCTATTATTTTTCTTTTTTCCTTTTAATTTGATCATAGCGTTAATCCTAAAATCATATACATAACCAAGTGATGGTGGTCAAGTAGTTATTGAATGATTCACTCGAAATGTCTTTTTTTCTAAAGAGAGTTCAAATCTTTTTGATGCGATTTCAATGATAGTCTCTGACCATGTGTAGACGTTTTCAGTGACAAAAAACTTGAATTTCTATAGGTCTTGGAATATCAGTCTGGTTTCTGTATGAGATTCTTACAGTTAAAAAAAAAACCTTATAGATCATTGTATATCTTCATAATATTCCTTTGTGGTATTATGAAGCTAAGCGCCTTTCATTCCATTTAAAACAATAGTGTATTATAAAAATTATTATGTTTGTTATTTCTGTTATATATCTGTTTTTTGGGGTCAACTTACTTCTGTTATCTGTGAATGTGAAAACAATAATCAGCGAAGCTTTGATATTGTTAGGGTCATCATCAATCATCGTGAAGAGGACCTTGTTTTTTTTGGTTTTTCCTATTTTATGGTGATGGTTCCTAAATAAAAACATAAATATGAATAGTGTTTTGTTCTTTTTGGTTTTTCCTTTTCATTGTCGACGTGAATTGAGAGTTTTGTAATGTACCCAATTGATCATATTCAAAGTTTTGGACCAGAGCTAAAACCCAAGTTCTCGATCGACATCACATTTTGGCCAATCATTCTCCGAAAATCTCGAAAGTCTTTAAAAAACTATTGAATGTAAATGTGTTGAATAATAATGTGGACCTTTATAATGCTTTTGTGTTGGGACACACATCACATTTTTCTGTCTTCTATATATTTATTTTTATATTCCGCCAACAAAGAAATCCGTTAATATATTAGGTGTTTGTTGATGTGTATGTATGTTGCGTGGTCAAAAATTATTGGAGTTTAAATGTTTAGTAGAAGTGATGGGAGCACATATATATAGTACTTAAGAATAGTTTTAGCAAAAAGTAATACTTTGTGTCCCTATATTCAATGAGATCAAATCAAAATTAACTTTTTCAGTAAGACAATGATAATACTAACACTAGCATAAAATTTTGCACTTTATGACAAATATATTTTCTATTTACAACTATAATTAGAAAAGGTAAAAAAAGAAGAAGATACAAATGGAGAACTTTAAACATAACTATAATCCTTGCTAATTTGACAAATGATATTTTCAAATAATCATCTGAACAATTTTATCTTAAGTAATATAATACACTTCTTTGTATTTAACCTTCAATTATTTGTTTGTTTTGAATAAAGAAGTCCCAAATCATCGGACAATAATCTCTTTTGATAGAAGACTAGCCATTGATATAATACGCGTAAACACATTTAATTCCAAATGGAAACTCGAACTCAAAACCAAATACTCAGCTCCTTTACAAAAGAGTTCTCACAAGAAATGAGTTATATTTTTTTCATTCCAAAAAGTTTATATTAAAACATATATATATATATCGTATGACAAAAACAACATAGCATTGGCATATGCTTTGTTTAAAGCTCTACAAATAAATATTCTTTTATCATTATTAGCAAAAGTTTGAGATGAAATTCCTGATGCGTTCTTGTACGAAAGCGATAACTTGTTTTTGTTTGTGTAAATTAATATCGATTGAATTTGCATAAGAATGGTTTTGTCGCAACGTAGACAAACGATTCCAAAGCCCACGTGCCTTGAACTCGTCTGTATCCTACTACTACATTTCTATTGGTCTCCTAATCTCCCATTGATTAGTGGTTCTCATTTTATAAAAATCTTTCTATATATTTTTCTTTTCTTACTCTTGTCTTTTTCAGATCTAGTTTAGTCAATGAAATGAACTCTCGTTCAACAAAATTTCATTTGGTTGCAACTTGCAAGTGTGAATTTTTTTGTAACTTTGTTTCGGCAAACAGATTTAAAAGAGAGGGAAAATTGGCATAAATAACTATAAGAAAACCAATAATATAAAATCTAATCAAAATCCACTTTTTTCTCTTTCTAATTCTTCCTATCTCTCTCTCTAGCCATTTGGTTAGATATTATATTATGTTTTTTTTGGTTATTCAGCAAAATCACCCTAAAAGATATAAATATGACACCGACAAAAAAAAAAATATAAATATGACATAGACCCATAGAATGGGTCATTTTGTATAATGGGCTTCTTTATGGGCTTTTTGTATTATATTGGATGTCTTTATGGGTACTCTAAAATCTGAAAACCAAATCAAATGATCTGGGTTGAAATAATATATGTACTTATGACGTTCCAATAGATGATGAGTTGGCTACAATATTGACAAAACAACAAAATTACAAAACCATCTTACTACTAAAACACTCAATGAAATTAACACAAACACAAAGCTTATTTATATGATTCTATGATTGTGTCATGTGTGTATCCATAATGATTTTAACATCATATAGATTTTGTTGGGTTCTCTCACGCCGTACTATCTACAATCGGAGAATAATTATATATGTTTATCGATAATCAAATTTAACATAATGTACACACGTAAATCGTAGTTGTTTTGAAACAATGCGTAAATCCGCTCTTCCATAAATTCAGTTCCCATCTAAAAGCAAGATCATTATGCCAAAATTAGATTTAGGTTTAGTTGTTCACTTGGTTAGATAGTTTTCGCGGCTAGTGAATTCGTTTCGGTGATAAAGTTAGACCTTAAGTATCGTTGATTGAACGATTTATTTCCCATCGAAACTTTCATATAACATTATTATATCTACACAAAGTTCTCTCAAGTTCGAGGTCAATCCAAAATCGAAAATTTCCACATGGAAGATATAAAAGAGCACGTGGCATTCAAATAATTTTGTAGATGGATAATGTAAACTCGTGGAATATTCAAAACCACATCCACAACTTCTTCTTCTTAACCTCTCCTTTATTATCCACCAAAAAACGCAATCACTCGAATATCTCTTAGTAACGACATGTCAAATTATTCTATCTTTAATTTTTTATTTCTTCAAATCAAACCCCTGAAAAAGCAAAAATTTACATAAAATTCAAATAAAGAATTAAAAAAAGTTTTTTTTGTTTTTTCGCCCCGTCTCTTCCTTCCCCTGTAATGGCGCTTCCACGCATAGTAGTTTCATCTTCTTCTTCAACTTCCTTATCTCCATCTCCTTCCTTCAACCACAGATCTTTATCTCCGACTGTTTCATTCCGGAGTAGTAATTGCCGGCGGCGATGTAACAACCTGACCTCTTTCCGATTCCGATGTTCGTCTTCTTCATTCTCCGAGAAGCATCACAACAACGCGAATCCTCCTAAATCCGATGACGTAATTGAGCTTCCTCTTTTCCCTCTCCCACTCGTTCTCTTCCCAGGGGCAATCCTCCCTCTCCAGATCTTCGAATTCCGTTACCGAATCATGATGCACACTCTCCTCCAATCAGATCTCAAATTCGGCGTCGTTTACTCCGATTCAATCTCCGGATCCGCCTCCGAAGTCGGATGCGTCGGCGAAGTCGTGAAACACGAACGACTCGTCGACGATCGATTCTTCTTAATCTGTAAAGGTCAGGAACGGTTTCGAATCACGAATCTCGTCCGTACGAAACCTTACCTCGTCGCGGAGGTGAGTTGGCTTGAAGATCGTCCTTCAGGGGAAGAGAATCTGGATTCGTTAGCGAATGAAGTGGAAGTTCTGATGAAGGAAGTGATTCGATTATCGAATCGATTGAATGGGAAAAGTGAGAAAGAAGTTGAGGATCTGAGGAGGAATCAGTTTCCGACTCCGTTTTCGTTTTTCGTTGGAAGTACATTCGAAGGAGCACCGAGAGAGCAACAAGCGTTGTTGGAGCTTGAAGATACAGCTGCGAGGTTAAAGAGAGAAAGAGAAACTTTGAGGAATACACTTAATTACTTGACTGCTGCTTCTGCTGTCAAAGATGTCTTTCCTTCTTCGTCTTAGTGATGATGATGATGATCATCATACTGCTACATAATGATTTGCTATATATTGAGTAATTTGGATGAAAAAATCTGCAAAGTTGGTGTATGTGTAATCTCTGTAAAGTATGGTCATTTTGGTGGTTATTAGATGGATGCTTGGGATTTTGATTAGGATTATAGCTGAATTGATCAGAAAAAGACGATGATAAGCACTAAGGGTTTTTTTGTTGTTGGTGAATAGTAAGCACTAAGAGTTATTCAAAAACAAAACAAAATTATTTCATGGGTCAACTCCAACCCATTAATTTAGTTGAGTTATGGATTGATCCAACCCATTTGCTTAATGAATTTGATCGACTCATATTTAACACTAAAGTTGATCAGAACTGTATACCTATATCGTTAAACTTTATTGTTGTGGTAAGATTCAAAACTAATTAGTCAAAAAGTAGTCTTTAGCCGATCAAGTTGTAACCAAATTTGGGTGCATTTTAGGTTTGAGTTATAAAATGTCATACAAATATATCAATCACAAATATAAAATAGTACGAAAACCATTTATTTATTTACAATGAAACAATCTTTATTAATCTACGAAGCACACTGTTCAAACGTATTAAAACCACCAATTACACCATCATCATTATATTAAGATACCATTCCACACATGCCTATACTAAATAATGCTTACAGTAGCTAGTAGTGACTTAATTTATATATATAAAAAAGTATTATATGTCTTATTTATATTATATATATTCCCATATTGATTAATATAATATATATATATATATATATATATATATATATATGAGGAATTCATTTAAACGTTCGGGTTATTCGCGAACAGTGCTCCGATGGAAATGAGCTCAGGCCCGAACCGACGAGGTGAGCTCCATTATCTCCCGTCATTTCGAACTCATCTTCGTTCATGTCAATGGTGCGTGCGCTAAATATCTCTGATTCCTCGCCACGCGTGGTTTTAAAGTATAGAGTGCTAATTATCCTGTAGTGGGAATAAGAATATCGTACGCCTTAGTATCGACGCCTCCTTAGTACGATGAAACCGTGCTGTGACTTGGGTTAGTTAGAGAAAGGATAAGAAGGTTAAGTAGAAGAGAGCAGTGTATTGTATATTCATGCACTCAAATAGCAAAGAAACATAGGTTTTATTATTATTTATATGAGAAATTTAAACGATACTAGCTATGACAAAGATGAAATCCTTGTAATCAGGCAACTTGGCGATTCTACGACAAATGGGTTTTATTTATATATTAATATTCCCATATTATAATATATATATATATATATATATATATATATGCTTAATTAGGGTCTTAAGCATTCGGGTTTGCAAACACGGCCCGATAGATATGAGTTCGTGTCCGAACCTTCCATGTAAACCCACGAGCTATCATCCGTCATGCGGAACTACTTGTTCATGTCATGCGTCAGGCTCCAAAGACCTCAGACTTTTCCCCACGTGTGGTGACAAAGTACAAGTTGCTGATGAAGCTCCATGACTAATTCAGGTGGAAGGGGAACAGATGATGGAAACCGAGCTGGACGTGGCTAATTGTATCATTTACTTACTTGCTATTTAGATTAATCGAGGTGGAAGACTCGTTTGCAACTATTCATTTTTTTTAATTATTTTTTAAAAATCTTTATGACCTCCGTTGGACTATGTAAGCGTTATTATTAACAAAATCCTTGTCCTAATTAATGGTCCATGACTAATACATATCCTAATTTCAACTCTGCACTTAGCAACATTTATCGAAAAATAAACCATTTAACATGAAGATTGAATGAAAGTGCTTGTTTTCTCATTTTTAAGCTAAGTTTTTGCTTATGTTTTGTTTATTTTTTGCTTATATTTTGTTTATAGGGAAAACTAGAAGAGTAAAATAATTTTAGAAAGGATATGTGATCTAAACTTTTTTTTACAAAGTTTATCAACTAAACTTTTTATTAATATCTTGAGTCAAACTTCATAATTAATACGATTATAACACGTGAAACAATCGAATTTTGACATGTGTAAAATTTTTAATTAGATTTTGACATTTGTCATACAAAATATTATCTTATTATTATATAAAAAATTATATCTATTTGTATATATTAATTAAATTATAAAAATTACCATATATAAAAAAATTCAATTAACTTCTAATTAATAATTTATTAAAACAGTTAGTTGATGAGCATAGTTTATCGCCTGACTTTTGTTTTTTCCATAGATAAAAGTCAATATATTGAATGTCAAAGTCATTTCATCTCTTACTTGGTCTCTTACTTCTCCGAATATGTCAGAAATGTAAAGTTAATATAACCATTTGTTCAAGTAGGCAAAAACACATAACCCCGTCAAAAGTCCACTTCCAAACACATTGCTTGATAATAAATACAAACACTAGTTCTCTAGATTCCTAAAAAATAACAAAACCAAAGAACACATCTTAGATCATTCGCTTCCTACCTCTCTCACAATTAATATATCAATCATGTGGTATAATCAACAAGGTAAGCTGACTCTTGTGTCTCATTCCCTAATCAAATATGTTTTGCAAGATCATAACATTGTTTCTCCTTTGCAGAACAATTTGTCCAAATACCACTCGATATCGAACACAACCCGACCTCGGTCAACCGTAGAGGCAACAAGTGGTTTACCATAATCATATGCATCATCTTGGCCGTAACAGGTCAATGCATGGCCAAAATCCTCGAGAATTATTACTTCCTCCACAGAAACCCGAGCCGCGATTACGGAACATGGGCTCAACCTCTCCTCCAAGTCGTTGGATTCCCTCTCTTAATCTTCCCTTTCATCATCCTCCTCCTCTCTTCCGAGAAAAAGAACCTACTTATCATTTCCACTAATAGAATCCCCCGCATACATCAAGCCGCCATAAAATACTTTATTATCATCGGCAACATGATTTCTTACGCAAATTTCTCAAACAGTAAACATCGTATACCCTTTAGGGTCTTCACTCTCAGCTACACGACACAACTCATATTCACACCGGTTTTCTCAATCGTCGTCAACAAAATGAAATTCAACAGATGGATGATTGTCTCTCTCATCTTCGCCATCCTCACTGGAGCTTTCACTCTCTACACTTTCTCCGCCGGGTCACCAATCTACAACCCGAAGAAACACAACAACACAATAATGTGGATCCCTTTATGCGCGTCCATCTTTTTCTCCTTACTCGTCTGCTACATCAAAAGCATATTCGAAGATCTTATCTCCGTTTGCAACGAACCCACCAGCACGAAACAACCAAGTTTCGTCGTCGTATTTGAGTTGCTCATCGTCATGTCTTTCTTCGCAACCATCTTCTTACTCGTACTTGTTTTCATCTTCGGCGAGAATCATGATCTGAAGAGAGATATGGATGGGTTCTTGAAGGGAGAGATGGCTTACGTGAGGACTATGGTGGGTCAAGCCGTCGCGTGGCAGGTCTACTGGGTCGGGATAGTCGGGCTCGTGTTCGTTGTATCTCCTGTGTTCTCGATCGTGATCAGTGTCTGTACATGGCCGATCGTGTCGCTTCTGGTGGCTTTTGTCTATAACAAGTACGAAGAGTACCATCTCTTGAGTGGAATTGCCTTAGCCACAGCTGCTCTTAGTGTCGCTCCTTATTTCTACTTGATTCACAGAGAGAATAGTGTAGGGGACAAGGATACAAGCTAACATCAAATCTTGGAATATGGGGATAATAAAAAGTTTGTTTCTCGGAGTCTAAGTTCGTTTTATTTTGGGATAGTTTTACTTCCAATTTGGCCAGTGATGTTGGGTCCATTAGAAAATCTAAATAAATAGATTATTCGACTGTTCTATTCATCATATAGGAGATTAGTCGGATGGTAAAAACTTAGACCATGTTTATAGAAAAAAAGTTGTTTCTTTGAATGGTTTTGATAACAAAATTACATTCGTATGTAACAAAAATTAATTATATTCTGTGCCACGTAAAATTTCATTTTTTGTGATGAAATATTTGACACTATTGACCTACAAGAAAAACAGCACTTTCCATAAACCACGAGGTGAACTGAGTGTGGACACTTCACGTTCTACGATTAGTGGAGTATTTGATGGTAAAAAGCCACGTTGCAAAGCTATACATTGTCATAACTCATACTTCCTTTACTATTTGGAGTTTTGGGACAACCACTACAAGAAAACAGGCAATTTTCTAGGGAAAATTTCGTCGGAAAGCCCTCGGAAAAGGGCTTTTCCGAGGAAATATGGTCGTCGGTTTGAGATGGTCGGAAACTCAAATTCGTCGGAAATTTCTGACGGATTTCCGAGGAAACTAATTTCCGACGGATTTCCGAGGAACTGTCATTTCCGAGGAATTTCCGAGGAACATGATATTTCGAGAACTTCTGACGGATTTCCGAGGGCACAAATTTCCGAGAGATTTCCGAGGGGCCATTATTTCCGAGGGCCCTTTTTCCGACGGATTTCCGAGGGATCCATTTTCCGACGGATTTCCGAGGGCCCATTTTCCGACGGATTTCCGAGGACCTCGTGAATTAATTAATATAATAATTTAATAATTTTATTCAATAATTTATATTTATTAATAATTTATAAATTTCATAATAATTAAAAGAAATCATAATAAAATTATTCTAATCATAAAGTTAATTGTTTTTAAATATTACAAAACATAATTTAAAAAAAAACTAAAATAAATCACATTTGAGGCGGGGGAAACGATTCCGGATATTGAGACGCGAGGAATGTTTGGAGTTGGGAGAGTGTCGCTCGGGTCTCAGCAAATTGTTCCTTAAGCTGAACATTTTCTTCCTTAAGTTCTACAATTTGTTGAATAAGTTCAGTGTCTCGGGGAAACACCGAAGAAGACATACTCTCTTCTCGAGATGGCAAGTTTCCTAAACCGGGTCTGCGACCCTTGATCAAGGGAATTTCCTACGTAAAAAAAAAGAGAATAAGTATATACCATCAATGAAAAATAAATTAATAAAATATTTAGTAATATTAAAAAATACCTCAAGGCATAAACGTTTGATTTCGTCCCGAGGTAAATCGACTGTAGACGATGAGCCATCTTGGGAGAGTTGCGTAAGCCGCTCCATCTTCCGAAGCTTGATCTTCTCGATCCGCTCTTGGACAACCGCATCTTGAATTTGTCCGGTTTGCTTGCTAGTATGCGTTTCTTCCATCACTTCTAGCCAATCCGGTTCAACTCCCTTCTTTTTCGCCTACACGAAAAAGTTATAAATCTAAAATTTAATTATTAAAAAAAAAGTTTTAAAAATTTACCATTCTCCTTTCGTGTCGTCTAAAAGAAATAGAACCCGCATTATGGGTCGCTATTCCTTTTCCACCTCGCTCGCTCTTACGATTCTTCGAGTTTTGTGAGGAAATCGCTTGCGTACTCTCCAAACTCCAATATCTGATAAAATCCAACCAAATGTTTGGGTCCATATCCTTCGGCTTTGTCTTACCCTTCCTCCACCTTTTCTTCCACTCGTACATATGGTTTTGGTAGGATAAATTAACTTGAACGTCGAAGTGATGCCGCACCATTTGACAGAGAGCGGGTTCCCAATTAAAATCTTGCTGCAAAATAAAATATAAATTATATTATCATTAATTTATAAATTATTTAATTAAACAAATTTTTTAAGTAATAATAAAAATTATAACTTACCGCAAAAGTCTTGAACCAAATCAATTTGGTTTCTGAATCCACGTCCCCGTATGTTGGCCAAGGATGTGTGAGTTGGGTCTTGAAAATCTTAAGAATTGATTTCGTTATGTCATTTTCCAATCCAAACCTAGAACATGTAAAATAAAATTAATATAAATAATTAATAAAAGTAATAATATTAAAATTAACATCAAATAAATATAAATATGTAAATGAAATTAGATATTTAAATGAAATTAATTACCAAGTTGCGCCGTTTTCTTCAAGCGGGTGGAGCTTTGGGAGAAGGTGTCGTCCCGGTTGCATAACAAACTCTTCTATAGTCATCACCTGTGGCGAATTCGTCGTCGTGTCAGGAACGTGTGAAGGAGGTTGTGTCGGTGTTCCCGAACCACTCGGCTGTGATCTCCGTGACCGGTGTAACGATGCATCCTGGAACTCCGAATAAGACCTACATTGCAAAATTATAAATGTTAAAATTTAAAAATGAAAAATATTTATAATACACTAAATATAGTATAGTAAACTTTATAATTTAAAAATGAAAAATATTTATAATTCACTAAATATAGTAAAGAAAACTTTTATAATTCACTAAATATTTGTATAATTTTAAAAATCACTAAATATTTTTTAATTTTATAATTTTATAATTCATTGTTAATTTTATAATACACTTATAGAATTATAATTTTATAATTCACAAAAATTTATAATTGACTTATAAAATTTATAATTTATTAATTCACAAAATTTTATAATTGTAAAAACTCTAATCTAAAACTAACAATTAAAATCTAACAATTTAATTCCAAAATCCTAAACTAAAACTAAACAATTACAAATCTAACAATGTAATTCTAAGATCATAATCTAAAACTAAACAATCTAATTCCAAAATCATAATCTAAATTTAACAAAATTCATTACCCATCTAAAATCCAAAATCAATCTAAAATCCAAAATCATTCCAAACTTACATCTCGTAGCTCGCGGAGATGGCGGCGCCGGCGGAGGGAAAGGAGAGGAAGAAGCTCGCGGTGGGAAGAGGAAGGCGGCGGTGGGGGCTTCCGACAGAACGAGAAAAGGGTCGCGGTAGGAAGGAAAGGAGAGGAAGAAGGATTGGTGGAAGAAAATCCTGCGGAATCGGCTTCTACTGCGGCGGATGCGGCGGAATCGGCGGAATCGGAAACAAGGCGGCGGAATTGGTTTAGGAGAATTTTGGGAAGAAGAAGTCTGATCTATGGCATGCATATAAAGAAATTTCCGAGGGATTATTTCCGTCGGATATCCCTCGGAAAACTCTGGAAATATTTTGGGTTTACCGCCACATCGAAATAAATGCGCGAAAAGCGAAAATTATGCTTTCTCTAGGAAATCCGTCGGAAATTATGCTTTCCCTCGGAACTCCGTCGGAAATTTCCGAGGGAATTTTTTTATATTTCTAATTTTGCGGATTTGATTGAAATCTAATTTTGCCTAATACTCTAATAAGCCATATTTGTCAATATAAAGATTGAACAGATCATACTAGATCAATAAACACAAACGTTTTATTAATCTCATAACTTCCTATATGTATAAACTATATCGTACATATCCTCTCATAAAAATTTAAGTACGGTGATGATTTGATTACTCAAATTTTGAATTTTTTAATATTAGCTAGTCTACAATTAATTAGTATTGACAAATATGGTATATTAGAGTATTAGAGAACATTATATATTTATAAAATCCGCAACTTTCGAAATTAAACATTTTAACCCTTGGAAATCCGTCGGAAATTTCCGAGGGATTTCCGAGGGAATGTCCAAATCGGTCGGAAATCCCTCGGAAATTTCCGACGGATTTCCGAGGAAACTTCAAGTCCCTCAGAAATCTGTCGAAAATTGTGGCCACGGAAAACCCTCGGAAATGACCGACGGAAAACCCTCGGAAAATTGTGGTCCACGGAAAACCCTCGGATATAAATTATTTAATATTTTGAAACATTAAAGTATATAATCATAAATTTTAAAAATGAAACATGGATAAAAAAAATTGTTACTTTGAAATTTAAGAATGTTTTTCTTATTTACGAAAATCTTAAAACAATATTGATTAAAAACTATTTTGATTTAATTATGGAAATAAATATAAATTTTGGTGAAAAATATTTTTTAAAAGATTTTGTGAAGATTCAAATTTGTCCATGTCACATTTCATTGAATTTATTTATAAAAAAGTATTCAAAACATTATATAATTTATCACATAAAGTCTTCAAAATAATTTTAAATCATCACGGTTTCAAACATTCAAAAAATTATTCAAAACATAAAGTCTTAAAAATAATTTATACAAACTTATATAATTTATTCTTCGCCTTCTTCATTTAGAGAATATTCTGAATTGTCAGACTCAGAAGCATCCTCGAATTCGGCTCTATCTTCTTCAGAATCATCAAATACCTCATCATCTGCATAAAGTGTGAAATCAACAACAAGATCTACTTCTAGTGAGTGGTTGACTGCTCCGATTGGACCCAGTGTGTTTTGTTGCATAGGGTCATGGTCACTATCCTCGGAAATTCCAACAATCCTTCCTCTAGGATTTACTGACATCACTGTGCTCCAAGGATCATCAACTTCGGTTGCCCGCGGATATCTAATGTAGCATACTTGATCGGCTTGTGATGCGAGGATGAATGGGTCATAATCTGAAAGCCTTTTTCTCGTGTGTATTGTTGTGACACCGAATTCGTCATGTTGAACACCACGACCAACAAGTGGATCGTACCAATCAAATGAGAACACAATGCACCTCAAATTGATCATCCCCGGATAACGAACCTCCAAAATTTCGCGAAGGAGACCGTAGTATACAACATCACCAGATTGTGCCGATACACCATAATCACAAGTTGGCCTAGTCTTCTTGGGTCGAAGAATCTTGAAAGCGTAACCACGAGTACAATACATAGGATACGCTTCCACAACATGTAACGGTCCATTAACAAATTCGACTAACCATGTAGGAAATGATTGACCTTTAGAAGACATTGTTGTAACCTGTACAAAGTAATTTAAATTGTATAAATATAAACTAAATCCTAATTGCAAATTTATTAGTTATGAATAATAAAAAAAGAGAAACTTAAGTAGAATTTCAACCAATGAGAAAATTCATTATGCTTAAGTTTTTGAACATCATCCTCCATCATTAATGGATATGCTAGGCGTACTTGATCCAAGTAAATCCTGAAAATTAATTAATATAAAAATTATTTATGTCAAATGTTAAATAAAAGTTTAAAATTAATATTCTTACTCGAAAATAATACCTCTCATAATGTATAAGCTCTTCACAGTTTGTCATTAGGTACATGTGCAAGTGTTGATGCTCCTCCTCCGTTAGCCTTCGCTTCTTCGATTTTCCACTTAATCGACCGATTTGTGAAAATAAATTAGAAACTTGTACTGGGTAAAAAGGTCTCTCACCACCGTCATCGTGTCGAGCAGGTTTCCGGGTCTTTGTTTGGACATGTTTTGGGAAATAATATTCAGAGAAGTGTGCCGTTTCTTCATTGATGCTCTGAGCTACAATAGAACCTTCGACTCTTGCCAAATTTTTCACTTTCTTCTTGAGAGTACCCATGTAACGCTCGAAAGGATACATCCATCGATATTGAACAGGACCGCCAAGTGCTAATTCCCGGGGGAGATGAATTGGAAGATGTTCCATAACATCAAAAAAAGACGGTGGAAAAATCTTCTCAAGGTTACATAGAATGACCGGTATATTTTTCTCCAAGTTTTGTATTCCTTCTGCCGTTAGTATTCTTGAGCATAAATCTCGAAAAAACACACTTATTGCTGCGTATTATAAAAAAAAATTGTTAAGATAGATGGTAATTAAATGGTAATTAAATTACATATTTAGAAAATTAAATTATGTAATAATATACCTGCAATTGCTTTGTGTACGTTTTGTGGTAGAAGACGCTCAAAAGAAAATGGAAGGAGGCGCTGCATAATGACATGACAATCGTGGCTTTTCAATCCTTGAAATTTTCCCTCTCCCATATTCACACAGTTACGGAGATTAGATGCATAGCCATCCGGAAATTTGACTTCCTTCATAATCCACTCTAAGAACACTTTTTTCGAAGGCGCATCTAATCTGAATAGAGGGATTGGTGCTTTCCCATTTGGCATGACATGAAGCTTTCTTCGAGAACATATATCAGGTAAGTCCAATCTAGACTTTAAATTGTCTTTTGTCTTTCCTTGAACATTAAGTATGGTGTTCATGAGATTATCGAAAAAGTTTTTCTCCGTATGCATGACATCTAGATTGTGCCTCAACAAAAGATCCTTCCAATATGGCAAATCCCAGAAAATATTGTTCTTGTGCCAGTTGTGAAGATCGCCATATCCATCAACGACTTCATGCCCATTACCACCGCACTCCGCTGTCTTCTCAACACCAAAATCACGTAATTGGGTCAAAATATCCTCGCCACTATACTCAGGAGGTGGACTGTCAAAGACTTGTCTGTTTTTTGTAAATAATGTGGTGTTCCAACGATAAGGATGATCTTCAGGTAGCCAACGTCTGTGACAATCAAACCAACACGTTTTACGTCCATGTTTCAGCTGAAACGCGTTGGTGTTATCTCCACAATGCGGACAAGATAACCGGTCGTGCGTTGTCCATCCCGATAACATACCATAGGCTGGAAAATCGCTTATAGTCCACATAAGCACCGTCCGCATGTTGAAATTTTGGTTAGTTGAAACATCAAAAGCTTCTACACCATGTTCCCATAACATTTGTAACTCATAAATCAATGGCTGGAGAAACACATCAAGTGCTTTCTTAGGATGATCTGGCCCAGGAACAACAATGGTGAGGAAAAGAAACTCTCGTTTCATACACAACGATGGCGGCAAATTATAAGGTGTCACGATAACTGGCCATAATGAGTATTGCCTCCCATGCTTCCCAAAAGGATTGAAACCATCTGTAGACAAACCGAGATAAACGTTTCTTGGCTCATACGCAAAGCTCGGATACACTGACTGAAAATGTTTCCATGCTTCTGCATCCGAAGGGTGCGCAATTACACCGTCTGATGTATGTTCTGCATGCCATCTCATTGATCCCGCTGTACGCTCTGATTGATACAAACTCTTCAACCTCTCTGCTAAGGGCAAATACCACATCCGTTTATATGGTATGGGAACTCTTCCACTGGTGTCTTGATACCGAGGTTTACGACAAAATCGACATGAAGTGCGCCCTTCGTCTTCCCTCCAATATATCATACAGTTATCACTGCACACATCTATCACTTGATATGGTAGGCCAAGTCCAACTACAAGTTTCTGCACCTCATAGTACGAAGCTGGTGAAAGATTATCTTCCGGTAAAATTTCTTTCACAAAATCAGTAATCGCATCAACACAACCCTCAGACAAATTCCAATCCGTCTTTATACCCATCAACCTAGTTGCAGCTGATATTGGTGAATGACCTTTCTTACAACCATCGTACAACGACATATTAGCTGCATCTAACATATCAAAGAATCTCCGGGCTTCTAAATTTGGTTGCTCTGCTCTATCTCCATCCTGAACGAACGACGGTGCATTTTCCCTAAACGCATCATTCACCATCTGAAATGTACCTACGTCTACATCCACCGATGGTTCCTCTACACTATCCGGAATATATTGTTCACTAGTACTACCAAAATCTACCATTGACTCACTCTCTCCATGTGCATACATATCTTATAACCCGGCATAAATCCATTCTTAAACAAGTGCCTCCTAACTAAAGTAACATCAAGATTTCTATAATTCTGACATTTTGGACAAGGGCATAACATAATACCTGTTTGTAATGTTATGTCCTGGTTTGAAGCGAATGACATGAATTGCCTAAGCCCTTCTTTGAACTCTTCTGTAAGTTTGCCTGTCTCTTCATCGTATCTAGGTTTGTCCATCCATGAACGAAAATAATCATAAGGATCTGAAGACATTATTGTTGGTATTGTTTGTAGTTTTGGTTTCATCAAATGTTAATGGGGGATGGAGAATATATAGACGAAATTTCCGACGGATTTCAGAGGACTTTTAAATTGCAACGGCTAAACCAACGGATACATTAACGGCTAGGAGGGTAACGGATATATTTGCCGACAGTCCTGAGAAATCCGTCGGAAATCCCTCAGAAAATTCAAAAAAATTCCCACGATTTTCCGACAGACGGGAATCCGTCGGAAATTGTAGAGGGATTTCTGAGGGGTTGTTTTTCCTCGGAAATTTCTCAGAAATCCGTCGGAATTCGATCGGAAATTTCCGAGGGAATTTTTTCCGTCGGAAATTCCGTCTGAAATATCCACTCTTTCTTGTAGTGAAGTCTTCGAGTTCAGACCAAAAAAGAACAAAAAAAGAAGAAAGAAAAGACCGCTTTAATTGTTTTCTCTCAATAGATATGTTGCTTAGTTATTTGTATTGTCCACTTATTTAATATCATTTCCTGTTTTATATCCAAAACTCTTATGAATGTGTGCATTACTAAGTTTTGGTCGTTAATACAGTAGAAACTCGATAAATTAATAATTTTATAAATCAATAAATTTTTCCGATTTCAGATTAATTTTTTTAGTGTAATTAATATTTTTATAAATTAATAACTCTATAGATTAATAAAATATCGTCGGCCTGACAATATTAATTTATAGAGTTTTCACTCTAGTTAGAACAACTATAATACAAACACAACATCAATTAATAATCCATATACACAACATAATTACTTCTTATTATTTTCCTACATTCCAAACTAAAAATCACAGGCAAGAATCAGTGCTTATTAATTTCCTACTTCACTTTCAAACAATTCCACTAAACATTTAAAGTCTTAAACTTGGATCTCTATATTTTATATTTTTCCCCAATAGCTTATATCTCCTCAATTCCAAACATACATTTTTTGAAGTTTTCTTTTACATGAAGAATTAAGAAGTGTTTTGCAACAAAGATTATCTTCGTGAGTTGTTATGTTACTTAACCATAGAAATGATTGTCTTCCTGGAACTCCGAAAAGTAGAAAAATTGAATATAGACATGTCAACTAGGGTCAAAACCTGAAGCTTAGCTCCGCCCAGCCCTTAAAAATGATGGACTCGAGCCTAAATATATTAACCATAAAAAAATGAGGTTTTTCGGGTTAAACCCATTCAAGCTATTGAGTTTTTTGGTTTTAGTCCGGTTCGGTTCGGGCAGCCCGAAAAGTCAGAAAATAAATATATAATTTATAAATTTAGTAATAAATTTTGTTTAAAGATAAATTAATTAAAATAATATATATATATATATATTGGTCACACTTTTGCTTTTAGTTAAATTAGATGTTGATAAAAAAAACATATGGGTAGTTGTTTAAATCTGAATTTATTTTGATAAATTACATTTTTTTAATTTATTTTTATTTTAAATATAAATATAGAAAAACCCATAAAACCCTATAGCCCTGCTTGGATTGGGCCAGACTTTGAAAAGTAGGCCCGAAAATATTCGGACCGAACTTATATATATGCGGACTTTACGGATTTTAAACCGGGCCAAATCGGACTAGTCCGTTTGAAATGCCTAATTGAATACTTCTATATAACTAGCAATAACAATATATATTGCCTGTTTTGTTTTTTTATAGGTAAAAGTCAATATTGAATGACAAAGTCCATCTAATACTTGGTCTCTTTTACTTCTCCGAATATGTCAGAATGTTAAAGTTAATACACCCATTTGCTCAATTAGGCAAAAAACCATAACCCCGTCAAAAGTCAACCTCCAAACACATTGCTTGGTAATAAATACAAACACCATGGTTCCCTAGATTCCTCAAAAAAAAAAAAAAACAGAACCAAAGAACACATCTTAGATCATTCGCTTCCAACCTCTCTCACAATTAATATATCAATCATGGGGTATAATCAACATGGTAAGCTGACTCTCCTGTCTCATTCCCTAATCAAATATGTTTTGCAAGATCATAACATTGTTTCTCCTTTGCAGAACAATTTGTCCAAATACCGCTCGATATCGAACACAACCAGACCTCGGTCAATCGTAGAGGCAACAAGTGGTTGACCATAATCATATGCATCATCTTGGCCGTAACAGGTCAATGCATCGCTAGACTCCTCGAGAACTACTACTTCCTCCACAGAGACCGGAGCCGCCGCTACGGCATATGGACTCAATCCCTCCTCCAAGTCGTCGGATTCCCTCTCTTAATCCTCCCTTTCATCATCTTCCTCCTCTCTTCCAAGAAAAAGAACATACTTATCTTTACCACCACTACAATCTCCCGCATAAATCTAGCCTTTAAATACTTTATTATCATTTGCTACATATTTTCTCAAGCAATTTGCTCAAATAGTAAACACCGTATACCCTTTAGGGTCTTCACTCTCATCTACACGACACAACTCTTATTCACACCAGTTTTCTCAATCTTCATCAACAAAATCAAATTAAACAAATGGATGATTGTCTCTCTCATCTTCGCCATACTCACTGGAGCTTTCACCCTCTACACTTTCTCCGCGGGGTCACCTATCTACAATGGAAAGAAACCCAACTACACAATAATGTGGACCCCTTTTTGCGCGGCCATATTTTTCTCCTTACTCGTATGCTACATGAGATACATATTCGAAGATCTTATCTCCGTTTGCAACGAACCCACCAACAGGAAACAACCAAGTTTCGTTGTCGTATTCGAGTTGCTCATCGTCATGTCTTTTTTCGCAACCATCGTCTTAGTCGCAGGTGTTTTCATCTCCGGCGAGAATCATGATCTGAAGAAACATATGGATGGCTTCTTGAAGGGAGAGATGGCTTACGTGAGAACTATGGTAGGTCAAGCTGTTGCGTGGCAGATCTACTGGGTCGGGATCGTTGGGCTCGTGTTTGTTGTCTCGCCCGTGTTCTCGACCGTGATCAGCGTCTGTACGTGGCCGGTCGTGTCGCTTATGATAGGTTTGGTTTATAACAAGTACGAAGAGTATCATGTCTTGAGTGGAACCGCCTTAGCCACGGCCACACTCAGCGTAGCGTCTTATTTCTATTTGATTTACAAAGAGAATAATTAAGAGTGACGAGGCTACGAGCTAGATCATGGAAGTTGGAGCTTCTAGAAGAAAAAATGTTTGTTCCTTTTCTTGTTTCTGATACCAATGTGTTCGTATATATATGATTTGATTTTTTAAATTAAAAAGTGACTTTTATTTCGTTTTTCCAATCGAGAGATTATGAATTAATCGTAAATATTTGTATTATAGATTAAGCTAATTCAATAAAAGATTTAGCTAATTAAAGTATGTTTAAAAATAAGGAATTAAGCAGTATCCACTCAAACTATTCTGCACCTACCACCAAACATGATTCAAATCCTAGATTAGAATGTTTTGAATTTGATAGGATTATAGATGAATGGGTGATCAAGATGGGTTTTACCATTCACAGTGGAAGCATATATATATTAGTATGTAACAAACTTGTTATCTAAACAATTCTACATAGACTTGAGTTTTGATAAGCACTAAGAGATGATGTTCACTGAATCATGGGATATGAATTGAATATATGTTACTAGGTAAAACTTTGTAAGCGATGGTGTTAGTGTTGTAGTGAGTCTGGTCTTGTGTAGATGATGATACTTAGAAGCGTAAGAGGTATTTCTATATGCGTTTGTGACAAAACAAAACGGATTAAAACCGTTATTATGTATCTTAATTTCACGTGTACGGTCCATTTAGGCCCATGACAACAACCCTAGTGTGGCATTGTCTGTCTCCGAGTTTTGTTTTTAATTTACACTAGGCGAGTACCCGCGCATACGCGCGGGTTTTCTTGGTTATAGTTTTTCTATAAATTTATAATTTAAAATATATTTAATCCAGTAAACTATAATTTGAAAAGTATATGGAACTGCGTTGTCAAAGTAAAAGCGAGTCTCATAGGCCTTAAAATCAAAGATAAATATGCTTTCCCATATCACTTTTTTTTTTTTTAACAAAGTGTTTTAGTAGCTAGGATTAAACAATGTAGTTTGTAGCAGTTAATTGATGCTTAGTTCACATCAACTTGTTACAATAGTGGTTTCTTTGCTGAATTCTAAATCTTGCTTTGTAGGTGCACTTCTTGAAATAACAATTTGTGAGTCTTTAGAAACATCGCTTAGGGCATGTTCAATGGTAGAACCATTCATGGGGTTTTAACCAATTTATTTATTATATATTTTATATTATTATAATTTAAGAACTCATTTAACAGATTTTAATTTTTCTCTCCTCCAATGGTATAACTGCGTTAAGAATTCTTAGTAAAAACAAAAATATGAAAATTATTTTATTTTAAGTAGAATTTATTTTCTTAAACTTTATAAACATAGTACATTAAATAAAACAAAAAATATATTATATTTAATAAAAAAAACGCGTTTATCGCGTGTTTATTTTTTTTCCTTATCTAAAAAAAATCGATGAATCATACGGTGACACATATCAAAAATTTATTTTCTCTAATGGTAAAATTTATAAACGTTGTATGCGTGTTTATTATTTTTTTCCTTGTCAAAAAAATTATCACCGAATCAATATGTGACACGTGTCACCTAAGAACTGCCTAAGAACTACTTTTTAAATCTCTTAATTAAAGATCGGTTCTTAATAATATAATCAATTTTTATTTAATTTTAATATATTTTATCTTAAGAACTTTCCTAAGAAACACCATTGAACATGGTCTTATGGACTACCGGACTCCACGACATGCATTTGTTAATCTCATTTTCCTGCTAATCATATAATTAAATAACATATTGGAACAAACACAGAAGGGCAATATTCCAAACACCTTAGAAGCAAGGCCGTGACGTAAAATAATTATTTAAACTTTTCTAAAAGTTCATGAGGGAAGCAAGCTTAATTCTAATTTATATTCTTAATTTACTTGTAAATACTAAAGATAAATACTAATTGGATGGTTATTTCCACTATCAAGATCATATAAGCTAGTCATCGTGTAATATTTAAATTCATAAGTTTTTTTTTTTTTTTGCATAGAAGTTGCAAAAGTTAGTATAGTAAGTCTAAAACTTTAGAAAAGAGAAGATACAACTTTTACCATAAAGAGAAGATACACCAATCTCGTTTAATATTAGATCTTTCATCCATTCCAAAACAAAACCATAATATGTCGTTTAATTTTAGATCTTTCATTCATTCCGAAACAAAATCATAATGGTGAAGAAAAATAAAAAACAGTATTTCAGAACATGAAACTTTTTCTTACCCAACGTTATAGTTTATTATTTATAATGTTGTTATAATTGATGACACATAAATTTCGAAGAGAAATTGAAATGAAAAGAATTGAAAAGTTAGAGACTGGATTTGGCCCGCAAACTTTCCTTTATCGCGCAGGTTTTTTAAACAAACTATTGCTTAAGAATCAGTATTGTGAATCGGTATTGTGTTGCTATAAATCTACGTGATAAAACAAAATGATTTTGATAGCTTAATTAGATTCATGAAGAAAAATTACTATTTGCACACACATTTTTCAATACACACTCTCTTAGACAGCCGTTCTATTAATTTTTATAAGAAAAAATGCATAACGCAAAACACATCTGCAAAACATAATTAAGCTTTTTTCACTTCTAGCCATGGAATTGGAGTACATTTATATCCTTAAATTTGGTATTGGGACCAAAAAATCTGAAACACTACAATTTTAAATACCCTAATAAACCAAATATGTGATCAAGTAAGACATTGATTCTAAAACAACAATGTAATATTGATATTTCGAAGAAAAATACAGTCGCATGGTCCAACGTTCCAAACTATGTGAAACACTTTGTCAACTATGTTAAAACACTTCGTGAAAATGAATTGTTGGACCACTTTAGGCCATTTTCATCACTTGAAAGAAAAAAGACAACATTATATATCGCACTCTTTAGTGAAAATATTTTTAAGAAAAAAAGTTCGTATACCATTGTTTTTTGTTTTTTTGAAACTTAGTATACCATTGTTTAAGAGCTAGTATAGCCATTTTAATCTTAATTTTCTGTTTTTCAGGGAGGATAAATAATTGGAAAAAATTAACCAAATACTCTTAGAAAACAAGACTGAAAGTTGTTGAGTCACAAAAAAAACTGACGTTTCTACTAAAAGTCTAAACACTCAAAACATCAAGATTCAGTTTTCAACTTTTCTTAGTTTTGTTAGAGAAGATATAACCAACAAGTAATTTTTTATAACATTGGTTTCATAAGCACTTAGAATCCTTCGTATGTGTATATGTATTGCAATAATTTAATGCCATTTTTAACATATTGACAAGCAGCACTTTACCACAAATCACGATGGTGAATTACGGAGAGATCCGAATCTGCACACGTGACGTTCTATGATTAGTGAAGTCATATGAAAAAATATACACGAGGCTATTATGGTCAAGAGCTCAGCTGCGGATTCTTACGTTGGGAGCTTGATTAGTTTAACATCCAAGAGCGAGATTAGATACGAAGGGATTCTTTACAACATCAATACTGAAGAATTCAGTATCGGACTACAAAACGGTATCGATTTGAAATCGAGCGATTTAGTTTGGTTTTGAATGGGATTTTCTGGATCTTGAGCTTGGATAAGTAAAAGCTTTGTTAGTGAAATTTGAGATGTTCTGATTTTCGTGAGATTTGAAAATGTGTAGTTCGATCATTTGGAACTGAAGGAAGGAAAAAAGATGGTCCTCAAATTCCTTCAAGTGACAGAGTTTATGAGTACATATTGTTCCGTGGAACTGATATCAAGATATAAAAACAGGATTGTGTAGTACTAGTAATGCTTCTGTGTAAATAAAAATGTTGTCTTTGTGACCAATTTGGTGATTGTGTAGTTAAAAATCTTTCTTTGTGATTGTTCTTCTTGTTGTTGGTAGGATCTGCAAGTCAAGGCTTCTCCACCTGTTCAGCCTACACCTACACCGACTATAAACAATGGTCCTGCTATAATTCACGTGAGTAGGGAGAACTGTTGTAGGACGATATTATCTGTGGTTTAAGATTCAGTTTGATGTCATCAATCATCATCCTCTACTTGTCTTTTTGTTTTACAGTCTCACTATTCTATATTTGACTTTAAAATAGAATAAAAATTAGCTTTTTTCTATTTTCAATCCATTGTAACTCTATTATTGAGAAAATGCTATTTTATTCTATTTTAGAGTTCTCTACACTTTTTCCTCTATATATAGAGCAAAAAATAGCAATCTCTAGTTTAGAGTTGAATATTGAGATGGGTTAGAGCAAAAATAGAGGATTGCTATTTTTTGTTCTATTTTTAGAAGAAAAAATAGGAATGGGTTGGAAATACCCTAATACATCAGAAGCACAACCTCCAATACTGGCATTGCCTACCTCTGCAAGGCCGGCTCATCAGATTTTAGATTTTCTCAAACTTATAAAAATCATTTTGATAATTTTTCCCATCATGCCTTTAAGAAATATAACTGCATCACTTATTCAAAGCAGAAAGTTAGATCATTGAATTTCTTGACTTTGTTAATAAGAGGTTTGAGAAGTAGTGGACACATTACATTACCATGATTTTGCATATGCTGATATCTTAGTTAGCTGAAATAATCTGTAAAAATTATATTTGCACTTAGCGTAATTCAAACTTTAATTTTCCATTATCTCTCTTTTTCGAGAATGCAAGAAAAGCTTTCCGAGTTCTTTCCTTGGATCTTGGTTGCATTTCTACTTATATTTTGTTTCTCTCAGCCGAACGGGCATTCTTACCCAAGTCATAACAGTTACAGGGGACGTGGAAGAGGAAGAGGAGCAGGCGTAACATTCTTCTGACTCATTTTTAGAATGTTACAATGCATTAAAATAATAGATAATAAGAGTATCTTTTAGACCGCAGCTCTTAATGAGAACTAAAGTCGTCCTTGTTTGCAGAGATCACAGCAAGTAATGAAGTTCACTGAAGATTTTGATTTCACGGCGATGAATGAAAAGTTCAATAAGGATGAAGTGTGGGGTCATCTTGGGAAGAATACCAAAGACGGTGATGGAGATGATGAATACCCGATCGAAGAGGAAGCTGAGCTACCTAAGATGGATGTCAAAGTAAGTGCACTAGACTTATTAATCAAGTTAAGCTATATTCACCCTCTCTCATCTTATCTATATGTTGTTTGTAGCCTGTTTACAATGAAGACGACTTCTTCGATAGCCTCTCATCGAATTCTGCCAACCGAGACTCTCAAAATGCAAGACCTAGATTCTCAGAGCAACGGAAACTACTCACTGAGGTACATTCTTTATATATCCAAACTTAAATTTCCAGCTTTTTTTTTCAAAAATAAATGATCGACTCTTAACACGGTATCATATATGGTTCTAGACATTTGGTGAGTTCTCAAGATTCAGAGGAGGCCGTAGTTATGGGCGAAATGGTTATTCACGTGGCCGTGGCTATGGCGGGCGTGGTGGCGGTGGCTACGGATATGGTGGACGTGGCCATGTGAGAGGAGGCGTATCAAATCGTACGGTTTAAATGTTATATGCAAAAAGCCTTTCAAAGGACTAAAAATCTTTTGGAGTAAGAAGCTAAGACAAGTTGGCAATAGTGCTTTTGTTATTTTGATGTTTGTATGTTATTTCAATATTGTCAAGTTCGGAAATCTTTCAACTGTCTTCAGCATTTTTTATTCTGCTGTACTTCTTATTAACACAATACATAATTTGATTTGATTGCATATTAATAAACTAATATAATAGGGATAAAAACTGAAAATTTTATCGAAAATCTGCATTAAAAATATCCTACAACAACAGAAGATAAAAAGTTTCTTTATACAAAAGGTTAACGTTCAATGGTAATTCATTTATCTAAACCGTGATTTTTATTTTTCAAAGATGGGCTAACGATCTATTTTCCCATTGGAACTACGATATCTGTCTATATACTGCCGAAAAGATGACCTCTATCTATATATCCATGGATTGAAAGTTAAATTTCTATATATCCACCAAGTGAAAGTTAAATTTCTATATACCCATAAATCTGATATAGATCGGTTTTAATAAAAATCCGAGACTAAACCGACAAAACCGAATTTTAAACCGAACTTTGAATCGAACCAGAATCCGATCCGTAAATCCAATTCTTTGTAACCCGACCCGATTGATCCAACGAAACCCTAAACCCCGATTTGATCGTGATTTATGTTAAATTCGATACCCAAGAAAAAATCCATGCGAGAAAAATGTTTCATCATTAAGATAATACGAGAAGAAATGTATTATTGTGTTCATCCGATTTCAAATCTACTGTTCCCGTTTTATTATACTACCATTTCAAACACTGTAATTCGATTGTACATCCCCGAAAGAAATGAGAAAAGGCCAACGCATCTAATTCAACACTGTAATTCAATTCTACATCTCCGATAACGACGAGTTCTAACGACCCAAGGACCTGTTCGTTCCTCTCGCCGGTGTGCTTCTTCGCCGGTGAGTCCCAACCTCCTCGGCTCTCCTTGCTTGGCCGACCTCCGCCTCTTGCTCCCCTTGGAGAGTCCAGGCGAGATCTTGTCCGTAATCCGCTCTGCTTCCTCCGTCTCGAGACGACGGTGACAGACATGGCAAGATCCCCTCCTCCTCCAGAGCCGCCGGACCCGCCAGGTCAAGCTGCACTGTCTGCTTCCGCTGAAAACCTATCCAGATCTCAACGGCACGAGATCTGGTTCGCGAAGTGTGTTCGTCTCCCTTCGAACCCGATCTCGAGACTATGTGTCTCAGATCCAAGACCGAAGTTTGATGAGTTTATCTTCCTCGCCCTCTCCGCGATTTCAGGTCGACCTCCGGTCATCTTCCCCGGCGGCGATTTGTTCAGAACACTTACGCCCGTTGTTTCTTTGTTTGCTTTACTCTCTTTGTTTCTCAGTTTCGATTTGAGAGAGAGAGATGTCGATTTGGAGATTTTTTTCAAGTGTTTTATGAATTTCGATTTGGGAAAATAATTTGGGGATGTGGATTTAAAGATTTGGTTTAAATCAGGTTTTTCGGGTCATAATCGGGTTTTTCGGGTTATAATCAGGTCATAATCCGGTTAAGTATTTTATCAAATAGTTAACAAATCATTTTGAAATATCAAACCATCACTAACCAATAATTATGGGTTCTGAAGTTTAAAATTTTCATTTGATGGGTATATAGAAATTTAACTTTCAATCTATAGATATATAGATAGAGGTCATTTTTTGACAGTATATAGACAGATATCATACTTTTGGTGAGGAAATAGATCGGTCTTTCTAAAGATTATATTTTATTGCAGATTAATAGATATAAAATTTATTGGAAATTCCAGTATTTGCAGTCGTTCACAGTTTTCATTTGTTGTTGGTAGAACATGTCCATTGTGGAGATGTCATACATACATATACTATATGTTATACGTTATTTGTTTATCGTAAACACATATACTATATGTATTTGAATAATTATAGTAAGATTAGATCAAATATCTCTAATAATTATTGTAATTTCTTATATATTAATTGGAGAGTGATTTTTTAAAAATATTTTAAATATCTTCACCAAATCACTCTCTCAATTTTAATGTGATATGACATTTTTTAAAATATGACATAACATTCTCTCTAATTTAGCTCATTAATCCCTAATTAAAATTATGGGCAATTGTAAAAATATCACTTTGGTATATACATTTGCAAGAATGTCACTTAAAGGTGTCCATTTGCAAAAATACCACTAATTATAGATTTTTAAAGCCGAAATCTTAAAATTATAAAGCCTAAAAAATGTTTTGACCCCTAAAACTCTTTAAACCCTCAAAACTAAACCATAATATAACATAGTTAACCCAAACATAAATGATATAATGAATTTTCTATTTGAAATATGACATTTTTACAAAAATTTTAAAAATGTGGCATTTTTAAAAAGTGACATTTTTTAAAAATTTCTCTTAAAATTAGCCAAGTCCAAAAGGAGGACGAGAATGATGGCTCTATTGATGAAGTTGAAAAGTGATTATCCAAAAATAATCTCACGGAATAGAAAACTATTTTTACATGTTTTTTTTATGATTATTTGATTAGAAATTTTAGTTATTGTTACTTTTAAAAATAATTTTTTTTTGGATTTTAGTGGATCTTACTTTATTTCCAATAAAATTTGTTCAACCAAAAAGATCAATTAAATAAATCGATTATATTTTAATTCGGTCCAAATATAAATTTATGTATCATCATTAACTTTAAAGTTAAAAGTATGATAATCTTTAGTAAAATTTACACAAGATTAATCTGACATTTACAAGATTATGGAAATCGTTATCTCTACAAATTTTCCTATCCGAAATTTAAGAATATCTCAGAAATAAAATGTATGAACAACTAAAAGTTTAAAAATATAGAATTTGGCTGCTCTGAAATTTATGTATCATCAATTTTAATTTTCAAATATGAAATTCTATAATAATTAAAAATATTGAAAGTTTTCAATAAAAAAATTAACATTTTTTTATATTTAATTAATAATAGACTTATTATGATTCGAAATTTATGTATGATCAAGTCCAAATTTAAAAATATGAAAATCTTTAGTAAAATCTATATAAGAACAATCTTGTGAAAATATTCCAATTAAATAAAAATTACCATATTCTCATTAATTGATTTGGCGTTCACAACATCCGAAATTTTAGTACCATTATTTATAACTGGAAAATTAGGAAAATCGTTAAGGTAATAAAGTCTCGAAAATATTTCTACGAAAATGTATTAAAATACATCGTATATTTTGTAGAGATAATCTTAACGATTTCAATTATATATCTCTACAGACGTGATTTGTGAGAAAATGTTTATGTGTTATCTCTACAATCACTCTCACCAAAACAATTATGACATGGTTAACAAAATTATGACATGACAATTTTGAATCAATAATAAAATCTTGTACAACTAAATTTATATTTGTTACCATAAATAAAGCAAAAGAACTTTTAATCAATATATTATCAGATTTTCGTTTTTATTCTGAAGTTATATACAAATTTGGTTTCTCATTTAAAAATAGTTTAGAAACTGATTATTGTAAAAATAAAATTGGAGAACATTTTTATAGAATATATATTCTTTTGAAAATAATATTAAAAACTTATCAAATTTTTAAAATAGACTTTGATATGTTAATGAAAAATATTTCCCAAGTTTATAAAAAAAATGTAGTTATTCTTTTGAAATTCTTTTTACACAAGACAATTTCAAAGTAATAAAATATTTTTTTATTCGAAAGCAACAATTTTTTTTATATGTGTTTTATTTATAAAATTTATGATTATATATTTTAATATTTTAAATAATTTATTTATGTTCTAAATATTACTTAAGATTTTCGGATAAGCCAAATTTAACATTTTTTTAACTCTAATATATTACATTTTGATTTGACATATTTATATATATAAAATAATTAAACGGTAAAACTAAATTTTTGAAATTCATATTATTAATAAAAATGATATTATTGACAAAAAAATCAATAATAATGTCTATAATAAAATCAAACAATTATATATTTCACATTTTTAAAGATTAAAATTAAAAACAAACTGCATAAATAATTTTTTTTTTTTTTTTTTTGACAACACTGCATAAATAATTTATCTGCGTGTAATTAGCTACTACACGATAAAATAAACTGCGATTTTGACAAATATTTTTGAATACGTTCTACTTAGCATTTTCCAGCACATATCTATTAGTATTTAATGTTGTAGTCATTACTTCAATTTTCTTTAAAAATGTTAGATAAGTTGGAGCCGGAGCTTTGTAGTTATCGGTGAAAGGCGAGAAAGAGAAAAAGGCCGCCTTTTCACGTGTGTAATCGACCACAAAATGGTTACTGAAAAAGAGAAGTAAAGATTCAGTGAACGTTCAACTTTGTCTTATAGTCTTCTTGTCTCGAGGAACCAAACTTCGGGCCCCTCACGTTAGTCTGCGTGTACATATAACCGCCACACATTCATACATACTTGTATTATTCCACGTGACAATTTTTTCTTTAAAAAAAAACCTCGAGCGAACAGATAACATCGGCAAAAAATTGGTGACTCTATGTGCGAAGATTAACCCACCAATTAAAATAAAATTAAAAAATAAAAAATAAGAGAGAGAAGAAGAAGAATTTTTTGATGAAAAAACTTTTAAGAAACTTATTTGAGATTTATCACTTTTTAATTGGTTCTACTTTTATTTTTTACTTAAAAATTAATTATATAATGAAATTGTATTAAAAATAATAATATCTTACCACCATTGTGGGTGCCCTTAGAAGAATCTCTCTATATCTTGCTGTATTTTTACAAATAAGCAATGATAAATTGATAATGTGGCTAATTTCAAAGAAAACAAAACAAAACAAAATTAAGTGTCGTTGGCTTTTCAAATTTTATTTTGCTAATTCCGACATTTAACAGTATAATGTAACCGCATATTTGTTTCCATTACTTTTAATTACGTTACATCCACAATGCATACGTTTTTGTATCAAAAGCAATAAAAAAACAAAAGTCCATAAATTTGATGATATTGGAGTGGAATGCGTTCACACGAAGGTTCATAAATTCATAGTGACATTTGTTTTTATATTTCCCCAATCGTCGACGACCTTATCCATATCTCTCTCTCTTTGTATTAGAAAATCTCAAACTCATCTCTCTCTCTCTCTCTCTGCTGGTTTTACGATCTTTGTTGCCAAAAAGAGAAGGGTCTCTCGAGACAAGTGTTAAGATTACAAATCCAACACCAACTTCCTCCTCTCGACACGACCCTCCGCCATGTCTGCGCCAGCTATGTCTTCCCTACGCCACGTTGCATTACTCTCTTCCTCTATATATACACATTTACCCATTTCCTCAAGTCTTTGCCTTATCAATAACCAAAACTCGTCACATAACAACATTTTCGAAGCTGTCAACATCTGTATATGTCATCCATAGAGCCAAAGGTGATGATGGTTGGTGCTAAGAAACAACGTACGGTCCAAGCTAGTTCGAGGAAAGGCTGTATGAGAGGAAAAGGTGGTCCCGAGAACGCTTCTTGCACTTACAAAGGCGTTAGACAACGCACATGGGGCAAATGGGTCGCTGAGATCCGTGAGCCTAACCGAGGAGCTCGTCTTTGGCTTGGTACTTTCGACACCTCACGCGAGGCTGCCTTGGCTTATGACTGCGCAGCTCGTAAACTCTACGGACCCGAGGCTCACCTCAATCTCCCGGAGTCCTTAAGAAGTTACCCTGAAACAACAGCGTCTTCTGGGACAGGATCACCGTCCCAGGCAACGCCAAGTTCCAACATGGGTGGGAAAAGCAGTGACTCGGTTAACGAGGGGTCACCAAGTTCATCCAACGAGATGATCTCATCTTGTGGAACAAGAGAGGAGATATCATGGGAACATATGAACGTGGATTTACCGGTAATGGATGATTCTTCTATATGGGAAGAAGCTACAATGTCGTTAGGGTTTCCATGGGTTAATGAAGGAGATAATGATATTTCTCGGTTTAATACTTGTATTTCCGGTGGCTATTCTAATTGGGATTCCTTTCATTCCCCACTTTGAGGTTTCACTAAACCCTTTCTTAATTATTATATGAACTTATCATATACAAAATACATATACAAAAGCTATAGTCACCGTGATCTAGGAATACATATGTGTGTAGATATACATCAGCTCCATTGTAAATTATATATGAACACATGTTATATGTGTACATAAACATGTGGTTTGTTCTGTAGTGGAAAAGCAGATTCTTACCACATCATAAACATATAAAAACGACATTTGTTTGTCTCGTCTATAAAATGTGTCATTGGGAAGATTTAGAAGTGCAATGTATCTGTGTAATGAAAACGTGATAGTACGTTGTGACTTGTGTGTAACGGTCAATGTTAAGACTATACATTTATGTCTCTGTTTAGTTTCTGTGGCCTGAATCAGTCTTTGACTATTTGTCTTGTTAATTTGTTGTGTTGTATATATATATTGTGTGTGTATGTATGTGTGTTCTCTCTTTCTGTAGTTCCTTGGCCTTCGTGCTAATATGTGTAACTCTCGTGTGGCTTTGATATATTACATGGCAAGGTTTG
Source organism: Arabis hirsuta (assembly GCA_964056655.1). Classification (NCBI taxonomy): domain Eukaryota; kingdom Viridiplantae; phylum Streptophyta; class Magnoliopsida; order Brassicales; family Brassicaceae; genus Arabis; species Arabis hirsuta. Next base: position 34,124,689 of record OZ053304.1, read on the forward strand.
TGCTCGGCCCAAAACTATATCTTGAATCCACATAGTCCACTAACAAAAAATTGGGTTCTAATGCCATATTTCATTTTTCCAAACAAAATATAGATAACACTTATACGACAAACTCGCTTATGCACTTTATGTCTCTGTTTATTCAAGTATAATAAGTATTTTTTGTTGTGAAGTTGATGTATCTAAAGATGATAAGGTACTATGAAATGTGTACAAATGGACCGCATTAAAATATAAGGCGTATTTTGATTATATATTTTTGGATATAGATCAACTGATATAAATTTTGAACCTACTACAAGTTAATTTTATTTTATTCGACTTCAATTTGCTATCAAATAATTTTTTTTTTTAAAAAATTCAGTCTTTGACTTTTTGTCCATTTGCTAAGTTTTAGTTACTTTCAAGATTTTGGATATTTGAATAATAAATCAATTGTAGTCAACTTTTTTCTAACAGATTATTTTCTTCTACTTCGATTCAGTTGAAATCGGTTCATTTTATCCAACATGAATATCCTTTTTATATCAAAAATATCCTTATCATTAATAGAGACCATAAATGCAAATTATAACATTCTATTAATGATCGAAAAGGAAAAAAAACCCACAAGAAATGTAAAAAAAAGATGGCACTAATATATCAGCCAAATATATTTATATAAGAGTAGTCCCAATCCAAGCTCCCACATAGTCTTCATCATCACTATCATCATCATCTTCACCACCATCTTCATGAACAATGATGTTTCATCCACTTTTTTTTTTCTTCTCAAAAACCTTTCTTAGGTAATTAATATCAAAAACTTAAAAAAAAAAGCAAACACAAAAAGTCATAATAAACACAAACGACACCATTTGTTTTCCCTTTTAATTGGGTTAATGGCATTTTGTAATTATTAAAGCTTGAAAAAGAAACTCGAGTGGTCAAACATTGTCCGTTGACTGATGGAGTAGTGGAGTTGTAATGGACGGCTTGATTGAGCCACGAGAAACAGGTGCATGCTCGATACCATGTTCCGCGGAGGACTGGATCGCTGCCTTCTCAAGAGCTGAAAATTTCCTCTCTTCGCTTTTACCGTATAACACAAAGTAAAGTCCTGCTATGATTAACACAGCTCCAATAATCCTGCCAATAGAGAAGAGCCACGTGGCGGAAAACAATGTTTAGGTCCTCGAATTAATTGAAAATTGTCGTAAAGCACTCGTATAATTTGTTTATAGATTTTACGTACCCTCCCAAGTAAAACTCTTCGCCTAACGCGATCGAAGCCATAATCGCAACGACTAGAGTCTGAACGGGTTGGTAAACCGCAACGAAAACTGGACCTCCTCTGTCAATACACCAAATTTGAACCGCAAACGCGATTCCAGACGCGACTATTCCCTGAAAGATATAACACAACGTAAGGACTAAATTGACAAATTTTAAAACAATAGGCCAAAAATCGAAATATTTATGTTAAAGAAGAATTTACCGCGTAAAGGATGGTGAAAAGCTCCCAACCAGAGTGAAAAACCCAAGCTTGAGGTTCTCTTTCACAGAAAGCAGCAATGATCAAGAACTGAATGATTCCGAAGAAACAAGTGTAAGAAGTAACCGAGAGCCTAGCCGGATAAGATTTAAGAACCGGAGCTTGAAACACTAGCCAACCGGACCACGAGAGACAGTGACCAATCAGATAGATGCAACCAAGTGTCCAGTTTTTCGGCGCGGCGTCTCCTAACGGTACTAACACGGCGGATGCGGCGGAGCTGGTGGTGAGGAGGTGAGTGTGGAGGTGGCTAACCGGAGTATAGATTGTGGGACCCTTGTAGAGAGTTATGACCGAAGCTCCGGCGACACAAAGTGCTGTTCCTAAGACTTTGGAGATACCATCTCTTCGGTTTATTCTAACTTTCTCAATCCTGATTTACATACATAACATGACATGTGTGTTACTACTATGATCTTAGATTATTTTTGTAAATTTATTCAAATGGGCATTTATTGTATTGTCTACGTATAATATTATCCACTTTTATACGTTGAAAAAGTCAAATGAAAATTATTAAAGTGGTTCGTTATGTGTCCTCGCTGTCCATAAGTTTTTTTTTTTTAAATATTTTATTTTCGAAATTAAGACAGGAGAAATTTGAGAAATTAATGGATTGATATAATACCTGAGAAGAGCAGCCATGAGAAAGGTAATTGCAGGGACAGAATTTTGCATGGAAGAAGCAAACGTCGGTGAAGTGTTGTCTAGTCCCAACAAGTAAAACCCTTGGTTCGCTGTTATTCTGTTGTGTAATAAATTCAATTAATAATCCAAAATTTTGTTACTAGAAAAGTTCTCAAAGTGAAGAAATATAAATACATATATATACCCGATAAGTGCTAAAAAGAAGAATTGGATCAGAAAGTTGAGAGTAATCGCTGGTCTCTCCTTCCTAAATAACACAAAGTATGGTTATATTATTTTGTTAATCACACCAACAATATAAAAATTAGGGTTTTAAGTAAAGAAGAAGTGAAATTTAAAAGGTTACTTTTCGAGGAAGTAAGCGAACGGAAGGAGAAGAAGCAAAGCGATGATGTTACGATAAACAGGGAAGACAAGTTTGCTTATTCCCATGTTAAGAGCAGCTCTCGAGACCACATGGAATCCGGCATAACCGAATTGCAACGTAAGCATCGCTATGTGAAGCTGAAGTTTCTCCGGCACTCCCCATAACGTTCTCCGGCCATCGTTTCCGGTGGTATCTGCCATTGGAACTTGACCCTTTGAAGAATCGGACAATGGAGAAAGGAATGTGTGTATGTGTTGATTGATTGAGGAAATGGAGTGAAGTTGTGGAGATATAAATATAGGTAGATAGCTATCTCCTTCCACTCTTTGGTTGTGTGGGAACCACCATCACTTGAGAAGTTTTAATATGGTATCTATTAAATGTTATAAACTTGTAACAATGTGAAATATTGGAAAAAATGGATTTAGGTCTAGTAATGTTTTTTTTGTTGTTTCCGATCATTTGAGGAAACAGAAAAATTTGTTACTTTAGTATATAATGAAAATTGTTTAAGGCATTTACTCCTTGATTATGATATAATCTGAATTGAGAAATTAAAGTTAGTGTATACTTTTAGTTTGATCTTGGATTATATATATATGATCAAATAGGTTATTTCGGTTATATGTGTTTTGTGTATTATATTTACATTGTAGTAATATTTTCATTTTAATAATAACTAGTTACTTTTGAGTTTTGACAATACGTAAACTTATTGTATGAAATCAGTTCTTCCTTTTTATACTAAAAAGATATTCTAATAAGGCTTCAAGATTTGTAACACTTAATTGTCAAAACAGAAAAGAAAAGAAAACATTTGTACTTAACTACGAAAAAGAAAGGTATAAACCTAAATGATAGTTCATATTCAGTTACCCAAAATTTGATCCTAAAATGTCATGCTCTATATCATGAATTAGTATAAAAGTTTTTTTTTTTTTTGTCAACAGTATAAAAGTTTATAGTCCATTTGATATATATGTACTCTATTGTTCATCACTTTTTCTTGATTGGGAAAATGTTGTGGCATTCAAATTTCCGGTGATAAATTTATTTAGTACTGAAATTATTTGAAAATTCACAAACATTTAAAAGTCTTAAAACCTTTTGTAAACTTTCTGCTAGTTTCTAATAAATAGGTCTTAGAAACTTTTGTAATTCACAAATATTTAAAAGGCTTAGAAACTTGAATGCCACTAATTTTAACAGTTTTTATCTAAATTAACAATAGAAAATCTTACGAAGATATTCAGTTAATGGATAATCAAAGAATGACACCTACTAAATAAAAAAATTAATTCATGCAAAAAATTTCTGGAATTGTGCTAAAATAGGTCAGAGATAATATTCCAATTCACTTTTATCAACTTTTACCATTTTTTGTCCATACTATTCTTATTAGAAATATAAATAATTTAAAATAAAATGTTTTTAAATTTTTAAAAAATCAGATAATTATAAACATGTCATGTCATAAATAGTTATTTATATATAATTTTTATTTTTGTTTAAACTAAAAAATATGTTGAAAAATGATTTTAGTGTTTCCTTCTACGGCTGCCACAATCCGATAGATTTAGGATTCTACTTATTTCACATACATCTACCGAATGTAGAATTTTGGTTCTACGTCATGCTCTACGTTCTATATTGTCGTAGAATATTAGTTCTACAACTTAGACTGACATCTACCAAACTCATATAGTATATTCTACCGTTCTTAATATATTCTACTGTATCTTGAATATAGTTTCTACCGTAACGTCTACCACTTTGTCTACTATTTACTGATTCGTAGAATGTAGTTTCCGAAAAATTAGTTACAAATTCTTTAAATTTAGGAGTGAATATTTTTGTTCCCTAAAATGAGTTTTTAAAAGATATTTGCTTAAGTAATTTTTTTCTTCAAACTTTTTTGTTTTCTGTTCTGTTAATTATTGTATTTGTTTTTTTTTCTTTTGTTAGTTAAAATTTTTTTTAAAAAAGATTGCAAATCTAAATTAAAAAAGTGCAAAAAAGTGTAAAAACATGATTTTGAATTCGTTGACAGGTAGTCATTGATAGGTAGTATATAGAGAGTGTAACCAGTAAATTTGAGAATAATTTATTGTTTTTTGTGTTAATATAAATATCAAATACCCAAAAAGACATACGTTTTTTGTTAAATTTTAAGAAGTTGTAAAAAAATGTCACAACATGAAAACAACATTAAAGACCGAACATAAATATGAAGCATTGACCCGGTCTACTAGACCGGTCATTGAAGTTTTCGAGTATAATAACATGATCAGACGAAAATTGATTAAGAAGAGTGGACGGAACGAAATGGAGCTGTGATCAGTCCATGCATCTGAATTTTGGAAATTTCGAAAAAAAAAATTTCTCAATATAAATCAAATTCAAAATTGGGATTAACTGAAACTAAATCTTAATTGAACATTTTTATAAAGATAAAATTGTATTATATTTTCTATTTTAATATGTCATAATTTAGTAAATTTTTCAAAAATTTCCTTATACATCAAATCAAATTACCCATTGGAATTCCTCATTAGAGATTGATGACAAATGGAGCAAAGATCAGTCCATTAAATGTTATAACAAAACATTCTTGATTGATTATAATTACAAAAAAAAAATTACAAGAAAACGACTATGAAGCTGTTAAATTCTATACTGATTAAACAAAGAAGATACAGTTTTATTAAAATGTACTCTCTTTTTTTTTTTTTTTTAATTCCCTCATAAAATAAAGAAGAGGGCTAAAAAATGTGTAAAGGGAAAAGCCTGTCTCCCACATTCTTTTATTTCTGACTGTTTTAGCTGACATGACAACCCTCACGCCACTACTCATTAACGCAACCATCATTATTCTTCTTAATTTCTAATCTAAAAAAATATCAATTTTAATCTGAAAAAAATAGAAAAGGTCAAAAATTAAATAGAAAAAAGCACAAATGTTTACTACTGTATTCCCTCAATTTGCACTCACTATCTTTAGACATTATAATGGTTTTAGTTTGTCCTTTCCTTTGATATTTATTTGTCAGCATGGCATTGCTACTAATTATTACTTCCACAGTCGTCTCCAGGAGAATTACAATCTTATAGTACTACTAAATTTATTTTTAAGTTTTATTTATTTATTGAGGTTATTAATTTATATATTTTAATGAATTTATAAATTATGACCAAATTTGTTAATATTATTGGTTCTATGACTTTAAAATTTATATTTAAATTTTATGTTATTAGTTATATAATATGTAAATGTTGAATCCAAATTAAAAATACAATCAAATAAAAAAATATATACGGATTTCTAAGAAAATTTAAATTTTATAAAATTTAAAAATTAACTAAAATATACAAACAAATTACGCGTTCTCAAAATATTATTTACCATACCATGATATATACTAATAACGTGATATAAATTTTCGTAAATATATTTTATCGTTATCAAGATTTTATAATAAAACATCATACTAATACATTAGTTTATATAGTATATATTTTTTTAAAATGACTATAATATATATTACTTATTTAAACAAATGTAACCATTTTATTTTTCAAATATCGTCCAAAAGCTGAAAACCCATTTTGATTTACTTTTTCTGTAAACATTATTTCATAAATTTATTTTCTTTTGTGTAAGTTAAATAATTAATTTTGTAGGGACGAGCCCCACGCGCACTAGCGAACCGTGAGACCCACAGTACCTCCTATTTCGTAGGCACACCCACACGATCAGTATTTATATGTACACGCTTACATTAATATTATTATCTGTATTTGTCCTCAATTATTTTTGTTGTATTTTTCTATATGCTCAATAATCAATATATATATATATATATATGTGGCTAATTGTGCTACTTTAGTTATAATTCCGATTCTCAAATATATTTGTATCCTTATAGAATACAATCATCGAAAAATTTCATGGTTGCTTTGTATGCTTTCATTTTTCTCTTTCTTTTTGTTTTGTTTTTTTTGGAAAGATCGACAATATACACAGAGAGACATTTAGTAAAGTGTGGTCGAAACATGTGCATATCCACGTGAAAACTACCAAATATCTATTTTTTTCCCCCGGCCACGTATGTGTAATAAAATCAGGACAAAAAAGTTCATGGAATTTCTTGTCACAAAAATGTTCTCTTTATAAAAAAAAGATATTAGAAATTTGGATAAAATAAAAAACCAACGGATAAAAAACAATTTCTAAAAACCAAAACCGAAAGAAAACATGATTTTTCGGAGATAAGGTTCTAGGAAAAAGAAGCTAAACTACACAGTATTTACAATGTAAAATATTTAAAAATTATTTGTAGGAAAAGTTTCTTACAGTAAAAATTAGTGACATTGATTTTAGCACAATTTGTGTGTGTGTAAGCTTAGGTTATTCTTTTCTGATTAACCTAAGAAATTAAGGAGTACATATGCGATGAGACTCGCCGTACAAGTGGCACACGTATGCTCAACCGTATCCATAATGCCATTTGTCGAGAAAATCCCTTCATTAACTATTCCAAGTCTGCGGTTTCAACATTTAAACTATATGAAAAATATGTATACTTGTATGGTTGAATTGCGAATCATTCTTTTCAGATATTGCTATTTATCAGCACATTATTATCATTATCAGTAAATTATAAGGGAGAATATAATTCAATATGAATGGTATGGAAACATGCCAAATCCAACACCAAAAGTTAGTTCATTCTCAAATGATGTTTCGTTGTTACCTACTTACCTATGCAAAACTAGCATTTAACTCATAAATTTCCCCGTAAGTATGAAATTTAATTAAAAATTGCACAACATTAAAGTACGTATTAGAAATTAAATACGAGGCCGACAAAAAAATTAAATTAAATACGTATGGAGGGTAGCATCAAGTATTTTGTTTCGTTTCTTAACAAAAACGAAAGATCACTTGTAATATAAAAAAAATGTATGAAAGATCACTTAACATCGTTAATAAATAATAAAAGAGGGGCGTATTATTGACGATAAAGACTATAGTTTCACTATTAATTAGCCTAATTTCCGGAACTAGTGCTTACAAAAGTGATACTTAAAATACAAATAATGGAATTTATAGCATTATTCGTCTTAATGACAGAAGATAAACCCTTGTTTAGTTTAAAAAGAAGAAAACAAATCCCTTTTTTAGGTTGAAAAAGAAGACAATAAACCCTTTTGTATAAAGTTTATACTTTTATCCAAGTCTCTTTCTCTCAACGGGTAAAGGGTAAAAGAAACGGGTCGGGTTCGGACCCAGCAAGACAGGAACGGGTCGGGTAAGGACTAAGGACCCATCAAGACAGTAACGGTAACGAGCAGACGAAGAAGAAGAGGGAGACCAATCTTAGTTGGGATATTTAATTGCTTTGTCTCCTTTTTTCCTCACTTTATTTCATTTCTTTATCATCTTTGCTCGCCCACGAGCGAATCTTCTTGTCTCCGATCTCTCTCTTTTTCTCACTCCTCTTCTAAATTTTTAATACACAAGGATTAGCTTTTAACCTAATTTTATAGATAAAAGAATGTAATTTCTTTTAGGGATATCTGAAATGATCAATGCATAGTATGACCAAGTTATATAAACTTGATTATTATCCCCTCACTAATTATCCAATATTACGCTAAAAGCTGTCACTTATTTACGACAATTCTTGTAATAAGTCACGTAACACATGTTTAACTGTAATTTGAAAAAGAAACAAAACGTTCCGAACCAATAACAGATTTGTCTGAAGAACGTAGACACGCGGTTCTGCAAACTGAATCACATTTAATGACTATAAGTACCTCAATAACTAAATTGAGGTAATTCAATGGACAATGGTGTCGGTTGTGAATCTATATATATGACTATATGCATGTGTATAATGATTGAATAGGAACCAAGGTGCGATGGTCTAAGGCTAAGCATTCGAGTCGCAAAGAACTTTTATGTAGATAGAGGTCGAAGGGCGAATCTCATCAACTATGGACTTATATTCTCGACTTCTTATTTAGTTACTTTACACGATTTTAATAAATATAAAACTCTTTTTTACAAATTTGGAATTAGTTTGGGTCATGGTATCATGACATCTTGTTATATAAAAAAAAATGTGACACCTATAAGATTATATATACTTAATCGAACTCTAATTGTATGATATATAGAATTATACGTATATTAGTATTCATCCGATGTTTAGAAAAAAATATTCATCCAATGCTTTGATTGATCGATAGAGTCTCGTTAGATTCGTTTGTGAGTTATGAATGATGATGATAAGTGGATGTCACTAAGGAGACACCTTGACGTGCGACAACACTATGAGGTCGAGACAAGTATGACACTTCAACATATTATAAGACTAATGCCACTTTACCCACTAACGTAATTTCAATACGTTTACTAATTAATATAAACATTTATTTTTTTAAATAAAACTAAGTTAGTTTACTCGTTGGAGCGGAAACTAAGTTATAAACAATTCGACGGAACTATAATATGGCAAACTAACTAGCGGAAAATAACTCTAAACGTTTACTTGTTGGAGTCTATAGTGATACTTAACTTGTTATTAGAGTCCATTTTATTTGATAAAAAAGCTTTATTGATTCGGTTTGAGATCAAACGGAAAAACTATTATTTTGAGAGGTGTGTTAATTAAGATTTTCGAATAACAAAAGAAAGAGCCAAATGAATAAGTGTTAGTGTCAACTAATGTGTCTTGTTCTTAAGAGCTTTTAGCTAAAAATAGGTTAGAAGTATAAAAAACCAAAAATGGGTTATTATTTGATCCGATGGCTCGCAGTGACACATGACGCAGTAAAATTTATACTCATATTTTTTTGATCAATTGCTCAAACATGTGTTCTATATATATTAGTTAAACCAAAAATAAAACTTATTCAATCATCTTGAAAAAGGAAATTATAAGGTTTTTTTCTTCCTTGTAGTCAATTAAGTGTTTATGCAACTATTTTGTGGGTTGGCTTTTTGCATGCGAGGCCTTCTCTATGTCCAAACATATACTGACTTTTTAAATTTTTTTGTTTTTATTCACCTCGAATGCTTTTGTTTGGCATGCATGCAAAAAATAATTATTAGAAACCTTCAACCCAAATCCACTATATTTGACATGAAATTTGGTGGATTTCTTAGTTAGAGATAGTCCGACATGATTAAACTACTGATATAATTGTCATAATTACAATTCTTAGTCTCATGTCATAATTAAAATTATTAGTCTTCTGTATACACCATATTTTCCATCAAAGAATTACATTTTCCACCTTTAACATGATCATTTTATCTCTTCCTTTTCATCAAGTCACGCTTTTGTGCTAGATAAGTCTTTGTTCATTTTCTATGTATTTTCGTTAAGCACTAACCCCTTAGTTTTAAAAATCATTTAAAATATTAGTTTGATTTTATTTTTATGTATTCATAGTTTAAAAAACTAGACAGTTTGTTTACAAGAAAAAAAAACTAGATAGTTGCAAAGAAAGCATTCGTATACCATTAATTTTAATGTACAAAGATTTACAACAATAACAAAAAAAAAAGTACTACTTGAATTTTTTTTTACATGTCTCATTGCTATTTTATTGTACAAAGATTTACAACTACAACAACAAAACAAAAACATATATTTACTACTTTTTCACATGTTTTCATGGCTATTTTCCTCCGCTTAACAATACTCTTTCACGTCTGTGACTTGGTCAATAAACAAAAGAGAACTTATTTATTTTCAACACTTGCAATCACAGGCTCCATCGGAAAAAAGGAAAGAAAAAGATTTTGCTAACAAATAAAGTACCAATTATAATTCCTTAAATTTGCATGCTTTTTTCACTTTTTCGTCCAATAAATATAAGGCTATGATACGATATTAATTAGCATATTAATTTAGACCCGACCACACTGAAAATTTATTAAAAATGATTAAAAATGTTTGTTAGTAAGCTATATATCTGATCGGTTTATATTTTGACTTGCTAAGAGAACAAGTAGGAACTTAAAAAATATGTGTAAAAATATGGCATATCATTAAAACTGTAAAATTATGTAGAAACACGTGGGTGACTAGATCAAAGTTTAATAGTGGTTAGTTTATCTCGTAATAATCTCAAATTAGGATCCAATTTTTAAGTTTCCCCAAAACGTCTACATAATCCCGCGAGTGAGTAGAGAATCCAACCCACAATTGTAGCGAGTTTATGTCTTTTGTCCTAAAACCGAACTCACCGTGTCACAATGAGTTTACTTCAGGGAAGTGATGCAGGAGGAGATGCGCAATCAAAGAAAAATTATGAACTACTAGCCCATACAAGCTTTTAAAAACGTTGACTATATCTTTTGGACTGAATTTCTTTAAAAGAAATTTATTGGAGTGTTTCAGGTTCAAAACAAGCAAAAAAAATAGTCAATTTCGTCTATGATCAAGATTGCATTAATTTTATGATTTTTTATCTCTTTCATGCAAATTAGAGTTTAATTTATTTCTTCTAGGTGCTCTACATCTACATGTAGAAAACCATTTATGAACATTTTTTTTTATTGTATTTCTCTATATAATGAGGTTCTTATTGATGAATAAAAATCAAAAAACGAGTTTGAGAATTTGGAAAGTTTTTGTGACCCTTTTTGATATGTTTAGATCTTTTACCTTTATCCTTTGATTTTGAAAGAGTCATTGGTGGTAGTTTCGAGCGTCTTTATCTTCTAGTGGTGGGAACTTTACCCAGGAATGGTACTAGCTCAGCGGGTTTTTTATCAGTTCTGATGCTTCGGCTTTACGAGTTGTGGTGATCCTGTATCTTCCTGTTATCCGGTTACTTCAGTTCTGTTCAGATTGTTTTCAGGAACCTTCGCAGCCCAAAACACGCACTAACTTGGTGTCAAAGCTGTCCTGTTACAGTCAATCATTTATTCACTCCGTTCGTTTCTTGCTACACGCATCAAAGTGGTATCAGAGCATTCCAGGTTGCTGGAGTGAAGGTTTATTCGTTTATCCTCTGTTTTATTTGGTTTATCACGGATCTTCCTAGAGGATTGACTCTTGAGCAAGCGCATGCTGAGCGTATTTAAGGCAGAAGATGCAGCAATTGGTTCAGGCTTTTAATGGCGTGAATATTCAAGATCAGCCAAGGAGAGGAAGAGTCGTGGAAGTTGAAACGTCTTCTGATGAAAGTGGAGGTTCTTCTCATGGATCTGATGTTGGTCCAAGTATTGTTGTGGACCGTGGCAGAAGGAGAAGAGATAATCGTCTACAACAACAACAGCCTCGTCATGAAGAAGATTTCAAAGTGGATTTCCCTAATTTTGAAGGTAATCTGAATCCAGATGACTTTCTCGATTGGTTGAGATCTATGGAGATGGCGTTTGAATACAACACCTTTGACGATAAGAAGAAATTAAGGTGGCTACGTTGAGATTTAAGGGTTTTGCTAGCCTTTAGGATACTCTAAAAGTGCAGCGTGTTAGAGAAGGAAAGACTCGAATCAGATCATGGGAGAAGTTGAAGAGGCTTATGAAGTGGAGATTCGTACCAGATGATTACAAGCAAGAGCTTTACTTAAAGCTTACATATTTAGAGCAAGGTAATCTTTCTGTTGAAGAGTATACAAGGGAATTTGACTTGCTACAGTTGAGGTGTGAAGTTCAAGAGCCACAAAAAAGGACCATTGTGCGGTTTGTTCATGGTCTAGATGAAGAAATTTCCTCTAAGGTAGAGTTGCAACCATTTTGGACTCTGGATGATGCTAAAAAGCTTGCTGTCAAAGTTAAGAAGCAAATGAAGTCTGGAAATAAACCTTTGGTTCAGCAACAAAGTCATGAGAAGGAGAAAAACGTTTATGGAGTAGAAAGCTACAACAACAACTCAAAGAAGGTGTTTCACTCACCAGATAGAAATTCGTCTAAAAAGTGCTTCAAATTTCCTGGATTTGGTCATGTGTAGTTTGAATGTCCTAACCGAAGGGTTATGAATGTCCAAGAAATTCAAGAGATCCAAGAGGAGATTAAGAAAGAAGATAGCACCCAAAGTGATGATAAGAAGTACGTTGAAGACCAGGGAGAATATGTTATAATACATGCTGATCAAGGTGATCTCTTGAACAACAAATCATAATCAAAGAATGGGAAAACAACAAAGAAGAGTTTGTTCCTAAACAGAGTTTCAAGGATTAATGAGGAAGCAAATACACTTTCACGAAGGTATACCTTGTTTTCAACACCTGATTCATACACTGATTTCAAGTTGATGTATGAAATAGATTTTGTTTTTGGAGATTCAACATTTGAGTATCCAGAAGACAAAACTAAGACATGGTTGTCTAAGGATTTGGAAACAAGCATAGTGAAGCAATTTCATTTCGTGCCAAACAAGATGGAAATGTTTTTGGATTCTGGTTGCAAAAGAAAAAAACAAGGAGAATTCCTGTTTGGAGAAAATAAAGTTACAGAAAAGTTCTCGTTTGATAAATCTGTATTTATTAAGGATTCTAAGCTGCAGGATTTGAGGGCAAATCCTCTCCAACCTTGGGAGTTTGATGCAGGAGCTGAAGTTCTAAACAATTATCCTTTAATTGACAAAGTAAGGGATGGGCGAAGAGTGATCGAGCCGAAGATCCTAGAGAGGTATGATATTTCAGATACTTCAATTAAAGATCTTTCTCCATATCTTGAAGATGAAGAGCTGGCGGATTTTAGGACAAATCCTTTTGAAGCCGGAGGGAATGATGCGGGAGAAGATGCGCAATCAAAGAAGAATTATGGGCTGCTTGCCCATATAAGCTTTTAAAAATGTGGACTACATCTCTTGGGCTATATTTCTTTAACAGAAGCTTATTGGAGTGTTTCAGGCCCAAAACAAGCAAAGAAAGAGCCAATTTCGTCTATGGTCAAGACTGCATTAATTTCATGCTGTTTCTCACTTTTTCATTCAGATTAGAGTTTGAATTTATTTATTCTCGGTGCTCTACATGTAGAAAACCATTTATGAACCTTTTTATTGTATTTTTTCTATATAATGAGGTTCTTATTGATGAATAAAAATAAAAAAACGAGTTTGAGAATTTGGAGTCTTTGTGATCCCTTTTGATCATGTTTAGATCTTTTACTTTATCCTTTGATTTTGGAAGAGTCATTGGTGGAGGTTTTGAGCGTCTTTATCTTCTGGTGGTGGCAACTTTATCCAGGAGTGGTGCTAGCTCAGCGGGTTTCTTTATCAGCTCTGGTGCTTCGGCTTTACGAGTTGTGGTGATCCCGTATCTTCCTGTTATCTGGTTATTTCAGTTCTGTTCAGATTATTTTCAGGAATCTTCGCAGCCCAAAACACGCATTAACTTGGTGTCAAAGCTGTCCTGTTACAGTCAATCATACATTCACTCCGTTCGCTTCCTGCTACACGCATCAGGAAGGAGGTAAACCCTTCCAACCTGAGTTCGATTCTTCCTGGAAATACTTTCACTTCCATTTGGCCAATCGAAATAGTGTCACGCTTTAAGTCCATTAGAAAACTCGGTGAATGGGCTACTCGACGGCTACACTTATCTTGGAGGATTAGTCGGGTGGTAAAAACCTGGACACCCTCGATTATCAAAAAAGAAAAAAAAAGTATATTACATATCTATCTAATGAATAATGAGTATGTGTCCGGACCTAGAATCCTAAATTTAGCTATTCTATATCAACGAAATTGAATGTCTTTCTTTTGTCAATAACATGCATTATGAAGGTTTGTATCCGAGTGGTGACGCAATAACGTTACGATTACAAACCTCTGAATCAAATATCTTGGTCCAAAAGTCGTTCTTTTGATTCATTCAGAACTTAAATGATCAAAAAAATGGAATGAATGATAACCATAGAAGGAGAATTCAGTATATAAACAAGATTAGTGTAATGTGTGTCTGCCACAAATAAAAAGTGGAGAAGTACATTTTCATATATCTCCATTACCATACATAATGTTGTCTCTGTCTTAAATGTGCATCATCCCATAAATCTATGGCTCAAATGTCACAACTTGGAATCTTCAGAGAGAGAGAGAGAGAGAGAGAGACAGAAAAAATCTCAAGTCGTTTTCAAAATGATCAATCACGGTTATGTTCAAGCAGTGGAAGCCACATTTGACGTCTCGTCTCTTTAGAACTTTAGTGTTCGTTATATGTTTGTATCCAACCAAACCGCCACATGGTTTTGTTATATGGCTTCATAAACAAACACTCACTTTCATAATTTCCCTATTTTGGCTTTGATAATAATACAATAATTAAAAATATGACGACTCAAAGAAACCCTCTTCTCTTTCTGTTTTTGCTAAACTATTTTCTTCCTCGATCGATAACTCGGGTTTATATTGTTGATTATGGCACATGTATATAGTGCTAAGGGATTTGATTTTATTGCCCACTCGTATCTTCTTCCACGGTTTTCTTGTATTCTGGTTTAAGCTCGTATGTCCCTTGGTTCGATCCTCTCTTATTGTACACGCAAAGCTCGTTTAGTATCTCTTTCAAAAACTGCGCTGGTTGGTCCGTCTCCTGTACCAACTGTTTCAGTGTCCAGTTGGGTTGGCCTTCAAATAGCTTGAACATTATAGCTTCAAGCTCGCCACGATCTCTCCTCGTCCTCTTCACCTCGGTTTGCTTGACTGGGGCAGGTTTCTTCTTTTCCTGGTTATTCAGACACAAACAACAAACAACTACATCGGTAAGGCTGATCAGGCAGTAAAGATAAAAACAGAACATTAGTTCATATTAAGTCTAAAGAAAGCACGAGAGCATCGAAGCTGAATTGTTGTTTTACATAAACTTTTACCATCTACATGATTAATTCCATATTATGCAAAATTATTGAGAAGAGAACAATATTACCTTTGAATTGGAGGAAACTAAACCAAGCATTCCAGGCATAGGCCTCATATGTACTCCACGGTCATTATCAATAACCTTACACGCGCAATTTCAAAGAAGAAAAGCTTAATCTAATTAGCTAACAGTTAGAGCAACAAAGCATTTCAAAAGGAAAAGAAACACCTAAATGAGCAACAAAGCAAATAAATACCTGAATCTGTCGATTTTTAACCATGGATTTGCTTGTTCTCTCCCGACAAAGCCTTGCATATTCTTCAATATCTTCGCCATGTGGCTTCATATCGAACTTGTGTTCTATTTTTCCTTCTGTAGCTACATTACCTATAAGCTCAATTAAACAAAAACATATCAAGAGATGCCTCAATCTCGACCAGATTGAAAGAAACAACAATCTGATGTTTATCAATCAGACAAAAGACCTCACCTAGATTAACATCGGAAAAAATACCCATTGGAACAATGTCTTTGAACATATTCAAAGAGTAACTCTTTGGCATGTTCCCAAACTCAGCACCAACCATCTCCATCTTGAACTGATACATAACACTTACAGTGAAAATTAAGTTCAAAGAACCACAAAAAAAACCTTCCCTAAATCTAGATTTAGCAAAATCAAACCACATGGGTACTAAAAAAATCCAGACTTTGTGAAAGTAATGTAATTTCATGAATAGAAAGCTCCTCAATTTCAGACAAAACTCAACTCAAATCAACAATCTAGGGTTTCGAACTAATAGAGACTAAAACTCAAGAGAATCGAAATCGAAGAAAAACCCAATACCTCAGGAGAAGGATCGGGCTGAAGAAGATCGATGGAGAGAACAACTTTCGCTATGGAAGGACATTCAGAGGAAGAAGATGAAGAAGGAGGAGTTTGCTTCTGCCATGCCTTTCCGACAACTACAGGACATTTCATCAACCAAATTGATCGATCGGATCTTCCGAGATCAAGATCATGATCGTCTTCCATCTCTCTCTGTCTTCTCTAAAAATCAAAAAAAAAATTTGTGACTCTTACTTCTCTTTGAGCTCTGATCTTAAAAACTCTGTTTCGGATTTTGTTTCACTCTTCTTCGCGTTTTGACTTAACCCTAAGTCTTCTCTTACTTTGAAGAAGAGGTGAAAGACCCGACCCGTTTACTATATACCCCGACCAACTCGGGGACTTAGATAATTGGGCTTCAGGCCCATCTTTTGTATTCTCTGTCTGAAAATAATAAATGGCCCGTTTTAATTACGGCCATTTATACAATAAATTGTTGTGTTTCCTAGTACCTTGTGGAGAGGGAGGGATCAGTGATGGAGCTAGGAAATTTAGCATAAACGTTTTCTCATTATATTTCGAATTGGAAGTACTATCTTGACTATGACATGCATGATTACACAACAGAAAGTATTAGTTGGTTTTAATAATATATTGCTTAGTATTTGTGAAGATGGCGTCTACTTCAACGGATTTTCCTATTTTTAAAAATGTACATAGATGAATTCGTGAGGATTGTGAAATATTTTCTTCTCTTTGTCTTTCATTACGCCTTTCACTACAAGAAAAAAAGGTATTTTCCGACCGAATTTCCGACGGAGAACATTCGGTCGGAAATTATCGACGGATTTCCGATCGTTTTCCGACCGGTCCAAAATCGGTCGGAAATTTCCGACGAAAAAAATTCCGTCGCAATGCGGTTGCAATATCGGTCGGAAATCGGTGGGAAAATAAATCGGTGGGAAATCCGTCGGAAAATTCGGTCGGAAAACGGTGGGAAATTCAATCCGTCGGAAATCGGTAGGAAAAATTGGAGCCATTTTTGACCGTTTTAAAAATTTGAATTTCCGACCGAATTTCTGTGGGAAATCCGTCGAAATTTCCCAGATTATTTTTAAAAACAGATCACACCTTCTTCCTCCTCCTCTTTCACTTACGAAAATTGGAAGAAAAACACTTAAAAATGGCTCCTTCAAACCCCCCTCAATATTTTCGAGCGTGGATGGATAGACCTTCTCATGATCCAGAGATGGGTTTACTTACGGATGAGTTTGTCGATGGAGTTCAACAATTTATAAATCTTGCATTAAACCAACCGCAAACCATAGAAGATCAAGGTAAAATGTCGTGCCCTTGTTCTAAATGTCGGAATTGTAAAAAGAAATTTGGGCGTTTTGTATTACAACACCTTTATAGAGACGGATTTATGCCGGGGTATAAGATATGGTATTTGCATGGTGAAGATGGTTCAATGGGGAATTATGCTAGTACTAGTGCGGATAGGATAGAGGAACCAATACCGGAAGTAGATGAAAATGTAGGTATGGAAGAAATGGTTAACGAAGCCTATCGGGAGAATATACCTTCGTTTTTTCAGGATGGATCCGAAGGACCAACTTTAGATGCCCAAAGGTACTTTGATACGGTAGATGCATCAACTGATCCGTTATATGCTGGTTGCAAAGAGGGTATTTCATCTTTATACTCTGCATACAGAATGATGAGTATAAAGACTGATTGGAATTTGTCAGAGGATTGTATGGATGCGATAGCTGATTATGTGAAAGATATTCTGCCGGAAGATAATCTTCACCCGGGTTCATACTACGAGATACAAAAACTTGTATCCGGGCTTGGTTTGGCGTATGAAATGATAGATGTGTGCATCAACAACTGTATGATATATTGGAGAGAGGATGGTGACCGCTTGAAATGTCGGTTTTGTCGCCAACCGCGGTTTCAAGACACAACTGGTAGAGGTCGAGTACCGTTTAAGAGGATGTGGTATTTGCCGTTAGCCGAGCGGTTAAAGAGATTATATAAATCAGAGCGCACAGCCGGTCCTATGAGATGGCATGCAGAGCATACCTTTAATGGAGAAATTGCGCATCCCTCAGACGCAGGTGCATGGAAACATTTCCAATCATTGTATCCTAGTTTTGCAGAAGAGCCACGAAATGTATACCTTGGGTTATCTACGGATGGTTTCAATCCTTTTGGGAAGCATGGGAGGAAATATTCATTGTGGCCAGTCATTGTCACACCTTACAATTTGCCTCCAACTTTGTGCATGAAGCGAGAGTTTCTATTCCTCACAATCCTTGTTCCCGGTCCAGACCATCCGAAGCGTTCGCTTGATGTCTTCTTGCAACCATTGATTCATGAATTGCAAGAGTTATGGGAGCATGGTGTTCGAACATATGATATTTCATGCCATCAGGACTTCACGATGAAAGTTGTGCTTATGTGGACCATAAGCGATTTCCCAGCATATGGAATGTTATCTGGATGGACAACTCACGGAAAGTTGTCATGCCCGTACTGTCAAGATAACACTAATGCTTTCCAATTAAAGCATGGCAAAAAGGCGTGTTGGTTTGATTGTCATAGATGTTTTTTACCAGCTGATCATCCGTACCGGAGGAGCAACACGTTGTTTACAAAGAAAAAAAAGGTGCTTCACGATCGTCCCCCCCCCAGTTAAATGGTGATTATATTATGACTCAGTTTCGTGATTTTGGTGTTATGACTACGGCTTACTGTGGTGGTAATGGGCATGATCATGTTGACGGTTATGGGCAACAGCATAATTGGCATAAGAAGAGTATTTTTTGGGATTTACCATATTGGAAAGATCATCTCTTGCGGCATAATCTTGATGTCATGCACATTGAGAAGAACTTTTTCGATAACATCATCAATACAGTGCTCAATGTGCAAGGGAAAACCAAAGATAATTTGAAGTCTAGATTGGATTTGCCCGGTATATGTTCTCGAAAGGAACTACATGTCATGGAGAATGGAAAAGGTCCTATCCCGGTCTTCAGGTTGGATGGTTTAGGAAAGAAAGAGTTCTTTGAGTGGATTACGCATCATGTTAAATTCCCAGATGGATATGCGTCGAATCTTCGTAATTGTGTTGATATGGGGGAAGGAAAGTTTATTGGACTGAAGAGTCATGACTGTCATGTTATCATGCAACGCCTCCTTCCATTTGCCTTTGAAGACCTCCTACCAAAAAACGTCCATCGAGCAATTGCAGGTAAATTTTTGGTATTTAAATCAATTTACATTATCACATATATATATATATAAATATATCTACTGTATTTAAAAAAATTATATTTGATCTTTCCAGCGGTAGGTGCTTTTTTCCGAGATTTATGCACGAGATCCGTTACAGTGGACGGGATACGCAATTTGGAGGAGAAGATACCAATGATCCTCTGCAATCTAGAGAAGATATTTCCGCCGTCTTTCTTTGATGTTATGGAACATCTTCCGGTCCATCTTCCTCGGGAAGTTGCTCTTGGTGGCCCTGTTCAATATCGGTGGATGTATCCGTTCGAGCGTTATATGTTCCATCTGAAGAAAAAAGTCAAAAATTTAAGCAAAGTAGAGGGGTCAATTGTTGCTCAAAGCATCAACCAGGAAACATCTAACTTTGCGGTAAACTACTTCCCTTCAAAAGCCCAATCAAAGAGTCGAAAACCAGGGCGTTACGATGATAGAGGAGAAAAACCCATTTATCCAGCTTATGTCCCACATATGTTCGCACAAGTCGGCCGACTAAGTGGGAAAACAAAATCAAGGAGGCTTTCATCTGAGGAGCAAAAACACTTGCATATGTACATTCTCACAAATTGCGAAGAAGTCATGCCATATGAGAGGTATTTTTAATTACAAAATAAATAATTCACAACTTTCTTTTTACGATAATAAATAAATAATGATGATATGCTTTTTCAGCATTTACATGGACCAATTACGCCAGGAAAATCCACTTTACACAGAAGATGAATTGAATGTGCTAAAAAGTTCTGAATTTGACCGGTGGTTACCATTCTACGTAAGTGAAAAATTATCCGACGCATAAAATTGTGTAAAATATTTAAATGCGCGTGTAATAATGGAAAACTGTTTTCTCGTGTAGATCTCGCATTGGAAATCTAATGGCCATCAATTTCCAACGTGGTTAGAGGAGCTGTCGTCCGGCCTAACATCGGTTGCTATGTCATATCCGATGTACTGCACCCGCGGATACGCTTTTAAGATCCATAGAGAAATGAACAGAAGGTGCACCTCTAATTCTGAATTTCATCACATTCCGGTGATCTTGTTTACTATAGTGTCTTGCGTGAAATATTGGAGGTTCATTATCCCGGCTTAATCGATTTGAGGTGCGTTGTCTTCTACTGTGATTGGTATGATCCTTTTACCGGTGTTCGACAAGACGAGTTTGGTGTTACATCTGTACATTCGAGGAAGAGACTCCAAAAATACGATCCATTCATCCTTGCCTCACAAGCAAACCAAGTTTCATATATTCCATACCCTCGAGTACGAAACAAACAAGATCCATGGATTACGGTGACATCAATTAACCCAAGAGGAAGGGTAGATGGGGTAGCAGATACCGAACCTTTGCAACAGAGCACCGCCGGATATATTGGCTCGATTGATCATTCGCTTGAGGTTGACCTCGTCGTCGATTTCACAACGGACGCAGAGAATGCTATATTTGAGGATTCAGAGGAAGAGATTGGGGAGTTTGACCAAGAGTCGGAGTCAGCATCTTCAGATTATTTATCGGATTCAGACGGACTTTAACTATATTTGTGTTTTTAAAAAAATTTTAATTTGTGTTTGTAATATATTTTAATTCAAAATTTCTACCCTCACTTTTTATAATTCCGACCGAAAATTGTTATAATTGTTATAAAATATTATGAAATTGTTAAAATTGTTAAAATTGGTTAAAAAATTGTTATAATTCCAAATCCGTCGGAAAATGGTTAGGATTGTTTAAAAATTGTTAAAATTATTAAAATTGTTATAAAATTGTTATAATTGTTATTATATTTTTAGAATAGTTATAAAATTTTTATAATTGTTATAATAAAAATTTTATAATTCAAAATTGTTTTAATAAAAATTTTATAATTAAATTGTTATTATAAAAAAATTAAATAATAAAATTGTGTATTTTATAGTTTCCCACCGATAAATCGGTCGGAAATTTAAACTTTCCACCGATATATCCGTCGGAAATTTAATTTTTCCGACCGATTCATCCGTCGGAAATTTAAAATTTCCGACCGATTTATCGGTGGCAAATTAAAAATTTCCGACCGATTTGCGACGGATTTAATTAAATCCGTCGCAAATCGGTCGGAAAAACTAAATAAATATCTGCTCCACTTTTCTTCCTCAGATCCGATCTTCATCTCTTCTTCATCTCTTCATCTCTTCTCCGCCGCCGGTACGAAATCCGATCCACCGCCGCCGTCTATCCTTCTCTTCTCCTCCACCGCCGACGTCTCTCCTTCCCCTCCACTCGCTCCGCTCTCCTTCTCTTTTCCTCCACCGCCGTCGGCTCTCCTCCTCTCTCCACCGTCCACCGCCGCCGATCCTTCCTCCTCCACCCACGCCGTCTCTTCCTCCTCCACCCACCAATTCAAAACATGTAAGTGTTCTAATTTGTGAATTAGGATTTAGGGGAAATTGTGAATTTTTAGAAAATTGTTAGGAAATTTTAGGATTTAGAAAAATTATGAAATGTGAATTTTAGGAAATTTTAGGATTTTGGAATAATTGAAATATGAATTAGGATATTTGGATTAGGATTTTTGGAATTATGAAATATGATTTGGAAATTAGGATTTGTTGAATTAGGATTTTTGGAATTATGTAATTATGAAATTATGAAATGTGAATTTTAGGAAATTTTAGGATTTTTGGAATAATTGAAATATGAATTAGGATTTTTGGATTAGGATTTTTGGAATTATGAAATATGATTTGGGAATTAAGATTTGTTGAATTAGGATTTTTGGAATTATGAAATTATGAAATGTGAATTTTAGGAAATTTTAGGATTTTTGGAATAAATGAAATATGAATTAGGATATTTGGATTAGGATTTTTGGAATTATGAAATATGATTTGGGAATTAGGATTTGTTGAATTAGGATTTTTGGAATTATGATTTTTGGAATTATGAAATATGGAATTATGAAATATGATTTGGGAATTAGGATTTGTTGATTTAGGATTTTTTGAATGATAAAATATGAATTATTATTTGTGATTTAGGATTTTTGGATTGTGATTCTTGGAAATATGAAATATGATTTGGGAATTAGTATTTGTTGATTTAGGATGTTTTGAATTATGAAATATGAATTATGCAGGTCGATGCGAGATTTCCGTAGAATTATTAACCTCCCGCATCGTGCGAGCAGCGACAACACAAACCCCCCAGCCCCAAACCCCCCGAGCCCTTCTCATATTCCGGACAGTCAAAGCTCCAACCAACAACAACTTACGATCGAAGAGTTGTTGACTCAACCGGGCCGAGAGAACATTCCTAAGCTCGACCCAATGTGTCGAGGCAAATCGACTTGGTAAGAAAATTTAAATTTTGTAGGGAAAGTTAAAATTAATACTAACTTGGATTTTTTGACTAATATATTGTTTTCATGTTCTTAGGTTCGGTAAGAAAAATAAGATTTCAAAATCATTTTTGAAGATGATACGTGCACTCCTCAAACATCCTTATAAGACGTGGAACGCAATGCCTCACAGTGAGAAAGAGTTGTGGTTCCGAACTTTTACGGTATGTATTTAATTAATTAAAAAATTATAATATTTAAAATTCATTTTATAGTTACTAATAATTTTTGTTTTCAATAATGTAGCAAGATTTTGATTGGCATCCTAGTTTGACGGGACAAGTTAGGGATGCGTTCTACAAGATGGCGTCGGATAGTTACTCGGGACACATGAACGAGTGGAAGGAAAAATGGGAGACCGGGGATGACAAACCGCGTAACTTGAACGAGGATGTTTGGCTAGGATTGCAGGCGTATTGGGCTGATCCGTCAACGAAAAAGCTTGCAAAGATTAACTCGGAAAACCGTAAGAAGAATCCTCGAGGTACTCACAACTCTGGGGCTACGAGTTTCTTAGCGCGGGAGGACGAGATGGTAAGTGTATTTGAAATTTCTATAAATTATTTTTGTTATCTTTCACATCTACAATATTTATGAAACGTTTGCAGATTCAAGAATCTGGCGGTGTGGTTCCAGATTTAGTTGCTTTGATGAAACGGACACACACGAACAAAAAAACCGGGAAGATCGATTATCCGAACATTGCTGAAATCGTCGATAAGGTGGAGAAGAGAAAGGAAGAGCGGCTTACGCAAATGGCTCTCTCTCAAGGTTTGGATGGTTCTTCTTCTTCGAACCAGTGTGAGTTGTCCGTCGACGAAGTCAATGAAATGGTCCTCCAGGTATTGTTACGTTTTAATTATATGTCGATGTTTTTTTTTTTTTTAATTTTCCATATTGACGCATCTCATTTTCCGTAGGAAACCCCATTGCGCAAGGGTCGTCGTCCTGGATTAGGCAATGTAGCAACTAGGTTTGGGCCTAGTTCTTCTTCCGCGACCAATCCCGGACTGTATGACGAAGTAGCCGGTCTCAAAGAAGCACTTGAGAAGAAAGACGAAGAAGTTGAAGAACTGAAGCTTGAGAACGCCGCAACAAAAGAGAGCCTTGAAGCAATGAAGGCTTTCATGAGGAGCAAATTCCCTGATTTTTCATTTTTAGATTTTCTCATCGGTTTTAGTTTTGTTTCATAATTTACGTTTAAAATACTTCTGAATATTTCTGAATACTTTAAATTACTTCTGAATATTTCTGAATATTTTCAATGTAATTTAATATTTTTATTTAAATTTTTTCGTAATTTATATTATTAATAGATTATATTTTTAAATAATAAATAATTTAATTTTTTTTAAAAATTACCAAATCCGTCGGAAAACGGTCGGAAATTTCCGACGGACACGGCGGTCGGAAATTTCCGACGGTTGCGGCGGTGGGAAATTTCCGACGGTTGCGGCGGTGGGAAATTTCCGACGGTTGCGGCGGTGGGAAATTTCCGACGGTTGCGGCGGTGGGAAATTTCCGACGGCTATTGCAACGGCCATTATCGGTCGGAAATCCGTCGGAAATTTCCGACGGATTCCGACCGATATAATTTTTCCGACCACCTGTACCCGACGGACATATTGGTCGGAAATCCGTCGGAAACATGTTTTTCCGACGGAATTCCGACCAATATGTCCGTCGGAAAATACCCTTTTTTCTTGTAGTGTTTTCTTCTTTCTATATTTCATTATACGCATTTTAAATTCAAAACGATTGGTTTAGCAAAAAATAATGAACTATCCATCGAATATCTTGTCTGTAAAATTTGTACGTCTTGTTTGGATTTGTAGTCCGTTTTAAAAATCATAAATTGTTGGAAAAAAATTGTTTTGTTTTCTTGACATAAACGGCGGCGATGCATTTGGCATATATGACATGAACAATATGTATACATAAAACATATGTACAACATTCATGGATGTAACGTGTATGTATTAAATGGATACACAGATTGTTGGACCACGATTATGCTGATAATGACACTGAGTTTTAGACAACGACAAAGAAATAATCGAGGAAGGAACTTAACTAAATCCATGAGAAACCCTAGCCACTAACCTTCACTTAGTTTGTTTCATATATACAAAGGGGGACCAATCTCTTTTCTAAGGAACTTTTTTTTTGTATATATATTCATTAAAGATACCGATTTGCAAATTGAAGAGAGCGTTCTTTAACAATATATACCAAAAAAAAAAAAAAAAAGCTTCAAGCTATTAGCATATAGCACAGTGCCTAACTGAAGTTAGAATTCGATAACCAAATGAACATTAGATATATATGTACTTGTTTTCTCTCAATTTACTACATAAATTATCTACACTTGGACTAGTATACATTTATATTTCTTTGTTTAAAACGGTTAGAGGAGCAACTGGGACTCCAAATTTGTTGAACATGGTCACTATTTGATATTTAGAGGATTTACATGATTTTTGTAAAGTGGATTGAGATAGAGAAAGTGTCATATCAATCATAATCGAGTTAGGTATAAGTATATAACAGATGTTGAGGATGCATTTCAAAATCTTTGTTCGATACTAGTCTCTCACTTTGACCATAGACTTTACAATTTTACAAATGATGTGTCGAGTCTTGGCCTCTTCAAGCTTCTTGACCCATTAGTTTCCACTTTTTCAACATAATTTATTAACATTTTCTCGCTAACTATCCTTTCAAACTTAACCTAACGTATTTTAATGGTAGTTAATGACAATGCCTAACATTTGACCTGTGAGGATAGCTAAGTACGTACCACTGGAACAAAATGCACGTCATCAGTACGTAATAATAAATAAATAAATAATACAAAATGATTCACAGTAGTTACAAAATTATGCTTAGAAAAAAGGTATTCTAATGAATAATACCATAGGCTAATCCTATGAAGATGTAGAGCTTTTGTGAAACAAGAAGCGAGACAGATTAAGCAAAGTAGAGTATGATCATGAATTTTGGATCAACTACAGTTATTGGAAATTATTGTTTTTAAAAACAAATTAAACAAAATAATTTTGATTGAGAGAGACTGAAATAAGAGATCACATGTCATGACTCAGACACTGTACAGTTTTTGAGTAACTTCCATCTTCTCCTCTGTCATCTTTACTTGTCCTAAATCAAGCAATCTATAACTGTACTACTAAATACTAACTAATCATTATTGTTATTAACAGTATCAGTTCACACATACATATTGAATATTATTTCACGAGTTCACACATGACAATACATATATTAATTCACAAGGATAAAATATTATATATATGTTATTGTATATCAACCATTTGTAGAATTGTAGATAATACTACAAATTGTAAGGAAAAAAAAAGATAATAAATGAGGATTAGCTACAGCCTACATACGAATGATAGTCACATCCATGCAAGTAATAATCAAATAGCCAAAAATATCATAGTTCTGCAAAGAAGTAGTTTGATATAAATGCCCTATATTATTATCCGTTTACATTCATCTACGCCAACATTTCACATGTCACGTATTTACTCATAATTTGACGATCTCCAAAAAGTTAACCTTAACGTCCTAATATTGTAGATAGGGGTTGAATCTAGAAGGAATGACACGATATTATCTATGTAAACCATAGACTAAAAGGTCCAATATATTAAAGAAAAAAATATGGATAATTTTGGCTTATTCAACTAGGAGACTCAAACCAGATAAAAATATAGACTAAATAGCTTAAAGTTTTTTTTTAAAACTAGATTAAAGTTAATGCATGAATATGATTTAAAGCCGCCCATGACCTTCTCTTTTGTTTTTTAACTTAACTTTTTCCATCTTTTACGAGATGTTGGTTGTATATATTTCATTTCAATTAATAATTGATTTTACATCTTTTTACTCTGGAGAAGTTCAATTGGGTAATATAAAATTTGTTTAAAGTTTTCTTATAATGTTTTTTCTTTTTCTTTCAAGTCTTTGATCAATGGAACACGAAACCTAATCAAGTCATGTTTAGATCCGGCAAGCAAACGGATAAACGGGGGGAAAAAGCAGCTTCGAGCTCAACACCAACCAGAAAGCTCAATATCAAACCCAAAATTATTTCTATTAATTAAAAAAAACAAATAAAGGATTTTTGATTTGACCTTCAAAAAAGTATTATCGTGAGGAAACCAATAAAAAGAGGGTTATATTAGTAATCTCGATTTCAACCAAAAAAAAAACATTTTCATAAAACTCAACTAAACCACATACATATTGTTACCAAAAAAAAACTAAACCACATACATATTGACTCAAAGAGATCGATCCTACGTAAGGAACCAAAAAAGAGTTGTACAATAGAAATATTTAACGAATAACCATAAGAGGAAAACTGAGAAAGTGCAATAAATACCAAACAATAAAGTTAAAGACCGAACTACGAAACTATGAAACTAGAACATTAATTTAACTCTCATTGATCTTCTTGAGAAAAACGTACTCGTACGGTACGATGTGCATGTTAATCACCACTAAGTAACAACCTAGCTAAGGGGAGTTTTTATCAAATTTCACGAAATTCCAAAAAGACGAAGACG
Organism: Arabis hirsuta; assembly: GCA_964056655.1. NCBI lineage: Eukaryota > Viridiplantae > Streptophyta > Magnoliopsida > Brassicales > Brassicaceae > Arabis > Arabis hirsuta. The sequence continues at coordinate 34,152,170 of OZ053304.1, forward strand.
AATACAAAAGACAACAACAAAGAAAAGCCTCTCATTATTATAACGTTTTAAAGATTTAACAATAATCAATAACTGATTCTGAATCTCAAGACCTTGGAGGTGTGAAGAATGGCGTACCGGCAATGAAGGAATTGAGTGGAGCCGGATAAAGCGACGAAGGGTCTAACATCATTCCATTGTTATTGTTTCCGGCGACAGTAACTGCCGGCTTATTGGCGGTTTCTTCGGCATTGGTGGTGGTTGTGGCAGTGGAGGCAAGGAGGTTAAGGTGATGATGATGATCTTGATCTGGTCCTTGATCATATAGAATGCCTTTGAATACATGCCCTCCAATGTTCACTGCCGTTTGATAAGCATATTCTTGCTCATCTTCATCGTCTTCTATTGAGCTCACTCGAACGCACCGGAAAACCGCGGGAGAGTTGACTTCGGGTGGTAAGTGTTGACTCACCTCTAACCCTAAATTTTCATTAATGATGATAGTTATAAGGATAACAAGTGTTTTTATAAGAAATCTAAGCTTTATAACATGTTCTTGATTTATAAAGCGTAATGTCCAATAAAAACCGAATCTTTAAACGGTTTATTGCATTGTGTGATACATGAAATCGATCTTGTTTAAACCCTTTTATGTCGTCAGGTTTACTAAGAAACAGTAACTTATAAATAAAAAATAAAGCAGCAATATCCGGCGGACATCCTCATTCACACGCAAATGATGTTGTACTTCTCCACAAACATTCATAATTATAAAAAAAAACTTTGACACTTTTCTTGAAAATTCAATCAATTTTTGTAAGCTAAATTCAGTATCATCAATTCGAAAAACACACACACACACAAATGATCAAGTATTACCTGAATTAGAAATAGCATTTACCACACGGGTATTACCAAGAGCCGATCCACCACCACCACTATGGTCTTTATCATCATCATTATCACCACCACCACCACTAGCTTCTCGTAGGCGTTTTGCGTTTTGCGTTTCACGGCTTGAGGTGGAGTGATGCTGCAAGGAAGCGAGTTGAGCTAAACGTTCACGGCGTTTAGCGGCAGGAACCCAAGTGCTCTTAACATGAGTTTGACAATGAAAGCCTCGGCTTTTACAACAAGTTCTACATCTCATATGAGGACAATCTTTCTTAGCTTGATTACCACAATCTTGACAGTTCATACCTCCTTGTCTTGTCACCGTGAACCCTCCTGGCTCGTGATCGGAGACTACGTTAAAGTATAAACTCCGGCTCCGGTTATTGTTGTTGCTGCTGCTTCCACTTGGAAGCATTCCAAAGGAGTAGAAGTTTGTAGGAGATGAGACATGTTGATGTTGTTGTTGTTGTTGTTGTTGTTGTTGCTCTTGTTGTTGTTGGAAGTATTGAGGAGGCCAAATCTCGAAACCCTTGTTGTTGTTATAGATCTCGTCTTTGTAAAGATAAAGATAATTGCTCTTGTCTTGATGATGTTGAGGATGATCCTTGTCTACTTGATGATGATGATGATCTTGCTTGTTGTCGTTGTTGTCTCTCCCTCCTAGATAAAAGAACCCTGCCATTTCTTTCCCCGGTGATATTCCACATCACACGCCCAACACACCACAAAGGGATCAAAGAAAAGAGCAAATCTTGATTTGGTTTCCTTTTTCTTTGCTTCGAGAGATTGAGAGTAAAGATGAGGAAGATCCAATTATGTTAAGAAACTACAAACACTATTTTTGATCTCTGAAATTGGAATTAATTGGGTTTTCTCTGTGGATAAAGAGAGAGAGATGAGAGAGAGAAAGAAAAGGTTTTAAGACATAGAGAGTCCCATGAAGATCTTTTGCTTTGGGCACTTCACTACAGTTATCTTCCAGTTTGAGTGAATCCCCATCACATAAATATCACTCACTATATATTTTAAAAGAAATGAAAAAAAGAAATATAGATAAAGATAGATAAGCTGACATTATTTTAAGTAATTTTCTTTAGAATAATCATTTGTATGCTTATTCTCTACAGTTTTAATTGGCATTTAGTACCCCCTCCATAAATTATTTGATCTTTTAAAAAAAAAATATTTTAAAATGTTTGATGTTTTAAATTTTTTATGCAGTTTTTATGAGTTATGATGAATTGTAAATTTTAAGATAAATTAATTTATTTTGTTGAATTGTTATTGGTTTAAACTTATAGAAAAAATTTTAGTACAAAAAACAATGTATTTATAATTAAACAATAATTTATTTTTTAATATGTGTAAAAATTTTAAAAAATCAAATATTTTGAACGGAGAGAATATTTACATAAAATCCCTTATTACAATCCAAATCACATGTAAACAAAGAAAATTAAATGACGCGTTTTACCCTATATATGTTTTGTTTCTTCTGCAGACGCAAATTATATACATCTAGTTAGTAGGTTTAGGATCCAAAATAGTATGCGTGAAGCATATTTAATATCTTGTTTGATTGTAGAAAAATGGATAAGAGAAAAGTTTTAATATTGTGATATACCATGTATTCGACGATTTACCTTTTTTGAATTTAAATAGTTATTCTTCTTCGTTTTAGTATATTTTGGACTTTCCTCACAGTGTCAATGAAAACTAAAATCAGTGCCAAAATTTGTAGTTTTCAAATATACTGTTAAACTCTTTTTTTTTAAATAAATATACTGTTAATTTTTTTTTGATCAATGGTGATTAGAGTGCCACGTGTTACAACAGGGAGTTTTTCTTCCACTCGTCCCTCCCCCGCAAAACCCTCCCCACCGTTTGTTTCTTTTTTCTTTTTACACTTTTAACTCGTTTTTTTCTTTGTGGTGAAATTATATGAAAAACATCTTATTATATAAAGTCTCAGAAAATACGAAATTTTTAGGGAAAAGAAAAAGAATTAAGGGAAGTCTAACGTCACATTGCTTTGACATTTTATCGTCACGGACGGTCTAATCGTGTGAGGTTTACGGCTTAATCCCGGCGATTAGACCTTCAATGACATAACTTTTTCAACGAATTCCTACGTGCGGATGTTTTATTCGTCTTATATTCATTTATTAAATCACAAAAAACCGATTTTAAGACAAAAACTAATATTAGAGAATTTCTCCGAGCATATATTTTAGTAATATTTCTGCGAACATATATTTTAGTAATATTAGAGAATTTGAAGACAACAAAATAAGTCAGTTAGTCAAATTATGTAGCCAATATGTAAAACAAAACTTTGCTAAGAGACCAAGTTTGCTGATGAAAAAAAAAAATTCTAAGCGCGGTTCCTAATTAAGAGACCAAGCTGAAGTTAGCAAAAGAAAGAAAAAGGAAAAGAAAAAAAAAAGAGAGGATAAAATGATAAGGCTTAGTAGAGATTTTTTTAAGCAATTATTCTTATTCTCTTAAGAAAACTATATGTATTTCCATAACTAAACCTCTAACCGGAAGCAATAGATAAGTGGTTTTGAGAAACTGAACTATAAGAAAAATATAGGTGCTGTGTTTTAAAGGATTTTTGATGGACACCAATCCCTAGTCTAAGGTTTAGGTCACGAGTCATTATTATTAGCCGATGAATAGATGTGATCGTCTTCCATCTTTACCCGAACTATTACATGAATATTATGTGTTCTTTTCTCTGTTTAGATTTTCTAGCTCGTTCTTTTCCAAGTGGAAACTTAGCTTTTACGTTTATATTTTTAACATTTAAAAAAAAAGAAAATAAATAAACAAAGGATCAGGGTTATTTTGCTTTTTTTTTACAAACAATGTACTCACCAAAATAACGCCAATAATGTAAAGTAAAACCAATAGTGGTTTTATCTTAAACTAGCTACTATTGATTATTACCTCTTAAATGTCTTATACTAGTAGTACGTAACAATTGGTCATACTTATTCGATAAATGTAATATAAAAATGACTAAAGATTTACTTATTTCGTAAGGCCTACTATCGACATGAGAACCAAAGCAAGCAGACCCACTCTAGTCTCTTTCATCACGTGGAACCGCGTGAATTAGCGGCGCAATTTGCATTTGATAATGAAGCGCATTTGGTTTTAATTAATTGCTTTGAAAGTTCACATCTTTGCTGGTTCATTTATTTATGTATAAATTAGTTATCCCGTATTATAATATATCAGTATATGGTCTATCCTTATTCAAAGTTTGATTGATTGAAAAAACTGTAAACATGCTTCAAATATTTGGAGATGCTTGGTGAATAAAAGCTGGACTTGGAAGCTCCGAGCGAAATCAATATTGTCACCTTGTCTTGTGAACTGTTGACGAATTCTCATGCATATTAAACTATCCACATATACATAATATCAGGTCACGAGTGAGATTTGACTTCTCAATTCTTGTAGCTAGATTTGATCAAATCTTCGGCATCAACGGGACAATTAATACACAACCAATTTCACAAGATAAAGTCTTACCATGTCCATATGTTTTTGTGAGCAAATGCTTATTTCATTTTTAATTAACCGAGCAATTGCCTTAAAGTTTAGAAGAACTGTGAAATATTATTTTAGGAAATTGGGCATGCGTATCTAAAAACAATTTCAGAAAATTGTAAATGTTTTGCATATCCCGAATATCTACCATTAATTTGATTTCCGCTCCATACTTTTTGGGTTAACAAAAACAGGCATATTCAAAGACAATCAGTAGAATATCAAACAAGAGTAAGGCCCATCCCGAAGATGAATTGTGTCTAGAAAAAGTGGGATTTTAAAAAAATACTAAATGAGTAACCAAAGCCCTAATATTAGATCTAGAAAAGATTGGTTGATCGTACGTATTAGTTAGAAAAAAATGAAATTGAAAGTATTTAGGGGCCCGAGGCATGAATCTTTTGTATTTTAGAATTTCTTGTTGACTAAATCACTATTTTTGTCTTTATTTGTAAATGTAATTACTTCATGCTTTTTTTTAATTGAATAGAAAATTAACGAGTCCTAACTTTGATGACTCGGGATCTTCATGATTAAACTAGTTGCCTAATGTCCCTTTTGTCTTTTTCTTTACTTTTTTTTTCCTTTTTTTTCATTTGGCTGACATTATAAAAAAAAAAAGAATCATCTTTGATAATTTGACGGTGGATGATATTTCTCTTAAGAGACGGACATATATTTTGTATATAGCCAGAATGTTAAATACTTAATGTCCAAATAAAACATAATAAACGATTGATGTCATCGACTGTTAATGTTAATAAAAGTATATGTATATCAGCTGATAACTCAATCACGTTTGGTATAGATGTTTTCAAAATACTATCTCTTTAGATTATTTAAAATAAATCCACCAACAACAACCAAAAAAAGTGCTATATGTAGTCATGCGTAGCCAATGAGGTTATACAGCATGTCCAAATAATTAACAATATCAACCAACATTCTTCTTTCTTTCTAAGAACACAACAAAAATCATCATTCTTTTTCAAAAGGATATGTCGAAATGTATCTATTTTGATTTACAAAAATTAAATAAAAATGCTTCAATGGACCGTAAAACCAATACATGTTTAACCAATGCTGAATGAAGGAAACACATTATTAATTTAGCCGTAAATCTTAGTAACGAAAAGTAGTATTTAATATCAAATTGAGTGCATTGGAATGATCATGGGAGGTAATCTAAGATGTTTTTCAGCCGAGGTAATCTAAGATGTTATTAATTTTTCATCTTGAGAAAAAATTCTAGAATAAGGATTAGCTTCAATTATTATTAAATTTATTATCATGTTGTTGTCTTTCACTCTCGAGCCTTGTGCTTGCCTTTCTTCTCGCTGCACATCTCTCTCTCTCTCTCTCTCTCTCTCTCTCTCTCTCTCTCTCTCTCTCTCTCTCTCTCTCTCTCTCTCTCTCTCTCTCTCTCTCTCTCTCTCTCTCTCTCTCTCTCTCTCTCTCTCTCTCTCTCTCTCTCTCTCTCTCTCCTTTCTTTTCTCTCTCTTTATATATATGCTAGTCAATCATTCGTCTCACTAACAGTGTTTCACCCTCCCGACAATCTTCTCGATGATTATATCTATTATTTATACATTGTTTAGTTTTTTAAGTCGACACTCTTTTAAGTAGTTCGTGTTAGGATTCCTTAATCCGATCATTAGAACACAATCTTAAGATAAACAAACGCACATAAATTTTAGTAGTTCTTTAGTAAGAGTTACGCCCATTTTTCGTCATTCTATATATTTCACTATAATTAAATTCGAAAGATTTAAACAAAAACTCTAAAAACGAATACATGTTTCTAGCGTTCAAATGGTCATCTAATTTTTACACCGTTAGAAAAAAGTCATCCACACACGAAAAACAAAAGCTAGCCTCAAGGAGTAGATATAACATTCAGATGGTCATCTGATGTCCCTCTTATATATATACCGTAGTAAATACGAATCACGTTTTGTCTCTCACAATGAAGTAGATTAGAATGGATGGATCGAATTTGTTTGATTACTATTAGGAAAAATAATAACATTTTCCCATATTATGCCTTTGTAACCATCATTTTTGCTTAAAGCTAAGTTATAATTATGCTCTTTCCGCCAGAAACGGGTTTTTGTCTTGTTGAATAAAAAAGGAATGAAGTGACTCAAAGCGTCTCCCTAAAGCTAAGATATTCGATTTACTGCCTTAAGAATAAACTTTATCCTATATATTATCTTATACTATACTCATAATACGAAATACACTTATAATTTTTCTGGTTTTTACTAATCCCCTTACTTTCACACCGTATATGTATACACATATGATAAAACAATAACAATAAAGAAAAAAACAATATAAGGTGATGTGATTGTAAGTTAGTAAGTGTGGTTGTATACATGACAAGTTAAGTATAATAAGCAAGTCTATACTTCTGAAACCCTAGGCGACGAACACTGCATGCCAATAGTAGAAACAGTACGTACGATCACGAGATCAAACTTATACGTACTTTACTTTCTTAGGATCCCTCCACTTGTAGGCACTAGCCCTTTGCCACGTGGTCCCCCTCCATTAGCTTTATGGGCCTCATAAAAGCCCGTGGGGCCCACCTTCCCTTCCATGCACATGCTTCACATTAAGCTCTACCTATGTATCATGTATGTGTGTGTATATAAAAATATACTAATCTTAATTAATACGCATTTAAGTACATATAAACGTATAATATAATAGGCCTAATATATGTCTTTTAAGGAGAAGAGACCGGCCGAAGAAAAGAAAGTCTTGTGGTCTCCACGAAGGGTTTATAAAGACCCATGGTCACGTAACCACCATTGTTCTTCATATATATGTGTGTATAAAATGTATGTATTATATATATAGCTCACATGGATAAATACGTTTAGTATTTTATAGAATTTAGATAGGTTTCTATTTTTTTTGTAGACTATTCACGAATCTTTAGCACTATACTCTAGTTTCAGAATGAATAAGTGACTTAGCCTATTTGATTTATAGAAATTTAATAGTCTTTAGCACTATACTCTTCGTGCATCAATAGTAGTAATTCAATGATTGTATGAAATGCATTGTGCTTAAAACTCTTAAGGGTGTAAATGGTAATATAATTTGGGCTGGGTGTAAATGGAATATAATTTGGGCTTTACATTCGAATTGCTCCAATTTAATGGGCCTGATTAACAAGTCCACTATAAACCTATATATATAGAAAATACGCACGATGAAAATACGATACATAAGCAAAATTGTAATTCACCAGATTATGACATATATTTACTATTGACCAGATCATGATATGTATTAACAGTTAAAATTAATTAAAAATATATAAAAACAAAAATGAAAAACGAATAAAATAATTGTCAAAATCTCTAACTAAATAGTAAAGTAAAAAAATTTCTTATTGTCCAAACTAATTGTGAAAAAAAAAATTCTAATACTCCACACTAACTAGATTTAAAAAATATCTAATAGTATAAACTAATTATACAATATAATTAAGAAACAAAATAATGAGAGTGTAATCCATAAAAAAATTTAGAGAGAAAAAACAAAAAGTAAGAAATATATTATCGACAAATTTGATACGTAAGCAAAATTATAATTCACCAGATCATGATATGTGTCCAATATTGATGAAATGATAATATATGTTAAAACTTTAAATTATATAAGAAAAAGTAAAATTAAATATGGATAACGAACAAAACAATTGTCAAGCAACTAACCAAATAGTAAAAAATGGTTTTCTGCAAATAAACCCTCCAAGTGGTTAGGGTTTGTAATTTTACCCTTCACGTTATTAAGTCAACCCTCCAAATAAGAGTCAATCTGCAATATAACTTCGATCATTTGATATGTAAAATTTTAAAAGTAGATTTGGCCATTTGGATTCTTAATTTCAAGAACTTCGATTTGATATTTAAAATTTGTGTTTTGACAAATTTAGAAGGGTTATATTACGGGTTGACTCGTAATTGGAGGATTGACTTGTGGTTTAATGACGTGAAAGGTAAAATCGCAAATCTAACCAATTGGAGTGTTTATTTGCAGAAAACCAAAAAAAAAAAAAATCTCAAATAGCTAAGGAAAAAAAGAATTACAATAGTTTAAACAAGTTATAAAGATAAAAATAGGAAAATACAAATTACAATAGTTTAAACAAGTTATAAAGATAAAAGTAGGAAAATACAAAAAGAATGGAAAGAGAAAATATAAATTTTAATTATATATGAATGATAAAACAGAAAAAAAAATTTGGAAATTGAAAACCAAAAAATTAAAAAGAATATGAAAATCTCAATGTTAAAGTTTATGTGCATAAACATATCAAAGAAAACAAAATCTATACACATATCTACTTTGTAAACATAGTTATATAATATTACAAAGAAAATAGAATTATTCTACCTATATTTTTCAATATTAAAAAAGAAGAGAAATTTCAAAAAATGCCATTTTTCAAAATGCCACATTTTTAAAATCTTTTCAAAAATGCCATTTTTTCAAAAAAGAAATTTCATTATATCATTTATGTTTGGGTTAATTGTATTGTATTAGGGTTTAATTTTGAGGGTTTAGTTTAGTTTTTAGGAGTCAATAAATTTTTTACGGTTAATAATTTTAAGATTTAGGCTTTAAAAATCTATAATTAGTGGCATATTTGTAAATGGACACTCTTAAATGGCATTCATGTAAATGTACAAACAAAAAATGACATTTTTGCAATTGCACCCAAAAAAAATTACATAAAACGAAAATTTATACATGTTATAAAATAATTATAATATCTTTAATGTTAAGATTCAAAAGTGTAAGATTTGACCAATATAGATCTCTATGAAAAATAAACCGATGACATCAATGATATTTATAATAAGATATATTTGAGTCTGTATAATTTGATTTAAGACATGAAAGTTAAGATATAAACTAAATTTTAATAGTTTAAAATCCATGTTATTTTAAAATATTTTTATAATTTAATAGATTATTAATTAAAACTTCAATTTTTATATTATTAAATTTTAAATTTTAATATGTTTATCCGCGCTTACTTATTGATACGGGTTCTAATGTAGTTATAAGTATATATTATTTTTTTTTTTGTCAATTGTGATCATTCAAATGAGAACCACAATTGCAGGCAGTCGCTTGCAATAAATATAATGTTTTCTTTTTGGGGGTTAAAGTAAAATATTGTGATCATAAAAGGAAAAGGAGAAGAGTAAGAGTTTTTAACGGGATATAAAAACGTTAATTATAAAGAAAATAAAGATATTTTAGCTGATTCTCTAGGAAAATATTTCCTTTTAGAAAAAAAATTAATCGAAGCTTCTTCTTCTTTCGTTTCCTAGAAAAAAGCTTTGCAGTTGCATCTCTCATCAATGGCGACTCACTGGATTCCTGAAGACGATTTCATTCTTAGAAATTCAATCGAGGTTTAATTTTTCACCCTGACAAAACCCTAATTTCGATTTTTTTCGTTTTTCTTGTTTCCTTTACACCAAAATAAAAAAAAAATCGATTTCGATTCTTCTGGTTTTGTTTGTTGTCTGTTCACGTTCCTTTGCGAGTCGATGTTACAGAATCTCGAACTAAAACCCTAATTAGTTTCTGCAATCTTTGAAGCTTAATCGATAATAGATTTTTGAGATACGTGTTTCCCAAGTCATCCAACTCTATTGAAATTTTTACTTATCAACCCTAACATGATTGTTACTTCTTATCTAGAATGGAGTTTCTCTAGAGTCGTTAGCCAAAGGAGTGGTCAGATTCTCTCGAAAGTTCACGATTTCGGAACTAACAGATCGATGGCATTCACTTCTCTACAATCCTCAAGTCAAATCTCTATCTTCATCAAGCGGCTTCGAGCTCCAATACTCAGCTCAATTCCTTTCACAAAGTCATGATCATGGTCATCACAACACAACACAAGTCAGGTCTCAGTACTACACGGCGCGTAAGAGGATGCGTTTGGGACAGCCTCTTAATAATGCCATTGATGAACATCCTAATAATCATCTTGCTTCTGGTTCTGTTCCTGTTGCTGAGGAAGAAGGGAATGCGTTTAGAGATATCGAGTGTTATGATTTCTTGGATGAGATTGATGAGTTTGACATTGACAATTTTCACAATTCTTTCCTTGACATTGATCTTGATCATGATGATGCTGATGCTGATCGGATGGTGAATCAGTGGTTCAACAACAACGATGAACAGATTCAAGACAGTAATGTTTCAGACACAACAAGAACAGAACATGTTTTGCTTCAACAAGAGTTTCAAGATCCTCTGTCTCAACAACTTAATACATCTTTCAATCGGACAACACCACACTCACTTTACCAAGCAGAGGCTTGGGATCCACATCCAGAAATGAAGAACGGTGTTATCATATGTACTCTAAACACAGAATCCGATGACATTCCAGATAACGATGATTTCAACCCGCTACTGTGGAATCCGAAAGCTCGAAACTCGGTTATTCCTTCATCACCATCATTGAGGAAGCATATGAGACCACCTCTGCCTCTAATCAGAGGATCATCATCATCACTAGCCAGAGGTAATGACATGATACGAAGTTATGGTTTTGGAGATTCCGCGGTTACGACACAAGCAAGTTCTTCAACTGCATTCCAAGATAGCTTTACCGCAACAACTTCAGCATCTCTTCAACACTCTACAGAGAATGAAATCGTTCGACAGACATTGAGTAGTGCAGAGATGGATATAAACGCTCCAATGTTAGAAGAACAAGAGGGGAATAATAGCGAAATCGAGAGTGATGAAGATTTACCTTCCTATTCAGATGTTGAAGATATGGTATGTAAAACCCTTGCAAGTCTGAAAATTGTTATCTTTTCTTGGTTGGCTTTACTGAAACTGTTTTTTTTTTTTTTTTAAAAATCAATATCAGATTCTTGATATGGACCTTGAACCGGTTGGTCAAGACCGGTACGATTTGGAAGGTAAATAAGCTAATCTCTCAAACTGTAATTGTTTGCTAATTTTTTGTCTGTAATCTAACAAAGCTATATACTAATGGTTATGTTTGTAGCTAGAAGATATCGAAACGAGGAAATGGTGCGAATGATAATGAGATTAGAGCAGAGTGCTGAGTCTTACATGAACCGCGACATTGCTTCTCATGGAGCTTTAACTCTTCTATATGGAAGTTCTAAGCATTACATTTATAAACCAGAGGTCACTAAATCTTCTCTTGAGATGCTTAACTAGAGTAAATTAATCGATTCGATCAAGTTAGAAAAGCTATTTGAATAATTTCAGGTGTTACTTGGAAGAGAAACTGGAGAATATGCAATAGATATCGACTTAGGAAAGTCAGAGTCTGGAACAACAGTCTCTCGAAAACAGGTGATTGCATCATTCACATTTATCAAACATCTATTGATTTACTATACATTTTGGTGAATAAGTTTAAAATGTGACTTTTATTGGATTTGAATGATACTAGGCTCTAATCAAGTTGAAGCAAGACGGGTCTTTTGAAATCAAGAATCTTGGGAAATATTCCATATGGATAAATGATGAAGAAATTGTAAAAGGAGAAGTTGTTAATCTAAAGAACAATTGCTTAATCCAGGTTAGTTCTTTCATCCTTTTTTCATTTCTGTTTTAATGTTTGGATCAAGAAACCAAAAACTGATCAATTTCTTTTCATGTTTTTGGTTAATGTTTTCAGATACGAGAGTTGACATTCGTCTTCGAGATGAACAAGACTTGTGTCAAAAGATATTTAGATGGAATTCGCAAATGAGATCTCATATATACATAAGACGTATAGTAGATAGACTTTAATTAATGTTATAATAGTGTATGATAATCTAAACTTAGCACGTGACATTGGTGTGCAATCAAAGTTGCTATGGCTGATTAAAAAGTTTGTTTTTTATTGTGAAATAGTCAATAACAAGTGAAATGAAAAGAAGTTGAAAATACAAATTTCGAATCAATACTGTGAGGTGTATTGATGCAAAGAATGGGCAATGTAGTGGATTTGAGAGATGGTGATTGATTGGCCAAATTTTGTTTTTGAGGTAATATACAAAACATACCTCTTATTTTAGATATTTGTATACTTCAAGTCCCATGACGATATAAAGATATTTTCGGAAAAAGATTATAATGATAGTTCTGTATTTATAAATGCACTTGAAATCAAAACATCTCTACTCTTATACATTATTTCTCTTATACATTATTATCTGATAAGTGATTTATAAAAAGATGTTTATGTGTCATTTTTATAATTATTCTCATCAAAATAATGTAATATGACATTTTTGAATCAATAACAAAATATTTAACAAATAAATTAATATATGTTTCCAGAAATAAATTAAAAGAACTTTTAATCAATATTTTATAAGATTTTCGTTTTTCATTCTAAAATTATATATATATTTTCGTTTCTCATTTAAAAATAGTTTAAAAATTGATTATTGTACTAATAAAATTCTAGAACATTTTTATAGAATATATATTATTTTCTCAATTGATAATAAAAACTTACCAAATTTTTAAAAGAGTTTTTGATATTTTTTTTGAAAACAACTTCCCAAATTTATAACAGCAACCATAATTATTATTTTGAAAGATTTTCTTAACATAAGACCATTTGAAAGTAATAAAAACATTATTTAGTTCAAAAGTAAGAAATTTTTTTTAATCCTTGTTTCATTTATCAAAACTTATGATTATATATTTTAATATTTTAAAATATTAAATAGTTTATTTATATTATAAATTCTACTTAAGATATTCGGACAAACCAAATTTAACATAATTTATACCTATGATACAATTTAAATAAATATGAGTTGTACATATTTATTTAACAAATAAGTATTCTTTAAACTATTGTTCAAAATAATTTTTATTTTTATAGTAAATTTTATAGTTTATATATAAAGTTATAAAGAAATAATAAAATATCGGTATGAATATTTTTACAATATACGTAAAATTAAAAATAATAATGTTTAATCTAAATGTCCAAATTCAATATTGAATATAACAAAAAACAATACTGATTTAAGACCTATTCGAATAAAGAATATTTTGATTAAAATGCAAACACAAACCAAAATCAAACCATACAATATTATCCATCGTAGATATTTTCATTTTAAATATTTTTATTCACAAATAGAATAATTCACACGGGTTTAACCAAATAGATATTAAACACAACTTATCATTGTTTTTGTCAACTTTTCAAGCTATAAAATAATTTATGCACATAATAGTAGTAGTTTGGTGCAATGTGTTAACGGCAAGGTTGGCATTACAACATCAATAGAAATGGAAAAATGTTTAGAAAAGACAAAATTTTACTTGGTTATTAAAAGAGAATTGTAATAAATTTATTGTCAATGTTATTAATGAAATTAGAATTAGTGTAAACTTTTCGGCAAAAAAAGAAAAATTAGTGCAAAGAAACAAAAAAAATTAAATTAATATTATTTCATATCAAGAAAATTGAATTTAAATCCAAATTGAACATCATTAGCCATTTTTAATCACGAAATAATATCTTTTTAATTTATACGATTTCTAAAATATATTTAACCGCGTATAACGCCGGAAGTCACCTTGTGATTTAAATATAGTAATAGTCTAGATTCTATTGATCTTTTGTTTGTTTTTTTAACACTTTATTTTATTGAAACTGATTTAGAACATATTACATCGTAGAAAAAGGTGAACGGATGAAATACAAAGAGAAACTAATGATCTTTTCGCACCGGAAATTGAGTGAAGACAAACATCTTTGATGACACATTAGCGATACCAAGACAGTCTTGTTTCGAATCCAAAGTAAACAATTAGGTGTTTCCGTATCCACAATAGCAGTCGGACTTCTAATACCTTTTACGATAACACGACAACAATTCTCCTTTTTAGATAACTCTCCTTCTAAGATTGTATTCGTCAATTTTGTTGTGAGATAGCTTTGGTTAAGACACCATTAAACAACTTTGAACTGCATAACTTAATAAGAATGATAAACAAAAATAAATAGTCGAACCACCTCGACCTCGATACTGAAATTAAAAAAAACTAACAAGAGATCGAAACCAACGAGATAACCTAAAAATCCACCATAACCAACCAGAGACGTAGCCGCAACCATCGTCCGAAAGGACAGTTGCAACCACTGGAGGAGATCCAGCAACATCTACGAAATTAGATCTGGCATATGGAAAGAAAAAGCGTTTTGTCACTAGTGCAAACCCGTCGGCCCCTAGGTACCAACGCTTCCACTTTTGTTTGACCTACCACCATTGAGGTTAAAGAGAAAAGTCTTCTTTTCTAAACTTCCAACAACAACTCAAAACGATGGAATTAATTCAAAAAAAATTTGAAAAAAACTAAGAGAATCGAGAGCAAACAACCGGTCTACAATTAAACTAACGGCGGTTTTTTCTCAAGAGAAAGAAACGAGAGAGAAACCCTAATAAGAAAAAAAAACATTTTAGTTGTTTTTTTTTAAATAGAAAAAGAATTAAATAATGTATTCTATAATGTTAATTAAAATATATTTTTTATGTAGTGTTGTTCTTATTTTTTCATACAAGAAAGCCAGGTATGACTTGCACTAAAGCATGAACATATGTTGTTAAAAAAAAATGAACATATTTAACTATGAAAGCGGTTTAATAAATACAAATTACGTGTGAATTAAGCCCCACTTTTGTAAATTTTTATCATTTATAATTTCCAGTGTTCTAAAAAGTGTTCTAAGTGTTTGCCTAGATGCTAAGGACGTTAGGTCTATATAAACCGTAGAGTCTAATGTTTTTGCCGCCTAAAATATTATAGTATTGTAATACTTAAATAATATAAATTTTTATATATATAGTCTAATATTATATATATTTTACTATAAAATAATGAATATAAATACAATATAAATTTTATTATTTATAAATTATAATTTTTATATATTTTACTATATATTCAAGTATTTTTATAAAACGTTTAGACCGTTTATTAAATTGTTTAGGTTTTGATTAATCTTTCAAGGCACTAGGCGTCAGGTCACCGTCCGTTTAACATCTAACGATTTCTTGAACATTGTAATTTATATATACTAATTTTTAAATGTGAACATATAACAGCGATACTTATATAAATCATGTGATTTATATTAGTAATTAGGGTGTTACGGATTAGATTGTTTAGGTATGTCTATCTTAATTTAATTTAAACTATAATGTTTCTTAATGGCCACGAATTTTTTTTTGAATTCCAATTATGACATAATAGACACTTTCCTCGCCTCGGACTATTTTGCATCAGCCATTACGTATAATGTTTTTTGTTTCTTTGTTAATTTTAGAAATTTTGGTAATTTATCATAATTTAAAATTTTAAAAGGTCCCTGTTTTCGGTTCATCGTTCAAAAAAATATGTAAAATAATATGTGGGGGCGATATTCATATACGTTAATGAAAACTCCCAGAGTGGTCCAATAAAAATCATTAAATTCCCTTAATAAAAAACATTATTGAATCGCTGTTAAGAATCGAGAGGTTTCGAGATTATCCTCCCCACCTTCTGCCCATTCAGATCCAACTAATTTCCTTATTTTATTCTGTAAAATGTATAAATATTCTAATAACCAATAGGAGTAGTTATAAATCACTAACACAACAAGAAAACAGGCCCATTTGCGAGGACAATTTGCGACTAGTTTTCGGCCTCGCAACTTTGCGTCTCATTTGCGTCATTTTTGCATTGTTAGACGCCAATTAGACGCAAACTTGCGAGAACTATTTTCGTCGCAAAAAGAGTCGCAATTTTGCGTTTCTTTTGCATCTTTTTAATATATCGACGCAAGTGTGTAGCAATATTGCGACGGTTTTGCGGTGAATGATATTTTTAATGTTTTTAGACGCAAAATCGCCGCAACATTACGACGGGTTTGCGTTGAAAGATATTTTTCTGTGAAATCTTGGTTATAGACGCAAATTTGACGCAATTTAGCATCTAATTTGCGTCATCTAGATATTTTCTTCGGTTGCGTCTGTATTGCGTCGAAATTAGGTACAACACGTTTTCAATGAATTTGGACGTGTTTGTCGGCTAAAAATATAGTCGCAAATAACAAGCAAAACTCACGTAAATTTTCATTTTGTCGCAAATGCGTTACAAATTAGTAGCAAAATTACTCTGATCCACTATAAATAACGAGGGGTTGGAGAGTAGAAGCGAGACACCAAAAAAAAAACATTACGACAACATTTTATGCAATTTTTTTTTAAAAATTGTTTTTCTTGAAAAAGTTTTTAATATTATCGATCAACGATCATGTCTTCACATCATGAGATATACACGATTCGGGCATGGATGTACAACCACCGAGATCCAAATACCGGTGAAGTGACGAAAGAATTTAGAGATGGTCTTGACCAGTTTTTGACCAAGGCGACAAACCAATCATTCGCGCAGGACAATGGTAAACAACTTATTTTTTGTCCTTGTGTTAAATGCGAGAACTATGATCAACATGATACACACACTGTTTGGAAGCATTTATTTACGAGGGGGTTTTTACCTAACTACTATGTTTGGTTTTCGCATGGAGAGGATTTTGTTGTTAATGTTCCTGGTAGTTCAAGTACGGGTTATCATGGGAATCAAGATGGCGCTAGTAGTTATGATGATTATAACTATCAACATCAGCATCAAGATTATAATGAATATGGATATGGTAATAGTGATGGGAATAGGTTTCATGATATGGTTACTGATGCATTTCATGAAACTACTGCCTCATTTAGTGATAATACGGTTGAAGAACCGAACCCGAGTGCTAAAAAGTTTTACGATATGTTAGACGCTGCTAATGAACCTATCTACGAGGGATGTAGAGAAGGTCTTTCAAAATTGTCATTAGCATCTAGGATGATGACAATTAAAAGCGAACATAACATTAGTGAAAACTGCATGGATAAATGGACTGAATTGTTTAATGAGTATTTGCCGGAGGGTAATAACTCAGCGGAGAGTTACTATGAAATACAGAGACTGGTAGCAAGTCTTGGTTTACCGTCGGAGATGATCGATGTTTGCATTGATAACTGTATGATTTTCTGGAAAGATGATGCGAAGTTGACGGAATGTCGTTTTTGCGGGAAACGAAGGTATAAGGAAACGGGTGGTCGCACGAGGGTACCGTTCAAGCGTATGTGGTATCTTTCGATAACGGATAGGCTGAAGCGATTATACCAATCAGAGCAGACAGCTGGGGCAATGAGGTGGCACGCAGAACACTTTAGTGAAGAAGGAGTGATCTCTCATCCATCAGATGCGAAAGCGTGGAAACACTTTAACACGGTACATTCTGAATTTGCTGAGGACCATAGAAATGTTTATTTGGGTCTTTGCACTGATGGGTTTAGTCCGTTTGGAATGTCTGGTCGGCAATACTCGTTGTGGCCAGTCATAGTAACCCCTTATAACTTACCTCCGGATATGTGCATGCATAGAGAATTTTTATTCCTCAGCGTTCTGGTACCAGGGCCTAAGCATCCAAAAAGATCTCTTGATGTCTTCCTGCAACCTCTAATCCACGAATTACAAGAGTTGTGGCATATCGGTGTACAAACGTTTGATTCATCAAACCGTAAGAACTTCAACATGAAAGCAGTGCTTATGTGGACGATAAGCGACTTTCCAGCGTATGGGATGCTATCTGGATGGACAACTCATGAAAAATTATCATGTCCCTACTGTCTAGATAAGACTGATGCATTTCAATTAGCGAATGGACGCAAATCTTGCTGGTTCGACTGCCATCGCCGTTTTCTGCCAATACGTCATCCTTATAGAAAGAACAGGAAGTTGTTCACCAAAAATAAAACCGTGAAAGTTACCCCCCCGGTTTATCTTTCAGGAGAACAATTAGAAGCACAGATAGATGAATACGGTGGCCAATTCACTGCAAAAGTTGGGGGTAATTGGCAAAGTCTCCCCGGTAATATGCCTAGTGGGTATGGACAGTATCATAACTGGCATAAGAAGAGTATATTTTGGGAGCTGCCCTACTGGAAAGATCATCTGTTAAGACACAATTTGGATGTCATGCACGTTGAGAAGAATGTTTTTGAGAATATCATCCACACATTGTTGAATGTTCCGGGTAAAACAAAAGATAATGTCAAATCACGTTTGGATCTTCCTGCTATATGTGAACGACCTGAGTTGCATATAACAAGCGATGGTAGGGCACCGATTCCTAGTTTCCGACTGTCATCTGAAGCAAAAAATGCTTTATTTAAATGGGTTAAGGATGATGTCAAGTTCCCAGATGGATATGTGTCAACGTTCTCAAGGTGTGTCGAGCAAGGACAAAAATTTTCTGGTATGAAGAGCCATGATTGTCATGTATTCATGCAACGACTACTACCTTTTGCATTGCAGGAGCTTCTACCGAATCACGTACACGAGGCACTAGCAGGTACTTTTAAATATATATTTATTTGTTACTTTAATTGACTAATTAACGAAGAGAATTGTCACTTCAGGTATCGGAGCATTTTTCAGGGACTTATGTGCGCGAACATTAACGGAAACCGATATCTTAAAGTTAAACTCAGACATTGCACCTACTATTTGCAACTTAGAGAAGATATTTCCCCCTTCGTTTTTTGATGTGATGGAACATTTGGTTGTCCACTTACCTCATGAGTTAGATCTTGCTGGACCTGTCCAATTTCGATGGATGTATCCGTTCGAGAGGTTCTTCAAACATTTGAAGATGAAAGCAAAAAATCTCGCAAGGGTTGAGGGATCAATTGTGGCTGGAAGTTTGACTGAGGAGACATCTAACTTCTCGAGTTACTACTTCAGTCAAACCGTGAAAACCAAGAAAACAGGTCGTACACGCTACGACGATGGTGGAATTGGGCGTACATATCCTTTAGAGGGTGTACCTGATGTTTTCTCGGATATAGGCCGAATGGGTGGCAAAGTTACGACAACAGAATGGTGTGATTACAAGCATTGTCAAGCAGCTCATACATATATTTTGCTAAACTGTGACTACTTTCGACGATATGAGAGGTATATATAGTTGAAAATAACTTCTTTTATCCATATAAAATAAAATAATTATAACTATATATGTGGTATACAGGATGCTCGAACAGCAAATAAGTGATGCATTTCCGGGTCTAAACGACGAAGAAGTGAGATCATATGTAGAACGTGATATTGCTGGATGGATGCGAGATAAGGTAACCAAGCATATTTTCATATACCTATATATAAGTAATGTTACATTGAGGCTAATAATCAAATGAATTTGGTTTTGTAGGTGATGAAAAACTCGAGGCGAAGTTGGCCTTTATGGGTGCATGAGTTCGTGATGGGACCTATCGCAGATATAAGAATCGCTAAGATGTATTGTACACGCGGATTCATTTTCCATACCTTTTCCCATGGACAACGAAGGGCAACTGCAAATTATGGTATCCATGTCCCTGGCGAAACCAACTACTATGGTATCTTGAAAGAAATTGTTGAAGTTGAGTATGCTGGTATGTTGAATCTTAAATGTGTTTTATTTCGTTGTGATTGGTTTGATCCAACGATCGGGGTCGGAGTGAGATCCAGCAAATTTGGAGTTGTGGACGTACAAGGACACCGGAGTTATACCGCCAAGTTCGAGCCATACGTTTTAGCATCTCAAGCTGAGCAAGTAGTTTTTATTCCTTACCCTCGTCCTCGTCTCCGACGTGATCAGAATTGGTTATCCGTTATTAAAGTTAACCCACGGGGCCGACTTGTGGGGGGCTTAGCTGATGGTGATTATGATCAACCTCCTGTGCAACCTGAAAGGACAGAAGAAGTTTGTATTCCAATCGAGGCGAACAATGATTTGACCAGAATTGACCCGCTACATATGGGACTTCAAATGATATTCGAGGATTCTGAAGGTGAAGAGAATTCTGATGAGTTTGTTGAATGCGAGGAAATTGATGATGAGGAAGAAGACGAAAATGGAGAGACATACGTTTCCGAGCACGATGTGGACGATTAAGAAGAAAATTGAGAGACGAGTGTTATGTAATGTGTGGATCGAGTATATATATATATATATATATATATAATGTTAAGTTTGTTTTATATATAAATAATGTTAATTAAGTTTGTTTTATATAATTAATGTTAAGTGTGTTTTATATATGCGTAGTATCAATACCGACGCAAAACCGATGCAATATTGCGACTAATTTGCAGCGTAAAATCAATATAGACGCAAAACCGATGCAAACTTGCGACTAATTTGCATCGTAGTACCACCATACCGACGCAAAGCCGATGCAAAATTGCTAGTAATTTGCGTCGCATTATCAATATCGATGCAGATACAACATTGCGACTACTTTGCAAAACTACAAACCCTATACCCTAAAATGTTGTGATTCTTGTTACTTTCATAATACCTTCTCGTGTGTTTATTAATCATTAGTAATTATTGCCCTTATATTGTTCGATCAAACGTTGTTGATAACAAAATTTTGCAACAACACTATTGTTCAACTAATGAATGAATGTACATGTAACTATATCAACAAACTATATTCAATTGAATTTTTTTTACGATTTCTCGAATTATTTATATATATACTTTAAATTTAGCTTGAACTATCAATTTACATTAAAACACTTATGTAATTAGCTTGATTTAGGGTATGATTGATCTCTAAACCCTAAACCCTAAATTTACCCTATATCTAATTTGTTTCGTTTTTGCTTCTTATTAGCTTCGAAACCACGCTAATCCGTCGCAAATACTAATGTTTTGCGTCTAACTTGCGTGAATTATAAACTTTGCGTGGTTTTTGCGAGTTAAACGAATAACTGATTTTTTTTATGGTGACTAAATTTACAGATTTTTAAAAAATTTGATGATTGATTTTTTGTTTATTTTGTACGCTTGCGGCTGATTTGCGACGTAATGTCGCGGTAACAAAAAAAATTTAATTATTTTCGTTTTGTCTGCGTCTTATTTGCGACGGTTTGTGGCGGTAATACAAAAAATTTCAATAATTTTCGCCTATTTTGCGACGGAGTTGCGAGTAAAGTTATAAAAAATCTGATTGGGTAAAAATTATCGTCTAGGTTGCGACGGAGTTGCGACGATTTAAAACCTAGTTTACCAAACAAATTTCACTCAGTCGCAGAACAGCCTCTCTCTCTCTCTCGTTCGTTCTTCTTCTCTGGTTCGACCTTCTTCTTCTTCTCTGGTTCAAACAGCCTGCTTTCTTGTCGAATTCGAGGATTTCTCTGCTTCTGTCTCTCACTCGGTTCGTCTCCTTCTCTCTACTTGTCTCTGTCTCGTGTATCTCCTCTCTCGTGTGGGGAGACATAAAAATCGGCTTAATTAAGTTATTTAGAACCCAAATTTCATTCGATTTTTCCTTGGAATTGTCGTTTATAGTCGCGATAATGATGTTTGCATGTGGTATTGGTGGGTTTTGTTAGGATTTTAGGATTTTTGATGTTAGGATTTTAGGATTTTGGTTGGCGATAATGTTGATGTTAGGATTTTTATATGTTTGATGAAAAAAAAACGGATTTATATATGCATTTTGTGATGAAAGAAAAACGGATTAACAACGGTTTTTAATAATGGTTTTGGTGATCAATGGTTAAGGATAATTTTATTGTGTATGGAATTTTTGGAATTACATTGGAATTTTTGACTTGGTGATCAACGGATTTACATTGGAATTTTTGCTAATATTTTGTTTTTAATTGTAGATGGCAAACAACTCCTACACCAATTATCTAAATTCTTCAAATACGCCTTTCCCGCAAGGAGTTAATCAACAACGTTCGAGAACCTCTCCTACTATCCCGAGTTTTGTTCCCGAGACGCAACCGGGTCATCATCCTCCACAACTTCACGAGAATGACGAGGACAATGTCGAGGATGCCTTGGACAATGACCAGGAGAATGCGGAGGAGAATGCCGAGGGTCTTAGCCACGAAGAAGTTGAACGGTGCAACCAAATGACACTAGAGGAGCTTCTCGTTAGTCCCGCACGAAAGAAACTACCGAGATTGGAGCCAAATCCTCTAGGAAAAGCTTTATGGTAATAATATATATTTTTTTTAATTATTTGAATAATATTTTTTAAATTATTTGATTAATATTTTTTCAATTAAGTCTTTCTAACATAATTTTGAATTTTATTAGGTTCTCAAAAGGTGTCGTTGGAAAGACTATTAGAAAGATTATTGAGCGGGACTTCAAAATGGTTCACCCGAGTTGGAAAAAGGTTGACGGGGAGACGAGGAGTAGGTGGTATAAGACTTTCGCGGTAATTGAATTCGTCCATTTTATAATGTTATTATGTTTATTTTGATTTATTAACCTTATTAATTTATTTATTATTTATTTTTTGTAGCAAAAATACTATTGGGACTATGAAATCAACACACTAGTCCGGGAGAAATTCGAGGAGAAAGGCAAGAAACGTCTCACCGATCAGGTTGGCCGATGGAAGAAAAAATGGGAGGAAAATCCTGATCCGGAGTATTGTATGCCGCGTTGGTTTAATCCGGATGTTTGGAATGGTCTCGTCGCGTATTGGCAGTTGCCCAATTCCAAAGTTACAAGCCAAAAATGCTCAAATGCCCGTCGCACAAAAGTTGACGGGGTGGAGATGTCTAAGCATGTCTCGGGCCAATTATCATTTGAGGAACAAGCACGGCGGATCGTAAGTTAACTTTCATTTAAATTAATTTTATTTCTAATAAAATTAAAATTATAAGTTTGTTCAAATTAACATAGGTTAAATTATAAGTTTGTTCAATTTAACCTAATTTAATTTTTAGGCACAAGACAAAGGAGCTCCTGCTACAATGCCTGAGCTTTGGGAGAAGACCCATAGACGCGGAGACGGGACGTGGGTTGATCAACGGGTGGAGAAGTTACACGGTGATGTGACTGCTCGAGTCGCAGAAATCACATCGCAACCTACTCCTGATGGTACACCCTTAGAGTTAACTCCGGTGGAAATAAACCGCATCGCCTCTCAAGTAAGAAAATTCTCATTTTTCTAGAAAATTTTGATTATAATTTTATTACTTACACAGTTTAGTTAATTTTTGTTTTTTTAAAATTTATTATTTTACAGCTTGCTCCTCGTACCAAAAAAGGGAAGATGGCTTTTACGGGTTCTATTCCGATCGATGAGGAGGGAGTTCCCTATTGTCCGATTTCGTCTTACGCTTCTGATCCCATTAGAGACAAGAAGTTGGAGCTCGCAGAACAAGAGATCAAATCATTAAAGGAGGATAATTGCAAGCTAAAGGAGGAGTCCAACAGCTTCAACGAAATGTTTGCGGTACTTGGGGCAACGAATCCAACAATTGCCGAGATGATGCGGAAGAAGAAGGAAGCAGCAACAACGACAAGAGGAGACGGTACATCCGGAACATCGAACGATTTTGTTTCAGGATTGTTTGATATTAACTCGAATTAGCTTTATTTTGTTTTCGTAAATATTCGGATTTTTTTTTTGTAACATCTACTGTTATATATTCGGTTATATATATAAAATGAATTTTTTTGAATTTGATCATTTTAATATTTTTTTACAATTAAATTAATTAAAAACCAATATTTATAAAAAAACTCGGATCAAATATTTAGCCGCAAAACTCTCGCAAATCTAATAGACGCAAACTTCTCGCAAACATAATAGACGCAAATACATCGCAAAACTACTAGACGCAAATACATCGCAAAACTACTAGACGCAAATACGTCGCAAAACAATACGACGCAAATTCGTCGCAAAAAAATCAGTCGCAAACACCACGCAAACAAGAGAAATCGCAAATTCCCCGCAACAAAAAGAAATCGCAAATTCCTCGCTAAAATATCACACGCAATCACGTCGCAAATAATAGCGTCGAATTTGCGTCAAACCCATAATTGCGGCGGAAATGCGACGATTTATGATTTGCGACTGGGCCCTCGCGGCAATTTAAATTAACTCGCAAATATCTCGCAAAATGGAATTTGCGAGTCATTTGCGACTAAAAATCGTCTCGCAAATGGGCCTGTTTTCTTGTAGTGTAATAGTATCATGAAAATATTTAAAAGTACGATTATCATGAGTTATTTTAGAGGACTTAATTACCACAAAAATAGAAGTCACTAATGATAGATCATTTTTTACGTGAAAACGTAGAATGACCTAATATGGCATATAAACAGTAAAATAATTAAATTTGATATAAAATATTGCATAATACCCATAAAAATGCTTAAAACTAATTTTCTTAAATTAACAAAGTTTATTTTTTTTGTAAATATATGTTTAACACGTTCGTAATATATAATAACATTTACTTTTCAAAAATGTGAAAACAAAATACTCTAATAAAAAAGGTAAATGGTTAAGTATTTTCACTATTAGATGATTATTATATATTTCAACATATATATCAACTAAATTAAGAATATGAGGATCATTCGACCCAAAAAAAAAAGAATATGAGGATCATATTAGCTAGAAAAAAGAACAAAATGTGTACACTGTGGATTAACTTTCATTATGAAATAAATTAAAAAGGAGAATGAGGTGAGTGACCGAGTGGAGCTTCGAACAACGTACGAGAGACACGACTGCCCAAACTAGCCACGTGTTGTCTCTCTTCTTTGGCCATCCTCTCCTCCCAACTATTTTTGGACTAAACATCTCAAAGTCTTAACTGTTGAAATTTTGTTTCAAAGTTTTTTTTTTTAAATGAATATTTGACATCATGGAAATACCTAATTTCAGCAAGTTCTTATGATTTTATAAAGCATACGGCCTTCGCAAAATAATATTTTCTAAGAAACAAAAAAAAAACAATAAAATTTTGACGCAATTTTATGTTGCCATGATCTTATTTAAATGTTATCTCGCCATATTTATCCACTTGTGAAATATAGTACATGAGACTATGTGAATGGGTCCCTTCTTGTTCCCTAGCTCACATCACAAAAAATTAAGATTGTTGCGGTGATTGAGGAGGATCTGAGAGAGTATGTTGTGATGGTTAGTCCATCTATTTAGCCGAAGAGATCACAACAGCAGATAATTCCGAGCTAGAGCAGCAAGTTTGCGCAAAGACAAAAGAGGAAGTGGAAGAACACTTCGAGATCGAGTCAAAGAGGTTAGGGTGGTCAGGGATGCTTCGGATGTGGAAGCATGGATCACAAGCTGAGAGCTGTCCTAGGAAGAACGAATCTCGGGATACTCGGATTTGTTTTCACTATAGAGGGTCGGGACACATCAAGCCGAAATGTCTCAAGTTGCAGCAGATGGCAGTGGCGGCAGAGCAGCCGGTGCCGCAGATTGCTGCAGCACCGCAGGTGTTCACTTCGGTGGAGGCGGGTGGTTCAAGCGTAAACTGATCACATGTAAATTTCAGAACTCGACTTGGTAAATTTGGTGTTTATGAGTTGTTGTCTGTTTTAGAATTTGTGAGTCCTGTGATAGAATGTTAGGGTTCTTAAGCACATAGGACTTGTGCAGGAACCTTGTTAGTCGGCGGGTTTGAGTCCCATGTTTTGTTTGATTCTTGAGCTACGAATTGCTTCAATACTCCGAAGTGTTTGGAGGGATGCAGTATCCGGGGCGATTCCGAGGAGCCGATGGGAGTAGTTAAGGTTGCTGGCGAGAAGTTCTTAGCTACTCATGGTCGGGCTAGAGGCGTCGATATTTGGGTGGCTGGAGAGTCTATGCCAGCAGATCTGATTATCAGTTCGGTGGAGCTGTACGATGTCATTCTAAGTATAGATTGGCTGAAGTGGTACAGAGTTCATATGGATTGTCATCGGGGACGAGTTGTATTTGAGTGAGAGGCAAGGAAGTTGGTTTATCAGGGAGTGGGGCCGACTTCTGGGAGTCTCTTGATCTCGACGATTCACGCTGAGTAGCTGATCGAGAAGGGCTGCAAGGCGTATTTGGCGACGATTATGATGCCAGAGTCTGTTGGAGAGGTGGTTGCTGGGGATATCCGGGCTGTTCGGGACTTTGAGGATATTTTTTGGTCGTTGTAGGGATTACCACCATCTCGATATGATCTTTTCACGATTGAGTGGGAGCCCGGGACGACTCTAATATCTAAGGCGCTTTATAGAGTGGTCCCAGCAGAGATGGCAGAGCTGAAAAAACAGCTGGATGATCTATTTGGTAAGAGATTTATCTGGCCTAACTGAAGAAGCAGCTGGATGATCTATTTGGAGAGAACTGGTGTTGTTTGTGAAGAAGAAAGATGGGAGTTTCAGGTTGTGTATTGATTACCGGAGATTTAACCGAGTCACTGTGAAGAACAAGTATTCTCTACCGTTGATTAATGAGTTGTTGGATCAGTTGCGAGGGGCTACTTGGTTTTCCAAGAATGACTTAGCATCGGGTTACCATCAGATTCCTATCGATGATGCAGATGTTAGGATGACTACTTTTAGGACGAGATACAAGCATTTCGAGTTTTTAGTGATGCCATTTGCTTTGACTAATGCACCAGCGGCGTTCATGAGGCTGATGAACGGGGTCTTTCAGGAGTATCTGGACAAGTTTGTGATCATATTTATCTATGATATTCTGGTATACGAAGAGTCCTGAAGAGCACGAGGTTCATCTGAGAGTTGTTTTGGAAAAGTAGCGGGAGCAGAAGTTGTATGCTAAGTTGAGCAAGTGCAGTTTTTGGCAGCGGAAGATAAGTTTTCTCGGTCATGTGGTTTATGCAGATGGAGTTTCTGTAGATCCGACGAAAATAGAAGCTATCAGAGGGTGGCCTAGACCAAGGAATGCCACGGAGATCAGGAGTTTTCTCAGTTTGGTAACTTACTATCGAAGATTCGTCAAGGGTTTTGCGAGTATGGCTCATTTGATGACGAAGCTGAAGGGGAAGGATGTTCCTTTTGTGTTGTCTTCAGCTTGCGAGGAGAGTTTCATAAGGCTGAAGGAGATGTTGACTAGTATATCAGTGTTGGCGTTGCCAGAGCTGGGTGAGCCTTACGTGGTGTATACATATGCTTCAGAAGTTAGTTTGGGTTGCGTGTTGATGCAGCAGGGAAATGTAATTGCTTATGATTCGAGGTATTTAAGGAAGCACAAGAACAACTATCCTACCCATGATCTTAAGTTGGCTGCAGTGATTTTCCCTCTAAAGATTTGGAAATCCTATCTTTATGGCGGAAAGATTCAGGTGTTCAGAGACCACAAGAGCCTGAAGTATTATTTACGCAGCCAGAGCTGAACTTGAGGCAGAGGCGATGGATGGAGTTGGTAGCAGATTATGATTTGGAGATTGGTTACCATCCCGGTAAGGTTAATCTGGTTGCTAATGCTTTGAGTCGGAAGACAGTTGCTTCGGCTTAGAAGCGATATATGGAGGCTTTGGTGAGTGAGATTAGCACCTTTAGGTTATGTATTATCTCACAGGAACCTTTGGGGTTAGAGGCAGCTAACAAGACAGAGTTTCTGAGCAGGATTCGAGTATCTCAGGAGAAGGATCAAGGGTTGATTGATACTTCTAGGGTTGCAGGTTCTGAGTATCAGGACTCTGCGAACGGAACAAAACTTGTTAACGAGCGAGTTTGTATGCCGAAGGATGAGGATCTCAGGCATGAGATTCTTAGAAAGGCTCATTCGAGTATGTTATCTATTCATCTAGGAGCAATTAAGATATATCGTGATCTGAAATGGTATTATCACTTGGTCGGGATAAAGAAGGATGTTGCAAACTGGGTCCCAGCTTACCATGTGTGCCAGTTAGTGAAGGCAGAGCATCAGGTTTCGAGTGGTTTGTTGCAGAGTTTACCTATTCCGGAGTGAAAGTGGGATATGATTACCATGGATTTTATGGTAGGATTGCCAGTTTCACAGACTTATGATGGTATCTAGGTAATTGTGGATCTTCTGACTAAGTCAGCATATTTTCTTGCCATTAAGAAGACCGATAGAGCGGCGGTTTTGGCTAAGAAGTATGTATGGAAGATAGTGAGGTTACACGGAGTGCCAGCGAGTATTGTGTCAGACAGAGATTCGAGGTTTGCTTCAGAGTTTTAGAGAGCTTTTCAGGTTGAGATGAGCAATAAGGTGCATATGAGTACTGCTTATCATCCTCAGACATATGGAAAATCTGAGAGAACGATTCCGAGGATTGGAGGATTTGTTGAGGATGTGTGTGCTGGATTATGGTGGTCATTAGGCGGATCACCTGAACTTGGTAGAGTTTACGTATAACAACAACTATTATGCGAGTATTGGTATGGCTCCGTACGAGGCGTTGTATGGGAGGCTATGTCGTACACCATTATGCTGGACTCAAGTGGGGGAGTGGAGCATGTTTGGTGTAGACTTTTTTCGGGAGACGATAGAGAAGATCCGTGTTTTGAACCTGAACATGAAGGAGGCTCAAGATCGGCAGAGGAGTTATGCTGATAAGAGGAGGAAGAGTTAGAGTTTGAGATTAGAGATCGGGTGTATCTCAAGGCGGCGATGTTGAGAGGTCCTAACAGATCCATTTCAGAGAATAAGCTAAATTCGAGGTTTATAGGTCCGTTCAGGGTTGTGGAATGGGTTGGATCAGTGACTTATCGTTTGGAGTTACCTCAGAGTATGAAGGCATTTCATAAGATCTTCCATATGTTGATGCTGAGGAAGTGTCTGCATGAGTCTGAGGAGGTGTTGGCTAGATTTCTAGAGGATCTTCAGCCTAACATGACGTTGGAGGCGAGACCTGTGAGGATTCTTGAGAAGAGAATCAAGGTTCTGCGCTGGAAGAAGATACCGTTGTTGAGAGTCTTGTGGGACTGTGACGGTGTTGAGGAGGAGACTTGGGAACCATAGGCTAAGATAAAGGAAAAGTTTTTGAAGTGGTTCGAGAAGCAAGTTGAGGCTTGAGTTTGTCTTCTGGTTTTCAGTTTTAGAGTTAGCATGTTGGTATGAGTATTTGGTTTATGTATTTTTGTTTGAGGTTGTAACGATTATTACATTTTTTAGATTTATAAGATGAGGATTTCTTAGGGATGAGTTGATAAGATGAGTAGTTCTTATGTTTGTCTATCTATGTCATGGAATTGTGATATTTAGAACGTGTGGGAATATCAAGTTTTATGATGAGTTAGAACTTGTTTATGTCCAGGATAGAGTTTTAGTAAACATCCTGAGTGACTGGGCTGTTTAGAATTGACATGTCGATCGGTCAGGGATGAGATGATACTCCAGGAGAGTGGAATGTCAGGATGAAACCACGGGAGGTAATTCTGGTCAGAGATGATTGTTAATGTTTAAAAATTGATTGCTCTAGGGGATAAGGATTTTCCTGAATAACTCATTAGGAGATGACGAGTTCTCCTGTGGGGATGACGAGTTTGCCTGTATTTTCTTTGAGAGATGACGAGTTCTCTCCAGGGAATGTGAGTTTTCCTGCATACCGAGAGCTTGACGGACTGTGTAACCCAAGAGTGTGAGTAATATGGAGCATACCGAGAGCCTGACGAACTATATGTCATAAGGGTGTGAGTGGTATGGTGCCCCTAGAGCTCAAGGGATGATGATCCTGAAAGTGTGAGTGGTGTGGATATGAGTTAAGAGCAATTAATGTCTGAAACGTGGCTATAAGCATAGGACTGGATGTGGACCTTAAAGATCGAGAGTGTTGATCTCGGGTGGTGCTAGCCAGGTTGGTCAGGAGTGTTGACCGTAGTGTGATGATGTTGCGTAATTCGAGGTCGAATCCATGTTAGTGAAGGGGAATTGTAACGCCCGCGAACCAAAATTGGGATTTTTGGGCAATGCGTCGATCGACACAGATGGCGAATTGAACCGGTTGGTTCAGTTTTTGAGCGTCGGTTTGCGGTCTGGTTTAAAAGAATCCTAGAATTCGCCTATAGGTTCGCCTATATAAGTCAGGGGACCGTATTTCAGTCGCGTTTTTGGGAGAAAAAAACTGAGTTTCAGAGTTCCAGAGAAAAGAGAAAGAGATCCTTGAGTGTTCTTGTTCCTTAAGGCTAAGCTAATGCGTGATTGAGGTTTTGCTGGCAGTTCTGTCCGGTTTTAGAAGATGAGGGTAGCGGCCGGTAAGAACATATCGGATCAGAGCGAAACTTTCAGTTTTGGATCTGCGATCAGTCCACTTCAAAGGAGAATTCCCGTCGAATCAGAAGGACTCAGAAGACGATCCGCATACCGTTGGATAGCTCTCTCTATCTAGTTTCCAAATCATGTTTTTGATCCTGATTCTGAGGAGATTTTTGAAGAAAATATTGAGGTCTTGTTGGTTCATGAGAAAGGGAAGATAGAGTAGGGGCTGTAGGTGTCAGAGAGATCTCTTTTCGTGGTTGTCCTTGTTTAGAATTGATTCAGAATCAAGGTAAAGAAAAGATGTGATCGAGGAATCAAGGCTGTAAAGAGGAGATGATCGAGAGTCTTGTTTATTTGCTTTATGTGATTGTTTAAGACCGCTAGGTTGCTAATTTTATAGAATTGAATTGTTAAATTGGTTTTGAATTGGTGATGGTTTGATGGTTTAATCGTGTGATTGGTTTGAGTTGATTTCCGCTGGTTATGTTTGGTTGCTTGTTGAATTGCTAAGTGTTGGAAATTAGTATATATGGGAATACTAATTCGATGAAAAAAATAATGGGTCGGGTTGTTTCAAGAGTATTGTAGAACCAGTATGTGAAATTGGAAGACCTGAACCATCACCAAGGAGAACTTCATCTCCATCATTGTATAGTTGTTGAAGAAAGAGGTCGTCGAGATCCGATGTAATGTGATGTGTAGCACCACTATCGAGGAGCCACTGGTTGGCTGGTACGGTTGATATCATGGCAACATTAGCTCGTGGCTGCCACGGAGTGGATGGATTAGAAGGAGGAGTCGGGCGAGCACGATGCGTGATGTTAGTGGCATGAGCAGAGAGTTGAGAACACGTCCGAGCGCTGTGACCATGAATGCCACACAATTGACAGCGACCGTTGTAAGTAGGGTTGGGCATAAGATGGATATCCTAAAATTTTAAAGTATCCGTTATCCGACCCGACCCTAACGGGTATTTGAAAAACAGTACCTTTACCCAACCCGCAAAAAATTGGTATCTTATTTAACGGGTACCCGGCAAAAATTTGTTGATCCGCCGGGTACCCGGTCTATTATCCTTACCCTCCCAATTGTAATATAATTTATCTATAATTAAACTTAAGCAACTTGTATAAAAAAAATGAAGGTGTTATTACGAAAAGGAAAAAAATTCTCTTAATAGACAACATATATAGTTCATAAAATATAATATTACAAACTTCGATACTTAAAACTTGTAATCCATCATCTCCAAAATTATCGATTACAATTAAAAAACACAAAAGATTGACGTTGCGAGTATTTATACTATACTATATATTATACAATTTAATTTATAACTAAATTTATCAAATATTAGTAATATGAAATGCAGGTATTTACGGGTCGGGTAGCTAATCTAATACGAGAACGGGTAACTAGACGAGTAGTAAAAAAAATGAGACCCTTTACCCGACGCTTACCCGCGGGAATCAAAATTATGGTACTTTTACCCGACTCGAGAATTACATGTACTCTATTTTTGGGTACGGGTACGAGCCGGGTTATGGGTAAAAGATGGATAACGGGTATCTGTGCCCAGCCTTAGTTGTAAGGGCGAGGTGATCTCTGATCCGAACGAAAATTGGTTTGTTGAGACGAAGCAGAGTTTCCGCGGTTGTTGTTGCGTGAGTTCCAGTTGGTGCAGTTATTGGTATTGTTTCTATTAGGCCGATAATTGACAGCATGAGCCGTGATAGGAGTCGAAAGGATGGGTGATGAAAGTCCTTTTACCGGTTTCAAAAGATGTTAAACCTAGATTCCCTAATCCGATTGTAGGATAGTATAGGTTCGTTAAGGGACCAGCAATACACTCTAATCATATGGATTACAAGTTCAACTAATTGATTGAAAGAGGTTTAAATGTCATAATTTATCAAAGCAAGCAAAAGTAAAATTCGGTGTAAACAATAAGTGAAAAGGCGTTAGGTCAGGGGATATATCTCAGAGATTAGATCATCAAGAACCAAGCAATTATTCAGGTTATCAAGTTATGAACCAATCTAGAACTCAATCATAAATTTATGATGATCCACTGTCGTGGCATCAACAACTCCAACAATCAATCTAACACCCTAAACTGTCGTTTGAGGTTACAGGAAATGATGAGCATTAAACGTATATGATTGATTTGTTCACGAGTTGCTTTAACTTCAACTGTCGTTGGCTAAAGACAACTCGCCCATCTATGTCAATTCCAGCAATTTACAACACTTTTGATAAATAAATTCAACCTAAAATCAGAGACTTGGTGATCAAATTAGTTTAGGCAATACGATCGACTATAGATGGAGATATCAAGTGATGTTTCAAAACCTATCTATGCTTAGTTATGATTCTCTAACTCCATCGAACCGTCAACCTAACAAAGGGGATTACTCGCTCATGATTAAACAAACAACAACAGCAATTGAGAATAAAAACTTCATTGAATCAAAGTAAAGAGATAAGGGTTTAAGAAAACTTCAACAAGGAAACGTGAAAGACAAATCTCCAAGCTTACAACTCTTAAAACAAGTATCAAATCTCTCTCTCTCTCACTTTTGTTTTCGTTCTCTCTCTGGCGTGTCTGCGTGGTTGCGTGATGCCCAAAAGGGTCGAAAAACTCTCCTTTTATAAGCCCACGGCGGCTGGAAAAGATAGGGTTGTGAAATTAGGGTTTAATGAATATTCCCATATTTGGATCTTCTGGGGAGCGGGTGCTCCCTCTTCCGGAGCAGGTGCTCCTTCTGGGCAGAATCTTGAAAAAGATCCAATTCTCCTTCTTTTTCGCCAAATCCATTTGCAAGTTCCATTATTCTATTACAGCCGTATTTAAACCTATAATAACACAAAGTAGAGCGAAAGACTCGATAAAAAACCTACAAAACAAAGGTTAGAATGCGCCAAAAATGTATTATATCAATGGGTTATGTCCCTGCCGTTTGAAGACGAAGTTCTTGATTAAAGAGTCTCTCATGAACTTCAGTAATGGAAGGTGGTGTTTCACGGCCTTCAATCTGGTCAATAACTGGCTTGTAGTGCTCAGGTAAACCAGCCATAAGATGATCAATTTGATCCTCATGATCTAATGGTTTACCGAGGAGAGCAATTTGATCAAACTTAGTGGTTAACCCTTGAACATAGGCAGTGATCGTCATTGATCGTTTTCCAGTTTTTGAGTTGATCGCGCAATTGTCGTATGTGACTACAACTAGGCTTAGCATACGTCGATTTCAGAGTCTCCTAAATATCAGCAGAGTTGGAGGCACGAGAGACAAGAGGCTGCAGATTTTGTGAGATTGCGCCAAGTAAAGCACTAAAGATGAGTTGATCTTGTCGCTTCCAGAGAGTGTAATCCGGGTTAACAGACGCCACATCATTAACCACAACTGTTGGAGTAGGGACAACAAGGGAACCATGGAGATGACCAACCAGTGCATACCCATCAAGAAGAGCATACACTTGACGATTCCACATACGATAGTTGGAATCAGTCAATTTTGTAACATTCGACATATTGATGTGTAAGAGGTTGGGTGTGGGTGTAACCGAAACTGTCTCATTGACGGTGAGAGAGTTGTTGTTTGAAGAAGGCATGATGCTTGGCGAGATTTGAAAAAGAAGAGGAGAAGGGAAGAAACGTAAGAGATTTTGAAAAAGAAGAGATGGCGGCCACTGATTTTTTTTCTAGATCCTCAAATATCGTAAAATACTCTGATACCATGTAGGTTAATGCATTAATTCATTTGAAAGAATGTTTGTCCAATATAAATTTACAAGATAATTGAGGACTTTAGTCTCCTAATTTCAATTAGGTCCATTATACATTTCTATACTCTATATAAAGTTTTTTTAAGCACACATACGCTTTAAGCACATACGCCTTTAGTTAATTGTCGAATCTTTTTATCCTTTTGTATGTTGCTTTTTCAGGATTAGAATTTAGTAATCTACAAGATACGGTACTACTAGATTACAGTCATAATAAAAGAATCGTTATAAAAAATTTTGTTACTTTATAATAGTTCTAAAGTTTGAAATTTATCTTTCACATATAAAAATGGAACTCTAAACTGGTTTACAGTCGACATAATTCAAAACTTATCTTACCAATTAATATCTTAACTGATGAAAATCTTAATTTGTGTCATGTTCATTTTTTTTATATCTAAAATTAGGTGAATGACGCTTATATACAATGACACTTATCATTTTTGCTTTAATTTAGTTGTTTAAATCAATTAAATTTAGCGGTTCTTCTACATTTACTTTCTACATATGCTATGGTTTAAAATTTGAAAAACAAATAAATTATTTTTTAAATAGATCTATAATTGTAAGGGAACTATTTATGTTTTATTTACCAGTATAATATTTTGGTTTATTTTACATTTAATTTTAGAAGTCAGAATTCAGAATCTAGAGTTGAAACTTCCTCGAAAATATTTGACATGCTACTTTTTTTTTTCATCTGAAATTAATTATATATTAAAGAATAATTACAACATTCCCGTAAAAAAATGAGGCCAACGCCAAGTTTTAAAACTAATCACTAGTGCATCAACGTCAAAAAGGTAAAAAGATCGAAGCCAATAAAAACCCCAAAAAGATAACAAGGCCTCAACGTCATTGAGTCGAGGAAAGCATCCTCCTTTCGGACTCAAAGAGCACCTAAAGTCACAAGGGAAACCCCACTGCTACGTATGATTGTCTTCGATCCTCTAACGTAACACTTTTGGCAATCCTACTTAGCCCTTGATTTGAGGATGAATCTTCCAGAACCAAGTCCCATGAGCCAACTTCTTACAAAACCCAAGCTACCTCTGAAGAGTGATATCGAAAAGATGGTCATGCCGGTAGTCTGATCACTACCCAAGAAAATCTACTGCATCTGATGCAAAAATAATTTTAATGAATTTTAGGTTGGTCATGCTCTCAATAGACCAAAGAAAGCTATGAAGCTTTGCATCCATTTCACAATCCACATCCGAAAAATTCTTTCCGCTATGCAACCAAACACAGCTAGGACAAAATAGCTTTTAGAACTCAATTTAGTTTTGTCATCATGATTGAACGAGCTTTTAGAATTCATGTCAAGACAAAATAGCAAAGAAAAAAAAAAGATTACAAAAAGGTAAATCTAAGTTGACAAAAAAAAGGAAACCACTGAGACATATATGTTTTAAATATTTATGTAAAGGAAATACTGCACCAGTCAACTTGGTTCGATACCCGAGCTTCACACCACCCACTTCCACTATAATCTGGCTACACTACATAGATAACACAATAATAATACTGTAAACAAATAGTAAAATAATATACGCAAGTGTTTCACATATATCTGAATTTATAACTATGTTGCTTTATATTCTTCATCTATTAATTGGGGTTTAGTAGTGCATGATCTTCATAAGCTTTAGTAATTAGTATAAACAAGAGACTAATCGGCTAAGAGAAGGTAGTGTGATATATATACACCCAATTGGCAGTTCCTTTTTGATATATTAGGGTTGATGAATCTACAATTTCATGTCTTTTGGGGTTGGGACCAATTCGTGGAAAAACAGGGTGGTATTATCTTCCATTTCAATGATGATAACTATGCACATGCACGGTTTTTTTCTTGAGAATATATACTTTTAATAATACATTTTCTTATTTGATATTTGTATATATAGTATTATGCATATGTTGAATGCTGAACCGGTTATGAATCTCATATCTCTAGAATCGATCCAAACTATTGAATCGATCCGACATGTTATCATTTTCTCATTTCTATATATTTTTCTAATGTTATTCATGTTTTAAATATTTTATTTTAGTTATCATTTTATTTCTAAATGTGACATATTTAAATTTATTAACTTGTTCACATTTCGTAAAAATATATATATATTTTAATATAAAGGACTAAAATATGTAACTAGATAGGTTGTGTTAATATTATCGCTACATTACAATCCAGATTCACCTACTAAAGAAAAACTATTCGATCTAAAATAAAATTTTAACCAATTATTTTTATATGTAATATATGGTCTGATTTTTTCTTTTGTCGTTGTTTTTTCGACTGCAACAGAACAAAACGATGATGGTGAAAGTGTTTGTGGAAATAGAGTTACAATAACCATACTTTAAAAAGTCGATAAAAATTATAATGAAAATTATGGTTAACATTATCAGCGATCCTTTTCAGCAGTAGTTATTATGGAGTATGTTTGTTTATTCAAAGTCATAATCGCGACGACAAATAAAAAACAGACTCATAATATAGCTAGCTCGATGATTACTAACTCAATAATGGTTTTAAGAGCTTTTTCATTATGTAAAACATAGTTATATACAGTATTAAGTTACTTTGTTACAATACAAGTAAAGTTCTAATGTTTACTATTGAATGCACATCAACTAATCTCATACACTACCATTAATATTTCGCTTATTTCATTCAAT
This sequence comes from Arabis hirsuta, assembly GCA_964056655.1. NCBI lineage: Eukaryota > Viridiplantae > Streptophyta > Magnoliopsida > Brassicales > Brassicaceae > Arabis > Arabis hirsuta. The sequence continues at coordinate 34,189,225 of OZ053304.1, forward strand.
ATATAGTTTTGTTTATTCTGGAAATCTAGTTAAAATCATGCGCACTACCTCTGAGTCAAGCTCTAATTATCTCGCTGTGTTTTATATTAAAATAAGTAAACTGATTAAGAACTATTCATATTCAAGAAAATATATAATAATTTATCTAGCAGCAAACTAGTCACATCTTCTTCCTTTTTGAAGGTTACTTCATGGACATCTCATATAAAACACGAACTATATTTAATAATTTTGAAAAAAAAATGAAAAAAAAACATATGATTAGTAGGGATGGATATAAATAACTCAAACCAAAAAATCGCGAAACCGAACTGAGTAAAGAAATATCAGTTTGATATAAGTTCTTAAAAAATTCTTATTAGTTTTTAATATTTATGTCCATAAATATCGGTTCAATTTCGGTTTTAACCCATAAACCAAATTATAACTGATTTAGACCAAACATTATACATGAGTTAATAAACATACAGAATCATTATTTTGAATTTTATTTGTGTTTTACTCTACATTTTAAAATCTTTGAACTATAATATTTTTGTCTTTTAATTTTTGGTTTTCCACTTAATATATATAGGTTATAGATTCTGTATTCGGGTATTAACTGAACCGAAACAAAACCATTAAATAATTCATATTTTTTATGGTTTTCATAAATGTTATATTGAACCATATCGAACCGAATTAAAATTGAACTATACCATACCGAAAACCACTCAGTCTTTTTATGGATCTTTTTTTAGTCAAACCGAAAAACCAAAAAATCTGAGCAACAAAAAAAAGAGAAACTAATGTTCAAGAAAATGCTAGGCGCTAAACGAACGGTGACGTCTAGTACCTAGAACGTTTAATCGAAACTTAGACAATTTAATAGACAGTTTAAATATTTTACAAAAATACATAATATCTTAAATATATATAATAAAAATTTATAAAAAACTATAATTTATAAATAATAAAATTTATATTGTATTTATATTTATTATTTTATAGCAAAATATATAGAATATTATAATTTATATATATAAAAAATTATATTATTATATTATAATATTTTAGACGGTAAAAATAATAATCGACATATTTATAAGTATCTAGCGCCTACACAATGCTTAGGCGAACATTTAGAACGCTTTTTAGAACACCAAAGAATTATCATGATATAATTACATAAAGCCCCACCCTGTATTATTATTACTTCACATTTTCTCTTTCCTTTTTACACAAACTCCATAAAATCTCACATCTTCTTCTCCTATCATTTTCAACTCTCTCTCTCTCTTAATCTATCGATCGATGAAGATCAGGTGCGACGTCTGCGACAAAGAAGAAGCGTCGGTGTTTTGCACCGCCGACGAAGCTTCTCTCTGCGGCGGTTGTGACCACCGAGTCCACCACGCAAACAAACTCGCTTCCAAACATCTCCGTTTCTCTCTCCTCTATCCTTCTTCCTCCAACAACAACAACAACTCTACTCCTCTCTGCGACATCTGTCAGGTCTAAATCAAGATCAAGATTTTCCGACATGGGTTTTGTCTAAATCGAAATCTGATTGTGTTTTTTTGTTTTGTTTTGTTTCACTGTAGGAGAAAAAAGCTTTCTTGTTTTGTCAACAAGATAGAGCAATACTATGCAAAGATTGTGATTCATCGATCCACTCAGCGAACCAACACACAAAGAAACACGATAGGTTTCTTCTTACAGGTGTTAAGCTCTCTGCAACTTCCTCTGTTTACAAACCAACTTCGGAATCTTCTTCTTCTACTTCTTCAACTAGTCATCAAGATTGCTCTGTCCCTGGATCATCATCATCGATAAAGAAACCTCCTCCTCCTCCTCAGAGCAATAACTCAAAGATCCAATCTTTTTCGAAGATCGGTGATTCGACAACGAATCAGTGGGCATCTACAAGCACGATCTCAGAGTATTTGATCGATACTTTACCTGGTTGGCACGTTGAGGATTTTCTTGATTCTTCTCTTCCTCCTTTTGGTTTCTCCAAGGTTCGTCTTCTCTAATCTTTATTAATAACAATAACAGGAGAGTAAGATTTCTTTATATCAGATCTAATATGAGATATATATAAAAAGTAACAAACTTTATTAGATGTAGATAGATCTTTTCTACTTTGGGTAATTTGTATAAAATACTAAAATTAAAAAAAAAAGTGTTTTTTTTTCTTTTCTTTTTTGTGTGATTGTTGCAGAGTGGTGATGATGATGGAGTATTACCATATATGGAAACAGAAGATGACAACACTAAGAGAAGCAACAACAATAACAATACAGTGTCACTTCCATGTAAGAATTTGGGGATTTGGGTCCCTCAGATTCCACAAACTCTTCCTTGTTCATACACAAATCAGTACTTTTCTCAAGACAACAACAACAATATTCAGTTTGGGTTGTACAACAAAGAAAAATCACCACAGGTAGAGTCTAATGCTCCAATACAAAACATGAAACAACAACAAGGACAGAACAAGAGATGGTATGATGATGGTGGCTTCACTGTCCCACAGATTACTACTACTTTTACTTGTCTTCCTACTCTTACTTCTAACAAAAAGTCCAGATCTTTCTGGTAATGTGTTTTTTTTTTTTTTTTCTTTTTGTTTGTTTGTTTGTTTTTTGATTGCTATGAACTTTGATCTTGATAGGAATTAGGTTTCTTTTTTTTTGGGTTCTGTTTTTTGTAAATTTTGAGTGTGATTGAGGTTGCTGTGTTTAATCTTGTAATAATCATATGTTCTCTTTTTGTTTATGATAAATGTTATCTCTTATCCTCTATTGCAAGTGTTCTTTTTATTTTTTATTTATTTAGATGTCAAATTTATTCAAACTAAAATACGTTTTTTAAGTACATCATAATTTGAGTCCATCATAGTTTGAGTTTTGAAAATTGAAGCGAAATTGTTGTTGTAGATTAAAAAGTTCTAGTAGTAAACAAAAAAATTGATACTCTCCTTGAATTTTTCGTAAGTTTTCAGCCTATGAAGTCTCTTTTTATTGTGGAAGCAAAGTTAGTTTTTTAAAAATAATTTACATCATCTTTTACTTTCTCAAGGAAAAATAAAGTCAAGATTTGAAGTAAGTTTTAGATTCTATATATGAAATCTAGTGGTGTATTTAAAAAATGTGAAGGTGTCTTTTTCAATTTTTCATCTTGTGCCTCCCCCATTCCCCCATATGGAGAAAGGATTGCTCTTGGATTTGGTTGGTATTTATTTAATATATATGAATCAATTAACAAATAAAAAAAGATAAGAAGAGAGCATATAATATGGAGACAAATTCACCATAACGTGCCCATCACCATCGGCATATTTTTGTTTGTGATTGAATATGCCTCTAAATCTCTGATAACTAAAAACTCCGTCATCAGTGCAGTCAAAATAAAATTTTGATATACCGACACGTCGTTCACTACTTGTTTGCTAATTTAATTAACAAAAAAAAAAAAACTAGGCCCAACTAATTTAAGCCCATGTTGAATTTCAAAACATCAAACATTCACTTTTGATATGAAAAACCCAAAAATTGACCCTTTTCTTTTGCATGGCATTGAGTGTTTTTACTTTTCAGTAATCTTCATTGTTTTAGTGTTTGTTAGAGCATCCTTAATGGTAACCCCATTAAAAAGTCTTAAGTTATTTTTTAATATTAAATTTTTTTTTTTTAGTCGAAAATATTAAATTTAATTTTCAATGATAGATCCAACAATCAAACTCTTCTTCTCTGTAATCAATCGTGTCTGATTTTTCAAAGAGCTGAGTCTAAAAAACTGTTTATGGGTTTTAATCTGTGGTGAAGAAAGCTTCCCGAATACGATGGTGGTAGAGCAACAGAGAGTTGCCATCAGAGGAGAAGAAGAGAGAGAGAGAAAGAAACGACGGAATCGCCATCGGAAGAGAGAAGCTCCGACGACAACAACAATCGCCATCGCCATCGGAAGAGAAGAAGAGAGAGAAGACGCAGATTTTTTTCAATCCCTACAGAATAAATTTTATTTTTTACTGACGGTCCAATAAAAGCAAGCCACGTGTCTCGAAAAACGGGTTCATCTGTTTCATCCCACGGAACCGTTTCGTCCGTAATTCAACAGATAAAGTGATTTTTTAATCAAATTTTACTTAAGACAACTAAAAAAAATATGCGTTAAGGATGCTTTTAGTGCTGACATTATCTCAAAAAATTTGCATTATATTACTGGTAACCAAAAATTATGCTTAGAAAGATGAATGGTAAAAGTTTAATGCTTTTCAGAAAGATTTCATTTCCAACTTTTTGGAGACTCTTCTCTATGCTCATATATATATATATATATTAGAATATGATTCGCGTGATACGCGACTTTTTATTTTATAACTTGATTTATCTAATAATTTATTATTTATGTTTGAACAATTAATTAAATTTTTTTGTAAATACAGAATATTATTTGTCTTGAAATTAAAATTAATTGTTCATTTTATCTATAATACATGGACATGAAAATATAAAGTGATTTTCAACAACTTCGATATTGGTGCAGACAAATAACATTTATAATATTTGTTTCTTTTATAAATTGACTATTGTTTCAGAGATTATTATTGTTTACTAACTTATGATCCAAAATAAAGTAAAAAAGAAATGAAACATTAAAGAATTCGATGATTATAAAAAGATATCATTTTTTTTTAGAGTCCAATATATTTCAGTAATGAAAAGGACATAAGAAACATATATACAGCTCAAATGTCAAAACCCAAACGTAGAGAAAGAGATTGTATTGTTATTTGAAAATATTGAAAATGTTATTGAACTTTTATTGGCTTTTATTATATTTATAATCAACTAATATTCAATTGAGTTTATATTTTAGCCAAATAACTATATATTAAAATCTATTTACAAAATAAAAGAATCATAAAATTAGATTATAACTAATAACTTTGAAAATTTATTTTCAGTATTATTTTAAAAATGATTTCTTTGATATAGTTATTCATAAAAATATAATTTTATAAACGTTTTTATAGTTCTCTGAAGGTTATAAAGCAGAACAATATTAAATAGATTATCATTGAAATTAAAAGATAATGACACATGTCAAAAATGTATGGGACACGTGACAGCTTCTCAAGCCTTATTTTTGAAAAAAGCTTAAAATATTTTATATATATATATATATATATTTGGATATTATCTTCAACAACTTTTTCCACTTTCATATATAAACTCAATAACCTATTGTGATCCAAAATGATCATGATATGTCGGGATTTTTTTTTTTTTTTTTAAATGAGATATATATATCGTTAAAAATCACCAAGAGAGTGATAGTAGGTCATTGTCGAGCTTTAGGCTAGAGGTTAATTTCTGTGTTGACACATTTTCTTTTTGGTCACTTTCTTACGGTTGTAGGCTTCGAAACTAGTCGGGACTTCAGTAGAAGATTCTCAATTACTGAAAAACAATAATTAAAATATTCATTTTCTATAGTAAACATATAATTGTTGTTCTTAGTGTCAATAATTGTCGTTCAAAAAAACACAAAAAGATATTCATTATAAAAGCAAAAACAAAACAAAAATCAAAGCTTTTACATTGAAGATACAATGGCAAAAGAAAAATCTCATAAGGGTATTCTTTTATGAACTTTTAGTTTAGTTCATTAGGGAAAACGCACGCACACACAAAAAGATGAATCACGATCCTAATATAATTTGCTATTTTTTCCGCCAAACACACTGAAGAAGCCCAAAAGATTTGTAAAGAAGAAACCCTAGGAAACAAGGGTACCAAAAAAAAAAATTCCCAAACAAACCATAAAAGAAGAAGAGAATGTATGATGGATATGATCTCTCTCTAGCGACGGCAATGAGGTTTGCAAAGAAAGAGACAATCGTAAAAGCAAAAACCTCCACAATGTTGTGGACATTTCAATATTTTTCCTCTACATTTTCCTTTACCTTTGCACTCTGCATATTCTTGTTTCACAAACTCTCCTCTTCCTTCTCTTCCTCTTCCTCCACTGCTACAACCCCATTTGTACCATCCTCCTCCACCTCCTCCTCCTCCCCATCCCCATCCTCCTCCGCCGCCACCGCCGCCACCGCCTCGTCCTCCTCCGCCTCCGCCTCCGCCTCCACCACCTCCTCCTCCACCGCCTCCACCACCACCCCATCCCCATCTATAGCTTCCACTTCCTCCATTATAACTTTTTTTCTTGTCCTTGAGAACTACTTCGGTGGTTGTGTTGTTTGTATCTGTGTTGTTATTGTTGTTGTTCTTGACCATATCTTCATCAGTGGAACGGACGTGTCCACTCTCTAGCAAGATTAGTACGAGGAGGAAGATAGCCACCAATGAAGAAGTTGTCTTCATTTTTTCTTGATTCTTTTAAAAAGTTTGTAACTAGACTTGTTTTTATTAGATTTGATATGATAGCTTCTTCGTTTCCGTCCTCTCTTTATACTATAGTTCATTTGTTTTTGTTTCCTTTAATAAATTGAAAATCTTATTGACAGTTAGGATTGGTCCTACCAAGAATAAAGTTTTTGTCCTAATATTTAGAAGAGAAGATGACTCATGATTATGTTTTTTATTGTCAACTCATTATGTGTTTTTTAAGAACGCATATTGACTAATTAATTAACATGATTTAGTGCAACACAAAAGATTTCTTGAAAAGAACTCACCAAAAAAAAAAAAGATTTCTTGAAAAGACAAGATATATTATCAATTCGAGAAGAAGAATGATGCATTCCGAATGCTAATGCTCCTTTGGCTTCGGTGACTTAGTCCACTTTCTACCCAAATTGTAATCTTGTTTTTACCTTCTTCTTTTTATGCCAAAATTACTCTAACTTTACCTTAATCTTTATTATTTCTAACGATAGTAACGTTCTTAACAAACAAACAAAAAAAAGACGTGATATATATCTCACATTCCTAATTTACTTTTTTTTCTTCCTTGTAGCATAAGATTGGAGTTTGTTGTCATTGGAATTAGTTACTTATGCAGTTACATATTATCTACTATCTAGTTACACCAACATATTTTATAATTATTGAAACCCATTCGGTATATTTTAGTAAAAATATTAGTTTGTTGTCTTCATATTTTAGTAAAAATATTAGTTGTAATTCTTGTGAAAAAGTGAAACAATTAATAAGTGAAATACATGTAAACTAAGAAAAAAAGGAAGAGAGATCCCTTAGGTAACACTACTAGTGGTAGTAGCCACCAATCAACACTGCAAGTCTTCTCCTTCAATAAACATTTCTTGTTTTTCACAAATTTACAAAAGAAAACTTACGCAATGATGCCACTAACGCATTTCTACATTTTTACTAGTTTAAATGAGTATATAAAAACAACACATCGAAGAGTGTAAAACAAGTCATTGCTTTTCTACAAATTATAAATTCCTAATACTCATTGTCTCTACATCTTTAATAATTAGTATAAACTGGACACAAACTCGCATGCCAGATAAAACCAAAAACAAATAAAACCTCACATGGCAATTTTCCTAAGAAAATCTTACAAGTAAACAATTTTGCAAGTTGGCATTTATGGAGTATTTGGTACGGTTGTTTTATACTACGTTCCTTTTACGTTTTCCAATTTCAGTTCATAAACTGGACCACCATTTTTCTCCCACTAAAAGTTGAAGTTCCATCGTATAAAACAATTTCACCTTTTCGGAATTTTGTGTAACAATAAATGGAATTTGACTAAGAATGGACCATTAAAATAATCACTTGCATATATTTCTTCCGTTTCTAAAATATTGATGTTTTGAAAAAAAATTGTTTTATAAAAACTTAATTTTTATATTTTCTATGTAATTTTTATAAAATAATAATGATAAATTATGAATTTCAAAACATATTAATTGATTTTATTAAATTATTATTGACCTAAATTTCTAAAAAATTGTTTTAACACAAAAATAATGCATTTACAGTTAAAAAGTTAACTCACAACTCTTTATCACAACCTAATCACACTAATCTTTTCAATATTTCATACAACAAAAACAATGTCTCAAACTTTCCGAAAACACACCCAAACAAAATCAAGCCATGATTCACTCCAATAGCCAAAAACAAATGAAACAACAGAGTAGCAACTAAAACAAGACAGCACAAGCTATAGAATCAACTATAGGTTGAAGATGAATGTAGCTTCGATTGATAGATTTTAGAATCTCAGTACCGACGGAATCCACGGTCAGCGACTCGAGCAGATGGGCACTCATAAGCCATGTGTCCTCGGCCACCACAATTGTGACATGTTATCATAGAACCAACACTGTCTCTGCCAATTCTGCTCATCATACCATCACGCATACCACGGTCTCGAACCCTGCTTCCTCTGTCTCTGTCTCTGTCAGGGTAATTGCTGTCTCCTTTTGGGCATAGCCTGGCCACATGTCCCGAGATGCTGCAGATGTTGCAGACCGGATCTTTCTGGCAATCACGAGCTATGTGACCTGAAGTCCTGCAGTTCTTGCACGCCTTGTCGTTTGTGCAGTCAGCGAAGAGATGTCCTGGTTTGAAGCAGTTGTTGCAGAGCCTTAAGTCTCCTGAACGAGAATCCGGGGTAGGGCAGTCTCTTACTCGATGTCCGGATTTGCCACATGAGTGGCAGATTCCTTCATTTGAACAGTTGCTGGCTACGTGACCAGGTTCTCTGCAGTTCCAGCACCTCGATTCAGCTGTGCATTCCGCTGCAATGTGCCTGCAGAGAGAGTTTAAGAAACATAACGGAAAGGTATATAAACAGAGGAAACTCAGTAATTAAGTTAGGGAGGATGTATATACCCCGGAAGGCCACAGTTGTTACAGACGGAAACATTAGGACAGTCTCTTGCAAAGTGACCAGGTCGCTTGCAGTTGTTGCAGAGATTTCCTTGGCTGAACATATTATTCCAACAAGATCAAAAAACTGACACAATCATGTCATCCAAGAATCCACATTAAAACACCGTAGTAACAAGATAACTTCATCCAAAAAAGGATGTATGCAAGCAAACAGTTGAACTATAAATATCGATAGAAAAACTGCAATTAGCCCTGATTGTATCCTAATACACCATCTTGATAAAGAGTAGAAGAAAGAAGAAGGCTGAAAGTAACGTTGGCATAGGATTGTCGCTGAATTGCAAGCTCGGTTAGTGTGAAAAGGGTAACATAGAAGAGAAGCGTAAAGAGATAAGGATTTTTCAGGATGTTGTGGTTTTGGGGGATCGAGAGTAAAAAGACCGGTGTGTTGCTCAGTCATTAAAGGTTACTACAGAAGTAAGGGCTCAAGACATAAAAAGAAAGACCTGAAAGCACGATGTGGCTCCCTTCTATAAGGAGCATCACGGTAAGAAATTCGTTGAGGTCTCATTCTCCTGTCTCTCGGACTCCGACTACGACTCCGTTCCCGACTCCGACTCCTGCTTCTGCTCATTGAACTCATTCTCCCCCACCAAAACCGACAACTTTCGAAGAAAACACCTGCCAACATTCAACCACACACACACACACCAACATTACCTCCTTCACTCCCTTCCATACATCAAATTCTTCAAACAAAACCCTCCAAGAACCAACACAACTCTCCAATCTCTCCCACATACAGATCTGATTATGTAACAACAAGGATCTGATTCTGATCTGAGTATCCAAAACGCCAATTTCTCGCAATTTTCAACATCATCGTTTCAGAAATTTCCTCACAAATTCAATTGGGTTCCACAAAACATAAACCTTTTCGATAAATCAGCACCTCCATATACAATCTAATGGCAACACAATCAGATCTCACCCAAAAAAAAAGGAAATTTTTCTAACCTAACAACAAATTCAACGACCTTTTAAACTAACGAGAACAAGAATCCATAAATGATTAACAAAAAAACGAAAATTGATATGACGAACCTGAGCTAGAAGAATCACAATCTCAGGTTGTTCCTTGTTCCACCGAGAAACATTCGTGGTCTGCTTTGTGATTCCGGCGAGAGCTATCGGGAAAATTATAGATAATTTATTTGGGCTGGGCTTTTTACGTGGGCCTAATTATAATTACTTTTATTTTCTCAAAATCTCAAAAGGACAAAAATAATCAATTGTCTAAATAAAATAATCAATGCCGAAGTAGTGCAGTGGCTTTCGTCACTCTCTCGGCACCCATCAACCGGGGTTCGACCCCTACCCCCTGCGTGGGAAAAAATGGCTAAGTGGACTGGCCTTGTGGCCCACCTCGGCTAGTGAGCCGGCCTGTGGCCCACATATGACGCCAAAAAAAAAACGAAAAGACAATTAAAAACGGTTACGTTGTCAGGATTCGAACCCGGGTCTTTCGGGTGAAAGCCGGGATTGTTGTTAGCCTTTTTGTCTAAGTATATATATCAACTATATTTCAACTCTAAGTTTACTTTTTTTCTTTAAAAAAAAAAAATTAAAAAACTCTAAGTTTTCTTAAAATCAAATTAAAAAATATATTTCTCTCTCTATCTAATGAAGCCATCAATATCGTGTGATTTCAACATACAAATGTAATTCATGTAGTTTTAGAAAAGGTGAGATTCATGTGATCTGTATATGTACCTACTTTTGTAATAAAAGTGCATAGTATATATATTGATATTAGCATAGGGCGGTTGATGATATATGTAGGGGTGGTTTATGTATTAGTTAGGCAGAAAATTTGTTTCTTGCTTTAATATAATTTATTCAGAAGTTTTACTTTTATTTCTCTTTTTTCTTCTTCTAACATAATTTTCCAGTAGGTTGAAAAATTAAATAGTACTTTACGTCACCTTGTATAGAATAACTTAAGAAAAAAACAGTAGATTGGCCAAAAATGATTTAATGGTAGTTGTGTCTTGTAAATTCGCTAGAAAATAGTCCCTTTATGTATTTTTGTCTATACCAACTACTCCCCTATTGAGGGACCCATCAATATTACTATAGTTTTTACAATATCGAAGAAAATATCAAATAAGTTTCAGTTTCCATGTGACCAATCTCGTTGCATGGAACATGCGAGTTTGGTTTCATTCTAAGAAGAGATTCGCAGTTCGTTAGGAACCTTATTTCGTCATATCCCCATCTCAATGCACTTTTTACAAACAATATTACATATCAATTTTTGTTTAAACACGTAACACATATATGTTATGAATCGTATAAACAATTAAAAGAACAACTTAAGAATTATAAGCGAGTTTCTTGATCAAGATTTTACATCAAGATTTTTGTTATCTTATTGTGCATGTACATTTTTAAGAGATATATTAGAGACTCTATATTGTATCATGATTGAATTCTGTAAAAGAAGCTGCAAAGAAATGGATTCAAAGAATAAAACGAAAACAAAAGAAAAAATCCAAGAAAAATATACGGCTTTGCATGTGCTATGGGCATTGGTTAAGATTAAATTGCAAGATACTCCGATTAAATTGAAGCCGTAACCTTATAAAAAAAAAAAAAATTGAAGGCGTAACAAGTTCGAGTACTGTCATTGTACGAACGAGACACCTTAATGTCATTATCGCCCTTATTTATCTGTGGCTTTGTATTCAATCTCCATCCACACGACGCCGTTTTGGTAACTATTCATCGATCAGGCTCATTGTTATTGATTGTACAAACAACAAAACCCTTCACGGCTTTTCAAATGTTTTTGTCTTCTTCATATCTCATTCTCATTTTTATGTACTATTTTTTATCTTTTTCTTTCAGAGAATATACGCAAGATTTTGTTCCATTTTCTAAATTGTGTTTGTGATAAATGATGTTATACATTACAAGTACGTATGCATCTCATTTCGGAGTTTAGCAATATCTTTATGTGTTAGATTTTTCTTTTTCTTTTTAATGCTATTATGGACGCAGAGAATACGAAAAAACCATGTGAGTGTATATATAGCCTCTGCAAGAAAACTAAATTTGTAAATTTAATATGTTGGAGTAGGGAGGGGGCTACTCGTGCAACTTGGAGCTATTTAATTCATCAAAAAAAGTTTAAAATTTAGCTTGTTATATAATTTCTTTTAAACTTACAGTTGCATACATTGCTGATTTAAATGCTACTAACTTTTAGCTTTAAACAAACAAAATTGTTACGATACAAGCCCACAGAAAATGGAAACTTAATTAGTAATATGTTAAATACATTTTCATAAAGTATAGAAGTTAAGGAGAAGCGTAGGAAGTAAATAGGAATGTGAGTCAGTTGAAACAGTTGGAGAATTTCCATTTGATTGCTACAAATTTTTATTTATTTTTTGATCAACAGATTACTACAATTTTCTTGGTTTTTGTTTGTGGTCCGAAACATCGACCCCTTCCCTCTGCTTCTTTGTTTTTTATTTTTATTTTTTGACGTTTTTCAATACAATATAAAGAGATTCACTGTATGTAGTCTTCCAAGTGGACAGAAGTTCGGTTATTTATATGTGTTATGTTACGATTTCAAAATTATCAATGTATTTTTTTTATCATAATATTATATAAGTATATTAGTCACTAGTGGCTCATTGGGTACAACAACCCTCCTTTTATCCTGATGAAGTTTCAGCTTTGATGTCTTTTCTTTTATTCTTCTAGATTCACGGGTTCGATAACCAAGATCGTGGTACTCTTCTGTACTTTTCTTTTTTCCTCAGTGGAGAAATATTTAGAAATTTGTGATATATTTTCAAAATGTAGTTTTCCTAGAGTATTATGATAATATTGCAAACTTATTTAAAATAGCATAATGCACAATAATGGGGAAAAACAGTAGGGGCTAATTGATCTCTTTTTTCTTTTTTTTTAACTTACCTACAATCTTTGACCCAAAAAAATTATAGACCAAAAATCTATAACCACTATAAATTATATACTCTTTCCATTTCTAAATATTTAATATTCTAAAAATAAATTTATTTTTAAAAGATTGATGTTTTATAATTTATATTTTTATGCAGTTTTTATTAAATGATGATGATAAATTGTGAATTTCAAAACATATTAATTGATTTTATTGAATTATTATTAGTTAAAATTGTTTAGCATAAAAATAATATATTTATATTTAAAATTTAATATATTTTTTAATTGATGTGAAAACTCTAAAAAATTAATTATTTAGAAATAGAGAGAATATTTCTTATAAAGATCGAATTTGTAATTTAAATCCCATCATTAACCATTTACATATATATTTAGAAATTATTCATGGATGATTAGTTTTTTGTAAGTATTGAATTTTCTAACGTACTGTTTGACAACGTGCAACACGTTGAGTGTTTCGTACGTGTAATCTTTGCTTGTTAAAAGTATGTGATAGTGGATAATTCAAACAACTAGGATAAAATCTTAAAGCCATACGCTCGATATAAAGAAAATGGGCAAGAAAATGGGAGAATGTGTCATGATAACCATAAAGTGGAGACATAAAAGATAAAATACGAATTTATAGAACTTATACATGCAACAAATTCGAATAAAACCTCTGATCAACCTCGAAAAAATCTATAGCTTTGTGGTCAAGTGGTCAAGTGGTAAGTAGACGGATTTGTGACGCCAACACATTACGAATTCGACCTACCTGCTATGCGAAACTAAAACACATTGTTTTGTACACTCACATGAATATAGACCTTTGCTTTCGACCTATTTGCATGCGCAGAGAAATGATTTATTAATGGACTGTACTTTTCCATAGATTAGTTTGGACTCTTCCATAAACCTGAAATTTATTCTAAATTATTATTAAAAAAAAAAAACTCATAAAGATGGAGAATGAACCTCTATTTAATTAACAAAATCAGCGAGCACGCATGAACCAAAAAAAAAATAGTCAAAATATATATTTTTACTATAAACTAACCACTTAGATATTCAAATATTTTCAACCACAAAATGTGAAAGGAATTAAAGATCAATATCGAACCGTCCGTTTAACAAATTCCACACATACTTTCGTCTCATTTGGACCCCACATCTTCAAAAAAGTTAATATACCTTTCACATTTTTTGAACCTGTTAAATTGGTTGGATATAAGTTAAAAAAAAAAAAAAAAAACTGGTTGGATATATTAAACTAAATTACGCCTCGATCTGTTTTATTTGTATATGAAAATAAATTCAATAGATTCTCTTTTGGAGCCAAACCAGATGACCCAACCGGTCGCTTTCGAGTTTCTACATTCTATCAATTCTGCAACAAATTAAATATTTGTATCATCTAAATGCACAAAAAATCGTAACCCGTAACAAACACGCAAATCCATATTCAGGCAACAAACACATCATAATCTCCTCAACGCCTCGATATCATCTCCTTCTCTCTCTACATTATAAATTTATAATGCAAGTACCTATATAATGCATGTTGTATCCCGTATAAATTCGTGTATATACATTTAAAATTCCGTATAATCATTTTCCGTTTTGGTAAAATAAACATGAACCCTCTCTAGTCCTCAATAAATACCCCCCAACTATAGTTCCATGAGCCCTCCCTCACTCTCTATTCACACTCACCCTTCATTGTGAAAGATCTTGAAACTCAAAACAACACACAAAATATATTTTTCTAAGATCAAAGAAAGAAACACATTTTGAAGAAAATGGCGATGAAAAAAGCAAACAAGCTAACTCAAAAGGCGATGATCAAGCAAATCTTGAAGAGATGTTCAAGCTTGGGAAAGAAACAGAGTAATGTATACAGCGAAGACGAGAATGGACATCCTTATGACGTGCCTAAAGGTCATTTCGTCGTCTACGTTGGAGAGAATCGGGTTAGGTACGTTGTACCAATTTCGTTTTTGACCCGACCCGAGTTTCAGGTTCTTTTACAACAAGCAGAGGAAGAGTTTGGTTTTGATCATGACATGGGTCTTACTATCCCTTGTGAAGAAATTGTCTTTCGATCTCTCACTTCAATGCTCCGATGAAAATATCTATTTTATTAGGTTTTTTTTTTACTTTTATTTTGGAGATTTGAGATGGTTTTAGGAGAAAAAACAGAGGAAGCTGCTGAGTAAAATGCTTCTCTGTTTTAGCAAACTAATTTTTATAATGTTTTGGCTAATATATGGGTTTAGTATTGTATAAGAGTCAGACTAACCCTTTAGAGAAAAACCTAATCAATGAGAATCATTACTGTTTTTAATTCTCTTTTCAGATTTTGTAGTAAATCCTAAAAAAAATGCTGGTGAAATTTACTATCATGGTAATGTGGTTGTTGAGTTGAATGTGTACACTGTGAGAGATATATTCATATTTGATGAATGGGACTTAAGTATAGTCATTTAATATAATGTTGATTAATTAGTGAAGTTTTCGTGTATTGTGAATTTATATGAGTCTTTTTTAGTCTCGTGGACCCAGTCAAATTTCTCTGCCGGGAGCTATATTAATGGCGTAGCTAACAAAAAGCTACCACTTTTTCGATTTAATAATGATGTGTAATGTTCATAATTTTAAAATAGTGTAAAATTATTTAATTACATCTAATTTATAAATAAAAAAATTAGACCAAAAGTAAAAATGAAAAACATGTACCGTCGTCCTCGAAGACAGATCAATAGGACAGGGTCGTTACTTTTTAGAGTTTTGTCTCTCTCCAAAATTCCTTATATTTTTCTGTTTATTTCTTTTAGATAAAACATATTTCAGTATTTTTCCCATCTTTTTAGTAAAAACTCCCGATGCGATGGTGTGTCTCTTTCAAAACCGGCGGTTTTTTTTAGCCGTTAAAACTGTTGAAATAAGTTTAAAAAAATAAATAAATTTTCTGGATGGAATGTTAGTTGCAGAATCGTCACAGTTTATAAATTATAACTATATATGTTTTTTGCTAAACAGTTTATAACTATATATAGGGCACTCTTATGTTGAGATTCGTAAGCGTTAACTGTTTATATTAGTTTATGAGATTCTATGAAATACGATTAAACAAATTTGGAATCATCGTTTCTAAAATGCATATTTGTTTGAAGTCCGCAACACTAGAAAACACAGGAAGCGTTGGAGAGATTTGATGCGATTTTAGATTCGATAACGTAACCTATATCTTATCCATTTTTATTGTAATCTTGTTTTTAATTTTTTTGCCAAGATTATTCTATTTAGGTAATGCTTCATATGTTCATTTTAATGATATTAACATTTCAGCAAAAAAATATTTGTTTGAAGTTATTTGTAAAAGTAGAAAATTTTGTTTTGTTTAAGATACAAGCGTAACTGGATTAAAACTCGTAACTGTTATAATATTTTATTTTCTGATATCTAAGATATATTTCAGGAATTATTAACTTTATCACTATATATTTATGGACAAACAAAAACTAAAAGCTATAAAACTCATAGCTCCTAAATGAGCTAAACGTTTAGATGTTGATGTTCAACCGCTTAATTATTTTCGATCTTGTTTCTTTATGGCATTTATTTAAACCTGGTTTTTCTGTAAAACCGCACACACTTTTCTACAAATGTATACTAAAATCTTGAGTAAATAAATTTAAAGTTGGTCTTGAAAATAGAGAAAAAAAAAGAAAAATTAGAGATGTCAAAATCAACGTCAGAGAAAGATAAGCACATGCGAGTGGGACCCATGGCTTAAGAAATCTCGTATGGTTGAACCCTACAAGATTCTGAGGGATAATAATCGTCTACAACGCAGAATGGTATATGGTGGACCCACCATCAATTATTTGGACGGCTATGATAAAATTTTGGCTGATCATGGGCATTGAGATCATGATAAGATTCACCTAATGCACTCCAAGTCCTCGATAATTTCGATTTGACCTAAATACCCTTTCTCTATACCGTACGGTACTTAACGGACGGAATAGGATGGTGTTCTTTCGGTTGAGTTAATTAAGTATATTTATTGATCAAATTTTTAAAAATTCCCCCTTAAATTACTCATGTATTTTCACAAAAGATGGTTTCTTATCATTTTTTTCTTTTTTAAATAAAATTTGAGTTTAAGCTTTATTATTAAACTTATTAATAAAAAAAAAATTCTAAGAACAAAAGATATTGTGAAAAATTTTAAACGAGAATACTTTATTCGAAACGAGCGAAAATATATTGGATGAATGTAAGATTCAATTTAATTTGAGTAAAATTTTGATTTGCTGTTAATTTTGAAGAGATTGATGATTTAACGAACTATTGAAAGAACGTCAAAATTACTTAATATATACTTAAGTTTCTTCCGTTCCACAAAGATGATTTTTTTCCAAAAACAATTTGTTCTATAAAAATAAAATATTAAGTGTTTTCGATACATTTTATCATTTAATGCTAATAGATTGTAAATTTCAAAAAAATATTGAAATACTATTGGTTAAATTTTATTGAAAATTATTTATCATGAAAATTAATACAAGATTAATTATTCTTTTTAATAGGTGTGAAAAAATCAGAAAATTTATTTTTGTTGAACGGAAAGAGTATACATATATATTTATCAGAAAATTTATTTTTGTTGAACGGAAAGAGTATACATATATATTTAGGTATTTTACATCAGAAATTGTGATGTGATATAAGTAATACATAAAATATATTGATCAATTTAGTCATTATTGATTGGTTGAATTATAAATTTATAAATTTTAACATATATATTGATAGAAAGACGAAAATATGTGATATCAAAAACTAGAGGTGAAGTAGTATTTTCACCAACTATCGAGGTAGAACTATTGCCAAGTGTTACGGAAGAAGGAAGGTAACAATCATACATATCAGTAGGAGAACTTTGATTTCGAGCTCCTCTACACATGTAGACGTCATCGTGGTAGTTGTTTTAATATTTAGGGCTCTTTTGAATAAGACCAGTCTCGAAGTTGTTCTTTGAATTAAGAAGACTGAAAACCCTTTTGAATTTGTGTGTGTGTGTGTGTGTGTGTTAGCATAACACATGAACATTCAACCTTTCAAACATTTTTATATTTTATTTTCTATGATTTTATGGAACAAAATAATATATTTCAGACTATAAATACAAAACAAGGTTGGTTTGCATATATATGGATTTTACATGTACATAAAAGCTACGTGATATATATGATTGGGGCAAATAAATTCGTTAAAACAACATATTTTGGAATTGAGAAAACTCATGTTTGACAATACCTTAGAAACGAATTATGTTTTTTTTTCATAAATCATAAACTAACTTAAATTTGATAGATATTGCAATATAGTATATATCATAATATCAAAAGTTACAAATTTGTTTTTGTTTTGTTTTCTTTGAACAGAATGTTGTTCTGCAATATAAATTTGGGATTAATTGAATTTTCTTTGAAGCATTTTTGGTTATTCCCAACAAAGACGACAATTGAAATTCTCTACGTTTTGTTGATGTGGACTGACATAGTGACATGTACGATTGCTCGGGAAGTGATATGTCATAATATTATCGCATTCTTACGTCCATCTATTACCGTACGTTACCCATTAATTGTTTTGTTTGATAAAAGGTTTAGTACGGTTTTACAAAGTACGGATTAATTGTTGAAGATATAAATTTACTTATTTAGCAAAAAAAAAAAAGATGTAAATTGCTTAAAGACATACTAATAATTTTCTATTTAGCAAAAAAAATGATAGAATTATGATATTTTCGTTTTGGTCACCAAAATCTATAAGAAAATAGATGATACCACTAATCGCGTAACACTCGTCGAGATCATATGTGTCTTTTTTCTTGCATTCCATTTGTGAACGTAGAAACTAAAGACAAAGATATGGTATTTTTTTTTTTTGACAATCGGTGGGTGTCCGGGTTTTTACCATCCGACTAATCTCTCATGATAAGTGTAGTCGTCGAGTAGTCCACTTACCGGATTTTTTAGTGGACTAAATGGAAGTAAAAATGTTTTTAGGGAAAATCGAACTCACGTCGGAAAAGTTTTAAGAGATGAAAGTGTTGTGAGAGGAAGATATGGTATTGCAACCTGATATATCGTTTTATTTTTATAAACGAATTAATAGATTAAGTGGATACATGAGAATGGGTCGGTAAATAAAGATATCACAATCCCACCAAGTCCGAAAGTGCTACATATCCACTAATTAGCAAATCATGCACAAATTTTAAAGAAAGAAAAGAAAACACACGAGACCAAATTTTAGGACTTTTATTCTGTTGCATCATTGCGACTACGACGATTCACAAATTCTTATTCTTCTTTCTATTTAAGTTGTTTTCCCAAAAAAATTGTTCTGATGCAATATTCATTACAACCATAAATGTAATGGAATGTGACAATCGAACTCTATAGAATATATATATTTTGAGATTGGCAATATAGCTTTACTTCTTTGTTAACTTATTTAATCGAATTTATACATGCATTTGCTTTACTTTTTAAAGTTCTAATTACACGATTAGGGTTAACACATCGGAATGAGCCTTTAAGCGCCACCAATCAATAAAAACAAAAATGAAATCAGATCTCTACCGAACCAAACTGTTTATTTATTGGTTTATAATAATTGGTTAAACCCGAGTCGATGGATCTTCCCCCAGTGGACTTGGACAGTTGGACCGTAACATAATGAAAGAATGGCTTCTTGCCTGCACTGAGCCTTTCATTCACACACGCTTACCTAAATTTGCCTATCCGTTTTCTCTTCAAATACCACCCATGACCCATGATATATCAAATTGATACCAAGTACGTACATCTAACGATTTCAACAACTTTTGGGTTGATGACATGAATAAAAAAAAAAATTCCTTAGTCTAATAATAACTCATCATGATGAAATAAAAAAATGATAGACATTTTCTCATATGCCAAACACATGTCATCACTTTGCTTAGCCTCCTCCCTTTCTTTTTGGAATGAAATTTCGTGACCTCAGAAAAATTTGGCAAATGTACAATCAAAACGAGTGAAGGACAAAGTCTTTTGCGTATGACTTGTTCACATTTTGAGCTGGTTTCAGGAACTTGTTTTCTTTTGCTAAACTTTTTTCTTTGGAATACTAAGAGATCCTCTATATATTAATTGAAGAGACACTAAATGTAAAAATTCTATATGTAATTCAATAAAGATTTTAAGGCACACATTAATTAAATTAACCAATCAAAACATTTTAATTAACTCTATATAACAGGTTGGAAATCTCTACATATTTACAGTAACTTTTTAACATGAACTCACAAGTACATATGCTACTAATTTAAATTCAATTAAAATATAATATTTTAATATTTAAACGTTATATAACATAATGTTTTAACCATGAATCACTTAATAATCTTAATTACTTTATAAAAATTATATTATGTCCATTTGAATACTATATGTGATTGATCATACAATTATATATTTTATATCGCTTAATTGTATCTATATTATTCTAACTAAAGTTGTGATTTTGTTATAAACGTACAACTTTACAAATCAACCATTAAAGGTTGAATTTCAAAAATCATCATTTTCACTTTTTATTATTTATTTGAAATTTTTATTTAAGAAGATTTACATATTAACGCAATAGTTTTTTGGGTTTGGTGAGCTCAAATAATTTTGTGAATCCATAAAACGTATTCGATTTAAATTAAAAACGTGAGACGACCCAACCCGTAAAAATTTAAAATTTTTCAAGTTCGGATTATTAGTATCATAAATAATAATCCTCAATGGTCAACAACACTACTGCGGAAACAATACAATCAATAGTCAATAACACCATTCAATAAATCTCATACTTTACTGAATCACTAAACCATTCCAGTACGAAACAACAACCAATAATCCAATAACAATAAACAATTCATCCACGATTGCTAACACCCTAGCAATTCTACAACAATAACCACTCAATCGAGACACTAGATCATCTCCTCTTCCCGGCCACGATCCCACGATCACACATTGTCTTTACCAGGGTGAACACTCAACAAGGCAAAGCACAAACAATCAACACAAGAATCGCACAACTGCACATGCCTCGATTGACACAACCACCCTGTGTCGATCGATGGACACTGTGTCGATCAACACAGAGCAACTGCGTCGTTCGACGCAACGTCACAGAACCTAGAATCAAACCTATCCTCTCATGGTTCGATTCTGGATCGCATCACAATCGATCCCCTGCACAAATCCACTCAAAACCACACGAAATCCACCAAATAACAACAATCAAACGCATCCTATCAATCTCTTTACTCAGATAAGCCATGGTCACCCACTCACCTTAGATCTCGAAAGAAAAAAGGAAGAAAACAATGAAGAACGCGAAGAACAAGTCTCCAACTCCGGAATCCACACCCAACTCGCGATCAATCACCCCAGGAACGATCTCCCAAGCCTCCCAAACGAATTCTCCTTCTCACAAACTCTCTGGAACCTTTATGGAAACTTTTTGGAAACTCTGAAAGTCCCAAAATGCGGTCACCCTCTATTTATAAGGAAACCCTAGGGTTTTCCCTTAAGCCCGCCTCAAACCGTCGACTTAAATTGAATCAACCGATTCAATTTAACCTTGCGTCGATCGACGCACACCACCTGCGTCGATCGATGCACGACCAAAATCCCAATTTTTGGTTCGCGGTCGTTACAAAACGTTTACATTCAATTTAAATGTCATGCAGATTAAAATTTGTAAGATAAAATAGAATTTTTTTTAATATCAAAAATAGATTTTTTTAACAACAAAAATAGATTTATCTATATGGGAAATATATCATTCCATCTATTTGTTTTTAATTTTTTCTGTATATTATAAAAAAATTATGATTTTTATTTTCAAATATTCTAATCCCGCGTTTGATGCGGGACAAAAATCTAGTTTTATATTTAGAGCCATACATTCTCTCAAACCGTAAACTATAATATTTTATGTGAGCCCAATCCGTAACAGACAAAAAAAAATTTCAACCCATATGGGCTGGCCCATCGCAGGTTGCGGGTTCGAAATATATGTCCAGGCCTGTATTACTTGGGCAAATGGGCTAACGGGCCAGCCCGCAGGTTATGATAGTCTTGCTACAACGTAAAAAAAAAGTGTAACATTGAAACACAAGACATGAATGAAACAAAACTAATGTGTATTAGAAGCAAACTCTCGTCTAAGACTTTGTTGTGTACACATGTCAAACGCGAATATATTAACCAAAACTAAAGAAACAGGTTTTAACTACTTCAAATAACTAGTATATAAAGCTTATGTGAATCAAAAGGAAACTCTCGTCTAAGGTCCTTTTTCAATCCAAATCAAATTAAAAACATCAGTAGCACATCAAAATATCAAATTTTAAACATTCAAACTGAGTCAGTCTTTAACTCAAAATTAAAAAAACACATCAATCTCTGCTTGAAATTCAAAATAAAAGTTTAAACTAATATCCAAGAAGGCAACAAACAATTAAAACAAACCAAACATTATTTTCAATGACTTGTCATAGTACCATATCAATTTGTATTGTATATGTGTTTTTGGCTTAGTATGTACGTAAACTTTCATGTGTCATTTTTATGGTTAGACTCACATTCATATCTATTATATACGTTATATGATTAATATAACATGATGATATTTTTTTGTTCTGTTTGCGGTTGATAAATGGAAAAAAATTTGTTCTTTAAATTTGGTTAGTGATATAAGTTAGATGTTTTGTATTTATAATATAAACGTAAAAATATTGGTCGATATAAATGATGTATTAATGGATTTTTCCGTTTGACTAACTTGCTTTATTCAAATTTTAAATAAACATAGTTTAAAACCAAACATGTATTCATGATTAAAGAAAAATCTTTTATTAACAAAAACTCATATCATTAACAAGAAGAAGACATAAAAACACTAAATTTAAAGTTATTTAGTCAAAACTAAAAATTTAGATTGGCCAAATAGGCTAGCCCGCGTCCAAATGGGCCAAACCGTTACGGACAAAAAAAAAATTCAATCTATACGGATTAGCCCGTCACAGATTGCAAATTTTAATTATATGTCCAAATCCATCCCGTTGCGGTCTTATTTGGACCTAACCCAGAGTGCAGCCCATGTTGACATCTCACTCCTCTCTTTGTTTTATCATTCTGACCCTTGCATATGCACGAGTGGGTCGGGTTAGCTGAGCGTAAATTGATGAAAGAAGAAGGGTAAACATGTAAAGTCAAAGCTTCTCATTGGGCCTCTCCCTTCGTTGTTATTTCGAAAGAATCTCACTTTCTCTTTCGTTTCACGACTCTCATCATTTAAACTATAAATCAGTATTGTTGTACTGAAAAACACATCTTCCTCGTTAATCATCTCCTTCCTTGCTACAACAATCTATCCCCGACATTAATTCCTCTTTTAACCATTTGGAGAAATCCTAATCAAAGTATATTTATCATATCAATCAAATTTCGACCTATATTCATTAATATAGCTAAAATTGAGTAGATCATTTTTTCGCTCTTACTCTTTTTCTTTTAATTGCGAAAGTTTCAAATTTTTGGTTTAAAATCTCTTTTTCGAAAATAGTCAGTAATAATACCGCGTTTAAAACGTAAATTATCCCTTCTAAACAGACCCGACCCTACCCTATGACAACATGCGCTCTTGCATAGAACCCCACAGTGGGGTCTACAATATTAGCTAAATTTTTTTTGCATAAATATCTTAAATTGTTGTAAAATTTGTAAAAAATGCCTTATATTATTGTAAAATTCATAAAAAATCCTAAATTTTTATTTCTTCTGTTTAAAATGTAAATTATTTTAGTTAAAAACACGGATATTAAGAAACTACTTTTCTACTAAAAAGTATTATTTAATATATTTAACAAAAATAATTTGACCAATCATACAAAAAACTGCAAAATACTAGTTGACAAACAATATTCAATAAAGTTAAAAAATATCTATGATTGTCAAAATAACATATATTTTAAAACAAAAAACCTCCAAAACAACTTACATTTTAAAATAGAAAAATATTATATAACATTTAACTATAAAAAAAAAATTGGATTAGGGCCCATAATACTACTTGGCCGGACTTATTTCAGAACCACTAAACTACTATCCATTATAAAGTTAAAAAGATTTCACTTATTTTGTTCATTGTCTTTTCAAACATAGTATTCACCGTTTATAGTTCATGTGGTAGATCCACGTGACGTAATTTTTCTTTCTTCCCCAACTCGACTTTTCGTTCAAACTACTAACCCTAGATTCAAAATGCATACTATTCCTAAGAATAATATACGTAACCATTGGTTCTTTATTAGTTATTCTTCCTTTTTTGTGAAGTATTATTTTGGGAAATAGGATATGAAGTACAAAGCATGATCTAGAACTAGATAAATAAAAAGGATCACGTCAAAGGTATTAATTGACGTTTTCATCGGTGATTGATACTAAATAATTTGATGCTACTATAAGTTTTTCTGTTTTAAGATACTAGATTCTTTTCCATCCTTTTACCTTGGAAAAAGAATCTCACATATTACGACTGTTTTAAAAATTTTTTTTGATAGACTGTTTTTAAAATTAATTTGCATTAAACCATTTTTATGGCAAATGTTACAAAAATGTCGTAAATGTTTTGCTACAAATGGAGCATATATATGTTGTGGATGATTCTTGTAATTTAAAAATATATATTTCTTCTTCTAAACATTCGATAATCTTATAGTTTGTGAGACTACATTGTATATATATTGAATCACATAGATCAAATAGAAATTTTTATAGAGATACGACCCATATTGAAGCAATATCAACTATTATCATATATGGATGTTTTAGAATATTTTTTATTAGAACTTTGAATAAAAGAATTAGTCATGTAAAACTAGTTATATATAGAGAATAAAACTACAAATCGTAAGAGAAGTCGAAATAACACAATATCCAATTTCTTCTCCTTTTCAAGACACATTTTTTTTTCCAACTTAATCAATGTTTTCTGATAAACGTGCCCAAATTTTCTTCCATATAAAATAGTGGGGTGAGATGATGAATCAGACCAGAACTTAAACATCTAGTCATGCCCGGCCTAAGAGGGTGGCAACTAGGGCAATTGCACAGGATCTAATATGGGTCTAACAGTTTTAATAAAACAAATTTTATAAAAAAACCCTAAATTTTTAAAAAATTGGTAAAAAAGACTCTAAATTTTTGTAAAAAAACCCTAAATTTTCATTTTTTTTTGCACAAGACTCATTACAACATTGGACCGGATCTGCATCTAGTTAGCAACAAATCTTGTTATCTAAACATTCTTAAACTATATTACGTTGAAAATGGATGATTATGTACCATAGATTGTACTTTTTACTGTTTGAAGAACGTGAAGACATAAAAAAAGCTTTGATGAGAATGGAAAACAGAGCAAAATGGCTATTACTAATAGTCTTTTTCTTCACATGACCTGGTCGGATTTTTTTCCTTTTTTCTTCCAATCTTTACGGTCCAATTATAAACTACCTTCGCCGAAGTTAAAGAAGTAAATAATTTCTTATAATTTTTGTTTTTAATAGAAATTGTAAAAAAAAAACTATAGAGATTCATTATCGAAACCCTAAAACAATAAACTACGTTAGTCTCAAATTTCAATCTAATACAACTACTTAGAGCTCTAATAAACTTATCGGTACTCCCTCCGTTTCATATTTATTAGTTGCCATTCTAAATTTTATTTTTTGTTTCATATTTATTTATCATTTTATATTTTCAATACATATTTATAATATATTTTTATTTTTATCTCTATTTTTATAATTTTTTAATTATTCATATCAAATAAAATAATATATTAATTAGAGATAAGGTAGAAATTTAATATTTTTTTGTTTATATGACAAATTCTTAAACAACAAGTAATTTGTAATGGTGGAAGTAATAGATATGCTCTAATTATACTAAATTATCAATGGGCTTAATATGACTATGACTCTATATATATATATACTAGATTCTCACCCGCACAACATTCGTTGTATATGTTGTAAACTATACTTGGTTTTCATAATTTATCGTATAAAATATGTTCTAAATTTAGAGATTTTAATGTTTTTAGCTTGTAGGTAGAATCAATTAATTTGAAATAATATAATGGTTTTTACTTTTAATTTGTTGGTAGAAGTAGAGTAGTTTAAAGTATTGTATTTTATATTGAATAGTCATAAGTGAAAATATAAATAGTTAACTATGTTGTATTAAAATGTATAAACAAAAATCGAGTAGTTATAAATAAGTTTATTGTTTTTCATTTTGTAGTCCGATTAGTAAATTAATAAATTAGGGTATATTTAAGGGGTTTTAGTTTTGAATGTTAAAACTTAACTTTAGTTTTGTGGTATTTGTGGAATATTTGAAAAATGGTGGTATTTGTTTGCGGCTAACCGCTAGTAACTTCTTAGTACACAAAAATAAATTTTGTAAGCAAAATAAACTATACAATTTGATTTTCCTTCTAACATAGTTAAGATATGTATGGGTTAACCCGTCAAAGACTTTGAAAGTGTATATACTTCTCTAAATGATACGTATGGGTTAACCCGTCATAGATTCTTTTTCTTTTATTTTTTTTTAGTCAAAGACTTTGAAAGTGTATATACTTCTCTTAAAGATTTTTCAATGACTCGTTGCTTTCTTTAACCCTTGTATAGTACTCTTTCCGTATCTTAATAGATGTTTTAGAGATTTTTTTTCTTTTATATTAGATGATGTTTTCAATTTTCTATGTAAAACTAATTGTGTTTTTGTTTCTTTTGGCTGTTTAAATTATGCTTATTTTTTTCAATTAGTTCCATGACTCGTTGTTTTCTTTGACCCTTGTATAGTACTGTAACGCCCCCACCACCGTCGAGCTATCCGTATGCAGGGGAAATCCTCATCCCCTCGAGAGAAATCCTCATCCCTTCAGGAGAAATCTTTATCTCCTAATGGGCCCCACGCCCACTCTCGGCCCATGGGCCCACTCCTGTCCGACGGTCGGTCCGTTAGTCCGGGAGGCTCGAAAGACTTGTTTACTAATCCTGCAAATCACCACGTGATCTTTCCCCGTGTTTTGTCCTCACTCACACGGTACTGGAAATGACTTCCCAATAGGTCACTCATCCTTAAATTGCTCCAGCCCAAGCACGCTTAACTCTGAAGTTCTCTCTGGATGTGTGACGGAAAAGATAAGTGCACTTTGGTGATATAGGTAGCCAAATCAATTCTCTTAAGTCTCTCCGCATGAACCATATAGCGGGATGTTACAAGTACTCTTTCCGTATCTTAATAGATGTTTTAGAGAATTTTTTATGTTTCATATTATATGATGTTTTCAATTTTCTATGTAAAACTAATTGTCTGTTTGTTGTTTTTGACTGTTTAAATTATGCTAATTTTTTTTTAATTAGTTGAATTGTTTTCGAGTTGATGCTAAAATTGCCATTGCACATGTCCAAAATTACCTTTTGTCAATTGAATCTATTTAGTTATAAGGCAATGACAATTTTGAGTAATATTTAGATTAATTTTGAAAATTCTCCTAAATATACTTATGTTTTAATATTATAGAGATATCCCTTTTTTATTTCAATTTATTATTAAAATTAATCAGAAAATCACTCTTAATGTTATTGAATTAAATAAAATATAAACATACAAAGAAAAAGAAAATTTTCAAAAAACTAATGTTGATAATAAATTAATAAATCAAATATTTTTTTATGAACAGTAAAATAAAGTGTGTTTTTCAACATGTAACGCACTTGTATTGTGTTCAAATCATGACTATACATTTTTTATAATATAAGAATAAATCAAATATGTTACTCATATCTATCGTAACCAATGTTGTCCAAGGACTCAAATGCATTTTCTTGTCCATCAAGCACCTCTTGCCCGCAAGTTACAATATCAGAGATCAAAGCCTCTTTGTTTGTTTGACGTAAACTTCCTGCAATTGGTTGATGAGCTTTTTGTAATTTTCATTGCTTTTTGACTCCTCAAACTCTGCCCCAATTGATAACTCGATCACCCATTCGTATCTGGCCTTTCTTTGAACTCTATCGGTCTACGATCTCTTTGTATTCGTGTTCCCCTGATTTTTATAGGATATTCAAAATTAATATAATATATAACAACTTGAAATATAAGAGTAATTTATTTGTCTTCGTAATTGTATACCTTCAAAAATGAGTCAAATGACATTCTTCTTCGAGATAAATTCTGTAAGAAGTACAAACACTTACTATTTGCGAGTTTACCTTAGACGGGAACACGAAATTATTTTCAAGAGGCTTAATAACTGCAAGCTGTCATAATGTTAAAAATAACAGTATACCTCAATTCCTTTCATTAGTTTCATAGAAACAGAGGGACAAAATCATCGACTTCACGGAGAAGAGAAGAGGGGCATGTGCATCTTAATCAAAATCATAAAGAAACCAATATATACCTTCATATAAAATCTTAACCAAAAACATAATGGATTTTTTTAACAAATTACACGATTAATGTATTTAAGAGAATGTGTCAATTTAGGAACTCTAAAGAAAAGGATATTCCTTTAAACAAATATATTGTAAAAAATAAAAATATATTATAAAAGGACAAAAAAAACAAATACATTATAAAAATCAAAAATCAAAATTTAACTACGCACTATTAACTAATTGATTTTTATTGTATCCTCAATTGTTTTTAAAAATTGAAAAGACATTGTCATAATTCATAGAAAAACTCTAATTTTTTTTTGGCAATAATGGTTTATTACGATTTTTGTTAAAACAATAAAAATATTAAAAAGAAGGAAGAACAATTCGGGTAGGAAAAATAATATCAAGGATAATCATTCTCCAAATCATCGACTTTTTACACAGAAGAGAAGAGTGGCCTATGCATCTAAACCAAAATCAAAATTCAAAATTAGATATTTTCTTCAAAATAAACGTAAATACAAAAGCTTAACTGAAAACAAAATGGATTCAGTTAACAAATTACATGATTTATATATTTAAGAGGATGTTTCAAAATAGGAACTCTAAAGAAAAGGATATTATACAAATATATTAAACGAAAAAAATAAAATTACGGTTTGACTAATTTATTTTTATGGTATAAATTATTTTTGAAAATAGAAAAGACTTTGTCATGAATCATATAAAAACTATAATCTCTTTGGCAACTATTATTTATTACAGTTTTTGTTAAAATCATTAAAATATTAAAAATAAGGAAGAACAACTAAAATGGGAAAAAAATTAAAAATTTACAGCATTGAAATGGGGGAGACATTTACATGATTTTGTATTTGCTATATTCAGAGGATTTGTTATGGTGTTTAGAAGAGGCAGATGCTGAAATTGATGATGGCGTGACAAACAAAAATAATTGCTAGAAAAAAGATAGAGGAAACATAGGAAATGAAATACGTCGATTAGAAAATATACCTTGTCAAGAACCAAACCGCACGTATCACGTAAACCAAAAATCTGCTTTGAAAACAGCTACAAAACAAAACCTAAAAGTCAGAATTGATCATTAACAAAGTATTATGCATACAAAAAAAAAGCAATTTCTCCTCCTATATGTAAAACATAATTATTTCCTCTAATAAAAATGCAATAATGAATGTTTAATATGCATAAATTCGAAGAATGTGAAAAAATGACGGATTTGTTGAGTGGAATTATATGATCTTATATAGTAGCTAGGGAGGTGTCGATTTAGGGTTTGTAGAAATAATATTTTTGATAAAATCAATTATTTGAGAAGCTTGCTCCACAATAATAGGAAATAAATTTTAACATATTACTTGTAATATCAAGATATTTAATGTACAAAGATACTAATTAGATTTAAAAAAAATTGATTTAATCGGATTTGGTATGTATCATCGATTTTGGTCATTAAGATATCTAATTTTTACACAAATTTTATAGAAATTAATGTATTGATCATATCTCTAAATATTATATTATAAGTAAATTGAGAATTAAATAATAGGAAAGGAAATGTTTGACATAATGTCGAATAGAGAAAATATTTTTGACTCATATTTGTACTAATTTGGGAAAGGAAATGTTTGCGTATCTCGCATTCGTGCCTTCTAATTTTGAACGTGAACATCTTTCTTTCAAAGAAATCTTTTTTAGAGAATATCTTCCCGTATTTTATGTTCATGTTTATTGTTGTTGTTGGATTTAAGGTATGTATTGAATAATTAAGGAAAATACAAGTTTTAGGTTATTTGTTCAAAAATTGGAAGATTTCCAAAGATTGAGTAAATCTTTAATATATTTATGGGAAGATTTTATTCTTCGGCGTAAAATGGAAAATGGTAAATATTCTGTCAAATAAATTAGTTACAGAAAAAACGAATAAAAAATTCGAAACCTAATAACAAGAAATAGGGTAAGATTCATTAAGTTATGACAAATTCGTTTGAACTTCATAATTTTGAGACCCAATAAATTTTGACATTTTTCTGATCCATCAAAGTTTTGAATAATTACAGAAATACCATAATAAAAAACGGGTCGGATGAACTGGGTCGCGCAGATCCGCGTCCCCCAATCGGATCCAGTTCCAAAAATGATCTAATAATTATGGAAATTACCATTACATATATCCAAAATTACGCTTTTCAATTGAATCTATTTAGTTATAAGGCAATGACAATTTCAGTAATATTTGAATCAATTTGGACATTTTTCTAAATCTATTTCTGTTTTAATATTATAAGTTATTTAAATTTATAAGAACAATTACAATCATGCAAAACAATTTTTAATACTTTTTACCTTTTTTTTTTTAAGAAATAAATTGATGATTGATCGATAGTTTAGTTATAAACATTTGTTTTAAAGTACCAATGCTCTGAAATTTACACATTGATTGTTAGAAAATCAGTATACAAATTTCTCCAACAATAATGATTTCTACAATTTTAATTGAAATTGTAGAATTTTCACCCAACACCCATTCAAAATCACATTTTTCCCCAACTCGGACTCGGACCCAGGACGACTCGGTAGAACGACTCACCACCTTTGATGGCCACCGCCTCACTCAGGGAGTCATTTTCTTATTATTATCCCATGGCAAGCCGAGTCAAACCGAGTCAGAATCGGGTTCTTTTTTTATTATCTATTTACTTTGTGATCCCTAAGAAATCACCATATTGCTTTTTCGCCGTGAAGCAACGGTCGAGATTCAATCCAAAGATCAAGCTTGCTTCTGATCTCCACGTGGCAATTCTTCTGGAAATCATCAGGACGAGTAAACCGTCTTGACCGAGTCGAATCAGACCGGGAAATAAACCGAATCGATTCCTCGAAAACCGATTCTTCACAAGGGAAAACCAACGGACCTTGGTTAACGAAACCGAACTCTTCCTCGGCTTGAACCAGAAGATTCCTTAAAACGGGATGATTCAGGTACGTCGCGCGCACCACAAATCTCCTGCATCTGCTTCCTACGTAGACCGCCACGTGTCCTGACGGTACATCGGACGGTACACAACGGCTGAAAGAAGACAACCGCGCTTGATCGCGCCACCGTCGTAGCATCTGCCGGAGTCTCACAATGTGACGGATCTTACTGCATTTTCCGATTCCTCCAGCCATTTTTTCCGGTCAGTAAGTAATTTTCTGTTGTTTGTAGTTTTCTTAGGCAAGAAAATGAGAGAAAATGTGAGGAAGTAAGAGAAAACGTCAGAGGGATTTTGAGAGATTGGGAGGGACAAAGATTATATAGTAAATGGAGTAATAAAATGCCACTGGAGTTTGAGATATTTACGAAATTACTTCCGTGGTCTTTTATTTTGGCTCTATTCCTTTCCATAATGAAATACTAATTTTAATCATTATGATTATAAGAGAGATTAGATTCGAATCATATGATCATTAAGAGGAGCATCAAAGATTTTAGTAATGTTTTTTTCTTCTTAATACATTGGATGGTGCACGAAGCATTGATTCAACAAGTGATGGATTCGACATGTGAAAAAACTAGTGGTTGATTATAGTTCATATATAAATCCATGGTTTTAATAATTATGCTTATGAATCTATCGATCATTAAAAAAAAAGTAGTGACTAGAGATAAAGAATTAAATTCTGCTAATATGATGAATAAAGAAGTGTCACTTTATTTTGTCTAAAAAAATATCCCTATTTCTTTAATTCTCCCTTATAATAAAAAGAGATGGTAGGGAAATAAGAGCATGTGCTAGTGTTGGATAAGAAGACCAGTCTTTGGAAAGTGTTCAAACATCACATTGGAATTTGATTAGGGACATGTTTAGAGTTAATTTCTTTCTTTATATTCACGTGCTTGTTCGGTTATATTCAAAGTGTTCATACGTTAAAAGCAAATAACTCGATGAGATTCTACGGATTGATCACAAATAGAGATGTGGTATAAGCACACACATAGGTTAGTGGCTTATATCCACCATAGATGGACACACAAGTTCGGTTAATTAGTTCTCCCGAATATTTATCTGTTTTTTTTTAATAAAGATGTATGTAGTGTAGACACGCAAATTCGACTAGTTTTACTATTTTTTGTATTTTGGACGAACATAAATTTATCAGTTGAACTATTGACTCTAAACATTGATATCATAGTTGGAACGATATTATATTATTTCGTAAACCTATTTTAATGATTGACTTTGTAGATCAAGTGGATTATCTACTTATTAATAATCACATCTTATATAGACCTACAAAATATTATCCAATATATGTACTTAAATATCAAAACTACATGATCAATGAAATGGTCGTCGATCATATATACATGAAACCACAATGAAATCATAAACAGATTTAGAGAAAATAGTTTATTTGGACAATAATTATTTTAGAAATCAAATAGATATATTTGTTGACAAAAAAGAAAATATATTTAACTCTTAAGTTGAGAGCAATCTAATAGGTATATGAGTCTTATATTTATTCAGATTTATTAGGAGTGTTGGAAAATTGAGTATCAAACAAATTCTGAGAGGAAAAAAACTTATAAGAAAATAATGATAAATATAATAAAAAAAGATTTTGGTGGTAAAAATAACTAATACAGAACCTTTAACATTCTATAGGTGTCAACTCATAAACTAATTTTTAATGGATTACACATTTTCAATATTTTCTAATTCATCTAGATTTTTATTCTAATTTATAAATATCAAGATTCTACTTTCTACTATAGACTATACCATTTAGTAAAGAGTATAGCTAACATTTCTTTCTTGCTACTTTATATTGAGAAATCTCTGAACATTTGTTAAATTGTAATTCAAATCGAAAACCCTCACTTATGTAACACTTCTTTGAAACTGCAAACGTTAAATCAGACCGAATAAATTATGAAAATTTGATTCCAAAAATTTTATACAAAAGATTTTGTTGTATAAGCTTTAAAAACGTACATTTTAAATTATCAAAAACACTTACAAAACATTATCAAATAGAAAATTGGGCTTTCCTGGTTTTAAACTCTGCTACAAAATTTGAAGTGTTTTTGGTTAGAAAAAAAAGGATTGTTGTGAAAACTTCAAAAATAATTAGAAAGCACTCCCAAGTCCCAACCATCACCTATATCATCAAACTTAGACTACCATGAACTAATGGTGGCATAATGAACATCTTTATTTGTTAATGCATTGCATTATATATATGCATTTTTTTTTTAAACTTTATATGCATATTTGTTGGTGGCAAATCTCCAAGTTTTCTATTTTGGATAGAAAATTAATTAGATCTATTGATAGTTATATATTTTTTAAGTTATTGTGAGTCAAATTTCGGTCATATGATATGATAAATTTTTGTTTGAATAAATCGAAGCCATCGAGCTAACAGGGATAACATTTACCTTCATCTTATAACTTAGGGTTACGGGCATTCGAAATTATGAAATAGTTATGGCATGAGGTTACAACTAACGCAATGGCTAACCAAATGGTGGTGGGCTAGTGGTTTCTATTTGGGGATGAGTTGCTTTGTAGGTCTAGGCCATAATTTCATTTTTCTCAAACGCGAAATTCTCTAATCCCTCTCACTTGACCAATCGAAATGGTGCCACGCTTTAAACCTATTAAAAAAACCTAGTAAGTGGACTACTCGAAAGCTATATTCACTCTGGGAGATTAGTCGGGTGGTAAAAGTTCAAACAGTTATAAAAAAAAAACTAACGCAATAACTGCACAAAACCGAACAGTTAAATTGCTTTTGGATTGTTAAATTGCTTTTGGATTAAAAAAAGATATTAAAATGCTTCAAGATAGTTCGTGCTTAATTATCAAAAGAAACAAAAAAGATAGTTTGTGCTTGTGCTTGTGCAACGGCTTGAGGGCCATAAGCCAGCTTAGCAACTGCTTGAGGGCCAAAACTTTATATGTGTAAATAAACATAAAATACAGTTTCTTTAATATTAAACATGTCTTTTTCATATTTAATTTCGGCGCACGGAAGAAGAGAATTTATGTTAAAACAATAATACTATTAATAAACAAAACCCACCACATGGGTAGCTGGGAGAAGGTAGGAAATTTTATTATAAGTTTTTAACAGTGTATTTTAAAATTATATATTTGATTTAATATTTGAAACTTAAAAAACAATTCCACATCGTGGTTCATCCGGGGAAGTTGCGTTTTGCGCCTTGTCTCTACGCCTCAGACCAGTTTCGGAATCTGTCTTTCTTGAGGTTCTTCTATGATATGTTTACCGAAGTGAGAGTCTTAGTGCTTATTTTGTTGAGGTATTTTTGATTTGCAATAGGAGAATGCTTAGTTGGGTTGTTATTGTGGTCTTGCTCAAATTAGTCTTACTTGTATTGGTGTCAGTTTTTACTCCGGTGTGGTAGATCGTGAGTCTTGTAATTCTCTATCTTATTTTGCCATTTGGCTTATAAATATGTGTTGAGATGAAAAAATAAAACATAAAAAACTATGGACTCGATTGGTAAGAACTACAGCTGTAGGTTGTGACTGTAGATTTTTGGTTGTAGAGACAATGACTATAAAAACTGTGACTGTTACTCTGAAATATTAACAAAGTCTGATTGGAAATAAAAACTGTAGAAACTGTTGTTGTTACTTGAAATATTATAATTATTTATTAAAATTTAAATTATGACAAATTTATATTAGGTAGTAAATAGAGATAAAACTCAAATAACTAATTATTTTATTTATTAAAAACTATCTAAACAGATAACTTATATGCCAGTACAACTATCCAATTTTATTTTTGTTCGTTGGAATAATTTATATTGATCCAGATAAAAAAATTCATTTATTCATATTAAAAAAATTACGAGGCACTGATTAGTCTAACCAAATAATTTTATTTATTCATATTAAAAAAAATTACAAGGTATTTGTTAGTCAAACTATATTAGCAATTTATTTAATTTAACTCAGAATGTTTAGAATTAGTTTAATTAATGATTTTTTATAAGAAAAATAGATTTCAAAAGAACAAGAAAAAATAATAGTAATTAATTAGTCTAAAGCTTATTTTAATAAATTTAGTATTGTATCATAAAAAACTTTTTAGTTCTTTGGAAAAAAGAAATGAGAGTAATAAATATAAAAAACATTTGTTAGAAAAGGGGAAAGAAACAAAGTTTATGGTTAATATAGTAAATTAGCGAAAGAAGAAGAAAAATAAATAAATGACTTTAGTAAATTAGTTTATGGTTAAGATTAACTGAGGATTAACTGCAAATCTCGCACCAGTGACCAGACACGGTTAAGATTAACTGAAGATTTTTTTATTTACGGAGGAAATTAGTTTTAGTTTTTCATAAGAAATGAAAAAATAATGTAATACGGCGTACCACACAATTTGTAGTTTACAAATGTGTCCATGCCTCCATGTGCATGAATGCCCCATCTCCAATTATGTATTTATACTTTCTAAGTAACAGCCAAAATGTTTTTCATTTTATATTTGGGAAAAATGTAAATTTAATTATATGATCAAAATTAAATTTCATTTATCCATGTATCATACAAATTTCATGTGATCAAACACGTTTGAACCATTGTTACTATTGATTATGCAGTATTCAATTATTATATATATATATATATATATATATTTTTTTTTAATAATTAAGAGGAGTTCGAGTTTAGGTCTTAATTTTTTCCATGGTTCGGAACCAGCATATGATAATATCTTATAATATGGCGTAAATCATTTCTTCCACCAGAGTTTGAATTAGAAGCGCAACAAAACCAATCCCTGTACTTAACCACTAACCAACGACATTCGGTAATTATTCAATTATTCTTTATTCATAAAATTACAGCTTAATTATGTCTAATATATATAAAATATAAGATTACCGACATTATTTCTTCACTTTATAGAGTTTAGACTATTGTTAATTACATAATAATTTGTTTTTGTAAACTAACTGCAATCTGCAAAGTACAAATTACCCTCGCTGCATGGTAGACAAATCTTACTGCATTTGCAATTCAATTATTAAACTAGCTATGAATTGTATTTCACCTTTAATATATAAATTGTTGCATTGGAAAATAAATATTAAAATCGTTTATCAATCATCCACTATCCACACCTCGAGTTCCTATCATTCCTACATATCACATTTTCGGCATGTGGCATGAAAAAACCTAATGATATATTCACTTATCATATCAATTTAGTCGAATATTATTCATGTATCATGTATATATACTAAAAATTAAATAATAATCTTCAGAAATTC
The DNA here is from genome assembly GCA_964056655.1 of Arabis hirsuta. Lineage (NCBI taxonomy): Eukaryota > Viridiplantae > Streptophyta > Magnoliopsida > Brassicales > Brassicaceae > Arabis > Arabis hirsuta. The sequence continues at coordinate 34,225,928 of OZ053304.1, forward strand.
ATTATAAATAAAAAGTGGGTCCAAGTGCATGTTATGGATGCATCCCCCCATGCGTTATGTTCTCACCCCCACTTGTTGCGTTTTAAGGATTTTCTCATTTAATTTTTGTCTTCCTAAGCAAATCTTCATTGGTTATTATGAATCCCACTCAATTATACGTATTTGTCTCCATAAATATAATTACAAGAGAGTCGATCATATGCTATGAATCGGCAATCGATTGTCTCTTTCTGCCTCCATGCACCAAATTGCATTAATCTGCACGTACAATTTGAAGAAATAAATATATAAATGTTGGATCAAACAAGAAGTTATAGTCGCTTAATTTGTTTTTTACTAAGACACATATCTCATCAGATAATATCTTTGTGTAATGTCATTTGTTGAAGCAACAATATCCCTATATAAATCTTTAGTTAGACAAAATTAGGAAAACAAGACCTAAGCGCGTAATGCGATTCAAACTTGTGTACATCAATTTACAAATATTTATATATATATATATAGACTATATATATATATCACTATATTTGATTTATAATCTAATAGTTATCAACCCAAAAAATAATCTTTTTATGATAAAGAGCAATATTAGCGATGACATGTCAACTTCATAAAATTACAAACCCTTTTTTTCATTCCAAATGTTTGGTGACATTTATATATATTGTTTTTTGGAAAAATAGTAATATAAAAATAAAGAAAAAGTCAGGGAGGAAACATCTCAATGGTTCTTAGCTCAAACATTGGATGTCAACAATGAAAATAATAGCAATCCCCTGGAATTTAAAGAAAAAGTTAGTTGGAAGTGTCCTCCGACACTTTGACTTAAATGCAATATTGGTATGTCTTGGTCTAAAAGAAATAGTAGGAAGTTTCTCATGAATTCTAAGGAATGCAAGTGAAATTGTCTTGATGCATAGTAGGAGATCTTTCTCTGGTATAAGAACTTTGGAGAAAGCTCAGTTGCAAAGTTTATTATGGTCTATTGATTGCATAAAATCGTTTAGGCTAAGCAATATTATTTTTGCGTCTGATACAATGCAGTTGGTGAAAGCAGTAAGCAGACTTTTTGCCTGACTATCTTTTTGTTACCAAGTTCGGAACTGTTTAATGTTTTGATCAATATTGATCAATGGAGAATGGTTTTAGAAAGTAGAAGTGCGAATAGAATAGCTTTTTAAATTGTTTAAAGTGTGAGTCAAGAGAATCGATGGTAATCTTATGTTGTTCTTGACCATCTTTCATGGTTGGCAAAGTTTTTTTATTGTGAAAAAAGCTAGTTGTATTCGGTTTTAATCTTTTGAATAGTACAAAGGTTTTTGTTTTATGAGTAGAATAATGTGAATCTCTATAGAATTTTATGAATTTCTTTTGTAAATGTAAACTTTTGCATTTATAATATTTTTAGATGACATAAAAATAAATAAAGAAAGTTTAAGTGACGGCGCTCCGTTGTACCCACTGAAACGTTACGGACCCACGGAACACTCCGTAACACCGTTTTTTGCCCTTCTTTTGTGTTTTTTTTTCTTCTTAAATTTTTGTGTGGTTATTTGTATAAATTCAAAATGTAATGTGTAATTTATTACGTATAGCCGTTAATAGGCAGTGATTAGCCACAAACAGAAGGGGATGAACCTGATTAAAAGTTTGGTTTCCACAATGTTTCTTAAAATTAAGTAAATCCAGCTTTCACGTGTAGTTTTTTCTTAGTGAAATTTGTCATTTTCCACTCACAATTTTTGTTCAAAGAAACTATTTATAAAAAGAAGGTTATGATATGACGCGTAAAACACAAAAAACATAAGAGCACTTCCAATAAAAGCTTTTAAGTGAGTTTCTCGTAATAAAAAAATTAGTAAAAAATAGAAAAAAGTAAGAGAGAAAGGAATTTAAGTTTCTTATTTGAGAAATTCTAGCAAAAAATTTGAGAAACCCTTTTAATACTTGTTATCACATTATTGATTCATATTTTTTTCTAACTTCAATTTAATTATACAAAATAAATTGTATGAAAAATATTAATAATATATATGATGAGATACTTGTTAGAGTATCTCACCATTGAAAGTGCTATAAATTCGGTTAATAGTTTGCTATGTACTTTATAAAAGCCTATTTGAAATCTTAAGTTTTTTGTATATAGATAATTTTTTTTTATCTTTATGTCGAATTAATTAAATTTAAGTTTCATTAGTACTTTACATTAAGTAGAAAGAAGAGTGAGGACATAGAAATGCACATGCAATGTTTAGGTTAATAAAGGTATAATGACATGATTATGCCTTGGATTTATTTAGGCAAACGTCTTTCGCCATCTCTATTAAGTTATTAACACCTTATGAGGTTTCGCCACGTCTCCATCTCCCTCCAAATTTTATATTCAGCTTATACAAATTACATATATACAATTTATATTATTTTTAACCTTATTTTATATTCAGATTATATATTTTATTATGACATTTTCTTTTATAATCCAACTCTCTTTTATTTTGGAATTTATGATTTAAAAAAAAAACAAATTGGTTCGGTAAATACGAGATATATAAGCTATTGATAAATACATGCGAAAACGTAAAGAATTTCTACTCATGCAAAAACACTACACTCAAGTCCAACTTTGGTGAAACGTTAAACTTTCATTCTAGTTGGTAACTAACTAACTAACTAACCATGGTCGGGAAAATAGTACGTATATTCTTACTATTATGCCGAAACTGGAAATGGTATTTGATTTTTTGACAGATAATCTGTGGGTACTATTAATATGATCAAGAAGGTTTTGGCAAAAGATATCCTAATTACTTATATAACATTTTTTTTTTTGAACAAGGATTTATATATTTTTTGCTAAATGGTAAAACAAGGATTTATATATAATATTTATGATTATATAAACTTGTGTAACACTAGATTTGGTTTCCTCATGGGTTGTAGAATGAAAACAAAAGAGGCAAAAAGGTATAGAGATAATAATTATAATATAATAAACTAAGTTAAAAAAAATAAGAAGAAAAAAGCAAAGGACACAGCCTTGCATTGCAATTATACGATGTGAATTTATCATATAAAACTGGTTCTGGTAGAAATGATATAAATTTGTTATGAACGAATAATTAAGTAGGCAGTGACGTATGTGATTTTCGAATAACTTGGGACTTCAAGCCTTGATAGTTTAATAGTACGTGTAACAACATTTTTTATTTATTTTTAATAACGAAAATGAACCTTGATTAATTAAAGACACTAAAGTAATAATTAGCATCCAATATTTTATATTGTGAGATGATTAGTCCTTACATTGAGTTTACAAGTACGTCAATGTTAAGCCAGTCCATAGACCAGCTCATTAAAATATTTGTCTGTGAAAAAAGAATAATATGGACGCTTCACTATAAAAAAGAAGCTCAGAAACAACGACAAATTATGTTAAAAATCCGTTGTAAAGAACTATTTCTGACAGATTTTTGACGGACCAGATGACGTCGGTTCTAAGTCTTCGGAAATCAGTTTTGTCAGAAATCCGTCGGAAATTTGCGATAGATCAAATTCGTCAGAAAATTGTCAAAATTTTCGACGGACTATTGACGACAAGTTCATCGACGAACTTTCGACGGATTGGATCCGTTGGACACATTCCGACCACTTTTTCGACAAATATCTGACAGGACATTTACGACGAGTTTCCGACAGATATTTTTCAACGGATTTCCGATGGATCGTTTCCAACAGATTTTTAACAGATTTCTTGAAATTGTTTTTTTTAAAACAATACTTAATTTATTAAAATACATAAATTTAATTTAGAATTCTGATAATATTTGAAATTGAAATTCAAAATTCATAAAACATAAAAATAGTTGCAAATAAAAATAACATTTAAAACAAAGATTGAATTATAAAATAAAACCAAACTAGTTAAACATCCCCGGGAAATTTTTTTCATAATTTCCTTCATCTTGTTCAATTCCTCATGGGTTGAGTTGTGTTCAGTCTTCAACTTCTCTTGCTTTTTCTCCAATTCTTCAACCTTCGCGTCACGTTCTTGGACCACCTCGTTAAGCTTCTAGATCTCCGGTTTTGTACTCGGAAGGAAATGATCGAGAAGCGAGTGAAGAAGATCCCATTTCAAGGCTTGGCACTTGTTTCGTTCTCCTATGGTCCCAAGTGAACTCTTGTTAAAAAAAAATTACATAAGTGTTAGAAAAATATATATAAAAAACGTTAACCATCAAATAGAAAAAAAACAAATCTTACGGCGAATGTTCGACGCCATGATTCCTTTAAATGTAAGGGCATTTCGGAATATGTTTCATACGGATGTTTTAACATCGAATGAATCATCCGCAATATATACTTCGGGATCTCATCACAAACCTTAAACCTATAAACATTAAAAATTATCTAAAAAACAATCTTAAAAACACGATTTTCGTATATAAATATTTTTTAATAAATCAAATAATTATAAAAACACATAATCTTCTCAAATCTCACCAAAAAAAAAACATTCTCCAAACCTAACATCAACTAATCTCAATACAATCCTAATTTTCAACCACGAAACACCATCAAATCTCTAGAATCTATCAACCTAGTATGTTTATATATATATATATATAAACGTGAAAATCAAAGAAACATAGGAAAGCTTACGAGTTTGCCATGGATTTGGGTTGAGGATGTGAGATTGAACGAAAGATATAGTGGGGTATTGGTTGAGTTGTACAGAATTTGTAGAGAGAGAATAGAAAAAACGATTGGAGAGAGAGTGAAGAAATGAGATAATGAAGAAGAACAGATCTGACTTTTTATTAAAATATGTCACTTCCAACGGACGTATCTGTCGCAAATCTGTCGGTCCATTAAACATTTTTTATTTTGGCGGTCAAAGTTCCCGCCTTGTCGAAAAAAATTAAAGTCCGTCGTAAATCCAAAACATATTAAATTTTATAAACTTTCCAAAAAAAACATACATCTAAAGAAAAAATTTAATTCACTATAACTTATACTTATATACTCCAAACATATTAAATTTTATAAACTTTATAAACATACTTATATACTCCAAAACATATTAAATTTTATAAAATTTCCAAAAAAAACATACAAATAAAGAAAAATTTAATTTTGACATGATAATTTTATCCAACGTATATTAAGGGATGTTAACCTATGGAAATTAGCAAATTTTAACCAAAGTTATAAACCAAACTCTAAACCCTATACCACATTGCGATAGATTTCCGACGGATTCTTTAAAAATTTACAATCTGCAATTAACGCTTAATTTTAACACAACAAAAATAATGACATTAACATTGACAATTTGGAATGCGTAGAAACAGAAAATAACAATTTTAAAAATAGTACATCCGTCAGAAATTTACGACAGTTACAGGTCGTCGCAAATTTGTCGTACATTTGCAACGGATTTCGGACATCAATTAATCCGTCAGAAATTTGCGACGAATTTCCGACATAACCCTATTTTGTCTTAAATCGTCAAAAATCCATCGTAAATTTGCGACGGATTAAAGTCTATTGGAAAGTCCGTCGGATTTGGGCCTGTTTTCTTGTAGTGCTTTTTCACTCTTTTTTATTCACTAATAATTAAGTCTTCCATTATCCATTAATTAACTTAATATCCTTCTTTATCGTTTATATGTTAGTGTCACTCCCAATTTTGTTCTAAAACCCTAGGTAAAACTTTGTATATTGCTTAGTATTTCAAATTAAGTCCTTCGAACATTATTTGTAGCTAGTGTACGATTTTGTGGACAAAGAGAAGAATGAGCTAATTGATTCGGTCTAATTGTATTATATACGTTTAATTAGGAACATGGGAAATGAAAGATAAAAAGATCGTGAAGAGTTTCAAGAAATCCGTACAGTAAGAGAGTGCCCATAAAAAGCCATGAATTTAGTCATCTTTCCATCTTCATATTATCAACTGCAAAAATGCTCGAATTATTCAGAAAATATTTATTTATTCTCATTATCATATGAATGATTGGGTCAGAAGTTTATCGAATCGTCGTTGTGGACGAAATATGTATGAATGTATCTCCTATGACTGGGATTGTGGAATTCAATGACATCAACAACATACTATATCACATGAATCACAAGTAGTACAGTTGAGTATTCTAAATTCACAATAACATTCACTATCAAGCATTTATAATAATGATAATAATAATATATTGTGAGAAATAATAATAATCAATACTTGGTATGGTATGGACGTATATGGCTGTGAGTTTTTGAACAACTTGATATAAACAACAGTAACTAATCATTGGATGCATGCATGAGAGCATCTACATTCGTAGAGATCATTCCATTCCAAATTGTTGAAAAATAATAGTATTATGTTTAATTATTACTTAGTACGAAACATGTGATGGAGATGTTTTATAACAAAAACTATCATGCACAGTTTCACATCGATCAAGGCTTGATACATTTTTTTTTGGTCACACAAGGCTTCGATAAATAATTGGACAACTTACCAAAGTAAAACTATAGATATGTCAATGATCGATTGGGTCGTTGAGAAGTAAGAGTATTGTTACATGAAATATCAAACACGTAAGAGTATTTGTTGGGGTTGGATTCGTCACTGAATCCGGTCCGCTAAAAGTCCAAGTCCAAAACGTGTCGCTAGAAGACATAACGAATAGGCCTGCGGCCTAGACCTTGAAAAAAAAACAGAATTTAGTCAAAGATCCGAATCAGTTCTGCGAGCGCTGAGTCAACAGACGCAGAGCTGACGAGCTAGGAACGAGTCAACAAGACGGTTAGCACAGTCGTAGGAGCGATATTTGCGGGAAATACCCCAAAAATGTGCCCGAGATACGCGGAACCGCCCTAGATACGTGGAGCTGTATCGATGAGCTGAATTGAGCTATAAATACACGAAGTCCGAGCAGATTTCGCCAACTTTTACTTATGCGAGAGCTAAAACACTACACTTTCAACTTGTAACACATTTCATTCGAAATCTTATTGTATATTCGATTCATATCAATATAAATCCAGCTCTGCTCTACTCTTCTTTTAATCGTTGAATTTGTAGATATTTCTTAGGACTAAAGTTTCTTCTCCAAATCTACATACAAATACTTAGTGCGAAATTCAGCTTCCAAGTTACATGAAATATCAAACACAAAATTGGAGAGTGAAAAAATGAAAACAAGAGTAAAATGATATAGTTTAGTTACTAAGAGTAATATCAAAGGATTTTGATACAACAAATAACTTCCTATATCGTTGCTTCTTCAAATCAAGCTTCTACGTTATAATATGGGCATTATCACTTTGGGCTCAAATATGGGCTTACTTAATTGAGATGTAATCTTTCTAATATCAATGGCCTCAACAAAAAGGAAAAACCCGTGACTGGTTTAGACTTCCCAAATTCCGGTTAAGAATAAAACTTTCATTTAACTTCCAGATTAAGACTTAAGAGCCCGTCTTAATAAATACACTAAATCAATCCATAAACAAAGAAACGGACCAATGAGAATCAAAGACGCAGATCGCCACGTAGACTTTTGTTTTTCCTCCATCAAATCTGGACCGTTGAACATGATCCTAATCGCACGTCTACCACTTCTCCTCTTTCTCTAATCTCCCAAAATTAAACCGACTTAATCTAATCACCTTCTCTCACTATAAATTCCTAATTTTCTCAGGAAAAAAATATATCAAAATTTTCTTGATTCCTCTCTGAATCCAATCCAAAACCTCTTTCTCGTTTCCACCATCAGAAGGAAGAATCCATGGCTCGTACGAAGCAAACCGCTAGAAAATCCACCGGAGGAAAAGCTCCGAGGAAGCAACTCGCCACCAAGGTTCGTTCTTAAGCTTTTTCGAATTCGTCCATCAAAAGGGGATCTAGGGTTTGAGATTTGGCTGTATTGTTGATTTTAACGAACAGGCGGCGAGGAAATCTGCTCCGACCACCGGTGGAGTCAAGAAACCTCATCGTTACCGTCCCGGAACCGTCGCTCTTCGGTAATTTCACGATCGCATTTTCTAATCACAATCGTTGTTTTGGTTAAAATCGAAATTGAATTCTAATTAGCTATGGTGGGTTTTGTTATTCATTCATGATGATGAATCAGTGAGATTCGTAAGTACCAGAAGAGCACTGAATTGTTGATCCGTAAACTTCCATTTCAACGTCTTGTTCGTGAAATCGCCCAGGATTTCAAGGTAATTATTTCGATATTGATGCTAATTGACGATAGAGAAGTTGTTTTTTGTGGTGAAAGATGTTAATTTTGGTTCGTTCGTGAAATTGGAAATTTTGTAGACGGATCTGAGATTCCAGAGCCACGCAGTGTTGGCGCTTCAAGAAGCAGCTGAAGCATACTTGGTGGGTTTGTTTGAAGATACAAATCTGTGTGCGATTCATGCCAAGAGGGTTACGATCATGCCTAAAGATATTCAATTGGCAAGAAGGATTCGTGGGGAACGTGCTTAAGATCACAATTAGGGTTTATGTTAGTGCTTTCAATTGTGTTTTTGCTTCTTTTCTTTTTTCTTTTTCTGGTGTTGTTTACTTTTAAACCAAAACAAATCTATGTTTAAGTCTCGTTTAAGCAAAGAACAGAGTTATGAAATGGGCAATTTGATACACTATTGTTTTCTCTAAGATGACATTGATGATGTTCTTGATTGGTTGCTCTCTATTGGTTTTGGTATCGAAACTTGTGACAATTGAGCTTTTGTTGCAAAATTGCCTTGACTCATAAGAACTTCCTTCATTCATCAGTTTCTGATTCGATTTCTTTAGAATTACAAATTATGATTCGTAACTTGTATAATTGAGAAATAATTTTATATGTTTTCTTGTTTTGTTTGTTTTCTACGATTAACTGGAGATTTTGTGCCTAGATTGACTAATTCTTTAAAAAAATATACTACGTAACATTTTTGTTATTTAAATAGACTACCATAACTATGTTGACTAAAATCGCAATAAAACAAAACATTTCAAGACGACCCAAGTTAGCTTGATTTCTTTTTGTTTAGCGGGCCAAACGTGGGCTTTCTAAATTTCAGAATTACTTTTGTCTACAAAACTCTATTGCTCTATTTTTGGGTTTGAGTTTCCTTCTACCAATTAGAAAATATTGGCTTTATATTTTTATAATTTCTTTTTTAAAGTGAGTTAAGCCGTGATATTGCCGAATGCACATGTAGTGCAGTGGTGGTTCTTACCCCACTTATGGCACCCTTGACCAAGGTTCGATCCTTGGAAAGATAAAATGTAAGGTTTGTGTAAGGCCAGTGGGACCGCCTTGTGGTCCACAAAACGACAAAAAAAAAAGCCGTGATATCATTTCAATTGACCAAATGAAAATGGTTAAATAATTCGCGGTTAAAAATAATTGAATTCTAGAATAATTCTATAAACCAACTGCCTATGAACCGCTAGTCCACCACCACTTAATCAAATATTGTTTTTTTTTGTGTTTTACACGGAAGAGAGATAGGGGATCCAATATGAAACTTTTACCTAAAATGTAAATGGTGGAATGTTTTGTGATTGGATGCAAATGGCGTACATGTACTTAAACAAGAGAGTGACATAAATGGGAGACGTGCAAGACAGTAAGAATCTTGAGTTGGATAATATGACTACAATACGAACGTAACTCTCTACGTAATTTTTTTTGTCTTTTTGGAATTTGCATCTCTATTTTTGGTCTCGTAAATCTTTCTACACTTCTTCACGACGTTCCTTTTTAGGGTTTTTCCAACCACAAAATTCGCAAGGAATAAGTTTTTAGCATCATTCTCTTGCCCACGTTCTCGTAAATTCCCTTTCTTGCTGTTTTGTTCTTAAATGTAAAAATAACAAATTAAGAGATTTCGTATCACTTTTAATCATGAAACTTTCACGTAGCAATAAAGTATCTAAGATGAAAGTTTACCGACTCAATGAAATATCAAAGTATATGATTCTTTTTTGTAATTGAATCCAAACAAGAATCTTGTAACATACAAATCCACCAATATAAAACTAATTATCTCAATAAAATAAGAAATCTTCCAGCAATATATTTTTTTTAAAACTAAAAAACTACCCAACTTTTTCTTTGTTGGTTCAATAATAAAAAACCATACATATAGAAAACGAACAATGGTTCACTTTCACTGTAACCTGACCCAAACACCTTCGCTCGGTATATCTTGGTTCACCACGAAAACCATGTAATAACCGGGAGGTGCAAGATTAACCGATCTTGGTATCCTAACCCTAACCTCATAAGCCGAAAGACCAACCCTCATTGAGATAACATGATCAAGAACCAAAAGTCTCTGATGCATCGAGAAAGAATGTGTATTAAACGAAGGAAACACCATTGTCACTTTAACCGGACTTTTCACTCTTCCGGTTACATTAAACCTTAACCTCAAGATTTGACCGTAATTGATCGTTGACTGTGGAGTAAGATTCACAATCCTTGGTCGAAGTCTCGAGAACTGAGATTCCAAATACGACGGCGAAAAAGCCTCTAAGCTAAGCTCCGTCGGGAAAAGCACGCCGGTGAAATTGTAAAACTCGTGCGGGTTGCTACCTCCGACGAGAACTCTCCCGTCGCGGAGTAGTATCGCGGTTGAATGGTACATTCTTGGAATAGCGTTTGCGTTCTGAACAAGGAATCTTGAACCGACCGGTTTATCGGGACGGTAAAGATCAGGATTTAAAACCGGTTCACGACCAAGCTCCCAAGCAGCTGTTCCTGAAGAACCACCGTTAATTAACAGAACATGTCCGTCGGGTAAAAGAATCATGTCTCCCATAACTCTAGCTCTAGGCATCTTCTCAATAAACCATTGAGGATTAGCATCGTTGATCTTGATTCTTGCACACGTGTCAAGCGCTTTCACGAATGAGTTTCTCCTAAACGCGAGGTTAAACGATCCTTTAGGTGCACCACCACACACCATAACCTCTAGCTCGACCATCGTCTCGTCTTCAAGATTCTTGATCGGAAGTAAAACAGAGGAGCCAGTACTCGGATAGCTTCTCGGATCGCCTCCAGGGATCTCTGGATACTTTTTCACGACTACGTTGTTCGTATAATCGAGTAAAACCGCTCGGTTGTTAGCGAATATGAACAAGTTTCCATCGCGGTTTAGGAAAACGTTAGGGTAGAGATTGTTTTCGTCGTTAGGATCGTCGGTTTGTGACAAGAATGGTAAGGTAAAGAGATCTGGACCCTTTTTTTTAGGGTAAAACTCGTAGTTGAATTGACCTCGACCTCCTATGATAATCTGACGACCATCGGGAAGAACATGGTTCGTAGCGTACCATCTTCTTGCAGCGAGTCCGTTATCAACTTCAGACCAATCACAAGTATTGTTGTCGCAAGGAGAGAAGAGTCTAGCTTTACGTTCACCTTCTTTATCTCCTCCGGTTTGGAGTAGTGTACCGTCTGGTGTGAGTCCACCAGATGAGCACCATGTGTTGGATTGGACGGTTAAGGGACGGATACGGTTTAAAACGACGTCGTATTCTATCGAGTGCGCAGTGCAATCGCGCTTTGAAACGATGTCGTTTGGACTGTTGAGGCATGTTCCGTTAGGGAGCGAGATGTTTGAAGGACCAAAGTTGGATCGGTCGTACATTATGACACGGTCGTTACGGAGAAGCTGTGAATGCATTGCTGAGATTCCGACATTTGGTAAGAGAAGCTTCCATGTTCCTCCGGCGCCGGAAGCCACGTGGCAAGAGAGGAGGAAGAAGAGAGCGAAGTAACGGAGATGATTGAGGTCGGTGAGGATTTGTGGTTTGGTTTCTGCAGCCATTTTTTTTGTTTTTTGTGTTGGTTTGTAATATTGAGTTTATGTCACGGGTTGTTGTTTTTTTATGTTTGTGTGGTACATACATTAACTGTCCATGAGCTCTACTTTATATATGTTTAGGAGAAAAGAAGAAATTATAAATGTCATGACGTTAATAAAGCATACTAATGGGAAACTTTACCAATAATTCCTAAATCATTTTGCCAAATTTCTAGTTTTTTTTTAAACGTTTTAGTTTAAAATGGAATTTTCTATTAAGTTTGCTTAGATAAAATTAAGTAATATGGACTTTTTTTAACAACGCGTATATCTTTTGCTTTTAATTTATGTATAGTTCAAACAGTATTTTTGAAAAATTGAAAATTTAACATTTTTCACTAATATACAAAAAATATTCCATAATACATAAGGTGAAATTTTGCCTTGTTTCCTTTCTCTTTATTTGTTCAAAATTGGAAGTTTATTTTATATTTGACTAAAATGAATAACCCACATAAATATTCCACTTTTCAAACTTAATCTATGTCAAATCTTCCATTTGTAATAAATAAATAACGCGTTAGAAAACAAAACATTATTAAAATTCATCTGAATTATACTAGAAAATAGAATAGGGAAAAAAGGAGATCAAATAATAAGATTAAATTTATAGATGTAAATGTATATTTGGAATAGTTCGGTCGTCACGACTGGGTTATCCCCAACGTTATTCAAAGGTTTCTTCTCTGATTTAATTTCCATGCAACATTTGTATAACTATGTGAAGCCATATAAAGATTCCACATCAAATATATATACCAATTCTAAAGAATATTAACCTTTCCTACAATTTAGATTATTGTATGTATATAATCACATAGCATCAAACTTGGCTTTCTCCACCGCTATTATAATTAAAGTCATAATATGTAGATTGATTATGAAAGTAAATTAAGAGTCTTAGTAAACATTGATATTCTCAAGTATAATTAACAGTTACATCAATGCTTCTATTTTTTCGGTTGGGTCGATATCATTTTGGATTCAGCTTAAATAGAATTGTCAAGACGTGGTACCATTACCAACCTGAATCTACTTTTACAAAATGTTAATTGTCGTCGAAGAAACAATTTCTGTGATTAGTTATAACATGATACGTGAGGGCTTGAACAATTCTACAACTGATTCTTTAGTCATTTGCTCGTGAGATAACGCTAAGTCAACATCAAACATTCCAAAAACTAATACAATATACTTCTTTTTTAAAATTAAAAAGAGTAGTTAAGCAAGTCAAACTTCTGTTTATCTCAGGGATAATTATTTTATTGTGTTATATTAAATTTGGATTATTTCTTGTTTTCCAACTCAAAATCAATGGGCAATGAGTGAATTGACTCTAACCTTTTATATATTAGTTAATTATTTTTCCAATTTAGAATATGGGATAATATCACTTAATACCAATCCCCATGCTCAGACATGCACATATCTAACATGGACAATTGTGGGAACAATATTCACGGGGTGACCCAACGATCGGATGGTTCTGATACCATATTAAGTTATTTATGAGTTTCCAACTCAAAACCAATTGGCAATGAGTGAATTTGCCCTAACCTATATATTAATTAATTATTTCTCAAACTTCCGATGTGGAATAATATCACTTAACACGTTATTCTAACTCCACCGTCGCTAAAAAGATTATTGAATAATATATATATATATAGTTTATATACACAATTAACAAACATGACAAACAAACAAAAAAATGCGTAGGGGATTTCTTTTAAAAAATACGTTTTCAACTATAATCCATTGTTTATAAATAACTCTGATATGAAAAAAAAATTAATTAAAAAAAAAAGATAATATTTATTCTGTCTCGTTGGGACAACTGTCTTTCCAGATAATATTCAAAACAGCCAAGAAAAGTTTTATAATGATCAAGATCGCCAAAATGTATCTCAGAATAAATCAATCTTTTCGTCGAGAAAAAAATTATTCAATTGTTTTAATTAATTTGACCATTTGAGTATTAATCTAAAAACCATGTCCAAAAGCTGGTTTAAGTAGGTCTTTTTACAAACTGTAAAGATATTAAGAATCCGATCCGGATGACAGGAAGGTCAAACCAAAGAGAGAGAGATAATTGAGATTAGATACCATACTAATTAGAGAGAAGTCAAATGTATTTAACAATTTAATTCAAGAAAGTTTATAAAAATATATAATAAGACTATGTATATTTTATTTTATTTTGCTAACATTGTAAATCTCATTTTGAATGAAATTTTACAAATTGGTTAAACCTCCTTCTCCACAGCCTTTTTGCAAAGGATATATGGAGTTTGGCTCCGTTCATGGAAACGGTCTCCTCCGAGACAATCAAAACTTTTCAATCAGGATTGTTCCAGACAAATCAGATGATAAGCCTACCTCCAACAGGCATCAGTGAGAGACCTTTTTTCTCCTAGATCGCATGGTCAATTTGGTTAGCAAAAAGTTAAAAAAATGTTCCAAAACAGATCTTTCTCAGCAAGAGAAATAATGGATTTCGGCGCAATTACATAACAAAACTATGGCTATGAGAGAAGCCTTATCGCATGTTTATCAAAGCTTTCACTATAGCTTCGGATTCACAGCAACTGATCAACTTAATTAAAACCAACAAATCAAACCTAGAAATCTATGGAATCCTTCAGGACATCAACAAAATCGCCAAAAGCCAATAAATATCTTTTTTAGATCTGTTCTCTCTCGCTCTTCTCCTCCTCCGACGATGGCGATTGCGATAAACGATCTCTTTCTTCTACCTCTCCGGCAACTTCGCTCCCCTCCGGGATGAAACTCCTCCCGTCAAGGATCTCCCCGTCGTCCATGGATTTCTTCCCGTGAGTCCCTCTATCCTATCCTTTCTTTCCCGGGGCTTTGGGTTCTGATCGTCTTTTGTTAACTCCCAGGACTGCTTGAATGGTGAATTTGTGAGGGTTGGTCCAAATCCCAAGTTCGACCCGTCGCTGGATATCACTGGTAAGTTCTTCTTCTCCTTTTCCCTTTTACTTCTTAAATTTAATATTAAAAAATAGCTTAAGACCCCTTAAATGGAGTTACCGATACAGATGCTCTACGGGTATCATCCTAAGCATCATTATTGGTAACACTCTAAGGATGTCATCCAATAAAAAAATATTAAAAAATATACTTTTTTTTTTTTACTCAACTTTATACCTTCTCTTTCATTCTTTTACTCAATTTTTATTAATTTTATATTTAAACATAACAAAACCCACCAAAAAACACCCTCCAAAAGTGTTAAAACACTCTCCCTATAGACACTCTCTCTCCAAAGTTTCTTTCTATCTCTTCTTTTTAATCAAATTTTATTAATTTTATATTTCAATACACCCCATTATTTCAACCAAAAACACTCTCTTTCTTCTTTTTACTCAAATTTTAATATTTTAATATTAGATGACATCCACAAAAGTTCACCAATAATGATGCTCTAAGGACGATAATGCCTTTTCTATTTTTCAGATAAAACTAAAAACGAGAAAATAGTTTAAAAGAGTGAGGATTGGCGGTTTGGTTGGGATCTCACGCGCTTCTTTAGAGGCGATTTTTTTCCGAAAGTTTCTTTGACAGTTCTCCGTTTTGGCCGCGTCGGTTGCTCCTTTAGCACCGGCGTGGTCCTCTTTTCTTTCTTCTTTCTTCCGTTTAGGTCTGGGTTCGTAGTCTTCGAGATGGGTTTCGGTGTCGGTGTTTTGTTTAGCCAGATCGGCGATGGAGGCTTCGGTGGTGGATCCTGTGTGGTCTGGACGCGTGACGGTGGCTCGTGGCAAAGACTTTGTTGTACCAGGAAAGCGGTGGTGCGCGAGCCTTATTCTTGCGAGCGTCGTTTATGGCGGTTCCGATGTACCTGTTTCAGTCCTCGACCGTTGTCTTCTCGCCGGAGAGGAGGCTTTCTCGGCTCACCGACCGTCCCTTTTTAGTGGTTCTCGACTCAGGCCAGGTAGTTTGGTGGTTGTTTTTAGTGGTTCAAGCTTTGGTTTATGGTTTTCGGATGTTGTTGGTGGGCTTCAAATCTTGTGCAAGGTTTCTACTTTGGTGTGATCTGATATGTCCTCTTCACCTTCGTTTTTGTGTTTTGACGGGATTCCCCTTGGATTATGGCTTTGGTTTGGTCGTGTTTCAGTTTTGTTGATCCTCCATTGGTAGCTTTCTGGTACTTTGTATGGTTGATTGGCTGCTGCTTCCGAATTTTTTTTCTTTCGCGACTCTTTGTTTAGGCTTCAAGATTGATCGGATAGAGGTGGCTGGTGACAGTTGGTGTTTGGCTCTATGTTGGTTGATGCTTCGTTCCTATTCATTGGTTATGGTCTTCGTGTTGAGACATGAGTCATTTGTTCTTGTCTTGGGTTTGTTGGCTTGGTGTCTTTGTTACCCAGGCTCTCGGCTTCTTTTTGTGCTTGTCCGATGGCTTGTTCTTTAAATCTTCGTGAAGACGGGTTTTGGTTTGGAGATTGAGGAGTGTTGCGGTGGTTGGAGGAGTCTCCTTGGACGCATGTTTCTCTTCCAATCCTTGTTTGTGTGGTCGTTTCAAGCCTGATCTGGTTCTGGTTCGGTGAGGATTTTAGTTTGAGATGGAGAGTTGGAGTACGTGGAATCGTTAGCGCCCAATTACAGTGGACTTCGGGGGCCACTTGAGGGTGTGGCATAGCTACTCTCGTTAAGGTCGCGTGCTTGTCTTCAGCGCTAGTCTCAGGCTTGTCTTTCCCGTTCTGGTGGTGATTTGTTTTGGTTAGTGGTCTCGCAAGCTTGGTCGCTTGATCTGATTGTGGTGGAGAGGTGTTTGTTTCAAATTACCGGTCTGGTTTATTGTCTACATGCCTTGTTGTGCCTCTTTAGTCTCCCTTTGGCCTTTTTCTATGCTTACGAGGTTGTCGGGATTGTAGCTGTGGTCCTCTTGTCTTGGTGTTGAATCTGGAAGCTAGCTGGTTGTGTTATAGGGTTGCCTGTGTCTTGGTTTCTGTTCTCTGTTGATGACTTGATGTTGAAGAAATTGATTTCGAGGCAGTGATACCTCGCCCAACAGTTTGAAGTTGGTGTGTTTCTTTAAGCTTGTTTCAAGTTTATCAATTGATGGCGTTTGTTCGGAATTGGTAAGTCAATAGATCAATGCCGGGTGCTTTTGACGATATGATGTTCAATAACATGGATTCGATTTTGGACTTTGAGTGACTGCTCAATGTTTGGGGTTAAGTCCTTGTTTTCATATATGTATTCTAATCTTGTAAAATATCTGTGTATTCTACACTCGTGTGGTTTAATAAATGATCTTTTAGATGAAAAAAAAAAAAGTTTAAAAGAGTGATTAAAGCATGACGAGAATGCACGAAAAGGTATGAAACAAAAGGAATAATTAAGATTTTGCATTTATATTCATAAATCAAAAGCCGCCTTTATTTTGTCTTCTTCTTATTCTCTAATTCATATGAGTTGTATTTATACGATACAGATTTCATTTACTCTATTTTCAATTACAGTTTTTCTGTTATCGTATAATGTATCGATAATTAGCCATGTGTTGTTGTGATGAGTCAGTCCAAATAGTATCTTTTGGGGCATACATTCGTTTATAGCTTAACATATTTATATACTATCGAGGGCCGGCCTTGAGGACAGGTCCAAAAGACATGGGTTTTGGACCTCCAAAATTTTCTAAATTTTTAATATTAAAAATAAGTCTTTGGATTGTTTTTTCTTTTGCGAAAAAGCCCTTAAATTAAAAATTTATCTATAAACTTTTTAAATTTTTTTTTACTTAGGACTCTCTAAATCTCAAGACTGGCCCCTGATAGTACTATCTAGTAATATATTAACAAATACTATCTAGTAACACTTTTTAAAAAACACTGATATGCTCAAATTTACCTAGAGCTACTCTCTCAAATTAAGAGATCGTAGTAGTACTTAGGGATCGAATCCACAGGGAATCGAATAACGCAATCAATTAGTGAATTCAAATTTTGTTAAGTATAAATGTATGAATATGATGAAAATAACTAAATAAAGCTGACAGATTGAGATTTTGGTTCTAGTAATCAATTGGACAAAGAGTTAGACATTGGGTAATTCGCAGGAATGATTAGAAATACGATCGTGTCGATCGACACAAAGGTATGTGTCGATCGACACAGGATATTCAACGGTTAGGATTTTATTAAGAACAGTTCTAGAACTCAAACACGAATGTAAAATCAATAAACTTTCGTTGCAGAGACTATCTATGACTAAATTCCTAAATTCCAAATTTCTTTGCAAACTTAGAGAACAAAATCAAGTTTTAAATTCAGGTTTAATTGTTCACAAAATTCCTAAGCCAAATTTCTTTGCGAATAGATAATTTTGCTCATCTAAGATTATTTCAGGTTGTTAATAACACTTTCGCATCTATTAAGGCAACCTAGGATATCCAATTTCAGTTGATCAATCCTAAAATCAGAGTTAATTCAATCTAGATGAAGAACATAAAGATAAATCCTAACACAATTTCAATCCTATCGATTTTCCATCAAACCCTTGAATCACCCTAAACCTAACAAACAAACTACTCAGACATAGATGATGTAAACATTATCAATGAATAAATAACTTGCATTAAAAAGTTAGAGTAAGAGATACAGAGTTTCGAAGGCGATGGAATCCGGAAGTCTGAAATCTCTCCAAAGCTCTCAATCTCCAAGTCTTAATTAAAAACTAAGATAAAAACATGAAAACCTAAGGAAAAAACTATTTATATTGTCTAAAAATCGGATTGGCCTTTGGTGCAAAATTTCTGGGCTTTTTGGGCCAAAGAGGAATTTCTTCAATCTTCTCGTCAGACACGATCACGTCGATCGACACAAACATGTAAAATCGACTTTGACTTGATCACTTTAGTTCTTCTTTCCTCGATGCTCCAAAATGCTCCAAAAGCTTCCATTAAGCTTTAATCATCCTTAATCTTGCAAAGACTCTAAAAGACTCGAAAAATCTCAAAAAGACACTATGAAAATAACTTATATCATGGTCGAAAACAGGTAAAAACCATGATATATCAAACACTCTCAACTGTTCACACTTAAACAATAGAAAACAACGCTGACCAAAGTGTCGCACCATTCAAAGAACTCAACGCTCACTAGAAGACTCGAAGAAGACAACATGACTGCATGCAAGCGAAAATGGAGCTTTATATCAGATTTTGGATGCAAGCGAAAATGGAGCTTTATATCAGATTTTGGAGCAATAAGGCTCATCTATACTTTGCACGAATATATATAACTTATATTCAGTGACAGAGGTAGCTTACTAGGGGGGAGGTCACTTGACCCACATAAAATTTAAACTAATTTAATTTATATTAAATATTTAAAATTGATCATAATCCAAAATAACTATTGATCCCTACTAATTTTTAGTTTAACTATAACTCAGTAAATATAAATACTAGTAAATATACTTTCTAAAAGTGTTAAGCCCAGTAAAACTTCATTATAAACAATCCTAAAATAAAGATAAGCCCAAGAAAATCAATTAACCCTAATTATCTCTATTAGTCAGTCTATTTATACATCTTTTTCCTCTTTTTTCAACCGTGGTTTGTATTTAACTCCATTGAAATCAAACTAAAGTTAAGAGTTTAGGTAATAATTTACATTCTTTTTTCTTTGTTAGGATATTATTTTTTAATATTTTAGATATTAGATATATTTTTGGGCAATCTTTTTAGATCGGATAATTAGTATGACCCTCAGAAATATAATTTTTGGTTTCGCCACCGTGTATATATACTAGATTAGGATCCGCGTATCAACGCGGATAAACACATTAAAAATTATTGATATAGATATTTAAGTTTTAGTTAGTAACTCTGTGAATTATAAATATATTTTGAAATCTTATATAAAGATGAGTCTTAAATCATTAGAGATCAATTTATATTTTAATTTGCATGTCGTAGTTCATATCATGCAGATCCATATACAAATAAGTAAAAAAATATTTGTATCCATTATGAATATAGATTAATTATCTGATAAATCATTAAAAAAAATTAAATACTATAGAGTTATTTCAAACAAAAAAAATTCAAGTAAATAATATCATAAAATCCTATAGAATATTTTATAAATAGTCTTATCAAGCATCATACATAAATCCATAATTGATAAATGTATACCGTAGATGTCATTGGTTTATTTCCTATAGAGATTTATACTCGTCAAACCATAAACACTTATTGATCTTAAAAGAAAATATATTATTATCTTTTTTAACTTGTTTAATTTTCATTTTCTATATTTTTTTTTTTACATTGAAAAATACCAATACCATAATAGGTTATAGATTTTCATTTTTTAATGATATTTTATAACTGTATTGACAAAATAAATATACTTATAGATTTTTTTTTTTTGGTATGCATGGTTGTGCATATCTTAAATTTTTAAATTGAGATTTTCATATCTTTTCTAATTTTTTGTTTTCAATTTATATAATATCTTTTGTTTTATAATTCATATTTAATTTTTCTGAATCAAAATTTTATTTTCTCTCCACTTTTTACTTTCTACGGTTTATACCCTCTATTTTCTTTTTTATTTTATTTTTATAATTAGCTTGAACTATCTTGTTTTTTTATCTAACTAGTTTGGACTATTAGAAAAAAAATTTCTTTTTCTAATTATTTTGAACTATAAGAAAATTTTACTTTTTACTATTTAGTTAGTTATTTGACAATTATTTTGTCTATTTTCCATGACTATTAGGAAATTTTTTTCTAATTAGTTTGAATTAAAAGAAAATTTTATTTTTTTATTATTTGATTAGTTATTTGACAATTATTTTGTCTATTTTCTATGACTATTAGAATTTTTTATTTTTCTAATTAGTTTGAACTATAAAAAAATTTAATTTTTACTATTTGATTAGTTATTTGACACTTATTTTGTCTATTTTCCATTTTTAGTTTTATTTCTTCTTAATTAATTTTAAGTGTTTACACATATCATTATCTGATTAATTTTAGACACATATCGTAATTTAATGAATTAGAATTTTGCTTACGTATCATGTTTTCATTACGCGCATCCTCTTTTATATAATAAGATATATATATAACCCATATGTAAAAAAGGTAAATATTGAACTAGTTTTCACAATATATACGCTTTTATGCGCCCGAGTGATTTAGCAAGATATGTGATATTTACTAAAACTTGAACTTCAAAATAGTCTAGAATATTATTTATTTTTCAATCTTTTATCTAACTTGATTTTTAAACTAGTTAACTCTTTTTACTTCGACTTCCAATCAAATTAGTAATAATTGAAAGATATCCATACAATGTAACACTTTTGTCCTTAGCACTTTATTTTTATTCTAAAATGATTATTTTACTTTTAGCTAATTAAGTAATAACCTTATCATATCTTATTATATAAAAGAGAATATGCGCGAAGAGAACACGACACGTAAGCAAAATTCTTATTCACGAGATCATGACATGTGTAATTGTTAATTTAGATTATAACATGTGTCAATATTAACAAAAAAATTTAAAAAGAAAATAAAGAATATATTCTAAACAAGGATTATGGACTAATTTAAAAAAAAACCGTTCTACTAAATATATAATATTTCTAATATTAAAAAAATAAAAAGAAAAATAAAATAAAGAATAAATTCTAAATAAGGATTATGGACTAATTAAGAAAAATGAAAAAAACCGTTATACTAAAATATGTAATAAATCAATATTTTTATATTACAAAATACATTCTTTCCATTATAAATTATCTAAATAGTTAAAGACAAAAGAAAATATCATATTTATAGGTATCATTTTGCTAATACAATAACGTGTATGAGATAATTTTAGTATGAGATAAATATAATAAATTGACTATTTAATAAAATATAATAATAAAATAAATGTTAAATATATGTTAGTCGTAATTTAGAATCTAATCACATTTGTCAAATTATAGGCATTATAAATTTTGAAATCAAAAATATTACCGCAATGCATTTTTATATCAGCATGACATGTAAACAAAATTATAACTCACGAGATCGCGACATGTATCTAATATTGATCAAATGAAAAATATGTCAAAAATTATAATTAATTAAGAATAATAAAATTTAAAATGGAAAGTAATTGTCAAGTTACTAATTAAATAATAAAAAAATCTAATATTTTCAATAATAATTAAGAAATAAATTTTAAGATAAAATATAGACATGACATAAGCCATAAAATAAACAAATACTAATACACATAGAATAAAAATTTCAATTAAAGTAAATAAAAAGACGAACAATAAAAAAGAAGATATATAAATTGGAAAAACAAAAGTTAGAAAGGTTATAGAAACCTAAATTTAAAAGGTTAAAAATATACACAACAATGCAAAAATAAAATAAAAATAAAATCTATAATAATACTTATTTTATTAATATAGAGTTATAGAATATCACAAAAAATAGAAATTTTCCACCTATGACGTCATTGGTACTCTTCAAGTGTATATATTGAAAATTATATATGTTAAAAATTAATAATATTATATTTTTTATTAAGTTAATACTGTATAAAGTTTGGTGAGTATAAATCTTTATGAAAATAAAACGATGACATTAATAAAATATAATTATCAATCATGCACTTATGTGAATGTTCACAACATTATTTATAGTTTTTATGAGGTTACTAACATAAAATTTACTCTTTTATGATTTAACTATATAGTATTTTAGTTGTTTTTATTTTTTATTATATAATCATAAATATTCATAATGGATGAAAATATATATTTTCAATGTTATTAAGAATATAATTTAAAGTTCGATGATATATATTTTTAGATTTGCATGATATGTATTAGAACATGAGAATTATGATATAAATTAATTTTTATTGGTTTTAAAATCCACGTTAAATAGTATTTTAGAATTTAATGGGTTACTAATTAAAATTTAAATATTTATTTCATTAATTTTTATAGTATATATCCGCATATTAACATGGGTCCTATTTTAGTTAATTTATAAATGACCTCAAAATTATTCTTACCAATATACAAACTTCTTTTTTAGTTGTTTCTTAATTCTTATAATGTTGACTAATTTCAAAATTTTTGTGTTATTTAATTGTTTTTTCATTCATCATAGCATAAAACGAAAAGAAAATGCTCTTGTAGCTCTGAGAAGTCGGGGAGTGGTCGAGTAAGAGGATGAATCATGAATCTATGTGGAGACACAAAGGAGATACTTTCAAACATATATTCAATGCCAAAGTGACGTAGATGCAACTACGTGTCCCTAAGGCAGAGATTAAGTGGTCCAAAGGTATATGGTTCACTCACTCAACACCGAAATTCTCTTTGTTTGCTTAGTTGGCTATACACAATCGCCTCTCCACGGGAGATCGTATGTTATCATGGAATGTTACAGTTGACCCCTCATGCACTCTATGTAATGATCATTTAGAATCTTGTAATCATTTGTTTTTCACATGCTGCTATACGTCAACAGTTTGGATCTCCATTATCAAAGGGCTTTTACAAGCAAGATTCACTAAGCAATGGACTAGCCTTGTCGAGCTAATATCGGATACGAGCATGCCACGATAACAAACTTTCCTCTTAAGGTATGTTTTCCAAGCAAAAATACATAGAATTTGGCGAGAGAGAAATGGACGTCGACATGGAGAGGAACCAACTCCGACACAAGATCTCATTCAACACATAGATAAATAAATACGGAACCGACTCTCTTTTATCCGAGATTTTGCTCCAGACCTAAACAGGACTATGAAAAAATGGTTCGAAACAAAAAGCGTATCATAAAATTCTCAAAATCTTAAAATTCGGTCTTACATTTTATTAAATCACTTCCTCGATTTTTTGTAATATTTGATGTAAAACAGTTATTTTGTTTTGAATAAATTTTACATTCAATTTAAAAAAAAACGAAAAGAAAATTCTGGCAATAAAATATGTTGATAAAAGCTCATTTGTTATGACAGCTTTGGGCCGGCTAATCATTAAGCCCCCCTGATTAACCAACCAATTGAACCGATACTGGACTAAACCAGGTCCCTGATTATTGCTTGACCATTAGCAATTCCCAATCCTCGAGAACAAATCTATCTTCTTCCCTCTCACAACCTCCTAACATCAACTTTCCGATCAGATCTCATCGGAGCAAAACAATCATCGAAGACCCATGGCTTTAAGTTTCAGCGGCGATGAAACTGCTCCGTTCTTTGGTTTCCTTGGCGCCGCCGCTGCGCTCGTTTTCTCCTGTAAGATCCAAAATCTGACCTCTAACTTCCCGAATTTGAATCACCCATGGTTCCGATTTCCGATCCGATCCGATTTGATGTTTCAGGTATGGGAGCAGCGTACGGGACGGCGAAGAGTGGCGTTGGAGTTGCGTCGATGGGTGTGATGAGACCTGAACTTGTGATGAAATCGATTGTCCCTGTGGTTATGGCTGGTGTTTTAGGTATATATGGTTTGATCATCGCCGTTATCATCAGTACTGGGATTAACCCTAAGGCTAAGTCTTATTACTTGTTCGATGGCTATGCTCATCTCTCTTCCGGTCTTGCTTGTGGTCTCGCCGGTTTATCTGCTGGTATGGCTATTGGAATCGTCGGTGATGCTGGTGTTAGGTAATAGTAATTGCTTCTTAGACATGACCTTAATTGTTCGATTGATCGATCCAGTTGCTCGGTGGTATGTGTTGTGTACATTGCTGGATAGGAGTGATCACTAGGTTCTTATGAAGTCTTGTTTTCATTGATCAGAATCTCGATGCTTTCTCTGTGCTTTAGCGAACAATGGTCCCGAGTAATTGATTGGTTCGATGGTTTTATATATGTACTAAGATGTCTCAAAGTTTCTGAGATAGCCTCAAGTAGGATTGCTTTGGTGTTTGTTACTTACATTATTGAATAGGAATGATAATTAAGTTCTTATGAAGTCTATTGCGTGATCAGAATCTCGATTCCTTCTCCGGGCTTTAGCGGTTAATGGTTTACAGTAACTAGGACTTGAAGTTCTTGTGATCTTCCTTTATCAGTCATTTGGTGAAATTGACTGGAAGAGATATCTGCAAACTTTTTGGTTCGTGAAAAGTAGTTTTCGATTGATCTTTAGTCGAATGTTTGATCATGGGTCTTCTTTGTAGTACAAACACATCCTAGAGAAAGGATCTTTATTTGATTTGCTCTCGTTACGTTGTCTGATATTAGATGCGACGTTAGGATAAATGCTTAGTATGATCAAACCAGGCGCTGCGCATGATGCTTTCTTCACTTATATACATCCATTTTATTCAAAACTCTGTTTTATTAAATCAAATTTCTTATTTTTTTGCAGAGCGAATGCGCAACAGCCAAAGCTGTTTGTGGGAATGATTCTGATTCTCATCTTTGCGGAAGCTCTTGCATTGTATGGTCTCATTGTCGGTATCATCCTCTCATCTAGAGCTGGTCAGTCTAGAGCCGAGTGAAATGGAAAAAAGTCAAGTATCAAGCGGGGAGCCATATGAGAAGTTTCATGGATTGATTGGC
Organism: Arabis hirsuta; assembly: GCA_964056655.1. Lineage (NCBI taxonomy): Eukaryota > Viridiplantae > Streptophyta > Magnoliopsida > Brassicales > Brassicaceae > Arabis > Arabis hirsuta. The sequence continues at coordinate 34,251,376 of OZ053304.1, forward strand.
TTCTCCTTTCAGTTTCTTTTTTTTTTTGTACGTTTGAGTTCAGTTCTCATTGGAAACCAAGTAAATCATTTGACTTGTTGCTACCAAAAGTATTCATATTTCATTTGAATCACAAATATCACTACACAAATATTTGTAAGTTTCCATCTCAACACTAATCAACAATGTTTATAGTAGTAGCCAATGGACTCTATTTATCAGCCCTGTTTTATACCATGTTCTTCTTACTGTGGGATTTACAAAATCTGCCACACGAAATCTTCACTTGAACATTAAGTAGCACAGTCTATCGAAGGAATTACCGTTTTCACTATGAATAGATTTCTTACTATTCACTTCACTGCCTAAAAGAACAATGATGGTGGGTGAAAAAAAGGGCAGTGAATTCAATATAGTATACCAATACCAACAAAACTACAAAAGCACAGTCAAATTGGCATGACCTGTTTTAAAGATAGCAGTGAAGTTAGTTAGGACACATTTAATAATGTGATGAGTCTTTGTCCACACAACAACCAAACACACATCCATTAAACTCTCTCACACAATTTTGCATTTATTCTGCTTCCCCTTCTTCATTATACCAATCCCTTCTTCACGACTACCATTCTAGTTTTAATTATGTCTTATCTTCAAGAACAATGTTACTTGCAATGTCGTCTTTTTGAAGATGTCATGTAAAAACAAATTTTGTCTTTATGGCTTTGATTTAATACATACATGTTATTAAAGAAATTTAAACCTTCACGTTTATAAAAAGGAATCCAAAGAATGGAGGCGGAGTTCTCAATTCCTATGCCCCACACAAAATAAAATAAAGAAACAATGAGTAAAGATCCAAAAGTTAATACACACAGAGTGTAAAATCCAACGTGGCTCAGACAACAACAGGCTCTGCTTAAAAAAGCTTTTTCTTCTGACGTCTAAACTTCACTATTTCCCATACACAGAAAAAAAAAATCCAATAACTTATCAACGGCTACTTTCAATCTCCCCTAGGGAGACTAACACGTGTCGTAAACCCACTTGTCCAATGTAACTTGGCGGGAAACAAAACAGAGAGTAGTAAAATGTGGAGGATCCCACAACCCACTGAGGCACTGACCAAATCAAGGAAGAGTTGTCTGAAGAATATAATATGCAATGCTTACCAAAACGGCACACTAGGGTCAGCAAAACGTTAACTCACTATTTTTTAGCCTAAATTCACTAATAATAATTTTATAGATTAGGAATAAACGACAATTCCCAGCAAAAAAGAAGAAGATTTGTTCAATATTTTATTAACACAATGAACTGACGACCCGTCGTGGAAAATTATTCATTGTGTCGTACTACCCGTGACAAAGTACATGGACCAATGTCAACACAAAAAAAAGAAGAAGAGAAAAAATAAATTATCCACAAAAGACATAAAAATGATTAAGAGAAATTAATTATAGAAAAACAAAAAACAGACCATTTTCAAGAAGCTGCTACGGTGGCCGGAGAAGTAGGATCGGCGGACAAGGAAATCGCCGGACCGACTCTACACCCTTCAAGCATGAACACAACATCAACCATAGACGGTCGATCAACGACGTCTCCTCCGGTACACAACAACCCAACTTTGATCCCTAACAAGAACTCTTCCCACTCCGAACTTTCCGGGTCAAGCTCCAACAAACCCGGTTCAAGCAACTCACCAATCTGACCTTTTTGTAATTGTCTCTTTACCCATTTCACTATATCTTCATCTTCCGTAAACATCACTGCTTTTTTACCCGTTAAGATCTCTAACAACACGATTCCGAAGCTGTACACATCACTCTCTTTACTCGTTTGACCCATTAGAGCCGCTTCGGGTGCAATGTAGCCTAAAGACCCAACCGGGGTCGACGAAGTAGACGGTTCTTCTGCCGGTGTCAACGCCGTTAGTCTATCTAACCCGAATTCGGACAAATGCGCTTCGAAATCTGCGTCGAAGAGTACGTTTTGCGGTTTCAAATCGCCATGAATGATTGACAAAGAATGCAAGAAAGATAGTCCTCTAGCGATCCCGAGAGCGATGAGATGACGCATTGGCCAGTTCAAGACGTGTCCGTCTTGGTGAGATGCTTCTTGCAAAAGCGTTGAGAGGTTTCCGTTAGGCATGTAGTCGTAAACCAGAAGTCTTAGATCGGGTGGTCCGCAGTAATATCCTCTCAAGACCGTGATGTTCTTGTGTTTCACTCTACCTAAAGCCTCTGCTTGGTTACGGAACGTTGCATCGGTTATCGAAGCACCGTCCATGAGTCTACGAACCGATAAAACCATCCCGTCTTTAAAAGTGGCCTTGAAAACCAAACCGTATCTTCCTCTGCTCAATACGTTCTCTTCGTCGAATTGTCTTGTGGCTTCTAATGTCTCAGCTAATGTGATCTTGTTGTTGAACATTACAAGTTTAGGTCCACCATTGTTGTTGTCTTCTCCTCTTGCCCCACCCGAACTCGCTCGGGATGTACGGGACGGGGTCCCTCTCTTGTCCCGAGTCAAACCGGATCTTATTTTGTTCCGCCATTTCCATAGACTGAACACATAACCGCAACAACATAGTAACAACAACAAAGCTCCTGCTGCTGCTAGTGCTACTAGTAGAATAAGCTTTCTTCTTCTTCTTCTCCGAACGTTTTGACATTCTAAACCAAGCGGTTTACCGCAGAGTCTCGGGTTATCGATGAATACAGACGGGTTGTTGAAACGTGCAGCTAGAGCTTCTGGAATCTCACCTTCCAATCTGTTTCTTGACAAGTTGAAGTAGTTAAGTGAATGAAGCCGAGAGAGACTTGATGGTATAGTAGAACTCAGTCGGTTCGACGAAAGATCCAATGCGGTTAGATTCCCCAATCTTGATAACAATTCCGGTATTCGACCCGATAAAGAATTCGAATCTAGCATTAGAGATACCAGAGACGAATCCTTAGCAATCCGATCCGGAATACCTCCTGTCAAGTGGTTGTGACCCAAATCAAGCTTCTCCAAACGAGACAATTTCGAAAACTGAACCGGGATGTGTCCCATTAACCGGTTTGAACCGAGCTCAAGAACCTTAAGACTGGAACAATTCCCAATCTCCGGTGGGATTAAACCGGAGATCCGATTGTGAGACATGGACAACACTTGTAATAACTTAAGGAATCCATAATTCGAAGGGATTTGTCCGGAAAATAAGTTGGAGCTGAGATTTAAGTACCGGAGACTAACCAAGCTGCTGAAACCTTCTGGTACGTCGCCGTTAAGACCGTTGTTTCCAACATCAACCACCTGAAGATCCGGTAAGCCAAAGAGCTCGACCGGTAATTGACCGGAGATTCTCTGTTTACTTAAATCCAAAACCCGAAGCTTCATTAATCCTCCGACACTAACCGGAATCCGACCCGTTAACCCACATCCACTTAGATTTAGAACACCCAAGCTCTTCAAGTCACCTACATTGGCCGGAATTTCGCCGGAAAATTTGTTAAAGCTGAGATTGAGTAGACTAAGATTAGCTAGCTTCGTTATCTCCGACTGTATAACTCCGGTGAGATGATTCTCGTTTAGATTCAAGGTTTCGAGTCCGGAAAATCCGAAAAGATCCGACGGAATCCGACCCGAAAACCCGTTTCTTCCGAGAGAAATCGTCTGCATTTGACCCATAAAACCCGGAATCTGACCCGAGAACTTGTTTCCTTCGAAGTCCAAAACTCGCAACGATCTACATTTTCCGATACTCGTCGGGATTTCTCCACCAAAGGAATTGTTAGCTGCTCTTAGCTCCTGAATCGCCGTAAAGTCTCCGACTTTAGCCGGAAAATCACCGGAGAAAACATTTTCAGATATATCCAAAACCACAATCGAAGTTAAATCAGTCAACCACGACGGAAATTCGCCATTAATGCGATTCTCGTGAAGGTCAAGAATCTCTAAATTAGTGTTCACGCAATTTGACGGCTTAGAGATTCCCGTGAAGTTATTAACTCCTAATTGGATGATTCTCATTGAGGAATTGTAATCTGAGTAACCACATAGAAGACTCGCCGGAATTTTACCGTTTAGTGAGTTTTCCGACAATGAAACCACTTGCAGACTTGGGATCTTCCCGAGAGTTGTCGGAATTAGACCGGTGAGTGAATTTCCGGCTGCAGTGAAGTGTACAAGCGACGAACAGTTAGCTAATGCCGATGGTATTGTGCCTTGTAAATGATTCGAGTCTAGCCATAAGTACTTTAGTTCTTGTAGCTGTCCGAAACTCGCTGGGATCTCGCCGGAGAAATGGTTGTACGAGAGGTTTATGAGCTGTAATGAAGACTCCGCCGTGAAATTTGCCGGGATTTTACCGGATAATGAATTGGAGGACAGATCGACGTAACGGAGGCTCTTGGAGACAGTAACGTTGGCTATATCTCCGGTGAGTGAGTTGTGAGCAGCGTTGAGGACTTGTAGATTTTTGAGATTTAGTATTTCCGGTGGAAACTCGCCGGAGAATGTGTTGTAGTGAAGATAAACAGCTCTGAGGAAGACGCAACGAGAAAGAGATGACGGAACGGCGCCGTTTAAGTCGTTTGAGTGAAGGCTGAGTTTACGGAGCTGAGTCAACTCGCCGAGTCGAGTGGTGAGGTGGCCAGTGAGTCGGAGACGGGGAAGACGAAGCTCACGGACTTTTCCGGTGAAGCAGAAGACTCCGTGCCAGTCGCATGGAGCTAAAGGAGAGGACTTGTTCCAGTTTTCGAGAGCGTTTAAAGGGTCGTTGAGAGAGAGTTTGAAGGAAGTGAGTGCTTGAATCTCCGATGAAACGGCGGAGCTGTCAGGGAGGTCGGAGAATAAGAAGACGACGGAGAAGAAGAAAATGACCGTTGCGGCCATTAGAAGAGGAGAAGGAAAGATTTGTGCGGAGATGAAATAGTCTCTTTGGTCTATAATATAAGAGAGGAGCGTATGGAGGGAGACTGAAACGACATCGTTTTTGGTGACACTCTTTGGTGTTGTGATTTTTTTTTTTTTGGTTCCCCAAAAGGCAAATTATATAAAGGAATAAAAATGTTATTTAACAAATTGACCCTTATGAATAAATATCGGCTTTTTTTTTGTTTGCGTGATTTTATGAGCATATATCTAATATGCATATGTAGTTTTTGTGTATGTTTGTGTGGTTCATTTTAGAGTAAAATGATGGGAGTGAGAGCAATTAAAACAAAAGAGATGAAAATTAGAAAATTAGAGTAAATGAGTGGGAAGATTTTTCTACCTCTATTTCTTAGTGGGAAGATTTATTAAAAAGTTCAAGGGAGGTAAAACATTTTACCTAAAAAATGTTGAATGGAGAAAATATAGAGGGAATGTTAGTAAAATATTTCCCATTCACATTTTTTTTACTCTTAACAATGTTTTTCATTCACACCCCTATGCGTATGCATATGCTTGTGTGACAGGAATTGAATATGGTTTCTTATTATGTTGGATTGGACAGTATGTTTGTAGCTACCAATGTTATGACAAATGTTACCACCAACTCTGCATCTCTCAATCATGGCTGGTAAATCACAAACTACCAAATCGTACGTATTTCTACTCAATGTGTTTCATAAATTCCGAATACTTTATTTTGATTTTGAGTGTTCAGTGTTTCGATAATGTGTATTTTGCTTTTTATAGGTTACAAATGAACATTCTATTAGATCCATCATGCTTATATCTGAAGTTATTTAAAAAGTTTGGTGACTGATATTTGTTTCTACTTCGATAGTGTTCATTTTGCCTTTATAAGCTACTAAAAGAACCCTTTCCTTATCATATTAATAATCATGCTTATATTGTACACGGATCCGAAGTTATTTGTTTCTGATTGATCGTTGTTTCTCCTTTCGTTTGTGTTTATTTTTCTTTTTATGAGCTACATACACGCTCATGGTTGATCTTTGTATCCATCATGTTTGTAGGATCTTAAATTATCTAATTAATTTTTGTCTATGCTCTAAATCAATGATCAAAAGTGTTAATTAAATGACCTTTTTATGAGCTACAGAGGAACCATCTCTTAGTCCAACAAGTTTTTTGCATGAGCTATGAAGTTACTTGAAAAATTTGCCAAAATTTCACTTTATATTGAGGTGAATGCAACAATTAGGGAACGATGATTTGATTTTGATTGAAACACTGTACACTCAAAATCAAAATAAAGTTGGCGAAGTCATCAATCCGCCGCATCCAATACCGTCTCTATTGTGTTTAAAATCGCTGCGGCAGCGTTAAATAATGCAAATTGTAAGTAACTTGAGTCACAAGCATGTGGAGAGTATCACCAACGTTGCCGTAAAAGTAGTCGCAGCGGTTAGGCAACGAACAAATAAAGGAGAATAACAAATTTGCTACTATATTTTTTTGAGATGACATGCAATTTTCCGTAAAGTATATATATATATAGTAAATCTCTTTTTGTTGTGTATTTTTTTAAAGATAAAGTATCGACAATTTTTGTTTGATGTTTAAGGATCGATTGACGTACAATTTTTTTCGAGCGAATCTAAATGATTCAATCGTAATACTTGAAGAGATGAATAAAAACGCAACAATAAATTACAAAACGGTGCGTAATTTTACTAAGAAATCTTATGAAACTTTCTATTGTTTTATAACTAGCTAAATGTTTGATGATTTATTTTCAGTTGAACACTTTGTCTATTGAGTACTTAATTTGATTTTTTTAGTGTTTCTTGTTTGTAATGATCAAAAGTCATTAATCACATTAAGACTGAGACATGTTGATAATATAGAGAGATATAATTTATCAGAAAAATTGTATTACAAAGAATTATACCACTAATGTGACAAATATAATTTTTTAGATAAAATGATCTTTTTAATCCTAGAATCATAATTTCTGCCGCAATACATGGACCACAAAAGAACAAGACATAAAAGGCAAAATAGATTAAGTGGCTAATTGGTAAGGACTGTGATTGTAGGTTGTTACTGTAAGTTTTGGACGGTAGAGAAAATGACTGTAAAAAATGTGACTGTTACTTTAAAATATTAACAAAAGTCTGATTGGTAACTAAAATTGTAAAAACTGTGACTATTATTATAAATAATATAATTTTTTATCTGAAAAATGTAAATTCTGCATAATTTGCATTCAGTTACTGATATAGCGAAAAAATCGCACAAACAACTATTTTAATTATTTTGGTAGTAAACTCCTTTATTTAGGTAATTCTATCAACATAAAAAATAGTATGATCGTTTTTAATAGTATATAAATAAAATAGATATTGATAAAAAAAAACAAGAGAATTCTAAAACGCAACAAAAAAACTATGCAATTTCATGCAATGGATACCGATTGAAATCATGCAATTTCATCTATTTTTTTTTTTAACCAAAAACCATGCAATTTTATATATGGAACCAAAAATCAATGTAGAAAAATAGTATCAAAATGGATCTAAAAAAAAAAGGAAAAAAGTTACTAATTAATCAAGTAAAAATTTTTAGTGACAAATTACAAAAAGATTTTAATATGGTTTTCAATTAGTTTGGAAATAAAATAAAATAAAATAAAAATTTTATGGTTTTGAGTTTTTAAAGTAACGTTAGATAGAATTTAGAAAGAAGTAAAAAATAACAAAAATAAATAAATAAAGTGGCTGTGTAAACTTTAAAATATAAAAAAACAGTAAAAATAAGATTAGTTAGAAAAACAGTAAAAACTTTTAAATACCTTACTGCTCTCACAGTATCAACGCCAATTTGCTCCTAAGACCATCCACATTGCACATAAAATGTGGATGTCTCTCGATAAAAAAATATTAAAAACACATTCTCTCTTCTTTTTACTCAATTTTATACCTTCTCTTTCATCTTTTTACTCAATTTTTATTAATTTTATATTTAAACACACTCCAACTTTCATCCATTCTCTCTCTAACTTTGTCTTCCCCAAGACACAACTTTGTCTTCCCACTCCAAAAATACCCACTATCTCTTCTCTTTACTCAAATTTTATTAATTTTATATTTCAATACACCCCATTATTTCAATCAAAAACACTCTCTTTCTTCCTTTTATTTAACTTTTAATAATTTTATATTTAAAGACATCTATAAAACTCTCTATTTCTTCCTTAATCAAGTACAAGTCTCTCGTATATTTCTTCTTTTGTTTTTGTATGAGATAATGGGCTTCAAATAATATGCTCTTTTATTTTAAGCCCAATAATTATATGTTGTTTTGTCTTAAAAGCCCATTAGTTTTGACTCATTCGAATATCCAATTTTATTCTTCCAAAAAAAAAAGAAAAAAAAAAACAATTACTATCCTCCTCCTCTTTGTGACCTTAACCGCCGCCGGCAAAACACCGTCGATTTTTGTTTATTACTCTCTCTCTCTCTAATCTCTATATTCACTTGTGGTCGCCGGAGATTTGTAGCTTCAGATATCGGTGAAGAATGGGAGTACCGGCGTTTTACCGGTGGTTAGCGGAGAAGTATCCGTTGATAGTAGCGGACGTTGTCGAGGAAGAGGCTGTTGAAATCGAAGGCGTCAAGATTCCGGTGGATACTAGTAAACCTAATCCCAACAATCTAGAATACGATAATCTCTATCTAGATATGAACGGGATTATCCATCCTTGCTTCCACCCTGAAGATAGGGTACGATTTTTGGTTCACTCTCTTGCAATTCGTCATTAGGGTTTTCAAATTTAATGCTTGTGTAGTGTTTTTGTTTAGCTATTTTTTTATCTCTCAATGAATTATGTTTTTCGATTGTAGCCATCTCCGAGTACCTTTGAAGAAGTGTTTCAGTGTATGTTTGATTACATTGATAGGCTTTTCGTGATGGTAAGGCCGAGGAAGCTACTCTATATGGCTATTGGTAAGTGGGTATTTGTCAATGAGATTCCTTTTTTTATCAGCAAACATAAAATTTTGGAAGGAGATGACTTAAGGTTAATAATAATCATGTATATGCTTGAATTGGGTTATTAGATGGTGTTGCTCCAAGAGCTAAAATGAACCAACAGCGCTCTAGACGGTTTAGATCCGCTAAAGATGCCTCGGATGCAGTATGTTATTCTTTGCCTCATACTGGCATGGGGTTTCTACTGTAGTAGTTCCTCAAGCCAGACAAACTTCGTTTTCTTTTTTTTTTTGTTTACTTTAATTCGAATGTATGTTTATGTTCTTGATTCGTTTCCTTGCATGCTTTTTTGTTCTGTCTCTCACCTTTCTATACCATTCTTTTTCAATGGAAATCTGTTGATATTGTTAATTTTGCAGGCTGCTGAAGAAGAACGGCTACGAGAGGAGTTTGAGAGGGAGGGTAGAAAACTGCCTCCTAAAGTGAACTCTCAAGTGGTTGATTCTAACGTTATTACACCTGGAACAGAGTTCATGGGTGTTCTGTCTATAGCGCTGCAATATTATGTGCACCTTAGACTTAATTATGATGCTGGTTGGAAAAATATCAAGGTATTTGTGATGATTATAATTGTTGCTTCCCTATTAGTTCTTAACATTTTCTGTCTTCACACAGTTATGCAGATTCTTGTATTGGATAGAGTTTGTGACTAATTTTGCTCCTAACTGTTGTACTGCGAAGGTTATCCTTTCAGACGCAAATGTTCCAGGTGAAGGGGAACATAAAATCATGTCTTACATTCGTCTGCAAAGAAATCTTCCTGGTTTTGACCCAAATACTCGACATTGCTTGTACGGATTGGTATGATTCTTCATTTTCTAATTTGTACTTAAACGAAAACTATTCTGAGGTCTTATTTGCTTGTTCATTTTCTTTTGTGTTATTAACTGGTGAGGCTCATTTTGACCTGCTTTCATTGACAGGATGCTGATCTGATTATGTTGGGCTTGGCGACCCATGAAGTTCATTTTTCAATTCTCCGAGAGGTTTTTGATATACTCTTCCGCATGTTTTTTGTATTCAATTCGGCAATTTGTACTTTCTCCCTGGGTAACCAGCCTGAATCCTATAATTTTTATCCCATGATTTAGGTGGTCTTCACTCCCGGACAGCAGGACAAATGCTTCTTGTGTGGTCAAATGGGCCACATGGCTGCAGCTTGTGAAGGAAAAGCAAAGAAGAGGGCAGGAGAATTTGATGAGAAAGGCGATGAATTTGTCAAAAAACCATATCAGGTTGAATTTCAAGACCGAGTTCGTAACACATTATCAGTAAGATTCAGTCTTTAAGTGTGTTAATTTTGTCAATTCTCATGGCTTTGTTTATTTTTTTCCCAGTTCCTTCATATCTGGATTCTTCGAGAATACCTGGAGTTTGAAATGAGGATTCCGAACCCACCATTCGAGATTGATTTAGAGCGCATTGTTGATGATTTTATCTTCATATGTTTCTTTGTGGGCAACGATTTCTTACCACATATGCCGACACTGGAGATTCGAGAGGTTTGTGTTGTATGGATTTGGTTCACAATAATCAATTTGATGCCATTATCTATTTTAGGTCAAGAACTTGACAGATCCTTCATTGCATTATATATGAAACATATTTCTTCGTATCTCCAGGGTGCGATCAACTTGCTTATGGCTGTTTACAAGAAGGAATTTAAGTCACTTGACGGCTATCTAACTGATGGATGCAAGGTGCTTATTCTCATTTGATATTGGACTAGTTAGCAGATTTACTCAGATCTGTATCCTTTCTTTTCCAATATACCATTATGTGGCATGGTTCTGACTCTAGCTTTTGTTTTTATCCGTTTCAGCCAAATTTAAAGAGGGTGGAGCAGTTTATTCAGGCTGTTGGATCGTTCGAAGATAAAATATTCCAGAAAAGAACCAGGTTACATCAGGTACATCGACTTTCTTAAGAACCATACTTTTTTTTTGGCCTTGTAGTAGTAAGGCTCATTACCTGAGTAGCTAATTTATCTGCTATTGGCATATCTGATTTATGTAACTGGCACGACAGTTAGCTTTTCCTATTTGATAGTTTTTTTTTTGCTTCACTCTGCTGTAACCTATGACCTATCATATGCTTTTAAATTTTAAGTAATAGAGCTTGCAGAGATGATTAATACTTACATAGTCTTGTAAAATTCATCTAGTTAAATTTTCATGGAAGCTGCATTGGGGTCTATATGTATCCTCAAGTTTCGTAGTGGTATGTGAATCTTGTTAAGTATCTTTATTGCTACATTATGGTCATTCGGAAACTGTTGACCAGATAAAACCTGCTGGATTCCTCTGCACATAATTTGTTAATATGTAAAATCCATTTAAATAGAATTACATGGCTCCACAGTGGGTTTTTTTTTTAAATCTCAACAAGATATGGATATAACAATTCTTTTGTTGTGATGTACTGATGCTTCTTATTGCTCTGGTTTATATCAGAGGCAAGCGGAAAGAATAAAGCGAGATAAAGCTCATCCAAGAAGAATGGATGATGCAGCTCCGACAATTCAACCAGATCTTGTTCCGGTTGCAAAATTTAGTGGTTCTCGACTTGCTTCAGCTCCTACACCTTCACCGTTTCAGTCTAATGGTGGAAGGTCTGGTCCGCCTCAAAAAGCTCGACGTGTATCTTCAGAGTCCAGTATTGGTGCTGCTATTGTTGATGTCGAAAACAGCCTTGAATCTGATGTATGCATTCCTGCCTCTGGAGAGGCACTTTTTTATGTCATTGTGGAGTTGAGAATGGATGAGCTTATATAAGTGAACAATCATTTTAATTTGTCTGCTTATTTCAGGAACAAGATAATAAAGAAGAACTGAAGACAAAGCTCAAGGAGTTAATCCGTGAGAAATCTGATGCTTTCAACTCGGGTACTCAGGAAGAGGATAAGGTTCTTTCTAGTGAATCATTATAATTAGATTTACATTGTAAATTGGGATTTTCTTTGTTTTTCAGTTATTCTTTGATTGTCAGTCTTTAGGCCTCCCTTCATTTCTGAAAGTGGTTTCTATTTACATAGGTGAAGCTAGGGGAACCTGGATGGAGAGAAAGATATTATGAAGAGAAGTTCTCAGTGGTAACACCGGAAGAAATGGAAAGAGTGCGGAAGGATGTTGTGAGTTTCAGAACGATATATATATTTCAAGTTTTGGTGCTTCCACTACTGGAGAAGATCTTCTAATTTGTGAAAAACATTCTTTTGTGCAGGTTTTGAAGTACACAGAAGGCCTTTGTTGGGTTATGCATTACTACATGGAAGGTGTTTGCTCCTGGCAGTGGTGAGTTCCTACACTTTGTTATTTCTTTTGTCCTGAAAAAGTTCACCTACGTATCTGTTTGGATTGCTTTCTTTAGTGTGGTCTACATGTGCATGACTAAAGTTTTCCATGTAGAAGCGCCATGATTTTTTGCTTGTTGGATTGGCTTCGATTTTCTATTTGTTTTCTATATAAACGGAACCTAGGAGTAATTTTAAGGAAAGTTGTTTTTTTTTCCTGTCTCAATAGTTATTTGTTTTTCTTGTAATTTGTATATATTCTTGGTTTGATAGAGTTTACTATGTTATATCTATATCTTTGTTTTAGACTATTGATTTACAGGTTTTCGCTCTCTCGTGATATAACTGTACTTTGATGTTACAGGTTTTATCCCTACCATTATGCACCATTTGCTTCTGATCTGAAGGATCTCGGAGAGCTTGATATTAAGTTTGAGTTAGGAACTCCGTTTAAGCCTTTCAATCAACTTCTTGGGGTGTTCCCAGCTGCAAGGTAAGTTACCTTGGGCAAATTCTTTCTTTTTCATACATTCTTGTTTCCTTTCTAATGGCATATATGTAATTATTACTTCATTTGGTCAGTGCGCATGCACTTCCAGAGCGCTATAGGACCTTGATGACGGATCCGAACTCTCCTATCATTGATTTTTACCCAACTGGTAACGCTTCCTTTTCTCAAAAAGATTCTATCTTTTCGCTCGGCAGTACCTGCTGTAACAAACTACATATCGACATCTCTTTCTATTGCTTTTTACTAGATTTTGAAGTTGACATGAATGGAAAGCGTTATTCCTGGCAGGTAGCCTTTCTGTCTTTCTTGATTGCTGACTTACCCATGTATTAAAAAACACAATACTTATATTTTCGAATGTATTTCACTTTTTTCCTTAAAAGGGTATTGCTAAGCTGCCTTTCATTGATGAAAGACGCCTTCTAGAAGCTGTTTCCGAAGTGGAATTCACGTTGACGGTATGGTGCCAATGCCTCATTCCTTCATCTTTTATGATTTTCTTCGGAGCAAGATGTGTGCTTTCAAAGAGATGGTCCTTTATGTGTTCTTTCTTCAATCTACAGGATGAAGAGAAGCGTAGAAACAGCAGAATGTGTGACATGCTTTTCATAGCAACGTCTCATCGCCTTGCTGAACTCATCTTTTCGCTTGACAACCATTGTCGGCAATTGAGTGAGAGGGAGAGAGTAGACGTTAAGGTTAAGATCAGACCTGAGCTCAGGTTTGTAAAACAAATTAAACAACTTATACTTTATAACTTTACGGTGGATGCGTATGAAGCAAGCTGGTTAGTTGGATATTACACTTGCAATAAGATTTTCCCGATCTGTTTCCTGATGTTCTTAGAACTACTTGCAGTGATGGTATGAACGGCTACTTGACTCCGTGTTCAGGGGAGACTCACCCGCCTATATTCAGGTCCCCCATGGAGGGTATGGAGGACATCTTGACCAACCAAGTCATGTGAGATCACGGACCTAGTTTTCAAAGCTTAAATTGATAAAACATTCAAAGCTTAATATATTTTCTTTGCTTCTCAGATGTTGCATTTACAGACTACCAGATGCACATGAACACATAACCAGGCCTCCTCCCGGTGTCATCTTCCCTAAGAAGGTACATTATACCACAAAGTCTTTATCTGTCAATGTCATCACTTTTGTGTGACCTCTATCGATAAATCTTTTAGGTAGCTTAAGTTTGTTTTTTTTCTCTCTCTCTTAGATTGTGAACGTAGGAGACTTGCAACCCCCACCAGCCCTGTGGCATGAGGACAACGGAAGGAGACCAATGCATAATAATCATCATAATAATCATCAAGGAAGGTAGACTCATCGAACCAAATCTTTTTTCTTTGGTGTCCAAGTTGGTATCGTTGAATAACAAAATTGTTAATTATTTTCTCCTCAATTTTTTAGGCAAAACCCACCTGGAAGTGTATCTGGGAGGCATCTAGGGGACGCAGCACATCGTCTTGTCGCTAACAGTATACAGACGAGAACAGACCGGCATGGATATCAGACACCAACAGATGTACATACTCAGCATCCTCCTGGCTACGGCTACAACCCTCCTCCGCAGCAGTATGTTCCACCAGTTCCTTACCAATATGGTGGCCATATGGCTCCACCTGGCGTGCAAGGCTATGCTCAGCCACCTCCTTATCAAAGTCAAGGTGGGTACCAACCTCGTGGAGTCACTGGGAGATTCCCGTCAGATCCTTACCCGAGCCAATCACGGGGAGGTCACCGTGACAATAGAGGAGGGTATTCTGATAATTATCATCATCAACATCAACAACAACAACAATGGCAAGGTCAAGGTGGGTCGGAGAATAATAACCCACGAGGGTATGGCGGTCAGCATCATCATCAGCAAGGTGGGGACCGTGACCGCAGAGGAGGAGGAGGAGGAAGAGGAAGAGGAAGTCATTATCATGATCAAGGCCAAGGTGGGAATTCGTATTCCGCATTGCGTCCTAGACATCGCTATTAGGCACAATCAATGGTACTGCTCCTGACTCTCGTCCTAACCGTATCAATCATTGAATTTCGTTGCATACGGTTTGCTCTTGGTTCTTAGCTTTAAAAGGAAACAAGAGCAGCTGGAAAAAAAACTATAGGGAGAATTACATACATTAGTTGTTCTTACAGCTTGCAACAATTTCTATTATTATTTGGTGTATCATTTTTATTTACCCATGTTTGTATTTTGTATTTGTATCTTGTTTCTTAAACGATTGTTTTTCAGTTTGATCTTTCAATAAACTAAAGAAGGGTTACTTATTTTTATGATCTTCAAGGTTTTTTTCTTTTTGGTAAACAATTTCAAGGTTTAAAATCTTGATAGCATTTGAATCCGTATAATTTTGTCTCTTTCTGAATCCATGTACAAAACATTACTCTAGCCGGTGATCACTAATATGAATGAAAAAGAAATGATTGAAAAAAAAAATGAATGAAAAATATTGTATGAAAAATTAAAAGAAATTATTGTAAAAAAAAAATAAAATAAATTGTCAATTATAAATGGTAAAAAAAAATGAATAAATATTTTATATAATAAAAGAAAAGTTTTTACATAAAAACTGCATTCTTTTTTTTCTTTGTCAAATTAGATGAATACTTTTGTTCTATATTCCATAATACTATTAGAAATGAAAAAGAATGATATGAAATTTTTATTACATATAAATGGTAAAAAAATATTAAGAATGAGTATGAATGTTATGTTCGTCTCCATTTTTTATATTACTAATAGTCACCATTTAGAGCCTTAAATGTGAATTGAGTAAACTCTAAAATGTCTAAGAATGAATTACAAATGTGAATAACACTAGATTTAATCTAGAATCAAGACTGAATAAGAACTTATGTTTGGATTTAAATTATATATAAAGTACTGTCGTGTAAAACCCCACATGTTATTATGCAGAGTATCCTCAAGCCAAATTGCTGTATAATTGATTAGAAGCATCAAAACATGTTACCGAAGCACACTTACTTGTTGGACTTTGGAATCAAAGTAAACATGGTTCAAATGGAAGGGAACAGTAGAACATTAGTCTAATGATAAGAAAAGAGTAATATCAGAGTATTTGATACAACAAAATATTCAAAATCGTTGCTTTTCTTCACTTCAAGCATCTACTGATTCTTTATATATGTTTTCTTCAACTTCAAGCATCTACTGATTCTTTATATATGTTTTCTTCAACTTCAAGCATCTACTTGTTCTTTATATATGTTTCTTCAACTTCAAGTGTTTTTATATAATTCCTCAGGCGATTTTCCTCCGCTTATGATCCCTGAAAGAAAGAAAGGTTTCTTGACAAAGTTGATGATTAGAGAGTTAATTAAAGTGAGTGTGTCCGAACTAACTAACCTATCCAAAGGCAAAGCTTCTTCAGAGTTCTTCTTTTCGAGCCACTTAACGCATCCTGTGTTAGACGGAAGTAGCGATCCAGCTATATGCATTACCTCTTCATCAAAACTGCAAAACGATTTTGATTCAAATTACCGATAATTCAAATCACAACTTTGCTCGAATGTAATCGCAAACACCAACTCTAAGCATTCAAGCAAACCGCGATTGTCATCAACTGTTTTAAAAAAATACTATAGTAATAGACGAGAAGCTAAGAGAGTCACCTCTGGACTTGAAGGCGTAACGTTGTTCCAATCTGTAGTTTATGCCCTTTATGCGATCTGCTCACAAAACAACCTTCACCATCTCTCTGAATAGAAACAAAAGATTATAGTCTGTTTTTAGATCCAAAAGTACATTCATCTAAGACTATGTCAATCAATCATACACACAATTACCATTTTGTACTTGAATTCTTCGCGGATATCAACATCTGTTATGACCGCAGCAGAAAAACCAAGAACAACAACATGTATTGACTCTGGAGAAAGCTTCACAATTTTCCCTTCTGCACAAATCATCAACCAAACCGGTATTTGCTTCAACACACAAAATCACTAGCTAAGTAACCGACATATATATATTCGAAGAGATGAATGCAAGATTGAAATGAGATCTTCTTACCTACAAGACTATTGGGTTTTGGATCAAATAAGAGTAGTTGTGCTTTTACTCTGACACCAAAGTATGGATTAAGCCCTGCAAGGATCTTAGCTTGTTTGCTTTTCACAGCAGCATCATAAGCCAATAAAACCCCATCAAATGTTTCATTATACCTTAAAAAAAACAAAGATTGATACTTCAAAATCATAAAGGAAATCGAATCGTAGCATTAAGTAATTACACATCAAGAAAGCTAAAAAAATTTGGATATCATTCACAGAGAATGAAACTATAAAAGTCTGTTTGAACCTAAAGTAATGTATTTTGGTTCTTGTAAAAGCCAATAGGAATCAACAAAGTTAAATCTCACAACCCAAAAGAGCATAAATTTTAGGTTTCTAAAGAAGAAAAAAGAAAACGAACGAACTGGAATAGAAGAGAACTAAGCTCGCGTTTGAGAGCTTGATTAACATTTCTGCTCTTCGAAGGATGAATGTAAACCATCAGTTCCGCGTTTGAGAACTTTAAACCCTCCATAGAAGATCAAGCTTCTATTGCTAACACAGCGCCGGAAAAAAAAAAGAGTTTTTAAGAATCAGATTAGGGCTTCGAACTAAACAGAAGAAGAAGACGAAGGAGAGAGACTAGGGTTATTAGGTTCTTAACCGAAATAGCCCGGTTCGTTGAATTTAACATTTTACCCGATTTTTCCAGGTTTAAACCGGTCACAACAGTTCCGTAACTTCCGTTATCATAATCTAACCGGTCCGTTATATACCGTTTGCAATATTGTTTTTTTTTGTCGGTGGACTTATTGGAGCTTTGTGTTATTTGCTTAGGTGTTTTTTCTTTTTCTTTTTTCCCTTCTTTAAATTAACTAAACTTTTTTATTTAACACTCATTCAACACATCAAGCAACGTGAACAAACCCCACAAATGAAAAAAAAATTACATAAAAATGAAGCAATGTGATTTTTTAATAATAATACCAAAGCTCACTTCAACGATTGTAGAACAGAAGAGGTAGTGACAAGACTAGACAAGAGACCAACGAGAAAGGCATTGTTGTAAGTAGTTGGCTCGTTCTGCCTCACGTTGATTCGTAAGTCGTGGTACGTCTCGTTTAAGAAAGGTCCACCTACGAGTGCACCATATGCTATGTTTGGGTTTGGTTTGGTTGAGTTAAAATACTTGAATCCATCTAAGCATCCCGTGGTTGCATCCGCGGGAATCGAAGCGCCTCTGTGATGGATGAATTCCGGGTATTTTTCTCCGTAACCAACCACGAAGCTCGTTCCCATCGAATTCTTCCCAAGTATGTAATCAGCCTGGAGGAATAAACTATATATAGTAAGTAAGCCTTCTTTTGACTTGTTTTATTTTTGTTTATGTTACCTGCGATTTGGCGAAATCTCTGAGCTCTGTTGCTTTGAAGATTTTCCCGCTGCAAGATATTTTATGGATACGGGAAGACAGCATGTAATCGCTGAAAAGTGAGGCTAAGAATGCTGAAGATACCGATTGTTGCAGCGAGTTCCAATCACTAACCAAAACAAGACCACCTATTGAAGAAGAGATTTGAAAGATCGAAAGCTTAATGAGATCTTGAATCGAAGAGGCTTTTATGTTTCTAATCAATAATAAAGTGAAAAAACTACCGCTTGTTCTACTTTTCGTCGCGGTTGGAGAATTTGGTAAAAGCCCACACATGACAGCTTTAGCTGTGTCCCTGTAACTTCCAAGTCCCTTGCTTCCTGATAAATCCTTTTTAAAGAAGAGTAACCTTGATAGTAATACCTGCAATGATAACAAAGCATAAAATGTTATCCGAACGAGAGGAAACAGAAGAAAATGATTCAACAGTTTCTTCGTCTTCTTCCAATCTAACCTGTGTTCCTGCAAGCTTATTGTCCCAACTAAACCAAGTTGGATTTCCAAAACTAGCGAATTCATTTCCATGTTTAGTAACATAGTCGAGGTAAGTTTTATCTTCCGTAGCGTGGTATAACCAGCTAGCTGCCCATAGTAACTCATCACCATATCCCGTCGAGTTGTAAAACTTTACAACCGCTGGTATGCTGACACTGTAAACGCCTCTCTTACTATCCGCAAAATCAAACAACTGCTTTGCGTGCTTCAAAAGCGTGCTTGAATACTGAGGATCGCTATCTTTGAACACTAAAGATGCTGAAGCCATGGCTGCTGCAGTTTCCGCAGCAACATCGCTCCCTGGAGTCTCCGCATCGATTTTAGTGGTCGGTCTCTTCTCTCCCATACTCTCTGGTCTATCCCAGCATTTATGATCTACGTTTGGATCTCCAACCTACATCGAAATTTTTATAACCATCACACACAAAAAACACACTAAGAAATTTTTGCTTCAAGAAGAGTTCCAAAAACCTGGATATAGAGAACATTATCAGAAGGATGAGCTTTGATAAAGAAATCGGTAGTCCATTTTAGCGATTCTTTCGCGGGATCTAATTGATTCACTACTTCCATTTGATCACCATACTCAAGAATCGACCATGATAAAACAGTAGCAGTGAAAGCCATTGGAAAACCAAACTTCATATGATCTCCAGCATCATATAATCCTTGAGAAAGATCGAGATTCGCATCGCTTCCATCTTTAAGACCTGAATCTCCTCTCCATGCTATTTTATTGTTCTCCAATTTCCCAGCTAAACAATCAATCACACACAATCAAAATCAAAATCAATGTATGGAAACTTCAAATCTGTAGCTTAATTTGGTAAATCTCGCCGAATAAACGTGCAAACACGACGGAAAAAAGTGAAGAAGGAGTCGTTACATTTCTGGATATCGAGGAACTGCAAAGCGAGTTTGAGAGCATCGGAGTATTTCTTATCAATGGCTCCGGGAGGTCCAGGTACAGGACCAGAACCGTCGTTATCGGATTTCTTCATTCTAGATTTGACGGTGTAAACGACGGCGAGTATAACAGCAGCTAATACAATAAACGCGATAAACCAACCGCACCAACCTCTCGACTTCGATTTCTCCCCCATTTTTTTTTCCCGTCGGTGGAAGTTCGTCGTTTAGATCCGGAGTCAATGCAACTGCATTCAGTGATCGGAGAGCTTCCCGGATCTAAGATTCCGATGTAGAATTTGAAGATGGAGAGATTTTTGGAAGACGAAGAAGAAGAAGAAGTGACTAGGCTAAAATCAAAAGGAAAGTGGCGAGAGGAGTCACTGACACTATGAAAATCTCTATAGTTAAAAGTCGGTGGAGTATCAAAGCGGATTTGAGATCTATAATCTTTAGGCATTTTTACTTTTGCTTTTTTTTTTTTTATATTATCATATATGTGATGTGAAACTACTGTTGTACCCCTTACCGTGAAATGAAACTGTTGACCCGAGTCCGTACCCGTCGGTCAGTTGTCACATCGCCGGTCCCTACATAATTAATTACTGGCTCAACAATTACGACCAAAAAAGAAATTACAATAATTAGTAGAAATAAAACATAACAAGAAAAAGACAAAAAATGATAAACACGTTTTGGTGTCTTTTTTCACTACCGTAAGAGTTATCAATCGACCCTTTTTTAAGTTGAAAAACTGATTTGCTTGCTTAAACAAAATTATTTAGTTGCTAAAATAAAACTTAACCACGTGATGGTGTCCTAATGGTAAAATAACTTAGAAACAAAAATATAAATTTTTTTAATCTGAATTAGATTTTTTTTTAAAAATACTTTCATTCCTATTTGTTCGGTCAAAATAGTGCCACAATTTATGTCTATTAAGAAAGTCGGTGAGTGGACTATTCGAGTGCTACACTCATTCCGAAAGATTAGTACGATTGATAAAAATCCGGATCAACCTGACTATATATTAAAAAAAAAAAACTTATAAAATCTGAATATTTGCTTATTTATTGGGAAATTATAATTTAGGAAGTGAGCGGGATTTGGAACTATTGGGCCTGGGCTCTGTTAAGCATTTGATTGTGGCCCGTTTGGATTACAGTCCACATCCCAAAAAAGGATGCATTTTTTAGGTGAAGAAACGCGCCAACTCCGCAAAAGCCCTAAAATCCGAAATTTGTTTTCAATCCCTAGAGAGAGATTCTGGATCCTCGTTTCTTTCAGTCTAATCGGAATCCATGGAGGACTGATCGTGATCTAATTTCAATCTCCGGATTATTTTTTTCCAAAGGTCAGTCTTTAACAAGCTAAATAAAAGTCCCACACTTGCGTTTTTCTCATCTATCATTTCTGAATCTCTCTGGGTTTTAATGTCCGATCACGCGAAATCGTTATGCGTTTATGCTTTTGGGTTTTTCAAATTCAAGTTTTTTTTTTGATTTTGAGGTGAATTCGCTGGATGATGATTTGATTTCTTGTATCGAATTTGGGGGCTTAGTTTATGATCAAAGATATTGCTGAGATCGTGTAACATAATCTTAATCATTGTCTAGTATAAAGTCTCTGTCTTGTGCCACAGTATGTAATTAGTTTGTTGGATCTCTTGCGATAAGTATGGTTGAGTTTCTTGTTACAGTCTTTGAATCTCTGATGCTAATGGATATTGAAGATAATCAACAACGAAAGCAAGAGCGATCGAGAAGGAGATGGACTCCGTCTCAGGACAAGATTTTAGCTGATTTGGTTGTTAAACAGATTGAATTAGGAAATAGACAGAACAATGTGTTTGATAGAAAAACATGGAATAAAATAAGGGATGAGTTCAACGGGCAGACGGAGCTTAACTACAACAATAATCAATTGAGAAAACATCTTGATGTTCTGAGACAACGTTATAATACGCTCAAATCGTGCCGTGTTGAAAACGAGTTTGTTATTGAAGAAGATGCAGGATGTATTTTGGGGTTTGACTTGTGGGAAGATCTCGGTGTAAGCATGTTTTTTACTCTTTAGGTAGCATTTTTTTTTGTTGCTTTCGTTGACAAGAATGCTGGTTTTCACTTATGGTCACAGGTACAGCCTAGGAGTGAACCGGTTAACGTTAAGGAATGTCTCATCTATGAGCAGCTTTGCACTATATTTGCTGATCATTCTGCTAATGGTAAATATGCTCAGTCGAGTCATTTTGAAGGATTAGAAGAATCCGTGGCAAATCAAACCTCGGGTTTGGTCACATCTCCTACCAAAGGGACATCAGAGAATTTATCAACACCGAATGTAACGGAAGCAAACACAAATGCGGTAGAGAGAAAAAGGAAGAGAGAACCGGATTCAAAGACTTCTTCAATCCGGAGCCAGATTGATTCAGCATCACTGGAAACCATGGCAGGTGCTTTGTCAGACATGGTGAGTTTATTGAGATCAAGGATGGCTGATTCGAATACGCAAGATGACAGATTTAGTATTACGAACTGCATCAATGTGCTTGACGAGTTTGAGAATGTAGATGAAAGCGTCTACTTTGCAGCCTTAGACCTTTTTGAGAATCCCGGTATTAGAGAGACTTTCTTGTCTCTTAAAGGTACCAAGCTACGGTTGGCGTGGTTACTAGGTAAGTGCAGGATCCTTCAGTTGCATAGCTAGGTTGACTTGAAGCTATATATATATGTAGCTAACTCATTGTTGTTGCAAAGTAAACCAAATCGATTTGGTATCTTGTAGAACTTTTTTGTGGTTTGCTGATGATAAATAGTTTCAGAAGAGCTTTTTAAGATGAAGATACAAGTTGGTCTGTTGTCATGTTTGTTCATTACAACAGAAGAAACATCTGATTGATCTCTCTTTGGTTTTGTTTTAACTGTTACAATATCCTCCAGGTCATGATTTCTCACATGTTTGGTGAACATAGCAAATATTGTACAATGTAGATACACAATGAAGAAATGTAAGAAGGGAGAATAAGAGACTCTTTTGATTTGTTCTCTAGTGCAAGGTATTTTAGTCATCGTCCTTGAACTCCCTGACCAAAAGAAGAAAAGAGTTATATCAGTGCAAAAAACACTGTTGGCTCTGTTTCAGGTTATCTGATTCACGATGATCGTGTACCTTCGATCAAGGTATCGAGGTTGAACACCAGAGCCTTGACAAGTAGTGCAGGTTAAGGAACCAGCACCATCACAGTTGATGCAGCTCGAGACTTCCTTCTCGCCACCACCAAGCTCTACGGTAACATTACCACTTCCCACACACAATCTGCATTTCTCTGCTCCACCAAAAAAAAAAAAAAAACATTTCCTTAAGACCATAATGTTCATAAAATAGCGTCTAAGCATCACAAATCCAACTTTAAAACATTGAAAGAGAGAAAGAGAATCGATTCACATACGAGCTCCGGTTCCATTGCAGGGAAAACAAGGTTGGGTATTCTCTCGTTTAGCCTATGAATGTGTAAAATCGAAACAGTGTTAACTTCATTTCGATTCGAACCTAAGAAGGGAATCTGAAAAACTCACGGCATTGTCGATTTGTGTCTCGTAGAACACAGGGATTCCGATTCCCAATGCGACGCTCGCTAAACCAACAGAAATTGCGACTACCTGTTACAAAATATCACTTAATACCAGTGTGAGAACAAAGTTGATATAGACAGTGATCAGGATCAAACCGTGTTCGAATCAAGTTCTGCTTTGATTCGAGGATAAGATGTTGCCGGCGACCGGAGATTCCTCGCCGAGAGTAAACGGAAAGAAGTAGATGGAGTGAAATTGATGGCACGGTGAATAAACGGAGGAGAGTGAAGACGTGGCGGTGATGAAACTGATACTGGCATTGTGAAGGTAATGCAGAGAAACGCTTACGCGCGCGTAGAAGATGACACGAAGAAGAGGAGGAACCAGTGGTTTTGGTTAGAGATTGTTTCTGGGTTAATCTCAGCCACTGGATAATTCACTGCGCCTAAGATTTCTCCACGTGGCTTTAAGAGGTTTTTCTTGCCTTATCCAGAAACAAAATATTAGAGCATAATCAATGGTAGTTGTTAAGTTGGGGTGCTAAGTGAATTTTTTTATTATAAATTGTATTGTGTTTAAAATTAGAACCCCAATATAATTTTTGTTGTTTTTTGTCCTCCAATGGTAGTTGCTATGAAGGGGTTCTAAATATATATAAAAAAAAATTCAAAATATTTTCTTAAGTAGAGTTTATTTTCAAAATCATAAACGGAAGCAACATGTTCTTTGAACGGAAACAACATGTTCTTTGCTACTCACTGACGAAACAAACATGTCCTCATCTTCTTTGTTTTACTCACTGACCAAAGCAACATGTCCTCATCTTCTTTGTTACTCACTAAACACAAAAAACAAAACACATATGATGTTGCTAGATTCATATGTGATATGCATTTGCATTAAGTGAAGTTAGAATAAACAAAGACAAAGAGTTTAAGGTTTGTAGGTTATTTTGAGCTAAACCCAAAGAAGAAGAAAAGGAACAAAATCTTATGAGATGATTCATCAAGGAACGGAGTTACAAGTAAAGATGAGAATAGTTACCGTTGGGATTGCCTTGCTCATAGAAACATTTGAAAAGATTGACAGCTTCTTGCCATTATACCTCCTATGCACTTGTACTCTTTTCCTCTTTGATACTCATCACTAGTGCTACTATCAAAAATAGAGATCAAAGAATTCAATTAATAAAGCTTACTTGAGATCTGATTTCATAGCATTGTAGTGATCGTAAGACTTACATGAGATCTGATTTCTGAGAATTTCCTAAGTGAAGGGACAAGATAGAACCACATCCCCCAAATTTATCATTCGCACATCCATAATACACTTCCTTAATACCTTCAATTGAAAGCAGAACAGATAATTTATCATCGGAAACAAAACCAAAAAAAAAAAAGTGTAATTCTATAAGGAATCATACCAAGAAGTATGATCAAGGGAACATCCTTACGTGTCATGGTAAGAAACACAAATTGGATGAAGTAAAGGTAAAAAATTGGAGACAACGGTAGTGAAGATTTAAAAATATTTTATATACATAACAAAACAAATCTAGATAAAACTATATTGGCGATAACTTTGAAAATATTGAACATCATACAAAGATAATGATGCAGATAATCAAGTTCAGTAGTATTATGAGTGTAACCAACAATTAATGCCGAGTTTGGGAAGAAAATTTTTACCTCCTAAAGAAAATTGAAGTGGGTGGTTAGAACACCGTTTCAAGAAATACGGTTCAATTATTCAATTTCAAATCATTAATGTTGTGTAACCACTTTTAGTTTGGCAATAGTGATTAATTCTGCAGAGTTAATTAGTTACACTCGTTTTACAAGTGTGAAGAACCCTAATTTCGATTTCATCAAAAACCCCCAATTTCATTCACATGCAAAAATCTTAAATACATGAAATTTCTATACATTCACTACGATATACATGAAATCTCTGTAAATTGACATAAATCTTACCATATAAGCCGATTTTCAGAGACTCCTTCATCCATCGATTTGTGACAAAATCCGACTGATTCATTCAATGGTCGGTGATTGTGAGAGAAGGGGATCACGAGAGAGAGAAAGAGAGAAAACTGCAGACGAATTCCGAGGGAATCGCGAGAGAGGTAGAGAACTGCATCATCTCTGATTTTTGTGGGTTTCGAGTGATTCAAGCGATCGGAGAAAGAGAGAGAACGGCAGGGGAAGAGAGAAGAAGAAAGAAATATTTTGTTTGGAAGAAAATTTTTTTTTGCATTTTATATTTTATCAGACCCATTTAAAACATGACACGTGGATTTTTTTTGGGGTTCTATAAGTGTTAAAATTAGAACCGGTGTTAAGCTAAAATCTGATCAGTTTATTTTTTTAATTATTTTTATGCTCTTAGTACCTTATAAAAAAGACCTAGAACCCAGCGTTGATTATGCTCTTAGGGTGCGAAGAGGATACGCTACACCCGAAGATCGTAACCGTCAAATAATGATCCAACGGTTAATAAAGTCGTTGCGATTGTTGACTATATAAACTCTGCACTGTTTCAATTTTCATGTCTCAAGTAGAGAACAAAATATTTTGAAAAAAGGATTCGCAAGTCACAATCGGATACGAAATACCGTTTGATTTCTCCTTTGTTGTTTTTGTCCTTTTCCTCTTCTTCTCTCTCTCTCTCTCTCGTTGTCGCCGGTCCGATTACACCGACTATTTCGTCTGTTTTCCCGGCGATTCGTTTTGGGTTATCGCAAATCATTTCTTCACGGTTTCTCTAATTCCTTTGTTTCCGAATCGTTTTCTCTTAAGGTATGTTATTTGGTTGAATCGTTTTATAGCATCAATTGCTACATCGTTTTTCATAATCATCGATTGGAGTAGTGTATCAATCGTAGTTCCATTTCATGTTTTATAATCTCTCTGCGTTAATTTGGTCCTTGTTCGATTTTGTTTCGTCTTTGTATCAATTGTTCGAATGAAATTCTGATTTGCAGGTGATCAAGATGATTGGATCATTTCTGACAAGAGGGCTTATGTATGCTACACTGATCTTCTTCTTTTCGATTTCCTTACACACACTTGTTCAAATGAATCTTTCTATTGTTTACAGAATGGTGTTTGGATATGCATATCCTGCGTATGAGTGCTTCAAATCCCTCGAACAGAACAAGCCTGAGATTCTACAGCTTCAGTTCTGGTGCCAATATTGGTATATATCGATGACCTTCTTGATATTTACCTTGAGGTTTCTCTGTTTCTAAATCTTTGCTTGAAAACATTTTGCAGGATTCTTGTTGCTGCTTTGACAATCTTCGAAAGAGTCGCTGATGCTCTTGTTCCGTGGTAACTTTTTATTGAGTTTAGATACTCACAAACATGAGAATCGCGCCATGTTGTATTCTTATCTGTAATGTTTTCTTTAAGGTTACCGATGTATAGCGAGGCGAAGTTGGCATTCTTCATTTATCTCTGGTTACCGAAAACCAAAGTGAGACAAAAGTAATATCTTATTTTAAGCTTCTGATTACACTGACCTTACTCTCTAATTCCATTTCCTCTGTGTATACCATTTCAGGGAACTACATATGTTTACGATGCCTTCTTCAAACCGTATGTCTCAAAGCATGAAAATGAAATCGACCGCAACTTGGTTGAGCTAAAGACCAGAGCCGGAGATTTGGCGATGATATATCTCCAAAGAGTAATCAGCTACGGACAAACAAGATTTTATGAGATCTTACAATATGTTTCAGAACAATCAACACCAAAACTTCAGTCTAAGGTAATAAGAATATATCATTTCTTCCCCTCTCCACATTCAGTTTGTTTTCAGAGTCATAGATTCTTACGTTTTTCAATTTTAAAACAGGAAAATAAACTGACAACAACACCTGAACTTGATGATCCAAATCTTACAGTGACACAAAACAAAACTATCTAACTGAGATAGAATCATCGTGGTCGTGGGAACTTTGCAACATCTTCTTTCTTTTTAAAGCATCAGTTTCACATTTCGGATGTAATTGTAAATGGCTTCGAATAACAAAACGAGTAAAGTGGAATATATTGATGTTGGTTTAGTATGATGGAGTAAAAGAATATGGCTTATTATGGGCCTAAAACCCAAATCCTTTTCCCACGTTTAGTCATGTCCCAATTCCTTGTCGGTCCATGTCTCCATGGTGATTTTCATTTTAGAATACAAAAAGAAAAGAAAAAAAAAAAGTGGAAGAAGATAAAAGAAATTTAAAGAATGAAAGTGCCCAAAAGTGAAAACAATATATAACCATATAGGACCACACGGTTACAAGTTGTGACATCTCATCATTGTGTGGGAAAAAGACCATCAATAAATATTTAGCAAAATTTCTAGAGATATTTCATATAATAACCAAATTAACTGATGATATGTGAAAGAAAGACCAATAAAAATTTAAATATTAATGACTTGTCGAGATACCAATAATTGAACAAGTATATATTGTAAACATATGAATCCACTCCACTATTAAAGTTAGGGACCATTTTTGAATGAAAGTTGTTGTGTATCTATCTACTTATAACAATTGCATTTATTGATATTAAGCTTATGGTATAATTCAGTGTGAAACTAAAGATTGTCAGCAAGAACCTCTTCTTCTTTTCACAACTTTGTTTGATTTTCTTATAACTAGAAAGCAACACAACAACAACAAAATAGAGCTTAGGAAGTAGATTCCGAAACCGGGCTCGTTTTCTCACATCTAACTCAATTTCTACAAGTTAATTGGTTATAGAATGATTGTCCAAAAAGAAATACATTGCAGTTGTTACACGTTTTTTAGTATCAAAATAAATTGCAAGCTCCCCAAATTATCTCCAATATCATATTATACTAGATTGTACAGTTTCGTGACGATTCTTCTAGCGAGTTAATCTCATTAGTTAACTCGCTTGAAATGTACGTTTTAGGTTTTCAAATTTAATTGCTTGAGTTGATTGAAATGTACGTTTAGGCTTTCAAATTTTTGGGTGGGAGATGTAATTCAATTATAAACGGTATGCAAGGGATAAGATTTGGTTCCTCCTTATAACTTTTGATTACATGAAATGGGGACACAATTGTCTCTTTTTTATTTTATTTAAGCCGTTTTACCATACAATATTCCAAATCACACGTGTACTTCATAACAACATTTTGTATCTATAAATATCTTAAAATTTTACAAATTGAACAACTGAGAAAACTCATGAAAAAGATCCATATACTTGATACTACTATATTCAAAATATTGTGTACGTACGAAGTTCTCTCTCTCTGTCGGTGTTTTGAAAATCTTGTAACATTCGTGGCTCTATATTTAATGTCATATTAAAAGCACTTGAAATTATACAAATTGGGAATTGGAAGGGTTCTCTTTACTGCAATACAAGATGGGTAATACTAATATTAAATTTCTATCAATTTTGAAGTTATAAATTTGTTGGTAAATTTCTATTAAATCAAAGACCAATATTAACGATCCACGTGTTCATTGAAGATTCTTTAACATGCATGAGGATTAAATTTTTCTGTCAGTCGAATAAATTCCATTGTCATCGGACTAAAACTTATTTAAATGCTATGTGTACGTAAACAATTACTTTACTTTTTAGAGTTTGGTTTTTTGAAATTCAAACTCGTTAACTAAAACAAACACATTCTCAAGATCTCGCGCTCCTTTTTTCTTCTGTCTCAAACGTAAACCTAAAAAAATGCAAACTAATTACAAAATGTTAATCGAAATGACTATTATAATCTCTAATGATTATTTAACTAGATTTATTAGAGTGAAAACAAAAGAGAGGGACAAATGTGGAACACGACAAGTGAGAAGGCCAAAGCAACTAGGGTGCGTGATAAATCCAAGTATTGCGGCGAATGTGAAGGTCTTTAGATTTTTACATCCGGTCAACTATAAATCGTAGTAATGATTTCTACTGCTACAATTGTCAAAGTTATGATTAAATTGCTTTATGCTATTGATGAGTAATATAATTACTCAACTTTATGTGTTGATGTAAATACACAACCTATAAACAAGGGAGCCGAGTTACATTATGTTGGGAATCCTCTCAATGCTAACCATTTATTATGCTACTATAAATTGTTAAGTATTCTTTATTTGGGGGGATTAAACTTTTTTTTAATAATAATCAGTATATTAATAAATGAATTGCCCCATACTTCTTAGTTCTTACACTAACTTCAAGTGTAACCCGACCACTTTTTACTGTAGTGAGATTTAATTTCTGACACCCTAAGTTATTTACGTTGAGCAAGTATTATAGTCTTACAATCTAACCCAAAAATCAAATTATAAACGAAGAAATTGAATGAATCGTTCCACACAATTCGCTAATGGTATCTCATTTAGGGGTGATTTCTTTGGTAAGCAGTACATGTTTCGTTCCTTCATTTTTGTCATGTCGGCTCGGTGTAACCATGAAACCATGATACTGGTGACAAGGATGGCTCAGGTCAGTCTTCCACCCTTAATAGAGTGTTTGATTTCAATAATCTCTTTCTTTGTCAGTAAAATTCTAAATTATTTTTTTCTTTTTACTTTTGTGGTATGGATATGTCATTTAGGTTTTTAATTTCGAAATTATTGGTATATACACAAAGGAATAATATCTTCTATGGACCGTATCTTAATTAAAAAGTCAAAAGATATAAAATGAATATGATACGAAAGCGTTGGTATCAGAATATTTATATTTCATAACTTTTGTTGGTATCGAGTTTTATCATGTAATATACAGTTTGGAAGTTTAGCCAAAAAAAATGATACCCACAAACATAATTTGCATTAGAGCAGAAGTTTAGTAATATGTTAGCGGATAAGAAATGAATATGGAAACCATCGAAAATTCAATTTTATGATGCATATATTTGTTTATGTAATAATTTATTTTTTTAATTTTGTTCTCTATTGATGTTGTAAATTTAACTTGAAATCAATGGAATGACTTTTTAGGCAGAAAAAATGAACAAATTTAATATCAAGACTACAGAAATAAATTAAGAAAATTTAGCAGAACTTGATTTTGAGGAAATTAAGAAAAAGGTATTGAAAATTTAAACTCGAGACAAATAGAACATTTGGAATCCGTAATCACAGTTCCAAATACGAAGTTTCCAAAGACCGTGTCTGGTGTTTAACTTGTAAATGTGTAATCTTGTTCTGTTAAAACAATTGTTTTGACCATACATCCATCGATATCATATTATTATGTAGTAATTTGGAGTTGAAATTAAATTACGTATTTGTTCGTATAATTTATATGATATATCTAAACTAGCAAACATTCCGTCTAGTTGGATTATCAATTACGGTAACATTTTTTAATTAATAGTTTGGTTAAAAAATTTTTTTAGCAAACTTGTTTTAAAATTTAAAAACTAAGGGAAAACGATGTTTAACGAAATACCAACAAACTATATAATAAATAGTTGAAATGCTTGCGTTGGCGTTGCATTTGTTATGCATTTCGACCAATAGTAGCTTTAGTGACGTTGACCTAGTAAGACCTTTAGAACATGTACATTAGGGGGTTTAGGGTAGATTTATAATCTCAAAAGGTCAAAAAATAAATAAAAACTGATAAAAATGCTCAGGATCTGGTTCTTATTTCAGAGTATCCAGAAGTTTTGAAAGCCCTTACGTGGTATGCTCTGATTGGTTCAGGTTTTAAAAAAATAAATAAATAAAAGATCAGACGGATGATGAAAAAGATTTTGTCATCGCGACTCGATCTCTCTCTCTCTCAAGGCGATTCCGGCTATCGCCTATACTCTTTCTCGATCGGAATCCCTTCTCTCTGTTTTGATCTCTCTTTGTTTATCGGCTTCTCTCTGTCTTGATCTCTCTCTCCTCGCGACTCTCTCTCTTGCTCTATGTGAAGCCGATTTCGGCGATATCATCGGAATCGTGCTTTGCATGTGTCGATATGGCCTTCACTCTGTCTCGATCTGTCTCTATTGGCGATTTTGACAGAGAAATCGGTGCATGAACCGGAACGTCTTTCCTCATCAGAGCCATCCGAAGAAAAGGTGAGATAATGTTCGTTGTTTGGCTTTCATATATCGAATTTGAGTAACTTTGGAGTTTCTTAATTTAATTATTATTCAGATGATTTTTTGATAATTACAAAAATATTATTTATTTATTTTTGAGAACCTTAGAGAACACAAAATTTTAAAAACAATTAGTGAATTCTAAACTAATTTTATTGTAGTTTAGTATTTGTTGAGAACTTCATTAGAGGTTTTAACTAATGTACATAGCCTAAGCAGGTCAAACTTTAATGGAAGATTTGTTCTATGAAGCAGTTAAAGCATATATATAACAAATCCAACCAAGATCGTCCAAACAAAATTTAATTTCAATATCTTCTAACTAATTTGTTATCAGTAAAAAAACAATGTAGTATTCAAAATGCATACTATTAAATAATAACAAAAATATTGTTCTCTCTTTTGAGGAAAGTGTATTAGTAATTAACTGCACCACAACTAACAAAGCCAGCAACCAGATGCCAAAATTAATTAGAAAGATTTTCAATTCTGACAAAACAAGATAAATAGTACACTACATTATATAGTTTTCAATGATTTATTTTAAAAATCAAATGACGAGAATATTAATGACAAAGGGTAAGAAAGTAAAACAGTAAAATAAAGAAGTAAAGAAAAAGATAGAGCCCACTACTTTAATCTTCCTTCCTTATTACCCCATCTTGGATCCATCTTCAATTTCAACACCTACAAAAAACAAAATAAAGCTTCCAACTTTCTCTCAAGAACTTCTTCTTCTTCTTTCAATTCCAATGGCTTTACTAACTATCTTGCCGGAAAACGCAGAGCCTCCAAAACACACTCAACCGCCGACCAAACGCAAGAAACGCAATAACCCTACCGACCAAACGCAACCGCAGAAACCACACAATCCACACAAACCAAAGAAAGCAGTACTTCAGAAGCAACCATCTTCATGGGACCAAATCAAGAACTTATTGACTTGCAAACAAATCGAAGGGTCAAGAGTCCACGATCCATCCAAGAACTCTCAATCTGGTCCGACTCATCACTTATCTCCTTCCAAGCTTGGCTCGTCGTGTAGCTCAATATGTAGCTTCAGAGACGTGGCTCATGGTAACACTCGTGTGGTTCATAGAGCAGACCACTCACCAGACGTAGCTAAGCCGGTTAATACTCCTGACTCGGAGACTCGTCTTCTGACTCGGAAACCTGGTCAACACGGTTCTTCTTCATCGTCTCGGTCACTTATATCTGGCTCGACGAGATCTAACGGTAGTGGGAGTTACACGTCATCTTCCATGACGTCGTTTAGAGCCATGCAGTTCCGTAAACTCTCTGGATGTTACGAGTGTCACATGATCGTTGACCCTAGCAGGTAAATTAATGACTGACTACAAAAAAATTAGTTTAATGATGAGGAAATAAAATTAGCTTGTGGTTATGTTTTTGTAATTTCGTTTATTTTGGATTTTAGGTATCCGATTTCTCCTAGGGTTTGTGCATGTTCCCAATGTGGAGAAGTTTTTCCCAAGCTTGAAAGCTTAGAGCTTCATCAAGCGGTTCGTCACGCAGGTAAGACTTTTATCTTTTGTTAAAATTAATTTTACTTTATCACTTAGCTCAAAATTTTCTAATTACGCATTAGTAAACAATTGCTTTTGGTGTGTGTATAGTGTAGTCACATTTTAAAAGTTAACCCTAGTACTAAGAAAACGCGTTTTAATTATCTAGTGGTATTTCGTAAATGTAAATTTTGCTTAGTAAAGTAATGATTATGTTTTGTATTCCCTGGAAATTTGTTAAGATTGTGAAATATGATATAACCTAATACCAGGTCCTATACTAGTTTAGTATTTTGATTGAAGAATTATCATTTTCACATGTTTTTGGTGGATACGCATTTGGATTTATCGATAGATTTACCATATATAATGTTGAGCAATTATTAACGAACATGCTTTCATTTCATAGCTTAGGTTTAAATTTTTTTTTAAATTGGAATCAAGATCTCAATGTTATTGTCGGTGATATATAGTGATACTATATAGATCTAATAAAATTAAGATCATTTGGCATTATGTTACAGTTTGTTTTTATAATTGAACGTCAGATTCATTGATGATAAAGCATTTTTTAGAGAAAAATACAAAAGAGAGAAGAATAGAAATGGAGAACAATATATTCTATAATGTCCATATCTGTCATTTGTCCTATAAGAAAAGAAACAAAAAAATAGCTGTCACAAATATATAACTAAATTCAATGTCCCCTGATATTATTACGTGTCATTTTCTCATTCGTCACCACAAGAATTACAATCTTCCACCTGACCAAACCGAATTAAAACTCAAGCTTGACTTTTAATTTGCAGTTTCGGAGTTAGGTCCGGATGATTCGGGTCGAAACATAGTGGAGATCATATTCAAATCAAGCTGGCTTAAAAAAGACAGTCCAATCTGTAAGATCGAACGTATATTAAAAGTACACAACACTCAACGTACGATCCAACGGTTCGAAGATTGCCGAGACGCAGTGAAGGCGCGTGCACTTCAAACCACCAGAAAAGACGCTCGTTGTGCAGCCGATGGTAACGAGCTTCTACGTTTTCACTGCACCACTCTCACTTGTTCACTAGGATCTCGTGGCTCGTCTTCTCTATGCTCTAACCTCCCTGGTTGTGGCGTTTGCACCGTGATCCGCCACGGTTTCCAAGGAAAATCTTGCGGCGGCGGAGAAGGAGCCACCGTGAGTGCGATCTCCGGCGTGAGAACGACGGCGAGTAGTGGAAGAGCTGATGATTTGCTTAGGTGTAATGATGATGCGAGGAGAGTGATGCTTGTTTGCCGTGTGATCGCCGGGAGAGTTAAACGTGTTGATTTACCGCCGGTGGATTCTACGGTGACGGAGAAAAAGTCTCCGGTGGAGGAGAGTTTGTCGAGTGGTGGTGCTTTTGACTCGGTTGCGGTCAACGCCGGAGTTTATTCGAATCTTGAGGAACTTGTGGTTTATAATGCGAGAGCTATATTACCTTGCTTCGTGGTTATTTACAAAGTTTTAGAATCTTGAGTTTGTAATTTATTTTAACTTCCGGAATAATGTTTGTTTTAGAACGTCTAACTTTTTGATATGGTAGGGGGAGATTAGGTCAATCATCATTCTAAGATTTTAACATGCTTCATAAATCCCATCTTATTATTGACTATCAAGTGTAATTATTAGGAGTCCAAGGTATATATATGCTCATGGTTACAATTTACAAAAATCTACTATTACTGAGATCATGATTAGGTTAAGAATTCATTACTAGGGTGGTCCATCAAAGTCATGATTATGATGAAGTGAACGTGTGATTTTTGACCGGTAAATGTAAATCTTTGTTTTTAAATACAGTAACTTTCAAAGTTGTGTTCACACTTGGTGGGAATCAAATAGTGTGGGAGTGGCAGAGAGTGATATAATTGCTAACCACATGCGTTTTCAGTAAAAATTGTTTGATTCTTTCGAGTTCTTTTTCGTATTTTGTTTTATAGGTAAAGCTGATTTGTTTTTGATAACTAGGCAAAGCTGTTTTTGATTATATAAAAAATATAAATTTATTTGGGTATTGTATGGTTTTAATTTAGTACTAGTATTTTATAAAAAGGGTTGCACGCTAAAGAGGGAGCCATTGGAACTTTCCTCGTTGTCAGAAGTTGCTACATTAATTGTTTATTTGATATAACTCCATTTCTCCTTGAAGTTGCAAATGAGAAAAACCAAAGATTTTAGAATCAAACCAGTTTAATATTCGAGTTTGTAACAAATAAGTGGAGCTTAGGTATTAATGATATATTATCTATTTTTTTAGGTTAAACAGTCAAATTACACGAATTATTTTTCTATTATTTCTTTAGAAAACATCAAATACTAGTATCAGATCTCTTTATTTTTTGCATAAGAGAATGTAGATGAAACATTTCGGTACTTTATGCTGAGTTCGATGGACTGCTTTAGGCGATGAAATATCTAATCGAGAGGAGACTATTCTAAGTGAAAATTGAGATGGACTGTGCAAACCTGATTTTTGACCACTCATCCACTAGATTATCCATTTTTCACTGTGAAGCTTGATTGGTTTACTATGCTAAAACAATTTTTTCTTCTTTTA
Organism: Arabis hirsuta; assembly: GCA_964056655.1. Taxonomy (NCBI): domain Eukaryota; kingdom Viridiplantae; phylum Streptophyta; class Magnoliopsida; order Brassicales; family Brassicaceae; genus Arabis; species Arabis hirsuta. The sequence goes on from OZ053304.1 coordinate 34,286,730, forward strand.
GTTTAGTTCATATCCCACGTAGTGATAATGTCCGGACCGATTCCCTTGCAAAGAGAGTTCGAGCAAGGAATTATGTATTTTTTCCTGTAAATCAGACATTTTCATTTGGGATAATCCGTCACAAAAATCATCCACTCGGTAACATTTGATTTAAAATATGGTGATTGTTGATAAAAAAAAAAACTACTATCAGATTATGACAGTCGATGTCATATCACAATTTCAAAAAATGATGATCTAGAAGAATGCGTGTAAGTAAATCGTCTTAAAAAATTTCTCTCTCTAACTTCTCTCTAAAAAAAAACTTTTTTTCTTAAACTTTTCAGAACAGATCTGATTTGGAGTTCCGGCCGGCGATTGTGGGATTCCATAGCCACGTCGTCGGTTCGGATTGTGTATATTTGTTTTCTTTGTGTTCTATGTTCTTGCTGTTTTAGATCTAAGTTTTCCGTTTATTGGATAGGATTTTCCGGTTTGGCCGGCTAACTCATGATCTTCGGATATGTTTTCCGGTCATCGGATTTGCGGTTCCGACTTATTCGGTTTTGTTTCGCCTTTCGTTCTCAATTGTTAATCCCGTTGGTATATATTTCAGTTCTCCTCCTTTTCGTTATGGGCTTCAATTATTCTATGGGCGTAAATCTTTACTCGCCATGATGGCTTTTAAGAGTAAAGTGTTCGATCAAGACTTATGGCCGGATTAATAAAAAAAGTTGCCGACAAAAAAAAAGAAGAAGAATGCGTGTTGGCTGCATATTTGTTGTGGGAATTTAGCCTTCAAATAACATTGCGTTTGAAGATAAAGTGTTTTGTGTCAAAAATATTTATGACTGCAAAAAAGTTAGACGATTGTGTTTGATAGTAAAGGCGATACAAAGTAAATGTCAAAATTTTGCTAAAGCGGAGGCTATAGATTTTCGTAGTTCTTGGTTTTAGAGGAAGATTTCTCCATTTTACAATATAAGATTTGGATCCATATCCTAATCTTTTTCTTTATTATGAATAACAGAACAAAAACAAAAAAAAAATTCGCTGTCGGAGATCAAACCCGGATTTCATACATTTGAAATTTAACCTTTGTGCTACATCGAATTTGATTGTTTATAGTTTTAATCTTATTCTAATTTAATTTATTTGTAACAAACTAAATTGGGCAATTAAATTTGGCTACATTTAGCCCAATTGTTTACCTTATACAAAAATCATGGGCTGAAATGTGTTAAATAACTTAATATGATCCGTTATACAAAGTACGAACTTCACTTCCAGATTTTTGGTCTAAAAAGTAATAAAAAGAAGAAAAAAATATGAAAATAGTCCTAAACAAAATTAAAATTAAAAAATAGGCCATATCTTTTATAATTAAAAAAATAGACTAAAGTTTACTTAAACATATAACAAGTAAAGAATAATTCAAATAAACAATTATCTAAACATAAACTTCTAATTCTCTCTTTTCCAAAAGTCGATAAGTGAAATTTTAACGATATAATGTGTCCCGTGAGTTTGTTATAGTACTTGGAGTTCATATTCTTGTAAAATCTTTAACAACTTTGGCTTCGGGTAAAGAGTTTGCTTCGTATTCTCTCCATAGCTCACCAAGATTATCAAAGATGCATTCAAAATGTGAGAAGAAGCGAAGTGTATGGATCTCCTTCGCCTCCACCCAAGAGTTTGCACATGTGCTCAAGTGCTTTGCTTTCTCTTCGATGGTTCTCTTCTTTAGAGATTCCACAAGAAGGAATAATGTCTCCTACAATAGCTGCTCAACAACAATTATTGAATTTAACTATCATTCAACAATACTCTATATATTATATCAAGTTATCGCCACAATCAATAGTCACAAGACATGATAATCTTATCAGCGTCAAATAACGATAATGGCCAATTTTTTGTTGAGAGCAGTTCAACGCATTGCGGGTTCCAAACCGAATTCTCTACCAAATCATTTGTTCTCGTAAATTCCATGAATGCAAATTACAAGAGAAGAAATTATTTAAATCAAGAGATAGAACGGAGACGGAATAATCTCTGCCGGCGATAGACGATAACGACGCCTTCGATCGAGAGAAAGAGGAATCGGTGACAATCACTGTCGGTTTTCTTCTTTGTTTTGAGTATATTTTACTCAGTAAGAAATTTTTTTTTTTTTTAAATTTTAAAAGATGTGGTTAGGGATGTTAAAATGGGCTCAACTATGTAGGGCTGACCCTGACCCTAGTAAAATTTTTGAGCCCTAAGCCCTATATAATATATCAGGGCCTAAATAGGGCCAATGTTAATTAGCCCTAAGATTTTTAGGGCTTACCAAGGGCTAAGTTTTCAATCAAAAACACAATTATATTTTTTCATAAAAAAGACAAAATCACGTTTTCCGCCAAAACCGCAAAATTGTTTTTCCTCCAAAAATACAAAATTCACTTTTTCGTCTAAACTCCCAAAATCATGTTTTCCCGCCAAAAACACAAGATCACGTTTTTCGCCAAAACCCCGAGTTCACTTTTTCCCATCCAAAATGCAAAATCATGTTTTTCCGCCAAAACTCCAAATTCACCTTTTTTGTTTACAACCCCGAAATCATGATTTCCCACCAAAAATGCGAAATCGTGTTTTCCCGCCAAAAACGCAAAATCGCGTTTTCGTCAAATTCACTTTTTTCGTTTACAACCCCGAAATTATGTTTTCCCGCCAAAAATGCATAATCATGTTTTCCCGCCAAAAACGTAAAACCGCGTTTTCCCGCCAAATTCACTTTTTCTGTTTACAACCCCGAAATCATGTTTTCCCGCCAAAAACGCAAAATCGCGTTTTCCGTCAAATTCACTTTTTCCGTTTACAACCCCGAAATTATGTTTTCCCGCCAAAAATGCATAATCATGTTTTCCCGCCAAAAACCAAAAAAGTCGCATGTTCCGCCAAAACCGTCAAAATTGTTTTTTCCAACCAAAAACGCAAAATCACGTTTTTTTCCAAAACCGCCAACTGCATTTTCCCGCTAAAATCATATCTTCTCGCAAAACCCACAAATTTGTGTTTTTTTTTGTAAAAACCGCAAAATCGCGTTTTCTACCAAATACCGTAAAATTACATTTTTCTCTAACATTGTTATATTATTTTTGTCCCGCCAAAACCGGACAAATTTTATATAATGTTTTATTTTAAAAACAAACATTATATAAAATACATTGTCGATTTTTATATTTTGTTTCTAATTTTATATATTGTTTTGTTTTTAAAAAAACACATTGTAAATTTAAATATAAATTTTTATTAACAAATTCAATAAATTTAACTTTTAAGCACTTTGTTTATTATCAAACAGGGCTTATATAGGCCCAGGGCTTAAACCCTTTGTTTGAAATATGATAGGGCTAATATAGGGTTAGGGCTTACTTAGGGCTGGGTTTTCAAATGATAGGGCTGGGCTGGGCTGAGAAACCCTATTTAACATCCCTAGATGTGGTGTATTCTTTTATTTCTTTTATAAAATTGGCCTATTTCTTTAATTCTCCCAAAAAAGGAATTCTACAGCTGGACTTCGAACCGGAATTCATTAGACAAAAGTCCCCATTTTGAAATTAACCTGAGTGCTACTGCCGATCCTATTGTCTTAAAGCTTAGAAAAACTTTATTTATTTATTAAACGTAAACTCAAATGGGCCACTAAAGACTTGTTTCTCTTAAGCCCTTTATAAAAAACTTGAGTCCAATATTATTTACACGAACCTAGCTTTAGTTTTTTTTTTTTTGGTTACAAACTTGAACTAAACAGAGATAAACTATCTCATAGAATAATAACTTGAAGCAATGAAATCAGAAGTGGAACAAATATTTCCCACTACATTCTCTAAGAACAGCCACTCAAGCTTGATTAAGCTTAACCACATATTGTCTTAGATAATTATTTGATCTAAGCAACTTCCTTAACCCGCTTGACCCACTTGTAACTTAAGCTTATATAAAATGTTGTAAGCCATAAGTTAATAAAATGACTAAGACTACTTACCATGGGAGTTTTTTAACCGTTGATACATTTTAACAACAGTTGATACATTTGCAATGGTTTGTTGAAGTAAAAAAATAATAATGTGGAAAGTTTAGTGTTGAAACTTATCAACACCGTTGAAAAACAAAATATGGGCTCTCATGTATGACGTGACAATTTTTAATTGGACCAAAATAATAATGTTTGTTTCTCAGTTTTTTTTGGACGAAAATATATGGATAGGGACAGGTGTAACAAATATATTGGATTTTTTGATTTTTTCGATTTTTTTTTTCTATCTCAATTATTTAACATCAATTATTTTATAATAATTATAATTATATATATATATATAAATTATATATCAAAATTCATCATTTTCTCCTCTCCGTACTATTCATATCTCCTACGTTCCTGAAGAGGAGATTGGAGGATTTGACGGTATGGATAAGTTCGCTGCTTATTCGGAGGTTATCTCTATCAATCCGATTTATCTCAAAGCCGGAACTCCTTCCACCAATGTAAGTCTATGTCATATACATTTTGAAGCTTTTTTCTTTGAAGTGTTGTATGTGAAAGTTTTGTAGGGATTTGTGATGAATATGCAAGCAACCTTCAGAGGCCGAAGTTGGTTATGATGTAAGGTTGCCTCCAATGGCTGACCCATATGTTTTGAAAAAAAGGATTGATGAAGAATGGGCTCCTTCTATTAGAAATATGACCTACACGGTATACGAATATGCGGTTTCAATTAAAAAAAAAATATCGGGAGCAGGTAAAAAGAAAAGTGCGACTCAGTGTGCGATTTTCAAAAGCTAAAAAGGGGCCGTGTTTGTGTCGGCAAAAGTCATCGTGCAGGTGGCTCTGCCCGTCATGTCATCCTCTCAGCCGCCGGATTCTCCGGTGGTCTCATCTGATGCAGAGAAAATCAGGGGAGAAGTTGCCGGAAAACAATCTGATACCATTACACAGACGACATGGGCGAAGGTGGTCTCTGACAAGCCTAGTATATTCAAACACCATTTCGAAAGCTCAAACACCGGCGATGCAGTAGCGGTACCGGTGGAAATTCTGGAAGATGTTCCTCTATGGGAGGATCTCTTGGTTGGTCATTTCGTAACAACTGCGCCCCATGTTGCTAAAATTCATGTTATAGTTAACAAGATTTGGCCACTAGGGGAAAAATCGGTGAGAATTGACGTGATAGTGGTTAACGAGAAGATGGTCAAGTTCCGCATCCGCAACGCTTCAGTGAGATCGCGAGTCCTTCGTCGTGGAATGTGGAATATCGCCGATGTTCCAATGCTGGTCGCCCATTCTAGAAGAATCACAACCCGCCATAACGTCTATGCCGATTTGGGTCACCATTAAAAAGGTTCCACACAAACTGTTTTCATGGAAAGGCTTAAGTTTATTGGCTAGCGCGGTGGGCACTCCGAAGAGACTTCATCCGGAAACGGAGAACTGCAAGATGTTTGATGAAGCAAAGGTCTTTGTTGAGGTCAATTTGACGAAGGAGCTACCAAAGAAATTCAAATTCAAGCTGGGACTCGACCACGAAACAGAGGTTGAATATTTTTACCCATGGCTACCTCCGCGATGTAGCTCATGTGGGAAATGGGGCCATTTTGTGGATGGATGTAAGGACTACTCCCCACATGTAACTATTCTCAAACGAGGAGAATCTCTGCAACAAACACAGTTCATATCAGACCCGACCGGTAATCAACAGATGCTTTCAGGAATTTCTCCAACAAAAGGTAACGAAATAGAGGACCAGGGGACCAAAACACACGTCGATCATTCCCCACCATTTCTACCAGTTATGGAGAAGGAATCAACGATTGAAAAACCACAAGAAAAAGAAGAACAAGAAGAAGTAGGAGAGAAAGAAGCTGTGAAAAGGACCGAGATATTTAATTCAAACAAATCAGAGGAGGATTTGGGGAAAACAGGGGAAGTAACAAAAGACATAACAGATGAGCTTGATACTGCGTGGACTAACATATCACCTCTTAAGGCAGGAAAACCGAGAGATCAAGGTAATCAAATGCTTCAATCCCCTCTTACCCTCTCACCCTCACGTTTCTCGGTACTTGAGATTGAGGAAACCACAGAGGCGCAAATAAGAGTGAATAATGTCCTGGTGACGGAGGTATCTTTCTCTAGAAAAATAGACGACATAGAAGATGGAGAATTTATTACGGATAGAATTGAGGAGGGGGGGAAACAGATAGAAACAAAAGAAGAAAATTCGACTTTGAGTGGTAATGAAGATGATCAAAGGCAGGCGGGGTTCGAGGATAGTGGTCCTCGACCAAAGCGATCGACGAAATCTACTTATAAAACAGTAGGTGCAACAAAATCCCAAACCAAGACTCAACCAAAATCTCAGCTCTCACGGACATCGAAAAAGAAGAAATAGATGTCGGGATTCTTTTGGAATGTGCGCGGCTTCAACAAACATTCAAAACATTCCATTTTGCGAGATTGGGTTAACAAGAGCGAATTTCAATTTGGAAGTCTATTGGAGACAAGAGTTAAGGAAACCAAGGCACAACATATTGTTGAATCAGTGTTTCATGGTTGGTCGTTTCTCTCCAACTATGAACATCATCGTCTAGGTCGAATTTGGATTATCTGGAAGGATGGAGTGAGGATAACACCAATTTACAAAACTGCTCAGATGATAACAGTTTCTGTTTTGTTAGCAGGGCAAACGGAGGAGTTTTTCTGTTCGTTCGTCTACGCATCAAATTTCAGGGCGGAAAGGAAAGAATTATGGGCAGATTTACGAAACCACCAAGACTCACCACTGTTTAGAAACAAACCTTAGATGATTAGTGGAGATTTCAACGAAATTCTTAATGGTGATGAGCACTCTCACTATGTGGCATCGTCTCCTTCTTCCGGGATGCTTGATTTCAGGGAGATTGTGTCTTACTGCTCTTTGGCGGATTTGGGATATCATGGAGCAAAATTGACTTGGAGCAACAAGCAAAGGGAGGGTCTTGTTTGTAAAAAATTAGATCGACTTTTGGTGAATGAGAAATGGATTGATTATTACCCCGACTCTTATTGTATGTTTGAATCAGGAGGATGTTCAGATCATACACGCGCTCGATTTAACTTGGACCCTAGCCAAGGGGAAAAACGTCGACCATTCAAATTTGTCAATGCACTGACATCTTTACCGCAATTTAAGGACAAAGTACGTGAGTTTTGGAGCCAAACGGAGCCGTTGTATGTATCCACATCAGCAATATATAGGATGTCTAAGAAACTAAAAGCTCTCAAACCGGTGATTCGGGAACTAAGTCGAGAGAAATTGGGTCATCTAACGAAACGTACAAGGGAGGCATACGATGACTTGTGTATCAAGCAAAGCAAAACTTTAGATGACCCAATAACGGGGAATATGGAGGAAGAGAGCTTGGCTCATGATAAATGGCAACACTTGTCAACTTTGGAGGAATGATATCTAAAACAGAAATCAAAACTGCATTGGCTAGCAGTGGGGGATAAGAACAATTCTTACTTTCACAACTCGGTTAAGATTAGACAAATGCGAAACTCGATAAGGGAGATCACAACACAACGGGGAGAGGTCCTAACCAAAAACGATGATATTAAAAGAGAGGCTTCGGGATTCTTTGAAGCTTTTCTTAATCACACACCTCGGGACTACATTGGGTTAAGCTGCAACGAGTTAGAAGAACTGCTTCCCTTCCGATGCAATGATGGAGACAGGAATTTTCTAATGAGCGAGGTTAAGGAGGATGAAATACGTAATGTTTTATTCTCAATGCCAAACGACAAATCACCGGGTCCGGATGGATTTACAACCGAGTTCTTCAAGGCATCGTGGTCAATTACTGGAAAGGACTTCTTAAGCGCCATTAAATCATTCTTTCTCAAGGGATTTCTTCCAAAAGGTGTGAACTCGACAATACTAGCGCTTATTCCAAAATCGGACGAGTTAAAAGAAATGAAAGATTATCGCCCAATCTCGTGTTGTAATGTCCTATACAAAGTGATCTCCAAGATAATTGCTAATCGTCTAAAGGGACTTCTACCCCGCTTCATCAATACCAATCAATCGGCTTTTGTGCAAAACCGGTTATTAATGGAGAATGTCCTACTCGCAACCGAGTTCGTAAAAGATTACCACAAGCCTTCGGTGTCACCTCGCTGCGCCCTACAGATAGACATCTCCAAAGCCTTCGACACGGTACAATGGGAATTTATTTTCAACACTTTATCAGCTCTAAACTTCCCGGAAGGTTTCATACACTGGATACGTTTATGTATCACCTCACCATCGTTCTCGGTACAAGTCAATGGCGAACTAGCTGGATATTTTGGGAGCAAAAGGGGCTTAAGACAAGGTTGCTCACTCTCTCCCTATCTATTTGTAATATGTATGGAGGTATTATCCAAATTGATTGATAGGGCTGCAACGGAGAAGAAGATTGGATTTCATCCAAAATGTAAAAACCTTCGTATCACACATTTGTGTTTTGCGGATGACCTAATGGTTTTCTTAGATGGAACGCGACGATCTATTGACGCAACAGTGAACATCTTTGACGAGTTCGCAACTTACTCTGGCCTCCAAATTAGTCCCCAGAAGTCGACAATTTTTCTGGCAGGTGTTTCCCAAGCAACTCAAGCGGAAATCACATCGATATTTCCTTTCAAGAAAGGTACTCTACCGATTCGTTACCTTGGTTTGCCATTGCTATCTAAAAGAATGGGAACTGCAGATTATGAAACACTTATTGACAAAATTAGAGTGCGCATGAGCTCATGGACAGCGCGCTACTTGTCATACGCGGGACGAATACAACTCCTAAAATCGGTTATTCAGGGGATTGTTAACTTCTGGATTCAAGCTTTTCGTCTTCCCAACCAATGTATCAGGAGAATTGAGGGATTATGTGCAGCATTCATGTGGTCAGGACCATCACTAAATCCACGGAAAGCTAAGGTGGCGTGGGTGGAAATATGTCAACCAAAAACAGAAGGAGGATTGGGATTCAAATCTTTAAAAGAGGCGAATGTAGTGAGCTGCCTGAAGTTAATATGGCGATTGATTGGGAATGGAGACTCGCTTTGGGTAAGGTGGGTTAGACAAGCGCTTCTCCGAAGCAACTCTTTCTGGTCTCTAAACGCTTCAACGAATGCTGGGTCTTGGATATGGAGAAAACTTCTTAAATATAGAGCGAAGGCTTGGGATTTCCTAAGGATGGTTGTTGGAAATGGAAGATGTATATCCTTTTGGTTTGATAAGTGGTCGTCATTGGGGAGTCTCCGCAACATGCTAGGACAACGCGGTCCTATTGACATGGGGATTACAACTAACGCAACATTGGAGATGGTTATGTGCACCCACATTCGGCGAAGGCATAAGATTCATGATCTAAACTTGATCGAGGAGGAAATAACAAAAGCAAACATGGGCAGAACAGAAGGTGAAGACATGTTCCTTTGGAGAAATGGGGAGGGAAAGTTCAAGAAGACATTCAACACAAATGCAACGTGGCATCAAATTCGAACCAAAAGTCATACAAAGAATTGGTACAACGGTGTGTGGTTTACCCACGCAACACCAAAGTATTCGTTTTTTGTATGGCTTGCGGTGTTGAATAGATTATCAACGGGAGACAAGACAAAACATTGGGGAGGGCAAAAAATATGTGTCTTATGCACTATCGAAGACGAAACACGAAACCATTTGTTTTTTGAATGTAGGTACTCCTCACGAGTTTGGAAGTCGCTTATAGGGGGATTGCTACGAGACAGGTTCACAACTGTATGGAGTAACCTAGTGGAAATGATTCAAGGGAAAGATTTGAACCATCTTCAGACTTTTATCATTCGATATACGTTTCAAACAACGATATACAACCTATGGCGAGAACGGAATAGAAGGAGACATGGAGAACAAATGCTCACGGTGGAGCAGATGGAAAAATTCGTGGATAAACAAATAAGAAACCGTCTAAGTTTGTTACGACAAATGGCGGATCAACGACACAAAGATGCTTTGATCGAATGGTTTGCAATACGAGCTCAAACGACTTAAAAATCGTTTAATGTAATTTTTTCCTCAAAATCTCAAAACGTTTTACTTTTCAATGTAAAAATGTTGGTTTGATTGAATAAATTTAACATTCATTCAAAAAAAAAAAAAATATGCGGTTTCTATGTTGGTGGTTGGTTATCAATCGATATAAGGCGAGTCTTGGTTATAAACTTATAATGTTTAAATGTTTTGCATCTTAGTTGCTCTGTTTTGCAACAGATAATAGAGAAAGGAAAGTTAAAGGGACGACTTATAATGACTCGAACAGATAATTCCAATCTTTGATGGTCTATCTTCAAGCAAGATGTTGAAGCAACTAGAAGAAAACTCGCGAAACCCGAAATTTTGGCTTCGACTACGGATGCACGCTATATTTGCGCACTTTGGGAATTCCAGTTTTAGGTTTCTCTCCAATGATGAATACTCCACTTCTAGTGCATGACCATAACGAGGTATTTGCATATCATCTATTGACATGTTTTACAACTTTACTTGTACTAACACTTACTCTTACTCATGGATTCAGTTCTTTAGAGATACCGTGGTCATGAAAGGAATCAAAGTATATGAATCAGTTATCAGTGCTTTAAGTTCCTTTGAGGGAGCATATGATCAAGTCAATTAAAGTATGTACCAATGCGAGAAATTGTGACACGCCTCTTCACATTGCTTGCATCCAGGAGTGTAGTAGTTGTTTCATACATTTTCTTGTTTTGGATCTTTCGTTTGTAAAATATTTTTATAGACATTCATGATGGTCTTGTAACCCTAAAATTTGCTGGTAATAATGCGTAATTCTCAAACTCTCTATATAAATTTTACTGAGTGTTTGGAGCATGATGACAAAAATAATGAATTAAAATAAAGTAATTCGTTTGCCAAGAAAAAAAAAAAAAAAAAAGAGTAATTCTTCATAGTCTCGTATACTATAGTAAAGTATTCAATAGTAAACATAGAGCATATAAAATTGTCCGTCAGAAAATAAAAAGAATTCCGCTGCCGGGGGTTGAACCCGGATTTCATATGCTTGAAATTGACCGGTGTGCTACAGCGGATCTTGTTGGTTATTAGGTTAATCAAACATTATTTATTTGTTACAAATTAAATTGGGCCTTTAAAACGTTACACTAAGCCCATTATGTACCTTATTAAAAACTTAAAGTAAGTATATTTTTTACACAACTCCATTTCCAGAATTTTGACTCAATAGGTTCCTAACCAATGAACTCCATCCAGCCGCCTCGTAAAAAAATTGTTTGATATAATAATTTGTGTATAAATATAATAAAATATTGAGTTATTTATGAGTTATCTAGGTGGTTTAGTTTTAGCTTTTAAGGAAGAATTTAAAGTACAAGACATAATCATAACCGTCATTAAACCTTAAGTTATAAAAAAGAATCCAATTAATCATTTCACCAAAAAAAGCCACTTAATTCATTTATGTTCTCTCCATGTCGCCTTCTCTTTAATTTATTTCCTCATTATCTGCCTTTTTATATGTACTTTTTTTTTTGTTTAAATCAATCAAACTCTTGTTTTGTTCTACGAATAATGTCTTTGAAGTTAAATATTTGCTTACTGGTCCCAACCCTAAAACTAGGTCAAAGTCAAGTGTAATTTGCAGGACCACAAAATTCTGTCTGAATTCTAATCACTAATTACAGCTTTAATTATGCATTCATTATCAGGCAAAATCAACCTATGATTAATCTTACGTTGATAAGTTCGTTGGTTCGTCTTTTTCTTTATTTTCATTTGAAAGCTTTAAATTAAATCTAAAGAAGGTTTCACTCTTGAAATGTTTGCAGATGCTATCTTAGTTTACTCAGATTCCAGGGTTTTATTCTCCATATATTTCGTAATCATTCACATTTAGACGAAAACATTTGATTAGAGATTTAAATTCTTCACAGGACAAATTAACGACAACAGAAAATAAGTGACATAGGTAGAAGATTTTTCTGAACAAGGCTAGTTGATGTTAGTATAAAGTTATAGTTTAGTGGTAATTATAATAGTGGTGGAAGCCATAAAGAAATTTTTTTATTTTCTTTTCAAGTCACTAAAGATTTATAGCAACTAGTTTTATTCCTGAAACCGCTAGTCTTTTAGAAACATATTAGCTTTGGTTCTAATAGATTATTGTACAATGTGTACCATTTTTTTTGTCTAACTAATCAGTAAACTGGTAAATGAATAATGTTACGAGAAGTGGTATTGGTATGGCTTCTAACTATACAATTATTTGTTGCATCTATTTCGTATCATTATAAAATTTGTATCGTTTTGTGTTACCGATCGGATTCATTTAGACAATTAAATTGGATTATGAGTTTGCTAGTTAAAATGGGACCTACATATGTTCATAGGAGAAACACATCTCAAGAAATTCTTTGGTGGTTTAATCATTGAAACACTCTTCTTTCCTTGGGTTTCCTCCTTGATGAATCATTACAAATTTACTTGGGAATTTTTTTTTTAATAAGAAAAATGAATGCTTCTTTATTAAATGATCAAAACATTTACTCACGAGCTATAGCTTGCATAATTCATATAGACAAACTCACGAGATCAATCCTATCTTAAAAGATCAAAATCATAATTGATAGGTCCAATAATCATGAAGCTCCTCCACAAATTTCGAAAGATTCTCATGAGGCTTATCGATCTCACTCTCCCTTCCTCTTCTCGCCGGAAGAAGAACACTGTTCGCTCCGGCGACGGAGAGAGGTTTGAGCCGCCGAAGATTTCATGCAGTAGCTCTTACTATTCGTCTCACGTACACTACAGTGAAGCTATTGCAGATTGCATAGAGTTCTTCAACAAGTCTTCTGCTATGTCTTGTGATGAGGATCATGAAGCTCGTCATGGAGAAGATCATGATCGTGACTGTTTTTACGTTTGATCAACATCTCCAATACTCACATGTTTTCTTTTTGATTCAAGGCTTTGCTTTTTATTTGATTTGAGTTATTGTGATTTGAAAACACTTATATTATGGTCGTTTATAAATTATCCACATTTTTCACGACTTTTTATAATTTTTCTTTTGAAATTTCGAGCATTTTCATCATTTCAAACTATCCCATTTTAAAAAAGAAATAGAGTTAAGTGAACTTAATTATGTTATGAAAATAGTTGAAAGATTCATTTTGAATTGAGAGACCATGATTCAAATTTTCCTTATATAATTTTTAATCATAACTAGCTACTAAACGTTTTAAATAACAAAAATATCTAATACTTTTCATGTTATGAGGATTTAGTTTGAATTTCGATCTAGAATAAATACTCCTTCCGTTTTTAGAAGATTTTGATGTTTGGAAAACAAAAAAAAATTGTTTCATAAAAATATGACAAAAAACACTTTTTCTCCAGATATATACTGAGTTTTTATATTTAAAATAAGGAGTGGAATATTTACGACAATAAACCATTTACGAAAGTCATACAAGTGACATTATTATCAAAACCAAAAACACACACAAGAAAAGTGAACAAGTTTTAGAAACCATACTTTTTTTATTGCAAAACCTTTTTCTTGGAGAAAATTCCTCCAATAAATAATGGAATCAAACTCTTCTTCTTCTTCTCTTTCTTTCTCATGGAAGGATGTCTCTCAAGAAACATCTCCACTACCTTCTCACTCATCGACCTCAATCTTGGACTAGTACTAATTATTTCATCATCAACTTGAGGAACCAACACTTCAAATTTGGTTTTAAAAACAGTGTCATCTATTTTCGTTTTGGACTCCTCCTCAGGATCTACTCTTAACTTTTGAAGCTCTTGTTTCGTACGTTCAAGCTCTTCCTTGAGTGAAAACAAAAATTTCCTCATTTGGAAACTTTCTTCTTTTGCTCTTTTGAGATTGTGTTTTGTCTCTTCAAGCTCTGTCTCAATCCCTCTCTGATCTTCCCATTTCTCCTCCTGCATCTGTTTCATTTCATACAATGTTATAATTTAATCTCGAAATCATGCATGTAGTGTAATGGTTTGTACTAATATCGTCAAATTCAAACATGTAAAATTTTATGTTGTTCAAAATATAAAAAATCTCGAAAACAAATAATCACCAAGACATGTGCCTAATGGTTTGTACTAATATTATCATGTTCAAACATGTAAATTTTATATATGTAGTTCAAAATATAAAAAGCTCGAAATCAAATAATCATATGGAATTCGAGAGAGAGAGAGAGAAGCATTTGCCACTTTGAGATGGTTGGAATAGACTTGACTGGCTAAGACTCTTTCGCCGAACAAAGCAACGGCTTCTTTCACGGTCTTAAACGGCGCCGTTGTGTCAATCTCTGCTCTCTTCATCGTCGTCTCCATCATCATATAGCTGCTTAAGCTCTCTATGTGAAGAAGTAGAGAGATACATAAACTTGCTTATATCTTTGATGACTTTAGAATTGAGTGAGAGACTACGCAAAGCATATTATTTTCTTCATCTCCACTTCTTTACAATAATACTCTTCCTTTTTAATATTTCTTTTGTGGAATATATAAACGATTCTTCATAAAACATACTACTCTGTTTTTCTTAAGAATATATAAATTAGCATCATTAATTTGTTAATATTCTTGCTAAAAAGAAAGTCATTTCACACAAAGGAATTTCATTATCTATTAGAAAACCTTGCTTGCTGCACAAGAAACTTAAAAAGAGATGTAGAACAAAAGTAAACTTAGCAATTTTGTTCTGTGACTCTCCGTCTCATTTCAGAAAACGTGGAACATTTACATAAAAAAGACATTAAAGGGTTTTCTCAAACAAGTCAGAATCAATCATCTCTCACTCACAATCTTCATCACCTGAGAAAAACACCATCTCAAATTCCAGCCAAGACAGAACATAACTCTTTTTTCTTTCTTTCTCAGAACTAACTTAACTACAAAGCAAAGCATCATCTTCACGAATGCTCGTTGCAGAGTAGTTGCAATGGTGTTCTTGTATCTTCATAGATAAGTGGGAAATGGTGTTCTTGTCTGTTCATTACCGTCAGCGAAGGATTGTTGTTGTTATGGTGATGGCTCATTGACATTGCTGCAGCCATGAGACGATGTTGCTGTTGTTGTTGAGATACATTGTTGTTGTACCTTGACGAATTACCAACGTGTAGAGGTTGAATACTAGTAAGGTTTAAGGAGAGGTTTGATTTACTGTACTGGTTCGATGATTGCGCTTTGTTTCCATTTGTTTGTCTGTACTGAGAAGCAGCCCATAGCCTTTTTTGAAGCTGTTGTTGCTGCTGCTGGTTCGCTTTGTAAGCGGTTTGGTATCGACTTGTTAGATATGGAGAAATCTGTTGAACCTACAAGATTAGGTCACAGGAACCATTAGTTACAAGCAAAACTTTGTTCAGTAGAGAGAAAGTTTAGTGTCAAAGAAACAAACTTGATGGCTAGAAGTTGAAGGTGAGAGGTGGCTATTGTAAGCTGCAGAGATAGGATACTGTGGAAATGAGTTTTGAAGTTGGAAATGAGATTGAGATGCTCCAGAAGACGAGAGAGATAAGAAATCGTAGCTCTGTCATCAAAAAGAGATTAGAATCAGCGAGGAAACGAATAACTGAGTACGGACAGTGATGTATAGTTTACCTGTTTCTGTGAAGTATGCGAACCATAGAGCTCGAGAGCTAGCGGAGAAGTCATGTCTTCTTGCAAAGGTTTTTGGTTATGTGTCTTGTTTATATCGAGCATATGCGGGTTTTGATACCTCTTTGGTGGAGAAACCATTGTTTTGAAGTCACTAATGGTAGTCACCGGGTCAGGGAGTACGCGGTCTGAAGATCTTTGCTCGGTTTGGTTAAGTGTCGCGGGACTACTCTTACTGTTCTGTAATACTTTGATGAGCCGGGAAATGTAAATGTGAGAGGCACATTTCTTCAACTTTCTCGGCTGGATTTTTAACGGTTGACTCGAAAGCGAAGCATTCTTGGAAGGAGAAACAGCTTGATCCATCCAAGGTGGAAGCTTTGCGGATAATGGCCTGATTTTAAGAAAGAACGATCCGCACATATAAGAGAAGAAACCGAGGAGCACAAAATTGGAATTTAACAAACAATTGTGAAGGTTTAAAAGTTACTTTGAAAGAACTTGAGAACCGGATTGAACTGTTGAAGATAGACCAGGCCACAGTGCAAGACCTTTTAAAAGCATAGAAGCCGGTATTAGGACAACGGATTTTAACTCGAAATGTGATTCAAAGTTCAGATTTTTTTTACCGTTGCTTTTATAGTCTGTATCACTTGTTGCAACCTTTGTTTCTATGGCTCTTCCCTACAAATTTCATGGAATCATTGGCTATGTGAATCTCAAACAAAGAAAGTAAGATTTAGAGTGGCATTGTGCTTACGGATGATGAATCAGTCGCATTCATGAGGCTGCTCTGCTTCAATCTATCAATGAAATCAACCATTCTGAAAAATCAGACAACAAAAATCAGAGTAAAACCGACAAAATCAAATGACAAGTTACATAAGTAATTGGTTACAAACCCCGTCGAGCTTCGCGGGTTATCGGATTGCTCTAATGGCATTTCCTCAATCAGATTAGTTTTGGTTGAAAAGAGAACTGATTCAGCTTTTGTAAAGTCGGATTCCACAATGAAGCTTGAATCAACTTTGCTGGTTTCTTTCTCATTAGACAAAGGATCACAAGTCTTCTTCTTATCAATAGTGTCAGTCTCAGTAAACATTCCAGCTAAACCGTATAACGTCTCTGCAACTTCTTTCTCGTCTTTCGAAATCGACTCGGAAACAATACTTTTTGCTTCCTAGAACCAAAACAAACAAAAATCATTACTCAAGTTTGAAGCCTCAACAAAAATTTGAAGTCATGATCAAAAACCAAACCATTTCTTGATCTTCCTTCTTTATCAAATCCATCTCAAAAGATTCAATTCCGGTTTTCGACCGGTTTAATCTCTTTGAAGCAGAGGAAAGCTTAGAAACAGAATCAAGATTCCGCTTCTTCATGGCTGCAAATTAAAAGTGCACAAAAAGAGAAGATAAAGTGAAAAAGGTATAAAGAAAAAAAGGAAATGCAGGTTTCTAATTCAACTTTGGTATTCTCAGTTTTACAAAAAGAGTGTTCCAAAATTGATAAAGACAAACTTTAATGAAGAGAAGAAGATTTATATAATAATATCAATAGTTTTAGTGTTTGATAAGAAGATGATCGCTTTTGATTTTTATAAGAAGAGAGGAAAAAGAACATAAAAGACAAATAGAAGAATCTTGCTTCCATAAAAAGAAAGTGAAGAACAATAAAAATAACAAAAAGCAAGGAAAAAAAAAAAAGAGTTTGCTTGAAAAATAATCCAGATTCAAAGCAGAAAATACCATAATCTTCCCAACTACTCAGAAACTGAGTATTACTGACACTTCGCACAGATCTCTCCATATGGTAAAATCTCAAAACTTTAAAATTAAAAAAAAAAAAAAATTCTACTTTATTCCATATTATTTTCTCTCTTCTCTCTTGTGTTAATCAAACAAGTCACGAACAATGCACCTGAACGAAGCTTCCGTGGTACAGAGGCATGATCCACACCATTATTACTGTTCTTCAAATTCTGAAGAAAGAAAATGAGAAAATAAATGTGAAAAACTTCAAAGAGAAAGTGAGAGAGTAATTTAACGTGCCGTATTGATGAAGAACTTACCTTTTTTAGAAGCTTAGATTTCTTCTTCCTAGAAACTTCATCTTCTAAATCTGAAGGAGAAAAATCATAGTAATCTTTGTGAGTAGTACTCGAATTCAGTTTTTCATCAGCTAAACAAAGTTTCTTCAACATTTCTTTCTTGGATTTTGAAGAAAACCCAGATCCTAAAATCATCATTGAGTAAAATACACGAAAATGAGACAGAAACAGAGCAAACGACAAACAAACAAAAAAGACAGTTTTTTTGTTGGTTCGTGAAAGTAAAGATTAGATTTTTATTTTACCAGATTGTTTCTTGGTTCCTCCACGTTTCACATCTCGACGACCCATTTCCATTTTCTCGAATCACCACTCAATTAAAAGAAGGTGAAGAAGAAAGAACTTCACTTCCACATCTCTGCAAAAAAAATGAAAAAAAAAACAAAAAAAAACCCTTACGGATTTCACACAATTTGGTTTAGATTTAGATTACACACAAAACAAAGGTAAAGAGAGAAAAGTAGAAAGACGTTAAAGAAGAAGAAGAGAGAAAAGTTATGAAATCGTTTCTCGTGTCTCGAAGAATCAGGTTCTTCGTGAAAGAAGAAAGAAGAAAGACAAAGACAAAAAGAAAAAAGAAAAAAGAAGAAGACTTTTATTACTATTGTTTTGTAAAACATTCAAACCCGTGAATAAACAAACCTCGCTTGAGGAAAAGAAAAATTAAAAAAAGAATTTTTTTTTATAAAAAAAACTCGAAAAGTTTCAATTTTTTTGCATTTTAGTAAGAAAGAAAGAAAAAAAAAACTTCATTAATGGAGTCACTGTTCTTCTTCAATCTAATCAAACACTGATATGTATCTGACACAAATTAAACCAAAAAAAAACGTATAAAAATGATAAATAGAGCTTTCATTCATCGGAAAAAAAAACCCAAGAGATCAAAAAGTTAAACCTTGTAGTCTCTTCGAAACCATGAAAATGAAAATCTAGCTCTGTTTCTCTCTCTCTCTCTTTCTCTCACTAGAAATTTTTTTTCTCAAAGTTTCCACGAAAAGACGGAAAATCCGAAGCTGTCGTTTCGCTCGATCGCTTTTATATAAATGTATCACACACAAATGACAAAACGCTTATTCTCTCTCTCTTTCTCTCTCAGTCTCACTTTCGATTTATCTTCTTTCCTCTGTGTTTGTATCGAACGGTGTGTAACGAAGGAGACAACATAGCCGTCCGATTATATCAGTGATGTGCCACGTAATCAGTGAGGAAATCGATGTGTCAGACACGTCAGCATTAAGAGCTGAAATTTTGTACTAGTGCATGGGTTTCCTATGATTTGATTTGAATCCGTACGACTCAATCTCATAAGATTTGTTATTTATTTTTGTGCAATGAGTCAAAAATCTTGAAATTAGTATATATACACAAATTATTTTACATATTGGATATGCAATGAGTTAAAAACTAAGTTATTTTATGTTATCTTTAAAATTAAAAATTCTTGGTCTAAATCGAATTTTAGTACACAATTTTTAGAAGATTTGACCGACTTGGTGAAAATAAGTTACTTAATCTCAATTTTTTTTTATAAAATAATAATTTTATGAATATACCAGTAGAATGAATGTCCAATTTAATCAATGAACAAACGGCTAATCAATTAAATGATTTGTTGTTGGACACCAAATTTGGTAGATATCCAAAATTTAAAATCAACTTTACTAAATATGAGTCGGCCATTTATTTGCATACGTTTATAAGACTAGACATCCAATTTTTTTTTAACGCATCATCTACTTCAGTGATATTAATGATTTTTAGTAATATTAATGATTTTAGCACTACTATTAATGATTTTTTTTCTATGTACTATTCATATAACTAAAATGTACCACAAAACTATGATAACTTCGTAAACCGGGTCCCTCACTTCTGTAACTCAAACGTCTGGCTGTCTTCCATAAATACGAGAGAATGTCACGGCGTTTGTTATCTCTTCTTTTAATGACTCGTCCAATCAAAAAACGGCATGAGTTTCCCAATAAAGTTGAAATCGACGGCTATTATTAGTTGTCACAAGTCTCATCATTTCGCCACGTCTTCACACTGAAAAATCGACAAAGTCAGGTGAAATCTGGCATCTCTTTACTGTGTCTCTTTTCGATTTTTAGTCAAAACTTTTTTAAAAGTATTATTTTAAGTTTTAACCATTTGATTATCAGCTCACTTGGACATTTTATTTGTACATTACAGAATATAGCTAATTTAAAAAAAAAAACTAGTCGAATCCGACTAATTTTACGAATATGCAAGTTTGTGAAACATCTGCATAGTCAATAGATGATAGATATATTTGCACTCTAATGCATTAAAACATTATGTCTTGTTTAGCAAAAAAAAAAAAACATTATGTAAAAATACGTTATAATAACAATTACTTATGAAATATTTTAGACTAGTTACTAGGCAGATTTATTTATCGTGAGACAGAAATTTGAAAATACTAATTCTCCTGTATCTTTTCCAGATTAAGTAGAACTATATGATTCGAAAATATTTTAAAATACAAAGTACTGTACCTATAAAATCCTCATGATTCATGAATCTTTGTCTGTCAATTAAGTGTTAGTTACGCAAAGAACGACTACGTAGAAAGGCTCATAAGTACGATTGAATTAAGGCCCGCTTATGTCACAACTAAGGCCCATTTAACGAGCAACGAACGAACAATTCGCCAACTTGGTTAAAATGATACCTGTGAGATGGATTTAAAACATTATTGGTCGAGAAGAGACTAAGGAGGAAGATAAAAACAAATAGAGAACCATAGAGAGAGCCATTGCGAGTGTGTTTCGGTCTAGGGAATTAGTGAGATAAGTATAATTAATAAGGTTCAAATTGGGTTTAACCGCTCGTTTGTTACCAATCAAACGGTCGTTTAAAACGGACGGTTAAAACGATTGTTTGCAAAACAAAATTGTTATCGGGTTTTTAGTTTTAGGAATATAATACTTATTCTAGTATTTAGAAAATTTGGTTCGATTTTGGTTATTCGAAATATTTATACTCGTACTACTTAATGATTATGCAAAATATTCATAATTACCGTTGTTTTTTTGCATTTAGTTCGATTAAATTATTTTGAACTCGAATTATCCAAAATTTTTTTTTAAATTTATAGCTAATTAAATTAGTTATTTTTATCCAATATATCCACAATACTCAAATTGACAAAAAAAAATACCTAATATATGAATATATCATATTTTAAATCTAAGTATTTTTTAGGTTAACTTATGTTTCAGGTGTTTCAGGTACCCTTTCAATTTTTTGTGCGGTTCGCTTTTAAAGTGAATAATTGTAATATATATTTACTTATAGTTTATATTATTAAACTTAAATTATTTTTCAATGCATTATATTTAAAATTATTTTTAAAAAAATATTATATAATTTTATCTAATTATACTATTCAACCGCTACAATGGTACCAATCAACCTTATATGTGAATTGTTTTCTATTATCCAACCGCCTTTTCTAACCAATGAATCTAGCCGTCTTGTTTCAAACGATCCTATGTTCAACCACTTAAAAACTTTCAACCGCTCGTTTCAAACGGGATTACCAATCGGAAAGAACAAGGTACTTCATTTGAAATAAATAGTACTTAACGTGGAGTAATAATTAAGGAGCTATTATACCTGATTTATAGCAGCCAGAATTAGAATTTGTCGAACAAGCTTGTCTGATTATTACTCATTCGACTAAAAACGTAGAAAGTAAATGCAATAATCAATCTCTCCAAGTTCCAATTCAAACTCTTCATTACGATTATCATAATTACAAGCATATTAATAAATATTTGTAAAATAAAAACAATTTACAAAAATGCCTCCGTAGCATAGTGGTATTGCGTTCGCTTCGTAAGCGAAAGGCCGCGAGTTCGATCCTCGCCGGGGGCTAATTATCTTATTATTACTTTTTTTCCCAACCAGATAAAGAGGATCCTACCTTTCACAATGAATTTTACCTAATAATCGGTTTAATATCTCATATTAAATCACTACGCTTTGTTAGATTTCTATTTTTTTGCCTATGTATTCCTCTTGATAGGATTACAACAATAAATCTTTCTTGTTTTTTTACTAGACGAACCTATACGCTATTACTCTCTTTTTGTTATGAATTTTGTGGATCAATTTTTGTTAATAGGGTCTATGGCTACAAAATAGATATCGATGCTAACAAAATCGTCTACATTCAACAAATATCTGATCTATGGTCTCGGTCTCCACAAATAAAATGAAATCGATAAAATACACATGATTGTGATGTAATAACAAAAAGTTGAGGAGGCCTTCATAAATTTATAACAAAGTCAAAATCATTTGAAACAAAACAAAAATTAAAAAAAAGCATACGATAACCAATCATTTATAAACAACATAACTTTATTAGAAAATGAAATAACACAAACGAAAATTATTGCACGAATCGAAACACAAAATAATAATCACAAAGGGAAAAAACCAAAAACAAAAACTTACAACAAATACACCAATCAATAACACCCAATACCCACACACAACCACGACGTACGGCTCTTATGATCTTATTTATTCGATCCAAATATAGTATGTGCTAAACAAATACTACAAAACGACATCGTATCAAAGCCGCCGCACCGATTTTAAGAGCATTTTTTTAACTTAAGGGCACTTGCGGCGACCACCGTGGGTGGTGAGAGTAGCGTAGCACAGGCACTTGTCGTAGTTACCGTACGTACCAGGTGGTACACAGTTGCATCTCACGCAGCAAGTCCCGCACGCTCGGTGACAAAGACGAGGTCTACTCGAGAGCCTGCAACGTGCTTTACATGCACCCTTACAATCTATAAAAGAAAACACACATATATCATTGATTTTACTAATTAAACAACGTTGGTTTATATGAAATTTTACTACATGTAACATAATTACCGATCGTATTAGCATAACGAACTTTTCTGTTTGAGTTTTCCTGCGGAAATATTAAGAAAATGATAGAATGTAAGAAACATTGTTTAAACACAAAGATATGAGTAAATATTTGAGTATTTGTGATGAAGATTAAAACGTACAATATTGGCCTCGACGAGTTGGAGAACAAGAAGAGAAATGAGAAGAGAAGCAATAAGGGCTTTTGAAATAGCCATAATTCTCGAAGATGAGAACTACCTCAATTTGTATTGATGAGAAGATGATTTTTTTTTTGTATTACTTGTTGTGTCTAAATGAGAACTTGGATGCTCCTATTTATAGCCCTCCTTTCGATGTACACCCGACCCCATTTTCAGTCTAGACTATTCTTTTTTATTTTATTTTAATTATTTCTTAGTTCTTATCAATAGTTTTCAGTAAAAATAAATTGACTACTGAGTTTCAAGATGATATGATAGCAAGTACTTTCTAACAGTTTCTGATGATGATCACGAAACAAAAGGAATTTTAATTTTGTTTTTTCTTTTGTTTGTGTTAAGGGATCTTCTTGAGGTAATATAATAGAGATACAGAGGAACCACAGTTGAACCATTATAACCATAAAGAAAAAAGGAACTAGCAACAATTATATAATTTTGAAGAACAAAAGTAATATGTAATTTGATACGTAATTATATTTTTGATTAATTATCAATGGTTAATAGGTGAAAAATGGATATAGTAATAGCATATTATAAGATTACCTTTACTTTTTGCAAAATGGGTCGGTTGGTGCGTATAAAAGTTGTGCGTACGCGGAGAAGAGAATATTATAATGGAGAAATTTAGGTTGTGTATTATTTGTGGTGTCTTGTTTTAATTTGATCAGTATGGATTCGGTAAACTTTTCTCTAGAAGAGTATTTGAAATTCGATGTTTCTATGTGAATCTTGCATAAGAGATAACTAAATGCCAATATATTACTGTATATAAACTCCTACGTAAGTACACCTAAACTCTATTATTCACTATAAGAAAATAGTGATATTGCAACATAATATTTGCAATGTTCATTTTTGTTATATTTTTGCAACAAATTTTGCAATATTAATGTAATGATGAATACACATTGTAATTTTGTTACAAATTCATTGCAAAACGACAAGTAACTTTTGTTGCGAATTTTTGTTACCAATTTGCAATTTTTTTACAAAATGTGAAAAATTCTTGCAAAACTTGCAAGAATCACTCAACGATTCTTCTGAATCATGGCAATTTTGCAAGAAAATTATGTGACATATTTTAAATACATTTTGCAACATTTATATTTTCTATATTATATAAATACTCTAAGTTAAAAATATTAGCTCTTAATGAACTTATGTATACTTGGCAAGTTCGCAAAAAGAAAATTAGAGTTTAGTTAGGTTGATTGGTATAATAATTTTTTTACCGCTGAAATTATTAAGAAAATTTAACCCTATTAAAAAAAAAATTAATTGAAATCTTTCTACTTATTTATTCAAAAATAATTAAAAGGTAATTTTTAAACAATGATTTTGTCCGTCTCGATAATGTTATTGAGAAAGAATTAGATACTTCACATGTTTATTTAAAGCTTAAGTACATATGGTTTCTATACTAGGAATGTGTGCATACTTAAAATTTAATCTTTTCAAATGAATAACTTTAATGTTAGGCTCTATTTGTTTTTTGTTTTTTGGAACAAATAAGGCTTTATTTGTTTATGAACCAAATTAAAGATACTTCCCGATTATATAGAGATATTGTAACTCCCTTCGAAATATTTTTTTTTTTTGAAACCACTCCCTTCGAAATATATTAAGGATTTGGATACTTCACAAATCAAAGATATGATTAGATTTTATTATTTATATATATAAATAAATACAATTGCTATGTGTTTTTACTAACTCCGCTATTTTTTGCAAACACTAAAGTCTCCAAGATTAACAGTTCTCCATAGGTAAGCATAATTAGATTGCTATAGTTTTGTTTATCTTCTGTGAGTTTTTTTTTTTGTTTTCAAACAATTTTTAGTTGCTTTATTTTATGTTAATGTTCTATGAGTTATGTTTTTTTAAAATATTTTAGTAAACGAAAGCTCAAATACAATATGATTTCAAAACACGTATGTTGTTAGAAACATATTGTTCTTATATTGTTGTACAATCGAGTTATGTATAGTTTTAATTTTGTTTAAAAAAAAAAAATGTATGTTATAGGTGTTCTTAATCAAGCTAACTCAAATGGACGGTATGGTAAGCAATTATTTTGTGAAAATTTATTGTATTATAAATTAATTGTTTTGCTTACATTTTTCGATTTTTACAGTTATTCGACACAACAAAATGTTTTGTATTTGGTCTAGAATATCTTTTTAGTGAATTCTCAACCTATGGTGGAATTTTAACCATTGAAAGTCAATCAACAAACAATAAAGCTCTCAAGCAAAAAGTTGAAGATATTTTTCAAGAGAATATAGAAATCAAAGAAAAGCTCACTTAAACAACTAAGTGTTTACTTGGATTTGTTTTGATATTTTCTAAGTTTCTACGATTTTGTTAAGATTTAATAATTTAATAATGTTGGGATATCGAGTTCAACAGATTATCGTTGGTTGTATTTTAGTATTTATTAATTGTTTGATTTGTCATATTTAATTATTTAATAAATTTAGTACTTTTTTACTTTTTGGTTGCTATTTAAAAAATATATATATATTATTAAATACCTAAAAACATAGAAATGAAAGTTGCAGACATATGGCGTAACTATACCACAAATGTTTTGCCAATAAATTATTAAATTTATATGGACGAATATAGTAATAAATTAATGTGTTGCAAAATCGCAATGTTATTTGCTATTTGTTTTACGTAGCAACAATTTACAACGATTTAGAGTTGTAAACGTTGTCGTTGTTATACTACAAATTTATTTCAAATTTTTTGTTGCATCAATGCGATATATAGAACAACAAATAAATTTATTGTATTTTTTGGTACATATATGCAATATATACGAATTTGCAACATTGAAATAGCAACATGTTACAATTTTGTTGCCGATTCCATATTTGCAACTATTTATTGGCTTATTGCAACCATTTCGTTTGGGTTGGTACGTTTAGGATCTACCAAAAAACTCTTGGTTTAGTGACATGAATAAAATAATTTCATTTAAACGATTTGACTTTTGACTTCATGAGTGAGATTGTTTTATGAAATCTTGACGTATACACGGACAACTCGTTCCGGTTTTGAAGTGTGTACATGCACTTTCTACGATGTATGTGATTTGTGAAAAAGCAGAAAATTATATTTCTTTTTAGGCTAAGCATCAATTGTTTTTAATCGAATTTGTGTTTGGTAACTTATAACAACTATATTGTTACTATTCGAGAGAACACCTTAAATAAATAAAAAGTCCAAAAGTATTCTGGTTAAGGGTGGGTAATGTTAATTGCTCAATTTTGAGTTTTCTTTTGTGTTGATCTTCGTTGTTTTGGGAATCATCACAATTATTTGACAAAATTAAGAGAAAAAAATAACCAAAATAGAAAAAGAAAAGATTACAAACTGTGAGTTAATTAATGAAAAAAAGGGACTAAGAAAAGTCTTTGTGGTTGAGACATTGAGGATGAGAAGATTTAGACGTGAGTGGTCCTTTTGAGAATACTTCATTTCACAGCTTGCACTTCTTCTTATGAGTTATGACCCACTTTTCGTCTATGTATATATTTCCTCTTTTCTATTTCATGATAAATCGATTTCTAGATCAATCTTTATGTTTTGTCTTGATAATACGATTTGTATTCTTCTTATGGTCCATCCTTTGTTGTTTTTCTTTGTCATTCTTTTGTATTACAAAAAAAGAAGAAGTTAAATACATTTAGTTAGGGTTACACAAATGCTTTGGTAGATATATTGTATAGAGTTAGGGAGTGAGAGAAGAAAACCAAGTGGTAGTGAGTTGGTAGTTTCTACTTGGGGAAGAGTTGCTATGTAGATTTAGGTCAGAGTTTAATTCATCTCAAACGCGAAATTATTTAATAATTTTTATTTGACAAGTCGAAATGGTATCATGTTTTAGGCTCATTAGAAAATATGGTGAGTGAGCTATTCGACCACTACACTCACCATAAGAAGATTAGCTGGGTGGTAAAAGTCTGGATTAACTTCTGGTTAAGAAACAAAAAAAAAGGAATAAGAAAACAATTATATTCTTCAAATTTTTGTTACAATGAAATTCGCAAGTACCGAAATCTAGACGCAATTCTCACTTTAATTTTGAACTACCTAATTATGCGTAAATTTTTATTTTTGCTTAACTCATTTTTATAGAAATAGGATCCAAAATCCTAGCGGGATATATGTAAAATGTCGTGAATTGTGAATTGTGAATTGCGAATTGTACAAAATAATATAGAAAGTGAAAAGGAAGAGAAAGTGAGAGGTCACGGATCGTCTGTCTTCTGTGTTAGTCCTTTTTGCCAACCTTATCGACTCCAATCCCATCACCATGCACAAAAACACACATTCTACACAAACTCTATACCATAGCTACTCCTTTAATCCAATGACTAAATATCTAGTTTAGGACATACTTTTTCTATGCATGAAAATGTCACTTCAATTATCATGGCTGGCACAAAATATCACACACGTATGGTACTCATTTCATTGACGTTAAATCAAATCAATATTTGCATCCAACCTACAGTGTTTTTTTTTGCTAAAAAAAAAAAAAAAAAGTGTAGATTGGGTGCAAATATTGATTTATATGGTTTAAAGGAGTAAACCTTTTAATTAACTACACTAAAATTTATATGGTTTCCATTAACTTCATTAGCATATCGTTAATTAGTCAGAAACTATTTTTCACGGTAAAGTTTTTTTTGAAAAAAATAGAAAACAATCAAAGAATATGAACAACAATTCATAACCTAAGAAATGAAGAATACAAATTTATAGGGTATTATTATAAACAGGTAGCCTTAGACATCAGGGAGATTATGGATCGAATATTAAGAATTCTCACGATTTTAAAAAAAAACTATAGGCTATGCAATAGATATAAAAACAAGTAGATATATGACAGACTTAATTTCTTAAACTGTAGTTGTTTGTATTTCGATCGCCATTAAATTAAGAGGTTAAAGCCTTGTTATCGAAAAAGTAAATAATATGTTTTGAAGAGTGTTTTCAAGAAATCGCTCTTTCCTCGTGAAACAAGACACTTTTTTATTTATTAAATTCGAAATGGAGGTGGCCTTTTTATGCTGAAAACGTATAAAAATGGAAAAGAAATTAAAATTAAGAGAAAAGTGATAGAGAAGTGAGTTCTTAAGACAGCTGTGAAGTGTTGTTATCCACTTAACAGCTATTACATAGCTAATTTGCCAACCTGTGATCTCTTTTACTTTCTTTTGTTTTCATCCCAATCCACTTGTAAAGGATATATACTAGCTAAGGTTTGATTGATATTGTAGGACAATGAAATTATGTTTTATAATGTGTGATGTTGTGGTATCGGGGCTTAGTTATGGTTTAGTGATTTGTATTAATTGTTTCGTCGTGTCATAACCTTGAGTCAATTTATGATACATCACAAAAGACTAGGGTGAAGGCACATCAAACCAACGCAAAAAGTCTAAGAAACGCAATGGGTTAATATCGGTGAACACACTAAAATAGTCGTCGTCCATAAATCTAGATATCTCAAGTGAACTATAGTTTTATAGCTCATACTTTTAATCTATTGGTTTCCTAAAACATCAAACTAATTAATTGTATGATTATGCATCTATATCTCTCAAATTACTGTAAGATACGCAATTAGCAAAAAAAATTGGACGTCACTTTTAAGACAAATCGTGGGAATTCTATGCATTTGGTCCATATTATTTTTTAGTTGGTTAAAACACTCGTTGATAATATCGTATTTAAAACGTAGATATTTTTTTTTTAATAAAATTGAACTAGTGATTTTGAGTATTTATCCTCAAAATTAGTAGACCACCATTCGTTTACTAATTCAATATTTTTGCTATATTTTACTTTTCCATTCGATTAGGTTTAACCTGAAAATTAGCAATAAATTTAAAAGATATCATAGTACCCCGTAAAAGCCATTATGAATCACAGTCGCGAATACGCATCCCCAAAAGTTCGTAACTTCTACGGACTTTAAAAAAAATTAAATTGGTATATATTCATTTTAGGAATTACGTTTTTGTAAGAAAGGTGGTTCTCTTAAGCAAATGGCTTTGGTCCATACTTCTTTGTTCTCTTCACGACCATTTTTTTTTCCTTGCCATGCACTATCTCTATCTGTATCCGTCGACACCAAACACCAATCGAATCATCAATCATCTAGTGACCACATAATTATATTTCATCTTTAAAAAAGGTATTGCATGAAGAAAAATATCAGATTTTCTGATTACATTCGGTAGACCAGTTAAAAACAAATAAAAATCCGAACGATATAAATCTGACTTATTCACTGAAATTTGTATAATATATACTAAAAACTTTGGTGGAATATTAGGTGATGTTATCATTACAGAGTCTAGCTGTAGCCGCCACCAAAAGAGTCGAATCGAATATTAAAACAAAATTTGGATAAGCTCAGGCTTGATGAAAACTTTGTAGTTTTAATGTAATCAACAAATACAGTGATTAGTGGTTAAGATATTGGTGAAATAAAAGCAAACAATAATAGCATCAATCATCATCTCATCTATATTCAGTCTTAAATCGTAACTAATGTAATTCGTTCCAACAAAATATTAATCCAACACCAACACATTCATCTAGTTGTTTCTGCCAAATACATAAAACTATATATAACTGTTGCTTATGCTGTCACTTGTGTAACCAATTAACAAAATGGTAGAACAAAATAGAAACTGTTTTTATTATACTGTCATATCTTATCATTTATTCATACTGCTCCTATCGTCTCGTCAAAAATTTATATTGTCGTGTGTTACCACCAATCGAACCCAATAGATTAAAAGATGAAAGACTAATATATTATTAATTTGTCAAAATCTCTAATCAACTCCCTTTTTTTCTTTACAATCCTCCAAGAAAAACATTAAACCGTAAGAAAAAAAGTTAAGAGAAAGACTAAAACGATGGCTTGCAAAACCATAGAGCCTAACTCCATACCATAAGCGCACACCGTATCTTCTTATCTCATCTTAACCAAATTTTACACAACGCCTGATGGGAGACGAAGAACGAGCTGACCACCCATTAAACTGCCAAACACCGAAAAACCATAAGATCTTAGAACACACATCAATGTCAAGTTTAGAGATCAGCCATCACATGATTACAAAGTCGATGATGTGCAAAAACGATAATGATTTTTTTTTACCTCTGGACATAGTAGTAGCAAAAGTCGGCGAGAATGAAGGTTTGGATGATTTCAGAGAGGAGGACCATTATAGGCCAAAACCCATATCCTAAAGCAGTCAATAACCGCCCTCGTGTGTCCAAAACCTACAACATCATCAGATTATTATTATTATATACTACAATCAAGTTTACAAAGCAGTATACATTGAGAGCAAACCCAAGAAACAAACCTGAAGGACCCAGTGTGCACAACTCAAGAACCTAGCTATCCCCAACGCAAATACGTAATGTGCTGTGAATGGCTCCACGATCTGAGACACGACACATGTTACTAATTTGAATCGGTAAAGGATAGAGACTGGTTTCGAGCTTTCTTTAAAATACCTTAGTGTTTTGCATGACTCTAAGTTGAGGAAGGACTGAAACAGCTTCAAGGTAAACGCAGAACGCCCATGAAATCTTATTGATTATATGATGATGTGTTGATGGGTGAATGAGGATTGATAGAACAGCACATGGAATAACCTGCAGCAAAATATAAAAAAAGCTCGAAACATTATAATCGAGACGGGCAAATACTTTCAAAGCCAGACAGCAAATCAATACTACAATGCAAATTGATATTAGCAACAAAATGATCTATATTGAGTAAGAAAAAGCTGCTCTCTGAGTGACTGATCTAATAAGGAAATGAATTGCTAATTTAACCGTCTTCAAATGTACGATCCACATTTTTCAATGACACAAGCTGAGGTCTCGAAAACGAAGCAATTAAACCGAGAATTTCAAGAAAGAAGGACGAACAACTTACGACGTAGTAGATAGCGAAATTGTCTTTGTCTTCCATGTAACTAGCTTTGAGCTTAAAACGGATCATATAGATAACCCAAAGTGTAGTCACCAATGTAGCCGAATCAAGCAATGTGTGAATATCAAATTCCATCACAAAACTACAATACAATCTCACCGCCAAAAACAGAGCCGTTAGCTCTTGCGACTTCAAAGACAATCCTGTCAAAAAAACCAAAAATTGCAATCAATTCACTATCAAACCGCTTTCAATCTCAAATCCTATCAACATGTTCCTGCAAAATGTCCTAAACTCAGAAACCCTAATCCCAAATCGCATCGGATCGGATTATACGATCCTAAACCTAGAAACCCAGGATTTCAAAATCGAGAATTTCACAACATCAAATTCGTACCTGCGCAAGTTTTCTCCTTCATGAGTTTATAGATGAGAACGGAGATTCCAAGGGAATGAACAGCCTCAGCAGCGACAAAAAGATTGTCGTGGTCGTGAACAATCATTCTTAACAAGACAAGAGCAGTCATGGCTGAAACAACACCGAGAAAAGCTTTAACCTTTGGTGGTTGCCGACGAACCCATGTCGTCACGGCGTGAATCGGCCTCTTCGCCGCCTTCATCTTCGATCCGCTCATCAAAATTTTGTTTCTTTAAATACAAAAAGGAGCCAAAGTCGAAACCTTTTTAAGGAACTTTTCGATACGATGATGATCAAAACCAGATCTGCGAATTGATTGTTTGGGAAGATCAGGTGATTGATGAATTATTATTACACTGTTTTCTTTTTTGTTGATGGAGTGGGAACTGGGAAATTACTCATTTTTAGTATTTTTATTTTTCTTACAAAATAAAAACAAAGAAATTCGAAAGGTTGTGTTGTGACACTTTACGATGATGACACGTGGATGGTTAGTTTTTGTTTTAGGTGAAAATTAGATTAGTGGTAAGCCAACGACTGTGCCTTTTGTCTCTTTTGTATCCATAGAAAAATTAATAGCATCTCCAACCAAATCTCATTTTTGAATGTAAAATTTTTTTTAACCCAACACTATTTTAATGTTAAATTTTTTTATTTATAAAATATTCTTTCAATTTTTAATTTATTTTGAAATTAATTATTATTAAGATTAAAAAAAATTATTAGATATCTAAATTACAAAGTAAATAAATTATATATAATTTTAAAGATATTTAAAATTTAAATTGCAATATAACAAAAAAATAATATTAATCTACTACCTTAAATTGATGATAAATTTCAAAATACATAAAGTATCGAAATTAAAGATAAACAACATCAAATAATTAAAATAAACAAAAAAATTTTGTACAATTTAGAAAAATCAAAAATAAAGACGCTCATTTTTTACTTATGAATGCATTAGTTGACATTCATGGGAAAAATACACAAATGGTGATTGATTAAATCAAAATCTATTATGTTTTGTTATTTTCTATGGTTTAATGTATTTATTTTAATTAATAAATGTTATATTTAAATAATATTATATTTTATGAAATTTTAGAAAAACATAGTTGAGATCAATTCGTAAATTTTTATAACTATTGTGTATTATTACCAATTAATAATTAATTTGAAAAAGAGAATATACTTAGAATATTTTATTTTGGTGTAAAAATTGGTGTAAACCATTGGAGCAAAACCCAACACTATTTTGGTGTAAAAAATGGTATAAACCATTAGAGATGCTCTAAGGATTGGGTGGTATTGAATGGATGGTTTTTCTTCTTTCAAATTTAGGCTTTTAAAGGATATTTGATATATATATATATATATATATTTTTTTTTTATAAAGGTATTTGATATATCAACATATCAAATCAGTAGGATCAACGTTTTAGCACGTTAAGTTGTATATTACAATAAAATGAGATGAAAACCGTAAAAATGAATTGGTAAATAATTTAATTAGATTGTGTGATGTTCATGTAGTTTAGCCAATTTTGATGTAGAGTTCCGATTGATAATACAAAACCGTAAAAAAAATTAGAGCGTAACAGGAGAACTATAGACGATACTAAAATAGTTAAAAGTAAAAAGGATAGTGATAAAAAATATCAGTGCAAAAAAAAGGAAAAGTCTGTTTTTGATACTAATTGTGTTGATTATGAAAGACAGGAAAAAAGCTACCAATCAAACCGAATTGTTCTTTGGTTTGTTTTCAAGAAAAATCCCCAAACCACAATACCATGATTGATGTAATATTAATATACACTTATTTAGATATTAGATGAATTTTTTGTTTTGAAAGAGTTTTGATTAACAAAAAATCAAATAAGTAGAGTACAATTCAAAGAGACAAAAGACCATCGGTATAATGACAAAACTGTAACTCTTCGATTAATTCCCCAAAATCCACGTCTTCGATCTTGCTCGTGTAATAAATCATCATTCTACTCGGAAACAAAACCTGAAAGAGCACACAATCAGATTGTATATCATGAATCCTAATCGGAAACGATTGATAGTAACGGATCAACGTTTCTTTTAGCCCAATACGGTGCGTTTTAACCCAAGAATTAGCAGATCCATTGGAGCCACTCATCATCATCATCCAAATTTCCATGCTTGGTTCAAGAGAATTGTAGTCTATTACCCAAAGATTCCCTCTGATGCCACATAAACTAAAGTCGTGATTAGGGTTGTCTTCAAAACATGGAGGTGGAGACAGAACAGAGAACTTCTCTTGTTCTAGAGAGAAAGACACGATCTTTGTTTGAACATCTTTTGTTGTCCAATAAAGGAATCCATCAGCGTGAACCGGAGGATATGGTTCAAGAAGGTAATGACATTCTTGTTCTTGTGATTTCCATTGAGAGATCTCGAGATGATGCTTGTAACTTTTGGGTGTGATGGTAACTGTGAGTATCTCGAATTCGCAGATTGGGTGATAAGGAAGGAAAAATCTGATGATTTTGTATTGTAATGTCGACGAAATGAAACCAAAGGCGACAAGATTAGGAGAAGAAGAAGCAGATGATGATTTGGGTATTTCTAGGGTTTTTTTGATTAATAGGGTGAAAGAGGAAGAGTTCCTTGTCTGACACGAAACAAAGAAACTGATGATTAGAAGAGAAGACTCTGACTCTGTCTCCTAGGAAACGTTTTGTGATGGTTTTTGGTGTTTGGTCATGGTTCAGTACGGTATAGAGGGTTGTCCAGAAACCGGCGAAATATGTGAGAAGGGCCATAAAGGTTTCATTTGGTTTGGTGAAGAGGAGGAGTTTGAGCACTACGGTTAGGGATCCGCGGAAAGCGGTTAAGGCGGTTAGGATTGAGAAGGAATTTAGGGCAATGCGGTGATGGAGATGGAGGAGGTAGGGTTCGGAGATCAAGGTGTTGAATTGCTTTGAAATCAATCGGAGTTTTGCTAATGTTTTGCCGGGAAGTAAAGAGAGGATTTTGAGAATAACTTCTGGAGGTAGAGAAGAAGAAGAAGACATCTTTTCAAGTAACCGGAGAAAAAAATGTAAATGTATATATATATGTCTATGCGTGTTGGACAAGGATTTTAGGTTAGGAAGTTAAATGTAAGAAAGTTAAGTGTTCTTAAATTTATTATTTTAGTGTTAAATTAAGATTTGATAGAATCTTCAAAGCTAGGGACAATTTTACTATGTAACGGTAAAATTATCGGCTAACATTATTGTTTTTCTTGATCAAAATATCTAGTAATGCAGTTTTAAACTTACTAAAACGAAAATTATTTAGTAAAACAATCATTGTGTGAACATCTATTTTTTTTTTCATCTAGAATAAGTGTAGAAAATAACGTACCAGCTGATTTAAATAACATCCGTAGAAATATAGCTGACAGAACACAAATGTTTTTCAAAGATAAAACTTTAATCCATACGAAATTTACGGCCTAGAAACAAAAATAAAATAAACACACGAGTATGTAATGCGCAACCGGGGGAAAACAAAAACCGATTTAAAATCGAGATCAGTAAAAAGAACAAAATATTGGTTCTTTTAGATCGTATTATCAATTGAGAAACAAAATACATAAAAACTAAAATAATATTCGATAAATCAATAACTCGATAAATCAATAAACTATTTTGATCCTAAATCAAATTTTTGGTATAATTAATATCTTTATAAATTAATAAAATACCGTTAGTCTAACATTATTAATTTATAGAGTTTTCACTTTAATAGTTTATAGAAAAAACAAAAATGTGAGAAAAAATGGTGTTATTGATATAATTGTATTAGACCATTCTTATTGGATAGGTGGAGTTTGGATCTCAGCCCATTAGAGGCCCATAAAATTTCGCGTGTCACACTTGTCTTCTCAAACGCATCAAAATCGACGTTTTGAAACCCAACGGTCTGAATCTCTCTCTCTCTTCCTCTTTCTCTCTCTATTACGAAATTCTTCTGCTTCACAATTTGATCGAAAGTGTCAAAGTCGGATTGGGTTTCTTCGAGATGGGAACTCAAAAGCGGTCCAGAGATTTTTCAAAGAAGGAGAAGAATCAGGATCGAATCTTGAAAGTTTTCGTGAAGATCCTTCAGAAAAAAGAAGACCAGCTTCAATATCTGGTTATGTCCCGGAAGATTCTTGAACACAGAATCAAGACACAACACAAGAATTACGAGGAAAAACTCTCTCTGGTAAAAACCCCTCAAAAGTTCCCAAGTCTCAAATTTTAGGGTTTTTTTGTTTTTTCTAAAAGTTACACCTTTTTTTTCTCGTTAAATTGTTCAGATGAAAAACGAAATTAAAACGTTGGAGATGTTTCGGATGGTTGAAATCGCTAATTTCAATCTATTGCTTGGAATGAAGGAAAGATATGGTTCTATATGCAAATCGAAATTAGGTGAGACTTGAGAGTTTGTGTTGCTTCTCTGTTTTGAATGTTGTTAAAGTTTGCTCCTTTGGACTAATATATGGAAATTTTCAGAACATACTCAGGATGAGTTGGATGATTTCAAAGCTTGGTTTGATTTGCTGACTCAGAACACAAATGTATGTTGAAAGTTTCGAACTTTGTTTTAAGTTGAATCTTATCGAGTTTTATAGAGACGATGTTCTGAAATTCCTCTGTTTTGCAGAAGGAAACTTGCAACTCTGGAGATGGAGATGATTGTAAATCACTAGAATTCAAAATCAGGAAACTGAAACTCTACTTTGAAAATCTTGCTTTTGTTAAGAGAAGTGATGTATCCGCTTGGAGTCAATTCAAAGACATGGAAAGCGGATTCACCGATAAGTTAACGAGGAAAGACGAAGAGATCAAGAAGCTTAAATCGTCTAATAATGAGAAAGATAAGATCATTTCAAGATTGATGGCTGAAATGGAAGACAATGGTGGTAAGAAGAAGGCCGGATTAAAGCCATTAAGGAGGTCTCCTAGGCTCAACACTGATGTTTAACTCGATGCGCAACTCGTAATCAGTAGATACTAAGTGGAATTAACTTGACTGAGAAAGAGACTCTCTGCTGTAATTAGTCCAGAGCCAAATGAATATATATGCTAACAAATATTGTGTTTTGTTATTTGCAGATTCATCTTTGAATGGTTTTTGTTTTGATTAGGGAAGCAAAAAGATTTTGAACAATGTTCTAAAGTTGAAGTCTTTTCATCTCCTGGATCTGTTTAGATCTCTTTCTTTTACTTTGGGATCATACACAATACAAAATTATTCATTAGTGACTTTATCCAAGTAACCTTTAGTTCTTTTTTTTTTTTTTTTCACTTCTTATCGTATTTCGATTATCGTAATCAAATAAATGTCAATAATTAAATTTTAAATTGAAGTATTTGTTACTTTGCATCTAGCGGATATTAAATTGAAGTATTTGTGAATTCATATTTGTTTTCGAACCATAGCAAGTATGATGAATTTTAAATTGAGGTATTTGCGATCAGCTTCGCACCTAACGGATATTGAATTTTAATATTCGTGTTTGCTATATAAATTTTACGGTTTACCTAAATTAAAACGAAAATATTGGAAGAGTTTTAAAAAGAAATAGAATGACGTTTAGGAAAGGAAGAAAAAAGGTATTTTTTAAAGTCTTGCGAACAAATTAATCATAGCAAATTGGGAATTAAAACATTTTTTTACCCAAAGAATTGGCAAGAAATTAGATGGCTAGAAAGGTAACCACGACGAAAACTAAAGAAACCCAAAAAAAATCGAAAATAAGAAACAATGAGAAAAATGCATGAATTTACATTAAAAAATGTATCGACACGTGTCATAAAACCAGACCATCAAATGCTATGTGATATACAGTATAAAAATAAATAAATAAATAAGCAAAACCAAATCTTCGTAGATTAACCCAATCGTTTCAAGCGCAGAGAGAGTCCCCGAAGAAACCCATTCGTCTCTCTAAAAATGTCGAAGAAGAAGAAGAAACAGAGTTCAACAATGGAAGATCATCACGAAGTCAAAGTAGATTTCTTTTGCGATAAAATCGACTACGAAGTTTCTTCAATCTTATTGGAACTTTCGCATCTTGTTGTATTCTCGTCTGATTCTCCTTTTTTACCTAAATGGGGTCACACTAAAAAGAGGTCTAGTTCCGGTTTCCATAATCCGCCGGAGATTTCACCGGTAATAAAATCGCCGTCGTGTACGGAGGTCGGAGAGATGGGAAGTACTTCGAGTTCGTCGTGCTTAACCGGCGAAGCTAAGAAAAACAATCCTCAAAGCGTAATAACTCTCAATTTTCTTCTTATTTTTGTCCCCTGGATTAGTTTTTTTTTAATTCATTATTTCTTTTAAAGGTCTTAGAATTATTTATTTATTTTCTGCTAACTGGTTAAGAATATTTTATATTATGTGTGTAAAAATTGGCATAATTTGCTGAATTGGTGGTACTGAATAATTGTTTTGTTTGTGGTTTTTTTTTATATATATATATAAAACAACAGATTAAAAAAGTTTTAGAAGAAGAATTTTCTACGAAAAATCAGAAGTCGAAGAGGAAGAAGATTTCTTCTTCACAGCCATTCTTCACAGCCAAACTCGGTTCTCGAGGTGTTTTATTTATTTTTACCTTTTCATTTTTATGTTTACATTTTTCTTTAAAAAAATGTTTTAGTTTTTTGATAACTTTTTCATTTCGATACTATTTTGTGAACCCATTTTAGAGAGAGATGACCAAAATCTGCAACCGTTGATATGCGTTGATCGGACGGTCAACGTGAGGGGTGTTGAAACGGCGTCGTTGTTATGGCAAGCGAGGGATAACTTGGAACGACGTACTTTTGATCTGAACGTTCCAGCAATGGAGGAAGGTGGTGGTAATAACAGTATTGCCACTGTTGTGGGTTTTAAGAGAGTGGTAACTAAAGTCCAAGCCGCTCAAGCAAGACAAAGAAGATTAAGTTTGATTCGGTCTAAGAAGTTTTATAATAGGTTTATTTCTCCATACCAATAATGGGGGATTCTGTTTTTTTGTTGTTGTCACATTTTGGGTAAGGGTGTTTTAGCTTATATACATAGGATTTTTGTATGCGAATATGCAAACCAAGTTTGCAAGTTTCCTTTTGGAGAAGGGCAAGTTTTTGGTTATGTATAATTTATAAATGGTAAGGATTCTAAAAATCCCTTTTTCGGATATGAAATAGAGAATCCAAACTTTCTTAACAAGGTATGTGTTCTAAGCGGCAATATATAAAATTTGGAAAAAAATTGAATGGAGAGGTACCAATTGCAGCAAATCAACTTACCCAAACCATCGACAAGTGTGTAAGAAACTGACTTTCTTCCATAAAGATTTCGAGGGGAGCCTTGAATATTGGTTTGGCATTCTGAGATAACAAACGGTTTTTCGTTTTGAATAAAATTTTACATTCAGTTCAAAAAAAATAATAGAAACTTTGAAAAATCGAGATACGTGGAGAAATTATTATTACATGAGATGCAAAAGAAGAAATAAACCAAATGGCAAAATACAATAAGAACCCATAAAAAAGGTAAAACTCAAAGACTTGTTTAACAGATACTTAACAAACAAACAAAAAAACATCTTTTTGATAGAAAAAAATATCTTTTTGATAAGTTCACAAATCGCCTTGGCATCAGTTTTCGTTGGCTAAGGATAATTTGCTCATCTATGTTCTTTCAGACATTTAATCAAACTCTTGGGGTGCATTAAACATCATAACATCAAGAATTAGGTGATCAATCAAATTCAAGTAATAAAAAAAACAATAGATGAAGACAAATACAAATCCCTATCTATGTCTAATTCAATGATCCATGAAATTCCTTAAACCCCTAAAACCTAACTAATGATCTACTCAAACATAATCAAAGAGAAATTACAAAGAAATGATAAGAGTTGCATAATTAAATCAAATCAAAGCAAAGAGATGATAGAGTTAAAAATCTTCTGTAAAGTTGCAAAGTTGGAGATTCTTCTCCCAAATCTTACAACGTTGTCCAAGCTAAGTTTCAATCTCCAAAAACAAGAAAAATATATTGAGTGAAAACTCGGATATATATCTCTAAAACACGTTTTTGGCCAAGAAAACACGTTTTTGACCAAATAAAGTAGGATTAGGTGAGCTGATTTTTTTAACTCTTTTGGGCAGGTTTTGGGACTGGATCGACCGATCCAGTTTGCAAATCTCATGTTGGTCGATCCGCAGGTCCTCTGACGGTTTGACTGATAATAGGACCGACCGATCCACTTTAGGATCGGTCGATCTGTTCTCTTTCTCTGCACTTGCTTCTCTTGCTCACCAGACAAACATGTCTTCACTAACCCTTTCATAACTTTTGATCGCACCGTTGGAATGACCTCAAATTTCTTCCAAATGAAAGCTAAATCGATGTTCTAGCGTGTGTCCAATTTTCAATTCGATCCATCGGTTGGAAAAGCATCAACGGGTACCCAACTTCTGACCATTTTCTGCGTCTTTGCTTCCATTCTTTGCTCATTTGCCTTAGATTTCATCCAAACGTGTTTTCAACCTGAAAAGGCTCTAAAAACAAAGAAAAGACTCAATAAAACTCAGAAATCATAGGTTAGAATGCATTAAAAATGCAACACATCACCCATCCATGTATTCCACTATGGTATTTTACATTATTTAATATAATATTTCAGATGACGAAAAAAAAAACTATAGTATTAATATGGTTAAATCTCTTTTAAAAATTTTATTAAGTAGGAGACAAATTATGATTTATTTTTACTTTTCAAACAAAATATAATATGTTTCTCAATAAACACAATATACTTGAGCAATAGTTAACTTGAATGTCATAGCTTTGTAATAAGTTTTAGCTTTGATTAAATTAAAAGAAATCCTAAATGGGGTTTTTAGCTTTGGTGTCCTGCGTTGTTATCACACACACACACAAAAAATTATTTTTTCATATTGGGTAATTGTTTTCCATAAAAAATTAGGTAATTTTTATATTTTGAAATATGAAAATATAATGAACAAAATAAAATAATAGTAAAGGGAAAAAACAACATATTGAGATAAATTTATTTATTGACGTAATATATCACAAAAATTAGATAAACAAGTTGTGCACCTGCGCGGGTAATCACATAGTAATACTATATATCAAAGAGTAGTATGTGATGTCTAACAATAACCCATAAATGAACATTCAAAATTGAAGGTAAAACTAAGTACTTAATATCAAGAGGTCAAAACGAAACCCTCCAAATCAAGTTAAGACTCTTTCAAAATTGAAAGCGTCGGTTCAACCAACAGAGTTGCGGGTTAATAGCGGTTTGTTTGGGTTTTAATTAGTATGTTCTAATTATCAAACGAAAAGGGTAATAGTTATCGGGAAAGACTAAGCAATGCAAATCAAGTGGGCGCCCAAAAAGGAAATATATCATCATCATCTCAATGGGCTATGTATAAACGAAAATTCACCGACTTGTTCGAATGCAAATCAAACCAGTTCGGCAAAGAAAATGCAAATTGAAGAGAAAAAGGAAACTGATCATATTCTCAGTGGGCTATATATACAACGGACAAGAGAGAAATCAAACTCCAATGAATTCTTATAGGAAGACGACTAGGACGATCTTTGATCTTCCAGTGGATCTGCTAAGCGAGATTGTCAGTAGAGTTCCGCTGAAAGATATGAGAGCAGTGCGGTTAACTTGCAAAAGGTGGGACACTTTATGGAAAAGTGACATGTTTAGGAAGATGCACATAGCAAGGGAAGCAGGGGAGTCTCGGATGGTGGCGATTATGGATTCCAATCTTCAATTGATCAGCGTCGACGTCGATCATCATCCATCTACAGAGTGTAAAGGTAAACTTATTTGCCCAAGCTTAGTTTATGATTCAGATCAAGAGATCATCAAAGTTTTTCACTGCGAGGGGTTACTGTTATGCGTCTTGAGAGACAGTTTTAGGCTGCTGGTTTGGAATCCGTATTTGGGCCAAACAAGGTGGATGAGAACAACCTAGTTATTCTCATCGCATGCCCGATGGAATTGACAGATACACGTACGCTTTCGGGTACGATAATGAGATTTCTTCTTCCCACAAAATCTTAAGGTTTAGGGATGATTATTCCAATAAGCCAAGACGAAGACCAATACCACACTTGGGCTGCTACGAAATCTACGATTTGGACTGTAATTTATGGAGGACTCTCGATGTGGCTACTCCACACTGGTATATATGTTATGCTGATACTGGCGTTCCTCTCAGTGGAAAGACTTACTGGGTTGCTAGACATAGGTACTCAGACTACGATGGACCTGATGGCTTAATCTCTTTTGATTTTACAAGCGAGAGATTTGGACCCATTCTCCCTTTGCCGTTTACCTTCGAGGAGGAGCATCGTGAGGAGCATTGGAGATTTGGTTTTCATCTTTGGGTTTCTTCATTGACGAGGAGAAGAAAGTCGCCATGGTTTTTGATGACACTCACCACACCCTTAACATCATTGGAGAGGCTGGATTCTTGAGACAAGTGGATGTGGATCCCCTCACAAAACGTGTCTCCACCAAGGATCATGATCATGCTCATGTGTGCTCTTATATTCCTAGTTTAGTGCAAGTGCAAATCAATAAGCCAGTTTTCAAAAGGATTCTCAAAAGGAAACAACCAAGCAAGTTTGAGGAGGAGGAGGAGGAGGAGGAGGAGGCAAAAAGGAAAAGGCAAACACTTCAAAAATTACGGCAACTAAGGTCGGTTAAGAAAAGAGATAACGTCGGCAAGTTTGAAATACGTCCATGTCAACAGAACCACGAGGAGGAGGCAAAAAGGACAAGACGAACATGATTTATTTATCTCCTCCTCTCTTGTGTTTATTTTAATATACTATTTATCTATCTACCTTATATTTCAATTCTAGTTTATTGATGAAGCATGTTACACTATTTACCATTTTGAAAATTAATAATGTTCATCTTCTTAATATGTACGTACGTATACACATTATAGTTTTTCTACCGGTTCCCGGAGGTGTAATCCGCGGCCGATGTATTGGACCCAGTCTCAAGTACGTTTTTCGCTTTTCCCTGCTTGTTTGATTTTTTCTAGCTTTGCACACACATACTGTTGACTGTTTATGTATATATTTATGTGGTCATGTTAGTGTTAGAAGAAATCTCTCTTGAGGACTGATCTGAGATGATTACATTCAGATCATTATATACGATGATGGCTAGAATGTTGAGGAATTTTGTTTTGGTTGAGTATCAGAACAATGACAACGAAACAAATGCATTTTTTGTTAAGAGGATTGGATTTATATACGATTTCTTGGTCTTTTAGATCGAGGGAAATTTGTTGCTTTGATACTTTATTTCAGGTCCTGATCACAGTTTTGACTTTGATATTTTACTGTGATAAAGTCTTGAAAAAGAAAAGGAAGAGATTTGTTTTCACCAAGTAGAAGAAAGTCAGAATTGACATATTTCCTTTTCATCAAATCTCTATTTGACGTTTCTTGAAAATGAAGGCCTAGCAAGAATCTAGCTTTTCCTGGCATGTGATTGTTACATATATTGGTTCTTTTCTTTGTTTTGCGTTTCTTCCATGAATCTCTGTGTGAATGAACAACAACAATTTTGGTTCTATGCGTTTTGCTTTACGGGTTTTCTCGAGTCTTTATGGAGAGACAGAGGCATGAGTAGATTGGACATCAACCCTACTCAT
This sequence comes from Arabis hirsuta, assembly GCA_964056655.1. Lineage (NCBI taxonomy): Eukaryota > Viridiplantae > Streptophyta > Magnoliopsida > Brassicales > Brassicaceae > Arabis > Arabis hirsuta. Next base: position 34,329,765 of record OZ053304.1, read on the forward strand.
GAGCTATAGAATTAGGACCAGGCGGTGATTACAGCTTGGCCATTCATCACACTGACAAAGAAAGAGTTAGAGAATTGGGGATTGTGGCCAGAGATGATTTCAGATCAGAAATGCACATATAGGAGAGTGGAAAGAAGATTGTAAGTGGCGCTTTGGTGATTTCGTCGATCATTTGACAAATTCAGATAAAAATGCGAGACCGAGGCCACTAAAGAAGAAGAACAAAAAGTAAAACTGCTAACGAGTTCAGAAGATAACAATGAGCAGCAGGAGCTATGCAATGGACAATGCTACTGGTATTTTTATAAGGAAGAAAGGAAATTTGATTTTCAAAATTTGTACCATTTACTAATGAAGCTTTCTGGTTTCTTAGTTTGTAACTTTTGGTTTGCACAAACCTATGTGGTCTATAGAAATGCTCTGTTTTACATGAAATTTGAAGGAAAGTTACAAAATGCTCTGTTTTACACTTAACAACAAAAGCCTTTGGTACTTGTATGCATATATATTTCAACAAATACATAATGCAACTTTTAAATTCATGAAAATGATCCATCTATACCTAAATTATTACCAGCTAACATAGAACAAAATATATTTAGATATATATATATATATATATATATATATATATATATATATGTAGAAAAGCAACTTGTAAATTCTCTTAATTAGTTTATTTATCCACAGCACAAAGTTTTTGGAGGACTTTCTAAAGATTATAAATCGACGTCGTCTCGGAATATTTACCGGGGAGAATGCGCATTATCGTACCATTCAAGTTCGCTGTCGAACTGCAATTAACCTAATTATTGTGGTTCAGTGGAGGTCCTCTGCTTCCACAACATACCATTATCGAATGATCGTAACCTATTTTTCATACAACAAAAAATTAAGTTTTTCAATCACAGCTAGTAGTAGCTACATTGTACATTGTATACTTTTTTCGACCATGGAATGATTCGGATTTGATCGCGAAAATAACGAGAATCATGATTATTGCTGAGGAGTTTTTTTTTTTAAAAGACCATGAAGTTGTAAATTGAAGATCTTAGCAGGTTGGTTACTAACACAACCAAACCCATCAAGTTTTGATTTGTCTCTCCCAAATAATGACACAACCTGAGCTAAACACCCAAGTGGTCCTGTGTTACGTATCCAAAAGTTACTTCCTCCTTCTTCTACATCTAATCTCTAGCAAACAAAAAAGTTACAATCAAAGAAAGAAAAATTGACAAGAATTGATATCTCTGACTTTGTAGTAAGTAGCTAAAATGTCGTTATATAAAAAAGAATTTAAGATTCATGTATATATACTGACATTTATTCCATCTTGAAATAAACAGTATCTAAGAGTGTAGGAATCAGAGCAAAAACTTGATCTAATGTAAAATGCTCCGGCAAGATCATTATGTCTGATATCAAACATATACAATCCATTTTTGAAATAATATATTCGGATTTCGGACGGTAAGTAAGCTATTCATCTGAAAAATAAAAGAGAACAAAAAATTAACACATTGTTCCCCTAATAAATGGTTCTATTCCCCTAATAAATTGTTTAGATAAGTCAATAAATAATAGGGATAATTACTAGAACGACCTTGATAAATGCCATAATTATTAGAATGACCTTCATAAATATGAAAATATCAAGGTCGAGTATATAAGACATAAAAACCAAAGTATAACTTTGTAATTACAAAAATGCCATTCAGATTTGAAAAAAAAAACAAAAAAAAAATAAAAAAAAAATCAAAAAATTGTTTGAATCGATTCAAACAAATTTCTGATTTTTTTTTTGTTTGAATCCGGCGGCCGCAGAGGCTGCGGAAGCACAAGAGACGTTTTTCGCGAAGGTGTGCCACCGGATTTAGATAAAATCAGATTGAAAATCACTAGCAAAAAAAAAAAATTGAAAACTTTTGATTTTTGGTTAGAAAAAGGATATATGATGTTAAATATACTAGTTTTAGGCTAAATCCAGTTGAAAATAAGTTAAAATACAGTAAAAACGAGCTAAATACATGTTGGCCGCCATTGTTAGGGTTTGACAGCTTCTGGTGAAGGATAAAATACGATTTTACCCTTTTTGAAAAAGTCTACCACAACAGATAATTAAGTCTACCACCACAGATTAGTAAGTCTACCACATCACATCAATAAGTTTACCACTACAGATCCATCGCTTTTTCGGAAAACTCCAAGTGCCACATACCAAAATTATTTGTTCTATTGACAAACCAACCAAAAATCGAGTTTAAGAAGTAAAGGTTGAGGTAAGGATTTGATATTCAAGAGAGGGGGTTCGTCGAAGTGAAGAAAACAAGCTATGGCGGCGGCTACCCTAGTTCTTCACCATTGAAGGTCCGCCTGAGGGCAAATAGTGATTTCGCAACAAGTCTACACCTACCACAAACAAGTCTACCATGCCTAATCTAAACAAGTATACCACAACTGATTAATAAGTCTACCATAACATATAAATAAGTCTACCACAATAGATAATTAAGTCTACCACCACTGATAATTAAATCTACCACACAACAGATAATTAAGTCTACCACCACATATTATTAAGTCTACCACCACAGATTAATAACTCTACCACAACTAATCAATAAGTCTACCACCACTACTACCTATTAGTAAGTCTACCACCACTACAGATTATTAAATCTACCACTGCAGATCAATAAGTCTACCACTGCATATCTGCAGGAAATAAGTCTACCACCACTACAGATAATTAGTCTACCACCACAGATTAATAAGTCTACCACAACAGATAATTAAATCTACCACCAAAGATTAATTAAGTCTACCACAACAGATAATTAAGTGTACCACAACAGTAAATTAAGTCTACCACCACAAGTTAATTAAGTCTACCACAACATATAACTAAGTCTACCACCACAAATTAGTAAGTCTACCACAAGGGATAATTAAGTCTAACACCACAGATTAATAAGTCTACCACAACATATAAATAAGTTTATCACTAATACAGATTATAAAATCTACCACAGCAGATAAATAAGTCTACCATGACGGATTATTAAATCTACCACTACAGATTATTAAGTCTACCACCACAACAGATAATTAAGTCTACCACAACAGATAATTAAGTCTACCATAACGGATTATTAAATCTACCACAACAGTAAATTAAATCTACCACCACAAGTTAATAAGTCTACTACAAAAAGACAATTAAGTCTATCACCACAGCAGATAATTAAGTCTACCACCACATATTAGTTAGTCTACCACAAGGGATAATTAAGTCTACCACCACTAAAGAATAAGTCTACCAAAAAAGAAAATCAAGTCTACCACCACTAAAGACTATTAAGTTTACCATAGCTGATCAATAAGTCTACCATAATGAATTATTAAGTCTACCACCACAACAGATAATTAAGTCTACCACAAGAGATAATTAAGTCTACCACCACAGATTAATAACTCTATAACAACAGATAATTAAGTCTACCACTACAGTAAATTAAATCTACCACGTGAGCGGTAGACTTATTCGCTTTTGGCGGAAAGCTCATTAATGGCAGTTTCGTAAATACGTTTTTTGTTATCAAAGGAAATAAGGGCAAATCGGGTGTTAAAAAATTTTCAAGGTCGTTCTAGTAATTATGAAACTTTAGGGTCAAATTAGTAAAAATTTCATTTATTAGTAATCTTCCCTAAATAATAATGCTGATGATTTAAACAAAAAATAATTATTGTTTTAAGTACCTTTTTGTATCAATTGAAGGACTTTATATCAAAGGTGATCAAGTGAGAGACGTGACGTGAGCACCAAAACCAAAGGGACTAATGGGTGTCTTTTGAATCGTTGATCCCCCCCCCATTATTAAAAAGTCATGCTTCTTTAGTCGTCTAGTTTGTTGTGGTGCATCCATGACAATTCAAGTTCTGCCGTGGTACAATTTGAAAAATAAAATAAAATCATGTAACCATACACGTTTAGAAAAATTGGTTGTACAAAAATTACAAGGAAAAAAAAAAGAGGAAGGGTTTAGAAATGAATTATTACTTAGAAAATCCACAATGAGACGTCCATTACAAAATCTTCCGGAAGATGGGGGATTGAAGAAGTATGTTTGTCCATAGGAAGGTTGCAGTCCTAGACCGGAGATGAGTTCTCCTGTATCAGAGTTAGAGTCTGTCTCCAAAATTAAAAAGCATAAGAGAATCATGAGAAGAACTGGCGAAAGGAGGCAGAGTATGAGAGATTACTTAATAACAGTGTGAGAAGAGTGTGGAAAAGAACCGGCGAGAGGAAGCAAACAAAGAGTTCTAATAACCTTTATATTGACATTCACAAGAATCACAAACTCACATACTTACTTCATCACATATATCATCACATTGATGAATTTTCTTGAGATGTTTTCCAGGAATATGAGTATATTAACTAGAGGTTACGAAAATCTTTGTATCCAAAAAGAGAATAAACTCATATTCTGATATTGCTCGTTTTGGATTTTGGTGGAAAAGCTCAGTGAAATAATCAGGGACCTCTAAGACGGAACACTTTGAGATACCGCAGCAATAGAACAATCTTACAATTCGTTCCATTCAGAGTTACTCTACCTCACTCACCGTGATTTGATCCTTATTCTATTCCTAATCTACCCAGGTTTCTTGTTTAGAATATCAGTAGAACAAGTATAGTCTGTTCTACATAGAGTTACGCAAACTCAGTTCTAAGTGATTTGCTCCTAAAACTATTCATAAACTACCCATGTTTACAATCAACACCTACTAACTTCTTTTTGACTCACGAGATTATGATAACTTTCACAACTCTGAGTTCAACAAGTACCTTTCACTCATTTTATTTTCTGAAAGGCTAACCCAAAAAGAAACCTTTCACTCTTTTTATTTACTAAAAGTCTAACCCAAAAAGAAACCTTCAGGCTTCTCTTTTATGGTTTTTTCAGCAGACAACTATAATGTCACGCCTTATATTTAGAGGCCACATGCCCAAAAAAAGAGCCTTTGGAAATATATAAAATTTGGAAAAAAAGTGAATGGAGAGGTACCAATTCAGCAAATCAACTTACTCAAACCATCGACAAGTGTGTGAGAAACTGACTTTCTTCCATAAAGATTTCGAGGGCAGCCTTGAATATTGGTTTGGCACAGTGTATTCTTTCCAAATAGATAACAACTTCAAAATCATAACGCATCTGAGGTAACAAACGGTTTTTCTGTTTGAATAAAATTTTACATTCAGTTCAAAAAAGAATAATAGAAACTTTGAAAAATCGAGATACGTGGAGAAATTATTATTACATGAGATGCAAAAGAAGAAATAAACCAAATGGCAAAATACAATAAGAACCCATAAAGAAGGTAAAACTCAAAGACTTGTTTAACACATACTTAACAAACAAACAAAAAAACATCTTTTTGATAGAAAAAAATTCCCAGATTCAACTTGATATATGTATATATAAATATAGAAGTAATAATACGCATAGAGAAAGCTTTTTCTTTCTTTTTTTGGTATGATTTGGCTGTGTTCTCTGAGATTATATGTTCTCAAGATTCGTATTCGGCTTCTTCTTCTTCCTCGTACTCGCCTTCTTCATCAGCAGTAGCATCTTGGTATTGCTGATATTCCGCGACAAGATCGTTCATGTTGCTTTCAGCTTCAGTAAACTCCATCTCGTCCATTCCTTCACCTGTGTACCAATGCAGAAAAGCTTTACGCCTAAACATAGCAGTGAACTGTTCGCTTACTCTCCTGAACATTTCCTGAATCGAAGTCGAGTTTCCGACAAAGGTTGAAGCCATTTTGATTCCCGTTGGTGGAATGTCGCAGACGCTTGACTTTACGTTGTTTGGGATCCATTCGACGAAATATGACGAGTTCTTGTTCTGAACATTCAAGATCTGTTCGTCTACTTCCTTTGTGCTCATTTTTCCTCTGAACATGGCCGAGGCTGTAAGGTAACGTCCGTGGCGTGGATCAGCTGCGCACATCATGTTTTTGGCGTCCCACATTTGCTGTGTCAGCTCGGGGACTGTGAGAGAGATGTACTGTTGAGAGCCACGGGAAGTGAGAGGCGCGAAACCCACCATGAAGAAATGGAGACGTGGGAATGGGATAAGGTTCACGGCGAGTTTCCTTAGGTCAGAGTTGAGTTGTCCAGGGAACCTCAAAGAGCAAGTCACACCACTCATTGTTGCTGAGATCAAATGGTTCAAGTCTCCAACTGCAAATGTGATATAATGATCTTTAGATTATAGAGAACTTACAAAACATTAGAGTCTTGACACAAAATGTGCTACTTACAGCTAGGAGTGCTGAGTTTGAGAGTGCGGAAACAGATATCGTAGAGAGCTTCGTTGTCGAGGACCATGCATTCATCAGCGTTTTCTACGAGTTGGTGGACTGAGAGAGTTGCGTTGTATGGCTCAACGACTGTGTCTGAGACTTTTGGAGATGGGAAAACAGAGAATGTGAGCATCATTCTGTCTGGATATTCCTCGCGGATCTTCGAAATCAAGAGTGTTCCCATTCCAGAACCTGTGCCTCCTCCGAGGGAATGACACACTTGAAACCCTGTAACCAATGAAATGATTTAAGAGACATTTGCAAATCCGTAATGGTTTGATCAAAGATTCAGGTTTACCAAATCAACTTCAATATTGTTGCAGTACGCATAGTAATGATAAAATATGAAAATTCATCATCATCATCTACAGAAATGTGTCAAATGTAACAATGTACTATACGAGTCCCTTGTATCAAGACCAGATCCAAACAAAAGTGAGATGTTTTTGTAATGTTAAAAACAACAATCATGCTACTTTGGCTGTTCAATTATATCACAAAATGATATATGTTTCACGTTCGATAGTATCAAACACAATAGTATAATGATATTATGATCTAAAGTGATTATTAAAATATTCGATATGGTTTAAGGATTCACGTGATAATCCTGTAACACTGCGACAAAACTAGAAAAATAAAAACATTAAAGGGGCCACAAATACACTAGCGCCAAATTAGGATTTCAATGACGTTTTTAACCCTTTTTTCCTAATGATTAATAAGTGAAAACAGCTCATTCTTAAACAGTCCTTAACATGTGATTCTATTAAAATCGAATTATTGAACAGCATTAGCACTAATCCAATCACAAAGAACACATGATCTTTACGAATCAAATGTCAAAAACAATGAAATCGGAGATCATCAGTGATTCGGAAACCAAATTCGATGATTCCAGCTTTTGGTTCACAGATCAAATCAGAGCAAGTGAATCAATCATTCACCAAAATCAGCACCAGATTCATCGAAACAAAGAGAAAATCGATGTATACCTTGCAAGCAGTCACAGTTCTCAGCTTCTTTACGAACAACATCGAGAACAGCATCAATAAGTTCAGCACCTTCAGTATAATGACCTTTAGCCCAATTGTTACCAGCACCGGACTGACCAAAAACGAAGTTATCAGGACGGAAAATCTGACCGTACGGTCCAGATCTGATACTATCCATAGTACCAGGCTCGAGATCCATAAGAACAGCACGAGGAACGTATCTACCACCAGAAGCTTCGTTGTAATAGACATTGATACGCTCGAGCTGGAGATCAGCGGAATCGCCGTTGTAACGTCCGGTTGGATCAACGCCGTGTTCGTCGCAGATAACTTCCCAGAATTTGGAACCGATTTGGTTACCGCATTGACCGCCTTGGACGTGGAGGATCTCTCTCATGGTGGTTGTGTGTGATTTGAGATCTGGAAGAGAGGTTTTTAGAGAGAGATTGAGAAGGGGAGAGAGAGAGACTATGAAGAAGAAGGCGGGATAAGTTTGTTTTGAGGGAAGAAGGAAGGTGACAAAATTTGATAGAGTGGGAGAAATGGGATCTTTGACAGCTATAACCGTTTCCTCTTCTCTTTATTTTATTTTTTATTTTTTATTTTTATTTTCTGTATATAAATTACTTTCAAACTTTTAAACAAAAGAAAAGAAAAAAATCGCATAGTATAATTTACAAAATTGTTTACCACTGTTAATTAGTTGGATAAGAAATCATACTAATTTTGTTTTTGAGTAAACATATTGACTACTTTAAATAGATGTTTAGAGAGATAACAAGACATAGTAACAATCAGAAAACTAAACTATCTAACAAATTACGACCAGAGACAGAATAAAAAAACAAAATTAACAGCATAAAAAAGCTTTGATGAAACATAATTTATCAAATTTTTAAGTTATGAAAACAAAAGAGAAAGTTCATATAATTGATCAAATTGTTAACATGATGAATTTTTTTTTTATAAGATATTTTAAGTGGAACCATGTTTTCTAGTTTAAATTTTAACTATTGTACAACGCCTAAACATAAATCTATCATTATAAAATCATAGTATCAATAATTTAAGGCATTGTAACAAGTTAAGGCCGATATTGAAAAAAAGAATCAACTTAGAAAGAGACTCTGCAACTTAGCTCACATAAACACTCGTACTTGATGGCATTTAATTATCTTCATACTTTAGATCATCATCTTTTGTTTTCAAAGTTTTTTTATTCAACTAATTCGATATTTGTCGGTTTTCATTTCGTGATCATTGTTTATTTCAATGAAAAGTCCAAATTTATATATTATTTTTGCAGTGATTTAAATCTGTAACCAAACACTCCTACTATTTTTTTAAAACATTGTTACCAAACAGTATTTATCTAGGCTAATTTCAATCCTGCTACCAAACACTCAAATAATTAACATCTATGAATTTATATACCAAACATTTCAATCTGTAACCAAACTTCATCGTTCTCGAGTTGCTTCAACACTTTTTTTCTTTAAAATCTCAAAATTTCCAGGCATCTAAGCAGCTAATGCTTCGGCAAAATCTCCTATGGCGTGATGCAAGTATATAGTCGTCGCGTGCTGTAGAAGCTTGCTCTATTCCGTAATCGCATTTAGAATATCGGGATGGCAATGACCGCATGAGACAGTGACTATACCAGCAAACGCATTAGATATCGCCTACCAGTCTCATCAAACAAGTATTGCATCTTCCCTTCAACAATGTTAAGCTGCAAGAATATAGAACATTGATCAAGCTTCTTTAATCAGATCCATATGTCACTTCACAAGCAGAGTTTAAATCGATCGAACTCAAGCTTATGTATCTGGGAACTCAGTTTCACTCAGTTTCACAACCGTAAACATCAGTTTCAGTTTCACAATCTTTAACATCTATGAAACACTCAGTTTCACAATCGTAAACATCAGTTTCAGTTTGTACCTTAGCATTGAAAGGGAAGCACAATGTGTCACACAACAAATTCCATATGGTAAAAGAATTGAAGGGCTGATTCATTGTGACCTCGAACTGCATTGTCCATTCCAAAATATAAAATTGCTTATGACATAGAATGAAAAGTAGTCTAACAAATGATCATATATATCAAACAAGCAACACACCAACACTCTCTTCATTATCTGGCATATACTAATCAAACACCACAAAGAAGCAAACCCCATAATCAAACAAGCAACACACCAACAGTCTCAGTTTCAGTTTCAACACACAATGAAAAGTAGTCTAACAAATGATCAAATATATCAAACAAGCAACACACCAACAATCTCTTCATTATCTGGCATTTACTAATCAATCACCACAAAGAAGCAAACCCCGTAATCAAAATCAAACTTTTTTTTTTGTTTAACTCTGTTTCCAAACAGTATTATTCTAGGATAATGTCAATCCTAATACCAAACACACATTATACATCTTAAAGATTACAAAAATCTTTCAGTTAACAGAAAATCGTTTCAATCATATTCTATGGAAACAAACTTTATTCTACAAATCATACTTTCAGTTTTTAAGAATATTCCTATTCCTTATTCTAATTCAAATCTTTTTTAAACAATATTTCATTCAATAAAATCAATCCTCTATTTTGCCTTACGAAACCCTATGATTTAACCCTTATATATATATTCCATCCCTACTCACGATTAGCACCTAACCTCAATTCATTCCACAAAGATACAAACTGCAACAAAGTACCTCTTTCAATCCAATGTCTTCTTTTGCTTTGCTCCAAGATCTCAAACCCTACAAGACTCAATGGAAAATTCAAGTCAAAGTACTCCACTCTTGGCGCCAGTACACTGCCAAGTCTGGTGAAACTTTGGAGTTAATCTTAGCCGATCAAACAGTAAGATTTCATTCTTCTTTAGTAAGAATCTTATTTCAATCCGTTTATTTCAATATTGTTAATAAATAAATTAATATTTACAGGGAGCCAAGATTCATGCATCTGTTAAGAAGGATTTGGTTCTGCGTTATGCTAACCAAATTGCACAAAATGAATGGAGGTTCATCGAGACTTTCAGTCTCACCCAATCAAGTGGCCAATTCCGACCAACATCTCATATTTACAAACTTAATTTTATCAACGGGACAATGGTCAGACGCAGTGACAATGTGTCTGATTCAATATTTCTCTCCTTGGCCCCTTTCAGTTCAATTTTGAACGTGAGTGTTAATTCCAGTGTTCTCCAAGGTTAGTTCTTAATATATGTGAGTCATTTTTGAAAACTATATTTTACTGGTAATTAACTTTGGAGACTAATTAATCCGAAATCTCTTTTGTTAGATGTCCTTGGTCAAATAGTCAATATTGGGGATTTGGAAAACATTGAGGTGCAAGGCAAAACGACCAAAAAGGTGGACTTCGAGTTAAGGGATGAGAGGTAATCACTTTGAAGTTCGTTGGTTGTGTTTAAAATTTGGCTGCCTCGATTATTATTTGATTCTGATAATATTCTACACATATGGTTTTACAGTAATGTGAGACTTCCCTGTACTTTATGGTGCAAGTTTGCAGAACATGTTGTCAAGTCGTGTGAGGATTCTGGTGTCCGTGCAGTTGTGTGTTTGCTGAGGTTCTGTAAAATTAGGTCTTACAAAGGTAACTTTTGGTACCATTTTATATCTCCTCACCTATTCCTTATATGTATAGAAAGCAACTTATTATTAATTTGAATCTCCTCACCAAACAATTATATTTCCACAGATGTTATCAGTGTGTCAAATTCTTTTGATGCCACTCAATGTCATGTAAATCCTCCCTTACCAGAGGTTGATGCCTTCATCAACATGTAAGCTTTTAAGTTTGAGACTTAATTTTATATAGTGATGAGTTTTTAAATGAATACATCTTTTTGTTACATGTAATACAGGCTCCCTGATGACGGTCTGAGTATTGTTTTCCGTGAAAGCAAACCTAAGAGACAATTCTTGAAACCTACGGAGGACTTATTCGTTGAGTATCCGTGTAAAACAATTGCTGAGCTTCTCCAGTCGTTTGAGGTTAGCATTCTACATGCTCTTATAATAATACGTCAAATTGAATTAAAAAATAATTAAATTATAGAATTTCAAAATTTGATTTTATATTATTTTAATAATTAATACATTATAATATCACAAAATGGTATAATATAGTTATTTAATTTGGTCACAAGTCCGTAACTATTTGTGACTTCATACTTTGTAACAAAGTGATTAAAAATAAATCGTAATCTATGGTAAATTCATAGATTTAAATCAATTAAAACAAAGGTAAAATACAAACAATACAAACATTAAAATAAAATAACCACTATGATATTTAACAATATTAAAATAGAATAGATATAATTATTTCGAAAAAATATTGACCCGTGGTGTACCACGGGTTAAAATCTAGTTATAATTAAAACTTCACTACAAAATTCGACATCCACGCTATTCTTTTATTATTATTTATGGTAGATTTGTGTAACTAAAATGGTGAACCATAAACATCGAAAGAGTAACATTTATTATGCAATACAAGAAGAAGGCGAAATGAATTCAACGACTTGCCTTAAGTCTATGAGATGTTTAGTGAATTAGTGACATAGCACATGTAGCAAGATGTAATACCGATCAGATCTTGAAGACATATACTTATTTCTATGTAAATTATTATAAACACACAATAATTGAAATTGTTTGAATAATTTCCTCCCACACCGATTGTTTTTGGATCTATTATACAATATTGATAACAAAAATAAATGATATGTAGTCAATATATAGAAAAATAATAATGTCATAGCACATGTAGCTAGATGTAGACTTTAGTAAGATCTGAGATTTGATCCATTATTTTTTTTGTTAATTCATGTCAAGTTCAATCTACTGTTTTTATACGTACGTCAAGACCAATAATTGAACTTGCAGAAACAAATCTTACTATTATTTTCTTTTATATATTTGTTCCCAACCTATTGTGAAAATAAAATTGGATTCGGTGGTGCAAGAGTTTATAGGTTTCGACTCTTTTGTCCAATAATCGAGTTGCATAAGATGATAAGAACCATTTTGGATTTAGACTTTGATTCTTTAACATTTTGGACCGATATTATAGCAAACGATACTTACGCAACTATCAAATTTATCGGGATTGGTTCATATCACTTATAATAAATAAAAAACTATTGTGAAATGAGAGGAACATGAGAGGAAATGGAAGCACGTTAGTTGTTCTTATGGCTAAGGATTTATGTATTTATTGAAAAGAAAATAAAAAGCTATAGTTTCATTGTTACATTTTTTGGCGGATGTTAGTTTTTCTTAAAGACATTTTATCAATGTACGACTGCATATATAAAAAAAAGATGTAACAATATTGTATCTTTTCAAATTAAGAAAATTTCTCGATGTAAATCCATTTTTGGAAGAAGGCTCTCACGTTTCCGTCTTCTTTTGTCTAGAAAACTCATATTCCGAGTAAGTCTTGCGGCTCTATATTGGCAATTTTAGATAATCAAGTTAAGCTTTTGAGCTTTAAATGGGTTTAGGGTTCATAAATACACTTCGTAATTGTAAGTTTATTTTTTTGAGCTTTTGTTTCCGATTGTTTAGTAAGAAAGAAAGAAACAGACTTGGGCTGATTTTGTAAATAAATTTAAGTGAGCCCATCTATAATCACAAAACGGTGACGTATAGCCTCTTAAAGCCCTATTTCTTTCCAAGCTCGTCTCTTTAAAAAGGAAACAATCCGTCCTCTTCAAGTTACGCATGTTGTCTAAATCGTCGGTGATTACTAGGTTTGGATTTTTTTTTGCGCTGGTTTGATATTTTCTTAAAGATAGCTATCAACTTCATTTTTTTGATTTTTGTTTACGAAATTGTTTCTTTTTCCTCTTAAGATTCATATTCAAATGATGAGATTGGATCTAAAATTCTCACGACGGTCGTCTGATTCTAATGATGCACCGATCCTTAATACTCTGATGATTAAGACAAAAAAAATCATTCCTTTAAATCTTTCTTTACTTCTACTAATTAAAAAAAACTCGAGTTTTTCCTTTGTTTTTAGTAAAACCCTTGATTTTGTTATTCCTTATATATACTCTTTTAATTATGTAACTCTGCCGCAACGTATGAAATTATCCGGTATCGGAGATTCATCTCTAACCGGAATATTCCTAGGATCTTCTTGTCCTTCTCCTTTAACTCTCAAGTAAAGCTCTTGACCAAGATACCATTGGTCTGCCTTTTGTGATCTCACGTTCCACATTCCTTGATTATCCATAGCTATCAGAATCGCTACCCACGAATACGGATAAACCTAAACCAAAACCAAAACCAAACCAAACCAAACCAACAAAATTAAAAAACTTAATCTCTGGTTTAAGTACAAACTTAGAATTTGATTAAACCTGAATTGTTGAACGTGAAACAGCATCCACTAAGTTATATCCAGCTCTTTTGCTCTCAGACCAAGCTCCAAATCCCATTCTAATTACATCAAAAACGCAAATATATGATTAAAAACATCTTATCCAAGAACATAATGTGTGATTAAATTTAAAGTTTAAATTTTTACCCGACGACGAAGAAATTGTAACCGTCTATGTGCCAACTTTGCATATCATATACAGGATTTTCGAAGACAATGTGCACGAAATCTTTGTACCGAATATCGACTACCGATGTACCGAGGCTCGCCGGTTTATTGGAAGGATAAACCGGGAACATGTTTGGGACGATCGTGTTATTTAGCTGGAAATGATCGATGAGTTTTAGTGGCGTTTCGGGGAAGACGAACGAAACGCCGTTTATTGTGTAACGGAGTTTGTTTGATGATAGCATTACGTCGTTTTGAAAGATTAATGTTCTGTTTACGACGACCCGTCCGTAATGGTACGAGCCTTGTGGGTTTGGTCTTGCCGCTCCAACGGCTAAGTCCTCTCTGTATTTTACATCAAGAAAATAATATTAAGAGAAGTAAAAAGGCAAACAAAATTTTATGGGAACTTTTTTTTTTTTTTATGGGAACTTGGTCATACAAATATAGAAACAATGCAAAAAATGGCATAACATTATAGTATGAAAATTGAATAGTAACAAAAATCTATATATCCGTGTTGTCATAACATTATCACCGTATTTCCATACTACACTAAAAAATAGTTAGACAGTCAAATCTCGGGTAGTTTTTACAAATCTTGTTTTAAATAGAAATACTATACATATACCAAAAAAATTTAGCTACACTAAAATTTACGTATTTTTATAAAAACCGTCAAGAATTTTAGTGATCTTTTGTTTACCTAATGGAAAGGGCTTGTTGAACCGAGGAAGCGTAATCCCACGATCCAGGTGCGGATGGAACTGGTCCGACCGGGTCAATAGGGGAGTTAGGATATCGGATTAAAGCTAAACCAGACATGTAGAAATTAGTAAACCGGGTCGAGGCGAAAATGTAGTAGGTCCGGTAAATTCCAATCGGGTCGGTTTTGGCAGTAACGAGAACTGAATATGATTGGCCCACGTGGATGTCCAAGTTGGAATAGATACGTTTCTGAACATAAGAACCTTCTGTCTCAACTAGAAGCATATCATGGTCTTGTATCCTGAAGTTTAAGCTTGACTTAAGACCCACGTTTGATATTCTTAGCCTGTATGTTTTACCTGCGATTATACACACAAAACAAAACGTATAGTTGTGTATGATTATAGATAATATGATTATAAATGTGACATATCATGAATTTGTTTTTTAAAAAATAGAAGAAATCACCTGGTTGAAATGCAAAAAATGCCTCTTCGGGTCCATGTCCATTAATAATAATACCATCAGGGTTTGCTAAACTAAGACCATTGTCAAGTGCAGCTCTCATATCCTTTTACCAAAACCATTAGGTAAAACAAGCTAATATTAATGTATGTAATATATTTTAATATGTTTAAACAAGCTAATATTAATGTATTAATTTTAATACGTTTAAAAAAGCTAATATTAATATCCTTTTACCAAAATCATTAGGTAAAACAATGTATGTAATATATTTTAATATGTTTAAACGGCATTCTTTGAGCAACCGCGCGATTAAGTGGTTTCTAATGGTGATTATGATAATTATAAGTTGATCATAAAAAAAGAAAAAAGTTTACCCTATGGTCAGTATAGAACCAATCTCCGATCAAGATGTCAAATTCGCCATCAGGTCGAGGGAATGGAACTGGGACGAGTTCTGGACTGTAGACTCTAATGGAACCGTATCCCCCGGCCGCCTTTTGGAGCAGAAGCGATGGAAAGTAAAAATAACTTCCGATTTGATCCTTTATCTGAAAACGGTATGTCCAATTTGTTCCCGGTAGTATGGGACAATTTGTTCCTAAAACTCCGTCTTGCCACGAGTTCTTCCGCATTTGCAATCCATTCCTTAAATGTATATACATTGTTTTGATAACGATTATAATTAGAATAAAACGAATAGAAAAGATATGTAATTGAATATGAAAGAATTACCAAGTCATGAGAAAGGGTTCGGTTAAATGGTTGAAAATGTTAACGTTCACAATATCACCTGCTGTTGCAGTAAGGATCGGTCCAGGAAACATGTCGTTGATCACTATGATCTGTTCATTGATCATGTTTCATTTCATATATATAATGATTTAAAATGATAATGTTGTTATATAAATCATCGATTAATGAAACCTGCTTGTTGGCTCCAAGAATGGAACGTTGAGAATAAGAGACGACCCATTCATAAGATACGGTAGGTGCAAGTGCATCGCTCAATCCCAAGACGACCAAAGAGATCGTAAACAACACTACAACCACCACATATCTCATCACAAAATGACTCAAAGAAAAGGAAAAAGAACTTTATGTGACCAAAAAAAAAAACAAGGAAAAAACTTTGAAAAATCTGTAAAAAAGCAAAGCTATACAATACTTAAGGAGGTTAATTCAAGGATGATTATTAGTTTGAGTTAGAGGTTATCTTGTGTTCTATGAATATTGATATATTATCGTAAGAAGATGGTTATTTCATGCAATCTATGTTTTCAACCAAATCGCCACATTTTATGTGATAAAAACTATTCACGTATATGTACCTGACCAGAAAATTTGCGCAATTTATTATACTTTGCATAAGATCGTGACTTGTGTATCACACGTGTGTGCCTGAGAATTTATGAGCAACAACATATTTGTACGCTTTCTTTGATAAAACTATGGGCTCATTTATTATACAAAACCAATAAAGGCCCATTAAAAGTATTCTATTGCATATAAATAATTGATATTCGCAAATTTTGATTTGATTTTTTTTTATCTTTTTGCTAACCAAATATTTGAGGACGATAAGAAATCTATTGTACGTGAGGGAAGAGGATTGCTTACGATATATTGTAAAGTGGCTGTGACCTCTCTGATACAAAATTACAAAATGGTCGCTGTTAGACCCACAAAATAAATAACATAGCAATGCAATTATTGAAAATTTATTTATCACTTTTATATCTTCTTTTATCTTTTGATCTTTCACAGTTCACACCACGTTTAAAACAGTAAAAAGAAGAACAGTTTTCACTTTTCACAAAAAATATCTAACAGATACTTATGAAAATCCAAATCCAAGAAATGTTTTGTTGTTGGTTTGGAATATATTGTTGCAATTGATCAATCAAACCAAACCCAAAGATATTATATTGCATAAATAGTTTTATTATAGCCAAGATATTATTTATGTATTTTACAGGGCCCGCGACTATCATGAAAGACGTTGAAACGTCCACTAGCTAGTGGTACCTAGTTGTTTGTAAAAAATAAAATCATAAATTTGATTAATTATATTTGGTTTTGGACTTGAAGTTCGTCATCATTTTGTACTAGACCCTTCGTTTATTGCTGTAAGATAAAAACAAGTACTTTGAAATTGAATCACAACATATTTTCTGCTGAAAAAATCCCTCAAAATCATAGATAAAAAGTACTATTGTTTTGCACGTCTACGTGGTTACAAATCCTAATTGCGTAATTATTCAGTAAAGTTAAAGAATCTTGAATATCAAAAATTTACTTTATGTTTTTGAAGATATTTTTAATTAAAAAAGTGGATGTGTCAAAAGGTTGGTTGGATATTTTCGTTGAAAAAAACCATTACAACAAATAGTGATAAACCATTTTCAAACCAATCCTTAGACAAATGCATGATCGTATAGCTATAATTAAACCGATTAAATAATAAAATTACCTCAATATTTCTATTTACTATACAAAATTACAAAATATTTTATTCGTTTACCATGGTGCTTTTCTTAATCTCAACGGTAAAAATACTCTAAACCCAATCACGTGTATCCACGTAAGCAAGCGTACCATAAGCCACCAACCAACACACACACCTGATTCCTACCAACAGTGAAGAAAGCCAACGAATATGCTTCTTCTATAAATCACACATCTTCTTCATTATCTCTCTTTCGCTCTCTGAAAAAAAAAAACGACGAAGAAGAAGAAGAAGAAAACAGAGCAAAACAGAAAAAATCCTCAAAAAAAGCTTCTTCTTCTTCTTCTTCAAACCAATGGCTTCTCCATTGTCATTGATCTTCTTACTCTTCTCCCATTTCTTCATTTCCGGTACGAATCTTCTCCAATGGATCTTAGATTACTACTGTGAGCTCTGTGATTGATTTGGGGGTTTTTTTGTGCGATTGATTTTGGGGTTTTTTTTGGTTTATCAACAGGTATTAGATCAACGAGCTTCAGAATGGAGAACAAATGCGAATACACAGTATGGCCTGGGATTTTATCAAACGCCGGAGTTCCTCCACTTTCGACGACCGGATTCGTACTTCAAAAAGGCGAAGAGCGTACAATCGACGCTCCGGTTTCATGGGGCGGTAGATTCTGGGGAAGAACACTCTGCTCCACCGACACCGACGGAAAATTCTCATGCCTCACCGGAGATTGCGGATCTGCTAAAGTCGAATGCTCCGGATCCGGCGCCGCACCACCGGCTACACTTGCCGAGTTCACACTAGACGGATCCGGTGGTTTAGATTTCTACGACGTGAGTCTCGTCGACGGTTACAACGTCCCGATGCTCGTCGTGCCTCAGGGAGGATCGGGACTTAACTGTAGCAGCACTGGATGCGTCGTGGATCTAAACGGATCTTGTCCGTCGGAGCTGAGATTGACGAGTTTAGACAGTGGTAAACAGACGACGACGGGATGCAAAAGCGCTTGCGAAGCTTTCCGATCGTCGGAATATTGTTGTAACGGCGATCACGGTACGCCTGACACGTGTAAACCGTCGTCTTACTCGTTGATGTTCAAAAACGCGTGTCCACGTGCTTACAGCTACGCCTACGATGATCAGAGCAGTACCTTCACATGCGCCAAATCTCCTAATTACGTTATCACTTTTTGCCCGTCTCCAAACACCAGGTGAAATTACATTTATACCCCTTGCTCACTAATCTGTCATTATTAGCTTAGAACATGATTAATTAGTGAGGGTTTTCGTCAAAGCGTAACCGACATCTTATCATGATTCACTGTGGCACTAACTAGCAATTTTGCATGAATACTGTGATTAAAGGTTTGGTGAGAGAACGCTTAATCCGGGAGGGTAAATTCGTCAAAATATAGCAGACATGATATATCATTCACTGTGGCACCAATAAGCATGAATAGTAAATATGATTAAGGTTCGGGTGTGAGAGAGAGAACACGCTTAGTTTTGGAGGGTAATATAGTCAAATTCAATTGTGGCATCACTAAGCATGATTAATTTGGGAGGGTAATTTCGTCAAAGTACAGTAGACATCATATTTACTACATCTACATCATTCAATGAAACAATTAATGACCTTTTTTGCTTACCGTGCAATCGAAGAAACCGGTTTATTATAACCACTGCGAAAAAAAATTAGAATCTACAGATTTTTTTTTGCTTTCTACTGCAGAAAGAGTGTTCATTAAGATTTTTGTATTTTTATCAATTTGTTTTTTATTCCCGATTTACCCTCGAATAGCGAGATAGATTTATTGGGATGTGAATTGCTAACGGTCCAATAGATATTGTTTTAATGTTATACCCAATCCCGAGGAGACGCGTGGTGTCTATGTGTGTGTTTATTTAACGGCTATGTTTTATTTTATCCGTTGCAGTCAAAAATCATCACAAGATCAGAGCCAAGACCCGAAAGTGACGACACCACCAGGTACGTCGACAACACCAGCCGGAGACAGTAGTACGACGTGGTCACCGGTAGACACATCGATGATATACGAAGGAGCTTTAGACCAGAGCAAAGCATCACCTTCCACGTGTCGTCATCTTTCGTTAAGTGGAATCACAGTCACTCTCGCGCTGGCCTTTTGTCGGATGTGGCGGCTCTTTTGACCGAACTTTGGATCTCCCGCGTAAAACCAGGACGATGTGTGGGCCATAACTAAAGCCTTATCTCGTTCCCGGGCCATGTGAACTTTACGACGTCGGATTGAGTCAGAAAGGTAGTAGTAACAACCAGAGAAAGGCTCTTTACCTGAAATTACGAATGTACCCTTCATGGGAGGATTTTCTTGTTTTGGGTGAGGAACACGTGGGGAAGAAAGTGGGCTGCTGGGTGGGAATTCAAAAAAGATAGGAATGTTGATTAAATTGTAAGGTCAGAATATTTGTTTGATTTTTAATCTAATTAGGATTAGAATATTATTATGTACACTATATAAAGTAATCTATTATAATTAGTTTTACGTTTAAATATTGGGGAAAATGGTGGGGAATATTTCATTTGTTTGTTATCTGATGCTGCGTTGGCTATTCGGACCATTGAAATGAATAATACCATTATTATAATTTCGCGTTCTTGTCTCAACCGTTTGTATTTAAAATTAGTTTGACTTTAGAAACGCATGAGAGCCATAAGAAACTCAGGTTTTCTCTATTATTTAAAAAAATGTAATTATCAAAACATTATTAATAGTGATATGTGGTAACCACTAGCCGAAAAAATGGAAATAGATAATATAAATTAAGGATGAGTTGATCTTGATGATGATGCCTTTGATGTATAGTGGGACTGAACCTATAAATTATAAACCAAGTGTCCATTTCACTTCATATGATTTGAGAAAAAAATATTATAAGAATAAACCATAATGGAATATCTACACATGCTTTTAATCTATAAATTGTAAATGTAAAGACATTCCAATATCTCAAACAACAGATACTGCAAGTGAATGCCAAAAGATTCGAGTGTAAACCTTAAGAAACAGTTTTCAAAACTTAAAACAGAAGCTCACTTTTGACTTTATAGGCCCATTAGAAACCATTATCAAACCCATTAAGAAGTCAAAACGAGAAATTAATTTTTGACTTTTTGTGTACGATCAAGTTTGACCACAGCCATAGAAAGAGAGAG
The DNA here is from genome assembly GCA_964056655.1 of Arabis hirsuta. NCBI lineage: Eukaryota > Viridiplantae > Streptophyta > Magnoliopsida > Brassicales > Brassicaceae > Arabis > Arabis hirsuta. The sequence continues at coordinate 34,350,555 of OZ053304.1, forward strand.
AACAAAGTCTAACAAATTGAAAAAACGGTGCCGTTTTAAACCAAAAGGGTACCAACCAACTCTGCTTACACTAGTCATGATTCATAAAGCAAAAGATCTTCCCAAGGGGTATTTTAGTCCTTTTAAATATCCTCCATTGACAAGATTACGCCTTGAGTTTTTTTTTGTTTCCAACACCCACCACAATTTACGCTTTCTTCACTTTTTTTCTGTTTAAGCTTCGCCACCGTAAAGAGCGACCGGAGCAATTTCACGAATCGGCGAACGGAGGAAGAAGAAAATCTTCCTTATCTCTCTATGTGTCTAATGGCGTTATCCGACGCGGTTCTCGGGAATCTCGCGACGATCTACGTGGCGGTGATTATAGCGATTAAAGCGTACGGATTGGTTTCTGGGAAGAGTTTCAGCGCTGGATTCGTCGTCGTGGTTTCGATTACGGCGGTCGGAGTTTTGTTAGCGGTTACGCTCGCCTGGGACGTTTCTAGAAGAGCGGCTGATGCGGTTTCGCGGTACAATCGCGGTGTTGAGGAAGAAGAGGATCTCAGTCACCGTCACCATCACGACGGTGTTGGGAGTTGTAAAGGAGGGATTTGTTGGCACGGCGTTGCGATCCGATCACCTGCTTCACAGGTTCGATTTCGGCTTCCTCAACACATACCCTACGGTGCTTTCTGACTACATAAACTTTTCAATTTTTGTTTCCACTTTTTGTTAAGAAACGAAGTATATAAACATGTATGATGAAGCCATAAGAATATCTGTATAATAGGTTGTGAGGAATAAGGCAATGAATGTTCTTCTTGTAGCTATGCGGTTTTTGGGAATTTTGGTTTGGTTTGTTTTGTTTTGTATAATTGTGTTTGATATGTTGTAAAATCTTTTAGTGATGATAGTTGTTCTTGTTTTTTAATCAAATCGAATTTCAATTTTCAATTTCCAGAGTTTCAGTGTTACTTGTTGTTTCGTGTAATGAATCAAGATCGCTGTTTTTACTACTGTATATAGTGTTGTGAACAGAAGAACATGAAAGCTTTGAGAATGAGTATATATGCTCTTAATGTAGAGAACTAATAAGTAAAGGATCTTTGTCTCTAGCTTAGTGAACTTGTGAAACCTGAAATGCTATGTATGGTTAGATTTCGAGTTGGATATTCGGTAGACAGTGGAGTGGGATCTCCCTTGGATTGGGTTCTAAGTTGTCACTCTGTTTCTTTGTTGTCTTCTCACATCTACATTTGGATAAGTGACCAGTTTCGTTTGTATTGAGTTCTTGGCCATGAATGGAGGTAAGAGTTATGTTTACAAATTGGCTTCACAGCATCATATTATTGATCTCTAACATGTTTATTTCTCTTGTTGATAATACAGATGATACAAGTTGAAGTAGTCTGCTGTTAAATGAACTTAACACTGACAACCTTCTTCTTGGTTTATTTGTCGGTTTTTCTTAGTTGATGCGGGTTTTGCTTCAAGGCCAGCAACTACAATGACATGAGCCTGAGGTGATTCTGCATTTGTAATTAATATCTTAGAGAGGTGACGAGTGAATGAGCACTAAGAACTCAGTACATATGGTCATTTATCCAAAATGCAGAGTAACTCTCTGTACGAGTTGGATAGCTTAATCTCTTGATTCCATGTATCACCAGACAGGTTTGATTCTGTGCTATAATGTATCCTTCCCTCACCTTTTTCAATTCTTTGCTGGTAAGGTGGTACATGACTCCATTTTTGAAGCAAGATCCAGAATTTGGTAAATCTTCATGGTTTTTTCAAAGTTTGTTTTTCGATATTGAAACAATCAATACTCCTTTATTTCTCCACCATATCAAGAGAATTCATACACAGATAGTATTGTAAAGAATCTACAGTGGAAGCAGAGGCCAAAGCTCTTTGAATTCTGTTATTGTATAGCTTAAAGTTTTTTTTCAGCCATTATCAATAAGCATACTGATTGCATTACATACTCGAATAGATAACAACACATAAAGAGGTAAATTTACAACAAATCGAAACACAACAAATATACAAACTCAAAAGTAGTTTAAATCCATATATAGAAACACCCCAAAAAAATCTAATCACCACAATACACATTTTATTTTTCATTCATCTTGATATGGTCAGAACGGGATCAAGTTAGTCACGGACTTAGGAGGGTTAGTGAGCATGTGCACAACTTCCCTCATTGTAGGCCTTGAAGTTGCTTCATCCTCCACACACATCATCGCGATCTTGAACACATGAATCACGCAGGCCAACGGATAACCAGTTAACCTCGGGTCAATGATGGCAACCACGGTAGCAGCATCCGATGGCTGAGGAGACACCTCAGCCTCTGTGTTCCTCACCCACCTTACTATATCCACTCCTTCCCCGAATTCACCAACCGGTTTCTTCCCAGCTATTAGCTCCAGTAGAACCACTCCGAAACTATACACATCACTCTTCTCGTCCACTTTCAAAGTATACGCATACTCTATCAAAACCAAAACAAATAAAAATCAGAGCTTGTAACTTATTAGTTTGTATTAGCAACGTGTGTGAGTTGTAAGCGATTAGAACTAACCTGGGGCGATGTAACCATAAGAGCCAGCTATCGAGGACATACACTCGGAAGCAGCACCGTCGACTAAGAACTTAGCGAGCCCGAAATCAGCAACATGAGCTTCGAAATCAGAGTCTAGAAGAATGTTATTGGACTTAACATCTCTGTGCAAGATCAATGGTGAACAATCATGATGAAGATAACACAGTCCTTTGGCCGCTTCAACGGCTACTCGATGCCTCGTCTCCCATTGAAGATGACCACCTTTAGATCCGTGCAAAAGCTCACCGAGGCTACCATTAGGCATGTACTCGTATAAAAGCAAATTCGTGTCTTTGTTCGCTACGTAACCGAGCAATCTCACGATGTAACGATGCCTGATTCTTCCTAACGTCTGTATCTCTGCCGTGAATCCATGGTCGCTCCTCCCGGTTCCGCGGCCAACGAGTCGTTTTATCGCGACGTCTACATTGGTCGGCATTGATCCACGGTAAACGATTCCGGCACCGCCTTTTCCGATTATGTTCTCTTCTTTTAAGCATTCAAGAACATCTTCCGATTTGAAATCTAGTCGTTGAAAGGCGGTTAGCTTCCAGGCTAGAGATTTCTGATTCTTCTTCTTGTTCATCTGACGAAACGCTACACCGATCAAGATCAAAGCAGTGATCGCTGCGATAATCGTGATTACGATCCTCGACGGTGTGAACAACGCGGCGTGGTTACGATCGGAGGTTTGACCTGGCCGGATTGAACATGAGACGCGGTGAGGTAAACAGAGGTAAGGATTTCCGGAGAAAGAAGTGTCGTTAAACACCATGAATTGACCACCGAGTGGTACTCTTCCGGTGAGATCGTTGAAAGAGAGATCTAGTGTTGTTAAACTCGTCATGTTTCTGATTCCGGTAGGGATTGTTCCGGTGAGTTGATTACCGGAAAGATTTAAAGTACCCAAGTTAATCACGTCGTTGATCTCTTTAGGGATTTCTCCGTTTAAACGGTTACGGCTAAGATCGACGGAGATCAACGAAGTGCAGGTTGAGATCGAATCTGGAATCTCTCCGGTGATGTTGTTCGCACTTATGTTGATCTTCGTCAAATGCTTCAAATCGAAGATTTCCCTCGGAATCTCGCCGCGAAATCGGTTCCGATCTAAGAACAAAGTCTGTAATCTAGGGAAATTCCCGATCGCCGGTGGGATCTCGCCGGAAAACCAGTTGTTTGAGAGGTAGATCTGATCGAGAACATCACCGGACATTTCCGCCGGAAGTTCACCGGAGAAGAAATTATCGGTGAGTTCGATAATCGTAATTAACGGGAGATTGAAGAGACCACCAGGAATCGTCCCGTTGAGTAGATTCTTTACGATTCTGATCTTGTTTAACGATTTACATTGACCTAATTCTTCAGGAATCGGACCAAATAAGAAATTGTTAGAGAGTATCAACATCTCTAACTTGTCACCTCTACATAAATCCATGGGGATAACTCCGGTGAGATGATTTGATGCTACATCGAGCTTTTTCAGATTCCCGTTCCGACCAAGATTCTCCGGTAACGTTAACGTGAAATTATTCTCCCAGATTTCAAACACTTGAAGCTTCGGTAACTCTCCGATGAAATCCGGTATTTGTCCGTAGAGATTGTTTCTGAAGAGATTGATCAGAGTAATGTTTCCGAGAGAGACGAAGCTTTGTGGAATCTCTCCGGTTAACCGGTTGATTGATAAATCCAGAGATTTCAAGCTGATTAAACCGGAAAGCTCAGGTGGGATTTGTCCGGTTAAGTTGTTGATGTGAAGAAACAGAGTATGTAAGTGTTTGAGGTTACTTAACGTTGTTGGAATCTCACCGGTGAGTGTACAACTCGCCATGTCTAAAACCTCGAGGTTGGTTAATTCACCGAACTCCGGTGGTACACCGCCGGTGTAGCTGTTGTAGTAACCGACGTACATTTCTTTGAGATTCTTGAGACGTGATAAAAACGCCGGTGAGTTACCGGAGAGACCAGCTCCGTTTAGTCCGAGATATTCTAAGCTCTGTATATCTCCGTAGCTTTCTGGTATCTCTCCGGTGAAGAAGTTACCTCCGAGAGAGAGGTGTTTGAGGTTCTTGAGGTTTGGTATCTCTAGAGGTAATGTTCCGGTGAAGTTGTTGTTGTAAGCGTCGAGGACTTCGAGGTGGACCATGGAGATGAGAATCTCTCCGGGGAAACTTCCGTTGAGGTTTCCATTGTTGGAAACGTTTAAAACCTTGAGAGAAGTGAGATTCTTTAGCTCTAATGGTAAGTTACCGGAGAAGTTGTTCGCAGCTAATGTTAGATTCACTAAAAGATTCAACTTCCCAATCTCCGGTGAGATTGTACCGAACAGAGGAGTGAAGGAGATGTTTAGTGAGATAACACGAGCGTTTGAGTTACAAGAAACGCCGGAGAAAGAACAGTGAGCTGTTGGAGAAGATGAGTGGATCCAGTCGTGAAGACCGTTGCCGTTTGGACCAATCATGGAGGATTTGAGGTTAAGGAGAGGTTCCATGTCAGTAGTGTAAGCGAAGCTTGGTGAGAAAAGTAGAAGTAAGATTGAGATAATGTAAAGATGGTGGTGAAGATGAAGAAAGAGAAGGTGAGTCTTCAAAAGTCTCATCTCCATTTTTGTTTTCTTGAAACAGATTGAGAGAGAGAGAAGAAGAAGTTAGCGTGAGTGTTATGCAATAAGACGAGTACAGAGAGATATGAAGAAGATGAAGAAGAGAATCGAAGTGGTACTGTTCTAAAATACCTCTAAGACTTTGTGAGGGAATAATAAACTTTTTAAAAATCTTTTTAATGTGACTTTGATAGAGAATAACATATCTCTAAAAATAATGCGCCAAATTATTAACCAAAGTGTTTAAAAACAAAAAAAAGTTATCTAGAAATTTCGTGTTAATGTCTCATATATACTGCAAGATTTGGTCACTAATCAAGAACTCAATATCCAGTGGAGGAAAAAATATGTGTAAATTAGGAATTAGACTTAAAAAGGGCACTTTTTACCAGGGCACTTTTTACCGGAAAATAACTTTTACAGTTTCGACACACAAAATAATGGGGTTTGTAGCCGCCGCCACTATACTAGACATGGAAAAACAGTAACGTCGTCTTCTGCATCTATCTCTCTGTTAAATTTTCTGACACGATTTACATCGAGGAATTTAATAGGATTTGGCTTTCATCAAAATAAAATAGATAAATTCACGGTGGTTTATGTTTCAAATCGTATTATCCAACACTGATTAGTACAAAAAAATTCTGAATTTGAAACCGCACCGGCGATCGAATTGAAGAAGCTTTTATAGTTTAACCAGATTTGATAATATTTTTAAAATATTAAAATATTTATAGTTTTATGTATCTCTTCTATATATATATATTGATGACTATAATATCCGAATACGATGCAAAACATTTTAATAGTTATAACGTTTGCAAAAAAATTGAAGTGTACCAATGATTAAAAAGCAATCCAGTAATTCATATTCAAAAATTTACATTTAACTAATCCTGTCAAATGCGTTTTAATAGGTTCGTCGATTTCTATGATTGTTAACCGGACTCGGGTAAGTCTTCAGTTAACGGTTCAATCCGATTCGACCGCCGATTCGATCCGGTCTTGGAACCACTCCGCTAAATTAACGAAAAAAAGAAACGGTTATTAACATTATTTTAAGTTTTTAACATTGAACTGACCGTTGTAGATAATAGACAGGACTTACATGAACGTTCCCTAGAGCCTGTGGTTTCTCCTTTCTTCTATCGCCTGTCTTGTCAACTCCACCCGTTAATCCGACGACGTTTTCTCATCGTCACGTGATGGGCAAAGAGAAATAGTAATAAGAAAAGACAAAGAGTAGTTAATGGGCTTAATTAGTTGGGCCCATATTCAATTGGCCCGTATAGAAAGTTTGTCTGTGTCCTTTCCAAAAGAGACAAATCTGCCCCTTCTATTTTGTCTTCAATCTCAAAGTCAACGCTACTTCTTGCATTTGTCTTCTTCTCTTTCTTTCATTCATTCACATACACTCACTCACCTTGTAGACCTTCTGCTTTAAGGTCCCCACACTATTGTGTCATTTACCTTTGTTTCCTCTAGTTTCTGTTTTTACCTTTATTTCTCCTCTTATTCAAACAAGTAAACTTATGGAATTTGTAGAAACACCAAATATCTCTTTTTACAATGATCAATTATATGTTGGCCTAAATCCATAGAGAAAATTATCAACCAGTAGTTTAGACTAAAACTAAATGAGTGGAAAAACTACAAAACTAATCGTTGGTGTCATTCAAACTTAGGGCTAAATCATGTTTGCTTTGTAATCGGTGGTTCAATACAAGTTTTTAAGTACAATGACGAGTTTCAGTAATCATTAATGTTCGTTTTGTAGTCGTTAAGTCCATAACAAATTTACCAATTCGAAATTTAAAACAACGAAATTGTTTACGATTAAAAGCTTTTGTCACTTGTTACTCTATCTGCCTGTCGTCAAATGAACAACAAGACATAGGCCTGGTCTGTTTTGTTTTGGTGATTAACCGCATAGTAATATTCATGCATAAACCGCATCTTTTAGTTATTAAAATATTGTATATGTTAAATTACTTTTCACAGAATCGATTCTTCCAAACTCAAAATGGATCCTATAAACGATCTAACAATAAACAATAATAATAATTGTGAATTATTGGTTTGTGGTTATACAAGCATTATATGGCTCTTATTAGGGAATATATCTTCATCCCGCTAATTATTATTTTTATTTAATTAAATATCAGGTGCTTTAGTAACAAAGGGACTTTAATTTTGTAAGAAACATACACACTTGGGGTTGACATTGACACACATACACTTGGGGACCAATGTTCTATATATATGCGGTATAAAGGTCCTTTCGTTCTTACTGGACGTTAGAGGAGTACGTGATCGAGAGATGGGGAGACTTTGCCGTTGACAACACATTCTCAAGCCTCCATTGAAAGGTTTCTATTGCTACGGTTTTTAACTATCTCGGCTTACGGGGTTTGCTTCGCATACGCATCTCTCCATTCTGATTTGGAAAGAACAAATAACATCGTCATCATTTCGTCGTGCTTCATTACCACTAGTGGTTATGTTGAGTGGAAGGACCGAAAACCATCATGAATTATGTTTTCATGGTTTTATTTTTTTACCATGGAATCATTTTTATAGGTTTGTAATTCTTATTGTAAACCTAAAACGTTTTATTTTTAATGAAATATTTACTTTTTAGTAGAAAAAAAGTCCTTCCTAATTGGCAACGATTTTTTCATTTTTAATAATTCTGTGAATTCTCTTCATTATTTTTATCTTATGATATGCATTAGATTTAAGAAGTAAACGCCGAAGAATATTTATACCTAACAAGAAATATGTCTTGTTCACGTGTCTTTGTTTTGTTGAAAGACTTATAAACCGGTTTGTCTTTGATATGTCAATGTTTGTGATGAAGAAGAGAAGCATCTCTTATGTGATTCGATGAAAATGCTCAAGCTCGATGAACTTTGGGAATAAAGTTTTAGGTTCTCTTCGGCAGAAAAGGAGCTTTTTTAGTAATTGGGAAGTTTTATTTTTGTAGAAAGGAATCTCAAAACTTTGTGGGTATTTTCTGATATATAATATAATATACATGTAGGAGGGAATAAATAACGACAATGCAAAGATGGGACATTTAAATTAATTATCGAATGTTATCTTTATCATTAATGAATAAAATTTAGACTAGAAAAACGAAAAGGTAATAATATAACTTTAGATTTGCTAGGTATGATTGTTTCGCAAGAATTTTGGGGTTGCACTTGCGATGGTACAATTTGCATCATATGCTTCTTTTTTCTCTGTTGCTCGAAAGTTAAAATTATTTAATAAAATTTTCGTCTCAAACAATTTGAAAATCATATGCAATTTGGGTGAAGAATAATTTTGAAACTTTCAAGAAAGTTAGCCACCCAATCCATATAAGAACAAATATGATTCAAATTAGAAAGTCTATATACATATGCACCAATTGCATGCAAAAATGGTGTTTACTGTATTCGAATTTCTAGTGGATATTTTTGGAACTAATTGGTACAGGCGAATTCGTTTCTCTTACATCTATGTTCCTTTTCGCATGTTTACATTCGGAGTCTAAACATTTAAAATAGAACATTATTTTGCGTTAATCATATTGTTTACCTATGGATAAAACTTGTAAAATATTTTTAAAAATAATACTAATTAAAAGAAATAAATGAGAACACTGATAATTAAGATATATAGGTAGTAGAAGAATACAAAAGTAGTAGTAGTAGAAGTAGTAGAAGAAGATGATGATAACGAAGACAAACTTGTGTCATAAGTGTTTTTACACACTCTGTCTTGGAAACTGGGGATTGCCTAATGGCCTTTTGAGCTTTCGCTTCAGTCACTTACCCGAATCCTCTTGTCTCTTTTGGCAGCTTTAATCATCCCAAATCTATTCAACGCATGCAATGATTTTGGGCCAAGAAAACTTCTCAAATCTCAAATGACTCTTTGATGATCACCTTTCACTTTTTTGTTCAATCGTACGTCTGAGATTTGATTTGATTTTTTAAAAGGGTGAATTAAGATGCCACACATCTGAAACAAAATCAGAATATTAGTTTTGTTGTTTTCTTTTTCCATCAAGTATTGCAATAGCAATATTTTGTTTTCTTCAAGTGTTTCTGTAAAATGAAGAGAAAAGAAACTATTGTTCAGAATCTTGATGAATTAATAAATAGGAAAATGTTTAATTAGCTTGCAACTAATCTTAATTTTTTGGCATTTTTGGATCGATATTAAAGCAATTCGGATATAGAATCACTCCAGTTGTAGTTAGTTGGGCCTAATTTATTCATGTTGGCAATCAATATCCACTGACCCATTTGAAACATTGAATCAACGAACCCAAAAGTAGCCCATTAACCCAAAGACCCAAAATCGATCCACATGTTTCTTTTCTTTCTTTCATGTCCACCTGTTCCTTTCGAACCTCTTATTAGAAACATTGAACCGTTTAATCTTCTTGACGGAGTTAGATTAACCAGCCGCCCATGTGAGTGATATAGCACTGACTCGAAGCCAAAGCAGCCACCTGGGTTACATCAGATAGAGAGTGTTTGAGAAACTAGTCAAGCATCTTATCTCCTGTTGGCTGTTGTTACTAGAAGACAATATGTGTACTGCATTATATTGTGGGGTTTAACACGTTAGTTGTACGATGAATAGTATAAGACTAAAACTCACCATCAATACACTATAAATAGAGGTTGGTTTTACGCTTAGTTCCTCACACTTCAACACATACATTTGAAAACAAAGGAGTATAATAGTTATCATGGCTAAGTTTGCTTCCATCATCGCTCATCTCTTCGCTGCGCTTGTCCTCTTTGCTTCTTTTGGTGAGTAATAATGATCTTATCGTAAACATGGAAAAATGAGTAATCAATTTACTATTTTCATATTAAGATTTATTCGATAAATGATTAATACGTAATTAATCTTGAGTTATGTATATGCAGAAGCACTAACAATGGCGGAAGCGCAAAAGTATTGTGAGAAGCCAAGTGGGACATGGTCAGGAGTTTGTGGAAACAGTAATGCATGCAATAATCAGTGCATTAACCTTGAGGGAGCACGTCATGGATCTTGCAACTATATCTTCCCATATTTCAGATGTATCTGTTACTTCCAGTGTTAATCGATCTACCCGAAAACTCTTTGGTGCTTAATCGTGTGTGTATTTTACATAAAATAAGACTGTGTCACCCCACGAGTGACCTAATGACATGTATGCTTATGTTTCAATGTTTGGTTTTAAACTTATAATACAAACTTTTATGTAGTACGTACTCGAATCGTCTTTATGCAATTGGAGCATTCATATAGGGGTATATATCCGATTAGCTAAAAAATTACTTTTTAAAATATGCATATAAATTAGTTATCTCTAGTTCTTAAGAAAATAAAATCTTTTAAAATATCCAAATGTAGAGGTTAATCAACAACGTGTTAGCTTAATGCACGTTTTAAGAAAAAACCCAATTTGTTTATTCAAAACCAATTCTTCCTTACGACTTAAGCAAATAGCCATACGCCAATCATCTATCATTGATGTCTAAAGTTCCTCTTTTAGCGCTATACTACTCATGCAACGAACATGGTAAGAAGATATCCAACTTCTATTATCCATATTTTCTCCAATCCTTTTAGCCTTCTTAACCAAATAAATGTTAAGTTTGATAAACTTTCAACTCGAAACCAATCAGCAATAAGTAAATTGATCTATGCATTTCCCTTATATATTTTTCAAAATCCTTTCTCGTTTCTTACGTAAATAATGATCAACGTAGTTATTGTTGGAATAAGCTTGTCTTATTCAATTGAGAAGAAAGAATAAGTTGAGGAAGAATAAGAAGAATCTGGATTTGAGAAATGACGAGACCTGCAACAAAGAAGAAGAAAAAGGATAAGCTTAATTGAACGAGAAATCAGAAGTCTCACCAAAATAGAATATTAGTTATATTTTTATTGATGATATTATTTAGTGTTTCCTTTTATTTAAAATAAGACAATTTATTTTTTAGAAGAATGTTAAGACTTTAAGCTATAAATAATGGATGTATGTCTAGAGGAGAAATACATTCTTATTTCGATCAATTCAGAGAAATAAACAACTTTTGGTTTTCAATTTTTTTTTTAAATTCACGTTTTCTTGTTCTTAATCACAAAAATCCAACATGGTATCAGAGCTTTCATGATTCTAGGAGCCTAAACATCACAATTCAGTTTCACGAAACCACAAAAGTCACAAGAAACCACAAGTAATGACAAAGGATTCTATCACAAAAGACACAAGAGAAGATGCAGCAAAACATAACATATATTATTCCTGTGTTTGACGGGAAGAATTTCTCTCTATGGGTTAAGAGAATGAAGGCAATATTGAAGTCCAGATCTCTATGGACAATTGTCTCCGGAGGAATTTCTCAACCACCAGAAATCAAAACAAAACCAACAGAAGAAGAACTTGCCTCCATAAAACAATGGGATGAGTTAGAAGTCCAAGACCAGCTTGCTTTGCAACTAATTCATAGTGCCTTGAGTGAAGATATTTTGGGAGGAAGAGTCTCTGATGAAGAATCAGCCAAAGCCACTTGGGATCTTCTGCATACAGAATACAAAGGAGACCCAAAGACATCACAAATTAGACTACAAAGACTAAAAGCGAATTTTTGGAGTGTAAAGCAAACGGGGAAAGAAACAATCAGAGAATTCATGAAAAGAGTTATTGAACTCAATAATGAGATGAAGTTTTATGGAGACAATATGAATGAGGAATATTTGGTGTCAATAGTATTATCTTCGTTGACAACCAAATATGATCCATACATTGGTGTGATCGAGCAGACAAAGGATTTGAAAGCAATAACATTGCAAGAACTGTTAAATGCATTACAGATGCAGGAAAACAGACTCGAAGATAGAGAAGATCAAAACTCAGAGGGAGTGTTCTATGCAAAGTTTAAGAAATCAATCCAGAAACCAGTCCAGATAAATGAAGGAACCAGTCAGAGCTTCGATAGTTTTGATCATAAAACTAGAAAGCAAAGATGGTGCAACTACTGTCGAAAGGATAATCACTACGAATCAGATTGTTATTTCAAAAGCAAGAAACCTAACTATGATCAAAACAGGCAGCAGAAGTCACAAATACAGTGTTATAATTGTGGAGAAGTCAGGCACATAGCTAGGGATTGCAAAGTAAAGAAAAATCAGTAAGCTTATTTGCACCAAGAAGAAGATTTAATACAAGAACTTTTATTTGCAGCAAGTAATACACCAATGAATTCAAGCACCTGGATTCTTGATAGTGGAGCAACAAGTCATATGGTCAAAGAAGAAAAGTTTTTCACAGACTTGAACAAAGAAATTTGAACTTCTATTAAAGTGGTTAGTGGTGAGATACTTGTAAGTGCTGGAAAAGGCAACATCATTGTTGACACGAAATCAGGTCTAAGAACCATAACATATGTCTTTTTCGTTCCAAGGATTGATAGAAATTTATTAAGTGTTGGACAATTGTTAAAAAGTGGATATAAGGTGTTATTTGATGAAGACAAAGGCATCATAATGGATAAAAATTACAACAAGATATCTGAAGTTCTAATGATTGGAACTAGTTTTCCGCTGAGTTGGCCAATCATTGAGAAGGCATATGGAACCCAAGAAGAAAATCTTTCAGATTTGTGGCATAAAAGATATGGGCATGCAGGATATATTCATTTGCAAGTTCTTCAAGCAAATAACATGGTGAAAGGACTACCTAAGTTCACAGTCACAAAAAAGATCTGTGAAGGTTGTGTACGAGGGAAACATCATAGAAAAAGCTTTCCTGTCCTGAAAAATCTGAAACAAGAGCAGTAGAGAAACTACAGTTGATTCACACAGATATTTGTGGTCCTATGCAAATAGAATCGATCAATGGCAGCAAGTATATTCTTACTTTCATTGATGATTATTCAAGGATGCTATGGGTTTATTTTCCTAGATTGAAATCTGAAGTATTCACAACCTTCAAGAAGTTCAAAGTTTTGGTAGAAACACAATCAGAGAAGAAAATAAAAGCAATCATATCCGACAAAGGTGGCGATTATGCATCACAAGAATTCACTCAATTTTTGGAAAAAAACAGGCGTACAAAGACAGTTCACAGTTTCCTACACACCACAACAAAACGGAGTGGCAGAACGACGAAACAGAACATTACTAAAGATGGCACATGCTATGTTAAAAGCTCAAGGTATGCCAGATAAGTTTTGGTCTGAAGCTGTCTTTACAGCAGCCTACTTGCAGAACAGATTATCTACCAAGTCACTAAACAAGAAAACACCACTAGAGGTATGGAGTGATCACAAACCATCAGTGAGTCATTTAAAAGTATTTGGATGCATTTGTCATATACTAGTTCCTGAGGAGAAGAGGAAGAAGTTAGATGACAAATCACGTAAAGGAGTCTTTATTGGCTACAACACGTTAAGCAAGGGATATAAGATCTACATGCTAGATACATTCAAAGTGGAAGTGTCAAGGGATGTGATTTTTGAAGAAAATATAGCTTGGAATTGGGAAAAAAGGAGGCAGCCACGAATCAATTGGTGTCTCATCTCAAAACAGTTAAAAGAATTCAAAGTTCATTAATAAAACAGACAAACGCAAGTCAAGACACTACACCATTCGAGAGTACAAGTGAAAATGAAGCATCTACACCACGAACAGAAAACACAATATGGACAGAAAGTGAAGAATCCCCTGGAGTAATGAGGAAAACTAGAAGCCTCAATGATATCTATAATCGTACTATGGAGCTTGACGAATGCAATCAAGTGATAGAGTTTTGCTGCCTATGTATGGGAGAATCTACTTGTTTTGAAGAAGCTTTCATGGATAAAGAGTGGAGATTTGCGATGGATGAAGAAAATAGGATGATAAACAAAAATCAGACTTGGTATCTCACAGATTTACCACAAGGAAAGAAAACAGTGGGAGTCAAATGGATTTACAAGATCAAGACAGATGCAAATGAAAAACTACAAAAGTTAAAAGCACGGCTAGTAGCTAGAGGGTTTACACAAATTTATGGAGAAGACTACACTGAAACTTTTGCACCAGTCTCAAGACATGATACTATACGAACGATACTTGCAGTAGCAGCTCAAAAACAATGGAGTCTACATCAATTAGATGTAAAATCAGCATTCCTAAATGGAGAAATCACAGAAGAAGTATACATAGATCAACCACAAGGATACGTTCAAGAGGGAGCTGAACACAAAGTTTTAAGACTAAGAAAAGCTTTGTATGGTCTTAAACAAACACCAAGAGCATGACACAACAGGATTGACTCATTTTTGTTTTATCAGAGAAGGATGCAAAAGAAGTGACAGTGATGCAGCCATGTATATTCAAGAAGCAAAAGATGAAATACTGATTATATGCTTATATGTGGATGATTTAATTCTCACAGGGAGTTCAGAAAGGTTTGAGATGAGTGATTTGGGCAAGTTAAAGTATTTTCTAGGATTTGAGATCAAGCAAGCAATAGGGGACATTTTCATCAGTCAAAGCAAGTATGCAAACAACCTGTTGAAGAAATTCAGTATGCAAGACAGCAAACCTATCACTACTCCTCGTACACCATACAACAAAAGTGACGATGAAGACGAAATCTGTCGTGATGCAGCAAAATATAGAAGTCTAGTAGGAGGACTATTGTATTTGACAGCAACACGACCAAATATATCCTTTGCAGCTTCTTATCTATCAAGATATATGCAAGAGCCTAAACTATATCATTATAAAGAGGCTAAACGAGTGCTTCGTTATATCAAAGGAATAAGTGAATATGGTCTAAGTTGTCAGAAAGCTGTAGAAGCACAACAATGGCGGAAGCGCAAAGGTATTGTGAGAAGCCAAGTGGGACATGGTCAGGAGTTTGTGGAAACAGTAATGCATGCAAAAATCAGTGCATTAACCTTGAGGGAGCACGACATGGATCTTGCAACTATATCTTCCCATATTTCAGATGTATCTGTTACTTCCCATGTTAATCAATCTACCTGAAAACTCTGAATTTGGTGCTTAATCGTGCGTGTATTTTACATAAAATAAGTCTGTGTCACTTGAGTGACCTAATTAAGGACATGTATGCTTATGTTTCAATGTTTGGTTTGGTTTCAAACTTATAATACATAATTTTATGCAGTACGTACCAGAATCGCCTTTGTGGCAACATTCATATAGGGATATATTCGACTAGCTAAAATTTACCTTTTAAAGTATGCATATAAATAATTATTTAGCTCTTAAAAAAACTAAATCTTTTGACATATTTAGATATAGATGTTAATCAACGATATGTTAGCTACATCCACGTTTTAAAAAAAAAGGATCAATTTGATTATTCAAATCGACTCTTCCTTACGACTCATGCAAATATGTTAGCTACAACCACAATATTTTAGCTCTATATATACTACTCATGCAACGAACCTCGTAAGAACATATTCAATTTCTTTTTAGATTTTAAGTAATATCCATATTTTCTCAATTGGTTAACTATATTTGAAATCATTGTCAATGTTAAGATAACAATATTAAGTTTTTCGTTTACCAAAAAAAAAAAAAACAATATTAAGTTTTTGGCATATGTTACGAATGCAAATTTACTTTGTAAGAACTTAACTCGTATCGAAGATTCATCATATTGGCCAAATAATTTCAAGAAAATTATCCTATCTAGTTTTTTTTTTTTTTTAAAAGGGCATTCTATTAAAAGCGGGTGAACGATTACAACATGTAAAAATATTACAAAAGAACAACGATAAAGCAAAGCAAAATAGAAAGTATACGAATTGCACAAAGGATACTAAAAGCATGTACGATTCTTCTCGACACCAGACCTATAGAACATCCTCAAGAATGAGAGCAACCTAACCAATACTTCAACCGCGGCATAGGAGAAGTGTAACCCAACAAGTATTCTCTAAATTATCCGAGACCCCTACATGCCGAGAGAGGCAACTGACAAAGAAGAGGGATAACCCAAAGACAAACACAAAACCATCAATCTTATAGCGGAAGGCAAACCATCGCATTACCGAAGCGCGCTACGAGAACCAGATGAAGATCAAACCAAACCTAAAGGAGCCTTAGCCGCAACCTGCAGTCAACCACTAAGCCAACACCCAACTAACAACCGAGAATTTGAACAACCATAGACCAGAGAACCAACAACTGAATAGGCCACTGAACCTCAATCCAAAGCAGTGCAAAGACTCCCACATCAGGCACATCGAGAAGCACAAGAATACCTCGGTCAGCAAGCTAGAAGGGAAACCTGAAGACGACATTAGACTCTTCTTGGTGATGAAGAAGAGGTAGGCACACCTCGAGAAGACTAACCCCAACAGATAGCCAATCAACAAACAAACCACTAGTAAACCAAAGTTCCATCTACACCTGGAAATCAGACTTTGAAGTGGCACCAGGCTGAGAAGGAAGAGGCTCCAGAACCGACGAAACCAAGTAGGCAAGGAAGGGAAAGAAAGAAAAGGCAGCACCTGCAGATCTATAGACCCAGTAACCTCAAACATAAACCAACAACAACCAAAGATAGGAAATGTCAGAAGCTGCACCAATCTCAGTAACTAAAACCAACTCCAAAGCCAAAGCAAGAGCAGGCAAACAGACCGGAGAACAAACACATATACAAGAACAACAACAACCAAGACTCGGAAAGATAACAAGCAGTAGAAGAAGAGGTAGACCTAATTGACAAAGGAAGAGGATGTAACCAGAGGAGATAAGAACTCAGCCTTTACCAAATTTGCCGGAGAGTGAAGTCAAAGGGAGCCGTCGATGAGAGCCTAGAGGACTCGGCAAAGAGGAAGACGAAGTGAGAATCATCCTAAAAAAACAACAACAAAGAGACACCACTCCTTGGCTCCTAAACCGAAGACTCCACAACTACAAAGCTTGCCGGAGAGAAGCAACCGAAAGCGTCAGAGAAGCCAAGTCAGAGGAAGGTGAGTCACCGGAGATCTCAACACACGAGATTTCTGCCGCCTCAAGCATACTAATCGAGAACGTGTAGTCCACTTGTGAAGTCCCGCTTCCTTCTCCTTGTAAGAATTCTGATAAATCATACTGAGTGCATTGGTCTCGTTTGTCTTCTACTATCATATTGTGCAATATGATAGATGCTCTCATTATCTTACCTATTTTTGTCTTATCCCAACTAAGAGCTGGGTTTCTGACAATTGCAAATCGAGCTTGCAACACTCCAAAAGCACGCTCGACATCTTTTCTAACAGCTTCTTGACGATTAGCAAATAATGATGTCTTCGGACCTTACGGCTGCAAAATTGATTGAATGAAAGTTGCCCATTTCGGATATATACCATCTGTGAGATAGTAAGCCATATGGTATTTCCGTCCATTGACAAAGTATTTGACCTTCAGAGCTCGACCTTCTAATATATCATCAAAAACGGGTGATCGGTCAAGAACATTGATATCGTTAAAAGTATCTGGCGGTTCAAAAAATGCGTGCCAAATTCATAGATCTTGTGAAGCCACAGCCTCTAAAACGATTGTGGGTTTTCCATGTCCACGTGAATACTGTCCTGCCCAAGCCGTGGGACAATTCTTCCACTCCCAATGCATACAATCAATGCTTCCTATCATCCCGGGAAATCCCCTAAATTCACCAATATATAGTAATCGTTGAAGATCCTCTGGTGTTGGCCTTCTCAAGTACACACCCTCGAATAAATGTATAATTCCATCCACAAAATGTTCTAAGCATCTGCTCGCCGTGGTTTCACCGAGCCTGAGGTATTCATCCATTGCATCAGCTGCAACACCATATGCCATCATCCGAATTGCGGGTGTACATTTTTGTAGGGCTGAGAGGCTGGACCTTCCGGTAGCATCTTGTCTCTGTTCAAAGAATGGTACCTCATTGGAGAGTCTTTGAACAATAAGCATGAACAATGGCTTGTTCATTCTAAAACGTCGTCGAAATATAGCATCTGGGTAAAACGGTTGATCACTAAAGTAATCGTTCCATAGTCAAATGTGCCCTTCTTTGCGTCCTCTTTCTATATATGCTCGTTTTTTCTTTTCTTTCCTCGTCACTTGACGTTCACTGACACCATCTACGCAATCTTGAAAACCTTCGTCAAATATTTGATCAAAATTTTCATCAAAGTTTTGATATAAATTTTGATCATAAGTTTTGAGAAGTCATGACTTCTTTGTTTGGTTTTTGTGTAAAAGAAAAATTGGAACTTGAAAAAAGCTGAAATTTTAAGAGAATTTGAAAAAAAGAGATTGTGAGAGAGAAAGTTTGTAAGTGAGAAAAAGATTGTGAGTTACAATAATGAAAGAGTTCATATATTACAATTTCTTATAAAGAGGAAATCCGAAATAAAGACAACATAAATCCGAAATAAAGACAACATACATTGTACAACTTGTGTGAACAGCTTGTAAAATAAAGACAACATAATATCACAAGTCATCCTACTACAACAAGTTGAAGGATACAACCAACATATTAGCAAGTTGTAAACATAAAAACCTAGCAAGTTGTACAATACAACCAAAACACAAGTGATGTCGACTGAAAAAGTTGATGTCTACAGCTTTGGTGTCGTTGCCTTGTCCATACTTGTCCTCCTTCCTCACTGACTTCCTCCTCCTGCAAAACACACAATATAAACACAAGTTGATATCAGAACACACACACACACAATATGAACACACACACACAATATCAAAACACACTTCCGAAAAAAAAAAAATTTCTACTAATTTTTTTTTTAAAAATGGGCGATATATATGAACTAAGACGCTGGATGTATCGACGTAAAGATGAAAATGGAGGGCTTTCAGAAGAATTCCTCAACGGCCTTGAAATTTTCATGGCTCAAGCGAGTAGTGTTCCTACAATTCAACGGACCGGAGTGATGGTGTGCCCGTGTCGGAAGTGCAAAAATTCGAGGCCGCAGACAATTGATACAGTTGGTACGCATTTATTTAATAGAAGGTTCACACCTGAGTATTATGTTTGGTTTTATCACGGAGAGGGATATGAAGATGAAATTTCGGGTAGTATTAGTTACCAACCTATGGATCAGGGTTATTCGAATGAGCAATATGATCAGCATCAATTTGTTATAGAAAATGATGATCATGATGTCGGATTAGAGCATAATAGGTTCGAAGAAATGGTAACCGATGCATTTCCTGGAGTTATCTCTACTCCTGATGTTGCTGAGGAACCCAATGTAGATGCTAAATTTTTTTATGATATGCTTGATTCTGCAAACCAACCAATCTATGAAGGTTGTAGGGAAGGTCTGTCTAAATTATCATTGGCATCTAGGATGATGACAATAAAGTCTGATCATAATCAATCTGAGAGTTGCCTGGATGATTGGGCAGCTCTTCTAAAAGAATATTTGCCAAAGGGTAATCAAGCTGCTGAGTCATACTACGACATACAAAAACTAGTCTTTAGTTTAGGATTGCCCTCGCAGATGATAGATGTTTGCATTGACAATTGCATGATATTTTGGAAAGATGATGAAGCTCTGCAGGAATGTCGATTTTGCCACAAACCAAGATTTAAGCCCCAAAGAGCTGGTAGAAGTAAAGTGCCATACCAGAGAATGTGGTACCTGCCCATAACAGATAGGCTACAAAGGTTATACCATTCGGAACGAACAGCTGCATCAATGAGGTGGCATGCGGAACATTCAACTATTGAAGGAGAAGTTCATCATCCTTCTGATGCAAAAGCTTGGAAACACTTCACATCGGTACATTTTAATTTTGCTAAAGAGAAGCGCAATGTTTATCTTGGCCTATGTATAGATGGTTTTAGTCCGTTCGGTATGTCTGGCAGGCAATATTCTTTGTGGCCGGTTATATTGACACCTTATAACCTTCCGCCTGATATGTGCATGCAGAGGGAATTTCTGTTTTTGAGTATTTTAGTCCCTGGTCCGAAGCATCCAAGAAGATCTATTAATGTGTTTTTACAGCCGCTGATTCACGAGTTGAACTTGTTGTGGTCTCATGGGGTTCGTACTTTTGATTACTCTAGAAAAAAGAATTTTACCATGCGAGCTGTGCTTATGTGGACGATAAGCGTTTTTCCATCATACGGAATGTTATCTGGTTGGACAACACATGGTAGGTTATCATGTCCGTATTGCCAAAATGAAATAGATGCCTTCCAACTTAAAAATGGTAGAAAATCTTGTTGGTTTGATTGCCACCGGAGATTTCTCCCTATGAACCATCCGTACCGGGGAAACAGGGGACTATTTACAAAGGGCAAACGTGTACGTATCCCCCCACCTCCATATCTTTCAGGAGAGAAAATTGAATGTCAACTTGATCATTGGGGAGCTCGGGACACAGCAAAACGTGGTGGTAACTGGCTTAATATCCTGACCAATCTCCCAGATGGATACTTTGTCGAACATAATTGGCATAAGAAGAGCATTTTCTGGGATCTACCGTACCGGAAGGATCATCTATTGCGCCACAATCTTGATGTCATGCACATTGAGAAAAACTTTTTCGATAACATCATGCACACCATCTTAAACGTTTCAGGCAGGTCTAAAGACAACTTGAAGTCTAGATTGGATTTGCCTCTTATATGCTCTAGAGTTGAGTTACATCTCACGGGAGATGGGAGAGCTCCAGTGCATATCTTTAGATTGTCTAGCGAAGGCAAATCAACATTCTTCAACTGAGTTTCCACCGAAGTTAAGTTCCAGATGGATACGTGTCAAAACTCTCTAAGTCTGTGGAGCAAGAGAAAATTTTTTCTGGTATGAAGAGTCATGATTGTCATGTGTTTATGCAGAGATTATTACCTTTCGCCTTTGCAGAGCTTTTGCCAACGAACGTGCATGAATCACTTGCAGGTATATTTTCTATGACGATATATAAATATCTAAACAAATGATGTGTGAAAAATTACATTTCTTTTTTGGATGATATTGGACTTTGGGTTTAGGTGTTGGAGCATTTTTTTGAGATTTGTGTGTGCGAACTCTGACTGAGGATGGAATTCAACAACTAAACAATAACATCGCAATATTGTTGTGCAACTTAGAGAAGATATTCCCTCCATCTTTCTTTGATGTGATGGAGCATCTTCCTGTCCATCTTCCTCACGAAGCCGATTTAGGAGGGCCTGTTCAATTTCGTTGGATGTATCCTTTCGAGAGATTCATGAAACACTTAAAAGGAAAGGCAAAAAACCTGGCTAGGGTTGAGGGATCAATTGTTGCGGGAAGTTTAACCGAAGAAACCTCTCATTTCAGCTCATATTACTTCTCTCCAACTGTCCGAACACGGAAAAGAGCTCCACGTAGGTACGACGATGGTGGCATCGCGCAAACGTATCCAGTTTCTGATGTCCCAGATATATTCTGTGTAGTTGGTAGGCATGCCGGAATCACAAGAGAAGAAGACTGGTTCCCATTCGAAGACTACAATTGTGCACACACATATATTCTCTTACAATGCGACGAAGTTAGCCCATTTTTGAGGTACATATTATAATTACGAACTATGGATTGAGGTCAAATGCTTTGAAAACATTTGTTATAACTATATTTTTTATTAGTGAATTCATTCGCCAAGTTAACGAGGCTTTCCCAAATGCATCCGCCGGTGAGATTGACAAACGTAAAGATCTACACTTTGCTAAATGGTTGAGGACTCAGACAAGTTAAAAACAAAACTACATATATCTAGTTTCCATAAAAACTTATATATATACAATTTGTGTATACTTTTTTAACAATGTGTATACTATATTTTCCAGGTTGATTATGGAGACACGTCATATCCTGTATGGTTTAGAGAGTTGATCCAAGGTCCGTTGGAGAAAGTTACGTCATCTCCAATGTATTTTACACGAGGTTATGTATTTCATACGTTTGAACGTGGCAAAAATAGAGCAACTGCAAACTATGGTGTGGTAGTTCGAGCCGGGGACACTGATTTTTATGGCATTATACAAGACATTATCGAAGTGCAATTCCCTGGTTTGGTTAACTTAAAGTACACCCTTTTCAAATGCGAGTGGTTTGATCCAGTTGTCGGGCGAGGGGTTCGTGTAGGAAAGTTTGGTGTCATCGATGTTAATGGATCGCATTCTAATGCAAAATACGATCCATTTGTCCTTGCATCACAAGCGGATCAAGTTTGTTTCATTCCATATCCACGTGTCAAAAAAAAACAGTGATTTCATGGTTATCTGTGCTTAAAATAGCTCCCAGAGGAATGATAGTTGAATCCGACGACGCTCCTATGCAATATGAAACTGCCGTGGATCTAACAACTGGAGAACAAGATATTGACAATATAATTCTTATAGATCCGCAAAATCGAGAAGCTGAAATACTTCCGGATGCTACCGATGCAGAAAATCCCGACGACGAGTTCGCAAACGAGAGTGGAGAAAGTACCGATGAGGATGAAGAGAACTCAAATGATGTTTCAGAGTGAAGCATATACTAGTGTTTTATTTGCATTTGTGTATTCGCATTTTTATTTCATTTGTTTCGGATAATTTAAATTTGTTTTTGTATTTATTTTCTATTATTTTTAATTTTTTTAAAAAAAATTATGCTAAATTAGTGTCAATTTAGCGTCGGAATTTATGCGAATCGACGCTAATTCGATAAGGATAAATGCCGACGCTAATTCGACGCTATATTATCGTAACAAAATTAAGCTTTGTGATACCATGTACTGAATATTTCATTTAGCGTCAACGATTCCTAGCAAAGAATAAATGTTATCTCAATTGCTAATGAATAAGTATGTACGAATTATACATGTCATCTACATTTTATTCAGTTATAACAGAAGTTAAAATGGTTAAGATTGTTATTGTATATTTTGCGGTTTCTCTACCCTATACCCCAATCATAAAATTTGTTTCATTAAGCGTCGAATTAGCATCGAAATCACATTCACGTGATTTCGATGCTAATTCGACGCTAAATGAAACAAATTTTATGTTTGGGGTTTAGGGTAAAGAATAAAAGATTTAACGTCGACAATTAAGAGTGAAGCATATATGTTATATATATATTGAAATATTTAATTGCAAACAAGTAAGTACATATTTACACTTTTAAACAAAAGCATGTAAGGACTTTGATTTCTAAAAACTATATAGGTTTACATATAGCATCATAATTCATTTCGGAACAAAATATGTATTTGAAAATTTCAAATTTTCAAATTATTCGGTAATAACATAAATTGAAAGGGATAAGATAGTTTTCGTATCAAAGGCTGTTTCGTTACCCTAAACCCCAAATATAAAATTTGTTTCATTTAGCATCGAAACACATGTTTTCGACGCTAAAATGATGCTAAATAGCATCGATTTAGCGTCGAATTCATGTGGTTTGATGCTAAATGAAACCAATTTGATGTTTCGGGGTTTAGGGTAAAGAATGGAAAATGCATCGGATTTTTTAATATCCAACGCAAAAACGACGCTATATTCAATTAATTTGATTAAACCAATGGCGGTAAACCGAAATTTTTCATATTTGTTTCGGTTAAATATGTGGCGGTAATCTGATTTAGCGTCGAATTAGAGTCGAATGTAAAATACTACGATGCTAATTCGACGCTAAATTATAAAATTTCGCAAACAAAACGCGGTAAACATTTATTATGCGTAGGAAACCGAAGGAACATTAATTGAAATTTTTTAAATCGATCCGACGCTAATTCGACGCTAATTAGCGTCGGTTTAGCATCGGGTAGCGTAATATATTGCAACAACCAAGCTTCTCCTTCTTCCTCATTTACGATTTCTGCAAATCCATTTCCCCTCTCTCTATATCTCCGCCGGCGTTTTCCTCTCTCTCTCTTTGCGTGGCCGCCGCCGCCGTTCCTCTCCGCCGATGCCACCTCCTCTCCCTCTCGGTCACGGCTCGCCAACTTCTCCCAATCTCTCTCCGCCGACGCCACCTCCTCTCTCTCTCCGCCGCGACCTTCTCTCTCTCTCCGCCGCGACCTCCTCTCTCTCTCTCCTGGCCGCCGAGATCCCCTCTGCCGAAAACCTACAATTAATGGTAATATTTTTTTTATGTTAATAAATTAATGTCGAGGTAATAAATTTATGTAGAAAATAGAATGGATTTTTTCGGGATTAGAATGGATTTTTAGGAATTGAAATGGATTTGTTGGAAATAGAATTTATGTGTTTCTATTTATAATTTATTTATAAATTTATGAAAAAGAATAAACGAATTTAAGAATTTAAATTTTTAAAAATATAAATGTATGTAAAATAAAATAAAAATGAATTGATCTATAATTTTGAATTTAAAATAAATAATTTTTTTAATAAAAACGAATTTAGAAGTAATTTTACATTTATACTCTATAATTATGAATTTATAAAAAACAAATTTTTGAATTTAAAATACGAGATTATTTAAAATAACAAAACGAGTTTACAAGTTATGTGTTTGTATTCATATTTTATATATAAAATTTTAGAATTTTAGAATTTTAGAATTAGTTTTACAAGTTTAAATTTATTTATGAATTTATATTTTTTATATTTTCATTTAATACAATTTTTAATTTTATAGGCGGATCCACCACCTTCATACTGGTAGTTATTTGGCGAGGATGCTACGATTCCTGGATCCGCTGGTCGTCGCGGATCAGGATCAGGATCAGCGTCGGGTTCGCAGGCTGCGACCTATCGTCCACGGCCTCCACCACGAGCTCCAGCACGAGGTGCATCACGAGTTGCCCCACGAGCTCCGCAACCGCCACCGCCACCGCCTCAGCCAGAGCCAGAGATAGAGCCAGAAGAAAACGAAGCAGACCATTCTGATGACCACCCTGAGCCGCCACCGGCAAACGCGCCTCTTATGATGCGGATTACTGAGCTTCTCCGCCAACCTGGACGTGAGACACGGGTTAGGAGTTTCCATCCGATGAGGCCTCATGGTACATTATGGTATGATTACATTTTTTACTATATTACTAATTAAAAAACAAATTTTGGTTACTTAATTTTTAATTACAAATTTTAAATCATTGTAAAATTTTGTAATTAACAGGTTTGGCGATAACAAGGTCTCGTGTTCGGTCACCAAGGCCATCAAGGCCTATTTCACTATGTCCCATGCTAATTGGAGCCAGACGCCGCATCATGTGCGGGATATTTGGTTCGAGTCATGGGCGGTAAGTCATTTTATATTATTTATTTTTAATTATTAAAGTATTTTATTTTAAATATATTCATAACGTTATTCGTATTTTTGTAGCAAGGGTGACACTGGGAGGAATTTTGTACTTTCGATGTGCGAGCGGAGTTCGAGCAGAAGGCGCTAAAGCGTCTCAACGGTTACGTCGGTAACTTGAAGAAAGCGTGGCGCGCGAAAGGCGATAAGGCGAAGCCGATAGGGATGGATCCCGATGTTTGGTCGGGTCTAGTGCAGTTTTGGGAGGATCCCCATCGGTGGTTAAATCGGAGAAGTGTTCTGCAGCCAGTCTCACGCCGGTGGCCGAAGGAGATGGACCTTCAAAGCATTGTGCGGGTCAATCATCATACGCCACAGTACGCATCAATATGGTAATATTTTAATTAAATTAATTTATTTGATTATTTGTATTTTAAATATTTATTTATTATATATTTCATTTTTATCTATGTTTATTTTTGTTTAACAGGCTGATGGCGGTGAGCTTCCTCCGATGCACAAAGTGATGGAGAAAACTCATCGGAAGAAGGATGGGACGTTTGTTACCGCTCAAGCGGAACAAACGTTCAACGCGTACAACGCACGACTGGCAGAGCTAGATGAGTCTGTCCAGTCTACGATGGGTGTCGAAGATTCGATAAACTTTACGAGGAGGTAATTTATTAGGTTTTTATATTATATTATAACTTATTTTTATTTCAATTTTTTATTGTATAACACTTTTTTTTAATAGGTTGCACCGAAGAAGAAAGGACGAACGATGGGTTTTGGATCCATCAGGGATGTCCCAGCAGCTTCTACGTCTGCTCGATATTCTTACATTGCTCTGGGTTCGTCTGAGCCGCAATTGACCAGACAGTTGGATGCTGCTAACACTAGGATTGCGTAGCTAGAGACTAGCCTCTCAGCAATCACCGGTCTCTTTGACATCATTGCAGTGGATCACCCGACCTTAGCAACTTCCTTGCAAGGGTTTCGGCGTCCTCCAGCGCCTGCTCCACCTACCGGTCCAACGCAGTTCGAGCAGGAATCCGAAGAGATGATTCGAGAAGATGTTATCAATCTAAGGACCCAACAACATCAGTAGATTAGCGTTTTAATTTCATTTGTATCGGATAATTTTATTTTATAATATTTTTAATTTTAATTTTCATTTTTAATAATATTTTTAATAATATTTTCATTTTTAATAATATTTTCATTTTTTTTTGTGCTAATATAGCGTCGCATTAGCGTTGACAACGGATGCAGTTCGACGCTAATATAGCATCGCATTAGCGTTGAATTATTGCATCGAATTGTATCGAGGCTAATTCAACGCTATATTAGCGTCAAAGTTTTTGCATCGAATTTTGGCGACGCTAATATAGCGTCGAATTAGCGTCGAATTATTGCATCGAATTAGCGTTGAATATTCGACGCTAACTTAGCGTCGAATTAGCGTCAAAATTCAATGCGACGCTAAAATAGCGTCGAAATATAATTAGCGTCAACGATTTTGCGTCAAAATACATTTCGACGCTAATTCGACGCTAAGTGCTTTTAGCGTCGAATTAGCATTGAAATATGCCAACGCTAAGTCTGTGTTTTCTTGTAGTGTCTTGTTGGCTATTCAAGAGATCAACATAGCTTTGGGAGGAGGTAAAAGGATTGGTAAAATCCAGATTCATTTTACTGGAAATGAAAGGAAGAGTTAAAGAACTAATCAGTATTGAGATGAGCTAACAGAGAGAAAGGCAGGGTTTGTGTTCTGCTTCATAGAGTATGAGTTATTATGAACAACACAACTAATCAAATGAGGCACCTAATTTTTATTCAATTCGGGTTAGATTTACAGAATTGAAGTCACTCATCAGTTAATGACTTATGTCTCCATCACCATCAACTAAGTTTTCATTTACTTTAGTTTTGGTTTTGTAACTTCGTTTACTTTAGTTTTGGTTTGTTTCTGTTACTTAAAGTTTTATTGTGTTTTCATTCAATTAGACTCAACAACAACAATCACACATCACAAAACTACTGTTTCTGTAACTTAAATTAACTTAGTTTGTTCTGTTTTCATTCAATTACACACAAAAAAACAACAATCACACAACTACTGCTTCTGTAACTTAAATTAACTTAGTTTGTTCTGTTTTCATTCAATTACACACAAAAAACAACAATCACACAACTACTGTTTCTGTTACTTAACTTAACTTAGTTTGTTCTGTTTTCATTCAATAGACACAACAACCACAAGCACACATCACACAACAATATCAAAGAAAACTAACCTGTCCAAGTAGGAGACAATGAAAGAGTATCTGACCTCTCCTTGTCGTTAGCATCCAGTAGGTACACAACAACATCAACCAACCCATGCACACACAGAAATAAAGCAAAGAGTTTATATCAGCAAAGACAGATGGATTCACTTACAATGTTACACAAATCAACTTGGTTAAACTTAAAGAGAGAGTTTCTAAATAACATAGAGACTTTTTCCAGTCCACTAAACTATGATTCAAGATTTTCCATGTTGCAGCATAAGCAAAGATTATCACTTTTGCATTGAAGTAACTCAACGGATATAACTTCAAAGCACACACAAAACATGTATCTAGTTCTGTTGTAAAGAGAGATAGTTTAACCTTAGCATAGTAGTCTTTCCAAACCCTACGAGCAATCTGATGTCCTCCCAAGTCAAAAGCCTTGAACTTGATTTTCTCAAATCAACTTGGCTGAACTAATCTCTGCAACATAAATCACACAAAAACAAATTAGGATTAAACACACAATTTTTGTATCGATTGCAAGATATACCCAAATTTAAAATTGATTGAAAAATTGAAATCCAAAATTAAACAATAAAAGAGAGTAACAAAGGAACTGACCTCGTCTTTGATCTGATGAAAACAAGGTGAGATCAAGACGGCCAAGGAGAGATCACGACGGCCAAAAGCGATGAATCAGCCAAGAGAGATGAATCGCCGTTTGAGAGAGATGAATCGCCTTTTCTGGTTCGATTTGCCAGAGAGAGACGGCATCGACATCGGAAGAGGATATGCTCCGACGACAACAGCCTCTACGAGATCCCAATCGCAATCTCAATCTCAATCCCCATCGGAGTAGAAGAGAGAGAGAGAGAGACGACGACGACGACGACGGAATCGCCATCGGAAGGGAGAAGCTCCGACGACAACAACGATCGCAATCGCATTCGCAATCGCCATCGCCTTCGGAAGAGGATGAGAAGAGAGAGAGAGGGAGAGAGACGCCACATATTTTTTTTACATTTACCACAGAATTAATTTTTTTTGTTTTGCGGACAATAATAACACGCCACGTGTCTCGAAAACGGGTTCATCCGTTTCATCCCACAAAACCGTTTCGTCCGTAATTCGGTCCAAAAAATGATTTTTTATTCAGATTTTACTTATGACACTGATAATAATTCTGCGTTAAGGATGCTCTTAGGTTTACATTAGATAGACCATGCAACCTTCCATAAGTATAGATAGACTCACCATTGCACTATAAATAGAGTTTGATGATAAGCTTATCTTCTCACACTCAACTTATACATATATACATTAAAAAAGAAAAAGAAATAATCATGGCGAAGTTTGCGACCATCATCACCCTACTCTTCGTAGCTGTTGTTCTCTTTGCTGCTTTTGGTGAGTAATGATTTTATCATATGCATGGAAAATGTGTTTAAAATTTTCATTATATTTGATTTTGATAGTTAACCTCTAGAGACAAAATTTATATATATACAGAAGCACCAACAACAATGGTGGAAGCACAGAAGTTGTGCACGAAGCTTAGTGGAACATGGTCAGGAGTTTGTGGAAACAATGATGCATGCAAGAAACAGTGCATTCGACTTGAGAGAGCAAAACATGGATCTTGCAACTATATCTTCCCATATCACAGATGTGTCTGTTACTTTCCATGTAATTAATCTATCAAAAACTCTCTGGTGCTTGTGTGTGTAATACGTATAAAATAAGTCTGAGTGACCTCATGACATGTATGTTTATGTTTCAATGTTTGGTTTGGTTATAAACTTATAATATAAACTTCTATATACGTAATACTTTTAACATGTGCAAACTAGCGCATTTGAATAAGATTCCGATGAAAAGTTACTTCTTTTTTGCTTTTAATATACGAAAATGCAAGATTATATCAGATTTGAGACTTAAATATCTCTGGATGGTTTAGCAAATTTGATATCGTCCATTCTAAAAGCACTTCCAATGGTAAGATACTTGGAAGAGTATCTCATCATATATATAATATTAATATTTTTAATAAATTTAATTTGCATAATTAAATTTAAAAAAAGTTTGAGTCAATCATGATATGACAAGTGTAAAGTGAATCTCTCAAATATTTATTGTGACAAAAAATAATTTTTGTTATAAATTATTCCTGATCTATCAGTTATTCATGTGTTGCTGCTGCCACTAAAATGGTAAAGAACATTTTAATGGTACCTTGTTTGATGTGATGTGATCAGTCTTGGTAAATATGATATCTCGGTGAAAATAATGGTACATGGTAAATATCTTATGTAACTGGTACAGTGGATATGAACAAATTTGCAAGATGATGCGGACTAGTGGTGAGATACTTGTAAGTGAATATTTTACTAAAACTTTATTGTGACAAAAAACCCTGGCTGACGAATAAAGTTTAAAAACTATTCCACTTACAATAAAGTTTTAGTAAAATATCCACTTACAAGTATCTCACCACTAGTCAAACCATCAGCACACGGTTTATGAAACAATGAAAGTGCAAATATCCATCTTACAAATATCCACTATAATATGTACCCACCGAATCAAAGTGCAAATGAAACAATGTTGCAGCACCCAAACCATTCACTGATCGGCACACGGTTTATGAATTGGCCAACATTTTATCTTTTATCTTAAGCTACGTGTTAACGTTGTATACTATGAAACTTTATCGTACGATGTACAAGTAGTGGAAAAAACTCATTCCCCATCATTTGTTTTCACTATAAAGAGAGGTTGATCTTAAGCTTATTTCTTCACACTTCACACACATAGATTGAAAACAAAGAAACTAATATAGTCATGGCTAAGTTTGCTTCCATCATCACCATGCTCTTTGTTGTTCTTGTTGTCTTTGCTTCTCTTGGTTAGTAATTAATGATTTTATCATATGCATGCATGGCAAGATAAGTTTTTCATTTTCTTCTTTTTTTCCAAATTATTTAAGAATTAACCTTGTGAGACATTTGTATATCTTATGCAGAAACACCAACAATGGTGGAAGCAAAATTGTGCGAGAGGCCAAGTGGGACATGGTCAGGAGTTTGTGGAAATAATAATGCGTGTAAGAGTCAGTGCCAGAGACTTGAAGGAGCACGACATGGATCTTGCAACTATGTCTTCCCTGCTCACAAGTGTATCTGTTACTTCGATTGTTAATCTACACACACACAAAAAAACTCTTTGCTAGCTAATGTTTAGTGTGTATTTTACATAAAATAAGTCTGTGTCACTTATGCATGAGAGTGACATTATGACATGTACCAGAGATGTTATGTTGGTTTGGTTATAATATGAAGTTTTATGTACCATAAAAGAGCATTCAGTCTCTATAATATAAAGAGATTTTCATTGAAAATGTCAAAATTATATTCTGTATATTTTCATTGAAACAGAAAGAGATTAATCAACACTTACCACTATGATTCCTTTGATGACGACATCCATGAAATAATCAAGTTGAGTTTCTTGGAGACAAAACAAACGATCGATCATCGTATTACCCTTTTATTCTCCCGCACGTTTCTCGTCTACAAGTCCCTGCAAAAATCTGTTGAATCGAGCTGCCACGTTTTTGACACGTTTTTCGTAATCCGTGACCTACACGACCGGAAAATAGTCAGCAGCATTTAGGGCACCAGCACTAGCCACCACTTCACCAATCAACTGCCGAACGCATCTCGCATCGTCATTTCATCACCGTAAAATCGTTTTCCGGCCACTATCCTCATAACGTCGGAAATCCATCGGAAATTTCCAATGACTTGATGTCTGTCGAAAATTTCATCAGAATTAGGCATATTTTCTTGTAGTGCCAAATACTAATAATTAGTATCGGGTCTTGTGCTCACCTAATTTTAGTAGTACCGGGTTTTGGAGTTATATAAATGGTTTTAAAGATTTATATTATGAATCCAATTCTATCATCGAGTGTGATCACTTATCAGACATAGTTTTTGTTAAGAGAAGAAAACTATTTTTTTATGAAGAGCCTAAAAAATGAAATCTGCGACAAGGCTTAGACCCAAATGACATGGACCGGAGTAATAAGTTGATAACCACCAACTGGACCGAATCCGGTATAGAGTTAACCATTTGTGTGAGTCTCCTTCTGAGTTGGCTAGTTGGCTAGTTGGCCGTGGCTATATAGGATCTCTTAGTTGGCACATGGCTTGACAAAAGATGGCTAATGAGGAGAAAAGTCTTACGATGAAGTTGAAAACGATTTTTCTTTTGAATCGTAATTAAATTTTATTTAGAAAACAAAAACAGAACATTTCATTTTCTAACATCGGATATTCTTTCTAATAATAGTCCGTATGTTTAAATTACAATTTTAGGATTTTAGTTTAACTACTGCACGTTTAAGGATTTAGCTATTTCGTCACAAGGTGCAACATCATGGTACAGGATTGATCGTAGGTTTCAATAAAAAAAAATGAATGGAGAAGAAAACTCCACAAAAAATATATGGTGGAGAATTTGAGAAAGTGTGTAACCTATGACTTGGTTAAGATCTTATCTTCTTGACCAAGTCAAACTAGCCGCCCAAAATGAACAACGTAGCATGGAAACCAGCCATTGATCAGCATACACTGTTTATGAATGGTTCAAGATTTTAATGTTATCTTCAATAATTAGGTATTTGCCTGTAAATATTGTCTACAAGGAGACGGTATGTGTTTGATTTGTGGGATTACCACGTTAGACGGTATGTGTTTGATTTGTGGGATTACCACGTTATTCTACAATATGACAAATGTAAAGTGAATCTCTCAAATATTCAAATATTTGGTAGAGTTTCTCATTTGAGATACTCATTTTTTTTTATTTATTAATTTTTTAATATGAAAGACTCACTTAAGAACTTTCATTGAAAGTGCTTTAAGAACATATACATTGATTGAGAGTATCTAATAAATATAATATTATTTTTGTCTAATATAAATAAATTCAAAAATTAAATCTAAAAATTTGAACCAATAAAAAAGCTTGATTATGGGAAATGAGGTTTTAATACTCTCTCCAAAGTTTCTTAAATGAGAAGTTTGAGAACCAACTCTCATTTCTCTCTCCTCAAATTTTATTTCTTTTCATTTGTTTAATCTTAAAAGACTCTTCTACATACTATGGATGTACATGGTCTAATTTTCCTCTTATGGTATATACCCGCAAGTATCACTTAAGTACTTCTATTGGAGGTGCTCTTAGGCTTATTTTCTCACACTACACATTCATATACTAGGTGACTCTCTTGCGTACACACGAATAATTAATGTATAAGAGATTTTTTTTTTAATTTTACACTTTGAAAATGTGAAAATATGTATTTTTTTCTTTTTATTAGAGACATTGTTGTTGATATTTTGTTAAAATTTTTTTTTTGTTAATAATATAAATTTTTGAAATTTTTGTTTTACCATTTCATTATCTTATATACGTAAACATATCAAATAAAATATATAATAATTTTATATACTAGAGTGCACAATCTATTATCGAAAGTTGAGATTCCTCTCATTAAATACTGAACTCCTTTGATCATCAATTTTTTTTTAAAAAAATTTCACATTGAATTTTGAATAATACGGAATTCGACATCAAAATATGAAAAGATTAATGTGAACAACTTTTCATAAAGAAAGAAAAATTAACAATTTTTTATATTACATAAACCAAATACACTACGTTTTCTTTTTCTTTTGTTTTCCGAACTTTTGTTGTTTTCTATTTTTAATAATGTTAACGTCTATTACATTTTTTCATATTTTGTTAAAGAAAAATGATTTACAAATCAATTTTATTCACTGAACGATTTTTTATGGTTTGATTTTTATTTTATATTGAACTTTTCATAGTGTTTTTTTTCCTAAACATTAAATATAATATGATAATGTTAAACTGATTTTCTTAAATAATAGTTGAATATTAGCTTTTTAAATATTATCATGTAAAATATGTAACTTTTATTTTCTTAAAATATATTTAATATAAAGATATAAATTTTATATTCAATTTATCTTAAATGATTTTGTTATTTTCAAATTGTCTTGTGTTAGAATTTTTTTTTAGAATACGTATTTATTTTTATAAATTTGAAATTTTTGTCACAAAACATAATAAAATATTTATAAAAAACTTGTTAAGTTTTTATTATAAATTTCAGTAAGATATATTTATATGAAAAAGTGTTCTAAAACTTTATTGTAACAAAAAATAATTTTTAAACAATTTTTTAGTGAAAAACGTAAATATTAGTATAAAATATTATTTATATTTTTTTTTGATTTATTTATGGAAAATAATGCAAAAATATTTAAAGAAGATTTTGTAAAAGATGTTGTTTTGATTATTTTTGCCATGTCATATTATTTTGAAGCCATGTAATATTTTTTTTAAGTTATGTCATAATAAAATTAATGAGAATGATTTTGGTGATTACACATAAGCAAATTTGAGAAAATCACTTCTAAAATAAAATAAATGTATAAAGGATTGAAAAACAAAACTAAAATACATCATGGCTAAGTTTGCTTCCGTCACCACCTTCCTCTTCGCTGCTCTTGTTCTCTTTGCTGCTTTTGGTGAGTAGTGATCAATTATAATATGCATGCAAGAGCATATGGCAAAATGTGTTTTAAGTTTCGTTTCATTTATTTTGATGTTATGTATATGCAGAAGCACCAGCAATGGTGGAAGCACAGAGGTTGTGCGAGAAGCCAAGTGGGACATGGTCAGACGTTTGTCGAAACAATAATGCGTGCAAGAATCAGTGCATTAACCTTGAGGGAGCACGTCACGGATCTTGCAACTATGTCTTCCCTGCTCACAAGTGCATCTGCTACTTCCCATGTTAAACTACCCGAATGGTGATTAATTGTGTGTGTATTTTCATAAAATAAGTCTGTGTCACTCCATGAGTGACCTAATGACATGTATGTTTGTGATTTAATGTTCGGTTTGGTTACAATATAAACTTTTATGGACGACGTATCTTCTTGTCCATCAAAAATGTTTATGGTCTGAAACCCGATATCCGATATATGGTCTCTTACGCGATCAATACCATCGTGTAAAAATACTTGATTACCAATCAGAGTGCAGAAGATGGTACGTAGCAGACTTACCATCTTCACCCTCCTCTTCGATGCCCTTTGTTCTCTTTACAGTTTTTGGTGAGTAGTGATGCAAAATGAATTTTAATTTTCCTTTTCCAATTATTTGATAATAAACTATGAATTATATATATTGATATATAAGTAGTGGTAGCTCGGTGGTAGTTTAGATATTAGAGGCAAAGCATAAATCTATTATCCTCCAGTTTTAACTCTTACTTGGAACAAATATTTTGTTGTTACAGTTGATGGTGTTCTAGTGGTAAATAACTAAATATCAATTGAAAGGAAGTGTAGCCATGCTCCTGGCTCGAACTGCTTGGGATGAGATAATTTATTTATTATTATTTTTTTTCTGGTCACAGAGACAATTTATTTTTTCTCACAAGGATAAATTCAAAGGATGGTCCCGGACTTAGTTGGAGCCTAAGCTGCATGGAAACGGAAACGGAAACGCGGAAGCGAAACGTTAGGAAACGCGGAAACAATTTTTCTTTAAAAAACAAGAAACGGAAACGTTTTGGAAACGTATATATATATAATGTAAAAAAATATATATCACAAAACAAAAATTATCAGTGGTCTTAAAATATTTCAAACACAAATCCAATACAAAAAATATTATAAATAGTTTAACTAAAGATAAGAAAACAACATTTAAAGTTAAATATTTTAACTATCATCTTCATTCTCATTTTCATTCGCACCATCAAAAAAATATTTTCAATCTATTATCCAATTTGTTTCCAAAACAAAAAATTACGTTTCCAACCACGTTTCCAGTGCTGGAAACGCGTTTCCAAAACGTTTCCAAAATGGAATATTTTCGAAACGCGTTTCCATCGCGTTTTCGTTTCCGAAACGCGAAACGCACTTTGCTTGGAGTTTCCATGCAACATAGGTTGGAGCCCATGTGTTTATCTTAATTTAGAAAATTTATATTTAGTTCTATCTTAATGTATTTTTATTGTTCTTATGAGAATCTTAAACAATTTTTTCATAACAAATTATAGTGTTTTTGCTTTCATCAGTTTATCACATGATATCAAAGTTCGGTTAGACTCACACAGGAAGGTGCCGTATTGACTAAGCCGTATTGACAGACGAGGGGAATAATCGTGATGAGTTCCAGGTATCGGGAGTAATCTCGGCA
Source organism: Arabis hirsuta (assembly GCA_964056655.1). NCBI lineage: Eukaryota > Viridiplantae > Streptophyta > Magnoliopsida > Brassicales > Brassicaceae > Arabis > Arabis hirsuta. The sequence continues at coordinate 34,386,564 of OZ053304.1, forward strand.
CTTCCGGCCATTTCTGAACTCAACCAGTCTTTTGTACTATCATCACGATTATCCCACCACGAAAGCCGTGTTGGCCGTCTTATTGGCAAACCACCTGCGTTTATCGAAGTCTAACGAAACAGAATCGCTGACTTCCGGAGATGGAAGGTAGAAATCGGAACTTATGAACCGAAGTTCTTAAGGCTCCGGAAAACTAGAGAGAATTTACTTCGACATTTAGAGAGAGAAACTAGAGAGAGGTTTTTATGGAAATTATGAGATGATATTTCACAAGGGGTTACACACATATTTATAGGGGAGGATGGTGAACGCTGACATAAGCGCTGACATCATGCTCGCCTAACTTATTAATTGCGTACCTAATTATTAATGACATCACTATGACATCATGCTTACATAAGCTTGCGATTACATCATTGCTTACATCATGCTTATGTATTTATTTATTTTGCGAATACATTGTCGCATTACATACTTATAAACACACAAATACTTAAAATATATATATTTTACTTAGTGCTCCATCTCGAACTTGATGATATGATTTTCGCAACAGCCATAATGATCATTTGGGCACTTGTAGACGTACTCTGGTTCTTCATAAGATTGTTCTTCATAAGGCTTCGAGTCTTCTTTATTGATGTCGATGCCAAAAATCTTGCCAAGCTCATCAATACTCATGTCCATGGAATCGTCTGGGAGTTGTGCATTTTGAGAATATTCTTGCGGGGAGTCCTGAGACTGCGATTCGTGTTTGATCGGCTTCGAGACTGCTGGGACGACTTGAATGTTTTCCATCTTGGTCATGTAGTACTGTAGGTCTTCATCGAGACTCATCTGATAGTCTACTGAGTAATAGGTCCAGTTGGGGATAAATGGAACCAGAAATGTCTGTCTTGCATTATTGAGACGAAACGCATGGATTTGAAAGTCTTCATAATGCTTTGTGTCGTTGACGTTGAAATCTGGGCGAACGCCACAATAGTAATCTTTGTGATGGATAAGCGTTGGCAACGCATGAACTTTCCCTGACTTAGAGTTGAACTAGACAGGTCGATGAAAGAAGAATATTGTGTGGGGATTGAAGAAAGGATTGAGGCTTCCTTGACTTTTTAGCTTCTTGAATGGAAGGTTGACTGCTCTGGCTGATCTTCGTAACTTTCCGCTCCAAACGGATAGAGGTGCGAACCATGAGAGGAATGTGGAGAAACATTCTCTTTGTCCTTGCTGGGCATTGATATAGCCGTATAGCCATTGGATGTCGAAGGCTAACCCTATGGTGTAGACTGAACAGAGGTATCAAAGGAAGCAGAGAACTTCTTCCGGCATATGGGACTGTTCGATCCGGTAGAGGTGTGCAAATGGATACTCTGGGTGAATGCCCATTGGTGCGATATAGTGGATGTCTGGTCCGTATTCAGACACGATGGTAGACTGATAGCAGAACATCTTATCTTTAAGGTGCTCGTGGAGAGTCTTTCTTTCGATAAGCTGTTTAGCGTCTTCTGGCATACCGGCGGTGAAGTCGTAGTAACTCTTTGTTGAAGAAGAGCTCGCCATTATCATCTGTAATTCTTTCACCGGGGATCTGCTGAGCATGTCAGCAAGAGTATTTTTCGTGCCCTTTAAATAGAATGATTCGAAGTCATACTTCGAAAACCATTCTCTCCATCGTAGCAACTGTTGATGCGGGACCATCTTTTGCTTGAATTGTAACATCTTCGGGAAAGATGACATGTCCATCTCGATGCGAAATTTGTGTCCAAGCAGATGGAACTCAAATTTCTCAATAGCCTTTTTGACTGCAAGTATTTCCTTGAACGTAGAGTGATAGTGGATCTCCGAATCTTTAAAGCGTCCACTACCGTAGCCACAAATTTGACGTTTGCCATTTATTTCTTCAAATAAAATAGCTCCCCAATATTTGTCACTTGCATCAGTCTGTAGAATGCGCGTTCCTGTAGAAGGAATCTTTAGAGGCGGTAGCTTCTGTACCTCTAGTTTTAGACTTTTGACAACGTCGGTTTGTCTTTTAGTCCATTGTGGGGGATGCTTTGTTAGCATCTTCTGTAGCGGTCTTGTCAGCTGCGATAATTGCGGAATAAAGTCACTCACGTAATTGATTATGCCAAGGAATTGTTGGATTTGTCGCCTTGTTAGATTTTCATCAGGAAAATCTAAGAGTGCTGTAGCAACATGGGCTTGGGGTGTAAATTCGCCATTGTTTATCTGCATACCCAGAAAGTTGATGCTGGGCTGGGCTATATCCATCTTTCGGGCCGATAGCATGATTTCGTATTCTTGGACGATGCTATGGAATTGTTGCAGCAGTTGACTGTGCTCTTTGTCATCTGTTGAGAAGAGCAGGATGTCATCGATATATATCAAAGCCGTATGTAGAAGAGGCTTGAATATTCGTAACATCGTCTGTTGGAATAGCGACGAGGCTGTCTTGAGGCCAAATGGTAGAACATTCCATTGGAGGTGTTGGTTTGGTAGACAGAACGCCGTTTTGTATCTTTCGTCTGAATGTACGCCAAGTTGCCAAAATCCCGATTTCAGGTCGAACTTGGAGAATATCTTTGCTCCCTGAAGGTGTTGTAGGAGTGCCCTTTTGTTTGGCAGTGAGAACTTGATATCCTGTAGATACTGATTGAGGGGTTTATAGTCAATGACTAATTGCAGTTTTCCCCTGACTTGTTCGGCACGGTTATTGACGTAGAATGCTTTACACGCCCATGGAGAAGATGTTGCCAAAACAATGCCTTGACTGATTAGTTGATCACATTCGTCGTTTTCCTGTTGTAACAGAGTAGGTAGCATGCCTGCATGGCTCGCTTTTGTTGGAGTGGTGTGAACATCGTCTTTGAAAGGTAGCGATACGTAGAACTCCTTGTTTAGCCAAAGTGGATGGTTACACTTTTGGATGAATTCGGTATGTGATTCGGCGCAAGATGTTGTTGTTATTGCCTCTTTGATTTTGCTGAACATTGTTGACGTGATTCCTTCAATCGTGAATAGCCTTGGGATTGTGGTGAAGGCCTTGTAGAGAGCTTTTCATCTTATGCCGTATGGTTCGATAGAGATATCAAACTTTTTCTTCAATAGAGAGTATGAATCCCATCCCAATATTAGGTCCCTTCCAGGTTCAGTAGAGCCAAGTACTGAAGTAGTAATTTGACATCCAGGGAAGAGCTCGATGGTTATTGGTTTTGACTTTAGCTTGATAGGTAACGTTCCTGAGTTTGCCACACGAAACTCCTGTTGATACGGTAACCACATCGAGGATGCGAGAATCTTAGGATTCATGATCGTTGTGTGAGCTCCTGTGTCAATAAACGCAATGATATGAACCGGGTCTTCGTTGTCTGAGGGATCAAAGATTGTGACTGGTAAGTTTGGTGTCGGTATTTCTTCACGAAGCGGTATTTTTGTGATCTTGAAATAGCAATCATCTTCGTCATCAGAAAATGCGTCGGATGAGTCATCGTAGTCTGAGTATCCACATATAGCATCATTGTCGTCGCTATCGTAGGATAAAACGGACTCTAGATCATGACCTTCGAGATCGATATCTGGTGCGATGCGAGATATCGAATTAATGAGATACTGTTTCTTCTTAGGGGATTTGTTGGGGCAATGTTTCGCAAAATGTCCTTCCTTGTGACACAAGAGACATTTGTTTCCTTTGGTGAAGCTGCGCTTCTTTTTAAAGAATCTCCGTCGTCTGAACTTGGTGGAGTGCTTCTTTTTAAAACGTCCATGTTTGCCGTTGGCATTGCACGAACATGACTTCTTAGGTTTTGAGCACTTGATTGATAAATCTAGCCTGGCACATATCTTGGATAGATGCTTGGATTTATCCATGAATTCTAACCAGAACTCTTTCTGTTTGCACAGTTTATCGAGAGTCCTGAAGACATATTGCTGGATCTGGCCAATCGAGATTTCTTCAATTGTCTGGTTTTGATCGCGGATGTATATCTTAGTTTGTTGGCTAAGATAGTCATCTACTGAAGAGAGATACACCTGTTTCAGACTTGGATTGTTAAGACCATTGAGAGAGTAGTATCTCTTAGTCTACCTCTCAAAGTGTTTAGCTAGATCTCGCTTCTTCATCGAGCAGCACTTTGTTGTATAAAACTCTTCTTGGAGTTTGTCTCTTAGATGCGTAGGTGTACCGATGAATTCTCTGTGAATCTCGCCTAGGAGCAAATGTATAGTTGTTGTATAAACATGTTGCTGCCTATAGTCACCGAGCGAATTCCACCATTCTTTGAGTGCGCCAGAGAATCTTGTCGTAAATTGTTGTATCACCATTGGTAACGGTGAAGTAATGGCTTTTGAGGTCATCCACGCTTGAAATTCATCGAGACGATCATTCCATTTCTCGTAAGGAATGTCATCGAAGGTGAATACCATGATTTTTGAAGCAAATTGCTTTGCTGGTATTTCTTCTTGTGGGAGCGTGTAGTTCATGTCTTCGTCAGTTGAATAGACCTCGTTGATGTTTGGTTCTTCTTTAGGAGTGGACGGACCATCACCTATGGCGAACTGCTTTGGTAATGACTTTTCTTCAGAATCTGTCGTGAAGTGTTGGAGCTGGAATCAGAGAAATGACTGATTCATGCTATTGGTTCTGAAGAGGAGGGTTGAGGATCTTGCTCCATCGTTTGTTTTTGAATAGAGTCTTCTGAACTCTTTCTGATAGTGTTGAGCAAGCTGACCATCGAGAATTCAATTATTCCGATGTCCTTTTCCTTGTCCTTTTTCTTTTTGTCTTCTCCAGACTCAAGGCTCAAGGATGATGTAAGAGTCGATTTTTTTGTTGGGTTGACCTGGAATTCCGATTCCTTTGGTCTTCTTGGTTTTGCTCGTGTCGTCTTAGGTCGTGGAGTAAACATTGGTGTTGAAGCCGAGGCATACCGGGATGTGAAGGCTTCATCGGATGATAAAAAGCCTGGCGCTGGATTTCTTAGTTTCAGACTCTGATAGCCAGAAAGGAATCCCGGTGAGTAAGATCCTTGGAACATAGGCATCCCAGGAGGGTGCCAGCTTTCGTTGTGGCTGACAGGAAATTGGTGTTTATGATCGAATGTTTTAAGTGTTCTGGAAAACGTTTTTCTCAAACATGTCTACTTCAAATCCCACTTCCATTGATTCCCCTTTTGCAATTTCTACTTTAAACAAATCCATTAGTCGTTTATCTTCTTCTTCTTCTATTTACTCTCTTTACGAAATAGAATATATTCTGGACGACCGTCTACCAGAAACTACTCTTCCCCTGGTTAATCCATATGAACACTTTGCCAAAAAGCCTAGTGCTTTTTCGGTTAAAGGAGTTCGAGAGCTTATCAGGCCATCTTCAAATTGAAAGTTTCTGGAGTATGTCCAGTCTAGCAAGTTATCATCCTGTCAAGTACCGGCCACGGAGGAAGAATAGTTTATCTCCCTCAACATCTCGGAGAATATACCGAGACTCTGGCTACAACAGGGATATACTCACCTCTATTTTAGAGTCGTGAGGATAGGTCTGACTTTACACGCACGAAAAGGTTTTACCGGTCATAGCCCGTATCGCTTTGATCGACTCTCGGTTAAAATCATACCAGCAAGCCTGCATCAGAATGGTACAAACAACGTTAAATGCCAGAATAGTATTTATAACACTGTTTCCCAACTTCAACGTTTCGTTGCAAGACGCAAACCTGCTAAAGACGCTCAAGGTGCAGCTCCAGCTAATCGGAGCTCCTATGCAAGAAAAAAGTGTCATGGCGACACTACATCACCAGATCATCTTCCGGGTCCAAGATCATGCCCTTGATCTTGTACTACCCTCCTCTGACGAAGCGTTATATCTCGAGGTCACATCTGCTTCACAAGCGCCCAACGCTATCCAGATACATCGACAAATTTCTCGCGAAGAACTTCTTCGGCGATTACCTAAATCATGGGTGACAAGTTATGAAAAGCTACATCAAGCCACCCAAACGCCGATCCAGTCTTCTGATGTCAGTTTCCATTCTCGCAACGATGGCACAACTGAGATCAAGTTCGAGAAACCCCGATCATCGTCAGCTAAGCGACAACTGTTCACTCAATTTCTCCTACAAATTGATGAACATGAATTCCATGGTCGTCGCACACTGCAAATCATGAAGCTATCCTCGTTTGAGCAAGACGGAAGAGTCGTCTACCCTTTCAAAGATGCAGACGGACATCAATACGTCGACCTCTGTTTCTGCACTGCTTGTCAAGATGCATACGACAACTATGAATCAGACGAGGATAAACGTAGACGAAGACGTAAAAAGAAGGATCCTCTCTACAAACGGTATCTCGAAGGAGATCCCACTATCGGTCCACTCGAAGATGATAGGTACGACTTTATAGTCCAGTACTCCGATGAGAAAGAGGAACCAAAACCACTCCTGATGATCAACCCTGATGGTTTTCCACCACCAGAAGACTTCACCAGGAACGACATAGCTCACAGCCCTAAGATTCTCTCCAAGGCCATCAACTCGACTGGTCCAGACCAGCTGAGCCAAGCAGAAAAGGTTCTCAACTGGCAGACAGAGAATTCGCTCGTCCAGAATCAACTTCTTTCAAAGATCAATCACAAAGTTGATGAACTGACGGAGAGCTATAATAGGAGACTACATAGTCTTCAAAGTGCTATAGCGGAGATACATGGTCGACTCGACAACCTCCATCACGAAATGATGTCCATGGCACACCAAATGATGGTAGGAACAACTCAATTCTGAGACAAAGAGGCAGAGACAGCTAGTCTCAAAAATCAACTCAAAGATCTTCAAAGATGCCTCGAAAGTATGATTCAAAATCAGCGACCGGCAGATCCATACTTCAATCCTTACGGAAGTAGGGCAAGGATGCCTATGTTCCAAGGATCTTACTCACCGGGATTCCTTTCTGGCTATCAGAGTCCGAAACCAAGAAATCCAGCGCCGAATTGAGACTTTGTTTGGGAAGTCTTTGGTAAGAAAAGAAACTATTTTTTCTAAGCGTTGATGGTAATTTTGGATAAGGCTGGGCAAATTATCCGTTAAATTCGATTTGATTCGGTATTCATTTCGATCCGATCCGAAAAATCCAGATATCCGTTTTGAATCAAAGCAAAATAAATAATAGAATTTGGTATCCGTCTAAACCGAAGCAAATCACAAATACTAATTTTAAAAATCTAAAAATCTGATGTAACGCCCGTGAACCAAAATGTGATTTTTGGTTGGTGCGTCGATCGACACACGTGTTTTGGACTTGTGAGAAGTCGTGTTCTGGACGTTGCGTCGATCGACACAAGTGGTGTGTATCGATCGACACAGGCTAAAATCGAACCGGATCGGTTCGATTTAAGTGTCGGTTTGCATCCCGGTTTAGGGTGAAACCCTAGGGTTTCCCTATAAATAGGGGGGTTGGCCGCATTTTGGGACTTGGAGAGTTACAGAAAGTTTACAGAAAAGTTTCAGAGATTTTCCAGAGAGATTTGTGAGAGGATATTCGTCTGGGAGGCTTGCAAGATCGTTCTTGGAGTGATTTCTCGTGGGTGGAGTGTAGATCTCGGTGTTGGGGAGTAGTTCTTTGCGTTCTTCATCCTCTTTCATCATTTTTCCTTCTAGATCCAAGGTGAGTGCGTGACCATGGCTTATCTGGGTAAAGGAATTGATAGGATGCGTTTGTTTGTTGTTTGTTTGGTGGATTTCGTGCAGGGAAATCGATATATGTGGTTGGAAATCGATCCATGTTGATTGGGTTCGATTTTTCTGGGTTTCTGCGTTTCTGGATTGTGTGTCGATCGACACAGCCTGTGTCGATCGACACAAGACACACAATTTTGATTACCGTCAGTTTGACGTATTGACTGTTCCTCATGTGATTGTTGTGTTATACGTGTTGATTGTTCATCCTGGTATTGTATCATTTCTCTTATGCCTATATGTACAACCTTGTAGATTGGATTACCGTCTCATTGAGTATTTGTGAAAATACTCACGCATCTCATATAACCATGTGATGCAGGTAAAGACAAAGTGTGATCGTGGGATCGAGGCAAGGAAGAGGAGATGGTCTAGAGATTCGTTGAGTGATCATTTTGTTAGAATTTCTAGAGTGTTGGGTAATTCTGGAACTTGTTGGATTGGTTATTGACTTATGTTGTTATTGGATTGTTGTTATGGATTGATTTGGATTAGTGGTTTCAATAAAATATGAGATTTATTGAATGTTGTTATTGATTGTGTTGTTCCGCAAATTGTGCTGTTGACCCGTTGAGGATTATTATTTGTGATAATAATAATCCGAAGGAGAATTTTTTTAAAAATTACGGGTTGGGTTGTTTCATCTGATCTGATCCGTATATTACTTATATATACATACAATATGATAGATTTATAACGTATATTTACATTTTTTTACATTTAAATAAATTTCGCAAATATATTTATAGTAAAAATAGATGGATACTAACTTTATTTGAAATTTATTTAAATATATATATATATTTTTTATTTTTCACCGTTTTAGTTTTTCACTTTTTATTTTTTAAATAATATATCGAATAAAATTAGACTATTTCATATATTTATTGATTAATTAGTTTAAATTTTATATTTAAATTTATTTTTTGAAAAAAATATTATGGTGTTTTAATTTTTTTTTGTTTAAAACAGATATCTTTGAAAATCCGGATATCCGCAAATATTCAGAAAAAATCTGGATATTCGTTCTAGGTATCTGAAATTTTTTGAATTAAAACAAATAAAAAAATTAAATATCCCTTAAAAACCAAATATTATAATTTTTTCTGTATATCCGATTCGCAGCGAGAACTAATTTTGGAGGAGAGAATGAAATCTATGACCCAAGCCCATATGGATTTTTTCTATTTGTAGCAGATAACTCAATTTCACTAGACCCGTAAAACAACTCGGTGGTGGGAGATATTAGCATGATAGCTGGACCAAATCCGGTTCGTGTCATTCTCGGTTTAGAGTTAACCAGTTTGATTAGTGTGTGTCTTCTTATGAGGTTGCTACTTGTCTGTGGTTTGTGCTGGGACTCTCTCAGTAGGGCAACGAAGCAAGCTGTTGGCACGTGGCTGTCCTCGAAGTTTGTGGATTAGACGATGAAGTTGAAAACAATTTTTCTTTCGAGTAGTTTTACATTTTTTAATGCTTTTTATTTTTTATTTTCAGCTTTATTAGTCCGCATCATCTTGCAAATTTGTTCATATCTACTGTAGTAAATAACTACACGTTTTAACTTTTAATTTGATGATTGAAATTGAGAGTTTTTTTTTGTTGTTGTTGTTGTGTAGATCAACAATTGAAATAACAGATACACTTGTGAGCAGGGAAGACATAGTTGCAAGATCCATGTCGTGCTCCTTCAAGTCGCTGGCACTGACCACTACACGCGTTATTATTTCCACAAACTCCTGACCATGTCCCACTTGACCTCTCGCACAATTTTGCTTCCACCATTGTTGGTGTTTCTGCATAAGATATACAAATGTCTCACAAGGTTAATTCTTAAATAATCTGGAAAAAAGAAAAAAATGAAAGGCTCATCTTGCCATGCATATGATAAAATCATTAATTACTAACCAAGAGAAGCAAAGACAACAAGAACAACAAAGAGCATGATGATGATGGAAGCAAACTTAGCCATGACTATATTAGTTTCTTTGTTTTCAATCTATGTGTGTGAATTGAAGTGTGAAGGAATAAGCTTAAGATCAACCTCTATTTATAGTGAAAACAAAATGACGTGGAGACGTGGAGTTGGTTTTTTTCCACTACTTGCGCATTGTACAATAAAATGTTTATAACCCCACAAATTAAACACACACTGTCTTCTAGCATATACGTGTTAAGAGGCAAGTAGCTAATTATAGAAGGCAAGATGTTGACGAAAGTACTCGTGCTTACGTTGTCTGGGGTTAAAAGGCGAATTTAACAAAATAAAATTTCTTTATAAGAGAAGAATAAAAATTTCAAACGGCTGAAACTATAAATTAAGTAAAGTAAGCAAGTATACGTTCTGCTGTTTTTTTGGTTGTTTGAAAAGAGGAGTAATTGTAAAAATGTTATTTTTGGTATTTATATTTGTAAGAATATCATTTAGAGTTATTTATTTGTAAAAATGCTATTAATTATGGACTTTTAAAATTTCAATTTTAAAATTATAAAATTTAAATTTTAAAATTATAAATTTTAAAAAAAATTTTGACTCCTAAAACTTCTTAAAACTTCAAAACTAAACCATAATACAACATAGCTAACCTAAACATAAATAATATAATGAAAAAATAATTTTGAAAAAGTGGCTTTATTAAAAAGTGGCATTTCTTAAAATTTCTCTTGAAAAAATTATTTACAAAATAAAGTTAAAGTTTTACTAAACATCATATCATTTTATCGTGGAAGTTTCTTTAATCGAGTGATTAATCAAAAATTTATTAATACTTTTACACTATATATAGTTTTAGATTCAATTCCTAAAAAATGCGATTTATAAAACTAAATTTATAGAAAATCTCCAATGTTGTGCAAGTATATTAAACGTATAGATAAAATATAGATTTATAAAAATCGACTAAAATTAGTATGTTATAAATTATCTATATAACATATTTCATAATTTATAATATAAAAAATAATAAATTAGGTGATAAAATAAAAAATATATTTTTGGGACGGAGAGTTATTCTTTAAATCGGAATATCTAAAAACTGTCTCCGGATATCGAGAAGATTATGAGCTAAAGATTTGGAACTTCCAGTTTATCCTAAAAATATCTAGAGGTGTGAATGGTAGATGTTAGAATAAATTGGATTAATTAGGAAGAGAGTAATTGAGAGAGAAGGAAAAATAAAAATAAAAATAAAAAAGAGGAAATATGTGAATAATAATAAACGATGAGAGAGAATAGTTTAAAAAAAATGGTTGTATACTATTTCCCTTCAGTTCAAGAGTAACTAGCGCAAAAAATAAAAAAATGATAAAAAAATATTTTAACTTGATTGGTGAAATATTAGCGTAAGTGAGGGTAAGTGGATTTCTATCTGAAATGTTCTCGCTACAAGTGACAAACATTCACACCATTGTTTTCGAGTGAATAGAAAAAATCCATTAATTTTCAAAAAAAAAAAAAAAAGTTCCATTAATGCTCACATGCAATTTGATTTTGATGGCCGGCTTGTTTGACTTAAGTCAAGAAGTTAAAATATCTTCACCAAGTCCTAGTTAAACAAGTTGTAGAGTTACGATCACATCGCATTTAATCTGGAACTTAGGATATTTTCTGTGGAGTTTTCTTCTCCATTCATTTTTATCGAATCCTCAAAGAAGGTACTTCACTAGCTTGGCAAATGATCAAACTAAATTACTGACATGTTATATATACAGATATGGTACATAAAACTTTATATTATAGAGACCGAATGCTCTTTTATGGTACATAAAACTTTATATTATAACCAAACCAACATAACATATCTGGTACATGTCATAATGTCACTCTCATGCATAAGTGACACAGACTTGTTTTATGTAAAATACACACTAAACATTAGCTAGCAAAGAGTTTTTTTGTGTGTGTGTAGATTAACAATTGAAGTAACAGATACACTTGTGAGCAGGGAAGATATAGTTGCAAGATCCATGTCGTGCTCCTTCAAGTCTCTGGCACTGACTCTTACACGCGTTACTATTTCCACAAACTCCTGACCATGTCTTACTTGGCCTCTTGCGAAAGCACAATTTTGCTTCCACCATTGTTGGTGTTTCTGCATAAGATATACAAATGTCTCACAAGGTTAATTCTTAAATAATCTGAAAAAAGAGGAAAATGAAAAACTTATCTTGCCATGCATGCATATGATAAAATCATTAATTACTAACCAAGAGAAGCAAAGACAACAAGAACAACAAAGAGCATGGTGATGATGGAAGCAAACTTAGCCATGACTATATTAGTTTCTTTGTTTTCAACGTATGTGTGTGAAGTGTGAAGAAATAAACTTAAGATCAACCTCTATTTATAGTGAAAACAAATGATGGGGAATGAGTTTTTTCCACTACTTGTACATCGTACGATAAAGTTTCATAGTATACAACGTTAACACGTAGCTTAGGATAAAATATAAAATGTTGGCCAATTCATAAACCGTGTGTACTGATCAGTGAATGGTTTGGGTGCTGCAACATTGTTTCATTTGCACTTTGATTCGGTGGGTACATATTATAGTGGGTATTTGTAAGATGGATATTTGCACTTTCATTGTTTCATAAACCGTGTGCTGATCAGTGAATGGTTTGACTAGTGGTGAGATACTTGTAAGTGGATATTTTACTAAAACTTTATTGTTACTGCAATCCTTAGGTGTAAAGAGCATATTATATAATATGATTTTAGGTGGATGATTGTTGTAAGTGGACAACAAATCTATTCAACTCATGCAATGATTTTGGGCCAAGAAAACTTCTCAAATCTCAAATGACTCTTTGATGATCACCTTTCACTTTTTTGTTCAATCGTACGTCTGAGATTTGATTTGATTTTTTTAAAAGGGTGAATTAAGGATGCCACACATCTGAAACAAAATCAGAATATAAGTTTTGTTTTTTTTTTTCTTTTTCCATCAAGTATTGCAATAGCAATATTTTGTTTTCTTCAAGTGTTTCTGTAAAATGAAGAGAAAAGAAACTATTGTTCAGAATCTTGATGAATTAATAAGTATTTAATTAGCTTGCAACTAATCTTAATTTTTTTGGCATTTTTGGATCGATATTAAAGCAATTCGGATATAGAGTTTGGATATAGAGTCTATAGGCATTTTTGGATCGATATTAATCTTCTTGACGGAGTTAGATTAACCAGCCGCCCATGTGAGTGATATAGCACTGACTCGAAGCCAAAGCAGCCACCTGGGTTACATCAGATAGAGAGTGTTTGAGAAACTAGTCAAGCATCTTATCTCCTGTTGGCTGTTGTTACTAGAAGACAATATGTGTACTGCATTATATTGTGGGGTTTAACACGTTAGTTGTACGATGAATAGTATAAGACTAAAACTCACCATCAATACACTATAAATAGAGGTTGGTTTTACGCTTAGTTCCTCACACTTCAACACATACATTTGAAAACAAAGGAGTATAATAGTTATCATGGCTAAGTTTGCTTCCATCATCGCTCATCTCTTCGCTGCGCTTGTCCTCTTTGCTTCTTTTGGTGAGTAATAATGATCTTATCGTAAACATGGAAAAATGAGTAATCAATTTAGTATATTCATATTAAGAATTATTCGATAAATGATTAATACGTAATTAATCTTGAGTTATGTATATGCAGAAGCACTAACAATGCACTACAAGAAAACATGCCTATTTCCGACCGAATTTCCGACGGATAACAATCGGTCGGAAATTACCGACCGAAATCCGACGGATTTTCGACCGGTCCAAAATCGGTTGGAAATTTCCGTCGCAATACGGTTGCAAGATCGGTCAGAAATCCGTGGAAAAATCAATCGGTAGGAAATCCGTCGGAAAATTCGGTCGGAAAACGGTGGGAAATTCAGGCGGTCGAAAATCGGTAGGAAAAAATTGGAGCCATTTTTGACCTTTTTAAATTTTGAATTTCCGTAGGAAATCCGTCGGAAATTTCCCAGATTTCTTTTTAAAACAGATCACACCTTCATTCACGAAAATTGGAAGAACAAAACATAAAAATGGCTCCTTCAAACAGAGATCAATATTTTCGAGCGTGGATGGATAGACCTTCTCATGATCCAGAGACGGGTTTACTTACGGATGAGTTTGTCGATGGAGTTCAACAATTTATGAATCTTGCATTAAACCAACCGCAAACCATAGAAGATCAAGGTAAAATGTCGTGCCCTTGTTCTAAATGTCGGAATTGTAAAAAGAAATTTGGGCGTTTTGTATTACAACACCTTTATAGAGACGGATATATGCCGGGGTATAAGATATGGTATTTGCATGGTGAAGATGGTTCAATGGGGAATTATGCTAGTACTAATGCGGATAGGATAGAGGAACCAATACCGGAAGTAGATGAAAATGTAGGTATGGAAGAAATGGTTAACGAAGCCTATCGGAAGAATATACCATCGTTCTTTCAGGATGGATCCGAAGGACCAACTTTAGATGCCCAAAGGTACTTTGATATGGTAGATGCATCAACTGATCCATTATATGCTGGTTGCAAAGAGGGTCTTTCATCTTTATACTCTGCATACATAATGATGAGTATAAAGACCGATTGGAATTTGTCAGAGGATTGTATGGATGCGATAGCTGATTATGTGAAAGATATTCTGCCCGAAGATAATCTTCACCCGGGTTCATACTACGAGATACAAAAACTTGTATCCGGGCTTGGTTTGTCGTATGAAATGATAGATGTGTGCATCAACAACTGTATGATATATTGGAGAGAGGATGGCGACCGCTTGAAATGTCGGTTTTGTCGCCAACCGCGGTTTCAAGACACAGGTGGTAGAGGTCGAGTACCGTTTAAAAGGATGTGGTATTTGCCGTTAGCCAAGCGGTTAAAGAGATTATATAAATCAGAGCGCACAACCGGTCCTATGAGATGGCATGCAGAGCATACCTTTAATGGAGAAATTGCGCATCCCTCAGACGTAGGTGCATGGAAACATTTCCAATCATTGTATCCTAGTTTTGCAGAAGAGCCACGAAATGTATACCTTGGGTTATCTACGGATGGTTTCAATCCTTTTGGGAAGCATGGGAGGAAATATTCATTGTGGCCAATCATTGTCACACCTTACAATTTGCCTCCAACTTTGTGCATGAAGCGAGAGTTTCTATTCCTCACTATCCTTGTTCCCGGTCCAGACCATCCGAAGCGTTCGCTTGATGTCTTCTTGCAACCATTGATTCATGAATTGCAAGAGTTATGGGACCATGGTGTTCGAACATATGATATTTCATGCCATCAGGACTTCACGATGAAAGTTGTGCTTATGTGGACCATAAGCGATTTCCCAGCATATGGAATGTTATCTGGATGGACAACTCACGGATAGTTGTCATGCCCGTATTGTCAAGATAACACTAATGCATTCCAATTAAAGCATGGCAAAAAGGCGTGTTGGTTTGATTGTCATAGATCTTTTTTAATAGCTGATCATCCGTACCGGCGGAGCACCACGTTGTTTACAAAGAAAAAAAAAGTCCTTCACGATTGCATGACATCAAGATTGCGGCATAATCTTGATGTCATGCACATTGAGAAGAACTTTTTCGATAACATCATCAATACAGTGCTCAATGTGCAAGGGAAAACAAAAGATAATTTGAAGTCTAGATTGGATTTGCCCGGTATATGTTCTCGGAAGGAACTACATGTCATGGAGAATGGAAAAGGTCTTATCCCGGTCTTCAGGTTGGATGGTTTAGGAAAGAAAGAGTTCTTTGAGTGGATTACGCATCATGTTAAATTCCCAGATGGATATGCGTCTAATTTTCGTAATTGTGTTGATATGGGGGAAGGAAAGTTTTTTGGACTGAAGAGTCATGACTGTCATGTTATCATGCAACGCCTCCTTCCATTTGCCTTTGAAGACCTCCTACCAAAAAACGTCCATCGAGCAATTGCAGGTAAATTTTGGGTATTTAAATCAATTTACATTATCACATATATATATATATATATCTACTGTATATCAAAAAATTATATTTGATCTATGCAGCAGTAGGTGCTTATTTCCGAGATTTATGCACGAGATCCGTTACAGTGGACGGGATACGCAATTTGGAGGAGAAGATACCAATGATCCTCTGCAATCTAGAGAAGATATTTCCGCCGTCTTTCTTTGATGTTATGGAACATCTTCCGGTTCATCTTCCTCGAGAAGTAGCTCTTGGTGGCCCTGTTCAATATCGGTGGATGTATCCGTTCGAGCGTTATATGTTCCATCTGAAGAAAAAAGTCAAAAATTTAAGCAAAGTAGAGGGTTCAATTGTTGCTCAAAGCATCAATCAGGAAACATCTAACTTTGCGGTAAACTACTTCCCTTCAAAAGTCCAATCAAAGAGTCGAAAACCAGGGCATTACGATGACAGAGGAGAAAAACCCATTTATCCAGCTTATGTCCCACATATGTTTGCACAAGTCGGCCGACTAAGTGGGAAAGCAAAATCAAGGAGGCTTTCATCTGAGGAGCAAAAACACTTGCATATGTACATTCTCACAAATTGCGAAGAAGTCATGCCATACGAGAGGTATTTTTAATTACAAAATAAATAATTCACAACTTTCTTTTTATGATAATAAAAAAATAATGATGATATGCTTTTTTCAGCATTTACATGGACCAATTATGCCAGGAAAATCCACTTTACACAGAAGATGAATTGAATGTGCTAAAAAGTTCTGAATTTGACCAGTGGTTACCATTCTACGTAAGTGAAAAAATTGACGTCGACTAATTTATGTAAAATATTTAAATGCCCGTGTACTAATGGAAAACTGTTGTCTCGTGTAGATTTTGCATTGGAAATCTAATGGCCATCAATTTCCAACGTGGTTAGAGGAGCTGTCGTCCTGCCTAACATTGGTTGCTATGTCATATCCAATGTACTGCACCCGCGGATACGCTTTTAAGATCCATAGGGAAATGAACACAAGGTCCACTTCTAATTCTGGAATTTCTTCACATTCCGGTGATCTTGTATACTATGGTGTCTTGCGTGAAATATTGGAGGTTTATTATCCCGGCTTACTCGATTTGAGGTGCGTTGTCTTCTACTGTGATTGGTATGATCCTTTTACCGGTGTTCGACAAGACGAGTTTGGTGTTACATCTGTACATTCCAGGAAGAGACTTCAAAAATACGATCCATTTATCCTTGCCTCACAAGCAAACCAAGTTTCATATATTCCATACCCTCGAGTACGAAACAAACAAGATCCATGGATTACAGTGACATCAATTAACCCAAGAGGAAGGGTAGATGGGGTTGCAGATACCGAACCTTTGCAACAAAGCACCGCCGGATATATTAGCTCGATTGATCATTCGCTTGAGGTTGACCTTGTCGTCGATTTCACAACGGACGCAGAGGATGCTATATTTGAGGATTCAGAGGAAAAGATTGAGGAGTTTGACGAAGAGTCGGACTCAACACCTTCAGATTATTTATCGGATTCAGACGAACTATAACTATATTTGTGTTTTTAAAAAAAAATTAATTTGTGTTTGTAATATATTTTAATTTAAAATTTCTAAGTTGAATCCTTTGCAACCGACCGAAAATTGTTATAATTGTTATAAAATTGTTATAATTGTTATAATTGGTTAAAAAATTGTTATAATTGTTATAAAATTGGTTAAAAAATTGTGGATTATAAAATTGTTATAATAAAATTGTAATAATAAAAAATTTGTTATAATAAAATTGTTATAAATGTTATAATTGGTTAAAAAATTGTTATAATTGTTATAATTGGTTAAAAATTTGTTATAATTTTTATAAAATTGGTTAAAAAATTGTGGATATTAAAATTGTAATAATAACAAAATTGTTATAATAAAATTGAAAAAATAAAATTGTTATAATAAAATTGCTATAATAAAATTTGGTTAAAAATACAAAATTCCGACCGCTCTATCCGTCGGAAAAAATAAAATTCCGACCACTCTATCCGTCGGAAAAATTAAAATTCCGACCGCTCAATCCGTCGAAATTTTTTATGATTTTCGACGGAAACATTAAATCCGTCGAAAAAAGTAAATAAATATCTCAGATCTGTTTTCTTTCCTCTTTCTCTCCGCCGACTGTGTTTTTCTTCCTTCTCCCAAATAGCGCCGCCGCATCTCCACGTTCGCTCGTCCGCCGCATCTCCACCCACCGCCGGTCCTTCTCTCTCCTCCAAAGCCGGCTATTCTTCTCTTTCCACCCACCGCCGGTCCTTCTCTCTTCTTCCTCCTCCACCCACCGCCGGCTCTTCTTCGTCCTCCACCCACCGCCGGCTCTTCTTCCTCCTCCACCAACCGCCGGCTCTTCCTCCTCCTCCACCCAAAGCCGGCTATTCTTCTCTCTCCTCACCTCACCTCGTCGGAAAACATGTATGTGTTTTAATTTTGAATTTTTGGATTGTGCATTTGTAATTATGAATTATGAATTGGGAATTTTTGAATTATGAATTATGAATGCAAGGATGATGAATTATGAATTTTCAATTGTGAATTTTTGAATTATGAAATATGAATTATGAATTGTGAATTATGAATTGTGAATTTTTGGAAATTTTATGTAATTGTGAATTTTTGGAAAATTTATGAAATTGTGAAATTATAAATTATGAAAATTTATGAATTTTGGTAGATTTTGTAAATTACGGAAGGAATTGTGTGTAAATTGTTTGTAAATTGAAGAATTTGACGGTTCTCGATTAGATTTCATAATGTTCGTGGGTTTTGGAACGAGTGATGAGTATGAAATTTTTAGAGTTTATGAAAGTTGGTAAATTTTGATTCATTAACCCGCTTGGCCATTTTGTAAACCTCTCGGCCATTGCAAAATGTTTGGAGTGAAGTTTTTTTGGGTCAATTTGCAGGTCGATGAGAGATTTTTGTAGACTTGTTAACCTCCCAAATCGTGCGATGAGCGACAACACAAACCCCACAGCCCCAACCCCCCCGAGCCCATCTCATATTCCGGACAGTCAAAACTCCAACCAACAACAACTTACGATCGAAGAGTTGTTGACTCAACCGGGCCGAGAGAACATTCCTAAGCTTGACCCAATGTGTCGAGGCAACTCGACTTGGTAAGAAAATTTAAATTTTGTAGGGAATGTTAAAATTAATACTAACTTTGATTTTTTTACTAACACATTGTTTTCATGTTTTTAGGTTCGGTAAGAAAAATAAGATCTCAAAATCATTTTTGAAGATGATACGTGCACTCCTCAAACATCCTTATAAGACGTGGAACGCAATGCCTCAAAGTGAGAAAGAGTTGTGGTTCCGAACTTTTATGGTATGTCTTTAATTAACAAAAAAAATTTTCTTGAAAAGAATTTTATAGTTACTAATAATTTTTGTTATTAATAATGTAGCAAGATTATGATTGGCATCCTAATTTGACGGGACAAGTTAGGGATGTGTTCTACAAGATGGCCCAGGATAGTTACTCGGGACACATGAACGAGTGGAAGGAAAAATGGGAGAACGGGGATGAGAAACCGCGTAACTTGCAAGAGGATGTTTGGTTGGGATTGTAGGCGTATTGGGTTGATCCGGCAACGAAAAAGGTTGCAAAGATTAACTCGGAGAACCGTAAGAAGAATCCTCGAGGTACTCACAACTCTGGGGCTACGAGTTTCTTAGCGCGGGAGGACGAGATGGTAAGTTTATTTGAAATTTCTATAAATACTTTTTGTTATCTTTCACATTAACAATATTTATGAAAATGTTTGTAGATTCAAGAATCTGGCGGTGTGGCTCCAGATTTAGTTGCTTTGATGAAACGGACACACACGAACAAAAAAACCGGGAAGATCGATTATCCGAACATTGCTGAAATAGTCGAGAAGGAGGAGAAGAGAAAGGAAGAGCGGCTTACGCAAATGACTCTCTCTCAAGGTTTGGATGGTTCTTCTTCTTCGAACCAGTGTGAGTTGTCTCGAGACGAAGTCAACGATATGGTCCTCCAGGTATTGTTACGTTTTAATTATATGTCGACTTTGTTTTTTTTTCTTAATTTTCCATATTGACGCATCTCATTTTCCGTAGGAAACCCCATTGCGCAAGGGTCGTCGTGCTGGATTAGGCAATGTAGCTTCTAGGTTCGGGCCTAGTTCTTCTTCCGCGACCAATCCCGTACTCTATGACGAAGTAGCCGGTCTCAAAGAAGCACTTGAGAAAAAAGACGAAGAAGTTGAAGAATTGAAGCTTGAGAACGCCGCAACAAAAGAGAGCCTTGAAGCATTGAAGGCTTTCATGAGGAGCAAATTCCCGGATTGTCAGTTTTAGATTTTTACAACGGTTTTAGTTTTTTCTTTTAATTTACGTTTAAAATACTTCTGAATACTTTCAATTACATTTTCAATTTATTTTTATCTTTTTTATAAATTATTTTGTAATTTAAATAATTAATAGACTAAATAAAAAATAATTTAATTTTTTTTTAAAAATAGCAAATCCGTAGGAAAACGGTCGGAAATTTCTGACGGACACGACGGTTGAAAATTTCCGACGGACACGACGGTCGGAAATTTCCGACGGTACCGCCGGTCGGAAAATTCCGACGGAAATGACGGTCGGAAAATTCCGATGGTATTGCCGGTCAGAATTTTCCGACGGCATTTGCAACGACACGTATCGGTCGGAAATCCGTCGGAAATTTTCGACGGATTCCGACCGATCTTTTATTTCCGACCACCTAAACCCGACGGACAATTTGGTCGGAAATCCGTCGGAAACACCTGTTTCCGACGGATTTTCGACCAAACTATCTGTCGGAAACAGTTTAGTTTTCTTGTAGTGATGGCGGAAGCGCAAAAGTATTGTGAAAAACCAAGTGGGACATGGTCAGGAGTTTGTGGAAACAGTAATGCATTCAATAATCAGTGCATTAACCTTGAGGGAGCACGTCATGGATCTTGCAACTATATCTTCCCATATTTCAGATGTATCTGTTACTTCTAGTGTTAATCGATCTACCCGAAAACTCTTTGGTGCTTAATCGTGTGTGTATTTTACATAAAATAAGACTGTGTTACCCCACGAGTGACCTAATGACATGTATGCTAATGTTTCAATGTTTGGTTTTAAACTTATAATATAAACTTTTATGTAGTACGTACTCGAATCGTCTTTATGCAATTGGAGCATTCATATAGGGGTATATCCGATTAGCTAAAAATTACTTTTTAAAATATGCATATGAATTAGTTATCTCTAGTTCTTAAGAAAATAAAATCTTTTAAAATATCCAAATGTAGAGGTTAATCAACAACGTGTTAGCTTAATGCACGTTTTAAGAAAAAACCCAATTTGTTTATTCAAAACCAATTCTTCCTTACGACTCAAGCAAATAGCCATACGCCAATCATCTATCATTGATGTCTAAAGTTCCTCTTTTAGCAACGAACATGGTAAGAAGATATCCAACTTCTATTATCCATATTTTCTCCGATCCTTTTAGCCTTCTTAACCAAATAAATGTTAAGTTTGATAAACTTTCAACTCGAAACCAATCAGCAATAAGTAAATTGATCTATGCATTTCCCTTATATATTTTTCAAAATCTTTTCTCGTTTCTTACGTAAATAATGATCAACGTAGTCATTGTTGGAATAAACTTGTCTTATTCAATTGAGAAGAAAGAATAAGTTGAGGAAGAAGGAGAAGAATCTGGATTTGAGAAATGACTAGACCTGCAACAAAGAAGAAGAAAAAGGATAAGCTTAATTGAACGAGAAATCAGAAGTCTCACCAATATAGAATACTAGAGATTGCCCACGCAATGCGTGGATTTAAAAATTAAAATTTTAAAATATGCAGTAATATTTTAACTTATTGATTATTTATAAATTTAATATTACAAAATTTGATGTTTATACTAAATAATTATCTAGGTTTGAAAACTAAACATTTGTACCAAATTATTGATACAATATTATATGTAAAAGAAAGAGATTGTTCATTAATAAAAATTTGTATATGAATTGACATAAACTTGTAGGAGATATTTATTATGTAAGTTAATAAAAATGTAAAGTAAAGTTAAGAAATATGTTTGGTCTTCTTTTTTCTTGCATCAAACACGTTCGTAAAAAGAAATTTATTGGTCCGACAAGTTGTAGTATTCTTGGCGCCTTTACTTAAACATATGCATCATCTCAATAGAGATGTTGGAACTTATCTCTATGTTTATTTCATTAGAACTTTCAATCGTAAAAAGAGAATAATTATTGCTTGATTGTATTTTTGTCTCTCTTTTGATCGTTTTGATGTAATTTTTGTCTTTCACATCGACTCATTGGTGAATTGTATTATGTTTTTCTCGTCGTGATTACAGTGTGGAAGGAATAATAAAAATAAAAGAGTTTTTATGGATTCACAATTTGTGGTGGAGTAGATTTTTCTTTCAAAAGTTCTTGGTTAATATTTTCTCTAGTAGAAATTTTTTTAATTGCACTAATTATTTTTTTTATGTGTTATTAAGTTTTTTTGGGTGTAGTATATTGTTGGATTTTAATTTAATAATTGCACAAATTTTTTTTTATGTGCTATTAAATTTTGTTGATATAGTATATTGTTTGGTTCAATAAATAAAATATATATTTTCCAAACCGTTTAAAATTTTACAATAACACATTTAATTTGGAATCATATTTTTTATGGGTACCAAAAAAAGAAAAAAACAATGGCTAATATATATTACAACTTATTGGAATTAATTAACATTAGAATTAGCTATTAAATTGTTGGAATTGATTGTGAAAGTTATTAGAAAGAAAAAAATAGATATAAATTTTTATTTTTATTTTAAATAAATAAATTTAAAAAACACATATCAAAAGAGTGGGTGACACATGGCAGCCTCTCATAACTTTGGTTTGAAAAAACCTTACTATATTATATTAGATTACTTATATTCTTATTGATGATTATTTAGTGTTTCTTTTTATTTAAAATAAGACAATTTATTTTTTAGAAGAATGTTAAGACTTTAAGCTATAAATAATGGATGTATGTCCAGAGGAGAAATACATTCTTATTTCGATCAATTCAGAGAAATAAACAACTTTTGGTTTTCAATCCTTTTTTTAAAATTCATGTTTTCTTGTTCTTAATCACAAAAATCCAACATGCTATCAGAGCTTTCATGATTCTAGGAGCCTAAACATCACAATTCAGTTTCACGAAACCACAAAAGTCACAAGAAACCACAAGTAATGACAAAGGATTCTATCACAAAAGACACAAGAGAAGAAGCAGCAAAACATAACACATATTATTCCTGTGTTTGACGGAAAATTTTTCTCTCTATGGGTTAAGAGAATGAAGGCAATATTGAAGTCCAGATCTCTGTGGACAATTGTCTCCGGAGGAATTTCTCAACCACCAGAAATCAAAACAAAACCAACAGAAGAAGAACTTGCCTCCATAAAACAATGGGATGAGTTAGAAGTCCAAGACCAGCTTGCTTTGCAACTAATTCATAGTGCCTTGAGTGAAGATATTTTGGGAGGAAGAGTCTCTGATGAAGAATCAACCAAAGCCGCTTGGGATCTTCTGCATACAGAATACAAAGGAGACCCAAAGACATCACAAATTAGACTACAAAGACTAAAAGCGAATTTTTGGAGTGTAAAGCAAACGGGGAAAGAAATAATCAGAGAATTCATGAAAATAGTTATTGAACTCAATAATGAGATGAAGTTTTATGGAGACAATATGGCTGAGGAATATTTGGTGTCAATAGTATTATCTTCGTTGACAACCAAATATGATCCATACATTGGTGTGATCGAGCAGACAAAGGATTTGAAAGCAATAACATTGCAAGAACTGTTAAATGCATTACAGATGCAGGAAAACAGACTCGAAGATAGAGAAGATCAAAACTCAGAGGGAGTGTTCTATGCAAAGTTTAAGAAATCAATCCAGAAACCAGTCCAGATAAATGAAGGAACCAGTAAGAGCTTCGATAGTTTTGATCATAAAACTAGAAAGCAAAGATGGTGCAGCTACTGTCGAAAGGATAATCACTACGAATCAGATTGTTATTTCAAAAGCAAGAAACCTAACTATGATCAAAACAGGCAGCAGAAGTCACAAATACAGTGTTATAATTGTGGAGAAGTCAGGCACATAGCTAGGGATTGCAAAGTAAAGAAAAATCAGTAAGCTTATTTGCACCAAGAAGAAGATTTAATACAAGAACTTTTATTTGCAGCAAGTAATACACCAATGAATTCAAGCACCTGGATTCTTGATAGTGGAGCAACAAGTCATATGGTCAAAGAAGAAAAGTTTTTCACAGACTTGGACAAAGAAATTCGAACTTCTATTAAAGTGGTTAGTGGTGAGATACTTGTAAGTGCTGGAAAAGGCAACATCATTGTTGACACGGAATCAGGTCTAAGAACCATAACATATGTCCTTTTCGTTCCAAGGATTGATAGAAATTTATTAAGTGTTGGACAATTGTTAAAAAGTGGATATAAGGTGTTATTTGATGAAGACAAAGGCATCATAATGGATAACAATTACAACAAGATATCTGAAGTTCTAATGATTGGAACTAGTTTTCCGCTGAGCTGGCCAATCATTGAGAAGGCATATGGAACCCAAAAAGAAAATCTTTCAGATTTGTGGCATAAAAGATATGGGCATGCAGGATATATTCATTTGCAAGTTCTTCAAGCAAATAACATGGTGAAAGGACTACCTAAGTTCATAGTCACAAAAAAGATCTGTGAAGGTTGTGTACGAGGGAAACATCATAGAAAAAGCTTTCCTGTCCTGAAAAATCTGAAACAAGAGCAGTAGAGAAACTACAGTTGATTCACACAGATATTTGTGGTCCTATGCAAATAGAATCGATCAATGGCAGCAAGTATATTCTTACTTTCATTGATGATTATTCAAGGATGCTATGGGTTATTTTCCTAGATTGAAATCTGAAGTTTCACAACCTTCAAGAAGTTCAAAGTTTTGGTAGAAACACAATCAGAGAAGAAAATAAAAGCAATCATATCCGACAAAGGTGGCGAGTATGCATCACAAGAATTCACTCAATTTTTGGAAGAAACAGGCATACAAAGACAGTTCATAGTTTCCTACACACCACAATAAAACGGAGTGGCAGAACGACGAAACAGAACATTACTAGAGATGGCACGTGCTATGTTAAAAGCTCAAGGTATGTCAGATAAGTTTTGGTCTGAAGCTGTCTTTACAGCAGCCTATTTGCAGAACAGATTATCTACCAAGTCACTAAACAAGAAACACCACTAGAGGTATGGAGTGATCACAAACCATCAGTGAGTCATTTAAAAGTATTTGGATGCATTTGTCATATACTAGTTCCTGAGGAGAAGAGGAAGAAGTTAGATGACAAATCACGTAAAGGAGTCTTTATTGGCTACAACACGTTAAGCAAGGGATATAAGATCTACATGCTAGATACATTCAAAGTGGAAGTGTCAAGGGATGTGATTTTTGAAGAAAATATAGCTTGGAATTGGGAAAAAAGGAGGCAGCCACGAATCAATTGGTGTCTCATCTCAAAACAGTTAAAAGAATTCAAAGTTCATTAATAAAACAGACAAATGCAAGTCAAGACACTACACCATTCGAGGGTACAAGTGAAAATGAAGCATCTACACCACGAACAGAAAACACAATATGGACAGAAAGTGAAGAATCCCCGGGAGTAATGAGGAAAACTAGAAGCCTCAATGATATCTATAATTGTACTATGGAGCTTGACGAGCAATGCAATCAAGTAATAGATTTTTGCTGCCTATGTATGGGAGAACCTACTTGTTTTGAAGAAGCTTTCATGGATAAAGAGTGGAGATTTGCTATGGATGAAGAAATTAGGATGATAAACAAAAATCAGACTTGGTATCTCACAGATTTACCACAAGGAAAGAAAACAGTGGGAGTTAAATGGATTTACAAGATCAAGACAGATGCAAATGAAAAACTACAAAAGTTAAAAGTACGGCTAGTAGCTAGAGGGTTTACACAAATTTATGGAGAAGACTACACTGAAACTTTTGCACCAGTCTCAAGACATGATACTATACGAACGATACTTGCAGTAGCAGCTCAAAAACAATGGAGTCTACATCAATTAGATGTAAAATCAGCATTCCTAAATGGAGAAATCACCGAAGAAGTATACATAGATCAACCACAAGGATACGTTCAAGAGGGAGCTGAACACAAAGTTTTAAGACTAAGAAAAACTTTGTATGGTCTTAAACAAACACCAAGAGCATGACACAACATGATTGACTCATTTTTGTTTTATCAGAGAAGGATGCAAAAGAAGTGACAGTGATGCAGCCATGTATATTCAAGAAGCAAAAGATGAAATACTGATTATATGCTTATATGTGGATGATTTAATTTTCACAGGGAGTTCAGAAAGGTTTGAGATGAGTGATTTGGGCAAGTTAAAGTATTTTCTAGGATTTGAGATCAAGCAAGCAATAGGGGATATTTTCATCAGTCAAAGCAAGTATGCAAACAACCTGTTGAAGAAATTCAGTATGCAAGACAGCAAACCTATCACTACTCCTCTTACACCATACAACAAAAGTGACGATGAAGATGAAATCTGTCGTGATGCAGCAAAATATAGAAGTCTAGTAGGAGGACTATTGTATTTGACAGCAACACGACCAAATATATCCTTTGCAGCTTCTTATCTATCAAGATATATGCAAGAGCCTAAACTATATCATTATAAAGAGGCTAAACGAGTGCTTCGTTATATCAAAGGAACAAGTGAATATGGTCTAAGTTTTCAGAAAGCTGTAGAAGCACAACAATGGCGGAAGCGCAAAGGTATTGTGAGAAGCCAAGTGGGACATGGTCAGGAGTTTGTGGAAACAGTAATGCATGCAAAAATCAGTGCATTAACCTTGAGGGAGCACGACATGGATCTTGCAACTATATCTTCCCATATTTCAGATGTATCTGTTACTTCCCATGTTAATCAATCTACCTGAAAACTCTGAATTTGGTGCTTAATCGTGCGTGTATTTTACATAAAATAAGTCTGTGTCACTTGAGTGACCTAATTAAGGACATGTATGCTTATGTTTCAATGTTTGGTTTGGTTTCAAACTTATAATACATAATTTTATGCAGTACGTACCAGAATCGCCTTTGTGGCAACATTCATATAGGGATATATTCGACTAGCTAAAATTTACCTTTTAAAGTATGCATATAAATAATTATTTAGCTCTTAAAAAAACTAAATCTTTTGACATATTTAGATATAGATGTTAATCAACGATATGTTAGCTACATCCACGTTTAAAAAAAAAAGGATCAATTTGATTATTCAAATCGACTCTTCCTTACGACTCATGCAAATATGTTAGCTACAACCACAATATTTTAGCTCTATATATACTACTCATGCAACGAACCTCGTAAGAACATATTCAATTTCTTTTTAGATTTTAAGTAATATCCATATTTTCTCAATTGGTTAACTATATTTGAAATCATTGTCAATGTTAAGATAACAATATTAAGTTTTTCGTTTACCAAAAAAAAAAAAAACAATATTAAGTTTTTGGCATATGTTACGAATGCAAATTTACTTTGTAAGAACTTAACTCGTATCGAAGATTCATCATATTGGCCAAATAATTTCAAGAAAATTATCCTATCTAGTTTTTTTTTTTTTTTAAAAGGGCATTCTATTAAAAGCGGGTGAACGATTACAACATGTAAAAATATTACAAAAGAACAACGATAAAGCAAAGCAAAATAGAAAGTATACGAATTGCACAAAGGATACTAAAAGCATGTACGATTCTTCTCGACACCAGACCTATAGAACATCCTCAAGAATGAGAGCAACCTAACCAATACTTCAACCGCGGCATAGGAGAAGTGTAACCCAACAAGTATTCTCTAAATTATCCGAGACCCCTACATGCCGAGAGAGGCAACTGACAAAGAAGAGGGATAACCCAAAGACAAACACAAAACCATCAATCTTATAGCGGAAGGCAAACCATCGCATTACCGAAGCGCGCTACGAGAACCAGATGAAGATCAAACCAAACCTAAAGGAGCCTTAGCCGCAACCTGCAGTCAACCACTAAGCCAACACCCAACTAACAACCGAGAATTTGAACAACCATAGACCAGAGAACCAACAACTGAATAGGCCACTGAACCTCAATCCAAAGCAGTGCAAAGACTCCCACATAATGACAATGTACCGAATCTATACCCCAACTTTCAGGCACATCGAGAAGCACAAGAATACCTCGGTCAGCAAGCTAGAAGGGAAACCTGTAGACGACATTAGACTCTTCTTGGTGATGAAGAAGAGGTAGGCACACCTCGAGAGGACTAACCCCAACAGATAGCCAATCAACAAACAAACCACTAGTAAACCAAAGTTCCATCTACACCTGGAAATCAGACTTTGAAGTGGCACCAGGCTGAGAAGGAAGAGGCACCAGAACCGACGAAACCAAGTAGGCAAAAAAGGGAAAGAAAGAAAAGGCCGCACCTGCAGATCTATAGACCCAGTAACCTCAAACATCAACCAATAACAACCAAAGATAGGAAATGTCAGAAGCTGCACCAATCTCAGTAACTAAAACCAACTCCAAAGCCAAAGCAAGAGCAGGCAAACGGACCGGAGAACAAACACATATACAAGAACAACAACAACCAAGCCTCGGAGAGATAACAATCAGTAGAAGAAGAGGTAGACCTAATTGACAAAGGAAGAGGATGTAACCAGCCAGAGGAGATAAGAACTCAGCCTTTACCAAATTTGCCGGAGAGTGAAGTCAAAGGGAGCCGTCGATGAGAGCCTAGGGGACTCGGCAAAGAGAAAGACGAAGTGAGAATCATCCTAAGAAAACAACAACAAACAGAAAAATGGTTAAGAGTTTCTAAAAAAAAAATATATTAATATTTTAATTTTATAATTATATATATTTTTTAATAATTGAACCACTAGCTAAATGACAAAAGTACATTGAGAGACTATTCGTTTTCTCATCCAGAATGCACTTATCAGATGTTATTTGTTTAAGTCAAATTAAGAAGTGCATCTAGATGTAGAAATTTGGCTCCAAAACCGAAGACTCCACAACTACAAAGCTCGCCGGAGAGAAGCAACCGAAAGCGTCAGAGAAGCCAAGTCAGAGGAAGGTGAGTCACGGGAGATCTCAACACACGAGATTTCTGCCGCCTCAAGCATACTAATCGAGAGAGGAAAGCACCAGAGACGGTCACCACCGACGAGAGCCACTGAACCCAGAACCGAAAGCTTCAACAACACCACCATCAAGCAACCTTACCAGATCTGGAACCGAGAGCAGAGAAAATCGCCGAAGAGGAACCGGTAAAGGGACGGGGTCCCTCCCACGGGGGCGGTGAAAAAATTCGACCACCGGAGAGGGAGATCGGATAATTGATGTGTGCGGCACTAGGGTGTGTCGAGAGAGTTTGTCTTGCCTATCTAGTTGAGAGAAGAAGATTATAGTCTGGTGACATCATTTTATAGTGTCGAGGTTCTTTCTTGCAATTCAAGCAAATAAGAGAATCGATTTAAATCTCAAATGGGAATGTCAAGAATATTATTGTTGTGGGAAACGAGACGAGCTTTACATATGGCATGCATCGATGTCGGTTGGTGCATAATGCTTCTTTCTTTCATGTCCGCATCTTCTTTTCGAACTCTCTCCCATTGGAAACATTAAACTCTTATTGACTAAGTCAAATTAACCAGCCGTGCATCATTGACTCGAAGCCAAACTAGCCACTTAGACCACCTCCATCGGCAAAAATGGTTAAGAGTTTCTAAAAATAAAATATATATTAATATTTTAATTTTATAATTATATATAATTTTTTTTTAATAATTGAACCACTAGCTAAATGAAAAATGTACATTGAGGGACTATTCGTTTTCTCATCCAAACGCATCATATAGATGCAGTTATCAGATGTTATTTGTTTAAGTCATATTAAGAAGTGCATCTAGAGGTAGAAATTGGATGCAAAACAAAACTCATCCAAAATATTTAGAAATTTTGGATAAGTTTGAAAGTAGTGTTTGGATTCATTAAAATGCGTTCAAAAGTACAAAAATCAACAATACCCTCATGTCTAAACAAAATATTAAATTATTTAGATTTTATATAAATTTATTATTGTTTTTTTTTCAAAACCCCTAAAATAGCTCATCTAAAACTCCAAAATTACATTTTCATCTAAAATTGCAATTTGTTTTTTCTCTAAAACCGCAAAATTATTATTATTATTTTCCCGCAAAATTATGTTTTCCCTTCAAGATTGCAATATTACATTTTTCATCTAAAATTGCAAAATTATTATTATTCCGCCAAAATCGCAAAATCTCGTTTTCCGCCAAAATCGCAAAATTGTGTTTTTCTGCCAAAAATGTAAATTATATTTTCAACTAAAACCGCAAAAAAAAAAAATTCTCGCCAAAACCGCAAACTTGCTTTTTCTCGCACAAACCACAAAATTATAATTTGTTCGCCAAACCCGCAAAATTACGTTTTTCCGCCAAAACCGTAAAATTCTTTTTTCTCGCCAAAACCACAAAATTATATTTTTCGCCAAACCCGCAAAATTCTGTTTTCTCGCCAATACAGCACAATTGCGACGCAAAAGTACATTTTCCACTACATGTCAAAAATTATTTTCTCTTGTCCAAACCGTAAAATCGCGTTTTCCTGCCAAAACCGCACAATTGCATGACCAGTTTAAAACGCAAAATTATATTTTCCGCAAAACCCGCAAAATTTGAAAACTTACATTTTCCGCCCAAAATTGTATATTTATGTTTGTAGAAAATTTTAAATTTATTTAGTTCGAAATATAATCTAAACCTTAAATAATAGTATTAACACAAAATATAAGGTTTTTTGGTCATTTATGAATATGATTTTTAATATACAGTTATATACTACGAAATTCATAATGATTTGAAATTTCATTTATATTGTTGGTCTTATCAAATTGAATTAAAAAATATATTAATGAATATGATTTTTAATTTATAAATATGATTTTATATTTTAATTTAACTATTTTGTCAGATAACATTTATAAGAAGTTTATATAACAATAATTTGATAATCATTTAGTTATAAGTATAATTTAAATAAAAAATAAAAGTATTAACACAAAACATGAAGGGTGCAACTGGATTGTAATTTTGTGGGATAAAATTGTATAGGATACCTCGTTCATGTGCATTCCATAAAAAGTTACCATTTACATAGATATAAAAAATAAGTTTTATTACATGGAATCATGTGTGATATGTGAAATTATGTAAGAATAGTGTTGAAAAACATTAAGAAAAGAAAAACATCATGAATAAATGGGATACAACATTATAATTGAGAAAAAGTATGAAATTTAAAATCCTGTTATGATTTTTTACTAATAATATTTTGTTATGCTTTTAAAATCTAAAATCTCGTTTAGATTTTTTTTTGAATTTAAAAAAGAAGAATCACTGATGCTGTCTAGGATTCCCTAAGATTTTATATAAAAAAAAAACTGCATTTTTTATGTTAGCAACGTTTCTTTGATTTTTTTAGTAACATATTTAAGTGTTATATATAATTTTAGTTTTTATATGATATTATTTAGTTTTAATCATTTTTGTTTTGCATTCCATTCTATTTTTTTTTAAAATCACTATTCATCTTTCATAAATTTTTGTTTATTCCATTTAACTTTATTCCATGTATTTCAATTCATCTTATTTCAAGAATTACAAAAATTAACTACCATTTAGATTCGAGGTTTTTGGTTCTTTTATATCAAGTGCGTCTAAATACAAATACGAAAATACTAAACGAACATACCTGCATTTAGATACAATTTTTAGACTTATGAATCGAAAATTGAAACGAATGTTGCATCTAGAAATCTAAACGAACAGCACCTAAGTATCAAAACCGTTTTTTATCCAAGAATCATTTTTTTTATTATTATTATTATTTTAATAATATCTAGTTAAGTTACTCCGATGGAGAATTGGAAATGATCTTGTGCAGCCTTAGAAATATGTGTGGTAGTTCGAACCAATACTCTCTCTCTTCTTTCTCTCTCTATAACAAAAAGAAGACTTTCGAACTTCATATCAGATCCAGTTTTTTCGGTTGGCTCTTGCCGGTTTTGGATTGTAAATATGGTTTTTCTTCTAGCCTTCTAGATCTAGGTTTCCGATGTGTTCGGATCTTTTGTTGTAATATATTTTTGCTTGGCAGATTTTTGTTTCCGATCTTTTGTTCTTTTACAGGATTAGTTTTCTCTTCTGAAAACCGAGACCAGGCTGTGAAGATTTTGAAACTCTCTCCACTTCTTCTGGTGCTTTTCTTACTTGGCTGGGAGCTTAAATCTCCCTAGTTTCCCCGACTACAGGCCTCGAATGAAGTCAATGGGTGAATGGTCTTGTGAGGTGGGTCGGTGTTACTTTCCTCGGTGCTGCGAAGTTTCTTATCTGCATCTGCTTGGTTTTGTTCCTATAAGAGATTTGGTGAGATTGAAGGTGTTCACTCGCTTGCTTTGTCGGCGATTGGAAATTGTCCGGCGAGCTTGGCGGTGTCGATACAACCATAGGGTCAATTGGGCTTATTTTTTTTGGTTGTATTGTACGTACTGGACTCTTCGATTTCATGTCTTATAGCCCATTAGACTAGATAATCAAAAACCGTTGACGACAAAAAAAAAGAAATATATGTGTGGTTGAGAAACCAGCCATCAACTTGTCAACATCTTATCTTCTATTATTATCTACTCACGTGTTAATGTTGTCTACTAGAAGACGGTGTGCGTTGAATTTGTTGGGTTAACACATTTATTGTACCATGACACGAATAAAGGTACGCTAACTCACCACCATTTTTTTTGTTTTCTAGCACCACCATTTTTTTATAAATAGAATTTGATCTTATGCTGACACATTGAAAACAAAGTAATAGACATCATGGCAAAGTTTGCTTCCATCATCATTACCCTTCTCTTCGCTGCTCTTGTTTCCTTTGCTGCTCTTGGTGAGTAATGATCTTTTAATTATCATATGCATGGTAAAATAAGTTTTAAAATTTCCTTCTTTTAAATTGTTTTGACAATAGTTAATATTAATAATTAACCTTGAGATATATGCAGAAACACGAACAATGGTGGAAGCGCAGAAGTTGTGCGGGAAGCCAAGTGGGACATGGACCGGAGGAGTGTGTAGAGACAGTAGAGCGTGCAAGAATCAGTGCGTTAACTTTGAGGGAGCACGACATGGATCTTGCACCTTTGAATTTCCACATAACAAGTGTCGCTGTTTCTTCCCATGTTAATCTGCCAAAACTCTTCGGAGCTTAATAGTGTGTGTATCTTATATAGAATAAGCCTGTTTTAATCATGGAGTGATCGTATGACATGTACAACTGCTCCAGATATTGGTTACTTATAATAATATAAGCTTTTATGTACTGTGGAATACTGTTTCTTCTTGTCCATATATATTTGCCTGCAGTAACACGACCATTAATTATACCAAATGCATATGTTCTTGTGGCAGAATTACCTCACATGTTCATGTTATAAAAAAAAATCTTACTGTTATGTCGGACACAACCACATCGTCTCTAACTTATGTATCTCATGTTCTTTCCGTGACAGTCTTTCGACACACCAAAGAGATTTTTGTGTAAATGTCAGTCTTATTAATTTTTCTGGAGATTCGAGACAGGCTAAAATTGATTATTTTCGCGTTAACCCTTGCTGTGTCTGTATATGCTATAACTTCAATCCACGTGCCACACTCCACCATTCACACAAAAAGGAGAAAAAAAACTATCTTCTACAGTGAAAATTTCTTGCCTAAAAAGACAATATATTGTGTTCAGCCTCTCTTTGTAACTTTTATTTGATAAAAGAAAAACAAATGAAATCTATACGTGTTAAGTTCCTCTTTAAATTTAGCTCTCTCTATATATATTCCTTATACATTAATTAAAAAATAATTTTATCAAATTTGTTTGTGTTATCAGTAGAAACATTTTCACTAATTTTATTATAACATGACATTCTCTTAAATATGACGTGACAAAACTATCAAATATTTATCTCACTAATTTAGTCCACTCAAAACTATTTAAATTAGTCTACCCAATAATGTTTATCATCAATCGGCTATATTTTTTTAAGAGAATAATTAGTCCACTAATCACAATTATACATAGCCTCTTCCACTATAAAGGGAAAATGATAATAACACCCAACAATAATTTTAGAGAATCGATCACATTTATATCAAGTTGATTTTTTTAAAAATGGTTTTAGGATATGAGTATGATATTAACGATCAAACTAATATTACATATACACGGAGATTTCCATCAAAGGTAAAAAACAATTCTTTTTTCATTTGATCAAACACACTTTTTGTAGTTTTGTAATTATGTGTCCTTTGTGTATTAAAAGCTTCCTAATGTTCTTTTAATCATTGTTACTTTTAAGAAATAATGTTTTTTGGCTTTACAACATCAAAAATGGATCTTACTTTATTTATTAGTAAGTTCATAAATTTAACTCAATTATACCGAATTTAAAAATACGAAAGCTCACTAAAAAGTAGTGATGGAGATTATCATTTTACCACCTTCAAAAACCTAACGAAGCCAAAATATTTTAGTTCGAATTAAAAAAAAAAAATCGGTTAAATATACTTATCTCGGAAAAAATCTTTTTAAAGAATTACCAATAATTCGCTTACAAAAATATCTATCATATATATAGGAATATTCTAATTAATGGACGTTTCCAAGATCTGAAATTTATATAACATCAATTCTAATTTTTAAGTATGGAAATCTTTAATTGAAATATTCGATTTAACCAAATGGATATTGACAATTGATCACAATATGTCGTGTTTTGTTTTGTCAAATTTTCAAGCTTTAAAAGAATTTACACACATAGTAATAGTAGTTTGGTGCAATGTGTTAACGACAAAATCGACACTACAACATCAATAGAATAGAAAAAATTTTAGAAACGACAAACTCTTACTTAGTTATTATGATATAAAATTGGATCTAATGACCAATTCTATTGTTTTTCTTTTTTAATTAAATTATAAATGAAGTTATTGTCAATGTTATTAATGAAAATAAAATTAGTGCCAACAAACGGAAAAGAAAAAAGATATTATTTCATATAAAGAAAATTAAACTTAAATTCAAATTGAACATCATTAAAAAATTTTAACCACAAAATAATATTTTTTAATTTATTTGATTTCTAAAAAATATTTAACCGCGTATAACGCGGGGAGTCACCTAATATATATATATATACTCATGCAACGAACCTAGTAGGACAATAAAGAGGCTTATGGTGTGATTGGTTGGGTTTTAAAAAATTTCTACAACTCTTTAAAGTCTTTTTACACTATTTGCTTACCAATCGAACTTTAAAATGTTTAGTAATCCCATATAAAAGTTACAGCCTCTACAGCCTTAATTCTTTTGTTTGTTCATGTTTTATATTTTTTTTCTTAAAACAAATATTTTATGGTTTTAAAGCTATAGGATTCTCTCACTACTAAATTACAACAAAACGTTTACAGCCTAAATATTACAACAATTAATTTACAGTTAGCTATAGCCGAACCAACTATCCATTTAGTGTGGTGGTTATGTAGCCATTTGTCTTACGTTTCAAAAAAGGAGAAAAAAAACCTTTCTTTTGTTATCTATTATTTTTAACGTTAAGTTGATTTAAAAATATCCAGGATTGTTCAACGCAATTATTCATACTATAATTTTTCAAAAATTCTTTATACTATAAGAACTAGGGGTTTTATTTGGACGTTTTTAGAAGGGTTCAAATTTTCTGTAATCATGGCTCCGTTTTAAAACCATTGTAGAATGTAGCCCATTAGTGGGCTTTTAATGAAAGTTTGGGACGACAAAAAAAAGAAAGGTTCAGATTTCTTTTATTTTGTTCGTCTAACTTCTTTCATAACTATAATTAGATATAATTGGGGATGTCTCGGACTACATCCGGTTATATTGTTTATAAAAGTTTGTATAAATAATTGTATCATGCATGTGTTTGTGATTTAGTTCAAATTTTTATTATAATGTAGAAATTTTTTTTTGGAAAAAGTATCTTTTGAAACTTGAAAGTTGAAATCATATATTCATGATTGTACGCTAGCAATGACTATAAGAATTTGAATTTCCAATCAACTATATTGATGTTCAATCAAAAATTTATAAACTTTTCACACTAAACAATTTCCTGCGATTGTAAACTAATTATAATTCAAGAAATTCAGTTATAACTCTCTGTACATTTCATAATCACCTAACTAAATGTATAAGGAAGCAGCATATAAAGATCAAAGAAGTGAGAACTGAAAAGATGAAAGATAGTAGTAATTATATAGAGAGAGCAAATGATGGATTTTCTCATCTTCAGCTTAAACGTTCCTTCAAATCTTTCTTATATTCTCCCTCTTGCTACAATCATGATAGTTTCGTTTTCATTATTTCTCCTAATCACTTATGTGCTATGACCTTTACCTTACGGTTGATATCTTTGTCCCAATATCTCTCGCATCATTCATGTTGCTCTCCCTTGCTCACCAATCTCTGTTCCACATTCTGCATTATGTCGTCACCATCTCCTACACCAACAATCGATCTATCACTCTTGTTGTCTTTGTCTTCTCTACCAAAAAGATTATATTTGTCTATTGACTAAAAAGATCTATGACAAATGCATGAGACATGAAGGTATATAAGAATCCAGAAAGCATTTCAATTTCTCATTAGTTTCCATGAAGTGGCTCTACCCAAAAAACATTTTATTCAGACTACTTTTACTAAACATAATAAAATTATTGTAAGCCAAGCCATACTTTATTTTAAGTTCAACAATGCTTATTGACTTCAACATCGCTTATTTGTAATGTACCGTGTAAACCTCTTGCTTAATCCAAGGCTCCAAACCATGTTGAAAAATGCTCCATGTCATGCTCTTTACCATTTTAATGTACCTTAAGAACAAACTTGAATTAAGTGATTATATAACTCAACTGAAATGAGAGTAGGGCTGAAAGGATAATTAAATATAATAATAGATCTCTGTTGTGAGTTTAAGTGGTTTGACCCAAAAGTTTTATCCCGTATGAATACGTGGTTCACAAATTAAAGAGCATGACATGGAGGTTGATCTTAGGCTTATTTCCTCACACTTCAACACATACATTGAAAACAAAGTAGTAATAGTGATCATGGCTAAGTTTGCTTCCATCATCGCTCTTCTCTTCGCTGCTCTTGTTCTCTTTGCTTCTTTTGGTGAGTAATGATCTTATCATATACATGGAAAAATGAGTAATCAAGTTGCTCTTTTCAGATTAAGATTTATATATTTGATAAATGATTAGTAACTAACCGTAGCTTCGTTTATATATGCAGAAGCACCAACAATGGTGGAAGCTCAAAAGTTATGCGAGAAGCCAAGTGGGACGTGGTCAGGAGTTTGTGGAAACGGTAATGCATGCAAAAATCAGTGCATTAACCTTGAGGGAGCACGACATGGATCTTGCAACTATATCTTCCCATATCACAGATGTATCTGTTACGTTCCATGTTAATCGATGTACCCGAAAACTCTTCGGTGCTTAATTGTGCGTGTATTTTACATAAAATAAGTCTGTGTCACTCCTTGAGTGACTTAATGACATATATGTTTATGTTACAATGTTTGGTTTGGTTTGGTTTTAAACTTATAATACAAACTTTTATGTAGTACGTACCATAATCGCCTCATGCAATATAGTCTTTAATTCTAAAGAAAAACAAAATCTTCTGACATATTTTATTAAAATCATGGACACGCCTACAAATAGTAAATTTTCAATATATATATATATATATATATATATATATATATAATTGTATAAATATTTTCACGCATGACATGTAATGTAAGAGTCAAAATGGTAAACAAAAAATTTCGACATATATATCCAATACGCAATTAACTAAATAGTATTAACAAAAAAATTCTGCACAACGCCTTTAAATACTATAGTTTTCAATATTTGTTCATGAGATGCAAGCAGCGCCGGTCTAGAAAGGAAGCCATCCAATCCAAAGATTGGGGCATCTAAAGTAATAGGGCATATTTAAAAAAAAAAATTATTAGTATTGATAAATAAATAAAATTTATAGGTTCTTTTGTTAAAATATTACTTATCAGGCATTTTTAGTTAGAATAAGATTTGTTGGACTTTTCAGTAATATTTATAAATTTGTTAAAATTAAATATATTAGTAAATTTCTATTTTTCATGATAGTTAAAACCCTAATTAAAAATTAGAAACAAAACAGTTTTTTTTGTTCCAATTTGTTCCGTCGTCTTGCAGGCTTGCATCACTTTTATTTTCTTTTGTCCTCTTGCTCTTGATTACATAATTTAGTTATATTGGTTCAGTTATTTTAATTCATCCTTTACGTAGTAAGAATGTATGTTTCTTAGTTCGTTGTTTTTAATTGTGATAAAAGCTTGATGCCTTGAGTCCTTGACTTTGTTACGACAATCCCTTATTTTTATGCTTACTTTTTATTTTTATTTGATAACAAGATGGCACCGTCTGGGACAAGCAAACCATGTGGAATAAAAAAATCAACCATCCGGAGCTCAAAACAGAAATAAGAAGAAGAAACAAGAAGCACTCATAAAGTCACTACAAGGTTCTATGTCCAAGTTTGTGAGGAGAGCTAATAATACTGAAATTGGGAATTCATCTGCTCAAAGAGAAGAAGACAAAGATGAAGATGATATTGGTCAGAATAGTGAGCTTGAAAATTCAGAGAAATGTAAAGAGACTCATCAAGATGAAACTGAAAACAAGATGAAAAGATAAAGGAACCAAATAAAGATGTCTCTGATCCAGGAAATTGGGAAAACATTGATATGGGATTGAGAGACTTGTTGGTTAAGAAGGGTCCTACGACAAGATTATCAAGTCATCATCGGTTTTCTAAAGACAGTATTGGCAGACATTTTTCTCATGTATTCTATACAAGAGATATGGTAAACAGAGAAAAAAAAGATAGGCGATGGTTGGTATACTCAAAAGCTTTAGATAAAGCTTTTTGTTTTTGCTGCAAATTGTTCAGGTACGACAAAGGTGGTGGTAACTTGGCAACTATAGGATATAATGATTGGAGAAACTTTTCAGCAAGGCTAAAAGAACATGAAGTTTCTCATGATCATGTTATATCTATGACACGTTGGAGAGAGTTAGAGTTGAGATTTAAAGAAAATCAGACAATTGATAAACATGCTCAAGAAGAATTAAACAGAGAGAAAATCCATTGGAGAGAAGTATTGTTGAGATTATTTGCAGTGGTGAAAACTCTAGCTCAAAGAAACTTGGCATTTCGTGGAGATAATGAAAAACTTGGTGAAGCGAATAATGGAAATTTTTTGGGTCTTATTGAGATGATTGCAGAGTTTGATGCAGTGATGAGAGAGCATGTTAGACGAATTGAGAAAAAGGAAATCTATACGCATTATCTCAGTCACAAGATTCAGAATGAAATGATTGAGATGTTTGCTAAGGAGATCAAAGTTATGATCATACATAAGATCCGTGATTCGAAGTATTTCTCCATAATTCTTGATTGTACTCCAGATATCAGTCACAAAGAGCAAATGACTTTGGTTATCCGATGTGTGGATGTTTCTACAATGTCAACCAAGGTTGATGAATTCTTTTTGACATTTTTGATTGTCAAAGATAAATCAGGAGAAGGGCTTTTTGCTTCGCTCCAAGATGCGTTAGTTGAGCTAGAGTTAGACATTGGTGATGTGAGTAGGACAGGGCTATGACAACGATCTAATATGAAAGGAACGAATAAAGCAGTTCAAAAGAGGTTGTTAGAATTCAATCCAAGGGCATTCTTTACACCATGCGGTTGTCACAGTCTTAATCTGGTGTTATGCGATATAGCATCTTCTTCCCCAAAAGCTGTGTCTTTCTTTGGAACTGTTCAACGAATATATTGCTTATTTTCTTCTTCAACAAACAGGTGGGACATATTGACAGAGATGGTTAAAGGACTAAGCCTTAAGTCTTTGTCTCAAACACGTTGGGAAAGTCATGTTGAAAGTGTCAAAGCAATACGGTTTCAAGTTTCAGAAATCAGAGAAGCATTACTTTACTTGGCTGAAAGTACTGACGACCCAGCAACGCAAAGTAGTGCTGAGTCCCTTGCTTTAAGTGAAACATATGGAATTGGAGGTTTCGAGTTCTTGTTTGGTATAGTTGTTTGGTATGACCTTCTTTTTGTTGTCAACACAGTAAGCAAGAGTCTACAATCAGAAAACATTGATATCAATGCTGCAATTCAACATCTGAAAGGGCTTGTGTCTTTTTTTTTTAAAATATCGGGAGACTGGTTTTGAGGAAGCAAAGGCTAAGGCTAGGCAAATTGCAGCTGATATGGAGATTGAAGCTGAATTTTCTGTGAAACAAAAGTGTATCATTAGAAGGAAAAAACACTATGATGAAGACCCAGAGATTGATGAAAATGTGCTATTATCACCAGAGGAGAGCTTCAGGATTGATTACTTTAACACACTCATGGATCAAGCTTTAGTTTCCCTTGAGTCCAGATTTGAACAATTCCAAAGGTATGAAAAATCTTTTGGATTTTTGTTTGATTTAAAAAAGTTAACATATGCAAGTGAGGATACATTGAGAGCATCATGTTTGAATCTGGAAGCTTCTTTACAGAATAGTACTCATTCAGACATAGTTGGTGACGATTTGTTTATGGAGTTAAAAATTCTTCGAGAATCAATACCTGAAGAAGTTCAAAAGCCTATTGAAATGCTTGACTTTTTGAAAAGAATGGATGATTGTTATCAAAACACAGAAATTGCTTATCGCATATTGTTGACCATTCCGGTGTCAGTTGCCACAGCTGAAAAAAGTTTTTCAAAGTTGAAGCTGATAAAGAATTATTTGCGGTCTACCATGTCACAAGAAAAGTTAAATGGGTTGGCTATGTTATCAATTGAGACAGCTATGGTTGAAAAACTTGACTATAGGAGTCTAATTGATGATTTTGCAGGAAAAATGCAAGAAGATCTATATTTTAAAAATAAGTGTTCTTAATATCGTTGTTTTTTTTAGTAGACTATGGAATTTGATTTTTTTAATGAAAATTTAATTTGTTTTTTATACTGTTTTGTGATCTTGATAAATTATGTACACGGGCATAATTTTAAATTTTAATTGGGGTAGTATAAAAGGTTAATCCGGCACTGGATGCAAGAGATCAAAATGGTAAACAAAGAATGACATGAAGGGAAAAATGGAACTGAAATCAATTAAACGGAGACTAATATAATGGGAGAGATGAACTTTGGTTAGTTTGATTAATTTCAGTTCGTATGTAATGTTACCGAATAAAATTAAAACATTAAATGTTTTTTGTTAGTAACAAAATTTATACATGTAAACATGGATTTATAATATAATTTATATAAATAATTTTATCTTATTATTGTGTATAAATATTTCTTTTATTTGTTTAGCAAATTAAGGGATATTCTTAAATCTTCAGAAATGCATGTAAATATTGAATAATTTAGATATACTATGCTAGTTATGGTTGGTTTGATTCGGTTTGTTGGTTCTTTGTTTTTTCCGATTGGAAATATTCTATTGAAGCTAGCTGAAACAAACCGAATAAAACTATGATCCGGTTCAATTCGATTATGAAAAGTTTGGTTCGTATGTAATGTTGTGGAATGAAACTAAAATGTTAATTTGATTGATTTTAGTAAAAGAATTCGGTTAATTGTGGGTAGTTCGGTTAACATTAGCGGGTCCGATTAATTTCACTTAGTTCATATTTTGTTTATAAATAATAAGATATAATTTCAGAATTTTTTCTTTCCTCGTAGTAATAATGTAAGAAAAAAAAAGGGAAGGCCGAAAGGGCATGTTGAGGGTGAAGCAAAAACATGTAAAATTTTACGCATGGCCTACATATATCATGTTCCTTTCAAACTCTTATTCGAAACATGAACCGTTTAATCTTCTTGACCGAGTTAGATTAACCAGCCGCCCATGTGAACGATATATCACTGACACTGACTCGAAGCCAAAGCAGCCACTTGGGCTACATCAGATAGTGTTGGAGAAACCAGCTAGACATCATCTATGAACTAGTCAAGCATCTTATCTTCTATATTGTTACTAGAAGACAACGTGTGGTGCATTCGTGGGGTTTAACCCATTAATTGTACGCTGAAAAGTATAAGACTAAAACTCACCATCATTTCACTATAAATAGAGGTTGATCTTAGGCTTATTTCCTCACACTTCAACACATACATTGAAAACAAAGTAGTAATAGTGATCATGGCTAAGTTTGCTTCCATCATCGCTCTTCTCTTCGCTGCGCTTGTTCTCTTTGCTTCTTTTGGTGAGTAATGATCTTATCATATACATGGAAAAATGAGTAATCAAGTTGCTCTTTTCAGATTAAGATTTATATATTTGATAAATGATTAGTAATTAACCGTAGCTTGGTTTATATATGCAGAAGCACCAACAGTGGTGGAAGCTCAAAAGTTATGCGAGAAGCCAAGTGGGACGTGGTCAGGAGTTTGTGGAAACAGTAATGCATGCAAAAATCAGTGCATTAACCTTGAGGGAGCACGACATGGATCTTGCAACTATATCTTCCCATATCACAGATGTATCTGTTACGTTCCATGTTAATCGATGTACCCGAAAACTCTTCGGTGCTTAATTGTGCGTGTATTTTACATAAAATAAGTCTGTGTCACTCCTTGAGTGACTTAATGACATGTATGTTTATGTTACAATGTTTGGTTTGGTTTGGTTTTAAACTTATAATTCAAAACTTTTATGTAGTACGTACCATAATCGCCTCATGCAATATAGGTTATATCCGATTTACTAAAAAAACCTTTTTAGGTATGCATATAAATTAGTCTTTAAAACCAAAATACTCAATTTTGGTTTTTAGTAAAAATTTTATTAGTCTTTAAAACCAAAATACTCAATTTTGGTTTTTAGTAAAAATTTCTGTTAATTGTGGGTAGTTTGATTAATTTTGGCTAGTCCGGTTAATTTTAGTTAGTTAGATTTCGATAATTAAATTTATACATGTAAACATGGATTTATAATAGATGTTTTATGACCAAATTTTGGTTTTATATAAATAACTTCTCTCATTATTGTGTATAAATATATATTTTAATTTTTTAGCAAATTAAGGGGTATTAAACCCTAATATCTGAGCCGAAAAACCCTCACAAATGCACATAAAATATTGAAAATAATTATATTTTTACCAAATTGAAGGGTCTAGACCCTAAATATACTATCACACAATCAATTAATACTTTAATACATTCAATTTTGATAATTATTTTATTAGAAAATAAAATATAGTCAAAGTTTGATAATTAGTATTTAAAGATTCTTCTGTTCTGTTTCTGTAGCATGCGTGACTGTGTATGATTAACCCTATCCGGTGAACCAGATCCGACCCGGTGAATATCGTATATTCTTGAATTTTGACCAAGTCAAATCAATTAGCCGCCTAGGTGATGTAGCACTAGCTCAGCCAAACCAGTCGCTTAGGTTTACATTAGATAGACCATGCAACCTTCCATAAGTATAGATAGACTCACCATTGCACTATAAATAGAGTTTGATGATAAGCTTATCTTCTCACACTCAACTTATATACATATATACATTAAAAAAGAAAAAGAAATAATCATGGCGAAGTTTGCGACCATCATCACCCT
The DNA here is from genome assembly GCA_964056655.1 of Arabis hirsuta. NCBI lineage: Eukaryota > Viridiplantae > Streptophyta > Magnoliopsida > Brassicales > Brassicaceae > Arabis > Arabis hirsuta. The sequence continues at coordinate 34,430,248 of OZ053304.1, forward strand.
TCTCTTCGTAGCTGTTGTTCTCTTTGCTGCTTTTGGTGAGTAATGATTTTATCATATGCATGGAAAATGTGTTTAAATTTTTCATTATATTTGATTTTGATAGTTAACCTCTAGTGACAAAATTTATATATATACAGAAGCACCAACAACAATGGTGGAAGCACAGAAGTTGTGCACGAAGCTTAGTGGAACATGGTCAGGAGTTTGTGGAAACAATGATGCATGCAAGAAACAGTGCATTCGACTTGAGAGAGCAAAACATGGATCTTGCAACTATATCTTCCCATATCACAGATGTGTCTGTTACTTCCCATGTAATTAATCTATCAAAAACTCTCTGGTGCTTGTGTGTAATACGTATAAAATAAGTCTGAGTGACCTCATGACATGTATGTTTATGTTTCAATGTTTGGTTTGGTTATAAACTTATAATATAAACTTCTATATATGTAATAATTTTAACACGTGCAAATTAGCGCATTTGAATAAGATTCCGATGAAAAGTTACTTCTTTTTTGCTTTTAATATACGAAAATGCAAGATTAGATCAGATTTGAGACTTAAATATCTCTGGATGGTTTAGCAAATTTGATATCGTCCATTCTAAGAGCATTTCCAATGGTAAGATAGAGTATCAATCATGATATGACAAATGTAAAGTGAATCTCTCAAATATTTGGGAGAGTTTTTCGCTCATTTTTTTATTATTTTTATTAGTTTTTTAATACGAGAGACTCACTTAAGAACCTCCATTGGAGGTGTTCTAATGTTCCTGTTATGGTATATACCCGCAAGTATCATAACCAAACCAAATGTTGTTTTAAAATTGCAATGTAAATTTTTAATCATTAATACCTAATTTAACCCTAGTAAAAGTGTATTCATTAAGTTTCTTAATTGAATTCGCGAGGAAAATGTCAAAATTATATTCTGTATATTTTCATTGAAACAGAAAGAGATTAATCAACACTTACCACTATGATTCCTTTGATGACGACATCCATGAAATGAGTTTCTTGGAGACAAAACAAACGATCGATCATCGTATTACCCTTTTATTCTCCCGCACGTTTCTCGTCTACAAGTCCCTGCAAAAATCTGTCGAATCGAGCTGCCACGTTTTTGAGACGTTTTTCGTAATCCGGGACCTACAAGACCGGAAAATAGTCAGCAGTATTTAGGGCACCAGCACTAGACACCACTTCACCAATCAACTGCCGAACGCATCTCGCATCGTCATTCTATCACCGTAAAATCGTTCTCCGGCCACTATCCTCTTAACATCGGAAATCCATCGGAAATTTCCAATGACTTGATATATGTCGAAAATTTTATCGGAATTAGGCATGGTTTCTTGTAGTGCCAAATAATAATTAGTATCGGGTCTTGTGCTCACCTAATTTTAGTAGTACCGGATTTTGGAGTTATATAAATGGTTTTAAAGATTTATATTATGAATCCAATTCTATCATCGAGTGTGATCACTTATCAGACATAGTTTTTGTTAAGAGAAGAAAACTATTTTTTGATGAAGAGCCTAAAAAATGAAATCTGCGACAAGGCTTAGACCCAAATGACATGGACCGGAGTAATAAGTTAATAACCACAAACTGAACCGAATCCGGTATAGAGTTAACCATTTGTGGGAGTCTCCTTCTGAGTTGGCTAGTTGGCCGTGGCTGTTTTCAGGATCTCTTAGTTGGCACATGGCTTGACAAAAGATGGCTAATGAGGAGAAAAGTCTTACGATGAAGTTGAAAACGATTTTTCTTTTGAATCGTAATTAAATTTTATTTACAAAACAAAAACAGAACATTTCATTTTCTAACATCGGATATTCTTTCTAATAATAGTCCGTATGTTTAAATTACAATTTTAGGATTTTAGTTTAACTACTGCACGTTTAAGGATTTAGCTATTTCGTCACAAGGTGCAACATCATGGTACATGATCGATCGTAGGTTTCAATAAAAAAAAATGAATGGAGAAGAAAACTCCACAAAAAATATATGGTGGAGAATTTGAGAAAGTGTGTAACCTATGACTTGGTTAAGATCTTATCTTCTTGACCAAGTCAAACTATGAACAACGTAGCATGGAAACCAGCCATTGATCAGCATACACTGTTTATGAATGGGTCAAGATTTTAATGTTATCTTCAATAATTAGGTGTTTGCGTGTAAATATTGTCTACAGAGACGGTCTGTGTTTGATTTGTGGGATTACCTCGTTATTCTACGATTGCACAAGTAAAAGACTAACTCACCCATCATTTCACTATAAATAGAGGTTGATTTTAGACTCATTAGGTGATTTTTCTACGTCCACACGAATAATTAATATATAAAAGATTTTTTCTTTAATTTTATACATTAAAAATGTGAAAATATGTATTTTTTTTATTAGAAATATTGCTGTTGATATTTTGTTATAATTTTTTTTTGTTAGTAATATAAATTTTTGAAAGTTTAGTTTTACCATTTTATTATTTTATATACGTAAACGTATCAAATAAAATATATAATAATTTTATATATTAGAGTGCACAATCTATTATCAAAAATTAAGATTTTTCTCATTAAAGACTAAACTCCTTTGATCATCAACTTTTTTTTTTAAATAAATTCTTCGCATTGAATTTTGAATAAAAACTGAATTTGACATCAAAATATAAAAGATTAATGTGAAAAACTTTTTATAAAGAAAGAAATATTAATAATTTTTTCATATTATATAAACCAAATACACTACGTTTTCTATTTCTTTTGTTTTCTGAATTTTTGTTGTTTTATGTTTTTAATATGATTAACGTCTCTTACACTTTTTCATATTTTGTTAAAGGAAAACGATTTAGAGATCAATTTCATTCACTGAACGATTTTTTATGGTCTGATTTTTTTATTTCATATTGAGCTTTTCATAGTGTTTTTTACTAAATATTAAATATAATATGACAATGTTAAATTAATTTTCTTAAATTATAATAGTTGAATATTAGCTTTTTAAATATTATCATGTAAAATATTTAACCTTTGTTTTTTTAAAATATATTTAATATAAAGATATAAAAATTTATATACAATTTATCTTAAATGATTTTGTTATTTTCAAATTGTCTTATGTTAAAAAAAATTTAAATACGTATTTTTTTTTATAAATTTGAAATTTTTGTCACAAAATATAATAAAATATTTATAAAAAACTTGTTAAGTTTTTATTATAAATTTTAGTAAGATATATTTATATAAAAAGTGTTCTAAAACTTTATTGTGACAAAAACTAACTTTTAAACAATTTCTTAGTGAAAAACGAAAATATTAGTATAAAATATTATTTAAATTTTCTTTTGATTTGTTTATGGAAAATAATGCAAAAATATTTAAAGAAGATTTTGTAAAAAATGTTGTTTTGATTTATTTTTGCAATGCCATATTTTTTGTTAAGTCATGTCATAATAAAATTAGTGAGAGTGATTCTTGTGATGACATATAAGCAAATTTGAGAAAATTACTTTTGAAATAATGTATGAGGGATTGAAAAACAAAACTAAAATACAATTTATCTTAAATCACTTTGTTATTTTCAAATTGTCTTGTGTTATAATTTTTTTTTTTAAATATGTATTTGTTTTTATAAATTTGATTTTTTTGTCACAAAACATAATAAAATATTTATAAAAAACTTATTAAGTTTTTAATATAAATTTCAGTAAGATATATATATAAAAAAGTGTTCTAAAACTTTATTGTGACAAAAAATAATTTTTAAACAATTTCTTAGTAAAAAATGTAAATATTAGTATAAATATTATTTAAATTTTCTTTTGATTTATTTATGGAAAATAATGCAAAAATATTTAAAGAAGATTTTGTAAAAGATGTTGTTTTGATTTATTTTTGCTATGTCATATTGTATTGAAGCCATGTCATATATTTTTTTAAGTCATGTCATAATAAAATTAGTGAGAGTGATTCTTGTGATGACACATAAACAAATTTGAGAAAATTGATTGAAAAACAAAACTAAAATACATCATGGCTAAGTTTGCTTCCTTCACCACCTTCCTCTTCGCTGCTCTTGTTCTCTTTGCTGCTTTTGGTGAGTAGTGATCAATTATAATATGCATGCATGGGCATATGGCAAAATGTGTTAAGTTTCGCTTTCATTTATTTTGATGTTAACCTTGAGTTATGTATACGCAGAAGCACCAGCAATGGTGGAAGCACAGAGGTTGTGCGAGAAGCCAAGTGGGACATGGTCAGGCGTTTGTGGAAACAATAATGCGTGCAAGAATCAGTGCATTAACCTTGAGGGAGCACGTCACGGATCTTGCAACTATGTCTTCCCTGCTCACAAGTGCATCTGCTACTTCCCATGTTAAACTACCCGAATGGTGATTAATTGTGTGTGTATTTTCATAAAATAAGTCTGTTTCACTCCATGAGTGACCTAATGACATGTATGTTTGTGATTTAATGTTCGGTTTGGTTACAATATAAACTTTTATGGACGACGTATCTTCTTGTCCATCAAAAATGTTTATGGTCTGAAACCCGAGATCCGATATATGGTCTCTTACGCGATCAATACCATCGTGTAGAAATACTTGATTACCAATCAGAGTGCAGAAGATGGTACGTAGCAGACTTACCATCTTCAGCCTCCTCTTCGATGCCCTTTGTTCTCTTTACAGTTTTTGGTGAGTAGTGATGCAAAATGAATTTTAAATTTTCCTTTTCCAATTATTTGATAATAAACTATGAGTTATATATTTTGATATATAAGTAGTGGTAGCTCGGTGGTAGTTTAGATATTAGAGGCAAAGCGTAAATTTATTATCCTCCAGTTTTAACTCTTACTTGGAACAAATATTTTGTTGTTACCAAAGTTGATGGTGTTCTAGTGGTAAATAACTAAATATCAATTGAAAGGACGTGTAGCCATGCTCCTGGCTCGAACCGCTTGGAATGAGACAATTTATTTCTTTTTTTTTTCTTTTTTTGGTTACAGAAACAATTTATTTCTTCTCACAAGGATAAATTCAAAGGATGGTCCAGGACTTAGTTGGAGCCCATGTGTTTATCTTAATTTAGAAAATTTATATTTGGCTCTATCTTAATGTATTTTTATTGTTCTTATGAGAATTTAAAATAATTTTTTCATAACAAATTATATGTTTTTGCTTTCATCAGTTTATCACATGATATCAAAGTTCGGTTTGTAGATCCATGTTATATGAATGGTTCGAGTAGTGTTTTTTTTTTTGTCAGTTCTTAAATTGAGACTTTGTTTGGGAAGTCTTTGTTAAGAAAATAAACTATTTTTCCTAAACGTTGATGGTAATTTTGGATAAGGCTAGGTGATATAATGCATTTTTGGCGCATTCTAACATTTGTTTTGTAGGATTTTATCGAGTCTTTTACTCTACTTTGAGTCATTTTAGGTCTAAAATACGGTTGGAATGGAGGAATGGAACTTGCAATTGGATTTGGCGAAAGAGGAGGAAAACTGGATCTTTAGGATATTCTGAAGAAAAGGAGCACCCGCTCCAGAAGAGGGAGCACCTGCTCCCAGAAGATCCACTTAAGGAAGTTTTCATTAAACCTAATTTTGAAGCTCTAATCTTTTCTCAGCCGCCGAGGGTCTTTTAAAAGGGGAATTTTCTACCCTTTTAGAGGACACGTAGACACGACACAGTAGAGGGATGATAACACAAGAGAGAGAGAGATTTGATACTTGTTTTTAGAGTTTGTAAACTTGAGGAGTGCCTTCCACGTTATTGTTGAAGTTTTCTTAAACTCTATTCTCTTCTATTTCATTTCAATGAAGTTTCTTATGTCTCTTGCTGCTGTTGTTTGCTTGAAAATGTGCGAGTAATCCCCTTTGTGGGTTCGATGGGGTTAGAGAATCATAACAAAGCATAGATAGGTTTTGGAACATCACTTGATATCTCCATCTATAGTCGATCGTAATGCCTAGACTAGATTGGTCACCTAGACTTTGATTTTAGGTTGAATTTACTCATCAAAAGTGTTGTAAATTGCTGGAATTTACTTAGATGGGCGAGTTGTCTTTAGCCAACGACAGTTGAAGTTAAAGCAACTCGTGAACAAATCGATTCTATACGTTTAATGCTCATCATTCCTTGTAACCTCAAACGACAGTTTAGGGTGTTAGATTGATTGTTGAAGTTGTTGATGCCACGACAGTGGATCATCTTATATTTATGGTTGAGTTCTAGATTGGTTCATAACTTGATAACCTGAATAATTGCTTGGTTCTTGATGATCTAATCCCTGAGATATATCCCTTGATCTAACGTTTTTCCATCAATTGTTTACAACCGAAATTTACATTTGTTTGCTTGTTAATTCGTGACACTTAAAACCACATTTAATCGCTTAGCTGAATTGGTATTCCATAGAATTAGAGTGTATTGTTGGTCCCTTAACGAACATAAACTATTCTACAATTGAAGTAGTGATTCTAGGTTTCAAAACTAAAACCGACAAAAGTTATTTCATCACTAGGCAAATTATCCGTTAAATTCGATTTGATTCGGTATTTGTTTCGATCCGATCCGAAAAATTTAGATATATGTTTTGAATTAAAGTAAATCAAATAATAGAATTTAGTATCCGTCTAAACCGAAGCAAATCACAAATACTAATTTTAAAAATCGGAATATCCAATCCGTATATTACTTATACATACATATAATATAGTAGATTTATAATGTATATTTATATTTTTTATATTTAAATAAATTTGGCAAATATATTTATAGTAAAAATAGATAGATATTAACTTTATTTGAAATATATTTTTTAAATAAAAAAATTTTATTTTATTTTTTATCGTCTTAGTCTTTCACTTTTTATTTTTTTTAAAATTTATCGAATAAAATTAGACCATTTCATATATTTATTGATTAATTAGTTTAAATTTTATATTAATTTTTTTTTAAAAAAAAAAATATTATGGTGTTTTAATTTTTCTTTGTTTAAAAGAGATATTTGTGAAGATCCGGATATCCGCAAATATCTAGAAAAAATTTGGATATCCGTCACGGTTATTCAAAAATTTTCAAAATAAAGCAAATAAAAAAATTAAATATTTATAAAAAACAAATCGAATCACAAATATTATATTTTTTCTGGATATTTGCTCCCCGCCGAGACCTAATTTTGGAGGAGAGAATGAAATCTATGACCCAAGCCCATATGGATTTTTTCTATTTGTAGCAGATAACTCAATTTCACTAGACCCGTAAAACAACTCGGTGGTGGGAGATATTAGCATGATAGCTGGACCAAATCCGGTTCGTGTCATTCTCGGTTTAGAGTGAACCAGTTTGATTAGTGTGTGTCTTCTTATGAGGTTGCTACTTGTCTGTGGTTTGTGCTGGGACTCTCTCAGTAGGGCAACGAAGCAAGCTGTTGGCACGTGGCTGTTCTCGAAGTTTGTGGATTAGACGATGAAGTTGAAAACAATTTTTCTTTCGAGTAGTTTTTACATTTTATAATGCTTTTTATTTTTTATTTTCAGCTTTCTTAGTCCGCATCATCTTGCAAATTTGTTCAAATCCACTGTATTAAATAACTACACATTTTAACTTTTAACTTGATGATTGTGAGATCAATAAACAAGAAGAAGGTAAAGAAACAGTATTTTACCAACTTATCAAATTAAATGTGATGTGGTCGTGACAAATGACTATTCCACTTGTGAAAATATTTTAACTTTTTCAACAAGTCAAACAAGCCGGCTATGTGAACAACTAGTATGTAGCCACCGAATCAAAGTGCAAATGAAACAATGTTGCAGCACCCAAACCATCCACTGATCAGCACGCTGTTTATAAATTGGTCAACATTTTATCTTTTATCCTAAGGTACGTGTTAACGTTGTATACTATGAAACTTTATCGGTACGATGTACAAGTAGTGGAAAAAACTCATTCCCCATCATTTGTTTTCACTATAAATAGAGGTTGATCTTAAGCTTATTTCTTCACACTTCACACACGTACATTGAAAACAAAGAAACTAATATAGTCATGGCTAAGTTTGCTTCCATCATCACCATGCTCTTTGTTGTTCTTGTTGTCTTTGCTTCTCTTGGTTAGTAATTAATGATTTTATCATATGCATGCATGGCAAGATAAGTTTTTCATTTTCCTCTCTTTTTCCAGATTATTTAAGAATTAACCTTGGGAGACATTTGTATATCTTATGCAGAAACACCAACAATGGTGGAAGCAAAATTGTGCGAGAGGCCAAGTGGGACATGGTCAGGAGTTTGTGGAAATAATAACGCGTGTAAGAGTCAGTGCCAGAGACTTGAAGGAGCACGACATGGATCTTGCAACTATGTCTTCCCTGCTCACAAGTGTATCTGTTACTTCAATTGTTAATCTGCTAGCTAATGTTTAGTGTGTATTTTACATAAAATAAGTCTGTGTCACTTATGCACGAGAGTGACATTATGACATGTACCAGATATGTTATGTTGGTTTGGTTATAATATAAAGTTTTATGTACAATAAAAGAGCATTCAGTCTCTATAATATAAAGTTTTATGTACCATATCTGTATATATAACATGTCAGTAATTTAGTTTGATGATTATGACACAGAGACGGTAAAGAAACAACCTATTTGATCATTTGCCAGCTAGTGAAGTATACCTTCTTTGAGGATTCGATAAAAATGAATGGAGAAGAAAACTCCACAGAAAATATCCTAAGGTCCAGATTAAATGCGATGTGATCGTAAATCCACAACTTGTTCAACTAGGACTTGGTGAAGATATTTTAACTTCTCGATTTAAGTCAAACAAGCCGGCCATCAAAATCAAATTGCATGTGAGCATTAATGGAACTTTTTTTTTTTTTTGAAAACTAATAGATTTCATTTATGTTTAGGTTAACTAGGTTATATTAGAGTTTAGTTTTGAAAGTTTAAGAAATTTTAAGAGTTCAAATATTTTTTAACATTTATAATTTTAAGATTTATGTTTTAAAAATTAATAATTAATAGTATTTTTTGCAAATAGACATTTTTAAATAATATTTTTGCAAATATATACACCAAAACTGATATTTTTTATCAAACAACCAAAAAAAATAGCAGAACGTATACTTGTTTACTTTACTTAATTTATAGTTTCAGCCGTTTGAAATTTTTATTCTTCTCTTATAAAGAAATTTTATTTTGTTAAATTCGCCTTTTAACCCCAGACAACGTCGGCACGAGTACTTGCGTCAACATCTTGCCTTCTATACGTATATGCTAGAAGACAGTGTGTTTAATCTGTGGGGTTATAAACATTTAATTGTACGAGTGGAAAAAACCAACTCCACGTCTCCACGTCATTTTGTTTTCACTATAAATAGAGGTTGATCTTAAGCTTATTCCTTCACACTTTAATTCACACACATAGATTGAAAACAAAGAAACTAATATAGTCATGGCTAAGTTTGCTTCCATCATCACCATGCTCTTTGTTGTTCTTGTTGTCTTTGCTTCTCTTGGTTAGTAATTAATGATTTTATCATATGCATGCATGGCAAGATAAGTTTTTCATTTTCTTCTTTTTTTCCAAATTATTTAAGAATTAACCTTGTGAGACATTTGTATATCTTATGCAGAAACACCAACAATGGTGGAAGCAAAATTGTGCGAGAGGCCAAGTGGGACATGGTCAGGAGTTTGTGGAAATAATAACGCGTGTAGTGGTCAGTGCCAGCGACTTGAAGGAGCACGACATGGATCTTGCAACTATGTCTTCCCTGCTCACAAGTGTATCTGTTATTTCAATTGTTGATCTACACAACAACAAAAAAAAACTCTTTGATAGCTAATCTTGAGTGTGTATTTCGCATAAAATAAGTCATATGACATTATGACATGTACCAGATATGTTATGTTCGTTTGGTTTGGTTATAATATAAAGTTTTATGTACGATAAAAGAGCATTCAGTCTATCTATATATAAAGTGAGATGTGCATGCATATATAACATCATTTCCCCGTTTAATTAGAAAGTGGCTTACCTAGCTAATTCAGCTTCTTAATCAAAAATGGGAATGATTAATAGCAGTTAATGATCCAAGAACCATTTTTTGTTATTTAAATCAACAAGTACAAAATATTTGATAATTTACGGAAAGAACAGATTGATTACTACCAAAACACTCATTAATTTGGTTAAGGATCAACTCGAGATTGCGTATTTGAAAAATACATAAATTTTATATTATTTTGGATGCTTTTAATCTTTAAAAAAATTAAATAATCTAAACAGATAATTCATATACTCTTTCCATACTTCATTCATTTCATGCATGTTTAAATCAATTAAACCGAATCAAATAGATAATTTTCAAAACAAACACGAATTTAGAATAGGAAAAAAATTAAAGTATGGAACGGATCTGATAGTAAACCATCTAGTAATAGACAACTGTTATAAATCCATTATATGGATGTCCATTATAGGTTTATATTCTAGAAGGTTCTAGATTTGTTTGCTCTCCAAGTTCTATTTGTTCTACAAATCATTGTAATTCTATATACACTCTGTATTATTTATGGAATAAGACAACACAATTCATTCTCTCTTTCTTTTATTCATAACACGTTATCAGCACAAAACCCTAGCCGTCTGAACACGAAACCCTAGTCGTTTTAGTAAACATAGATGTTTGTCGAATTTGATAGCCGATGATGTCTTCGTTTTCAGACGACGTCTTTGTCTTCCAACTCCGATCGGATTTTCCATTAAAATAAGTATTACCTAATCGTTTGAATGTTGTCGCATATGCTATCTTTGTACTTTGAATTGTGTTTTGTCTCTATCTCGACTTAATTTGTTTTGATAGAATGGTCATGCTAATGATATATTATAATAGTAGCATGTTTATTGTCAGTTATTGGTTTGATCCATAAATTGATTCATGATTTAAGCTTGAGCACGATTGATGCATCAATCATGTGTATAAGACTGCTTTATTAGTTTGATACTTTTAATTATGATTATGATTAATTATTTTCTTGTTAGAATTTTGTTAATTTACCATCGATCATGTTTTCATGGCAGATTTAATATATTTCTATAAAGAAACATAAAATTTTAGGCGACATCTTCGTCTATTCTCCGACTGAGTTTCCGATTAGCATCAAGGTAAATTATCTCATGCTTTATTGATAGTAAATCGATTGTTGACTAAAACTTTAGTATATCGATAACATGCGAAAATTGACTTTGACTTATTATTCATATAGTTTATTATTTTTGGTCAATTTATTTCAATCTGTTCTTACTATTAGACATTATTCTCTTTTGGAAATTGATATATTGTTTACCATTTTAATTGATTAGATAGACACATGCTTCGATTGCTTGGTTTCAACTTATTGATTTACCAAAATCGTAACATGATTTATAAATTAAAATTGACAACTTGATCTCTGCCGTTTTATTGACTAAGTATATTAGCCCAGAATTAACGGGTTAATTCCTAGATGATTATTTGTTTTGATACGTGATTATTTGATTGATTAAATATTGTTTGGTTATATCATAAAAATTGTTTTAATCGATCATGTAGTATCATGTTATTAGAGTGAATTTTGAATTAAGTTCTGATGCTTAATGTAACATATTTATGTTCTCTAATATTAGATTTTTATAATAAAAATCATAACTAGATGATTATGATCCATTCTCTCCAGAGAATGCGACAATCTTATATACAAAAAAAAAGATCATATCAATAACATTAAGCCAAAGAAGTGGCTATAAAAGTGGTCAAGACCAAGATGTTTCTTTCAAGAACTTAAATTCTCACTAGAAGTGCGAAAAAAATAGTAAGAAGTTGATCATGGTTCATTCCCTGAAGTGAATATGATGTCTTATACATAAGATCACACTCATAGCACTAAGCCAAATAATTGGCTATAGAAAATTTCTTGAATGGTCAAGATCGAAATCAAGGTGCTTCTTTCAAAGAACTTATATTCTCACCTGAAGTGAGACAAGATAGATAAGACATAAGAGATATTTCTTTGATCATACAGTAAAATAATCTAGTGTGAGTACAACATGTACTAGTATAAAGCTTAGTGAAGGCTCTAGAAGAGTAAATATATTATTGCTTATGGGAACGCAATTTTAAATCATTGATGCGTTATACTCTTTGGAAAGTCTCCAAAGTTGAAAGGATATAAGATATAGTATATGATCCAAATCGGGTATATATTGTTGATTCTAGAATGAGATTCAATTCGAGATGGATGAATTTGAAGTTTCATCATCTCGAGGAGGAGAATTAAAGAATCTCACATAGACAATAAGTGACATATCCTGAAGATTATGTTCACTACTTGACCATAAAAAAAGTCTTAAGAGAATTGTGTGATCACCAGAATGTGATGTATTTATGATTGGTTATATGTATGACAACAAGACTTGAAGTCTAGATGTAAAAGAGGCATATTTAACCCTTCACGCAAGTCGTATTGTCTTGTAGACACAATATCATGAACAAGAATTTATAAAGTGTTCCAAGATTATATATTGTGTCTTTGTAAGGCTAAGAAAAAGTAATGAGCTATGGATGAGAAATCATGATTCATGTATGGCTAGTTTTGGTCAATTTCTAGGAGTGAATATGATATCTTACATACAAAAAAAAGGCCAAAAAAAAATCACCGAGAAAGTGGCTACTAAGTGATAGCCTTAGTTTATGTTCTCTGACAACTCCCACCATTAGCTTTGGATTTTCTGGAAGTAATTTTGATTATGATAAGGGAGTAAGTGATTAAGGAAGAAAAGTAAACCAGAAGTTTACTAAGAATGTAAACTAAACAAGAAGTTTACTAAGATTAAATATTTGACTTAACCAGATTGGTCATTCTGGTTTAATGATGATGCAAGAAAATTTATGTAGACATTTCATGAAGAAGTAGAAGTTTCTTCTTAATGATTTATCATAGGTTGCTTGATGAGAAAACAATATGATAATGTGGCTTTCACCAGATAAAAATATTTTAGAATCTAACAGTAATGTGAAATATATACAAAAAAATGGTTATGGGCTGATCACCCACCATGTGAAATTTTGATTTCTTATGGTAGACGCATCGATTCAGTGGACGCATTGACTCGATTGACGCATAAAATCGATGGATGCATCGACTAGATATTTACATTTATCCTTGTCATCAAACTACAACCTCAAGTTTGCAAGGTTATTTGATAATGTTGGTGAATTCACATTTCAAGTCTTTGATTATTATTCTATATCCACGGAAATAAATGTTGAACATCCCGAAGTTCATGTTCATACACAAAAATTGTTTACTACCAATGATTCGCATCAAGCCAATGAATAACTGATAGATCCCTCCATCATTATTGGTTAGGGTCAGAAATCAAATAGTTCCCATATGAGAATCTTTAAGTATGAAAAGTCTTCCCTCCACCACAGCGCTCTAAGATGGGACCTCAGGATAAGGATAAAAAAATATGTTGGATATGAATGATACTATGTATCTAGAGCCATCCAAGAAGGATTTATTTAAGGCTCGATTTGAAGACTCTCATTTTAATGAGTCTGTTTTTCTAATATTAGGGGGAGAAAGTAAATAGCTGGGAAATATATAAGTATCTTTGAATTAGCAATGATCCTCGGACTAAAAGATGAGAATTATAAGTCCAAAAGATAATTCCAAGTTTGACGTATTGATTGCCAGGCGCATTTACTAATCCAAATAGAGTGATGAAATCACCAATCCAACTGTATATATGCTCTATTTAGAATTAATCAGACTGTTAGTGAGTCTAAAGATCACATGAAGCTGATAGACCTATTTGGTTCAAAATATAATAATAAAAGAAAATGAGCATATAATTAGAATGACCAGATCGAGGAAAGAAAAATTTCGAATGATCTCGAGAAGAGACCGAATGAGCTCTAGAATAGAGATAAACATGACGAATGAAAATATTCAAGTACTTGACAATGAAGAGAGCTAGCTAGCTATGTCACGTTTGAAATAAGATGGAACCAAAAAGTAAATCAACGTCGTAATATTTTGCATGCTACAGTTGATTTGATGAATAAAAAGAGGATCACGAAAGTCTATTGAAAAGTATACACAAAATAATGATTGGCCAAATGGAATGAAAAAAAAATAGATGTATAGTCTCTTGCAGAGAAGTAGACCAGTAGTCTATGCAAGTGAAGTGTAAAACCAGTGGAAGATAAATGAGTCGTTGTGTGAAACAATAGTGAAATTGTCACAAAGACAATGAATATTTTATGAAGGGATATGTTCTCTTGTGATGGATGCAATACTTATAAGTCTGACAATATGTTATTGAACACTGGATAATTATATATGATTGCAATCCTTAAAAGATGTGAAAGATATGATCCCTAAAGGATTAATGGTATCAGAATTATGTTCCCGGGAACTCTACTCAATCGAATAAGTAGAAAATATGTAACATTGGGTATAATCATGTAAATTGTACCCATGTATTTATCAAAAGATTTTGATAAAATGATTCTTAATTGAAGATCATCGAAACTCCGGCAGAGTTATTACAAGTAGTACGATAATAATAACAATAATATATGATAAAAGATCAGTGGAGAATGATATTTAGAAAGTCCCAGAAGAATTCAATGTAAGGAGATTTCGTAAATGATTTGCTATAATAGCAATGTATGTGATGATTTAAACACCACTAGCACTTCATGAGAGATTAATATCTGAGGAAAAAATTTGAGAATATACCTTGAAAAGATAAATTTACCTTTAGATATCTCAAATTGAATATCTAGTGTAAAAGATGTTATCTCAATAAATTCTTAGAGGATTTTACAGAAAATGCTCATATATGTTTAAACCTGGAGTATCATACATAAAATGCAATGAGATTTTGTATGATAAAGAAAAAGATGGTATGGACCAGAAGTCCAATCATCTGAGATATCATATGACAATTATATGATTTTTAAGGCTATGTTTATAGTAATTTCAAAAGATCGGAATTCATCTCCCGAAGAAGATGTTTCCGAGGGGGAGATATATAATTATGAGTGTGGATGTACTCTTTTTCTCTTATCATAGTTTTTATCCCATAGGGTTATTCTGTGAAAAGGTTTTTCACAAGACATTAAAAAACACGCAAATGATAGACACTTAAAGAGAAATATTATTGTTACAATGATATATGAAAGTCTATCAATCTCCCAAATGTATATCATACATTGATGATATCGTGAGAAACAAAGAGAATGATTCAGATAAATCATCTGAAAGACCCATGAGTTGCAGAAAAAAGGCGATGTACATGTTCTACATATTCGTTGAAGTGAAGCTTTGGTGGACTTGTTTTTCAAGACACTTTCAGTTAGTACTTTCGAGATGCAAGTTCAACATTTGGGTACGTTGTCACAAAGATATCAAGTTATGAACTTATCAGGGAGAGAAATAGCACGTTGCACTCTTTTTTCCTTGGGCATGATTTTGTCCCAATTGGGTTTTCCTGGTAAGATTTTTAATGAGGCAACATCTTATGCACATTAGGAATATTTTTACTATAATGGTATCGAATGGAGAATGTTATAAACCCATTATATAAATATCTATTATTGATCCATATTTTAAAAAATTCTAGACTTGATTATTTACCAGAAAATATCGACCTTCCGCAATAAAAGTGTCATTCAGTTAATTAAAGCCACCATGTTTTTTATCTGTAGAGATTAATTAACTAAGTTTGTTGCCTTTGATCTTGGATTCGACATTATGTCATCTAAATCAGAGTTTGACTTAAGATTAAGCTGTTTTGTCTTTCTCTCCCTAGCTACTCCCTGTCCAGGTCTTCTAGTATCAAAGAATAATACCTACGAAGATCGAACGAAGTAAGTTTAAAAAAAAAAAAAAGATTGAACGAATTACTCAATATAGAATTTTTAAAAAATATTTTTTGTTAGATGAAATTAGAAACTTTTACTGTGGATACCAAGTAGTGTTTCGAAGTGGATTGAATTGCTCTCTCAGATCCAAAAAGATATAAGGACCTTTGGACCAAATATTTTTTAATAATAATGCGGATTACCAAACCTAAGAAATTCTTCTTTTTTTTTGTCAACTAAAAAATTCGTTTTGAAATTGAAACTAACCAAAACATACAAATCCAAACCGAACCAAAACCTTCGATCTCAACCATTACACTTCTGCATCAAGCACCTAGAATGGGGCCCACTTATTTGGGCCTAAATTTTATGCTGGGCCTAAAGTAGGCCTTTGGTCCTTGTCTCTTTTAGCCTCCAGTTGTGTTAATGTTTGTGCCTTTTGTGTGGCACTCCCAGCTCGTTTTTGTTTTTATCAAATTTTTGCAACTTGACTCACTAATCAAAGGTTTATTTTGATTACTTATTTCCAAATATGTCGCTTTAATTACAAGCGCTAGATTTTCATGATCATTGATGTTAAACTTTATAATAAAAAGTTCCAAAATTGTGAAATTCATTTCATGTAAGAATTATAATGAATGTGAAAAAGTGCTGCTGCTGAAGAGTAGGTAGAAGCGTAGAGCTAACTCTAACCCCTGCTTTATTTTCATATATCATTGCTTATTAGCTTCATATCTTCCCATTATACTTATATTGTTGGAATATTTGATTCATCCACTTATCGTATGAAGAATGTGTAATAATGCGACCGTATGATTTGGCTAAAACTCTTGTGGGGACGTATCATTACGTGTTGCATGCTCATTGGTAGGTTGAATGAGAGTTGAGCACGTTCTTGTAAGATTTTTTGTTTCCTTATATATGTCGTAAATTAGAAGAAAACTTCTCTTTCAATTGCTATGATAAAGGACAAAATAAAAACAATATTATAAAATAGTAATGAAACAGATTTGATGAAAAAGGAATGAAATGGTGCCTTAACACTAAGTCGCACGTTCTTGACGAGAGTCGTCACAATCCAATGATTAATATCTCAATTTCATTGCCTCCCCATAGTTTGGTTGATTGTGCTTTACTTCTAATTTATTTTAATTTGCTGTCTTTTCTTTATAGTTTTCATTTAAATTATAGTCAAATTAGAGAAAACATGGATAGAAAAAAAAAAATCCATGTTTAAACAAGACACTAGTGAATTAGGTTGTTGTTTTGGTAATATGTGGCTAACAAATAAAAAATATGAATTTCATAGGGAAAATGGTTCATTAATTTCTTAACTATTTGTAATTGACACTTTTATTTCTCAATTATAATGATTAGATTTTAGTTCTTTAATTTATCATTGACTCTACAAATTAGTGATTAAAATAAGTCAACCTTACACATTAAACAAAAAACGTTAAACTCCTTTGATGTTCTTCCTCAAAACAAAAACTGAGACTCTAAAACCAATTCTTTTTCTTCTTTCACTCTGCACAATTCTCATAACCCTAGACGTAAATTCCCAAATTCAGGTAGATTCCAGAGCTCGAAATAGAGAATTCAAACCTATTTCTTGAAATCTGAGATTCAGTTTGAGAAGGGGTCTCGAATTTGAAACGGGAGAGACTTTTTCAGCCATGAAAACGCTAGAGGTCGTGATCTTGGTGTGCTCTCTGATTCGTTGTCCAAGAGATCTAATGGAAGCTTACAGGTAGTCGATGCGACATGCAAATGTGGATTCAAGTCGCTTCATTATATTGCGGAAGCATAAGTCGATTTCATGATGGCAAACGATGCCAATAAGAGAATAATCACTAACAATCTGAGTAACGTAGAGAGAGGTACAAGGGACGAGAGAAGATGGGTTGTCACTGAACATCGAAGGAGATTTTTAATGCTTTTCGTTTAGTGTGTAACGTTGACTTATTTTAATCTCAAATTTGTAGAGTCAATGATAAGTTAAAGAATAAAAATGTAGCCCTTATAATTGAAGAATAAAAATATCAATTACAAATAAGTGGAGAATTAATTGACCATTTTCCCAAATTTCATAACATATTTTTAACCCAAACACACATAACTTTGTGTGATAGTTGGATTAGGAAAAATGCATAAACTCGTTTTTCTGGTTATTGGTTGTGTTGTTTGATCTTTGTAAAACGAATTGAATCATATTCTATTTAAATATATGGTTGACGAACTATTTTATTTTGAAATTATAACGATTTAAATTAACTGAGATTATAGTTAGTAAAAGATCTCTTGACATGGATCACCTAAAATTATTTTAAAATGTATATATTTATACATTACAACGGGAATTCTCTAATTCAAATTTGAATTTAAAGTGCAAAGAAAAAATATTTTAGAAAAGAAAAATAAAGTGGGGTGAGTGTAAATGATAAGGTGTTGTCTGGTGTACAAATTAGCTGGCATAAGGTTGTATCTAAAAAGCTCATCTCAAAGTCATCAACGGCCCAAAAATAAAGAAACAAACTAAAAAGGAAACTATTTTTTTTTTCTTCTTCTCATTCTTCTGTCATTAATCTCTCATCGATTTCACTTTGCTAATTTGAATTTTTTGCCCGTTCTGCGATTTGGGTTTTGAAAGCTTTCGAGTTCGAATTTAGGGGTTTTCTTGGATTAGCAAAAAGGTTGTTTCTTGGTAATGGCTGCGATTGCGATTTGAGGAGGAGGATAAAAAAAAAAAAAAGACTTTTTTTTTGGGGGAGTTTCTGAAAATTTGCGGCGGAGATGAGCGCTTCGAGGTTCATAAAGTGTGTTACCGTCGGTGATGGTGCTGTCGGAAAAACCTGTATGCTAATTTCTTACACGAGCAACACTTTCCCTACGGTATAAATTTCATCGCTAAGCTTCTTACTTTATATTCTTGAATCTTCTTTGAGAATGGGTTTTGGAGATTATGTTTTTTTTGTTCTTGAATGTAAGAATAAAAAATTTGTTCTTTTTCTGAGATCATCTCAAAATCATCCTTATAACGTTTTGAAATCACATGGATTCTATATTTGTAGGTCATCTTTGAATCAATGGTTGAAAGAAAATTGTTACTAAAGTTGTCATTTTTCTTGAGAAGTTTTGTATGTATTAGTCAAATTTACACATTTGGGGATCAACAATATTGTCTCCTTTATGATGGATCCATTTTTTCATTTGTCATGAGAACAAGTTTAGGTTATACATAAAAGGGTAATTAACCAATTCTCATGACTTGTTATTTGGCTTATCAGGACTATGTTCCAACTGTTTTCGACAACTTCAGTGCTAATGTGGTTGTAGATGGGAACACAGTGAATCTTGGATTGTGGGATACAGCCGGTAAAAAATCGCTTTTGAAACCCATTCAAATCTGGTTTCTTGTCTTTTTCCGGGTTTTGTTTTTGACTAATTCTTGAGTTTTGTGCAGGTCAAGAAGACTATAACAGGTTAAGACCGTTGAGTTACCGTGGTGCAGATGTCTTCATTCTTGCATTCTCGCTTATTAGCAAGGCTAGCTATGAGAATGTAGCCAAGAAGGTTGGCTTTTGTTTTGTCGATCTAACTTTCTTCGTTTGATAATAACCATTGCTGAATTAATTTTGAATCGGTTTCTTTGTTTGCTTATCTCAGTGGATTCCTGAGCTCAGGCATTATGCCCCTGGGGTTCCTATTATCCTCGTTGGAACAAAACTCGGTATCGACTCTGCCCTTGTCTAAAACTCTTTAATGATGATAAGAAAGAGACAAAAGTTTTAATCTGTCTTCTCGATTTTGGAATTTGCAGATCTTCGAGATGACAAGCAGTTCTTCATAGACCATCCTGGTGCAGTGCCAATTACTACAAACCAGGTAGGTAACTCCACAATCCTCTTATTTGTTTATACACGAGTTTCGCCAGGCGAGTTCTTGATGAGATGTTTGTCTGCAGGGAGAGGAACTAAAGAAACTGATTGGATCTCCGGTTTACATTGAATGTAGTTCAAAGACGCAGCAGGTACCACTCGTCATATAAAAATCATATCTCACATGTATTTTTGTATAGGAAACTGAAAATGTTTGAGTCTTTGTGTTCTGCAGAATGTGAAAGCAGTCTTTGACGCGGCCATAAAAGTGGTGCTTCAGCCTCCGAAGCAGAAGAAAAAAAAAAAAAAGAACCGTTGCGTGTTCTTGTGATCTATTAAAAGCAAAAAAAAAGAAAGAAGAAGATTTAGGTAACAAACAAGAAGAAGAAATTAAAAAAACCAGCATCAAATGCAACATTGTATAGCTGTTGAATCAAGCTTGTTTCGGTCTTTTACACACTTTTTGTTTTGTTTTGCTGGTGAATCTAATGAGTGAAAGTGAGGCCAAGAGGATTCTGAGTAAGAGAAAGAGATAAGTTGTTGGTGTGTTGTTGTTGTACTCTATTGTAGACTACTAATCTTTTAAATACGTTTTTCTTTTGATTTTGCTTTTGCTGCTGGGATCCGTTTTGTATCTTTTAACACATGAATTTAATTAACTTTATCTTCGTTCTGCTACTTACCACGTATTGCATCGTAATGGATATGAACAGAGTCTACAAGTAGCTTGAGAAGGCCCTTGTAAGAAGAACTAAGCGGGTATTGTGATGGATTTTTGTTTACAATAGAAAACAACGTTAAATTGGTGGCATAGATTCAAAGAATGATTTTCAGAAACAAAGGATCCTATACACACATAGGAGAGACAGAAATAAAAATAAATTACAAGGGAAGGTTTTCTTCTTCTTTTTTTTGTCATGAACCGAAAAGAAAACACACATCCTTTTTCAGTGCTTTCACCAGTTCTTCCCAAAACTCAAACTCGAGATTTAATCGGGACTGTGATGTAAGAAGAGTCACAACTTGATGAGGTCGTACTTGTCGCCCATCAAGCCACCTTTCTGTTTTTGGAACCTAATGTAACGCAATGTACTTGTAAAGAAGGGATCGGAATGGATTGTTGTGTTACCGTTGTCGCTTTGCATCTCGGTGTTGATTAACTCTATCAGACTTTGTATGTCAGATGGTGTGATATGTGGATTCCCTTTCTCATAAAAGTAAATGTACCTGTTGTATATATAAAAACCATTATTACTTATTAGTATTGTGGTGCTTCTTTGTGTATGAAACAAATGTAATATGTTTTTTTCGTTGGGTATACTGACTTGTTCAAGATTTCGACAAACAGCGTGACTGGTCCGCTGCTACCTCTGGTGGCAGTTGCCATTTGTTGAGCTGCGTTCGCTATCCTCAGTGCACGTTTTAAACAGAGAAGAGCTCTGCAGAATAAAGGAATTGATAAATTGTGGCGATTAGAAGATCACTCACTTCACTACGGTTTAGTTTGATGCAAGACGGCGAAAAAGAAGTATGAGAGTAATGAAAGAGGAAAAGCAATCACCTTTCTCCATCTCTGATACCATCTGAATCATCTACCCAAAAGAGGTGAGAACATGCATAAACCGCTCGACATTGATCAGGCTTCTTTAGAAGCCGTGCTGAGTACTGATCACAAGGAAAAACTTAACTTGGATAAAAGTTTATGAGAAGCTTATGAAATGAGAAAGCATTGGTAAAAACATTTGTACCCCAGTTGCTTTATGCGTCAAGGTGTCCCTATTTTCAACACCAAAGACATTGATCCTTTGCAAAGTTCCAACGATCAGATGAATTGCAGTTACCTGTGCCTTGGAGTCCTATATTATAATAAAACCCACCGCAAAAAAAAAAAAGTAAGTACATAAGTTTGGGAGAGAATTTTAGATTTTTGTATAAAGTTCACAACAGAAAGGAATAGAGAAATTACCGCGATTTCTTCCTCGTATAATATAAATGCTTGGGTAAAAAACTCATAAGCAACAGGCTCAAGATCACAATCACTTGCGGCCTGATAATCAATCCAAAACGAGAAAATATATTGAGAATGCTATGTTTACACCTAGCCTACTGGCGAACTGAGATCAAATGAACAGGCTTTTTGAAGATTAAATAACAACTGGAATTGTTCAAAGTTTTTTCAAATTTTCTTGGTGACCTGTATAAATTACCTCAGCGCACTGGAGGTAGAGCCTTAGAGCCAGTTCAGGGCATGGAACTGAGGAAAGAACCTCGATTGTCTGAAACAAAAGTACAAGTTCAATGGATTACAAAAGATACATTGAGCATTAAAAGTGATGTGTCATTAACAACTTAAATTTCGCATAATGCAGAGAAAATCAAAGCTACCACAAAAAAAACCTGATATTGAAAAAAATGCATCAGTTTTGATAGATAATTGAACTATTTAAAGTCAAATACACAGTAGAAAGCTTCAATCACTTAGAGAAGCTACTCTTGCATTAATTCAAAACACGATCTAATTTATCAAAGAGATAAACTATTCATAAATATAAGCTTTTAACTTCTGAGAATCCAGCCTCAGTGAAGTAATGCATGTTTCTCTATCTTAGATATATGGGTAAAAAAAGAAAGCTCACAGAACCTGGTTGAGAATCTGAAAAATCTTCCTCGGGGTTGCTGGGTCATCTTGTCCAGCTATATCTCCACCCTGGGCTTCTAGCTGCCTGACCAACTGTAGCGGAAACATTTAAGCAACTCTTATAATCAACCACATTTCTTAAAGCAGAGAATCTTAAACCCACGAGAGTGGTCATATGAGAGAGCATTCCACATAAATAAGTGCCTATGTTAGACGTGCAATATATTGTACTTCATGTAGAACTAAAGACATAGAACTATTGTTTCAGATAACTGATATAGAGAAAACTATGAGATATACCCTGAGTGCAGAAAAAACAAGTGGGGGAACGGTAAAAAGCAGGCGTCGAGATCCTCCTGTCATAAGATGCTTTCTCACAACACATATAATCTGCATACCAGTAAATTAACCGAGTAAGCAATTTGTTTGATCATATGATAGGGAAAAGGAGGTAAAAACAAAACATGGCGTAATAGCCCAATGCTTATGACTTCTGTGAAAGAACGCCAATGGGCCTGAAGCCGATCAACAGGTCAATTTAAGCCGAATTTCAGGGTAGTGGAATGGGGCAGTAGGGTGTTTTGGGTGAGTGGACAACCGACTAAGTATTAGTTCCAAGGAATAAAAACCATATTGAGGCAAACTGAACAAGTCCTTCTAATAATCCCATACATATCAACTAAAATCATGGGAAGAAAACAGATTTGGGAACAAAATGCATATAACTATTGAACCGGAAGGTTAATATCTTAATGATGTTTTACCTTTAGCATCTCCTCTGGTTCTTCATTATCAAGCATGTGTATGAGTCGGGCTACTGAATTCTGTTCCTCCTGGAAATCCTCCTCGTCAAGCTAAAGGCAAACACAGAAAATCCATGAGGACCAAGATTTTAGATTACAGCTGACAGGAGCTGATAAGAGAACCACAACGAAAACAATAAAAATGACAAAGAGACAGTACCTCCTCCATGTCGGTTCCATCCAAATCTTTAATAAGCCCTTTTATCAATTCAAACAGCACCTCAACCTAGTGAGCACAAATTGGCATATTATTACAGAAAAAAGTAATTACGTCTTTAAATATAGAGTAAGTATGCATACCTTATCAGCAGTTGAAATACACGAATCATTTTTCATTATACTTTGAATAATAAGCATTGCCATTACTTTATTTGTTCCATCATCAAGATGATCCATGACACGTGGATAATTTGACAGTGTAAGAGCTGTAACTATGTCACTGTATTTTTCTAATGGGGCACTCAGAAGTGCAACAACTTGTTTCATTGCGCGGGCATCCTCCAGCTTGGGCACACTGGAAAGCTTAACTACACATGCCCCCTACAAATTTTTTGGATCAAGAGTTAGTCTACACTGCGCTACACCAGATTCAACTAATCATGAAACTTAAATAATCCATCATACTCTATTCACAATGAAAATACTCTGATTTTGAAAATGGAATAGATTATATAGTGTAGATACAAACTACAGAGACAATATCGACTACGGCACAAATTTAGAAAAGATAGTGATGGAAGGAAACCTTACCAATACTTGATCCACATAGTCAAGCCGATCAGGATGAACTCGGAGTGTGAAAGTCAGAAGAGAGACAAACAGAGTCATAGCTCCAACAATTGGCATCTCAAGCTGTGTATCAATCACCTGTGCCCACACCAAGTCCATACGTCATATAAATGTATTCAAGAAAAAGAAAGCGTCATATGCAGAAGGTGGAGAAAGCAAAGACGTGAAGCATTGAGTCTGTTGACCTACAGAATTCACAATATGAGCTGACAAACTACTTCTCATGGTACTGGGGATGGACTATTCTAAGGGCCATTATGTTTCATGAATATCTAACAGTCAAAAGAAAATTGCATCTATAATACATATTTTCTCTCATGGAACCAACCTTTCCAATTGCATTGCTCAATTTAGCAAAGGCTTCCACTTGCAAAAATTCGTGTAACACCTGCCCAGAAGTATGGAATAGGAAAGAATTCTCAGTAACAATAAAATTAAAACTAAAAAAAAAAAAGCACCTAGATAGCTCAATAGACACTTACATCGGGACTTGAGGCAGCATAGTTTGACAACCGGTCCATCAGTTGGGTTAACACTATCTTGGTGTCAACCGTTGGCTGAGAAATTATGTCTTAAGGTCAGAGAGGAAGGAAAAAAGTCAAAGATCTCAAGTCACAAAAGTGCAGAGCATCAACTAAAAACAAAGTGCTTTTTGCCAAGGATACCCGACTCAGAGCTTTGAGATTTCAGGAGATCAGGGACCTCCTTCAAAATTTCTAATTGGAAAGCCAAAGCCCTAGTCACTAATAAATAAACAATAGAATACCCCAAATACTAGCAAACAACAAAATAGTGAATGGCAAATCAATACAGACAGCTCAGAAAGACCTCTTCAAAAGAAAATAGCAGCATAAGAACACTTCATCAGAAAGCACCCGACAAACCATTTTAGATAACATAGAATTGCATATTAGAGTAGGAAAGAGAAAAAAACTTGATTGCTAGCCTACCCACCATCAGTTGAGTACAAGCAGCCAATAAGGTCTCAAGAGTCTGCAAATGATACTCATCAGGAAAGACTTGAATTATGCACTCCATCAGATAATACTGAGCAAGCTCATCTTTACAGTTGACGACCTGTTCAAGGTTTCCAGATACAGCAACTTAATCATCGTCCATAACAAAGGGAAACTGGTGAATAGAGGCAAAAATGAGCTGCTGAACCTGCTCTAGGACCCTAGGAAGAACAGTCTCTTTGTACATCTCAAGGTCAACACCTTCGATCTGTCCAAGAACGTGCAAATTTTTTCCAACCTGAGAGGAAAACATTAGACACAACTTCTTGGGCAGTGACCTGGTAAAACAGGGTATTCAGTCCAGTAATGGTATTGATCGTACAAGATCACGAAGTTCGTTCCTCTCTTTCTCCTGCTTTTCTCGAACTGTTCCAGGTCCCTGCAGTCCAAGGAATACCTCATCTCAGGTTCACCAATATCAATGATTCACAAGCACCACACAACCTGCATGACCAAAAGCATGCTTTTCATGGTTCATTTATGCTTCAGTCAGAGGCATGCAAGTGCAGAGGTGCTATGTGTATCTAACTACCAACAACTCTTCACAAGATCGAAAATTCACCTGATGCTGCATTCGAACCCAGAGCTTATTCATCTCTGTGAAATTTTGTAGCACAAATTCCACCGCA
Source organism: Arabis hirsuta (assembly GCA_964056655.1). Taxonomy (NCBI): domain Eukaryota; kingdom Viridiplantae; phylum Streptophyta; class Magnoliopsida; order Brassicales; family Brassicaceae; genus Arabis; species Arabis hirsuta. The sequence continues at coordinate 34,455,938 of OZ053304.1, forward strand.
TCCATCACAGTATTTGCATCTCTGCAGGAAAGGTTACAAGGAGAGTAAACAAACAACAAAGCACCCAATACTCATGGAAAAAGATAGTTACTACACACCCTTCATAGTCTGAGCCAATCTCAGGTAACTTATCCCTGCTCACTTGAGCAAGATAACTCCTTAAAAACAGCCCGCGAATTGGATGTTGAACACCTCGACACATTTCCACGAGATCCTTCAGAACATCCTTAGAAGGAGCTTGCTTGCTTTTGATGTAAACAGACCCTACTGTACATAGCAAATACCTAGTAGACCAAAATCAGGAGTTTCAATTACAGTCAAGAAAAACATTCAGCAGGACGAATCAATGCAGCTCAAAGGAAACAACTACTCAATAGATGTATACGAGATCGTCCATTTTCTCTACTGAAACTTTTCCAAATCCCATAGTCCAATCTAGGCTAGATATAGATAATTGAAACAATTCAGATCCTAATTCCGATCAAGAGAAATAGAAAACTAGCTCAAAATATAAATCATTCTGCTTACATTCTGGGTAAAATGTTCCCGGCATGTTGAACAAGCTCATACAAATCAACCACAGGTAATCCATGCCTACTCTCATCTCTAAAGAAAATCTCAAGCTGCCTCAATTGATCAAAAGCTCGCATATCTAAAATCAACCGAAGAAGAAATCAATTAGAAAACGGTCAAACAAAAAGCACGAAATCGAGAGATTCAAAGTTCTGGGGAAGATGAGAATCTAACAAAGATCGTAATATTTCTGAGGAGATAACTTCGAAGTACGAAGCTCAGAAAGCATAAGAGCTGAGTATTTGAGAACTTCTCTGAGATTATTCGCATCCTGAGAGAGACGAAGACCAAAAAAAAAAATCATCAGATCAACAAAAAAAAAACTCGCCGGAGAAAAAAATCTTATGAACAAAAGAGACCAAAGCGCGATGCATGAAGAAAGCGTTGTGTTGAATTCCGGCGATTCCTTCCGCCAACCATTTATCTTCGTCTTCTACTCCGGCGAGCGTTCTCATCCTCTCTCTCTCTTCTTCTTCTGCCTCTCTGTGTCAGCAGTTTTTTTTTTTCTCCAGTTGAGCGCACGAATAATGATAGACTTTCGATTTTACTTATATTTTGGTTTTTGTTAAAATCATTATCTCACAAACCTCGAATTCAACGACATTATCTTTTTTTTTTCCCGTGAGGAAGAGATCAGATCTTAAAGATTAATTTCTTGCAACTAGTTTATATTTGAACCCGCATAAATGTAACGTAAGAAAGATTCGGATCCAAATATGTGACTGTTTTTGATCTTACCAATTTTCGTCTTAAAACGACTTTGGAATCAGTTTTCGAGTCGGAATGTTTGTGTCCCAATCAGATCAGAGCAAACAAGATAGTTCGTATCAAAATTGGGTTAGATTAGAATTTTGTTGTTACAATCTGTCACACTCAACAAAGAGCTAAGGCTACCAAAAAGAAAGAATGGAACATTAGAACGGGACTGTAAACGGTAAAGAATAAATCCCGACTCCAGACAAAAACTGAGCTTTAGGCGAAGAGGAATCGCAAGATCTGTGCAAACTCATGCTCATGTCTTCATCAATCTTGACTGCTGCTTTGGAGTGTAGATTCTCTTGCGTCTTCTTCCCAAATAGCCACTCGTCGTCATCATCCTTTGATAAAGAATCACCAGCAGCAAAACAAATGGAAGATGGAGTCCAATCGTCAAACAATGCATTGTATCGTTCTTCTTTACTCGGCTTGTGTTTTTTTCTCTTGATTGTTTCAACTATCGCAGCCGCAGAAGTAGACGGCAAATTCTCTTCAAGCTCGGATACTTTCGAAATTGGTGCAGAATTCGATTGGTGACCTTCTTGAGGCTTTGCAACCGAAGTAGAGCAAACATCATCTTCTTGAGGCAGAGTAGGAACTGCCTCTTTCGGTTTTTTGAAGATCAACCGAATCCGTAATGGATTCCCTGCTACGGGTGCAGCTGCAACTATAAGCACAAACACAACATTGTGAGTCTAGCAACAAAAGAAATTAACACTTAAAGAGTAGCAACAAACCTTTAATGAGACTTTCAACAGCAGGAGGAGAATCATCTCTTTTCCTCTTCTTACTATTCTGACTTCCATCAGACAGATAACCGAGCTGGTTTTGAGGTTCCTCAAGCTCCTCGGTCAAACCACTCTTCTCAAGTTGGTCAGACTCATCAGAGACTTTCTTGCAAGAATTGTGATCATCGTCAGTTTTTCTTGAAGAATGTTTACGAGATTTCTCATGCTTTTCTTTCTTTAGTTTTCTTTTCTCCTTCTTCTCCTTCCTCTCTTTACGTCTCTCCGATTTTGAATCGGTTACGAATCTTTCAAGCTTTAATCCATTAGAATAAAGGGTTTTAGACTCGAGGTCTCAACCAACCCCAATCAGTGTGGAAAACACCATTCAAACACAGACAATTACAGAGACCCCAATTTGTAAAATTGAAAAAAAAACAATGCAACTTACCTGATTCTTGAAACCCCCTAATGATATACAATGCAATTAAGACATGAAATTATGAATAACCTAATATATATATAACTACATGAATCGGATAACCTAACATATAGTTTATGTGAATATATATATATATATAATTATAACGTATACAGATACGTATAAAACTAGGTTTCAGATATCTACATGACTCAAGAACTGTGCGATTCAATCAAGCAAGTGGCTCAAAGTCAACCAACCTTAGTCGATTCGACCAAGTTCTGACCGCTCGGTTGGTTCCTCAAAATCACAAGCGTAGACATATTTTCTTGCTTTTTTTTTTTTTTTGTCTCAGATCGAATCGTGGATCTAGGTAAAGAGGAATCTTACAAAACTCGATGACTAAGGCTTCAGATTCCGACCAATCAAATACTAAGAAGATATCGAGATAATCCGGTAAGCTTTATCCCGATTTACGCAACCCAAAAATCCGTAGAAGAAGAAACCCTAGAAATTTATCGACCTAGAGATGAGAGAGAAGAGAGGAGAAGAATTTGGAAATAAGTGAAAATAATGAAGGGTAAGGTCCGTATTTAAAGACGCGTGAGAGACTCAGATCCGCCGACTCGGGCAAAGTCGGTCACATTAAGGGCTTTTTCGTAAGTTCACACAAGAGATAAGAAAACCCTAATCCTAAAATATCATAGAAGGGTATATGAGTAAATTTATACTCGGCCGAGTTTCCGAGATTTGCTTCGTCTTTCCAACAAAGACCATTAGGCTTAAAATGTGATTATTGGGCTTTACATCTCCAAACCAAAAGCCCAAATATATCAGGAAAAAAAAAAATTTAAGCCCGTTTTGTCGAAGCGATTCTTGATTTTGATAAGTCGCCAAGTTTCATATAGACGCGTTTGTATCCGAACGTTCGCGTCTCTCTATGTTTCTTACTTTTCTGTTTCCTATGAATACAACAATCTTGACAAGCCTTAGAATCAGAGTTTCTTGATCGACACATCTTCTTGCATATTAAAAAACAGTGACTCTCTTATATTATAGTAAACCACCAAAAAAATGCAAGATACCAAAGAGAAGTTTTCGTCACTTAATGCTTCATCAATCAATGAACTAGTTTCTCAGAATCCGACGATGAATTCTCGACGATTGTTCGATCCGTATCTTCAACAAAGACATGACATTAACCATTTGTTACAGGTTCTTTCTCAATCGATATTCTTACATTTTTCTTTTATAATATATACACTAAAAGAGTTTTTTTTTTTATTATGTGCAGAGCCAAATGACAATGGAGTTGTGTTCTCAACTGAAACTTCTCGAAGAGAGAGCATCGTCGGGTGTAAAAGCGGAAGACAACTTCATCGATGAAGCGACGGTAAAGAATCGAGAAATGGAGATGCGATTGAAAAAAGCTATAGCAGAAGCAGAGTTTTGGAAGAAGTCGTCTCATGAGAAAACCGTCTTGTGTAATGATCTCGCCTCGAGGCTTTTGATTTTGAAGAAGAGAGAAATGCGGAAGAAAAGGGTGTCGGAGAGGGTCTTTGCAGAGGAGGCTGAGTCGTCTAGTGGGGATAATGGAGATGATGATGTTGATACGGCATGTACCCTTATGTGTAAACGACGCCGTTTGTGAAAGTGGCGGGAATATGTGGGTGTTGTGTGATGTTTTAGGCACGTGCGTGTTTGTTTGTCTTTGCGCACGTGTGGTTTCATTGTGTTGTTCCCACTTTCTAGATGTTTTGTTGGTATGCTCCAAAAAGTTACTGGCAACTCTTTAAAGGAAATAATAATTAACAAATGGTTATGCTTGTGATTTTTTACTGTAATTATATTGACCGTAAATGTGATAACATCTCCAGAGTTGACTTAATCTAACTCATTTTCTGGCATGATGGTTCTGAATCAAGAATCAAAAGTGAGGAATGAGGAATGATTACTTATGTAATACTACATAGAATGATTGTCAACATATAATTAGTTGCTGCAATATTGCTAACAACATTATATGGGAACAAGTCCCGTACGTGGAACTTGAATATGGAGATGAACCAGTACTATATATATGGGCCTTGTAACTGGTTTCTGTATAGGCCATGTTAAGTCATAAGGGCTCAAAAGATGTTTCCTTTAACAGCTTGAAACCTAACAAAATAAGAGAGAAATTGCTTGAGTTCATAACAGAGAGGCTAGACAAATGGCAGATAAAACAGAGGAAAGGAGATTGAGAGAAAGAGATAAGGAGAAGGTGGGAACACACACACAAAGTTGAACAAGTTCACGCCCATAAATAAGGATCGCTACGTTTCCCCGAGATTCTTGCTCGGAATCTACTAGAAGAAGAAATATAGTTACAAAGATACAAGTGATTCACTCATTATATCATTCATGAACACTCTTTTGTATCAATCTATGTTCTACATGAGAAAACAATAAAAGCTTATGCCTTAAACATTGGTCTTCTCTCTTCGTCTTCTTCCATATGTGTCCGGCACACTCTCTCTCATGTCCTCAACTGCACTTTGTAGTGGAGACCACATCAAACCTAAAGCATCTCCCCAAACGCCAAAATAGCTTTTTTAGATGCGTTTGCGTTTTCTAGTCTTGAGACAAACACTTCCTTAGCTTTTGAATCCACAACAAGACAAAAGCATAAGGCTCCTCCTTGTGACCCCAAAAGTAACTCAACTCATTAACTCAATCTCAACTCACCAAACTAATCATAATTATGCCTTGAGTTACTTGACTTGATCTGCTTGGGTAACAAGTTCTCATCTTCACAGGCCAGAAGAACAAATTATTTTGGGTCTGATAATCACATATGGATAAATCTGGTTGCGGTGAACGTATTGATTAGAATATGTTCGTTCACCATTATAATTGGTTCGTTGTATAGTTCATGCGCACTAGATAAAAAGATATAGATAACGAATATGCGTACGCATATAGCTGACTTCTTAATTAAAGAACAGCCAAAATTCGGTATTTGTCTCATGGAAAAGAGAGAGACAGAAGTAAATGCACAACAGTTAATTGTTGTATCACCCGTACGTGGATATTATATAGAGCTCATGTGATTGAATCATTTAATACTTTCTGCTCCCAAATTTTAATTTTCAATTATTAACTAGAACATGTGGTAGTGGCGGAACCATGATTATTTTTTGTCGGGGTCAATAGTAATATAATTTTATTATTTAATTTAATTGAATTTAACCAAAAAAAAACTAAAAATTTTAGATATTTATACTTGTTTATTTAAAAAAAAAACAAAACAAAAGAAAAACTAATGGCAATTTCATTTTTTTTTTTATAAAGTCCATAAATTATAGTTGATTTTCAATAATATATAGTTTTAGAAATGGTTAAACTTGTGTATAAAATATAAGTAGTTTATGTTATTCATCCATTTCTATGAAAAAAATCATTTTGTTTTAGGGAATGCATATTAAACAATTAATGAAAAAGAGTCAAGAGCAAATGTAAAAAAAAGAAGGAAGATTAACACTTCTCTAGAAATTTGAATAAATATATCAAAAACAAACAAAAAACTAACGATTAAATGAAAAAAAAATATGGTAAGGGGTGCAAAGCTAGGAATTGAATCATGTCAATGGGGTCACACTTAAGTGCTTCAAACCAAATCATACATCCTCAAGTAGCTCCGCCCCTGTGTATAGTGATCACTGATTTTGGCAATTGTCGTTAGTGTTACTATATTACTACTTTCAAAGTTTAGAACCGAGGAGATTATGAGTCAAAAATTTGAAATTCCCACAGTTCATAAAAAAAAATTAAAAAAAAATTAGAACCGTTGTCCCGTAGATCTCTTCTCCTCCTCCTGGAACTCCTCTTCATTACGTTTCTCTCCACATCGGTTTATATTCCGAAGATCGGAGGACTCGTCGGAGACGATATCGTTGAAGTCAATCGCTCCCAGAGAGAGTTCGATTATTTTGCTCTCTCTCTTTAATGTCCTCGAACTTATTGCCGTGGAACTCGCCATTGCTGCTCCAAAAACGCTTGCTGCAGAGGGTGCATTTTGTTCTTTTTTCTTTCAATTTGGATCCAATTGAAACCCCCAAGTTTTTTTTTAAGGATCTAGATTCAGCTTTTGGGATAGAGATTATCTGATGCTTACGGTTATCAGATTGGAGCAATTAGAAATTATCGAGATTACATAGAAAATGGTGTTTTATTATGTTTGAACGATGTGCTTGATATGATCAAACCAAATCTCTGCTAATTTATTGCTTTAATATAATTTTATGTGCCTCTTTATTTTTTTGCAGCTCCAAAGCTCCAACTCAATTCACCATACGTAAGTAATCTCTTTGAATCTTTTAGTTTCAGTTTGAGAAATCAATGTGTTTGTGTGTGTATGTCTTAGTTTGATCATTGTGGCTTTCATTTTTCTTGAATTTTGGATGAAGTTAAAAGTTGTTGATTTAAGATACACGAAACTCTTTCTTGCATCTAGGAGGAAAGTAGGAATTGGAGAAAATCCTTTATTTCCAGCCTCTTTACTTATAGAACTATGCACCCTAATCATGTCACTGATCTCGTAGATGGAGAATGGCCTGACTATAATGATGGTTCCTGACCTTCATCTTGTTATCGATCTTACTTTAATGAGGAGGTAAAACATTCATATTCTTATGTGATCTTTGCTGGACTTTTCTTAAGTTAGCCAGAGAACAAAAACATGTTTTCTCATCCTCACACTTATACCATCAATGAAAATTCGATCAAAATTTTGATGAAGATTTCGATCAAATATTTGAAAGGGGTTTTAAAGATTGTTTACATGATTACAGTTAACGTCAAGCGACCGAAAAGACAAAAAAAAAAGAGCACATATAGAAAAAGGACGCGAGGAAAGACAAATTTGATTATGCAATGATTACTTCAATTTATTTTTATGGATTGTATTATACGCTTACAATTTTATGAAACATAATAAATAAGTGTTTTTTACAGAATTTTGTGTATTTATATATAGTAATTTTATTTTTTATTTTACTTTTTACAAAAAATAAATTATTATTTTATTCTTTAGAATCTTATTAAGTATCACCATTGGACATACATAAATTAGAAAAAATTTAATAAATTTCAATGATTAAATTATTATTAAAATTAATACTAAGGTGATACTCTATTGATGCTGTGAGATACTCAAAAACAAAAAATAGTAAGTTCTTAACCAGTAACGATAGCTATCACGGGTACTTTTAATTAAATGTTAGGCTTTATAGATATAGCTCTTTTTGTTAGGAGAGAGATATATATGGAAACTTATTACGTGTTTATTGGCCCAAAATTTGTAGAATAAGTTTTATTTCACAATATAAAAACTTTTGGGTTCACTGTTCCAACGGTAAAAGGATTGTGACCTTGTGGGTCCTCTCACCTATTTAGGACAACTCCAATCACAACACTAAATTTGGTGTTAAAATCACACCAAATTTAGTGTTTTAGTGTTGAATTTTATTTTTCATCTCCAATCACAACACCAAATTTTACACTAAAAAAATATTCTCCATTATTATATTATTAAATTTATAGTGTTGGTCTACTAGTAGACTTCTCTATGAAAATTATAGAAAATTCTCCATTATTATATTATTAAATTTAATATTTTTAATAATTATAGAAAATATTAATTATACATAATTCATTAATTATAACTCAAATATAAAATTACAACTGATAATTAAAAATAAATAAAAATATTTACATTGTACTAATTCTCAGAATTAGTATAATCGGACCACAAGTGTTCGATCAATGCATTTCGAAGTTCAATATGAGCTTATCGATCCTTAATTTTTTTGTGTCGGGCCAAAAATTCTTGAAAGCGAGCATTATTATCACCCGCCATTTCAGCTTCGACAGGTGGGATTTCCTCTTGTTCTTCAATTGTTGCATCGACATCACGTTCATCCTCTACGATCATATTATGCATTATGATACAAGAAGTCATTATATCATGTAATACGTTCTTACTCCAAAAACGTGCTGGTCCAGCCACAATTGCAAATCTTGACTGTAATACTCCAAAAGCGCGTTCGACATCTTTTCTACATGCTTCTTGCTTCTTTGCAAATAATTTTTTTTTTGGGCCACGTGGATCATGAATTGTTTGAACAAGAGCTGACCACTTTGGATATATACCATCAGCTAGGTAATAACCCATATTGTAATTTTTCCCGTTAATAACATAATTAGCGGGTGGAGCAATTCCTTCAGCTAGATTAGCGAAAAGATGAGATGCTTCTAATACATTAATATCATTGTTAGATCCAGGTAGACCAAAATATGCATGCTAAATCCAAAGATCATAATCGGCTACAGCCTCTAGAATTATAGTAGGAGATCCGCTACGACCAGCATATTGTCCTCCCCAAGCTGTTGGGCAGTTTTTCCATTTCCAATGCATACAATCTAAACTACCCAACATACCTGGAAAGCCTCGACGTTCACCAATGTGGAGTAGTCGTGCAACATCGTTAGCATCAGGAGATCGAAGATAACGACTAGAAAATACTTCGACAACAGCACGACAAAATCGCTTCAAACTTTCTATAGCTGTAGACTCCCCTATTTTGATATACTCATCGGTGGAATCTGCCGGAGCACCATACGCCAACATTCGAAATACAGCAGTTATTTTTTGTAAACCAGATAACCCAAGTCTACCGAGGCCATCTCTTCGCTGGACAAAGTAATTATCATGTCGTTGAATAGCTTCATAAATACGCATAAATAAATGACGACTCATCCGGAATCTTCGCCGGAACATCGTCTCAGGAAATAGAGGATTATCTGCAAAATAATCGTTGAAGAGATTACGAGAAGCACTTTCCCGATCACGGTTGATAACTATATGACCTGGAATAGATCCACCATGGAAACTCTCCGAGTTAAATAGATTTTGACTTATGAGAAAATTATTATTTGCGGTGATTTGAGCTATCGCCTGCTTTTCTATATCATCATAAAAATCATTATTTGAAGATGAAGAAGAAGAAAAAGAAGATTGTATATGAGATGAACTACCGTAGTTGAAATTCATCTTTTATGAGAAGAAATAGTAAATGATGGTGATTTTATTTCCAAACATGTTATCCATTTTATAGTGTAAGCAAATTGATATTAGCCATTGAATTTTGTCGGCAAAGATCTAACCGTTGAATTTTGTCGGCAAAGATCTAACCGTTGAATTTTGTCGGCAAAGATCTAACCGTTGAATTTTGTCGGCAAAGATCTAACCGTTGAATTTTATCGGCAAAGATCTAATCATTGAATTTTGTCGGCAAAGATCTAACCGTTGAATTGCTTTCACATCTCTATATAAATGTATGCTACTCTTTCAATAATCACACATCTTCATTTTCTTTTCTTATCACTAATATCTATTAAAAAATGAGTCGTTCTGGTTCATATTCTATTGAAGAAGATACACATTTATGTCATGTGTATATTGATGTTTCCCAAAATCCAATCATAGGGATAAATCAATCACGAGATCAGTTTTGGACAAGAGTTCAAACTGAATATGAAAAATCTTTTCAACCAAGACCAAAGAGATCTTTACAAGCTCGAATGACAACAATTCTTGCTGCAATCTCCAAGCTGAGGGGATGTGTTAACCAGATTGAAAACAAGAATCCTAGCGGTGCTTCTGACCAAGACATTGTAAGTATTTACTCTATTTCTATTAATTTACTTTATTTCTATTAATTTATTATTATTAACGGTACTTTCTGATTATTTATGTTTTTTTCTTATCAATATTAAACCAGTTAAACCAAGCAAAGATGTTACTAACACAAGATGTCAAATACAAGAAAGGGTTCAAATTCGATCATGTCTGGCCTATCCTTAAAGATATCGAGAAATTTTCAAATAACAACCCTAGTAGAGCCGCAACATTCCAAGAAGAAGGTCAAAATGTTATGTCATCTCCATCATTCCAAAATGAGTCATCACCCTCCCCTGGTATGAATTCATTAGATCTAAATATGAGTAGTGAAGAAAGCAATTTTAGTTTATCACAGAGACCAATGGGTGTGAAAAAAGCAAAGAGAATTCAACAATCTGATGAGCAATTCAAAAAAATGATGGAGCAAAATGAGAAGCTTATTAAAGCTATTGCTAAAGGTACTTCTGAAAGAAATGAAATTCAAAGACAGAAGGTTGAGGTGCAAAGAATGAAGTAAAAAAATAAGATATTATTTGCGGATTTAAGTTCTATAACTGATCCAGCAACTCGTGCGTATATTGAAAATGAAAGGGCAACAATTTTGAGAAGAAGAGCACCAACAACCCAATCTGAAGAACATGGTGAAGGTTCTCAAAGCGAATATCATGGATCTCAATATCGAGCATCTAATTATAAAGGAGATCAAACTCAAGAAGAACAAATTCACAGAGAAAATGTTCAAGGAAAACAACCTCAAGGTGAAGATCAAATTTCACCAAGTGATCAACAAGATTATACTACGTATTATCGTTATCTTAGCGGAAATGAATTTCCTGGATATTAGACTAATGTTTAAATTTATATTATATCTTTAAAAAAATTATCTTGTTGCATTTCGTTTTTATGTTTGTTTGGTTTTAATTTTGTAATTTTATGTTTTCAGTCTTTATTTAAATTGCAATATGTATTTTTAATTTTAATAATTTGTGTATTAATCTATAAATTTTCTGTAAAAATATTAAGTATAATTTAAATTTTATATTATTAATATTGAAAAAAATAAAAACTTTAACTAATTGATAATTAAACAAAATTATATTAGTTATACAAGCTGTTGTTGGTAGACTTCTCTGTGAAGTCTACTGGTAGACTTCTGGTAGACTTCTCTGTGAAGTCTACTAGCAGACTTCTCTGTGAAGTCTACTAGCAGACTTCTCTGTGAAGTCTACTGGCAGACTTCTGGTAGACTTCATTGAGAAGTCTACTAGTAGACTACTGGCAGACTTCTCTATGAAGTCTACTGGCATACTTCTGGTAGACTTCTCTATGAAGTCTTCTGGCATACTTCTGGTAGACTTCTCTATGAAGTCTACTGCAGATTTATTTATACATAAATTATTAATTATTAGATGAAAAAAAGAAAAATAATAATATTTTAAAGTTTAGTGTCGTGAACAGTGTCACACCAAATTTGGTGTAACACTGTTCACGACACACTAAATTTGGTGTTTTAGTGTCAATTTTAGTGTTCCATTGGAGTTCATCCTACACTAAATTTAGTGTTTTAGTGTTACGTTGGAGATGACCTTAGAAGACATTGATAAAATATGAAAGAGAGCATATATACCACGTTGTGACGTCGACAATTATCCAGAACTAATTGATATCTAATTTATAAAAACCAATCAAACATTAATCCATAAAAGAGCAATGGTTTAGTACTTCAGTATTCTAAGGTCTGATTGGTGATTCCGTTTAAACTGAGCGGTTGAAATTTTTTGAACGGTTGAACAGAGAGTCGTTTAAAACAAGACGGTTAGAAACAATAGTTAGAGAAGGCGGTTGAATAATTGAGAACAATTCATATATAAGCTTGATTAGTAGTATTGTAGCGGTTGAATGGTATAATTAGGTAACAAACGATCTTTTTATTAATCGTCCGTTTGCAACTTTGTTTTCTAACCGTCCATTTTAAACAATCGTTTGATTAGTAATAAATGACCGGTTGAACTAACTTCGTTTGCAAACAAGGTTATCAATCTGAAAGTAAAGTTGGTATGTTTGAGCTTAAAAAAGAAGAGATCAATAGTTGTAAAACAAAAATATATCTTAAAAGTCAACTTTAAACTATATATGACTATGAAGTTATATTTGAGACATACAATTTTAAATGTGTGAGAGAATATTGTAATTATTTAACGTTCGTAAGAGTGTAAGAATATATACATCGTTTGGTACAAATGATAAGACGTGTGCGTGTTTATTTACCAGTCATATAATATGAGTTTGTACAACTATAAGACTAATTTGGTTCTTTAACAACCAAATATAGGAAATATTTGTACGCAAACTAAAAGTGTCACTACTTAAAAAATTATTCACAATTTTTATATTTTAAAATATATGGTGATCAATATTATAGAAATAAGGTTATAGTATCATTTACAATCAATATCACCCCATGTGGTAGTGAAATAAACAGTAGTACGTGAAGTTAGATATGCTACTTTTAATTCGTATCAAGTTTCTATTTTAGGAAATTTCAGTTTTTTGGGGCTTTGCATATAATTTCTATTACTAATTTAGTTTTCCTAACTATTGCAATTTAGGAAAGATGTATGAAAACACAATATTGGTTTGAATTTTTCTAACTAGCAATTAACGCGGCATATCATGGACTTTGGGATTATCAAGAGTAAATGGCAACGAACTTAGTAGATACAATTACAAGATTTATCTTCAAGTTTACACGTATCGATAGCGAAAACGAGTACGTAGTGCATGAAGAATCAATTTTCGTCACTAGGATTTTCGTGAATGAAGATAATATTGACTATAAACAGTTGAGTAATCTACTGATATTCTAGATCAAAGTTAATTTTTAAAATGACTAAGTAGCTCAGTGGTACCACTCAAATGAGTGAAAAAAAAACTGGTCCCTTGAATTCAAAACTACTTTCGAAAGATTTAATCCCAACGGACAGACGTAGGGACATGGGTTCCTCAAATCCGTTTTAACCATAACGAAAAAAAGGTTCTAAATATTAGAATGATGAAATATGCAATCTATCAGAATTAGAAAGGGTCGGTACATCGAAAGAAATATATCAATATCAAATATATGTATAATGATGTAATAATAACAAAACAAAAATTCATTGATTCTTAATTAACGTCCATGTGATTCGGAAGGACAATCCTTAACTCTACGAAAATGGCTACGAGCAGAAGCCTTTATTATTAATAATACAATCTTAACTTATATTTAAATTTAAGGTTTTTTTTTTTTTTTAATTTCAAGTTGGTTTTCCCCAAAAAAAAAAATTATTTGAGTGGGTGAACAATATGCGTCCCACTAAACCTATGTTTCTTCAAGAAAAGGCTACGCATTATTATGTTTAGATATCAGGAGCTTAGGCGACTGATTATATTTATTTATTTATTCATATTTGTGTCAAAAGACTCAAAAACATATTGAAAGTTGAAACTTTGAGACAAAGTTCATAGGAATTTTCGGCATTTGTTTGGGAAATTTTCATTTTTCAATTTAACACAACGTGGTCCTCGATCTAACTATAAGCCTATATAAGACGAACTGAGATATTAAAAATAAACATGTAGAGAGAAATAAATGTCAATGTATTCAATTAATTATGACAACAACCAAACCAAACACATCACACAAATAACCATATATGATTTTATAAATATCTATACATAGGAAGCGAGATGAGTTACTATTTATACTCACCATTTCAAGCTTTCAAAGAAGCAATTTTTTTTTTTTTTTTTTGGTTTTACATATAAACAAACTACATAAAAACATCATAGGAACTATGGAGCGAAGTCGTTCTCTACATCATGATACCATTTCTTATTTCTTTTCATCTTCTTCGTCGATACGGCTTTGGTGCATTTTCGTTCTCGTGTTGTTGTTATCTATGATAACTACAAACGCTTTAGTGAAAATTCCAGAAAATGTTTCTGTTCCGGCGATAATAGTGTTCGGAGACTCAATTGTCGATGCCGGAAATAACGACGATATGATAACGGAGGCTAGATGCGATTATCCTCCTTATGGTATTGATTTCGCCGGTGGACTTCCTACGGGAAGATTTTCCAATGGCAAAGTCCCCACCGATATTTTAGGTTAGTTTGCCTCTAATTTCATTTTTTTGTTCTTCGTTGCAAAATTTATTAAATTAAAGTGTTATATAATACGTGACAAAAAAGTGTTATATAACACAATCATATGCGTTATTTTAAAATGCATTAGCTAGCTAGCTGACTAACTATTCAAAATCCGTGAATAGATTTATTTTGGCACTCTAAGATGATGTGTACAATAAAGTTAAAACATCAAGTTGCAAACTTGTAATCTACTAACTATATTGTATCTATCTTCATAATTTTATTTTGTTGGTATAGCGGAAGAACTTGGGATAAAACCAAATTTACCGGCATATCGAGACCCAAATTTAAAACCAGAAGAACTCCTAACCGGTGTAACGTTTGCATCTGGTGGAGCTGGTTATGTTCCTTTGACAACCAAAATAGCGGTATAGTTAATCTCGAATACTTATGTTTTTTGGTTTATCTGTTCAAGTTTTTAAAAATAATAACTTTTTTCTCTTCTTCTAATTGTTAAAGGGAGGGATACCGTTATCACAACAATTGAAATTATTTGAAGAATATATTCTGAGATTGAATGGAATGGTTGGAGAAGAGAGGACCAAATTCATAATTAAGAAGAGCTTGTTCGTTGTTATATGTGGTAGTAACGATATCGCCAACGACTTCTTTGCTCTCCCTCCAGTTCAACTCAAATACGACGTCGCTTCTTTCACTGCTCTTATGGCCGATAATGCTCGTTCTTTTGCTACGGTAAGATAAACTTTATTGCATTATGATTAGTATATATCTTTGGCCGGTCAAATGAAAATGATAGACGGTCCAAATCAAGAAAAATTTGTGGCCATTTATTAATAATTCATAATTACAACTAATATTAGGTTTAAAGAAAAATTATATGATTTTTTTTTTTTGAGAAAGAATATGAAATATTTTTTAAGCAATAATTCCTTTATAAAACAACATAGACGTAAAGATATAACCGTTACTCAAAAATATAAAAATAAGTAGTCCAAAAATAAAAAAAAGTGTTGCTCGTACGATACTATTTCACAGTTTTGATTTTTTTAATTTTTTTATCATCATGTGGTGCTCGTACGTAGACATTACACGGATATGGAGCAAGAAGAATACTTATATTTGGTGCACCACCAATAGGATGTGTCCCTTCGCAAAGAACCGTAGCAGGAGGACCAACAAGAGAATGTGTTACTAGGTTTAATGATGCATGTAAAATTTTCAACACTAAGCTCTCTGCAAATATTGATGGCTTGTCAAAAACTCTACAAGACGCAACGTTACTCTACATCGACATTTATACTCCTCTTCTTGATCTCATTATAAACCCTCAACAATATGGTAAGTATTTTTTATAAAATTAACTTTTCAACACATCTATACTACATACAGTTTTGATAAGAGTATTTTTTATGAATTTTTTTAGGATTTAAGGTGTCCAATAAAGGATGTTGCGGAACGGGATTAATAGAAGTGACTGCGTTATGCAACAACTATACATCTACTGTATGTCCTAGAAGATCTGATTATGTGTTTTGGGACAGTTTTCATCCCACTGAAAGAGCTTATAGAATTATAGTTGCCAAACTTTTCGATAGATATCTCAACAGATTCTTCTAAACGATGTAGCTCCTATTTCAAAAAAATTGTTTGTCATACTCTATTTCAGGATTATTTGAATTACCATTACAAGGCAAAGATAAATCACACTGTTGTTAATTTCTCCTTTTGCAAGGCTTGTCATTAGAGAAATGGTCTCTTATGATATTTTTATGGTTATATAAACAAGATTAATGTATAGTTCTACATGCTTTATTATAGACACAACTTCGAAAAATTTGTTCTTCTTTTATTTTCGACAATAATAGTACCAAGAAGGAAGATAGATAATAATCGTATCACTTTGTCTGAGTGAGAAGACCCAAGGTTGACAAAAAGAACTAAGCATAAGGCCCAAAAATTACTTACCTCTCTATACAATTCTTGAATCTTCTGCTTCTTCGAAACAAAACTTCAAATTCACTTCAATCGATATGAGCTTAACTATAATGTTCATAAAACATAGCTTTGCGAAATCCATCGATTCTGATCAATGTCTGATTAATCAAGAAAAGAATCAGGTTCAAATCACAGGTTTCAATAGCTTTCGGAAATATGAAACATCAGTGTTCTATTGGTTTGTACTTTGTACATTTGAATCAATCATCAACAAAGAAAAATAAACCAATGAAAAAAAAAAAACCTAAAGAAAACCAAATTTACGAACAAAGAAAGTCCAATCAGACATTTAGCAAACAAAAAAAAAGTCCAATCAGAGAACCCAAAATTGGTTTTTATGCCCGATCATAATTTGTTAGAAGCCGAAACAAAGCCCAATTATGGCCCTGCGTGAGTAAAGTTTCGGACTTCGGTCATAATTGGTAGTATCTGCCAACTACCAATTAAAATTGTGACCCATTTCATAAGCCATTAAAATTGTTTTGACAAAAACAAAATGTACACGACTAGTCCGATGAGTGATATGATTTTTTTTTAGATTTAGAAATTAAAATAAATGTTAAAATAGTCTTCTGGTTGAGGCCAACTCCAACCTTGACACAAAAACACTATATTTAGTGTAATTCAACTCCAATGGAACACTAAACTTGACACAAAAACACTACATTTATTGTGTCGTGAACAGTGTTACACCAAATATAGTGTGATACTATTCATGACACTAAACTTTAAAATATTATTTTTTCATCTAATAATATATTTAATTCAATATTATTAATTAGTCAATACTTGTAATGATACGATCTCAATCGATGATCGGAACTTTGATGCGGAGCCGAAACTTAAAATAGTAGGGTTACACGGGTTACGGGTTACGGGTACGCGAGGTTACACGGGTTACACAGGTTACATGGGTTACGTGGGTTACACGGGTTACGCAGGTTACATGGGTTACACAGGTTACGCAGGTTACACAGGTTACGCAGGTTACATGGGTTACACAGGTTACATGGGTTACGTGGGTTACACGGGTTACGCAGGTTACATGGGTTACACAGGTTACATGGGTTACGTGGGTTATACGGGTTACGCAGGTTACATGGGTTACACGGGTTACATGAGTTACGTGGGTTACACGGGTTACGCAGGTTACATGGGTTACACAGGTTACATGAGTTACGTGGGTTACACGGGTTACGCAGGTTACATGGGTTACACGGGTTAGCAGATTACACGGGTTACGCAGATTACACAGGTTACACGGGTTACACGGGTTACATGGGTTACACGGGTTACGCGGGTTACGCTGGTTACGCGGGTTACGCGGATTACACGGGTTGCGCGGGTTACACAAGTTACGTGGGTTACCATGCGCGGGTTACACAAGTTACGCAGATTAATATTTTCTATACTTATTCAAAATATTAAATTTAATAATATAATAATAGAGAATATTTTTTTAGTGTAAAATTTGGTGTTGTGATTGGAGATGAAAAATAAAATTCAACACGAAAACACTAAATTTAGTGTGATTTCAACACTATATTTAGTGTCAAGGTTGGAGTTGCCCTGAGTGATATGATTTGTTTTTTTGGGGTGAAGACGAGAAAATAGTAATTTTACCAATCCCCAAAATTAATACATAGTTTGAAAAAAACGCTTCCCTATGCTAATCTAGTTAAGTGTTAAATGTTCTTGACTAGTATTTGACATTAGGGGGTAAAATTTCCTTTAAATATTATCAATCTTTATACATATATACATACTGTTCCAAGCTTTTTGTTTTATACTCTTATCATTTCAAAAGCTTCCAAAGAAACAAATATTTGTTTCAAACAAAGATACATAGAGATAGTAACAATGAAAGGAAACAATATTGTTCATCACATTACTTCTTCTTCTTCGTCGACACTATTTTGGTTTGTTCTCTTTCTCGTGTTGTTCTTTAAGACGACCACAAATGCTCTGGTGAAGCTGCCACCAAACAAGACGATTCCGGCGGTAATAGTGTTCGGAGATTCAATCGTTGATGCCGGAAATAACGACGACATTATTAAAACATTGGCTAGATGCAATTATCCTCCTTATGGTATCGATTTTGACGGTGGAGTTCCTACCGGAAGGTTTTCCAACGGCAAAGTTCCAACTGATATTATAGGTATAAAATTCCACTTTGCTTTCTTGATATAATTTGTGCTTTATAAACATAGTTTTTAGCTAAAATGAACTATAAGAAAGTCCAATATTTTTGCTTTTTTGCTAAAATGTCCAATATATTGTATCGTATAGATGATATCTCAGTGAGTGACTAATGTTGTTGTATGTATAATTAATTTATATTATTGATTTTTTTGTGGTCGTGAATTTATATTATTGATTGAAAGATATGTGATGAACCTAGGCACCAAGAAACTAAAAAAAATGGTACGATCATAAATTATATTAGACTCATTGATTGGCCAGCTAATGTCAAATCACGAGTACAAACATTTAAATTAGTGGTTGAGTGTTGGAGGTGTTTCGGTACAATCCACATTCAAATCTGGTTATCCTTAATATGATTTTTTTTATGTGTCATTTTCTTCAATTTTAAATCGTAAATGACATTAAAAGCATCACATAATTGAAGGGTAAAAAGTTTATTAATAGTAAACTACAACATGTAACTAATAATCATATTATTTTTTTCTTTGTTGTTACCATAGCGGAAGAATATGGAATTAAACCAAGTATACCGGCATATCGAGATCCAAATTTGAAACCCGAAGATCTTTTAACCGGTGTAACATTTGCGTCTGGTGGTTGTGGTTACGTTCCCTTTACAGCCCAATTATCGGTAAAATCCAACTCTAAATCTTATAGGGTTTGTTTTCATAAAACAAATATGATTATTTCTAGCCTTTGCTTTCTTTAACATTACTATTGTTTTGAAAGGGAGGAATATCCTTATCGCAGCAATTGAAATTATTCGAAGAGTATATCGAGAAATTGAAGGAAATGGTTGGAGAAGAGAGGGCAAAGTTTATAATTAAAAACAGTTTGTTCATGGTTGTATCTGGTAGTAATGACATAACCAACACCTTGGTCTTCCTTCTGTTCAAAGCAAATACGACGTTGCTTCCTTTACCACTCTTATGGCCGACAATGCTCGATCTTTTGTTCAAGTATTATGAAAAATCATTAATGACCTATTTATTATATTTAGTAAGTTATTATATATGAACTTTGTTTTCTAATGATGGTGTATTACAGAAATTGCATGAATATGGAGCAAGAAGAATACAAGTATTTAGTGCACCACCACTAGGATGTGTACCATCACAGAGAACCATAGCAGGAGGATCAATGAGAACTTGTGTTGATAGGTTTAATGATGCAACAAAGCTCTACAACGCTAAGCTATATGCAAATTTGGATTCATTGTCACGAACTTTACGTGACAAGACTTTAATCTACATCGATATATATGATTCTCTTCTTGATATCATTCTAAACCCTCAACAATACGGTAAATATTTGCTTTGTTTTTCTTTCTATGGTTGTTCGTTTTTAATTATCATACATTTTTATTTCATCGAAAGGTTGATATAAATTATGTGTTTGTGATGAATGTGACAGGATTTAAGGTGGTTGATAAAGGATGTTGTGGAACCGGATATATCGAAGTTGCTATTTTGTGCAACAACTACACAGCTGAAGTATGTCCAAAGAGAGATGATTATGTGTTTTGGGATAGTTTCCATCCCACTGAGAAGACTTACAAAATTATGGTAGCAAGATATTTTAAGAGTTATTTTAACAAAACGTTTTAGTTTATGACTACATGGAAGTTACAGTCTTATTTATTAAGTTTTGTTGTTGTTGTGTTTACCAACGTGAGATATGTATTTTGAGATAGTTTTCATCATACAATATAAAATTTAGAGAATTATATAGCCGGAAAATAAAAACTTTTTAGACAACTTTAGTATGTGCTTATCATCTTACCATCTTGTTGGAACGCTGCTAGAACCAACGCCATCTCTTCTGTGGAAGGCCAGTGTCATTTTCCATGATATATACTACAACGCCAGTTAGTTGTAGTAAAATCATCATATTTATCTTTATAATTTTTGACTTGTTCGATCAAGGTCAAATTCATCGACCTTCCAATATAATCTTGTGTGAATCAACTCAAAATTGCAATGCTAGGTGCAGCTATATATATTTTGTGTCAAAAGATTTTATAACTAACACATGAACATGAAAATGTTTCGGCCCGGTCCATATTAAAGCCCAGTCAGCAATATAAACCCGAAAATTAACACAAGTGGATTACTTGGATTAGTTACATGAACCAAATGTTGAACTTGTAATTGAACCATCTTAATAAGCCGGAGGGTTTTCTCTCGAGATACTGAACAATCATTACTAGGCCATGCACCATTTGCCACGACTGATTCGACCTATGATTCTTTAACAACCAAATGAGCGGTAAAAATAAAAAAAAAGACGGAGTCTTGATTTATTTTGGATTTGAATGTAACTCTAAGAACATTCTCATTGGAGACCAAATGTATGTGTTTTTAAATATAAAATTATTAAAAATTGAATAAAAATAAAAAAGAGAATGTTTTTGGTTAAAATAATGGGGTGTATTGAAATATAAAATTAATAAAATTTGAGTAAAGAGAAGAGATAGTAAGTATTTTTGGAGCGGGAAGACAAAGTTGTGTTTCGGGGAAGACAAAGTTGGAGAGAGAATGGATGAAAGTTGGAGTGTGTTTTAATATAAAATTAATAAAAGATGAGTAAAATGATAAAAGAGAAGGTATAAAATTAAGTAAAAGGACGAGAGAGTGTATTTTTAATATTTGTTTATTAAAAGACATTTACAAAATGTTTCAAATGTGGATGGTGTAATGACCTAGTGTCACGTTGGGTAGGATCAAATCTTGTACTAATTAAGTGTGTGAGTAATTTAATATCTCTAGTATATTGGACCCACTAATAAATGATCAATTTAATTTCATACAATTAATGAATGCTTATCTAACCGAATTCTAAAATTCCAATTAATGGCTTCACTATATCTTTTTTTTCTTTTGTCTTTACTATACGTGGAAGTAGCTACTTCGTCACTTCAAATTTGTCGCTGTCAAGTTATTGCTTTATATAAATACAGCTACGATAATTCACCGGGTCCATCTTCTTTGAGATCATGTATAGGGGATACCATAGACTATATTATAAGATTTAGTGTTCTAAAAAAAACTCTGGTTAATATTACATGTTAAAACATTGTACAGAAAAGAGAAGGATGAAATAATAGACTTGAAACTCTTCAAGAAATACAATTGGTGCCGGAGTTATTTGAAGTTGAAACACTCGAAATAAAGGTCTCGGAAACGAGAAAGCTTGATGGTCTTGATTCATAAGAATGTAAAAAGACATTTCTCTATTTTCGTTGTACATGGTATGAAAATCCGAACACATATTGTTCCATCGAATCAAAAGCGATCTGATCCAAATGTGGCCCAATCGATATGACCTCAAATCGGTTAATTCAATTTTATTATTGAAATTGTCTTTACATTGTAAATGTTATTCATTTTTTTTTTTAAAAAGAAAAAACTATAAAGCAATACTCTTCAATAAACGGAAAAACATGATTTATTTGAAGAACGTATGTAAATGTTTTTTTACGCATAGCTGTACAAACTTAATTAATTATGTTAGATAGTGGTTGGGCGATAATATGGTTGTGTGAATCATTAAATTAAGTTCAACATTCTAGTAGCCTTGATATATCTTACTTAATAGCTTGATTTTTTGGATACTTGACTTGCTATTTATATTCTATAACTATTATATTTGGACCATCGTTATATAGCTAGGAATAACGGCAAGCTTCTTTCAAAATATACAAACATTTTTTCCATTAATGTATTTTATGGTAGCCACATCTCTTTTTTCTTCTTAAAGTCACTTTTGTAAAAAAATTCACGTGTATATATATAGAGAAAGCTACCTACTTCACACTGATTAATTAGACTAGTATCACCAATTGCTTGTGATCTACATCTACCAAGCCTTTGTTCCATTTTTTTTATAAATCATACTTTTACACATGATTCGTTAATCGTTATGTCGATTTTTGTAAAGAATTCTAAAACAAAAATTAAAGTAGAATATGTTACGATAGAGACCAAACGCAAAAATGATACCAACAATATATTATAGATTGATGAGCTTGATGGGATTTAGAAGTCTTGGTTGTATTAATTATGATGACCTATAAAGTTGTAGTTCGGTACCAGTTTACATCACATGCTCAGAGATTTTATCATGAGATTCTTGAATTAAAGTATTATTACTATCACTCATGCATTTCAACGAAACATAATTGTCGTATTATATATATATATATATATATATATATATATAAATATATGTCATATTAGAAATGTAAATATTGATTTTCTTATATAAGTAACACCATACAATTTTCTTTGTTTTTTAGTTAATACTATTGATAACAAAATGTGAATTGGAACTATACTTATAGTTTTACCTTCAAAATAGACTTATCGTTATGAATCACTCCTTCAACAGTTGTTCTACGTATGACTTCCATTAACTTTTTGATTTCCATGTCACTTATCTTGTCTTTGTAAACAACCTTTTTATTGATGTAGTAAATTTACTATTTCAACAAAAAGATAGAGCATATTATTTAATACTTCTATAAAGTATAGCATCTTAAACTCTTAATAATCCTCGTTTAATTAGCGTTGACACTTGACATATATGCTTGTCACACTCTGCTGGCAATACGTACGCAATTATAGTGATGTTGTGAAAGCAGCCAATTTTTTTTTTTAAATAGTTGGTATGGTTGAGATTATAATTGAGTACACACTTATCTCAGTTGTTTTCTTCGATTAAAATTATTGCTAGTAAACAAAACACTGAATCTATATCTTCATAAAAAAAGCACCAAATCTATATCCATAAATGTTTCAACTGGTTAATTTGAATTCTTGTCGTAAGACTACCACAACATCTCCACGACGCAATGCATCGCACACACACACATATATATATATATATATATATATATATACACACACATGTAGAAATGTGTATATATATTATAAATAAGTGTGATAACCAAAGTTGATATATCATTCTCCCTTTGTCCTTGTTATGTTGTAAAGCTTAGAAGCAAACTTTTTTATTTTATTTTTTACATTACGTTAAGGCAACATGAAAGACAATGCTAGATGCTGCTCTTCTTCTTGTTCTTCGTGGAAACTATGTTTGTTGTCCGTTCTCTTCCTCGCTGAGACGATTGCCGCCGTGAAGCTGCCGCCAAATTTGACGGTTCCGGCGTTAATGGCTTTCGGAGATTCCATTGTGGACACCGGAAATAACAACAATGTGAAAACCGTAGTGAAATGCGATTTTCAACCTTACGGTATCAATTTCCAAGGGGGAGTTGCCACCGGGAGATTCTGCGACGGACGTGTCCCCGCCGATTTGCTAGGTTACTTCTCTTGATTCTCTACGTTTATAAATATTACTTTACTCTCCTTTTTGTTTATTTAATGGCAGAAGAGAAAAGTCCGTGAAAAAATATATATACATAACGACCGTTAATTTTTAGGACACAAGTGATGATTACGGCAAATTATTTGAGCAATCATTTGCTTTTTTTTTGTCCCCTTATAGATAGTAGTTACAAGTCTAGTAACATTGACTCATAAATTTAAATAACACTATTTGTTTTTATGCTTTGTTTTTTATTTGCAGCCGAGGAACTGGGAATCAAATCAATTGTACCAGCATATCTAGATTCAAATCTAAAACCGAAAGATCTTTTAACCGGTGTATCATTTGCGTCTGGAGGTTCTGGTTACGATCCTATAACACCAAAACTTGTGGTAACTATAATTTGATGATAATTATTGTCAACTCCTATGGAAATAATTGACTTGATATCCTAATTAACAATTTGGTTTGATGTCTATTTGGTGATGGTATAAGGCAGTAATATCATTAGAAGAGCAATTGAAATATTTCGAGGAGTACATAGAGAAAGTGAAGAAGTTAGTTGGAGAAGAAAGAAAAGATTTCATATTAGCAAATAGCTTAGTCTTATTGGTCGCAGGAAGTGATGACATAGCCAATACATACTATACTCTTCATGCAAGACCTCACTACGACGTCGATTCGTACACTACTCTTATGGCGGACTCTGCCTCAGATTTTGTGACTGTAAGCTTCTAATATATACATATATATACCAAAATTAATAGTACTAATTAACCAAGATAAATAAAGAAATATATTGTTTTCACCATTTTAGTGAAAAGTAACAAAAGTAACAATAGTACTAGTAAGATTCTATTTTTAAAAAGTGAATAGTCAGCAACTCATACTTCTACTTATTGAGATGAATACTCTAGTGATTAATACATCGTAGAATTAGAACATGACGGGTCAGAAAAAGTTATTGCGTTGTTATTTATCTACTACATAAATGTACGTAAGTTGTAGATGCCTCATACTTTTATCAGAGACCTGCCTATACATTATATTGAAATAAATATTTACTTATAAAATGAAACTGACAGAAATTATACGGATATGGAGTGAGAAGAGTAGCTGTGTTTAGTGCACCACCAATTGGGTGTGTACCATCACAAAGAACGTTAGGAGGAGGTCTTTTGAGAGATTGTGCTGAGGATTACAATGATGCATCAAAGCTTTTCAATTCAAAGCTCTCCAAAAAAATGGATTTGTTGGGTCAAACTCTAGTCGGTATCAAATCGATCTACATTGATATCTATAACCCTCTTTCAGATATCATTCAGTATCCTGCAAAATACGGTAATATATATACATCAAGATTTTCATTTAAATTTTTTTGTACTAATTTTTTTGTTTTCAATATGAAAAATGCACTAACTTGAAGGTTATGTTTTGGGATATTTCAGGATTTGGAGTGTCTACTAAGGGATGTTGTGGAACAGGAGCCATAGAAGTTGCTGTGTTGTGCAATAAAATCACATCTTCTGTATGTTCTGACGTGTCTAGTCATGTGTTTTGGGATAGTTATCATCCTACAGAAAAAGCATACAAAGTGTTAGTCAAAGCGTTGATTGCCAAATATATCAACCAGTTTGTATAAATTAATTTAAAACTATATCACGTCATAGTGATTTCATCATAATTTGTTTGTATTATTTGAAAATTGTATTCGCTCTGGGAATAATTAATATTTATTGTTGTTTCATTTATTTGGAGAAATCAATCAAAATTTTACTTCACAACTTACAAGATCTATTAGGATGCGAGGACAATATTTGATTGGTTTGTACTAATGTCATCGATGTATCAACGTATAGGTTCAAATTCGGTAAAATGCATTGTTGACCAAAAAAAATGATAGTCCGATTTGCTTGAATGTCTCACAGAAATGAATGAGTAAGAAAATGTTGTTGGGAAACAAATAATCATATATATCATTAGGTTTAAAAGCTTTGTGTTTTCTCTGGTGTAAAGCGACTAGATATTCTTAAAATTCAATAGTAATAAATGTATTATAAAAAAGTTATTCTTTTTGTAATTCTGTCATCAGAATTAAGGAATTATTATCTTCATAAAACATTCTGACATTCATCCTGTGTGTACTCACTACTCACATGCATTTTTGGCTTCCTTCGACAACAAATACTAAACGTCTAAGAATAGTTAAAAGACCACTTGGTATTTATATGCTACTGACATGAGCTTAGAACCACTATTAATTGAATTCTATATAAAAAAACATCATAGCATCTTAACTTAAGGTTAGATATGTGTAGAAAAAAATTATTGGTATTAGCATTATTTTCCATTTATATCTTATCAACAGAAGCTGCCAATGGATCATTTCCCGCGATTTTGGCTTTTGGAGATTCAATACTCGATACTGGTAACAACAATTACCTCCTGACTCTAATGAAAGGAAATTACTGGCCATATGGGAGGAGTTTCAACATGAGAATGGCCACGGGAAGATTTGGAAATGGAAGAGTGTTCTCCGATATAGTTGGTATAATATCACAGTCTATTACAATGCTTCTTTGTAATTATTGATTTTTTATCATATTGTTTAGATAATTAATCATATGGTATGGATAATATATTCTCATATAGTTTTTTTTTTATTATTATTATTTGCAGCCGACGGCTTGGGGATTAAAAAAACTTTACCAGCTTATCGTAAGTTGTTCACTCCTCCAAGCGACCTTAAAACCGGTGTTTGTTTCGCATCAGGTGGTGCAGGAGTCGACCCTGTTACATCTAGATTGCTGGTGAACAAAATAAATAATGAACTTATATCGTTTAAAATGTTATATATATCTTATCTAAAATATACTTTTTTAATAAATATTGTAACTTATTTTTGGGTGGTGGTTTGGTCAGAGAGTTTTATCCCCGGGCGACCAAGTAAAAGATTTCAAAGGCTACATAAGGAAGCTAAAGGGAATCGCTGGTCCATCAAAAGCAAATGATATAATTGCAAACGCTGTTTTTCTTATTTCTGAAGGAAATAATGATATTGGAATCACATTTTTTGGGACTCCATCAGCAATGTTTAGAGGAATGACTCGGAATAAATATACCACTAAACTAGTTGGTTGGAACAAACAATTTATGAAAGTAAGACAAAAGAATGAAGCAAGAAATATTCATCAAGCATCGATATATAGTAGTATGAATTTTTTTATATATATTCATTCACATTCTTTTGGTTTATATCTATGTATGAAGGAATTATATGATCAAGGAGCGAGAAAATTCGCGGTGATGGGAGTGATACCATTGGGATGTTTGCCTATGTCAAGGATCTTCCTTGGTGGGTTCGTCATTTGGTGTAACTTACCCGCGAATATAGTATCGCAAGATTACAACAGAAAATTGCAAAGCGGGTTGAAAAGTTGGTCAGGAGAATCGGGTTTTAGGGGTGCAAAGTTTGTCTATGTCGACATGTACAACTCTCTTATGGATGTTATAAAAAATCATAGGAGATACGGTACGTAAATACACACCATCATTTATATATAGTAAGTCATTGCCATGTTCTACACATCACGCATTCTATCATATTTGAATCCTGATAGTAACACCGTGACAATACTAATACAAACCACTCATGTTATATGGTTGTAGGATTTACTAATGAGAAGAATGGGTGTTGTTGTATGCTTACGGCAATCGTACCATGCCCTAACCCAGATAAATACGTCTTCTATGACTTTGCTCATCCCTCCGAGAAAGCCTACAAGACAATTGCTAAAAAGCTTGTCGATGATATCAAGAGAGGTCTTGCCTGATTTCATACAAAGCTTTATTGTAATCTTTAATAAGCACCATCATTAATATATTTTATATTAGAAGACAAAATCATACATGATGATCTATTTCTATTTTTGTTATTATAAAGAATGTATAATCCAGTTCTGTATTGTTCATTTTAATTATATGATCCCAGAACAAAGGCGTTAGTATGTGTAAAATAAATCAGAAAAAGGCTTATATCATTGTAGGAAATGAACTATTCAAATAGCAATTCCCCCAGCAAACTTATTCAAATCAGACTGCATAAGAAAGATAACAAAATTAACATTCGGACTAAAGTGACATAAAAATCATGGTTTTGAGAATTATAGCTAATACTTAACGAAATCAAATAAACTCACATATATTTCAAACTCATCTTCACTCGTGAGAATTTTCTTAATTTTTTTCTTTTCTGAATATTTGTAGAATAGCAACATTAGACAAAACAGACTAGACTATATATTATTTTTAGGTCGGACAACAAGTCATTGTGAACCAAAACAAAATTCATAAAATATGTTTGCTCGCTGGTGGTAAAAAAGTTTTCTCTTAATAATGTCTTTAACATTAATGATATATATATACGGGAGACTTGCAAAAATAATCCCCATTTTCTTCCCTTTCATATTTTGCCATTTTTTCCCTCTTTTATCCTTAAAATCAACACATATTCACGAAAATGCCACTATGTTCTGTTTTTTTTTTTTTAATTCAGAAATATTGGAAAATACACAAAAACCAAAAGATCTCAACATATTTACGAAAATGTCATCTTCTTCAATTTTGCCAACCACCATGAACAACCAATTTAGAGCTCTAAATGCATTTCCATCCGATTTTTTTAAGTGTAAATGCTCAAAATCTTATCTCATTACCTATTGTTTTCCATTTCCTCTCTAATTTCTTCCAAAAAACTCTTAAATTTGTACTTCAAAATTTTTCTTTTATAAACATAACGATTTTCGATGGTTCTTGCATAACAAGATCTTGGGTTCTTTGTTACCGGTGAGACTCAAAGTTAGAGGTGGTTGAAGAAGCTTAAACGGCGAAAAAAGGTAGACTTACTTGATTTTTGCTTGTTTTCAGATCTGCTTCGCGAAAGTAGACTTCTTTTATAGTCTACTGGTCAACAGAGAGGTTATATTTGCAATTGACCATTTTTGAAAATATTCAAAGTAGACTTTTTTTGCAGTCTACACGTTTTCCTTTGGAAACAAAAAAAACGTTTGTAGACTTCGTATGAAGTCTACTTGAAGTGCGGTTAGTTTTGCAATTGACCAAAACTTTGACTTTATAGAGTAGACTGCAAAAGAAGTCTACAACATGTAAACTTTGACTTTTGCAGTCTACTACAACATATAGATTTCTTTTGCAGTCTACTATGTCGAAAATTAAGGTTAGTTTTGCAATTGACTCAACTTTGACTTTTTAAAGTAGATGGAAAAAGAAGTCTATTTTGAGCAATAGGTTAGTTTTCCAATTGACTAAAATCTTGACCACGGTTCAATATCTTTGTAGACTGCAAAAGAAGTCTACATACGAAGTAGACTTCTTTTGCAGTCTACTATTTAATTAAATTGAGATTTTGGTCAAACACAAAACTAACCTCTTTTTTCAGAGTAGACTTCTTTTTCCGTCTACACAGATAGTCAAACTTTAGTCAATTGCAAATATAACCCGCCAGGTCAAAGAAGTCTACAAACGAAATCTACTTTCGTTTGTAGACTGCAAAAGAAGTCTACTTTGAAAAAACGATTTTTCGCGTATTTGTGTAGACTGCAAAAAAAGTCTACTTGGAAAGTCAAATTTTAGTCAATTGCAAAACTAACCTAAATGCTTTTTGTAAACTGCAAAAGAAGTTTACACAAATAAAGTCAAAGTTTTGGTCAATTACAAAAATAACCCAAATAGTTGTGTAGACTTCTTTTGCAGTCTACGTACTTATGCTCTAATTGCAAAACTAACCTTCCAGGTCAAAGAAGTCTACACACGAAGTCTACAATTGTAGATGTTTTTTGTAGTATACATTTACGGTTTCACTAATAATTCGTTTATAATTCATTAGTCATGAATTTTGTGGTTTTTGTTTTTTCTAAATTTGTGTTAATTATGGTGTTGTAATGTATAAAAATTTGATATGAAAATGTATAATATATATTTTATAAATTAATTTTCTTGTTTTATTGGTATCTAGTTCATATATGTAGACTTCTGAGGAAGCCTGCTTTGAGTAGACTTTTTTTTTAATCTACATTTATGATTTTACTAATAATGCATTTATAGTTCATTAGTAATGAATTTTGAGGTTTTTGTTTTTTCTAAATGCGTGTTAATTATGGTGTTTTTTTGTATAAGTTTGACATGTATATGTGTAATAGATAATCTTTAACTTAATTTTCTTGTTTAATTATCATATGTGTAGACTGCATCCGCAGTCTACTCCATGTAGACTTCTTTTGTAGTCTACATTTGTTAATTCACTAATAATGCATTTATAATTCATTCGTAATGAATTTTGTGGTTTTTATTTTTTTAAATGTGTGTTAATTATGGTGTTTTAATGTCTATAAATTTGGCATGTATGTGTTTAATATATATTTTATAAATTAATTTTCTTGTTTGATTGGTATCTAGCTCTTATGTGTAGACTTCTTTTGTAGTCTGCATTTACGATAGTTATGTGTTTTTATTTGCTCTTTGTCCACAGATAATGGTTTAATTTCTGGCTGTTTATGGAGAATGGGTTAAGGAAGATACGTCATGACAATTTCCGGTTGATAATTAGAGAGGAGGGAGAATGTTCTTCTTGCATGATGGTTGTACACATGGTGTCTTGAAATGGTTGAAGATGATTATAAGTTAGACATAAAATCAGAGTTGGTAAACATCACTTATTCAGTATTGTGGTGAGTGTTGGAATACCTTAAGGGTTTAACTTTAAGGCTTGACGAGCTTTGGGTTTTGAAAATTTTGCCTGTGTTTTTCTTCTACAAGAAGTGAACAAACTTAGTTGTAGTCTCAAAAGAGAAATGACTAACTTTTGGGTTGATTATTATCAATTCAATAGATATTTAAGAGAATGTGCTTCTCGATCTCTTTAGATGTATATATGATTAATTTTAAAAGAGAGAGACGTCAAAAGAAAGCCTTGATTGGTGATCCATTGTTTCGGTTGTGTTTGTAAACAAAAGATCAAGCAATGTAACTAATATTCATCTCTTAAGTCTTGAATTCATATCAAAAGGGATTTTAACTGAAGCAAAGCACTAGTACAAAGAAAATAAGGAAAACTTCAGGCTGCATAATCTCCCTGATCACGATCCCATGTTATTTACATCTCAGGAATGTTCAAAGGTGCCCTGTAAAGCATGTTCAAAGGTGCCTTGTAAACAATAAAACCAAAAAAAAAATTCACATGACAATTGCCCCATTCTCCATTCAAAGGTGCCTTGTTGCCTTGTAAAACATGCATCCCAAGGCATCAAGAAGCTTTCTTTGTGCAGCATTCCTTACACCTTGCAAGGAAAGAAATAAAATAATAAAATCAGACACAAAAAGATAATATAGCAAAATCAGAGAACAACCAATAGAGAACAAAACAAGACCTAAATAACAAAAATAATGTTGTTGCAACCACAAATTTAGAAGAGATTCTCATAGCTCAAAAGAAACAAGAGTCATAACGAAAATAAAAATTTGAATAAAAGACAAAGTTAAGGAGCAGATAAATGACAAAGTAAAGGAGCATATAAACATTTTTGGGTCATACCCAAAGTAAACCAAAAGATTTCTAAATTCCACAACACTTATCAACGATCACCAACATATCTTCAAACTCATCAATTTTTCACTTTCTTGTTTTGTCAGAAAACAAACTCTAACATGTAGGGATTATTCGAGTTTTACTCCACATATCATTAACTAACTAGACAAGGGATATATGCATCATTCCACAATAGCAGCAAATTGGGTTAATAGAAGTAAAATAAACCCAAAACAAACTAAAAACAAGACAGTAAACGATACGGGAATCACAGCAAAAGATAGCAATATTACCTAAACAAAAACTATGTGGATGTGACGGTGCGGGAGGACAAAAACTACCTGCTCTCAAAAACAATGAAAATCATCAGTCATATTCCAACATACTCCACAATAGCAACAAAAGAAACACCAAAACCAAAAAAAATTTCCAAACACTCGATGCAATTCTTTTTCTAGGTGAAAACATGAAATATTCCATAATAAAGCATCACCACCATTATATCTCTCTCTAAATAACCAAACACAAGAGCTTTTAATACAAGAACATAAGGACAATTGTCCGTACATCCAATATGAGACCATAATCAACCATATTTTCAGACAAGTTAGAACATTTCAGATAGAGACTTTTCACCATGGAAACAAAACAAAAAAGACCAAAAAAAAAAAAAGCAAGAAAACCCAAGAAAACTACCTTGTTATGTTGTTTACCCTCGAGCTAAACACCAATCATAAAAAAATAAATGGATTCGACCTAGATCTGGCATGGTTTAGGGAGAGGAGGCGGCGGCTAGTCAGAGAAAAACTCGCCGAAGTAAAGAGTCGTGACGGTGGTTGGTCGGAATAAGCCATTTAGCGTAGAACTGTGGAGCCACGGCCTGTACGAACTGCTAAATAAAGAGAGATTAGAGACAAAAAGACAGACAACGAGAAGGAGAGAAAGAGATGGCGGTAGCTAACCTTGGTAGAGGCGGCAGCGAGAGATCGATGGAGATGGAAACTAAGCATTTTTGAACGGTGGTCGTGTGCAGATCTGAAGAAGAGAGAAGGAGATGATACGCTAAGAGGCATGGCGAGCACCGATGATGTTTTCGATGTTAGATAAAGACGACGGATTGAAGAGGAAGGTGGTCGTCTGTGTAGATCTGACGGAGAGAATGTGTAATAATTATCTTGCGCCGTTTGAGAGAGAGTGTGTGTGTCGAGGATTTTTAGGGTTAAAGCTTAGTAAGTTTTGCTTATACATGGACGTAAAATATCCGGTTAGGTTAAACAAATTCGGTTAAAATAAAATTACTTTTGGTTTACTATGACATTTCGATGGTTTAATTAATTTTGGAATTGAATAAACCGAATAATGCATCTGTAGACTTCACATGTAGACTTCAAACGAAGTTTACAATGCCCTAAACTCTTCCTAAATGTAGACTTCCTGAGAAGTCTACCGAAAATATAGATCAACTATTTTCGATTAATTATTCAAAACAAAACTCTAATTAAAAACATATTTCAACATTCAAAAAGTGTAATATATTAACAAATTAACACTTATATTCAAATTTGACATTTTAAATATAAAAATAATAAACCTTAAATCTAATCCTAAATGTAAATACATGTTTCCAACTTAGTTTCATTATGAATATGTAACCTAGTTTAGCTTTGTTTCTTGGGGTGTTTCTTTAATTTGTGAAATTTTGTGAAATTTTATTTTTTATACTTCACAATTTCTTATATTATGGTCATGAATACAAAATTTTAATCAAACTAATTTTTGTTAATTTATAAATTTAAATTTCATATGTAATTAGTAAGTAGACTTCAATTGAAGTATAAAAAATAAAGTATTTATAACCTAATTTATCTTTGTTTATTTAATTTGTGAAATTTTGTGAAATTTTAATTTTTATACTTCACAATTATTTATACTTTAGTCATGAATATAAATGTTTGATCAAACTAATTTTTGTTAATTTATAAATTTAAATTTCATAAATAATTAGTAAGTAGACTTTAGAAGTCTACAAAATATCTAGAGTAGATTTCAGAAATCTACAAAATATCTAGAGTAGACTTCTAATAAAGTCTACAAAATATCTAGAGTAGACTTCTAAAGTACAATGTAGACTTCTCGAGGGTTAAAACGGTAATTATGGCTTCCGGTTTTTTTCTTTGGTCATAAAGAGTATAATTGTAATTTCACTACCCCATTGGGTTAGTTTTGCCAAACATGAGATAAGGAGTCTAGTTTTGCAATTGAAATAAATTTATAGGTTATTTGAAACAATTTCCCATATATATATATATAGCTCATGGAAGGAGATGAAGCCGAGAAATGGTTAAATCTTCAATTTTCAACCCAAATATATAGATCATTGCCGCTATAGAAATTAAAATTGTATATAATATTTTGTCAGTCACATGTATTAAATTATTATAAGTGTGGTAGAACAAAGTATTCATCAAAACTTCTGGGGAATTAGGTGGTGTTTGCACTTTACCAATGTTACTTACAAAATATGCTTCTCAATTGGATATATATAATGGTATAAAGACACATGCATGGCCATGACCATGGTCTCCAAAATATTTATCTCATCATGGTAACTATATTAACTAGCTTTGCACAAATACAAGATTCACTAAAACATAAATAGAATAATTTTTTGCATACTTTTTAAATGAGAAATTTATAGAATTGAAACATGCGAACATTCATTCTTTGTGTACTCTACTCTCATGCGTTTTGGCTTCCTTCGACAAACAAAAACCAGACGTCTTTTTTTTCCCCACTTTGAACTAGACGTCTAAAAACAATTAGAGAACATCAAAAGATTTCTTTATAATACATAGGAAACTTTAAAATCTGTCTCGAAAAGTGTGAGCATAATTGACTTTCGATATGTTTAGGGAAAAAATATTGGGTTTATCATTATTTTCTCTATTTTTCTTCTCAACAGAGGCCGGTAAAAATAAGACATTTTCTGCACTTTTCGCTTTCGGAGATTCAGTATTAGATACTGGAAACAATAATTTTCTCCTTACTCTACTAAAAGGAAATTACTGGCCATATGGTTGGAGTTTTGACTATAATGTACCGACGGGAAGATTCGGAAATGGAAGAGTTTTCACCGATATAATTGGTATATAATGTCATATTCTCTTACAATGTTTTTTTTTTTTCCTTTTAATAAAAAAAATGATTAAGATACTAATCTCTTTCTATTGGTCAAATTTCATGATTTTGTCCCATTATTGATATAAACATATAGTAGGAATAATATTCTCATGTGGTGAAGGCTTCTATTGTAGCACAAGGTTTGGAGATCAAAAGACTTGTACCGCCTTACCGGAAGATTCGTCGCCTCAGAAACAATGACCTTAAAACTGGCGTTTGTTTCGCATCAGGTGGTTCAGGAATCGACGATCTTACATCCAAAACACTGGTGAACAAAATTATGAACATCTTATAATTTTCCATTAACAAATATAATAATTGACCAACTTTTTCTAATAACTATTTTCATTTATTTTGTGGATTGTGGTGGGTTTTCGGTCAGAGAGTTTTATCCGTAGGCGACCAAGTACAAGATTTCAAAGAGTATTTGACGAAACTAAAGAACGTAGCGAAAGATAAGAAGGAAGTGAAAGAGATAATTTCAAACGCAGTGTTTCTAATTTCTGAAGGAAATAACGATATTGGATACTTCGCGGCTCCAGCTCTTGTACGATTGTACTCCACAAACACATACACAAGTACAATGGTTGGTTGGACCAAAATATTTCTTCAAGTAAGATTTTTTTTTCTTTTTTTTTTTAATTAAGCACATTGATATGTTAGTATGAATTATATGATTTTTTGGTGAAAATGTATCTATCGTATGAAGGATTTATACGATCTTGGAGCGAGAAAATTCGCGGTGATGGGAGTGATGCCGATAGGATGTGTGCCTTTCCATCGAGCACTATTTGGTGGGGTATTCGGATGGTGTAACTTCTTCTTGAATAAAATTGCGCAAGACTTCAACACTAAATTGCAGAAAGGTCTTCAAAGTTACGGAGTAGAAGATAATTTTAAAGGTGCAAAGTTTACTTACGTCGACATGTATGGCTCTTTAATGGATCTTATCAACCATCCTAAGGCATTTGGTACGTAAATAAGCATCCCACAAACAAATGCATGAAGAAACCAAGTGATTATGATTTAGTAGTTGTTGTATTGTTGCTCCAAATCAGTGACTTGAATCTTACTAGCAGCGTCTTTATTTTTTAATTTCTGTTAAAGGATTGCGCATCATACCTTTTAACAATATTTTTTTAGGTTTTTTTTTATTAAACTTGTGAATGAATAATACAAATTAAAGTACAAAGTACAAACTCTTAGATCCCTCTATATAAATCTTAAAATCCGATTCTAGTAGAGAAACCTAAACATAAAATTTCCTTTTTCCTAATTATATTGCACAGTATTTTTGTATAAGCATCCGGCCCGAGGCATTCCTATACTAATTCTAATAGGACCTCTTCAAAATCACCAATATTTTTCAGTCACTTTGACAACATGGATCGACATGACACAATATATTTCTTCTTTATTTATTTTTTTGCTGTAGTTTCTATTGACGTATAGCGGAAAAAGAATTTTGTAAACTCCAAATTTGATTACATTGTGATCCACAACATAGAAAAATAGACGTAACTAATTTTTTTTTTTGTGTCATATACTTTCTTGTCTTTATATTGTTTTTTAAATGTCGGTTTTGAGATCCAAATCCTAACACTCAATTCTTTTTTGTTATGATCAAAGAATTCATGGCTTCTAATTATAACAATCTATGTGTACATGTATTTGCAGGGTTTTCAGAAGAGAAAAGTGCGTGTTGTTGTATGCTATCGGCGTTAATACCATGCCTAAACCCCGAGAAGTACGTCTTTTATGACTTCGCTCACCCCTCCCAGAAAGCTTATGAAGTAATATCTAAACATCTTATCTATAATATTAGGAAAGGCCTTGCCTGATTAATTTCTAATTGTTTCTTACAGTGTTTTGTTTTAATCTTAGTTACTACCATCGTTAATTATATGTAATAGATGACAATTTAATACATGACTATCTATTCGTATTTTCTTCTTATAAAGAATTAATGTATAATCCAATAATGATGTGCTGTCCATTTTATACAATCACTCAACAAAATCGTTTGTTAACTAATGTATGTATGCTCACGAAAGTAAATCACTTGTAAGCTTGTGTTTTTGTTAGTGTTGCTATTATCACAGTCTGAATTCAAATGCGATGGTATATGTGGGAGAGTAGTTGAGAACAGATTAAAAAAGCAACTCCTTTGGGGTGAAGTGAAATAAAAGTCCATAAGTCTTTCGGCCTAAAGGAAACATGAACTATATATTGTAATTGAGGACCATTAGCTCGACTAGAAAAATATCAAATGCGAAGTCTAGAAATCACATGACCGAATGACAACTGAGAGAAGACCATATTACATGTCATAGTCTCCGACGTAAACTATGGTGTACAGAGTACAGTCCAAAACCTCCTCTTCATAGAAAAAATATAGTATTGTACGAAATGAAGTAAACATGATAATACACTTTAAACACAAAAGAACTTCAAGTAACGTGAAAATGATTTTTTAATATTCGAAACAAATAATTAAGAATTTACAAAATTAAATAAAGCTTTTATAAGGTTAAATGCATTAAGAAAAAAAGAAAAAAAAAACCCTATAAATGTTTTACCGAGACAAGTCTTTGATTCGTCGACGTGATCAAGCACTACGAAAGGTTTTTGGGCCAGAGGAAGAAAAAAAAGACAGATAAGAACGATCTCCCAAGCCTCCCAGATGAATCTCCTCTCTCAAATCTCTCTGGAACTCTCTGAAACTTTTTTGAAAACTTTCTAAAACTCAAAATCCTCGGAAAATGCGGCCAACCCCTATTTATAGGGAAACCCAGGGGTTTTACCCTAAACCAGGTCGCAAACCGACACTCAAATCGAACCGATCCGATTCGATTTGACTCGTGTCGATCGACACACACTACCTGTATCGATCGACACGACCCAAAATTCACAATTTTGGTTCGGGATCGTTACAATTATAATATAAATTAGTGGTATTTATGCAAATTTTCCAAACAAAAATAACATTATACAGAAAAAGGAAACATATCATAAATAAATTTAGATTTAGTTATAAGAAATATGAAAACTTTGAGATAAAAAACATAAACTGAATATTTTTCTTTCATTATAATTAGCAAATTTCTTTTTCTAAAGTAAATTTTTGCATTTTCTAAAATTAATTTCTGGTGCATATATTTCCTTATTGTCGAAAATGTATATCCCTCAACAACTAGAGAGTCGTATAATCAACAACATACAAAATGGTGTTCGGTTACTATTGCAAGTTTGTTAATATATAGTCATGCCTAAGAAACCTCCTTCAAATCTGTAGTCTATGTTTTATTTTGTTCTTCACACAAATTGCATTGTTTGAAACTTTGAATATTTTTAAAACTACTTTATTTGTATATTTTTATATTTTACTAAAAATAATGTTATATTTATATTTTTATTCTTATAGTGAGTTAAATA
This sequence comes from Arabis hirsuta, assembly GCA_964056655.1. NCBI lineage: Eukaryota > Viridiplantae > Streptophyta > Magnoliopsida > Brassicales > Brassicaceae > Arabis > Arabis hirsuta. The sequence continues at coordinate 34,494,034 of OZ053304.1, forward strand.
ATTCACTGAAAACAAAATAATTTTAAAGTGACAATTTGTTCGACTATTATAAAAACAAAATGATTTTGAAAATCTAATAGCACACACTTTTCATCTCCTACATTCCCATTTCATTGCCCGTCACGTATGTAAACAATCCACAGTGTCTTAAATGCTCTATAGTCTCTATATATAAACAGCAAAAAACATATTTGTCCAGTCACATTTTCTTCAACTATTTGATTTACTTAAGAGATCGAATATACACACCAATGGGGAGGTTTCATAAGTTTCCTCTCCTAGCTTTACTTTTGTTCTTCGGCCTAATCGGCTCTCTGACCACTGCCAATGAATATGCATGCTCTAGTACCGAACAAACCTTTAGTCGTGCCAATTTTCCTAAGGGTTTTATTTTTGGTACCGCAACCGCAGCTTTTCAGGTATCATATAAAAATCATTCTACTTTTTTTAAACTATCATAAAACCCATTTCGGTTTGTTATCATTTTTAGAAAATATATTTTCAGTTTACTCCGGACATCTCTACTTGCATTGCCATTTAATATTTGATAGATTAATAAGAGTATATGAAGTGAAATGTGTTGTTAAGTTGAATTTTTTTTTAAATACTTTTGCGATAGAAAAATTGTTCAAACTTAAGAGCACCCCCAATGTGGAGTTTTTACAAGATATCTAACCATTAAAAAAATGAAAAAAAAAAAAAAGATGAAAGAGAGAGCTTGGGTTTTTCTTAGAACCGATTCTCAAAATTAGAGAAATTTTCATGTCTAGTTGTCCTTCATTTATTGGTTGAATCATATTATAATAATTTAATATTTAAATAAATAATTTAATTAAATGACATTTATTAAAATAATATATTACCATTCTAAGTGATTTATGTGGTAACTTAAATAGGTTGAAGGAGCTGTACATGAAGGATGCAGAGGACCAAGCATGTGGGACATATACACCAAGAAATTCCCACGTCTCTCTCCCTCTTTTTTAATCCAACTTTGACTAATTAAAATTATCAAAAAAAAAAACATCTATTTTTAACAAAAATTAAAAATTTCCAGATAGATGTAATTATCACAATGCCGACGTTGCTGTCGATTTCTACCATCGTTACAAGGTATTATTTTATTTTTTCGTGGTATATGCTAGCTTGTGAAGCTCTTTTGTATTAATTTATAAAAATTAATTTAACAGGAAGACATCAAGTTGATGAAAAATCTGAACACTGATGGATTTAGATTTTCCATTGCATGGCCCAGAATATTTCCCCGTAAGTTAAAATCTCAACGAATTATATTTCAATGGCTTTTGTTTGTAAATATTTCAATGGTTGATATATAACATTAGTTGAGTAAATAACAACATGGTATTAAATTACTAACAGATGGTAGGATGGAGAAAGGCATAAACAAAGCAGGTGTGCAGTATTACCACGACTTGATCGACGAGCTCCTAAAAAATGGTAAGTTTTAAATCCGATAATTAAATTTTTTTTTTTTTATAAAGGATTATTTTCCGATAAATTACACGTACAAACTATATTTTATATTTATAAAAACAAACAAACTATACATTTTATCAAAGCTATATACTCATAGTAACTCTTAAACTATTTGAAAATCCAGAAATAACACCACTAGTAACCGTTTTTCACTGGGATACACCTCAAGACCTAGAAGATGAATATGGTGGCTTCTTAAGCGACCGCATAATGTAAGATTTTTTTTTAGTTTATAAGACATATGTGTTATGTAACTTTTTGTCGTTTACATAAAGCCTTGTAACTAAATTGTTATATACTTTCTTTTGTATATTTAGAAAGGATTTTACCGAGTACGCGAACTTCACATTCCAAGAGTACGGACACAAAGTGAAGCATTGGATCACATTCAACGAGCCATGGGTGTTTAGTCGAGCTGGCTACGACATCGGGAAAAAAGCACCAGGACGTTGTTCTAGTTACATCAAAGAACATGGTGAGTTGTGTCATGATGGACGGTCAGGATACGAAGCTTATATCGTCAGTCATAACTTGCTCTTGGCACACGCCGATGCTGTTGAAGCCTTTAGAAAATGCGACAAGGTTTCTATACATATAACATAATCATCATTTAAACGTAATTTAGTGAACAAATATTTGTAAAACATTGTTTTCATTGTTTTTTAGTGTCAAGGTGGTAAAATTGGGATTGCTCACAGTCCAGCTTGGTTTGAGTCGCACGAGCTCTCGGAAGAAGAGCACGAAACTCCAGCAACTAATTTGATTGACTTCATCTTAGGATGGTAAAATAAAATAAAAAACCTAAAATATTTTTAACATTTCATTCCAAATTTTAAATTAAGATGTATATGTGACTAATACTAATTTAATTCGTCAGGCATTTGAATCCGACCACGTATGGAGATTATCCACAATCGATGAAGGATCATGTCGGACATCGACTACCGAAATTTACCGAGGCACAAAAGGAGAAGTTGAAGAACTCTGCTGATTTTGTAGGAATCAATTACTACACTTCGATATTTGCATTGCACGACGAAGAGCCAAATCCTTCGCAACCGAGTTGGCAGAGTGATTCTCTTATCGATTACGAACGTAAGTCTCATTTATTTATTTTTTATTTTTTTTGTGTGAACAATATACGTCATACAAACTTGAACATGACACAAACCACTAGATTTTGCCAAAGACTCGTCTTTTTCTCATAATTGTGATATACGATTTAGAGCATTTTCAAAATTCTCGTTTATTATACTCCCCTACTTTTTTTCAGCAAGGTATGTGGATAGATTCAGTGCTTTTGCTAGCAAGGTATGTGATTTTCTTTCTGGCTATTATTTACGTAAAATTAAAATAGTAAAACTGATCTGTTTTTTAATACTTTGTTTTTAAGCCTGATGTTGCTAAAGTGGAATTCTACGCAAATGGTTTGAGAAGCCTTTTGAAATACATAAAAGATAAATACGGCAATCCTGAAATCATGATCACTGAAAATGGTTAGATAAACGTTTACCTAACTTATTAAATCACATAATCATATCAAGAATCGATTTCGAATTAACTTCTTTTATAAAAAATATATATAAAAGTTGAGTTTTGAATGTTTGGTTTAAGGATACGGAGAGGATCTAGGCGAGCAAGACACAAGTCTTGTTCTGGCGCTCTCAGATCACCACAGACAATACTATATTCAGAAGCATCTCTTGAGCTTACACCAAGCAATTTGGTTTGTGAACAAAATCATGTTTTCGAGTTATATTGTATGCTATTTTATTTCAGTGTGACAAATGTTTATTTCTTCGGGCTTTTCTCGCAGCGAGGATAAAGTAAACGTTACAGGGTATTTTCTTTGGTCTTTGACGGATACTTTCGAATGGCAAGAAGGGTACACCGCGAGATTCGGGCTTCATTATGTCGATTACAAGAATAATTTGACGCGCCACGAAAAATTATCAGCGCAATGGTACTCGAGTTTCCTCCAACCGATACCGAAAGAGTTTGAGCTTGAGCACGATGAGTTGTAGAGTGAATTCTCTGCAATAGACTTTGAAAATTTGAGTCATAAATTATATTCACAAACCCCTTTGTTAACGATTAATGAATTTCCATATTCAATTTAATAAATCAGATCAACGATATTAAAGCATGTGAAGTTTGGATTTGATACTCATATTCATAAGTTGTAAGTTTTGGGATCGTTGGATTTATATATGGAGATAACAAAATAATCACAGAGATTGCGTAAATATCGATATTTTACTATTGCATGCATGGCAAAGTATAAAGTGTAACTCGAATCCTCTGCTCGGTCTACGTGGGAAGAAGGGAGTTGTCCCCACTATACGCGGAGCTCCATAGCATCATGGAAAGTTTGAGGAAAAAAAACTAGTATTGTGCTATGTTCGCCACAGATTCCCAAAACTTAATTGCTATTGCATCGGCATCGGACGACTGACCGCGTTTTGCAGCAGAACTGGATGAATTGAGGGCGCTACGTTCTCATTTTCCGGACTTTACGCTTGCGTATTGCCCCAGGGTTAAGAATGAGAAAGCGGATCTAGGAACGCTCGCCAGAGGAACTCAATTTTCGCTACTATTAGGACTTCGGTTCCACATTGGTTCATTGATACTTCTGTATTATATTGAGCAATGTAATTGAAATGTGGTCGTGACAAAAAAAAAACTTGAATCCTCTATATATTAAAAGACACTAGAGTAAAAAATCCTATATGTCAATCAATGAGCAATTTAAGGGATATATGATTTAATTTAACCAATCAGACATTTCAAATAAAAGTATATGTCATGATGTAAATTCTCTACATATTCTCATTAACTTTTAACATAATTACTTTTAACATAAACCCATTAATATTCAAAATTTTAAACCCAATTAAATATAATATTTTAGATTTACCATAACATCTATTTTTATGATATATTAACAAAAAAAATTAGAATTATATTTATAAAAATTGTCTGTTATGTATATATGTATTTAGATTAGTATACTATACAAATATTTTTGTTATGATATGTACTCTACTATACATATTTAATCACACTTATAACTATTTATACATTTTATTATTGGAAAACATAAAAAAAATTAATTTGTTATGTCCGACAAATTTATACTCCCTCTGTATCATATTATTTGATTTTTAAGATTGTTGCACATATATTAATAAATCATTTATTTTATTTTTTTTAAAATAAAACATGTTTTATCATCAACTTCAAAATAATTCAACCAATTAAAAAAAAAATCTACAGAATTTCAACAGTCAAAAACAACAAAAACACAATTAATTTTACATAGAAATTGAAAACATCATCTACTATGAAACAAAAAAATTCTCTAAAATATCATCTATTATGATACGGAGGGAGTATAAAACTAAAAATGATCTGATTTATCGTATGCTATATAATTTACGAGAATAATGAAAATTAATTTTATACTTAAATATATTGAAGAGTAATATTACATATGTTTTGATTAATTTACACATAACAATATTAAAACTAATGGCATTAACATGCTTGATCAAAGTATTCAATTTTATTACATGTATGCACAATACATATCATTTTTGTACGTTTATAGATATTAGAAATTATATGTTTTTTCATACACTTTTAAATGTTAAAAAATTATATATGTAAAAATTGATTTGCCAACTTATTTACTCATTTAATCCCAAACTTAGCGTAGACCAAAATCTATTACATGAAAAACTACAAGACGTATTATACTTCTTGCTAGCTAAAATTTAAGCAAATTGTTGTGTAAAGAACAAAATTTGGTGGAGTTAAGCATTTTTTTTAAGTGCTACCAAGTTGAATAAAAATTATTAGAGTTAAGCATTGTTTTCTCTACTTCAGTTATTGTTTTCTTTTAGCAAACATTTTGGGATTTTCGTGTGAATTTTTTTTTTTAATATATATTTTAATTAGTGGTAGTAGACTAGTAATTCTCATTTATTAAAAATATGTCATATATATTTAAATTAATGATCAATTTTTTAAAAATAATGTCATACCTTAAACTAAAAATCCAATGATAGACCCACTACAATAAAAACTTAATAAATTAATATTCGATAAATTAATAAATTTCTTCGGTCTTAAATTAGTTTTTCGGTGTAACTAAAATTTTTATAGATTAATAAAATATCGTTGGCCATCAGTATTAATTTATAAAGTTTTCGACAGTTACATTTACCTTCGAAAACTTATTTAGATGATAAAAAACTTGAATGGCTATAAAAACTGTGGATATGGTCCATTTGTCACTCATATGTATTGACTTCAGTTATGGGCCTTGGATCCTTTTGATAAGGCTTTAGCATGATATATTTATTACTATCTAATTTGTTAGGTGAGCATCACTATCCACACATTAAAAAATTTGTGTTCCATATTTCAAGCGTGTATCTTTTTTTTTTTTTTTTTTTTTAACTTTAAACTTATATCTTCTGTAATTGTTTATAATTTTTTTTGGAGATAATATAATGGTTTTAATTAGTAATCTTGTACCGCAATGGTATAAGATATACCAGTTTTATAGCTATTAATCATAAAAATGGTACTAAAATCTTTTATATAATAAAAATAAATATTTTTAGATTACCAATCAAATTTATATCGGATATTATCAATACTCTTTATAACTATTAAACCAGACTTAACACGTGATCTCAACATTTATTTTAATTAGAGATTTTATCCTTTTCTAGAATTTCTATTGTGTTGGTAATTTAATCTATGGTGATTTCTTAAATTTAAATAAAACTTAAAGCAAACATAATAAAAAAAAAGTTTAAGAAAATCGGATACTAATTTATGAGTCTTATTAGTTGATCAAACTTAACTTTAATGAAATAAGAAATTACGATTGTTTTCTATTTTTCCTTTTGGAAAACAAATAAAATAAAACATTTCCTTTTTTCCCCTAATATTTCGATGACTCTAACAATCGACCGACTTATCAAAATTAGGGATTGTATATACATAGAGAAGACGCATCGCTTCTTCATCATCGCTCCTCAAAAAAAAAAATCTTCGAAGAACAAAAAAAAAAATTCTCTCTCAAATCTTCTTTCTACAAAGATGTCTTCGAAGAAGATTGTGTTGAAGAGTTCCGATGGTGAATCCTTTGAGGTTGACGAAGCGGTGGCTCTCGAGTCTCAGACCATAGCCCATATGGTTGAAGACGACTGCGTCGACAACGGAGTTCCTCTTCCTAACGTCACGAGCAAGATCCTCGCGAAGGTGATCGAGTACTGCAAAAAGCACGTCGAGGCTGCTGCTTCCAAGAGCGAAGCCGTCGATGGTGGTTCCTCCGACGAAGACCTTAAGGCTTGGGATGCTGATTTCATGAAAATCGATCAGGCTACGCTCTTCGAACTCATTCTGGTTTGCTATTTCTCATCTTCTTTTTATTTCAATCTGTGTTTTGATTTATCGGATTTTAGGGTTTTCGATTTGGAAAATTAGGGGTTTCGTTTTGAGAATTAGGGTTTCGTCGCCCCCTTTTACCGCATCTGGAATCTATGGGTTTGTTTCAGAAATTGAAGTCGATTGATGTTGAAATTGTTAGGGTTCTTAGTGAATCGGTTTTATTTTCCTGAAATCGAATCGAAAATTGTTATGGATTATTTCGTTCAGTTATGTATTCATATCTATGGATGTTTTGTTTGGATTTGGAGCTAATGGTTCTATTTTGGATATTGCAGGCTGCTAATTACCTGAACATCAAGAACCTACTTGACCTTACATGCCAGACAGTTGCTGATATGATTAAAGGCAAAACACCGGAAGAGATTCGCACGACCTTCAACATCAAGAACGATTTCACACCCGAGGAAGAGGAAGAGGTTCGCAGAGAGAACCAATGGGCATTTGAATGAGCAATAGACTTTTGAGGGAAGGTCGAGTCGCAAACCAAGCCAAGTTTCGTCTTTATGTTTATTGCCGTTTTCAGTGTCGATCAATGTGGATGATGATGATTTCGTTCTGTTTCGTTTCTTCCTTTGGTATTGATCATGACTATGTTTTATTCTCGAATGCTTTTTTCTATGACAATTAAGAACCAATGCTTTTTTACTCTTGTTGGATATTTGTGGTTTAAGCAATCTATTAAGAGTGATGTTGGTTTTATCTTACAATGGATCTTATTCCTCTTCTTTTGTTGCAAAGCTGCGTTGTTTGATCGCTCTTGCAACTCTGGCTTGATTGATGGGTGTTGCCAGTTCAAAGCTCAATGTTTTGATTGTCATATTCCCAGACTGAATTCGGCAAATTACTGATAATCCCTGTGTCAATAATCTTCCTAACTGTGAAGTGAAATCTGATGAAGTTGATAAGGATTGTAATTTCTCTACTCATTGAATAGAGACTGCCCCTCAAAAAAATGATCCTAAACTCATTCACTCCAAACATACATTGCCCCTCTATCCAGTCTGCCTCTATCTCTGAGTGACTATGTGATAAGCACATAAAAATACCATAGATGAGAAGGAGAAGAAGCCATGAGAGAAGTTAGAAATAGTTAGAAGAACACTCTTCTATAAATAGAGGGTCATAACCATTGTGATTTCGGATTCTTATACTTCGGCATTTTCATGATTAGACTTGCACTTGTTTGATTACTCAAGAAAGATATGTTTTTTACTTCAAGAATGTATCACTACATTACTCACTCGTACTTGTGAACATTTTTTCACGTTTTTGGTTTTGAATACAATCATGCTGCATATATTTATTGTAGTATGTGGTTGGTTGTCGAATTACAGTTAATATCGCCTTCGATCAGCATGTGGTCTATGTTTGTATTTCCAGTCAAGGGAACTTGTACAGTCTATTTCATGATCACATTCCCACAAATCTAGATTGAGTCTTGTATCTATCTTCTCTATATAAATGTATTGGTACAGTCTTGTTCAAGATCTTCATTCCTCACCAACCAAATCAATACAACATTCATTATTAAGGAACACAAAAACAATCATTTGATAAATTTGTATTTACTTGCCTTTTTATTTGAAATTGTACACACATTTGGAGAAGAAACATATATAGTAATTCTATTGAAGAAGAAGTAAAACAGAGTGACCACACGTGTGAAACGGAGGATATGCTATTGGGCCTAAGACAATCACGAGGCCCATTAAAATAGCACGTGCGTTAAAGCTGTAAAAAAAGTAATATTCTTGGAAAATGACACGTGTCAAATTATAATTGAGCGATCCAGATCTGAGTGTATAAATGATTCTCTATATATATTATATATTACGTGTAAAATGTGTGAAAAGGTAATACAAAATTGGAAAGTAAATACAAAAAAAAAAAATTAAAATTATTTCGTCTTTATATTCTTCATTTCTACGTAGTATTTCACTCACTCACTCGAGCAAGAAAAATGGAGGAGATGAAGCCAAGTGAAGCGAACTTGTCGCCGATGACTCCGTTGGGGTTTCTAGAGAGAGCAGCCACCGTGTACGGTGACTATACTTCCGTCCTTTACGGCGATTCCACCGTCCACACATGGCGGGAAACGAATCACCGTTGCCTCCGTGTCGCGTCGTCTCTGTTTTCGATCGGAATCAAAAGATCCGACGTTGTCTCCGTCCTCTCTGCTAATACTCCGGCGATGTACGAGCTCCAGTTCGCCGTTCCGATGACCGGAGCAATCCTTAACAACATCAACACTCACCTCGACGCACGAACCATCTCTGTTCTCCTCCGTCACTGCGAATCTAAGCTTCTTTTCGTTGACGTCTTCTTTTCCGATATCGCCGTCGAAGCGATCGGAAAATTGGATAAACCGCCGATTCTCGTCCTAATCGCCGATGACGAAGAGGAAGGTGGTGATGACGTGGCGGATCGTTCGAAATTCTGTTACACGTACGGTGATTTAGTTGAGAAAGGAGACCCGGATTTTAAATGGATCAGACCCGAAACCGAATGGGATCCGATTGTGGTTAACTACACATCCGGTACGACGTCGTCTCCTAAAGGAGTGGTTCACTGTCACAGGGGTATTTTCGTAATGTCGATTGATTCTCTAATCGATTGGACCGTACCGAAAAATCCGGTTTACTTATGGACACTACCGATATTCCACGCTAACGGTTGGTGTCTACCGTGGAGTCTCGCCGCCGTCGGAGGAACTAACGTCTGTTTACGTAAACTCCAAACGCCGTTAATCTACCGTTTAATCCGTGATCACGGCGTTACTCACATGTGCGGCGCACCGGTAGTGCTCAACATGTTAACGGCGAACCGCCACGAACCTCTTAAAACCCCGGTTAATTTCTTAACCGCCGGTTCAGCTCCGCCGTTCAAGGTGATTCTCCGAGCAGAATCTCTCGGTTTCGTTATCAGTCACGGTTACGGGTTAACCGAAGCCGCCGGTGTGATCGTCTCCTGCGCGTGGAAACCGGAATGGAACCGATTACCGGCGAGTGAGAAAGCGAGATTGAAAATCCGGCAAGGAGTGAGAACCGTCGGGTTTAGCGAAATCGATGTGGTGGATCCCGGTTCGGGTCGGAGCGTAAACCGAGACGGAGTAACCGTGGGAGAGATTGTGATGAGAGGGAGTTCGGTTATGCTTGGTTATTTAAAAGATCCGACCGGAACAGAGAAAGCTTTGAAGAACGGGTGGTTATTAACCGGAGATATAGGAGTGGTTTACGGAGATGGGTATTTAGAGATTAAGGATCGGTCAAAAGATGTGATAATTAGTGGAGGAGAGAATGTGAGTAGTGTGGAGGTTGAAGCGGTTTTGTATACGAATCCGGTGGTGAATGAAGCGGCGGTGGTGGCTAGATATGATGAGTATTGGGGAGAAACGCCGTGTGCTTTTGTGAGTTTGAAAACCGGGTTGAACCGGAAAGTAACGGAGAAGGAGATTATAGAGTATTGTAGAGAGAAGATGCCACATTACATGGTTCCTAAAACGGTATTGTTTCTTGAAGAGTTGCCAAAAACTTCTACGGGGAAGATTCCTAAGTTAAAGCTTAAGGAGATTGTTAAGAAATTGGGTTCCACGAGATTGAGTCGAATGTAAGATGTGATTTTTAAGTGGTACGTGTATGATTATTTATTGTTTGAAAATTAAGGGTTTCGAGGTTAAGAAAAAGAAAGATATGTGAAGTGTGATTAAAGTTTGCATCTTTCGTAGCAAAATAGAAAAGAAAACAAAAAGCTCCGATGCCGGGAATCGAACCCGGGTCTCCTGGGTGAAAGCCAGATATCCTAACCGCTGGACGACATCGGATTCTTGTTAGCGTATTCGGCTTCTAATATATATTGCGATTACAAGTTAATTTTGATATTACAAGGCTTTTAATAAACCTTACTTGTTTTTTATCCAATAATCTGTTTTGGCATGATTATCGCAATATATCATTCGCAATCAGCCTGAAATTAGTTTTTGTTATAAAAAAAGATGTAATAAAAATACATGACACCATCAACTTTGATCATACTCATATTATAAGTAAAGAAAAGTTTATCAATTTATATGAATATGTGCCGGTTGATTCAATATTTCCATAAGCAAATACTTGACATAGAAAGATAACATTAAAGCTCAAATGGTTACAGCTGGATATATTGCAGACTTTGCAGTTGTAAAGAATCGTAGCATAAGCATGAAATTTTCTTCGCTTTATCAAATTAGGGATTTTTTTTGAAAACTTCGAAAGTTCCGGATTTTTGATCCATAATCTCTCTTGGTGTCCGGGATCAGCTGTTAATAATACCGCATTTAATACGTAAATCATCGCTCCCAAGTAAAGTTGAACTAGTGACTTTGAACTTAAGAATTTACTTTCAATACCATTAGGTTACCAACCACTTGCTAGTTAGAAATTTGTTAGACAAGACAAAGCATTATACTATGTTCAACTGAAATTTAGAAATAGCAGGAGATTTTCTGGATTAGATGATATACATATGTGGATGGTTCTCTTATTTTCCATGTACTTTAGGAAACACATTGTATTTTTTTAGTTACATAAAATACATTTAGTTTTGTAATTGTTCGATTCGTCCTTTTTTGTTTCATTTTTTTTTGCCACATCTACACATAATTGTATCTTAACAAATCCCAAAAGCATGTAAAACGAAAGCTATAATGTTTTCAATAACCATGAAAGACATAACATTCCAAACTAAAAAAAAACACAAATTTTCAATTTATACATTTTAATCGATTTTTCATTATTGCTATGCTAATTGTATATGAAACCTCCTCCTCGGATTATCCACCTCTCCCATCCATGGCGTTTCCTTAACTTGTAACCCTACACACAGTTTGATATAAAGTTTTAATATAATATCCTCCAATTCTTTGTGAGTTATATAATTATAAAATAAGAAAATATGTGTAAATTAGTAATATTACCTGAATTTCAACAGTTGTTGATGATCTCATTGAACACAATATTAGTTCAATATCATTGGTCATACTTTTGATCTGGTTGCCAACAACAAAAAAAAATCAAGAGAATTAGTATTACACATTTTATTCTTCAAAATTAAATAGTTCTATTCATTAAAATTTGAAAATTTACTTACTCGTGAAAATTCTGCAATTACGAAAATATCAACCCATCCTTGATTATCCATGTGATATCTAAAGTAGTCATCTTTTACCAAATTTTCATTGCTTTATCACAAATCAGTATAAACACATCACGATAAATCCATTAAACCAAACAAAACATAAATAAAAGTCAATTAACGCAAACAAAATTTTAATTACCTGAAATAATACTCAATTTGTTTGACGATTAAAGTAGATAAATTAGACCTTAATGCCAACCTCCTCAAATCTGGAAGACAAGCCAAATCTGTACGTAACTCACATAAATTAATTAATGAAAAACTCAAAATAGTTTAGTTATATTAAAAAACCGTAATACATACAAAAATTAATATCAACTTACCAAACATAGGATTGTAAGAAAACTGTGGAAGAGGAAACCACGGTTTGCAATCAGATGGTGGTGGAAAATTAGACATCACAAGAAAAGAATACGACTGAGATTGAATTTTTTCGGTTGTTCGCCGATTTAATCCGTCGACGGAGGAAGAAATTTGGTTCTGATTTGTGTCTATTGTTCTACTGATCATTGTAGTCAGTGGAAGAAAAGATGAATACAAATTTTCCAATGTTATGGTTTGTGATCTCTTTGATTACAAGTTGAATCAAAAACAAAAATAGGCGTTGCGGGTTTATATGATCGGACTAGTAAAATTTGATTCCTAGTTTAAAATAGATTTGATTGTGAAAAAAAAAAAAACAATTTCATTTCCTAGTTAAATTACACTTTGGAATTGTTGTTTCGATAATGTTGTGTTTTTTTTTTCAAAACCAACAGATAATTTTGTGTTTTTTTTCCATTACAGCCAAAAAGTTTTGATGAGAAACATCATAGACAAAAAAGATCGTTGCTCCAAAATTGCCCCAAAAAAAAAAACACAACACATTTCTGACTTATTGTAGAACAACAATACTCAATAAACCTTCAAAGTTCTTTAGCTAATTTGACATTTCTGACTTAAGCCTAATCATCAGCTACGGAGTGAACACGGTCGTTCAGTTGATTTCGGCAATCTGTATCATAACGACAGTTGTTTCTTTTCTTTATATTCCTCCAAAGTTATCAGTGATTCCTTGATTTTGGTCCAATCTGCAGGTCTTGGCATAATTATCGCAATATATCCTTCGCGATCAGCCTGAAATTAGTTTTTGTAAGAAAAAACAATGTAATCAAAATAAGGAACATCATCAGTTTCATCTACTTATATACAAAAGGTTGATCAATTTATATGAATATATGTGCCTGTTGATTCCATAAGCAAATACTTGAGACATATTAGAATAACATTAAAGCTCACATTGTAACAACAGAATATAATGCAGTATAGCATTCACATGAATTTTTCATAGGTTCATCAATTTATAGTATGATTATTTCAACTTTCCTCGTATTTCTTACCGATGAATTAAGAAGCTGTGGTTGCTTGATTAATCTCTCGTTCACCTCCAAGAGAGACCCTTTAACACAACACCTATAAGCAAAACCAACACAGTGAAACCAAAAATTTCAATTCTTCCGCATATGAAAACTTACGACAAAGGAAAAATGAAACAAGAATAAACTTTGCACCTCACAATATAAGAATCATTTGCAGTAGAGACTTTGCACAATGCTGTATTCGATTCAGACCGCATCGCATTCTGCAACCAAGAACGAGCATGTGAAAACACTATCAACTTGAAAACTACACAACTCCAAGCTATAGCAATTAGCAAAACTCTTCTTAAAGACTGAGAATTAAAGCAAGAAAAAGCCAACCTTTTTACGCTTGCCGGAGACTTTCAAAACACTCCGATCAGACTTACCGACATTGAAATCGATGTTAGTGATCCCACCTTCGTCTTTAAAAGCAACATGTGTAGGAGCTAATCCAATGACACACAAACTTAACAAAACAAAACAAAACCAATTTCATTACTTCAAAAGAGAGATTTTAGCTCAAAGGAACAAACTTTTGACATACCCATTTGCGTGACGGTAGATATAATGATCATGACCCAATTTCGTAAAATCTGCAAAAGTATTGAAAAGGGTTTAGTTTATTGAATTCACACAATAAAAAAAAAAGGTTTTTGTCAGTAGCTGAAATCTGAAGAACCTGTGATGAAGTAAGAAACGAAATTGATTTGTGTAGCTGAAAGAGGACAAAGTGGAAGATCTCCAATGTCTGAAAGCAACAGATTTCGCAGTTGGTCTTCTTCTTCATCTTCTTCGGCTACTTGAGCTCCTTGTTCATGTTGCTCCTCGCATTGTTCTACTTCCTCGGATTGATTTTGCTTAGTTGATTCGATTTCTGGATTCTTCTGAATCTCCATTCTTCTCCGATAGTATTCAAACTATCGTCTTCTTCTTTCTCTTAGTTTCGAGTTTAACCTTCCTCCGACGGCGAAAAATCATTCGGAGTTTGTAATTAATGGGCCTCTAAAGACCCATTTAACGAATCCGAGCCCAATCATCCATAACAAATTCGTTTTTATTTTAAATATATTAATATATATACTAGAAAATAGGAGGACCAATGAGATCTTCCAATTTCCAAGGAGACTCATTTACGCTTTGGATCATAAACTATATATAGAGAGAAAGATGTATTTATTGTAAAAACGCTTTTGATTGAATACAATTTTACATTAAAAAGAAAATGATTCGTGGTGGTGATTTGACACGTGTTGTTCTCGGCCTAGCCGTCTTCCTCCTCCTCGCCGTCGTTCACAGCCAGGTTAATATAATTCCTCCTCCTCATCTAGAAATTGGATTTGAACAAAGATTTGCAAAGCCACTGTTGTGCATGAATACGTTGATTTACGTTGTTTGCTTTCTGATGGCCTGAATCAAAATGACAGGAAAAATGCAGCAAAACGTGCATTGCAAAAAATTGCAACAGTAAGATTGTTTCTTATTCTTTCTTCTGCATTCCTTTCCTTTGAATTTGGAGAAGACCTTAAGAAAACTCTACTTCAGGTCTCGGCATTCGCTACGGAAAGTATTGTGGAATAGGATACTTTGGATGTCGCGGAGAGCCACCTTGTGATGATATTGATTCTTGTTGTATGATCCATGACAATTGTGTTGATTTAAAAGGTAAACCAATCAATTATATCTCATACTTATTGCCAATATTTGAGAAGTTGCTTAAAACAATTTTTTTAAGGAAACCATTTTTGAGTATAAACCGAGATATAATTTGATATGTGTGTTCAATGTAAAATAAAATTTTCAAATTTTGGTATTTGCAGGTATGACTTACGTTAATTGTCATATACAGTTCAAGCGTTGTGTAAACGAGGTTAACAAAACGATAAATCAATCTAAGGGACAAAAGGTTGGATTTTCCACACAATGCCTTTATTCGCTAGTGATACCAACTGTATACAAAGGAATGAATTACGGTATTTTCTTCAGTAAGATAGGTAATGTTTTTGCTCTGGTTTATTCATATCTAACATGTGGTTATGCTATTCAACTATCAGAATCACTTGTAAATCCTAGAAAACTATAAGCTAGTAATGAAACCATATGACTCTTTTTGTTACATTGTTTGTGACATTTCTTATTACAACACTTGATAACTGTCTCGGATAATTTCAATTAAAACCTGATAAGATGAGAATAATCTTACGCAGGTAATATCTTTAAACCGTCGGGGGTAGGAAGTAGGCCTGTCGTGGAGGCAAATCTCGCTATGAGCAAAGCAGATACAAAGGATGGCCTTGGAACAAACATACCTCTTCAAACAAAAGAAGGCTCCAAAGTATATGCCTCTTTAAACTAAGATGAGCACTTCTGTTTTTTTATCATCTATTCATAACTCTCTTCCAACTTTGTAGATCCTGTGATTTTGTTTTTTCTTGTTATGGTAAAATCATAAAGACACGTCAAGGTTTTCAAGTCAAAACCAATTAACGATTAATGGATTAACTTATGTATTTACTATATTATTTTAGTTCTCTTCTTATTTTAGATGTGGGATTCTTAACATGAGTCATAAACTACGTAGAAAATGAAATGTATTTATGAATTTTTTAAAATAAATCAGAATAAATTTGTTGTTTCACTATATTTGTAACTAACATAATACTTTCTTTGGCCCAAGCACAAGGCATTTACTAAATTGATTAGTCAGCTACTTTATGATCATACCAACATAAAGTAGTTCTTGGTAAGAGAAAATAAAAGCTAAATCATAAATCGAAACAAAGATACATCTTTCGGTCCATCAGAACAAGATAAAACAAAATCGCATCATGCCTAGTAAATGAAAACCTAAATCGAAGTCCCTAAAAAACACAAACATAATAAAGTGAAACTTACAATGTCTCTAACTCAAACGGTTAAACCTCTCTCTACAACAATCAAACTCAAATGGTAACTTGAGATTTTAGGTTTTACGATGAAAAAGCCAGTGCTCCTCCTCGTCTTCATATCCGTTGTTCCTCCATCTTGACGACCCTCACGTCCTCCTCTTTGTCATTACTCCATTGCCTCTCTCCGCCTCTATCTTTGTGTCTCTTCTTCGTCTTCTGTAGTGTTTGATTTAGATCTTATATGCCTTATTCGTTGCATCCATATATATCCAAATCGAAATGTGTCATACTTGCCATTACCATTAGATCCATGGCTTGTAATCACTAACTTCATTCCCGATTAAGGTTGGCAGAAAGAAGCTTATGATTATATATAGTATATAGATATAAACTGAAAACTGAAAAAACCGAACCGAAAATCCGAATTGAACATCCATATTTTGTTCAGGTAAATTAAATCTCACTAAAACATAAGCTCTGAAAACACCAAACAGAGTTTTGTTTGTCATAAGTGAAAGAACTGATGCGCACAATAACAAAATAAAAATGTCAGATATTTGGAAATAAGACAAGTTTTTAACAGGTAAAAAAGCAGATCAAATCTAGAAATCATCATCGTCTTCCTCAGCCATGTATTTAGCAAGCTCCTCTTCTTGCTGTTTCTTCTCCCTCCTTTTCTCGTCGCTCTCTTTCTCCTTATGCGTGTTCGGCGGGAACCTCAACGCTCTGACCGCTTCGTTGTGCATGTTCAAACAGAAGGCGATCCTCGAGTTAAACGCAGTCTGTGGTTCGTTAGTGGAGTATATGTCTCCTGTCTCCTTGGAGATCATATAACCGTTCTTGTGGTCGATGGTCGCATCAATTGCTCCATCTCTTATGGCTTTAGCCACAATGCTTTCTGCATCCGCAACTGGGTTTGCTGAGTTTAGCCTCAGCTTTTGGGCGACATCCGTTAGGGAGATTCTCGAGTAGGAGATGCTGATGTTACGCAGTCCTGTTCTGATAACGTTGTGTCGGAGTCTGACTATGAGGTTGTGAGTCCTGTCTTCAGAAAATGTTTTCGCAAACCTCTCTTGAACGTTCCTGAACAGCTCTAAGTCACCAATCCTCACAGCCTGTCAAATTCAAACACATTATGGTTCAAAATCCTTATTTCAGAATCAACGTTTAGCTGCATAATCTAGCGAAATGTCTAGAGAGACTAGGATAATGAAGTTTTACAGCAGCGAAGAGAAACTTATGTTCAAGCAATGTTTAATATTCTCTTTTAAGAAAGTTAGAATGTGTCACAGATGGAAGAATTTCAGACATGTACTCACATTGGTAAGCTCGAAGTATGGCCTAAGAGCCTTCTCCATTCCCTTCTGAGTGAAGATGGACCGTTCTGGAATTTCACCCAAGAGTAGTCGAACTATAATAGCCCACTTATTACATTGGATCCTGAAGCCTAGAGCAGCGACAGGTGCTTTTCTAGCAGCCTGTAGAAGACTCTCTTTCGCATCAGTGTACTCCAGCTGGATCGTCCTGATCTTACCAAGATAAAATAAATACCTACAGAACTGTAAAACATACTGTGAGATCCTCTAAGCATATATTACTTTATTATTACATTTGTAGATATGGAGGTCTAAGAAAACGGTAGAAGAAACAGAAGAAGCAAATAAAAGAAACAAACCAAAAAACATGAGCAACGCCTAGTAGCAGCTATATATAAGTCAAGTAAATGGAATATATATAACCGCGATCTAGAAGAAATTTGACAGTTGAAAGTTAGCATAAGTAAGCCATCAGAGAAATTATATGAACCATGGATCAAGAAAGCCACAATAACCAAGTGTATGGAGGAATAACCGAAAGATACCTGTTGGTTAGAATGTGCCTCAAATCGAGGTGCTTTTGATCTTAACTTTTCTGCTTGGTCATAAAGGTTGTAGTGTAGGTAGTTGCGAAGCAACAGATTCAGAAGTGTCTCCTGCATTCACAAATTGTAATTTGAATAATCAAAGCAAAAGTTTCATTAAAAATCGAGTGTTTGTACCATTTGTAACCCACGCACCTGACCCAACTCATCATGGCGCAGTGTTGCAGAATGGTGCAAGGCAAGAAGATTACTGCAAGCAGAAACAAAGTCAATCAGATAACTGATTCTTGAACTAATACGATAAACTGAAAAATAAAAAACGCACTGCCAGTGAATCACTACTCACCCACGTATCTCGGCGAGATCACCAGTTACCTCATAACTTAAAGAGTAGTAAAAGTACAATCTTGAAGCTATCACATCAATAGTTCTCCTGTTTACGCTCTTGAGGCGAGCAATACTCGCTGACGAGCAAGCTTTCGCCTGAAAGCAAAGCACATCCAGAATTAAAACCATAACAAGGGTAATAAACAAAGTAATGTTAACGGAAACGTGAGGGACAGAAGTAACCTCGTTGTACTTTTTCTGATCAATCAGAAAAAGAAGAACAATGAAGTAGCAGTAAATCTCGAGCTCTGCAGGTAAATGCTTGGGAGGAGCTTGAGAAGTGGATGATGCTGTATCAACTTCCATGTCATGTTCATCACCCTGAAAACATTATTACAGATTCAAATGAAGAAGCTTCAATGGGCATAACTCGAATATCAAAACTAGGACAAAATTTCAGAAAACTTTCTCCATTCCATCAGAAAAAGGGTAATCACTATTTCGTTGACAGAACCTAAATTAGCACAATTCTAAGCGAGAAGTGAAGCCAAAAAAATTACCTTGGGAACAAAAGAAGAGAGACGAGTGTGAGCTTCGGATCCAGGAATCAAAGCGAAATCAAGGAAAGAAGAGATCACAGAACCGGTGAGTTTCCGTCTTAGCCCAACGGTGAGACGAACAGCACGAGCAATACGTCGGACTTCTTTGGTATACGATCCGGTATCGATTAGAGCTGCAATCTCCTTCAAATCTGAGGAAAAAAAGGGATTCCAATGCGTGAATCGATGAGCGATAGAAATCAATTTAACAACCCTAACATTGTGAAATTAAGAGAAAACTGAAGCATAAGGTCGAGAGATTTACGATGCAGAGTGGAAGTAGTAGCAGAGACGACGGATTGAGTTGGGGTTTGATTATCTTTCATCTCCACGTCTTGAGTCATCTTCTTCTCCAAAAATCTCAGTGTTCTTCACAAAGACCAGATAAACAAAATTGAGGAGAGTAGGGCTTTGAACATAAGTAGTAATAACTTTATTTCTTCTTTTCTTTTTCTTCAAGACAGAATTTATTTATTTTAATTTATAAATGTCAACTTCATCGATTACAGCATCAAAGTCGTTGTAGTATAGTGGTAAGTATTCCCGCCTGTCACGCGGGTGACCCGGGTTCGATCCCCGGCAACGGCGTATATTTTTTCTATCAAAAGATATCTGTTTATACGACATCGTTTCTCTATGGACTTGTTTTTTTAATTTTTTCCATTTCTTGTACACTTTCTTTCTTAGTTGAGCACAAAATATTAATATACACTGTGTAGCATTAGACCCAACAAGAAGTAATTTGATGATTCTGCTTTTGTGTGTGCGAATCAATATGTCTCCTCACTTTTTAACTCATTCAAACTTACAAAAGTATAGTACTTGGAAATAAGAGAATCAACTCTTCCATCAGATTAAAACTGATAACGTAAAGGAAAAACAAAAGAGTTACTTTTGTTCAAACTCAAGTCTCACTCTCACCGACACCAAACAATAAAACGGAAGAGATGATACTAAAAAAGATGCCTCAGTAGTTCTTCTCTAACAAAAACCCAAGACGACGACTGACCATAAAATAAATTGAACATATATTATACCCTAAAAGAGACTAAAGAAAGAAAAAAACAGCCACAAACTAAGAAAACTTTGAATCAATGCAAGAGAGAACAAAAAAAAAGGAAAGAGATTACACTTATGGCAAACATGTCTTCTTTGATGGACAGAAGCAAACATAGGGTGAGAGAGAATGAAGGAGAAAGAGAGAGAAAAAAGCATCCAAAGACTTGGCTTTTTTTTTTTTCCTTTTTATGTTTGTGTAATAGAAACCTCACTCTCAAGCAGCTTCCTGAATCGGTGGACCATCTGATCTGTTGTTGAATCCACCACCACGACCTCCTCCTCCTCTTCCTCGACCTCCCCTTCCGCGACCACGTCCACGCCCTGCATCAAACCAGTTCAAAGCTCATGTTTTCATTCACACAACTACGGGTTAAAAAAGGAAAAACAAGGAAGTGGCTTGATTATTGTTACCACGACCCTGTTGAGGACCATCGTAACCACCACGGCCCTGTTGAGGACCATCGTAACCACCACGGCCCTGAGGAGGACCATCGTAACCACCACGGCCCTGAGGAGGACCATCGTAACCACCACGGCCCTGAGGAGGACCATCGTAACCACCACGGCCCTGAGGAGGACCATCGTAACCACCACGGTCATCATATCCATGGTGCTCATGAGGAGCATCATAACCATAACCTCCATCTTGCGGTGCATCATACTCATTTGGAGGACCATTGTATCCTCCTCTTCCACGACCACGACTGCTGCGCCCTCTCCCACGTCCTCTTCCTCTACCATATGACTGGTTACGTTCCCAATCTCCATCTTCATACTCCACGTTCATATATTCATTTCCTGCCAAAAAAAAAAGACATAAAGCGTTGCAAATTATTCATGAATCATATGTTCAGCTAAGATTTGGGAACAGTGGCAACCTAAATAGAACATTCCTAAAGCAATCTTACCTCTGCCACCTCGTCCCCTTCCTCTCCCTCTTCCTCTTCCTCTCCCTCTTCCCCTACCTCTGCCACCAGGTGAATCCTCTGCAAAATATATGCAAAAAAGGAAACTTATTAAAACACCACAGAGCCAGTGGGAATTTTTTAAAAGGTCATTGAGGGTGACCGAACATACCTCGTCCTTCATAATCAATGTCACCTAGTGGCTTCACCAACTCAATAGGGATCGGGCACTGGTACCTGCAACATCATTTGATCAAGTAGAACTGAGAATTTAAGAGACCGCATTAAAATCACAGATTATAAAGAAGCTTGTAAAACAAACATGCACATATATATATGTTGGACTGAGACAGCCAATTGGTAACACAAGGATCGAATAATGGGTAAAACAACCAGAAAGATCAAAACAAGAAACCCTAGAAACTCACCCAACAGAGGATGTATTAAGCTCTTTCTTGGATAGGGTAATGGTTATCATTGACACATGCCTTGTGGTCTCCAAACTTGAAGACAAAAAAAAAGGACAGAGATAACAGTTTCTTAAGGTGACAATAAAAGATAAGTAAAAAACATGTTAAAAATGAGTTCCTTACACAATTAAAACCATTACTAATAAAAGATATATTTTAGCATCTTACGGTAAAAGGCCTTCTTCAATAGGTTCCCATGTGTCTGTTATGTCTGTAGATCCAATAGATGTGTTCTGATGAAGATCAGGGATCCTTCTCTGCGTTAAATATCGAAAAGGAAAATTTTCAGATAACCAATCATCTGAACCACTGATTTGTGAAATTAGACTGGAAAAATCTAAGAAATTACCTTAATCAGCTCCACAATGGTCACAGTCTTGTTGATAGCTCTTCCCATTGCCTTGAATACAACTTCAGTCGAGCCTTTTTCCTATACAACCAAAACAAATTCTAAATATAACTGTTCGATCCAATCACAATCCCTCAAAGGAAAAAACATTAAAATCTTCTTCGACCACATGACAAAACGACATTACTAATTACTCAAATAGTCTGAGCATATCTATCTGCCACGTAATAAGATACGGCGATTCGTTAATTTCCTCGATCAGAATACAAACTCATGTTACGAAAATTTCGAGTAGATCCAATACGAACAAAATCCAAAATCTATGGAGCAGCTTACCGAAATCCCGGAAAAAACACACACACAGACACACACTCATTCACTTTCCTAAAACAATAACATAAATGATGCATCAATAAATCTAATCACTATATTAACGTAAATGATGCATCAATAAATCTAATCAACGTATTTTAGTTCCAACTTATTCTAAAATATATCGGTAACGAGCTTATTTTAAAAAGTTTGATCCTGGATTCAAAACTTATTCATACTAATTATCAATAACAGTTCATAAACCCTAGACCAAATCTCCTAACACACCATAACAAGGATTGACACATTTCAGATTCATCGAAAGGAAGAACAATATGCAGAATCAAAAAGAGAGACACACAATACCTGAAGAAGAGTCATCGCATAAGTGATGTAGTTTCGTGCCCTACCCAAACTAGTGATACGAATCTCGTTCTCATCAATCGGCGTCTCTGCCTTGGGCTTCTTCACTCGCTGATACCTATCCATCTGAAGAAACGAAAAAAAATCCCCCAAAAATGGAAAATCTGAGAGAGAGAACTAGGGTTTTTGATTGTTGTCAAGACGAGAATCCATTGCATCAAACACACACAACCAACAAAAAGGAATATAATCGGGAATTTTATATTCGAAATCATTATACTTACCTTTAGATCCTACGAGAAAGTAGAAGATTGAGATGATACGAAAATGGTGGTTTTGCCCAGGAAGAGCCCTAATCGTACGGCTTCGTCTCTCTCCTTTTACGCCCTAAGAAACCATTTCTGATGCAAAGCGAGACTCTGATATATATCAGCCGCACCACTTCTCTCTTCCACACACACACACGTTGCACTACCCTAATCGGTTTCGGTTCGCGATTAACCGAACCAAGATAAATCAAGCTGAACCGATAACTAAACCACCCGAATACTCGTTACTTGTTGATTTAGATCCGGTTTATCAGGGTTCCGAACCAAATCCATAACCGGGGTTGTTCTGAACTCCGGTTTAGTTGAGCCATATTCTTTTTTTTTTTTCCATTGTGAGAGAGTAAACTCGAATTTTTTTGTGATGATAATATCTTTCAAGAAGATTATCCAGTTGCACAAAATGCGAAGGAAAAAGTCTAAATGGCTTTTTCGTTATAAAAATAATATATTGTTTGATTGGAAACCAAATCTATACGTTATTAATAGAAAATATCTGGATTATCGGTACTAAAAACAATTAATAAAATAATTAAAAAGACAATATCGTATTTTTTAATTTTAATATTTGAAGAACGTGACTGTCTGTGTTGTTTTTGCACAGGTGCGTGTACTTATATGCTTTTACGCGTACTTTTCAAATATTTCACAACTTTCATGTAAAAAACATATCGTACGAGAGTGTTTAGTAAATTTACATACAAATTGTCCTTTAAACTCCTTCTTTTTTAATGATCAAAACAAAAAACTTCAACAAGAAACTGAAATCTTTATTTTATTTGAAAAGAAATGTAATGTCGCTTTGAAGCTTTAATAAGAAAACATAATCTTAACTAAGATTTTTGTTTCACCAAACGTGAGTAGCATTTATGTTTCTGTGGCACAAACCAAAATTCAACTATCTAATAGCATAATTAATTGTCCATTTAATGATGAAATGATGACACATTGAGTCATTCTTTTTTTTTTTCCTTTTCTAATCGAAACACAACGAATCATTCAACCAAGAAGATGTTAATGATAGTAAACAAGCTCTTAAACTTTTTTTTTTAAAGTAATTTATAGTAAATGTTTTAATAGATAATCAAGTAAAGTTTCTATCTATTTTGTATTAACGACCTGAGAAATGTAATATTGGTTTGGTTGACTATGTAAAAAAAAAAAGTAGGTCAGGTTATAAGATAACCGGGCCGGTTTAATTTATAAGGATCAGTTTCCTTTGATTACAATGAACAACAACAGACAGAGACAAAGCAGTATACATTACAGATAAATCCAATGACACAAGCAAAAGCACTAAGATCGTCCCAAGAAGGAAATGAAGTTATCTTGCGTCTCTACCTCGTGTGGTTTAACCAGAGGATCAATGATTTTTCTCCATCCTCCAAGATCTAAGGGAGAACCAGCATCAGGCAATACGAAACCATTAACGTAGAAGGTTGGTGTTCCATAAACCCCTCTTGAAGCGCTATACTGCAACACATTACGCCACAAAAGCGAAATACCAACTTAAAAGTTACTAATGTTCGTTTTCCGGTAACAATTAGAATAGCCATGGGGTTATTAACAGGACAAGATTCAGGCCACTGAAACTCAAGTATTCTTCTATTGCCCTTACGCTACTCATTTTTGTGGATATATATGCAAGGTAAGACAATAAGATGAAGACTATGCAGTCAATGATCCTTATCTTTCTATCTACAAGTCATTTTAGTTCCTGGACTAGTTAAAGATGTTGAAGAAGGTAAGTAACCAAGAGAAGAAATGCTGAACCTTGAAGGAAACCTTGGTTGCAATGTCTGATTTTGAGTCGCTGAAGCCGGATTTGAGGACATGTTCATATGAGTTTCCTAATGTGACTGCTCCGAGCTTCACTATTTTGTCAACAACTGCAGGTCTTGACAAAAGCTGTGTTTGCGCGTTGGAGAACAATGCCTGTCGAAAAAAACAGTTTCAGTGAACCATACACACACATTACATATCAATTCTCACTGTATAGAGAGATAGATTCAAACGTATATTTAATTTGTAAGATTTTAAGCTAAAGTTTAGCTTTTTACAAACCTGATGTTTGAAGAAACCTTCCAACAAACTGAAAGTAGCATTGGCGTGTAAAGTATTCACAATGTGTAAAGCCCGAGAAGCTACATATGCATTGTCATCTACAAAATCCAAAAATCCAAAAATCCAAATTCAACATCACAAAAATGAATATTTAGACAAATCTAAAAGGAACCCATTCACAATTTTCACGAAACAATCATTAAACAGGCAAGGAAACATGAAAAAAAAAAAGAGGGACTTTTCCTAATTCACTGGTCGATTTAAAAAGTCAACCAATACAGGAATCAGGGTGCTGCCGAATTCAATTGAAGTCAAAAGATGAGAAATTAAAGAGTACTGACGGTAAAGGAAGGAGGTGAATAATAAGAGCAACGCGAGATCCATAGTGTTCAAGAACTTGCTTCAATGGCGGCCAAGCGTCTCTAGTGTCCCCGCAAACCGGGTCAAAAAAACCCTCAAGTAGTACAGTATCCGGATCAACCCGACGACCCGGTGGGTAAACGAAACCATCTCGCTTCGCCGGCGGAACTAGCTGGGCCTGTACTCGAGTCCCGGCGACGAAGAAGACGACAATGATTAAGAAAGCCGTTCGAATCATTCTCACACTCTTTCTCTCTCCCCAGGATCTTCGGGGACTATTAAAAACCAGAGTACCAGAGATGGTGAGTGTAAGCAACGGCTACGATTGCTCGGAAGCTAAGCGAAGACATTCTCTTTCATCTCCAACCGTTGGATTTCATTTTGTGCTGACGTGGTATAAAGTCATTGGGTTCGAAAGTAATCAAGATTTTTATTGGTCTTAAATTGTAAATATCCATAAGTAAGAGCCCTGGTTCAAAAATAATTTAATTAACATTACGGTTCCGACCAGGCGACCACAAAAAAAAAAAAAGATATGGTCTAACCATTACTCTCTCTCTCTGCTCGAATCGAACCGTTTCAAGGTACGTGTCTTGTTTGATCAGATCTTCTTTACGGATTTTCGATTGTGTCTCTTTTACTGGATTTTGTATGATTGGCATCGAAATCTCCATTGATTTTTATCTCGGACCGTGTCGTTTTGATTGGTTTCAAGAGTGATTGTCCGAACGGATTGATTTGGTTTGACTTCTGAATCTGTGAAAATGGGAACGAATGATATCGATATGGAAGAAGGGACTCTTGAGTAAGTCATCAATGATTGATCATACAAATATCTAGCTTCAGGTTTCAATCACATATCTGATTATCATTGAGTTAGGATTCTCCAATGATTAAGAATCTTTTGAATTTCAGAGTACAGAACTGTTTCTGGTGTTGCTGGACCATTGGTTATTCTTGATAAAGTGAAGGTAGGAACATAAATTTTGACTATTCAAGCAATACTAATTTTACTTGATGGAGGGAAACTTAACTGACTGAAACATTTTTTGATATTGTGTAATAAATCAGGGCCCAAAGTAGCAGGAAATTGTTAATATTCGGTTAGGAGATGGATCGACGAGACGTGGTCAGGTTTTGGAAGTCGACGGAGAGAAAGCAGTTGTGCAGGTTCAGGATTTTCTACTAAACTATATGAATCTAGATGTACAATGCGTAGGTCGCTTCATTCGGTGACTTAGTCATTCTAAGTGTTTCAGGTTTTTGAAGTAACATCTGGAATTGACAACAAGTTTACCACCGTGCAATTCACAGGAGAGGTAATTTTCATATTTGTTGAAATGATTGGTTGATTATTCTGCTTCATGTTTATAATCCAATCCTTTTTCTTTTGTAACCGGTGTGTGTGTGTCTTTCAGGTTTTGAAAACACCTGTATCATTGGACATGCTTGGGCGCATATTTAACGGTTCAGGCCAATTGATAATGGCCTTCCTATTTTGCCAGAGGCATACCTTGATATTTCAGGTCAGCTTCAAAGACGATGATTGCTCCATTGACATCTTTGAAGCAATATTCAGTCTATATGTGTGTGTTTTTTCTTCTTAAATGTGTCAATGCATTGTATTGATAAGAAGCTCAATCAACCCCAGTGAAAGAACCTATCCAGAAGAGATGATACAAACAGGGATTTCGACCATTGATGTCATGAATTCCATTGCTCGTGGACAGAAGATTCCTCTTTTCTCTGCTGCTTGTCTTCCTCA
Organism: Arabis hirsuta; assembly: GCA_964056655.1. NCBI lineage: Eukaryota > Viridiplantae > Streptophyta > Magnoliopsida > Brassicales > Brassicaceae > Arabis > Arabis hirsuta. The sequence goes on from OZ053304.1 coordinate 34,521,214, forward strand.
TAATGAAATTGCTGCTCAGATTTGTCGTCAAGCTGGCCTTGTCAAGCGTTTGGAAAAAACTGCTGATCTACTTGAGGTAATCATTTCTCCCAGTACCACCACAAACACTTTTGTACTTCTCTATAATCCAAAGAATTCCACCACAAATAGACAATCCTCTTGTCTCTTAACACATAAGATCCATGATTCTTTCCAGGATCATGGAGAGGACAATTTTGCGATTGTGTTTGCAGCTATGAGTGTGAACATGGAAACAGCTCAGTTCTTCAAGCGAGATTTCGAAGAAAATGCATCAATGGAGAGAGTTACCCTTTTCCTGAACCTGGTAAAATTGACTTCTACTAACAGTTTTTAGTATTATACACTTCTTACCTTAAAATGGATACCAACAGGCCAATGACCCGACCATTGAGAGAATCATCACTCCTCGAATTGCCCTCACAACAGCAGAATATCTTGCTTATGAATGTGGGAAACACGTCCTCGTTATATTGACGGATATGAGTTCCTATGCTGATGCTCTCGTGAGGTAAAATGAGATGTTACTCCCGGGAGTAGTCGCTTTATTCCATACTGTGTTTTTTCCAAATTTGATAATAGGATTGAGAAACTGTAGGTTCCCGGAAGAAGTTCCCGGAAGACGTGGATATCCAGGTTATATGTACACTGATCTTGCAACTATTTATGAACGTGCTGGTCGTATCGAAGGAAGAAAAGGGTTCATCACCCAAATCCCTATCTTGACTATGCCCAACGACGGTGTAAGAAAAAAACAACAATCCTCCAATTTCTGCTTCTCTTGAGTAACTTTAATACTTACTCATAGTTGTTTTGAATTAAAAATCAGACATCACGCATCCAACTCCGGATCTTACTGGTTACATCACCGAAGATCAGATATATATATCGATAGGCAACTTCACAACCGACAGGTAATAACCCGTGAGTCCGTGATCTTACTGGTTTCGCTTAAACTACGATTGAGCTTTAAATCTATGTTTCTTCCTTAAAACAGATATATCCACCCATCAATGTGTCCATCTCTTTCTCGTCTAATGAAGGTTAGAAATTAAACTCCATTTTCGTTAATATCCATCACATTGTCTCTCGAGATCTTATTAACTTACCATTCCTCGTTCTTTAGAGTGCTATTGGCGAGGGGATGACTCGTAAAGACCATTTGGATGTGTCAAACCAGCTATACGCAAATTATGCAATCGGGAAAAACGTTCAAGCGATGAAAGCTGTTGTTGGAGAACAAGCACTTTCTTCAGTGGATCTGCTATATCTAGAGTTCTTGGATAAGTTTGAGAGGAAGTATGTGATGCAAGGTGCTTACGACACGCGCAACATTTTCCAGTCGTTGGACTTAGCTTGGACATTGCTCCGTATCTTCCCACGCGAGCTTCTTCACCGTATCCCTGCAAAGACACTCGACCAGTTCTATAGCCGCGACTCTGACAACGAGTTAAAAATTCAAGATTTCATCTTGTTTTGTGGTAATGGAGGTATGAGCTATATCGTATCGAAACTCTTTTGAGAGATAAATGTTGTGAATTTTGTGATGTATTGTTTTTGTGTTTATATATATATATATATAAAAAGCAACAAAAAGGCATTTTGTGTAATTTGTTGTTTCACACAGTGAAAAATAATGAACGAACAAACATGTCGCATCTTCTCTTCACTTTGATCCTAGGAAATTGCTAAAACGACGTCGTTTCTTATCTCACCCTAATTCCTATGTCGACTTCTCTATCCACTCTCCACCATCGACTTCGATCTATGAAATCGTGTTGAAGAAAGGTTTTGTTCTTGAGTTCTCATGCTCGAATACGAAGGAAATGACCCAAGGAGTTTAATCAGTGGTCGTTCTCAGAATCAAATCTTCATCTTCGATCTCACTTGCTTCAGTCAGGTTTGGTTTCTCTCTGCTTCTTCGTCTATGTTCATCATCTCTGCAAATTCATAAAGCTTCGATTTTTATTCTGGGTTTCTTCTACACTCGTTCATAAATGGTTTTGGAATCTCTTGAAATCGTTTGCGTTTGCATCTTCTGGATGGTTTAGTTCTGCAAAACTAAGTATTGTGTTGGATTGAACCTTTTGATAGCTTGGAGGTTGGGCTGGTTACGGAAGATTGGAGACTTAGTCAGTTCTGTTTTATGAGAAAGTGATTTTCAAAGCACGTTTGATCAGTTTTTCAAAGAAGCATAGTATCGATACTTTTGTTGTTGATGATGCTAATTTTTTTTTTTTTTTATCTCTTATGGGTATTTGGAGGATTTGTTGAAATGTAGGATTCATGGCGATTTTGAAAATTTCTTCTAGCTAAGACTGTAATCTTGTAATAAAAAAAACTGATGCTTCTAATGTCTGTATTGCAGATCCAGCATTACTCCAGGAACTGTATTGATCATCCTTGCTGGTAGATTCAAAGGGCAAGAGAGTCGTCTTTCTCAAGCAACTTGCTGTTTGCTTCGGGTAACAGGTGAGTTCTTTATCCTTCTGATTGTTTTTGTGTGATCATGCAAATCGTATCGCGTATATAATGAAAGTATTTGTAAAAATTGATTGAATGTTAAACTCATTTTGGTTGAATTTTGACGTTTAAGTTTCTTATTATTATTTAGACAACTTATAAGTTATAACTGATATTCCATGTTATATTATTTGGCTTATTTTTATAGAAATGCCGGGACTTCAGAAAAGCATTAGTAATAGTTTTGTATTGCGTAATGAAGACCATCTATCTTGTTATCAATCTGATTTGCTACTTGTGGATTGCCGTGAGGAAAAGGGGATTGGAGTGGAATCATAGAGACAGGCATGTTCTGTAGCTTATCCATCATTTCCAGATGTGTCTCAAGGAAGACAACATTGTCTCTTCTTCTCTCTCGAAATTTCAGATTCCTTGCCTCCGCCGATACTCTGCCTCACATTGCCTCCTCCTCCTCTCGGCTTCTACGCCCGACGAATACCCGTATCCCTTTCTTCTTCTCCTCCTCCTTCTCCCGCCGTATTTGGGACTCAAGCGGTGGAGGAGATGATTACGACCATATCAGGGCTGACGTCAACTGCCCTCGCTGCTCAGCTCAGATGCTTGTCGTCTTCTCCAACCGCCCCTTGTCCCTTACCGCTAGAGAACCAGGGATCTATCAGGCTGTTAATTTCTGTCCTCAATGCAAAACTGCTTTCTACTTCAGGCCATTCAAGCTCGCTCCGCTTAAAGGGAGCTTTATCGAACTCGGTAAGATCAAAGCAGGAGATCGCGATGACGACGATGCTGATGATGATATTCGTCATCCTAGAAATTGGAAAATTCAGGGTCTCAGAAACGAAGAGGATGAGGATGAGGAGGAGGAATCTAATGGCAGTGATAAAGAGAAGCAACCCGTAATGAAGCTTCCAACGCCCAAGGAAATCTGCCAGGGGCTAGACGAGTTTGTCATTGGCCAGGAAAAGGCAAAGAAGGTCTGCTCCTAGCTTCATACTTCCATCACCTATCGTATCAAATTGATTCTCGTTTCTTACACACATCTTTCCTTGTGCAGGTGCTTTCTGTGGCTGTTTATAATCATTACAAAAGAATATATCATGCTTCCCAGATAAAAGGGTCTGTCTTCCATGTCATTATCATTCTTACATTCCATATGCGACCAACAAAGCTCACTCCTTCACTCTTTTTTTCAATTCCAGGTCTGCTTCAGTATCAGATAAGTTTGATATGGAGGATGATAACATCGATCACGTGGAGTTGGATAAGAGCAATGTGTTGTTGCTTGGCCCTACTGGTTCAGGTACATATTGTTGCTTTTGCTGTCTGTGTGCTTACCCATTATGCTCTTGAGAGTATTAAGAGCTTAGTATGCTTACTGTCTTGGCCTTTATGTTTCTTGCTTGATTATAAGAACAGGAAAGACCTTACTGGCAAAAACTTTAGCGCGTATAGTCAATGTGCCATTCGCCATTGCTGATGCGACTTCATTAACTCAGGCAAGTTGTTTCTCTAATCCCTTTAAAGTTTGGTTAATTACTCAGAATCGTTGTATGTTTTACATCTGCAAAGCATTAGGCCCACTAGGATGTCTTACAATCCCTCATCTGGTTATCATTTTGAAAAATATTTGAATAATCAAGTGACCTTTTTCTGGCCTTTATGAAGAATCCTTTGACAAGTCTTGCTCTTAGCATAACTAAACTACCCTTCTTGTTCAGGCAGGTTATGTTGGTGAAGATGTGGAATCAATATTGTACAAGCTATATGTGGTATGGCCTGCGATCACCTCATATTATGTCTCTGGTTTTAGCATTCCTGCTTTTGAAATAACATCTAAACAACTGTGAACTTCTTACTGAATAGTTTTTGGCTGTCTACAAATTCGGAAACTACAAATGTACCTTTTCGTGTCTTCAGTATTAATACAAAATATTTCATAAGAGTTCAGAAACTTTGTATCTTTTCAACACTTTCTTCTTGGTCCACTCTTTTTGAATCGGTAAAACCTTGTTGTATGCAGTATTCATGTTAACTTTTTTTTCTTAGATGCTAATATGAGCTGGATATTTTGTTACTGCAGGAAGCTGGGTGCAATGTAGAAGAAGCTCAAAGGGGAATTGTGTACATTGATGAAGTTGATAAGATGACTATGAAGGTCTAAGTTTTCTTCACTCCTTACTTTTGGTTCTGGATTGGTTGATACTCGATACTTACCGACCTATTTTCTCTCTCAGTCTCATAGCTCTAATGGTGGTAGAGATGTCTCCGGAGAAGGTGTCCAACAGTCATTACTAAAATTGCTGGAAGGAACTGTAAGCTTTTCCTATTTTGAATTAACTGCATATAGATGTGTCCAAAAAATTAACAATTTCAGCATCTATTAAATAATGAATTTGTAGGTGGTCAGTGTCCCGATTCCTGAGAAAGGATTACGGAGAGATCCTCGAGGAGATAGCATTCAGGTAAATGCATGAAAAATCTCCTGCTTCATGTTTTCTTGTATGTATTTCAGAATGTGACACAATCGGCCAAAATATTCCGGTTCATGAAAAAGCTGAACCTTTTAGCAAAAAAACCAAACATGCAGATGGATACAAAAGACATCCTTTTTATTTGTGGTGGAGCATTTATTGATCTTGAGAAAACTGTTTCCGAAAGGTAATTTTCTCAAGTCTTGTAGCTTCGGCAAAGTTTTCAATCCTATCATTTTCTCTGTGTACTATAGGGCTTGAATGGCATTTATATTTCTCTTGACCAGAAAACATGATGCCTCTATTGGTTTTGGTGCTTCCGTTCGTACAAACATGAATACTTCTGGGATCAGTAGTGCTGCAGTAACATCCTCCTTGTTGGAATCGGTAAGGAACATATTCTTATATGGCTTATTAAACTGTATGCTAGTCTTTCATGTAAATTTTACTGTCCAATAGATTCAACTTGTTCGTTGTCTGATAAACAGCGCACTTGTAAATATTGTTGATTGATTGTAGCTACAAAGTGAAGATCTTGTCGCTTATGGTCTCATTCCTGAGTTCGTTGGAAGGTTACCCATCTTAGTGAGCTTATCTGCATTAAATGAAGATCAGCTTGTACAGGTACTTAGCTTGTTTCTAATTTTGGTAGTCTTTACTGTGCTTATAAAATGGTTTTCAAACATCGGTTGTCATTTAAGTTTTCCCTGGATATGCAATACTTTCTTATTGTCCGCGTATTGTTTATCTTTGTCATACTCCAGTAAGTGAGTAATAATTTTTACGAGATTGCATCTAGCGTTTCCTTATTTTCAGGCAGCTTTTTCAGTCATGAGTTATATCTTTTTCTGGTTCCATATGTAGGTTCTCACAGAGCCTAAGAGTGCACTGGGTAAACAGTACAAGAAGTTGTTTCGCATGAACAATGTAACACTTTTTCCCACTCCAGGTTACTTGCATATATGCTTCTTCCCTCTGCTATAACCCTCTTTGCTGTCTGGATGATTTGTTAGGTCCAACTGCACTTTACTGAAGGAGCAACCAGGCTAATCGCAAGGAAGGCTATGTCGAAGAACACTGGTGCACGTGGCTTACGGTCTATACTAGAAAGTATCCTCACCGAAGCAATGTTTGAGGTCTGAGGCATACACTCTTATAGTTCTTGATACTTCCAACTTAGTAGAGATTCTATCGAAAATCATTGCATTTTGAAATCCATCACTAGAAACATCGTGTTTATGCTTTGAATCCTAAACAGGTACCAGATAGCATGACGGAAGGTTCACAAGGTATAAAGGCGGTTCTGGTGGATGAAGAGGCTGTCGGTTCGGTAGGAACACCAGGCTGTGGTGCAAAAATTCTTAAAGGAGATGATATGCTACAACAATTTATTGAAGAAACAGAGCCAAAGGCAAGTTTAGTGCAACACATACTAGACTTACGTACATTATGAGGCTTATCTTTGGGAAAGTGTTTCACAAGTTATTTGATCTTACAGGAGAAGAGAAAGGAGGATGAAGCTAAAAGAGCTCAGATCTTGTGAGAGGTGCGAGTTGTGTTATAAGGCATGAATGAAATAGAATTGGTTTAGATATAATTACCTTCCTATAAATCTTTCCAATATACACGTTAAGAGATTTTCATTTTCTTATAAAGAAATTATAATGGTCCATGATTACATAGAATTCAGAATTTTTTTTTTGGTCAAAAAAGAAGTTTACGATAACTTTTTCGTTAAGGAACAAGAGAACCTATAGAGAGACCCTCACATTGAGGAAAAATTATACCATAACCTTCTCAAAACGCAAAAGCAAAGCACCCCCAAAATTTTGTATAAAATTTACATATTTTGTATTCATATTCCCTTTATTTTTTTTCCAAAAAAATCTTAGAATAAAAGGACAAAACAAGAAAAAACACAGAATAAGACAGAAGACCGACCATTCATTATACTTTAATTCCATGTTCAAAGACCAACATAAATCGACCATAAACCAAAGAAACAAAAACATTCGAGCAAAACATTTTTTCAAGAACCACATAATGGGATTTTGCTTCTCCAAATCACAAACTCATGAGATCCCAATCTCTTCTTCTTCCGATTCTAGCCCTCGTCATCGCTACCAACCTCCCCCCAAACCAACCATTCCTCAAGGACAAACTAGTCATTTCACTCCCAAACCGGCTCCTCCTCCTCCTCCACCTCCTTCCTCCGGTTCACAAATCGGTCCGATCCTAAAACGACCAATGATCGATCTCTCCGCTCTATACGACCTCCACAAAGAACTAGGCCGTGGTCAATTCGGAATCACTTACAAATGTACGGACAAATCCAACGGTCGAGAGTACGCATGCAAATCAATCTCAAAACGTAAACTCATACGTAAAAAAGACATCGAAGACGTGAGACGAGAAGTCATGATCTTGCAACACCTCACTGGTCAACCAAACATAGTCGAGTTTCGAGGTGCTTATGAAGACAAAGACAATCTCCATTTGGTCATGGAGCTCTGCTCTGGAGGCGAGCTCTTTGATCGTATTATCAAGAAAGGGAGTTATTCGGAGAAAGAAGCTGCTAATATATTCAGACAGATCGTAAATGTTGTTCATGTTTGTCATTTTATGGGAGTTGTTCATCGAGACTTGAAGCCAGAGAATTTCTTGCTTGTTAGTACTGAAGAAGATTCTCCGATCAAAGCAACCGATTTTGGACTCTCTGTTTATATCGAAGAAGGTAAAATATATAACGAAATTTTGGCTTCTTGATTACTAAATTTACAAGTTTCTTTTCACCTAATAGTAAATTTTACGAACCAAATTAAGGGTTTTGTCTTTATTACTACATAGAATAGTTAGTGTGTTTAGGACATTAAAACCATAATTATAAAATTGTGGTACAATCAAGAAAAGATAGTGACATTGAATCTCCGTGTGGGATCAATCTAGCGTGACACCAAGTCAACTTAGAAAACGACTTGGGTCAATCCAAGTCAATTGATGTTTCCCACAAGATTGTAAAATGAAAAGAAAAAGAACATAGATCCAAAAAAAAGTTAATATGAACAGAAATCATTTAATGGGAAATTCTTCCTTTTTCAAGATTTTGATTCACACCAAAAACCAAAAGATTTGAAACTGGATATGTTTGAATGTATTAGCTATACCTTTGGTTCTTCATTTTGAAATCTTAACAAGTATTCATATGATTAATTTGTGTAGGTAAAGTGTATAGAGATATAGTCGGTAGCGCATACTACGTTGCGCCTGAAGTTCTACATCAAAACTACGGAAAAGAGATCGATGTATGGAGTGCCGGTGTCATGCTTTACATTCTTCTCAGTGGTGTTCCTCCATTTTGGGGTGGTATGTCTAAACAATTTTGAATCTAAAATTTATTATCACATTTTTAGTTCGATTAGTGTTTAGGCATGAGATGTTTAACAAACCAGAACTATTTAATGTTGCTGTTTTAGAGACTGAAAAGACTATATTTGCGTCGATCTTGGAAGGAAAACTGGATCTTGAAAGTTATCCGTGGCCTACGATATCAGAAAGCGCAAAAGATTTGATAAGAAAGATGTTGACAAGAGATCCTAAAAGACGGATTACCGCAGCTGAAGCACTTGGTATGTTTTTTGCAATGTGTCTGCATTTGTAACATATACTACCTCCTAAACTAACTAACCATTCTTATGGTGCGGTTTTCAATTTGAAAATGCAGAGCATCCATGGTTGACAGATAGCAGAATTTCGGATAAACCAATCGATAGCGCTGTTCTTATTAGGATGAAGCAATTCCGCGCAATGAACAAGCTCAAGAAACTTGCCTTGAAGGTAAAGTTAAATGATTCTCCATCTCCAAAATGATTTCAAGATCCATCAGAAAAGAAAACAAAAGATTTCTGAAAAAATATATCAACTTTTTTTGGTTTAAGGTCATAGCGGAAAACTTATCGGAAGACGAGATTAAGGGATTAAAACAGATGTTCAAGAACATGGATACAGATGGAAGTGGAACCATCACTTTCGATGAACTTAGAACCGGTTTACATCGTCTTGGATCTAAGCTTACAGAATCTGAAATCAAACAACTCATGGAAGCTGTAAGTAAAATAAAAACACCAATCCAATTTGTTATATATAGAGTAATTAAACCTCTAAAGAGAAATCAATAAGCTAATTAAGTTTTGCTTTTGTTCATAGGCTGATGTAGACAAAAGTGGGACTATTGATTACATTGAGTTTATAACTGCTACAATGCATCGACATAGATTGGAGAAAGAAGAGCATTTGATTGAAGCATTCAAATACTTCGACAAAGATCGTAGCGGGTTTGTGAAATCCTTTGTTCTTATATTCATCTCCTTCTTCACTCAAATAGTCACAACTACTATATTAAATATCATATTGTCTTCTAAGTTCTAACATATTCTTTTGTTTATGAAAAATCAGATTCATCACAAGAGACGAGCTTAAACATGCCATGACTCAATATGGCATGGGTGATGATGCAACCATAGATGAAGTTATCAATGATGTTGATACCGACAACGTAAGAAAACCATTTTACTTTTACTTTTTTAATTTGTTTTCATGTCTATATATGATGATGATGATGATGATGATGATTTCTAATGATAATGATGATGATTGATAGGATGGGAGAATAAACTATGAGGAATTTGTGGCGATGATGACGAAGGGAACAACTACTGCTGATTCTGATGCGAAGCTGATCAGATGATACATTCAACTACAATGAGACATATGCTTTGCTTCTTCTATAAATAAAGTAAACTATATAATTAATAAACAAAAATGAAATGAGAATCAATGCATCACTATGGTTTTTATTTCATTTTCTTTAGACGTAAAAAATTATTTGCTTGTACAATCAAGTTTCGTATTACCAAAAAAAAAACAAATGGGCTACAAGACTTACTGGCCCATTTACAATGACGAATACGGCCCAATATGAGATCAATCGACTTGTAGAAAACCCTCTACTTTGTCCGGAGGCTTTTGAATAACCGGAGAAGCAAATCGGAATTTTGAAAGTTGACGATGCTCTCCATTTCTCAGGTGCCGAGTTTCTCGTTAACCTCCGTGAAGTCTCTTCGCTCTTCTTCTTCTTCTTCTTCTTCTTCTTCTTCTTCTTCTCTCTCTGTCTTCTTCTCCTTCTTCCCTAAGGTTTCGAGATTCGTCAGAGCAAGCTCTGGATTCTCCAATTTGGTCGCCTGTAGTCCGACACCGGAGAGTATCCCGAGAGTCAATAACGCCGGTCTCAAACTCGAGGAGACAGTCGACGACGTTAAAGGTAAGATTCGTCTTGATTCATGGATCTCTTCTCGTGTCAATGGAGTTAGCAGAACTCGTGTACAGTCCAGTATTCGTCTGGGTCTCGTTATCGTCAATGGTCGAGTCGTTGATAAGGTATTGAAACTTCGATTTTTCGATTCCTCAATTTTCAATTTCTTCTTCTTCTACTCAATCTCGAATCTCAATCTTTCTCTTTCAGGTTTCGCACAATGTAAAATCTGGAGATGAGGTCAATTGTACAATATCAGAACTTCAACCTTTGAAAGCTGAACCTGAAGATATACCATTGGATATAGTTTATGAAGATAAACACCTTCTTGTTGTTAACAAACCAGCTCACATGGTAATCAATCACATTGTCTCAATCTTAGGATTAGTATTTGCTTTGGAATTGTCAGTAGTTAAGAATGTCTATTGTGATTAGGTTGTTCATCCTGCGCCTGGGAATCCTACTGGCACGCTTGTTAATGGCATACTTCACCATTGTAGCCTTCCCTGTGTTGCTTATTCAAACCCAGAAGATGATTCTGATGAAGAAACTCTTTCAGATGATGAAGAGATTACTTCTTCTTCTTCTTCTAGTTCTTATGCTGCTTCTGTTCGTCCTGGTATTGTTCATAGGTTGGATAAAGGGACTAGTGGATTGCTCGTTGTAGCCAAGGTTAGGATTTTTGTCTTCTTCATTTTGGTAAGAGCTACTTTTCTTGCTTCTTATAGATTGTAATGAAGAGTGTTATGGCAGGATGAACATTCTCATGCCCATTTAGCAGAGCAGTTCAAGCTACATACAATTGAGAGAGTATACATAAGCCTTACTTCTGGAGTTCCTTCTCCAACTCAGGGGCGTATTGAGATACCAATTGGTCGTGATTCTAATAATCGGATCCGGATGGCTGCTATACCTGGATCGTTAAGCCGTGGAAGGGCCCGCCATGCTGCTAGTAGGTGATGAGCAGTCTTTTACAAGTGCATCAAGCACTATAACACTGCATCTGTTCTTCCAAATTGTCATCTAGAAAATCCCTTGTACGAGTAGTTAACTGATATCCTAATGCAATGCTTTTTATGTTCTCTTAGGTATAAGGTAATTGAAACACTCGCTGGAGGGGGCTCTGCATTAGTTGAGTGGAGACTGGAAACCGGCCGTACCCATCAGGTATTTTCACATTACTTCAGTGTGAAACTCTCTCTATATGAAGCAAAACTCAAAATCTTTGAAAGTATACTGCTTTTTATAGTTTCAAGCTTTGTCTGTAAAAGCTTGACTTCGAACTTTTATGCTGCTTTGAACTTGTGATCACTGAAAAATCTCTCTGTTTATCTTGATTTGAGGTAGATACGTGCACATGCCAAGTATATGGGAGTTCCTCTACTGGGTGATGAAGTGTATGGTGGAACAAAAAGTGTGGCCCTTTCTCTTCTGCAGAAAAGAGTCTCCCGTAGTGATCAAGAAAAGATCCTAGAGCTAGTTACGAGAATGGATAGGCCTTGTCTTCATGCTATAGTTCTCGGGTTAGCAAACTCGAATCTCAATCTTATTATATTCTCGATTCAAAACTTAGGAGAAGAACAAGATAAATAACTGCCTTTTTCTACTTTTGGTTTCCTTGGTAGCTTTAAACATCCGTGCACTGGAGAAGTTGTAAGGTTTTCACGTCCACCGCCTCCAGATCTTGCAGAGATAGTAGGCTTGCTTCGTAGAAGCGGAAAAGAAACGGTAACCAAACTCTCTGCTTTCAAACTCACCTCATGCGTTTGAATATACCTAAACATCTCAAGTCTTAAGTCTTGCTTTTTGCAGGTGAAGAAGTAATCTCTCGACATTGGTTTTTTAACTTCCTCACAGCCATAGTCACAGCAACTGCACGAGATAATACCATCTAAAGAAGGGAACTCGACTTTGACACTCTTAAACAAACAAATTGGCGATGTTGCAACAAGTTATTCTAGAAAGCAAAGCCTTGTTTTATACAACAAACTCTACATTGTATAACATGAACGGATAATGTCATTAACTAAATCGTATAATCAAATATTCTTCTTGCTGTAAATCGATGAAGAACAAGAAGCCGAAAGAGATCTCTTTCAGATTCTTGCTCTTCATCGATTTACAGCAAGAAGAATATATGTATGAATCCTTATCACGATTGATCGCCTCGACGATTTTTCTTCTCGATCATCTCTTTTTGCTTCTCCGCAAGCTTATCTAAAGCAGACGAAACTGCATCGCTTCCACCGATAAGCAGCCGCGTGATAACCTCCGGATCAGTCTCGAATCGCGCCGCTTCAAACTCTTTTCTAGCGTTTTCTCTCAACACGTCCCTCCACAACAATCCTTTAGAATCAGTCCAAATGAAGAACCGAGTCGCGCGTAATATGTCTCTGTACAAACTCAGAGCCTCCCGGCGCGTGGTCGTCAGACGCCGCCTGTTCAGAAACTCGGCTTCGTCGTCGTCGATTAGAGGTTTCTCTTTCTTCGCCGCTAGATGTCTATCGATGAGCTCTTCCACGGTGTCTGGACCTTCGTGAAGGAACCGTCTCGTGGATACAGCGACGGTCCGAGCCATCAGATCTAGACGACCTGGTGATAGATTTCGCCATTTCTGAATCATTTCTCTTCTCTCACAACACCAACATTGAAAAAATTTCCAGTCTCCGTGTGACGAGGAAATTTGCTCGATAGGTATTGGTCTTCTATAGGCTAAAAAGCTTGATGGGCTTATTCATACGGCTATATAGGCCCAATTTAAACCCATAAATTTTCTGAAACGACGTCGTATAGAGCAAGTTGTCATCCATCTCTGTTTCGGATTATGACATAGTTTTCATGTGCTTCTCAAAATCAAGAAACACACACGAAAAGACCAAAGTACTATGTCAAATAGGTTATGTTTACAAAGCTAATTAAGTGGTAAGTTTACTATGAGAAACCAAGTGCCTTCTTTTGTAGCTTGTGCTTAAATTGAAGGTTAATCAATGTTTTGAGTCTGATCAGCTTTGTGCTTAAGCTCTTTCTTGTGTATTTTCTTTCATGTCTATCGACTGAGACACGTATCAACGAGCTTATTCATCTTTCTTCTGCCTGAATCTGTGACACAATTTGAAGATCTTTTTCCTTCTCGGCGTTATTTCCAACAATATCACTTCTATTGTACTCATTTCTCTTGCAACCCATTCATAAAACTTCTACCTTCTTAAAGATAGTCTAGATCAAGAAATAAATGACCTTAAACGAAATACTCAAAAACTCGAAAGAGCTTTCGGTTTGCTTGAATAAACTTTATGGATGGATTGTAAGAGAAGATGACTACAATAGAAGTGAAAACAAGATCTAGACAGAAGAACACATGAAGATGAATCAACTCCTCAATCAGAGTCCTTAGCTCTCACAAAAATTACATATCAGATTCCTCTCTAGTGAAAGCCATTTGCTTCAATAGTAACCAAAAATCTTAAGGACAATTTTTAATGGCCTTGCATATCCAACATCTCATCAAGTCCTTTAACTCTCTCTAAACCTTCACTAATCAAAAACCGAATCTTTTGTTTGTCATTGCAATCTCTGTTCGTCTCCATCTCTCCCCTAATTGTCTGTTTCAATTCCCCTACAAAAACACACTCGTAACATCAACCAAAGCTTACCCTTCATGAACTCTGATTTGTAACTTACAAAAACTGATGAAAACCATGTGTGGACTCCCCAAGTCTCCAACTTTATATGAAAATTCTAAAATTTTCCCTTCTTAAGCAAAACCTACCCAAAACCCCAAGATTTCAAAAGGGTATCTTCTATGAATTGGATCCATGGTGAATGCATATCGATGAGTGTTGAGGAATAAGAAATGAAAAGACTAACCTCGAACATGAACAGGAGCTCTTTGAGCTATCTTCAATGCTTGTCGGTAAAGTTTAAGCACTCGAGCTCGGAGAATAAAGCTCTGAAAATCTAATTGAACCATAATCTAAGGAATTGGAATAAAAGTTTACTCTGGAGAAATGATCGATTCAGGAATTGAAATCGAATCGAAATCGAAATTTAGGACAAGTTCCTGAGAACAAAATCAAACAAAGAAGAAGATGGGAGAAGAAGAAGAAGAGTCACGTGAGAAGCACACGATATATTAATTGAATATACCGGGTTTTTGGTTTCTTAAGATCCGTATTAATTGAATTTACTTGGTTTAATACGATTTCGGTTTACCTACCATCTTTAATAAATAAATAATAAATAAATTGAAGTGGTAAATATTTTTTATTTCTATTAAATATTTCAAGTGGTAAATATTTACTTCAATAAATTGTTTTACCTTTTTCTGATTTGCATAAATAATTGTATTATAGATCAAAACCAAAAGATTTAGCAAAACGTACACAAAATTGACAATTTTTTTGTTTTCTTTCGCATGGCTTACTTTCTAAAGATTTTGTAGTTCATATGTTTAGGTTCAGAAATTTGATAGTCCGTCGTCTTAGCATCCGCGATGTTTTTCTATAGTTTCCAATTTTTGTATTTTTTATGTGTTTTATCGTCAACATATATAATTTAGGAGAAAAAAATTGACTGATTATATTAAATGTTCTCGAGTACGGGAATCCCTCCGAACCATCACAATATTAAACTTATCGTAGCAAACAAATTAACAACAAAAAAATTAGGTAGCTATTTTAAACAAACAAAAATTAGTAGCTTTAGCATCGTGTTTGAATGATATATTTTTTTCTAATACTGATTAATGGACAGCTGTGCATTTTCTCCATAGTTTTGGTATATTTTGTCTCTTTTTCAGCCTAATTAAAAATTGCTTCCTAGTTGTTCATGCCTTGGTGGACTAATAATATTCTTCGATTGTTATGTTTTGGATGAAGAACTAATATTATTCCATGATTAAGCGCAAGAAAAAGTAAACCATAAACCATTTTAAGACGTATAACTAATCCCGACCGTGATTTAATACTTCTAGACACAACTTTTGGAATTTGTCAACCTCCAATTTAAACTCGATTTTTGACTGATTACGGATTTAAATTATGATTTGGCAAGTATATCCCTGCAAAAGAAAAGTTATCTTAACGATTGTAATGCATTATTATTTTTTGTTCATTCCGAAGTTTGTAATTACGTAAACTGCCAAACTAAAATTACTGCTTTTACGCCATAAAATTTAGAGTTTAATTTCAAAATAATAACAATTATATACATTAATAAAGATTAAAGACAAATGTACATAAGATCTCCAATGATAGAACTGTCCGCCATAATTCTATTCATTGAATGTAAAAATGTTTATCATAATTCTGTAGCATCTCATGAGTCATATATCTATAAAAATCGGATAAAATTATTTGTAGTAGAATTATTTACATAATACTATTTATCATTTGTAATAGTACATAAATTTAACAATAAAAGAAAAAAAAATCAATACTAACAAGAAGATAATAATCAAAACTTGAACTATGTGGGTCATTTGTAAAAAGAACTAGCTCCAACTACTTAAATGCATTGTTGATGAGTTCTAACTTCTACCTTACCATTTACTTTCTCTCTCTTTTTTTGGCATGTAGGTCCCAACTAATCAACACCATTTCAAAGTAAATATAGATTTTGGATTATTAAGGCTCCCATTAGAGTCAAATTAATAATTAACTAATCAAATTGTTTGCCTTTTAGCTACTACTAGTAAATAAGTTTTTAAAAAAGGAAACTTGCAACAAACAAACATGCCTTCCGCGTTTGATTTTTGGCAAGTCGGCCGTATAAACACAAAAGTTGTTCTTCTCCTTTAGCTCTCACATTTGACCAAACTCCTCATTTCGAGGCATCATCGTTGACTTTTTCAAACTTGTTTCCTCTCTTTTTCCTTCCCCAACATTCATTTACACAAACACAACACAAACACAAAAACCCAAAGAATCCTCCTCTGTTCTTATCTTCAATTTTGCTTGTGGTCTCAATGGACAACAATAATAAACAACATACTAGTTCAACTTCAAAACCTAAGAACAAGAACAAGATCTTAAAGATGCTTCCTAAAGCTATGTCGTTTGGACATCGTGTACCACCGTTTAGTCCCGGAAGAGATCTCCACCACCACCACCACCACAACACGGCGGTTTCAAACAAAACGTTTTTCTCCGGTCCTATGGTTCCTTTGGTTCCTAAAGCGGCTCGGGTTAGGAGAAACAAAAACGAGGCCGTTTGGGACGAACCCACTTCACCTAAAGTTTCTTGCATCGGTCAGATCAAGCGTGTTAAATCAAAACGTTCTCCTAAGAAAAACAGAGCAACTACTAAGTCGTTGATTCCTAAAATCCCTAAAACGTCTTCTTTAACTAAAGAAGATGAAAAAAGTCGTGGTTTTTCCAAGATCAAGCGTCTCTTCTCTTTCTCTCCGGTGAACGGAGGAAACCCATCAAGAAAATCAAATTCTTCCGCCGTGGCTGAACATCCGGTTACGGTTGTTTCCGCCGCGGCGGTGCCTTCTTTAGGTCAGATGAAGAAGTTTGCGAGTAGCCGTGAAGCTTTAGGAGGATTTGATTGGTCAGTTGAGATGAAGCAAGATGTGGAATCTCCGGCTGATCATCACCGTGGTTATTATTCCGATGATGAGGTGAGAGGTAATTACTTGAGAGACGATGATGATGATGATGAAGAAGACGAAGAAGATGATATAATAATACCTTTCTCAGCTCCGTTGAGTTTGAAACCAAAGAAAGAAGTTAACTTGTGGAAGAGAAGAACCATGGATCCACCTAAACCACTTCATCTTCAAATCTCTTGATTTAGAATTCCTTTTCCATTTTTTCACTTTTTTCTTTCAATATGTATCTATAAATTTACTGCAATTCACTTTATAAAATGATCATCATTATACATACTGAATCTGTTTTTTTATGTGTATATATGTTAGTCTTTGTGAATATATCGGTTCAATTTTTCTCTGTCCAAATAAAAATCTTCCTTACTTCATTTTTTTTTTACTACTATTAAAATTACAAATTAAACTTTGTGTTTTTCCTTGAGTGACAATGTGCATGACAACAACCAATATCTTTCCACCACCAAATTGTCCATATATTAAATGTAAATCACAATCAACAATTAACATAGTATCACATACAAAATGATATTAATGTATGTATATAAAATAATAGTATCTTCATTGGGTAGGTACAATTACAAATCAATTACATCTCATTCCCTTACCCAAAAAACTCAAATCTTCGTGCCTTCAAAGTTAAAACACAAAGTAAAATCAAATCAAGAATCACACTTTTTTGCGTTTTTCACAAGACCGTACAAACAAAACCCAAAAAAGCATCTTCTTTTTAATAAATCGAGTTTTGATACAAATTAATAAGTAACACGAACACCAGAGTACCGGAGAATCTCTCCGATGAGTTCTCCTTTACCGGAACCAACATAACGACCACAAATCTCACCGTCTCTAATGAACAAGAAAGTTGGTACTTCAATAACCTTCATGTCCTTGAGAAACTCCATACAACTATCGTTCTCATCACCGTTCATTCTAGCGAACACGACCGTTTCCGACATCGACCGGGACAACTTCAGCACTGTCGGATAGACTTTGACGCATGGTCCACAGTGTTTCAGACCAACGTCGAGCACGATCAGCTTTCCTCCAGTTCGGTTCTCGTCGATCAGCTTCTCCACGTCAGCTCGACCATGCAGCTGCACCACTGCCGAGTGGTTGTCTCCGTAGTATAGCACGTCTCCCATTAGCTGGTCCGGTCCAATACCTGTCATATGATCAAAGTTTTCAATTTATTTACGTCGTTGTCACTATACTAGATTTCTTTATAACTAGCCGAACTTTTTCTTACAAACCTAATACAAAACTTTGCTTCTGTTTAAACATATGGAATTTGTAAAACGATTTCGTGTAGTTATATTGAGTTTTCCTAAAAAATTCAATATAGTTTGGTATTACAACATCAATGCAAAAAAACTAATTATCATCGTAAATCATAATCAGCTAATTGGTATCCTAGTACGACGGTATAAACTATATCGTTTCTATAGTTACTAATAACAGAAGCAGTACTAAAAACATTATCAAACATGTTACAGCTATTTCTTACAGGTTTAGGTCACCAACCAGACCAATAACTTAATTTGTAATTATGCGAGCAATCGACTTAAATATAGTTAGAAAATTGAGAGATTGTGTACTTTAATTTAAGATATTTGTCTAAGAATCATGAGCATCATAGTTACTGAAAGATCCAATTCCTATTTATATTTTCTTATTGGGATTAATTTAACCGGACTAATTCGAGCTTTTTTTGTTTATTAGAGAAGTGTGGGAAAATTCGAAATCACCTTCTTCCTCGTGTATTTTCTCCATGTTCTTATAAAAGCTAAAGTGAGGAACTTTCTCAATCATCTCTCTCCGACAAAGCTCTCTGGTCTTGTCAGATTCATCACCCATAACGAGCAAGAAAACGACGTCGTTACAAGTCTTGCTCAGCTCCACCATAAACGGATATATCTTATTACTCTGATCACTCTTACTCGTAGCAAACTCCACAACCACAAGCTTGCTCTTCGCGTTTTTAAGCGCCTCGTCGAATTCCTCTCCACTATGAATCTTTACAACTTTCTCGTCTTTCGCCGCCGGTGAACCCACCTTCCCCGGAGACGCCGCTCCGGCCTTAACTTTCACGGTGGAGAATAATAGTTTTCTTGGTGAGTTTTTCCTAAGGGTTAAAGAGTTGTGTTTGTGGTCAAAGAATACGAAGGAGGAGGTGGAGGCAACGGCGGAGGACGGTCGTGGGATTACGGTGGCGATTGGTTTAGCTAAGAAGTTAGCAACGGTGGCCATTTTGGAAGTGTCAAATGTGTGTGGATTGGTTTAGACTTTAGAGAGATTTTGTGAATGGTGTAATGTGGATAAATGTTTTAAAAATGGTTCGAGAATTTGTGTCCACTTGTTGTAATTGTGTGGTTCGTATTCGCTTTTGAATAGATTTTTTGTGGGGAATAAAGGAATATCAGAATATGTGATTTTCTAGAGGTTGCTGATTCAATTGAAATGACTTTGTTTAAATTGTTTGCATGAAGATACATATATTTTGGAAAATTTCCATAAGCTGCCAAGTAAAACTAATTGAACCGGTTGAATAATAATAAGTTGGAGAATTTTATTAACCAAAAATCCATTGTAGTTTCGAATCTGATAAATGGAAAATATATATCCGCCAAATAAAAAAAGAAAAATTGGATCAGCTGTCAAAGTTTTGGACATTTTCTCAGCTTTGACACAAAGGTCCATCGACTAATAAACATGTACCTACGTGTATGATTGTTGATCTTTCTCTTTTGTTTACACCAAAATCACAAATTTATTAAATTTTTGGGAATAACTCTTTTCGAAGGAAAATCAATCGGGAAACCGATAAACTCACATAAAATAAGGTATCTCGTACTCCTTTTTAACAAGACAATCAACACGGATGTTAGTAAAACGAGAAATATAGATAATGTTGTTAATGATACCATGTGATACTATATTGCTTTTATTCTTCTCACCAAACCACTCTAGATAGCCAATTTTACGGAAACAATTCTAACAATTCTCAGCCAAGTGACCCGATTTGCTGCAATATGTGCACACCATCGTTTGATATCATATGTTTTCAGAAACACCACGTGGATGTTGTGATGTTTGGACAACAAAACTGATTTCATCAATCAATGCGTTCTTTATTAATCTATGTAGCAAGTTTTGATTCTTTATCTTGAGTGAGTACATTGTATGCTAAAAGGTCACGAGAAAGCAAATTCGATTTCACAACACCATAAATCGATTAATCTAATCCCAAAAGAAAGATGAAGTTTGTCTTCTTCACGTTCTTTCTTAATCTCGGCTTGAGTTTTAGCTTGCTGATAATCAGACAAACTAGACCACAATTTTGTGAGTTGGTCGTAGTAAGTTTCAATAGCAAGTCTCTCTTGTCAACATTTTTGGTTTGAAGAGGTACATGCGATCTTCATTGTTATTTACATTTAGAAATGCAAATTAGAATGATGAGTTGACGTGTCTTTACTACATTAAGTGGTAGTTAGACACTACTCAAAACTGATCTCTTGCTAACATTTCTTGCTTTTGTTAATCACCCTTGTTTTATGGCTTATGTAAACTGTGTTCAGGGTGATTCTTGAAACGGAGCCGAACGTCATTGCGGGGAAAGTAGCAATGTAGGGCATATAAGCTAGTGGTTCACTCTCTGAACAGGTGATGACTATTATTTCCCTTTGATTAAAGCAATATATATAGTTTTGTTTTGATTCGGCTATAACCGAAAGGGGAATGCATTGTTTTTACATTTTGGAATTGTAGACATTAACTCAAGCATTGGCAACACCTCGGGAGCATCTAGCAAGAAGTCTACTTACATGAGTTTCCTCATGCCGCACACATAATAGAATGGACTTCAAATTCCTATGGTGAGCAATTTTTATGAGATTTATCTTCCGATTTTATAAATGTGAGTCTCTAATAATTCGAAATACTTTGCATTGCGACATTTTTGACTACTATAAAGTTTGGGGGTTTGATTTGTAGGTTGTGTGCAATGTTGGAATTTTCGGAGACTGGATATTGCAGAAAGGATGCCAGAGATCATGAATAGTTTTAAGAATCGTATAACGAGTGTTTACATTTAATATATATTTAAAAATTTATTAAACATAATAAATTAGTGTTTTTATAGAATCTTGTATATTTAAATATACTAAATTGATTTTCTTTTATTTATTTTTTATAAAAAAATTATTTTTTTATTCTTTAAAATCCAATTGAATATCATTATTAGATATATACAAATTAAAATTTTTTTAATGAGTTTCAAAAATTAAATTATTATTAAAATTAATAATATTCTTGAAAGTCTTATGGATAACGATGTTCTAAGTATTAAAGTATGTGTTCTTCCGTTGGAAGTGAGACAGACTAATATAGTTGTGGGCCTTAAGCCCATTTATTATTAGTAAGCCCATTCTAGCTCTAACCCAAACTTATTAAATCTTTAATCAACACACATAATCCACTAGAATGAGTTGGCTACAAGTGGGACTTTTTTTAGTTCATGCACAAAATGTCAAAATCACTCATTGTTGAAAACATATTTTATGTGTGGAAAAACAAAAAAAAACCAGAGTGCGTGCGAACACGCTTCACCCACTACCGCAATGCGACAAACAATAAACCACAAATCATAAATCAGTTTTCAAAACGAGTTATATAATATATTTAGATATATCAGATGGTTGACAATAAAATATACATATCGGACCGCCCAAAATCCCACCAAGACTCACTTACGAGTCACTACTATGATCTATCTTCTAACACAATGTTGCTCCTACCCACATCCAATTTACCAAACTACCCTTTCGTCCTAAAAGTAACACTGTTTTCTCGCCGTGCATCCTGATTTTTTATCTCAAGTTTCAAATGTAGACTCCGTTCCGTACCGGTTAGTAACCAAATTCTATAATTATATTTGTATTTTTGTTAGTATGCCCGTTCAACACACATTATGTTATGCACCTCATTATCACTATTCAATTGTGTAAAAATTTAAATTAAAAGAGATACATTTTTTGCTAAAAACAAATAAAAAATAGAGTTACTTTTTTTTTACAAAATGTGTTTTTCTTAACAACCAAAAAATTCTAATTCTATAACTTTATTTTGGTCGGAGATGTTTAAATTACTCACCGATGTTCAAACTCGAAATTTTTTCGACTTTTCTTATTGATTGAGTTACATACGCTATATGTTTTACAAATTTAAACAAAGACGGGTGATAACTCCGAAATATTAGATTTTGCAAACGATTCCAAAAAGAACAAATTCTTTGACTGTAAGAACTTTCGACTAAATTGAGTCATAGAAGAAATCATCATCAACTAAAACAAATCAAATTGAAAAGAAAAAAAAAACACAAGAGTACACTGAACAACAAACGGATATGAATACGAGACGACAAAAAGATTCTTAAAAAGCAAAAACAGAAAATCAAAAGAAGAAAAAAAAAACAAGATTCTCTCATCATCATCATTCAGAAGCTTTCTCTGATGGTTTTTTACAGAGAATCATATGCATCGGAGTGAAGATTCCAGTCTCACCACCTCTAGTCAAATAATCAGCAGTCTTAAACAACATGTCATGAACATCAACTGTTCCTTTAGGTGCAATCCCAATAGCAGATAAAACCACAACCACAACATGGTTTCTCCAATAAGCAAGTCGACCCATCTTTAACCGGTTCCACCACGGTTTAGATGGTGGTTTAGCCAAATCTTTCTCTTGCAAAATCTCAAACCCTACTTTCTTCGCCGTCTCAGCTATGTCTGAATATCTTCTTAGCCCCGGAAGTGCATCTCCTCTCTCTATCCCTTGAATAACCTCCACGTGTTCTTCATTTTCGTCTCTGTATTTCTCAGTAGTAACCCACTCGTAAGATACGTACAAAGATCCTGGTTTCATCACTCTATAGATCTCGGCGTAAACTTCTTCGAGTTTAGGTGCATGACACGTTGCTTCTATCGAGTAAGCACCATCGAACGTGTTTTCATGGAAGGGCATCTCCAAGAAGTTACCACAAACGACGTCGCATAAAGAGTCTAACCCTGCTTTCTTGTTGTGTAGTTTTGCTCGTTTCACTTGGTACTCGTTGATGGTGATTCCGACAACTTTAGCTTTCGAATGAGCCGCGATGGCTCTCATTGGACCACCAACACCACAACCTGCGTCGAGGATCTTTTGTCCTGGTTTGACTTTTATAAGGTCAACGGCCATTTCTTCATGGATTCTTGTGGCGTCTTTGTCGGATTTTCCGGGGATGTGAGGAGAGAAGTGGAAAGATTGTCCCCATCCCCACTCGTAAATGTCGGTCACGAGGTTGTAGAAAGTGTCGACGAAGTCAGGGACATTCTTTGAGGTTTCGAGTTCTTTAGGTTTGCGGAAGAAAGACCAGTATTGGTTGTAGTTTTCTTTGACTTTTTCTGCGGAGATTGAGCCACCGGAGAGATCTGAGGCTCGTTTGCCTTTTCGTTCAGCTGGACCTAAGACGCAGATGAACCAGTAGAGTCCTCCGGCGATGAGACCGGCGGTGCAGAAGAGTGTCACCGAGTCCATTTTTTTGTTGAAGAGAGAGAGAGAGAGAGAGAGATGTTTGAGACTCTTTGCTCCTTACCGAGTTTAGTGGTTTTTATTTGCGAAGATGTGTATCGAAGGAATATACTTTCAATAAAATAATCCGTTTTACTGAAAAAAAAAAAAGATAATGGAAATCGATTATGGTCCATATATATATATACTAGTGCCTATATAGGAAAAAAAAAAGATTCCGATCGGTGATTAGTACACGAAATACATACCAATGACGAAATACATACCAATGATGATTAGTATAAATAGAATGGAGCTTCGTATCGTAGTAATTCTCCATATGACACAAGTGGCATATCTATATATATTCACATTAATCATAGTCACCTTTCATACGTTTTTCTTAGGTTTCTTAGTAAACCTCTTTACATACTATCGCTTACAACTTACATCCGCATATAAATGCCAGATATGATTCCAAATTATGACATAATTAACAATGACACTATAGTCTTAACTATTAGATTACAAACTCCAATTATCTATAGATCCGTTTATTGGCAAATCTGCATGACTACATGTGAATATAAAAGCCGTGAGATCATTATTTTCTCTCGATCTTAAATATATTTCCAGCATGATTTTTTTTGTTAAAGTATTTCCAGCATGATCTTACGCTAATTACAAGCATTTCACTGTTTCCACGTTGTAGGGTCAATCCAGCTCCTTAACATTTCTCTATAGAAATGTCCTGTAATATTTTCATTTTTATATATTTCTCCCACTCTCCGTACAACTGAGGAATTATTTTATGGAATTGAATAAACTGTTATATATAAAAATAATCGGCTGATAAGAGAAAAATCCAAAATGTCACTTCTTTTGAGTTGGTATTGATTGTCACACTTCAAAATTTATTGCAATTAAGTAAATGAATTAAAGAGAATATAACCTAACAAAATAATTGAAGATTTAGCTTTCGCAAAGAGTTTATATAATGTTATTAGATCCCATTGGTAACACAAAAGCGATATAAATTTTTAAGCAGATATATAAAACGTATAAAAGATATAAGAACATATAGAAGAAGTAAGAAGATGTGATGAAAATAAAGGTAAAAAAAATAAAGATACCATTTCGACCGCTAATGGTTAATTTTTGTATAGCCTTAATTCATTTTCTGGATCCAAAATGACCCCTGCCTAAACATATAAACTCCAATATAAAGAAAAAACAAAACAAAAAACTCCATCGTTATAGCTAGTACTTGGTCCAGCATCCATGATCCGTGAACTCGTTTAATTAATAACAAATTAGCTGTTGCTTGGAGTATCCAATTATTGTTTTTAATTAAATTATGATATTTGGTAGATCGGTCACATCACATGACTCATATGAATCCAGATCACATGACGATGTGTTCTGCAACCACTCTGTAATATCAAGACGAATCTTTTGATCGCTCAATATTACAGCTTGTGTTGTGTTTCTTACTTTTTCACATCGCTCACGTGCTCTTTTAGCACACACGACATATTTAATGCCTTAATGAGGACAAGTTCGTTGTAGATTGGTCCAATTTTATCATATTCTATGAACCAAATAATAATATTTTCATTTCATTATAACTGTATACCATTTTACACATACGACATGGATCTCCATTTATATCGACTGGACACTGTTATCAAGCTCGTCGAAATCATTATTTATACATTTTAACATTACATTTTGTTATATAAAAGGAGTCATCCAAGACCGAAACCAGACTAATTCTCGATAAAATCCAAGTTTTCTTGCCACTTAAAACGTCTACGGATGACTTAACATATTAGATAATTCTACGTTACAAAATATTTAACTGTGACCTGGACCAACAAAATGAAACCTTTAAAACAAACCAAACCACTAATTCACTACCACTAAGTTTAAAAAAAAAAAAAATCACTACCACTAGGTGCATTACATAAAAAAAAATAATACACATATAAAAAATATGAAAGCCTCCAAATTACAAAATGTAACAACTGTTGATAGCATGCTTCGCATTAGTATTAATGTAAATATTCATACTATTGTTTATTTCAACTAGACTTGTTCAAGATCTGGGAACTAGGTATATTCGACGTGGAAACCTCCATTACATAAATTAAAGAGAGTTTCAGTTTCTTATCTGCTATTAATGACTGTCACTGTGCTGACCTGAGTTGTTTGTGTCTTATTATTCCCTGTTTGCCTTCAAGATCAAATCAAACCAAGCGACCAAAAATATTTTCCTGCCAGACCCTTAGATCACTGAATTGTCTCCATTTTTTATTTAGATCAATAACATTTTCATCAAGTATATATTCTCTATTATTATATTCGATTCATTAACAGTTTATTGCTTTTTCACAAGTTTCTGACATGAATTTACGGATTTGTGATTTGTTGAAGCAATATTTTCTTCGGTTGCTTATAAGAAAACATAATGAGCCGTTAGGCCCAATCATAAAAATATAGGCCATCGTGGGCCTTTCAAAGACTGGTACATACAAACTTAAATCAAACAAAAACACTCTTTTCACGGACAAAAAATGAGATAATCTAAAGGTTATCAAATGAAATAGAAAGATCATCTAAATTGAGTTAAAATAAACATAAGAATTAATGAAGCAAACTATTAAACCAGTAACTTTGCGACAACAACACTATTTAATATTCCTTTCCGTTTCAAAATATAAATTGTTTTGACAATTTTAAGTATTTTTTAATTTTATTTAATACTGTGTGACACTAGTATTTTGTAGTTTTTTTGTGTGATTGGTCAAATTATTTTTTTAAATAAATTAAATGATATTTTTTAGTAGAAAAATAGTTTTTTAATATCCACGTTTTTAGATAAAACAATTTACATTTTGAAACGAAGGAAATAATGTTTTTAAATTTAATCCAACACTCTCTTCTAAATTACAACTTTTATATATATATATATATATATAGAATTTGATCGATATCCCAACAATATGTTTTTCTCTCAGAACAATTTAGTTGACGGTGAGTTTCCCGACCATACCAGCACCTTGATGTGGCGCACAATAGAAACTGTAAGAACCAGGAACTGTCAACGTAACCTCGTACTTATCTCCTGCAGCATTGAGAAGCTCTAGTTCGTCCATCGAAATCTTGCTCACGTCCACACCACTAGGGATCTCGTCTTCGTCGAACACAACGTTGTGTGGGAACCCTGCGTTGTTCTTGAACACGATCTTCTCTCCTTTAGCCACCGTGAATTCACTTGGTACGAACACAAGATCACCGTCGTCTGATCCTAGAAGAACTTCCATAGCCATCGCATTTCCGACCAAAGCCATCGAAGCTGCTGTTGCTACTGCCATGACGCCGAAATCCTTAAGAGAGGACTTCACGGCGAGCTTAGGCGAGGAGTAGGATCTGCTGGTTGTGGAAACCGTCGTGGGTTTTGAGATGACGGCGAGTTTGAGACCGGTGTAAGATGGGATTGTGACGGTGGTTGATGTTACTGAGGCCATTTTAATGATCTATGTAAATAATTTGAAATCTTGATTTTGATAAGATATGGAGAGAAAGTTTGGAAATTTTTTTTCTTTCTTTTCAAAAGGGGTTTTGTGAGGTTTATGTGGTGAGAGAATGCGAGAGAGTTATCTGCATGGAATTGTTGTGATTGGCTGTTTCAGATGTTTTGTGACGTGACGTGGCATTTCTTCTATAGTTTTGTCTAAAACATTGCATAACTAGATAAGCTTTATATGATGACTTTGAAAATTCAGAATTATCCAAAGACTTTTCAAGTTTCGAAAAGGGACCGTCCGATAAATTATAATTCCCAAACGGACGACTAATCTTGCTAAGTCAATCTAGCTTACAAAATGAAACCATGACAAGGCCTAGTTTGGCAAGAACAACTACCATAACGAAAACTTAGAATTAAAAAAAACGGCGAGAAGTCCGATCCTAAAAAAGAAAAACGATAAACAACACAAGAACATTTGCCGTTTTAAGCAAACCACCTAAAAAACTCTGCCGTTTGTCTCACCAGCATCCTTGAGCATCAACCTTTCTCTGTACTCATTTAATTCCCTCTGATACCTCTCCTTATCCTTCAATCCAATGTTCTGATAAACCTACAACAACAAAAAACAATAACCGAAAATTATCGGTTTAATTTCATCTCAAACAACATAAACCGGTCCCGGTTTATCAGAAAATTTGTTACCATTCGTTCTTCGGTTGAGAGATTGCTCCAAGATTCACCAATAATTTTAGTAAACTCTCTTTCCTTGTTGGGATAAAGTGACTTGAGCTTGCAATGTTTCTCTGCAAAGAAGAAATTGTAACCGCTCCGGTTTGGTTTAGGGTAATTTGGATCTTCTCTGCGTCTGCTTCTTCTTCTTTTGCCTAAACGACGTCGTCTCCTCCCAGTTTCTCCATAGGGTAAAACGGCACCATTTTGATCAGCAATTGGTGATGGTGGGCCGGGTTGGGCCGAATGGTAAAGCACGCCATTAAGAATCTCTGAGCCCAATTTAACTTTCACCAAATAACCACAATCGAATTTGCCTTCTATTGTACCAATGGCTGTGAAACTCGACGAACCTATACCATGTAATATTAGATTTCACATAAATCATAATTTTAGAATACATTATCTTATATGTGAATCAAATCATATAGCTTCCAGTTTGGTCCACTTCTATGGTTTAATATCAAACAAAAGCCAAATAAATTTGCATCAAACATAATGATAGTGGGACCATTCTGATCTTAGACTATATATTTGAAAAGTATACTGAGATAAACACAAAGATATTACGATAACTACATAAAGCTAACTAGAAAACTAGACAATCATCACCCGAAATTCAATCGTGCCCCTAAATATAAGTTCCGTGTATATTTAATTATGGGTATATCTACTTAATCATGTTTGTGAAAGAAACTAATGAAATAAAAACAAGATAATACGATACGAACCTTGACAAGGAGGAAGAGAATTATTATATTTTATACTCGGAGGAGTATATTCGACGAGAGCCATATCCTTGCTTGTTGAAGGGTCCTTGACATGAAACGTAGCTGCGAATTTGATATCCATTAATATGTAACATAAATAATCTTAGCTAAATTTAACCAAAACAAAATTAGATTATAATATAAATTTAGTTCCTAATATAATTACAAGAAGCATAGGAATAAAAGTCGGGTAACACGATTGTGGACTCCCACGTATGTAGTAAGAATGTGTTCCACGATTGAACCCATGACTTATAACATTTCGAAATTTAATTTTAATTATTTCAATTTCAAGCATTTTTAGATTATTGTTAATGAATAATGGTAAACAAAAAGAAATTGAACGTTCTAGAGCATTAAAGACAAAATATCACTAGCATCTTATGATTCATTGATTAGCATTTATTTAAAAGTTTGAATTAAAGGAAGTCTCAATGGAAACAAATCTATACATGATACAATAGTTATAGAGATTCTAATAAAAATTATATAAACCTGAAGGGTGAAGAAGAGGACCACGAGCAGTGAAGAGATGGACTTGTTCATAATGGAAGAGAAGATTGAGATAATGTTTCCTTAAGACAAATGAAGCACTTGTTGTGGTCGGAGAGAATCTAAACACTGCTCCAACTTCCCTCCATTTTTTCTCAGCAACTACCTTTTATTTCACATGCATTTTCAAGAAAAATAATATATTTAAGATTTGAGAGTAAGAGTATTTTTATTTGTGTATTGAAAAAGAAAAGTGTTGACCTTTTCGTAACCTCCTCTCCTCGTAACTTCCACATACAAAACATGCAAATCCAATTCTTTTCC
The DNA here is from genome assembly GCA_964056655.1 of Arabis hirsuta. Lineage (NCBI taxonomy): Eukaryota > Viridiplantae > Streptophyta > Magnoliopsida > Brassicales > Brassicaceae > Arabis > Arabis hirsuta. Next base: position 34,550,495 of record OZ053304.1, read on the forward strand.
TCCAATCACAGGAATCCTTGTAAAAAAGTATTTTTTTTATAGACGTATATAAAAAGTGATGATAAAAATAAATATATAAAGTAACAAGAGAGGAAGAATAATGGTTACATGAATTTGGTAGCCATAATGGAGTGAAATCGCCTGAGAGTATCCCAGAAGAGAGAAGGATCTTTAACAACATCTTCATGTGAAGCTAATGGTTCTGGATACTCTTTCATCTTCGCCGGAGATGTCGCCGTCGTTTCTACCGTCGCCTGAGACGGTGTCGATTCGGTGTCCGACGACATCGTTAAAGAGAAGAGAGAGTACTGTTTTTTTCTTTTTCTTTGGGAGATTTTGCTTTTTTTTATTTTTGTCTGGTCTCTCTTTTTTGGGTTTTGGTTTAAGGAAATAAGAGAAAGATAACAATTCAAGATAAGATTTGTGATTAAATCAGAAAGAAGTGGAAATAGAAATATAAATTAAATTTTGTTGTTTGTAAGGATTAAAAAGTAACGGACGTGAGGATTTGTCATTTTCTATCTTGTGTCTGTGTTTAATATATACCACAAATTATATAAGGAACATTTTAAAATTTTATAGTAATGAGTAGTTGTGTAGGTATTATGTACTTATTTCTTTCAAAAATCAAAATTATTGTTTTAATTTTCGAGGCGTTTTGAATGATGTTGCTTTGTAATTTGTCTGATACCACTAGTATGTATTAATTACCTTTTTCACTGGTTATTAATATTGATATTATTGAACCCCACCTACTTTAGTTTTTAAGCTTACGAACAGTCGAATTTAGTCACATCTTTTTTCTTTCTAACTTAATCAATAGTTCAAAAAAATTCAAATCTCTATTTATATGAAAACATCTAGCATCATATACTAAAAAATATCGTATTGCTTTTTCCATGAAATTATCTAAGTATTAGGATGATAATTGAAAATACAAACAATGTTTAGGTGAAGAATTATAAACTTGTACCATCTATAAAAATCAATGGCATTTAAAACGTCTGAATTTTAAAAAAATGTTGTCACTGTTGAGTATTGACATGCATTGGTAAGCGAAAGTTATAAAGTAGTACTTATTATTAGTGCAGACGAAGATAGGAGTCACACCCTAAAATTCATTGGGTCAATCGAAGTCTGACATTATATTTTACCCTAAATAACAATTTCAAATACAATTAAAAGATAAAAATATCAAAAGTTATGGGCCTTATGGTTCGGAGAAGTTGACGTGCAATTAGGGATTTTTTTATGGTTCTGCTCATATGTAACGTCACGTCTCTGCCTGTAGATTCGGTTCCACGTTTCATACTCTCAATTTTTATTTTTGGCGATTACCTATTCCTTTATTCAATAAACATTGTTCAAATCAAAATAAAAGAAATCTTTAGATCATTATGACATTGAGAATCTTTGGTGTTAAAACAGAGCAAAGGTAACAAAACAAATCCATTAGTATCACCGTATAAGCATTTGTAAAAGTTACATGAATCATTAACCAACATTATTGTAAAAATGCTCAAGAACACAAACAATGTTAATCTTCAAACTAAACCTGAGTATAGTTAAACCTGAGTCATGGTCTCTTTGAATGCTTGACTTGAGAGTTTTTTTTCATCATTTTGCTTAGAAGCTAGGTCTGGTTCTGTTGTGTCTTTGGTTTCATCAACCTTCTTATGGACAAGAACTTGGTCTGTGTTATGTCCATGGCTGCGATAATTTAGGTCAGGATAGTTTCTATGGTTTAAGGAATGTAACCAAAGAGCCACTGATCCGTATTTTCGCTCCGCGGAACCGATATGAGAATATATATACTTCAATTTGAATGCTTCAGCTTCTTCTTTGTATGCTTCCATGGACACTTCCTCATGACTGTCTTCAAACTTTTCGTTATACGATGTGAAGAAGCACTCGTCGAGGTAGAGTCCAACTTCTGGTGCCATTGGTACAGTTATATTCACATCCCTGGTTACATAATTTCCAAAACTTAATATCAAAAGTTCAAAACAAACACAACTATAGACACATTGCAAAGCTTAAAACCGAAGAAAGCAGAAGTTTACTTGCTGAAAGCAGTCTGGATAAGTGATTCAGGAGCACAATTTCTCATGATTGCAACGGCAAGACCCATCATTTTTCGAATCTGATGAAGCATGAAGCTTTTGCCTAATACTTCACACTTGATAAACTCAATCCCATCAAGATTAATCACAGTGTTTGCAGTGAAAGAGATTATGTAACGATTCGCAGCTGGATCATCTGCTTTCATTCGTGTAGTGAAGTTATGGAAATTATATGACCCAACATAGTAACTCAGTATTCTATTGAACCTCTCCTTTAACTTCTCATCGTAAAAAAACTTGTTCTTGGCCTCAGTCGTTTCATTGATCTTTTCTACCGATTCTTTCGATGAATTCGTGTTCAATTTACAACCATCTTCCAGTAATCTAGCTACTTCAACATCTACTGAGCTCAAAGCTTCACTCTTGATCTCAGTTCTTAATGCACTAGAGTTGTTCGACAGAATGTCTGACTGAAAATCCAATGATTTTGTACCAAAATTCATGCCTTTGAAATTGCCTACAAGGCCAGGAATCTTACGACCTCTCTCTGAGCACTCGAAACACTTCACATATTCCTCTCCTGATCCTAAACTAGCCATTACTGCTTCTCTATCACGATGCGAGATTGGATCAAGAGCAAACACAGGAATCAGATACACATACCTCCTTCGATCGCAGAACTTCTTCGAGCTAAACGATCGAGCAACGCGCTTGTAGCCAAAAACCCGAATCTGATCAGGGAGATTGCAATTGAGCCGATCCACGAATCCAGGTGGGTCAACGAAGAATCGACCTGAAACTACTTGTCCCACAGCACTCACTCCTTTATCGGTCCTTGCAGATCGTGCAAAATCGTATACTTTAGGCTTGCCTCGCTCGGATTCCGGTACAGCTCCGGCATGAAACAGAGCTTCTTCGAGCTCGCCTTCAATGGTTTTCGCGCCCGGATTCTTTTGCATCCCTTGGTATCCAACACCGCAAAACGCGAAGAATATCGCAACTTTTCTGCGTTTGTATTTCCGTATTCGACTCTCCGTTCCGTCTCCGCCGCAGGAAAAGTCTGTTTCCTCGTCGGAGCTGGTGGTCAACATTTTGAGCTTCTTTTCTGGTCTGGTTTTCGATCAGGAACCTCGTACTAAAGCAGTGTATCGATTTCAAGCTCTTGAATCTACATTTTCAGTGACAATAAACCATCGACCATAATACAGTGCATCCAGATTTCCTCTACTACGGTAATGGTTACTACAATTCAATACAAAAGTCAAAACCCTAGACGATGACTGAGTTCAAACTCTAAAACGACACCGTTTTCGTCTTAGACTCCACTTTAAGTGGGCCTTTAAAATTTCTTCTAAGAGATGGGCTTTTTAATTTTAAGCCCCAAAAGCTACTCCAAATCTCAAGTTTGCAAAATTTGTCATTTGGGAAGGAAAGTGAGAAACATCAAATTTTTTTTGTGTAAATGGTATAAGATGAATTTTGCGAAATTATAGAATTTTATGAAATTTTTGAAGAATTTATGCAGAATCTGATGGAATAACTTTAAATGTAAACGGTAACAGCGAAATCTTACAGAATTTTTAAAAATAAATAAATTAGTAAAACTTATAAAATTATTAATATAAAATTGTCTTTCACAAAATTAAATATTATGTTTATAAATGTATTAAATTATTTTTTAAATCCAACTTATTTCATCATTCTAACATAAATAATATATAAATACTAGTTTAAAAATATTGTAACATAATATCTGAAAATTGTCTTACAAATTGACTATCATTTCATATTTAATTTTCCAAAAATATTACCTTTTTTTTCCTTCTATATCATACATATTAAAATTATTAAACTTAATATGTAAACTTACGAGGAATTATTAAGCATTTAAGTCAAATGTATACTTATATATATTGTTGCGTACTGTATGACAAATTCCACACAATTCCACACAATTCCTCAAACTTTAAGCTACCAGTTTGGCCTTTTATGTCTAAAGAAAGTCTGAGACTTTTGAATCTTCTTCAGGTATACAATCTTAATTCTTAAGTTAACAATCTTATTTCTTAAGTTATCTACTTATGTGGGACAGTAAGAGTCAACGTGTCTGAGATTTTTCTTGTCGGAGGCAGAGAAAACTCAAACGTCGACAATTTAAATGGAGCTTCGTTTCTCGATTGAGTCCAAAAACTCTAAAATTCTCTCTCTTTCTCGGCGAGATTCTTCTCCACTCAAATTTTCTTTTCTACTTTATTCAAGAAGGTATTGTATTCTATAATTGGCTCATCTCTTGATACTGTGGAATCGAATCGTTACTTTTGGTTTCATGGGTTTACTCCAATTTGCACCGTCTTCTTCTTCTTCTTCTTTGTAACCTTTTTCGAAAAGTTCGTTGTGTGTGGCTGAAAATTGGTTTGACATTTGATTCTGATTCGTTTTTGGGATCATAAGTTGTTCAATCAGTTCACGTTCCCTCTTCGGCTCTATATATGCAGGACTCAGGATTTGGTAGAACATTGCACGAAGACTCAGTAGCTTCTTCTCTTCTGTGGTATTTGATCTTCTTTTGTTCATCTTTTTCAAAACATTCACAAGATTTTGCTTGACTGTTTCGTTTAACCTTTGTCTTGTCCTGAAGCAAATGTTGTTGTTCACCAATTTTTGTGCTTATATTTTTACTTTGATATGCTTGAATTTTGGATCTTGGTTAAGAATTTTACACATAATCACTCTTTTGTTTTGTGTCTCTGAAATGGTATCATTGTGGATGCAGGTAATTGTCGAATTAGATCAGTGTTTTGAGGTTTTCTTTTTGTTGAGATCCTTCTCTCAACATGGGCTACTATAACAATGTAAGTGCCTTTTGATTTCTTTTTCTTGCTGTAATACAGAAATTGTTGTTCCGTTTTGCTTTGTTCTAAAGAACGATACTATTGCAGGTCTTTGATGGATGCAATGACCAAACTGATATTGGTATGCGCATAACCGTAATCACAAATGATTTTAAATACAGGATTAAGCCTTGTTCTTTTTCAGTTTCATAGTTCTAAATTTGCCCTCTATATCAGGTGGAGTTATACGCGATGGAAGGGAAGTCGTTCTCCAGGTAAGATCATCTTCTTCTTAGGCTGTTCTGATTGCACGCTTCTTAAAGTAATACGTTAAGGACTTAAGGATTTTATTTTATAATCTAACACTTATATTGTTCAATCTTTGTTCGAATCGACTTTAAGAGAAATTTGCATTTTACATTTCAGGCTTATAACTGGGAATCTCATAAGCATGATTGGTGGAAAAACTTGGATGGAAAAGTTTCCGACATTGCAAAATCGGGCTTTACTTCTGCGTGGTTGCCACCACCATCACAGTCTCTTGCACCAGAAGGTTAGAGGAAATTTGATATTGAGACAAATGAGCTTTTGTACATTTGGTTTTTAAATGAATAGCCATTTCTAAACGGTTATTGTTGTTGTTATCGTAATTGCAGGTTACCTTCCACAGGATCTTTATTCATTAAACTCGGCTTATGGCTCTGAGCATCTATTGAAATCCTTGCTTCGTAAGATGAAACAGTACAAAGTTAGAGCTATGGCTGATATAGTCATCAATCATCGTGTTGGGACAACGAAAGGACATGGTGGAATGTATAACCGGTATGATGGAATTTCATTACCGTGGGATGAACACGCTGTGACTTCTTGTACTGGAGGACTGGTGAGTGATGATTAATTACATGTTTGACATATCATTGTATGTTCTGAAAGCTAAAGAAAGGTTTTCTACTAATAGGGTAACAGAAGCACTGGGGATAATTTCAACGGAGTTCCAAATGTTGATCACACTCAACATTTTGTTAGGAAAGATATAATTGGATGGCTTCGTTGGCTGCGCAACACCGTCGGGTTTCAGGATTTCCGTTTTGACTTTGCTAGGGGGTATGGTTTCGATTAGCTTATTTGTTTGTTTGTTTGTTTGTTGGTAGAGTTCTTAAATCTGTGAAATTTTATTGCAACTGGTGCAGTTATTCAGCACAATATGTGAAGGAATACATAGGAGCAGCGAAACCATTATTTTCAGTTGGAGAATGTTGGGATTCTTGCAAGTACAATGGTCATGGCCTAGAGTATAATCAAGGTCTCGCACCGCTTCTTTTTCTTCTTCTTATACCGTTTAAAATGTTTTGACAAGTGATTTCAGTCATACAGCTCTCGTTTTGGTATAGATTTTAGTTGAAATTGTAACACTCTATTCTTTTTCTTTCTTTCTATAGATAGCCATAGACAGCGTATAATCAATTGGATCGACGCAACGGGGCAGCTTTCAGCTGCATTTGACTTCACAACTAAAGGAATTCTGCAGGTACATAGTTTCTTTCAGCACTCTCTCTCTCTATAATTATGATTCATAGTGTTTTGCTTACATATTTGTCGCCATTGTATCGAATCTCAAATGCTCGAATCATTTGATGATAATATAGGAAGCTGTAAAGGGTCAGTATTGGCGTTTATGCGATGCTCAAGGTAAGCCACCAGGCGTAATGGGATGGTGGCCTTCAAGAGCTGTAACATTCCTTGATAATCATGACACTGGCTCTACTCAGGTTACCTAACAAATTTCTGTTGCTGATCATTTCCTCCGGAAAAAAAAACAGAGTTCTTTTATGTTTTGCTTACTTTTTAATGGATGTTTTGTTGCTCTCATAGGCTCATTGGCCATTCCCTTCACACCACATTATGGAGGTAAAGAAGCTCTTCGGGGAAAAAACACAATCCATTTCGTTGCATTTTAAGTTTCTCCGTAATCAATGAAGATGGGTTTTGTGTCTTTGTAGGGCTATGCATATATACTTACACATCCCGGGATCCCCTCTGTATTCTACGATCACTTCTACGATTGGGGAAGCTCGATTCATGACCAGATTGTCAAATTGGTATATTGTTTCGCTTCAATCCCTCTTGTTAGCCCTGCCAATCACTTCAAACTTGGTTAAACCGTCCTCTGTTTTGTTTATTATTCATTGACAGATTGACATTAGGAGGCGACAAGATATCCACAGTAGGTCAACGATCCGCGTGTTGGAAGCACAGTCTAACTTATACGCAGCCATTGTTGGTGAGAAACTGTGCATGAAGCTCGGAGACGGTTCTTGGTGCCCTTCTGGTAGAGAATGGACTCTAGCAACAAGTGGTCATCGCTATGCCGTATGGCACAAGTAATCTGTTTGTGTGTTGTCTAGTATTAGCTGCTTAATCAAACATTCCTTTTGATCTCAAAGGTTATGGTCTTCAAAGTCCAGTGGTATACCGGTTTTTAGTTTTTACTGTAATAATGTCATAATACTTACGTCTTTATGACGTAAGACAAGTTATATTATACTATCATATATGCGTGCGTATAATTTATAAAGCTAGCATTTTGTGTGTGTTTTTTTATTGTGAACAAATTATAAGGAAAAAAATGGATGACTAGTGAGAAAGGGTTTGTTGCTTTCCGATGAGAGGTTGACTTGTGTGTTTCAAAAGTTAAGTATCCATATTGGAAGATAAAAGGGAATAAAGCCATATAAGAATTTAAAATAATTTGTGCAAAGCACATGAATATGGAAATTTCTAGGGTTTGTTTGTAGGATGTATAAATTACTTGATTACCTAAAAAATATTAGTATAATTTATTTTAAGCATGGTCTTTGAAAATGCCACTCAAAACCATAGATGTGTATATATTTCCCCAAGGGTATACAAGGAATTTTTTTTTTTGTTTTTAACGAGTTATTGGTGGATACTACTAGACTATGACTAGGAGCAGAGAGATCTTTGAAAGCAGATGATGTGTATATTATATAGTCATAAGACTTCATGATTCTTGTTTTGAATTTTAATAACAAAAGCCCAATACACCTTTTTACGACAGCTTGAAGTTCGACCCAACACCAACACTGTCTTTTCAATCTGATTTTTGATTAGTTTTGTATTGTAACTTTGTATGTTGTTTTAATCCTTGTATACAAATTTTTTGGGGAACTGCATAAAGAACAAAATCGAATCAATCATGAACACCTTCTGGCTTTCACGTGACATGCTGTGCTAAAAAGATTTTCTGTTCATAGAAGCTCTCCTAGATCTTTCCATATACTATTATACTACTGTTTTCTTCTGATTTTATTTAATAATCATGGATTAAGCTTCAATACGCATTGCTAGTTTGATATCGGGTTTTCCACCTATTTATTGCTTTCAAAAGAAACCCACGGAGAAAATATCCAAATATAGAGAGAAAAATAAACGCAAGAGTATATGAAACCGTAGATAAAAAGGGAATTTTCAAAATTTTAATTATGATTTCATGAGGAATTAGCTAACATATATTGATAGTGATGGTGATGATGAGCATGAGGGAAAGAGAAACAGGAGCGAGAATATCCCGCATGCATATGAAAAAAAGTGAAAGAAAAAGGAATGGAATTAATTAGCAAACATCGATTATATGGATCAGTTGTATGAATACATTCAACTTTCACAACCATTTCTAAACGTATGCACCCAAATATATTTATTTTGAGCTTTAAAATGTTTACTTTCCAATCACAAGAGTCGCTCTATAAAAATATATAGGATTTATGACTCCGTCTTGTACCAATCGGAATCCACTAATACTACTAGTAACGAGTTTCTAGGCCCTGCAAATATTATGTGTTTTTGAATCCTCTAATATTCATGCTTAGGAGAAAGACGAATGTTTTGTATAAGTAATTCCAAAGCAAGATTATTTATGTTCTTAAAGAACTTAGTAAACTATATAATCGAAATTGATGAATATGAAATAGCTCATATATGAGCTTTATTGAAATGCAAAATTAAAGAAAAGGTAAGAAGTTTATGTTGTCACTAAGCTTAATAAGATTTTGATTAATATCATAAAATGGGGAAGAAAGAGAGCTCTCTAGGTTAAGTTCATACATTGTTATTACGAATCTAATATTTTATGGTCTATATATTGGTGTGAAATTGTGAACTTAATGGCAAACTATCCATAGAGTACCAAATGTGTGGACTAGTGATTAGTGCAAAGAGTTAGTTTTATTGTGCTTTAAGTTCAGTTTCTTTTGGGCTAGATGAGTTAACCATGTGTTATAATAGTATTATCAACCGTCCAATCTTAAATCCACGAAGTATACGGTCATGAATATAAAGAAGAACGCAAAACCAACAACAAAAGTTGTAGCTAAGAGAAAAAAATTGTAGCTAACAAAGATTATTTGTGGGGGAAAAAAACTTAGACGACACTAACAAAGCATATATGTGTCATGTGTGTGTATATATAGCGACGGTTGCTCATCTTTCTGTATAAAGTCACTACTCGCAATTATGGTTGTCCAACTATCTCTCTGCATCTTTTTTTTTACTTTCATTGCCTTTTTGGTAACCTCTGCATAGTTTAATTAGAGAAAATAAATTTGAAAGTACATGATTTCTTTTATTATTAAAGAAAAATGGTATTTACAGAACGAAATATGAGATCAGTTTAGGCAATCATGCGGGTGGAGGAAAAAGCATTTGTCCATGCATCGAGCTCTGCGTTAAACGAATGATTTAACATGCTCTTAATCTTATATAACATGTCCTATATAAAAACCCTACACACATATATTAAACAAATTAATCCGTCTATGATATAAATTTAAGAAAAAAACATCTCTACACATGAATTCAATTATCAGCAGAAAGCGACGTAAGGTCTACATACCAAGTTTTTAATTTAACAGAAACATAAACGTCTACATACATGAAATAGCCTCTTGATTTGATTTAACTGATACCTCTCTTTTCGGTGTATATTTTGTTAGCTAAAAATATACGAAATTTGATGACATCAATATATATATTATATATGTATATATGCCGAATTTAAGCTATATTGAAAAATAACATCTATATAATTATATATGAAGTGCGAAATCTTACGTGGCGCCCTCAAAATGAATTTGAGGGTGGTTGATTACAACGGTACTTTCTTCTAAAAATAAAAATACATGTTATGCCATTATTAATACAGTTTCAGTTATATTAATCGCATTATCAATTCGAGTTCGGTTACGTTAATTCGGTTTAAGTTATTCTCGGTTTAAGTTATGCATAAACCCAATATGTTAATTCGTTCATAAGCCCAATTCAAAAGGTTCGGTTATTGTCATCGTTAACTTATATATGTTAAATATCCGGTCAATATTTAATGATGAAGATATAGCAATATTATTGTCAATTAATACTTAATGATGAATATAATACTTAATTATAATTATTAATTCTTAAGGTGTTGTTTGATACGACCAACACTGTCGTCTCACCCAATAGACTACTTATCACGAAAATGGCTACTCGAGTTATAGAAGGTCGTATTATAACTGGTGACAAGTTGGGTGAGATAGTATTGATACCTCGAGTGTTCGTCTCTCCTCCAGATGCAAAATTCCCTTTCCGTATGAGACGACGACAATTTCCTATCGCAGTTGCTTTCGCGATGAGCATCAACAAAAGCCAAAGTCAAATGCTAGAGAAAGTCGGTCTATATCTACCAAAACCAGTTTTCACCCATGGTCAACTATATGTTGCCGTATCCAGAGTTACATCAAGAAACGGTTTAAAGATTCTTATCATCGACAAAGACGGAAAGGCGATTACACATACAACAAACGTGGTTTTCAAAGAAATCTTTCAAAATATTTAGCTATAAGGTGTCTTACCTCCGGTTTCTATGAAAACATAATAGACTTATTTTTGTTTTTCAATGCTCTTCTGAATTTATTATATTATACAATGGATTATCCTCTAAAATATGCTTTCACGAATATCATTCTCTAAAATATGCTCTGTTTCGAAACATAAAATATTTGGAACCAAAAACCAGAGCTTATAAAAAGACTAACAAAACAACAAAATTTTAGATGATAACCTCCACGAAGATCATAGATTTGCTTTGAAACTAATGATTTACTTACGTAAATTTTTTTAAAAAGATCAATACTACTTTTAATGAAAATAACTTTTGTTTGTTAAGGTTAATATTGTTCAGTCAAGATGATTAAAAATGCAAAAAGGCATCAACATAGGTTTTGCATTATATAAACCCTTTAAGTTTTATATCGAATTTTTTTATTGTTTATGAATACGAATCTAAAGCCATCGAAAAACCCTGAATTCAAATTGGTTTAATAATCATAAAAACTACCATCACAACCGAAAAGATTAGAGAAAATTTAAAACACTTTAACAACCACACGCCATCTCTGATCATATGGATTCAAAGACGCAAAATAATAAAAAAGTGTGTTCATAGGAATTGAAAATAAAGAGACATGATATAGAACAATAAGGGTATTGATGTTAATTTTAACCAAATTTATATATAATCTGAGATCTCTTTCAATTATCATTCCCATTTTAGCAATATTTACACTTTATCAGAGAAGTTGCATATTGTTTCGAAACGAATTGATACGCAATAGATATTACAAAATCAAACCCCAATCACATATTTGGCTACAAGCTTGATTCGAAAGTTTTAATTGTTGATCCTCCGGAGGGGAGGATTTAATAAAATATGCTCTGTTTCAAAGCATTCGTACAATACAAAATCATTATCTTTTACAAAACCACTTGCAAATGATGGAACCAAAAACCAGAGCTTTGATATAAGCACGAAGACTCACAGTCTTCTCTCATGAACATTATAGCAGTATAATTTCTCGAGAAGTTCACTACTGCGCAGGGCGCGGGTCTTACCTAGTTCCATCTGATATCACACGACTAAAAGTACGGATATAATGTTTCTCATAAATTATAAACATATATTTAATATACAATATAATTTTCAGTCAATGAAAAAAGGTATTGCGTAATACATAGATCAAAAGGCAAATAAATTTAAATGTTTGCGTAGAAACTCTATTTTGTTTTGTTTTATATATTCTTTTTGGTTTTCATAGTTGTAATGATTAAGTAGTCAACTATAATGATATTAATTAACCAAAAAAATACAAAATAAATCAAATTATAGAATGACATTTTAACCAACAAATAATCACACAAATAAAAGAGAATGTCCGGAAGATGGAGAGCAAAATAAAAAGCCTTTCTAAAAGCGAACCAAAAGTGTTGACCTTTTGTTACATTCGAGTTCTCATTTTCATGCCTTAAATCTGAAAACATAATAACGTTCCATCTGTTTCATAGATAATTCATAAAAAATGGCATGAATATCAGTTAAAAAACGTTTAGCATGGATGTACGTACGTACGTGTATATAGGTGCATTACAAATACCGTAATAGGTTAATCCCGAAAGCTAGTTATTTTATATTTTTGTACCAGTGTGTATAAAAAAACATTGGGTTTCTTATAAAAATTTTAAACATAACAAAACATGTGTAAATCGATAGCATGGTGATTTTCTGGAAAGTAAATTTTGAAGCCATTTCTAAATAATTCAATCATACCACTGACATTTTCACTATCCGACAAACCCAATGTTTTTTTTTTCTTTTTCTTTTATCATTCCTTATTGACAATAACAATAAATTCGATTTAGACGAAAATCAAGATATATGAAAAAATACCCCATCGCTTTTTTTTACTGATATATACAAAACTAAACCAGAAAATTTTGTCAACCGGTTCATATCTTCTTCACCAAAACTGTATTGTACTCCGTATGTTTTAACTATAAAATTGAGGGGAAATCAACTTTCTTTTTCGAAATATGTTATGTTTAACAAAAAAATACATCATCAACAGAATTTAGCTTATTACAATTTAGTTGTAGTATTTTAAGTAGGAACATATGCATATGACTTACTTGCACTATACAAAGTAATGAATACTTAATAAGTTATTATCAAACAAAAAGTAGAAGAGAAATTTGAAAATCCCACTTTTAAAATGTTACTTTCTAAAAAATCTCATTTTTAAACAATTTAAAATGTCACTGAAATCATATTATTTACACAAAATATTATTTTATTTGAAATAACTATTTTATGTTATTGTTTAGTCTTTAGGATTTACAGATTGTTATGAATCAATTTTTTAAAAGGCTTAGGATATTAGGATTTAGAATTTCAAAAAATTGTTAGCTAGTGTCATTTTAAAGTGAACAATAATTTTTGAAAATTGATACACAAAAATAACATTTTAAATTTTCAAAAATAAAAACACATATATAAGACTTGCTTCTAAAAAGGGAAAAGAAATTCAATTTGCTAGTGTATATATATATAGTATGATGGTTCGCTTGATCTACTGTAGAGATTAAAATTGAGAAAGATGGAGATTAAATTTTATTTTTGAAGTGTGAGAATTTAATGGAGAGAAAGTTAGATGGTAGTGGTAGATTTTGAAGCAATAAATAGTGGGAAGAGTTATGAGTTGATGCAATTAATGCATGCAAGGCATGCATTTGCTTTCTCATCCACACTATACTCATAATAAGGGTTTTTAACGAAAAATCTTTTTCACTATATCGAGAAAAAATCTTTTCAATTATTTTTTTAGTAAAATAATTTTTTAACTACACTTTGTTAGTAAAATTAACCTTTATTCTACAGTGACATTTAATCCCAATAATTTTTTTATCTTTAGTTAAAAAAAATAACAAAACGTCTCAAATATAAATTAAAATATCATAAAATGTGGTTAATCTTTATAGTGCACCTAAGATTGCGGCTGATTTCCTAAATGAGTTTAGGATTAATAACGATTTATAGTAGAATCACGTTTTTTTTGTCATAAGATGCACTTCGTACTGTTTTCATGTAAATAATTTAATATTTTGGTCAATATTTGAGGCGCTTTGTTCTTTTTGTAACAAAAGACAATAATTGTTATTAAGATTAAACGTTATTGTAGACGGAAGGTTGATTTCACTAACTAATTGTAGTTGAAGAGTTTTTTTATTAAAAAAAAAAGAGCTGAAGAAATTTTTAATGATTGAAAGATAGAAGAGATAAATTTTTATTTAAAACCCTAATAATAAGTCTATTTTATATTGGAGTTTGTTCCGTTTGTAAAAAAATAAAAATACTACTACCACTGAATAAAATACAACAAACAAAAAAAGATTTCAAACAAATTGTCACAAAGAATAAATGAGACTTTGCAGGTTGTGGGAGTGATGAGTGCGACATATCAGTCGACAGAAGGGAAATATGATTTTATTATATATTATTATTATTAAAATGATGTCACTTTAATTGTATTTTTCGTCATTTCAAGTAAAGGAAACAAAAAAGGAATTTGACATTCTTCCTAAACATTTCGTTCATTTTTCTTTTATCATGGTTAATTTACTAGGTCAAAAGGTGAAAATGTATTTTTATTATAAAATTTGTGTTATATTTACATAAGCTTAGGATTCTGCAATCCACTCCATGGTGGAGTGGTAAATGGACCCATCAATTGGAAGTTGCCTCACACGAACACGAACAGAAGTCAGAAATTCTTAGTTTTACATGATTCAAAACAATATAATACTCTACTACTTGTAAGAGCAAACATACCTCTTGTTGTATATATTTTGACAAATGTTTTGAAAATCACACAAGCAAACAAATTCCCTTTATCTCTCTTTGTTTATTATTGCTAGTTTCCAATTTGGATGTGTCGTAATATGTCCAAGACATTTTGAAGTTTGGAGTTGGAAATAAAGATAGTAGTACTAATTAGCTTGTAACACTGGACAATTGATCGAATCAAACAAGTTCTATTTTCGAACGTGTGATCAAAATATAATCAACGATTGTTATAGGTGCCAAAACCATATTAAATATCGACACTTATTAGCGAGTCGGACAATTATGAAAAATACTAGTATTTTCAAGATACAACTTTTTACTGTATTAATTTGTATGATTTTGAAAACATCATGTGTTTTTGTTGAATACCACGATAATTTTCTTCATTTTGCAATGCAATACCGTTGTCAATTTAATACTGTAATTCTTAACCATAGTCAATTAAAAATGGTGCCGTTTAACTTGTGGTCCGAAAAGAAAGTGAGAAAAAGGGAAAAATCGAACGGTAGGTCGTAGAGAACCCCGTTGAATTTCTTTTGACATTTGCTAAAAGAAACAACCAGAAGAAAAGGAAAAAATTATCACTTTGTATACGAAAAATTCATCAAGAGATTTTCCGTAATGATATTTTTAATTCCCCTGTGTTGTTATTTTACTTATTTTCCCGAGAAACCCCTTGAGTTTCTGTATTTAATTGTTTTTTCCTCGATTTTCATTTCCATTTTCTCTTCTTCACTGTTTATCTGTTCATAGTTGTTAGATCTTATGTCTTTTCAAATCCAAAATCTTAAACTTGATATCTCCCTCTCCTTTGATTAACCCATCCAGAAAAATTCCAGCTTTCGAGACGATTATTGTTCGATCTTCTCCGTAGCTTTGTGCCAACAGAATCTAGGGTTTCTTTTTTTTTTCTTTTAAATAAATATTATTGGTTCATAAATTTTCTGCTACAACAACAACTGTACATCACCATCATTAAGAGAAACCCATCTGCCTCTTTCTCAATCTCATAAATATAACCCTTCACTTCTCTCGCTTCTCTCATCTAATGTTCTCTCTGTTGTTTCTTTCTTTCTTCTAGCCCCTTTTTGCTCCTTAATTTGTACTCCTCGCTATTACATTAGACGGTAAAGAAAAGAGTGAGAAAAATTTGGATCTTTAACCTTTTTTTGCTCTCTTTGATCATGAGGGTTTGACAAAAGAGTTTCTTACAGAGATCTTTGGCATTCTGTCCACCTCCTTTCTCTATATATGTGTGTATAAGTGTACGTATCTACGCTGTGTTTTTTGAGGGGAGGTGGGCATACTGCCAATAGAGATCTGTTAGGGTTTCTTTGTAAAACCCATCATGATTTGATGATATATTCAAGATAAGACGGTGGCTCATGGTGATGATCAAGATCACTTGATAAACTATAAGATCTAACCTTGAAGGAAAATGGGTATTATCTCAAATCTATTCTACTTCTTAATATATGTGATCAATACTTGTTCTTGTAGATCTTACTTGACATTAGCTGGCTTCTTTGATTTATCACTTAAAAGTTTGATGCTTTCATAATCTCCGATTGTGGCTTTCTAAGATTGATGACATTCTATGATTGTAAAACTCATATTTTTAATTTGCAAACGGCGTTGACTAGTGTTAGGTTTGAGAATAGTGGTTGCGTTTGAGACGTTTACATCATCTTTGAAAGGTAAAATTATTCATAAAGAAAAGAGGACCCATTACTTCCTAAAAAGTACAGGTAGATTGAAATCATAGGAGAATATGGTAATGGAAAAAGAGAATTTATTCTTCCTTTTTATGTTTTTGAAGCCCACACAATGTTATCATGATGTCTGTGTTTGCTTGAAGTTGAAAATCTACATATAAAGAAAGTGACTACTTGTGTTTATATGTAAAATTGCATGTTTCTATATCATGTGGTGATATGTGTTTCAATCTGATGATATGGTTGGACTTTGGAGAAAAATCAAGTTCACTCTTAAAAGGTGTATTTTCTTTAGTTGTTATGATGTTTTTTTTTTTAAAGCTGGAATGTATATGTTTGTGATGAACTGATGATGTGTGTTCTAACAGAAGTTTAAAAAAAAAAGTGTGTTCTAACATTCTGTGCATATATCCTCTGAGATATTGTAGTCTTTTAATTATGTTTTCTGAAAAATGTTGTTATTTCGAAATAGATTACCACTACATTTTTTTATTTTGGTTTTAATGTTACGTACCAGTAAACTTTTGTGTTTTTACTTCTTACATTTCTAGTTATAAAACGCAGAATTAGAAGCTTATAGGCAATTCCGACAATGTTGTTTTCTACATATAGGATTCTTTTATTGATGAGGTTTTAGATTTGGTAGTACGAATGTTTTGCAATATTTCTTGCATTATTTTATGGCGGATAAGTGAAAGCAAAATCAAGTTTCAATATGATAAAATGGTTTGGGTTACATAGTATAATTGGCCATGTGTTTAAGAGTACGATTAATGGGATTTTGACGTACACAATAGTAACTGTTGGATGTAATGTATGTATAATGCTCTACGTCTTCGTTGTGCCTACGTTTCTACGGATTTATTAGGGTATGGATTTACTATACATTTTCCATTAAAAACTACTAAAAAGAAAACATAAATATAACTATTACAATTCAATTTAACTTTCCCTAGTAGCCTCATCATTGGAAATGTGTCAGTAGCATTTAAAATTATCCTTTCAAGGCAATCTCCAACTTTTATCTACGGTCGATGTTTATATGCGCGTGATTCTCAATTTCCCGTTCCTTTTTTTTCTCAACGCTCTACTCCGTTTTACCGTGCCCGTTATCTATCTAATCTAGGTCAAAGTTACTTTTATTTGTTTTGTTTGGTCAATTCGTAGAAACTCCATTAACTACTTTCTATTCGGTAAGTCTATAGTGTAGCGTATGATTAATCTTCTGCAAACCTGCGTAATAGACTTTAAAGAAAAAACATATGCATCATTAGTCCAGTATCTACTTTTTAGGAAGGAAAAAAACAAATGTTTCCTCCTAAACGTTGAAAAGCATTTGTCACTAATGTGTACATTTTTAGGAGAACTTTGACTCGTGAAAATCGAATTGATGAGAGCCTTTTAAGTTATGGGCTCAAAGTTTAGAAGAGTAAGGTCCAAAGGCTTTAAATATAGAAAAACAAGAGTTCTATGTATTCTTTAGCAAAAAAAAAAAAAAAAAAACATATGCTATGTATCATTTTCACAAACAATAAATCGTTATCATGTGAAAGGAACATATGTTATCTAGTAACGTTGCGTGACCATCTTTGATATATGGTATTGACAAAAAGAATTTTGATTTGTAATTTTATGTACTCTTTACATTTGCATTCCATCGAATTCAAAGACGATGGAACCGGAAATATCATCTACACCATAACTTTTATCTTCGTTTTTCTTTTGTCTTTCTAGTCAAATTGTGCAATTCTTGATAGTTTATTAAGCCAACTCTCTAGGAACCGAAAAAGCATTTCAGCCTTCCATGGAGAGCTAGATCGATTCTAATAGGCTCTAACGTGCCTAAATGAAAGATTGATTCTTTTGGTCATTTTTGGACTAGTCATCCCTGGAGACATAATCTACATGTCTTGCGGATGCCTTAAGCTAAAAAGTGACGAATACGAGGTCACCACTTTTCCATGTGAGTCTATTGACAGGTATATGGAAATGCAGACCAAAAAAAAAAGTGAAATACACAGGTGAATTTCGGATTGGATCAAATTTTCCATAAACAGAAAGAGTTTGTTTTTTTTTAACGAATACCATTACACTTTCCATAGGCAATATGAAAGGTCGTGGGCCTGTAAAACAGACTCATACACACATTTTGAAAAAAAAAAATTTAAAAGGCTAATATATTTTCGATTAAATTTTGGTACCATATCCATAAATACTGATAGAACTACGACACCAAGAAGGTGAAGAAGAATGCTCAGAGCGTTTGCACATAACGCGCGTTCTCGCATTTCCGCGTTTGTTAGTACCGTCCCAACATTTCGCTTCAACCGCACACGTCGCCTCCGTATAAATACCTTACGCCAATCTTCTCTTCCTTCTCTTCTCCTAATCGATAACTTCTTCTCAAATCGACCCAAGTCTGGTTCTCGTTCTTGTCATTCTTCTTCTTCCTCCTCTTCCCGTTCGAGCTCTACGATAATGGGATCTTCTTCGGTGTTAGGCGAGCGATTACAGTATCCCACGGCACGGCGTGATGATTCCGTCGTCGAGGATTTTCACGGCGTCAAAATCGGAGATCCGTATCGTTGGTAAGAGTTCGTTTCCAGCTGCAATATATCGAAATTTCGTTGATCGTTATTTCCGAGGAAAAACGAAGTCGGAGAGGGAGGGATCTCTTACCGGATTTTGAAATTTTCTGTTTATCGCTCTGAAGCAGTAGCAGATATTGGATTTGACTGTAATATAAACTTCTGATTTTGTTTGAATTGCGTGTGATTTGATATTTTCGCTATGTTTCGTATCCTTTTGAAATTTCTCGATGAATTTGTTGGATTGTTTTTGCTAGGTTAGAGGATCCTGATGCTGAAGAAGTGAAGGAGTTTGTTCAGAACCAAGTGAAATTGACAGATTCTGTGCTTGAGAAGTGTGAAACGAAGGAAAAGCTTCGTCAGAATATAACAACACTTATTAATCATCCGCGTTACGATTCGCTGTTCAGGCGAGGGGATAAATACTTTTACTTCCATAACACCGGTCTACAGGCCCATAGTGTGATGTATATGCAGGTATTTGTGGATAGGAAATGGATTTTGTATCAGTACATAGGCATTTTAAACTCTTCTCTAGCTTTGTTTTCTCATTCACATGATTGCTATCGGGTTTAGGATAATTTGGATGCTGAGCCAGAGGTTTTGCTTGATCCGAACACTCTAAGTGATGATGGAACAGTGTCCTTAAACACATTTTCTGTCAGCGAGGATGCTAAGTACTTGGCCTATGGTCTTAGTTCAAGTGGTAGTGACTGGGTGACGATTAAGGTGATGAAGATCGAGGATAAGAAAGTGGAGCCTGATACTTTATCATGGGTATGGTCTTTAAGCAAGTACTGATTAGTGGGATCGATCATTCGACCAGTTATGATATATTCATGATCCTCTTGTGGAACAGGTTAAGTTTAGTGGGATTACATGGACACATGATAGTAAAGGATTTTTCTATGGTCGCTACCCAGCTCCCAAGTAAGTCATAGATAATGCTTGTTATTTGGGTTACTAGGCGTACAAGATCTATTGAAAGAGCCCTTTCCATTTAGTTTAGAATGTTTGGCATAGCTTGCCCGAGTAATTTCCATGATCTTCCATTTTTGATCTTGGTTTCTTTTGCAGGGAGGGAGAGGATATCGATGCTGGTACTGAGACAAATTCTAACCTTTACCATGAGCTATATTACCATTTCCTTGGAACGGATCAATCTCAAGATATTTTATGCTGGAGAGATCATGAGAATCCCAAGTATATGTTTGGAGCTGAAGTCACGGATGATGGGAAGGTAACACAACCAGTTCTTATCACGAGATTTTTTAACTTTGATTAAGCTCTTATAGGTTATTCTGTAAGTACTGTCAGAAAACCATTTTGATCCTTTTTGTATTCTGAGTGATGGTTATGGCTTCAAACTGTGTTACCTAATTTTGTATATCTGTGAATTTTTCATTATTTTCAATCTTGTCATGCTGTTATTCGTGCAGTACCTAATCATGAGCATTGGAGAGGGTTGTGACCCTGTCAACAAATTATACTACTACGATCTGTCTTCACTTTCAGGAGGTCTTGAGAGTTTCCGAGGAAGCAGCAGTTTTCTTCCATTCGTTAAGCTTGTTGACACATTTGACGCGCAATACAATGTTATCTCAAATGATGAGACTCTGTTTACTTTTATGACAAACAAAGATGCCCCAAAGTACAAATTAGTCCGGGTTGATCTAAAGGAACCAAACAATTGGACTGATGTTGTTGAAGAACATGAGAAGGATGTCCTAGCATCAGCTTGTGCAGTCAATGGGAATCAACTGGTCGCATGCTACATGAGTGATGTAAAGCACATTCTGCAAATTAGGGACTTGAAATCTGGTTCCTTGCTTCACCAGTTACCTGTAGATATTGGTTCAGTATCTGATGTTTCTGCTCGGCGCAAGGACAACACTTTTTTCTTTAGCTTTACTAGCTTCCTCACTCCCGGTATGATTTACAAGTGTGACTTAGCCAATGAATCTCCTGAAGTTAAGGTATTCCGTGAAGTTGCTGTACCAGGATTTGACAGGGAAGCATTTCAAGCCACTCAGGTAAGACTCTTGTAACATCACCCTATTTCTTTTGTAATTATTTTTGCTTTGCATATGTTAAAGTGGCTTTTGCTCTTCTTTTGTAGGTTTTCTACCCTAGCATGGATGGAACAAAGATACCAATGTTTATTGTGGCGAAAAAGGATATCAAGCTAGATGGTTCACACCCATGTTTGCTCTATGCATATGGTGGGTTTAACATAAGTATTACACCGTCTTTCAGTGCCAGCCGCATTGTGCTTAGCAAGCATCTTGGTGTTGTTTTCTGCTTTGCAAACATTCGCGGTGGTGGGGAGTATGGTGAGGAATGGCACAAAGGGGGTGCACTTGCCAAAAAGCAGAACTGTTTCGATGACTTCATTTCTGGGGCAGAGTATCTCGTGTCCGCTGGTTATACACAACCGAGCAAGCTGTGCATCGAAGGTGGCAGTAATGGTGGACTTCTGATTGGTGCTTGCATTAATCAGGTAAGTCTACACAGATATATAAAGCTATTACTTTGAACATTCATTCCATTTAGTTGCCAGACTTAAACATCAAGTTAACTCTGTGCAGAGACCAGACCTTTTTGGTTGTGCTTTGGCTCACGTTGGCGTCATGGACATGCTACGGTTTCACAAGTTCACCATAGGTGAGTGCAGTTACTTTCACTTTTTTTTTGCTCCTACATTGTATTTATAACTCAAGAGATGTTATGTATGCAATAGGCCATGCCTGGACTTCTGAATTTGGTTGCTCCGAGAATGAAGAGGAGTTTCATTGGCTGATTAAGTAAGTCTGTTAAAAATATGATATCTAATGTTATGTTGACTTGTTTCCCAAAGCTGATACAAAGTTACAATATGGGTTTGAATGTAAAAAAGGTACTCGCCTCTGCACAATGTGAAGAGGCCATGGGAGAAACAAACCGATAATTTCGTTCAGTACCCATCAACCATGTTATTAACAGCTGATCACGATGACAGAGTTGTGCCGCTTCACTCCTTTAAGTTGCTTGCGGTCAGTTTCCACACTTTCCTTTTTTGATGTGTATCTAATTTTGACTCTTCTCTTGAGGATCCGCAATGTTGTTAAACTCGTATACATCTGCAGACGATGCAGCACGTGTTGTGCACAAGCTTAGAGAATAGTCCACAGACTAACCCAATAATTGGTCGTATCGAAGTTAAGGCCGGCCACGGAGCTGGTCGCCCAACCCAAAAGATGGTAATGACAAATTCTCGTTGATTAGGCTTTACATTATATAACAGACATTTTTCCATAGCTGACTGATTTGCGATGTTCAACAGATTGATGAAGCGGCTGATCGGTATTCGTTCATGGCAAAGATGGTGAATGCTTCATGGACCGAGTAGACAAAAAACAAAAATCCCTTACTTACAGGCATCAGAGATCTTTTCCCAACTTGTTCTATCCAGAAAAAAGGTTTACAAATTTTTCAGCTTTTTATTCACGCTTTATGATTCATTTCATTGAAAGATACAAACATCAAGAGTCGATACAAATTATTTATGGAGGTTTACAAGCAAACATCAAGAGTCTTGTAAAACGTAATGTTTGTTGCTTTTGCAACATTATGATATCCCTTATATGGAAAATTTAGAGACATAAACTTCTAAAGAGATGACGATAAACCGCGAATATTAACGTAACCAGATAACACGGCTTTGTTCCTCTCCTTCACTTTTGTCTGATATATAACCCTGTGAATACAAGAAAGCTAAAGTTAAGACTTTGTTCCTCTGCTTGTAACAGTCCTTATGGATATTCTGTGTAATATATTGCCAATGAACAATAATACAAAGGAAGCAAATTCTACCTCAAGCCTTCAAGCCACATTTCGGTTATTAGAGTTTCGCCAGGAAAAACAGTCGTGAGGAACCTTCCGGATATGGTTTTGACAGCGGTCGGGTCACCGTTGCAAACACACTTGATGATTGCCTTGATTGCAAACCCGAGTGTGCATAGTCCATGCAATATCGGGCGTGGGAATCTTCATCGCAAAGGTTAATGATGGAACTTAAGGTTCATTTCTTGCAGAGAAAATGTAGCAAACTGGGAAAGTATGATCTAGCTTAACACTGATTTAAATGAGCAGCTATATAAGTGGTTCACTAACCCGGCAACTCTTGCAACTTTTGGATCTGAATGCAGAGGATTATAGTCACCAGAGAGCCTATAAAGCAATGCCTGCCAAGAAATATAAAACCCAATGGTCAGTAACAACTTCAATGAAGTTGGCTAGGTACACCTCAATGAAAATTAGAATTGGTTTTCCCAAACCCAACAATAATTGACAAAACAAATCCAAACAAGTTTTAACATCATCGACATGCCTGTGATGGTTGGGTGCGCTCTTCGCTCACTACCGCAGGTTGTGTTTTGGGGATTTTCACAGCTAAGCCCTGATTACTTGGATAATTTTTGTAAGAAAATGGTTGAGATGAATTTGAGAAACCACCAGCTCCTCGTAAAAATACAGTCGTCCTGCAGAGCAAGTCCCAAATTAGTTCAAAGAGTTTCAAAGCAAAAAAAACTCCCCGATTAAGTACTGCCACAGACATTTTTACCTATTCATGCATAACAGTTCCTCTGAACCTTGCTCGTAACTTTTGGTTTCTATTTCAAGGATAGCTGCTTTACCTAAAAAATTGCCATGAGAGAGAATAAAAAAATCAATCTAAAATGCCTTAAGTCTTACACTGTCAATGCTGAATGCATAACACAGTAAATACCAAATTATTCCATTTCCTATAAAGTTAGGGCTAGTAAAGGTGTCACACAAAACAAAACAATATATGACAAGTACCTTTATCCTGCAATCCAGCCAGGCTTACTTTGTTAATTAACTGTGTCAACACAAACAACATCATTCAGAAAAATGAAGCAAATACCACTTTGGATATAGAAGCAAAGCCAGAAAGTTCTAGATTAACTAATCTTTCACGAACCCCTAAAACTAATGTTACTCCAGTATGATGGTACAATTTCTAGAGCAAATTCTGAAGATGGGGGAAGAATCACAGAACTTTATATATATCTGCTAGACATGTATGTTATATAAGTGATTATATACTTACAGAAGCCTTGGAAGGTAATGGCCTGTATACTTCTATGTATTGCTGTCCATGCAACAGGAGACTAGGATCATATCTGCAGACAAGATACAACAAACATCAAGAACCGGATACAGTCGATGGTCAAGCTACCCGTCATGTCTGTTTCATTCTTCATGAGATCGATACAGGCAAATCCTGTTCTTACTGTTCTTACTTAAAGCCAGGCAAATCCAGTCCTTTTGTCAGAGATCCAAGTGTTAATAGTGAAGCAAAAGTTGGTAGAACCTAAAAATTTAAAGCAAATAACATCAATTTACTCGACAAAATCATGAAGACATCACAGCTAAATCATATAAGATACCTGGATAAATTCCTGTCCATTTTCGTGATACACATATTTCAGCTCATCCGAATCAACAGCATCTTGGCCACAAGCGCCGATTCCCAAAGCATAGATTGCAACATCTCTATTTTACACAAAATAAAATCAAGTTCTTCATTCATAGATCGATTCCTAAATTTCTCAATCTAATCTCCATAGATTTTCTAATCGTTTTCTCCATCAACCATCGCCAATCTCACAAGAATCCATTTACACGCAGACACATGAGTATGGATTAAGGAGATACAAACCTTTCGTTGTAGGTGTATTGCGTCTGTGAAGGAAAACCAGCGATCAAAAGAAGGTGAGATTGATCGGAAGAAGAAGAAGAAGAAGAAATCAATAAGAAATGTAAAAGGGAAACAAAACCTCGGGAAGCTTGTGAGCGAGAAGTAGATCAGAATTGAATACAGAATCGCTAGTCGCCATCTCCGATCAGCTTCCGTGTCCTGTGCTCTGATTTTTCACTCTTCCGTGTTTAATGTCTTAGATAAGTTCGTTTGCTATATATACATCAAACGGCGTCGTTTTGTTCAATCGTTGAAAATTCAAATCCCAATGCATCTATATACACCCAAAGATAGAATTTAATATCCAATAAGCATATCAATTGGGGGCTAATGCAAATTTAGAGTATATATCAAATTCAATATGATTCTCGCTTTGGGTGCGAGAGGTCCAGTGTTCGATTCTCGGAATGTCTTTTTGAGAGATTATCAGACTAATTGAAACTGTTATCAATCTTAAAGACGTGTGCTTTTGAATTGTTAGCTGAAGAACTATATCAAAGCAAAATGTAATGATCGAAACAATATAACTATATCGAATAAAGTTTCCCTCTCAAGAGTTTTTTTTTTTTAAGAAAGAAAAAATGAATAAGAATTGAGACCTCGAGCTGAGATCGTTTACAAACTGATATACCGATTTTACCATAACTCTTTGAAGAATGAATCAAAACAAGAAACATCCGGTCGAGAACTCGTTAGCTGATTTGGCTGACCATTCTCTCATTTCTCTATCTAACCGGCCGATCAAAGCGGTCTGGTACTGCGACCGCTAGCTCTACCACAGAGAAGAGCGTTCTTGGGGATTGGGTATTCATCTCTGAGAGAAGTCGAGGCTGTGTAGACACGTAAATAGAACTGTTGTCCTAAGTATTGCCTTGCCCAGAACTCGGATCTTAGGTTCCACATCCCTACGTTGTCCAGTGCTATGTATATGGCCGTCCATGAGCTCGGATACACCTGTAGATGGATATTAATCCAACACTTCACGTTTGTCGAAAACATGCTTACATTATGGGTTTTTGCTGTGCTTTACCTGAACGGTGCAGCGTGCGACTGCATCGCGTAGATTGTACTCGTTCCTACTGTCAGGACTCCATTGCCCACCATCCATTCTGTATAAGAAGACCATCTTTAGTCCCAACTGATTATAGCGATCATGATCGGATTTTTCTTGGTCAAATAACGTTACTATTTGCATACTGTGTGTGGATCTTGTGGATACAAAACATGAATGTTTGAGGTTTCAAGAAATGTAAGAAAGAAACTTACCCAACAACCCAGAAAGAGTAACCATCAAGATGCCAGGTCTGAACAATATCCTCCGAGTTTTCGAAAACAATCTCCACAAAGGATCTGTAATCAACTTGCATAACAGATGTGTCGAGGTATATTCCTCCACCAGTGGGTTGGCTCTGTATGCTTCCAACCCTGAAAACACCGTCAATCTTGTAGTAGTCTGCGATTTTCAGAGGAGTGTCTGGTGGGGTAAATGATACACTGTTCACAGCGTATCGTTGCTTCCCGTTGACCTGACCAGCAGAGCTAGCAAGTCTGATTGTCCTTGTGGTGTTTATCATACCGTAGTGGTATGATCCTTGTGGATTCGGCCTTGGTCCACTCGCCGAAAGGTTAGTTCTAAAAGAAACAAACATAGCAAAAAAACAATGAATCAGATTTCTACTGCAGAGAGTAAGCACAACCAGCCAAATCAAACCATCATTTCACAGAAAGCAACTCCGAAAAAAACAAAAGTTTCTCTATGTGCTTCCTTGAAACCTATCAGCCAAGTAGCTGCACAGTTAGTGTTTTTATCATCAGTGAACCAAAGAGGACTAGAAAGTTACCTGATGGCTCGAGCCTGGTTCAAGGACCAGTCGACCTGTATGGTGGGTCCACCTGGTATAGGTCCAGAAACAGCACCAGCAGAATTACTGTAACGGAGAACACCCGTGGTGGTGAGGACAACCGATGTAAACCGAGAAGAGACCACCATGTAATAATCCTGAGCAGGCTGGTCCGCAGTCACGAGAACCGAGTAAGACTGGCCAACGTGAACATCAAGCGAAGAGAAAGTAGTCGGAAGAGTGTGTGTCCCTTCGACTTCGACCACTTGCATCTTGTGGTTTTGAATCCGGAAGTTAAGGGAGTCTTGTAACCCTACATTGGATATCCTCAACCTGTATGTCTTACCTGAAGAAGAACTCGAATCTTGAGTAATGCCTTAATCAAAGCTATCAGAAATCAATAAGTAAAAGAGACAAAAACCTTGTTCAACATTGAGTGTAGCACCACTTCCACGGCCATTGATGAGTATACCATCTGGTAAAGGAAGCTTCCTACCACTATCAAGCTGTGCCTTCAAATCCTACACACGCACAAAAATTTCAAAAACCCAAAACGAGGGAACAAAATCTGTATACACAGAATTCAACAAATCGTCCGAAATTCAAACACAATCAAAAGTAAATCACAATGAAGCAACCTCACTATATCAAGCTACGAAACCATGGAGATCGATGATTTACCGTGTGGTTGGATTTGTACCAATCGCCGATGAGGACGGTGTAATCTCCGGCGGGATCTGGGAACGGGACGGGGATCCTCGGGCGACTGAGAATACGGATTCCGCCAAATCCACCGGCGGCTTTGTGGAAAGCGAGAGAAGGGAAGTAGTAGAAACTTCCGATCTGATCTTTGACCTGAAGAATGTAAGTGTAGTTTTTCCCCGGCGGGATTGGGCAAGTCGTTCCGTACACTCCGTCAACGAACGAGTTTCTCCTCTGTTGAATCCCATTCCTTCCATTATTTTTCAAAATATTAGTATTTACCCCAAAATCTATTATGAATTGTTTATTTTACCCCCTAAAAAAGGGTGCAAACGTCAAAAATGAAATTCAAATGGAGGATTACAGCTAATAATTTGGTAAAGTGGACCACACATGTAAATGTTCATCAATCATATTTAATTTAAAAAAAAAAATCAACTAATCATATTTCGCGGGTAAATAATTACTATTTTTTTGTGGACCGAGTCCGACATGGGTTCGGCCAAAACAACGTCCTTTACGTACCTCATTGTTTTTTTTAAAGCACGTTTTTATTTTTACATTCACTATTTAAAAAAACAAAAAATACTATTCACGAGAAAAGAAAAATAACTACTACGCCTAGCCATTACTATCTATCGACAACGACATAATTCAATAATAATGCTATATCATAGTTATTGACTAGTCTTCTTGAAAATTGATTAAGATTACGAATAAAAATATTTACCATGAAAGAAGAAAAGGTTCATCGAGGCTATTGTAGACGTTAATGATGAGATTATCATTAGTCACGGAGTGTATATCTGGTCCCGGAAACTGTCCGTTGATCAAAATACCCTAAACCGGAAAAAGAAAAATTCAAGATCCTTCAGATTTCAAAAAACCAAACCGGAAATGAAACTGATAATACAAGATTCGTTACCTGTTGACGAACACCGAGTGGGTAGATATCACCGTAAGTGATATTCCATTCAAAGAATCTGTACGGATCTTCCGCCGTGACGGCAAATAGAAACGAGATTCCGATGATTAATGCGGCGGCGAATGAGGCATTGGCCGCCATCTGAAAAAACCGGTGAATGAAGAAAGGTATTTTGATCTCTCTCTCTTACACACAGATTTGAGTGTCTAGAGTTTTATGGAGAGAAGACACGGCACGTATTTAAACAGTAGAGTGAGAGACAGAGAGAGAGAGAAAGAGAAAACGAATAAAAGAGAGAAGAAAACGAAGGTCAGTGTCGGTGGCTGGACCCACGAGCGACTCTGTGTTACTTTGAAATCTGGATTTGTCTACTACAATCCACATGGCTAAGCAACTTGGTAGCCATTTTTATATGTTTTTGTGTCCTACGTTAAAACAAGATGAACAAGTATGTTTATTCGGACAAACGATTATTTTTGTGGTTAACTTTGGCTGATCAATAAACAATTGGATTTTTGTTCTTTTTAATCGTCAGTATCAATTAAATATTGAATAATAAATAGGATAAATTAATAAATATGGACTGGGAAATTTCTAACAGATCTATGGTAAATTGATTAATATGGACTGGGAAAACATTGATTGATTTCACTTAATTTTGGTTTGTAATTTATGTATAATTGATTTGAGTCTTTTTTTACTTCAAACTTTTTTTAGTAAAATGTCTTGTTTTTAAAAGAAACAAGATAATAATGTCTTCCAAATATGGAACTAGAGATTACAGACAAAGAAAAAAAAAACATGTATTCTAGTGCAATGATTTATCAATTATACCCAAAAAAAAAACTTAGATAACCCAATAAATCGCCTAGACTAACAATACTTCGAAACGAAGATAACACACACACAAAAAAAGAATTAAAAAAAAAAGGTTATCAAAAGTAATTTATATGCCTCTATTATTCGAATGTTGGAATAATATTATTTTATCCTTTTTTGTTCTTGTATGCCTTTAAAGCTGCTTGAAGACGAAGAAGGGCCCGTTTTCTTGTTTGCAAGATCAAATTTTGTTTTGGAAGCTCAATATTAATGTCCTTGGATTTTCCATTTTTATCTAACTTCGTGTTTCTAGGCTTTCACTTCAGTTGTAATTCTCAATTTTTGGCTTTGAGTGAATCAAAAACTCAAATGGTGAAGACGAAAATCGAAAGGGTCCAAAAGTGGATTCGGAGGGAAAAACATTACGTGTGGTTATCAAAAAGTAGAAAATTAACCTGACATGCGTTTACATTTCCGGATTTATCGCCACTAACTACTCAACACTTTTAATTTGTTGTGAGTAATTAGCACTTTTTATAAAACTAACTCTCCAAAAATTAAGGTAAAGTGAATAAAAAAGAACATTTAATTACTAAATAGACATTTGGTACAAGAAAATTTAAAAGTTATCACTGGGTGAACAAGCGACGTGTCAGAGCAAATTGAAAGAGCAATGGGGTCCATGGGCATGTTTGTAATAGTTATCGAATAAAGTTTGATCTTGATAGGCCTTGTATAAATGACAACAGTTCAAAAAGATTACAATAATACCAAAAAAAAGATGATAATGATAATACCAAAAAGATACAAAACGCGTTAATTTCTTTGAATAGCGACTGTAAATGTAATATGGAACATGGATTAGGTGTTCCATGTGGCATGTGTGGTCCAACGTTTTCGATTCCATAATAGTTAGCCGAGTAGCCGACTCTGAATTATAAAAGACCATAACGTAAAGAAAACAAAAATTATCGATTTACATATTTTAATTTTTTTAAAATATTTGTTTTTTCAGGCAATCGGTTTAGAATTTTAGAAAATCGCAAACTTATATATTTGATCAGTTTGAGATCATGTTAGAACCAAAAACTACATCGTATAATAGATCATTGTTTGAATTCGTATAATAATAGGCTCACTACACATTGTGCCGTGGCACTAAAACCAAACATTTCCCTTTTTTTGTAAATGCGTTTTACGCAGTTCTATTTGCTTCACACGAGAAGCTAAGAATAGTAATTCTACTACGTTGGTTATGGCACATTTACCATTATTATTATTTTTATTTTTATTTTTTATGGCACATCTACCATTAAAATATAGTTCAACTTGCAAAATGAGTTTTGTTTTTTTGTTAAATGAGAGAGAGATTATAATTTGGATATTTGCAGAATTAGTTATGTAAGAAAGAAAGAAAACCACTCTCTATTTCATGACATTGAAGGTGAAGTATATATAGTTTGTTGTCTCTTTGTTAAAAATAAATAAAATTAAGCGAAAATCTGTGGTTTTAATTTCAAATTAGAAGATTTAGGTGAAACATTTGTTTCACAATTGTCAACTATTACTCCTGAAAACAAGGTTTAACTGAAATTAATGGAGTTAAGTTGATCAGCTAGTGGTTGAGCCTCATTAATGGAGTAACATTGCTAGTTAAAGGAATCACTAATCAAGACAAATCTCTCTATTATTTATTTATTTTTTTGTCACAGACAAGTGTCTCTATATATCTCATTTGACATACATAACCAAAGATCGAACCAAAACCCACTAAACGCAGACCCACATTTGCGTAACATACGTGTGTTCCAAACACAACGCTTAGTAAAGGCAAAACCAAAATTATCTCTTGGAGAATAAGTTTTACAACAATCGGTAGAACCAGTTTCTGCATTGTTACAGTGTATTCCTCTTAATTTAGAAATCCAGAGATCCACATTGTTTGCTCTCTATAGATTTTAGAGTAGAATAAGGGTTCAATGGTAGATTTACAGTAGCTTTTGTTTCCTTCTTATGATCACCATTTATGCCGCCTCCTCGAGATCTTCCAATGCCCATCTTAGGCAAACCACGGTTCAATCCTTCCAACAAAACACATGCTTTGCACCATTTCTGCATCATTCACTCATTGTATAAGATATTTATTCAAGAAGACAAACAACAAGCACCTATGCATATATCTTATTTACGCCTCGGTAGTTCTAATATATAAAATGACTTGATGAGATAAAGAAAAGGTGTTTGTTTTGCAAAACTCTCACCTGGCTAGAAATATAACCGCATCGCTCACATGTTCCTTGCTCAGGCATTTTGGTGGTTGTTGCAATTCTGAAATCTTCACCAGATTTTATGATATCCAGAATAGCCCTTGGCCTGCAGTTTATATAATGTTAGTTGGAGATTTACTTGGCGTATTTGGTTGTGCTGGATATAATCAGCAAAAGTTGAACAAGAACCTTAGTCTTTCCAAGTCTTTGATGAACTCACGGGCAAACCCACGATAAGCATTAGGAGAGTATATGCCTGCAATCACAATAATCAACCAACATTAATAGATCTGACCGGATATGAATTCACCTCGTAGAGAACAGTCCGCTTAAACAACCGGTAAGAGAGTAGGAAGAAAAAAAAAATCTGCAAAACTCACATTCGGTTGAGAAGTAGTCCAGCTTCTTGAAATAAGCATACGTGTTAGCTATGTTAAGGACTCACAATATTTTCTGTTGGCAATTAACAGCAATAGCAATATATTGAGGTTTTGGAATAGCAAAGGATATATGACAATCTCTTTCTCGTATGTATATTTGAAAGGTTTACATCTTGGAATTGGACCATCTTCACCCGTAGTGATTGATGTGCACCGACTTAGTCTACAGTACCCCAAGTCACGTATCAATTAACTGAGGAACAGAAGACATATTTTAGCCAAGACAAAACATCATCAGAAACAAATAAATTTACCTAGCAATATCCCCTCGCAGTATGTTCAAGAGAACGGTTTCCGCTATATCATCTGCATTATGTCCAGTAACTATCTTATCTACTTTCAATAACGCAGCTCCTCGATCAAGTGCCTTCAAGAAATCAATCAGACATGAAATCATAATAACAAATGCAACAACTCAACAATTGTTGATCAAAGAGAGAGTGCTATGAAGAGAATCGTTCCTCACCTGTCGACGGAATACACCACAAAAAGTGCAATTGTTCTTCAGACCAATCATCTTCACAATCTCATCCATTGTCCATCCATACAGATCTTTGTATGAAACAATCTTTAGAGGCAACCCATACTGGAAAAAAAAAGAATACTTGAAATGAAAAATCGACAGAAATGATCACCTTAAGACTCTTCTATTCGGCACTGCAATGCAATGTTAGAACCGTTTTCATGAACACATAAAAAAACAGAGAGAACACATTACGCATGAATTGAAAAGCTTACTTGGACTTCATTCCTCTTAACGGTCTCAAGAGAATCATCACGATAACCTGTTATCCCTTCATCAATGGACAAAAGGAAAAGGTCTAAACCGTAGTTGTGACGTCTGTTTAGCTCTGATAATACATACGCCAACACTGTTGAATCTGCAACACCACCACCACCAGCTTTTGAGTTAATGGTGATACAACGACGCACCTTCCTCCTATTAACTCAAATGTAAGCTAAAATACTCCGAACGGGCGATATATAAGAAACATTAACTATCGGATTACAAATATAGAGCAAACATCAAACCAACACCAAGGAACTCGTAAACATTAAGAGGCTTTGAAGAAGAAACCATTGGAGGTACAAGAAATTACCTTTCCCACCAGAAGCACCTATAGCAACTCGCTCACCGGACTTGAATAACCGATTCCCAACAATAACTTGGTGAATCTCCTCCTCAAAAACCTCATAAAAGCACTCTCTGCATATCTTTATAACAAAATACTTACACATCATTGCTCATACAGTAAAGGGTCACAAATAGCAACTAGCAAGAGATTGAGAAACTAAAATCTTTTCCAAATACCACAGAGACAATCTTGGCTTTACACTAAATGCTACATAATAAACAAATCAACACACTTGAAAATTCAAATCTTAATAGAAACACAAGGATTAAAAATCTCTAATCAATGGAGAAATTCATAACTTAGATAAACCCAGAAGAGATGTAATAACTTAAGACACTTAAACAAGAGTAGTGAGATTCGAAATTATTACCTGTTCAAGGGTTTTTGGTCGTTTGAGAACTGGTCTTCTCTGGTTGCAGATGCAGCAGAGACGAGACTCTCCTGCTTTCTTGCTCTTCGCTTCGATCGCCTCCATTATCGCCGGTAAATGAAACTCCGAGTTTATTAAGTCGGCGGTGAGATTGCTCGAACCGGAAAACAACCTAACTCGGAGTCATATGCTTAGAACGACGGCGTTTTGGGTTTATTGTATCTGCATCATTAGACAGTAGTTGGGCCTATTGGGTTTTGACCCATTATAAAACTCGATCATACAATTATAGAACGACAATTATGTCTTTCGTACTTTTACTATAATACGATAATTGGTTGGTATTTAGATTCATCCTACAATCTTATTTTTCTAAAAATCATCATATCCTTATTAATCAGGTTGTAGCTTTATTTTTTAAAATTATAGATTTTTTATTATTCTTACCAATCATGATGTAACTTTCTTTTTCAAAGTTACAATTTTTTTTTGCTGTAACTAGTCAAAAATGTAAAGTCCCATTTTTTTGACTTTAAAAGTTGTGATTATAAAAACACACATACATATTAGATCAACTCAACATGTAAATAGAATTATCGACATTAAGAAAATGGAAAATCAAGAGATAAGCAAGAGAAATACATAATTGAAAGAACTCATGAAATTTTAAACTTTGTTTTAATTTTAGGATTGTTAGATATTTTTAATGATGTTACTTATTATGAATGATTCATTAGTTTATTATTTATTATGTTGAAAGCAGCATAAAATTTCTAAATTATAACAATTTTTATTTGCATAAATTAATTTAATTAAAACTACAGCACATATCTTATAATTACCAATCGTGTTTTTATTTTAATATAGTTACAGTTACAACTTTCTATGTACAGCAAAAAAGTCTGCAGTAACAAAATCTGCAGTCTAAAAAATGTACAGCTACATCCAAAACATTTACAGCAAAAATTCTATAGCAATTAATCTACAACGACAGCTGAATCAATCACCCACTTTACATGGGTGATTCGTCTGTAGCCGCTCACAAATTTTGGCTCTCTTTATAGATCTACACAGCCAAAATTAAAATTTTGTAACCACACATAATCAAAGTAATTTATATAATCACATCGTTTCGAAAATAGCGTTTATCATTTTAATTATATTTAAAATTACGATTAGATATAAAAAAAAACCGACCATAAACTTAAGTTTAATCTGTACCGCGACGAACTAAACTATTTATGGGTTTCGATGGATCGGCATGCAGACTAGCTCATTATCCGCATGAATTTAATCAGTTGAAAATCGTTCTTTGTAATAGTTTACCCCGTGTAACCTTTTTGTTTTTGAAATCAATAGGTGTAAACCGCGGACTTTCGGTTCTAATTGACACCTCTAATGAGCAATGGCTAAGGATGTGGTCCATTGGTGGGATCACTCATTCGGTCTTACCATTTGTAAGTTAATCTATAAAAAAATATCTCAATTCATAAATATATTAGTATACGTTTCTGAATAATTATGTCGACCATAATGCCAAATCAATCACTACAACGAGTCATGATCGTGACGAATCATGTTTCTTATATACCAAAGAATTTAATTTCATTAATACGACTTTGGATTCTAGGAAACTTGCTTAATCAAGATGGGTCACGTGTACGGATAAGAGCAATAATTGAGAAATTGTAAATATGGAAATGAAGATCATTGTAATAATGGGGCCACTCTCGTATTCAATATCACTAATGGAGAAACTTTAAGGATCAACAGATACAAAAGGACCTACCTAAAACTAAAAGTAATATAATCATATCTCCAAATCACAAATTGAAAAAAATACTCAATACCATTTAAATACCTTGAAATCATCATATATATATATATATAGTGAAAAAACCATATACATCAACATAATAACCAAGTAAAGAAATAGAAAACCAGTAATCAACAAAAGAAAAAAACCAACAAACTTACACAGCACAAAAGCAAAAGATGATAAACATTCATCACAAAAGCAAAGCAAATCTCACATGATAATTATTTTTCATCATCTTTTTTTTTTTTTTTTGCTTTTCTTAATCAGATTCTTTTGCCTTCTTCTCTTCCTCTACAGTCTTGGGATGATAACCTGGAAGCTTCTCCTTAATCTTCTCCAAAATCCCTTTCTTCTCCGCCGGATGCCCTTCCTCCACCGGAGGAGTAACCACCGGCGCTGCGGCGACAGCTGAACCATCCTCCGGTTTCTTTCCCTGTCCCGGAAGCTTCTCCTTCAACTTTTCCATAAACCCTTTTTTCTCTTCCTCTGTTTTCACTTCTCCTTCAGTAGTAATCTTCTTCTTATCCTTCTTCTTCTTCCTCTTCTCACCATCTTCACCTTCTTCCTCGCTTGACTGTCAAAAAAATCCAAATCCATAATCAGATTATATATAGTTTTATTGTTATGTGATAAACCCTAAGAGTCCCGGACTTTCGGCCTATAATTTCCTCGTACCTGGAATTACACTTCATATATTTTTATTTAAAGAATAAACCGAGATACAAGGTTATATATATAGTTATCATCAACATATCAGATCTAACACAATACATATAGAATATTTCGAATTATTGATCGGATCTATAACTTACGGAGCTTGAAGAACTGTCGCTACGGTGAAGCTTCTCAAGAAGACTAGGCTTCTTCTCTTCTTTTACTTCCTCATGTTTAATCTCCGGAGGTGGCTCTGAAATATGAACCTTTTGTTCAAACTCAGAGTCGATAGTCTCCTCTGGTTTTGTTTCATCTTTCTTCTTCCCCAAGAAATCAAACAGTCCACGATCTGTAACTTCTGGTGTCGCCGTCGATGATTCCTCTGTCGATACCTTTGGGACATCGTGCTCATGATGGTTCTTAGTTTCCTCAGCCATAGTTATCGGAAAAAAGTTTGCTTTGGTTTATGAGAATATGAAATGATCAAAGTAAATGAGAATTTTTAAGAGACGATGAGAATTGAGAGATGAGAGAAAGTGCGTTTTATAGTGTGAAGAATTAAAGAGGGGTCCGATCCAACGCGGATTTCACGCTCTATGTTCATTTTTTTAATTTTTAAAAGATACTTATATTATAGATAAATTGCAAAATGGACCAACTCTTTTCTTTTCCTTTTTATGGACTCTTCTCTTCGTCTCCACGTTAATTAACATTCTCTTTTTTATTAGATAAAGTTATGAATGTATTAAGAAGATTTTTTAATTAATTGTAAAAAAGTTTGCTTACGTGATCGGAAGCCATTTTATGTTTTAGTGGATAATTCTTATTCATCAAAATATGTTAAAGAAGGATAAGAATGATACGCCAAAATTAAAACAAACTAAATTGTTTAGACAATTTCTAAATCGACGGAAAAAAAAACTAATTGTTAGGACACAACGGTTTAATCTTGTTTTTTAGTACTTTTAAAAAGTTTAGAACTTTTATTTCAATTATATACCATTTTTTAAAAAAATTGTGATAAAATACTAAATTAGATGAATATTAAATCCAGATTAATCCATAAAAAAAATTTAAAAAATTTAATAATTTTTTTGTCAAAATAAATTTCAGGTATAACGATATTTTTTGCTCGGTGGTCGATTGATAAACTAAAACAACATTAAATCAGATTTAGACAACTTACAAAATGTAAAAATCCATGGAACTAGAAAAAAGAAGAGCTATCTCCATAATTCATTTACTTGAACTTTTGGGTTTTCTATAGATGATCAAAAATATAGGGATAAAACTGCACATCCAATTAAATGGATTAAAGAAAGAAGAAAACAGAGTCATCAGAGCATCTTGGTATATTTTTAATTCTCATTTAAAAAAAATTTAGGTGGTTTTTTCAATTATTTGAGATATCCATTTATTTTTATATTAATATTTTTTCTATTTGCAAAATTAAGAACCCGTTAAAAAAAATACCAATGGAGATGGTCTTACTAAATATTTAACTCACCATAGATGAGAAGACACGTGTCAGGCATTAGTGTTAATCGGACGACGGAGGTGAGTAACGGCAAACTAACAGTCAGAAAACGGAAAGACGGATGTAGACAAAGAAAAGGTGACAGAGAGAAAAGTGGAACTAAGCAATAAAGAGTTGACACGTGTCATTATAACGTGGGAGATTGTACTATCGTGGGACCCAAGATGTGTACTGATTGGTGTAACAGACGTGATGTCGGTTATGTGGGTCCACTTGACTTATTGACTTTTGCCATGCTGGAAGAAGCTTGTTGGAGAAGAAATGATGAACCAACTTTGGGTAATTTGTAACGCTCATTTTTTTTAGGTTAACAGATTGGCTCTTAATTTAATTATTTTTGTTAATTAGTTAATTAAAGCTTAGAGAAACCTGGCCCCTACAAAATATCCATCAAGATGGTAAAATTCTTCACAGGCGAAAATCGAACACCGTAAACAAATAGTCTTTGCAGTTAATAGTTTAACTTTTAATTGGTGGTTTTTATTTTCTTACCGCACACTTTAAAATTATGAGCGGGACCCTTCCCTTTCCTCATTCAATAGATAGAAAAAATCGTCAAGATTTCACAATCCGTTTGCCGAATTTATTCCATTTTTATATTATGTTGTGAACAAAGAAACATTAAACATAAAACAAATCCAACAAAAAATTGAGATGAGTAAATATTATGAAAAAACTATGAATAAGCGGAGCAAATTGCTTGAAAAACCAACATCAATCCTGATCAAATATATCAACAAATTACAAAGTAATCCAACATTTTTTTGTTCCTCACCATATTTTGGGCATGTAAACCATCTTTCGTGATACATGAAAAAGGTGGTGGTGTGTGTTTTGTTTTTCAACGTAAATGGATATGTTTTAACGTATATTTTAAAGATAACTTAGGTGTAGTGTAGATAATGAAATCAAGAGGAAACAAATGAGCATACGATTAGTCGGTTACCTGGATTTCTAAAAGATAATGAAATATGTTAATGAGTAGAATGTCATTTTCGACCTATTTTAAAAACGAAAATCAAATTATCAAATTATTTAAAAGGACAGATGGTAATCGGGAATGCATCACCATCTCTTAAAATTCGTATAAAATAAAATTGTTCCATTAAAGGATTGAACACGACGTGCCACATCATTCGTAGTCTCTCGACTGAAAATATTAATCGAGACGTTTCACGAACCATGACATACCAACACACATATCAAACAAACCAATATATCGTTTTCAATCCTCTATTTGGTCGTCTTTTTTTTGGTTCTTGTGATATCATACCGAAGCTTTAACTTATTCTTTGAATTATTATGTTTTCGGTGATAGCGAGACGACAACTTGTAGCCGACATTCTCGTGATATTACATACTTATCTGGTAATATAAGAATTAAGAGGAATTTGGATATGAAAAGTACTATAGTTCCGAATGAAACAAAAAAAGTACTTAAGTGCTTAATTGCATTATTCGTTTGTTATAATCTTTTGTCTATGTCTACTTTTCACCGCCCGTCTTGAGTTTCGTAGACGTGATATTTGCCTTACTGTGGTCAAATCGGGAATATTCAACGATACTTATCACTCCTTTTTATTTGGTGGAAGTTGTGGGACACGATAGTCGACCAATATGCATTACTATATTTTTCTTTTTTCACTTCAATGAATTGTTGCTATTAGTAAAATGATTACGCCAAAAAAGAGAGTAAAATGATTCTTTTTTTAATCATATATTCGACCGTCAGAAACAAAACAAAAAGGCTTTCATATCATATTTGTGTGGATATCATCAGCTTAATATGGCTAATTCGTAGAGCCTAGGCAAATTACCTTAATTGCTTAATCTATAGTATCATTGTTCCAAAAACACCGGCCGGTCCAATCAGAAATCGTTTTCGATTGAATCAAAACTGATTCTATTTGAGTGAAATCGCAAAAACCGAACCAAAAACCAATAAATCGGTGATCCAGACTGATTCCAAAACCCGGTTCAAAGATTAATTCAGGAATACTAACAAAGGGCCCAACACCATTACCATGGGCTCAATTCCGGACCGGATCTATAACCCGACCCGACTGTTGACACGGAGAGAGAGAAGAGTCCACGCCAACGATCGCCGAATCCCAACGAATCGAACATCGTTTCGTCGCTGTAAAACTTCAACACGAACAATTTTCCATCATCAGTTGTCAGATTTCTGGATTCGTGTTTTATGTTTGTGATAGATTCTCTCTGCATCTCGTGTTTCTCCGACGCTTTTCCGTTGATCGGAGAGTGACTGGGATCGAGAAAATTTGGTGGAGATTTGGAGAGGGAAGCGATGATAACGAGATCGAATCTAGCAGAACAGCTAAGGGAATATCAGATCAGATCAAAGCATGATTGGGCCTCTGTTTCTTTCTTCTCTTCCACCGCCAATTTCTCTTCTTCAAGGTCAGATAACTATTTCTTCATGATTTGAGATCTGTGGCTTATGCTCTCTTTTTGTTTGATTGCTTTCTGTGATCCTGAGCTTTGTGCAGAGAGTTTTGTTCTTGTTAGTGCATTAAGGCTTTGAATATGGTGTGTGAAATTTTAGAATTCGTGATATTCAAATTCAGTTGGAATCGTAGATTTCTCATTAGATCATATTCAGCACGATCAAGGGTTTGACGTTGGCATGTGAAATCTACACTAGGAACTATAATTTTTGATGATACGTGACTTTGACATTGATAC
The DNA here is from genome assembly GCA_964056655.1 of Arabis hirsuta. Lineage (NCBI taxonomy): Eukaryota > Viridiplantae > Streptophyta > Magnoliopsida > Brassicales > Brassicaceae > Arabis > Arabis hirsuta. The sequence continues at coordinate 34,590,405 of OZ053304.1, forward strand.
AAATTGCACCATCATTTTCACTTACGAACAATTCATATATGGTTCTGTAAATAGATGGACTTAGTCCTCCATTGTCAGAAGAAACTCTTAAATCGAGTTCCACGTTCTTGTAAGGAAGATTCACACTCCAGAGGTTCTGATTTGATTTTCTTGTCTCTATCAGTAAGTTTTTGTCATTCTGTTTTCCTTTCCAGCTTGAAGGTTTTATATAATTATATCTAGATGAAGAAGATCGTAAGTCAAGCTAGTTGATCTGTGATTTCGACAATAACTTTGACCTTATCATTCTTTGGAAAATAAAAGTTAATTCTTTAGCCTAAATAGCCTTAGGTAGTTAAACTTAAGGTTGTTCTATAGGCTTCAGGCTCGATAATCCACTTTTTTCCTAGCCTAATCAATCCCACCAGAACATACTGTTATTTAAACTAGCTTCATGACATGAGCTAGAGATTTTCGCGCTTGTAGGAGTTTGTGATTGATAGATACATCAACTATCCATGTCTTTCTTTGTTCTTCTTGGCATGAATTCAAAGGACATAATTGTGTCCTCTGAATTATATTGTTGTTGCTTGACAATGAAGATTTCATGAACATTTTATTGTGGTACTTATACTTTTTGTCTCATTTGCTTTGATCCAGGGTCGATGTTGTAGTATTTGTCATTTGGGAACTAGTGATCTTAGCATTCCTGGTGTTCTCAGCAGTATCCTTGTACTTCAGGCGGTTGGAACTCGCATTCATCCTCGTTTGTGTCTCCTTACTATTGCTCGTCTGTATGAAAATCACAAAGCAAGTGAGACTAGCCAGGAAGAAGAAGCGAAGGATGCTTCTTCCTCTCTCTATGTAAAGACCGAAAACCACGTAGCATTTGCAAACCTTTGATCTTCTTACGCAACAAAAACCTAACTATTCCCTCGCATGGACGCTGTGTCCATATGCATTGATGAAGATGACAGTTAAGCTCAGACTGACTCCGCGACGCATTGCTTCTGTCCTTAGAAGAATAGACCTGACCTGAGGTAGGGCATCCAGGAAGAAAAATGATCTCTGGTTAAACAGTCTCACTGTGCAGTCTACGTTACTCAGAACAAAAGTGGTTTAAAAGGTTGTTTCTCTGTATAAAGTGGTTCTGAGATCAGACATGTTTAAGGGTAAAACGAAAGGGAAAATAGTATGGAGGTTGTTTTGCTTCGCACAATCACGGGAATTTTTTCTGTTTATGCAATTTTGTGATTAATTTGACATCTATCTATATATTATTATTACACTTAATATCATATGGGATACTTCTTTAGATATGCAGGCTGTGAAATCTTTATAAAAAACGGTTTGCAGGATTTTCATGTGACTAGTAAAAAGAAAGAAAGCGAAGAACACTCATGAAAGTAGAAGAGAGAACTACAAAATTTATGCACACATGTTTCTATCATCACGAACTTGTGCATCTCTCCTTTACACTCTGCAACATGCTAGAGTATTTTGTTGTAAATATTTGGAAAATGTGATAATAGCTTTGTATTATATGTATTGTTTTGGTCTGTTAATACACTAACTTAGCTGTATTTAGTTCACTCAGATTACCAGATAATGAGACATTTGTCTACAAAGTTCATTAATGACAAACAAAAAATAAGGTCTATAGAAAAGGTTTATTAGTAAAAGAAAGCAAAATCTCTAGATATTTGTAGAAAGGTCAGTACATAGCTCCACGAGTGGTCGTGACTCGTGATCCAAGATTCCACATTGTGGACAACTTTTTTTAAAAACACGAACACTCTTTTCCCTCCACACATATCAAAATCCAGTCTCTTGGCCCAAAAATTGGTTATATATATAGAGGCATTGAAGCACTTATAATTGCAGACATATACACAGCCACAACGATATAAACCAGAGCCAAAGCAACACAGATAACAAACAAAAAAATATATGAAGAAACTATATTCTAAGGGGATTAGACTCTCAGAATTGATGGAGAAATGGAGAAAAAGAAAGAAAGGGCATTTCGCAGTGTACACGAAAGACGGGAAGAGATACGTTTTACCATTGGATTATCTCTACCATCCGATCTTACAAGTGTTATTGGAGATGGCTGAGGATGAGTTTGGGACTACCATTGATGGTCCTTTAAAGGTTCCTTGCTATAGAAGTTTATTGGACCACATTATCATGCTTGTGAGGAAGAGTATGTTCCATGATCATGATGGTGATATGTAGAAGTCAAAGGTTTCTTCCTGCAAGGGAGCTTCAATGTCCACTCTCTTTCGTGGACAAAACAAGCTTCAGTCTTTAGTATCCTAACAATTTGGAGTTGTGAATTTGAAGATATGGTGTTGTTGTGGATAGCTTTTTTCGAAATAAAGTTGTTCTTGTTTGTATATAGAAACATTGATCTTGTAATTAACTTGTACTATTTTTTACTGTTTTTTTTTTTTTTTTTGAAACTTTTTCATTTGCAGAAAATTAAACGATGCAAAAGTGCTTGAGGATGTTACATGAGTCTCACGGAAACAAATGTTGAATATAACTAGGAATAACATTGTGAATACAACATGATATTGATATCTAGTCCTTCCGACTCGAGCAACTTTATTGGTTATAACATTGTTTTTTTGTTTGTTAAATGTTTGATTATATGAGCAAGTCTATTAATCCAATTGATATATATTTACTTATCAGATTATTTATTGCTATGTCGGTAAGTGAATTAAATTCACGAGTTGTTGGGAATCGCCTTCAAATATGATCTAACGTAATCTAAGTTAAGAAATTTGATTCTTTTTATACCGAAAAACATTTTGAACCACCTTCATTAAAAAATATTAACATAATGAAACCATGAAATCCATTTATAATTTTCGTAATCCCACAATACCAGCTAATTTTTAAGCAACAAAAAAAATAGTTGGAACGTTGAAAAAAAGGAGAGAAAGACCTTTTGGATATATGGGCCTAAGCCCGATTAGCTGAGGCCTTAGTGAAAGATATGTATCGAAAAAGTCAGATGCTTGAATCGAATCGAAGAGAGATTGTGAAATCGCGGAGGAGAAGAGAAGAGAAGAAAGGTTTGAATCTAGGGTTTGGAGAGAATGGGCGGAGGACATGGCGGTGGTATGACTTATAAGGGAGTCACTGTGCAAACCCCAAAGACGTGGCATTCCGTCACCGGCAAAGGCTTGTGCGCCGTTATGTGGTACATTTCTCTCTTCACCAGTCTTCGATTTGTTGGGGCTTTCTCTTGTTCGACTCTAGATTCAAAGCTAGAACGAGTAATTGATTATCTGAGGAATCTGTATCGAAGATCTGTGTGTGATTGAAAATGAAAATTGGGAGAAGGGTTTAGGATCAGAGGCAATTGGATTCAAATTGAGTTATGTTCGAAATATAGATATGTCAATTTCATCAGTTTTGGATAGAAATGAGTGATGAACATTCACATCTTTTGGTTTTTTATTGTTCAGGTTCTGGATTCTGTACAGGGCAAAGAAAGATGGTCCTGTAGTAATGGTAAGACTCTATTTCCTTCTTCTTTTTTTCATCTTTGTTTCACTCTTTGTAGAGTTTTAAAGTTTTTGTTTTTAATTGTTTCATTTCTTCTTCTTCAATGGTGGCTAAATGTGATATTGGTATTGGCAAATGCTAGGGATGGAGGCACCCGTGGGATGGGCATGGTGATCACGGTCACGGTGATCATCACTAGGTAATGTACGTATTAGCACTGTTGATCGAATCATCACAATTCGGTTATCAAAGTTCTTAAACACAATTCGGTTGTCAAAGTTCTTATTTTACGCACGTTATTAGTGGTGGTGCAGTACTACTAAGTAATTAAGTAGCAGATTCCTCAGTGTAAGTTGATTAGGAATACTAAGCTGTCAGTTGCTAGCAAGATCTCGTTAACGTGGTGTGTGGTTAGTTTTGAAGAAAGATTGTAGCTTTAGGCTGAACTTAGTTCATACAAACGGTGAAGTTTAGAGGTTCTTCAACTTCTCTAATTGCTGTTCTAGATTTGTATGCTTTAACAATTGAGTGCCATTATCTTGAATGGTCGTGCTATATTCTTCTCTAGTTCACCTTTCATGCAACCTTTTAAGTATTGCTCAAATTACTTGAGACTTATCTGGTTTTGGGTTTTGCTGCTAGGTCTCATCGACCCTTTGAAGATCATGACGAAAAAAGTGGATCGTCTCTTTTTATATTTTCAGCTTCATATGTTAAAATAAAGAGTACTGTGAAGATGACTTGAATTGTTTTTGTAAACAACTTTGTAAGACTTGCTGCTTCTGTTTGTTAGCTGCTACTTGGGTTGCTCTTGCTAATGATATTGTTGTTTTTTTCTGTCTACAAATGAATTTGAAATAAAATCGATTTCCCCCAAGTTATTCAAAGCGGAAAAAAAGTATACAAAGTGACTTTTGATCAATTTTTATCTAAGAAAAAAAAAAGGAAAAGTACATATGTAATAAATCTGAAATTTTTGAATGTTTAAGAAATCAGAACATGTAAATTTAAAACCGCTTGTCCCAAATAATCTGATCATTTTGACATAGTCGTAGGTATCAAAAAGAATGATAAGTCTACGTGCTCATGAGGCATAATGTTTAGAAATCAATCTAATGTTAATTAATCTCCTCACATAAACATAATCTAGCTGGTAAGAATATTAAGAAGTGAAACTCGTGTGTGAATCAATCGCCGGAAAATAGACTCCAACTCTATCTCAAGTTCTTCGACAGCAATCTCTGCCGCTTCTAACCTCGTACTCGCGCTCTGCACCGCGGTCTCATCCCATACATCATCTAACCAATACGAAGATCGAATCATAAAGATCGAAGACAAAGAACCTTTACTTGATCTCTTCTCTAGCCAAGGAATACAACCAAGTGAGAACAAAGACTCAACCATCATCACAATGACTCTTCTCACCTCTTTCAAAACCTCTGCTACAAACAGTAGGTTCTGTTCTATTGGCATTGCAACTCTTCCTCCTCCTCCTCCACTGCTTCCTTTCATGCTCTTTAGACAGTTTAAGCATTTTAGTGTCTCCTTCTTGAGCTTGTTCTTGTATCGATTATACGCAGCGATCTTCTCGTTGACATCAGATGATTCGTTACCTCGTAGAGTCAGTTTTAGATCTTGCAAGCTGTGTTTCACGAGCGTCATTGCGTCTTTTGATATGTTGCATATGTCTAACATCCTCAACGAAGCTTCTGAAACTTGTTCCATCCATTTCTCTTGTCCTTGTTGAGACAGAGATTCTCTTGTTTTCGGACAGTGATCGAGGAGATAGTTGACGCAGTCGTGTAGCTCTCTCAATCCCTCAAAGTTAATCTGAGCCATATAGATCTTTAAGAAATTCAAGAACCTAACAAAAATAATAATTGAAAAGGTAATTTGTGATCTAAAACACGAGATTGTGATTGGTTTTTAGGGTTTTTGAGAGTGTTAATTGATAATTAGAGATATAGATATAATGTGTGAGAGGGTGGTTATATATAGAGGTGAGTGATCACAGAGAAGGATCTGATAATTATGGAGGAAAAGGAAAGTACAATGAAGGATCCTTAATTTGGGGTTTTGTACGGTCGTGGACATCTGGAACAGCTAAAATTTGGAGGTATAATCAAAATAATTATTCAAAACATGTCTAAAGGAACCTTCTTTGTACGTAGAGACACTCGTGGATTAGGGTATAGTGGATTTGTTTAGATATTTTTGTTTATAATATATAGTTTAGAAGTATATACCATGCATGCACGAGCGACGGTGCCAGGCTGTGTCGATAAATTGCAACAATATGTAATTTGAAGGGACGAACATTAAATGATATGAGAAATGTTTCAATTCTAGATGACTAGATCGGATGATTTTAAATATTGTGTTGCGTGTTTGTCAGAGATGATTCTGTACTCTCTCCGTTTCAAAATAGTTGTCATTCTAGCTTTAATTTTTTGTTTCATATTACTTGTCATTCTGCAATTTCAATGCATATTTATGATTAATTTTTTCAATTTTATCCCACCTTTCAGCTTATTAATTATTCATATCAAATAAAATATTATATTAATTAGGGGCAAAACAAATTTTTAATATGTTTTCTTAATTTGTGTGAAAAGCTTTAGAATGACAATTATTTTGAAACGGAGAAAGTATTAAATAAAACTAAGAAAACGTACTCTTTGTGTTAGTTCTTTTGTAGTTCCTTGATGTAAAAAGGTTTTTGAGAAATACTACTTAAAGTTACAAAAAAACTAAACAAAAAATCGATCTTAGGTAATACATGTGATTGTGTTAACCTCCTCCTAGTCTTTGAAAAACTTTCTAAGTATTTGTTTAGGCGGCGCTTAAGCTCTAGGTCTCTATAGACCTTGGCGATTAACGTTTATGCCACCTAAAATATTATGGTATTAATAATAATAAAATAATATTAATTTTTTATATATAAATCGATATAAATCGTAATATTCTATATAGTTTGGTTTAAAATGATGAATATAAATACAATATAAATTTTCTTATTCATAAACTATGTTTTATATATATTTTACTATATCTTTAATATTTTATGTATTTTTGTAAAATGTTTAAATCGCCTATTGAATCGAATCGTGTAAACTCCGATTACACGTTCTACGCACTAGGCATTGGGCCACTGCTTGAACATTGATATATATATATATTCCATCAAGCAAACTACTCACAGTAATAGTAATTAATATACTACTGTTTTTTTTGTATAACGTGGATCGTACGAAAACACATATACATGTGTAAGTTTTGTATTTTTTTGGGTGAAAACATATGTGTAAATTTTTTAGGGTGAATTAGCGGAATGACAATATTTGTCCACATATTAAAGAATATAGCCATACAATTCCAATAATAAAGTGAATAACAAAAACCTTTCTTTTCTGACTATTTTATCCCTTCCATGAGAAAGCAATACAATCTTCTTCTCCATCAAACGTCTTCAGTAACTCTCTCTTTTTAACCACGATCCAACCATCTTCTTCTCCATCAAAACCCAATTTGGAAGGACCAGTCTTAACTCAAGCATTTTCTATCAGTTTCATCACAGATATACACATTATGCAATGATTTTAAAAGACATATGCAAAACAAGAACAATTGTAAAAGTCATCATCGATTCATTCTGCAGGCAGTGTCATGCCTAGACTTCTAGGGGTCCGAGACGAACTTATAAATAAATTTTTACATATAATTTTTTAACCACAATAATTTAATTACATATGATTGTTAGAGTGTCAATAAGAAGTTAATGAAATAAAAAATAAGCTCTTATTTAAGCATAGAAATGGTTTTAAATTTTGGATGAGAATCTCAAAATTTATTCTTATCATATTTTTATCATTATACTACAATTCATCTTTAGAATATGGGATCCTAAATTACACAAAATCATCCGAGGCTCCGAAACGAATGCTTCTTTAACATCAAAGGAGGCATAGCCTTGTCAGCCGGAATCGTACATCAACCTCCACTGTATCCAATTGCAGGTTAATGTGAGTGCCATTATCACATAGACACACCGTTACATAGCAGAAAAATAGAATAGACATAATACAGATAACACATACATATAGAATTTAATCTAATTTTTGGTGGAAGAATCCATCAACTCACAAGGTGTATCATTTTCACCATGATGCTTGCGCGAGACAAAAGCTGAACAACGTGTACCTTCCACCTTCTTCAACAACATCTCAAGTTAATAGTAAGTCAGGTCCTTCTTTCTTACCTGAAACATAGACAAGATGCGGTCACCTTGATTTCTTCACCTTAATCTTCTAAAATCACAAATGATTTCCAACTTCAATAATCTCTTCCGTATATTTTATTTCAGTCTTTTCATTAGAAAAACATTATTATTCTTTTATTTGATAAGTGAGATGGAACCAGTGCCGTCTCAATCAAAAACTGGACATATGACAACTTTTAATAAAAAAAAAATTTGTTGAAAAAGGCCCTTTTAATCTTAATAACTTTTTTTTTTTAAATAGGTTCTTTTTAATACAATTTTACATGTTAATTTTTTTTTAAGTTGGGCCCAGGGCCCATGCTCCTCTCCCCTACCCTCTAAGCCGGCACTGGATGGAACACAATAATTTTTTTTACTTTTTCAATTATACATTTTATTGTAAAAAAACCAGAAAAGTAAACATGCCAAATAGTAATGCAATTACAATATAATACCAAAACGTTTAAGAAAGTAATGGGCTTTTCATGAATTTGCATTTGAAAAAGTTAACATACATAGGAAAATACAATTTCAGTAATACATATAGAATTACCAAATCGATAGATCCAAATGAAAACAAGAAAGTGAAAGATTATATCATAAAGCGAATAAAGGAAAAAATGTAAATATGAAGTAATTTATTATATAAATATGTATATGTGTGTGTGCTAAAATATGTTGGTGACTTTATGTGTTCTTTCAAGTTTTTTATGCAAACATATTTTGGTTTTTATGTGTATTACTGCTCTCCACAAATTAAATTGGAGTTTTTGGAGGGAGGGGGAGAGATTATAAGATTAAACTGAAGAAGTGATCAAAATTACATCAAATCAATCTCAATGATTAAGCATGTTAAGAAGAGAAACTCTTGTTTTCAACAATTTCTTATACACACACTCTAACTCTCTCTCTATTTCTTCAATCTTATTCTCTGTTTCTCTCAACTTCTTAAGCTCCTCTGCATCAACTTCATGATTCTTCTTAATACACATCCTCGAAAAAATACTTATACTTCCGCTGCTCGACCTCTGCTTATGATCACTCTGATCATTCGTCACTACTTCAACTAATAACGAAACCAAAACATTAAAACTCGCCTCTTCAACTTTCTTCATCACATTAATTTCGTCTCCATAATCTCTCTTCTTCTTCTTCTTCTTCTTCTTCATCTTATCCTCTGTTTTCTTCAATTGTTTAGCTACTGTTCTGCTCAACGCTCTTCTCTTAAACACATACGCATCGATCTCACGCCCCAAGAAAGCTTCTTGATCTTCTCCTGATTTGCTTCTAATCAATCTCTTCCTCAAGCTCGATTCGAGGTCCCTCACTTGTTCTTTGATCTGCATAAGAACGTCTCTGATCGTGCTGCAGATATCAAGAACTTCGAGAAACCCATCGGAAACATCTTCAAAATCGGCGAAAGTTTTTCTTGTTTTCGTCGTTTGAAAGCAGAGGAAAACTTCGACAACCTCGTACATACTCTTTAAAACTCCGACTTTCTGGCAAGAAGACTCTGATTTTTGCGCCAGTGTCAGAAGATGAATTTCGATGGCTCGAGACAGAGGATGAAGATCTTGAGGCCAGCTTGTTGAACGCACGTGGGCACCAGATGATGATGATGATGGTGAAGTAGCAGCCATGGATGATTATGTCACTCTATAGAGAAACTAATATATAGTCAAGAAAGGGTCTCAATTTATCATAAATACTCTCACCAATATTTGTGTGCACGTAGAGGTTAAGTCCATAAACGAAGATAGATACAGACTGGAATTAGCTGTTTTGATTGAGTTTCTTCCGACAATCAAATGACAAATCCATACTTATATATATCTTAATTATTACATGTGGTTTAAACCAAACAAAACAAAACCGGAGAAGCTTTAAACCAAACAAAAAAAACCGACAAAAACAAATCTTAAGCCAAAATAGTAATAATAATAAGTTGTAATGTGGTTTAGTTTGTAAAATTTAAAAATTAGTTACTAGACTGCTTAATTACATGTGCAGCAAACTTGAATCAGCTACGACGAATATATGAAAACTAGATGACTCTCCGCGTTATACGCGAATTAATATTTTTAATTAATAATTGCTAATGATATTCAATTTTTTTTTGTTTATTTTTGGTCTTGTGGATTTTATTTGATTTTTAAAGTTTTTATGAACAATAGTATCAGGATAAAACATATAGTGATACGATTTAATATGGTTTCGATTCCTATTGGAATTTTGATCTAATATATTTTTTCTCAAATAAATTTTAGATTAGTATCTAAATATTATTTAGGTTTTTAAATATCAAATTAATTAAAAACTTTATTTTATGGTTTAAAAATTTCTAATTGTGTTCAATATCCATTTAGTTAAAACCTTGTGAAGTAATCTATTTGTGAATAAAAATATCTAAAATAAAAAATAATCTACTATAAATAATTTTGTATGGTTTGATTTTGGTTTGTGTTTGCATTTTAATCAAAATACCATTTATAAAAAAAATTTGATAAAAGAATAATGCAAAGAATTACATGAGATTAAGCTATCAAAGATTTAAGTAAAATTTTCTTGTATAAATTTAATCATTTAAAATAATATTATTAAGAGATTGTCATGTCATAATAAATGTGTTGTTATGTAATCATTTATTTGAGAAGATTGATTGTGGAGTTACTTGTAGGCAAATTCACAAAATTAATTTTCAAATAATATATAAAAGATGAAACCAACAAGAAACAATAACTGTTGGCTGCGACGTCGTTTTCCAATCTCAGCAACCTTTATTATATGCATCCTTTTAGAGATTTCATATTCCAAGAAATGTCCAAGTACCATTTGTATATAATATATACATAATACATGCATACATGCAATATAATATAGTTGTCCATTTAAGAAAACTGGGAATGTGCACGAACGGAGAAGACTTCTTAATCAAAACCATCAACGAAGTAGTTTAGCAAAAACAAAAAAACATCAACGAGGTTGATCTTTGTGACAGTCTGGACATATATGTTTCTAACGTTATCTTATATTAAATTACATTATTGCATTATTATGTCTAGCTTTATATCAAAGAATATTTCTCTTATGGTTATAAAATAAATTGGCAATCACTTACGAAAACAAAAAACAATAGCATTATTTCCCAATGGCCATACAGAAATTTAGCCAATTTGACCAACCAATTTTAGTTAGTCCCATTGACATTACACTCATCATCCAAATATCAAGTTTTTATGATATTCCTGCTTTCAATTGAGTCTTGAACTTACCATAGACTCAACACAACTTCTTATGATAAATTAAAACTAGACTCTCTTTTTTTTTTTTTTTCCCTCAGCAAACTAATTTATTTATTCATATGGGTCTTAAGAGGTAATAACTTCAAAACTAGAAGACTAATTTATGATATCTCTAAACCCACACCCTATTTTATGATACATAGAGGAGAATGATACATAGCCTAAGTACCTAAACCGGAAAACATGCAATGATCCACTCCATTTTTACCGGATATACAATTTTGCGATCCGCTTTGCTCTTTGAAAAACAACAGGAATCAAATACATACTCTTGTTAACAAATATTTATTGGGCTATAAATGGGCCTATGTGTAAATATGGCCCTATCGTAAGACCCATTGATTAGGGAGAGTGTTCAATAACATGCGTGACATGTGTTTGTTAAGCGTGAAATGAGCCTTTAATTTTTTTTAATCAGATACATACATGATACATTTGTGAATCGTGACAAAAAAAAAAAAAAAATACACTTACATTTGTGAATTATCCAAAACAAATTTTTGTGTCGCACATGATTTAGAAGTGGCGGTGTATTTTTTTTTTTTTTTCCCCCTCTAAAATAATAGGCTACACCGTTTCTCCTTTTGGCATTTTCGGCACGAAGTAAAATGCCATGGCCATATATTCCTCAAGAAGAATAGATCTAACTGTAACCAAATTCCATTTAGAATTTGTATACATTACAATCAATTATCAAACAATGCGTACATTCTTGAAATATGAATTTGTGGCGTAATAAGAAAACTCGATTATAAAAAACATTCACCACTTGATACAAAAAGATAAAAAACGTCTAAACTAAAACCAACTATATACGTATTGACAAAAATAACCAACTATACATAATTGATGTATATCAAATAGTGACCAATAATTGGGTAAGATATTAGAAGTCCTTAATTATTAGGAACATGTAAAGTTCATGTTCTAATTATTATCTCGTCTCTAAATAGTGCTATTAACTTTTAATTGGGTCCTAAATTAATTAAAGTCTAATCATTCATTGATGACCAATATCCGTTTTCCATCTGTGTTATCTTCTTTGTTGGGAGTTGGGTTGAAGTCATGACCCAATCCAAGTTGTCAATTTTTGCCTCGTTGTAATATATATAAGTAATGCATTTATCAAAAGAAAAATAATTCATGCAAGTTGCATTTCAAAGCAACCAACCCAATTATAGCTCAACGATTAACCGGATTTAGTATCGTATGAGTGATTAGTCCGGCTAATGAATTCACGGGTCCAACCGGTCATAACCACCACCAAATACCGCCGCTAAAAGCGGAAAGCTTAAGATTGTATAGTTTCGCAAGTAAGAGCAAATAATTAGCCAATTTATAATTTTAAATTAGTGGCACTAAACTCGGCTTGTTTTCCAGCAAACCCCACGTTTAATACGGTGTTAGTCAAATAATTAAGTCCTAATCCGAATCAGATCAAGATGATAATTGAAAAGCATCCCTAACAAACCATGTGGTGGCTTTCTTGGTTATTATTACTAATTAAAACTTAAGAGAGGCCACAAAATATAGAAACGAATCCATCGACGTGAAAACGTTACAATTATGTCATTTATTTCTCAATTATTTCCGGCAAATATATGTGTCAAGTGAACTTGTTCATGCAATGTTTAATGTTTTTTTGTCTGCCAAATAAACGATAATGCATGGCCATATGAGATGGCTTGTGAGATTAAATGGACCTTGGTTCTCAACGCGTAACAATTTTTTGTTTTCAAACATTTTTTGTTTTGCTTACAAAAATAATTGAAATTGTCTCAATCATCAGGTTTCTTAGAACCAATTAAATCAAATATTAAATTTGGCCTGTTTTCCTAATTTTTTTTGGAAAGCCAGTAAAAGTTTGATAATAATACGTAAAAGTCACTATTAAATTATAATTTGGTTTGGCTATGTTTTAGGTCTAATAGTATTTAGGCATACAAAATATTTGTGCGACGTTTTTTGTTCTGTTTTTTTTGTTTCTAGCCAAACGTCTTGCTGATTTATGAAGGTCACTATTCGAACCTTAAAGGCTTATTAATGTAATAAATAGGTGATTTTATTTAAGATTTAGAGATAGATACCAGGAAATATAAAGTATATTTTTTATTTATTTGTTTGTTTTTTTCTATTTTCTTTCATGTAGTTAACTCATACAAAATAATAATACAAATAATCGGACAAAAAACGTAAAATAAACAGAAATTACGAAGTAAAAAAGAATATGAGAGAGTGATTATGTTAATGTGTTAGGGCATTAAGCAAAGAGACTCGAGTGGTAATCAAACCCCTAAACACTTTCTCACTTGCACATTCGATTTCACAAATGGAATTCTCAAAATCCATCATCTTCTTCATCAAGCTCTTTACTTCTTCGTTTTTCTTCTTGCTTAATCCAATCAAACTCTTCTCCTCAACTTCCTTCATCTCCACTATACCTTCCTCGACCATCTCCTTTTTCTCCGACCTCTTCAAAAACCCAATAAACGTCGTCGTTTTAGTCGAACGTAGAGAGAAATACACGCCGCTAAAAAGAGCAACGGAAACGGAGACGGTGACTCCGATGACGTCACCGATAACCGACGCTAGCTCAGCCTCACCGTAAGTTCCGTTAACGCCGTCCACGTGGCAGTGCTGGAGTTTCGTCTTCGGTTCACGGATCGATGACGTAAGCTTCGCGATGTCTTTAGCGAGAGACCGGCGAGATTTTACGTAAGAAGAAATTTTCACGTCGTTTTTTTTTCGGAGAGCGACTTGAGCGGCGGATTGGTGTTCGCGGAGGGAGAGTATCGACGTACGGAATATTCCGTAAGCGTCGACGAATCTTAGAAGGTCTTCAAGAAGATTTTCGAAGAAAACGGGACGGTTACGTAGAGATTCTTGGGATTGTGGGAGGTGGAGTATATCGGCTAAGGTTTCGTGGACGTCTTTGAGGAGGCTGAGACCGTCGGTGATCCATGCGGTGGTGCGGCGGTGAGTTTCTCCGGCGAAGGAGGACCATGATTTGAGGGTGGAGATCTCGTGGTTAATGTGGGAGATTAAAGGATGTGATCTGCATGGGAGACTGATTGATCTTGTGTGGTGAGAGACACGTGGCGACTTAGACGGTGATGGTTTGTTCGGGAAAGAGAGAGATCGCCGGAAAACTCCAACCATTTTTAGGAGGAGAGAGAGAGAGAGAGCTTGAATGAGTTTGAAATGGTGAAAGACTCGAAGAAGAATGAGGGTTTATATATTACAGTGTGCGTGTGGGGTTGAGGTAATGAAGTATGAAATGATGTGCACGTGGGGAGAGTTCGCTACATTTGAGAATAATTTGCTTTGTTATCTCCCAACTATATTTTCTTTTATAGTTTTCGGTTGAGATAATTGTTAATGTTATTATACACTCTAGAAGAAAGAACCTATTCTTTTTATTATTCAATTGCACGAAATTAAATTTTACATATTATGTTTACTATATATATATTTTTAAAATTACTCCATTTAATTTATCCTTTTTTTGTTAATAGGTTACTATGTTTACTATTTAGTGATACTCAATTTGTAATTTTACACAATTATAAACCTTTTAGACGTGTTAATTACTGGAAAATTAATAGATTAACATCCGATGACTAAGTTTTAACCAAATGGTCTTGTTATAGTGGTTCTTGCGATTTACGGCTAAAAATGGTGCTACCGACAGTTGGCTGTAGACACTAGAAAATATTATTGACCAAAATTCTATAACTTTTAAAAAAACCTTTTAACATTTTCCTAAGCTTTTCTAATAAATTTTTTAAGAAATTCCTAAACACTTATATAAAGGACATAGCCATTTAAACTCAATGTTTTGTCAATAAAAACCATAGATTCACCATGCATTGATGGTATAACTGGAAAAATTTCCTTCCACCCAAATGAGAAGATGTTGGAAGTTTCGAATTCGAACACCAGGGACCATTAACCTATCTATCGTTATTGGCCCATATAAACTAAAGTCTTTCGTTCGAACTTTCTGGATAACAAATAAGACAATGATATAGATTCGAAACGCAATAACGTATAGGATAGAATTAGTACGCTTGATAGAGATCTGGCTTAAGTTCGATCTTTTGTGTATAGTTATGTAGTGCCATCATAGAAAATTATTAAAGGTGACTAATGAAATAATTAATCAGATTTAATGAGTTAAAAGACATAACATATGTTCCATTTCAAGCGGAGAGGGAACACACGTGGGTTGGCCACCCTAGCTAGACCTCCAATCCAAAACTCTTCTCACAAAATTTTAGTGATGTGCACTCGCTATCGAATTATTAATCACACACACACATATATATACATATAGTTTTATTTCAATAAAACATACTTGAGTCATTCATAAGCTAGGAGTTAGTACGCGTTAAGACAGTTTTTTCTCACATGGTTACGGATGATCATCAACATTAACTGAATTGTTTAATCATTTTATACAGTCGGAGTAGTAGTTCGTTCAAATCCATTTTTTCGATCAGTTAAACGTAAGAGAAAATTTCATATAAACAATAATATGGGTCCTCAAAAACAACGAAGAAGAAAATAATACATTGTGACCAAAAAAAAGAAGAAGAAAATAATACATTGATACTTTTTGTTCAATCATCATATACTAAAATCGTATGCTTACAATGTACATATAAGATAGTCTATATATTAAACTTCTGGTCTTTGAAAACCAATCAATCGTTTTTTTCTATTAAACAAACTGTTAAACTAAAGATTATGTGTCTAGTAATTAACAAAGCACGAGGAGTGAGCTGGTACGTGTCAGAGAAGAGAGCTCCAACTATGCACCAAAGGATCAAAAATCACGGTTTTCTTGTTCACGACACTTCACTTTTGTCCTACCACGATTACGAAAATAAATAAATGTATAATTGCATAATCTAAACTAGCCCTTAAATCGAGATTTTACTTCAACTAAGCATTAGATAATTGGGTAGTGCAAGCGTGTGGACTTTGAAAACGAGTGATTCGGCGTAGATCCACAAACATCAAGAGGGCCCTTACTTAACGCTAACAGAACTAGATTTTCTTAAGCATGTGACTTTAGCTTGATTTCTGGATTTAATTGCAACTCGCTTGAAATAAAACGTGAGGAGCCACACAGTCTCTCTGTGATAGGATTTTAGAGATATTTCTCGATTCAAGGGTTTTAGATCGATGGATTTTAGTATATACATATGATTTCTCCAATTAAAATATGTTGAACTTTTAGTGGTGAAAACGAGATTGATGGTTATGAGTCATGATATGTCATTATGTGGAGAATCTATACCATTTCTATCTCAAAGATACTTGACAAACTGGATGTTGAGAGTTTGATCCACGATTTATACTTGCTATAAAACATTTAAGACGATCCATCGTTTCTAATTGATGCAATATTGATGTGTATTCATGGTTTAGCATTTTTCGTTCACATGTATTGAATTAATAGAATTATTTTTTCAGATAAACTTTTTATTCATGGAAGGGGTTCTATTTGATTCAATATTATACATTGGCACGGCATGTATGTGCGTACGAATAGCATTTTCCTTTTTCTTAATTTATGAGTTATTATTTTGGGAGAAAAAACCCACATTATATTATACTACCAAATTTAGAGACATGTCTTACAGTTTTCAGTTTATTATTTGAGATATTGTGTGTGCTTGTCTAGCTGTTGAAATGAAAATCTCTTAATTTGTTCGTTGAAACATAGTGGCTCAAATGTTTTCTTTTCGGTAAATCAAAACCAAAATGATTTTTTAGAACAAAAATTTCATTTATAACATAAGATGAGATGTGTCGTTTATTAATTATGGAATAATAAGAGCATTTTCAATGACAAGAACCCCATTGGATTTCTAATTTTTATTTTATTATAATTTTTTTCATTTAGTTTAATTATTTATTTAAAGATTAAATTAATTAAAAAACATTAGACCACTAAAATAATGACAATTGGCAATTAAGTTGCTAGATGTAAAGACTCATCTCCCTTTCTCTCCTATTTTTATGAACTTTTTTTGTTTATTTATTTCTTAGATACCCAAGAAAAAACTGCCATTAGGGATGCTCTAAATTTTGGAACCTCCTTTTTCCATGAAATTAGCCAATTGAAAAAAAAAACACATAATAGATGCTTGTAATACACGGCCGATATTATATATTCGCATCTTTTCTCGCGTGATGTGCCGAGATTCCAACCCATCTGCCAAATGCAAGGTCACGTGACCTGTAGATACATTAGTTATATGCATATATCCTTTTCGTTATCGTTAGTTCCATCTTACAAACACATAGGAAAATTTTCAAGTAATGAAATCATTTATTCGTTAGAGAGTTCTGTGTACATGTAATGATGCGTAAAAGCTGTCTAAAATTCTGCACTAAATCACAGTTAAAACATCGAATCATGTAACAAGCTCGATTTCCGAATAGATTTGGTGGTTCTTCCATGTGGAATTAGATCTATAAAAGTCTATATATCTTGCTATAATTTGATTATTTTTCTCACTGAATTCAGAAAAGAAGATCTTGATGCAGCTCAAATATCAATGTGTCCTGAATAAAATTTCAATTGTACATGTAACCTGAAATATTTTTCGAACCAACAAAAAAGGTTAAAACACTAAAATTTGTTAGCGAATTAAGTTGGACCTAAATTCCGATCAGATTATAATTGGGCCTTAAGCCCAACATACAAATCTGCTCGGAGGCGGGAGCTTCCCATTTAACGGTCTTTCCTCTCATCTCATCAAACTCTTCAACACATCTCCTTGGATCCAAACCTCCGACTCGTTTCCTAGCACGTGCGAGTTTTTTTCCGGCAACGTCGTCGAAAATCTTCTCCCAACCTTTTTCCCAATCCCCACTCGCGTCGCAAAGCTCCACCGTCTCGTTCTCCCACTCCGTCCAGCTCCATTCCCGGTTTAGCTTTGCCATCACTTCCGCCACGCACGAGCCGCGGCACGCGACCGTGCAAGGACGGCATTTAGCACCGTTCAACGGTCCGCGGCTCGAAATGGCCGTCACGGGAACTCCGTAGTCACCCGGAGGGAAATCGTAGGTCCTATCGGTCATGATGCAAAAAGGGAGAGGTTTTGTGACGTATGGGACACGGTGAGTTGAGAGCTGAGCTTTAAAGGCGGATTCGGAGTTGAGACGGGTTAAACCGGCTAAGTCGAGGTCCGGGATGAGGGAGAGACGAGAGAGAGCCACCGTTGAGGTGTTGAGATCGCCGACACCGAAACGGTCGTTGAGGCCACCGTAAGAAGAACCAGGTGGGACTAGGTACTGACCCGGTATGAAGTATTCCGGGTCGAGCGGGTCAGCCCAATAACCGTCAACACGGGTCCGGACTATCCAGTCATATGTGAAGTTATTCTCTTTTTGGTGTGCCTTTATCATCGTAATGCAACCTTCCACGAGGTTGAAGTACTGTAATAAGCCCTGTCATTGACACCAACAAGAAAAGCCCATGAGAAAATGATGTTCAGAACAAATAAACATTGGTGATGACTAGTGTATAGATGAAATGTGACAACTTTTTAAAATGTAAATAGGACAAATGATGTAAGGACAAGAAGTTGAATATAAGTATACGCTAAAGTGAACAAATTATATGCAAGTATGCAACTAAGTTTAAACTTTAAACCAATGTATGTATATATAAACTTAAATACATAGAGTTAAAACAAAAATACACTAAAAAGCCTCCATATTAACATCATCACGCCACACATTATCACCATCATGCCCCCCATTAACCATTATCATAAACAATTATTACCATAAATTAAAAATTACCCAAAAAAGTAGAATACCTTTTTTTCTACAAACAATATATGTAAATTACAAGCTGTCAAATTAATCAAGATCTTCTTTATGAGGGAAAGTGGGTCCCGAAAAGGTAAGCAGTCAATTTTCAATCTCGGATTAGCAAGGAATAAAAACCTATGCGAGTTGCATGACAATGACAATTACCAAGAAACCATAATCCTAATCTCATAGAATCCGATTCGAGAAAGAGGCAATCAACCCATAGATACTTTGTTTCTTATCAACAAATATAGTCAATAACTAATTAACACACCACCCATGTCATAGTGTCATCTATTAACACTTGAAATAACATTTATAAAAAGCTATTTTGTTATAACAAACGTTAAAAAAAAAAAAAGTACGTGGTGAGATTGTGAGAACACTATATACCTAAACCAAACCAAACCAAACCAAACCAAACCCATCATTCAAAAGAATACAACTCCTTCACATGAGTAACGTACGGATCAAGAAACGGTTACACCAACCCTAACCCTCTCCAACTAAACGGACCCTCTTAACCACTTTTCTTTATTTTAAGTTTCCGAATTTCATGTGCGTAAAATTTAACGTAATCGCATTAAATTAATTAAAAGTTAGTGAAAAGAAATAAAAAAAAAGGTAAAGAAGTTAATTCTTGACCAACAAAAAACTAAGGAAGATAATTCTTGACCAAAGAGTTAAGAATTTACCTTAATGCCATTTGGCGAATTCATTGGTGTAAGGACTCGAACCATCGGCTCAGTCTCAGTGATCGGTTTAGGCTCAAAGATACGAACCGAAGCGAGCCTTGGTGCGTCTTTAAGCAACCGAAGCTTGAACGAATTTTGATCAAGAGGACTATTAAGAAACAAATCCGCATTAGGATAAACCTTTAAAATCTTCTCTATAATCGACGGTCCGGTTAGCTCAAACCGTCTCGCTCCTCCAACCAAACAAACCGCGATTTTCGAATTAGCCAACTGTTCCTTCTTCCTCCGCCGTCGATTCTCCATCTCCTCCGCCGGGTTTACGTCGGAAAGTTTCGAATCGGAAAATCCGGCGGCGAAAGAGGAGTTTTCGGTGGTGGTTACGGTTAGGGTACGAGTGTAGATTAGGTTACGAAGAGGGGTTAGAGTTGGAAATGGATCAAGAGAGAGAGAGGAGAAAGAGAGGAAAAGGAGAAGAGTAAGAGAAGAGATTACGAGGAGGAGGAGGAGAAGACGACGATCGACGTCGGAGATTCTTCTAGTAACGTACATGGCGACGACGGATCTTCGCCGGAGAGGGAAATGATCGTAACCCTAAAACCACCGGTGATTCGTTTTCCGAGAGAGAGTTTTTTTATTTTTTTTTGGAACTGATTTGGAGAGGCTCTAGTTTGTTAGGGAGGAAGGTGAAATCAACTTTACGCGTGGGGATTGGATTTGTTTTCCATTTTCTTCTTTTTATTTATTTGTTTCTATACAAATGTGAATATCTACATTTAATTAAAAAAAACTGAAATTATTTAATTCGTTTTTGAGGTTTTTGTCTTTCCAAAAGCAACTTTAAAACTTTAAAATTTGAGGTTTCATATTATTGTATTTTGATCCCTATAATTTTTATATCATTAATTTTTATTTTATTAATTTAATTTAATTTTTTTTTATCATTTTAATCTTTACAAGTTTATGTATCATAATTATTTGTTCATATATTTTATAAATTGAAAATTTACATATAAAATTAATCTCGTTAAAATTAAAATCAATGAATATCTGATTTCAAACAATTTATGTCTCGTAATCTAAAGATAAAAAAATAAAGAGACTCATTTTTCACTTCGAAATGTATTGATTGATCGAGTGTATTACGAAAATAAGTTTATCAAGTAATTTAGTATTTTATTTATAATTTATTTGTATATTGTGTGTTTTTATTATTATTTATATATAATATTATGTTCTAATGTAATGTTTTATAATTGATGTTGTTTGTATGATTTCTTTAATGTATGTTTTAAACTATTTATAAAAGTTTTATGATTTATATTAACTTTGATCAAAACAAAGGATTAAAATACAAAATATTTTTTTTTAAAGTTTCATTTGAAGTTTCACCCTTGGAGAACAACACCATCAAACCTAAAAAATGAGGATGTTCTTGGAGATGCTTTAAGAAAGTGGTATAAATTCAAATACTTGATATAAATTCTTACATTTATCATTAATTTGGTTTTAACAGTTTTAGTGGTCCTAATCAATTCCAATATAGTACTAACGTATTAACTTTTTTTTTCATTTTGTGTTCTACTTTTGTATATATGATTTAATTGTATTTACCGAAAATATCGTGGAGTAAGCAAGTAGGATGTTTGTGTGTCAAGAAAAGTTTTTACTTTTTCTCAGTTGACTAGAGGAAAAGAAAAGTATTTGATGTTGATTTGCTCTAGATAGATTTCCGTTTGAAAGCTCGGCGACCAGAAAATGTATGAGTTAGGTACATAATTTTTCAATTGTTTAATAGTCTACATTTCTATGAATATTGTATTCTTTTTAGGGCCAATTAGTTCAATAGCCATAAAAAAAAAAAAAAAAAAAACTCACAAACTAACCAAAATGGATTTATGTGGCAAGATCTCAATCCTTACAATTAGGAATTTTGGTTAGTTTGTGAGTTTTTTTTTTTGACAATTGCAAAAATGCTATTTTGCAAAAAATGCTATATTGGATTGTCCATTTGCAAAAATATCACAAATCATGAATTTTTAAAGCCTAAATTTTAAAATTTAAAACCCTAATAAATATTTTGACCCCTGAAACCCTCAAAACTAAACCTTAATAAAACATAGTTAACCCAAACATTAATCATATAATGAATAAATAATTTTGAAAAAGTAGCATTTTTATAAAGATTTTGAAAATGTGATATTCTTAAAAAGTGGTACTTCTCAAAATTTCTTTTTCTTTTTGGTTATTAAACCAAATAACCCTATTTTAAATGTTCACACATATATATAAGATTTTTTTCTTTATTTTCATGAAGTTTTTTAATTTTTTTCCTACCTCATATATGAATGTATTTACTATTTTAAAATAGCCTATACCATATTCATGTCAGAGCAATGTATTATTTTAAATGTAATCAATATAACTACATCTTGAAATGCCTTTGAATTGTATAAGATGATGCTCTAAATATATTCTCTTAAGAGAAATATTATTACCTTGAAACCAAAATGTAAGATTTCTTTCTTTCTTTTTCATGAATTTTGTTTATAACTTTTTTTTCTTATGCTAAAATGTTAATATCATTTAAACAAATAAACAAATTAGATATTACATTAAGCCGTTACCTAATGAATTTTGTTTATAACTTGTTCTCCTACTTTATGAATGTATTTACTTTTTTCACATTTCTTCGTATATTTAATTCATTTATTTAAGCCAACTTCTGAAAGGGTGTATTCAAAGTGACATTTTAAATTTTTTGAATTTTAATGAGATTTTAGATGATTTTAGTGATTTTGTGTGAATTCTCTACAATCCCACATAAAACCGTGTGATTTGGTTCTTTGTATTTTTAACAAAAAAATCATCTCAAATCCATTGAAATCATTAAAAAATAAATCCTTCGTTTGTTTCCAATAACAGTTGATTTAAAGGTATTTTTCCAAATCACTAGTCCAATAACACTAGATTTTAATAAAACTTTTTAATCCATGATCCAATAACATTGAATTTGACAAATCATACAAATCACTTAAAATGCTAGATTGAATACACCTCTCTAAATACATTTGTAATCACTTCTTTTGGATTCAATAATTTTTGTTAATACTTAATAGAGATAATAATCTGCAATCACTAACTTTCTTATTTTCTAACATAGAATATAATTAATGATACACTTTGGATAAGTCTTTTACATACAATGGGTTCTTTACATGGGCTTAAATATCTCAATATGCTCTAAAACATGATTAAGTTCTCTAATTAGGCCTTAAGCCCAACATACAAATCTGTTCGGACGCGGGAGCTTCCCATTTAACGGCCATTCCTCTCATCTCATCAAACTCTTCAACACATCTCCTCAAATCCAAACCTCCGACTAGTTTCCTCGCACGTGCGAGTTTTTCTCCGGCGATGTCGTCAAAAATCTTCTCCCAACCTTTTTCCAATTCCCCACGTGCGTCGCACAGCTCCATCGTCCCGTTCTTCCACTCCGTCCAGCCCCACCCTCTGTTCAGCTGTCCCATCACTTTCGCCACGCAGGAGCTGCTGCATGCGACCGTGCATGGACGACACTTGGCACCGTTCAAGGGTCCACGACTCGAAAGTGCAGCCACGGGCATTCCGTACCTAGACGGAGGGAAATCGTAGATCCTATCGGTCACGATGCAGAAAGGGATATGTTTGGTGACGTAAGGGACACGGTGTGTTGAGAGCTGAGCCT
This sequence comes from Arabis hirsuta, assembly GCA_964056655.1. Classification (NCBI taxonomy): domain Eukaryota; kingdom Viridiplantae; phylum Streptophyta; class Magnoliopsida; order Brassicales; family Brassicaceae; genus Arabis; species Arabis hirsuta. The sequence goes on from OZ053304.1 coordinate 34,613,721, forward strand.
TAAAGGCAGACTCAGAGTTGAGACGAGTTAAACCGGCTGAGTTGAGTTCGAGGATGAGGGAGAGACGGGAGAGAGCCACCGTTGAGGTGTTGAGATCGCCGACTCCGAAACGGTCGTTGAGACCACCGTAGGAGGAACCAGATGGGACTAGATACTGACCCGGTATGAAGTATTCCGGGTCGAGCGGGTTAGACCAGTAACCGTCAACACGTGTCCGGACTATCCAGTCGTATGTAAAGTTATTCTCGTTTTGGTATGTCTTTATCATCGTGATGCAGCCTTCTACGAGATTGAAGTACTGTAATAAGCCCTGTCATTGGAAGCAAGACGAGAAAATATTTTCAGAATTGTCATTATAATATAATGTAATTACCATAATTAATTTGAATATCAACCTCATCTGTATTATAAAACCCTAATCGAGCAAGAGGCAATATTAACCCACATAACTTCGTGTCTTATTAACAAACACTAGTATAGTCAATAACTAATCATTAATAGGCCACATCATGATGTCATCAATTACCATTCGAAATGACATTTATAGAAACATTTGACATTTATAAAAACATTTTTTTATAAGATAAAATGAAAAAGTAAATAAGAGGCAAATACCAAACCAAACGGTCTAAACCCATCATTATACCAAAAAAAATCCTTTACATGAGTAACGTACGAATCAAGAAACGGTTACACGAAAACTCTTCACCACTTTTTTGCTCTTTACTTTCTTTATTTTATTATTTCTGACCCTATTAACATATTACCAAGTGGTGGTAGCTTAGTGAACTTGAAAGTAAATATTCAAATTCAAGATTATTAGTTTAACTCTATTTTGGAAGGATGATTTATGTCTTAAATGTAGTATTGGTTTATAAAAAAATTTAATCCCATTTAATTAATTAAAAGTTACTATTAGTGAAAAGAATTAAAACGTAAGGAAGGTAAAAAGAGTTGAATATTAATAATATACCTGCATGCCATTTGGCGAATGCATGGGCGTAAGGACTCGAACCACCGGTTCAGTCTCGGCGATCGGCTTAGGTTCGAAGATACGAACCCATGCGAGCCTTGGTGCATCCTTAAGCAACCAAAGCTTGAACGAGTTTTGATCAAGAGGACTATTAAGAAACAAATCCGCATTAGGATAAACGTTGAGGATCTTCTCTATAATCGAAGGTCCGGTTAGCTCGAACTCTCTCGCTCCTCCCACCAAACATACCGCAATCTTTGAATTCGCCAACTCTTCCCTCTTCATATTCTCCAACCCCTTCGCCGGATTTACGTCGGTACGTTTCGAACCGGGAATTCCGGTTAAGTTATGAAAGTAGATTAGGTTACCAAGAGGAGCGAGAGTTGGAAAAGGTTTAAGAGAGAGAGAGGATAAAGAGAGTAAGAGGAGTAGAGAGAGAGAAGGTATTACGAGGAGAAGGAGAAGACAACGATTGATGTCGGAGATTCTTCTGGTAAAGGACATGAGCGCGGATCTTCGCCGGTGACGTAATTGATCGTAAATATGATCTGAGAAACAACCACCGTCCATTATCCACAAACGATTCATTTGCCGATATATATTGTTTTCCGTTCTTTCAAAACTTAGGAACTGATTGTGGAAAAGGCGCTAGTAAAGTAGAATATTTTCAATCTATTATATTCATGATAATTGCAAAAATATCACTTTTGGTGTGTATATTTTTAAAAATGTTAGTATGGATTGTCCATTTGCAAAAATGCCACTAATTATGGATTTTTAAATCCTAAGTCTTAAAATTCTAAACACTAAAAAATATTTTGACCCCTAACAAACCCTAAACCATCAAAATTAAACTCTAATACAACATAGTTAACTCAAACATAAATGATATAATGACTAAATAATTTTGAAAAATGACATTTTTGAATTTTTTTTGAAAAAATGGCATTTTTGAAAAATGACATTTCAAAATTGGCATTTCTCAAAATTTCTCTATATTCATTTGTTATTCAATCCAAAACTAGAGTTCTTTTATTTTACTCCATTTTTACTCAGTTTTTAGAGTTTGAAAGAGTAATGGGATTGAAAATATTTGTAGATTGATCGATCCTAAACATGAAACTTTGAAATTTTAATAGAACCTTAAAATTTTAATCTCTTTCAAAATAACCTTCTTAAGGTTAGGGTGGTCGAACGTGAACTTTAAGCATGGGATTGGTTTTGTTTGGAGGTTTTTCCCGTTTCCAACTTTATTTGTTTCTTGTATACAAGTATGAATAGCATGTTGATTACGTTACAAAGGGAATTGGTGTCATTTTTTCCCCGTTTTCTTATTTTGTTACATAGATAAAATCATTAAATATTCAATTTGGATAAGCCTCTTAAGTATAGTGGGTTTCTTTAGATGGGAACCAGCAAAATCAGAGAGCGGCAAAACGTCGGAGACATATTCTCTTCCTTAATCCGTCGTTGGCTCAGGCGTGAAGCAACAATGCAAGGAGGATCATCGGGTTGAAGTATAAGGTACAATGGGCTTAAATATATTAATATGCTCTAAAACCCGATAAATTTAGAATTGGGCCTTAAGCCCAACATACAAATCTGTTCGGACGCGGGAGCTTCCCATTTAACGGTCTTTCCTCTCATCTCATCAAACTCTTCAACACATCTCCTCAAATCCAAACCTTCGACTAGTTTCCTCGCACGTGCGAGTTTTTCTCCGGCAACGTCGTCAAAAATCTTCTTCCAACCTTTTTCCAATCCCCCACGTGCGTCGCAAAGCTCCACCGTCCCGTTCTCCCACTCCGTCCAGCTCCATTCTCTATTCAACTTTCCCATCACTTTCGCCACGCACGAGCCGCTGCACGCGACCGTGCACGGGCGGCATTTGGCACCGTTCAACGGTCCACGGCTTGAAAGTGCAGACACGGGTACTCCGTACCTAGACGGAGGGAAACCGTAGGTCCGATCGGTCATAATGCAGAAAGGGAGAGGTTTTGTGACGTAAGGGACACGGTGAGTTGAGAGCTGAGACTTGAAGGCAGACTCGGAGTTGAGACGGGTTAAGCCGGCCGAGTCGAGGTCGGGAATGAGGGAGAGACGGGAGAGAGCCACCGTAGAGGTGTTGAGATCGCCGACGCCGAAACGATCGTTGAGACCACCGTAGGAGGAACCAGGTGGGACTAGGTACTGACCCGGTATGAAATATTCCGGGTCGAGCGGGCCAGCCCAGTAACTGTCAACTCGGGTCCGGACTATCCAGTCGTATGTGAAGTTATTCTCGTTTTGGTATGTCTTTATCATCGTAAAGCAGCCTTCTACGAGATTGAAGTACTGTAATAAGCCCTTGGAACCAGCAAGAAAATATTTTGTCATTAGTGTCTTATTACCAAATATAGTCAATAACTAATTTATACCATCCACATCATGATGTCATCGATCACCATTCGTAATGACATTTATAAAACTTTTTATTGTTAAAAGTAAAGTGAAAAATATAGTATTCGGTGAGATATTGTGAGGACCCCAAAATCCAAATACCAAACTAAACCAAACGATCCAAACCCATCACCTCAGAAACAAAATGCCTTCACATGAGTAACGTACTGATCAAGAAACGGTTACATCAGCCCTAAACCTCTTGACCACTTTCTTGTCTTTACTTATTTTTTTTTTCGGAATTTCATGAGCCAAAAATTTAATTAATTGAAAGTTATTAGTGAAAACAATCAAAGCCTAAAGAAGTAAAAAAGAGTTGATATATACCTTAATGCCATTGGGCGAATTCTTGGGTGTAAGTACTCGAACCATCGGCTCTGTCTCGACGATCGGCTTAGGCTCCAAGATACGAACCCAAGCAACCCTCGGTGCGTCCTTAAGCAACCAAATCTTAAACGAATTTTGATCGAGAGGACTATTAAGAAACAAATCCGCATTAGGATAAACCCTTAGGATCTCCTCAATGATCGAAGGTCCGGTTAGCTCAAACCGTCTCGCTCCTCCCACCAAACACACCGCAATCTTCGAATTGGCCAACTCTTCCCTCTTCCTCCGCCGTATGTTCTCCATAACCTCCGCCGGATTTACGTCGGTAGGTTTCAAATCGGAGTTTTCGGTCGTGATGGTTAAGTTATGAGTGTAGGTTATGTTACGGAGAGGGGCGAGAGTTGGAAAATGATCGAGAGACAGAGAGGAGAATGAGAGTAAGAGGATAAGAAAAGGGATTACAAGGAGAAGGAGAAGACAACGATCGACGTCGGAGATTCTTCTGGTAACGTACCAGGCGGCAGATCTTCGCCGGCGACGTGATTGATCGTAACCATGATCTGAGAAATAACCACCGTCGATTATCCACAAGCGATTCATTTCGATATATAGTTTATTACAACATATCCAATCTGTTCCTTGGTTTTTAACTCCATTTACACTCGTTTTCTTTACTCAATTTTAAGTTAGAAACAAAGTATAAGATCGAATACGATATTACTTTAAAATGGAGTTTAGAATGAAAAACATAATGAGAATGGAAATACTTTTAGTGGGAGTTGAATTTATATAGAGTTGACTGATTTCGAAAGTAAAAACATTAAATAATTTGTTGAGACTCTTTAAGGGATGTCCATAGTATTTTAAAGTTGTTTTTAACAAATAAAATTGTAAGAAACGTATGCTCTAATAGCGTTAGATTTTAATAGAATTACAAACTCAATATTAGTAAACTTTTTCAATAACTACAAAAATTTGAATGGAATTTTATTAAGAACATATGAAAATCCATAAACCAATAATAATAGAATCTCAAAATCTTAAATTCTTTAAAAATTCATTTACCAATAATCCCTTTAAAATAACCTTCATAGGGTTAACGTGGTCGAAGGTGAAATCAACTGTAAGCGTGGGATTCGTTTTGTTTGGAGGTTTTTCCCTTTTCCACTTTTATTATTTCTTGTATACAAGTATGAATAGCATGTTGATTACGTTACGAAGGGAAGTGGTATCATTTTTTTGTTGGGGGTTTTAAATTCGACGTATTAAAGTCTTTATGAATGTTTAAAATACTTGATGTTGATTTTTACAATGTCTTTTCCAGCAGTTATATCACTTGGTTAAACAGTTTCAAGTGGTCTTCATCAATTCGAATATACGAAAAAAACGTATTAACTCTTCACTAGGTGTGAATGTATATATAGCGTCACTGTTGGACCACCTTCATAGATATTTAATTGTATTACAAACATACAGGATAATTCTCTAGAAGACGTGGAGTAAATAAGTAGGTTGATCTGAATAGCAAGAAAAGTTTTACTTTTTTATTTAAGAAGACGAAAAGACTTGTTTTTGTTTTGTTTTAATAGCTAGAGGATGATCCGAATTTTTACCACCCGAATAATCTTTCAGAATAAATGTAACCATCGAATAACTTTCTTACAAGATTTTTTAATGGGTATAAAATATGAAACCATTTCAATTGAATATTTATTGTTGTTATACTTAAAAGATCGATTTTTTTTTTGTTGGTTTCTCCAACGGAAATCGATTTTATACTCAAAGATCGGAAAAAAATGTATGAATTCCGGTGCATAATTGTTGGTTAAAAATTTCTATTGATGCTATATAGATGTTTCCATACCTTTTTTTTGTCTCCTAATTCATATGAATGTATTTACTTTTTTCTATTCACATATCCCATGGAAAAATAATTTAATTCCTTTCCTTTTAATCATCCAAACAATATTTGTAATCACCTTATATGTTGGATACAATAATATTTGTTGTCAACGATAGAAATAATAATCTGCAGTCACTAACTTCTTATTCGTTCAATTTATATAAGCTTTTTAAGTACGATGGGCTTATTTCTATGGGCTTAAAAGTTTTAATACTGGCCCATTAGTATCATCTGCTCGAAACCAGCAAAATCAGAGAGCGGTAAATCGTCGGAGACATGTTCTCTTCCTGAATTCGTCGTTGGCTCCTGCGTGAAGCTACAATGCAAGGAGGATCATCGGGTATTGGTTATGGTTTGAAGTATCAGGTACTTCACGACCGTCTTCGTGCTCGAATTTTCCCATTTACAGCTTCTTCAATGGAGGAATCTGTTTTTTTTTTTTTTTTTTTTTCCAGGCTAGATGTATATCAGATGTGAAAGCAGATAGAGATCACACAAGCTTCCTCACTGGAACCCTAAGCTTGAAAGAAGAAAACGAGGTGATGGATCGATCTTTGGGTCTAGATCTGTTTCGTTTTCTTCTGATTCTGATTGTTGTTGATTTTTGAAGGTTCATTTGCTTCGTTTGTCATCGGGTGGATCTGAGCTAATTTGTGTGGGTTTGTTTTCGCATCCGAATGAGATTTGGGATCTTGCTTCTTGCCCTTTTGATCAACGCATTTTCTCTACTGTCTTCTCTACTGGTAATTCTCATTATCGAATTGACATTTTGAGTTGATTAGAAAGTAACATTTTGATCAGTTCTTGTAGATTTTTAGTATACTCTGAATTAGATTAGATTGTTAGGCGGGAAAGGAACGGTCTTTGATTTTCGACCATGAGTTTTCACTTGAATGTATGCTAATTTTAAGGATCCTCTGTCAATTTTATGGAACTATGATCCAGCCGGCCAGTAGTAATTAGTTGAAAGTTTTTGTTTTGGTGGAATTGAAGCTCGGAAATTGAAAATGTCAGAGACTTACTATGTTGTTTTCCATTTCAAGGCGACTCATTTGGAGCAGCAATATGGCAGATTCCTGAGCCATATGGTCAATCGAATTCTTCAACGTTGGAGTGTGTTGCCTCCTTTGATGCACATGTTGGTAAGATTAATTGGTGAGTTCATGGTTTACTGAGTTCGATGGTCAAAGGTCCTAGAATTTGTTACTTTCTTATCCTCATTTTCATGAAAACTCTCTTTTCCTCTTGTGGGAACAGCGTTCTTTGGTGTCCCTCTGGAAAATCTGACAAGTTAATCAGCATGGACGAACAAAACCTTGTCTTGTGGAGTTTAGACTGTTCGAAAAAAAGTGCTGAGGTGATTTTAGCTATGAGAATGGGGAGAAAACCCTTTATATAATTTTTCCCTACTGTGGTTCTAGACTAACTTTAAGGTTCCGCTATTGCTTTTTGCTAATTATAGGTTTTATCTAAGGAGTCGGCTGGTATGCGGCATTCTTTATCTGGTGGAGCGTGGAATCCACATGATGTGAATTCTGTTGCAGCGACTTGTGAATCATCTATCCAGTTTTGGGACTTACGGACTATGAAGTATGTCATCCTTTGTTCCTGCATGCACTGCTAGCTCGTTTCACCTAATCGATATTCTGTCATTTTTGCTTCCTGAGTTCCAGAATGAGATACCTTTATGTTCAGTCCGCTACGTTTGCATGTTTACAGGAAGGTTAATTCAATTGAACGTGCCCATGTACGTAATGTTGATTACAACATCAAGAGAGAACATATATTCGTAAGGCTTCACTCTCTATGTAATTTTTTAAATGCAGACAAAGAAAAACACAGTACTCTACAGCGAGGAAACAAACTGTTAGATACATTGAGTCATTTCTCATGTAAAAGTTCCCCTGCCTGACTCGTCTATGGTTTCTGGAATGAAATAGTTCCATTATCTTATAGAAATGTTATCAGATGTTTGACTTTTACGTGTTGGACTGTCGATTGTATAGGTCACTGCAGACGATGAATCTGGCATACATGTCTGGGATCTTCGGAAGGCCAAAGTTCCTGTCCAAGAGCTCCCTGGTCATACACACTGGTAAGTTTAGCTTTGTCCTCATTATGGATTTGTTTTTTTTCCTTCCATGATTCTCCTTTACACATACAAAACCTAGTGCTTTGGACCTGCAAGTTGTGTCTAGTATGACTTTTGTTTTCTGAAAATATTGGCAGGACATGGGCTGTCAGGTGTAACCCTGAGTATGAAGAGCTAATTCTGGTACTCATTTTCTCAAACCTTTTCCTTCTTGCCACAATCGAACAAATCTGCAGTGTTCGGCTATTTTGTCTATTTAAAAGTATTTTAGTTTTTGCACTGCAAGTTGACTCAATAACAAGTACTCTGTTTTCTATTACTATGTATATTTGAATTGCTAGTTTCTGATTAATTTAACCAAACACAGAGCGTTGGAACAGACTCGGCTGTCAACTTGTGGTTTGCTTCGGCATCTAGTGAGAATAAAACCTCAGAAAGGTTATTTCTCTTTATCATCACACCCAATGATTTGCATTTTTCCAACTTTGTTTTGAACTTTTATTCTATTGCTCATGTTGTGCAGCTCTGTGGAAGCATCGCGTAAGCGTGTGAACCCGCTGCTAAATTCTTATACTGACTATGAAGACAGTGTGTATGGTAAATGCTCTTGCACCAAACTAAGTTTAGTTACAATACTCTTGCACTAATAATGTATGAAATTACTAAAAGCATTGCTGTCACAGGCCTCGCTTGGAGCTCGCGTGAGCCTTGGATTTTTGCATCATTGTCATATGACGGGAGGGTAAGTAACTTCGCTTATTGCGCCGATCATAAAATCTCGAAGCAGTTTGGAGAATTTATCTAATAATTTTGGTGTTTACTTATGGTTAGGTTGTGATCGAATCCATCAAGCCTTTCCTACCAAGAAGATAGGTTTATGCACCTCATTGAAGAAACCCTCACAAGGAAAGCTGCATTGTCATATGTTATCACTTCATACAAATTTTGACCGTTTTGATTATGATCATTACACTTAAAACTATTCTTCTATAATCGTTTAACAGTTACTCGTGCCTCTGTTCATCGCTATCACTCGCCACAAAGTCACAATTTCTATTTTATATATACAATGTTAACACCGTACATCTATTGACAAAGAGCCTTACTAGAAATCGGTGAAAGACCAGAGCCTATATTACACATGAATCGGTGAGAGACAAAAGCCTATAAAACAATCTCAGTGAAAATACTTGGGTACAAAGTCAGTGAAGCTAGAGGAAGAGTTGCTAACTTGCTATAATTCAGTTTATATAAAGAAAATATTCGGATCAACTAATCACCATATGTCTTTTTGCTTTCTCTTTCTCTAGCTACATCTCTGGTCACAGCCCTGATTCTGAATATTGCTAAAATATGACTGAAAAAATTGATCTTCCCTCAGATCCCGAGAAACAAAGGACGCTCTATAGCGATGGCGGTTCTATGTACATGAGACATTTGATGCAAAATGGTGACAACAAGGCTTTAACCCCCAAGGTTGGAGAACTCAATCTCATTGAGAAGTGTCCAAGCAGAGGAGAGATTCAGTGCAATGATGTGAAGTTCATTGATGTGAATCTTAACTAGTCTGATAGCATTTCTTCAAGCTCAGGCTCATCAGAGGTAGATGGATCATCGTAATCTAGACTCGTTCCGTTGTATAATCCTCTATCTTGAAGATCACTCTGTTCTTCTTCATAGTCTGGCTCCGACCAATCTGGTTCATCCTCTTCGGTTTGATCATCATTGGATACTGTTACTGCTGTGTCTTTATTTATGGATTTGTTTTTCTTTCCGAGTTTTCTAGATTCTACTTGCGCCTTTGCCCTGGCCTCTGTATCTTCGCATATGCATGTGGATGGGTTCTCGTGAAATTCACCTCTACCGGCTCTTACTTCCTTTGGCTCTCCCATGAATCCTCTCTGAAACGAACGGACTCTGGAAGTGAATTCCTCCCAAGTCGTGTTCTCTTTGTTTAGGAATAGCCTGTAAAGCTTTTTTGCATTCGGTCTAACCGTGGGTTTATGCCCAAAGTATCTCCTGCAATTCCATCAAAGAAACAAACCGAAAAAAACTTAGCGTTGCATTTCCATCAAAGAGATGATGAAGAAACAGAAGAAGATGTTTTAGTACCTCCTCCCAGCTAATATTTTTGCCATATTGCCGTTGTTGTTGGTTACAAATACGTCGCTTTCATCACAAACAAGAAAGTCGAGTGCAGCCATCCTAGAAGAGTATGAAGAAAAAGGTTCTAACTCTTCCTTTGTAGCTATAGTGTCTTTCGAATAGAAGTGTGGAAAGAGTGCTTTCAGAGGAGCCAAGGATTCTTCTCCTCCATATACTTCACCAGATGCGACATATATATGAACATCACTGCCGTATCCCAAAGCTCTAAGCATCAGTCCGACTTCTTCTGGAGTGAGAGGACATCTTCCTTGTCGTCTTTGTTTCTCAGGATTGTTAATCTGCAATAAATTTGATAAAGTAGTGATTAGTAGATTGTTCATAATAATATACAATGAATTGCACGTAATTTCTAAAAACAGTACAGAATAGGCATTACATGTAACGTTTTCCATCTCCTTCTAATTGCTGCAAGTTCTCTCCTTTCCTTATCACCACCACCATAATAGCATCCCGAGAATGCAAGCATATCAGGTTCAAACCTGCAACAAAGTCGTTATCGCTTGCGTCAAGACACCTCTATTATTTATACCTCCAACATGGAAAAGTAGACTATCATAACAGACTTCTTGTTGACTAGAATGTCAAATATGAAGGAGTTACTAGAGGAACTCAAGTATACACATTTTTATGAATCTGATTCCACTCATCTCACGATGCAACCTCCTTTATTAGATAAGAGCATTGACCACAAGATGCTTGAGGTACCAACTAAGCCAACCTATGAGGAGATGCTAAAAGGTTTCAGCTGTGCTACATGTTAATTCTCCCCAGTACAATGCCCTTGTTCAATAACGAAGTGAAAAACGAAGAAATATTAGGATTTAAAGGCGAACAGTGGTACTACCTTAGATGCAAAGCAATGAAGTGTTTGCTCCTCAATCGCATTCGCCGGACCAATTCATTACCCATTGTAAGTATAGGATCAGTGAACTTTAGAGCATGGTAATTGACTCTACATCTTAGCTTTTGCAAGTCATCGCTCAACTTGTTTGAAAGTCTATAGTCAAATTTGTTCAGTTGAACTGCCTGAAGCATAATACAGACAAAAGTAATATAAGCCTATAGCGAGATGCTTATTCCAAAAATAACCACTTCTCCTGTTTCAAGTTCTATGTTTGTAAACAGACATCAACATGCTCGCAATCGACGAAAGAAACATAAAGAAGGATATAAACCAATAGAGCCGACAAATGGGCATAGCAAACAAAAGAATAACAACCAATTAAATGGTAAGATTTGTGAAGAACATTATTTGAGACACCCGAAGCAAATAGTCGACTCTTACATGATGCAAAATACTATAAAATGCAATATGCCAAAGTTTCAGAGAAGAAGGAAACTTACATGCCTTTTGTGAAGAACAGGTAAAACCCGATTAATATAGCATCTCTCATTACATTTCCTTGGTACACGCATTCTACTTGGACTCCATGTTCGCCCTCCTTTCTGTGGAAGCTGCTTTATAATTCTAACGTCTTCCGATAGAAATGACATAAACCAATCAACATCGAATATATGCGAGAAGTCACTGCATAAACACACAAATTCACTAAGATGCACAACATCAGATTTCCATTTCAAATAAAAACATGTACGCTTATTCTGTCCCGAACCTGGCATCCTTCCAGTAAGACTTCTGGTCTAACTTGGGAACAACAAGAGTAGCATTTAGAATCCTTGCCGCAACAACTGCGTCTACAATCTGCAAAAGGATGCATTTGAAAATTCCATAAGAGACAGAACAAATTCGCCATATAATCACACTAGATAGCTAATCTGAAAAGAATATACTTTCGAGCTAAACAAGAAGTATATCCAAACAGAGAGAATTAGGAACATTAGCTGACTTAAGAGTAAACCAAAGAAGTCAAGGTGCTCACTCCAGTTCGTTGTTGATTCAAACCACCACTGGTGGCGATCGCCAAGTATCGATCATTTCGCGTCACTGCTTTCGCATCTGCAACCAAGAAATCGGATTTAGTGACTCACTAATCAAAGCCTGATTGATAGGCTGATTCCAAATACTCAAAGTTTCCAACTTTCGAAAGATCGATCAATGTTATTAATGACCCAACAATCAAATCTTACGCACTTGAGAACTTGTTGCTCGCATTGCTACATCCGTAAAAGAATTCAGCGTTTCGTGAACGCCAAATATCACGATCTGATCTGCCTCCAGTTCTCTATCGATTAAAAAAACACACAAACCCAATGACCCATCTATGAAAATGAAACAGAGATCCACATCAATAAGTCGAAAAAATCAAACTTTTTACTAACCGGAACTCGAAAACCTCCTGATTTGATCGCATCATTGGCTCCAATGTTAATCTGCTTCGGCAAAACAAAACAGCGAATGAGAACGGATCAAAATCTCTACACATGGATAGAGAGAGTGAGAGAGAGTGTGTGTGTACGGATGCGTAGCGGACGCGTGGTGGAAGGCGATCGGAATCGCCAGGAGGCGGAGCAAGGAAAGAGAGAAAAGCGAAGAGAATAAGGAGAGATAAAGAGACGGCGAAAACGAGAGGGAGAAGACGACGGAGACGGTTGTAATAAGGGTAGCGCCGCCGCTGGTAAGTCATGGCGGCCGCCGCTCAACTACCTCGCCGGTCTGAGCCAGAGAGAGAGAAGAGAGAGGTTGGAATCAATCAAAACATGGTTTTTAGAATGAAACAAGCATTTCAGAATCAGAAAGCATGATCCTTTAGATCACGAGCGATAATAACAACAACAATATTCAGTTTCTTCTTTTCTTCAAACAAACAAACCAAAATATTCAGAAAGAGAAGAAATTGAGTTTTGTTTTGGGGAAGTGCTTCTTATAGCTACAGTTCTGTTTAATAACAAGTGTACATTTTTATGACTAAATGAAAGTTAAACAATTTTTTTGGTTAATGACAAAAATAAGTATCTTACATTATAAGTTAATATCCAAAATGTCCCTAAGAGTTGACAAAAAGTGTCTCGATCCCAAGTAATCAAGTAAAAGATATAATTAGTGAGTATCTAATTAGATTTTGTAAATGAGAACTATAGTCAAAAGATTTGGTTAAGAGAGAAAAATATCTTCTTTTTAGTATAATGGTTAGTAACTATTTGTTTTGGTTTTCAATGATTTGAGATCATCTATCTAACTAAGGATTGGTTCTTTATGTGTATGGTAAAGGCTTTTGTATTGAATTTGAGTAAAATACAAAAAAAACATGGAAAACAGTAGCAACTTGTAACATTATTGCGTTTGTTTCTGTCTGTTTTCATTTGTCCTTTATGTTTTCACAGTAATTATTCTTTGTTCTTTGTTTCAAAGTGAATCACGTTTCAAACCAATGTTTTTGAAAATGATAATCACACAAAGGAAAAGCATCTTAAACCGATTCAAACAAAACACCTAACCAAATAATTAGTTGGACAATTAAAAACAAAATACTAAAACCTTTAAAATGACAAAAAGTATCCACTTGCCATTCACAATGACACTCAAGTTATAGATCTAAAACTCGAACTTACCAATACATAGTTTAAGGTGCACTTTGAAACATTTCTTTGCCGGTTATAGAAAATTTGGTACATTCAACGAATGGTGGTAAACTATAAGAAAAAAAGCACTTACGGCTTGTATTATTATAGTAGTTGAATGGTAGAAATGAACTGAAATTAAATTAATAACATAAACTCGAACCACCTTGTTTGATAGGTTTGTAAACGCCTAAAATGCTATCAGACCTTCTTGCTGATCCATCGCATCAAACTGCCTCATCGAGCCACCAAAACGGACCGTTTGGTTGATGATCGGTGACCTCCAAAACCGTTAAAGGTCACCGATCTAACCCGTTAGAATCACCAGTTAGTACGTGATGCAACAAAACCAAAACAGACCAGCTTCCACGAAATGGCAGAGAATCACCAGCGAATAAGGAAGAGACCAAAACCGCTCTTCTTCTTCTTCGTCAGGAAAAACAAAAACACTTTCACATTCTGCCTATTAACCATACTTGTCAAAGAGTCCTCTGGCCCATGAGCTTTGGTCTTCCGACCAAATAATCCGGGCCCCGAGCATTGAGCACCATCTTAGATTCAGAAGTGCAGCTGCTAGATGCAACTGAGAGTTTCCGAACACCTCAATTATCTTCGCTTCGGTTTCAGGGTCTTCGCTCATTACAAAATTCTCTTCGAGCTCTTTTTTCTTCTCCTGAAGACTCTCTTTGATTTCTTCGCTGAGCATTCTTAGGCTTAGAACATTCAATGCTTCTATTCCTGTTGTATGATACCCATTTTCCACATAACATGAGAAAACAAAATGGCATGTCGTTGGATCTGGATTTATTTTCTTTTGGTGCATTTGCTTTACTATGTACTCAACCACATCAATCAGTCCCTGAAATACAAAAGTTGTGTATACTAAAACAGTTTATTTGCTTTCGTTACTTTCAGAATTCTTACGAGAAATATCTTTACCTTCTCAAATGCTTTACGCAAAATGGTGTTGTATGCTAAGAGATCGAGATGTATCCCTTCCAATGCAGCTTGGTCCAAGAGATTGAGTCCCCCCTCGACATTTCCATCATTCAACAAAATCTAAGAGGAAACACAAAGCTTTAGTTAATAGAAACTGTATCAAATCCAGAGACAAAGAAATGTGCAGCGATTAGCAGCCAAATTCCACCGAAAAAGCTGAAAGTTCTGTGTGAATAATTGTTCGAGAAAACGTGTTACGTGTGTACTCTGTGTATGTCCTCAACTGAATACTTATAGCAAGTTCTTGAAAAATTGATGGCAGACTTTTAAAATTGTAATCTGTAAGTACCTTCATCAGAGAAGTATATGTAATCACTTTTGGAGAAAATCCGTCACGGATCATCATAGAAACTATAGCACAAGCTGATTTATAAGACTGAATAAAGCGGCAACAATCAATCATTATGCTGTAGGTAGCAGGGTCTGCAGGGTAGCCACATGCTTTCATACGTTTGAATATTTTGATCACCATGTCAGTCTGCATGTCAATCAATAATAACGATCAATATTGTAGCGCTATATGTACACTGGTGCAATGAAAACTTTAAAAGAGCTATTAGACAATGGAAACTTACTTCATTTGCTTGAAGAAGTGAATAAAGCACTATATTGTATGTAGGCGTTTCTAGATACATATTCTCAGCCTTTTGCAGGTGTCGGAGCATCTCATTCACCATACCTTCAGCTCCGAGGGCTCTCAGCTGGAGAAAGTAAAAGGAAAGGGTAAACAATACGCACATTGTTCTGAAAGATAACACCCAACCGCAATAACTGAAGTAAAGACTGATAGTATCGCATCGAAAGGGATTTTCCAGCTGCTTTTTAACTGAATAATATCACATCTGATTCATCTGCTTCAAACAGATCAACAACTATCTATATAGAGCAGAGACAAACCACATTCTGCATTGAGACACGACTGTGCTGAAAACCATTTCTCAACATGTCCATTTCTATAGCATTAATCCTTTTAGAACAGTCTACTTGGGAGAGCATGTTGCCCTCTTCATAAGGTGCATTCACATTCCCAAACAATGAAAAGAGCCGTTCATATGTCCACATATCCGGACGCAGTTTTAGCTGTTTCATTCTAGCCAAAACCCGGATCGCACGCTCTGGTTGACCCTACACAACATTAGCAAGAAAATGAACCTCACAGTACCTTGCGTAAATTAGCAGAACAAAATTATGTACTAAATATGGACACGTACAACAACGCATAATAACAAGACCTATAAAACATGACAACCACTTAGAGTGCAGAACAATTTTGGACGAACATTTTGACTACAAAATAATAGAACAGAACAGTAACCCGTTGTTCCAAACGAATCCTATGATTAGAGTGGCATTATAGTCACAAGGATGATTTTTAAAAACTTTCTGTGGCATCTAGGAACAACACATGTACTTGAAGCTTCAGGAAAAAAAATAAAGACTTGTAATAGAATACACAAACACCGAAAGGTAAAAGAGGAAACTAGGGTAACTGGCTTTCCGATGTGTAGAATCAAAATAACTAACCAAGGAGTTACACGCAGAAAGAAGGTTATTAAAAGCATATGTGTCTGAGCATTCAGATACTTGATCCAGCAGATGTTCAGCTAAATCAACTTGAAGGGCTTTACTGCAACAGGCTGAAACTGTAGCAAGAGTTGAATTATATGGTTTCATATTCCGCTGCTGCATTTCTTTCAGCTGTGTAGAGAAATGAAATATAAAGAAAGATCATTATAAAGAAAAACTACATAGAGAAAGAAATTATGAAAGAGATGGCTTGTACAGTAGATAAAGTATTACCAGTGTCATGCCATATTCATACCCTCGTGGAGATGCAACAGCTCTAATGAAACCATCATATGTGTGCAATGATGGTCGTAACCCAAGATTTTGCATCTATTCAGATAAAAAAAAAAGTCAGAAATGAGATTTTGACCATATACCACAAAGCAGGACTGGAACCAGAGAAAAGACAAACGGTCAGAGGTCAGCTACTTGACAGAACTCTAAATCCCAACAAGAACAATAAAGAGCTGGTATCAATACTCATGAAATCTTATGATTTCAATCAAGGTCATAGACATAATATCAAAATTCTCATTCAATATTTATTAATGCTGCCACTGTAAGAGGTTTTCTCGCATAACACTATAGTATCGCGTGCAGTGAGTGGATAAGGACGAGGAATGGATAGATGGGAAACTGGTAGAAGATACCTGCAGCATTAGCTGCTCCGCTAGCTCAGAGTTTTCAGATTTTCCACATAAAAAAATCACATCACTGAACGACCACCTGAGGATTTTGTTGAGATCTTTTGCCAAAGACACTTTGGAAGACTCAATTTCATTGCTCTGTTCATCAGATGATTTGCACTCCACAGTGTTCTTCACATGAGCATCCGTTAGCAACGCCGTGGGATCATTTACTCCAAAAGCAACTTTCTCTAATCCTGTTTGACCACTTGATGGTATAGGAATATCCAGTCTCCTGGAATGCAATTTTCCCCTATTGAATTCTCCTCTTGAAGCTAGAGCTACCATGTGTTGCAATAATTCATATGCTGTTTTCAAATCCCCCAACCTCGTAAAGGACCATATGAATCTTCTGAGAGAGTGTATATTCAGATTATAGTGGTCGACATAGTGTCTCAATATTTCGTAAACAGAGGATAGATTGCGCTGAAAAACTGCAAGCTGAAAATAACATTAATTAGATAAGAAAGAAAAGTAAGATCATTTATGCAGATCAATGAAAAGCTAAGACAAAGACTGGGACAAAATAATGAAATGATGTTTTTTTTCCGTATATCCTATACTCCAAATTAAAAAGTTGACATATGATCAGCTCTAGTAAGATATGTCCTTAACTAACCTTGAGAAGTGCTGCATATGTTAAATCATCCTTTCCCACTCTCCGTTGATCCATCAACTCCAAACATTTACTCGCGTGATTCCAACTTCTCGTATCAGCACATGCTCCAAGAAAATAGTTATACACGGGCAAAATAGGGGAGATACTATCACCGAGAGCGTGAATAAACTCTGACGCCTGAACAATTATATCCGGACAGATAAATAGATAAGCTTGAGTTACTATATCGTACGGAAATACTGGACATTTGATCCGACTATTTATACCTTATCCAAGTGTCCCCCTTTACAAAGAGCTTGCACTATGAAGAACAAGGATCTGCTGTCCAGACTGATTTCCTTCTTACACATTACACTGTAAGTCTCCATGACAAACTACAGGAACAAATTACTGCCTTGAGGTCAGATACAACAAGAACAGTGTATTATGAGAAATTACCAAAACTGTCAGTGATAGAGAACTCCGAAATTGTGCAACAGACTTTAGAATGCCATGAAACTCAAAAGACAAGCATAAAGTGTGGCATTTTCATAAATCAACTTACCACAGGATCCGGTGTTTGTGCACAATACTCTAGAATACCATGAAAATCATTGGCACTAAGTGAATTGTTTCCTTGTATTAACTTTAAAAGCAGAGCTGACGCTCCAGGCCTTTCTCCCGAACGAAGCGCATTGACAATCTGCACCTCTAAGATCTTCCTAGTTGACTCATCTTGGCATCGAATGAAGTCATTACCTACATAAGGAAAACATGCATTTCCAAGTCACAAAATCTCGTCTTTAAGAATTCAAGTAAGTAATGAAACATTATAAGATCAATAGAAAGTGAGAGAGATAAATCAGACATACCAATCAATGTCGTAAAACTACGAGAACAAGAACAACAATCCCCATTATCAATTCCATTTCGTCCCCGTGCCTAAATTCAAATACCCATTTAATAAAAATCACAATTTTATTTGTCAAACAACGTAGAAACTAATTGAAGAAACACTGAATCATTCACAAATTTCAAAGCAACTCAATGAACAGAAAATACTAACCCGAGATAAGATTGGAGTTAACTTTGACGAAGACGACGAGCTCACGATGAATCGCAATCGAGAAATCAACCTGCATTTGCACAAACACAAGAAGCAACTCAATAAACATATATCGAAGTAATAAGCAACAAAGAAAAAAACCCAATTCGTCAAATAACTTACACAGCTCTGTACATAGCGCTTTCAGTCCACCAAAATTAGGGTTCTACGTCACAGCTATCAGCTCACACCAGAGCAGAACTTAGCTAAAAGTACCTAAACTCTAAACCCGTAAGCGAAAGTTTCATTTTTTGTTTGTTTTGGGTCTTCGATTTATCGACGGTGATTTCAGTTATGTTTTACTTATGTATCGATCTCGCTCTCTGGTTCTACCAATCTGAAACATGTAAGAGAAGAGAAGCTTGCCGAAACGAAAACAAAGGTTTATCAAAATCGCTTTGCCGTCTGATGGAAAAAACATTGATGGGCCGTATTCTTCATATTGCTGGCCCATTATCTTCTCTATTCATGCATTCCAATTTCTCTCCGGTTTAATTTGATTAGGATTGGTTTAGTTTAATAGCTAGCTAACCAAGGAGCAAGAACAAAACTGAATGGAAGAAATTTAAGATGATAAATCAGCAATCCCGAGGAGTGACCAGTTTTCTCTATCTAAGTTAAAGGAGTTACGTATTCGACTTCTCCAATTTTTGTTATCTTTAATTTCTCGCACTGTTAATCTTAAGGCAAGGCGGATTGTTTAGCCCATTTTACCCGTTATAGAGATTTAGATTTTTACTTTATAAACAACTATTTACCCATTTGGTTCACCGACATATTTAATTAAATGGTTTGGTTGAAAAACGAAAAAAAAGTTGTTACATTATTTTACTTTGATATACTTGGGTTGATAAATCGTCGTTTTTCACAATTTTTAATGGAACAAAGCCATATCCTTAGCTATCTTTTTCAGAACATTCTTCTGAGTCTTCCCAGTAGAAGTCTTAGGAAGATCCGAGAAGACTACTGTCTTTGGAACCATCTTCATGTTCTTGTTCCCAAGCTTTCTCTCACAAAACTCAATGATCTCTTTCTCTCCTCAACTCCTTCCATGAGCTTCACGAAAGCACACACCGACTGTCCTAAAGCTTCTCCCGGTCGTCCAACCACCGCAGCTTCATAAACCCCCGGATGACTATAGAGAAGCCGTTCGATCTCGGTGGATCCCAAAATTTCTCCACCGCAAGTTATAACATCTTGTGATCTATCTTTCAATTGTATGTATCTTGCATGTGGAAGGAAACATTAATAAACCGTTAGATGATTAAGAGTTACATATTTCATTTATAATATATAACGAATAGTAACCAATTTACTCATTGCCAATTAATTTTATTTTGAGTTAGAAATCTATGAGACTTCACAATTTGCTTACCCATCGGGATCTATGACACGGCCTATGTCATTGCCTATGTCACGGCTCCAGAACCATCCACCTCGAAAAGCGGCCTCGGTGGCTTCCTTGTCCTTGAGTAACCGCTCATGACGGTGTTTCCGCGGAAAACGATTTCACCCATCGTCTTTCCGTCGTGTGGGACGGATTTCATGGTGGTTGGATCCACCACATCGATGGCCTCCATGGCAAAATGGTTGAGACCTTGTCTTGCCTTTAGCCTCAAACTTTCTTCTTCACATAGAGTTTCCCACTCAGGCTTCCATAAACATGTCGTTCCTGCTCCATACACTTCTGTGCACCCAAAAGCTGCCATTACTTTGAATCCTAGCTTCTCGAGTCTCAAATTATCTGTCCAAATAATTAAATTATGATCTTACACTATCAGTAATACGTTTAGGAAAACTCTCAATTCCCCTTGATTCTATGTAAAATGTAAGGTTTATATACCCTTTACATAACTGGAGCTACCTTACTCATTCAAACCAAGTGGTATAACCAATATATACATTTTTGGTATTGTATTGTAATGGAGATAACATATAAAGCAAGGCATTATAACATAAATATAGGGGGTGCAATAAACCGACTGAATAAGGTCTTAAAAGAATTTCAATCCAAAACCAAATCTTAATATGGCTTAATTCGTATTCTTTTTGTTGAATCCAAAGCTTGGACCAAACAAAAAAAAACAGATCTGAAGCTTAGTTTCTTTGCAAAGTAATATGTGACTAATTAAGCCAACTTGTACCAAAAATATGTATACTGTGGGAGTCAAAACTCGAACAATATAATTTGTTTAGGCTTTGAGGAACGGAGATTTCTATGCTACGAATCACGAAATGTAAAAAATAAGAAGATAGGTTTTCTTTATTGATTTTTTGTGAATCAATGTTACAAGTGTATGCGAAAAGTTGTGCATCCCCTTCTACGAGGGTTAACAACTGTATATATAGCCTTTTTCCGCGGCTAGGGCTTTTGTTGAAGAGATAGAGACGCCATCCTGATTCTGCGGGATTCTCTCTCCGCGGAGTCGGTTATGTGCCGCGGGCTTCTCTTCGCGGTTCGGCCCACTTCTGGATGCTGCGGTCCAATACATGTTATAACCATCTCGTGGGCTATACTTCTGGTTTAGCCGCGGGTCGGGTTAAACCAGAAGGTGAGGGTTTTCCGCAGGTTACCTGTTAAGAATTTTCGCGGAAAGCCGGTTAACAGATTTCCGCGGGAAACCCGGATAACAGATTTCCATACTTAGCCAATTTTAGGCATTGATTTACAAGAGGTGGATTTGGACCCCTACACATACTAGATTGAGTTTTATTTTGGTTACCCAAAAAAACATACTAGATTGAACCAAATACTAACAAAATTTAGATCAACGTTGTAACTTTAAATATCACGTTTAGTATTTACCTCGGGCGGTGGCGAGGATCCGCCGTTCATAACCTGAACGGTCCATGGAAAAGACTTCTTGACCAAATCCTGTGCATTGGCGATCATATTGAGAAGCGCAGGGGAGCCACCAAAGTGAGTTACCTTGTGTTTCACGACACTATCGAATATAACTTCATCGTCAACTTCCCTGAGACAGACATTAACTCCTCCAAAAGCCGCAACTGTCCAAACAGAGCACTCCCAAAAAATATGACCAATAAAAGTCGTGGAACCACTTAACCACGTCGTGGCGACAGAGACCGAGGTCGGAGAGAGCAGAGGCGAGGCGGACACAACGGTCACGTGTCTGGTGCCACGTGTACTGAATATCACCGTACAGGACGGAGGTTCTGCCACCGAAGACTACGGCGGCTCTATCGAGGAAGCAGATCGGAGAAAGCGGGACGTACTTCGCCGAGCATCGGATAGTTCCTTCCATGTTTCTCTATGGTTCTTTAGCTACTAAAACCAGAGAAACGTTTATTAGCTTATGGTGTTTTAGCTTTGTATTTATAAGCATAACTTTTTTTTTTGTAACGTTCCATTAATAGTTAAATAATAAAATGAAGAAGCTTTGGTGCCTTGCCACGTCTCGTTAAAGAATCTGAGTGAACTTTCACAAGTGGATTTGTTTTAAATCCAAACACAATCAATTATTATCCAATTATTGATTTTAAATACTTTATTAAATCTAGTATTATTGATTCTTATATTTACAATCTCTTTTTTATTAAAAGAGTTTCAAATTTAATGTTGTTGGTTTTTGTATTTACAATCTAAGAGTTTCAAATTTAGTGTTATTGGTTTTTGTATTTACAATCTCTTCACTAAAAAAATTTATAATCCATTTTTATTTAATTAAAAATTTAAAAGGACCAACTAAAAGTTTTATGTTATTCAAGTCTGATATTTTACTTAAAGAAAATTTGAGTGGATTGCAAATTGATTTTTACATGTAAATGATAGGAATCCAAATCTTTCTTCTTACCCCAGATGTCAAAATCCAACTAGCCTATCGTACATATATTCCAACTATATAGATATACATACATTTTATTTAATTTTAAATGAATCAAATCTTTTAAAATCTGATAAAATCTTATCTGATTAAAATCTTATTTCCTCCGTTTCATATTAATTATTATTCTAGATTTAATTTTTTATTTCATATTTCTTGTCGTTTGTATTTTCAATGCATATTTATGACTAATTTTTCTATTTTTATCCCTACTTTTTAATTTATTAATTACGCATATAAAATAAAACAGTGCATTAATTAGAGATAAAATAAAAATTCAATTTTTTTAATCTATATAAAACAATCTAAAATGACAAATATTGTGAAACGGTTAGTTGTAGGTCGTATATATCAAAACTTAAGTGATTAGCAATGGCGGCAACTAGGCTCGATTTTCATGTTACGGTGGGCCATAAAGGAGATACCATCTTTTCCAAGCCTTTCCGACCTTCTTATAAAACTCTTTCCGTCTTATGAACAGATTGATGTCGTCTTGGACAGAACGTTTTAGGGCTGTGCTCATAGCCATGGTCTCAAAGGTAGAAGGATGTATCAATGTAGTCTTTTCTCAATGGTAATTAGAAGAGTTGGTGTATACCATCAGTACGCGATTTTCACTTTTCATCTGATAAGCCTTGCTCTCGACATAAGGCAGATATTTGTATAAGACATCATCTCTATACCTTTCATGATACACATACATTTTATTTAACTTTAAATGAATCGAATCTTTTAAAATCTGATAAAATTTTATCTGATTTAAATTTTATTTTTTTCCGTTTCATATTAGTTGTCATTGTAGACTTAATTTTTTGTTTTATATTACTTATCGTTTTGTATTTTCAATGCATATTTATATTTATGACTAATTTTTCTATTTTTATTTTTACTTTTTAGTTTATTAATTATAAAACAGTGCATTAATTAAGAATAAAACAGAAAATTCAATTATTTTCTTAATCTATTTATTTTACAATCTAGAATAATAAGTATTATGAACACAAATACCGATCTTAAAACAATCTAGTTGAATTAGACTTCCACAACCAGTAACACGCTCTTGAATCTAAACACCGTAAGAATCTTCAATTAGTGGAAAGTTGAGAGATGCTTTTACAAATCTTGTACTAATATTGGACTAAATGGTAAAAAAAAAAAGCAATTCAATACTCAATTAGCGGGCTCAATTTTTTAGTGGGCCGATCTAAACACTATAGGCCCATGAGTGCTTTTAAAGAAAAGCTTAAAACAATAAAAATTGAAACATTCTTCTTCCTTTGTTCATAAAATCTTTCTAGGTTTCAGGCAGAGAAAAGAAAGGGGAAGGTTTCGTTCGATTTAGGGTTTTGTGAATCGAAGATGAGCCGGAATTTAGGGATACCGGTGAAGCTTCTTTACGAGTCGTCGGGTCATGTAGTGACTGTGGAGATGAAGAGCGGTGAGGTGTACAGAGGAAGCTTGATCGAGTGCGAAGATAACTGGAACTGTCAGATTGAGAACATCACTTACACGGCTAAGGTAATTAATGTACTAATTTTGTAGATTTTTGCTCGTTTCGAGAACCCTCGGTTTCGTTTCTTCTCCGATGATGGTGAGAGATGCTGTGAAAAAACCCTAGATTTGGTGAGAATTGAATGTGTATTCTGCGTAACTTTCTGGGTTTTTGAGAGTAGTTCTATTTTCGGAGAGAATTGAGAATCTTGCCAGTACAAACCCTAAAATAGTGATTCCTGAAGTGAATTCTTAATACAGTGCTCTTAAGATTGTCTTATTAAAAGATTGGTTTAAGATCCTGGATATGTTAGTTGTAGAGGAGGAAGGTTATGCAGTTCTTGCTTATGTTACAACTATGTAGAATCATGATGATAAAGGATATACATCTTGTCTTCTTTCATTTACCAATGGTATGGCTTGAGTAGAACTTGTAAATATTCGTAACGAAAAATTGTCAGAGATTCAAGATTGTATATGTTTCATCTTAATGTTTTGCTGATATATTCTCTTTCTGGTTTGTATTTGTTTATATAGAGTTAACATCTTATCATAATGATTGTTACTGAACCTTTTTGTTTGGGTTCTTTCTGATGCCCTGAAACAGGATGGTAAGGTATCGCAGCTTGAGCATGTCTTCATTCGAGGCAGCAAAGTCAGGTACTTGTGTTCTACTTATTTACTTTGTTGTATCATTCTTGTCAAACCTAGCTGGACTGATAATAAGTGACTTCTGGTGAGATCTTGATAGGTTTATAATCATACCAGACATGCTGAAGAATGGTCCAGTGTTCAAGAAATTAGAGGGTAAAGTCAAGGTATATTTCTTGAACGCAATGCTGAATGACATGAGTGATAATCAAACGGTTGTATGCTTTATAAACGTGAAAGGTAATAACATCTTGTTTACTTGATCAATGCAGGGAAGGGGCTCGTCAGTAGGTGGAGGCAGAGGCAGAGGTAGAGCTGGTGCAATGCGAGGCAGAGTAAGTTCACCCTCGCTTAAGTCTTTTCTGTTTCTGATTTACTTCTGAGGAAGACAATGTTTGGAAATTCAAGGCAACTAATCGGGTTTTTGCGAATGTCATTAACACTCAGGGTCCTGGGCGTGGAACAGGAGGAAGGGGAGGCGTGCCACCCGTGAGGAGATAGTTTAGTAAACCGTTTGAAATGTAGTTTCGGCTCTAAAGACAACCTCTGCAGTGCCCAGAAGAATTCCGCCAATTTCAGCTTGTTGTTTATGCCTTAATTGTACACAGTAAGTGAAATCTCGAACAAGGAGACATGCAGAGGATAGAGAGAAAGAAGAGAGACTAGTTCTGGGTTTTTGGGGTTACTTTAAGATGTTTGAACATTGTCATGTTTTTCATTCTTACAGATATTTTCAAACGAAAATTAATTAACATTAGTCCAAATTAATTAATCCTTTATCTCTATATATTGATTGATTGATAAACTGGTCATGGGAGAAAAATTGAACTATCCAATCAAGTGGTGTTTTCTCAAATGTTTGCGGAATTGGTATCAGCTGATGAATCTGTCAAATGTTTTCTCAAACTGAATTAACGAATTGGTCTCACTTAAACAATAGTAGTATTTCTTTTATTCATTATGTTCTTAGTGGTACAGTTCGTGGATCAGACGTATAAGACATAAGTTGTTCCATACGAAATACTCAAGGGAGACAAGTACTATACGATCAAATGTAACCGTGCTTTTTTTTTTATGTCTTAGTCTTCCATGTACCATCATGGGGCGAACAGCTTCGTTCTGCGCTGGAATCTGCATGGCTGTCTCTCGGTCGAGGCCAGGCCGGTCCAGTGTTTCCAAATGTCCTGCACAAAAATCAAAAATCGTGCCTTTTTCGTCTGTTAATAAAATTCGTTTTCCATAAAAACTGATGTTTACTTATCTGAGATACTAAGCATCCGTTTCACTTGCCTATTCTCTGGACCAGATGTGGCTGGAGAATCCCATTGCACTCTTCTTAGACATCTTCTTGTTCTGCCTGCTGAAACTGTTTTGAGAGATATAATCTTCTTTATCAAGACGCTTATAATAAAAGATTGAAGAGTCAGTCAAGAATATCGAAAACTCCTGAATCTTTTTCTCTCAATACGTTTAAATTTACTGTTAGTACGGAATATTGCAATACAGTTAGATTCCAGTTAATATATATTCACACTTTATTTTTGTTACTTTAAGGACTATATATGTGTTAGGTTTGATCATCGAGTGAAGGTATTTCGATTGAGAAAAAGGATAAATATACTTGTTGGAGTGTGACAAAATAAAATTACGTGTAACAGCTTAAAATCACACAAAACGCTAAGAATAAAAACCTAAAAATATATTTTGTGTGTGGGCAATGCCGTGCAAGGGTTTGTAGAGGTCCGAGGCGAATTAAAAAAATGGGGCATTTTCAAAAAACAAATTTAACGGTATAATTTTAAGTAATAGAAGTTATTAGAAAAAAATAATGATAATTGTAAACCAATAAAAAAGTATAAAATATTTACAAAAAAATAAATCTATCACATAAACTTTCATTATTTTTTTTGGAAATTTTCACCAAATTCTTGTAATTATTTGCCTAACCAACTCCTTTTATATATATATATATGATAAGTAGCAAATATTGGTGTTATCATAAAAAATCAAAATCAATAGAAGAATTAGATACAAAATCATACCACTAAATTTGAAATCAATAGAAGCATTAGAAATAATTTATTATGAAATATAAAATACAAGAAAGTTTGGAAGAAAAAAACGTGAAAACATAATATAAACACAATAAAACTGCAAACAAAAAATAAAGTTCTTAAAACAAATACACTAGGTTTCGAACTCAAAAGTGGAGGATTTCATTAGGGTGTATTTAACCACTATACTATGAATGATATATGCAAATTAAAGGCCCTAAATTTATATATTATTTGAGGGCCTTAGGTAAATGCCTCTTTTTTTACCTTGTAGTCACGGGTTTGTACGTGGGACTTGGGAGTTGCAACAATGTGAGTGAAACCCTTAAAAAGAAGAAAAACAAGACAATTCGACTAACCAATAATTGGGGAAGTCGAGAATCGCGAGGTATCAAGAGGTGATGATGATAAAAGCAGCAACAATATTGCCAAAGAAACAAATCCTCTTCCCTTCATTTATATCTTCTTTTGATTTCGTATGTGTATGCATGTGTAAGAAATTTACCATTATATACACGCATGATGATCGTCTCTTTCATAATGACTGTTTTCTCAAGAATTTGAGTAAACCATATAAGTCAACGTCAACCATACATGATTTGTGTGTAGTAACCAAAATGGAAAGAATATATAGAAGAAAAATCAAGAACCCTAAAGTGTCGTTTTTTGGATGGTAAAGTTAAAGATCATTATTCCCAAGTGTGAGACGCTTTCTATTTATTCTCTCTTCAACGAGAATGAAAAGATTTTTGAAACCATCTACATATATATATATATTTCGAAACAAACTAGTGAAACTAACCACTTTCATTCTACCAGTCGAAATAGTATCATACTTTATACACTTTAAAAACCTAATTACTCAGATGGATCTCCTCTAGTTATTTATTGTGAAAAAAAAAACAAACACGAATTAACTACGGCACTAAATGGTAACATAAATTCTTCAAATTCAGCAGATTCAACAAATTCATCAAATTCATCAAATTCTGCAGTTACCATTTAAGTTTGACATTATTCAGCAAATTCTCCAATTCAGCAGAAATTCAACAAATTCTGCAATTCAGCAGAAATTATGCGATTACCATTTACACACAGAAGGTTTAAAATTAGTGGTATTTTTGCAAATGGACAACTCATAATGACGTTTTTGCAAATTTACACACCAAAAGTGGTATTTTTGCAATTGTCTCCTAGATATATATGTAGTATGATTAAATCTTACTAAATTTGCTTGACAATTCAATCAATAGCAAAATTTTAAAAATTAGGTTTACTAAAAAATAATTCAATCAATAGCAAAATATTATATCATAAATTATGTATGTAAATTTGTTTTATCAATCTATTAGTTTATTTAAGGGGCAATTGCAAAATGTATAAGGGGCAATTGCAAAATGTTTGTGATTTTAATTCCTTTTATAGTAAGATATTTGTTTTTTAAAATATCCTTCAAAATTTTTGTAAATAATTTTTACAAATTGGTTTTTCTGTTTTTTAATCATTATTTTTGGATCTGGATCCGACCCAACCCTAATTACAAGATATATATTTCAAAATATAAGATGTTTTGGAGGTTTTTTCAAAATGTAAGATGCTTTGACAATACTAGGTACTTTTTAACTTTATTAAATATTTAATGAACACTAGTATTTTACAATCTTTTTTGTGATTGGTCAATAATAATTAACCATTTAAATTTGGAAAAAAAAAATTTAATTACTTTTTAAAATTAATTACTTTTTCAAAATCAATTACTTTTTTTTGAAAAATTCAGCAAATTCAGCAAATTCTGCTGTTACCATTTAAGTTTGATATTATTCAGCAAATTCTGCAAGAAATCAACAGTAATTCAGCAAATTCAGCAATTCAACAGTAATTCAGCAAAAATTCGGTGGTTACCATTTAGACCCTACATATTGACAAAAAAAAATACGAGTGTTCAGAACTTTCCCACTTATGCAACTTACGGATCACTCCTGGTTATTTATCCCAAAAAAAAACAAGTGAAACTACACACAAATACGTGTTAAATTTCCCACTTATGCAACTTATGTTGCTCTCTCTCAAAGTAAGTGTCTCACTTATGCAACTTGCGTTGCTCTCTCTCTCAAAGTAAGTTTATGCATTTAGGGTACACAGTACATAGTAAGTAGAATCTCAAACAAGGAGACAGGCAGAGGAAAGAAAGAAAAAGAGACTAGTTCTGTGCTTTGGGTTACTAAGATGTTTGAAACATTGTCATGTTTTTCTTCAACATTATGCAAAATTCTATAATGGTTTCAAATCTTTTTAGTCTTGGAGATGCATATTTGGTTACAATGACACAACTTGACTTACCAATTGGGACGGGATTAAGAGACAAGTAGCAATATTATTGATAAGTAGTGATATACTTCACCACAATCTACCAAAATCTACCAAAATCTAACAAAAATCATTGCAAATTATAACACATACATGGTTTCCGACGAGGTGAGGTGAGGAGAGAGAAGAACCGGCGGTGGGTGGAGGAGGAAGAAGAGACGGCGGTCGGTGGAGGAGGAAGAAGAGCCGATACGCCTGGAGGAGAGAGAAGGACCGGCGGTGGGTGGAGGAGGAAGAAGAGACGGCGGTCGGGGGAGAGAGAAGGACCGGCGGTGGATGGAGATCCGGCGGAACAGCGGTGGAGGAGAAGCGGCGACAGTGAGAAAAGGAAAACTCGATCGGCGGAGAGAAAGAGAAAGAAAACAGATCTGGGATATTTATTCAGTTTTTCCGACGGATTTGCGACGGATTTAATTATTCCGTCGGAATTCCGTCGGAAATCCTATAAATTTCCGACGGATATATCGGTCGGAATTATAACATTTCCGACGGATCGATCGGTCGGAATTATAACATTTCCGACGGATCGATCGGTCGGAAGTATAACATTTCCGACGGATATTTCGGTCGGAAACATTAAAATCCACAATTTTATTTTAACATTTTTTTAATTATAACAATTTTATTATAACAATTTTATTATAACAATTTTAGTATAAAAAATTTTTAACCAATTTTATAACAATTATAACAATTTTTTACCAATTATAACAATTATAACAATTTTTAACCAATTATAACAATTTTTTAACCAATTATAACAATTAAATTAAAATCCACAAAATTAAATATTTTATTTAAAATATTTGAAATTCAGCTTAGAAATTTTAAATTAAAATATATTACAAACACAATTTTTTTTTTTTAAAACACAAATATATTTATGGTCCGTCTGAATCGGATAAATAATCTGAAGGTGCAAAGACCCTCTTTGCAACCAGCATATAACGGATCAGTTGATGCATCTACCATATCAAAGTACCTTTGGGCATCTAAAGTTGGTCCTTCGGATCCATCCTGAAAGAACGATGGTATATTCTCCCGATAGGCTTCGTTAACCATTTCTTCCATACCTACATTTTCATCTACTTCCGGTATTGGTTCCTCTATCCTATCCGCACTAGTACTAGCATAATTCCCCATTGAACCATCTTCACCATGCAAATACCATATCTTATACCCCGACATAAATCCGTCTCTATAAAGGTGTTGTAATACAAAACGCCCAAATTTCTTTTTACAATTCCGACATTTAGAACAAGGACACGACATTTTACCTTGATCTTCTATGGTTTGCGGTTGGTTTAATGCAAGATTCATAAATTGTTGAACTCCATCGACAAACTCATCCGTAAGTAAACCCGTCTCTGGATCATGAGAAGGTTTATCCATCCACGCTCGAAAATATTGATCTCTGTTTGAAGGAGCCATTTTAATGTTTTGTTCTTCCAATTTTCGTGAATGAAGGTGTGATCTGTTTTAAAAAGAAATATGGGAAATTTTCGACGGATTTCCCACAGAAATTCGGTCGGAAATTCAAAATTTAAAACGGTCAAAAATGGCTCCAATTTTTTCCTACCGATTTCCGACCGCCTGAATTTCCAACCGTTTTTCGACCAAATTTTCCGACGGATTTCCTACCGATTAATTTTCCCTCGGATTTCCGACCGATCTTGCAACTGTATTGCGACGGGAATTTTTTCGTCGGAAATCCGTCGGATTTCGGTCGATAATTTCCGACCGATTGTTGTCCGTCGAAAATTCGATCGGAAATAGGCCTGTTTTCTTGTAGTGCTACCACATACGATCTATCTATTTCTTTATCTCTTTCTTTTTTATTATGGAACTTTCTATAAACAAGTGAAGTCAGACATTTACTATTTTTCTGTTTTTAAGAGAAATAAGGTACATAAACAGAGTCAACGTCAGTGGACATTGGACACTAGCAGTAGATGATTAGTCAAAGTCTTTCTTACAGATATTTCCAAAAGAAAAACCACTAATCTAACGAATCTTTATCCTTTATACAGTGTATTGAAAGAAACTAGTCATGCATGCGAGACAAATTATGAAAATAAGTTTTAATCAAATGGTGTTACATATATATAAGATATTTTTAAAATATATATATATATATTTATTGAATTTTTAGCTCGGAATATTAAACTTTTTATTAATTTGTTGAATATTAAAGTTAAGTTATGAAAAAGGATGCACTATTTTTTTTATTATTATAAATGCATGGAAAAAGTAAAACGAAGCTTTACAATTTTTCGTATTTTACAGCACAAGTAGAGCAAAGCCAAACTTATATTGAACAACAAAATTCTTGTGTTGCTCGTTCTTGATGATCCATATCCAGGGCATATGGTGCCGTTTATGTGACTAGAATACAACAAAGTAAAACCAATCTTCTTCTCAAACAAGGAACGAGAGAGACTAGTTCCGTGCTTTGTGTGTTGTCACTAACAGTACTTACATGTTTTTTTTATATGGTCGTTTTCGCTACCTAGATGAACAAAGCATTTCTTAAGTGGGTTGTATCTTTCCAAGTCGTGGTATTGGACATTTGGTATCACTTATCAGGCTAGTAAATCTGCCAATGTCTTTTTCAATCGAATGGAATCAGCAAGAACAAGAAACTTTATATCAACTCAAAAATCAATTGACAATGAATGGATAATTAGTCCATATTCTTTACATATTATTTAAGATTCTTTCCAACTTCCTATATGGGATGTTATTCCCCTATCTTGGCCATTGATCTCGGTATATTTGGGAATTGATCTCTGACAAGGAGACACGCAGAGGAAAGAGGAAATGTGTTTTGGGTTACTAAGGATGTTTGAAACATTGTCGTGTGTTTCTTCACTTGGTGTTTTGAGAATTCACAAATCCCTTGTAGAACGAAGCAATATCCAAAATTCTATAATGGTTTAAGCCGTTTTTAGTCTTGGAGATGGATATTTGGTTACAACGACACAACTTGACTTACCAATTGGGATCAACTGAGATTAAGATGAACGAAATCTGAGGGGATTAATATAAAAGCAGCAACATTATTGATAAGTCAAAAATTTACTAATTTTTCTGTTTTTAAGAAAAACAAGGTTACATAAACAGAGTGTATTAAAAGATACTACTCGACCTCAATGGACACTAGCAGTAAAGTCTTTCTTACAGATATTTCCAAAAAAATAACGAATCTTTTATCTTCTATACAGTGTATTAAAAGATACTACAAAGTAATTAGGTTTATTATACACAAAAACAACACAAACTTTTTGATATTCAAACACACTCGAGAGGCCTTAAACTATAACGTCCAACCATGTAATTTTATGTCTCAGTCTTCCCCTTATGAGCTGGATGCGAACAGCTTACATTCGACTTAAACTTTCTTATGTATATACATGTGCGAGAATTATGTAGAGAAGAGTATATATATATATACATAAAATCAAGTCTTTCAAATCAATTATAAGTCAATGTCAACCATATCCTTGACGAGAGATCTCATCCACAATCCAAAATGGATTATTCAATATTTTGAAAAATACAGAAATTATTGAGTAGAAATGTCAAAAGTGAGTTGGTTTCTCTATTTATTCTCTTAGCAACGACAATGAAAATATTTAGACACAAACTAGATAGATTTTTCCCACTTAGGCAACTTATGTTGCTGGTTTAGTCACTCACAACACTCTCCATTGTTACTCCATTTACGTGTCATCATGATTGGATTGGACTTGGTTCTCACAGAAGAAGAAACCCAGCTGGTTCAGTTCTTGCAGCATAACCA
Organism: Arabis hirsuta; assembly: GCA_964056655.1. Classification (NCBI taxonomy): domain Eukaryota; kingdom Viridiplantae; phylum Streptophyta; class Magnoliopsida; order Brassicales; family Brassicaceae; genus Arabis; species Arabis hirsuta. The sequence continues at coordinate 34,646,304 of OZ053304.1, forward strand.
AACTTAGATGTGTTGTATTTCCTATAAACACCTGTTAGCTTCCCTGTCCCTGCCTTGTGATGGAAACCAACCATCTTCCTCGAACATTCCCTGTTTCGAAATCAATCAATCATCAAAACCATTAACATTTTCAAAGTCTTCTTCTTGATTTGAGTGTTCTTACATAAGCTTTTCTTCAGTGTATCCTGTGTGAAACTCGCAGGTTTTGCTCCATTCCTCGAATCCTTTAATCGTGCTATGCGCAGTGTAGATCGCCGAAGCAGCTAGTTGAGAAGGAGTGTACTGAAGCATCTCGTATTCCACTAGACAAAGCTCGATGATAAAGAAGGATAAAAGCTCAAGCTGAAACAGAAATTTTCACAAATTATGATTACTGAATTGATTCTTTGTATATATATATATAACAGAGAAGATTTGATCAAAGTTTATTATATACAAACCTTTTTGTCAGATTGTGCAGCTTTGAGGAACCTCCTCATGAACACATATGGAGTTGGTAGACAGAAATTGAATTGCAAAGTATTCGCCATTAACTTCTCCTACAAGAAAAAAAAATCACACAATGAATCATCTAAACATATAGAAGCATCCATGGTTATGATCTCTAGTGAAAGATTTTACCAAATCAAGAACTTCTCTCCTAGTGTAAGCCTTGTCTGAAATCAAGATTAGATCATCAACAACAGGAACTGAGACTTCCTCGTACTTGCAAGCAAGCAACATAGCTGTAACACCAACAAGCTGAAGCTTTTTCCTCGCGATATGATGATGAACCGCAAGAAATCTATCGATGAGATTGATTGTGAGGTAAAGCGTTTCCTCCATTAGCTCAAACTTGTAATGTACCTGGCACAAATTTCATAAGTCAGACAATGGTAAACAAAAACAGAGCAAATTCTGTTTTTTTTTTTTGTAATGTAATTTAATTACCTCAATTAACCAATCAACAAGGATTCCTCTCATTCTCTCGTTAATGTCAGGTTGATTCTCCATGTAATTAGGCGGGACACAGCTACGACACTGCGAAAACAATCGAAGGGTTTTCACAATCGCTACAAAAAGATCTTGAAACCAGAATGATCATTGAGAAACAGTACCTCATTTTTCTTGTAGAAGTTGTATATATCATCGATGTATTCGACTACAGCAAGAGGATTGTTCTTGTCACAGATGTCTATATCCATCACTGACTCTTCTTCATCAATATCAATATCATTTGAATCTTCCATTTCAATCCCCTCCTATATAAATGATAAAGAACAATATGTTTCTCATTACAGTAAAACTCATGGCTGTTTCAATCAGACAAAAAGAAAGGGTTTTGATTGTTACCATTCTGTCAATTTCCTCAAGCATTGCTTCAGTGTGTTGAACAAACATTGGCTCATTAAAGTCTCCATCTTCTTCTTCCACATCTATTATGATTCTATCTAATGCTTCGTTCGAAATCGAGTCTGATTTCTTGGTTTCCTAACCATAAAACAAACCACTTGAGAGACTAGACTCAAAAACTATGTCATGTTTTCAAATATACCAAATTCCAATATAAAAAAGGTACCTCCTTGTGGATCTGAGGATTGTTCTCAGCCAATTGAGCAGCAAACTTCCTAGTAATTGGTCGATGCAATGGAACAGGTGGAATCTTCTTGTTACATACCACACTTTTCCTGAAAAGAAAAAAAAACTGTATCTTTTAGGATCTGGAAAAATACAATTTTTGTATAGAACTTATACATATTCGAAGAAGAAGTTGATTAAGTTACTCAGTCAATGGTCTCTTGTTGACAGCACAAGGATAAACCGGAGCTCCGATGATGTTCTTATTTATAGTACTGAGTGCTCTTCGTGTCTGTCCATTCGTCGGAATTAGCTTTCCTCCACGTAAACCCCCTTGTTACAAAAAAAAACTCAAATTTAGTAAATTTCAACAACAACGAACCAAACACAGAGAGATTCTGGTATCGATTTATAATCAGGATTCTTGTTTTGATTAATACCTTGTAGATTCATCATAGGTCCAATAACTCCATGTTTGTTCTCATCTGATCCACCCATTCTTTTTTTTCGTATCTGGAAATCGCAAAAAAAACATCATCAAATAAAATCCAAAAGCTTCGACCTTTTAATAATCCCAGGTTTAAAAATCGAGTCTTTGATACGATTTTAAGAATCTGAAAAAGACCCGATCAAGAACAAGAAGTAAAATCTCATAAAACCCAGATGAAAGTTTTCACCTTTTGCTTTCAACGATCACTGCAAAATCGAATCTTTACTCTCACTCAGATGCAAAATCCCATATCACCAAACCAATCGACCTCTCTCTCTCTCTCTCTCTCTCTCTCTTAACGAAACAAAATCGAAAAAAGGAAAAAAAAAGGGTAAATTGGAAAGAAAAAAAAAAGAGTAATCAAGATTTGTAGAAGAGAGAAGAGCGGATATATGTCCGTAACAAAAAAAAAAGAGAGTTGATTTACGAATTTTGTTTTTTATTTATTTTTAAAAATTAACGGCTAGTTAATCTCAGCCGTTGGATGCAACCCTAGAAAAAGTTCGACTCTTTTGTGCGTCTATAACTCAACGGCTATATTTTATCAGCATGTCACATGTGCGTTTTCAAATTCTTGGGTTAATTTTTCTTCGCTTACTATTATTGCTTCTACCACGCTCAACGGTCCAATGGTCCATGTATTTTCAATGTCACCGACCACCAACCGCATTGTAATTATTAACTCATCGAGATCTTTAACCAAAAATAGAACTATATATATACTAAAATAGTAAAATACTACTCTTATTTTTTCGTCTTATAATGAGTTTATCATAACCAAGATAATATTAGACTGTACGTAAAAATACCCTCATTTTATTCAATTTTTCAGCTAGTTATAATTTATCGTAATCAAGATTATATTTCATTTTTTATCCAAAGCAAAAAGAGAGATTATATTCATTTAGATATAAAACAATAGCTTAACGGCTATATTTCACCTATTTCATTTTTCATTTTTCTTAAAGAACTACTTTTCCTAGGATAAGCTTTACATACATTTCCATAAGTCAATACATTTTACTTGTCGGCAACACTGATTAGAATCTGGTCATCAAAGCCCATTTGGTAGGCTGAGAAAAGAAACTGAAGCCCAATACGGCCCAATATCTAATTTCGGAGTTTCTCTCAAATGTTTGCTTTCTCCAGCTCAATCACTGAGTTTCTTCGTTTCTTCTCATCTTTGTAAAACCATTTTCGTGAAGATGAATCGGCTCTGTGATTCATGATCTGTGTAATTCGACCTGTTTCGCGTGTTCTACTCACAGATCTGCATCGAATTTGGTCTGGATTCAAAGTCTCTTCCAATGGAGTTCGAGACTCACGAAGATGCGTATTTGTTTTACAAAGACTACGCGAAATCAGTTGGTTTCGGAACTGCGAAACTGAGCAGTCGAAGATCCAGAGCTTCGAAGGAATTCATCGATGCGAAATTCTCTTGCATACGTTACGGAAGCAAACAACAATCCGATGATGCGATTAACCCTAGAGCTTCTCCCAAAATTGGCTGCAAAGCGAGTATGCATGTGAAACGAAGACCAGACGGGAAATGGTACGTTTACAGTTTCGTTAAAGAGCACAATCACGAGCTTTTACCAGAACAAGCTCATTTTTTCAGGAGCCATAGAAACAACACTGATCCTGTGAAATCCGATTCTAGGATCAGGAGGAAGAAGAACAATCCTGCTTCTAAACATCTAAGTGCTTATCATGATCTTAGCTTTTTAGATGGTTATATGAGGAATCAACATGATAAAGGAAGACGTTTAGTTCTTCCCAATGGTGATGCTCAGATCTTGCTTGAGTTTCTTATGCGTATGCAGGAAGAGAATCATAAATTCTTTTACGCAGTTGATTTCAGTGAAGATCATGTATTGAGAAATGTGTTCTGGGTTGATGCAAAAGGGATTGAAGATTACAAAAGTTTTAGTGATGTGGTTTCTTTCGATACGACTTATTTCGTTAGTAAATATAGAATTCCGCTTGTTCTATTTGTTGGAGTTAACCATCATGAACAACCTGTGTTACTTGGTTGTGGATTGGTTGCAGATGAAACTGTTTATACTTATGTCTGGTTGATGCAATCTTGGTTAGTAGCAATGGGTGGTTCGACGCCGAAAGTAATGCTTACTGACCAAAACAATGCCATAAAAGCAGCAATCGCGGCTGTCTTACCGGAAACTCGTCATTGCTATTGCTTGTGGCATGTATTGGACCGGCTTCCTCGGAATTTGGACTATTGGAGCATGTGGCAAGACACTTTCATGAAAAAGTTGTTCAAATGTATATACAGGTCATGGTCTGAGGAGGAGTTTGATAGGAGATGGTTGAAATTGATAGATAAGTTTCATCTTAGAGATGTTCAGTGGATGCGGTCTTTGTATGAGGAACGTAAGTTTTGGGCACCTACCTTTATGAGGGGGGTAACATTTGCGGGATTGTCAACGCGTATTCGTTCAGAAAGCGTCAATTCTTTGTTTGATCGGTATGTTCAAGCTGAAACTTCACTTAAAGATTTCTTAGAAGGGTATGGGCTAATGCTAGAGGATAGGTATGAAGAGGAAGCTAAGGCAGATTTTGATGCTTGGCATGAATCACCTGAGGTGAAATCTCCATCGCCTTTTGAGAGGCAGATGTTAAATGTATACACTCATGAAATATTCAGGAAATTTCAACTTGAGGTTTTGGGTGCTGCTGCTTGTCACCTTACGAAGGAGACTGAGGAAGGAACAACTTACAGTGTTAAAGACTTTGAAGACGATCAGAAATACTTGGTGGATTGGAATGAATCGAATTCAGATATTTTCTGCTCTTGCCGTTCCTTTGAGTACAAGGGATATTTATGTAGACACGCAATTGTTGTTCTCCAAATGTCGGGTGTTTTCACCATTCCGATAAACTATGTGCTGCAAAGATGGACGAATGCAGCTAGAAACAGACATCAGATCAGTGGAAACCTTGTAATTGTGCAGTCTAATATCCATCGTTTCAATGATCTTTGCCGGCGAGCCATTATATTGGGAGAAGAAGGATCTCTTTCCCAAGAAAGTTATGACGTCGCCATGTTTGCAATGAAAGAAGCTTTTAAAGAATGTGCTATTAAGATTAATACCATTGAAAATCCCGGAATGTTTGAAGAAGCTGCAATTCAACCGGGAGATCCTTCTGTCCAAGAAGGAAATCAATATGGATCTACATCGAAGCAGATTGGACTCGAACCTAACATACATGCAGGCAATGCTTCAGGACAAGCTGAAACCAGAAAGGATAAGAGAAGTAGCCTAAACAATGCTTCTAAAAAAGCAAAGGTCTGATAGATCTTTCTTTTACTCTATGGCATCAGAATCTATAGACTATGAAATCATACACATGGCCAAGAAAGACGAACAACAATTTTCGCTAAGCTGTCATACCCCCTTGATGATTTGATGCATAATTTTGTTCATGATTGTATATTTCATTGATTTTTCTTCATTTGTGCAGCATGTGACTCAATCTGGGACTGTTGGTGAGGGAAGCCAAGAAGGATTTCAACAAGTGGTACGTCTAGTTTCCTATATGCATTCCAATTGCAAATTACTCATTAGTTGAACTTGTAAGCAACTCATAAAGTTAAAAAAACGAGGGTGTTATGATCGTTTTCCATTACAGGCTGCTCCGACACCGGCGCAGGCGGTAATGGCAGGGCAGTTCCACAACACGATGCCGGGAATGTTCCAAAACGTAATACCCACGGAGTTCCACAACATTCAGGCTACAAATATGCACCAAAACAACCCCCCTGGTTAAAACAAAACACTACGCACAAAATTTGATAGCTTCTTCTTCTGTAATATATCTCCTACTCTCCTTGGTTCAATGGCTTCTTCTCTAGTCCCAGTGTTCTTAGGTTTTAAGTTAATAGAGTAAATGGTGTATCTGGTATGGTAGGTTATCTGTATGAAAGCTAATTAAATGTCATGCTTGGAAAATGAAAGCAGTTGGAGAAAGCTATATGAACTATTTCAAGTCCATGATGAATCAATGTGAATTATGAAAGATTACACCATAACAAGACTGGGAACTTCAGTGTAGCATTTAACATTATTTTGAACGTATAATAAGAACTCATTACTATCAAGCCAGATTCAGTTTCTTACCTCTGTGAGGCTCAGAACTCATGACACTAGCATTTTGGGGAGAAACTAGTGATGAGCAAATGAATTTCCTTTTTAGCTTGAGGAATAGAGCTTTCAACATTACAGAGAGAAGATTTTTTGGAGCCTGATTTGGGAATCTTCAAACGCAATGATATTTGCTAAAATAATAATTATATGCAATTCAACAATTGCAACCATGCTAAAGAAAATTTGTTACTGGATTCATTCTCCTAATTAAAATAAAATGTTTTTGGCCGATATAAGAATATGTTTCAGATGTTTAGCAACAATGTCAATATGTCCGAGTGGTTAAGGAGACAGACTTGAAATCTGTTGGGCTTCGCCCGCGCAGGTTCGAACCCTGCTGTTGACGAAGACTTGTTTCTTTTTTTCATTTTTGGGAAAACTTTTGTTATTTTCTACCTGAAAACAGTTCTCAACGAGCACGAATAAGAAATGTATCAATGCAGACAGAAATCTGAATCAAAAATCAGAAGAAACACACAGTTACAACTTACGAACAAAACAATCATCACGAGGTGAATCAAAGAAATTTTCGTTTTCATTGAATCACGTCAAAATGTAAACAAGAAAACGATATACGACTACTAGATCAGGTTCGTTTTCATTTTAACAAACGAATAACGCATTACTCTTACCTCCTAGTTACAAAAGAATTGCATAACCACTAACTACTACTCTCAAAATAAACTGTATCAATAACGAAGAAACTCGCCGTCTTAGCAATTTACCCTCCAGCTACTGCAAGCTCCGAACATTTTGTTGTCTTTATTCAGAAGCTTCAAGAATCAACTTATCAATCAATAGAGAGAGGCAAGGAAACCAATTTTCCAATCGATAAGAGATGAATACGTTTACCATCTTCAGTGGATTTGATATGATCATACTTTCTCTTCTGATTTTGGAGCTTCTTTTATATCAATGCTGTTACTATCCTTGTTTTCTTGCATCTCTAGCAGTTTCTCTTGTTCCTCGTCTTGCTCTTGCGGTTTAGCTTCTTGCGCAGCATTTGGTTTCTTGATGGTAGACTGCTGATACATGACTCCACCAAACATACAAATCAAGAGCCCCAAGGTTCCAACAAACGTCGAATGTTTATCCCAAACAATCAAATTAATCACAACTGTCAACAGCTTGTTCACGATTCCAAGAACAGTAAACCCTGTTGCGGAAATCGCTCGGCGACAAGAGAACCCGAAGAACGATATTGCCAATCCGAATAGACACGATAAACCCACAGGTAAAACCACTTGAAACGAATACCAATCAGTCTCATCAGTAATTTCATGCTTTATCTTCTTCAACTCTCCCATTATAAGCAACTCAAGAGGAAACAAAAGCAAAGCCTCGAGATTATTGTAGAGAACAAGACCCCATGTGTTCAATCCAATCGTCATAACCACATGCTTAATGTAAACAAAGTCTATAGTCATACTCACTAAATACGCAAGCGCCCAACTATACGCTGCGATAGTAAACTGATAATCCGTGAAAACGTAAAGCAAACTACCTCCAAATATGGTAGCCAAAGAACCCCACGTATTAACAGACGGCCACGGCTGATGCAAGAATATCGTTTCCCCAATCGCAACGAAAATCGGAACAGCAGAACGAAACACGATGAAAGTGTCGACATTCGCGTGAAGGAGAAGCTCGCTGTTTGTAAACAAGGACAAGTAGAATATCATAGCTGCAGGAAGAAACCTCCACATGGTTAAGAGATTAAGCGAATCGTGCTCGATTATCTTCATCTGAGCACAGAGCAAAACACCAGCTGCACTAGTGAAGTATTGCATAGCGGTTAAAGCACCAGGGTAAGGAAATTTCATGATTGCCCATTTGTTGATGATAGAGAGAAGAGAAGCTGAGATACAATACCCTGCAGCTACACCATAAACCGAAGCTTGACGAAGCAAAACACCATACCAAGACTCTTTGATAGTTTCTGAAACAACATTCTTAGCTTCGATTGAAGAAGTTCCATTTTCCTCATCGATCGACATGTCGGTGGATTAACACTACTGAGTTACTCACAGATTTTGATTTGAAACTTCGAGAAGATTGCTTCCGATTAGAGTTGGTTTCTGGGGAGTGTGAAAGCTCTGAGACTGCACGGAGACGGAGAAATTAGGGTTTCTATGTTACGACGAACAAAATTGACGGAACAATAAGATTTCGAGTGATTCCGATTAGATCTCGACGAAATCTACAATAGAATTATCAATCTATCTACTCTACACGTTGAGATCGACACAAGAGAATAATCGAAGAAGGTTACCTGGAGATTCCAGAGAGAGAGATAGAGAACGCGAGGAAGAAGAACAGTGTGCGAAGCTCTTTAGGGAAAAAGAAAAGAAGAAGCAAACCACTGTGACTATATTTTTTTATTTTATGTATATTTTATCAGAGGATATATTTTATTTTACAAAAAACGAATAGAGTAGGATATATTTTAAGAAATCGAATTGATTTGCATATATATATATATACACAATCAACTAAATTAAAGATTTCGAAATTTTGGATAAGATTTGTTTATCCATAAATTTTGTAAAATTGTTTACTTTATGGTGCTTCAAAATTGTTTATTTGCTAACTAAAGCATTGCTCAACACTCTTGTAATTCAATACATAATATATAAGAAGTTGTTTATTGAACTTTTTTCCATCTACTAAAAACACATATGAATTCTATATGACTATATATCAAAGTAACATTCTAACTCAAAGTTAGAAGCATACAAAACCTTCGGTTATGCAATTCAGTTTCCATTGCGATAACTTCCCATTTCATTCTCTTCCTGTAAAAAAAATTATAAAAAAAAAAAATATTTCCAATTAAATTTGAGAAGGAACAAAAAAACTTAATCTTGTTTCAATTTCTTTTCATTCTTAAAATTTTGTTTTTTACATTCCTTTCATTTTTTTTACACTACTAAACTTGTACTCATTGCAATACTTAGACCTTATAAATCCACTATCTCCTTATCTCTTCATCTTATGCACGGAAGTGCTCTCGGGTCAATACAAAAGAACTCATCATTCCGGGAAACTCAAAGGAATACAAGTGGCACGTAAAAGTCCATATATCAACTACTTACTCTTCGCGGATGACACAATGTTTTTTGGTTGCACTAATGAGGTGTGTTGCAAAGAATTAGTCAACATCCTAAGAAGATACGAAGAGTGTGCCGGCCATTATATAAACCTCACTAAATCCACCATTACCTTCTCATCAAAGACTCCCCGGGAAATATCGAGTCAAAAACTCTTTTGGAATCAAAAATGTAGGTGGATGTGGAAAGTACTTTGGTTCATTGGGTTAGTGGACAAGGTTCGACAAAGATCACATAGTTGGACCACAAGATTCTTATCGGGAGCCGGTAAACAAGTGCTCCTCAAATCCGTTCTATCATCTCTACTTACATATACGGTGTCGTGTTTCAAACTTCTGAAGTCGTTATGCAAGAGATTACAATCTATCCTCACAAGATTTTGGTGGGATGATTCACCGGAGAAGAGAAAAATGGCTTGGATATCATGGAAGAGGTTGACTCTAACCAAAAGCAAAGGAGGACTCGGCTTTAGAGAAGTCGAAGAATTTAACGACTCACTCCTAGCTAAGCTAAGTTGGCGGATTCTAAATACACCCGAGTCACTCATGTCACGTGTTATGTTGGGAAAATATTGCTACAACTCTCTGTTTTTGGATTGTGAACCAAAGGGTAACATGTCACATGGTTGGAGAGGGATTTTAGCGGGTAAAGAGGTATTGTAGAAAGGAATGGGCATTGACAATGGAGAAAACATCAAAGTTTGGGAGGACCCTTGGCTGTCAACAACACAACCATTAACACCGTATGGCCCTCCAACAAAGCAAAACATTGAGCTAAAAGTGAGTGATCTTCTAACAAATTCAGAAATAATTGGAACCTACTAGAAATCCGGAAACACCTACCTCATTATGAGGAAATGATTCGTCAACTACATCCAAGTACTCTCAAACCTCCGGACCGTATGGTATGGTTACCCGAGACATGGAGAATATTTTCAACAAATTCAGGTTACTCGTTGTTAAAAGAGAAAGAAACAGACTCGAGAAGCAAAGATTTTAATTGGAATGGGAACATATGGAGGTTACATATATCTCCAAAGGTCAAGTATTTCTTATGGAGAGCAACCATCGATGCATTGCCGGTTGGATCCAATCTGACATCTCGTGGTTTAGGTGGGGATCTAAGGTGCAAAAGATGTGGGCAAACCGAAACCACAATACACATCCTCATAACTTGTCCATTTATCAAAAGAAGACAAGCAGCTACACCTATCCATAACAATGATCATATATCTTGTTTTATAGATGGAGCATGGAAATCAGAGACTCGTCAAGGGGGTATGGGATGGCTCATCCAAGATACAAGGGGAAACACGATTCTTCAAGGATCTAAAGCTATGGGATTCATCCTCTCAGCTCTTATGGCAGAAACGTTGGCACTACGTTTAGCCCTCACAATGGCATCTTCAGAAGAGATCAAAGACCTTCAGGTCTTTTCGGACTGCGAAGTCCTTATCAACACCCTTAATTGGGGTTCGGAGGAGAACGAGATTGCGGGAATTCTTTATGACATTAGAAACCTTGCACCACTCTTCTCTTCTTTATCTTTCGTTTATATTTCACGTACGGTAAACATTGTCGCTGATACCTTAGCTAAGGCAGCCTTATGTACCTTGACCAAAAACACGCATTGACCAAAAAAAAAAAAGTTTCTTGGTATCTACTATACTCGGATTTTATAAATATCATGCACATGGTCCATGGATGAAGAGGTAACTAAACTAGATGGATTGAAATCTTGGCAACACTTAAACACAACAAGAATCACGTGTCACCCACGAGATCCAAAGCATCTAGATCTCTCTTATTAGTCTTAGGTCAGAGACTTCAAATAAATTAAGTTACTGCTCGATAACGATAAGTTGTAATTTCTTTGTCTTAATGACAGGCTTGGCCAAGGATCGATCCGAAGATATAGAGCATGTTCGTTTGCTTCTCGCGGCGTCCATCGGCTTGCGATCAACCCATGTTCGTTTGACTCCTGCGGATCCTGCGAATCCTGCGACCAGACACAGAGTCCAACCGTAGAGTTCAACGTCTAAAAATTTTGGTCGCTGAAAAAATTCAGCGTCACAACTAAAACCTGCGACCAAACACTGCAGTTGTCAAACGAACAACAATCGTAGCATCTGGTCGCAGTGTTTTTAAATGCTACTGAGGCGTTAGACAAACGAACATGCTCATAATAGGAAAGCATAAAACTCCTCAAATCGTTAGCCTTAGTTAATCCCTAAAACTTTCCGATTAAAGAAGGTTTAAATTTTGGTTGCTTCTATGTGTTGTTGGTGTTTGTGATAGGGTCTTAATCTCTTATCTTATGTCTTGTGTTTGTAAGCTCTTCACAATAAGCCAATGTTTAATAAACAATATATAGTGCAATGTGTAATATTAATATTTGCTTACAAGGCCAATGATGAGCTTTGGGTGTAGTTTACAAAATCTTGGATCCGTGTCTGGGATAATTCAATTTCATGATGGTTTATATCAAGTTGGCTTGGCTTTGATTACATATGAAGGAAAAACTTTTTTTTTTTTATCACGAAGGAAAACTTTATAGGATGTATATATATATATATATATATATATATATATAATATTAATATCAGTTTTGGTCCGATTATTTCAGTTAAGTTTCTGCCAAACATATTGTAATTCAACTGAAACTAGGGATGCTACACTAGTTTTCGGCTCAAATTTTTTCGGTATGTAAAATAAATTGAATAGAAATCAAACTTTATTTATTGTGGGTTGTATCATTTTCTGGAGTAACTTTAGTATGAAGGTTTTGGTTATGAAAAAAAGCTCTTTCTTCAAATTTCAAAAGTAATATAGATTTTGGTCTATAATTTATCCGGTTATAAGAAAATTATGAAGTTGAATCAAGCATAGGTTTACCTACCAATATTGTCAGCTAATTCTATAATAATTTGCGTGTGACAAGACAACAAAAATGGAAAACTCTTTACATAAACTATGACGTGCGAAATTATGACAACTTGTAAAAGGTTATTCGACCAATCTTTTATCAGAGAGGAGATTCCCTTAGCATGGAAGAATACCTTTATTTTTATATTATCGGAATCTTCTTCCATACATGTTATATCAAAGTTGGTTGTTCCTATTTAATTTTCAATGATATAAACTCACTATGTCTCTCCGTTTTTCAATTAAGGCACTTAAAAAGGCAAATAAATAGTTATGATATGGTAATTATGAAAAATAATTTTTTCGAAATGCTATTTTTCAAATGCCACTTTTCAAAAATATCAACTTTTCAAAAAATTTGCAAGACGCTATTTTTTTAAAATTATTTTTTCATTATATTATTTATGTTTGGGTTAACTATGTTGTATTAGGTTTAATTTTGAGGGTTTTAGGGGTCAAAACATTTTTTAGGGTTTATAATTTTAAGATTTAGGTTTTGAAAATCTATAATTAGTGGTATTTTTGCAAATTGACATTCCTAAATGATATATTTATAAATGTATACACAAAAAGTGATATTTTTTTAATTACCCCGAAAATAGAAATTTTAAGAAAGGAAGAGAAAAAAATATGAGACGCGTTGCATTTTGCTTCTTCGCATAGGCAAGTTGCCAACAAAAAAAAAATTATCTTAACCAAATGCACACAAAATAATCAAATAATCACAACCTCAATTAACAACATTTTGATTGTCTATATATTTGACAGGTAAGAATAAGATCCATACGTAGACCTAGTATAACACATTTTAATAAATCTAAACTGTTTTCAGAGATGATCGTGATCGTGAAAACACTTTTAAAAAAAGTTGCGTTCGAATTTTTAACAGTTAACACTAAAGAACACATTTCAAAGTGATTGAGAACAAACTATAGTTCCATAGTGAAACTTAAGATTTGAGAAAAATATTGTCATGAATCTAAACGATTTAATTGGAGAAACATTAAAAAAAAAATTAATTGAAGTCAAATTTAATTAAAGTCAAAATATAGTTTTAGGACAAAACACAAGTGGAGAGGGAAGCCACTCGTCCACCACTTGTTTTCCCTTCTCTTTTTTTTTTTTTTTTGATCACGCACTTGTTTTCCCATCTCTACTTCGCTTATTTGTGCATAAATCTATCTACACGATTACTAAGTGTAAAAACTTGTAATTGATATATATATATATGGATAGGATCAATAATGTTATTGAAAAATAATTTTCGAAATAGCATGTACAAAAGGTGTTATAGCTTCCGTTGTTCTTTATGAGGCCAATAATAAAGTTAGATGTATACCAATGAGACGAATAATTAGTCCAACTTTTAACTCTAATAATAATTACCTAGTTTTTGTAGTTTAAATGTTGCACTATGAGATTTTGAAAGAGATTGAGACAAAACCTTATGGTTAAGAGTTGGAGTTAAGAATTTGAACCTCGCGATGGAAAAAGATACTAAGTTTTAATGCGGTATTACCGCGGTTTGCTATAGACGGATTAGTACCTATTTTGAAACTTGCTTAGGTGAATGATTTTAGCAATGAAACAGAAATGTTTCTTGAAGGGTATCACATCTAAGCAACCCCTAAGTGGGACACACATTGTTCTTTCATTTCTATTACAAAGTATCCTTTAGTTCAATAGGACAAACGCTGACCAAACAAACCAAAAGAATTCCAATAGAACAAACAAAATAATTCTTATTGATTTTTGTTTTTATTTTATTTTATTTTACCCATCGAGAGGAAAAGCAAAACCTACTCCCCACTTGTTTTCTTAGATTCCAACTTGCTCAATCAATTATTAATTACTTTTGTACCTTTTTAGTTTAAACTTTGAGTAATTTTACCTGATAACTTCTCTCTAACTATGCTTTTAGAATCTTTATTTGTTTTCAACAACTATATCAAATATTTCTTTTCTCGAGAATGTACACATGGAAGAACCTTTGTTTATATTTATATTTTATCTCCTTTGCCTCTAATTTATTCTTCCTTCAATAGCAAGAGCATAAGACGAAATCACCTCAAGAACTGTTCAAGAAAAATCGGATTATTTTCTAAATAATCAGAGACGAAATCGTTTTATTGGCACCCGTATTTTGCTAATTTTGTTGAATTTATGATACTATTACTTATTGTATTAAAAAATACTACTAAGTAATTAACAAAGTATTAAAAAAATACTACTAAGTAATTAACAAAGTCAGCGTCGAAAATTCAACTTTAAATTCTCTTAATAGTTTGATATATCTCATTAATTTTGTCAACTCTATTTGGTCCCTTATTATTGGCTCAAAAACTTTGCCTAATAACTTATATAGATTCCAAATCAGTTTTCTTCTCCTTAAATATATAATTACACTAGTGCTAATTTGCTGATACTTTCTCCCAACATTGGCCCAAAAACGTTGACTTTTGTTTTATATCCTAATTTATGTTTAACACTACATGGAGAGATTCACTGTCCAACACATAAAATTTCTCGTTTGTTTAATCCTCTAATCTATTTTTTTAGTGTTCGCAAAGTTCAAGTTTTCTTACTCCAGTTTCAATCATTTTTAACCATTTGTAAATATATTTAACAACAAAAATAGATATTTATGAAATTTAAAATATTAATCTGAATTTTGATTTGAGATTAACCCAATTACAAAATGAACTTATTCACTCTCCTCTTTCTAGAATATGGGAATCTCCGTCCTTTTGGATATTTTTCTCAACAACACCCACGCAGCCTGGAAGTGAGAGAGAGAGAGAGAGAGTCATGTCTTGTTGTGAAAATATAAAGAGGCCAAAAAATTAAATAATTTCTTTTTTTTCCCGATGCGTAAATGATAACGATTGCCTCAAAAATCAATTTTTTTTTTTGGTATTTTGGGTTACTAAAATTTCCGTGGAGGAGGTACTTCTTCACCAGGAACATACCCATCAATAAGACATCTTTACAGCTTTCTTTTCCCTCAGATTTGGGCTTTGTTTCAACTGTTTCTCTTGTCTCTCTAGTGTTCTTTTTTTGGGACAGTTTCAAGATTCTTTAAATGAAAACATTTAAACCTACTTCAGGAATCTTCCCAGAATCTTGACGTCTTTGTGAGTTTTTCCTTCTCTATTTTTGTTTTCATTTCTAAAATCCTCATCAAAGGTCTCATCTTTCTTTTCTTGATTAAGCAAGAATCAATATTAGTGTTGATAAGATTCTTAATCTGTTGGAGTTAAATCAAATAGTATATCTTAACCCACAAGGGATTAGGGTATATAGTTTAAACCAACTTGTAAAGAATCAAACAAGAGAAAGAAAAACAAAAGTTGGGGATTTTCACTCTTGATTCTCTTTTTTTTTTTTTCTTCTATTTAGAAGATTTTTCATTGATTTGATTCTCTTCTTGAAATGGGTTTTTGTATCTTTACTTTGTTGGGGGGGTTTGGTGAAAGATTCATGGAAATGGTGAGAAATTTATTGAAATGGATGCTTTGTTTTGATTTTCAGATGTAAGTTGTAGCATCATCATTGATTTGAGAGACATGGAAAACAATTCTTCTCTTCCAATGGATCCATCTATGGATTCTTCATTCATGGATGGTTTATTACTAGAAGGTTGCTGGTTAGAGACAACAGATGCATCAGAGTTTCTCAATTTTAGTCCTTCAACTTGTGTAACACCTTTTGATCCTTCTTCCTTCATGTGGTCACCAACGCAACAAGACACAACAGCAATCTGTTCATCTAGTAGCTTATCTCAGATGTACGGTCAAGATTCCGCAGAAAGATCGAGTCTTGAGGAAGGGAAGGATCTCTCTAGCTTGAACAGACGGTTTTGGATTGGACCAAGTGGTTATGGTTATGGTTATGGTTCTTCTGTTATGGAGAGATTGGTCCAGGCAGTGAAACACATTAAAGATTTCACAAGTGAGAGAGGAGACTCTCTTATACAGTTGTGGGTGCCTGTGGATAGAGGAGGTAAGCGAGTTTTAACAACAAAGGAACAACCTTTTAGTCATGATCCAATGTGTCAAAGGCTTGCTCATTACAGAGAGATCTCTGTGAATTATCAATTCTCTACTGAGCAAGAGGATTCAAATTCTAGTTCTAAGGACTTGGTTGGTTTGCCTGGAAGGGTTTTCTTGGGGCAGGTTCCTGAATGGACTCCTGATGTGAGGTTTTTCAAGAACGAGGAGTATCCGAGAGTTCAACATGCTCAAGACTGCGATGTTCGTGGCACGTTAGCTATACCTGTGTTTGAACAAGGTAGTAAGATTTGCTTAGGTGTTATTGAAGTTGTAATGACTACACAAATGGTTAAATTGAGACCTGAGCTTGAAAGCATCTGCAGAGCACTTCAGGTTTTGCTTTCTTATTGCTATGTCTCCTTTATCTTCGAAATACGCGTTCTTGGAGACTTATGAATTGCTTCTTTTGTTTGCACAGGCAGTTGATCTTAGGAGCACAGAAGTTCCGATTTCGCGTTCTCTAAAGGTAAAAGTTATAAACTTTTCGGTTTTTGTTTATCTTCGTTTTGCTTTACTTAACAACAAACACTTAATCAGGGACCTGACTTCTCCTACCAAGCTGCATTACCTGAAATCAGAAACCTCTTGAGATGTGCCTGTGAGACGCATAAACTACCATTAGCTCAAACATGGGTCTCTTGTCTTCAGCAAAGCAAAACCGGTTGCCGTCACAACGATGAGAACTATATCCATTGTGTATCCACAATAGATGATGCTTGCTATGTCGGTGATCCAACAATCCGTGAATTCCACGAAGCTTGCTCTGAGCATCATCTTTTGAAAGGTCAAGGAGTTGTCGGAGAAGCCTTTTTGACTAATGGTCCTTGTTTTTCATCTGATGTCTCTAGCTACAAGAAGTCTGAGTATCCTCTCTCTCACCACGCAACTATGTTTGGATTACATGGCACAGTCGCCATACGCTTACGCTGCATCCACACGGGATTAGCTGATTTCGTCTTGGAGTTCTTTTTGCCTAAAAATTGTCGGGATATCGAGGAACAGAGGAAAATGTTGAATGGTCTTTCGACTATAATGGCGCATGTACCTAGAAGCTTAAGGACAGTCACTGATAAGGAAATAGAAGAAGAGGGAGATTTAATGGCGAGCGAGGTGATAGAGAGAGGAGAGACATTGCCAAAGATAGAGAACACATCGGAGTTACGTCAGAGTAACAGTAATCCTCAAAATGTTGGATTATTATTCGATGGAGGAACATCGGAGAGGGGCGAGCTAGGCTTTGACTATGGCAAAGGTTTGAGTGTGAACGAGAACAGCACTTTCTCTACTGCTGGTGGTTTCAGTAGTATAGGTGAGAAAAAACGAACAAAAGCTGAGAAAAACATAACTTTGGATGTTCTTCGACAGTATTTTGCTGGGAGTCTCAAAGATGCTGCCAAGAGTATTGGTGGTAAGTAAACATATAACATTCTTATTCTTGATTTTCGTCGATTCATCAAGAATTCTGTTATTTGATCTTCGAATTTGTTTCAGTTTGTCCAACGACGTTGAAGAGAATATGCAGACAATATGGGATTCAGCGATGGCCATCAAGAAAGATCAAGAAAGTTGGTCATTCACTTCAGAAAATCCAACGTGTCATCGACTCGGTGCAAGGTGTTTCGGGTCATCATCTTCCTATAGGATCCTTCTACGCGAACTTCCCAAATCTAGTTTCTTCACCAGAAGCATCATCACTACAACAACAATCCAAGCAGACTGCGATCTTCTCTTCCTCACACACACAGCCTGCAAAATCCCCTGCTTCTTCGTGTAGTCATAGCTCGAGCTGTTCCAGCGAAACACAAGTTAACAATAACTCTAAG
The DNA here is from genome assembly GCA_964056655.1 of Arabis hirsuta. Taxonomy (NCBI): domain Eukaryota; kingdom Viridiplantae; phylum Streptophyta; class Magnoliopsida; order Brassicales; family Brassicaceae; genus Arabis; species Arabis hirsuta. The sequence goes on from OZ053304.1 coordinate 34,664,426, forward strand.
GAAAGTCCTATGCATAAGACTAGAGAAGAGACAATGAATCTCTCAAGATCTTTCAAAGAAACTCAGGCCACACATTTATCACCATCAACATCATCACAAGAGGAAGATTTTCTGAGGATAAAGGTAAGCTACGAGGAGGAAAACATCCGGTTTAGGATGCGAAACTCGCATAGGTTAAAAGATCTTTTGTGGGAAATAGCGAAACGGTTTAGTATAGAAGATGTGAGCAATTATGATCTGAAATACTTAGATGAAGACAATGAATGGGTATTGTTGAGATGTGATGATGATGTAGAGGAATGTGTAGATGTTTGCAGATCTTTTCCAGGACAAACGATTAAGCTTTTGCTTCAACTCTCTTCTCAACATTTACCTGAACGTTCTTCTGCCAGTGGATGTCTTTCGTGACAAGAAGAAGAAGAAAACATTTTAGGAGAAGAGACCAAAGATTACATATAGTTTTGTGTTTGTGAAAGCATTGTTCATAGGTTTTTTCTTTACTATTTTCAAGATTATTAGGTGCTTCTAATTTTGGCTTTGTTATAAAAAAATGCACCAGAGAAAGAGAGAGAGAGAACCTGTAAAGAGCCTAAAAAATAATTGAAGTTATCTTGTTTAGCAGTACTACTTTTGTTATGTACTTATTTGTGTTGGTTTGCAAATGTATATACACATTTTTTCATAGACAAATTATTTTTTGTGTGTGTTTGCAATCATAAGGGGGAAAAAACATGAGTCAAGAAGTGACTAAAATTGTAACGCCCGTGAACCAAAATGTGAATTTTGGTTGGGTGTGTCGATCGACACAGGTGTATGTCGATCGACACGTGTGTTTTGATTTGTGAGAAGTCGGATTCTTGGTGGTGTGTCGATCGACACAGGTGGTGTGTGTCGATCGACACGAGTTAAAATTGGACCGACCGGTTTGGTTCCAATTGTCCGGTTTGACGGACTGGTTTAGAAAAACCCTAGGGTTGGAGTATAAAAGCACAGAACAGATGGTTTTGGCCGAGTTTTGGCTGCACAAATCAGAAATCAGAGAGATTGAGAGAGTTTCTGGTGAGTTCTGAGAAGGATTGATTGTTTGAGCCGTTCTTGAGGCTTGTGAACGAGGAAGGATCATTGCTAGGTGGATTTCGTTCCTCGGAAGACGAAATCAGGTGTTGTTCGTGGTCATTCTTCGTGTTCTTCGTCGTTCCTCGTCCTTTTCAATCCTTGTTGAGGTGAGTGCGTGACCGTGGGTTTATATAGGCATAAGGATTAGATGGAATGTGTTTGCTTGTGTTGTTGGGTTGGTTTCTGTGTGTTTGGTGCTTGGGTTCGTGCAGGGAATCGACAAATCGCGTTGGGATTCGAGCCATGAGAGGATAGGTTCGTTTCCTCGGTTCTGCGATGTCGTGTCGATCGACACACCACCCTGGTGTCGATCGACACGGGGCAGTATGTCGATCGACACCTAGTGGTTGTGTCGACACGGGACAGTCTGTCGATCGACACCTAGTGGTTGTGTCGATCGACACTGGTCTTCTGTACTGGTTCGTGTTGGTTGTTTCGTGTGTGCTTGATTGTATGCTCATCCTGGTATTGTATCTCTTGTTTATGTCTGTGTATAAATAACCTGTAGACGGGATGACCGCGTCGCTGAGTATTTATGATAATACTCATGCAACTCTTTTTGCCATGTGTTGCAGGAAAGAGAAAATGTGATCGTGGAATCATGGCCGGGAAGAATACCTTTATTTTTATATTATCGGAATCTTCTTCCATACATGTTATATCAAAGTTGGTTGTTCCTATTTAATTTTCAATGATATAAACTCACTATGTCTCTCCGTTTTTCAATTAAGGCACTTAAAAAGGCAAATAAATAGTTATGATATGGTAATTATGAAAAATAATTTTTTCGAAATGCTATTTTTCAAATGCCACTTTTCAAAAATATCAACTTTTCAAAAAATTTGCAAGACGCTATTTTTTTAAAATTATTTTTTCATTATATTATTTATGTTTGGGTTAACTATGTTGTATTAGGTTTAATTTTGAGGGTTTTAGGGGTCAAAACATTTTTTAGGGTTTATAATTTTAAGATTTAGGTTTTGAAAATCTATAATTAGTGGTATTTTTGCAAATTGACATTCCTAAATGATATATTTATAAATGTATACACAAAAAGTGATATTTTTTTAATTACCCCGAAAATAGAAATTTTAAGAAAGGAAGAGAAAAAAATATGAGACGCGTTGCATTTTGCTTCTTCGCATAGGCAAGTTGCCAACAAAAAAAAAATTATCTTAACCAAATGCACACAAAATAATCAAATAATCACAACCTCAATTAACAACATTTTGATTGTCTATATATTTGACAGGTAAGAATAAGATCCATACGTAGACCTAGTATAACACATTTTAATAAATCTAAACTGTTTTCAGAGATGATCGTGATCGTGAAAACACTTTTAAAAAAAGTTGCGTTCGAATTTTTAACAGTTAACACTAAAGAACACATTTCAAAGTGATTGAGAACAAACTATAGTTCCATAGTGAAACTTAAGATTTGAGAAAAATATTGTCATGAATCTAAACGATTTAATTGGAGAAACATTAAAAAAAAAATTAATTGAAGTCAAATTTAATTAAAGTCAAAATATAGTTTTAGGACAAAACACAAGTGGAGAGGGAAGCCACTCGTCCACCACTTGTTTTCCCTTCTCTTTTTTTTTTTTTTTTGATCACGCACTTGTTTTCCCATCTCTACTTCGCTTATTTGTGCATAAATCTATCTACACGATTACTAAGTGTAAAAACTTGTAATTGATATATATATATATGGATAGGATCAATAATGTTATTGAAAAATAATTTTCGAAATAGCATGTACAAAAGGTGTTATAGCTTCCGTTGTTCTTTATGAGGCCAATAATAAAGTTAGATGTATACCAATGAGACGAATAATTAGTCCAACTTTTAACTCTAATAATAATTACCTAGTTTTTGTAGTTTAAATGTTGCACTATGAGATTTTGAAAGAGATTGAGACAAAACCTTATGGTTAAGAGTTGGAGTTAAGAATTTGAACCTCGCGATGGAAAAAGATACTAAGTTTTAATGCGGTATTACCGCGGTTTGCTATAGACGGATTAGTACCTATTTTGAAACTTGCTTAGGTGAATGATTTTAGCAATGAAACAGAAATGTTTCTTGAAGGGTATCACATCTAAGCAACCCCTAAGTGGGACACACATTGTTCTTTCATTTCTATTACAAAGTATCCTTTAGTTCAATAGGACAAACGCTGACCAAACAAACCAAAAGAATTCCAATAGAACAAACAAAATAATTCTTATTGATTTTTGTTTTTATTTTATTTTATTTTACCCATCGAGAGGAAAAGCAAAACCTACTCCCCACTTGTTTTCTTAGATTCCAACTTGCTCAATCAATTATTAATTACTTTTGTACCTTTTTAGTTTAAACTTTGAGTAATTTTACCTGATAACTTCTCTCTAACTATGCTTTTAGAATCTTTATTTGTTTTCAACAACTATATCAAATATTTCTTTTCTCGAGAATGTACACATGGAAGAACCTTTGTTTATATTTATATTTTATCTCCTTTGCCTCTAATTTATTCTTCCTTCAATAGCAAGAGCATAAGACGAAATCACCTCAAGAACTGTTCAAGAAAAATCGGATTATTTTCTAAATAATCAGAGACGAAATCGTTTTATTGGCACCCGTATTTTGCTAATTTTGTTGAATTTATGATACTATTACTTATTGTATTAAAAAATACTACTAAGTAATTAACAAAGTATTAAAAAAATACTACTAAGTAATTAACAAAGTCAGCGTCGAAAATTCAACTTTAAATTCTCTTAATAGTTTGATATATCTCATTAATTTTGTCAACTCTATTTGGTCCCTTATTATTGGCTCAAAAACTTTGCCTAATAACTTATATAGATTCCAAATCAGTTTTCTTCTCCTTAAATATATAATTACACTAGTGCTAATTTGCTGATACTTTCTCCCAACATTGGCCCAAAAACGTTGACTTTTGTTTTATATCCTAATTTATGTTTAACACTACATGGAGAGATTCACTGTCCAACACATAAAATTTCTCGTTTGTTTAATCCTCTAATCTATTTTTTTAGTGTTCGCAAAGTTCAAGTTTTCTTACTCCAGTTTCAATCATTTTTAACCATTTGTAAATATATTTAACAACAAAAATAGATATTTATGAAATTTAAAATATTAATCTGAATTTTGATTTGAGATTAACCCAATTACAAAATGAACTTATTCACTCTCCTCTTTCTAGAATATGGGAATCTCCGTCCTTTTGGATATTTTTCTCAACAACACCCACGCAGCCTGGAAGTGAGAGAGAGAGAGAGAGAGTCATGTCTTGTTGTGAAAATATAAAGAGGCCAAAAAATTAAATAATTTCTTTTTTTTCCCGATGCGTAAATGATAACGATTGCCTCAAAAATCAATTTTTTTTTTTGGTATTTTGGGTTACTAAAATTTCCGTGGAGGAGGTACTTCTTCACCAGGAACATACCCATCAATAAGACATCTTTACAGCTTTCTTTTCCCTCAGATTTGGGCTTTGTTTCAACTGTTTCTCTTGTCTCTCTAGTGTTCTTTTTTTGGGACAGTTTCAAGATTCTTTAAATGAAAACATTTAAACCTACTTCAGGAATCTTCCCAGAATCTTGACGTCTTTGTGAGTTTTTCCTTCTCTATTTTTGTTTTCATTTCTAAAATCCTCATCAAAGGTCTCATCTTTCTTTTCTTGATTAAGCAAGAATCAATATTAGTGTTGATAAGATTCTTAATCTGTTGGAGTTAAATCAAATAGTATATCTTAACCCACAAGGGATTAGGGTATATAGTTTAAACCAACTTGTAAAGAATCAAACAAGAGAAAGAAAAACAAAAGTTGGGGATTTTCACTCTTGATTCTCTTTTTTTTTTTTTCTTCTATTTAGAAGATTTTTCATTGATTTGATTCTCTTCTTGAAATGGGTTTTTGTATCTTTACTTTGTTGGGGGGGTTTGGTGAAAGATTCATGGAAATGGTGAGAAATTTATTGAAATGGATGCTTTGTTTTGATTTTCAGATGTAAGTTGTAGCATCATCATTGATTTGAGAGACATGGAAAACAATTCTTCTCTTCCAATGGATCCATCTATGGATTCTTCATTCATGGATGGTTTATTACTAGAAGGTTGCTGGTTAGAGACAACAGATGCATCAGAGTTTCTCAATTTTAGTCCTTCAACTTGTGTAACACCTTTTGATCCTTCTTCCTTCATGTGGTCACCAACGCAACAAGACACAACAGCAATCTGTTCATCTAGTAGCTTATCTCAGATGTACGGTCAAGATTCCGCAGAAAGATCGAGTCTTGAGGAAGGGAAGGATCTCTCTAGCTTGAACAGACGGTTTTGGATTGGACCAAGTGGTTATGGTTATGGTTATGGTTCTTCTGTTATGGAGAGATTGGTCCAGGCAGTGAAACACATTAAAGATTTCACAAGTGAGAGAGGAGACTCTCTTATACAGTTGTGGGTGCCTGTGGATAGAGGAGGTAAGCGAGTTTTAACAACAAAGGAACAACCTTTTAGTCATGATCCAATGTGTCAAAGGCTTGCTCATTACAGAGAGATCTCTGTGAATTATCAATTCTCTACTGAGCAAGAGGATTCAAATTCTAGTTCTAAGGACTTGGTTGGTTTGCCTGGAAGGGTTTTCTTGGGGCAGGTTCCTGAATGGACTCCTGATGTGAGGTTTTTCAAGAACGAGGAGTATCCGAGAGTTCAACATGCTCAAGACTGCGATGTTCGTGGCACGTTAGCTATACCTGTGTTTGAACAAGGTAGTAAGATTTGCTTAGGTGTTATTGAAGTTGTAATGACTACACAAATGGTTAAATTGAGACCTGAGCTTGAAAGCATCTGCAGAGCACTTCAGGTTTTGCTTTCTTATTGCTATGTCTCCTTTATCTTCGAAATACGCGTTCTTGGAGACTTATGAATTGCTTCTTTTGTTTGCACAGGCAGTTGATCTTAGGAGCACAGAAGTTCCGATTTCGCGTTCTCTAAAGGTAAAAGTTATAAACTTTTCGGTTTTTGTTTATCTTCGTTTTGCTTTACTTAACAACAAACACTTAATCAGGGACCTGACTTCTCCTACCAAGCTGCATTACCTGAAATCAGAAACCTCTTGAGATGTGCCTGTGAGACGCATAAACTACCATTAGCTCAAACATGGGTCTCTTGTCTTCAGCAAAGCAAAACCGGTTGCCGTCACAACGATGAGAACTATATCCATTGTGTATCCACAATAGATGATGCTTGCTATGTCGGTGATCCAACAATCCGTGAATTCCACGAAGCTTGCTCTGAGCATCATCTTTTGAAAGGTCAAGGAGTTGTCGGAGAAGCCTTTTTGACTAATGGTCCTTGTTTTTCATCTGATGTCTCTAGCTACAAGAAGTCTGAGTATCCTCTCTCTCACCACGCAACTATGTTTGGATTACATGGCACAGTCGCCATACGCTTACGCTGCATCCACACGGGATTAGCTGATTTCGTCTTGGAGTTCTTTTTGCCTAAAAATTGTCGGGATATCGAGGAACAGAGGAAAATGTTGAATGGTCTTTCGACTATAATGGCGCATGTACCTAGAAGCTTAAGGACAGTCACTGATAAGGAAATAGAAGAAGAGGGAGATTTAATGGCGAGCGAGGTGATAGAGAGAGGAGAGACATTGCCAAAGATAGAGAACACATCGGAGTTACGTCAGAGTAACAGTAATCCTCAAAATGTTGGATTATTATTCGATGGAGGAACATCGGAGAGGGGCGAGCTAGGCTTTGACTATGGCAAAGGTTTGAGTGTGAACGAGAACAGCACTTTCTCTACTGCTGGTGGTTTCAGTAGTATAGGTGAGAAAAAACGAACAAAAGCTGAGAAAAACATAACTTTGGATGTTCTTCGACAGTATTTTGCTGGGAGTCTCAAAGATGCTGCCAAGAGTATTGGTGGTAAGTAAACATATAACATTCTTATTCTTGATTTTCGTCGATTCATCAAGAATTCTGTTATTTGATCTTCGAATTTGTTTCAGTTTGTCCAACGACGTTGAAGAGAATATGCAGACAATATGGGATTCAGCGATGGCCATCAAGAAAGATCAAGAAAGTTGGTCATTCACTTCAGAAAATCCAACGTGTCATCGACTCGGTGCAAGGTGTTTCGGGTCATCATCTTCCTATAGGATCCTTCTACGCGAACTTCCCAAATCTAGTTTCTTCACCAGAAGCATCATCACTACAACAACAATCCAAGCAGACTGCGATCTTCTCTTCCTCACACACACAGCCTGCAAAATCCCCTGCTTCTTCGTGTAGTCATAGCTCGAGCTGTTCCAGCGAAACACAAGTTAACAATAACTCTAAGGAAAGTCCTATGCATAAGACTAGAGAAGAGACAATGAATCTCTCAAGATCTTTCAAAGAAACTCAGGCCACACATTTATCACCATCAACATCATCACAAGAGGAAGATTTTCTGAGGATAAAGGTAAGCTACGAGGAGGAAAACATCCGGTTTAGGATGCGAAACTCGCATAGGTTAAAAGATCTTTTGTGGGAAATAGCGAAACGGTTTAGTATAGAAGATGTGAGCAATTATGATCTGAAATACTTAGATGAAGACAATGAATGGGTATTGTTGAGATGTGATGATGATGTAGAGGAATGTGTAGATGTTTGCAGATCTTTTCCAGGACAAACGATTAAGCTTTTGCTTCAACTCTCTTCTCAACATTTACCTGAACGTTCTTCTGCCAGTGGATGTCTTTCGTGACAAGAAGAAGAAGAAAACATTTTAGGAGAAGAGACCAAAGATTACATATAGTTTTGTGTTTGTGAAAGCATTGTTCATAGGTTTTTTCTTTACTATTTTCAAGATTATTAGGTGCTTCTAATTTTGGCTTTGTTATAAAAAAATGCACCAGAGAAAGAGAGAGAGAGAACCTGTAAAGAGCCTAAAAAATAATTGAAGTTATCTTGTTTAGCAGTACTACTTTTGTTATGTACTTATTTGTGTTGGTTTGCAAATGTATATACACATTTTTTCATAGACAAATTATTTTTTGTGTGTGTTTGCAATCATAAGGGGGAAAAAACATGAGTCAAGAAGTGACTAAAATTGTAACGCCCGTGAACCAAAATGTGAATTTTGGTTGGGTGTGTCGATCGACACAGGTGTATGTCGATCGACACGTGTGTTTTGATTTGTGAGAAGTCGGATTCTTGGTGGTGTGTCGATCGACACAGGTGGTGTGTGTCGATCGACACGAGTTAAAATTGGACCGACCGGTTTGGTTCCAATTGTCCGGTTTGACGGACTGGTTTAGAAAAACCCTAGGGTTGGAGTATAAAAGCACAGAACAGATGGTTTTGGCCGAGTTTTGGCTGCACAAATCAGAAATCAGAGAGATTGAGAGAGTTTCTGGTGAGTTCTGAGAAGGATTGATTGTTTGAGCCGTTCTTGAGGCTTGTGAACGAGGAAGGATCATTGCTAGGTGGATTTCGTTCCTCGGAAGACGAAATCAGGTGTTGTTCGTGGTCATTCTTCGTGTTCTTCGTCGTTCCTCGTCCTTTTCAATCCTTGTTGAGGTGAGTGCGTGACCGTGGGTTTATATAGGCATAAGGATTAGATGGAATGTGTTTGCTTGTGTTGTTGGGTTGGTTTCTGTGTGTTTGGTGCTTGGGTTCGTGCAGGGAATCGACAAATCGCGTTGGGATTCGAGCCATGAGAGGATAGGTTCGTTTCCTCGGTTCTGCGATGTCGTGTCGATCGACACACCACCCTGGTGTCGATCGACACGGGGCAGTATGTCGATCGACACCTAGTGGTTGTGTCGACACGGGACAGTCTGTCGATCGACACCTAGTGGTTGTGTCGATCGACACTGGTCTTCTGTACTGGTTCGTGTTGGTTGTTTCGTGTGTGCTTGATTGTATGCTCATCCTGGTATTGTATCTCTTGTTTATGTCTGTGTATAAATAACCTGTAGACGGGATGACCGCGTCGCTGAGTATTTATGATAATACTCATGCAACTCTTTTTGCCATGTGTTGCAGGAAAGAGAAAATGTGATCGTGGAATCATGGCCGGGAAGAGTGAATGATCTAGGGTCTCGTTTTCGTGGTTGATGTATTAGAATTGCTAGGTCGTTAGTGATTCTGGAACCGCTGCTTATTGAACTGATTATTGTTATTGATTATTGATTGAATTGAATTGAATTAGTTGATTAATAAAGTATTGGATTTATTGATTGGTGTTTATCGATATTATAATTGTTCTACATTGCTTGTGTTGGCCCATTAAGGATCATTATCTGTGATGATAATAATCTGAAGGAAAATTTTTTAAATTTTTGGGTCGGGTTGTTTCAAAAATTAACCTTTCCCGAAATATATTAACATTTATTTTTGTGTATGAGTATTCCCACTAGAATCAAGGTTTTCTTTGATAATAAACAAAAGGATTACATTTTTTTTTTTGACAAATTATAAATTATGGCTATATTTTGATACATAGTATACAGCAAATATTTCACTAAGTCTAGAGAAGAAGAAAAAAAATGACATTTCTTTTTTTAAGGTGTTCGTCTGTATAAAGTGTGTAATAATAATATATATAGGACTGATCCAAAAGGACTATTTGAGACTAACCGGTTCGACCGGTTCTATGACCCTGAGGTGAACCATAACCATTAATCCGGTTATTTTTATCAGAAGAACCACTGCTTCGTTTACGCCTCTCTTCTTTTGGTTCGTCTCTGATAGTCCTTACAATTTCTAATTCTCTTAGTACTTCATCCATTGGTGGTCGGTTTTTCGGGTCAGCCTCGAGACACCGTAGAATGAGGTCAGCGGTTCGAACCACTGCCAAAGGTGGATACTTCTGCTCGAGTCTTGGGTCCATCATTTTCTGTATTTTCTTCTTTTTTAGAATCGGTTTAGCCCATTCCACTAGATTTTGTTGCGCTGATGGTCGGTTTGGGTCTACTGCTCTTAAACCGGTTAAGAGCTCCAAGAGTACCACTCCAAACCCATAAACATCACTCCGTACATATAAATGACCTATAACAACAAAAATATAAAAACTTAATCCAAAAATGTAACGAAATTACAAATAATATGATTCATACATAACATCAATTAAACATGTTTTCAAATATAATTTGCACGTTTTTTAATTACCTGTAGCCATGTACTCAGGAGCTGCATAACCATGTGTACCCATGACACGTGTGGTCACGTGTGAGAATCCATTGATTGGCCCATGTTTGGCTAGTCCGAAGTCGGAAAGCTTGGCGTTGAAGTTCTGAAAAAACGGCAACAAGTGTTACTAAAAAAAGAAACAGCATGCAGTTTTGTTTAAAACGTGGGAGAGATGTAAAACGACGTCATACGGAGTCGAGAAGAATATTGGAAGCTTTGAAGTCTCTGTAAATGACACTCTTTTCCGAGTTATGCAAGAAAGTAAGTCCTTGAGCTGCTTCAATGGCTATTTTCAAACGTGTGTCCCATGGTAATGCGTCTCCTTCTGCATTAACAACATTACATGCACATATTATATAACTATATGTGTATATTTTATATAAATAAGAGATTATAAGGTAAATAATGAATTAATGAGTGAAAAATAGTATTGTACTTGAGAAGAGGTGATTTTCAAGGCTTCCTTTAGGCAAATACTCATAGACCAAGAGGAATTGATTCTCTTCCCAGCAATAACCCAACAGCTTCACAAGATTTGGATGATGAAATTTCCCTAAGAATCTCACTTCACACTGCATTTTTACAATATATCCACAAACACACACACATTAACAATTATATTCGATATGATGACTGCATTAATTATAACATGTAACTAGGTTATCTCTATCTGATCATGAATGTTTATAAGTAGTACGTAGTGCACTATTCAAAAATATAAATTATATGAATTAAAGCAAACGAAATGAGTACGAAAATTACGCTTATAAAAAGATTTAAAACTGTATTCTGTGTGACTGTGTGAAATTGGATAAATTTTGTATTTGATCAATTTCGTAAGTTTGGAGTTATTTAGGAGCGTGCCATGTATCAAACACATTTGAAAAGTCAAAATGGCCAAAGCTCATATAATAATTCAGAAGCTGATATTTTTATTTAACATCGTTCCTTATCAAAATACCAGGTCAAGATTCTTGTTTTCATTTGTTTTGATATAAAGTTTTAGTTCTATTTATGATATATATATATATATATATATATATTTGTGGTCGTGAATTTTCTTTCTTATTTTTTATTTGTATTGTATATTGGCCGACACAAAATAATTATTTGATATTCTACACAGGAAAGAAAAAAATATCAAAATAATTTACACGCATCAATACAAGAAAACATCCACCCATATCATTAAATATTATTTATCTATATATCATTGACTTATATACATGTATTTTTTCCGCCGATTGACTAATATAGTTACGTGAGAATTTCTTGACTTCTTCTTCTTCGTTTTGGCTTAATGTCAAATTGACTTCTTCTTCTTCTTCTTTTAGGAATTAATCATAATAACCAACTACTAATTAATACATTCAAATTCTAGTGAGACCGGTGATGATACAATGAAATTCAACTATAAATGATTAAGATGTCATTAATTTTCAAATACAAATTTCTAGGGTTGTACGAAAAGAAGAAGAAGAAGTCAACTAGTAGCGGTAAGTTAGCAAAAAAAAAATTAGGGTTGTAATTATTATTTAGATACATAGATATAGATATATATTTATTTTTTGTCAACAAATATATAAACTTAGAACGGTTTGGTGCTCCAAATATTTAAATATTTATGTTTATATTTTTAAAATACATCATTAGTTTTTATATTATCAAATATCATAAATTGTAAGGGAAACTATAATATTTTATTTAGTTTGTTTTGCGTCTTTTTCTTTACAAAATATTTAGTAAAAACACTATTTTCTTTACAAAATATTTAGTAAAAACACTAAGTACAGTAGTATTATTTTTCATTTAATGTACACATATGCTTAGACGGAAACATAAATTTAAACCGAAAACATAATCACAGCCTAAATTGATGCGTTTTCAAAAAAAAAAAATACCCCTAAACTAGTGCCAAAGTATTATGATCATATGATTTCTTCGACTCCTAATCATTATTGCTATATATATTTTTTTTAAACTGTCATTATACTGAGCAACAAGACGACAAGCTAGTAGCAAGCTAAAAAATGTTTCCACAAAATGGTTAAAGAGTATATAACTTATTTGACCCAAATTTGAGTTTTAAAATGACCAATCTACTCTCTTTTTCGTTACCTCTGTCATAAATTCATTCCCAATCTAAATTAACTTTCCTAATTTACACATCCCGTATTCAATTAGATATACACAGAAATGATATCCCCAATTATTTCTTGCCTCAAATTAGAATCTTTTAATGATTTTTAAAATGCAAATTGAAATTAAAAAAAAAAGAGAAAAAATTTGGAGTTACTCGCCTGCCATTCATGTAAACCTTGAGCACTATCAGGATTTGATTTCTTAACGGCGACTGGTATTCCGACACCGGCTCTCGTCGGAGCTAACGTCTTCTCATCAACCCAACCTTTATAAACCTGTCCAAATCCTCCTTCTCCGATGATCGAATCTGACCGGAAATTCTTCGTCGCCGTCTTGAGATCTGCTAAAGTAAACATCTTTAGATTCGGCGTCACTATCTTCCCGCTCGGTGGCACTACTGCTTTTTTCTCCGCTTGTTTTAACGGCGGAGGATTATCGACGGATCTCGTCGTCTTCTCCGGCTGTGGTGGATTATCGACGGATCTTGTTCTCTGTTGCGGTGTTTCGAATCTCGTTTTTTGTCCTGTTTCCGTCGCCGGAAACTTCGGTTTGAAACCCCTAACCGCCGGAGTCGGCATCGCTACTAACGCCGGTGGAAACTTTGCATTAACCGGAGTTTGTACGCGTCTTACCTCTGTAATAAGATCCAACACAAGATCTTATTAGAATTGAAACAGAGCAAGCATTGACATTTTCACAAACCCGTGAAAGATTTGTTTTTTCTTATTGATTTAGGAACTCAAAAGAAAATTATGAAACAAGAACTGAAAGACAGATCGAAAGTGTTTGGATTTGGGAGAAAACAGAAACAGAGAGATGTGTGTAAGAACCTGGGAGGTGGTTGGTGGAGACAGGGCTCTGTTCGTTTTGAACAGAGGAAGATCCACCAGGACACAAGTTACCCATCAAGACGAACACCTCTTGACTTGGCTCTGTTTTTGAGTAATCTTTGCTTCACGCTTTATGATCATAAGATTAAAGAAAGAAACTTTTTTTTTCTCCAATTGTTTCTTCACTTCTTTTTTTTCTGGGGATTTTAATTGAAAAAATGGAGGAAGAAGGTGAGAAATAGAGAGGAAAGAAAGACCAAGCAAAAGCTCTCCAAAGGTCGTGTATATTTATTATTTGATTTTTTCGTGATTAATCATCGATTTGATTGGCTTGATATTTTTAAATATTTTATTTTATCTTTATTACTTCATAATTTTCAACGTTAGTTAAGTCTTGATTCATATTTGTGAGGTTTTTCATTTCATACCTTTACAAGTTATAATAATCATGTTAAGTGTCATTTCAAGTTTAATAGTTTTATTCCATATATTTATCTTTGTTCTGAATATGAATTTCTATTTTATGAAGGTGAGAATTTCTGTGGTCGCAGATCGGGAAACAAACTTAAAAAGTTGTCATTTATGTATTTGTCTTCCTATTTTATGTTAAGAAATGTATTTGTTAAAACTCTATTGTTAATTGTTATAGTGAGTTTGGTTTCATTCGACCGAAGAAACTTTATTGTCATAATATACTATGTGTATTTGAGAGAAAGAAAAAACCCTAAGAAAATATCAGTGGGAAGAGGTCAAACAAGAAGAACAGTGTTTCGCAATGGCGGGTCCATGCATGTGACAACATATGGAAATTTTTATAAAACAATGCAAAGATATATGTAAAAACAATGAGCAAGATAAGTAAGATATATTGATATAGATATAATCAAGTGATGATGGTCTTAATGGTAAGAAACTGGAAAAAAATACGTAAACTTGTGATCGATTAGTCATTAGTTGAAGTAGTTTTGTGCCCGTTATGAATTTTGGTGAATAGATTTTTCAACAGTTATATTCGTGTTAAAGTAATTAGTCGGATTATCTCTTGATTATCGAAATATATACATTGGTATTTGACAACTAACGTTACAACAAAACATTGTTTAACGATTTATTTCCCATTTGAGTTGTTTTCTATCACAGACACTGTAATCAACAGTGCAAATAAAGTTTTAGATATGCTTATGATAATACTAATCAGACTCTATGACCGGTGTGAATGAGACGGTTTCAATTTGCTTTTATTTTACTTTTTCGTTTTATTTATAAACTGAAGAATAAAACAACATCTGCCCACGTTTTCTACGTGATCTCGTTGCAATATATATGCGAATACTATATCTATATAGATGCGATGTAGTATGTTTAATCAGATTAAGCAATGTATTCAAGTTGACATAATATATTCGACGTCCGCGTAATTCAGTTCGTCACCTACTTGCATTTATTAGCTTCAATTCATTATCTTGTGAGAAAAAATCAAATGATTTTGTGCATGACTATATTATTTGTATCATGTATGTCACATTCTTATATTTAATTTGAAATCGATGTTTCAAATGGGAGATATATATTACAGAGTTTGGAGATAGAAACATATTTTATGTTTCAAAGCTACTACTTCCTTTTTGGAGAAAAGTATTCAATTTAAATTCCAAGGATACAAATTACAAATTTATGACATAAATCATATAATTCACGGTAGTATTTTTTGAAAGATATAAGTTTAAGCATACAATAAATTTAATTTTAGGACAATGAAACTTAGAGGATTAGGGAAAAAGTTCACTTGAAATATTTAATATTCATTTCCACAGACCATGACCATTTCCACTTTGGTTTCTTCGATCAAGATTCCATTTTTATTAATCCACTGCATTTTTAAACCTTTTGAGTTGGTTTCACACATAAGTTATTTATTTATATATTTTTAGATTAATCTATATGAATTATAACTCTAGTTATATTAGCAAAAGGTACAAAATTCGTTATAAAGACATAAATTGCTATTTTTTCATTAATAGGTATTGTAATTTTTTAATCTCTTTAAGTTTTGACATTGAGAAAATGAGATGAAGATAAATGACTCACCAGTAATATAATACCTATATATATATATAGTTTTTGTGAACGTAAGAGTTCATTTTTTACAGTGCGCTTCAAAATCCAATTCTTAAAACTGACTAAACAAAAAAACCCATACAAAAAAATTAACAAAAACAAATATTACGGGTCTTATCAGGAACCTTCTGATTCTAGCAGAGGTTTCACATTTGGCTCACATAACTTTAGTAACTCTGTTTTCTTTCCTTCCTTGGCCTCCCAGAGTCTGTTGACTTGCGAGCTGCCTTTTTAGCTTCATGAACTTTGCTCTGAGCGGCTAAGTACTCAAATGCCACCACAACATCGCCTATCTTCGGTCTGCGGTTCGCTTCTTCGTTCAGGCACATATCGATTATCGCAATCGCATAACTAAGACACCTCTTTGAAAACTTTCCATGCAGCAGCGGGTCCGCTAGAAGTCCAAATTTCTTAGGGTCCTTTAGATGAGGTCGAGCCTGCATATACACAACGAGTAAAAAACGGTTAAACGAGAGATCGAGATCCGGTTTAATCCGGTTTTTTGATTTTTAGGTTTACTTACCCAAGCAACAAGGTACTGTTCTCCGCTAGGTTTACTCAAATCAATAGCTTTCCTGCCAGTAATCAACTCAAGCAACACTACACCGAAGCTATAGATATCCGATTTAATGGTTAACTTTCCGCTCATCGCGTATTCGGGAGCACAATATCCGTAAGTACCCATAACCCGAGTCGACACATGCGTCCGGTTCCCAACAGGACCGACTTTGGCAAGTCCAAAATCAGAAAGTTTGGGGTGAAAGTCTCTGTCTAACAATATATTTGCCGGTTTCAAATCACGGTAAATCACGGATGGACTTATTTTACAATGAAGATACTCGATCCCACGAGCTGCACCAACCGCGATTTTCATTCGAGTATTCCAATTTAGCGGAGTCTGATCAGGCTCAAGATCTAAGTTAAAACAACAAGAAGAAGAAGACAGGTTAATTCATCAAAACATGATTCCAATACATTTTGGAGGATTTGGAGAAACACCACACTAACCGAAAAGATGATCTTCTAAGCTACCCATTGGCATGTATTCATAAACAAGAAGTCTTTGAGCACCAGAAGTACAGTAACCGATTAAAGTTACAAGATTTGGATGATGAAAAACGCTAAGCATAAGAACTTCAACTATGAATTCTTGATTTCCTTGATGACCATCCGGGTTTAATTGCTTGATCGCAACCACCTGTTTAAATTTCACAATTCAAATTTGTTACAACATTTTCAGATTATTAAAAAAAAAAACATGTTTTGATTAAAGAAAAACAGAGCTTTTACTCACTTGTCCTGAATATAAACGTCCCTTGTAAACACTCCCAAATCCTCCTTTTCCGATCATATTACCATCCCGGAAATTCTTCGTTGCTGCGGCTAACTCCTTGAACGTGAAACTTCGTGCACCACCGCCAGGTTTAGGACTATTCACTTTCCCATTAACTGATCAAAACCCATAATCAAAACATTAGTTTTTTCATTTTCAAAATGTAATGAAGATATATTTCAAATGAGATTTCAATCCCCAAACCTAAAATGCCAGATTTGGACCCTGTTCCTATTCCTGTTCCCGTTGAATTACTTCTTGTATCAACTGCAAAATACCATAATGATAAAACTTTTTCATGAGAATTATTTCATTATAAACAAATAAAAAAGAGAGATAACTAATTTTATTACAAGACCTGAGGAATGATCGGTTAGGTAAGGAAGTGCATGAATGTTGACTCGCATGTCATTGGTCCGTGTATTGAGACAAGAGAAACACCTCATTTTTTCTTTTCTTTATTCGATGGTTTTTAAACGTAAATACACAAAGAAGAAGAAGAAGAAGATGATGACAACAACAATGGTGTAAAAATAAAAAAAATGGATTCAGAAACGGAGCTGGTTTGAGATTATGTCAAAAGCATTATCATCAAACCTAGCTCCTAGAACCCAACACAAGAAACAAGAACAAAAAAAAGGGATTCTTGTTAAAAGAAAAAGGAAACTAAGATTAAAAATGTGAAAGAAAGAGACTTTTTTCCCTCTCTCTCTATAATTCCAGAAAAACAAATGGGAAAATTTGTGAACCCACAAAAAGAGAGAACTAAAATGATACAAATGGCATCAAATGGTAAAGAAAAAAAAATGGTAGCTTTATATACTAAAAGAGGAACAAGGAACTAAGAAAATTTTAGAGAGAGAGTTAGAAAAATCAAAATGTTAGTGAAAAGCAACTAACAAAAATTTTAGGGCATTGAATGAGAAATTAAAGGAAGCCAAGGAACCTAATTTTGGAACTGCGCGTCGATTTTTTTCTTTCTTCCTTTCTTTCTTCTGTTTGTTTTTCTTTTTCGGTTAGAAGCTAAATTTGCAAATTTTTGTTTGATTACAAATAACGAAATTGTATGCTATTTAAGTCATCATCATGAAGAGTTAAAAAGTTCCGTGACCCAAAAAAAAAGAAAGACTTAAAAAAGTTCTGTATTATGCAAATATTATATGAAACGTTATAACAAATGGAACATTCACAATTCTAATTTAATCAACTAGAAATTATATTCATACACCTTGTGAGTACTCTTAATCGTGAAGTTGCAACAATCTGTACAGAGAAATTCCTCTATATTTTCATCCACAATCACCATACCTCTTCTTCTTCTTCGTACCGGTAAAAGCTATCAAGATTAGTGAGTGAGTTAGAGCTGTAATGCCAAATCCGGATGCTGCGATGAACCTGCCTGAAGGTTAGAGACTGGTGAGTTTGGTGAGATGAGCTTAGCGTTGAGATCAGGTGGAAACCGGTTAAATTCTTGTTTTATGTTAGGCAACAAGCCTTGCATCTTTTTTGATCCGCTGAGACCTCGGACTAGACCATTTCTCTCGGTTTCTTGATTCAGCAAGCGAGCAGCTGGTGCAGACTCTTTGCTTTCATGGGAAGTAGTATGTTTGTTTCCTATGATAGAGCTTGAGACAGAAGTGGCCAAAGACATGATTCTGTTTGAATGATGATGATCATCGGATGCCAAGTCATTCGAACACTTTTGCTTCCCCGATATTAGAGGAGGAGCTTCTGGATTCTCTCCAACCCATCCGGGACCAAATTCGGTTCCAGTTGGTAACACAGTTTCAATCCTCTTATCAGCGAATCGCCAAGCAACAGGACCTAGATTTGCTGCATATCGCGCTAGACTCCTTGCGTAACCATATTCAGTTTTCAACCCAACCTGGTAAACACACAGAAACAACAGTCAGATTCTTTGTTTACTAAAACAAAAAGAGATGGGTTTTTTTTTTTTTTAACTCGCTAACACATACTGGTGTTAACTGCTTTAAATCATCATCAAGTGTTGTAACTACTGAAGCTTCTCGCAACGAAGTAGAGATCTCATTGTAGGTATCTCGTTTGTTCTCATCGACATTCTTCATCCCGTATTTATTGACAGCCTTCACAACCGAAGCTACAGAAAAATGGTTTATGTTAACAAAAACACGTACTTCGCAAAAAGAGTGTTAGGAAGGTTGTATTAGAAAAGGCAGAGCTTTACGTGGAAACTCCTTCTCCCAATCAATCAAGAAGCCACTTTGGTTCTCACTATTATAGTTGATTCTAACCGAAGTTTCTGCTTGTCGGAATCTATAAGAAGGAGGTGTTTTTCTTAGATTGTAAGCACCGGAAAATCTAGATATATCTCCACCAGGAATGAGTGCTGCTGCTACATCAGCTGAATTTTCAGAAGTAGTACGATCAATCGAGAATGGCTCAGGCTGTTTCTTATGGCCCGTGCCTGGAGGACGGCCTCTTTTGACAACTTTCGGTTGTTGTGACAGTGACACCGGCTCTTCTTCATCACTCTCTTGCCTTAAATTTCCAAAATCCTTTTTAGCTATCTCAAGCATAGCTCGTGCCTGTTTATAGCCAAAGACAAACTATCAGCAAAAATGAAGAATAACAAAAGAGTTGCAAATTTGTATAATCAAAGACAAACCTGTCGATGATATACTGTATCTGCTGAATTGTATTCCATCGCGTTCATACATATTAAAAACACGTCTTCCTGCGAAAAATTGAGAGGGAATCAGAAAGATCTTACTCCTGACAATCAACAAATAATCCAGACGCCACCAGTTTCTCAGTTTTAACATTATGTCTGCAACTTCTCATGGTTACAGAGTTACACACTGTAACTATCGAAACGTTATAGATATCAGATACACACCTTACATTGTTTCCTACTTATTAAGAAAGAGACAACAATGGATCAACGATTTCGTAGCTACCAGAGAAACTAACTATTG
The DNA here is from genome assembly GCA_964056655.1 of Arabis hirsuta. Taxonomy (NCBI): domain Eukaryota; kingdom Viridiplantae; phylum Streptophyta; class Magnoliopsida; order Brassicales; family Brassicaceae; genus Arabis; species Arabis hirsuta. The sequence continues at coordinate 34,684,118 of OZ053304.1, forward strand.
CATGAAACTAAGAATATGGAGAATCAAAAGTACGAAAGATGAACATTCCATTCTAGCAAAACCATAAGCAAGGAGCAGAGATGTATCTATACACAACAAAGTGATAATTTTTAAGTGAGAGCAGCTAGGATTTGTGAAAGATTCAAGTACAAGACTTGCCTCAAACTGTTCTAAAGTAGCGTATGCACCGGAATCTAATTTCTTCCGCAATGTACTGAAATCCATCGGATTCTTGATAGTCTCATAATAATCAGGAAGCTGTAACACAAAACTTCCACAAATATTAAGATCAAAGCAAAAAAAAAAAAACAAACAGAGTTGATAACAAAGAACACTTTTCACCTCCTCTGGATCAGCTGGATCAGAGTACACTCCATAAGTATCCTTCCTTCAAGTATTGTAACAAAACAACATCAAATCAACAAACCAAACCCAGATTTGCATCACTTAAATCGAAATTACAAAAAAAAAGGAACATACTTTTGAACTCTATCGAGAATGAACAAGAGCAACTTTTTGTCTGGCAATGGTGTAACGGGCCCAGACTCCAACCCTGACCACAAGTAAAATACCCACCAAAATTATGTTTAATTAATCAGCAAAAAGATTTCACTTTTATTCTTACACGAATACCAGAAAAAAAGATAAATACTTTGAAGAATGTGTGTCGTTTTCGAAGCCTTTTGTCCCTGCAGGAAAAACCAACAGATATATTCATCAACCTCAAGTCAAAATCCTAAAGATAATAAACAGTTGTCTATATTTATTATGATAAACTTTCATGTTCATGGAAGAATCAAAAAAGAAGAGAGACAGTAATAAAAAGTACACAAACTTGAAGAAAACTAAAAGACAAATTATAGAAACTTGTCTCTCAGACATGAATGATTGTCTCTCTTCACTGCAGCAGAACCATCTTTAATTCATATTATTAAATATTCAGAACAGAGAAAAAGAAAGATTAAACCTGAAATTAGCACACATTTTGCCAAGACAAAAAGGGTAAAACAAAAACAAAAAAGCTGAAATTTATGAAATTCACATTTCCCACCAACAACAAAAGAAAAATGAAATAGTCAAAAACTCATCACTCACTCACTCAAAACTATATATAAACAAGAGGAAAAAAAGGCCAAAATCTCAACTATTTTTAAAACCTAACTTAACAGTTTTTAACCAAAAGAAACAATTTTTAACTTCCCCAAATGAAAAAGCTTGAATTTTTCCGACTCTATATAACTACCGTATCGTCAGATCCATGAATTTTCCGTGACGATGAATCGAAGTCCTCGGATTTGAAATTAAGACGGCCGTGAGAGTTTAATCCGTGTAAAAGCCGGTGCTTTTTGTCTCTCCGCTCATCATCGTCGTCGGAATTAGAGCTCCGGCGATTGGATCGGGTACCGGAATTCGGACCCGGGTCGAGAGAATTAGGGTTTTTGAAATTGGATCTAAGCTCTATCTTGGGCTCAACTAGCAATTGTTGCTGTTTCAGAGCTCGTTTCTGTAAATCAATTAGAGATGGTCTTCCCTTCTTCTTCTTCTTCGTTAATGTATCAGCTACCTCACCCATTCTCTCTCCCTCTCTGTATCTCTCACTTTCTCTCTCTAAAAACGCTTGATGTGTGTATGTTCGTACGTGCAGACCAAAACGTGGACATGGGTAACTCGTGCGTGACTCGGAGCTGGCTAAGTAACACACGTGTTTTACACTGTGTGGATTAGTCATTAGATAACGTTTTTGAGTTCTGCATCTTATTGGGCCTATTTGGGCCTTATTCTACCTCTTGTTAAAATGTCAAGAAAACTTTAGAATTTTTATCACAATATGAATTATGAAATGTATTTTCTTCACGATTTGAAATGTACTTTTTATATCGTTAAATTACCCAAATAACATTTTTTAGAAGAAAAAACAAAAAAAACAGATGAGAGAAAACGAAAAATAAGAGTCTAATAAAGAAGAAACAAAATGTGAGTGATATACTATGTAAATTCTGCGTAAAAGTAGGTGGAAGTTATTTTCTTTTTCTTTGTTGGTGGTCTTGGTGATGTGACATCATAATACACTAATATGTTATACAATTTACATTAGGGAAAAACTCTTATATAGGGTGTGAATCAAAAACCTTTTTAGAAGAAAAGAAAAGAGAGAAAAAAAAAATCTTACAAACTTAAACTTATACCAATCAAACAAAAAATATATCCCTATATATATAGGTTTTTTTTTTTTGGTCACATATATATATATATTATTTTGTCCAGTACTTAAGCTGTCAAAAGTATACACAAGTTTCTCTCTCTCATAAGTCATAACCTTATAATTTTGGTCAACGCTTTTGATTTTTCTAATTTTATTTTGTCGGTGTTTTTATTTTTCTTTTTTCTCATTGCTTGACTGTCTGAAACTCTCTTGTACTTCTCTTCCTCGTGTTTCGTTCATATCTAGTAGTCTCGATTCAGTTCTATAACTAAATATCTCTGTCCAAATTCAAGCTTGAGAAGAGAGTAAAAACACACTTTTGCTGGATCTTGTGTACATAGAAGACGAGAAAGTTACTCTCTTTCACACGATTTCTACTCGAGAAATTAAAACCAGTGGTCATTCTCAAAATTCTCAAGCTAGTAGAAGAAAAAGCCAAGGCCTTTCTTGTTCTTGGTTTGGATCTTTTTTGCTTGTGGGCTTCTTGCGTTTGAAATTGGTAAATCTTCCCTTTTTTCGTGTGTTCTGTTATTCACTACTGTTTCCGCGATGCTATTTTGGTAATATTTGGCATATAAGAATCATGATTGTTTTTGGTATAGTTTTGATTTAGCTGCTGAATCTTTGTTACCCTGCTCAAGAAAATGTACACGTTAGCTTAATTTGGTATAAAGTTAAGCACTTTACTCCAAAGCTCACTGATGACAATCAAAACCCATAACAAATGAATAAATTTTGCTTAATTTGGTATAAAGTGTAAATTTTGCTTAATGACAGTGAGTGAAGAGCAAATCAATCATCATTCATATATGGCTGGAAGTTGGGATGGAAGTCAATCAGATCAAAGCTCGAATTTCGAGCCGGGGATCGATAACATATACGAAGCGTTTATATGTCCATTGACAAAGCAAGTTATGCAAAATCCAGTTACTTTGGAGAATGGTCAGACTTTTGAGCGTGAAGCAATTGAGAAATGGTTTAAAGAATGTCGCGAAAAGGGCCGGCCTTTATCTTGTCCTATAACTTCCAAGGTCTTGAGTATCACTGATCTAAGCCCGAGTATAGCTTTACGTAACACGATAGAAGAGTGGAGAGCTAGGAATGATGCTTTGAAGCTCGATATTGCTCGTCAGTCGCTATATTTGGGGAATTCTGAGATCAATATCTTGCAGGCTTTGAAGAATGTTAGAGAAATTTGTAGGAACATAAGGTTGATTAAGCACCGTGTGCATAATCCTCAGCTTGTTCGGTTGATTACCGACATGCTTAAAAGTAGTAGTCATGAAGTGAGGTATAAGGCTCTTCAGACTCTTCAAGTTGTCGTTGAAGGAGACGAAGAGAGCAAGGTTGTCTCTCGGTTAGTTTTGTTGTGTATTTGTTTGTTTTTTTTGATTACTTGTTTATATATATTTTTTCATTTTCTTGTTAGGCAATAGTAGCTGAAGGAGATACTGTGCGTACTATAGTTAAGTTTTTGTCGCAAGAGCCACCAAAGGGGAGGGAGGCAGCTGTTTCTTTGTTGTTTGAGCTCTCCAAATCGCAAAAATTGTGCGAAAAGATTGGATCTATCCGTGGAGCAATCATATTGTTGGTTGGTTTGACAAGCAGCAAATCGGAGATTGTTTCAACCGTTGAAAAAGCTGATAAAACTTTGACAAACTTGGAGAGATCGGAGGAAAATGTTCGACAAATGGCTACCAACGGTAGACTGCAGCCTCTCCTAGCTAAACTTCTTGAAGGTGATTCACCAAAACCGCTGCTTTCTTAAGAAACTACTTTTCTCTGATTGTTTTGAAAACACAGAATCTTTTGGTTGTCTGAATGATATATGAAACATGATTCTGCAGGTTCACCTGAAACAAAACACTCCATGGCTTCTTATCTTGGGGAGCTTGCCTTAAACAACGATGTCAAAGTTGTCGTGGCTCAAACTGTTGGTTCTTCTCTTATCGAGCTTATGAGAAGTCGCGACATGCCCCAACGGGAAGTTGCTTTGGGAGCTCTCAACAAAATCTCATCGTTCGAAGGGAGTGCCAAAGTCTTGATCAGCTCAGGAATTCTCCCACCGCTTATCAGAGACCTGTTTTACGTTGGGCCAAACCAGCTTCCAATTCGGCTTAAAGAAGTCTCCGCCACTATTCTTGCCAATATAGTGAACATTGGCTACGATTTTGACAAAGTTCTTGTTGGAGCTCATCACCAAACTCTTGTTTCAGAGAACATAGTGGAAAACCTACTCCAACTAATTAGTAACACTGGTCCAGAAATCCAAGGAAAGCTGTTGGAGGTTCTTGTTGGACTCACTAGCTGCCCAAACTCGGTTATAAATGTCGTTTCTGCGATCAGAAACTCAGGTGCAATCATTAGCTTGGTTCAGTTTGTTGAGCTTCATGAGAATGATGATTTGCGTTTAGCTTCTATCAAGCTACTTCATAACATTTCACCACACATGAGCGAAGAACTTGCCAATTCGTTGCGTGGCACTGTTGGACAGCTCGAGAACCTTGTTGCGATCATTTCAGAGAATACAACAACAATCACTGAGGAGCAAGCTGCAGCTGCTGGACTTTTAGCTGAACTTCCTGAGAGAGATTTGGGTTTGACACAGAGATTGTTAAGAGAAGGTGCTTTTGAGAAAATCATCTCCAAGATAATCGGTATTCGCCAAGGAGAAATCAGGGGAATCCGGTTCGAGAGAACTTTTCTTGAAGGTCTTGTTAGTATTCTTGCTCGGATCACCTTTGCAATCACCAAGGACATTCGGGCCACTTCGTTCTGCCGTGAGAACAATCTCGCTTCGATTTTCCTCGATCTACTTCAGTCTAACAGTCAAGATAAAATCCAAATATCTTCTGCAACAGCTTTGGAGAATCTTTCACTTGAATCCAAGAATCTAACAACCATACCTGAACTGCCTCCTCCAAACTATTGTGCATCGATCTTTTCATGTCTGAGCAAACCGCCGGTCATACTGGGGATTTGCAAGATCCATCAGGGAAAATGTTCATTGAGAGAAAGCTTTTGTCTTGTTGAAGGACAAGCAGTAGATAAATTGGTTGATCTCTTGGACCATGAAAATGAGAAGGTGGTTGGACCAGCACTTGCAGCTCTTTCTACATTGTTAGAAGACGGTTTAGAAGTTGAAAAAGGAGTGAGATTGATTGATGAAGCAGACGGGATTACGCCTATATTAAACGTTCTCTTGGAGAATCGTACTGAGACTTTAAGGATTAGAGCTGTGTGGATGGTCGAGAGGATCTTACGCATTGAAGAGATAGCTAGAGAAGTGGGAGAAGAACAGAACGTGACTGCAGCACTTGTGGACGCATTTCAAAATGCGGATTTTAGGACGCGGCAGATTGCAGAGAACGCATTGAAGCACATTGATAAGATCCCAAACTTCTCTGGTATTTTCTCCAACATTGGTTAGGGTCTATATGCATACTTGTAAATGATTTTAAAGATTATGTGATTCATTGTTGAACTCAGAGGAACTAGAGCTTTCTTTCAAAGTTGATAAACACTTCTCATTAAGGAACCAAAAAAAATTCTAATGGAGTATCTTCAACATAAGGAGTATGGTTTTAAGCTTAAGAGGATCTGCTACATTGAACTTTTTTTTCTAGATCTCGTCTATGAATTCAAGAAGATCTTCTATCTCTTGCCTTAAAGCAGTGATCTTCTGCTGTTGAGAAGCGATCCGGTTTTCGATATCACGCCCTGAGGATTTCTTTTCGTAACCTTCAACAACAGTGGTATGTTTGGCCATCAACTTCTCTTGAAGTTCTTTCTCTTTCGCAATTAGCTCTTCGACCTGCAAAATGGAATAATAACAAACGAAGCAGTTAAGCAGAGCTGATGATACGAAAGAAAGATGATAAGCAGAGAAATTTGAAACCTTTGGAGATATCTGAGAGGCTGATGGGGAAGTCTGAAGAAAAGCCAGCAAGGGTTTCAGTTCTTTCGAAAGATCTTTCAGTAAACTGTCAGTGGATTTACGAGCTGCTTTGCAGGTTTGAATGTCACCGGTTCTTGAGAGATCACGCAGTGATGCTTCAAACTTATCATGTGTAGCTAAGCATTTTTGGATGATATTCTGAACCTCCTGAAGTGTTGCTAGGACCTGATAAACAAATGGAGACTTTAAAATATTAGTAGATTGTGCGTCAATGTGCTTGAAGAAAAGGTTTCAATGTACCTCATCCCATTGGAGTTTCGCCAAATATGTAGCAGAGGATTTGGAGATTGAAAAGTCAGCCCGCGTGTATATGATACAAGTAATGAACAAAACAAAAAATCCAGAGATTAACATCAATGGTTCACTTAGCAGATTGATGTTGCTGAACTTATAGTAGACCTGTACAGAAGACAAATCTCATGATTCAGTTAAAGTAAGAATATTGTGGCTTTAGAATAACAGTATTTAAGATGCATTATATACCTGGATATGCTGATTGTGATCTGGAACAACATTGTTCTTTTCGAGCACAACAACTGGTCTACCAGCTATATCTAAGTGCGAATATTTGATCTGCAAAGAACAGCAAAGCAAACGAACAGGTTCGCAACCATGAAGAATTCAGACATCAGAATCAAATCACAGAGAAAAAGAGGATAAATCATGATCAAATGAAGCCAAGACTCTGTTTACCTCTTGAGACTGCTTGACAGCGAATGGAGTGGTAACTGATATATCCTTTGAACCCTCTGGTAAGACCACCTATAAGGAAGAAACACACAAAAGAATATCAAGCAACGACTAGGAAACTTTTCATTTTATGTCATTTTCATTACAGAACATGAGATCATCATATAGGTTGTGATATCCCTCCACATCATTTCTAAGCTACAGAAAATCAAACTAAGGCAAAACACTTCTAAGTTGAAAGTGAATAATACAGACCTGTACGATAAGTTTTTCAGTGACAAGGTCAATCATAGGGGAGCCAAAGGAGATGTTGAGGAAGCGCTTCCCTTCCGAGGCAAACAAGAAGTCGCTAAGTGGCAAACCATAACCTATCGTGAAAAACGTCCGCCACCCACCAAACAACGGAAATCTAGGCTCAATTAGTAGCTCTGTCTGCAACCAAACCAGCAGAAAAAAAAAGAGTTCAAAATCAAAGCACAAACAGCAGTGATATATGGAGATCAAATCACACTAATCCACTATATCAACCTTTTTCGAATCACTCTGCATCTGAGAAGTAGAGATATTGCCGATATCATCCCTGTAATATATGGAATGGGCTCTGGGTGGTAATCTGGCAAGTAAATGCCGAAAGGCAGATACTCCGCTAGGAGGTCTGCCTTGAAAGTCTAGCCTGCGGTTGGAATATGAAGAGCATGAAGGAACCAAACATTGGCTTCGCGAATTAAACACAGATTAGCGCATTAGTAAGAGTATTAACCTTGAAAACTCGCCCTTGAGTTGAGCCCCTCGGTGAACAATATTATAATGCTCCGTGACCTGCACATTTCCCCAATGAGACACTTCTATTTCCCGCACAAGCTTCTCGGCCACAGCAAATGCAGCCTTGCTTTCAAAGTGGACAACAATCGGAGAGTATGAATACTGTGGTAGATTCTTGTATGGGCCATATTTGATCTCTGAGCCCTGGAGCTTTGCATTATCCAGATTGGTGTAAGATTCGATTCTAGCATTAGGTAGCTTGATAGACAATGACTGCGATTCGACCGCATAAGGAGAGAGATACTGTGCGCTTTCTTGGAGCATAACAAGATGAATATCACCCTGACTTATCTTCTCTGGAAATGGCTGAAGCACATTGGTAAATGCAGCAACTACCTCCAACGTCAAAGTATCGCCTTTATTGAGTGCTTTAGGTAATGCAACTGAGTAAACACTGATCGAATCGGGAATTCCTTTTGGATTAGCTGCTTCCACAGAGAGTTTGACCAAATTGCGTTTAGATTTCCCTTTTCCCTCGCTATGTGCAACCGATAAATATGCCAAGTTGTTACCAAGAAACTTCGGGAAGGTCAAAGTAAACTCAGAAACTGATTCAGAGCCAGAATTCACAACCTAAACACACACACACATGAATTGTAAACAGGACTTAGCTACCCCAAATACACAACATATGGAATCTGACTAACACAGAAAGTTTGGAAATTTTACCTTAAGTGTCTTAGTAACACGAGCAATCTGTGAAGTCACATCGATCTGCACAAAAACAACAAACAAAAATGAATGAAGAAAGCAGATCATAAGAAACCCAGTAACAGAGGAGGAAAAAGGTTTAATATTTTGAACTGGTACGAAGTGTTAAGCACAGATCAACAAAACCAGATCGGAGAAATTCTGGGGAGTGATTGAGACTTACACGACGATCGACTTTGGATAAAACCAGATCGGAGAAAGCCGGCGACGCGAGAACGGCGATCGTAAGCAGAAGAAGCAACAGATCGACGACACTTGATTGCTTCATCGTTGACAGATTATTCGAACCAGTCTCGAGACTCACTTGCTCACTCACAGAACCAAGACCATTATTCAGAAACCAATTTTCCCGGGTCGGGTTAACCCGCTCAAATATTCTAATTTTTTATATATCTAAGCCCATATCTATTGGGCTTGTGTGTGGGCTTAAGAGATTAGATTGGCTTTACTGACACATGGCAGATATTCATTGGTTGGCTTATTGGTGAACCTTGTTGCAGAGGATCATACATACAGTAGTCAAAATGTTAGAAACTAGGTAGGATTTTGGTTTTTCCGCCCTGCTAGTGTTTTTTGGTAGCGATTTTCTCGAGAAAAAATGGAGACTTCTCTCAGGTATATCTGCAATTCCAAGTCTTTGAAAATCCATGCCAAGGAGAAGCTTCCAGTGAACTCGAAAACCCATTTGCAGGTGAAAATCTCTTCCTTTTTCTGTGTCTTACTTCGTATTCGTGCTGCTATGGAGGATTTGAGCTCTATTCGGTGCTGTAATGCTCTCTGGTTTGGTTGGGATTGTTTTATTTGATTTGAAGCTTGTTGAGATTTAAAACGGTTTAGTTTTGAGGTAGATTGGTATTTAGAATTTCTTCTATTTGTTGGGTTTATCTTCGGTGTTTGAGATGGTTTTATGTGCATTTTATTTACACAAGTGAAGAAGAGTTTTGTGTAAAGTTTCAGTTTTTATCCTAACTTGAACTTCTGGTTAAAGATAAAATTAGGCACCTTTCTAGTGATTTGTTCCAAATTTTAAGATTGAGTTTTTGCAGGAACCAAGTTGAGGAATGGTTTTTGTCACTCACCTTTTCCTCTGCCTGAAGTTCTTGTGGGATTTTGTATTACCATTTCGAAACATTTTGCCTGAGTTTTTGAGTTCTTGTGGTTTACTTCCTTATGATGCTCATTTGCCCAAAGGAATGAATGTTCAAAGTCTTTTCCCTGAATCGGTGAATCCTGATTTCGTTACTTGTCTTCATTATTTGGCTTTGGTTACAGTCTTCTGTATGTATATAATCTGTGTTACGAAGATTTCTTATTGTCTTTGATGGTTTTGTTTGTTTGGTTGTAGCTTCATGGAGAGCTAGATACTGGAACTGGGGCACCGAGTTACTTTTGTGTGATGCTTAGACACTTTTTCCCCGAGGTTTGATCTCAGTTTCTCTTGTTTTCTCCAGTTCTACGTCCTAAAACATTTTCCACCTTAGACTAATAATACTAATAGTGTTACAAATTTCTCTTAGGCTTTAACAGGGCTTGGAGTAGGATTGCATTATGATAAGCGACAAAAGCTTCGGTGTCTTGTACGCGGGAAAAAAGAGTTTCCTGTGAGAACTGATAGACTTGTGACCTTTAATGTTAAAGGGCGGTGTGATTTTGATCAGGACTTCAATCAGGTTCACTTTTTTTGTCTCAAGAACTTTCGTCGAAGTTGTGTTTCATGCTCTGAGTATTATGCCTAAGATTTATACTTGGAATTGACCAAACTGTTCTTCTTATCTTGTGCTGACAGAAAAACCCTAAAGGAGCTGCAGAATTTGCCTGGAGCATAAAGGATTTTAAGGAAGATCAGGATGTACGGATCAAAGTTGGCTACGAAATGTTTGAGAAGGTATCTTTCTCGTAACTCAAGTATGTTGAGTCTTCCAAAATTCACTCTTGTGGTTTAAAATCTATCGATCTCTAAGCTCACATCTGTTTGTTGAAAGCCAAAAAAAAACTCGCTTCATATTATCATTGATCATCCAGATAACTCTCGCAAAAATACCTTCTTTATATTGTTTATGCAGCCATTTTCTTGGATTCTTCAAAACTATAATGTTGCTTCTCTCTATCTCGCTCTCTCTTTCAGGTCCCTTATATGCAGATTAGAGAAAACAATTGGACTCTCAACGCGAACATGAAAGGAAAATGGAACTTGAGGTTTGACCTGTAACTGCATTTATATTCATCACACTTTTAATTCTATCATTTAATCAAATTCAAAGATCTTTCAAATCATCTCTATTACTGTTGCAAGATTATAGGCAAATGTGGTTGTTCTTTTGTCGGATCCCTATGGTTTGACTATATGTGTGGACTTCAAACACTACTTGTTTCCTCAAAGATACTGAACCATGTGATCGGTACATAATTGAACCGGTAAACAGGTCCCAAACCATACCAAACCAGCTCTATCTTGCAATCAATAAACCAGAACTCCATTATGATTTCACTAACCAACTTCAAAACCGGAACCATCAGAGAACAAACTATCTCGGAATCGGTTTTGGATTGGTTTGTGTCATGGTTTGGATGAACTCGGAACATCAACATCAGTACCAAGATTCCGAGTTAAAAAGTGCCCACAAAGTGTTGATCTTGAGAATCCGAAGATGTGGTAATTGAACCGGTAAACATGTCCCAAACCATAGCAAACCAGCTCTATCGTGCAATCCATAAACCAGAACTCCAATATGATTTCACTAACCAACTTCAAAACCGGGACCATCAGAGAACAAACTATCTCGGATCGGTTTTGACTTGGTTTGTGTCATGGTTTGGATGAACTCGGAACATCAACATCAGTAGCAAGATTCTGAGTTATAAAGTCCCCACAAAGTATTGATCTTCAGAATCCGAAGATGGGGTATGCTCAAGATTTGCTTACTGATCATCATCACTCAAAAAGAGAGGAAAAAAAGGATCAAAGATCGTTTTCAAGTAGTAAAAGAAAAAGAGACATTGACAAGGCACCAATTTTATCGTTAGATTTGATAATGGCTTTAAAACTAAAATCCACGTGATCTCTATGCAAATAATTAATTACTCAATAATGTAATTTTATTAGCGGCGGCTACATTTTTAAGCTTTTTAATAAGTGATGAGGCTCCTTTTTTCGTTTTATCCCAAATTTTGTTTTAATAAAAAATAATGCACTAGATGTGACAAGTTTTATCCAAAAATCTTCGATACATACTTTTAATTCCGCAACCTGTAAAGCTATTTTGGTAAGTAAATGCAATTATCTTATATTCATCATTTTAGTCTTTTAAACATCATGTTTGTATGTAAAAAAGATGTCAGGTAATAAGCCGTTTTAGCATGTCATAATCAATTTCAGTCAAGTTTCAAAAAAAAGGAAAAAACAATCAATTTCAGTCAATTACACGTAGGAAAAAGTTGATATATCCATTGTGATAGTAATATTTTATGCTATCTGTTTAATATAGTGACATCTGTTTTACAAAATCTTGTGTCTAACTGACTACAAAGACTATCACGCCTAATGCTAATGTCGGCTTTTGAATGATAATGTGGAGAATTTGCTTAGGCGGTATAGAAGCCACTAATGGGGAAATGGACAAAAACGCATGACTAACATTAAGTTAATTTGGTCATGTTGGATACACTTTCTTTAAATCCATTATTTTAGTTCCAAGTTTCCCTACTCCAACGATATATAATAATAAACACTTACGCATATTTAAGTATTTAAATATATATATATGATCATATATGATATGAAAAGGGTCCGATAAAGGGTCTATATCAAAAGTAAAATGTGCTTTACTTGTTCACATGTGACCCGCAGATTATTGCATATGTATAATTCCGCCGAGCATATCCAAAATTTCTTTAGTATAATAATGAGAAAATAATATAAAATTACACGTAACATATGGTATTGTTAGCCTAAAACTAGGGGTGTAAATAATTGACACAATAGAGAAACAAAATTAAGTAGAATTGGTTTTTCATTTTAATTTCTCTAAAAATCTACTATTTGGGTTGAATTTGTTTTTCTCCAAATTTCAAATAGGTCCCATCAAATAAGAGGAAATAAGGTTATTACCTCTAAAATTGTTACTCCTCAAAAGAAGAGAGGAACACGGTAGAACAAATTGGTGGAAAATATGTTAATTCCATTTTATTTTTTCTCTTATTTAATTTTTCTCTCATTGCTATTTGCATCCTACATACAAACAGTTTATAGTTTTTTTTTTAAACTTACAAACAGTTTATAGTTACACGAGTTCGTTCAGTATTATTTTATAGAAACTACCATGAAATTATAGATTATCTGAAAAGTCTAATACCAAACTAACCAAGTTAAATTTTCTTTGATCTAGAAAACTTTTTTTCCAACAAAAATAATTGGCAAGTCATTTTTTTTAGTCAAGCGATTATTTGGAGAGCTAGACTGTTTACTCATTCAACACTGAAATATTTAAACCAAATTTTAGTTTTGAAAGAACCGATTGTAATTACCATTAATTTTTCTTAAGAATCAAAAGCTCCAAAACAGAATTAGATTATTGTACTGGTTATCAACCAAACTAAATAACCTTTTTAACGATTTTTTTTTATTTTTAAACTTAGACTTTTTTAACGATATTAAAATCGAATGAAAATTTTGAAATGGTCAATAATTTATGAATTTGTGTTGTTTTCAGATTTTGTTGCTGCATTTTTGTAGTCATGAGCTTATTATATTCTCTCTATTTTTCAGAATAAGCTTATATCATATTCGTTCATATAGTTTATGTAACGTGTTATTTTAAACAACATTTCTGTAACGAGTTTATGTAATTTTAGGGAGTATAGTTTTCTAAAAATAATCCAATATAAGTATATAACCAAATATATAAAAAGGCAGAGCATGTGACGGAAAGTAAAAGTGGGCGGTGGGAAATCGGAAAGTGGGGAGTGCACTAGAAGAAGAGAAAGAGTCAACAAACACGATTAATGGTATCTTTTTTTTATATATTTAATTTTTGTCATCTAACTCTATTTAGAAACTCTTAATTTCACACGCTATCTCCATCTTATTCCTACCACAAATTATTTCATGTAGTATTGTATTTTTTTTATTAGCTTGTAAACTTGTTTCATGTAATATTATTTGAGTAGTTTTCTGTTAATCAACATATATAATCCGTGTAGTTTATACCACCAATCCGTTTAGTTTCACTTTTTCAACACTAAATCTATATTTCTGTTGCGATATAAATAAATAGTATATAAAAAGAATCACATTCATTGTAAAAACGTTTTTTTTATTTGAATATAATTTAACATTTATTTAAAAAAAATATACTAAAAAGAGTATAAACTGAGTAATGATAATTAGTAAAGGAAGAAAAAAAAAAGAGCTTATGAACAAGAAATAGACAAGCGTCCCTCTTCGGCCAAATCTTTTTGAGTCTTACCGCATGTTTTGTTTTATTTCAGTTAGTTGTTATTATCATCTTTCACACAAAGTATACGATCCATTGAAGAAAAAAAGTTTCATAAGAACTTTTCATTTTTTTCTTTACGTATTAGGCCGATTAGGTGACTGTTCTCCACATATGTTTTGTAACTGTACTTACTTTATAGCAAGGAGAAATTATAACTATTTTCCACATGAATAATTTCGTTAATAATATGTTTAGTAATCCGTACCCCCACAAATGAACCAGTGTGACTATAATCCAAAATATGATTTTCCTATTTTCTTTTAAAATTATAAGCATACTTATCATGTATCTGGACCAAAGAAAGTTGAGAAATGGTTAGTGTAAATGTATTATTGTGTTTGACTGATAAGATAAATTATACAGTTTACATCAATTTTATAATTTATAACGTTTAAGATTATACAAATTACAAAAACGATATCAAAAATTTTAGCAAAAACGTTACACTCAGTTTTATTTATATAGTTTATTTTTATTGCTATTTTCTACAGTTTTGCACTATGATATAAACTCCTTACAACTACAATTTATGCTGAAAAACTTGTACCATTTTAGATTATCAATTGTCTCACCTGACCTGGGTTAAATCTTTAAATACAGTTTAGGACATATAGGACAACGGAGATTTGGTGGCAAAATTGGTATGTTTACTAGGTAATAACTTACCATAACTTGTGTTCGAATCTCCTTTTCTTACATCTTTGTATAATAGTAAAAAAAAACAAAAATGCTAGGACTCATATTTTATTCGCTCCGTGTGTACGTGGCATTATTTGTGTGGCTAAGAGTGTTTGGTGAAAACTGTGAATGTTGGACTTTTCTCAAGTGTTCAACTAGTGTATATTGGACTATTACGATACTATGAGATTACTGTCTGCTGATACAATTTCACGGTTTTCTTACCAAAACATCAGATGAAAATATTATACTTTTTTGGTATATAACATGATCATGTTAAAAAAAAGTTAAAACTTGAAAGATAAATTATTTATTTTCTTGGATTGTTCTTTGAGGTGGTATGTTGTGATGTAATTCCACGGGTGTTATTAAATGTTTTTTTTAGACTATAGGCAAAAACATCACTTATTAGATTTATCCCACATATTTATAGAGAAGTATATATGTTTTTGGAGGATTAAGATTTAAGATTGATCTTATCTAAACTTTAAAAATATCTCCTTATTGACAAAACAAAAGTTTACCTTAATGACGTGGTCGTTATCCCAATTCCAAATTGCCATGTCAGATTGATTAAGACGCTGAAAGTCCTCGACCAGCAATGAGGAAAACAAAATTTAAACATTGAAATTCGACGTCGTTATATATTAAAATTAGTTAACTAGGATATTTTTTTCTTAAATAGCGGATTATCAGATTCGTTTTAGTAAGCACCAAAAAAAATCGAGCGTATAACTCTTAATTCCTTCAAGCTAGCTACGATAATTTTCTATATAGTTATACTTGTGAGTTACTTTTGACGAGTTTACAAAACATCAATAATAATACTTGTGGTTTCCAAGTATGTTTTATAAAAAAATATTACTGTGAAAGTCGAAACCAACTCAATTTAATTTGTCAAAAATTTGTAAGGAAACGAGATTTCTGGGAAAGAATCACAAAAACAACTAAGAACAAAGACAAAAAACACGAAAATTGCGTTAAGAAAACTTTATAGATTTATTGCTAAGTGTTTGTGTGTAAAGTTGCGGATTCCTTTTACAAACGAGTTTTAAACATATATATACAAGTCTAAGTCGGCTAGGTCTGACAAATAAAAAATAAGGAAGTTTCCGTATTCTTCGGGATTTTCCTTTTATCATAATCGGCGCTAGCCACGGGTTTCGTCGTTGTGGGCCGGACTTGGCCATCTCGACACCTTTCCATCATGAACCTGCATTCTCGGCCCAGCTTTTTGTAGTTGGCCCATTTCTTAGCTTTTTAGGACGACCACGTCGGCGGCAGTAGTTGGCAAAGCAGTGCTCGGTGAGGAACACTCTGCGGCAGTGGTCGGCGAGGAGCACTCTGCAGCAGTGGTCGGCAGAAATGAAAATTTCTGGCGAATTGCCCAGGTTTCTGACACTGTTCCATAAATGTTATTTCCATACTTAGCCGTTTTATCGAAAATAACTGTCGATGGGAGTTTTGACCCCAACAATTATTTGTCTAGCACACTAGACAGCCGTTTTTAAATTTGAAAATGTTCTTTTCGTAATTTCAAAGGTCATTGTTATACGTAGAGAATCACATTTCTCCACTAGTTCAAACGTCATCCTAACATATGCATCATCATTTCAGGCAAATGCTTAAAATACTCGAATAAATCATTAACTAGCAAGAATTGCTAATAATTAAAATAATTAATAGTATTAACTAGCAACTATTGAAATTTATAAGTGCAAACTGTAGGATCTACCTGTGGATCGTGCATCTAACTAGCTATTGAAATGTGGATTGTGCATCTAAGCAAAATCCTAACCAATCCATATATATATAGAATATGTGGATAAGTGATAGACGCATTATCAAGCGAGGCATCGCATCGCATCGCATCGCACACACACACGCTTCTTTCACTTCCATCATGTGTGTGCCCCCACACGCACCACCTTCTCATATTTTTTTACATCAAACTTCATGTATATATATAATTCGTGTTGTTAATTTACTTTATGCATTTTCCAATAGTCATTGGAAAGTTTGATTTAGACCAGGTTTTCTTTGATCAAAAAAAAAAAAAGACCAGGTTTTCAATCTAGTATCGCCATTCCAATTAATATGCGTATATTTTCTTAGGAACGAATGTTTAATATTATATTTAGGTCTAAAGGTGTTAGGTAAACCGTAAAATCCCAAAGTTTGGAACAATGAGGTGGGAACAATACAATATTTAAGTTTTAAAAAAATACCAAAAACAAATTGTGAGACTTTTGTATATATTTACACGTTAATACTAACATTATTATTTTTATTTATGTAGGTTGAAAGTTCCAAATTACTTATATATACGTAAAAACTTGAGAGCGTCTTGTTGATATATACAAAACACTGAAGAAAACGACTCAAAGTGAAAATAAAAAATAAAAAAAATATTCATGATTCTTTTGAGTTCTTGACTAAAGACAACAATTTACGAATATAACCTTTAAATAACCGAAAGCGATACTATTATAAAGCAAACACTTAACACGATCTCTCACTTATAAATAACCTTTCCTCTTTGTCTGCCCTAAAAACGCTCACACTCCTAAAACCCTCTCCATTTCTCAAACCAACCAATCAAAACTCTCTTTCTCTCTCTAGTCTCTTCAATGGCGCGTCTTCTCTTTCGTCTACTTCAAGAAGCCAACTCTTCATCTCCAGCAGAAGCTTCTCCGGCTTTAAACTCCGATCTTGTAGTCATCGTCGCCGCTCTTGTCTGTGCAGTGATTTGCTTCCTCGGTTTAGTTGCCGTCTCTCGATGCGCTTGGCTCCGCCGTCTCGCCAACAGATCCGCCGCAAGTTCCGATCAGACTCAACCACCTCCTGTAGCTGCGGCGGCTAACAAAGGATTAAAAAAGAAAGTTCTCCGATCACTACCGAAGCTAACTTAATCGCCGGAATCTTCGCCGGCGGAGAAATTCGCCGAGTGTGCGATCTGTCTGTCGGAATTCGTCGCCGGCGATGAGCTCAGAGTGTTGCCGCAGTGTGGTCACGGTTTTCACGTATCGTGTATTGACACGTGGCTTGGGTCCCACTCTTCTTGTCCTTCTTGCCGTCAGATTTTGGTGGTTGCCAGGTGTCAAAAATGTGGCGGGTTACCCGGCAGTTCAAGTTCAGGATCCGAACCCGATACCCGACTCAAGCAACGTGAAGATGATCCTGATAATTTCTTACCTTAATTGGATTCTTTTTTAGAAGTTTTATTAAACAGTACTACATATTCAAGAAAAGTGCTCCTTAATCCTTATCATTTTAAAAGGATAATGTTACTCTCTCATGTAAATATTTATTTATTGTAAATGTATTTGTGGAATGGAAAGTTAATGTCTTTGAATGAGCCTTTATTTCTTTTCTTTTAGATTATAAATGAATTAAAAAAAAATCAACGAATCGTTCATGATTATCGATCGCCTTATCGACATGTTCTGTGAACTAGCTAGAGACCATGAAACAGTAACAAGAACTTGAAACCACACAATTTATACGTAACTACATCAATCCAAATCACCAAAATGAAAAATTTTGTACCAAACAACCAAGTGCTAATTGATTCCATTTTTTTGTCTGTAGTCATTGTAACGTGGATGGGTTCCTATTTATTAGTAATACCGATTTTATATATTTTTGATGGTACTTCTATGTGGTGCCAAAAGCAATAAGAATCTACTTACTATCACAAATATCTAGTTAACTCCACACACCTACTTCTTTGAATATCATGTCTTTAAATCAATATTTCCTCGTTAACAGTAACATGTAAAACTGAATTTCATTTGATAGAAAATGCCAGTAAAATACATAATAATTGTCATCTATAGTTTGATATGGTTCCAGGAAAAAGTTTACATTTGATGTATGATTATAGTCTACCGAAAATGTTGTTACATGAATTGCTATACAAATTCGATTAGCTAATGGAATATTCCATAATAAATGGGAAAGTAGACAGATGGACCAGTGTGCGTAAAACAGTTGCTGTGATGTGTATTGTGTGAGTTTTCACTTTTCTCTTTTCCATTAATAAAGCAACAAACTAATTGTCGGGTTTTATATTTTTAATTTATTCATGTTTTTCTGTTAAAAGTATTTTGTAAATATTGGGAACACGAGCCTGTATATATCCCACTAACTCGTGAAACGCGACTTTAAATTATTAGAACTTCGAAAATGACCATGAAGGCATGGTGATGGCTTATCTTTGTCGTCGAACATTGACCTAACAAAATATCGCCAAGATCTTATTGTACAACTAAAGTGCGAGTTAAGACCATTAGAACGAAGTTTAATAATAATTAGTCAAGATGTAGATAATAACATACTCGAAGAAAATCCCAACTATTTGGATATTATTTATCTTTCTTCAAGTAGCCATTGAATAAATCGCATAAAAAAAACGATGGTCCACCATCGCGAGCTATCATCATTCATCACGAGTTTTTCCACTATGGAAAGTGCGTCCATGTGCTAAGTGGTAATCTTATTTAATTTATATTTGAAAATGAAGTAAATTATAGAGTTTGCATAATTGACATTGAATATAGCATTTTGCAGGGCCGACCCTGATTATATATAAACCTATAAACGACATTGAAGTTTAACCTTCTAGAATTTCATATTTGCTTGCACAAAAAATGAATTCAATTTTCATATACAATTAGACATTTATTTTTTCTAACTGATATTCGAATTCTCTAACTTATACATATACTCGAAACTGACAAAGGCGATCTATAAGACAAATAAACCATCTTTTAAAAAGGCTAACATTGTATTTTATATTCAAATTAAAATAATCGATACTGTTTAAAAACAAAATATTGAGCTATTTATGGTTAATTTATGAGTCAATTAGCTAGAAAACCAAAAAAGAGTGTATAATTAGTAAAGTAACAATGATTTGTACGTGTATATGTTAAATTGTTCATTGTATATTGTACGTGTTTGCATGTGCATGATCTGGTATCTATCCCTTGCATAATATTGCCTAGCTAGCCCTCTACTCATATATAACTAAATTTTGATATATATACTTTCTCATATTATATACTCCATTAATGATTTATTTCTATTGAATCACAAAAAAAAAAGAGTATGAATTGAAGTAGAAAGTGAAGAGATGCTTTTTGTTTGTTAAAAGGAAGAACTATAAATTCTCATTGAAAATGATGAGACGAAAATTCCCAATCTGTCCCGAGATTCCCAGATTCCTGTGTGTTTGCAATGTTTGTTAGCTACATTTTATGTATTTTATTATGAATGCTTTATTCCGTAGCTAGTGGTGTCATAGTTAAATGAAATCATCATAGGTTGAACCGTTGAATATTTATGAAGGTAAGTTCGATCTTCCCCACTTGCTGTTATCAACATTTTGTTGGGAATTCTGTCAATTAGGTTTTGATCTAATTGGTTTACTTGGTAGTTAAAAATGCAGGCGGTTTGACTATCCCGGGACATTAGTCGGAAGGCAATCCAAATTCGAGTCAGACAGTGTGATGGTCCCTTGGTGCACTCCAGCATCTCGGGGAGAAGTCCACTCTGTAACATTTTGGTGTGCTCCTACTGGGCTAACCGGATTAGCTGAAAGAGTATATAAAAAAAAAAAAAATTATGAAAGTTTTAAAAGTGTTCATGTATAATTTTTTTAGAACTCGGCGTAATGTTCAGATTTGGGCCTCGTTGATTTTTAACGGGCTTTGTAATTCGAAACTAGATCAAATCTATCCAAGCAGTTTTTTTTTTTTTTTTTATAACACTCCAATATAAAGATTTTTAATGGGCTTTATATAAAGATGGTTTTTTATTTTTTGGATAACACTCGTTTTTTAGACTAATAATTTAACCAGAATTATGTATTCAAATAATTTTTGTTTTTGTTTTTAAATCCATCTAAAGAAGAACAGATAAAACAATGACGTCAGAATAGTTACAAATATTATTCGTATTTATGACATCACATCGAACAGAGAAACGCCCACAAATACAGTTCATCAAAAGTAACACACTAGTAGCTTTTACCTGCAAGGCTGCAACAAGCCATAACTTTTTTATATTTTAAAATCAGAAAAGGCCCTAATCTACAAAAGATTTGGATCTTAGTAACAATAACAATAATGTATTTTACAAAACGTAAAAAAAAAAGAAACCAAATATATAATATGATCCAAGGGCCAAGATTGCTACTACAGCTGGAAACCTAAAGGACATGGAGAATCTAATAGCATGTGAAAAGGTCCAGGAGAAGACGAAAAACCCAACAGACTGTAACTTGCTTCTTGAACGAACATAGGATTTTCCAAGTAATCTCTTACGTCCAGTTCGTTATTACCACCGATCAAAGATGGTTCTGTCTTCACGCCGAAGTTGTCGTCTTCCTCGATGATTCCGTTGAGTTGAGACACGACTGGGTTGATTAGGGCTTTGAGCTCGTCCACGTGGTGGTCTGATGATCCATATTGGATAAGGTTGTTATTGTTGTTTTGGTTGGGATCATCGTAGAGGAGTGATGGGAAGTTGGTTAGGGTTTTGGAAGGTTCTTCTAAAAGAGGTGGTAAAGTTTCATAATGATGATCATAATGGTTATGGTGATGATGTGTTGTTGAGAGTGATGAGTTATGAAGGTAGCTGATTTGTTTATGGATTCCAACATTTTTTCTATCTCCTGTTTTATTGAAAACCCTGCAAATCACCCATTCCTCCTGTGTTTCCACCAAAAAAACAAAAACAAAAAATGTTATTCCACATTATTAATTATATGTCTGTTTATACATAATCACTATACCTAACCAAGATCGATATAGCTCTTGTTTGAAATGTGAGCCTGACGAAATGATTTATGATGATAATTTTTGAAGTGTAATGTGATTAAAAGGGTGTGAAAACACAATATAAAGAAAACAAATAGTGATGAAAACGACAGAACAGTAACATCGAAGAACAGGAAATGGCAAGGTGTTTGGTGTTGACATCCACACGTACAGGTTTAATATCAAATCTATCACATCTAAACTGCTCTCTCCCATTACTAGCCAAACAAAATAGTGACAATACTAAAGAAAAATGAGTGTAGTTTTTTTTTTTAAAACAAATGATAAATGTAAAAAGTGAAATGTTTAGGTTAAACTTTCTTTTCAACACTTTGTCAAAAAAGTCAACTCATTAATCGAAGTTAATGTTAAATTCGCACTGTTAACAAATATTCTTAAATCTTGTCATTTGTTCAAGAGACGCACGTGTAAGAGTAAAACAACAGGGTTTATTTATATAAGCCGAAGGTGAAATGGAGTATCAGTTTTAACTTTTCTATACATCTTTTTGTTTCAAAAGTCAACTCATAAATTAACAAGAAAAGTAGAAATTTCTTCAAAATGTACTACTAGTATTCAAAGTTTTAAGAGACGACGCACGTGTGAGACTAAAGTAATAGAGTTTGTCATTTTACCTTACACGTGTGTCGGTGTGAAAGGTCGGTTTCAAGGCGATACTCATGCATGACCCATTTCGTCTTGAGTCCACGTGGAGCTCTTCCTTTGTAGAACACCAAAGTCTTCTTCATACCAACAAGAGCTCCTCCGCCGCCGCCTCCGGCGAAGACCTCCTTATCTTTTCCGGTAGCTTTCCAATATCCAGCAGTAGTGGCTCTATTAGTCCTTAACCCCGTCGGATATTTCCTATCCCTTAGACTATAAAAGTACCACTCTCTCTCTCCCATCTTCGCCATTTCTACATACACACAAAAAAAAACCATTAAACTTCACTTTTAAAAAGACCCTTTTATTTAGATGAAAGAAGAGTGTGAATGTTTTACCAGGTAGTTCCCAAGGCTCGCAACGGTTAAGATCAACTTCGGTGATGTGAATGCCACATAGACCTCCATGGAAGACTTTAGAAGCTAAGTAGAATGTAATGAGTTCTTCGTCGGTTGGGTGAAACCGGAAACCAGGTGGTAATCCTCTCTCGTTTCTTTCTTCTCCGGCGAGTTCACTCAAAACATCTTCAACCGCAAGCATCATCGTTTGAAAGTTATAACCGAAATGAAAGAAAGAGACTTTTTAAAAAGTATTTTGTTTTACACTGAAGAGACACTAAAAAGAAGAACAAAAGAGAGCAATGTTACAAAAGGTGATGGTGAGTATAACCTTATTGTGTGCAAGATTATATATTTATATACAAAAATGGCACATAAATCGAAGATATATTAGAGAGAGAGAGAGAGTGTGTGCGTATGTATGTAGAGGTGTGTGAATAGATGTGTGGATTTTGAGTGTTTGAGGTTAGAGGAGCATTGATGATAAAGGCTGTGAAATTCAGGGAGCAGAGAGGCTGCTATTTGCCTTCACCTGGGGAGCTTTCAGGAGTCCCTTTCTATTTTTTACCTTTTTTATTTTCTATGCAAGCAAATAAATTAATTATAACATTCTACAATGTAAAAAACAACTTTTTGCCGTTTTGTGTTTTATCACTATACTGCTCTAGCGAAATTCTTATGGTGTTGGAGGTTTTGATTGAGACCGTGTGATGTTAAGTTATGATCTTTCGTTAATGACTAGTCGATTGGTCAATGGTCATTACCTCATTGCAGTCACATTTTTATTTGTTTTTTATACTTTATTTAAGTATACATGTAAGAAATGGCTGATTATTGCTACAAAAAAAGACTGATTAGTACGTAGTGTATTTCATATATATGGTTCAAATGGTGTTACGCTTTTGGTTTCTATTTATTCAACAAAAACTTGACATTTTTATCCGTTTATTTTGACTAAAAATGAAATAAAAGTGGTTGTTAATTAGTTGGAAAAAATGCCAACACCCATCAAACTATTAAGAGTTTTACATTCTAAACGTTTTCTTGAGAATGTTAATTAGTGCTTTTATCATCTCTTAAAGTAATCCCACACACCAAATTATGTGTAATCTAAGTGATATCGTTTCGTAACATTTTAAAATGTGCAGTTTTAAATGAGTAAACCGTTATGGTTAATGATAGTACTGATAATGAGGTTAATTAATCGATTTCTCTACCCCGAAAAAAAAAAAGATTGGTGTCGCAATTAAAAAGTTTCAGGTTTCAAGAAATGACATTTAAAGACGTTGCATTTTATGGTTATCAACAAAATGAAAGGAAATAGATTTTACTTTAAAGAAGAAAAAGGAAAAGAGTGTGCAGTAAATATGGCAGAGGTTTATGCGTGCGGGTGTAAGCATATCATTATACATTCATGAGTCAGACCTTTTTTAATTATTGTTATTATTTTATACACATTCGCCCTGAGATCCCAATTCCTTTCATTTCCAATTTTTTTCTTCTTAACCACTTTCTTGTAAAGTATTTCTCAACGGTTAAATCAATTCTGTATTTACAACTTTTAAATGGTTTTGTGTGATACTACACTCTTCCTCAAAATATAACATGAATGCTACATAAACCATGGAAACAAATACCTCTATATGATCTGGACTATTTATTTTTCGTTTGGGGTTTGTATTATTTATTGTGCATTTCTAAAAAAAATACGGTTAATTGTAGATGTAATAGATGAACGCATACACGAAAAAAATATACTGTTTTAAGTCAAATATGTTCGATTTATCCGAAATCAATCACACAAAAGAATTTAACATGTTTTCATTTAGTGTCTTAATACTTTAAAATTTAACACTATTCATATAAGCAAAAGCAAACATACCTTTTTCTTATAAACCGTTAGAGTTCCGAACTTTTAGCTCATAATCTCCTTGATATCCGGAGTCAATTTTTGGATATTCTGATTCATAAAATAATTTTTCCGTATCAAAAGATGTTTGAACTCGGGGCACAAGAAAACCAACACTTTTGTGTTACCACTACACTACCACACCTTTGATAGCAAACATCTTGTTGTTATTGGAAACAAGTGTAATAGCTTGATTGGTTCACCCGCTACCACCCGCAAACGCAGCGTTTGCGAGTGGTAGCGGTTGTTGCCGTTTGAAAACAATCATTGGAAACAATTTATACCGCTCCGTGTCGCTTTAAACCTCTCAAAATCAAAAGCTATTTCTCTCGAACGTTGGCGGTTACGGACGTTTGCGGTTGGATAACTAAAAAAATAAAAATTGTTAAAAATAAAAAGATAATTATTTAAAAATAAAAATAAAAATAATAAATTAAAAATTAATATTTAGATACTATAATCACGAAATATATCAACAATTTAAAATTTTCTAATTAATATTCATTAACTTATCACAATTTTATATTTATTAAATCTTCAAACTATACTTTTTCAATAAATTTTTTCTTCATCATTAATTAATAAATCTAACAAACTAAAATGTTCAAAATGTAACATTAACCTCTTTACAATTAAAAAAAAATTTCATTAAAATCATAACTTTCATCTTAACTAAAAAAATTAAAAAATAAACATAAGAGATATATTCATGGTAATCTATTAGTAATTATATTGAATTAATGATTTTTATATTTTATTGTAACAATATGGTTGTTGATGTTTTTTATAACTATATAATGTATTTATATTGTTAATTTAATGTTTAACCGTTACTACATCTGCTAGTGAACCAGTCGTAAATATTCCGCAAACGCATTAATTTTTAACCGCTACGCTAATTGTATACGTTTAGTAACACTTGAAACCGCAATTGCCCACTTCCGCAGACTCCCGTACCCGTAACCATTGCATTTACACCAATCAGACTTTAAGAAATGATCAACCTCGACGTAGATTGCCAACACTAAAAAACAAGACTTATGAGTTTAATGCTCTTATTCTGCTACCAGAAACTCTTTTATTTTCCTGTTTTAAAGAGAAGACAAATAATTGTAATGAAATCTATTTAATTCATATAGTCGATACTGTTAATACTATCAAATAGTAGTAAAATAAAACAAAACAGTAAAAGATATCAGATGTCGGCGGTGGCACGTGCGTAGAATGATACAAAAATCAGGTAAAAGTAAAATAAATGCAAACGTACTATACACTATCTATCCACTCTATAATAAATATTAACTGCCCACACGATCTTATGTTAAATCTCCCAAGTCTTTCTTTTACCCTAATAAACTCTGTACAACCCTATAATTTATATACAATGTATTTTATAAAAGTAAAAAAATTACATATTTCAACAAATGGTTCATCCAATAATTCAAAACCTGCTGTACTTGCATAGGCTTAGGTAAGCCTATCCATTATTAAAAACTTATTATATATAGTTTTTTTGTACTATTTAAAATCTAAAAATTATTTTTCTTCAAGAGGTCTATCTTTATAGGTCTGATTATATTTCTGTGACTCTCTTTTTATCCCTTTTTCCTTCTTAAAAATTGTTATTTTCTATTATTTCAGTTAAATTATTGTCCAAGTGATACCGTCGGTCTACTATATATTATAGTGCTGTTTTTTAGAAAGATTATAGTGCTGTTCCTCTGCGTAGTATTATTTACTGGCCCTGTGAACAAAATAAAAAATTTCATATAATTATATTCAGTTAAATTAATCTATCTGCGATTATATCAGTAAAGCAGTAAGAGCTTGTATACTTTGGAAATCTTGTTTTAGCTAGTCGTACGTCATTTCAGTAACACTATTTCAGTATTTCATCTATTTTGTTCTGAAATAAATTAATTAAAGTTAAAGAACTAACAAGTAACAAGCAGAAACGGTACTACTGGCTCTATGTAACAGAACTAATGTGTATAAAATAATGTTCAGAATTACTGGGACAGTAATAATATAGTAGTATATGTGACACTAAAATTTGAGATATTAGGTGAAACAAAAACCACTAAAATGAATATAGAATACTGTTTGTCACACTTCTCTTATAGTATATGTCAATCAGATGACAAGCTAAGCTAAGGGGGTCCATCGCTCGTCTTTGTCTGTTTGTATTTAATATGTCTGTTTGAAAGTTCATTTGAGAAAGTTTACGATAAAACTTTATCATAGAAAAATGACCAAAAAAATAAAAGAATTATTGTTAGAGAATATACCAAGTTGGAAAATATTAATTGCAATTAGGTGTAAAATACCAGTTGCATCTATAATCAAATTGCAAGACATAAACAAATTTGTATAGTTTGGTGACTATTCTTGTTATCGTTCGTTTCACAAATTCCAGTTTAGTAAGCCTTTTATCAAAATGTCATCTTGTTAGTTTTACAAAATCATATTAACTTGTCTTTTATTTGGAAAATCTTACCGAAGTAGATGCTTTAATTATCATAGAAGTAAACTTAGAATACAACTGAATAAGAGTAAATTATTCTGTTTTTTTTCCCCTTTCATAATTCGACTAGATACAAAGTGTAATGAAGTCACTCTCCAATTCTCCATCAATGAATATTGAGAAAAATCGAAGAAGAAAAACAAAAGACGAAAAATAGAAGGAGAAGGTGGAGAAATAATAAATGAAGGAGGAAGAGGAAAGGACAATGGCAGCACCGACCTGCTCCACCAGAGAACGACCTCTCACTCATTTCCCTTCACAAGCAATCTTTTTACTTCTTCTTTAATTATAGTTTGAAATTAGTAGAATTTTTCATTTAATGTTATAGTTAAACAGTTTCTTTTTAAATCCAATATTTTTTCGTTAGTTAAAACTCTAACTGAAAACACCTCGAAATAGTAAAAAAAAGACAGGTGCAAATTAGTCATTAAATGAAATAGGTATATAAGTATATGATTGGGTTAAACTTACAAATATAATAATCATTTCATCATTCATCTTCGGGATAGCAATCATAGCCATAGGCTATATTTATTTACATTATTACCACACGAGTAGACTGATTCTTGAATTATAACCCCTTACATTAGATAAAAAAAAAAAACCCTTACAAATGGGAGGATTACACAAATAGGCATTTTGTGCCAAAATCTTTACAATAAAAAGTACTTTGCACAACTAGATGACTTTGAATGTGTAAATTATCAATAATGTCCCTCTCTTATCTTCTCTCTCTTCTGTTCCCAAATAAAAAAAAAAACCTTCAATCTCAAAACTCAGAAACTCAATCTTCTTCATCGAGCTTAGCATCCATCTCAAGGTTAATCTCATGGGGTATCTTCTCTTCTCCTTCCCAATTCTTTTAAATTCGATTTATTCTTTAAGCTCTTTGTGAATTCAAACATGTTTCCTTTTCTAGATCGGGTTATCGATCGGTGCCGGTGGATTTGGAGTAGATGGGTTTGGTGGTGATGATGAATCGGGTGGAGCGGGTGGGGAAGATCCGAGAACAGGGGGATTCGGGTTTGGGTTAGGAAACGGAGTTATAAAAGGGGGAGATGAAGAAGAAGAAGAATCGGCGGAGGAAGGTGGGCAATAGTCGCCGGAGCAGTGGTGAGAATGGCGACGGAGAACACCGAAGACTGTGACTAAGAAGAAGGAAGATCCATCTGAGGATAAATCAGTGCCTAATGGAATGAAAAGCTTTGAAAAGTTTCAGGATCCACGCAACCTGTGTACATATTATCCACGCAACCTTTGTCCACCAGATCGTATCCACGAACTAATGACCATTGATTTATACTCGAGGAAACCATATCCGCGACCGAGTGACCACGGTCGTGTGTTATCCATGGAGTGTAATATCTACAAATTACAAAACCAAGAGATCCATGATGTATCATCACCTTTGGATCCACTCACATCAAACCCTTCACTATCAGTTTCAGATTCCACTGCAAGAAAAGAAACAAATCAAAACATATACAAATTCATAAATGCAATTAGCTACCAAAAGAACCTTAATTGCAATTACTTTCGGGAAGCTGAGATTTAGCAGTGGAAGTAGATGTGAATGAAAATGGAGGATTTTTGTCTTTAGAAACAAAACATGTGTACATGTTATCCACGCAACCTGTGTCCACCAGATCGTATCCACGAACTAATGACCATTGATAAATGACCACGAAAAAACTTTGCAATGATAGTCTTGGTTTTTGTTTATATTTGTTGATCTTTTAGGCTTGGATATTCTGATGGTTTCAATCTTGGTCAAATGGGCACACTTGACTATGAAGTGCAATAGTATATCCATTTAGCAACGAACTAATGTACAAAACAAAATGGAAGTTGTACCTGTATACGTGGATAGGTTTTTGTGGATAGGTTTTAGTCCTTCTCCTTGTATACATTGTTTGATGTTACTTGAATAGATTTTAGTGGATACGTTTTACTCCTTCTCCTTGTATACATGAATAATGCAAAATGGTATAACATGTTTCAATGCAATCTTCATTGCTCTATTCAACTAAAGGAGAGTACAAAGGAGTTTCGTGTAGGGTAAGGATATGGAGAAAATTTAAAATGTATGGTGATATCGTGGATACGGTTCGATGGACAGAAGTTTCGACAAACATTAATTTCGTGGATACGATTCGTTTGACAGAGTTCTGACGATGCATCCACTGTACATGTTTCCGTGGAAAGCAAATAATGCATTTTCCGTCTTATTTTTTCTTTTATCGAGGATAATCTTGTTTAGATATCTATCACTTATTGATTAAAAAGTTGTTTGTTGTCTTAACATTTAGCTTGAATTCCATGTCATTGTGTTTCACATAAGCAGTTCTATCACACAATGTTCATCGAACAATGTCTACAAAAACTTGTCCATAAAACTATGTCCACAGAACTAGAATTCGTTGTCTACAAAGTCTAACATTAGATGGAAGAACGAGCCATTCACATTTTTGAACAAAAAACATACCATTTAAAAGTACGCATAATACCACAATAAATGGATGTCTTTTAGCATGAAAATGGTGGAGTTTGAAATGTAATGGAATTATTTGTCATCCACAGAGTGACCTTCCACGCGGGATCATCCATGTGTGACCATCCACCAACATCCATCCATACGCGATGTACTAATAACATCACAATCTTCAACGATGCGGGTTTCGACAAACCCAGAAACCCTATGTCTAACTCGCTACATGCTTCATATCCATTACCGAGTTACGATCTGTGTATAACAATCTGATTTTTCTTTGAGACATTTTTCCGAACACTTTGTGTGCGTTTTGTCAATCTTTTGGTTTGTTACAAAAAAAAAATATCAAAACCAGATTCAAGCAAGATTGAATCAAATTTGGACTTGTATGTTTCATTAGAGTTAGATCTGGAACTTTCTCGAAAAAGTGATGATTCGAAATCTGGTGGTGGTAGAGTAGAAGACTCCGATGAATCTCAAATCGAGAAGAAGAAGAAGAAGAAGACATTAACTATTTCACAAACCATGGATTTCATCCCAAAAAGCCAACGTTGTTGCCGATGGAAATTTTTTTTTTTTAAAGTGAAAAAGGAAAAGTAATAGAGGAGATGAGAGGAGAGGAGAGGGGGGGGGGGGGCAAATTAGTCCAAAAATTCTCGATTTTTGTGCAAAAGTTCCTCCTAAAGTACTTATATTTGTAAAGAGTGTTTGGCAAAGTGCCTATAGATGTAAATTAGCCCAAATGGAGAGATGGGTATATATATTTATATGCATGCTATATTTTTGGTTAATGTACCAATTTGATCTAAGTTTAGTGATAATTTGATGCGATGATGGGATTATGGAAAGACGTCCGTACAGTGGATGGCAATAAATGTGAAAGGTTTTGAGGATTTTGGGACAGACGAAGCATTCATAAATATGGGCGAGAAGTTGCAAACTTGGGGGGGGGACCAATTAACCAATAAAACCGTGCGCATAGATCACATATATTATTGAATTTCTGAACAAAGATTTTCTAATCTCAATGCTTGTATTATATTATATCTCTAATTATTATGATTATGTATATCATGTAATCCAAGGATGAAATATCTAGTTGATCAGTGTTTTTCAGTGTTTCCTAAAATTATAACAACACTTTGTTTATATGAAAGATTGATATCGAAAACGAAATGATTAAGTATAACCCACGCTAGACAAAAATCTACTTATTGGTTTAAAATCTGATCGACTCTTAAGAAATTAATCGAATTCTTCTGTGAACGAAGTACAAAAATTTGTATTAGTTCATCATGATGGTGTAGAAACGGCAAAACTACAAATATTACATGTTTTCAAAAAAAGCATTTTTCACACTTTGTTTACGATGATATATAGGTAAAATTTTGCATTATATCAATAAATTTGGTATTAACGATGATACGATAGGTTACTTGCTACATATTTTGTAACTCGAATGTGAATAATGTAGAGAGAGGCAGAGTTGGCACGTGACGTAGCCGGCGTAGGTTAGGGGATAGATAGAGAGTTTTTTCACACTAGTTGTATATTTTGTGTTTGATATTAGATTACATTTAAAAAAAAAATTACTACTAGATATATTCCTGTTATGGAAAATAATAAATTAACATATAAACACTGATTTAGTTTTGTTTTTTTAGCTACTTCTGTTTGTACTTTCTTTTTTGTCTGTTCTGTTTTGCCTCGCGTATTGAACAAACATCATTTGCATTTTATATGGGCCCAAATGGGCTTTTATCTATTTGTCTTGGTTCCCCAATCAAAATGAAACAGAGGTTTTGACTTAAGTGAACAAACACGACTGGGGTAATAAATTACTTGGAGTCTTCATTCAAAAATCAAACAGAGGTTTGAAGTCTTTATTTTGTTTCTAAATTTGGTAAGAAGAAATTGAATTAAAAGGATCAATCTTTCACATTTATGTACTACTAGATTATGACCCGCGTTGTTATAAGCAGATAAACACATTGAAATTATTAAAATATTTTTAAAATTTTAAACATGAGTTTTAAACCATTAAAATTTAATTCATATCTTCATTCTCCTGTTTTAATTCATGCAAACCCAAAAATATATATATACATAAATGGAATTTAAGTCATATTTTTAATACTAAAAAAAATATTTTTACCCATTATAAATTTATATTAACTCTATGATAAAATCTTATAATAATTAAAATATCATATAATTAAATCATAAAACAATAAATTTATGTGAATAATCTCATAATAACCTATAAAATATTTCATAAATGGTTTTATCAAGCATTATATATAATTCTATGATTGATAAATGTCGTTGATATCATCAGTTTATTTTTCATAGAGATTTATCTATACTCTTCAAATATTACATTTTTGGATCTTAACGGTAAATATATTATTATTATTATATAATATGTATAAATTTTCACTTTATATAATTTTTTTTTTAATATTGAAAAGTATAGGTAAGATTTCTATTTTTTTTGTAATATTAACTATGTTTACAAAATAAATATGTTTGTAAACTTGTTTTTCTTTGGCACGTTTGTATAAACTTTAACATTGATATTTTTATTCATATTTTCTTAATTTAAATTTATTTTTTCTCTACTTTATTGTTTTTTTATTATTGTTTATAGTCCCTCTATATATAATGCTTGACAATTATTTTATTTGTTTTTTTATTTTTAGTTTTACTTTTTTAATTAATTTTAAGTTTAAACACGTCATCATCTGATCAATACTGAACACATGTCACGATCTAGTGAGTTATAATTTTGTTTACGTGTCAAACTCTCGTCGATAATGTTTTTCTTATTTGATTTTTTTGATCTCTTTTTTTTTTATGGTTTATACCCTCTATTTTTTTTTAAACTAGTTTAAACTATTAGATTTTTTTATCTAGCTAGGTGGGACTATTAGAAAATTTCATTTTCTTAAAATTAATTTGTTTGTATAAACTTTAATATTGAAATTTCCATTTATATTTTTTCTTAATTAAAATTTATACTTTTTCTCTACTGTTTTATTATTATTTATAGTCTCTTTATATATAATGCTTGACAATTTTTTTTTGTTTCTATTTTTCGTTTTATATTTTTTAATTAATTTTAATTTTTAACACATGTCATCATCTGACCAAAATTGAACACATGTCACGATCTAGCGAGTTATAATTTTGTTTACGTGTCAAACTCTCGTTGATAATATTTTTCTTACTTGATTTTTTTTTTTTTTATGGTTTATACTCTCTCTATTTTTTTATAATTAGTTTAAACTATTAAATTTTATTAATATATCTAGTGGAGACTATTAGAAATTTTCTTTTTTGATAATTAATTTGAAAAATAAGAAAATTTTCTTTTAGTTACTTAAAAATTACTTTGTTCGTTTTCTAATTTTTATTTTTATATTTTTAATTAGTTTTAAATGTTAACATATGTCATCATCTGATTAATACGTGACACATGTTACGATCTGGTGAGTTACAATTTTGTTTACGTGTCGTGTTCTCATGTGCACATCTTCCTTTATATAATATAATAAGATTGTAATAAAAAAGGTAATATAAAAAAGATTTGAGTAAATATGAGGGAAAAAAAAACAAAAAAACTTGTGTATCAAACATCAAAACACAGAGGAGAGAAATTAAGAGTCAATTAGAGAGTACTAGAGAATCATCCCAAAATCATTATTGTCTCTGAAGTAAATCATTCGCAGAAGTTGATCCTCCGACTGAAGTGGAACCACCAATCTCTTCTTCTTCATTCTCTTCTAAAGATCTTCCCATAGTTTCACGAGTGAAGAAATACGTCACCAACATTCCAGCGATACAAACGCCACCAAGAATCAAAAACGCGATTCTCATGCGTTTCACGTTTGGAAAAGCATCGTCTTTATCATCTTCTCCATGTTTCGTGGCCCACAAGAAGCCAACCGTCCCAACAATCGCACCAAACTTCCCGGCAGCTCCGGATATCCCGTGACACGTGGACCTAAACCTCGCCGGAAAAAGCTCAGCCGGGATAATAAACGTCGTCGTATTAGGACCAAAGTTGCTAAAGAAGAATATCAAACCGTAGAGTACCATAAAGCCTTTATTAGTCTTCTCATGCTTAGACCAATACCAACTATATGGAATCCCAGCGACTAGGTAAACAACTGCCATAAGGAAAAACCCCATTATCTGAATCTTGACTCGACCGATTTTATCGATGAAATAGACTGTGAACCAGTAACCAGGGATGGTTGAGCAAGCAGCTACAATGGATGCAAGCTTAGCTACTTCGAAAGCCGAGTCGTAAACGTTCGAGGAATTGAGAGGTTTGTTTGAGAAATTGAAGATTTGAGAGAGGAGGAGGTTGCTTGTATAGAAAACTACGTCGACTAGGAACCAATTAGCGGAGGCTGCGAAGAGGTCACGGCCATGGAGGCAGAGGAAACGGCGAGAGAAGAGTTTGTAGGAGGAGGAAGACGGTGGTTGTTGTTGTTGAAGTGTTTCCGATGATGATGAATCTTCAGCAAAAGACATGACTCTTTGCATGTCTTTTGCTGCTTGAGCTGCATTGTTCTCTACAAGTGCTGTGTATCTGCATGCATTTTTTTTTTTAAATTAGTTAATTATCATAATGATTTGTTTATTTAGTATATATAGAAAATATCGAAGAAGAAAAATTTGAAAAAAAATATTTGACATTTGAGTATGAAATTCGTAATTCACAATAAAAGTATCTAAAATACTTATATCCGAAAAATTTAAATCATTTTTGTTAGTTGAGGAGATGAATACAATCTGCTAATTAAGTTTTTGTAAATGTTGTAAATTTTCAATATTTATTTATAAATTATTTACTTTTATCAACTAACTTTGCAAAACAAAAAAGGTAATTTAATAAATGAGATAGCATTCTATCAAATTTTGTTGATTTCTAATTCAAAACCAATTAATTCAAAACCAAGTCATAGTATATAAATTAATTGGTGTATGTATGTCACACCTTTATATATATATATTTTTTTTGTAAAACAGGGGCTAATCCGGACTTTTACCACCTGACTAATCCTTCCAGTATGAGTGTAGCCGTCGAGTAGCCCACTCATCATGTTTTCTAATGGGCCGAAAGCGTGGCACCATTTCGACTAGCCAAATGGGAGTGATTAGATAATTTCGCGCTTGAAGGGAATTGAAACCTGACCTAAACTCACATAGCGATTCTTTTTTCAAGTGTAAACCACTACTCCACTACCACTTGAATCCCACCATGAGAGTTCTTACAATTGTTAATATATCAAAATTAATTGGATAATTTTGTCAAATTATTTTATCACTTTTGCTTTAGTGGTAACAAAGATTCACTAAAGTTAACTGATTAAACTTTTGTCAGTCGAAACAAATTAGGTTCATTGCTAGTATGAGAGAGAGAGATTGCAGATAAGCTAAATAATTAAGGGCCAAAGCCGAAAGGCCAATGTTCTCTTCGACCTTTTCTTATGAGGTAAAGAGAATCAAAGTGTGAGAACTTGATAGGAAGAGAGTACGTGTTAGCAGATTAAATCTAGATATAATAAAATAGTTAAACTCTGTTAATTAGCTGGAACTTATACCTGGGAGGAATAATTAATACAAACAATGCATATTAAAACTATATATTATACATATTAAAATGGGAATACTATATGGATACGTTATCATGAGAGGTAGCTTAAAAGGTATATACCACTGTGTTCGATATATCTCCCTCACAAGTCAACTTACTTCCTAGGAACAAACCACGAAGTTCCCACTCTTTACATGATTGCACAACTATAATATTTTATGTTTATCATCGGATCAAAATCAAATCGAATTTAGGTTAAATTTCATGAATTCTTCTCTCACATAAAGTTTCAGTTTCTCCAACATTATTTCGTACGGAAACATGGGTAGAACTTTTGTTTAAAACACACGACTAAAACTTTTAGCAAAAAAAAAAACAAAAAAAAAACACACGACTAAACTTTTTAAATAAATTAATTTATAACTCTACATTGAGATTTCATTAAAAATTTCCAAAGTTTGTACGGGACAATTTTTTTTATATAGCAAAGAAATTTGATGAAAAATATATATGTTTAATCGTTGAATGTTTTTTTGTTTTTTTATATACTATACGAGTTCTGAACTTTTTAACTCATAATCTCTTCGGTACTCGGAAACAATTTTTTGAATATTCCGATTTATAGAATAATTCTCCGTATTAAAAAGATTTGAATCTGGGACACAAAAGAACCAACTTCCTTATGTTACCATTAGGCCACCACACTGTTGGTTTAATCGTGGAATGTTGTCCGATCAAAAAACTCAAAGGTCTAGAGTTTGCAATCGAAATAATCCATAGTGACCAATTGTTACCGTTTAAATTTTTTATGTACTATACGTCGAAAAATAAAGTCCAAACTAAATAAATGAGGAGATACAGAGTTATTCAAAATAGTTTTTTTTTTTCATAGTTAGTTATAGAATTACTTTAATGATCTAGAAAGTTCCTAGTTTATTGTATGTTGGGATGATAGGAAGCAAAGTCACACAAGGTATTGCATATATTAAAAGATAAAAAATTGGTGAACAAAAAGAAAAGAAAACAAGAACAAAAAATGACAGAAATAGTATTAAAGGTGCATATAAAACTTTTAAAATACCGGAAAATTTATATTTTTGGTCATACGCG
Source organism: Arabis hirsuta (assembly GCA_964056655.1). Lineage (NCBI taxonomy): Eukaryota > Viridiplantae > Streptophyta > Magnoliopsida > Brassicales > Brassicaceae > Arabis > Arabis hirsuta. The sequence continues at coordinate 34,720,142 of OZ053304.1, forward strand.
AATATATTTATCTCATATTTACGGTAGAAAATGATTAAAAATTTTAAGAAAAAAAAAAGAGAGAGATGATTAAACAAGAACCTGGCGGTTTCAGGCATAAGCATTCGCCAATAAAACGTCAACGCAGCGGGAAGAGCACCGATCATAAGAATCAACCTCCACGCAATATCCGATTCCGGTGGAGCCAAAGTCTCCATCCCCGCCGCATTTCCTTTCTCCGACGACCTCCCTTCTCCGGCGTTCTTGAACGCCACGCAAACAACCATAGTCACGGCCGAGCTCATCAAGATCCCTAACCCTTGCATCGAAAACACAGCCGCGATAAAAGCACCACGTGTCCTCTTATTCGCAAACTCCGACATAATCGTGGCCGAGAGAGGATAATCACCACCAATTCCAAGACCAAGAATGAATCTAAAGAATCCAAGACTCACCATAACACAAGACCTACGAGTCGTACACACGGAGAAACCACAACCAAAGGAGCTAAACACCATGATCAAGAGACAAAGACCGTAGACTTTCCGACGACCGACTCGGTCACCTAAGTAACCAAAGATAAGCTGACCTAAAGCGGTTCCAAGAAGAGCAATAGCGTAAGAAGTTGAAAGAACAGCTGTTCCGATTGAGTCTTTATGGTAATAGATTTGACTAATCATCTTCATGATCGGAGCTATACAAAAAAGATCGTATGCGTCGGTGAATAGACCCATTCCGGCGACTATTATGGCTTTGAAATGGTACCATTGTATTCTTGCCGCGTCTAACGCCGATAACACTCTTAACGCAGGCATATTCGTTTGAGTTTATATGTGTTTGTGATATTTTTTTGTAGTATGAGAAAACACAATTGAAGTCTCTTCATTTTAAATGTTTTGCAGATTTTTTTTTTTGTCTTGTTTAGAGTTTATGGAATGGAATATGCTTTGGTTTGACTGCGAGAAATACAACACCTTCATGGATCGAGTCCACTTCCTTTAAGTTGACTACGACAACGTTATGTGAATAATAGTTATAAATTGTTATATATGAATCTTATTATAAGTTTAAAGAGTTGCCCTCTTTTATGCGTTTGGACTTGGTCTTCCGGTGATTGAACGTTTTTCTGCTGGTTTAGTTTTCGGATTTGCTTCTTTACGATCCAACTTTGTATTTTGTCTTATATTTCTCTATGTTTCATATTTCAGATACCAAAAAAGGTTTTAGGAGTTGCCGGTATAGTTTTTGGATTTTTTTTTTTTGTAATTTTATTAAGTTTTAAACTTTTTCTTGGTTAGTATACAAATTAACCCTTTCTTTTGTTCTTTTTTCACTATTTAATATTAGGCCGGTTCATTTCAGATGTTTTTCCACTTGCTCGAAAATGCACATACTTAATTTTTATAGAAACGTTTAAATTCATTTTGCTCAAAACAGTACAATTTTCACATCTAACCACCTTTTTTCACAGTCTAAGAAGAATATCTCAAGAACTCGGATCATTGAACATGTTATTACACAAAACACTTGACCATATATCCTAGTTAATGAAAACCACAACTACGAAGTTGGGATGCGTACTCCGAGCTTGACGACAACAACTTCTAAGATCCCATCAGGTCTAAACTTTGGCGAAAACAAGCGAGGATCCACTTGTCCCGGAAGATTAAACGTGATTGAGAATGGACCCGGTGGGCAGAGCTGTTGCACCTGCATTCTGTATAAGCAACCCGAGTCACTCGGAATCGCAATCTCAGGTACTACTCCTTGTATGCACACTCTTCCCTCTCTCTGGATCTCACATTTGATCATATCTATTAACAAAGACCGACCATAAGAAAAGATAGCATTTTGAGGTCACAATTATTCCATAACAGATAGTGTGAAAAAGAATACAACTTTGAACTTTCTACTCATGTCATTTGTCATAATAAAATCCAAAAACACAAAATGGTTTCATTCAACAGTTGGCAGAAGTAAAAGGGAGATATTCCTATTGAGACGGGATCTTTGACTATCCAACAATGGTGTTATTAGAGATAATAAGGGAATTGAGTGAAGCTTACTTACTTTGATTTTTCTCGATACCGGGAAGAGAGACTCTGAAGATGTAGGCAATTTCGCTAACGCCAATATCGACAAGACCAATGGGTGGTCCAAGAGAGCCTTGTTTGGCAGTACCAGTGAAAAACGCGTGCGAGATCACTTTCGAGTGACTAGTTTTATGATTCTCAGAAGTCATGGCCACAAGGGATAGAATCCAAACCTTACCTGTTAATATCACACAATTAAAGAAGAAGATAACAAACAAACAAACAATCAAATCAAGCACATGTTAAACTCCAAAGAAGACGTAAGCAAAATAGACAGACCAAGAAGAAACAAAGTTTCAAGACTTGAAGAAGAGTAAAAGGGTCTAATCTATGATCATTCAACACCAATTTCTTTCTACCACTCCTTGTCCAAAAACATCATTGTACAAGAAAAACATACATACAAATCATGTTGGATCCATGGAGTACACAAACTCAATCAAATCATTAGAGATATGAGCTAAATGAATTTCATAATACAAATCAAATCGAGAAATCTAAAGATTAATTAATCAAGTCTAAGCATTCAATCGCTGAAATTTCTCGTTTTCGTAGTTTCAGGAATCCAAAACAAATTGGGGATAATTTGGCTAAAACCCTAGGTTAAACGATCGTCTTCTTGCTGTAGAAGGATCTGAGTTTAAGAAAACCAAAATCAAAGTTGAGAAGGAGACAGAGAAACACACAGAAAGAGGAAAAAAAAACCTAATCTCTCATTCTAAAATGTCTTACGAGATAGCCGGAAATTTCTCATAGAGAAAACGAAGTTAAAATCGAGCAGAGATAATCAATCAACGACGCGAAAACAGAGAGGAGAAGGAGGGTTAAGGTTTACCGGTGGCGAATCTCCGGCGAGTTTTCCGATGGTGTTGACTACTGCTTTCTGCTTCAGGGATCTTTGACGGTCGTCGTCATTGGAATTTATGAGCCGGAAGTTAATGAGGAAGCCAAATAACTGAGCTGGTCAAAGTAACCATTCTTAAGATGACACGTGTCAAGAATTTTGTTGATTAAGCAGCCTTATTATAATATAAACTAACATATCCACGTCGTCAGTTTATTTTTATTTTAATGAATATTAAATATTAATACCTGAACATTAAAAAAGTATACAAAATATTAGATTCAGGAATAAATAGTTTTTTTATGAAACCTATTTATCTCATTTAACATGAACACATATATAGTATTCATATATTTAATTTTAAAAATTAGATACTTAGATCTTCTTTTTTTTGGGCAAAAATACTTAGATCATTTTATGGAAACAAATCTTTGAACAAATTTAATATGTGGTAAAAAAGGTTGATAACATTTTTCTTTGAGTGAATTTGGTAACTCATAGTAAGAAATGAACTAATTAAGAAAATAGCAAATCTTTGAACAAATTTAATATGTGGTAAAAAAGGTTGATAACATTTTTCTTTGAGTGAATTTGGTAACTGATAGTAAGAAATGAACTAATTAAGAAAATAGCAAAGAGAAAATTAGACTTAAGAAATTGACAAAAGAATACCAAAAATATGCGTTTTTTGTAACCTGCGCGTGGGTGAAGTATAGAAATGATGGCGTGACATCAGCAAACGCGAGCAAGTTGTTGGTGAGTTAATTAGCATAATAATATGTGTAAGTCACAGTGTAGTCCATATTTTAATAGAGCGTGAAATTTTACTATATATGCAGTTACACGTTTACTTAAATGTCTTTGAAACATGTTTGATTTCAATGGTGACTCTTATCGACATACTTAGCGGCCTCGTTCGTGGAGAACAAGGATGATGGAAAAACAAAATGTGATGGTGTGTCGACGTTTGTACTGTTGAAAGGGATAAAATTGCATGAAAGAGAAGGGGTGGAGTCGGTCCAAGCCAAAGAGATGTTAATCAATAATACAAACAAAAACATGGAGCTAACCTATGAGATGCCTCAATGGATGGACAATGACGGTAACATGAAACCAATCCCTATTCATATCTGCATAGACGGAGAAATGAATATGTTTCTAGTGATGAGGGTCGATTTGCACGAGCTAAAGTTGTATGTGGTTCCACAACTAAAACACATGATTCTTCAAATTGATTACTTTAGTATCGTACTGGTCAACCATGGATTAGCATATGGGGAGAACGTAAAAGAATTTGGGAAGGATACTACCAAAAATCCTAAGAGGACACACTCAACTTCTAGCAACAACGTTAAATTCAAACTTTAATTATAGATTTGACAAACATTATACAACATCTATATAAAATAAAATGGATAGGCAAGTTTAAAAGTATACAGACATCTTGAAACATAAACCTCTACAAAAAATAATAGATGTTCAACATAAAAAAAATATATTACAGTGGTAACTTGTAGAGATGCACATGAAAAAATAGTTGTCTAAGTTTCCCCATATACATGTAACATGAATTACATAAAGCCCAAAATCTAGTGAATACCCACGAAAGAAATTGACCGCCTCATCATTATCAAGTTCCCACACTTTGTCAAGCTTTAACGCAATAATATGTCGACTTTTTCATTTTCTGACTCCGTATTCGTTCCATCAACATCAAGGGATAGAACATGGACAGCTTTGAGAATTACAAGTTGCAAAATCCTTGGACAACAACAGTAACTTGGGCAAGAACTGGTACTGTCTTTGATTTGATACATTGGATAGATCAGTAATATATTAGTTAGCGGAACTGACCCTAGATCTGTGAAAACAAACGAACTAACCCAAAATCATTAACATGCTAAAACATAAATCAGTAGAACGAATTGAAAAACATGAATAATCAACTGAAACCAACAACAATGATCGGCTAGTCTAATTGTTGTTAAGCAAAGATACAAACGCGGAGGAAAATATGTGTAATAACTAGAAGCTCTACCACTAACGATGATCTAAACAATCAGTGATAAACACATAAGAGATATTAAGGCAAAGGAGAGATAGGAACCACAATATTAACACAATCATCAACCGCTTCTTTTCTGTCTGCAAAAACGCGGTTAGGGAGGGTGGTCATATCAATGTCTCTATACACAAATCAAAAAACATTATCAAAAATTGAAACATAAAGATGAACAAACATGTACCAAAACACATCTATTGAGACGAAGAGTAAGGTAATACATAGATCCGTAAAAATATTACTTAGCTAAGTAAAACTTTATATAGCAATTAAATATTCGAGATAACCCCGTAAATGAAAAATTAGAGCTATAAAATCAAACGTAGCGCCCCAAAATACTTAACACAGAAGAAAAATAAAACTTAAATCTGTAAAAAAGACGAGATGCACAAAAGCGTTGACATGCATGACCCTTTTGTCACATCGGAGACAGCAAAGAGGAACATTCATAACAAACAAAATCGCAAAAATCAAAAATTTTAGTGTATTCAAAAATAAAAAGAAACAAAAGGAAAGATGAATTCAAACAAAAGAAGATCTTCTACCACAATTCAGACGGTTCTATGCATCAGACGGTTCATTGGTGAAAAAATCGGAGTATCAGACGGTTCCGCCATACCAAACGAATCACCCCCTAAAAACTAACCACACAAAAAGGGAAACGAAATTATGGGTAAAAGAAGATCACCTACCAAAAAGCGTTAAAAACATTAATTTTGGCCGATCTATGATAACGAAAAAGAGAGAAGAACAAAAAAGAAAACGAGATGCGACGAAATAAAGAAAGAACTGAACAGTTGGATGTGAAACATTCACACGCAAAATCATTTTGTTTTACGAGCCCATTTAATGCTAGTGACAACTGACAAGCGAGAAGGAGAAACTCTGTCGCGCATAAAGTCAATAAGATCACAATCGATGGCTAAATATTCTCTGCCTAGTAACAACTAAACTACTCTTGTCATTCTCTTAATTAAGTCCAACAGTATTGACATTGGGTGCAAATACTCTTTCCCTTTCTACGTTATATAATGGACAAACAATTACATTTTTCAGAGAATTTGTTAATTGTGTTGCCTCTTTTTAGTAGCTAAAAAGAATTTAGGCACCCAAAATTCTAAATCGGAGAAAAGAAAGTTTACAAACGTACTAAACTATTCCTAAATCGTCAAATTATCTGCCAATGTGTTTGAAAAACGAAAGAAATGAACCAATTTTAAATAGACGAAAACTTCCTGAAAGAGTTAGAGATTGCGTCATGGAAATCAATTGCCTACAATGTAACAGCATTCACATGTGGTGCTTAAGTACTATGCAATTTAGTTACAACTTCTAAGTATATTTGTAGAATTGTGATTAATTAACGACTATGCATTTTTTCGTGCTGTCAACCACAAATTTAAGACTATATACAAAGCAAGAGTTAAACAAGTTGATTATGAACATGGGTGAAGCTGTAACCAAGTTGACCTTGGACTATGTAATTAATTTGTTTCATAGCTTCACCCACCTTAGACTATGTAATCAATTTGTTTCAACCCTAATACAAGGAACGAAAAGTATATTATTTAAAGTATATTATTGAGTAATGTACAAGGCGTTCGAATTATTTAAACCGCCTAAACTACGGCACAATATAAAATCAAGACGTCTGATCATTGCTTACCGTCCAAAATTGTCTAAATGACTGTCTATCCCGTATTTTAGAGCATGGAATATGGAACAAAATCTCCAAAAAAAATTATATGCACATAATTTTGTAAGCATTACGTATTGAAGATTTTAAAACCTCAAAACATGAACAACCATTAATTATATAGTAGTAAACCGGAAGACCAACCAAAGTTCGCCCTAGTCTCCCTTTTTTCCCAGGCATGTCTCCCGAGGCGCCGTTGCAAGCACAACCACCGGAAATGGATCTTCGCCGCAGCTCCTCTACCACCGGACTTTCCTCAAGGTAAAGCCTGTCTCTTCTGAAGTAGCTGCCGTGCCTCCTCTCCGTCGTCGCAGCCCCTCTCCGTCGTTGTCCTTTAGAAGAATTTCATGTCGTCAAAGAGATTAGCTATGTGCTCGTCAGCCGTCTTGGGTATGGATATGGGTTTGTGCACCTCAACGGCCTTTGTGGTTCTCGTGGTGTTGCCGGAACCGTCAAAACCTCTCCAACCACCAAAACCGCTAGACCCGCCGGTATCACCGGATCCTCCGCCCCTTCCTCCTCCTCACTTACCGACCTCTGGTTTCTATGTCTTTATGGTGGTGAAGTTTGGAGAAAGGTGCCCCCTGCTTCGCTCCGGTGATGTTAGTTTGGTTGTGTGCCTCGCTGATAGGACCACCCCGCCTTGCTCTCTCGGCCAAGATTCCAGATCCACATTCTCTCCAATCTGGTAGCAACATGTTTTGGAAAAAGGCCCAACAACATATGGTTCTTTTTCCCTGCAAATCTGGTATACGACCATTCACGATTTATCCCTGCAAAGTTGTATCGCCTTGCTTGTCGATCTAGGCATGCTGTTTCAGAGCTCGTTAAAATCTTTGTCCTCCAAAGCGAGTCTAGAGAGACCAATTCGCCTTCACTACACTTCATTACATCACTCGTCGAGATTCATATCTCCACGTATGAGAGGGTCAAAGTTTTCTAGATTCTCAAATCCTATAATTTGCGAGCTCGATATCTTTTCAGTTGAGAGAAGATCAAAGTTTTTTGGATTCTCAAATCCTGTAAATTACTCCCGGTGGAAGAGTTCAATTCCACCTTCTTTCATCTCTTTGAGACTGGTCGTATCTTCTTTCCTCTCGTGGAGAGTGGTCGAATTCCCGAGCTTTATGCCGAGATTTTCAAAGTCACATTGGAAATTGACAAACATGAGACTCTCTGACTTTGCCGCGAAGACCCTCTTGACGCATCCGAAGCATGCTTTGGATTCGCTGTCCATCTTTTATGATGATCTATTTATTCTATGTTTTATAGATTTTCAATTATGTTGTAATAACTTTGGAGGATGCTTAATTCTCTTCTTTTATATTTTGATCGTTTAAATGAATAAAGTAAATTTGTTGACAAAAAAAAAAACCGGAAGACCATAATAACTTCGTTTAGCTTAATTGTTTACCTAATTCTCAAAAGAAGCGTTTCCTCGTTGTTTTCTTGTTGGTTGATTAACCAAAATATATATCCACATGCCACATCGTCTACTTGCTTTGTCACATTTCGATTTACTTGTATTTTTGATAACTATACTAGGTATAACCGTCTAAATAAATTAATATCTAAACATTGAAAACCAATAGAAGATTGAGCACTATACAGTTTACAGTTATAAACCAAAAATATATATTGAATACATTTACTTTACTCTATCATTCTCATGATCTCCAGAGCCGGTCCTGAGGACAGACCCAAGAGGCATGGACCTTGGTTTATAACTGTTTAGTGCTCAATCTGTAAATCGTTGACAATCATATGTGGTTATTAGGTTTTTCATGTTGGTTTGCATGAAGGTTTGATTTTGATTATAGTATTGCTTCTGTCTAATTCTTTTTGGGTCTCGGTGTTATGATTTCCACTGATCCTTTTTTAGGTATAATTGTAAACAAATGGTTCTTATTCTAATGAAATTAAGACGATAAAACAAAATAAGAAAATCATGGGCCGTGAAGTTGTTACCACCTTACAAAAATTTTAATTAACTTGTTTCACGACCTAATAACACCTAGACATCACCGAAGTGGCCGTGATAAAAATATGAATTTAGTAATTTGTACATGTGTCATCGATGTATTGCCACTAATTAAAATCCAAGACCGGTACTAATGCTTGTTTACAAAATTCAAAAAGATTAACTACAGTATTTAACAATTAGCATAACTTGCGCATTGTGATATTAAATGAACACGTTAACTTTATCGTCGTGATCAATCAAACGCTACGTGATCTTGCTGGCCTAGACACGTGCTTCAAACAACATAAGAAATATATATATATATGTACCATAAGATGTCATTACCTTATGAGTAAACCAATTAATATATATTGAACTCTTCGTTGACTATTTTTGTAACTTTCAAAAGAAGAAACCACACCGCAAAATGGAGATGAAAGAAGAGAACAGAGGAATAGAAGGGAAAGTCGTAGCTGTGACGGGCGGGTTGGGTTTAGTCGGTTCGGCCGTGTGTCTTGAGCTGCTCCACCGTGGCGCTCTCCAAGTCCGCTCCTTCGACTGCCGCACCACCTCTCCTTGGTCAGACCGTCTCAAAGAATCCGGCGTTCACTGCATAAACGGTATGATTAATTTGACCATAGACGAATGTACCCGAATCAACGACCTCAAGATTATGATTAATTTGACCATAGATAAATGTATATTTTACAAACCATCAAATTTCAACTCAAAACCAATTGACAATGAATGAAGTGGTCTATATATGTCCTTTATATATTATGCTAGATCTATTTCATTTCTAACAATATACGTTGTTCCCATTTTATATATATATGGTAGGAGATGTCGTGAGCATAGAGGACGTAGAAGAGGCTCTTGAAGGAGTGGATTGTGTGATTCATCTTGCTTCGTACGGTAGTTTGGGTAAGGAAATTGTTCGGACTCGTCGGATCGAGGAAGTCAACGTGGAAGGGACGCGTAACGTTTTGGAAACATGTGTGAAGAAAGGGATCACGAGGCTAGTGTATTTGAGCTCAAACGGTGTCGTTTTTGGTGGGAAAGAGATTGAGAATGGAGATGAAACTCTTCCTTATTTAGCTTCCAATCAATACGTTGGTCCATATGATCGGACTAAATCTATTGCCGAACAGTTGGTTTTAAACAACAACGGTCGTACTATTGAGTAAGTGCAAATCAATATGTTTCGATTATGTATTTTGTGAAATTTGAGGAATATTAGAAAATGGAATAAATGATGTGATATGTAATGAGAAAATATGATTAAACTTTCGGTTTATTATGGTAATTTGAGGAATGGACATGGAAGTATTTTGTCTACGTGTGTGATTCGTCGCCCACTTGTTTATGGACCCGGTGAAGAGAAGTATCTTGATAGGATAATCTCTGATGCAAGATTGGGTTTATTTCTCTTCAAAATCGGCGATCCAAACTCGAAAACCGATTGGATTTATGTCGATAACATTGTACTCGCACTCATGTTAGCGACAACCGGTTTACTCTCCGAGCACTCGAAAGCTGCAGGGAAGGCCTACTTTGTTTCTGATGGTAAAATTAATACTCTCAAACTCTGTTTCCTATACTTTCCTTTGATCAATTCTTCTAGAGGCTGATTTAGCTGTTTGTTTTTTTGTAGGTAATCCGATAAACTTCTTTGAGTTTCTCAGGCCACTATTGAAGAATCTAGATTATGACCTGCCCAAGTCATCGCTATCTACTTCGCTTGCGGTTACATTCGGAAATATATTCAAAGCAATATACATAATGCTATTACCATTGTTAAACCAATGGTGGATTCCACAACCATTGATTCTTCCACCAGAAGTATATAAGGTTTGTTAGAAAGTAGTCTTGGTGGCATTAGAGAATGAAAAAAAAAAAGAGAGCCGATTCGCATAAGGCTTAATTATAGCGGTTTTTCTTTATGGAATAGGTCGGGGTGACTCATTACTACTCGATCCTCAAAGCCAAAGAGGAACTCGAGTACGAGCCCAAGATACAACCCGAAGAAGCCATGACCAAAACCATTTCATATTTTAAAGAAAAAAAGAGGAGCGAAGTCGATGGACCGAGCATTTACGCGTGGATTTTCTGTGTGGTTGGATTGCCTATCATCATATCAGGCGCGTGGCTACCGGACATTGGACCCGTACCATTCTTTCGAGCCATTACTCTGTTTTTTTTCAGGACGATGTTGGGTGTTCGGATAGCGTCAGGGATTGTAATGACAGTGCACGTGAGTGAAGCGGTCTATGCATTGTGGCTTGCTCGTAGAGTGGATCCAAAGAATGCAAAAGCTTGGTTTTGGCGAACGCTACTTCTCGCTACTTTCTCGCTTCGGTTACTTTGGAAAAGAGCCAAGGAAGTGAAGCAAGAAACAACAAGAGAAGGTCTTCTTACCAACTCATGTTCAGTCTAGTGGTTAAAGATCATCACACATGGATTTAAATCATGATTTGCGCGATTTTAATTATGATTAATCGTTTTAAATGAAAAATATTAAGGGTTTTTAAATTTGTGTAGGTGTTTTTTTTTTTGCTAAACTTAAATTTGTGTAGGTGTTGTATGAACACTCGTGTCATTGTTTATTTTCTTTTTTGTTACTTGAATCTGATGTTATGCAATATGTAATTTAAATGTTGGTGAAATAAAAATAAAAATATGTTTGACCACATATTTTTTTTGAAGAATGTTTCATTATTATACACATGAGAATTAATTCATATTTACTAATGTTTTGATTTGCCAAGAATTCAGATTTATTTTCGTTTATAAGTTTTTACCTTGAAATATAGAATATAGTATATATAGGGAAAATATTCCATGCTGAAATTTAAATATATATATATATATATATATATATATAAATGTACACTAATATCTGACTCACATAACAAAATATAATTTAGATTAAAATAAAGGGAAAATTAAGAAAATAGGCTTTTTAAAAAACCAAATTAAAGAAATACACCAAATATTTTAGAATTAAAAATATAAGTCAAATAATAGATGAAAAGACAAAAATACCATTATTAAAATTAACAAACAAAATTGTCGACAGACCGCCGTCTCTGATTGCTCCTCCGATCTCAAGAGAAGGAGTTTTGGAAACAGCCCCACGGTGAAGGCTACAAGCCTTGTTTGGATTTTAGTTTGGATTACAGGAAGAAATCGGCCAGGGTTTCTAAAGAGAAGAGACGATTCCTCGTCGTTGTTGTCTCTGGTGGACTTAATCAGCAACAGAATTAAATCGTTGACGCTGTTGTAATCGCTATGATTCTTGAACCTGCTCTTGTTTTGCAGGTGAATCAAGTCTGGGGAGACGAAAGGTAAAGGGATAAACTTCTAAAATCTTTTTTCGTGGGTTTTTGATTCGAGTTACTGATCAAGACTCGAAATCTCTTTTCTCAGTGAGTTCTCAGACATTTTCGATGTGCAGCATTTCAAGAAAACATTGAGATCCGATGTGCGTGTTGTTTCTTCTCTACCGTCTACGCATCTTATTTCTAGACAAACAATTGAGAATCAGATTCCATGGGATGTTTCTCCGGTTTGGATCCGTGCAAAATTCTTCAAACTGGTGTGTGTTTTTCTGCTGTTTACTGGATTTAGAATTTATGTTTTCTGTGATTCTTTGATCTTGAATGTTAAGTAACTGCAGTTGAATGAGGAAGGGCTTTTGGTGTTGAAAGGATTAGACTCAAGGCTAGCTAAGAATCTCCCTCTGGATCTGCAGAAACTTCGATGGAAGGTAACCATTTTTAGACAACACTTTCCATGTTGAGAAAATGCTTGATTTAATTTGTTGGTGTATAGGCTTCTTTTCATGCACTGAGATTCGCAGCACCGATTGAGAACCTCGGGAACAGACTCGCGAGAAGAATGTGGATCGAAGGTCCATATATAGCTCTCCATTTAAGGCTAGAGAAAGATGTGTGGGTAAGAACCTGTTGTCTTACCGGATTAGGATCAGAATTCGATCGTTCAGCCTCGTTACCTCACTAGTAGACTAAACATGAGCTATACAGAGCGTAGACTTGCTGGGTTTTGTCCTCTCAATGCATATGAGATTGCAAGGTAACTTGATATTGACATTATAAAGTGTTGAAAATTGCAAGATTGCTTTTTTCCCAAATTTAGTTCTCTTTTGTTGAAATTTAAGATCTTCCAGATATCAGATTCTCTCGAACAAAGATGTTACAAGGAATTGAGGAATGAGAATTTCCAGTCGGCAAAGATAGCGATGTGTATATACGGGAGGCTTCTGGTAACTTGTAAGGAGCAAATGTGAGGTCATCCTTAATTTATCTCCAAATTATTGTATGGCTTTACATAAGGACCCAATAGATTTACCCAAAAACTGTAACCTATCATGAGTCCAGGAGTCTTTTGGCATGTATGAATAACTTGCTTGTTTTTCTGTCATGTTTCGATTAAAACTTGTATATAAGGTTTCTTCCTCATTGTGTAATGGGGACCATTGAAACGTTTTTGTAAAAGAGTTTGTCTCTTGTTTATTTTTCTCTTGTTTTATGTTGAGTGTGTCTCCATAAACAGAGTTTAGAGTGTATCACGAGCAAAGAAGATTATAACTTCCAAATAAAGTGTAACAAAGCAAAGCTTAAGCAATAGCATACATGTCAATAGAAAACCATAAACCAATTCAAAAGCAAGTGTGCAAAAGGAGTTGGTAAATGGCGTGGAATTGTTTTTTTTTTTAACGCTTTTCATTAAATTAAGTGTCTGAAACAGAGTATGATGAATACAAACCAAAAACAGAGTACAACATAAAACCCAAAAACAGAGACACGAACATGATACCAATAGGCACCTTACAAACTCTCAACAAATAACAAACCCACCCACTAGCATAAGGGAGAAGGCTTACCAACCAACCGAGGGGGACTATCGTACCAGAGTCAGGTCCCAAAGGTCGTAATAGAGACGATCGTAACAGAGACGATCGTAACTAAGTCACCGTGGCTTCCGATGTGATGATCCGGTGAAGCCAGTTTGGACCGTTTCTCACAATATAAGACTGGTGGCGACCGTCTTTGATTACGCTCTCCGCAATCGCTATCGCCACCTGAGGGATATCTTATGTTTTCAAAAGTGAGCGCATTACGAGCTTTCCACAAATGCCAAAGAATCCAAGGAAACACATATCTGATACTTGGGGCCAAGGTCTGGTTTTGGCTACACGCCAGCAAGTGATGAATATTCAAGAAGACCGAGTTGGTGGAGAAACCTGAGGGAGGTAAAGGTATATTGGAGGCTTCCCATGTCGATTTTGCAATATGACAATTGAAGAGAACATTGCAGATATTTCATTAATAATGGCGTGGAATTGTTGTAACAAGACTTTTGCATTAATTCACTGATTTCAAAAATATCTAACAGAAAATTTAAAAAACTTAGACTGCTTTGATATTGAGATATTCTCGTAGATTTTATTTGAACAAGAAAAAGATATTAAATTTAGATATTTTGGATCTATTTTGTTTAGGGAGAAAAATTCATATATCAGTTAAAAAAAAATCCAAACACACAATCACCATCGTAGAAGGAAACACACATTAACAAATCAACGAAACTCTTTAGCTAAACTGACCGAGACGTCGAAAAGAAGCTTCAAAAAGCCAACGTGTGTTTCAAGCTTGTTGATGTATCGTTGATTAGTGAAGTTTTCAAATTTCTTTATAGAAAAGGTACGTGACTATATGATTTGGTTTACAAATTTGCAATGATGGTTAATGCTTTTCGTACATGAATCTATTTATAATCTATCTTTTATACAGAAATATGTTGCATACATACACAATTTTGGGTGATTGGTTGTTGAAGAAAAAATGGCAATTCAAAAGTGACCAATCCAAAGGCAGCAAATTACTCCTTCTAGTGGATGGAATGGCATATGTTGAATTACTTCACATCGTTAAAGAAGAATACGAGTTAGATAGTTCACTTTATGATATTCAACTGAGTTATGCATTACCCGAGACAATGTTGGAGAAGGGGAGAAATGAAACGACTCCGGTGTTTCTAACAAGTGATCGACAAGTGGAGAATTTTGTTCAGATTTGCAAATCTAACTCCGTCCGACTTTGCGTATCGATAAATAAAAAACGCCAAGAGAGTGGTGAAGTTATGATGATTGATGAGTTATTTTCTACTCGTGGTGATAATAGAGAGCTCGTTGTTCACGGTCATCATGATAAGAATGATGATGATGATAACATCAGCCTTATATCTTCTAATGATGTGAACTTTGAAGTGGGTCAATCGTATGCAAACAAGGAAGAGTTACAACGGAAGCTATGGGTGCTTTCAGTGAAATATAAGTTTGGGTGGAAAGTATCAAAATCAGATACAAAAAAACTAGTTGTTGTGTGCAAGACTAATGGGTGCTCTTGGAAAATGAGAGCAACAAAAAAGGATGAAACATCAAAGTATTTTTGGATTACAAAATACATTAATGTACACACATGTACTGCGGAGGATAGAAGGTTTACACTGGGAACAATTACGCCAAAAGTTGTAGGAAAACTCATCCTGGATCTTTTTGGTGGAATTAGT
Organism: Arabis hirsuta; assembly: GCA_964056655.1. Classification (NCBI taxonomy): domain Eukaryota; kingdom Viridiplantae; phylum Streptophyta; class Magnoliopsida; order Brassicales; family Brassicaceae; genus Arabis; species Arabis hirsuta. Next base: position 34,735,373 of record OZ053304.1, read on the forward strand.
AAGGGACTCAGACCCAGGGATTTGGAGAAACCATTACTTAAAAATTATGGTTTAACTTTAAGTTATCACCAGCTTTGGGATGCTTTGGAGCATGCTCGTGAACTGTTAAGGGGTTCTCCCGAAAATGGTTATGAGGAACTCCCCAAGTACTTGTACAAGATAAAGAAAGCAAATCCTGGAACAGTTGGTGAGTTGGAGCTTGATGCGGATCAAAGGTTCAAGTACCTATTTTTTTCTCTCGGTGCATGTTTAAAAGGGTTTCAATTCATCAGAAAGGTAATCGCAGTGGATGGGTCATTTCTCAAAGCAAAGTTTAAGGGTACTTACTTACTTGCTACTGCTCAAGATGGGGATAACAAAATATACCCTATTGCATTTGGAGTTGTTGATTCAGAGAATGATGCAGCTTGGGAATGGTTTTTTTCTAATCTCAAAAAAATTATCCCTGATAGTCCTAACTTGGTGTTTATCTCCGACAGACACGCGTCTATTGCAAAAGCTATCGAAAAAGTGTTCTCGTCTGCAAATCGTGGAATATGCTTCTTCCACCTTGAGAACAACATCACCACAACTTTTGGAAAAAATCGTTATTTTCACTTGGTTAAAAAAGCTGCAAGTACGTACTGTGAGGATGAGTTTGCCAGAGTCATGGAAGAGATACGTCGTGTTAATCCAAAGTTAAGAGACTACTTGGATGATGCAGATATTCAGTTATGGTCTACAGCTCATTTCCAAGGAAGTAGGTATAATATCACCACGACAAACATCGCAGAGTCAATCAATGGTCTTTTCAAAGAATCGCGAGACTATCCCATTGTTGCTTTTCTCGATCATGTACGAGCTACTCTAATGCGTTGGTTTTGTGAACGTAGAGAAGAAGCTGCTAAACTTGTCACAGAACTCGGACCATATGCTCATGATATGGTTGAGGGAAAACGTGCTGAGGCGGAGACTCTTACAGTGAGTTCCATCAATTTAGATCAGTTTCACGTGTCTGGTGGCTCAAAAGATGGAGTAGTTGACATGAGGAAGTTGACATGTACATGTCGTATGTTTAATATAGACAAAATTCCTTGCATTCATGCCATTGCAGTTGCTACGAAGAAAAAGGTTCCAGCACACACGCTATCAAATCCTTGCTACACGAAAAAGTATATATATGCTTCGTACTCGGAGTCTATATATCCAGTTCAGGGGATTCTCAATGATAGTCAAGTACCATCTGAAGTTAGGGAACAAAAATGTTTACCTCCTAAAGGGCGACGTAATAGAGGTCGGCCAAAAAAAGGTAGATATCTTTCTCCGTTAGAGGTTGCGATGAATAACAAGCGAGCACGAAAAGATTACAAATGTTCAAGATGCGAGCTTACAGGACATAACAAAGCAACGTGTCAAACGCCATTGCCTTGACATTGTTTTATGATTTTTTGTTTCATTAAGCTTTCATGATTTGTGGTAATTTTGCACCTTTTTGACGATTTATGACAAGATTGTCTTTGTGATTTTGGACTCTTTGTTCTACTATTTATTTGCAACTGAGGTTTGTTTTCTCCTTAACCTTCAAGTCTTTTGTTAGAGTCAATGAGAAAATGTTGGCTTAGTAATCACAAGAGAGAACCAAATCGATCGGGAGTTTTCAATTGCAAAAGTATGATCAATATAACAAAGTTAGAGAATCTTAAACAAGCTCTGTTGTTCTCGTAACCACCACGACCAGCGTCAACGTTACTTTCAAAAGCTTTGTATTTATGTTCTTTGTAACGCATGTGTGTGGAGTGTAATGAAAAGTGTCGTTGCGCCTCCGTAACTATCATCGGCGATCAACTCTCCAACATCTCTGGTAAAGAAAAGTGAGAGAAAGATAGGCTGTTTGATGGTTTTCATCTTTAGGTCTGGATTTCTCTCTTAAGGTGCACATCGTTTGCTTGGTCATCTACATTTTGGTGATGACTTGAGCTACATCTGTTCATCACATTTGATATCGGTTCTAAGGAACAACATCAAGAAGAAGAAGAGCCTTTATTACCACGTTCCATGGTGATCTCTCTCTACCTCGGCTATTTTCTTGCTCGATGGGATGCAAGGTTTGATCAAAATCTTCATTGATTCTTACAAAAAAAATATTAATTTTACTAAGATTACTTCTTTAATTTTGTATATATATATATATATATATGAAACTGAAATTGCTGAACATGGGAATTCTCTGTTGCTCTGTATATGATTTACCTCTAGCCAAACTCTCTGTTTCTTACCGCGGTCTACGGAGCTGTAGAATCCGGTTCTACCGCCATTTTTGGTCCTATTGTAGGCCAAATGATAGGTGGAATGAGCTATGTTAAAGTTCTTAGGAAAAGTTTAACATAAAAACAAAAAACTCCACAGTCTTGGGCTCCAAGTAACTTATATTTTGACTACTACTTTGCAAATTTTTTGGTCAAAAGAAAGTTTAACAAAAAAAATGCGCTTATTCAATCAGAATGCCATAATTCAATTAAGTAATTGAATTTAAATGCCATAATTCAATTAAGTAATTGAATTTACACACCCCACTTCGCCAACCCTCCTCATTCCAAAACCACTTCCCCCAGTTTCTACACCATCATAATCAAGTTAGTTATTAATGGCTTATATCATGAGTATTTAAGACACAAGCTCTTACGCTTGGCTTTACTTTCCTCTTAAATCAGTTTGGTTATATTATTGAACTAAATTCCCAGTTAAATCTTTCCGAAACACAAGAATTAAATCAGTTTGTTTGTATTATATTCAATTCTTTTGGATTTAAAGAGCTTCAATGGAAAGCGATGAGATCACACACAAAAAAAGGAAGAGGGTTGTGGCAACACCAACTTTGGTTTATGATCTTTGTGCTAGCAGTATACAAATCATTAGCCGTGAAGCATTTGATGCAGCAATTTCCAAATTACCGAAGATTGTGAAAGCCTCACTTGTTGCTCCACCTCCAATGAACGGTAGCAGTCTACAGGTGATTACTCGTGAAGAATTTGAAGATGTTGTTTACAAATCACCTACTTCGAAAACCTCCGGTCGTCCTCCATGGTCTCGTTCTTTCAATCTTGGCGAGGGTTCATACGGCTTGGTTTACCTAGCTACAAATAATGGAGATGCAGAAGGTGATGGTTTGCCTTCCAAAATGGCAATCAAATGTGCACCGGTAGCTGCTTCTTCAAGTCTTATCAACGAAGAACGAATCCTCATCGGTCTTTCATCTCCATATGTTGTATGTTGCTACGGAAGCAAAACAACGACGGCTAGAACTCGACTCGGCAACAGCTATTTCAATTTGATCCTTGAATATTGTGAAGGAGGAAGTATTGCAGATTTTCTTAAAAATCGAGGAGGGATGACAGAGATTGATATTAAATTATTTGCGAAAGACATCCTCAAAGGTATTAGCTATATTCACTCAAAGAAAATCATTCACTGTGATATAAAACCGGGTAATATTTTGCTTAAACCTCTGGAACAAAAGTTTATGCCTAATCGATTTGAGGCAAAGCTTGCTGATTTTGGTTTAGCGCTGAAAAAAAATGAGTATAAAGAAGCTAATGGGATGAAACGAGGGACATTGTTATACATGTCTCCGGAGCTTTTAGGAGACGGAAGTTTAGATTACGGTGTTGATATATGGGCATTTGGTTGCACCGTACTAGAGATGTTTACAGGTAGAAGACCTTGGAGTGAGCTCGGGTTATGTGATAGAGAAAAATTGAAGGAAGTCATCTCCAACAGCGAGATAAATCAAGCGATACCGACATGGCTAAGTGTTGATGCAAGAGATTTTCTGGAGAAATGCTTAGAGAAAGATCCTGAAAAGAGGTATGATTCCAATGCTTTATTGAGCCACAAATTTGTTACTTTAATCAGTGGTGTTGAGGGTTCACAAAGAAGAAACCTTTGAAACGATGAAAAAGAACGATAAAGATATCGATGATGATTTCCAAGGAGACCCAACAAGTGCTAAAAAGGATGTGGCTTGCTGCTTTTAGAAGATATATAGGGTTTTGTAATGTTCCAAGTTCAAATTAGATCTACGTTTGTAATATATTTGTTTTTAGGTTTTGTGATGTTTAAACTTGTTCCTATTTAACTACTTCTACTTTTGTTTAATTAAACTGAATTATCTTTTATTATTGTTCTGTTTACACTTATCAATTTGCAAAACTTCTAATGACATAAACATGAGAAGTTGAAGACTTTGAAGATTATTATGATCTTTGAAAACTTCTACGATCCCACATATATTCTTTCTCTTGTGGGGTTTAGATTTCTACAAAAGTTGTCGAAAAGTACACCAACTCCTTTTGCACACTTGCTTTTGAATTGGGTTATAGTTTTCTATTAACATGTATGCTATTGCTTAAGCTTTGCTCTGTTACACTTTATTTGGAGGTTATAATCTTCTTTGCTCTGTTACACTTTATTTGGAGGTTATAATCTTCTTTGCTCGTGATACACTCTAAACTTTGTTTATGGAGACACACTCAACATAAAACAAGAGACAAATAAACAAGAGACAAACTCTTTTACAAAAACGTTTCAATGGTCTTCATTACACAATGAGGAAGAAACCTTACATACAAGTTTTAATCGAAACATGACAGAAAAACAAGCAAGTTATTCATACATTCCGAAAGACTCTTGGACTCATGATAGGTTACAGTTTTTGGGTAAATCTCTTGGGTCCTTATGTAAAGCCATACAATAATTGGGAGATAAAAGAAAGATGACCTCACATTTGCTCCGTACAAGTTACCATAAGCCTCCTGTATATACACATCACTATCTTTGCCGACTGGAAATTCTCATTCCTCAATTCCTTGTAACATCTTTGTTCGAGAGAATCTGATATCTGGAAGATCGTAAATTTCAACAACAAAGAACTAAATTTGGAACTAGATTCTGCAATCTGTGTTTCTAATGTTTCAAGAATGAACTAAATTTCAAGATAACCAAGAGAGAGAGACTCCCATTTTCTATTGTAGTACCAAAGAACATAAAGTGTCAGTTCACAAAACAATGCTTCAAAGTGAATGAAATGCAGAATAAAAAAACGTTAACATATAAAGAGTAAGCATGCAAGATGGTTCATTCTTGAAACATTAGAAACACAGATTGCAGAATCGGTCATAGTTTCATCCTCAGAATGTCACTGCAACCAAAAAGTGGCTGATCAATCTAAGTGAAAGCAAGCCATACCCTCAGTGACTGAAGAAAGCTAAACATGAACTCATTACAAGAGACTAAAGAAATGAATTTAGGAACAAGAAGAAATAAAAATCCAACTTGTTTAGACAACACAAGCAAACAAGTGAAGATGAATCTTATAGAAAAAAGGAGAAACTGTGTAAAATTACCAACCTGATTACGAGGGAAAATATCAGCAATAAGCTTCTTGTACCTCTTCACAGGCTGCCTAGACCTTGCACGCAATGCAGGACAAAGAATGCAAAGGCTACCTTCTTGTTTTAATCGTCGAGCTAGAGCTTCCTCAGCCAGATACGAAACAAGGTAAACAAACACAACATTCAAAATCGAAGAAACCTAGACACAAAGAAAGCACCATATAGATTTCAAACAACCAATCAATTTCAACACTTTGAGGCACAAAGAAACCTGGAATCATTCAGACACAAACTAGAATCAATTTCAACACTTTGAGGCACCGAGCAGGCTGAGACCCGGGAACATGCTTCTTTAGTATATCTAAATACAAAAAGAATTTGAGCAAATTTTATTATGCTCTAGAATTTGATGAAGCCAATTGCGGAACAACGCTGTTGAAGGATAAAGATAAGAATACCTCCAATTGGGGGTTTCCTCGAAAAATCTCCAGGGATGCTTATGATTATCTTGTTCCTATCTAAGAGTTTAAAATCTTAGCTGTGTTCTGATCCTGCAAGCTATTGACATACTTATAGATGGCTGTTCCAGCAGAAGTTTCTTACGCAAATTATTCAAGTAACGAGACTTGAATACCTCCGATCAAATTTCTTTGAAGGTGATTGTGCCAAGGTTAGAGAAGACAGAGAAATTAGATTGAAGAGAGTGGAGGGTAGATGATAAAGGAAGTCGTGTTCCTCTCTTGAGATCGGAGCGAGCAATTAGAGATGGCGGCGATAAAACTCTGTCGACAATTTTGTTTGTCAATTTTAGTAATGGTATAATTGTCTTTTCATCTATTATTTGACCTATATTTTTAATTCTAAAATATTTGGTGTATTCTTTTAATTTGTTTTTTTAAATAGCCTATTTCCTTAATTTTCCCTAAAATAAATAAATAAATAGAAAGACCAAACAGCGATATTCGGACATATCTTGAAACACATGGCTTCGATTTCTCCATGGTTTTCTCCTCCACAGAGCTTTTCGAATCCCCGCGTTTCGTCTCGATTTATTAACACCATTACAGGTCCCTCAATCTCTATCTCTCTTCACTACTTAATCGTCGTTCTTGTACAAACAAAATTCATAATCATAGAGCCAATTTATTTCCAGATTCCATAAGATGTACATCAATTCCTGCAACCATCTCTGCTCTAGACACTACCAACGACGATGAACAACAACATCAGATTTCGTAAAAACTCCCAAAGTGAAATTCACTACTTACTTTCTCTTTTATCTGATAAAAAAGTTTCAATCTTTTTCTCGTTATTAACAGGTCTAGAGATGAAGTTGGAATAAAGAGAAGAGAAATGATAGCATCCTCTGTTTTCTTTTTTCCATTGGTTGTTTCACCTGCATTTGCAGAGACAAGTATTGTTCATTCAAAAACTCGTTTTGATTCTCTTAAGAGAGTATTCGAAGCTTAATAATAGTACCATTTCATTTCAGATACTTTCCGTGTGTACACAGATGAAGTGAACAAATTCTAGATATCAATTCCACAAGGTAAACTATTGATCAAACTCTGTTTTTTAAGAGTCTAGTAGTGAACTAAATCATGACCATGGATGAATCTGAGTGATTGCATTCACACAAAGATTGGCAGATTGGGAAAGCAGAACCTAATGGATTCAAGTCAATCACAGCTTTTTACCCTGAAGAAGCTTCAACTTCCAATGGTAATACTATCAAATACAAGTTTGTTCAGAAAAATCTTGAGCTAACTTATAGGCGAATGTGGATGTCTCAGTGAGCGTAGCTATCACTGGACTAGGACCGGATTTCACAAGGATGGAATCGTTTGGAAAGGTCGAAGCTTTCGCCGAAACACTGGTTAAGTTTCTCCAAATCTGTTGACCTGCATTTCAAACAAACAAACTCTGCAAAAAGAGACTTCTTGTTCTTAAAGTTATACGTATGACATTGTGTTTATAGGTTAGTGGATTGGATAGAAGCTGGCAGAGACCGGCAGGAGTGACTGCAAAGCTAATCGATAGCAGAGCTTCTAAGGGTAAACGAAACTCTCAAATTAGTGAGGATTCTCTGATGTATCTATCTGCCTTGCTCATTGACACAAACCTCCTCTCTTGGATCTGTGACCAGGATTCTATTACATCGAGTACACGTTACAAAACCCTGGAGAAGCTCGCAAGCATTTGTACTCTGCGATCGGAATGGCAACAAACGGGTGGTACAACCGCTTATACACGGTCACAGGACAGGTGAGTCTAGTTCAACTGCTACAATAATCTCTCTTAGTTATGTATGTCTAAAACACAATGACCCTCTTTGGCTATAACAGTTTACAGATGAAGAATCTGCTGAACAAAGCTCCAAGATCCAGAAGGTAAGAAGAAGACACAACAACAATGAAGAATTTCACCAAAACCTGTTGTTTATATGACTTTCTCTGTTTTTGCAGGCAGTCAAGTCTTTCAGATTCATATGAGAATGTCATTTATATCTATGAGAGGAACCAAATTGATTTTTTCACTCCTCGCACAGACCAAACAATTTATTTACTGAACAATCACTCTTTGCAATCAAATTCTGAGGAAAAAAAAGAAAAACTGACTCCATACTTTGAAGTAAGCTTCGGATAACAATTCATCAGTGTGTTCAGACATGGAAGAAGAGAGAAACCCTACACAACTATATATATATATATATATATGCACAAGAACATGAACATATTTTACTTACAATGCAGGGACTTGGGGACAAAGGCTATATTCCTATGAATGTTACTCACTACACTCCTGTACCTGAAGGAAGTGTAGTAGTAGTATTACGACTAGAGACAAGAAAAGAATCAGATTTTGATTCTACCATGTATATGCTCGTGTATGTGTGTATATCTATATATGCATATTGTACACCAACTTATTACCAACGGTTTTCCCCACCGAGGGAAAATCGTTATAGTGCCTGCAAACTCAACCCGAGCTTAAGCCACAGCATTTTTGTGGCTGTGTTTAGATATACACATTGATGGATGGGTAAGAAAACCGAAGCGCAAACCCTGAAACTCCATTTTCCTTTTCCTTTTTCCTTCTGCGCCTTCCCAGTGAGCAAGACTAGTTTATGTAACCTGTACCACGATAAGATCCCGACGTTAATGGAGATCAATGCTTTATGATGATGATCTTCCTTGTTTATGCATTTACAGTAAATGTCGAATAAGAAACACATACCTTTAGGATGCAAGATAAATAACGTGCAAGACTTAATAAAAACAGGAAGCCTCCGCTGCCACCTTGAATAGCAATTTCGCTAGCCCTTAACTTCCTTTCTCCTCAGTCTTCAAGGATAACTGAAATGATCCATTACTATCATACAAGTGATGAAAAAAAAACAAATGTGCAACCCCTACACCAAAAATAGCGAAAATTTTGAATTGATTCTCACTTTGTTGTTTGGTCAGAACCGCTACTCTGCATAAATTGAGGGGAATGAACAATGATATGCGACTGGACTGGAGCAGGACCTGGCAAACATTCAAAAGAGGACATAACCTAATTGCACATAAACTTAGCTTTTTCTATAATGCCTCCAACACACAAGTGCGGAGCCAGTAATTTCAGATTTGATCAGTGAAAGAATAAGGTTACGATGAGTAAGACAGTAATTGCACCTGAAGGGTATGGAGATTGAAGAGCAGACATAGATGAAGTGGTCATCCCACTGGCAGTTGGTCCACCAAGCTGCAGAACATGGCTTCCTGGAACCGAATACCCTTGAACTGCTGCATAACCGTGGCCACTGGGAATAGTCTGATTTAATTGCCCGTATTGATAAACTGGTGAATTCACTGCACCAGGTACTCCGTAGACCTGAAGGTACTGCTGACCCATGTATGGAGGACCATATAAACCCTAAAACATGAAACGAGACAAGATATAGCCAAAGTTTGCAATAGATTTAATTATGAAGAGAGTTTCAAAGCAATTATCAACCTGTGATTGTGAGTACATGTACTCGGGTCCATATGCGGTTACGCTGAGAGTGGAAAAACACAATATTTAGAAAAACACTAATGAAACATACCCGAGACATTAGTGCAATGTGTGATATCAGAATCGTGTGACTCACCCATAAGGATAAACAACTCCTTGCTGGTAGTTATATGGAAGCGGTTGCTGATACGGATAATTTCCAAAAAGTGAACCACGAGGACCCTGCACATTTCCAATGTACGGGGAAGAAGCAGGTCTTAAGCGTCCTACCCAAAGAAAAACCACCAATGCACTATATTACAGGTATCGTACAACAGCAACGATCAACTACAACATAGAATGTTAGACCAAAGTAAGCCGCCGAGTATTGCAGCAAGACTGACCAGGCATATTAGGTATCAATGCATAGGGCAATGGAGGCCGAGGTCTTCCGAGGGAAGCAAGATTACAGTTTGCACGTCTACCATCTATAATGGGAGTTGGGTCAACACAAGCTCTTCTAGCAGCTTCTGGATCTCTAAAAGTCACCTAAATCCTCCATATGAAATAGAAAACAGAGCACTGAGTCATTCTCCAAACTTCAAAAAAGAAAACTAGTGACTCTCTATGTTCTGTGATTAATTCACACGATCCATAAGCCATTACCTATGAACCTAAAACAAGGAAACTGAGTATCTAAGTATCAGGCTAATAGCACTAATCAACGAAAATTGCATCTCTAAAGCAACAATTAGCATTTCTAGAGAGACAGAGGAACAGAGAGACTCACAAAACCGTATCCTTTGGATCGGCCAGTGTTCTTATCAGAAATGACGACAGCTTCAAGGATTTCACCGTACTGTTCGAAATGACGACGAAGGGTTTCACTTTGAGTCTCCCAAGCAAGTCCACCGACGAATACCTTTGTGAAAGTTGTATCTCCAAAAGGCGAATTCAAGTAGTGAAACCCAGAACCCGGAACCGATTGATACGCCATGGATTAAATGATTTGAGTAAGAAGGGAAAGAGAAAGAGAAATAAAAAATCGAAACTTTATCTCAAAGATGATGAATTTTATTGACAAAGATCAAATTTTTAAGTGATAGTAAAGGGAACCGAGCAAACCCTAGAGATGATTAAGGCGAGTGAAATCGATTGAATTAGAAGCAGAGAATCTAGGGTTTACTCGGTGAAGAGGAGAGAAGGGGAAGAAGTGAAAGAAGAAAAAAAACCTAAAAGATCATTCCCTACTAATAATGACGAAAGGAGGAAAAGAGATCAATTTTCCCGGGAAAAAAAGAAAAGCAAAAGCAGTGTGTGGGGGTTTAGAGATGGCCCAGAGAGAAGACGAAGTCGGTGAGTGGAATTAGGGTTTTTTGTACTGTATGATCACAAACAAACAAAAAAACCCACAAATTATAGACAAAAAAAACGAAGTTGCAGGGTCAATCTTAGAGAAATAATTCAAAGGGAAAAAAAAAATTGAATTTAAGGAAGAAAAGGGAAGTTTGGTATAGGAAATTCCATTGATGGTGATGATGAAGAAGTTGGTGATGCGATGAAGTTGATGATGATGATGGTGGTGCGTGATTTGTTGAAGACGAAGAGAGAGAAAGAGAGAGAGTTTTGGTTTTTTAGGCCCATTGTAAATGACGTGGGACCCATAACATTGTATACTCTCTAATTAAGTAATTAACGTTGTAATCATCGACTATGTGTTGTCTGATCAATTTTATCCGTTATAGTAAACATTACCCAAAATCTGGTTTTGGTGCCAAGGAAAAAACAAAAGATCTCAATTTTTTTTTTATATTATATTGTCCTTTAGAATTGAAATTGTAATGAGACAATTATAAATAAAGAAAGAAGTGGCTCGAGTCATGTGTTTAAAAATCTTCCGTTTGTAACAAAGTTCGATTCTATTTTTTCGCAAATAGTTAAATGAAGTACGTTTGTGATTTTTTTTGTTAAAGGTTAAAATATCATTAGAAATGAACATAAAATTTATAAAAGTAAAATCTAAAATCTATACTACTTTAGCAAAAAAATTAAAAACAATATAGTACAAAAGGTGGTTCAAAGAAACCACAAGTTTGGGCAATTAGTTGCCATTGGAGTAGAGAGCTATCTCAACCAACATAGCACTAGCCTTGAAAACCCTTTCCTGTGTTTTTTCCCTGAAATTGCATTTCGCACCTCGCGCTCAATTCCAGAGAAGACCGTTTGGAGTACGTTTGTGATTCTATTTGTCGGAAAGCATTCTAAACTAGGGTCAGATAGTGTAGTGGTCCTTCAGGAAGAAGTCCAATCTGTAGTAGCTCAGTGTGTTTCTACCAGAACTGATCGGATCAGCCGATAGAGTATATATAAAAAAAGTTACGTTTGTGATAAAAAAAAAATGTTGAAAAAATAGTCGAGTGAGTTCTATTGCCATCACTTTACCGATTTTGGACGATATAGATGAATCCTTGCTCTTGGAATATCTCAAATCAATGGCTAGGGTTTCTTGACCTCGTGACTCATTTTAAAAAAAAACCCACAAATGAACTATTGTGGTCCAAAAATGTCAACGATGTTAACTTGACTACAAAGCTATAACGACATTTGAGTCTAGTGGTTGGATTCAAATCCACTAAACACAAATTGTTTTAAGATTACGAAAAACCATGAAGAACACACAAATATGATAGTTGTTAGAGTGGATTAGAAGATAATGAAATGATTTTTTATAACAAAACCATTTTCATGGAATCACTTTATTTCAAGAGTACTAACAAGTGAAGGAAATAGTCACTGTGAGTGACTTAAGCTTTATGGATTTGGAAGATCACCAGCAACTTCAAAGCTCACCACAGAATCTTCAATGGTTTCTTCTAATGACCTAAACTTCCATCCCAAATTCTGTACCTTCTCAGAGCTGAGTCGAAGCCTCTCTTCCTTCGCTTCCTCCTCCTCTTTTCTCTCCGTGAAACTGCCATTTATACATTTACTCAGATCAGACCGGAATCTCAAAGTCTGAAAAGTAAAACCGTTGGTTGGATTCGCTTACCTTTCAGGGAAGTTGCGTTTAGGATACATATTCTTCAGCTTCTCCATAAGAGCATTATTGTCTAGTGAATGAGAATTGCATATGTATCTTCCTTTTGCTTTTGGATTCTCATAAACCAACAAAAGCGCATCCGCAACATCACGCACATCCACAAGATACAATTGATCGCTCAACAATGACTTTATACCGCCTGAAACTCGCACACCAATCCTCAAGAATGAATCACTTAGCCAAGATATGTAATTAGAGAACACACAACATTACATCACCTTTTATAAACTTGAGAAGTCCCAAGCTACTAGAGTTAAGCTTAGATTGAAGCCTAGGGCCTATCGTGACCGAAGGACAAACCGTAACAACATCAGCTAAGCTTTTCTTGCTCCACTCTAAAGCTTCACGTTCCATTAATGTTTTTGCAAGATAGTAATAACGCCAATAACCCTAAGTTCCTCAATATTTTGCATCATACAAAAACACAATGTCTTTGGTAAGTATATAAAACAGATTCATCTGACCAAATGTGTTAGCTTCAAAGATACATTACCTCAAGTGAGTGAAGGTATTGAGTGTCTGACCAACAATCCTCGTCTTTAGCAACATCTTTAGGCCATTTTGGATTGTAAACAACTGCAGCAATTGATGATACAACCACAACTTTCTTCACTTTAGCTTCAGTACATGCTTGAAGAACATTCTTGGTCCCAGTGAGAGCTGGTTTAATCAGTTCTTCCTGAATGTTTTTAGATTCAAAGCTAGTTTTTTAAAGTGATTCAAGATAGAAAACAAAAGGAGAAGTAGAAGAAGCAAGGTTTAAGCACTTGCCTCTGTGAGAGGAACACCTTCAAAAGGTACAGGAGAAGCGATATGGAATACACCAGAGCAACCAGAGATAGCTGAAGAAAGACCTTCATAATCAAACAAATCTGCCTTGAACAGTTTCAGATTCTTTGTAGCATTATCTAATTTCTTCAAATGTTCATTCTTTTCATCACCTGAGAACAATGAATCAATCCATGCAAACATCAAGAAACAGAGTATATTCCAAAGTTCACAAGATTAGATTTTTGTTTGTTTCTTCTTGCTTACAAGGATCTCGAACGGTTCCATGGACAGTGTAGCCACGAGAGAGAAGAAACTTGACGAGCCATGAAGCAATGTATCCTGCTGAACCAGTAACACAAACCCTTGGATTATCCTCCATTGACGTCACTCTCTTTAGCAACTTTGAGATTTATCTTTGGAGTGAATGAAAGAGAGAAACACAAGTCCCAAAGTATTTATACACAAGTCAAATCTGACTTTAACTACTCATCTTTAACTGAAGTAGCGTATAATTATGAGGGTATTAAGCTGGATAAAGATTGCATGTTCCAGATTTACAAACATTGAAATTATTAAAACATTATACTATGAAATCATTTAGAAAAAGATAAAAAAGTTTTGTTGAGCATTTCATAAGTTTTAAAGTTGTTTTTAACATATGTGAAACTTTAACATCCACATATTCTAAGTCACAGAATTTGATCTCCTTCTTATAAATTTACAGTCATTTTTGCAGGCGACTTTTCCTTAGCTTAAGAAAAGTCTAAAGGGAATGCATTTTAATCATGCACAGTCTTAGTCGCAGCCTAATTTGATATCTTTCTCATAAATTTACAGTTTTTTAGCTCTTTGGATCTCTGTTTAGTTTTCCCTCTCACACTATTGAGCAGAAAAAGTCAGAAACAAAAGAAGAAGAAGACAATGTTGGATTGTGCAATTTATAACAACTGATTTTAAAGTGAATCCAAAAGAAGGATTTAGATATACCTAGAGCATTGTCAGTTTATATTTCCCCTGAACCCAATAGTAAGTGCAAAAGAACACTAGAGAACATTGATTATGAATAGACATGGACAAGTACTTATATAAAGAAGAAACATTTGTGACCCTTTCTGTGTCTGCGATGCGAAGAACCATCATCTTGATTCTTTATAAGAAAATCGGATGGTAGAAACCGAGGAACTATGAACGCTACCACGAGACACAACACTACTAATATAACAACTGACCAGCTTGAGTAAGGTATGCCCACGAGTTGTTCTTCACAAACTGTTTTTATCACCAAAGAATGGTACAAAGATTTAGAAGTTGGCACAAAGATGCAAAAGAGTCAAGGTAAGAAGAACTAAGAAGATTGATAATGTAAGTTAACCTAAGTTGTAAACGATGAAAGATCTTTCTTTCGAATTTGGTATTGCCACGATCCCCTCGGGTTCCACGGTCACCAAAACATACAATCCAACCTAAACAGAAGAAGCTCAGGACACGTTCTTTTTCTTCCAAGTCCAAGGAATGTAACAGAAACTATACCTTATTGTTAACTTCTTGAAGAGTACTTTCCGCCTTAAAGGTCAACTTTTCGGTGTTTAGTAATCTCCTCAATTGGTTAAGCTTCAACACCATTTCACCGTTCTTTAGAAATCGCAGCGAAAACCGAGCAGGTATCTGTTAAAACTTAAAACGAAAGACACAATCAGATTTCAATTCAACAAACACAAAGCCGATCAAAGCGGTTAAAAAGACGAGATTTTTAACATACAGAAGCAGGGTATGAAATCTTCACATCATACCAAGAATTCGACTTTAGTCCTTCTAACTTGTAAACACGAGAACCTGATTTTAATGGCAGAGTCTCCTTCCACAATTCATTCCCAATATATAAAGCAAACCTTAAGCAACATAACACAATAACTTAGTGGTCTCAAGCATGTACAGGGTCACAATTGAAGAAGATTGAGTACCTTTGAAGAACACTAACATGTTCTCGTGGCTGAGACAAGGCAACCCATTTACGAAGACTACAAGACATAACAGTAACAAGTGTCTGATTCTAAGCTTATAATCAGAAACCCTGAAACTCGTTGAATCAATCCCAAATTAAGACACATAATAGATCACTAAAATGGCAACATTCGAGAGAGAGAGAGAATCAGAGCACATACGTCATTGTGCCTTAAAATGACGAAACCTGAAGTTTTACAGAGACGATAAGTGAGGAAGATTGAAGAAGAATCTCTGCTCTGAGTAAATCGACGGCGTTTTGTGGTAGATCATCAAACACATGATCAAGCTTACTTAATTTATGATTATATTTCGTTTAATAAAATATAATCATAAATTAAGATTATATTTATTTTGTTTTATTTTATTTAATAAAAGGAAAGGATTTGTATGTTTGTGGGAAGGAATCTGAGAATATAAAACCAAAAGTATACTTACTACTTATAATATTTGGAGCAATTCAAGGGATTAGGATTAATTTTTAACAAAGGGAGGTTGGTTTTATTTGTCTCGCGTAAGGTCCACATCCAGAACGTGACAATGTGACTTCCACTGCTTTCTGGAGACAAACATATATGGACCCCACCTCACTAAAACGAATACTATTCATAATTAATTTATACTTATTTCGCTAATGACAGAAAAATTAACTTATTTAGTTATTTATTTTTACGCTATCTACTACTCCTATAGACTATAGTGTCTGCTTCTATCCTGTGTATTATTTATGTTTTTTATCTTCTAATATTCGTATTAATTTATATTTATTTAGGTAATGAAAATTAAAAAATAATTTATTCAATGTTTTTTTTTTAACATTATTTCGTATCTTGCTTCTATCGTGCGTATTATTTAGAGTATTTGCTTGATTAACCATAAACTATAGTGAAATTAGGTAACTAATCAAAGCCTTTGCAAAACAATCTATGATTTTTTTTCAAAATCTCAAAACTTTTAGTCATTTTCCTAATTTCCTTATAAATTGTGGTTATCTAGCCAATTTACCTTATTATTTATGTGTTTTTTCTTTTTTTCTTTTTTCAATGATACACACAAATCTAACTAATTTTACGTGTATACTAATTTTTTTTTTCCCAATAGTTTTAACATAAACAAGATTTTCCCGGATAAGAACAATGTTTCAAAATATCTTAAATTCAAAACATTAATATTAAGTTTAATTGGTATATAGTCATCATCATGACTTAAAATAAATCCTTCAGCCTGACAACAAATTTCATTTGATTTTGAACTCCTCATAAAATTAAAATTTAACAAAAATTAAAAAAACGTGAATAATAAAGCCTAATAATAGACGAGTTAGGAAAAAAATGTAATTTACAAAAAATTTGATGTTTAAAAAAAAAAAACAAAAGCTGGTCCCAAACGGAAAACCGCGTTCGTCTCCTATAAAACTTGCCTGACTACTCTCTCTCTCTCCCTTTCTTTTCTCCTCCACACTTATCTCGCCACCTCACCGGAGTTTTCCTCCAATGGATTTCCGCCGGAGACCTCCCAAATCTCCGGTCACACCTTCCTCCGAAGATTCCTCTTACCGTTTCCACAAAGATCTCACTCCTTCCTCCTCCGACGACCACCGCCGTACCACCATCCCCCCACCGAAAGCCTCCGACGCTCTTCCTCTCCCTCTCTACTTAACCAACGCCGTCTTCTTCACCCTCTTTTTCTCCGTCGCTTATTATCTCCTCCACCGGTGGCGTGACAAGATCCGTTACAATACTCCTCTTCACGTCGTTACAATCACCGAGCTCGGTGCTATTATCGCTCTCATCGCCTCTTTTATCTATCTCCTAGGGTTTTTTGGTATTGACTTTGTTCAATCATTTATCTCACGCGCTTCCGGTGATGCTTGGGATCTCGCCGATTCAACCAATGCTGATCAGAATTTCATCATCAACGACGACCACCGCCTCGTCACGTGCCCTCTTCCTACCAAATTGCCAAATCCGGAGCCTATTGTTACCGAATCACTTCCTGAGGAAGACGAAGAGATTGTGAAATCTGTAATCGACGGTGCGATTCCGTCTTACTCTCTCGAATCTCGTCTCGGTGATTGCAAGAGAGCTGCGTCGATCCGGCGAGAGGCGTTGCAGAGGATAACTGGGAGATCGATCGAAGGATTACCATTGGATGGGTTTGATTACGAATCGATATTGGGGCAATGCTGTGAGATGCCTGTTGGGTATGTTCAGATTCCGGTGGGGATTGCTGGACCATTGTTGCTTGATGGTTATGAGTATTCGGTTCCTATGGCTACAACCGAAGGATGTTTGGTTGCTAGTACCAATAGAGGTTGCAAAGCTATGTATATCTCCGGTGGAGCCACCAGTACGGTTCTTAAAGACGGTATGACCAGAGCACCGGTGGTTAGGTTCGCCTCGGCGAGACGAGCTTCTGAGCTTAAGTTTTTCTTGGAGAATCCTGAGAACTTTGATACTTTGGCCGTGGTTTTCAACAGGCAATGTTTGACTCACATACTACGATTTGATTTGATTTGATTTGATCTGGTTGACTTTGATTACGTTTGCAAGATCATAAATTTTAGATATTTTCCAGTGATGAGACTTGTTACATCAAGTTTGTGTTATGAAATTGCATAGAAGCTGTTTTTGTGGAGTGGTTTGATTTAAAAGATTTGGAATTTGTTTCTCAAGGGGGATTGATTCACCTGACGAAGAAGTGGTTTTTGTGGATGCAGGTCAAGTAGATTTGCGAGGCTGCAGAGTGTTAAATGCACACTTGCCGGGAAGAATGCTTATGTAAGGTTCAGTTGTAGCACTGGTGATGCTATGGGGATGAATATGGTATCTAAAGGTGTGCAGAATGTTCTCGAATTCCTTACCGATGATTTTCCCGACATGGATGTGATTGGAATCTCCGGTAAGTTCCTTTTCTTTGTGTGATTGATCTGAATTAGATCCTTTTAGCTTAGTGACCTCCAAGACTCTAGATAAAGTGTTTGTGAAATTCTAAGAAGCCATATTTGGTTGTTCAGGTAACTTCTGTTCGGACAAGAAACCTGCTGCTGTGAACTGGATCGAAGGACGTGGGAAATCAGTTGTTTGTGAGGCAGTGATCAGAGGAGAGATCGTGAACAAGGTCTTGAAAACCAGCGTGGCTGCTTTGGTCGAGCTCAATATGCTCAAGAACCTCACAGGGTCTGCTATTGCAGGCTCTCTAGGCGGATTTAACGCTCACGCAAGCAACATAGTCTCTGCTGTATTTTTAGCTACTGGTCAAGATCCAGCTCAAAACGTGGAGAGCTCTCAATGCATCACAATGATGGAAGCCATTAACGACGGGAAAGACATCCATATCTCCGTCACTATGCCATCTATCGAGGTAATTGATCAAATCCCCTCTATTTAAAAAAAGATCGATTTGAGAGAGTTGATTTTTGGCTTGTCAGGTGGGGACAGTGGGAGGAGGAACACAGCTTGCGTCACAATCGGCGTGTTTAAACCTGCTCGGGGTTAAAGGAGCGAGTCAAGAGGCGCCGGGGATGAACTCGAGGAGGCTAGCGACGATAGTGGCCGGGGCGGTTTTGGCCGGAGAGTTATCTCTAATGTCAGCTATTGCAGCTGGACAACTAGTGAAGAGTCACATGAAATACAACAGATCCAGCCGTGACATATCTGGAGCTACTACAACAACATGATGTGACTCATCATCATCAATCAATCTCTTTGTGACCCAAAAAGAAAAAAGGCAAAGATCCAAAGAAGCAAGCTTTTTTTACAACTCATTCACTTTCAACTCTGGTAATGACAGAATTTAAGCCATGTGCGTGGTGGTGCTCTTTTGTTCAATAAAAAAAAACTGTTTTTTTGTTTGTTTGTTTGTTTGTTTGACTTATTGAATCTATTTTTTTTTTTTTTTTTTGGATTGAGAAGTGAGAAAGATATTCACTTCTCTCTCACTCTCTCATTCACTCATGGATAATTCGTGTCAATTTGATTTGTCTAAGCTTTGTCTTTTGTTTGTTAGGAAGTGATGTCTATATTAAAAAAATTTAAATTATGTATGAGGTTGCGTTTGGGGACATGATTGCAGTGAGATTTTTCTATGTTTGTTTCTTCATTTAAATATATATATATATGTATAAAATTTCCCTGTGTGTTGGGACATCTCTTTCTCACTAGTAGTAGTTGTTGGTAAGATACGGATCTTATTTCCTCTTAGACTCTCCGACCTAATATAATATTTCCATCTTTTGGGTCTACACTTTGAGATAAAATAATTTCCAACTTGGTACCATTGTTTATGGAAATAGAAAAACAAATAAAAGAGTTTCTTTTTGCTCCTCCACTATGTCAAATGATCAATGTCTTTTAAAAACTAGTAGTATATATGTTTCATGATTAGATCTAAAATATTATTTATAAATTGAAAGTGAAAATGATTAACATTAGTATACAAAAGCTAATGATTCTTCAAATTTAGTAGAGTATATAGTAAACCTAAATTGAGAAAGGAATGTGAGACCCATCCTATATTTAATAGTTAAGTTTCACTCACAAAAACTTACCACTTAAGAGTTTTTCCATTGCTAGGTTTTTAATAGATTTCTTAGATTAAAAAAATAAAAAACATATATTAAAAAAAAAGAGAGAAACACGTTAAGAAACTTTGTCCATACTTGTAAACATATAATTGGCTCACTTTTATTTACAATTTTTAATTTAATTATTTAATTGAGTGATATCAAAATTATTAGTATTATATTTGATAAGATATTTTCATGGGTATTTTACCATTGAGCATGCTCTAAGCATCTCTCTCCATGACACATCAATATTTTTTTTTTTTTTTTTACATATCATCAATATATAACAAAAATCAAAAAATCAAAAAAAAAAAGGCCGACTCTTCGTCGTCTCTTCAATCAGGTCAAACTGAAATTAAGTTTTCACGATAAAACGATAACTCCATTTCCAAAACCGTGACTCATGTTCCCCTTAATGACTACGTCAACATACTGTTTAATTCTTTCTTTTGTAGTATGAGTTCTTGAAACTCCACTTTTTTTACTATCTACTAAAAATTTCTTCTAAACTAAAGAGTAAAGACCACTATGATTGGAGACGACAACGCATCAATAGACTAAGGTATGTTTTAAAACTAATTAGGTACATGTTCTCTGTGTAGTCATCAAAGGTATATTTTTTGTGGTAATGAAATAAGTTTGTTCAAGACATGTTTGATTGATTATGGTTTTGTTAAGAGGCCAATTGATGATATAGAATTAGTTAAAAGTTTATGTTTGTTTTGTTTTTGTTCTTTTTGGTATATCTCTTGATTGCCACTGAATCCTATCACTTTATGTATAGCATCGCTTCCCTACCCTATTGGCTTATATTTATACATGTCTGTATTAATAATTTTATTTCAAAGTTTCTTAAGATATATAGTTATGTACTTAACATTGTAAAAAAAAAAAAAATCTTATAAAACTAGGATGGAATTACGAAATTGAACAGGGGTTAAGTCTATGGAGAGATAGACCAAAGTGAGAAAAATGTCACACTCGATAACAAATTGTCCCCCACACTTTAATATTTGATTGCCAAAATAAATATTGATGCCTCTCTCCATACAAGAAGACCTAATTAATCATATCATAAGTCATAACCATGATACTCAAGTATAACTCTATTCTTTTTGACGTAATTTTACACAAATTTCTAGCACTTAATCTTCGCATCCAGTTTGATATGCTTTATAGATAAATAAGGTGTAGTTATGAAAGTATAAAATGATCCCCCTAACCCTATGAATTGTTATAACAAAAAATATGTCATCGTATGATATAGATTGGAGCAATTAGACACAAACTGCAAAACTCATGTATCGTGAAGATAGTCAGCAAATATGTTCTGAAATTATGGTACAAAAGTTAAGAAAATTGTATGTCTCTTATTTTATGTTGGTGAATATTTAAAAAAATATATATGTAAACTAAATCAAATATAAATATACACATATTGAAACATAAAAAATATACACATTAAACATAAAAACAAATTAGATTGTGTAAAAATTAAACATACACATATTTAAGAATTAAAAAAAATCCATGCATATGCACGGGTGCTCATCTAGTTAGTTTATAATGAATTAAAAATATCCATATGATTCTCTTTTAAGCAGTGATTGATATGCTCAAATTTGCCATGAGCTACTCTCTCAAATTAAGAGATCGTAGTAGTACTTAGGTATCGAATCCACAGGGAATCTAAACACACAATCGATTAGTGAATTCAAATTATGCTAAGTAAGAATGTATTAATGTAAAATAGAAAGCAAAAGTAAACAGTGAATGATGTCAAAGATCTAGAAATCAATTGGACAAAAGGTTAGGCTATGGGTAATTCGCAGGAAAGAATCGAAATACGGTTGTGTCGATCGACACAGAGGTCCGTGTCGATCGACACGAGGATAGAAAACGGTTAGGATTTGTTAAGTGCGGTTCTAGAACTCAAACACGAATATAAAACCAATCAAGCTTTGTTGTAGAGATTATCTTTGACTAAATCCCTAAATTCCAAATTTCTTTGCAAATTCAGTGAATAAAGACAAGCATTAAATTCAGATTCAATTGTTCACAAAATTACTAAGCTAAATTTTTTTGCGAATAGATAATTTTGCTCATCTAAGATTATGTCCAGTTTTTAATAATACTTTCGCATCTACTAAGCAACCTAGGATATCCAATTTCAGTTGACCAGTCCTAAAATCAGAGTTAAATCAATCTAGATGAAGAACATAAAGATAAATCCTAATAGATTTTCAATCCTATCAATTTCTCATCTAACCCTTGAATTACCCTAAACCTAACAAGCAAACTACTCGGACATAGATGCAGTAAACATTATGAATAAAAAAAATTGCATAAAAGAGATAGAGTAAGTGATACAGAGATTCGAAAACGATGAAATCTGGAAGTCTGAAATCTCCTAAAAAGCTCTCCAAATCTCTTCTCTCTCAAGTCTCAATTAAAAACTGGATGATAACATAAAAGCCTAAATAAAAACTATATATAATGTGTAAAATTCGGATTGGGCTTTTCTGAAAACTTCTGGGCTTCATGGCCCAAGAGAAAATTCTTCTCTTCTCGTCAGACATGTTCGTGTCGATCGACACACATGCCCGTGTCGATCGACACACAGGCCCGTGTCGATCGACACAGATATGTAAAATCGTCTTTGACTTGATCACTTCGTCTCTTCTTTACTCGATGCTCCAAAAGCTTCCATTAAGCTCCAATCGTCCTTTAACCTGCAAAGATTCAAAAAAAACTCGAAAAATACCAAAAAGATTCTATAAAAATGACTTATATCATGGTCAAAAACGGGTAAAAACCATGATATATCAGTGATTGTTTAACCTTTTTATATGTTGTATTCCTCTATTCTCTTTCTTGTGGGATCTCTAGTTCCTCTTCCCGTACAGTGGAAGAGAAAGAAACAAACTGAGGCTGAGCCCATTTTGTTATTGGGCCACTCTTAAACTCCAGTTAAAATACTATGAAGTGGAATTTGTCCTATCTGTGTGGGTCTATACTTGGGGCCAAGTCGTCGACAATAACTCATAAATGTCCACAACGGTTAGGTAAATATGTTGGTCTTATCTTCTCGAGCCATTTTGGTAATTTGCGCCCATCGTTCTCCTCTCTATGTGAAAGTTTGTAAATGCACGTCAAACTTGCTCTCTCTCAATTACCGGAGATCTCAAGTAGAGACTAACTCTTGAACCAAAGGTAGAGCAAAAAATATCAACTATATTGATGAATCATTCAATTATTGGACCACTACAAATATAAAACAAAATGAACTTTTGTGATCATTAGCATATGAAGTGAATTCTTGACAAGAATACGTGTAACTATATATTTCAACTATGACATATGATATCAGTGCGATTAAGTTTATTCGTTTTTCGTTAAGTGTTGTGAATTCGGCGAAGAAGACAAATTAGTGAAGAAACGAAAATAATAAGAAAATAAAGAGAAAAACGTATTAAGACAAATATAAACTTTAGCTTTTTTTTCATTAATTGTGTAAAAGATTAACTACACATCCTTATGAAACGTATATATAATCTTCAAGATATACAATTAGAAATAGGAATATTAAATATTTTTAACATTGAGATATATCGTTTTTGCTTGCTTAAAAAGTCCATTTATTAGAAAAACAACATGAAAGTTGCTAAAATATAAACGATTTTTAAAGGAAAAAAATATACTCCTAATTCGTTTCGAAAAGCACTAAAATTCAAATGGACTTTGGTTTTGGAGTTGTTCGCTTTTTTCGGCAGTAAGGCTAATAATATAATAATGAAAAAGACATGATAATTGGTGGATGGGGTTACCGGGTTAGTGGCAGATCACAAGTCGCCAAAGATAATGAAAATTTGAGAAAGTGCATTGTCATAAATGTTGTCCCTTAATCTTCTGTTTTCACTTAATGCTTTTTAAAATTATCAAAGACAAATTCAGTGGATTATAATCATCTTCCTTTTGTCAACAAATTTGTTTTGATATAAGAGAACTTTTCTTTTAACTTATTATTATTTTCTTAGTCGTCCCTTAAATATAGCCATATAACATTATTCTCACTGGCCGAATTCGATCTTGTAATAAGAAAGTTTAAAATAAATTCATACGAAAGTATACCTATTTATGTATGGGCCAAGAGATAATGATCGCAATTCAAAATCTACTCAATGATGGAAGGGAATTCAATATTGTATGGGTGATAATTCCTAGTACTTTACTAATTGCCACTATAGATGCAACGCATTATGCAAGGTGAGGTCCTTCGAATATAGTTTTGGTCCATTCGGAGGCCACATGTTTGGTTTCAATTTTATAATCAGATACAATATATTATAAAAATGATTTAGTCACATTGTCACACAAATGTTTCAGTCCAGTGATGTACTTATTTTTTCATAACTAAGAAGTTTAATCTTTGCATAGTGAATATAGTAGTCAAGTAATTCACTAACCGAGTAATATAATTAGCTTAAAATGTGATACCCTTATTTTCATTGAGCAAATATAAATAAAAGTGTTTTCGGATAAAGTCGAACTCATGATCAACAAACAAAATTCTTCATTTTCCATATGATGTACTTACTTGGTGGTGATAGTTTTGTAGGAAACTATGGTGGAAGATGGAGATTATGCATACAACTAACTAAACAACGTAGTAATCGAATAATATATATATATATATATATATATATATATTTTTTATAACTAGGAGGAGTTCGAGCATAGACTTTAATCTACCCCACAGTCCGGAACCAAACGTAAATCATTCTTTCCACCGGAGCTTGAATTAGGAGGACAACATAACCAACCCCTGCGTTTAACCACTAGCTCACGTCATCCGGTGGTAAACGAATAATATATTAAATTGAAGTTTAAGAGATTCGACCAATATAGTAGGGTCTCGATTCTCAGCTCTCAAATATATGAATCTCCGTTAATTCAAACTAAATTCGTATTTTTCCTTTTACAATAGATTACTTACAACATGATAATGATAATTATGATCTGTTGTGCATCATGTTTGAATTTTCACATAAAGAAATGTTTGATTCCGAACAGAAAGTAAATAAATCTTCCAAGGGTTGGAACTGAGAAATTTGATTAATAAAAAAATAAAATGAAATGAAAACGAGACTCGAGGTATTTAATAGGCTGTGTAGAAAGATAGATTGGGGGAAACCTACACGTGGAGCAAGTACCGATGCTTCCGACCGATTCCACGTGGTGAAACAGCTCAGTTTCTGCTCTGACATTTT
This sequence comes from Arabis hirsuta, assembly GCA_964056655.1. Lineage (NCBI taxonomy): Eukaryota > Viridiplantae > Streptophyta > Magnoliopsida > Brassicales > Brassicaceae > Arabis > Arabis hirsuta. The sequence continues at coordinate 34,760,429 of OZ053304.1, forward strand.
GACCGCACGTGACTTTGCTCCATGCACGTGTGTTGATCAAGCAGAACTGTGCGATTACATCGACACCATGACTCGTCCGATTACGCCGGTCAAGTAAATGAACGGCTCCGATCTAAAGTCTCATTTGCTTTCGTTTGTGATACTACTAAGGTGCTAATGTTTGTTACCTAATCACATATGTTTAGTAGTACAATTTTTCTTTGTTTTCCTCAAGACTAGATTCACACTTCAGTTGCCACAAGTAAATATGATACAACAATAGGCGATAATACCTTGAGAATATTTCTAATGCATCAATGCACATATCATTACGCTAAGGATTCAATTAATGAAAATAGATGATTTAATTATTCGTCATTATCTAATAAGCCATATATTATTCGTAGTTATGTCCGTCCCCATCTTAGTAGTAAAAGTATATAAATACCGTAATAATAATACGTATTAAACAAGTGGGATCACTTTGGTAAGAATTTCATTTCTTTAATATATACTTGGCACCACCAAGATCGAGTAGCAGCATAGAGTAGGGAATATGGGTGCAAATTTATATAAAATGTTGTTTACAAAGTACGGTTAAATAAGTATAAGTATTCTTAAACGTTGAAAGCAATTATGCATAATAAATTAATATATTTTACTAAAATGTTCAAATCCGTTTGAAAGAAAGAAACGTATATATATATATATAATCATTAGACCAAAAGATTTTCCATCATATAGAATTTTATTATATGATAGATATATCATTATTGGAAACAAATTTGTAGTACCACTATCCAAAAATAATAATTTTTATTTTTTAGTAGCTTATAATTTACAGAACCAAACTTTTTTTATCAAAACCGATTTTGTTTTTTGAATAGACATAATTTTGGTTTTAGTAGACAATAAAACAAATATAACAGGCGTTAACCAAAACTATTCGTTGATTTATTGCTAATTTTTCTATATAGCTCAACTAATATTTCATCCGTTTCAAAAAACTATATACAATTCCAATGTAACTGTTTAAACTAATTAAGGTTTTGATTAATTTACCTCTACCCAAAGCTAATCATTTGTGGACTTAACTTATTATCATCTCATGAACAACATATTATACAAAGGCATATTTATATAATTAACCTTTTTTAATTTAAGTAAAAAATGTGTTAAAATGACACCTTTTATAATAATTTGTAGGAATCAAATATAAGCCTTTTTAATCTTCTATTCATATAAATTATCTTTAGCTTTTAAACCTTTTAAAAAAAATTTCTTTCTCTTTTAAATTTTTAACCTAAAAAATATTTTTATTTTATCAGCTTTAAGCTATAAGCCAAAAAAGATAACGTAATATATCCAAAGTCAAAAACTCGAAATCCTTGTTTTTTTTTTTTTTTTTTTTTTTTTGTCACTCGAAATCCTTGTCTTCCCTTGAAATTTAGATATATATAAAATATATTTTCTCCGTTTAACAATACTTGTCATTCTAGGTTATTTTAGGTTGTTTTACATAGATTAAAAAACACAATTGAATTTTCTGTTTTACTCTTAATTAATGCACTATTTTATATGATATGTGTAATTAGTAAACTAAAAAGCAGGGATAAAAATTGAAAAATCAGTTATAAGTATGCATTAAAAATACAAAACGACAAATAATATAAAATAAAAATTTAAGCGTAGAATGACAACTAATATGAAACGGAGGAAATATATATTATAAGTATGCGATTATGCGTGTATAATATAGTATTAGTGCCATTATGCGTATTAGATTTATATTTTTTTTAAATGTAATAGGAATGATTTTCAGCTAAATTCTCGGTGTGTCTATATTGCTTTTTTTTTTTTTGCTTTCCTCGTTCAACAAAAGTATTGCAGAGACACACACTCACTCTCATCAACACATGAATTAATTTGAAGCTTCTTCAATTTTTCTTTTTGTCCCATCACTTAATACGACACCGTCTTGAGTGAAGAATCTGCTATCCTCTCTTTTGCCCTAAAGCGAGTTAGGGTTTAACACACAAGTAGCACCCTTTTGATTTGTGTCTCTTTGCTCTGTTTTTGTCGGTTTGTGTAACCGATCAACTCAAGCTATTGGCTCCTCACTCCCTGAAATTTGACTTCTTCACTGGATCTCAAATTTTTCTCTTATATGAACTCATCTTTCACCCTCACAATCTCATTTTATATGAGCCACAAGAACAAGAACCACTAGCTACGACGGCGATGGACGGTGGTTACGATCAAACCGGAGGAGCTTCAAGATACTTTCACAACCTCTTTAGACCTGAGCTTCACCACCAACTTCAACCTCAACCTCAACCTCAACAGGAGTCAGATGGTGAATCTGACTCCAACAAGGATCTAGGTCCACCTGATTCCGACCCGGTTAACTCTGGTTCAACTACCGGGAAGCGTCCACGTGGACGTCCTCCGGGATCTAAGAACAAGCCGAAGCCACCGGTGATTGTGACAAGAGATAGCCCCAACGTGCTCAGATCTCACGTTCTTGAAGTCGCTACCGGAGCCGACATAGTCGAGAGTGTTACCACTTACGCTCGCCGGAGAGGGAGAGGTGTCTCCGTTCTCAGTGGTAACGGCACGGTGTCTAACGTCGCTATCCGTCAGCCGGCGACTACGAATCTTGGTACTAATGGAGGAACTGTAGCTGGGGCTGGAGGTGGTGTTGTGACTTTACATGGAAGGTTTGATATTCTTTCCCTCACTGGTACGGTTCTTCCGCCGCCGGCACCGCCGGGATCCGGTGGTCTGTCAATATTTCTTTCAGGCGGTCAAGGTCAGGTGATCGGAGGAAGCGTGGTGGCTCCACTTGTGGCTTCAGGTCCAGTGATACTAATGGCAGCATCGTTCTCCAACGCAACTTTTGAAAGGCTTCCGATTGAAGATGAAGTAGGAGGAGAAGGTGGAGGAGGAGGAGGAGGAGGAGGAGAAGGAGGAGAAGGAGGAGGAGGAGGCCCACCTCTGGCCACGCCAGCATCGCCGCTGTCTGGAGCCGGTCAGGGGCAGATAAGAGGTAACCTTGGTGGTTATGATCAGTTTTCTGGTGATCCTCATTTGCTTGGTTGGGGAGCCGGAGCAGTTACAAGACCAGCCTTTTAGAATTGAAGAAAATTATGTCCGTAAAAATAGCTATAACCAAATTTGATTTTTGGAAAAGAAAAAAAAAATCATTTTATGATAATGACATGTTCTTAGCTATTTGGTGTTCTTTTGGCTTTGAATTTAGTTGATCATATATGAATATTTGAATTCGTTCGTCTTAGATATACTTCTCCATCTGCATTTTCTCTTCGTTTTTTAATCAGTACTAGGGCTTTGTGCGGTACCCTATATATTATTTGTTATATGCTTGATTTCACAAAAAAAAACAAGTGATATTAGAAGCCAATTTTATTATATGATTTACCTTCACATATGATATAGTATGTGTAATCCCCTTTTTGGGGTAGGTATATGAAAGGTAATCACTTAATCTATGTTACTATGTAAATCAGCTAAGAAATCAAACATCTTGTTTCTTTTCCATTCATATATATAGTTACTATGAAATCCTCAAAAGACTATATAATTGGTGAATCATAGATATATGAATATCTTGTTGTGTCTTGAGATTTAATGTAATCAAAGAGCCTTCTACAACCTTGAACATATTGAAGGACTTGAAATCAAGATTAAAATGCATAGAATCTTGATTTGATGCTACATGTTTTAACAAATTGACTTCTATTTTGTTTTTCGATGAGATCGATATGAATCTCTCCTTGATATTATCGATCAATCACGGAAATAACGCTTTAGAAATGTATGAAAAAACAAAAATTTGCGCTTTGGAAATTTATGAAAAACAAAATAACGCTTTCGAAATTTATGAAAAGCAAAATAACGCTTTAAAATGTACTAAAATTTGTTAAAGATAGCGGTTACGGCGATAAAAACATACCATTACAAAGAAATTTTGTTCCGTCCGTTACAACGATAAAAACATACCATAAGAGATGATTTTTCGATGGTTACAACGACTAGTAAATGGTGAAAACATGAAAAACATTTGGCTTTCCCTTTAAAAGATTAGGAAACTCTGCGACAACATAACCAAGTGGGGTTTTTGAGTACCAAGATATGTGAAAATGAGGAATGCATCAAGTCCCTAGGGAAAGTATTTATGGACAATATGAAAACATATCTTCTTTTTAAGTTCCATGTGGATATAAATATAAAAACAATTAATATATATATGAAAGGGAAAGCTTTTACATGACCAATGCATGTCCAAAAGAGATTTATGGTGAAATATCTCCAATGAGCTTCTAAGACAAGACGGGGGATAATATTATACTAGTGTATATAAGAAATTGAGTAATTTAAGGTTTAGTTGTTATAAGATGAGAATGAGAGTTGGATTCTTGAAGCATGTAAAGAGGGTTAAAAGAGTATTGTACTTTGAGGACCGTTTAGATACATGCAATAAGACTTTATCTTTTGAATTTTTCCATGTGGTCATGTCATGTGCCTTACATGCAATTGAGCAACACAATACTGAGTCTGAGAACATGAAATTGGAATTTATTTTCTTTTGGTTATTGAAAATTCTACAGAAATTTTGATCATTGTGTGTGTGTTTTACGTACGCTGATAACCAAACATAAATGCAAAGTTCTGCATATGATTGGATTTATATATTATAGATTTTGTTACATGGAAAAATAAATGATGCTCTTAATCAGATATGTACACTATATAGAGACGATAAATCTTGTAATATTTGATACATGGAAAAGTAAATGATGCTCTTAATTGTAAAACTTTTTTTTTTTCTCTTTTCACAATTATAAACTTTACTTTCCTCAATATACATGTGCATAGATAAATATTTGTAGTTCATATCAAAACATTTATGATAGCGAAAGCAACACAACACATGTAAGGCCTAGTTTTTAGCCCATTAAAATCGGCCCAAACAAACTTCCAATCAGTTATACCTTTGCAGTTTCCTACTCGGAAAAAAATTGATAGGTCGAAACAAATCATTTATCGCATTATAAACTATTGAGAATACATACCTTAGTAAATTCTTATTTCATAGCCTGAAGATCATATATATATATATGATTGTCCAATAAAATCAACAGATAATTAGAAAATCATAACCTTCCAAATTCTTACAACATTGTTATTGTTGGTTGCATTCTTGACATAAGCATCAAGAAGCAGCCTCCTACTAACTTTCAATGGCGCATCAATGTTTGTTTTCTTTGTTTTCTCTACTTTAATGTTCAGAACTCCCAAGTTACAATCAAACTATCACATTTTGCTAAACGTCTTTTAGTTCTGATACAAACGAATTCCTAAAGAACAAAAGACGGCAACGAACAAGAAACACTTTATAAAAGAACAATCTCACTTTGAGATGAGACCCATCACTGCTCAAATGGGACTCGCACAAACAGCCGGCCGTGCAGGCTCACAACCGCTGACGTGTGCAGCGGATCGATTCTTGATGGGAAGTTCACAACCTACCAAAAAACAAAAATCAAAACTATCCTCAGTTCGATGCAGGGACTGTGTTTGGTAGAATATGGCTTTGTTTGGAGTGTTAGAATCTAACCTTTTTGAAGGGTGTGATTCCCCAAGGATTGTCAAGCTGCTCAGGTTGGCCTGCTATAACTAGCCGCCCTGCAGGGTCTGATTGAACGCGGACCTGAAAGAAGAAAGCAACTAATGTTGAGTAACTAAATCGCTTGTTCACTATAGCTAACAGAAATGGTGTATTCTGATAAGAATATATGGTGTATTCTGATAAGAATCCAGTATCTATCTACTTTAAAATCTTCCAAACATCATTTGTACCGATTAACAACCAGCGCAAAGATTCTTTGCACTAATATGCCAATGACGAACACTGATCAAAAAGCCTTAAGAGACTGAGTTGCAACTTGCAAGGTAAAAAAAACTCACCTCTTCACGAAGAAGTCCAGGTACCAGCGCAAATATCTCAAAGCAGTCTTTCTGTAAATAAAGACAGCAAAACAATTTCAGGAAGATTTCAGATTCAAAACAAAGAGCCAGATTGCAGTTTCCTACTATTCGTCAGGCTGTTTCGTATTTTTTCTCACGCCTCTAGTTTCAAGAATTGGGTAAATACTGCATTACATGAGAGGAGAAGAGACAGAGGTACTCACAGTTTCTCTGACATTTATCTTCACCCAGTCTGCAGGGGGTCCAACATCAATAACCTCTGCAGTTGACCTATTAACCAAAATCATATTATTAATCTCTTTGCTTTGATTAGACACATGAAGCAAAAAAAAAAACCTTTGGCATTGAGCCATATTAGCTATTTCAGGTCACAGAATGCTCTGTATTCATTTAATCTCATGAGCTGTTTCTGGAATGTTGGTTTTATAACTACCACCCAGAGGAACAGTGCTTGCAATCCACCAAACATTCGACAATGAAACAGAGTTTCTCCGTGGATAGAAGACTGTGTGTCATTGCACATGGTAAAGCGATTTTGCATAAGATACACGAATATACAGGAAAAGATTAGCTTTCGTAACTGTTTGTCTGCTTCATGCGAGAAAACAGGGTCCATGCCAATTGGTGTTTTCTGTTTCTGCACACCTGAGAAAAAACATTTAAACACGATGGCATTAGGTAGTTGTTTTGTAAATCATAGAGAAGAATGCAGCTCTTTGAGAATATTACCAATGTTTTTGAGATTCTTTTGCTTTGGGGTTGAATTTAAGCCTTTATCCTAAAAAAGGAAGAAGTAAAAAGAGCATCATGGTACCGCGCAAGTTTGTGCATGGTGAATTATGAAGCGTGGTAAGATCTTAATAGAAACCTTGACAAGAGGCTCAGAAACCTCCCCAGATCCAGCAAGGCGCTGAGCATGCCAACCTTGCATAGCACGAGCTGCAGCATCTCTTCGTGCTCTGCCAGACCCTGAACCTTGATGGCTACTTGCCTACATCAATGAGAGAAAAAGGGGAGGCATGTGAAGTTTAGATTTGTGTTTTCCGGAGCTTAAAATTGGTAATTATCTGGGTTGTGTAAATATATATAACTTTTAATCCCATTTAAAACAAGAAAGGTACGGCTTTATTCAACCATGATGCAGAGAGTAGTATTCGAAAATGTTTATCTGATATTCGACAATCCCCTCTGCGTTAAAGTCGCTTTATAAAAAGAACTCCAGAGCTTTCACTTCATCTAATTTAACAGCATTGTTAACTATCCTTATATTGACCTCCTCTCAAAGTGTTCACCTACCCAAAAGCATTAAAAGATACACATTTTCATAGGAATGCTAACCTCCTTTTCAAGGCCTGAAGACGGAAGAAAAGCACCAGGAAGGTTAAGCTCACCATTTTGCCTTAAATGCTTCTCATACTCCAAAAGTGACTGCAGTTGGGAAATAAGCATACAAATCATGAAGTATCTAGATATTTATAGGGGAAAAATCAACCATAACATGCAAGGTTCCAAAAGAATTAGTCCAAATAAACCTTTAGAAAGCTACTTTACCACGACATAAAACCAAACTTGGTAATATCAGAGACAGTACCAGAGAAGGAGCACGAGGAGATAGTCTGAATTAAACATGTATAAACTGAACAAGTACAAACTTGTTAATCTTGATGCATATCCGGTACTAAGAGAAAAAAATGAAATTCACCTTTTCATAGAAAATGCGGAAGGTCCAGGAGACTGTAGTGCATGTCCTGAATAAAGGCAATGAGACAAAAATTGTGGAAAATCAGTATCATACAAAAATGGAAAGATTGAGGAGTTTAAGGACAAAACCAGACATACTTCGGAGGATGGAAGGATTCTCCAACTTGCCGCCATAGCTTAGATGTGGTAACCTATGTAAGAAAATGAAAATCACAGGAATTTTGAATAACACAGTCCACATGCATAGAGTTTCACCAAACCAAGGCTAGAATATGAATATAAAATCTCCAAACAAAGCAGATGAGGGTAAACTATATCAGTTGCCAAACACATAATTAATACATAACTGCATTAACTTAATTCTTCCCCAAAGCCATTCCTTGGTCTTAAATCATCTTCTCATTCATTAGCTAAAAACACTAACTTTTCTAGTTTACGTATAGTTCACGCCTTGTCCACAACCCGAAACATAAACCAGAAATCAAATCACATGAATCGTATATAATAACCTCGAAGATTTTTAACCTACAAGATGGCGCAAAGAAGGACAAGATCTTAGTAAACATGAAATCTTCTAAAGTACGAAAGTAGATAATTACCACGTCATAGCCACCTAACTTGATGACAGCTCTCCATAGCCTACATTGGAAAGTAAATCATGCAGAAGGGTTAACCAAATATACGGAATTTTCCAAGAGTTAAAAGCAACACTTTCCAGCAACTCACTTGAGACAATTTAAAGGCTGTCCATAAAACTTAGGTGCTTTAAACTCCAGGAAACTCTCCTTGTGGAACCTCTCCACTTCTTTAATAAATGCCACTTGATCCTCTGGTGTCCCTGCTTCAGCAACTTCCCCGACCTGTTGAAAAATGTGAACTTGTATGAAACAGAACCACTTATGACCACAAAGCAATGGTATTCGACGCTGAACGCAGAGAGGCTAATTGTCTCAAATGTGAAAGAAACATGTTCCCTTTACCTCGGAATCACTTAGCAACCATGTCTTCCACTTCTTAACATTTTCACCCGCAGCAACATGAGGAGTCGATGGTTCCCCCTTAAGAGGAGCTGATTCCCCTAGTGTTGTCTCCTCTTGACCACCATCACCCGTAATCTTCTTTTCAGACTGACCAACATCATCAACACTGTTCTTCTGACCACCACCTACCTCTTCATTAGCTTCAGTTACATTAGCAATGGGAGCATCAGACAAATGAACATCACTGTCCAAAGTAAGAGTCTTATCCTCAGGAACAGGAGAACTGGGTCTTTCAATGAAGTTTTGCTCCTTCTCTGGTTCTAAAGTCTCGTTCTCTACAACTTTGGTTTCAACAGGAGCACTAGTGTCAACACCAGAAGGCAAATCTTGCTCTTGCATTTCGGTGTCCGCCATTAAAAAAGGCTTCTTCTCTGAGATTATACCGTCACAACAAGAAATCAAAATCCCCAAATTAATCAAGAATCCATCGATAATTGGAAAACGCGAAGAGAATTGTGAGTCCTACTCTATCACTGACTCGTTAAACGATTAGAAAGCAGAGGTTCGAGAAACCCAGAAATAGTTTACCGGTTTCGCAGCAAAGAAGACGCCGGAGATGGGTTAGGGTTTGTAAACTGCCGGAGAAAGTGAACGACTCCGGCGGAGAAAAAGGAGCGAGAAAGTATCAATTTTTAACGGAGAGAATCTTCTTTGTATATATAAAAGGATGGTTTTTAAAGATTAATACGATTGAGGAAACAGATATTGAACACAAAAAGTTTTATTATATATAAAGAAAAGAAAATTGAATCGATTAATGGTTCTTTATCTAAAGATTTTTTAACAAAATAAGAAATTAATTTTCAGATTTGTTTCTGTAATTATTTCAGAACTTCCGTTTTTTCCCCCCCCTAAATTCAGATATGTTTTCTTTCTTTATGTAAGTACATTCAAGTCTTTTATGAGGTGGTGTTTAAATCTCTTGAAATTATGTAATCTAATATTTTCTAAGATAAATTTTGAGAAATGTTATTTGCCACTTTTGAAATATCACTTTTCAAAAATGCCACATTTTAAAATTTTTTGCAAAAATACATTATAAAAAAAATTATTTATTCACTATATTATTTATGTTTGAATTAATTATGTTGTATTAGGGTATAGTTTTAATAGATGAAGATTTGTTAGGGGTCAAAACATTTTTAAGATTTAGAATTTTAAAGTTTAGAATTTAAAAATCCATAATTTATGGCATTTTTACAAATAAACAATCCAATGTGACATTTTTGCAAAATACCACACCAAAAGTAGCATTTTTTAATTGTTTTTATTTCTAATTGTGACAAAATTTTTTTAATATTTGTTATTTTATCTACAAAACTAAATGATAACCTTGTTATCGATATATATTAAAATACGATTAATTTTTTTTTTGTCGGCCAACTTGTTATATTAAATCAGAAAATAACCTAACTAGGGGTACAAACATTCCACAGGGAGAAATACGAAACCCATTACAGGATAGATAACATCTTCCGTATGAGAAAGCTAATTGATTTCGTAAAACGGAATCACAACTAAGGGTGTAGTTGGCTACGACTGTTGAAATTTGTTTAATTGAGGTTTTGTTTAGTATAATTTATATCAAAATGGTTTGTATGAATCGAAGTTGCGTGTTTGCCAAACGATTATAACGGTAAAGAACATATACGTAAAATAGTTAAGATGAATATTATATATATAGAAAAACATAAAATTTCCATATTGGTTATAATATTTGTGTGTAATGCATACATGATAATGTTTCTAAATAGTTCTTATTTGTTTTTATCTACATTTCTATATTATTAAAACTAAAGGTATTTCTCGTTTTGTTATCAATCTAAATTAAAAATATGATTAATTTAAATGCATCAGATGCAAATACGGTAATTGTAGAAATTTGCATAATTGAACGTTTATTTAGTAATCTAATATAATATTTTAAGGTTTCTTCTAAGTGAAGCTTTGAGAGGCTGTCACGTGTCACTTTTAGTGTTAAATTTTTTTTATTTTTAGTACCTTATTTTTACTTAATTTTGACATTTGTCCCTCTAGATTTTAGAATTTTTTCATTGATTCTTTAAAATAAAAATGTGATATCAATATATTAACTTAAAGTAAACATTTAATTAACATCAAATTCTCTTCATAAATTAATTAACAATATGTAAAACCATATTCTAATATTATTTTTCAATATCTCTTTTCAAATTCTACAAAATTTTCTTAATTAGAACTTCCGAAAAACTATCATAGTTAAAAAATATATATTTTTACCTTTTTGTAACGTTTTGTAAACGTATGGTATTAAATATCAATAATTGATACAAAAATTTTGTAAGTTTAGGCCAAACTTAACTCATCTTGACAAACCATTGATAATTTTGTACTATATTTTTTCTCTATGCAACTAATATTAGAAAATGCATTTTTTAAAAAAATGTTATGAACTTCACTTATTGATAAGATAAAAAATAGTTATGAAAAAACTATAAAAAAAATTATGTCACATACAATTTTGATTTTTATATAGAGTATTTTATGTAAATACTCATAAAGACATGAATAAAAAATAAATTTATATAAAAAACTATCATTTTGTTAAAAAATTATAGAAGCTATATAACTTTATCATCTGATCTTTATTAAATCATAAAGGGATAATAAAACTGTTAAACAACCAAGATGGAGGCAAATCAAAGCATACATACAATAAATCAGAACTAATAGCTTTCTTAGCCAATGTATCCGTAACATGATTCCTCTCACGATTGACGTATTCCAAAGAGCATAAAGGTAACTTTGCAATCCAATACCGAATATCATAGAGTACATTTCCAATCTCCACATTATCTTCATTCGTATTTGATTAAAGCCACCAATTCCTTATTATCACCTTCAAACTAAACTTGTCGAAATCCTAAAGCCCACACTACTTGAACCACATGAAGAAAACCCATCGATTCAGCTTGTAAAGGAGAACCAACTTGACTAAGTTTAGCATAGTCAGACTTGATATGCTTACCTCAATGGTCATGCATAATCCATCCTACTTCCATAGAATCTCTTCCTTGATGAAAGCTACTATCAAAGTTACAATTAAGCCAATTTACAGGAGGAGGTTCCCATAAACTTGATCGGGTAACTACATTATATTGCACTTCATCTCTCTCAAGATCATTAGCCACAATCCATTCACAAACTGCTGCCTTACTACGATTTACCTCTTCATTCGGATGAACATTATTCTTATTAAAGAGATATTCATTCCGTGATTTCCAAATTATCCAAACCAGCCAAAGGGAAAGCAACCTAACCACAATAGGTAGCGAAGAGTCATTATGCAAAAGCAGTACTTTGCCAAGATTTTCTTACAGATTAGTCGATGGAGGATCGCGGTATTTGTGAACAACTCCAAATGGCTTTATAACTTTAGATAATATAAGAATCAAATTCTGTAAATACACAAATAATCAATAAGCTAAATTTAATGTATATTTTATCATGTTAGTTTTTAAATCCACGCAACGCGTGGACAATCTCTAGTAAGTTATATTAAATGGTTTATACGAGCCGAAATTGTGTGTTTGCCAAACAGTTATAGATGGTTAAAAATTAATACATGAAAACAAGATTATTGAGATGGATATCATAAATTTTTAAAAACATAAAATTTTCATATTGGTTATAATAATTGTATATATACATATATTAATAAATTTTTTTTTAAGTGTGAATATAGGAATTTTGAAAAATGTGTTGTACACAATGGTTTGATGACTCTTGGAAGAGATATGGTATACTATGTAATCAGTTATATAAAACGTACCACTTCCGGTAAATCTCTTCACATAGACGAATTAGCTGTAAACGAAAATATAGACGGATTTGGTACGTTTTATATAGTCAGGACTATACATTCAAAAATGATTTGTGCACATGGAATAGTCGAGTTTATAAGTGTTTATTATACAAATAACAAATTATAGCCAAATTTAAACATGATGCAGTTGGCATAATACATATTCTACCCGGGTTATCTATTCTCCAAAATAGATTATACATATATATTGCTTATTCATGTAAGATGTATAAAAATTGATTTTATTTTTATCGTTAAGAGCTTATAACGAAGACAAATGTTGAAGAACAAAAAAAGAAGGAAATGTTATTTCAGGAAGTTGGGTTTTTACGGCCCACATAGATACCAAAGCCTGCTATATGAAAATTTGGGCTCAACATCGAGTTTTATCATAATGACACAAAAATAATCTTAAGACACAACAACACAATAGACTAGTTCCATTGACTGGGGAGCTCGCTATCTCTTCCGGTCTTCCCTAAAATGCGATTCCATTTTTTTTGTTTAACACTTTTCACAAAGTTTGTGAATAGTCAGAAGAAGTAAAAGATAGGGATAGTAGATGAATATTGGTATAGTTTTCTAGTACTGTTAAGTCTTACAGTTTTTGTGATTGGTAACTATCAAAACACTCACTTACCATTACCATAAAAAAAAAAATACGGATCTCATTAAATGGTAACACATGTGCGTTTTTTGTCGAGCTTCGTGACCATTATACCAATATAACATTCATACTTTACTTTCCAAATAGTTAAAAATATATGTTATGAACTTTTCATTCGAAAAACAAATATATATGTTATGAACTTGTTATGATAATATCAAGAATAAATGGTGATTCTGATAATCTCAGTATTCAATTGTCACGTAGGCAAATAATTGAAAACCTCATGAATTGATGTGGATCCAAAGGACTATTACCCAATATGGGCAATCATTCAACGCAAAATAATAAAGGAGAAAAGTTTTTTTGTCCAAAAAATATGGAGTTTGGTGAAAGATACTAAACAAAGATAATGTCAAGAGACATATAGTTTACAATAAAATATTCAGTCTTTATTGATATTTCCCGCAAATCACAACAACTGATACACGACACAGCTGTTGCAACAGATAGATTACGCACACACTTTTATAGAACATATCATATAACTTATTATACCCAGAGTTACGTGACATCACACACACCGTGATTCACTCTTGAACGTGTTTTTAATCTACCCAATGTAACGTAACAACAGTTACTAAAGCTATCTTTTTCACTCAACACAACAGATCAAATGGCTCTCACTATATCTCTTTTGGAATAACTCCTTTTTATATTAGTAGCAACCAACAACTCCTTTAACTCTAAAAATAGTTTTCCCTTAATCCGAAAGGGCAACAGAACTGTTCCTGTTGATCTCGGACAACCAGTCCCATCAACCTTTACTCAATGGTCAGAACGCCTTGTTTCTTCAGCAGCTACTTATTATTTTAGTTGTCTGTTGTTTAAGCAGATTTTTCTGGCAGTTACATTTGGGGCCGCTCTTTTAATTAGCCGTTGACACAATGCCCACATCTCCAATAGTACAAAATCAATATTTTCAATTACATAATGTAACGTGTGTTATTTCCATTGAGGGAACATTATTCTGAGTGGACCATTTCGATTTGACACGTTCATCTCGCATCATAATAGCTACTCAACAACAGAATATCAAATATTGTAATAAACTCTTTCAATAAAAAATATATTTTAACAAGTCTTGTGGGTAAGAGTTGTGCTTCTCCTCGGATTTGATTTTATAGGATTCGAGTCACATATATAAGAGCTTTCATTATAGTGTATCCTATTTTTACGACAAGTTAATTGCTTGATATTAAAGTCGGTATATATATAGTCTACAACAAGTGTTGGTTATTGCATTATTGGAGAACAAAAACAACAACAAAAAAATAGAAATGTGCATTTCAATATCATTGTGGGGTTTTTTTTTGGCTGGTTTTCACGTGGTCTTGAGTTTTAGTTGAATTGTCTCCTATCACTGTAAAATTCAATTTTTTTTGTTTGATATATACAAGCAGTATTATTTTCGTCACGAGTGTTACTAAAGGGTTGCATTCAAAGGTAAATCTTTTTTTTTTTTTTTGTCAACAAGCTTATTTCATTCATTTAATTATCAAAGTACAAAGAATAGATAGATCATCACAAACGATGGACAGCGAATCCAAAGCATATCTCGAATGTGTCAAGAGGGTATTCGCTGCAAAACCGGAGAGTCTCAGGTTAGTCACTTTCCAGTGTGATTTTGAAAATTTCGGCATAGAGCCGGGAATTCGACCATTCTCCAAGAGAGGGAAGAAGATTGGACCAGTCTCAAAGAGATGAAAGAAGGTGGAAATGAACTCTTCCACCGGAAGTAAATTACAGGATTTGAGAATTCAGAAAATTTTGAATTTTTCTCAACAGAAGAGATATCATGAACAGTAAAAATTACAGGATTTGAGAATTCAGAAAACTTTGCTCTTCTAAAAAAAAAAAAAGATCGAGCTCATCCAAAATCTTAGAATTGAATACTAGGCTATTTATTTGACCACTCATGGGCCAGCGCCACACATGCCAATACCGTATTTGGACACTAATTGTATCGATTACGGACATGATTTGCATCAGAGGGACTTCTCCTGTGAAAACTCCGGTAACATCCAAAATAGTTAGTGCAGTGGAGGTCTCACAATATCGATTCCAGCTTAATGGATTGAGATTTGGGCCAGAGCCTACTTCCTTAAGAGCTTGGGCCATGCTCATTTTTAGGTAACTTTGGTGAGGGGTGGTGACGGAACCGGCTGAACAGATGTACTTGAACTCGTTGGCAAAGGAGTCTCTACCAGAGAGAGAGAGGGGGGAATTTGGAAGGACGAACGGTGTAAACAGCGGAGAGATCCACCGCAAGAAAAGATCTCGCCGATGGGGAACAAAGAGCCAAAATCGGAGCAGCAGCAGAGAAGCTCCGACAGACTGAGATGGAGGTTGGTGGTGGAGATGGAAAGAGTAAATCCGGCGGATCCTGTGGCTCCAGTGGGCGAAGAGAGATCTTCCACCGCCACGCTAGGAAGTTGAGCAGATCCGTATGGATTGTCGCCGCGGAGGGTGGAGGCAGGGAGACAAACATCGGAATCAAGTCAAAACACGCCATCAATGATTAGAGCGGGGTCTCTACGATGAATAACGAAAAGAGTAGCACCGAATAGGAGGAAGATGTTGCAATATCGCCAGAGGAAAAAGCTCATTATCGACGAATGGTTGCCTCAGGAAGCGTTCCTGGGAAAAACTCACTTTAGGGTGAACCTCAGATGAGGTTTCTTTTCCAAGTTTTTATTTGATGGGGAATGTAGATCTATTGTCTTGTAATGAATATTGATGAACTAGCGAGCCTGCAAATTTTTGTAGTCCTTTGCTTCCATATTGCATTCCTATCATTATTTTTATATATTATTTATTGTGATATTAAACTGGATTTTTTAACCTTTTTAAGACTCTTAGCAACACATGTGGAATATGTTCCGATCCCACTTAGAAAAAAGTAATTCTGTTACTTTCTTTTTGAATTTTTTTAAAAAATGGCTATTTTACAAATACCACTTTTCAAAAATACTATTTTTTAAAAAAATTTGTAAAAATACCACTTTTTCAAAAATAAAATTTTATTATATCATTTATATTTGGGTTAACTATGTTGTATTAAAGTTTAGTTTTGAAGGTTTAGGAGATTTTAGGGGTCAAAATATTTTTTAGGATTTATAATTCTAAGATTCAGGCTTTAAAAATCCATAATTAGTGGCATTTTTGCAAATAAACACCTATTAATAGCACTTTTGCAAATGTACATACCAAAAGTGGACTTTTTGGAATTTCTCCTTTCTTTTTCAATCCCCCTAATCATCAGTTTTTTCTTTCTTTTTCGTTGCAACTATGTGACTCTCCACGTTATACGCAGTTAAATATTTTCTAGAAATCAAATATATTAAAAATTATTATTTCGTGGTTATAAATTTTTAATGATGTTTAATTTGAATTTAAGTTCAATTTTTTATATAAAATAATATTTTCTTTTTTTTTGTTTCTTGGCACTAATTTTATTTTCATTAATAACATTGACAATAACTTCATTTACAATTCAATTAACAAAAAATAATTGAATTGGTCATTATATCCAATTTTATATCATAATAACAAAATAAAATTTTGTCAATTATTCTATTTCGTTTTTGTTCAATATCCATTTGGTTAAACCCGTGATTTGTTTTTGGTTTGTGTTTACATTTTAATTAAATATCATTTAATCGAATAGATCTTAGATCAATATTATTTTTTGTTAGACTCAATAGTTAATTAGGATATTTAGATTTAACATTATTTTTTAATTTTATTTAAATTATAAAAATATTTCTATTGATATTTAATTATTTTATAACTTTACATATAAACTATGAAGTCTACTATAGAAATATAAATTATTTAGAACAATAGTTTAAACAGTACTTATTTGTTAAATAAATATGTACAATACTACAAGTCATATTTATTTGAATAGTATCATAAATATAAATTATGTTAAATTTGGTTTGTCCGGATATCTTAAGTAGAATTTAGAATAGAAAAAAACTTACCAAATGTTTTAAAACATTAAAATATATAAACATAATTTTATAATAAAACACGGATTAAAAATGTTTTTCTTTGTTACTTCAAGTTAAATAATATTTTTGTTACGCTTCAAATTGTTTTGTGTTAAAAAAAATAGTTTTAAATAATAAGTAGATTGGTTATTATAAATTTGGGAAGTTTTTTCATAAAATATATCAAAATTTCTTTGAAAAATTTGTTAAGTATTTATTATTAATTTTAAAAAGAATATATATTTTATGAAAATGTTTTAATATTTGATAGTTTTGCCATGTCACATTTAAAAGAATATCATGTCATAATAAAATTAGTGAGAATTATTCTAATGATGACACATAAGCAAATTTGAGAACATTATTTCTCAAATTTGAGAATGGTTATCAGAGAATGCCATGTCATATATTTGGTTTGTCCGAATATCTTAACTAGAATTTAGAATAGAAAAAGACTTGCCAAATATTTTAAAACATTAAAATATATGAGCATAAATTTTATAATAAAAAACGGATTAAAAATGTTTTTTTTTGTTACTTTCGAGTTAAATAATATTTTTGTTACGCTTCAAATTCTCTTGTATTAAAAAAAACATTTCTAAAAAATAATTATATTGGTTATTATATATTTGGGAACGTTTTTTCATAAAATATATCGAAATTTCTTTTAACAATTTGGTAAGTATTTATTATTAATTTTAAAAAGAATATATGTTTTATGAAAATAAAAAATTATTATTAATATTTGATAGTTTGGCCATGTCACATTTAAGAGAATGTCATATCACAATAAAATTGGTGAGAATGATTCTTATGATGATATATAAACAAATTTAAGAAAATCACTTTTCAAATTATGTATAAAGGATTTTAAAAAGAATATATATTTTATGAAAATGTTCTAATATTTGATAGTTTTGCCATGTCACATTTAAGAGAATGTCTTGTCATAATAAATTTAGTGAGAATGATTCTAATGATGATACATAAACAAATTTGAGAAAATCACTTTTCAAATTATGTATAAAGGATTTTAAAAAGAATATATATATTTTATGAAAATATTCTAATATTTGATAGTTTTGCCATGACACATTTAAGAGAATGTCATGTCATTATAAAATTAGTGAGAATGATTCTAATGATGACACATAAATAAATTTGAGAAAATTATTTCTCAAATAATGTATACAGGATTTGTCTCATTTTTTGGGGTACTCTGATGACCTTTAATATTATACTAGGTGACTCCTTGCATTATATGCGGATTAAAATATTATTAATTTCTCGAATAAAAGTTTTAGGTAAATTTTTGTTTGTTAAATAATATAATTATTGCGTAATAAAAAAGTTCTAATTTTATGATAGTACATAAATTATAAAAATATTCATGTTGGGATTTTTTCACTTATGTATAACTTTATATATAAAATATGAAGTTTAACATATCAAATATAAATTAAACTTATTCGTTTTAAAAATATATATCACTCATATTTATTAGAAATGTATCATAATATAAATTACGTTAAATTTAGCATTTCAAATATTTTAAATGATATTTGGAATACAAATGAATTATGAAATTTTTTTAAAAATGCCACTTTTCAAGTTTCATTTTTTAAAAAGGCCACATTTTCAAAAATTTTGCAAAAATGCTATTTTTTTAAAGAAAAAAAATTCATTATATCATTTATGTTTGGGTTAACAATGTTGTATTAGGGTTTAGTTTTGAGGGTTAATGGGTTTTAAAGATCAAAACATTTTTTAGGGTTTATAATTTTAAGATAAATTTTTTTTTTAGAATTTGCCATATCATCATTTTTTTCTAGACGTGTCATATTTTATTTGAAAGAATGAATGTGGATATGACACATAAATATTTTTTTCACAAATCACTTCCCAAATAATAGTATATAAATGATTTTTATTCAACTATAACTAGGCTTGGTACAATTTCGTGAATTTAAACATTATTCTACACTTCGGGTGCAATAAAAAGTTGGATTTGTAGATATTTTTCAAGGATTTTGTAGTCTTTTTCATTTTAAGAACAAATGCGATGAAATGGTCAAGCTAGAGACAAACAAATTAAATTATAGTAATAAATGCCAATAATTGTTATATATTCGTCATTAACAAAAATCATGGTTATGATTTTGGCCCGAATTTCTTAAATTTGGAAATTTCTTCTATATATTATTTTAATTTTATTAGGGTATCCAAAGTAATCGACGACTACTTCAGTTTAATTTCTTGAATTTTTGTGGACATTTGCTCACAATGAGTACTTTCGGTTAAGTCATAAATACATTCGACCCGTTGGTACACTTCTACCAGACAATTATTAAAGCCAATACACACTATTATCTACTCACTTTCACTTTCTATTTCAAATTTCATACTTTGTATATTAAATGTACTCCAATATATACCAGGGTACTTGCTTTAATGTATTTCTTCCATAAAATTGAAATTCACATTTATAGTTCTTTTGGGTAATGATTGATTCACTCACATGCATTTTATGCTCCTTTATTATTTTATTTTTTTCCCGGTTCACATCGAAAAGTTCTAGTGTAACCTAATTCTTTTGTGTCTTTGTCAATATACGGTATCATAATTAAATCATTGAATTTGATCATTTTTAAACTCTGATTTATTGACTATCACAAATAAATATAGCTAATATATTGCTGACATTGCTGTCAACTTGATATTATGTTCATAACAAAAAAAACTTGATATTATGTAAAATATAAATTTATTATATCAGTGAGTACTTAAAAATTTGCATGATGATTGGTTTTTGTAACTACCTGCCTATAAACACGTTTATGACTTTGCATATCACGGTTAAAAAATGCATGATTATAGTTTTTGTTTGTTAAAGAATATGCATAATGATTGTTCCTAACTAAATGAGTTTGCGATTTTTTAAAAATTATAATTGATTATTTTACAAAACGGTTCATATTTATGAAAATGTGTGAATCAACATTTTTTTTCTCTTATGGTCGAACTTTATGTATGGTATTCTACTTACAAAAATTTGGAAAAGTTATTAGAGAACTTCACATATTATAAACTCCACATAAATATAGTTTTATAAGATAATATAACTGAAACATTTTAATTTATGAAAACAATTCGCTAGTAGATAGATGGCAACAGAGAAAAAATTGTTTTCAAAAAGAACAGAATAATCTCTTATCGTTTGATCTTTTACTGACATTTTGCAATGATATCTCTACATCTTCGGCAAGAACCACGAATTAAAACGTTGTCGTTTAGTAGTCGATGTGACGTAAGCCATGACGACTTCGTATAAAACCTGATTCACATAATCATATTCGTATTTATACATGTATATACAACAATCTTGGACGCAAACATGTATATAGAACCGATTGACTTTTCTCCAAAAGTTGTGGAGATTGTTTTTTCTTCTTCTTTGGAAGTCTTTATCAAGGGAAACTAATTGAATAAATTTATCAGGAGAAATTGAATATATATAAAATTAGTTAGACATAGACCGACAGACGTTACACTTACAGCGTGACATTCATGTAATTAGTCGATACCAAGTTGTACAAAACAATTGAATGTAAATAATTATATAAAAATTGTCTATAGAATAAAATATGAAATTCTTTTCCCATAGGTAGATAGAATAATAATTTTTTTTTAGAATAATAATTTACTTTGACGTAAAAAGGGAAAATTATTAAAAAAAAAACACGTGCTTATTTAAACAGAGTGTAGAAGCGGCCATGCAAGTGTACTACGCCAAATTAAAAGACTCTCTTTCTCTTTCATCAATCTTTCATAGAGAGAGAGAGAAAGAGAGGTTTCGATTTTCTTGTTCTCCGGCGAAATCTCTGTCTATTCCTCTAAACCGGTAAGTCGAAGAAGAAATTTTCCGGTTTGTTCTGTTTTCATCGACGGTCCATTACTTCATTGATTATTTTGCTCAATTCAAGCAATCATGTATATGTATGGATTATGTTTGCAGATTCTAGCTTTGGAGAAATACAAAAAAAAAATTGGAAAGTAAAAATGAAGCTTTTGAAGTTGTTCATAACTTCATCGATTCCAGTTGTGGAGATTTTGTTGATTACATCAGTTGGATTTTATATGGCTCTTGATGGAGTCGATCTTCTTGCTCATGACGCTCGCAAATATTTGAACAACGTTCGTTAATTAAATTTAAAACTTTACTCTCTTCCTTAATAAATCTACACAATTTTCGACTTTATAATTCTCTGTTTTTTTTTTATATGTATATATAGATTGTCTTCTATGTGTTTAGTCCTTCACTTATTGGAAGCCGTTTAGCTGATAGTGTTACATATGAAAGCTTGGTCAAAATGTGAGTGAAATTGAATTCGATTCACTTTTAAGTTTTATTTTTTTCTTCATATTTTGGTCTCTCTTGTTTTATAATGAAAAAATGATTTTGTGTGTTATACAGGTGGTTTATGCCGATTAATGTTCTGCTTACATTCATCTTCGGTTCGTTATTCGGTTGGATTGTTATTGTCATCACTAAACCTCCTACGCATCTTCGTGGTCTCGTTGTTGGTGCTTGTGCTGCTGGTAACAAAACCCTCTAACATGATATGTATGTTCTGTTTTTGGCTTATGAGTGTGATTTATAATGAAACTAACCAAACCCAAAAACAGGAAATTTGGGGAATATGCCACTTATTATAATCCCAGCAATATGTAAAGAAAAAGGAGGTCCTTTTGGAGATCCGGAGAGTTGCCAGAAATATGGAATGGGTTATGTTGCACTCTCCATGGCTGTAAGTTTTTCTCTTTCGCTCCTTCTTCGAGGTTTTATTGGTATGTGTAATGAAAATTTGTATGTGTATCAGATGGGATCGGTTTACATATGGACTTACATATACAATCTTATGCGCGTGTTATCGAGCTCTCCTATCGAAACCACCCAATCTTCTATCGAATCCAACTACGATAGCTACAAAGTTCCATTAATTTCTTCCAAGGAAGAAGATAACCAAAAGGTATCATCACTTTGATCAGTAAAATTATTCATCATCAGTGTTGGTACTTGGTAGTGAGTAAGTGTGTGTGACAGGTTGGGAAATGGGAAAAAGTCAAGCTAAGAATGGTTTCATTGTCTGAGAAAGTTAACCTTAAGACAATATTTGCTCCATCAACTATTGCAGCGGTTTGTGTTTCAGTGGCTTTTTTTTTTAACCGTTCAAGATATACATATGTAATCATTCTTACTTTTTGTTTTGTGTTCAGATGATCGCGCTTTTCATCGGACTCATTACTCCATTAAGGAAGCTAATGATCGGTAACTTAGCTCCTCTCCGGGTGTTTCAAGAATCAGTAACTCTAGTGGGGTAATTGAAAACAGAACAATCTTTCGAAGACTATTTTCACTCGAAAACCTAATCGAGTTTTTGTTTCTTTTTGGTATAAGAGATGGAGCCATTCCTGCTATGACCTTGATTATCGGAGGAAACTTACTCAAAGGTATGAGAAGTTCAGGAATGAAAAAATCCAGCATTATCGGCGTCTTGGTTGCACGTTACATTTTTCTGCCTATAAGCGGTGTTTTGGTCGTAAGAGGAGCGTATAAGTTGGATTTGATTACCTCAGAACCATTGTACCAATTCGTTCTGCTTCTTCAGTATGCAGTCCCACCAGCCATGAATCTAGGTTGGTTAATTACTTGTGTGCATCAGATAAGTGACAGCATTAGATCAAATTGATATTTTAATCACTTGCTTTATTTTGTAGGTACAATAACTCAGTTATTTGGAGCTGGAGAAAGTGAATGCTCAGTGATTTTGCTTTGGACTTACGCTTTGGCTTCGATTTCACTCACGGTTTGGCCTACATTCTTTATGTGGCTTGTGGCTTAAAAATCTCCATACTCGAGTCTTTGTTATATGTATTGTTTTGTTCCATTTATTCAAGATTTGTTCTTGAACTTCCACAGGATTGGATCATTACGTATTGTACACTGTCAAATAGAGAATATATCTTTTCTTTAAAACGTTGAAAGCTAAAAAAGTATTTGAGTCAAATTTGGGAACAGAGAGAAACACAATCAAAGAGATTCTTAGAGATATGCTTAGAACAAGCAAAATAATAAAAAAGGAAAAATATTTAACCAAAAACATTAAAATTTACATTTTTTTTGTCTTATAAAACGCTTTGCGTTATGGTCAAGCAAAGCAAGCTTTTTTTTTTATCTTCCTTGTCTCCTTTGCGACGTAAGTTTTTATTTTGCTTACTCTTTCGAGTTAAAGGTTCTATCTTCGATTCTGGGTTCTGTCTCTTTTTAGGATTGGAATTTGTGACCCTGATCGAGTTTAGTGTGTAGTAGGTTAAATCGAAGCCCTAATTCATGGGTTTAGGTTGTAGAGATTCGATAAGCAGTTTGCCAGATGAGATTCTTGGCAAAATCCTGTCTTTACTTTCGACAAAAGTGGCTGCTTCCACATCGGTTCTGTCCAAGAGGTGGAGGAATCTACTTTGTGTTGTAGACAACCTTTGCTTTGATGAGTCGATGGTTGAGTATGCCAACGAAGAAGAAGCAGTGAGTGGTTCAGTTAGCTTCTGTGATTTCGTGGAGAAAACATTTGCTCTGTTACGCAATTCTCCTATCAAGAAAATCTCTCTGTCTCACTTACCTAGATGTGGCTGTGATAGTGACTACGATCGTGTTTACCGTTGGATTTATATTGCAATGGAACGTGGTTTATTGGAACTACACTTGCACGCAACCGAACGCTATACTTCTGTTATTTTAAAGAGGGACTTGTTAACGAGCAACACGCTGGTTAAGCTTACACTATCCTGTGCATATATATTTGACTTTGAATTCAAGCGCATGTCTTTCCCAGTGCTCAAATCACTTTCTCTCTTATCGGTTTATGGGCTTTATATTGACGATTATTGTCTGCTCCTCGATGGCTGCCCTGTCCTGGAAGACTTGTCGATTACTGAGGATGATCATTCGCGTGTGCCATGTTGCAGTGCGCAAGTGGAACATGATTCCATCAAGCGGCTTGTAGTTTTTATCGATCTTCCGGATTTTCGAGAGGATCACGAATCAATGCTTTTTAATGCACCAAGTCTCGTGTACCTTGACTATTCTAGTTATGTCTTCGCATGCCATCAGTTTGTTGATTTGGATTCGCTTGTTGAAGCCAGGCTGAATCTTAGGTTATGGGAGTCAACTAGCGATTATGATTATTCTGATGATGATTTTGATGATTATAATGATTATTGTCTTCATGAGTTTTATTATGGAATAAAGGAGCCCATATATGGTGATGTTTCAGAGCTAGTTGCGGGCATAACCAACATTACGACCCTTCACTTGTCTCCTGATTCCCTTGAGGTCAGTTTTTTTTTTTTGCTATTTGTTCTTCTTCTGTTTCTATTGGTTCTCTTTTTTGGTCACTTATATATGTTTTTGTTGTTGTTGTTGTTGTGGTCACAAATCAGACATTTCATTTCTGTTGTGAATCCATGCCGGTGTTCAACAACCTACTCAATTTATCTATTGAGAGTAATAAGGAAAAAGGTTGGCAAGTAATGCCACTTTTGCTCAAGAGTTGTCCAAATCTACACACTTTACTCATGAAGGTGATTATCAATTTTTTTTACTTAGCGTGCCGTGATTCTCTTCTGTTGTTGTTGGCCATTATACATGTCAAAAATGGTCTTTTGGTTTCAGGGTCTTGTGCACAGAGTAACAAATAGGTGTGGAGATGCATGCGCATGCGTCCCTGAAAAAAAGAAGAAGAAGAAGAAGAAGAAGAAGAAGAAGAAGGAGGAGGAGGAGGAGGAGGAGGAGGAAGTATGTTGTTTATGGACATGTCAAGTGAAGGTGCTAGAGATTTCGGAGTACGGAGGTTCTTTTCAAGAGCTGAAACAGATGAGACATTTCTTGGGAAAGTTGAAGTGTCTTGAAACTGTGAAAGTTGGTGTTGACGCAGACAACCAGAGTGAGATCTTGTGTGCTAATCTTCGGATTCTCCCAAGAATCTCATCAAATTGCAAGCTCGAGTTAATCTGATTTTTCTTTCGTTATCTTTCTCGGTTTGATATCAATGTGAAAGTAACTTAAGAATATGATTATATATATCACTAAAGTATCGTTAAGTTAAGCTGATTCCAATATACAGTCAGGTTTCAGATTTTTGATCTTTCTTTTGAGAATATAAAACGATTTTCTATAGAAAGTTAAAGTTAGGAACTGAGACTTTCAGGGAACAAAGTTGTGGAAACTAAACAATTCACTTTCTAACAAATTTCTACATAGCAGCAGATGAATGAATCTTTATCTCTGATATGAATATAATTTTCTATGTGCAGCAGGAATCCACCATCATTCACTTTTCAAGCTTGCAAGGTAAAATCCTCCATCACTCACTTTTCGTATACTCCACTCTGAAAAATATGAGAAACAATGGGTTTGTGTGTTTATCAGACACTTGCTAAATCTCAGAGAAAGACTACTAGAATTTTAGGGTCTATTTACGCTCTCTGTACAATCAATCAATATAAGACTCTATTTGACTTAAGTCACCACAAGTGACCAACTCTCAAGCTTCTCTTCACAGACTTCCTCACTCTTCTGTTTCTTCCTTTGGCTTAACCACAACGTCCACCCTTTGGCTTTCTACTACCTCAATTATTCACCTTTCTCTCCACAAAAAATCATTTGAAAAATCAGAAAAAGAAAACGATCTCACTCATTCTGTTGCTGTTGTATATGAGAGGTTAACCAACAACTTACTCGTAGCTGGATGAATCACAGGTCTACCAATTGAAGTTGAACCAGCATTTTGGGACCAACGCTTAACGGTCATCATGGCCTAAAGGTTTTAGGTTAGAAAGAGAGCATAGGGTCAGTAACAAACTGAAACTTGGAAGTCACAGAAGCTCCAACATTTGTATTCTTCTTACCTGGGATAGCTGAGCAGAATCATCAGACTCAGGATGGACAAGTAGCTGCAGCAACAGAGCCAACAATCGAATAAGTATTCATGCTCATTTACATGTGAGGAAGACAACAAAAATTCCAATGCTAACCTGTTTCTTCATGAATGGAGGCCTAAACTCAAACAAAGCAGATGACCAAGGAGTAGAAATTCTATCAGGATGCACACCCTCCTTAAGCAGTCCATGAGTTTCCTGCATCGCACCACATCAACATTGGCAGTTTCACCCGGTAATGAATTCCACATCGAATAACCAGAAACTACATCGTTATCTGAAAATGTAATAAAGAAAGAGAAGCAAGTTAGTTACCTTGCATATGGTGTCAAAACCAACGTTTGGCTCCACAAACTGATTCTTGAGATCTCCATTAGTAGTGGTCAGAACACCAACTAGCTGAAACAGATTGGTAAAAACTATGCAATTAAACGAATTCTTCAGTTGTGAGGTTCAACTGTATCACCATACGGTTTCATAAGTGGGAAAAAACTAGGACCTTTGTGATAGGAGTGGGATGAGGCCACCTATCATTTACCATTACCAAAGGAGAGGTAAAAGAACAAACAAAGAAGAGGCAGTAAAGAGTAAGGAAGAGGAGCAGTAAAAGTGCAGTAAAGGACAAACAAAAGAGGTGACAGAATCGTACAAGTGAAGAAGGGTTTTGGGGAGGGTTTTTATTTGTCTTTTTGTATATAACAAAAGGGATGAAACCCTTATCTTTTTATGCATTTGGTAGCATCTTTGTGAGAGAGAGTAAGGGAGAGTAGAGGACTCCATAATATCCTCCTTGTTCTTATCTTTTGTTGAGAGATTTGGTTTTTTTTGTAAGAAACAAGTTCATCTTTTTATTGAAGAAAGGTTTGATTACAAGGTTTGATTTACAACACATATCACTTTGTTGGGCATTTTGCTTCAGCAAGATGAGCTGCATCTGTGTTTGATGTTACACCTAGCATATAGAAATTATTAATTTAGAAAACTTCAACAATCAGATTTACACAATTTTAGATGCCACCATAGTAAACACTCGAAAAAAAATAAGAACACAAGGTACCTCCAATGATAACAAGGCCATCCAATTTCAAATTTGTGCAAGCTTTTAGTGCAGCATTAACCTGTTCGGTTGTCCTAATCTGATCCTTGGTTCTTCCAAGCAGATCAAAGCCACCTAATAAGACATACATTTGAATGTCATCTGTCAGAAAGCAGTAGAGATAAATGGTGAAAGATCTTAACAACATCTTTATCAAACAATCAACCTTGGTTTTTGTAAGTTTGGAGGACATCATCAGTGATCTCCAGGGTCTTTTGGGCAAATAGACCTTCAGAACCACCTGTTAACAGGTAACAAAAGTTTCTTATTAATGAGCAAACACAAATCGATATAGCAAACAATGAAGTTACACAAACAAGAACACAAATTAACGGATAGAAAACTGGACTTACCCAAAAATCCTAGCAAAGTGTTCTTCGAGTTGTGCACTTTGAGAGCTTCGTAAAGACCCCAAATTACATTGTGTCCACCAGGAGCTTGCCTTCCAGAAAACACAATTCCGACCCTAACAACAGAAAACAACTTGCTCGAACCAACAACATAAAAGCAGAGCTAAGAATGACAGCGAACAAAATAAGCAGACGCATGCACACCTAATCGCTGGATGCTCGATAATGATCTTAGCCCTGAGGAAGTGAGCCAAAGGCTGGCCTAGAGTATGCGGGAAGGCACGAACAGTGATATGAGCATCACCAGCCTTTGCCACAGTGGTTCCATCACCAAGTTCCACACGAACAGTAGTCCCCTGAAATGTACACCAATCAAGAACAAATTCAAACAGAGTTTAAAAACACTAATCCGAGAAAATCACATTCAAACCACAAACAATCCCCAATACTATTACTACATTACTGTAGCTCACTTTGACATGCAATTCCACTTAACTCGCTAAACTAAAATCTCAAAAACTGAGAATACTAAATCAGACTGTATGCAAAAGGAATCCAAAACCATATTATCCTTTAGACAAAACCAAATCATAAAGAGCATAGCTTGAGTAAGAAAAAGGAAAAAGAGGGCTAAACTTCACAGTTAGTTACCTTCAATATGGTGTCAAAACCAACGTTTGCCTCCACAAACTGATTCTTGAGATCTCCATTAAAAGTGAACTGAACACCGACTACCTGAAACGTATTGGTAACAATTTTTTCCAAACTGTATCACTAAATGGATTCATAAGGTAAAGCTAGGACCTTTGTTGGGCAATTTGCTTCAGCAGAAAACTTGGGACATCTTGGCAGAGCGTGGCCATGGCAGGATGAAATTCCCTTGCCTACTTGGCGCATGGTGTCACAACCAACGTTACCAATATTGTTTCCTTGTCCCTTAGTTGTTTTTTTGCTTCTCTTAGAAGCTTTGGAATTAGCATCCTCATCTTCCTTATCGTCACTCTCCCGATCATCTTTCTTGGGCTTGTCCTGTTTGGCAGCAACTTTAGGAACTACGACGTTTGAATCCTCCAAGTAGAGACAGTACAAGACTCGTTCTTCGAGTTGGTAAGAATAAAGCCTCCATCCTTTTATTGTGTGTCTCTTCTCACTGGTTTTATACCCCAATGACCTCATTATTACTAAGATGTCTTTCTTCCCAAAGTTGGTTTGCCTCCGCGGGTTCGGATGCCAAGTAATCTGATGATTACCTTCATTCGTCATCGCGAGATTGGAAACTGGAGGAGTGGCAAAGAAGAGCCACTCCCTGATCCTTTCTCCTCCGCGGAGGTTAGTGTTAAACACAGTTGGATTCTCCCATGGAACAACTCCAAAAACTTTAGCCGTTGCCAAACTCGGTATACCAACTTCAACTCCTTCTTCTTTGAGTATGAGAGCTGCGCAACACACTTGATCGCGCATGTTCTGGTTTGAACTAAAACCATTGTAAACATGGTATGCAGAATCAGTGTCCAACGACCAAAGGGAGGCTAACTCACTGTGACCAGGGCAGCAAAACTTGTCGTGAGTTAGAGGAGTCTTGATGTAGCACCCGACGAGGGAACAGGCTTCTCTGAAGCTGGAAAAGGAAGATTCTTGACTCGGTCGTGCAGTGAGCCCAAGCTGCAACAGGATTTTCGCTGCTGCTTCTGCTTCTGCGTCGTCTAAATCATTGTGGTTGTTGCTCTGTTCTTCGCTGTTCTGTAGTATAGAGAAATAGAGAGTTTTTTTTTTTTAGTAAAAGTGGGCCAAAAAAAAAAAAGAAGAAACAAGAAACAGAGTTTTTAACCTAACCGTAACCGTTCGATTTGATCCTAAGTCAAATCACATCACAGCCGTTCATACTTTGATCTTTTTGGTTCGAACCGTAACCTAACCTATTCGAATAAAGTTAACATAGCAAGAGAGAGAAAGAAACTCACGGCGGCGACGGCGGTGGGAGGTTCTGCATCGTTCTCCATGGCAAAATCGGAAATAAAGAATCAGTATCTCGTCCCGATGGCTCAAGAAACCTTATTAATCTGTTCTGTTGATGAAACAAGCGGTGAGTGGTTTGTTATAGAGAAAGAGAGGACACGTAAACAGCAAAGGCGCGAAGACGTTTAAAGAGAATGAACGGTGGAGATTAAGAAGAGGATTGAAGGGCTGAGATTTAATGGGTTGTTACACAGAGCCATTAAAGCTTTTCGTGAGCTAAGGAGATTCATTATGATTGTTTTGGTAAAAAGATTCGTCTTCTTCTCTCTGTAATTCTGGATTTGGTTTTCCTTTGACCTTACTCTTGTTAGATTTGTTCTTCTTCGGAATTCTAGCAACGTGAGGAACGAATTTGTGTTTGTTACGAACATCGATTCGATTATCATTTGTCTCTATTGATTCATACAAGTTTGGCGTTAACATGGTTACGAGGAATTTGTTGACTAACTCTTTATATAGCGGTGAGGGGCTATCCAAGGTTCCTTTATATCCAGAAACCGATGTGAGGCAGCTCACCTCTGTGGGAGCATTCCATGCGGTTGCAAAAGGCATTCCTGTTGTAGCTGCAGCTGGTAGTAATGATGGCCCCATGGCTCAGACCGTTGCAAATGTGGCTCCTTGGATCTTGACAGTGGCTACAACCACTCTAGACCGTCCTTTTCCCACTTGGGAACAATATAACAATATTGGTATACATTTATTCATGATGAGAGTTATAAGATAGTCTTGTTCTACACTTCCCTTGATATTGAGAGTTATAAGATTTTGACTTTGCTAAATGTAGGGTCAAGCAATCTTTGGCGGTCCCGAACTCGGTTTTGTTGGTCTTGCTTATCCGCTTTCCCGGTAACATTTCATGTTTCGATCATTGATTGTTCCATACCGCGAGAGAATCCATAGTTTCTCCTAGAGTTTCTACATATGTGTGACCTTAAGAACTTCTGGTTTTTTAATACTTGGTGTTCATTGCAACAGATATTAACTCTATGGTATAGAGAGCTCCAGAAGTTCTTCTTGGAGCCACCCATTACTCTACTGCTGTGGATATGTGGTCTGTTGGCTACATATTTGGTACGTGTTCTCTATTTTACTCCGGGGATTCACTTCAATATCAATCTTCTTAAGTTAGAAGACTACAACAAGTAACATTGGTTCTTTACCATTTGTAGCTGAACTTGTGACCAACCAAGCAATCTTTGCTGGAGACTCTGAGCTCCAAAACAGGAAAGAAGCTAATAATATGTCCAAAGCAGGATCATCAACATATAAGCTTGAAAGTCAGGATAAACTTTTATATGCCATTGAAGAGATTTAGGCCTTACATGAATCAGAAAGGTATGGATTGCCTTCAATCATTGTCATGTAATCTTCTCAAGCAGATTAATGTTGTTGAGTTATATGAATCAATAACGTATGGATTCCCGATCAGGCCAAAACTTCGATTAACTGGAAGTAATCAACATGCAATACACCATCAATGCCTTCAGTCAAAATCACCTTGTTTCATCTTTACCACATTAGTAGTCAACAAGCTCTTTTTGAAACTATTAGTAAGGTATCTTTTTTCCTTCGTTAAACAATAAACCACACAAGTACTGCAGAATAAATGAAGAACGAATAAACAATTATAGAGCGTCCAACAAAACACAAAAAAACTTGTACAAAAAGAAACTTTAAAAAATACAAAATTTTGTAGCATCAAAATCTTAGATAAATAAATATTGTTATAAGATCAAATCGAGACTAATAATATCTAGTAGTATCATCACAGAACAATATTATATTTTGAAAATATATAAATTATTATACAGTTTTATTTTAATAAATATTATATTCTAAAAGTGTAGTTTTCAAAAATTTGAAACAAATGATGGATGCTACGAAATTAAAATTTTTTTTGTTAAAGAGCTTAATATAAAAAGAACCAAACCAACCGAAGTCGTAAACCAAAGTATATACACAAACCATAGTTGAGTTGATTTCCAAACGAACTGATAAATTTTAATGTGTTTTTGTATTTAATTAACTATAATTAACTAATTTACTATAGATCTGTTTTCTAAAATTAGATTCACTAGTCACATTTGATTATTTATTTTCATTCTTATTTTGTCAAATATAATTAGTTAAGTTAATTCTTCCTAATAAACTTTTGAATGTTTAACCTAAATCACAAACATAGAAAACCCTTCCTTCTTCTCTTTGCCTCCACTTCTTTTTTCACTCAAATTTCTTAAACTTTTTTTATAAGCTGTTATCAAAGTTGAATTTCCATTGCGATTGGTAAAATTTAACAGTATAATATTTATTACTTAACTAGGCATTTGCACTTTTCATGTACTGATGTAGATTCATATGAAAAAGCTTTATCAAGAACATTGGGTTTTAAAATGGAAAGTGACAAAAAGAAGAGAGACATCAATCTAACCGATCTAAGTTTGCCTATAGAGAAATTAACAAATTAGGGCCCAAAAGACAAATCGGTCGATGAACGGTCAGGTTAATATACCTCGAGTTCTAGCTTCAGAAGTACGTGTTCCTTAGTTGGTTGTTGCATCAGGAAAACCTTACCATTGACCTCCTATTGTTGTGAGGCTCACAGTGGCCTCGTTGTGCTGTGGTCCCTGGGAAAATGGAACAGTCTTCAACATCAACCTCCGAGAAAAAGAATGGAAGAGAGATTGGATGTTTTGGTGGCAACTTTTTATATAGCCGATACACCGAAAAGTTCTGGCCGGTTTGGTTGGTTTTGTTTCTTTTTCAGTCGGTTTAGTAGTGGTTACGTGTTTTCAGCCGTGTGGCTGAAGAAAGAGTGGTCAGTTTTGTTTTTCTTAATAGTCATCAAGATAATTATCCAGAAACAAAATGTAGTTATCAGTTTTTTAATTTGGCTATGCTCAATATTTCGAATCTTGTATTGGAGGCAACAGATGAAGGGTCAAGCAATCTTACAGAGGTCGCTGGTTCGAATGACTCTTGGGACGAAATATGTACCAAATATGTACCAAATATTTCGTTCAAACCAAGACCACTAAGAATGAGAAGTTGATGATAAGCAACTCGATTGATATGTGTGATATGTGTTTCTCTATAGGCAAACTTAGATCGGTTAGATTGATGTCTCTGTTCTTTTTGTCACTTTCCATTTTAAAACCCAATGTTCTTGATAAAGCTTTTTCATATGAATCTACATCAGTTAATGAAAAGTGCAAATGCCTAGTTAAGTAATAAATATTATACTGTTAAATTTTACCAATCGCAATGGAAATTCAACTTTGATAACAGCTTATAAAAAAAGGTTAAGAAATTTGAGTGAAAAAAGAAGTGGAGGCAAAGAGAAGGAGAAGGGTTTTCTATGTTTGTGATTTAGGTTAAACATTCAAAAGTTTATTAGGAAGAATTAACTTAACTAATTATATTTGAAAAAATAAGAATGAAAATAAATAATCAAATGTGACTAGTGAATCTAATTTTAGAAACAGATCTATAGTATATAATTAGTTAATTAAATACAAAAACACATTAAAATTTATTAGTTCGTTTGGAAATCAACTCAACTATGGTTTGTGTATATACTTTGGTTTGCGACTTCGGTTGGTTTGGTTCTTTTTATATTAAGCTCTTTAACAAAAAAAATTTTAATTTCGTAGCATCCATCATTTGTTTCAAATTTTTGAAAACTACACTTTTAGAATATAATATTTATTAAAATAAAACTGTATAATAATTTATATATTTTCAAAATATAATATTGTTCTGTGATGATACTACTAGATATTATTAGTCTCGATTTGATCTTATAACAATATTTATTTATCTAAGATTTTGATGCTACAAAATTTTGTATTTTTTAAAGTTTCTTTTTGTACAAGTTTTTTTGTGTTTTGTTGGACGCTCTATAATTGTTTATTCGTTCTTCATTTATTCTGCAGTACTTGTGTGGTTTATTGTTTAACGAAGGAAAAAAGATACCTTACTAATAGTTTCAAAAAGAGCTTGTTGACTACTAATGTGGTAAAGATGAAACAAGGTGATTTTGACTGAAGGCATTGATGGTGTATTGCATGTTGATTACTTCCAGTTAATCGAAGTTTTGGCCTGATCGGGAATCCATACGTTATTGATTCATATAACTCAACAACATTAATCTGCTTGAGAAGATTACATGACAATGATTGAAGGCAATCCATACCTTTCTGATTCATGTAAGGCCTAAATCTCTTCAATGGCATATAAAAGTTTATCCTGACTTTCAAGCTTATATGTTGATGATCCTGCTTTGGACATATTATTAGCTTCTTTCCTGTTTTGGAGCTTCGATTTCACTCTCTTTTTGGCCCACACTCGATCTTGTTATTTTGTTTTTTGGATCATGTATTGCAAACCCTCAAATAGAGAATATATATAAAACGTTGAAAGCTTGAAAATTTGGGAAAACACACAATCAGAGAGGTTCGTAAAGAGGGAAGCAAAGCACACTAGAGATATGCTTAAAATAAGCAAAAAGTAAAACTCGGGAAGATACTATTACTACCAACTGAAGATTTTAAATCCCTCAAAGAGAGGACTTTTCTGGCAGATCATCAAAGTAAGGATGCTCCATAGCCATCTTTGCTGAGATTCGTTTCGCTGGCTCGTACTGCAGCATTTTCTGTTCCAGGAAGATTTAATAACGCAATTAGTTCATCTGTTG
Organism: Arabis hirsuta; assembly: GCA_964056655.1. NCBI lineage: Eukaryota > Viridiplantae > Streptophyta > Magnoliopsida > Brassicales > Brassicaceae > Arabis > Arabis hirsuta. Next base: position 34,794,819 of record OZ053304.1, read on the forward strand.
TTGAGTGTGTCCATTTGTCAACTAATCAAACAACTTTGGACTTACCGAGAGAAGATCAAGTCCAGACTCATCGAGGTTTGGAACAGATGAAGAGAGGCTCAACGGTTTCCACTGTGGGTATTCGTGCCAGTTCTTGAACGTGCTCACTCCTGGCCACATTTCTTCATTGGGTGTCCCGAGCAACCTGAGTTTTCACAGAGAGTCGCACAATTTTAAAAGGGGATGTGTTGTGTTTATTAAGTATATAGGTGGGGAAATGGGGGAAAAAAAGACTTACCTGAAAATATGGAGGAGCTGTTGAAGCTCAGAGTCTCCAGCAAAGATTGCTTGGTTGGTCACAAGTTCAGCTACAAATGGTAAAGAAAGAAACAACGTTACTTGTTGTAGTTTCATTACTTAAGAAGATTGATAATGAAATGAATCCACAGAGAATATGTACCAAATATGCAGCCAACAGACCACATATCCACAGCAGTAGAGTAATGAGTGGCTCCAAGAAGAACTTCTGGAGCTCTATACCATAGAGTTAATATCTGTTGCAATGAACACCCAAATTAAAAAAAAAAAAAAAAAAAAAAAACAAAAAAAAAAAAAACAAGAAGTTCTTAAGGTCATACAATCTAGGACTCTATGATAAACAATGGATTTTGTGTGTTTATCAACAACGTATATAGATTACCTCATGGGTATACTTCTTCATTGGTAGAGTGAAGGCTCTGGCTAAACCAAGATCTGCTATTTTGAGTCTCATTGTCTTCGGATCCATCAAGAGATTGTGAGGTTTAAGATCTCTGTTATGAAACAACAGGAGAGACAGTAAGACCGGAGATCTCTCTTACGAGTTGTATCCTCAAATCATTCTCAATTGAAAACAAGAGAACATTTTACCTGTGCAATATCCCATGGCCATGGCAGAATGCCATTCCTTTGCAGAGTTGGTACATCAAGCTCTGAGAATAATTACAGAAAGTTGAATCTGGTTTAGTGGACTTATATATTAAGCAAGCACAAATGATATGAAAGAAAGATGACTAAGAACACAAAAGAAGAAGGCTCCAGTGGTACAACAAACCTTGATAGTTTGAGGTGGAATATTTCCTCCAGATTGACGGAAACTTCTGATGTATTTCTTGACATCAGTGTCCATGTATTCGAAAACCAGGTACAGTACAGTTTTTCCTTCTTTGCTCAGTCCTTGCTTAACGTCCATCAACCTGAAAAAGAAGAAGACACAATCAGGTTCTGGGTTAGAATCAAGAGATATTTGATTTTTGCTGAAACTGGGTTCGAGCTGCAGTGATTGATAATGTGTTATCCTGAATGAAGAACCTAAATGAGAGATCAAACTCTAGGAAGCAGCATCAATCAACAATTCCTCATAGATAAATCACATAACTGGAGTTGAGATCCAACATACTGAAACTGGGATCGAGATGCAGTGATTGATACAGTGTGCTTAAGGTAATATGAACATGAATTTTCCTGAACGAAGAACCTTAATGAGATCAAACTCTAGGAAACATCAATCAGCAATTCTTCTTCATAGCTAAATCACAAAATCTGGAACTGAAATTGAGATCCAACATCTACCCAGATACTAACGAACGAAGGAACAATGAACAAACCCTAATCCCGCAAATCAAAAGAGGCAACAACGAGAAAAAATGGGGAAGTTGCAACGAAATCAGAGGTTAAACCCTAAACCTGACGATGTGAGGATCACGAGCGAGCATGCGCAAGATAGAGATCTCGCGGAGAGTGGTGGAAGGAACACCTTCTTCGTCTTCATGGAGACGAGTCTTCTTAAGAGCGACGATTTTACCAGTAGCTTTCTCTCTGGCTCTGTAAACTTTCCCGTACGTGCCTTCCCCAACTTTCTCAAGCTTCTCGAAAGCATCCATGGCGGAAACAGCGATAACTTCCTTATCCATCTCTCGAATTCTTCTTCAGATTTGGGAAAGTGAAAATGAAAAAGACGAAGAAACAAAGTGTAGATCGGTTATATAATATAAAAATGAGATTGAAAATTTTGAAATTATAGATTCCTTTCCATAACGGATTGATTATTCGAATTTCAAACTGGAGCGGTCTTTTGTAAAACCCTTCCAAACTATATTTTATAATAATTTGTCCCCACATTGACTTTTGAAAGATACCAATTATCTGTTGTTGGGTAGTGTTAATTTCGTCTGTTACTAAACAACTGATTTCGATTAAGATACCACACACACATTGCTCTGTACAATCTGCATTATACCCAAATGCAAAACTTTGATTCTTCTTTTCCTAAACTCAACTTTGAACAATAATAGAGTTGCATCAATCGGAAGACGAATTCGAAATGAAAGAGTCTCTATGAAGAGAGATGTGAAAACCGACGAATTAAAATTTTTAAAAGTTGGGAGATATGATTAAATCGTTTAAGCAAACTGTTGACCGCTGGTCGAAGAAGATGAGATTGTGGAGAGGACATCAGTCACCGAAGCCATAACACTCAATGCCGCTTTCAAAACATCTTGAGAGCAACCCGGTTTCACTATCGTCCTCACCTGACAATTATAACAAGCCCACATAATGATATAACTGCCCTTTGACAATTCCGCCGCATCATACAAACAACAGAAACAAATTTGGTACCTGATCAAGATACTCCTGCAGCTTCTTGATTCTTCCCATGTAATCCTGGTCTTCAACACAAAGACTTACAGCCTTTGCATCTGCACCTGGACCATCGTACTGAAGCGGTCCTGGGTTCCTGTACATATCTTCCATCAAGAACTTCTGCGCGTTTTGTCTCAATAGCCTAACAAATCATTTGCCAAATCAGAGAAAGAAAACGATACCAGCAATGACCTCATTCATTTTATTGCTCTTGTACATGAGAGGCTTAGCAACAACTTACTCGTATGCTTTGCCTTTTAAGTCCACCGTAGCTGGATGAATTACAGGTCTACCAATTGAAGTCGAACCAGCATTTTGGGACCAACGCTTAACTGTCATCATGGCCTAAGAGTAAGAGAGTTGGGTCAGTAAAACTGAAACATGGAGTAACTCAAAGAGACTGTATCCAAAAAAGCAAACTTCAATTAAAAACATGGGAGACAAAACTCAACTGTCATAGGTGCAGCCCCACATTTCCACTTGTTTACAGGGCTCTTCAGGTTAGTCACAGTTGCCATGTAACCATTCAAACTAGCTGCTAGGATGTGGTAACATATATGCCCAAGAACCTGCATGAATGTTTTAATCGATAGTGTGAATATCCACAATAGTTGAAGTTGCAATAGCATTGTAGTGCAGTTGGTGATCACATACATAGGCATAGTCACAATCGAATTTCGATGGCAGAGATCCACGAGCTTGGTAACCAAAAAAGTGGCAGATAGCGTTGAATTTCTTCCCTTTGTATGTCCCTAATTTCTGTCATTTTCAAAAATTAGTGTTAGAAGCGAGATTGATTTTTTCATCCCACAAACAACTAGAGTGATCAGGCAAGGTTATTAAAAATTATTGGTGGTTTGGATTGTGATCAGTGAAAAAACATGCAGCTTACCAAACGCTTGTTCATTTCAGTCTCCACGAGATAAGCTAGAAGTTTCTCCGTCTCAATCTGGAAAAGAAATCAAATTAGTATTGTAATTCTGATTATTTTAAGTCACAGAAGGTCCAATATTTGTATTCTTCTTACCTGGGATAGCTGAGCAGAATCATCAGACTCTGGATGGAGAAGTAGCTGCAGCAACAGAGATGATAATTGTATAAGCATTCATACTCGAGGAAAACAAAGAAAGGTCTCGTTGTCAATATAATAGAACCTGCTTCCTCATGAATGGAGGCAAAAACTCAAACAAAGCAGATGACCATGGTGATAGCTGAGTAGAGATTTTATCAGCATGCACACCCTCCTTAAGGAGTCCATGAATTTCCTGCATTGCAGAACATCAACAAAGAAATATGAATACTTATAGAATTGGTACCCGAGGAACCTGAAAAGTAGTTTTTCAAATGATATATAGAATGACTTCCCGTATTGAATCATTTACCTTCAGCAAAGCAAAGAGTTCAGGAATACTCTCTACGAGCCCTTCAGGAATTAAGATGACTCCATGATTTTTGTCTAGTAAACAAATAAATGGTATATCACTAAGTTAGTGAACAAGTAAAACACATCACTTCGAACAACACATATACTCGTTATAAGTAAGAGACCTTGTTCTGCTCTTGCCTGAACAGCATCACAGATCTGTTTTGCAATGTCAAAAATAGTGAGCTTGGAAGCCGTAACCTCCTCACCCAGTATCACCTGAAATAATCACAAACAAATGAGAATCTAGAGACAGCATGCCAATAGAGTGGGTTGTATACGTTTAGAAAATGCAAGAATACCATGTTCGGATGAGACTGAAGTGTACACTCAAGGGCAACATGAGAATGCTTCCGACCCATGAGACGGACGAAGTAATAATACTGGCAAAAGAAGAAAACATATTATTCTTTAGAGAAAACTACATCAATATCTTGGCAATGTCACCCAATAATGAATTCCACATCGATAACCAGAAACTACATCAATATCTGAAAATGAAATATGATTAAGCTGCAGCTAAACTAGACAGTTCAATGGTTATGAACGCCCTATCAATCTCTCTAAAATATGGTATGGTAATGTTCGGTAAGAACTAGTATTTACCTTCTCAGCTGAAAGGGCATCAGTGCAGACATTGCTAATGAGCTGAGAATTCACCTGTACAAGTAGAATAATATTAGCCTTAATAGGAGTAGAAAATGTTGTAAATAAAAGAGGGCAAGAGAAAATAAATAATGTTGTCTACAATGCCTATGAAGTAGAGAAACAAGACAAAAGAAAAAGAGAGCTAAAATTTACAGCTAGGTACCTTGCATATGGTGTCAAAACCAACGTTTGCCTCCACAAACTGATTCTTAAGATCTCCATTAATAGTGACCGGAACACCAACTACCTGTAACATATTGGTAGAAACTATGCTATTAAACGAATTCTTCAGTTGTGAGGTGCAATTGTATCACAAATGGTTTCATAAGGAATCAAGATCAAAGGGAAAAAAACTAGGACCTTTGTTGGGCATTTTGCTTCAGAAAAAAATTCAGCAAGATGAGCTGCATCTGTGTTTGATGTTACACCTAGCATATAGAAATTATTAATTTAGAAAACTTCAACAATCAAATTTACACAATTTTAGATGGCACCATAGTAAACACTCGAACAAAATAAGAACACTAGGTACCTCCAATGATAACAAGGCCATCCAATTTTAAATCTGTGCAAGCTTTTAGTGCAGCATTAACCTGTTCGGTTGTCCTAACCTGATCCTTGGTTCTTCCAAGCAGATCAAAGCCACCTAAAACGACATACATTTGAATGTAATCTGTCAGAAAGCAGTAGAGATAAATGATGAAAGATCTTAACAACATCTTTATCAAACAATCAACCTTGGTTTTTGTAAGTTTGGAGGACATCATCAGTGATCTCCAGGGTCTTTTGGGCAAACAGACCTTCAGAACCACCTGTTAACAGGTAACAAAATTTTGAGCAGGTAGAAAGATGGTGACTTTATAGAAAAACAAAATAAGAAAACCGTTTGATGGTTCAAATCAGGACTTACCCAAAAATCCTAGCAAAGTGTTCTTCGAGTTGTGCACTTTGAGAGCCTCGTAAAGACCCCAAATTACATTGTGACCACCAGGAGCCTGCCTTCCAGAAAACACAATTCCGACCCTAACAATACAAAACAATTTGCTCAAACCAACAACATAAAAGCAGAGCTAAGAATGACAGAGAACAAAATAAGCAGACGCATGCACACGTAATCGCTGGATGCTCGATAATGATCTTAGCATCAGGAACTTTGGAATTAGCCCTGAGGAAGTGAGCCAAAGGCTGGCCTAGAGTATGCGGGAAGGCACGAGCAATGATATGAGCATCACCAGCCTTTGCCACAGTGGTTCCATCACCAAGTTCCACACGAACAGTAGTCCCCTGAAATGTACACCAATCAAGAACAAATTCAAACAGAGTTTAAAAACACTAATCCGAGAAAATCACATTCAAACCACAAACAATACCCAATACTATTACTACATTACTGTAGCTCACTTTGACATGCACTTCCACTTAACTCCCTAAACTAAAATCTCAAAAACTGAGAATACTAAATCAGACTGTATGCAAAAGGAATCCAAAACCCTAGATCGCGATTATAACCATATCGTAAACAGATATGCATGAATCGCACCAACATTGCAAGCTCGTACTCACAAATTACAGTAAACGACTCAAAGGGGCTAAAACAATACGCGGATTAACGAAACTGCGAGAAAACGAAACAACGAAGCGAATGATTTCAGTGGAAAAACAGAGATCCGAACATTGGAGACAGTAGCAAGAGTAAACGGGAAGGATACAATACAAGAGATCGAATAAGAAGAAGAAGAAGAACCTGGAGACAAGGAGGAAGCAGAGGTTGGTACTGAGATCGGAGTTGTTGAAGAGGAGAGAGTTCTCTGGGAATTCCGAAATCTGAATCCATGGGCGATTACTTTTTTAGGTTTTTAGAAGAATTTAGGTTGGTGAGTGTGAGGAGAGAATTTAGTTTCTTCTGACTTTTTTTTTTCTTTTTTTTCTTTGGTCCGTCAAAAGTATTTATATATAGTGTGCGGGGGACTTGGCGATACGATCAACCAAACAGCCCAAATTTAGTCTCCATATTTTATTTTATTTTCAGTTTCAGTCCACGCTATTCACAATTATACCCCAAATTATCATGATTATTACGAGAATGCCACTGGCACCATTTTTTCTTTATCTTTTTACAAAGGTTTTGGTTTGATGTTAATGAATAATCAAAAATTTTATATGGTTTGTATTCGTTTATTTTTTTGGTTTCGAATTATTAGACAGACCAATCAAAGAAATCATACTGCTTCTTTGTCAGTTTGGTTTAGATATTGGTGGAAACTGTTTTGATTTATGGTTTTAGTTGAAAAATTCCCACCTAAATATGACCAAACTTTATTTATATTATTAAGCAAAAATAAAATCATAAATGGGATGGTGATGCTAGAGAAAAGGGGGGAGTGAATGAGGCACAAAGGATAGGTGAAGGGCAAATACGGAAATAGTGAGAATATATGAGAATATAGCATTCAATGTAAGAATATGCTTTCATGGTAATAATGTAATTGTAAGCCAGGAAGAAAGGCACGTATTGCCTCTTCCCCAAGTATTGCCTCAAAAACAAACAAACATACATCATTGCTTGAAAAACTACCCCGCAAAAACTACCCATAGGAAATATATAATTATATACAGTATATGATTTCCAAAAGTTGACCTCTCTATAATTTGCTATATATTTTTTGACTCGATTCGGGCTTTTAAAGCTCCTTACTACTTCATTTACATTGTTGACAACTAAAAAGGCTCAATATTTTTAAAAATATAGTAGTAGTATAGTATCAACTTTAAAGAGATCTAGTAGCCGGAATTTTTGGGTCATGATCGATGGGGTTTGGTACTCATCATTCATAAAAGTATATGTAATAAGTCTATCTAAAGCATTGTTATGCTCATATTTGCTTAGTTTTTGATAGGACCTTCAAAACAATAAGCTATGATATACGATGCAAGTATATAAACATATCACCATGGACCAGGATGGTATTGGTATGTAATATATAACAACGACATCAAAGTTGGTGACCACCTAAATCAAAATGAGTCGGTGAAAAATAAAAAAGCCCAACTACTATTTGATGATTGTCTTTTGGATAATGCCACAGAAATTAAAAAGAAAACACTAAATGACGTGGCAAATAGAACGATGAAGGTTCGAGACTTCGAGGCCCTCTTTTGTAATGCGGCCCAAACTCATAAATAAATAGAGTAAACGATCATTTTCAATTTCGAGAAAGAAAGAAAGAAAAAAAAGAGAAACGAAATTCACAGAGATGATATCGGCGACGGCGATTCACGGGAGATTGCTCTTTCTTTCACCGGTATCGTCACACCAGAATCGACCTCAGATCTCAACCGGATCGGAATTTTTCCATCTAAGACAAACAGAATCGAGACGATTGAAGCTGGCGATTGCGACGGCGACGGCGAAGTACAAGGGGACGAAGATGAGGGAAGAGAAGCTATCAGAGATGATAGAGGAGAAAGTGAAGGAAGCGACGGAGGTTTGCGCGGCGGATGAGAGATCGGAGGAGTGTAGAGTCGCGTGGGACGAAGTCGAAGAAGTGAGTCAAGCCAAAGCAGATCTTAGAATCAAACTCAAGCTTCTTAACCATGATCCACTCGAGAGTTTTTGCCAAGAGAATCCTGAGACCGACGAGTGTCGAGTCTACGAAGACTAAAGGCTTCAAACACTCATCCCGCACCCAACAGAACAGTAACAAAAATCGATAATGATGTTATCGTACATGTATAAATTCTGATTAATTAGGTGATTAAGAGACTAATAAGAAAATATCACAGATTGATTCTGATTATAAAATTTCTCAATCATCCATATCTATCGAAATATTTGGTCAGTCAGAGATTTTCTCTCTGTTCTGTTCTGTTCTGTTCAAGGAGTGTAATATTACTAAACGATGTCGTTTCGATAAATATTCCCTTTTTAATTCGTTGGATAGTTGGGCTTATGAATAGCCAGCCCACTAATCGAAACCGGGTCTGGAAAAAATAACAGGCTAATATCAAGACACGTCGACAAAACAGAGAATTTGATCCCTAAATGAAAATCATTTTATTCTTTTTCAAGGCCAAACAAAACCATGGCTCTGTTTCATGAGAAGCTTCCACTTACCTCAACATGTTCTTCTTTCCATTCTCTTACAAGGAGACACGTGTCCAAGCCACGTAGTAGGATCGCCATTACAAAGTCTCGTTCGATTTGCAGAGCTTCATGGCAAGAGGTTTTATTTTGAATTGAGGGAATGTTTTCATTCGAAATCAGCTTCTTGATTTATCCTCTCTGTTTTTTTTTTTTGTAGCTCGCCGGTGTGTTGGTTTTCTCGGCGATTCCATTCACGGCGGTGAAAGCAATCGCGAATAGCTCGTTCGGAGAATCTCTGCGACGGAGATTACAAGAGAAAAAGAAAGAAGCAGTGGAGAATTCAACAAGATTCAAAGCTAAAGCTCAAAAAGCTAGAAACGACAGGTAATTAAAGATTTTTGTAACCTTAATTATTGTACTACATAGGAGGTCTAGTGAAGTTATGAATTCGACATAGGGAAGTTATGTGAATGCAATGTTTGATACTATGATTAGTAATGATTTCAGTCTTGATAGATTCATACAAAAGTACCATGTAACATGTGTTACACGATTCCTTGGTTTTGTTCTTGTAAGAGTTGCAGCAAGTGGTATGGAGAAGAACGTCCACGTTGGTTTGGTCCAGTCCCATATGATTATCCTTCATATCTTACAGGAGAATTTCCTGGTGATTATGGATTCGACATTGCTGGACTTGGCAAGGATCGTTTAAACTTTGATAAGTATTTCAAGTGAGTCTTCTCCTTTGCAATTTTCTACCTTGTTCTGTATTAGTTTACAACTTAGAAGGTGTCCACAACTTGTTTTTGGTAAATAGAAGTTTAGTCTTACCACTTTTTTTGCAGCTTTGAAATACTTCATGCTCGTTGGGCCATGCTTGCAGCATTGGGTGCTTTAATCCCAGAAGTATTTGATCTCACGGGAGCTTTCCATTTTGTCGAACCCGTATGGTGGCGAGTTGGTTATTCAAAGCTTCAGGTTTCCTTCTTTGCCATTTACTATCAAACTACTAGTAAGTCTATAACATCTAAGGCTTATTTGGTCAGTAGTTTGATCATGTGTAAGCCTTTCTTTTTTCACCAGGGAGAGACATTGGACTACCTTGGCATTCCCGGGCTTCACGTAGCTGGAAGCCAAGGTGTTATAGTAATTGCCATTTGCCAAGCACTCTTAATGGTAATACCTTTAAGATCAAATAATCAAAACACACACACATGCTTTATCTCATTCATTTCTCTTACAAGAAACCTTTTGGTATACCGTATACAGGTAGGACCGGAATACGCGAGATATTGTGGCATAGAGGCCTTAGAGCCACTAGGAATATACTTGCCAGGAGACATAAACTATCCAGGAGGGACACTTTTTGATCCCTTGAACCTATCCGAGGACCCGGTAGCTTTTGAAGATCTTAAAGTTAAAGAGATTAAAAACGGGCGATTAGCGATGGTCGCGTGGCTTGGATTCTATGCGCAGGCTGCTCTCACTGGTAAAGGTCCTATTCAAAATCTTGTCGAGCATGTCTCTGATCCATTACATAACAATCTACTTGCTACGCTTTACAGATGAAAAAAGACTTTCATACATATATGTCAAAAAAAAACACAACGCGTGAATCTGTTTGATACGAAATGTTCTTCAAGCAATGAAGATTTTAAACCTTGTTGTGTGTGTTTGTTAGAATCTACTAGTATAAAACAGCATGAGATATATTGTTTTATTTAAGAGTAATATTTTAAAATTAATAGATTCATATTTTTTGTTATAACACAAGGTTTATAACATAACATAACAAGAAAAAGAAAACAAAACTTTAATTTCAATAAATCTTACTTCTTACATAACAAATTAAAGCTTACCCCGGCACAAACATTTTTCACATTTTATTAACACTCAATAAATTAAATCACTTGCATTTTTTTTGTGTTCCTTACACTAGTTTTGAGAGGGATTCATGAAAAAAGGATGGATATACTTATTAATGAATCATAAAATCATATATTGTTAAATTAGCAGAGAGAAAAATCATAATCATGATGAGATAAATATTTAATCGTCTGAATTTATAAATTATTATAAATTATGAGAATAATTACAGAGACGATTATACAACGGACAATTTTAGTTTTGATATGCTAGACTACTCCGAACGATTCTCTTTGCACCACGCTGAAAATTTCTTGTAAATTTTGCTTCTATTATAATTTGTATTTTTCGGGACTTGAACTCCATACTTGTTGGTGTAGAAGCATTAATGAATTTTTTGTCAAACTACTGTACTGAGGGGACTTCCACAAATATTTCTTTTTAAAAATCTAAGAAAAATGATATATAAATAAAATTACATTAAGATGTTGACAAAAAAAAATGATTACATTAAGAAATAAAAAATGTTAAAAATCCTAAATGAAATTGGAAATAAATAACTGGATGTAGAAAAGTTGGAAATTGGATGAAAGTAAAAGTTCCCCTATTAAATTCAGCCACAAAATAAATTGTAAATCTAAATAATCATCTTTCGTATCACGTGCTTTGCTCATCTTCAAAAATCTTCCTCTTTTGTTCCATCTTCAACCCTAGTTTTTTTTGTTCTTCTCCTCCCCCGTAAATCAATCAGTAAGAAGAAGAAGAAGCTTTGCTTGCAACACAAGCCAACCATGTCCCAAGGCAATAACCCATCTTCAGATCACACGGAAAGAGAAGAAAACCTGGAACCACAACTCCCAGTTGATCTCATGTTCGAGATATTCTCGAGACTACCAGGGAAGTCAATAGCTAGGTTTCATTGCTTGTCGAAGCTATGGTGTTCCATGCTTCACTGTCCATATTTCAAGGAGTTGTTTCTTAAAAGATCCTCGTCTCGCCCACGTCTCTTATTCATCGTCGAAGAAGCCCGCGATGTGTGGAGCATCTACTCGTCGCCCCAACCTCAGAATCCAGATGTGTCGTCTCTTGTAGTAACCGCTGATTTTCATATGAAGTTCCATGGATCACTAGAGCAAAAGATACGTAGATATGCCTCTGGTTTGGTCTTTTTCCAGATCTCGAATGGTAATCTACTGCATATGATATGTAACCCTATCACGGGACACTATGCAACCTTACCTCATCCGTTCGGGTGCAGTAGATGCATTTTAGGGTTTGATCCGATTGACAAGACATTCAAGGTATTGGCTGAGGATTATGACACTTATCCATCATTAAGCGTTGCTCACGAAATTTTGACATTAGAAAGTGGAAAAATTAGTTGGAGGAGTAAGATAGGTTGTCCTTTATTCCGAGATTCTTTGTATGAAGGAATATGCATCAATGGGGTTTGTTATATAACTTAGGTAAATGGGGTGATTTATCGTCTAATTAATGTCATAGCTTGCTTTGATGTTAGGACTGAGAAATTCAAGTTTATTGACGTGGAATGGTTTCGTGATCAATATAAAGTTAAATTGATAAACTATAAGGGTAAATTAGGTGGGATATACTGGAATGATACTTTTACCTATGAGTTGTGTATATGTGTTCTTGAGGATGTGGAGAAACAAGAATGGTCAAAACGTGTCTACAGTTTTGGGAGTGGTTGATCCTTCGAATGGTAGTGAACGTGTCTATTTTGGGGAGAATAAAGAGGTTGATCTTTATAGTATTATCATCGTTGGAGTGATTGCTACCGTTGAAGTTGTTTTGTCCATGAAATATACATATAATAATAAGTTATATGTATACTACTTTAATCCTGAAAGGAACACTCTCCAAAGTGTTAAAACCAAAGGTTTTGAGAAGCATTGTAGAGTTAAATACGCTTTTGTAGACTATGTAGAGGATCTTAATGTTAACGATGCAAAGCAACTCAAGGCAAGATGGCCCTTAAGTCAAGGCTTAAAGATCATTAGGAGAAGTTCAATACCACAAAAGAAGCATGTGAAGAACTCTGCTCCACAGGTGAAGAACAATCAGCCGACAATGCGGAACAAGTACGAGTTATTGGATGACCTTGAGTGAAGACAAGGTCAAGTGTCGACTTGTTGTCGTTGGCTAATCTGATCTTTGAAGCCAAACCCCAAATTCTTGTATTTGTATAAGAGAAGACACTTAGTAAGTTTCTAAAACCCTTTCTCACTTAATTAAGTTATTTTGGCTGTGACTTGTTATCTACATGTTTTGTGTGAGCTTTATCACTTTGTTGGCTTAAATTTTTGCGATTTATGGTTATCATGCTTCAGTCCTAATTAATTGTGATACATGTTAGATGAATTCGTAATGAATTTTTTTTTTTTTAAATACCTTGAAAGTTCCGGATCTTTGATCTATAATCTCCCTCGGTGCTAGGTACCAGCAGTTGATAATATCGGATTTAAGGCGTAAATCATGTTGGATAATTCCAAGACTTGAGGAACAAGCTATCTCAGGATAAGAAGATCTTAGGCAATTAGAGAAATAGAAAATAAGATTTACAAAATAAGAAAATTGTCTAAATATGATTTGTAATTCTAATAGGTTAAAGAGTAGTTTAACCCTATATATAAAAGCTCTATGGAGAGATGTTCCATAAGACTTTGTGAGAGAGATTTAGTTTTGAGAGAATTTCTAAATCTAATAAATAAAAGTAGTTCTTTAAAGCTTTCGATTTATTGCTTATATGATTTGAAATCATTTCTCTCAAATGGAATTGAACTAATAACATTGAATTTGAAAATTTACTCTCAAGACCACTAGGCCACCAACCACTTGATAATTAACTTATTTTTGCAGATCATATATACAATTATCGAAAGCAATTATGGCAGAAAAAGCAAAATCTCAATTGTTCACACCACCAAAGCCTTCAAGGAAACCTATCCAAGTCCCAACCTTCACCTCATGTGTTGTTTACTTCGTAGATACAGTTTGGAAGATATGTAAAGCCGTATAAGTCATAATAACTATAACACAAGCTAGCTACTAATATAACATAACCAAAATTGAAAATATACTTCAATATCAAAATATATCAAATCAATTTTCACACTACTTCATTTTACATAACAAATCAAGGCTTACACTCATAAAAATCACTCCATTGTTCTTGTTTTTTTTCTCTCTGTTACATTTTTCAAAATGTCTAGAAAAAGGATGGATATTTACATTAACTGGGTTGAATCAAAAATTCTTATTATAAAAATAGCAGAAATAAATAATGATGGTAAGATAAAACTAAATTTGAGATATTTCTTGGGGATATTTTAGCTGAGACCTGACTTCTCACGTGACTGGAGCTGCTCCTCAGCAAGTACGTAACCAAATAACTTCATTTGTTATATACTCATTAATTACATGCTTATGCACTTCAACTTCGCTTAACATGAAAATATTCCATAGCATATGCAAATTAGCAAACAGACGGAGGAACTCAAAATAATAAAAATTCCACCATCTTGTTCCTTTTTTTATTAATAATCGTCCGTCCAGATTGATTAACGGGTTAGCGAAACGATTATAACATTAGTAATAGAGGCTAACATTTCTTATTTGATTTTTGGGACAAAATGTATACTCATTTTTTCTTCAGTGAAAACATTTATTCTCATTTGACAAATCAAACTAGTCTCACGCTTTAAATTTATTAAAAAAAAACCGGTAAACAAACTATTTGACAATTACAATTGTACTAAAAATATTACTCAGACTTTGGGTTCTATTTTTTAGTAAGATATGTTCGTAGTCTAGTTGTAGAGGCTCTTTGATACAGGGATGAAAAAATTGGAATTTGATTCACTTTTTCTAGTTACCATTTTTTTTAGCTAATAGATTTTTTTTCTTTGCAGCCTTTCAATTCACAGGATCAATTCTGTACACAGTATACGTTTATGTATTCCGGATAAGTTTTTTTTTAATTCACCCCATATATATACCCCTCAATACGTTCATGGTTCAAAAATTTTTAAAATAGTAATAACTATAGATTCAGTTTTCATGTATCTTAATAAAAATACAAAATGATTATACATTTCAACACGTTCATGTCTATGTAAACAAAAACAGTTTGTCCTCAAGTATATGTTCCAAAGATGTTGTGTCGGCCGACAAACTAAATACACTCGTTAGTAAACAATTAAATTACACCATAACCAAATTATGAGGGGTTTCAAACTATAAATAAGAGTAAATAATTGGTGTAGAAAAAGACTTTTATAATAGTATTACTAATTAAGAAACAAAACAGAACTTCTCCATGTTACGTAAGGAGTCACTAAAACCCCAAGAATAACGTAAATTTTTTATAAAAGATATTGATCGGTATCGAAAGCAATCATATATACTATTATTTAAAAAAATATTCGTTACCGATCCAAACTATATGGTTTCGATTGATAGCATATGATATCAAAATTGAGTTGCAGTAAGTGTTATAATTCGATGTAATTTGCAGTAAAAACATGTGGTAGAAACTGTAGATTTTTGTAGTAAGTTTGATGTAGAATTACGGGTTAACATTTTTATCAAACTGACGGGTGACTTCTATGATGTATAAATTTTAGTATGTGTTATTAAAAACCAATGAAAATTATAATTACTATAATTAATAATAAAAATTTATTAATGGAAATAGACTAATTAAAATAATTATAACTTTAACATAAACCATTTTTTGTAACATTAATAAAAATAATAAATAGATTAAATAGTACTAACTTAAACATAAACTAAATAAATTTGTATAACACTAAATAAAAAACTAAAAGTTTTTAAAACAAAGATGTAAAATAAAATAAAATCAATAATAGGAACTTTTTTGAATAAAAAAAATCTTTAACCAAATTCTTGATACAACTAGCTAATTAAATATCTTGTTGGAATTATTGGAGTTATTATTCTGTGTGCAATATTGAATTAATTAAGACTGAAAGTAGCAAAAAGAAAAACAATATGATGAAAAAGTCTCGTTGGAAATACATAAAGAAAACAAAACCACTAACTCAACATCTAATTCATCCCATTTTCCATGATATTGGTTTAATTTATGAGTTAGCAATTTTACAAAAAACATAATTTAAAATGGTAAATCAACCATAACTCATTATAACTCCAATTCAAATTCTAAAATTTTAGTTTGATTCTTGATTAGTAACATTTTTGAGTTATTGATGAGTTAGACCCTTAACTCAAATTAAATTAATGATAACTCATGCTACCAATAACAAAGAGTTATTTTGGCATTACCAAACCGGACATATTCCATCGACCATCAAATAATTTTAATTTCGATTAAGAGTTCCCTTCTTTTTGTTAGTTTAATGATCGTTTTAATTATTAACGTGCATGTTCTCCGATAAACGCTATCAATACTATCAATCAAATTTCGGAATTTACGGTGAAAATAAGTCAATTCCATATTAAAAAGTTGGTAACAAGGAAACGATGATGTGAAAACACTATTTTTTTGGTAGATTATGGATTCAACTTTTTGAAGGCCTTCAACCTAATACAAGTTGAATTGTCGTCATTATCTCAAACGTGCGTGATTTGTAGAAAACTGAACACGTATGTTATAGACGGCATATCATTATTAAATGTTATAATGGATATGAAAAGTATAGTGATGTTGAGAATCGCATTTTTAGAAATCTTTTTATTGATATATCCTGTAAACATCACTTATCAGAATTAGTATACGTTCACACACAAATACATAATAAAATTCATGAGTTTGTGTTGTTTGTGAATACAGTAATATTGATAAGAAACTGCAAAAGCTTAATAAAATACTTTTCTCACAAGTAATATTTTATCCAAAAAAAAATTAGTGTGAACAAAAGGAGAAAAGATGGTGTAGTAGAAGAAATGAAAGTAAAGGGTAAGTACAAGCTTCTGCGAATGGTGTCAGTATCCTTGTCAATCTAATGCCATTCACTTTCCGTACCAAATACAGCTGTTTCCACTTTCCCACTTCGAATTATTTTGCTACTGATTAATCACATTCACAGAATCTTATGTATACTTCCATTCCATCAAATTCAAAAGATGATCATACAAGTACGTACAGAGTTCAAATTTACATCTTGATAAAATAGGAGAAAAATAAAGCAAAACAAAAATTAAATATTTTTGCGAATATTCTTGTCCGCAACCGGAAGTGGGGATATTCTCACGCGCCTGAAGGGAATTAGCTACTTGCACGCGCGTAGAGTCACGCGACATTAAAAAAAGCCCGTACGTGCGAGATGTGGGATCCCTCGCTATGTTAAGTTATAGAGGGGCCATTTTGCAAATATTGAAAATTAAAGGGTTTACATCGACAAGCTTTTTTTTCTGGGTGGAAACTTGTGTACTCTCTCTTTTTTAGGCCTTCACCTTCCGTTATGACGCCGACTTCCTCCAAACGCTGACGCGCTTTTTGATTTATGAGATTTATTGCTTTATGAGTTTCACCGCGTTTTTATTTTTTCCTATACGAGAAAACAAAAAAAAAACGAAAATGAAGTAATTTTGGATAAAATACGGATCCTCTAAAAAGTAAAAACAAATAAATAATTATTTTATGTCCTTTTCAACTTTGTTAAAAGCTGTTGACGGACGAGATGGGAGTCAATACGTTGTACAGTTTTTCTTTATCAAGATTAGAAAAATTTGTACTGTATTTATAATAACTTTATCTCGTTTGAGACTTTGAGTTATTTATTTTTCTATTTTATTTACTTTTTTTTTGTATTCATCTCATATCGGTAACTGTTTTGATAGGCAAATTGAAATTTCAGTGATGAATACAAGTATACAACAAATAAAATGTAGTAGGGAGATTATAATACGAATTTTACAATAGAATATCATATACTATATAATAAAATACGAAAAAAAATTGTTTTTGAAATATCTTGAATCCTACATATTTCTCACATATGGGAGGGCTAAATATTACAGAAAACACCCTTCCTCTTTCCGAATTTACAGTTTATGCCATCACCGAACAAAAGTTTCGTAAAAGGTAAGAAGTCGAAGAACAGAAGAGAAGAAAA
This sequence comes from Arabis hirsuta, assembly GCA_964056655.1. NCBI lineage: Eukaryota > Viridiplantae > Streptophyta > Magnoliopsida > Brassicales > Brassicaceae > Arabis > Arabis hirsuta. The sequence continues at coordinate 34,812,622 of OZ053304.1, forward strand.
AAACTCAAAAAGAAGAAGAAGAGGAACAAAGAGAAAACAACAACAAAATTGAGAGGGAAAAAACGAAGGAAGAGAGAAGCTTTCACAGAAGAAATAAAAAAAAACCCTTTGATTCCCTCTCGTTCCTGGATCGATTCTCACTCGGAAAATTTTCGATTTTTTTGGGAGTTTTGTTCAAATCTGAAAAAACAAAAAAAGTCTCTGTTTTTTCGATTCGATTCCGTTCTCAAGCTTTTTGGGTTTGATTGAGAAGAAAGGAGGGATTTTGATCGAAGAAGCTGGAGATTTCGTATCGGAATTAGTTCGACCTAGAAGATTTATGCTTAAAGGTAAACGACGATTCATTTCTGTTTTTTCAGATGTACGAGATCGAATTTAGTAGAAAGTTTCAGCGACTGAAAATTCTTCACTCTGATCTCTCTCTCTCTCTCCTATTTTTGGATAATTGATTGATTGATTTCAAAAGGGTAAATGAAAAGTTTTTCGATTTTCTATTCAATCTCTGAGATTTTGAGAGAATTTGGTGTGTTTGATTTTTTTCAGTGGCTGAAATTTGGTGAAGAATATGGATGAGGTAGGTCCTCAAGTCGCTGGTCCGATTTCAATTCACAATCCTATGGGGAGAAAAAGAGATCTCTATTACCAGAAGTCGAATCTCCAGCCGCACTGGCTTGTCCAATCTCAGACGCAGACGACAAGGAATGACTGGAATCCCAATATGTGGGAATGGGATAGTCAGAGATTTGAAGCTAAACCAGTAGAAGCAGAGGCTCTCCGGCTCGGAAACGGTTCGCAGTTTGATGTCAATGCCAGGATTGATGTTAATAACAATGGTGGTTTGAGTTACCAGGGAGAAGAAAGAGGTCTTGATTTGAATCTGAGTAGTGGTTTTAACGCGGTTGAAGAAGAAACGCCGCCGGTTGTAACTAGACCAAGCAAGAGGGTTAGGTCGGGATCTCCAGGAAATGGCGGTGGAAACTACCCGAAATGTCAGGTGGATAATTGTAAAGAAGATCTATCAGTTGCTAAGGATTATCATAGAAGACATAAAGTATGTGAGGTTCATAGTAAAGCTACCAAAGCTCTTGTTGGGAAACAGATGCAGAGGTTTTGCCAACAGTGTAGCAGGTGAAAAAACCTGATTTTGTTCTTGAATCAATCTTGTTTTCTGAATATGAGTGGGTTTTTAAAGATTGAAAATTTTGGCTTGTAGGTTTCATCTTCTTTCTGAGTTTGATGAGGGAAAGAGAAGTTGTAGGCGTAGATTGGCTGGCCATAATAGGCGGAGGAGGAAAACGCAGCCTGAGGAGATTACTTCTGCGGTTGTAGCTCTCGGGAATTGTGATAATACCTCTAATAACGCAAATATGGATATTATGGCTCTGTTAACCGCTTTAGCTTGTGCACAAGGTACTTAGGCTGTGTATCATTCTCCTCTCTGGTAATTATGGTTCTTAAAATATTCATGTTTTATTCTTAACAAGCTCTCGGTCTGTGTTTTGCAGGTACTAATGGGTCTACCGCAGTGCCTCAAAGAGAGCAACTTCTTCAGATACTTAACAAGATCAATGCATTACCTTTGCCTATGGATCTTGTCTCGAAGTTGAACAATATCGGGATTTTAGCCAGGAAAAATCTGGATCAACCTTCGGAAATGAACCCACAAAATGATACAAATGGGGCTTCTTCTCCGTCTACCATGGACTTACTTGCTGTTCTCTCGACAACTTTAGGTTCATCTGCACCTGAGGCCATAGCTTTTTTATCTCAAGGAGGATTTGGTAACAAAGATAGCAACGATAAGACTAAATTAACTTCTCCCGAACACGCCACTGCAATCAATTTAGAAAAGAGAACTTTGGATTTTCCTTCGTTTGGGGGAGGAGAGAGAACCACCAGCAGTAACCTGTCTCCTTCTCAGGATTCAGATTCACGCGCTCAGGACACTAGATCGAGCTTATCTCTACAACTATTCACCTCTTCACCAGAGGATGAGAGTCAACCAACAGTTGCATCTTCAAGAAAGTATTATTCTTCTGCGAGCAGTAACCCTGTTGAGGATAGATCGCCATCCTCATCTCTGGTCATGCAGGAGTTGTTCCCGTTGCAGACATCTCCTGAAACCATGAGATCTAACAATTGCAAAAACACTAGTCCCAGTCCCAGGGCTAGTTGTTTGCCCCTAGAGCTTTTTGGTGCATCAAGCAGAGGAGCTGCTGCAAATCCTAGTTTTAAAGCCTCTATGCATCAATCTGGTTATGCTTCGTCTGGTTCGGATTATTCTCCTCCCAGCTTAAACTCTGATGCTCAGGTATGCAGCTAGCGATATTCCCTATGTAAACTAAATCAACATCTTAGAAAAGCAAGTCTAAAGCTACTTTTATGTGTTTTCAAACAGGACCGCTCCGGAAAGATAGTTTTCAAACTACTTGGAAAAGATCCTAGTCAGCTCCCCGGGACATTGCGCACGGAGGTGATAATTTCTTGGGCATATTTTTAACCTCCTTGAAATGTAAAAAAAATTATTGGTTGGTGTCCTTTTTGTCCTAAGTCCTAACAGTGGTCATCTTTTAATTTCAGATTTATAGCTGGCTTTCTAGCATTCCATCAGAAATGGAGAGTTATATCAGGCCTGGCTGTGTTATTCTATCTGTTTATGTGGCAATGTCAGCTTCTGCTTGGGAACAAGTGAGTGAATTTGCTAAATGGTTGAATGATTGGTTAACGCTAATCGAATTTGCTCTAAGCATCCCAAGGAGCTGATGGTTTTTTTTTCAGCTTGAGGAAAACTTGTTGCAGCGGGTTAGTTCTTTGGTTCAAGATTCAGAATTTTGGAGCAACACAAGATTTTTGGTCAATACAGGCAGACAGCTCGCATCATACAAACAAGGTGAGTGCTTATGAGTTGCTACTTCTGTGTCCGTTTGTGCGTGCATGGTCTGCAAAATAATAACTTAGTCCTTTCTATGCAATATTACAGGTAGAATTCGTCTGAGCAAATCTTGGAGAACTTTGAATTCACCAGAGCTGATCACAGTGTCACCGTTGGCTGTTGTAGCCGGTGAAGAAACAACTTTGGTAGTAAGGGGTAGAAGCTTGACTAATGATGGAATTAGGTAAACTATTTTTGTAGAGATTTAGCCATTTTACGCATCTTTCTGTTTTTTTTCTTCTAAGCTTTATGGTCATTATGCCTGCAGTTTTCGTTGCGCGCATATGGGTAATTATGCGTCGCTGGAGGTAACTGGAACAGCACATAGGAGTACCAAATTTGATGAGTTAAACGTAAATAGTTTCAAAGTCAAGGGTCCGAGCCCTGTTTCTCTGGGACGCTGTTTTGTTGAGGTAACACTTTGAAATGACCGAACTTATAATAGTTTCTTCGTAAATTAAGGTCTTGGAAGATGTTAGTTTAACACTTACTATTGTGTCAAAACAGGTGGAGAATGGATTCAGAAGCGACAGTTTCCCTTTGATAATTGCCAATTCCATGATTTGCAAAGAGTTGAATCGCCTTGAAGAAGAGTTTCATCCAAAAGACGTGGCAGAAGAACAAATACACAACTTAGATCGTCCAAGGTCAAGAGAAGAAGTTCTTTGCTTCTTGAATGAGCTTGGATGGCTGTTTCAGAGGAAATGGGCCTCTGAGATTCATGGAGAATCTGACTTTTCCCTCCCTCGCTTTAAATTTCTGCTCGTATGCTCGGTTGAAAGAGATTACTGTTCTCTCATAAGAACTCTCCTGGATATGATGGTAGAGAGAAATTTGGGAAAAGACGGTTTGATGAACAGGGAGTCTTTGGATATGCTGGCTGAGATTCAGCTATTGAACCGCGCTGTTAAAAGGAGGAACACAAAAATGGCTGAAACGCTGATTCATTATTCCGTTAATCAGACTACTAAAAAGTTCATCTTCTTGCCTAACATCACGGGGCCTGGCGATATCACACCTTTGCATTTAGCTGCTTCTATATCTGGCTCTGAAGATATGATTGATGTCCTGACTAATGATCCACAAGAGGTAAATTTCTATATTTAGAACCCATTGTTTTAGCCTCTTGTTTTTTCCTACGGTAACCCGAGTTTTCACTTTGTTTCTGAATTCAGATTGGTTTATCATGCTGGAATTCCCTAATTGATGCAAGCGGACAGACTCCGTTTAGCTATGCTGCGATGAGGAACAACCACAGTTACAACACCTTGGTGGCTCGCAAACTTGCAGATAAAAGAAACGGCCAAATATCTCTGAACATCGAGAAAGGGATCGATCAGATTGGTATGAGTAAAAGACTAAGCTCAGAGCTCAAGAGATCTTGCAACACATGTGCAAGTGTGGCTCTAAAGTATCAGAAGAAGGTTTCGGGTTCACAACGTTTGTTCCCAACTCCTATCATCCACTCGATGCTTGCTGTTGCAACGGTCTGTGTCTGCGTTTGTGTGTTTATGCACGCTTTCCCAATCGTCAGACAAGGATCTCACTTCAGTTGGGGAGGTCTTGATTATGGATCAATCTAATGAAAAAAGGTACAAAAGGTTTGTATAATTAAAAGGCTTGTTAATTCTTTTGGGTCTCCACAAAAATAAGAAAGAATGATGTGAAGGAAATGAGAAAACCCAAAGACCTGTGGCATTCAGACAGTGCAGAGATGGGAGAATCACTGACTTGTCTTGCTGAGCTAGAGAGTAAAGAGAGGAAACTGGTTCAGGTCAGAGCAGACATAGCTTCAACACCTGAGTTTTTTTATATTTATGGCTAATTATGTTTTGATTCTTGAATCTGTTAAATCTTCTTCTGCTTAATTAACTACAACTTTTAGTTGCTTCTCTTAACAACACAGAATCTGTGGTTATTTTCTGAATCTGTTTTCTTTTGGAGAGGGTTATTGTATTGTGTAGAGATGTGGATGTAGTTGAAGATTGTTGTAAACTTGTAATGTAATAATACCTTCTTTTTTTTTTAACAAATGATGTCAATATAGTGATTTGGACTACTCGCAATTCAAATTTTGGAAGCTATATATCTCATTAGTGGTTAGAAGTCTATTTCATCTTCAAAACTTGTTGCGTCGTAACTCGTAAGTTAAACATATCGACGAACTAACAACTAAAAAACGTATATGCATAAGAGCGAAACGAACATTATCCATTTTTTTGTTCCGGTTTACAATTTCGTCCGGTTCATAATTGTGCATTACATCGACCTCTTCTTTTCACGTGAGTAAACCACAACGGTCACGTGAGTGACGTGCTATTGACTATTGTTCATATCAGTCAAGAGTGTGCATTGTACCTTCTTCTCACAACTGTCCCAAAGTTTTTCACTTTGTGAATACAAACAAAACAATAAACTAATCTCTTTATTTGGAGTTGAAAGAAGATAAGATCGTAGGAAAAGAAAATAAAAAAGACGATTCGTCCACTTTTCTTCCAACATTTTTGAACAATTAGTGGTTTATGTTTTAGTTTTCTCATTACGTGGATCACACTTCTCTTTTCTTATTATTATCTCTTTACGATATTCCCCATATATATATATATATTTTTTTTATTCGGTCTATTTCTCGAGTACTTTACATATGTTGATAATGTACGTACTGATCATTGTCATTGTCATTGTCATTTTTTGTAATATATGAAAATATCAGTCTTGTTTTCTAATTGTTTCACCCATTCGTTTATCGCAGAACAACTCAAAAACAAATGAACTGACAAAGGAGAAAAAAAATCATTTTAGATAAACTACTTGAAATTACTTCTTCTTCTTTTTTTATGCTTTTAGAAGACTTTGTTACTTTCAATTTCACTAGCCTATTTACATATACCGAAGATATCAGACATTCATAAAAGTATACAATATATAATGTAGAAAAGTATATATATATATATATAACAAGAAAAATATATATCTAGCATTATTTTAATCTTAGAGTTTGGATAGTTCACGCAAACTCAATTGATTGCATGCTATGTTTCATCGTCGAACTTTAAGACAGATCGTGTTATCTAATATCTATCTGTTTGTATAGTTTATCAACCTAAACAAAGCTATCAAGTATTTTCAAATAGATTTAACGGTGATATATAAATTATAATAGTAGAATTTTAAAGATGTAATTGTAAAAAATACCATTTTTGGTGTGTATATTTACAATAATGCTACTTATGGGTGTTTATTTATAAAAATGCTACTAATTATGAATTTTTATAACCTAAATTTTAAAATTATAAACTCTAAAAAATGTTTTGATTCTTAAAATCATTTAAATTTTCAAAACTAAACCCTAATATAATTTATAACCTAAACATAAATGATATAATAAAAAAGGGCATTTTTACAAAAAAATTAAAAAAATACATTTTTAAAAAATGATAGTGAATTTTCTTAAAAAATTTCAATTTTAAAATGACGATAGAATTGAACTACTCCACTTGGAAATATCTAATGGAAAAGTTTACTTTAAGATAATGTAATTATAGATTATTAAAAAAAACTTCTCATAGTTTGACTTTGACTGTAACAGTTTAGATTACACACAAGCAACTTCCAAAACAACTCAGTCACTAGACGATAAGATCTCTTTTTTTTCTTTTCAGTTTTTATAAATATAACAATATTAAATTTATGAATCACGTGACGGACGTTTTCAGACCCTACGATTTTTTATGAGGTGGCAAAATATTGGGCCCACTAAACTTCTCAATCCAACGGTTTAGGATTTGTCGCGTGGATAAAGAAAAGGACAAAAGCGTGTGCCACGTCACATCTGTCTGAAAAGGAGCTTTTAATCCAACGGCTCAGACCAGAATCTACAGTTCGGCGGTGTCTCCTCTTGTGTCCGTCGATCTTTCATCACTAGCCACGTCCCCACAATTCAGTTCCTACTAAAGTATTTGAGGAGTATTAATTTATTATTAACTATGATTATTTAACCAAATTCAACTACCAATAACGAGTTTTCACTATATATATATATTTTTTTTGTAATACACGAATTTACGACGAATTGTTTTACATATAACACGTTTACGATGAATATATCTACGACAACCATATCACGAAAAACATATAATATTTTAAAAACAACTTTTTATTTATTAATTTGAAAATGGAATATCATTTTTTGATGTAAAAAAACTTTAAAATCTTTAATTATTAGAATAAAAAACTTCCACATGTTTCTAATTTTGACCATAAATATTTTGTTTTATCTTCTTGTCAAATCATATTAATTTTATTCTCTAGTTATATAGCTAATACTAAAAACTTAGCAACCAGAGTAAGTTCTCCTCGTTTCGTTCCAGTAATTCATGCTCTCTGTTATATATGAACATTTATCACAAGCATGATTTACTTCAACAATAAATATCAATATGCTCAAATTTTGATAGAAAAATATCCCACATTGAGAATGATGTAGGACCGAATAATCTAGTCGGCTTACTCGGTCTTGATATTTTTGAAGGTGCAAACGACAAAATAATTTGGCACAACGAAAATAAAATTATTTATCATCATTTGAGAGCAATGACTCAATTTTGTTTTCAATAATAATACTACTTTTCTTAAGCTCCTTTACTTCTAGGGTCTCTACAGACACACACATGTGCACTTCACTTGTATACGTGTGTCTCTCATGGACTTCAAGAAAAATTAGTGACACTGATTTGTCAAATAGATAATACTGCCCAAAAAAACTAATTAAAGATTACTAAAAAAAAAGTGGAGATATTAAATGATTTTCATGTGATCTATAAACCTCTGAAAATTATCGTGACCGACCTCAAATAAAACAAGAAAAACCTCAATTTCTCTCTCTTTTCAGCTATAGTAGCCGCCTCCTTCCTCCACTAACTCAAATCTTCTCTTCTTAAGTCTTCCAATCAAATTTCTTATTAGTTCACTTCTGATTCTTGAAGCTACCAAAACCACAAGAACCTTACGTTCAATAAGCTCAATCACAAGAAACTCATGGTGATTGATTCATTCTCTACTTTACTCTCTGTTTTCTCTTTATAACTTCTCTTTGTAGATTCTTATATATTACTCTCTTTGGTCTCGAAATTTCTCTAGGGACCAATGATGATGAGAGCAGAAGAACAAGAAGAAGAAGAAGACTATAATCAGAGTCCACCATGGTTAATCCCAATGCTAAGAGCAAACTACTTCGTCCCTTGTTCGATTCACGCAGATTCCAACAAAAGTGAATGCAACATGTTTTGTCTTGATTGTACTTCCAAGGCCTTTTGTTCTTACTGTTTGGTCAACCACAAAAACCATCGAGTCCTTCAGGTTTTGCTTTCATCAAAAATCTCTTTTTCATTTTTACCCTCAAATTCTCAGAACATCATAGTAAGTTAAATCGTTTTTTTTTATATGTAGATACGAAGATCATCGTACCACAACGTTGTGAGAGTTAATGAGATACAAAAGTATATAGACATATCTTGTGTTCAGACATATATAATCAACAGTGCAAGGATCGTGTTCTTGAACGAACGACCTCAACCAAGAATCGGCAAAGGAGTTACCAATACTTGTGAAATATGTTGCAGAAGCCTCCTTGATTCTTTCAGATTCTGCTCTCTTGGTTGCAAAGTAAATTCTCTTTCCTCTGTTTTTCTCTTCTTTCAAGGTTTTGATCTTTTAACAATCTTTTTGGAAATTTCAAAAAAAAAAAAAAAAACAATCTTTTTGGACAACACGTAACTCGTAATTACATCTAAATCTCTTTGTTACGACAACTATAACAACTTCTTAAGTGTATATCGGCTCTAACTATGTTTGTATTTAAGGGTAGTTTAGTCTTATACTTCGCACATAATTTGGTCTAATGACTTGTGTAAATGTTCTAGGTTTCTGACATTACTTGTTAAACTACATGTCTCTTAATGCAAGTGGCTGGAAATTGTGAAGTTTTGAAAATTTCATAAGTTAATTTGTAAGAATTTTAACAAATTTTTACTTTTTAGAATATTTCACAAAGTTTCAAAAATGCAGAAAACATGACTAATGTGAATTTCCTCTGTTTTCGATTAGTTTCATCGGCTCATAACCATTTTGTTCAAGAATGGGGAGAGACTCGTATCATTTGTATATCAATAAAATGACCATATTGCCTTGTTTGGTGATATTCAGCTTGGAGGAATGAAGAGAGGTAATCAAAGCCTAACCTTCTCTTTGAAAGGGAAGCATGGAAGGGAATATGAAGGTGGGTGGGAATCTGATGAGGCGACCACACCAACTAAGATACGCAAGACATGTGCATTCAACCGTCTGATGAGCGGTCTGTCCATCTCCACCGTTAAATCCGATTACTTTTCGGGAGATCAACGGTCTTCGAGTTCCGGTGATGAAAGCGGGTTTAATCTTTCTCCGGGGACACCGCCGATATATAATCACCGCAATTCAAGCAGAAGGAAGGGCGTACCACACCGTGCTCCATTTTAAATTAACTACAACGTAACTAACTATATACTATATAGAAAATACCCATATATACTTGTAAATGGCTAGTATTGTTTTTTTGGACTTATTGAGCTAGGAATAGATAATATAAGAAAGCATATATATAGATGTTTTGCTGTTTATAAATATAGAAAATAGGTATATAATTATAGTAGTACTCAAGGGATTAATATATGTTTTTATATAGTTTTTGCTGTAAAGATGCGTTCGTAAGTACATATGGTTCGTAGTATATGTTTGTACACGCTGTATTATCGTCACAATAACATTGCAAATATACTTTTGTGCATTATGACTAGCGTCATTTTTGTGTTTTATCGTATAGAATTAAATTTGACATATAATGCATGGAAAAATTATAGAATTTAATTCATATGTTTTAACGGGGACGAACCAATTTAATGAAGATTTGATTGGATATCGTGTCTCTCTCCTTCCCCATTTGCCCATTTAAGATAATCTCGTATAGTTTCAAAAGATCAATACAACGTTGATATTTCATCATCGTAATTTCTTTTCTTTTTTCTAATGAGAAATTTATACTTTTGTAGTTTGAAGACGTAAAATTAGTAATTTATGTCTGATTCTACTGTTTGTGTTTGTATTAGTACATACATATAAGCTTGAATATTTTTTGGTGTTTCATTTTTTTTTTCATTGTTAATTAGTATATATTCACATGTATTTGGATTAAACTTTCTTTCATGGTAATATATAAAAGATAACTATTTATATTATCTGAGAAAGATTTTCTAATTCCTACTACTGTTATCAGTTTTTAGTATCTTTAGATTTATTTTTTTCGTGTTTCTTTGGATTTTTTGGTCAAGTCATGATTCTTTGGATATGAATAGGAAACCAGAAACTATAAATAGGTAACAAGAATATACTATAAATATTTGCATATATCTTCTATAATTAAATAAAAATAAGACTATAAATGTTGTCATTGTGCTTCTCCAAAATCTCATTCTATAGCATTCAAAACCATGGCTTTCGCTAATAATGAGCAGTGCGCAAAACTCATGATCTACGGTCTTGTTCTCTATGTGTCATTGTCTTCATTGTTAGCTTTCTCAAATGCTGATTCATCATCGGAATTAGTACCAACCACGAGACGTTTGTTACCTTTTCAGCAAAAAGAAATTATGATCGTTAACAGATTAAGCAGCAGAGCAACTATAAATGTACATTGCAAGTCATCAGAGGATGATTTGGGGTTACAACATATTCGTTATCCTTATGTTTGGAGTTTCAGATTTAAAGTAAATTGGAAAGGCACTACAAAATTCCGTTGCCATTTCACATGGCGTGGTGGTGGAGATCATTGTTTTACAATATTCAAAGATGGAAGAGACCATTGTGATTTTTGTTCTTGGACGATCGTAGACAATGAGCCAAAACCTTTGGTTCGTCAAAGACATTGGAAAGGAGCAGTGCGACGTGAAGACTATTTCGATTGGGATAAATAACTTCAATAAAACAAAAACATAAATTACTATATATGATTGTGACAAAAAAAAAGAACTTACTATGTAGTATGATAATAGATCGAATAACAATAATGTGATTCGACTAAGGTTTGTAACTTAGTGGCATATGCTATTATTGTTGTATGTGTCATTAAATAATACCTATGTAAGTTGTTAAACAACAAAAAATCATATAATGGAGAATGCTACGCCAAAAAAACTATCGTTTTCAAAAGTTAATTTACATTAGATTTATTTGAAATAAAATACGTTTTTTCTTAAGTTTGTCTATATATATCTTTATTGAAAATTTTTATTTATGCCTAAACTATATTTTTAAATTTTAAAAACATGTGAAAAATAAAGGAATACGACTTTCTATCAAATGTGCAATTGTTCTTTATTAATCGATAAATTTATAAATTTGTTAAGACACTTTTAAAAACATCTTTAATTTCCAATTTTCCCCAAATAATAATAAGACCAGCAGAGATTCGATCTCATAACTATATGTCAAATTTAGATTGAATAGTCATTGCGACAGATAAATACAGGGTTCAAAGTCCATAAGATAAGATCATTAGAGAATGTAAAATTAATTATAAGACTTGGATAAGAGTCTTTTTTTTAATCACATTTTTAGCCCACTAATTTTAACAAAGTTAAACATCTACTCTATAGCCCAATATAGGCCTTTTTGGGATCGCCAAAATATCTCAATTATTTGTTCAATTAAGACTTTTAACTGATATATAACCAAGAGTAAGAGTGTAAATCATTGTACGCACACGTTATAAGATTTACCAGAAATTAGGAAATTTTTTGGCAAGAAGCAAGGTAGACGTGCAAGGAGGTCATATCTAAGCAAAACGGCTTTAGGTACTATTTAGGTAATTATTTTAGATCTAGGACATTTATATGGCTATTATGATATCATACAAACGTAAATTTATATAATATTCATTAGGATATAAATGTATACTTATTCACGTCTGTATAAAGTATATATCTGTCTATATTATCAAAACAATCTTAAAATGGAAGCAAATAAATAATTTTTAAAAGAAGTTCTAAGTTGATTGACATCTGCCAATTGCCAAATTGGAAAATGAAAAGTATGCTACAAGCGTGTTTAAGAAATTCTCTCAAGTTAATCGTTCTTTGTTGGAATTAGATGACAATTAACGCGTTTCGCAAGCTGCCATTACTGAGGTTGAAAGATATCTTCAAGTAAATGACAAAAGAATAAATGTATTTGCCATCAACTTGATCATATCAATAGTATAAGTTTTGTGAACAATGTTACCACCAGAAGTCTCATTTCAAATTAACTAGACTAATATTCCTTCGGCTTTAATATAAATGAAGTTTTGACATTTCTACACGAATTAAGAACCAATTAAATATACTATTATATTATTATGCAGAAAACCAACCATATGGGGGTTGAATTGGATCCTAGCTATTATATTGCATACATGTATAAATTACGTTTAACACGACATTCATATGCTCCTAGCTTAATTCGATATACGATATTAATCGTATTAATAGAACTTTTAAATTTCAAAGTAAATATCTTGCTAGAATAATATCAGGCTCATAGCTTAAGATTTGTACTGAACTTTTAAAACAAAAATTATTTTAAATTATAAAAACTATTATAAGTAAGACGATCATTTATAGCTAGGCTACCTAATACTTTGTTCATACAAAAAAAATAAATGTAAGTTTTAATTGATTAATATTATATCGTCGTCGTGTGACTGTTTATTTGACCGTATATATAAAAATTTTGTGGTTGAATTTTCAGATTCGGGTCTTTGAAATTTGGAAGTTGATTAATGTTAATTAATGTAGTTAGTAGCATGAGTTGGGTACAAAGTCAACGACTGAACACGTGAATCCTTTGTGCTTTTTGCATGGCCTGCGACCTTTTACTTTACTCAGTTCGATGGAATATTTAAATACGTGCGGTGTACTGTTCCCTGTATTTAACTTCACATTTTCATAGCGAACTTTGATCAAGCATAGTAGATGTCAACGTAATTAGTCTAACCCAAACACACACAGTTGTATAATTAAATATCGTTATGACAGCGAATAACAGCAAAGGTATGATTAAGGTTATATAACTCCTTTTTCAAAAAAAACAAAAAAGTTATATAACTCGTAGATTTATTAAGTTTATCATTAAACCTTAACTACTAGCACTACACATCAATCATGGAGTTAACTCCGTAATGGGAGTTTTAAACTTTATTTAAAGTACATTTTCTTTTATATAGTTCTTTCTGATTTTCTTATACAAGGCAGCATGACTAAAGTGGTAATTTTTTTTATAAAAATATATGGGTAAAGTAATGAAAGGGCAGTTGAGTTATTTCCCGTTATTGGATTAAAATTTATTTGTCCTAACATGATATGTCTAATTGGTAAAAGTATGAAATTTTTTTAAAAATGTCATCTTTCAAGTGCCACTATTCAAAACTACAATTTTTCAAAAAATTTTAAAAATTATTATTTTTCAAAAAAAAAATTTATTAAATCATTTATATTTAGATTAACTATATTGTATTAAAATTTAGTTTTGAGGGTTTAAGGGGTTAAAATATTTCTTAGAGTTAATAATTTTAAGATTTAGACTTAAAAAACCTATAATTAGTAACATTTTTACAAATAGACAATCGTAAGTGGCATTTTTGCAAATATACACATCAAAAATGACATTTTTGTAATTGTCCATAAAAATATTACATGTATTTGAAAATATATTTTCAAATTAATCTCCAAAACTCAAAGAAATTTAAGTTTTCTTGTCACTAAAAATGTTTATGAATGACCAAATTGATTGAAAAAAAAAAAAAAAACTCTTATTCTACCAAAAAATGCACTCAAAAGTCAAAACAAGTTCTTCTACGATTTGTTTATCTCAGATCCACGAAAGGTGAAAGATGTTCCATAAGTACTGTAGATATCTATTCTATGTATTCCACTCATATTTCTAGAAATATATATATGAGAAATAGCATTACCACTCATATTTCTAGAAATAGCATTACGAGGACTGAGACTCCAAAATTTGTACAATCGAATCTATGGCTTTTTTTTTGGTCGAAATGGCATTTAATCATACAAATTAACTAGGTGATTGAATGAAATGTTTTAGAAAACAAATTAATTTTTTATTTGGTTTCGTTTTTTCTTTCTTTTTTTTTTCAATTTTTTTTTTCTCTTGATTTCTTTTCCGATCATTTTCGTATTCTCCAACTTCTTTTCCTCTCTCCTTCTAGACTTTTTTTTTTTTGTTTTTCTATCAATTTTCTTTCGTTTTTTCTTCCGATTTTGTTCATTGTCGTTGTCTCCTTTCATCCTTTGTCTATTTAACATCTTCTTTTCTTTCTTCTGATTTATATTTATCTTTTCTTCATTTTTTTTACATTTTCTTCTTCCTCGCCTTGTTTTTCTTCTTCATCGTTTTTCTCGACGTCTTATTCTACATCTAATTATTATTATTTTTTTCTTTTCCTACGTTATCTTTCTTTTTGCTGGAGATATAGTACCAGTAACCGATTTTTAGTAATGTTGTAAATATGTAGTGAAGCCAAACAATCAGTACCAACATCTTCTTCACCGTGATTATCCATGTCAAGTTTTGTCAAATCATTAATAATTTACTCATTATCGAACATCCATTAACAATCAGTAGCGGATTTTCCATGAGCGACATCAACACATAAGTTAAGGGGTACTAAACTTTAAGATATGAGTCTAAACCTTCACAAATAATTTACGTAAACGCTGAAAATAATACATAGATTATAAATCAAAAAAATTCTAGTATTATAGCCGAAATTCAAATATAAACACGTAAAATTTGATCAATTGATACGTCTTGAAATTTACAATTTATCAAGATTACTTCATAATAAAAACTGTATAAAAAATGTGAAAAGTCAATCGTTATGAAACAAAAAAAATTTTAAAACATCAAACACTTTGAAACGGAGAAAATATAAATTTTGCATAAAAATTTGAAAAAATTAAATAAAATAAAACAAATTAAAACTACTAAAACGATCTAACAAAATGGGACAAAGGGAGTAATAAAATAAATAAAATAGTTGGAAAGACATAATTTTTGGGGTTGAGCGACAAAATAAACAACAAAGCAAAAGTAAAACATGTTTCTCTGTGAAGGAACAACTGAGGATCAATCAATGCGAGACAATTCACAACATTGACTATAATATATAATATAGCCGAATGATCAAGCAACAACGAAACCATAGTAGCTTGAATTGAAAAATAAAACTATTTCAATTATCAAAAAGTAAAAAATAAGCCATGGAAAATAAATGTTAGAATATTTAGAAATCGCTATTGAGAAACAAAAGTGATGATTGAAAAGGATAATAATGATACGGTTTATATAAAAGGTTAAGTGAATAGGACTTTCAAATTGTATTATAGCAAAAAGATTGTATACGATTTAAAGTCATCCTAAAAATAAAAATAAGTAAGTTAATAAATGAAATAAATGAAAATCAAAACAAAAACCAGAAAGAATTATATTGAGATGTTTAATTAGATGGATTTGTGTTCCTTAATATGAATTTTAAATTTTTAAAAATTTAAATTCATGTAATATTTACTAATCGAGCTAAATATAAGTAATTTCGGAAATCTTGAAAGATTAAATTATGACAATCAAAATATCATTTTTATTGTCGAAATATTCTTTTTTTTTAATAACCAGCAATAAATTTTAAACCGTAATTGGAACGAATTTTTAGTGCTAAAATTATAAAAATCTTACTTATAAGAATCAAGTAAGATATTAATATTCTATAAAATGATTTGAAAATAAATTATTTTTCAACATAGTTCAAAGCATGGGTTACGTTTTCAACTTTCATGATGAACTAAACAATTACTGAACTATCATGAATTATTAAAAATTATTTAAATTACGAAAGGACAATTTTTTAACTTGATTGCACCATCGACCCAATCTTCAATGCCCCGAACATATCGCCCGTAAACCACCACACTTTCGATCATGTTCATAGTTTCTTACAAATTGATATCTCACAAAATGAATTATGCAAAGAGATGAAATAATCACCTGGAGTACATTGAAGAATATATTTAAATCATCTCATTGACATTTGATTTCTCCGACAAAACCTTCGGTCCATGATACAATTGAATCGTATTCCGTTTGCAGCACATGCAATCCAAATTCTGATAGAAAATCTGTAAATAAAACACAAATGCATTAGTTAAAACTTAAAACCAAAATTGATAAAAAAAAAAGTTTATATAAGCTGGAAAAAAATGTGTTAAACTTTCTTGTGTTTAATCTTCTTTTCCTTCCGTCGAAATTTTTAAGGTAACATTAATTTCTAAAACTGAAAAAAATACCATTAGAGAATGTGAAAGAAAAAAACGAACAAAACGTATGTTGAATTTTATGATGGTAATGGTGTAGAATTAAGAATTCTATATATAGCGATCTAAGTAAAATTCACCAATTAGAATATTTTGTTAAAGATTTATGGTACAAAAATCACATTTTGAAAAGAAATAATTAAATCAAAAGATTTGGCAAATCCACCTGAACAATTGTGGTTATCCGTTGGTATATTCCGAAACAAACATTGATTTAATGTGCAAAACCAATATGTAAATAATCTAGTTTGTTTGGGACGTTTTATGGAATGATGGAGCATTTTTTGTTTAAAAATGTGCAGTGGAATATGTCATTTACAGAAATAAATAGATTTAAGAGGTAGTTAGTTAAATTCTGTAACTTTTTTTATATCAAGAAAATCAAATTAAAACAATCCAAATAACTTCAGTTAAACGATTTTCTGAATAATATATAGTAAAGTATAATTTACTTAAATTTATGTTGACAAAACTAATTGAATAAGATATATATAATCGCCTAGCAATGAGGATAAAAAGATTGCAAATATTTTTTGGATTTGTGAGCACACAAAAATTGTATATAGGTCATCCATTATTCTCTTAAATATTATTTTGTGACTATTGTGCTCCGAGATATATATTTCCAGGAGATATGACGAAATCTTTTCGTTTCTCTAGAATTACTATAGAGTTTTAAAATACGTAATTTTTTAATTTAAAATAATAATAAAAATAAAAATATTAATTTCTCCTTTCCAAAAGATAGATTGTTCTATAAAGATAGATCTTTTTATGTTGTCTATGTATTTTTATTATTTAAGGTAATAAATTATAAATTTCACAAATATTATTGAAGTATTATTGGTTGAATTTTCTTAAAACTGTTTATTGTGAAATTTAAGACGTTTTTAATGAAACATTATTTTTTAAATATATATGAAACCTATAAAATTTAATATACCATAAGTTATTGCAATTAAGTGGATGATTGGTTCGGCTGTAGTTGTATATTAATTGCTGTGGAATTTTTGCTGTAAATGTTTTGACTGTAGCTGTATATTTTTTAGACTGCATATTTTTTTGCTGTAAACTTTTTTGCTGTACATATAAAGCTGTAGTTGTAACTATTGGTAACTATAAGATATGTGCTATAGTTTTAATTAAATTAATTTATGAAAATAAAAATTATTATAATTTAGAAATTTTATGCTGCTTTTAACATAATAAATAATGAACTTATGAATCATTTATAATAAGTAACATCATTAAAAAAATTCAACAATTCTAAAATTAAAACAAAATTTAAAATCATGAAAATTTATGAGTTCTTAGAGAAATATATTATAATAAAATATATTATTATCATGAAAATTATTATTATTTACTATCAATAATCTAATTTATAATCACAACTCTTAAACTCCAAAAAATAGAGCTTTATATTTTTGGCTTGTTACAGCAAACAAAAAAAGTTTTTTTTTTTAGATTGTAACTTTGAAAAAGAAAGTTACATCACGATTGGTAAGAATAATATAAAATCTGTAGTTTTAAGAAATAAAGCTACAACTTGATTGGTAAGGATATGATGATTTAAAAAAAAAAGACTGTAGGATGGAATTAAAGACCAACCAATCATCCACTAAGAAAATTAGAAACTCAAAGTGTATATAATTTAAGATATGAAAATGATTTTTATTTTAAAATTATTTTCGAAATTGTAATAGATAATGAAATATTTTTATTTTATTTTTAAAAAAATTGTTTTAGTTTTGTTATTAAATGCTTATTATTGAAATTAATTAGAAATTAATGCTATGTCATCTTTTTCTAACATATGTCATATTTTTTGTTGGTCATGTCATAGTTTTTTAATGTGTTAACCAATAAAATTAAAACAACTAAACTATTTTAATAATAGCACTTTCTCTTTAATAGTAATAGGATTACAAACATCTTAGAATTCTTACAGTTTTTTAGTACGTATAATTTTGTTTTCAAATTTTCAAATTATATATTAGATAGAAAACAAATAATTTCAAAATATTGTCTCACTTTCTGATCACTCGTGTTTTTCGTACCACTTGAGATATTACTATTTTTATTTCTTTATTGTTAATCAACTGAATGGTGAGAGTCAAATACTGCAAATTGCTTTGATCTTTCACATCTAAAAAAAGAAAAAAGTTGCTGCGGTTTCCTTATTCCCCACGCTTATTTATTTAATTGCTTTGGTCTCCTTATCGTTAGTATTTTATAAGTCACGTGTTACGGCTGAGATCCACGTCATTGCTGACCTCCTCTTCAGTCCGTATGGATAAATGGAATCTGTTAAATTTTTAATTAAATAATTCACCAAATATTGAATTCAAACTTCCTCTTTAAGTTCGACAATAATTTCCATATACACGTACAATCGGTCAGCTTAATGTATTTTGGTAGTACGTTTTTCTTTGAAACTATGATATCTTAATTAAATTATATATCATATACGAATGAAATGAATAGCTTTTTATTTTGACAATTTATATAGCGTATCTTCTAGTTGGGCGAAGTTGACAATTTAATAGTCTTTTAGGTCAAATAATTTACATAGTAGATGGATAAGCTCGTTTATCTATATAAATGCAGATCTACGTATAATACAAATATATATAGCTATAAATACAGCTATACAATATACTCATTCATAAAAAAAAATAACCATATTGTATTCACACGTTCAACTCTTGTCTCTTAATGCATGTGTAATATTTTTTAAGAAAATCCTTTGTCAACACAAACTCGATACGAGAGATTTCTCAAAAAAAAAAAAAAAACTGGATACGAGAGAGAGTATTATAGAATTTAATTAATTATAATAACACTGGTACGTACATTTGAAGCGGAATAAATAGGACGAATTTGACAATGAATTAGAAAAAAACAAGAAAATTAATAAATTATGATGCTCTAATGTTTTGAATTGAATTGTTTAGATTTGTCAAATATTATTAATAGTGACAGTATCCTAAAAATATTTCCTTGGAAAACAAGAGTCAAAACTCACAAAGCTAAGCCTACGCGTCAGTCTCCGGTTTCGATATACAAAAAGACAAACCGTAACTGGTTTTCGTCATCCGGTTTACGTCATCATTATATGGTTTAAAGTCTATTTATAGCCATTCTCTAACCGACTCTGTTCTTACGCGTCTATCTATCTCTCTCTCTCTCTAAACAGAAATTCAAATTTCAAAACCTCAATTCGATTTGTTGAAGCTTTTAATCAAATGGGTCTCTGTGCATCTGTTGGTCGTAACGAGTGTGATTCTTCGCCGTCGACGGCGAAAATCGTGACGGTTAACGGCGATCTCCGGGAATATAATGTACCGGTGTTAGCTTCTCAGGTTCTAGAAGCTGAATTAATGTCTTCTTCTTCGTCTTCGTCTCGATCTTCTTCTTATTTCCTCTGTAATTCCGATTCTCTATATTACGACGATTTCATACCGGCGATTGAATCGGAAGAGATTATTCAAGCGGATCAGATCTATTTCGTTTTACCGATCTCTAAACGTCAGTACCGTCTCACGGCGTCGGATATGGCGGCTCTTGCCGTCAAAGCTAGCGTCGCGATTGAGAAAGCGGCTGGGAATAAAAATCGCCGTCGTAAAAGCGGGAGGATCTCGCCGGTCGTGATGTTGAATCAGCCTAATGATCGGATCGTCGCCGGTAACGAAACGGTGATGGGAAAGGGAAAGTTGCCCGATAAAACGACGCCGTTTAAGGCTACGAACGGTTATTCCCGGTCTGGTTCGGTTCGGAAATTGAAAAGATATACGTCTGGTCGAGCTAAATTGGCGGTTCGATCGTTTAGATTGAGACTATCAACCATATACGAAGGATCCGTCGTTTAGATTTCATGAAATATATACGTTTAATTCTTTTGTTGTTGTGGTTATTGTTACGATAATTATTGTAATGTTGTTTCAAAGTGATATTACTCTGTAAATTAGCATTTTTTCCACTTTGTTTTTGTGATATATTTTGATATGTCCTGTATTTTTATGTAACATTATAGCTTATAAAGTTCAAAAAATAAAAAACATTATAGCATTTATTGTATAAGTCAAATATAAATCATACTGTTACGAGGTATCATTAAATATTCATAACCTCTCTATACATTTATTTTCATTATTTGAGGTAATTAATTTGTATAAATAACGTTTTCAAATTTATGAGATATCATTAAATTTTGTCGAACGAGTTTGATCAGATTGATCTGTAGCTCACTAGTCACCCGTCTAATCTATTCGAAGTTTTATTCTATTTTTGAAACATTAGAGAGAAAAGAACAATTTATTTTTATTTTAATTACGTGGGTAAGTGCAAGCTCCACTTTAGGAGACATGATTATAGAACAGGATTAAGTAATAAATAAATATTAATTCATCATGGGTTATAGATTTATAGTCCTCGTAAATTTCTACAAATAAAAGCTTTGTAGGGAAAGTTAAAAAAAAAAAAGACTCGGAGAGAAAGTTTGGATGTCTAATGGAAAGAGACTAATGGAAACTTTGGCTTCTCAGCCAATGGGATTTAACTCGAAAAGGTAAGATTAAGCTTTATTCTTTTGATTTTTATTCAGTCTTTAGACTATTGATATAAGAGATGATGATATGTCTTAAACTATTAACAAATACATTTTCTTAAGAATGATAATTGTTTCAATGCTCTACTAATTATGAGTTTGAGTCCAAGATGTCTAAGTTGATCAAATGGATGATTTACTTTATCAAAAATATTATCAACTGCGGATCATGTATTCATGTGCATACAAAAACTATAAGCTAAATGAAAACAAGTAAACTATAAGCTAAACACTTATCCCTTATAAGACGAGATTCAGTTCATTTTTTTTTTGTGATCGACATATCAAATTCATATATATATATATATATATTTTTAACTTAAAATCATATTAGTTTCATCATTACGTATATAAATTATAAGCAGTGTTTTGAAAACTGCACTGGACCGACCGGTCCAACCGAGAATCGGTTATTTGACCGGGTTTGAGTTGAATCAAAATCCAGATTTGAGTTAAATCGGCAAAAAACTGGTAAAACCGATGAACTGGTTCTATGCCAAAACCCGGTTCACAAAATTTAAGTAAAAATTTTAAGTTTTTAATCAAAAAATTTAAACTATATTAATTTACTTTCAAATTTATTTTCATTTTGTATTTTAAACTAAAAAATAATGTTTTATATACAAAATAGTGTAGGGGTCAGATTTCACCCCTATGAGATCGATATGGCGATGAGATCAACTCCACAACGTCTTGACGAAATCAAAGCAAGTCTACAAAGGCCCAGTCTGAATCTAGGTCCAAAATGATATTAAATCCATGAGCAAAATGGGCTTAATTGAATAATGGGCCTAAATTAGATATATTGCTTAATGGGTCATGTCTATTTTATTAGCTGGCTCATTTACTTAGAAGTACTATATATAGTCCTTCATTATCACCCAAAAAGGGGGCAGAATTCATTAGCAAAAACTCTTGTAACAGCTTTCTTCACAGCTTAATAAAACCTCTCTTGAGATCTTTGCGTTTGGTTGCTTTACGTAGAACTTTACAAACCCTGAAGAATTACTTAAATCGTGATTGTGAGATTCGACCGCCACAATTTGGAGCCATCTAAGGGGACCTGTAAAGCTTCTTACTCAACAAGCACCATCACGCTGAGATCAGAAGAGATGACCATCGACGGAGATAACAACAGCAGCAATTCGAAAGAAATCATCGCGGACGGACCTACAGCAGAAGACGCAGCAGAAAACCTCGTGAGAGACATCGCCAGGAGCGACAACACCGATGACAACCGCATCGATAACACCGGTGACAACGGCGTCGACAGCAGCAGCGGCGGCAGTAGCAGCAGCAGCAGCGCCAGTAGCAGTAGCAGCGGCAGTAGCGGCAGCAGCAGCAGCAACGAGGACTCTTCGGCGTCATCGCCAGACAACATGACCAGCAGCAGCAACAGCAACAAGGATTCCTCGGCGTCGCAGTACAACACGACCACCAGGAGCAGCCAGGCAGGCGACGACGATGTCGACATCACCACGACGAATCCGACAACCTTGGGCGAACTGAAGGATATGTTGAAGACGCTTCTCAAGAAGTCAGCGGAGCAGGAGGACATACTGAAGGCTCTCACGACAGCAAGTAAGGTGCGCGAAAAGGGCCGAGCACGACGATCGCTTGGGCGGTTCAGGCTGCACAGCCTCCGCTTCGCAACGTCACGCACTGTACGGAGAACCAAAAGTGATATAACACAACCACTGTCGCTGCGAGCTGCGGATCCAACTCCAAAACAAACCAACGGAACAACGAGCACATGACCAGCTGGTTCGGGAAGGATTGCGCAGGAACGCCAAGCTTCTTCGGGAAGGATTGCACAGGAACGCCAAACTGCTTCACGAAAGATCGCACAGGAACGCCAAGCTGCTTCACGAAGGATCGCGCAGGAACGCTAAGCATCTTCGGGAAGGATTGCGCAGGAACGCCAAACCGCTTCACGAAGGATCGCGCAGAAACGCCAAGCTGCTTCATGAATGATCGCGCAGACGATCGGCACGGACGATAACCCCAACAGGACACGCACCACAGGGAAACGCAGCACATCCACAGGGAGAGACTGATCCCAGGCTCGTCAAAATAGCGCGAACATCGAGCGCGACCAAGATCTCACTGACAAAGAAGGAGATCTCTACTTGACCAAGAAGTTCGTGCTCGAACAAGAACGCAAGGCCCTGCTCCAATCTCAGAACGACGATATGGCCAAGATGCAAGCACAGCTGGAGCGCGCCGCCTCCGACTTTAGGGTCGTGCAGTCTCAGATGCACAGAGAGATTATGAGCACTAATGAGCGCATTACGGAACTTACAACGTGCCTTAACGTCACTGCAATCAAAGCTCATAAAGCCGAGACAACGTTGAACAGAATAACTAAGTACCGACACGATGCGACTAAGAACTACAAATTCGAAGTTAGAACGACATGTTTTCATGAAGGAGAGTTAGTCTTGCGAAAAGTCTCCCGAAACACGGTAGAGCTCGAAGCCGACAAACTTGGAGCTCACTGGGAAGGACCTTACAAAGTCACCAAGGTGGTCAAACCAGGTGTCTACGAATTGGCCAACATGGCAGACATTCCAGTCCCACGATCATGGAATGCTAGGCATCTAAAAAAGTACTACTACTAAGTAACTTCACTCGAACTACGAGGCGGCTTGATCCTTGCAAAGAGTACGTAGGCAACCCATTTTCTGATGGGTACAGCTGTCCCCCTCCTTAAAAAGAGGGGGAAGTGGGTACGTATACTCGTATACTCCCATTTTCATACACGGCTTACCGTTCTGAATCAATCAAAAGCCAAGTGTTTACTTGCAAACTTATCAAAAGCCAAGTGTTTACTTGCAAACTTATCAAAAGCCAAGTGTTTACTTGCAAACTTATCAAAAGCCAAGTGTCTACTTGCACATTTATCAAAAGCCAAGTGTCTACTTGCACATTTATCAAAAGCCAAGTGTTTACTTGCACATTTATCAAAAGCCAAGTGTTTTACTTGCACATTTATCAAAGCCAAGTGTTTACTTGCACATTTATCAAAAGCCAAGTGTTTACTTGCACATTTATCAAAAGCCAAGTGTTTACTTGCACATTTATCAAAGCCAAGTGTTTACTTGCACATTTATCAAAAGACAAGTTTTTACTTGCACATTTATCAAAAGTCTTTCCCGAAACAGACCTTTCATCACACCATTACTGTTGGCCACAGTAACGAACTCTTTACATCCCCAGCGGGTAAAGCGCGCTATATAAATTCAGTGTTCATTGCTGGAGCGGACTTATTCACGGGAACATATCCGTAAACCAGAATGTTCAACTCAGAAACCCAGCACACAACAAATCGCTGGTATAAATTCAGTGTTCATTGCTGGAGCGGTGTTGTTCACGAGAACATATCCGTAAACCAGAATGTTCAATTCAGAAACCCAGTTCTCTCGCGGACGCGCGGACACAACAAATCACTGGTCAAAATCTTGTGTTCATTGCTGGAGCGAATTTGTTCACGGGAACATATTCGTAAACCAGAATGTTCATCTAAAAAACCCAACAACTTTGTTGGTCATTACGCAATAACATGTTCATCTTCAGAGCGGGCGCGTCGACGCAAACTCACCTTGAACCAAAACGACCATTCCAACTCGAATCAATGTCTCAAATAATGCAAGGCAAAAATGACGCTGAACAAAAGGACAAACATCATAAGCTGAATCAAATACTAAGTCTGAAATCTAACTAAAGTGCGATCTCGTCAACGTCGTCGACAACGTCATCGACAATCTCAATGGCTTGTTCAGAAGAAATCACCGGCGTAGAGTTTTACAAATTATCATCGCTTGACGAATCAAAAGAACTCGAATCCGAGTCAGCCTCCTCTTCAACGACACCAGCGTTCGTCTCCACAACTCGATCATCAGTCGTGCCAACAGGAAAATCCTTAAGGATCCCTTCAAGCTCACGCACATGCTTAGCAAATACCTCATCCGCGAGCGACAGGTTTTCCTCTTGCTTCTCAAGACCAACGAGCTCTTCACCAAGGGTCGATCTTTGGCGCCAGTTCACACTTTGCTTCATCAACAGCTCGCTGCATAGCTGCATCATAAAGATTGGCTTCGTCAAAGTCGATGTTCGCAGGACCTTGTCGTAATTCACCTTGTGATGTCGTCGTCTTCTCCACTTCGATGCGCAAGCTTTCCTTGGTCGTTGTCCATCTCGTCAAAATCAGGGACCTTATCGCTGTTCACCACGCGATGCCGACGACGTCTCCACCTCGCAATGTGGGTTTTCCTCTCGTTGTCCACTTCCTCAAAATCAGGGACCTTATCGCTGTTCACCACGCGATGCCGACGACGTCTCCACCTTGCGATGTGGGATTTCCTCGGTCGTTGTCCACTTCGTCAAAATCACAGACCTTGTCGCTGCTCACCTCGCGATACCGACGACGTCTCCACCTGGCGATGTGGGTTTTCCTCTCGTTGTCCACTTCCTCAAAATCAGGGATTTATCGCGGTTCGCCTCGCGACGCCGATGTCTTCTCCACCTCGCAATCCATGCTCCTTCACTTAGTTAGTTCGAAGCACCATCTTTCTCACCCGATCGAATCTCGCCTCACACGCCCACTATGCGATGTCGTCGTCTTCTCGTCGTCACGGTGTAAGCCTATCCACTTCACCAGACTGGGTCTTCACAAGACTCCGTTAGCACGGACCTTCTAGCTGCGTGAAAACCTTGTCGCGAAGGCCTCGCCATCAACGAACGCCACCTAGCCGGAAAAATTGCAATCTCATCGCGAACTTCATCTATCGTAATTAGAGCATTGGAATAGACCGGCCTCGTCAAACTGACGGAGTAGGATTCTGTAGAAAGAATCATTCTCTTTCCAAGAAGGAGAAGATCATCGACCATCTCTCCGGAATCATCTAAGTCTAAAATTGCCTCTATTATATCATTCGCGCGCAAACGATTAAGCTGCAAGTCCATGGGATCGGAAACCATCCTTCTAAATTCACCTCTCCGCTGCGCCAAAGATCAACGATCCGAGTCGTCGAATCACCGAAAAAAAAAAAAAAAAAAATGGCCTAGTCAACTCAGTGGGTTAACTCGGCCGAGTCAATTCAGTGAGTCAACTCGCAAGAACCATGGCTTGAAGACAGATTACTTGGTCCAGAAGAAACGACTCTGTACGGCAGCTCAGATGGAACCACGGACCCATCTTGATCTCTCTGGAAAGGTGAGAAAGTCACGGTTCCAACGCCACTGACGGCGAAGCCGTCCGATGTCCCAGTCGCCGCCGGCGAAGCTCCGAAGCAGCCGACATGATCTCTCTCTCCTCGCGACGCCAGAGCTTGTCCACCAAGAAACCTCCGTTGAAGACCACACATCCCGATCGCGTCGCTGGACCGTCTCGAACCAATGGCTCCAACAGTCGACAACACGCGAGCATCTCGAACCAACGACAACGCGCGAGCATCTCGAACCGACGAGTAGCTTCTCCTCTTGTCATCGATCCGCGACGATGACGATGCGATGAGATTGATTCGCCGACGAGTTGGGTCGCGACGACTCGAGCCGTGATGACAATCCATCGACCCGTGATGATGACGACGAGACTCGACGGGGGTGATAACGCCGGAGAAACGACTACGCAGATCGGAGGCGGCGGCGGCACTTCGGCCACGACCAAAAAAAAAAAAAACAAAAAAAAAAAAAAAAATAACAATAAAATAAGGAGGAGATTTTTTACCTGGAGAAAGTGATTTGGTAGAAAATAATGTCCTGGTAGCAGACCTATTTATACTGGGAGGATTTTCTTAAATCACTAGGTTTTTGTAAATAATTCCTGAAACTTCCCAGCAGGCCTCAAAGCCCATCAACGCACATCAACCTTCTCAGTCTCTTAAGACAATAAAAAGAAAAAGAAAACAAGCCCAGGAAAACACGCAGACAACAACTCGACGCGAAATAACAAGAACTTCCCGAGTTCGATGACGAGACGTCCACGCTTGGCAACTTCGCAGTCCAACATATCGATCTCAGACTCCAGAAACTTTTACCTTGGCATCATCATAACTCGATACTACCAAGCTGGAGGGCTAACTGTAGGGGTCAGATTTCACCCCTATGAGATCGATATGGCGATGAGATCAACTCCACAACGTCTTGACGAAATCAAAGCAAGTCTACAAAGGCCCAGTCTGAATCTAGGTCCAAAATGATATTAAATCCATGAGCAAAATGGGCTTAATTGAATAATGGGCCTAAATTAGATATATTGCTTAATGGGTCATGTCTATTTTATTAGCTGGCCCATTTACTTAGAAGTACTATATATAGTCCTTCATTATCACCCAAAAAGGGGGCAGAATTCATTAGCAAAAACTCTTGTAACAGCTTTCTTCACAGCTTAATAAAATCTCTCTTGAGATCTTTGCGTTTGGTTGCTTTACGTAGAACTTTACAAACCCTGAAGAATTACTTAAATCGTGATTATGAGATTCGACCGCCACAAATAGATTAAAATCTTGTTATGTACATGTTGTAACAATAATTATAACATGATAAATCATATTTAATCTTTTATTATTATAATTTGAAATGGTCTAATATACTATTTTTATATAATTTAATTTGGTAAAGAGGTAAAGTTATATAAAAAATTATATTAATATTTATTTTCTTAAAACTAGTACATTATCTACTTTTATTAGTTTTAATATATATATAATTAAAAACACGAATATTTAAAAATTCGGTTGGACCGGTTGAACCAATAATAATGCGGAGTCGGTGTCCGGTTCGGTTTTCAAAACATTGATTATAAGATATGTTTGTCATTTAAAACGTTCACATGACCTAAAAAATGAATTATGGTGTCTTCAATTATGTGATAAATCATTCAACCACTCGATCGCAATGAATTTGACTAAACGATATTCAACCGCTAAAAATTTGTTTCAACCCACCCGGCCAATTAAGTAAACTGCAACGAAAATTCATCTTCTTTTCCTGCGTGCATGATTGGTCTCAATCTCATAACACAACCAAAATATGGCTTAATTATACTGTTGAAAAGTCTTCCGGTGTATCTATCAAACAGTTAATATTTTTGGGAAGAAAACTGGAAATTTGTGTGAACCCTAAGATTCGATTTATTCTGTTAGAGAGAGAAAAAATACCAGAATGTTTCGGTTAGTCCTCCGGTGTGACCGGCAAGTCTCCGACAATGACAGGATGTATCTGGCGGCGACAACAATTAACTAAATTATCCTCTTCTTTTTCCTTAATTAATTATAGCATCTTCTAAATTACAAAAGATTCCAAACATATGTAGGGTTAATTAGATAATAGTATATGATAATAAATAATTTTTATGAGGCATATGACAGTGTAAAGATTTTATTTAGTTAAGGTTCCTTGAAATATTTTGGGACGCTACGCAATTGGTAGATGCTCTTTTACGGTGTTGTTATATGTGAATTTTGGTGTGGTTCTGGAAAACAAAATTTCAAATATCTTAAACACACAATTTCAATATTCATGACTGAGTTGTTAACAAACGTGAAAAATATATACAACTCCATTTATTGTTCTTTTAGCATATTTTGTTGTGTGTGTACGCACGTGAAAATAAGAGGTATATGTCGCTGCATAAGATCGGACTCTTGATTTGTACTTGATACTATACAAAAAAGATTTGGCAATTTATTACTATTTTTGCTATTATTTTCTCTCTGTCTTTGTTTCTTTCGGTAATAGCCCGGCCCCTTATTTCCTTATTTGACCTTTTTGCCTTTTGTAAAAACAAAATAAATTGTTTTGAAAACACATAACTATTATATATATATATATATATATATTCTTAATCATATTGGCTAGGTTTCAAAAGTATGACGTGTATCTACACACACAAAAAAACCTAATTTTCTGGTGATTTCAATTTGAATGTGTTTGTTATCATTACGCTTTGATACCCAGCCTGATTTGGATTCGATTCAACCTCACAATCTCTCTTTGTCACTCGTTTGTTTTGTTATCAGAAATCAAAGAGGAAAGAAAGATAGAGTTTGACACACAAGACTTATAGACTTCCCAAACTAGGTACTGTCTCTTCAGGATCTGTTGCCTGGAATCCACTAGAGCTTTTTCAGAGTTTTATTTTACAGAGAGCTTCAAGCTTACAACAATGGCGATTTTCAAGAAGTAAAGAAGAAGATGATTAAAAGTTGTTGTATCAGTAACAACTTCTTATCCCTCTTAAACGCCACGTTTTTACTTGAGATATTGGGCCTGCTTCTTTTGTTTCCGAAGCCCACCATATGCTCTTTCTCTGTACTTGGGCCTGCTTCAATTGTAAAGCCCAATATGATAGATGAATCTAGACCAAAGACTCACAAACTCCACCTTGGTCTCGATTTACTTCTGCCCTAGCGCCGCCTCAGCTTTCTGATTCCGATCCTGGGATCTCACTCTCGATCTTCGCCTCTGTCCGAAACCGAGAGCCATCAGCTTCTCTCTATCACCCGAAGCCGACCCGTTTCTCATCGCCACCGGAGAAACTCGAGTCCGTCAAATCTCTTTGACAATTCCTCCTCATCGACTGACCTCAGTCGATTCAACCCTCTCACCGGCGAACCTTCGATGACCTCTGTTAGCCGATAACCCTGTGACCTCTCCTCGCCGACTGATCTGTGGCAAATCATCTTCTCACCGACTTATCTTTCGCGACCACACCTCCTGGTCGACTTATCCTCTGCGACGATTCCTGTTCGTCGATTTGTCACCACTGGTTCCTTTTCGGTGACTGACCACCGACGCTTCCTCTACACCGATTCGTCTCCTTCTGGCCACCAAAGGAGATTCCTTCTCCTGCGATTCTGCTCCCTCACCGGTTGATCTCCGGCGAGCCCTCGTCTGGATCCGTCTTCTTCTGGCCTCCGAAGAAGACTCCAGACTCCGCGACGCTTTAAGCGTCAAGCACATTCAACGACTGCAAGCAACCGTTGAACTTCTCACCAGGTAATACCTTTGTTAACATATCCGCTGGATTCACAGATGTGTGAATCTTTTGGACTTCCACATCTCCTTGTGCGATCACGTCTCTGATAAAATTGAACTTGACTGCTATGTGCTTAGTCCTTTCATGAAACATGTAGTTCTTGGCTAGGTAGATCGCACTCTGAGAATCACAAAATACCTTTACTGCCTTCTGTTTGAAACCCATTTCTTCACAAATTCCTTTGAGCCACAGGGCTTCCTTTGTAGCTTCTGAAAGTGACATATATTCAGCTTCAGTAGTCGATAATGCAACCACTTTCTGTAGAACTGATCTCCAACTTACTGTATTTTCACCTACTGTAAATACATAGCCTGAAATCGATCTCCTCTTGTCTAGGTCTGTTGCATAGTCTGAATCACAGTAACCTGTTACCTGAAAGTCTGAACCTTTTGTGAATGTTAGGCTAGTGTTTGTAGCACCTTTCACATATCTCATTACCCATTGTGCGGCTAACCAATGTTCTTTTCCTGGTTTTCCCATGTATCTGCTGATGAGACCAACTGCAAAAGCAAGATCAGGTCTGGAGCCGACCATTGCATACATCAGTGACCCAACTACACTCGCATAAGGTACTCCTTTCATGTACTCTGCTTGTTCCTGTTCTTCTGTATCAGTTAGAGCCTTAAGCTTGAATTGAGAACCCATAGGAGTAGAAACTGATATGCAATTGTTCATCCCGAATGTCTTTAAAATCTGAGTCAAATAACCCGCTTGAGATAAAACCAATGAACCTGAACTTGTATTTCTGATAATGTCCATGCCCAAAATCCTTTTGGCTGGACCTAAATCTTTCATCTCAAACTCTGAACTCAACATTTCCTTAAGACTGTCAACAACCTTCCTGCTCTTTGAAGCTATTAAAATGTCATCCACGTATAGCAATAGATAAACCATATCCTCCAAACTAGAGCCCTTCAAATACACACATGGATCATAATCACTTCTCTTGTAATTTTGACTAATCATGAATGCATCAAACCTGTGATTCCATTCCCTTGGAGACTGTTTCAACCCATATAGCGACTTCTTTAGGAGACACACCTTCTCCTCTTTTCCCTTTTCAATGTAACCTTCTGGCTGTTCCATGTAGATAGTTTCATGTAGGACACCATGTAAAAACGCAGTTTTAACATCCATTTGTTCTAGGATTAGTTCATGATTAACCACAGCTGATAGGAGCAGAATTATTGACACATGCTTAACCACTGGTGCAAAGACCTCATTGTAGTCTATACCCTCAATCTGAGCAAAACCCTTTGCAACCAATCTGGCCTTATGCCTAGGTTGTTCCTCTTGATTCATCCCTGGTTTTAACCTGAAAACCCACTTGTTTCCAATTACTTTTTGATCCTTAGGTCTGTCAACCAATACCCAAGTGTGATTCCTACCTAAGGAATCCATTTCTTCATCTGCTCCTAAGCTCCATAGATTGCTAGAACTGCTTCTCATAGCTTCAGAATACGACTTTGGTTCTTGCACATTAATGAAATCTGCAATTGCCAAAGCATAAGCAGTATAGTTTGCTTCTTCAAACTTAGATGGAGGCTTAGGTTGACCAATAGGTACATAATCTGTTCCTTTGAACTTAGCTGGAATTTTAGTTTCTCTCTTAGGTCTGTTTCTGACCAAACCGAGTAGACCTGGACTTGTAGCATCGTCACTGGATAATACTTCAGCACCATCTGTCTCACTCTCCTGTTCTGACCCTGAAGAGCCCGAGTCTGAACCATCTGAATTCTGACCCGAACCACTTGAAACTGCTCCACCTGAATCTGAAATCCCTCTCTGATTTAGAACACTGACCAACTCATCACTGAAAGTAACCTTCTTTCTAGTCCTGTCCTTAGCAACCGGAGTAATCTCAATCTTACCAGAATTCAAATCTTTGAACAAAACTTCTTCATTAAAAACCACATCTCTACTGATGACCACCTTTAATTCCTCTAGAAGCCATATCCTGTAGCCCTTAGTGCCTTGTGCATACCCAATAAAGACACCCTTTGAAGCCCTTGGACTGATCTTATCTTTGATTGTATGAACATAGGCCATGCATCCAAAACACCTTAGATGACTGTAATCTGGTTTACTTCCTGTCCAAACTGCCTCTGGAACATCAAAGTCTATAGCTGTAGATGGTGATCTGTTTATGATGTAGACTGCAGTGTATGCTGCTTCTGCCCAAAATTCACCTCCTAAACCTGTCTCAAAGAGCATACTCCTGACTTTGTCCATTATAGTTCTGTTCATTCTTTCAGAAACTCCATTTTGTTGTGGAGTATATGGACAAGTCTTATGTCTCTTTATCCCTGATTCCCTACACAATCTGTCAAATGAATTATTGCAGAACTCAAGCCCATTATCAGTCCTCAAACACTTAACCTTTAAACCGGTTTGACTCTCCACTAACACCTTCCAATCTACAAACTTCTGATAGGCTTCATCCTTGTACCTTAGGAAATATATCCAAACCTTTCTTGAGTAATCATCTATCAATGTAATGAAGTATAGACAGCCTGATAAGCTCGGAGTCACACTAGGTGAACCCCATAGGTCTGAATGAATGTATTCCAGAATGCCTTTTGTTGTGTGTTTAGCTTTAGGAAAACTCAGCTTGTGTGATTTTCCCATTATACATCCTTCACAGAAATCTAACTTACTGACTTCTTCTCTTTTCAGGTATTCTTTTCTTACCAGAGCATCCATGGCATACTGACTCATGTGAGCAAGTCTGGAATGCCATTTCCTAGTCATGTCAACATTTTCTTTTACAGAAAACGCTCTTGGTTCTCTTACGGCTCCTTGTAAGTAGTACAAACCCTCTTTGTACTTCCCTGTTAAGACTTTTCTGTTATTTCTGTTGAATGTAACTGCGAAATCTTTTCCTGTGTAGCTGCAGCCGGACTGCTCAAGCTGACCGAATGAGAGGAGATTTCTCCCAATATCAGGCATGTATCTCACCTTGCTGATTGTGACTAAGGTACCATCTTCATTCTCTACGGTAATAGTTCCCATCCCTTTGACCATACAGTGTGTATCATTAGCCATTAGAACCTTTGAGCCTTCAAACTCCTCAAAATCAGATAGTAAGTCCCTTCTAGGTGTCATATGGAACGTACAACCAGAATCTAGCACCCATTCTCCACTTATCTGCTTAGTACTAGCAACTTGAGCAACTGAATCTGGTGATTTAGCTTCTGTTTCATCAATAGTTAGTAGAGCCACTGGTTCTGGTAACCTAACTGCCATGTTTGCGGAATTAGAAGATTTGTTTCCTTGTTCTGATTTTCTTCTTTCTGGGCAGTCCCTTTTCCAGTGGTTTTCACTGCCACAAACCCAACAACCCTTTCCTGTAGACTTAGGTCTGGACCTTGACCTTTGCTTGTTGTTGAATTTGCCTTTACCCTGTCTGTTACCTCCATTACCAAACCTTTTCTCTGACCTTCCTCTTTCTTGCACAAACAAACCCTCAGACTGACCCTTCTGCTTACCAAGTAGACCCTTATTCCTTAGCTCTGTCTCCTTTGCATAGGCAGATGTAGTTACTTCTTGAACTGTGAGAGTGTCTTTCCCTGTGCCATACTTTAAAGTATGAACAAGAGGCTCGTAGAGAGGTGGTAGGCTAGTTAGTAGTTGTATAGCCTGATCTTCATCACTTATCTCAATCTTGAGACTACCAAGATCAGCTATAAGCTTTAGAAACACATCAAGATTTTCCTCAATTGATTTATGTTCCTGCATCTTGTAACTAGCAAACTGTTGCTTTAGGTAAATCCGATTGGGCAAGGATTTGGTCTGATAATCCCTTTCCAAAGCCTTCCACATCCCTAAAGCAGTAGTTTCATGCATCACCTTTCTCAAGATTTGATCACTCAAGCAAGTAGCTAACAAGTTTCTTGTTCTCAAATCTTTTTCAGCAAACAAAGGATCCCTGATCTGTTTACCAGCAATCTGCCCAATTTGAGCCAAACCTTCAGGCTTAGGTGCTGGAGAATCAGTAGCCGGCTTAACCTCTGTTGTTGTTCCTAAAGATGACGCAGGTACTTCTTCTGGTTCACTTAGAACTGAAACCAATCCCTGTATCTCAAGCTGACCAAGAAGCTTGAATTTCCACAGCCCAAAATCTCCTTTCCCGTCAAATTTCTCCATCTCAAATCTTCCATGTGTAGGATCCATCTCTGTTTACTGATTTGAATCTGTTTCCTGCAGGTAAACACAAAGAAATCAATAGACAGTGGAGAGATTCTACGTGGAGTTGATCAAGATATACAGAAGAAAATATCAAAGGAATTTGGTTGATATAACAAAAGGAATCAAGAAAGAAAAAAAAAACTCCCTGAGATCTGGATCTGATCTTTGAGTTTTCTGGTTCCAGCCACTGCGATCACTTCTCTGGATCTTCTGGAAGTGATGCCATCGCCATAACCTGAAGATCTGATGATCTTCTTCTTCGGCTTTCTTCTCTGATGAACTCAGGTACCACCTCGTATCCCTTGCAATCAAAACCTGGATTGCTCTGATACCACTTGTTATCAATACGCTTTGATACCCAGCCTGATTTGGATTCGATTCAACCTCACAATCTCTCTTTGTCACTCGTTTGTTTTGTTATCAGAAATCAAAGAGGAAAGAAAGATAGAGTTTGACACACAAGACTTATAGACTTCCCAAACTAGGTACTGTCTCTTCAGGATCTGTTGCCTGGAATCCACTAGAGCTTTTTCAGAGTTTTATTTTACAGAGAGCTTCAAGCTTACAACAATGGCGATTTTCAAGAAGTAAAGAAGAAGATGATTAAAAGTTGTTGTATCAGTAACAACTTCTTATCCCTCTTAAACGCCACGTTTTTACTTGAGATATTGGGCCTGCTTCTTTTGTTTCCGAAGCCCACCATATGCTCTTTCTCTGTACTTGGGCCTGCTTCAATTGTAAAGCCCAATATGATAGATGAATCTAGACCAAAGACTCACAGTGTTGTGTTCATTAAATGATCAGTATTCGTTTTTATGAAAAAAGAACCAGAAGTATGACGCAGAAGAAAGACCTATGTGTAGATCTTGTCACGGTCTTTCAGTTTCTTCTGTCTCTAGTTTTTTTTTGCTAAAAGATTTGTTCTTCTTTCTCTAGTTAATACGCGTACAAGTGTTCTTTTTCTACTGTTGTACAACATTGTAACATCATTATAATGGAAACTATCGGGTTACATGTCAACCTCAAATGTAAAAACAAATAGAGAATTAGAGATAAAGCTGACAAAGTGTTCGGAGGCTTTTCAATCGGTGTCTCGGTAACCAAACGTTTTCAATGCGTGTTAAATTGGTTATACATTTTCAATCATAGATTGCATGATTGTTTTCATTTTAGTCAGCGTAATAGTAAATTAGTTGTTTTTGAATTTGACTTTTAGCTGTTTCTTGTTCAGAGAAAGAAATGAAAGAGTGATTGGGGAATCGAATATTATGTATTTCCTCCGTTTTTTAATATAAAGTGTTTTAGAATTTTTTTTTTGTTTTATAATATAAATATTTTCAGATTTATATGTAGTTTTTATCTTTATTGAATACTATATAACTAATAGTATTATGCAGTTTTTTTTAATTGGTTGAATTATTTGTATTTTATTTATCAAATAATTTTATTTGAAAACATGTTTTTTTTTTAAATTTTGTGATTTAAACCAAAACATCTTATATTAAAAAATAGAGGAAATATTAGTTAAGGAAAAAAGAACCCTATATGTCTGACATTTCTTGGCTTTTGCATAGTTCACAGAGGGCTTTTTATCAGCCCATTATAGTAACTTTTTGGCCCAAGCAAAATGAGGAGTTATCTATGTATATTGGAAAAAAATCGATTAAAGTGAAGGCGAACTAAAAACATATAAATGACGGTCTAATAAAACGATTGAGTAGTTTTATAGACAAAATGGAATTAACTTATAATTACAACAACAAAAAGCTACATATATGTTGTGAAAAGCGTTTAAAGAAATTAAACCATGTTGAGGATCGTTCATAGGATAAAGTAAAATGAAATGGATCGGATCATATATTATATAAGCATTCCCAGAAAAAAGCATAGAATATGAAGAGCATATCGATTAGGAATATAATATCAATGCATGATTGGATCATATAATCATTGCGATGTGCATGCTTTCTTCTTCGGCCTTCTCACGCTCAATACAAATTGTATAATCATCACCATGTTACCTTTTTATATGTACAATCACCATTACTATATTATCTTTTGTTTAAACAAAGCATGTTCTTTTCTACATTTATTTTCCATATCAATATTTATTTTCCTTTCTCGATTACATGTAATATTATTTTCTTTATCCCACAGTTTTTTTTTTTTTAAATATCACAATTGAGTACCGCTAGGATCGTGTATACAAAGCTACACATAGTCAAGCAAACTATTTTATAAGATTACGGGTGTATTCAATCTAGTATTTGGGAAAATTTGATTGATTTGTATTGAGTTTTTAAATGATTTTGGGTGATATGTCTAAAATATTTTAGAATCCTATCTAGGACCATGAGATTTGTTTTTTTTTTAACTAAAAAACACCACTAAAACATCTTAAAATTACAACAAATCTGTTAAAATCTATTACTCAAAATATTTTTAATAACAACAGATGTTAAAAGAATTTTTAAAATCACAAGTTTAATAACACTGAATTTGAAATAATTTTTCAAAATCCATGTTTAAATAACATAGAATTTGTCACTTTAATACAAATCACTTCAAATTCTAGATTAAATACACCCCCTCCCTTTAGTCTATTGAGACTGCACATATTAACAAAAATCCAAACCCGTATATAAGTTATATGGTATTTCATATATGTTAGATAAAAAAAATTATCAACCATATATGCATAATTTAAATAAATTAAAACACACACAAAAATAGAAGACAAACGATATACAACACAAAATAAGAACTCATTCATAAAAAAATTACAAAACGCATCAATTTATGCTAGTGTTGTTGTTTTTTTTTTTGATAAAAATGCTAGTGTTGTTGTTGCATCATCATTTATGTTGAAATCAGTATAATTTATGTTAGGGAATTTATAAAACAATGCACAAAAAAACACAAAACTCATCGATTGGATCCTACATTACAACTACATTACAAGTGGGCCATTTTTTGTTCGTCCAACCAATTATACCACTTCCCTCTTCCTTCACCTTATCAACATCATTTACTATTTCCACAATTTGGATCTAGTTTCGCAATTACATGAAACGTAACACTTAATTCAGGTTAGTTTACGAGTTACGACCATTTGGTGAACAAACTAAGTAAGAATTGTTGTGAAATATTATACAAACTATATAATCTATATATGATGGAGGTATATATGTTTGCTTATATGATTTTGATACAATATATATATATATATATATATATATATATATATATATATAATGTTGTTGATCACAAAGAGGAAAAGCTTATAAGAAAGTGTTTTTCTCCTTTGCTTCTTTTTCACACATATATATATAGGAGAGGAAGAGTACATGAACAAAAGACACGTGTACATGAGGATTAATTGATTAGTGGCATACTTAAGACATTTGGACATAACTTAAGCTTTATTAGTAGCACTCTTGTGTCTGATGACACTTATCTACTAAGTATATAAGCTTAGTAGGTGATAATGATGAATATCACCAATTTATAACAAGAATCAATAGTTACTCGAAAACAGAAAAATATGAAAGTAGACGTACGTAATAAGCATTCTATCTTATTATAAGTTTATACCAAAAAAAAAAATACATTACAATAAAACTAAAAAAATTAATCCACTCTATTTACACCTCACACGGTCACACCTATACAAATACCACTAAACTTCCTCTCATTCGAACTCATTCTCTTCTTACTTACTTGATTACAAATAAAGATTAAAAAATTGAGAACAATGGTTGATTTGGGAAGAGAAAGAAGCAGCCATTTACAAATCATTGATTTTCCGACGAACGTTGACTGTGCCCGTGAAGTCCGTCTCCGGCGAACTCTCCGTTCACTCATCGAGTGCTTAGTCCCATATTGTTGCACTTACCAATCTCCTCCTCCCTCTGACCACAACGACACCGTCTCTGTCACTTCTTCCTCCGATCAAACTGGTAATGTCCTCGTCACCGGAACTTTCTTCGGTCACCGTCGTGGCCACGTCAGCTTCTGCGTCCAAGACGACACTCGTCCTGCTTCTCTACCTCTCCTCCTCCTCGAGCTAGCCGTTCCCACGGCGGCTCTAGCTCGGGAGATGGAAGAAGGTTTTCTCCGAATAGCTCTCCGGAGCAAAAACAACCGCCGGTCTAATATTTTTAACGTTCCGGTTTGGTCTATGTATTGTAACGGCCGGAAAGTTGGGTTTGCGGTGAGGAGAGAAATGACTGCAAACGACGTCGTATTTCTCCGGCTGATGAAGTCTGTTTCCGTTGGCGCAGGAGTGATTCCGGTGGGAAGTAACGGCGATGGTGACGGCGAGATGTTATATCTAAGGGCGACGTTCGAACGAGTCACCGGATCGAGTGACTCGGAATCGTTTCATATGGTGAACACGGGAGGTAGTTATGGGCAGGAGCTTAGCATTTTTCTTTTGCGATCGTGAGAGTTTGTGAACTGTGATTATGAAATTTCTAGTTATGATGTTATTTTTAATGTTCGGTTTTGTGTATAGTTTATAACGTTTCGTTGTTACAACTTATAAATCGTTTTTATAAATTTTGTGGTATTAGGGCTTGACAAATTATCCGTTAAATTCGATCCGATTCGGTATTTGTTTCGATGCAATCCGAAAAATTGAAACCGAAAAATTCGGATATACGTTTTGAATCAAATCAAAGAAAATAATAGAATTTAGTATCCGTCTAAACCGAAATAAATTACAAATACTAATTTTAAAAATTCAAAAATTCTATCTGATCCGTATATTATTTATATAATATGATAGATTTATAATGTATATTTATATTTTTTTGGTGAATATATTTATAGTAAATATAGATACATATTAACTTTATTTGAAATATATTTTTTAAATAAAAAATATATATTTCATTTTTCATCGTTTTGATTTTTCACTTTTCATTTTTTAAACAAT
Source organism: Arabis hirsuta (assembly GCA_964056655.1). Classification (NCBI taxonomy): domain Eukaryota; kingdom Viridiplantae; phylum Streptophyta; class Magnoliopsida; order Brassicales; family Brassicaceae; genus Arabis; species Arabis hirsuta. The sequence continues at coordinate 34,851,790 of OZ053304.1, forward strand.
TTATCGAATAAAATTAGACACATTTCATATATTTATTGATTAATTAGTTTAAATTTTATATTAAAACTTTTTTTTGCAAAAAATATTATGATGTTTTAATTTTTTTTTGTTTAAAACAGATATTTGCGAAGATCCAGATATCCGCAAATATCCATAAAAAATCTTTGTATATAATTTATTTTTGTTTTAAACTAAAATATAATTACATGTACTATACATAAATATCCTTGTATTTATCTTTTGATATTAAATTAGTAAATTATGAATAATTATAACTTATACACAAATGAAATGCTGAATCATTTTTCAAAAAAAAAAATTATTTTAGTTTTGCAATTTTTTTTTATCGATAACACTATGCGGATTTGAATCCGGATGAAAAACATTTTCATCTACGTGTTTTCTTTTTTTCTCGATTAAGCTTTAATAGATATCCCCCCGATACTAATAATTTATGTAAAACATACGAAATGACATAATAATTCTACAATTTTATCATTCGGTGATACAGAACGAGACTGATTACCAATCCAACACCTTGACTGTGATAATGATATACACCATCGATATGCAATATTGTATACATATGATTGATAAGGAAATGATAATTATGGGGCTGGTGTGTCTCTGCTTTGACTCCTCTCCTGCCATTTTGCTTTTGTACATTTCTTCCAAAAACTTTTAAATCTTCATGGGCCACCGGCGTGTGGAAAGCACGCACACCATGCATTGGTGGAGGCTGACCAAGGCCAAAGCCGAAAGCAATGTCCGACCAAACAGAAACCACCGAAGAATCTGGCTAAGCTTCGGTGTTTGCTTCCATACCCAACGAGCACCGTTCCCTCTTCTCCTCCTACTTTCCATAATATTAGGGATTGTGCTCTTCGGATACTCAAAGTCATTAATTTCATTTGACTTTCGCTTGGGATTTAAAATCTAATTAACTAATATAATGGTGGTATAATAGTTGAACTAGAGTAGCATCCGCACTGCGCGCGGAATGAAATATTTACGAAACTAATATTACATACAGTGGTTTTGGGTCTGGGGGATTATGGGCTTTCGTTTCGAACCTCCTGGTAATTAAAAAAAAAAACTATAATAGTTTTAGTTACAAATCAATTTTTGAATTTAATATTGGAATTATTATATAAAATTTGAGAGTTTTAGTTAAAACTAAATTTAGTTAATGCAAAATTATTATAAAATCCAAGATAAGTTTCTGTAAATACGTTATACGGTAGTCGGACGATGGACCATCGTATATCTTGCAGACGTATATGTGGGCATTTACGCAAGGTATATACGGTGGATAAGTTTTTTTATTAATATAGATATATTTATTTTATAGCTAGGTAGTATAAAATTTATCATCACAAATATTATAAAATAAGCTAAATAATTACCATTGACATAGTAGCTTTAACTCGAATAGTAGATAACATCAAATGTTTTTTTTGGGTCCAAATATGTGTGTAATTATACCTTAAAATATGTATGTGAAAAAATTCTTTTACATGCTCACATATTTTCAAAAGAAAAACAATAACATTTATTTGGTATTTAATTTTAAAAATAGTAATTGTTTGGAATATATGTTAATTTGAATACTTGGTCTTGGTAAGATTTAGTCTTTCAACTCAACACTAATTAATTTTTAATGAGTATAAATGTAAAAAAAACTCTAGTATATCTTGTTGTAAATTTTGTTTAATTTGGCATTGATATAGTAGTCTACAATTCGGTTCGAAATGTTCTTTTTGTCATTAACATGTAATATGCAGAGTTAAACCTAATCCTCACCATTCAACTAACACAAACTACTACTTTCTCTATCATAATAGAAGATGTTATGGAGATTTTTTTTTGTTTTAAGTTAGATGATGTTTTTAGCTTTTAATGTAAAATTAATTATGTTTTGTAGCTGTTGACTGTTTAAATTATGCAGATTATTTTTTTATTGGTTGAATTATTTTGGAATCGATGATAAAACATATTTTCTATTAAAAATAGAAAATTAAATGATTTCTTAATTTGTATATAGAAATCTTAAACATCAAGTAATCCCTTATATATTAATTGGAAAATGATTTGTGAGAAGATGTTTATGTGTCATCTCCACATTCACTCTCCCAAATAAAATATGACATGGCTAGAAAGAATTATGACATGGCAAGAGAGTAATAATTTCTTACCTTTAACATTTTTGATTGTCATGAAAAAATATTTGCAAACATTTATTTATAGAATTTAAAAAAAAATACAAATCAATTTTAAATTAAACAAATTTAAAGAAACATTTGACCACCAAAAAAAAAATCAAAGATAAATTACTATTGTGATTATAAATTAAAATTAAAAATATATATATGTAAACGTGATCTTAAATAACAAGAATATAATGAGATATTAACTATTGTTTTACCAATTTCTTCATCCTAATTCAAAATTTACTCTAAATCATGCATTTTTAACTATTTTTGTTTTATTTTTTCAAAAGAATAAGAATTAAAAATAGTAGAAGAATACGAGCTACATAAAATATAACACGTGAAAAGAAATTCATTTAGTAAATTAAGAGGTAGAAGATGAAGATTTTTTAACCAAAAAAAAAAAAAGATGAAGATCTAAAAGGACTAAAATTTTAATCGAACACAATTGATAAAGTTTAACCATAAAACGAAATTTTTCTAATTAGATTGATACCTAGAAAATTAGCGCGTATTATGCGGGGAATCACCTAATATGATATACAGAGGGAGTAGATTACAACATTTAACTAAAATATGAAATTTAACAAAGTTCGAGAAAACGCTTAAGTAGTTGCTATAATATGCACGTAGTAGCACACTATGCAGCCAAATTTATGGATATTCGTGGTTCAACCCGTCACGAGATACAATCGTGGTATCGACGTATCGTTAATTTATAATTTAATATTCAGACATATTGAATGATAAGAGCATGTGCAAAGCTAAAACATGTTTTGTGTTCTTATAACATTTTTTATTATTATTTTAAGATTATGATTGGTTAAGAACCAATTTTGTGTTTTTAAGTTTCAATGGTAGAACCATGTTTTGTGTTCTTAGCAAATTTAAAAGATTTAAAAAATTAAAAAATTAAAATTTTGAAATAAATTTTATTTTAAATAGAAACATAGATTACAGAAAAATATTTAAACCATAGATTTTTAAATCATTAACAAAGCGTGTTTCTTTTCTTTTTCTTTTTCTGAATAATATTTGTCCATTTAGCACTGGAGACATGGCTTCTAAGAACATACAAGAAATGATCTTAATTAAGAGTAGTTCTTACTAATAATAACTATTTATCAATTAAATTAAGTCAGATAAATGCTAAGAACATAGAGTAAGAGCTTGCATTGTACATGCTCTAACATTCAATAACAACTCTATCAAAATAGACATACATACATACACACTCGTTCGCAAAATTTATATAACAGTTGCAAACGTCTAAATAGCTCAAATAAAAGAGTATATAGATACATAATATTGAGAATATATATAGATATAATTATTAATCGTAGAGTATAAAGTATAAACCCACGCCTCGTAAAATGACAAATGCATGCAAAAATCTTGACATACATGCCAGCAATGGCTGTGAAGCTCTGATAGTCTGATTGATATGTTTTTTTGCCCCCTTTGGTTCTCTCATTATTTTTCTTCTTCTTATTTTTCATGTCAATCATAGATGCTATAAATCTTATAACTTATACTATTTATTTACTTTAAATGAAAGTACGTTGACAAAAAAAAAAAAAAAAAGCAAGAGAGATAGACCAACGAAAGAAATGAGATAATGAGAGAATATATGGAGATGCACACGAGGTTAAGTCTTAACCCTAACTAATTGAAATAATGGCTCCACCACCATCTCCTCTTTGTATGGTTTCACGTGCACTCTCAACCCCACAGTTCCCTCTTTATTTTATTTTTAATATATTTATGATGAATATATTTGCTCGTGATTCTTATAATTGATATCAGAACAAAATTATATTTGGTTTGATCTTCTGTTGATGGAAAATCTGACCACGATATGTTTATGAGTGTGATTCTTTTTCTCTCACATATTATATGGTTAATGGTAGCACGACGAATAGACCGAATAATCGATCCTCTAAATTCTTGAACCACTATATAATTCAAGTACTATTTTAATTTATCATGTTTGACCTCTAACTTGAGAGTGGGGAATTGATGCTTAATTTGATCGCAGTCGTGTTGCAAAAATAATAACATAATGGTGTAATTTTCATTACTTGTTTGTATGATAGTTGCAACTACTTAGTCTACTTGCAAGTTTTTGTTGTTGTTCTTCGTAAATCAAGAAGGTATTAGACTATTAGTATTTCTTTGGAACGGTGACCAAAGTAAGTCAAATTAACCGTTCGTGATTTTGAAGATTCTTTCCAAGGAGAGGCAGGTAACGGATTAATTAGGAGGTATATATATCATCAAAGTCATTAATGCGAATTAGAATGATTTTAAATGCTGACAACTAAATTAAGGATACGTCGTGATCCAACACGGCTTAACCATTTTGCTTTCGTTTATCACCTAACAACATAAACTAAATTTTTCTCAACATTCGAAGTCTAATTATTATTTTTTCTATTTTTGTTTGCGTTTATAAAGTTTTGAAACAATGTTGTTTGGGTGATAGAGAAAGCCCAAATTGGACAATGAGCCTAAGGTTTAGAATTGAACTATTGGGCTCGTTTTGTTGGCCATATATTTGTGCTTTGTCGGTTGTAGATCACACAACTAGTTATCGTCGTAATTAAGAAAAAAGGAGAAAAAATACATTAGTTTATTACAATGATTATCATGACTCTTTCAGTTTGTTAGGGAATTTCCATACGTGCACAATATATTAACATAATTATTATTTTAACAATTGACCGAAAGAAGATTATCTAAATAATTGACATGTTGTGTTATTACAAGACATGATTTTAAAGACACTGGTGGAAACAGTCACTGAAATTCAGGTAGCACGTGTCACGTCGAATTGTTACAATCATGCAAGATTATAATTATACTCCATATTATAGTATTATAGTATTATATATATTCGCTAGATAATTTATCGAAAGAAGCTGAATTGTATCGTCAAAAGAGCAACAATTAAACGATGATTTCCAGTTAATTAAACAAGATAATCACTTAAATGGTGGAAAAGTGGTAATCCAAAAAAATGGTGAAAAAGTGGTTATGCTTTTGCATGCACTTTTTTGGAGATATCTATTAGACCATCTCTAACTTATTACTCTATTTTTCACTATAAAATTTAATAATTCAATTTTAAAATAGAAGTTTTCTCCAACCCAATACTCTATTTTTCACATCAAACAAATTATTCTAAATATATTCTTTATTAAAATTACATATTTTACCCAATTTATTTTATATTAGTAAACTCATTAAATATACCACATTATTTTAATTAAAAAAATTATTATAGAAATAAAATTACATTCCACAATAAAAACAAATAAATAAAAGAAAAATAATATAGTTATATTCAAGCATCAGTAATTTGTTCCCACAAATGATCAATTAAATTATTTTTATTCATAATCAATTAAATCATTACAAAATTATTTGTTTATAAATTAAATTAGATTGAACTACGCTAATATTAATATTAGTCATCGATTTAAGTTTGTTTATGATCAATTTAATCCAATTTAAGTTTATTATTCGTTACATAATAATGTTATGGTTACAGTTTTTTTTTCAAAGTGTGGATATTGATAAATTTATTAAATCTAGTGGAACTGAAATCAATAATTAAATTGACAATCATTCCTAATGTTTTGTTGAAAACTAACGGAACAATAACCAAAATATTTTTAATAATATATTGTAAGTACAAAAATATAATTATTTAAAAGTTAAAAAAAATTATAAATAAAAAAAAATTAATTCCAAAATGAAGAAAGAAATGGATTTACTCCAAATACGGAATAAAAAGTGAATTTATTCTATTTTGGAGTAGGGTTAAAAAAATTTTTACTTTAAATCTCATTTTGGAGTAGGTTTTGGAGATACCTTACCATAAAAGTTACTACCGAACTATATATTTTTTTTTATGGTCAAAATAATGAACTATTTTTAAGGTACAAATATCATTAATGGTTTTCTGCGATCATTGGTTATATAAATGAAACAAGTTAATGTAAGCTGTCATTTAATGTGTTTATTAGTACCATGGACGGTAAAATAACCGAGTTGTTATAAATTGTTATGTACAGGTTCATATATTTAAATATTTGATTATACTATAAGATAATGAGTACTGGAAAAAATTTAATAAATATATGTATATGAATCTAGAAATGGGTAGATAAACAAATTTATTGGGGTCACCTCAACGTGTCTGAGTTTCCTTTTCAATTTTATTTTCAATTCATTGAGTTAGCATAAAAAGTCGGTGGTAAGGAAAGTCCCAAATAATTTAACTTGAAAATGAAAGTTAGGTCCACTTCAATATTCATTTTATGAAATAAATTAATGCTCAAAATCGTTTTTTTCATAAAAATTATCCAATTATTAAAGTATTCGTGCTTCTATCGCTGTCTTTAGTCAGGTAGGCTATAATATTGCATGCATCTATATATACACACACAACTACGTATGTATAAAAAACATTGTCATTATTCACATTCGGATCTCATCTAACTTTAGATAGCTAAAAAATCTCAGATAGAATATCACACTTACCCTTTCGACCCAAAAAAAAAAAAAGAATATCACACTTACCCAAAATGTATATATATTTGGTATGAAATATTACTGTCACATGACTTGTATGAGAAAAAGTACATTTGACATTTTTGACATTTGAATGTGTTAATGTTGCAAGTTTATAGCTAAAATGGGTTGACAATGGAAGTCAATTTTTTGAGATATTAGATATTATTTGGAAAGTAATGTAGTTACATATGTACAAGCTTACAAAACACCAAAGCAAATATAAAATTCATTAATGGTATATGTAAAAGGGTCAATTACAAAAATAACCAAAAAAAAAAAAAAAACTAAAGAAGTAACAAAATTAGCATGTGTGGCCAAATATCAATCTTTAGATATAGGTTAAATGGTTATGATTTATATTAAAGTTTTTTTCTTAGTTATAGCATGCAATTTTCCTATGTAAAACAAACAATGACACGAATTAGCGAATTGTTTTTTTCTCTAAATTCCTTATAAATACTTATACTTGCTACTACAGCCATTTCGAGTACGAATCCAACTTAAAAGAGAATGACGATCATCGATACGACTTTACTCGTTTTTTCTTTATGAATTGCACTCTAAAGTCCTAAAGTCTCTAACTCGTATTAATAGCAATATTTAATAGACACAAAATTTCATATATACTACAGTATATATGAAAAATAGGACAGGGTGGCATCATAATTTATGGGGACAGCTGTCGTGGTTATGCATTTATGACCACTAACATGCAATGGCACGGATGCACATTTTAGTCATATAGTTGTTGGATTCTTTGTCCAAATTTACTTATTCAAAAACAACCTCTTCAAATTTTCTCATAATTTAATACTAGTAGATGGTTTAATTAGATTATTTATTCATTTTATATATCGTATACTATATAGATCGGTTGTCATTAAATTTTTCGAATTTTCGTATTATAAAAGTCTTAACAAAGTCTAGATCGACAGTTATATAATTATTTCGGGCTATAAAAATATTCTCCATTTCTTGTATCCGAGTGACCATAACATATTTATTGGTATTTTTATGACCCCATGTCAACTCTTATGTAATTTGTCCCCACTTATTGTTAGCTCAATGGCATTAACTGCATGGTTTAAATAAGTTCTACTACTAACTTTTTTCTATAAATTTTGTTTTACAAAATTTTCCTCTAAAAGGCAATATAAAGAGCTAGTATTAAAGTATAAATTAAAATACCTGCAACACATGTTTAAATGATTTTTTTTTTGTCAACACATGTTTAAATGATGATATAATTTTTTTTATAGTGTTATACTAATAATCAGTATACAGAAAATCCGTATAAAATTCACTAATATGAAGCGAATATATTGTTTCCTATGGTCTTCAAAGTTACATATAATTAATGATTTGTGCTAATTTGTAATTTATTTTAACTACTTACTTTATTTATTACATTATATTATTCTGTACGTCTGATTAGTGAGTATAATATATTAGTATATGATTATATAGACATGCAAACTTGACTATGAACAAAAGTAATTACCCTGCAAGAAAAACAATGCCATAAATATGAAAACAGAGGACATAGACAGATATATTAAATTTTAATAATATAATTTTCAGATCTTAACGAAAGAGTGTGGAGTAAAAACTGGGTCTGAATTCCCGGGAAAAAAAAAACAAATTGTCGGTTTCACTTGCTAATTTTCTCACTCATTTTCCCGTGAAGTTACAAAACCATTCCTTTTACAGGTTTTGAAGTCACAGAAAGAAAAAGAGTAGAAGCAAAAAAAAAGCCTCGAGCTTTCCTTTCTTTTAGTGACATGATCTTCACTTTCTGAGTTAGATCTTGATAGAAAGTGTGAGAAAATGATGGGTTTGATGAATTGTGCTTCATCTTCATCTTCTTCTTCTTCCTCTCCCACTTCTTCTTCTTCTTCATATTCTCCGAGGTAAGTGACTCTGCATTTTGTATATTCATCAGTGAAATCGAAGCTAAATGAAAAATTTATATGTTCTTGTTTATAGGAACAGAGAGAAGAACATGGTTTTGCAGAGTATGGTTGATGTGTCATCTCCAAGTTTCTCTTCCGACACAAAACTTGTACTGTTTCGAAATCATCTTAATTTTTCACTTTTCAAAAATGCAAAAAGTTTCAGAATAATGTCTGTAAAAAGCTCTGTTTTTTCTTCTTGGTTTATATGGTTTTTGATTCTCTTTTATGTTTTTATTTTCCCTCAAATGTAACAGATTTACCCAATTGAGAAGAATTTAATAACTCACCAAAATTCCAATCTCTGCCTGATCCCAAAGGTTGGTATAATAATTCAATACTCAAATTCTTCTTGATTTAATATGTCTCTTTGATCATCTTAAATTTATTTTGTAACAGTCTTCAGAAGAATTGAAGAAAGAAATTGCTTCGATAGAGTTAGAGATACTTCACATGGAACGATATTTATTATCTCTATACAGAAAATCATTCGAGCAACAAATTCCATCTTTCTCTAATCTCTCTGTAACAACATTACCTCGTTCAGTGACTACTTCACCATCATCATTAGCTCTTTCTAATAAGCATTATCAAGCTTATGGAGAGAAACCAATTTCGTATCCTCGGAGTTTCCACACTAGCTTAAAAGCCTTATCTTCAAGGGTAAATTTAAAAAAATTTCTTACAAATTTTGAGAAATTGAGAGGCTATAAAGATTTTTTGGTTTTGTTGTTAATTTTTCAGGAAGGGACTAGAGAAGTTTCTGGCAATCATAGTCTTGGAGAGCTTCTTGGATCATCTCATTTAGTTGATGATTATAACCTCGTAAACCCGAATAAACTCTCTGAAGAAATCATGAGATGTATATGTTCTGTGTATTGTACACTATCTAGTAGCTCAGTGAAAACAAATTTCACTTGTTTCTCTCCTTCTCCGGTTTCAACAATGTCGAATTCCTCCTCAACAATTTTCTCTTCCAAATCCACCTGTGACGATAAATGGAACTCGCATTGCGATAGTGAGGATCATCAGTTGCTGAATCAAAGTCATGATCAAGGCAATGTTGTAATAGAGGCTCTTAGAGTACACTTAGATGATGGTAGCTTCAGTTACGCTGCTCTTATGCTTCAAAACTTCAGGTAATTTTGGATGTTTTTCGAGGGAAAATACATTTCGGATGTTACTATATAATTGGATTAATTGATCTTTATTTTGTATCACGAACAATTTCTGTGTGTAGATCATTGGTTCAAAATCTTGAGAAAGTTGATCCGAGTAGAATGAAACGGGAAGAAAAGCTCGCGTTTTGGATTAACATTCACAATGCTCTTGTGATGCATGTAAGTAAACAAGCTCTTGAATCTTTTTCTAATTTCCTTGTAATGATCTTTTGATATCATGAGCTTCTTTTCTTTGCAGGCTTACTTAGCTTATGGAACTCACAACCGCGCAAGAAACACTTCGGTTTTAAAGGTTAATTGACGTATAACATTTGATAAAGCAACATTTATTTTGATGTTTTGTAAGCAATTCTCTGTATATAAACTCAGGCAGCTTACGATGTTGGAGGATATCGCATAAACCCTTTCATCATCCAAAGCTCAATCTTAGGAATCAGACCTCATTACTCATCTCCATCACCTGTATGCCATTACATTTTCTTTCTTTCTTTACTTTCACTTTTACATTTTCACCATATAGTAATTAATCAAACGCATAATTTCCATCTTGCAGTTACTCCAAACGCTATTTTCGCCTTCAAGAAAGTCGAAAACTTGCAATGTTAGACACATTTACGCATTGGAATACCCCGAGGCTTTAGCTCATTTCGCTATTTCTTCAGGAGCATTCACAGATCCTACGGTAACAATTTCAAACCAATAAAAATTCTAAAACATTTCACTTTACTCTTAGATTTGGAATTAACAGTATGTACTTATTGTTAGGTTCGGGTTTACACCGCGGATAGAATCTTTCGCGATCTAAGACAAGGTAAAAAAGAGTTTATAAGAAGTAATGTTCGTGTTCACAAAGGGACAAAGATTTTGTTGCCAAAGATCTTTCAACATTATGTTAAAGATATGTCAATGGATGTGTCTAAGCTCATGGAAGCAACATCTGAGTGTTTACCGGAGAATGCGAGGAAGATTGCTGAGAAATGTTTGAAGGAAAAGAAGAATAAGAATTTTGAATGGTTACCGGAAAATTTGAGTTTCCGGTATGTCATTGCCGGAGAATTGGTCGGAGGAAGAAATAAGAAGTGAAGGTTTTTTTGGCCTCTATGATGTGATTAAATAATTTAATTACAGTTAGTGTTTAATTCAGTTTTTTTTTCAAGTGAGAAATTGTAAAAGTAGCTTTGTTTGCATAATCGTATACCAGATTAAACCGAATATTAATATAGGATTTAAACCGTCTACCGAAGATAACCTGAGAGGAAGACCAAACCGGGTCTTAAAATAAGGAGTAAAACAAAATACATGACTATTTTTTATTTTGAGAATAATACAAGGGCCTATTCAAAATTTCCTAAATTTCACTTCTTTCCACTTTATATTGAAAAATTGAAATTATGCTCTCTAGTTTCGAATTCCTGGAATTTGTTTTCCGAAGGTAGAAGACGGTGAAGGATGGATTTGGAGCAACTGGAGAAATCTGTGGAAGCGAATCCAGACGATCCTTCTCTGCAATTCGAACTCGTAATTTTTGTTTTCCGATGTAAAATTTCGTTCCTATTGATATCTGCTCAATGAATTGGAACTCTGATTTGATCTCAGGGGTTGTATCTGTGGGATAATGGTGGAGATTCCGGTAAAGCAGCGGAGTGTTTTGTGTTATCGGCGAAGTTAAACCCGAATAATGCGGCTGCGTTCAAGTATTTAGGGCATTACTACTCTCGTGTGACTCTCGATCTCAATCGAGCTGCAAAGTGTTACCAGAGATCAGTGTTGCTAAATCCTAACGATTCTGATGCCGGAGAAGCTCTTTGCGATTTATTCGATAGACAAGGGAAAGATATTTTGGAAATTGCGGTTTGTCGTGACGCTTCTGAGAGATCTCCCAAAGCTTTCTGGGCGTTTTGCAGATTAGGTTACCTTCAGGTTGTTCATTCATTTTGATACTCTGTTTTCTAGAATCTGTTTTGTTATCTTGGTTTGCTAATTTATGGCGTTGGATATGATCATAGGTTCATCAGAAGAAGTGGTCTGAAGCTGTTCAGAGTCTTCAACATGCTATTAGAGGTTTTCCTACCAATGCTTACTTGTGGGAAGTAATAGTCCTTTTCTCTTCTTACTGTCATTACGTGCATTACATTGTTTGTGCTATAATCTGACAAGAATCTGTCATTGTAGGCTCTAGGCTTGTCTTACCAGCGACTTGGAATGCTTACTGCTGCTATCAAGGTAAAAGACGTTTCCTTTTATGTACTTAACCAGTTTCGTTAAGTGTTTGGGTTTGTTGTTGATTTTCCGATGTGAACTTAATTCTAAATGATACAATAGGCGTATGGCCGTGCAATTGAATTAGAGGAGACTAAGATTTTTGCGTTAGTGGAGAGTGGAAACATCTTTTTGATGCTTGGTTCATATAGAAAGGTAATTTTGTATATGTGTCTGTTCGTAATGACGTTATTAGATAGTTGGTTCGTGTGGCTATTGAAGTCTCATATACACTACTTGTTTAGGGTGTGGAGCTCTTTGAGCAAGCGCTGAAAATTTCACCTCAGAACATTTCTGTGCTCTATGGTCTTGCTTCTGGATTACTTAGTTGGTCAAATGAATGCATAAATTTGGGCGCATTTGGATGGGCAGCTTCGTTATTGGAGGTTAATAATACTATTCTCTTCTGAAAATTTTTCTGGTCTCATCCATATTAAATATATCTAAATGACCTAACAAGTAATGCAAATCTACTGTAGGATGCTCGTAAAGCTGCAAAAGCAAGCAGTGAGCTGGCCAGCAACATGTCCTCTATATGGAAATTGCTTGGAGATATTCAGGTACGTAGGCCTGCCTTGTATTTTATGCGTCAGCTCGTTCGTCATATGGGAATCTAATGTTTGTTTTGTTTTGTTTGTTGAGCAGCTTACATATGCGAGATGCTTTCCGTGGTGTGGGGGAACAGAAAACTCAGAATTCACTGTAAAGACATTTAATGATTCAATCCTTTCTTGGAGAAGCATTTGTTACTCAGCTGCATTGTCAGCCAAAGCGTCTTACCAACGAGCTCTACGCTTAGCCCCTTGGCAAGCCAATCTTTATACCGACATAGCCATAACTTGTGATCTCGTTTCAAGTTTAAGCGATGACTCTGAAACTTCTAGTTCTTGGTAAGATTATACTGAGTGTTATTTGACATTTCCTTAGCTTTCGATGCGCTCCCTTGTCATAGTCTACATTTCTACCAGGAATCTACCAGAAAAGATGGTTCTGGGATCATTATTGCTAGAATGCGACAACTCAGAGTTCTGGGTTGCTTTTGGTTGTATGTCTGATAATAGTGCTTTGAAACTACATGCTTTGATCCGGGCATTGCATTTGGATGTGTCTTTAGCTGTTGCTTGGGCTTTTATGGGCCAGGTATTGTCCCTTAACTTTTTCTTTCCTTTTCTTTTTGGCTTTGTATTAGAGCTTTATCAAGGGTAAACTGTTGCATTCTTGTTTTTACCTATAGTGTATTGTAACCTCGTTTGCATTAAACAGATCTTCAGGGAATCGAATGAAATGAAATTGGCAAAACAGGCTTTTGATTGTGCTAGAAGCATAGATCCTACACTTGCGCTACCTTGGGCCGGCTCAGCTGATACGTACGCTAGGTAGATGCTTCTTTATGAAAAAGAATCCTCATATTTTCAAACTACGATTTCTTCCCTTATAGACTAATTAATATCTCAGGGAGTCAATATCAGACGAGGCTTTTGAGAGTTGTTTACGAGCTGCACAAATATCACCTGTAAGTGCTGCTTTAACTTTGGTTTAGTTACTTGTACGTGTGATAGCTTTAATTAAGGCATGAGTTCTTTTGTCCAGCTTGCGGAGTTCCAGGTTGGTTTGGCATGGCTTGCTTTGCAGCAGGGAAATATTTCATCTCCGCAGGTATGAGTGAGCTTTGAAACTGATCTCATATATGCACATGATTTTTAGTGGAATGAACTTTTAAGTAATTCCCTCTTTTGAAACTGTATTACAGATTCTTGCTTCCATTGAGCAGGCAATGCAGCGCACCCCTGATTCCCCTGAATCCCATAACCTCCACGGGCTAGTTTGCGAAGCAAGACACAGTTATCATACTGCCATTACTTCTTACAGGCGAGCACTAGCTGCAATGAGTGTTTACTCCGACAGTTCAGTGAAATCTCATGCTGGGAAAATATCTATTAGCTTAGTGAGGTCACTCAGCAAGGTGAGATCCCCATCCATCTTTCCGCAGATGTTCTTTTTAATGGCTATTTTGAGTTCAAATATAATTCAATAATCAACAGAAATGCAACTGTTGTACTGAGTTAAAGTATTTTTGCAGGCAGAGAGATTCAAAGAATCTGTTACGGAATCCGCAAATTTGAAGTCAAAAGGTTTGTACGTTTGAAGAATTGGTTTCTTGCAACCTTTACTAACTTTCAGTCAAATATTACTAATTGTATGTTTGAAATTTTCCAAAAGGTTTGCTTGATGTCGGAGGTTTGCAAATATATGCTTTCTCTTTGTGGAAGATTGGTGAGAATGATTTGGCCCTCTCAGTGATTCGGGATCTGGCTGGTAGGATTTCTACCATGGAAAAAACCTCAATAGCCTTCCCGATCAGCTTCATCTGTAGAATGCTTTATTGCATATCTGGTTTAGATTCTGCTATCACCAGCATCCAGAAAATGCCAAAGGATTTCTTCCAGAGTTTGAAAATCAGCTTTATAGTATCTGCCATCCATTCTCTTGATCAGAGTGATAGACTTCAGTCCATTGTTGCAAGCACTCGTAGCTATATAACATCACAAGAAGATATCGTTGATATGCACTATTTGATAGCACTCAGCAAGCTGGTGAGCCTTTCGATCTCGGTTTTCATGTCGGCCGTTGTTTTAGAATGCTGTATTGGTTTAAACTCTGTATTAAAATGACACCACCACTCTGCATATTGCAGCTGAAAAATGGAGAAGGAGATTTCCTTGGATTTGAGAAGGGCATTGCCCACCTCAGAAAAGCTCTTCATATGTATCCTCATAGTCATTTGTTAAGGTGGGTTTCGATCAGCTCCAGAGGTTACGTAAACGCTAATCAGCCGTGCTATGTTTTAATTGTCTAATAAGGTATGTTGTTATTCTAATCATAACTCGGAATTTTTTTTTTGGAAATTAGGAACCTGCTTGGATATCTTTTGTTTAGCTGGTGAGGGAACGAAAGAGGCCTTTACTGCTAGTAGATGCTGTTCCATCAGTGTCTCTGAGTGTGGAAATAAGGAAGGTCTGAAGTCGGCATTGGAGGTCCTTGGTGGAGCGTCGGTTGCTTGCAATGTAATTGGCAACACAGCTCCAAGATTCTCATTTCCGACATGCAATTGTCAGTGTCTGAATGCTCCTGTTGTTATTACGGAACTGCAAAGGTATTTAGCGTTTTCAGAATTTGAATTGATCTAGTCTCAAAGTGGTGTCTGGTACTGTTTCATCTACATTTCAATTGTTTTCTAATATGCAGATTCTTGCGTCAAGAACCTTGGAACAGCGATGTGAGATACTTGATTATTCTGAATCTAGTGCAGAAGGCCCGTGAGCAGAGATTTCCTCGCCAGCTTTGTAGTGCTATTGAGCGTCTAATCTCTGTGGCACTCTCTGATGAGACATGTTCGAAAGAAGGCGAATATCAAAAGTTTCAGCTTCTGCTTTGTGCTTCTGAAATCAGTTTGCAGAAGAGAAATATTGCGGACTCCATTGCGCATGCTCGAAATGCGTCTTTCCTTTCACTTCCACGTAGCAACCTATTTCTAGGACATTTGCAACTTTGTCGTGCCTATGCAGCACAAGGGAGTATCAAAAACATGCAAGAGGAATACAGAACGTGTTTGGAGCTCAAGACTGACTCAAGAATTGGTTGGATTGGCCTGAAGCTCATAGAATCTCAGTTTGATCTGGAACCTGATGCTTACCTCTTAGAGATGAGCCTAAAAGAATGTTCGAGCCAGAAGAAGAATTCATGGAAAGAGTGGATGGCTGTTCACAGTTTAGCTCTTGGCTTAGTCTCTATCGGGAAAAAAGACTTTTTCTCGGCAGAGGAGTTCCTTGCACAAGCTTGTTCGTTGGGTGATTCAGATAGCTGTCTATTTCTCTGCCATGGTGCTGTCTGCATGGAGCTGGCTAGACAGACTAATGACTCGCAGTTCCTCTCACGAGCTATAAAGAGTCTTAGCAAAGCTCAAGCGAATTCTTTGATTCCTTTGCCTATCGTCTATACGTTATTAGCTCAAGCACATGGAAGTCTTGGGTCTAAAGAGAAATGGGAGAAGAATCTTCGTCTTGAATGGTTCTGCTGGTCACCAGGTACTGTATGAGCCTCTGTTCTATTTTTTTTTCTTTCACCCGAATTTGCGCACAACTGAAAAATGTTTCCGATCTTTTGGACAGAGATGAGACCTGCAGAGGTTTACTTCCAGATGCATTTACTCGCACTACAATCAGAAGACAGACCCGAAGCTGCTTCAGGGATTGAAAACTGTCAAAGCCCACTGAAATGGGTGCTTAGGGCGATTCACACCAACCCTTCTTGTATGAGATATTGGAACGTATTGCCTAAGCTTGTTCCACATCCCGTAAGTCGAGACCTACAAATTTATTAAATCGAATCCCGGAACAGAGATCGAGGAAAGCAGTTCATGTTCTGTTTCTTTCCTTATAGATATATATGATGCTAAATACTTCCCCTGCATGTAAAACGATTGTAATATCCTCTTTCATTTTGGGATTAGTATATATCAAGTTTTACATATGGAATCAACAAATAACATACATAAAGCCACAACAACAATGGAAGCCATTGGAGGGGCTGATTTTTCTTAGTGCATCATCATAAGAGCAAACTCATCAAAGCTTGAAACTCCAACAGCATTAAGATCAAAAGCTTTGATCATAACTACACAATCATCAGTAGTTCTTGACTCACCAAGCTTCATTAGCATCATCTTCAAGCTTCTCGGAGTAATACAATCTTCACCTTCAGCAATATACATTCTAAAAGCTTCCATTATCTTACTCTTCCTCTCTTCCTCTGTAAATTCATCATTACCTTTGATTAACTGAGCAAACTCCTCAAAATCCAACATTCCATCTCCATCTATATCAGACAGTTTAACCGCGGCTTCGGCTTCTTCATCAGACAATTGCTCTCCCAATGTCTTGAAACTCTTCTTGAGCTCCTCTGGTGAGATTCTACCGTCTCTGTTTGCATCCATGTATGCAAAAACAGCTTCTAAGTCTCGGTTCTTGTCTGAGGAGAGTTGCTCGCTGAGTTTCATGAAAGATTGAGTATTCTTCATGATAACTGACATTGAGTATTCTTCATGATTACAAACAAATGGTTTTAGCTATGCTACAAGTTTTATTTTGTTTCTTTTTTATTTATTTAGGAATTGAATGAGAAAATGGTCTCAATGGTTTCTTGGTATATATAGGATGTTTCAAGATTCAATATTAGAATGGAAAATGTTAAAAAAAAAAACAGAAATCGAAACGTATGAAACGTGGGATATTCAGAAAATAGTCGTTAGATCTAGAAGAATAAAATATTATTAGTCATCTTGGATGTAGAAGAAATTGTATCATTAGTATTTTGTTCTAAGATATATTTTTTTTTAACACTTTTTATTATTATTTTATTACAAATTATGAGAATTGTTATATTGACGGTTCTACAATGGGCTACCTTCCGCCTTAATCCATGCCAGACGATTCTATTTTGCTCCACGTTGAACATCTCCTGTAAACTTGTCTTCATTAAACTGCATCGATAATAATAAATCGCATCTTCTAGAATTCGAACTCTAGACCTCCGGATGTAGAAGTATTAATGAATTCTTGATCAAACCATTGGACGAAAAGGACCTAGTAAATAAAATATTAGTATATTAGTTATACATATCTAATATTTAAAACACGCTTTTTCTTTTTCTTTTTTACGATTAAGAAAGAAAATTTTGGTAAATATAAACCAATGCTTACCTACTAATCTATCAATGAGAAACATTAACCTGAGTTTTTTTTTTAATTTGGCTGGCTTCTCTACCACTGTATGGGAGTTTGGAGGCATATGATTGAGGATTATAAATCAATTACGTTTTGTTAAATGCATCTTTAGTGAAATCAGGTTCTTAGAGTTTAGAACAATGTGTAATATAGAAATACAAAGAATTTAGAATAATGGTATGTTAATTGTTTTCTTCATCTACTAATCATGTTTTTCTTTATTAATTTCTTCATAACCTAAAGCTTCATAACATTTCTTCCATAATGCCTAAATTTTTTATGGCTTTTATAAATTTTCCAACTTCATTGAATTAAAATGATTAGTGTTAGGAATCTTACACGAAATTAGATGAAATCTAACATAACATATAATTGATATTAGGTTTTGAGCTGTAAATTAATGAACCATTTTGACCCAATATGGGAGTACTGTTCGATATAGGTATTGCCAATACAATAGTAGGATTTGGTTCAAGATAAGCCAATAAGAGTCATTATATAAAGGAAGCGTGTGAGGAATCTAACAATAACCTCTATTGGTCACGGATCAAGATTGATTGGTTAGTGTTACCGTTATGTGAAGATTCAACACAATTTTGTCTTGAAATGTGTGCTTCAAAGAATATCACATAGTCATGGTCAAAATCATCTCAAGAGATTGTTAACTAGAATGTTTCCCATAAGAATCAAAAAGAACTTAGAAGAGAGTTGAGGCTATGATTGTCTATGTGATACTAGAGATAATTTAAATTTCATGTCACTAACAATGGAAAAGGAGCTATGACTTTTTGATTTTCGACCATCCAAGGTCTACATAGAGAATGCAGATTTATCATAGTCCCTATGAAGTCTTATAAATGTGATGCTTAAAGTAGGGAATGGTCTTGTCCCCACTGATTTAAGTTGTGGTAATGAATACCGCGAAGACGAACCCATTGATACTTGGATTACAATTCTTAACAACAATCGTAGCCATAGTCAATTTCCTTCACCTAAAAATCTCAATAGCCAAAATCGACAAGAATGTTTTCTATCCAACTATGAATCTTGAGAGTGTGCCAAGTATAGTTGATATAAAAGACAAGAGGCTTGAGATGACAAAACGATTGTAACATCCTCTTTCATTTTGGGATTAATATTTATCAAGTTTTGCATATGGAATTACATACATGTTGATTGCTTGCAAAGCCAAATTTACAGCAATCAAGCACAAAAAAAGAAGAAGATAAAGACAAAACAACAAAAGCCACAACAACAATTAAAGCCATTGGAGGGGCTGATTTTTCTTAGTGCATCATCATAAGAGCAAACTCATCAAAGCTTAAAACCCCATCAGCATTTAGATCAAAAGCTCTGATCATAACTACACAATCGTCGGTAGTTCTTGACTCACCAAGCTTCATTAGCATCATCTTCAAGCTTCTCGGAGTAATACAATCTTCACCTTCAGCAATATACATTCTAAAAGCTTCCATTATCTTACTCTTCCTCTCTTCCTCTGTAAATTCATCATTACCTTTGATCAACTGAGCAAACTCCTCGAAATCCAACATTCCATCTCCATCTATATCAGACAGTTTAACCGCGGCTTCGGCTTCTTCATCAGACAATTGCTCTCCCAATGTCCTGAAACTCTTTTTGAGCTCCTCTGGTGAGATTCTACCGTCTTTGTTTGCATCCATGTATGCAAAAACAGCTTGTAAGTCTCTGTTCTTGTCCGAGGAGATTTGCTCGCAAAGTTTCATGAAAGATGAAGATAACTGACGTTGAGTATTTTTCATGATGACAAACAAATGGTTTAGGTATGCTACAAGTTTTTCTTCTTTTTTTTTTTTTTTTATTTAGGTATTGAATGAGAAATTGGTCTCAATGGTTTCTTGGTATATATAGGATGTTTCAAGATTCAATAATAGAATGGAAAATGTAAAAAACAGAAATTGAAACGTATGAAACGTGGGATATTCAGAAATAGTCGTTGGATCTAGAAGAAAATAATATTATTAGTCTTTTAGATCTAGAAGAAAATGTATTATTAGTCTTTGGATCTAGTAGAGGAAACATTTAGTATCAGTTACTCCCATATTTAAAACACGCTTTTTTTCTTCTTTTTAAAAATTTAAAATTTCGGATTGAGAAATGGTATATTTGGTAAATATAGGCAAGTGCCTTATCTCACTAATCTATCAATATACTCTCTCCAGTCTCTATGGCTTATTTTCCTTAGAGCTCATGGCACATGGTTGAAAATTACCGTCAATTCCGTTTTTTGTTAAATGCATCTTTAATGAAATCAAGTTCTTACTACTGCTTTTCTTTATCAACCTTTTTTTTTTTGGCGATCTTTTTATTAACTTATTCGTAACTTAAAGTTTCATACCATTTCTTCCAAGATGCCTAAACTTTTTATGTCATGTTATGTTAAAGTTCTATGGACTCCCAACTCAAAACCAATTGGCAATAAATGGATTGACCCAAATTCCTTATATATTGGATTAAATTCCTTTCCACTTCAGATGTGAGACATTCTTCACATATTATAAGTGTTAGTATCCTACATCAGAATCATATGAGACCTAAAATTAACGTACGACTGCCATGACCAATTATCTAATTAGTTATTATCAAATTGAGTATTGAATTGGAAATCTATGAAATGTAACATGACATCAATATTAGTGCTTTTTCTTTTTTTGGGGTCAATACCCGATTATAATCATTGTTTCCAAAGAGCTTGAGAAAATATTACTGTTAGACCATAATATTACCGTTGTGTGATCTTATTAGATACATCAATTGTTACCGTTGTGTGAAGATCTGACACTAAAGCTCATTTTTAAATCTAGTTGTCCAATTATTGATTATCACATGCTTAGCTTTTTGTCTTGAAATATGTGTTTCAAGGAATATCACATAAGTCATGGTCAAAACCACAATGGAATCAATACAATAACAAAAAAGTTTTTTCCACATATGGATTTAATCAAAGAACAATCAATTGTGTTTATTGCGTCACAAGCTAATAAAAATATTTACACACCAAATCAAACATGAGAAAAAAAAAAGAAAAAAAGAAAGCTACAATAACAACAATCGAGTGTTTGATTCGTCTTAACGCATCATTAGGGCAAACTCATCAAAGCTTAAAACTCCATCAGCATTAAGATCAAAAGCTTGAATCATAACTTTACAATCATCGGTTGTTCTTGACTCACCAAGCTTCTTCAACATCATCTTCAAGCTTCTCGGAGTAATACAATCTTCACTTTCTCCAGTATACATTCTAAAAGTTTCTTTAAGCTCAATCTTCTTCTCTTCCTCTGTGAATTCATCATCATTGCCTTTGATTAACTGAGAAAATTCTTGAAAATCCAACATACCATCTCCATTTGTATCTGACAATCTAACCGCTGCTTCGGCTTCCTCGTCAGACAAATGATCTCCTAATGTGTTGAAACTCTTTTGAAGCTCTTGTGGTGAGATTCTACCGTCTCTGTTTGCATCCATGTAATCAAAAACAGCCTCTAAGTCGTCTCTGTTCTTGTCCTCATGACCATTGATGTTATGTTGTTGTGTCACGGCTGAATCTTTCCTCTCCGGTGAGAGTTTCCGGCAGAATTTCTTGAAAGAAGATTGAGTGTTCATGAGAGAATTAAAAAAAAAAGTTGGAGGTTTTTGTTGTTGTTTTGGTTGTTTTTAAATTGGAAAGTGAATGAGAAATGTGAGGGAAAATGGTTTCTATTTATAGGCGTGTGTCAAGTTGTGGTAATTAGATAAAGAAGAAAGTGTATTAGACGTGGGAGATAAGTGTTTTAGATATTTTTCTTGACGTTTATTTTAATGGTATGATAAGGTCTTAAGTTCTTGATTAAAAGTTATGAAACACGCTTTTTCTTCCTTTATAATTGGATAAATACCGATAAAGGGTATTTTGGGAAATTTAAAAGAAAATGGAGAGACCAGCCACTTGTTTTTGACACTTGCATCGTCAACACGAGATTTATCAGTGGGCGCTTCGAAACTTCACTTTGTTTCGTCTTATTATTATCTTTAGGCAATTTCGGAATAGAAACATGTTCAGAAATTTATGTCTTATTATTTATTTAAAATCGTTTATTTTATTCAAACACATACGAAAAAGAAAATGGATAGATTATTTGAATTAGTTTTTTTTTTTAATAAACCGTAGGAGTTTCGAACCTTTAGCTTATAATTTCCATGGTATTCGGAGACAATTTTTAGATATTTCGATTTAAAAAATAACTCTCTGTACCACAGAAGTTTGAGTCTCAAGCACAAAAAAACCAACCATTTTGTATTACTACTAAACCACCACATCTTTAATATTTTGATTATTTAAATTAGTTAATTGTAATATTTTTTTTTAACATTGCAAATTATCTAAAAATCCTTATATAAATTAATAAGAGTCTATTCCACTACACATATTTTTTCTCGTTTTTAATATTTTTTAGTTTCCGAATTACCCGTTTTCAATATTTTTTTCCAATACCCCCCAAAATGAACATCTTTGTTATTATCTCTCAATTTTCTTGAGTTTTGAGAAAAAGATAGACATTTGGTTGACTACGTGTACGGATAAAATTGGTTGAAAATGGTACTATTTAATTTTCACGCAAAGCGAGGCACTAGTATGCACATAGAAAATGGTGCTAGTGGTTAGAGCATAAATGATAGTAGTTGCTCGTTTTTAATAAATTTTTAAAAAATTAAAAATAATTAAATAATACTTTTTCTGTTTCAAAATAATTGTCATTCTAACTTGTTTCACACATATTAAAAAAACATATTAAAGTCTATTTTACCCCTAATTAATACAATATTTTATTTGATATAAGTAATTAATAAATTTAAAAATAGGGATAAAAATGGAAATAGGGATAAAAATGGAAAAATTAGTCATAAATGTGCATTAAAATTGCAGAATGACAAGTATTTTGAAACAAAAAAATAAGGCTAGAATGACAAGTATTGTGAAACGGAGGGAGTACATAACACTTGAGAACCCCAATAAAAAGTCATAATTTTAGAAATTTAGAACACCAAAATATGGGATTCTAATTGACATAATATAATTTATAATAAAAAAATTACGTAGCACCCCAATTTAACAACTACCATTGATTATGCTTTTAGCGAAAGAGTTAAAAGGTTAACAAGTTTTTAATTGGTACTAGTGCTTATATTTAATCAGGGGTTAGCGGTAAAAAAAACGGTCGTAGACCAGAACATCTAAGATAATATTTTGCTTAATTTTAAGAATTAGTCGTTCGGTTAAAATACGCAAGCAATGTCGACGATCCAATATATCTAAATAGGCCCAATATTATTGACCCGGTCCAACAACATTCTAGAAACAAGAAGAAACTCATTTAGGATTTTCTTATGAGTGTTTTTTTGAAGTAAACGTGTTTTGCTTCTGTGATTTTTATTTGTTTTTGAAAATACTTTTTATAATTTATAAAAGCATGAACTCGAAACACTAACAACATGACATTTACAATTTACGAAAGTATTTGATAAAAATCATATGATATTATAATTCTATTTGAAAACAGGTACATATAGCGGTAGATGCAATCATGCAAACACAAATGAAGACAAATTATATACAAGATTAGTGTTAATACAGAAAGATTAAACATTCACAAGTTCCAATTTAACATCTTAATAAACAAATGCATAAAAAAAATAGAAGAAGACGCTAAACAAAAACCTCAAACAGATTTGCTGCTATTAGATGAAAGATGGGTCTTACAAAAAAAAAAGCCATGTC
Source organism: Arabis hirsuta (assembly GCA_964056655.1). NCBI lineage: Eukaryota > Viridiplantae > Streptophyta > Magnoliopsida > Brassicales > Brassicaceae > Arabis > Arabis hirsuta. The sequence continues at coordinate 34,875,550 of OZ053304.1, forward strand.
AAATTTTAAAAAAGCATTCACTTTCTCACTCACCCTTGCTTATATATAACATCATTCCACTAAAAAACCAATCTGTAATATATATATTTATATATATATCTATATATACTTAAAAAAAAAACCAGATTCTTATCTCAAGAGTTAGCATCACAAGATCATAATTTGGAACTTAGAAGAAGACCTTACAGACCAAATGAGGCTTTGTTGTTGTTCTTGATCAGCCTATCCTGTGTCTGTTCTCTCTGCCTTCTCTTATGCTTCTTCCTCTTCGATATTCGATCTCTGCATCAGAGCTTGAGAAACCAGTTGGATAGCTTCTGCTTCCTTTCATTGAGCCTACTCTGGATAACAGAGCCTCTTCATCAGCGTGGATCCGGTTTCTTGGTTTGTGATCTGACCCACACAATACGATAAAATTAGCACGCAATGAAGCAACTCTTTACAGTGATTTGAGATTAATGTGACCATACTCACCTTTGTAACCATTTGATGATGACTTTGGTGAATGGAAGTCTACAACTTGTGAATCAAGATCAGGTTCTGATATCGAGCTCTTTTGACTCAGCAAATTCGCTTCTCTTCTTAGCAGCTTTTGTCCATCGCTCGGAGAGTAAGCCGAGGTGTTATAAGAATCATCCATCACGTCAGTGATCTCTACATACTGACTAGTTGTGATGATTTCATCTGCACTAAACCCAAAGGAAGCCCTGTACGCTTCTAACTCCTCCATGTCTTGCTTTGGACTTCTCGTTTGCCTATTCTGGTTCCCGTTTCCATATCCATTTGATGGATACACATCTGAATCCTTGGACACGCTTAATCTCCCACCGTTCTGAGGTACCGAAGGGTCGTGATCCAGATAAAACTTGGCAAAAGTTGCAGGACAGAAGAAGTTTGACTCCTGCAAAGGTGTCGAGACTCCATTTGTGTCGTACCCAAATGTGTTTCCAGAATCACTCCTTGAGCATTTACCATTCTGAGGCGACAATAACCCGTCTCCTGAAGCCCGAGAGATTGGTGATCTAAGCGTGCTGGCTGGACTTCCAGGATAAAGAGAATAAGTAGACTGAAGGTCATTTGGAACATTGTAATGACCTTTACCAGAGTTCTTGAGATCCATGGAGGAAGTCAAGAAACGAGCATAAGGCACATCGGGTGAAGAAGGAGTAGTGAGATGCGCAAGCTCTGGAGGAGGAGTGAATGGAGCAGTCGATGGCTCGGTAGTGAACGTAGAGAAAACCGGAGGTGATACCAACTGAGTCTCATGTGCATATGGTCCAGTTGCATACATACTCGATGAAGGACCTCCCGGCGAATTAGCAGACAGAGACAAGTAGCAGTTAGGCGACTGCGCGGTTGAAGGAAGAGCGGAATTGGTGAAGGAAGCAGGAGAAGACGGTGGAGCCAAAAGTGACAAGTTAACTCCTCCTGTAGCTTGGTTAGTTAAGACACCAGCTTGATGAGCTCCATTAGGCTGTGAAGCTGAGACATTGCCACCTTCGGGAATCCGAGAAGCGGGTACAATCCGTTTTCCTCCTTTCTGTGACTTGAAACAAGAGAACACTCCTAAGCAACCTCCCCACCTTTTCCTCTGTAAAAGGATGGATACACACATAAATCAGCTCAAGGAACCAAACGAACACACGGATCTAAACTCTAAAGTATACTCTCACTGTAAGAACCTTGGAATTCATCTAATTGAATGGTTAAATTCCGCTAAAAATGTCAACTTTTTGTCATTTCCAATTATCAGTTTCTGCAAAAACGATCTAAGTAACAATAGAATGATCAAAGGGACATAAACCCTAACGAACATTACTCTCCATCAAGTGAACAAAGACACAAAAAGTAGATTAGTGTGAACAGAGTCGAATAGTCAGATCTAAGGAGCAAAAAATAGAAAGAAGAAGAAAAACACAAACTTTACCAAAAACAAAAAAGCTCCCAAAATCTGAACAACTTAGAAGAGAGAAATAAAACCACACGAACTCGAATTCAACTAAATTTAGACAGAAACCTGTTCCTGCTGAGGAAATCTATGTTGCTCTGAGCCCATTTTTAAGTCTCTGTTCGTCAGAAAAATCACTGCGTTTTGTCTGAAGTAGGGTTTCGCCGTTTCAGGTCAAAGACGTAATAATCTGGTTTATCTCCATTTTTGTTCCTACAAGCTTACTGATACGATCCAGAAGTACCCAGAGAACCCAAAAAAAAAAAGGTTAAAGATTTGGGAAAGACAAAGAAGATGAATTTTTCACCGAAGAGAGAGAGAGAGAGAGATTAAGAAAAAAACTGAAAGGAACAAAAATTAAAGCGAAAGAGATGAAATTTTTTAGAAGGAGAGAGTAAAAATGGAAATCTGCACTGATGCAATCGGCATGTAAAGATGATCCTTACGAAGGAAAAGCATTTCTATTTTAATCAGAATGTGACTGACCAGAGAGAAAAAAGAAAAAGAAAAGAGAGAAAGATAAAACAAAACAAAAATAAAAAGAGAAAAAGAGAAAATAAAAGGTGAAAAATCTCTAATTAATGTTTTAAATTTTCACACATTATTCTCTCACTTGTTCTTTTGGTGAAAATAGCAAAAAGAAAGTTTATATAAGTTCTCGAAATTTAATTGTGTTCATTTTTGGGAAAAAAAATGATAAGGTTTATCAATGTACTTAATTAGGTTAACTTATAGGTATGTAAATTAGACATCTAAACACTTAGAAAGTTGATGATTCCCTAAGCACGTGAAGGACGTTTACTAATAAGGGTTAAGGAACATGTTAAAGTCAAATTTTTCCTTTTAGTTTCTTTTTCGTTTGGTCTAAAAACACGTCCAAAATCAGTGTAACTGCTTAGTCAAGCGACCATTGAAGCTAATAAATGCAAATACTTATCAAGCCACACAAGATTGTTGTTATTATCTTTTGGCTTTGAGAGTTGAAAACAAAGCTTTGATTTAGAAAAGATTTTGGCCGAATATTAAGAAATTGGAAAATAACAAAAACAAATTTGATAACAAATTTAGTGTTTATAAAAAAACAAAGAATCAGCAAGATTAAAGCTTTTTGTTAGTCAATATATAATTTCATTAAAACGGTTCATCATTCTAAACCAAAGAGACAAGATTAAAATTTATTTTAAATGTTAACCAAACAAAAAAATTAGTAATAATTTGGAACATATTAAATTTTGAATTTATAAAAAGAACAAGAAATTAACAAGGTTAATTTTTTTTTTTATAGTCCGCATTATAATTTACTAAAATATTGCGTAAATCTAAACTGGTAATAAAGATTGAAATTTATATAGGGTTAAACTTGTATAAGCAATATTGATGATCATAATTTCGGCAATTAAAAGAAAAGTTTTTTCTCCCTAATTTTTGTTTGTTTTGATCTTTATGAATTGTCTTTAGGTTATTGAGGGTTCCAATAAAGACATTAAAGCAGAGGAAAAAGAGGGCCTAGTAATAGTATGGTACCTAGTTGTAGGATTTGGATCTTTTTTGGGGTCTGATTTCATATTAGTGGGACCTATTATTTCCCATTCTTTTTCCTCTTTCTCTTCTACTAAACCCAGATTTTTTTTTTTCACTAAAATCAATCCATAAATTTGCTCTCTTTCTAAAACTGTCTATAAATGCATTATGCATATTAACACAAATTTATTTACTGCTCCAGTGAATAACCTATCTTTTTGTTTTTTTTGGTTTTTAGTCATTACTTATAGCTTTAAATTACATCACATGTACTTTCTTGTATTTTTTAAACACACCACATCACATGTCCCGAGTTATATTCTCGTTTCTACGAAAATAAAAGAGAAAAACATTTGGAAACTGGTCCTTGTTAGAGTTTTTTTTTACATATAATACAAAATATATTTTCTGATTGATTCATATATAAAATGATTAAAATCACATGGTCCAGACATTTCTGTATATTTGGTGTTTAAAATGGGCCTTGTTCTTACCCGAAGAATGATTTACGGGCTTTTCAATGGCCCAAAATGGTCTAAGACTTACGGTGGATATAGTGGAAACAAGACAAGTTGTATAATATGGGCTTAAGAATCAGTTTTTAGACGTGTAATTTGAAATTTTGACAGAAGCACACTTTATACTTTAGTCTCACCGAGCTCAACGTCTTTCAAATCGATATGCTCAACTCCTTCCTTGAGTAGCTTAATCTCTTCTTCGGTCATACTGTTTTTACCGTGAGGCATCGACTTTGCGTTTCTCTGTTTCTCTAGATCAACCGCCCAACTATAGATCACCATTCCGACAACGGCTAAGGCCATCCCGGCTATGTTTTTGAATGTCATCTCGGAATCAAAGAGAAGCCAACCTAACGTAAGTACGCATACTGTTTTCATGTGGCCTAGAACTTGGAATGATGTCGCTGAGAATCTTCCGATGCAGAGATATTGGCTTATGTTACAGAATACGGCTAATGCGCAGGAGAGAAGAATGCAGAACTGCAGATACGAGAGAGATATGGCAATGATTTTTGTGTTAGGTTGAATCATATGAAATGTAAAAGAGCTGAGAAATTACTTACAATGGCGCCGTAAGTCATCTTGTAAGTAGATATGAATCTGCCACTCAAGAAATAGTCAACAAAAGGGCCAAAGATGAGAAGAGAAAGTGCTTGGATTGGCGCTGTTTTGCTCAGCAATTCAAATGATCCAACTGAGTATTTCTTCTGCAGAGAGCCTATTGACTGTTACCAAAACAAAAATGGAAAATTAATCAGATCAAAACTTGACACACACTAGCAACTAAGAACTTTCCAGATAAAGAATGCCCTTTTCAGGATTCCAGCATCTCACAGATTCATGAACGGTTAAAAACATAGCTTTTGATTTCAGATCCAGGAAAGAAATCAACTTGACTCTATCAAAAGGCAAAAAGGTTCCCTACATAGACCCTTGTAAACAAGAATGAAACAAGATCTAAGAAAGCAAGATTCAGATCTAAACATAAACAAGAAGATATTGGAGTTTAATACTTACAATCTGTTGCAGAGAAGTGGAGAAAACAGCAGTGCATGCACAAATGAAACCTTTAGCATTAACCTTGACATCAGTCACAGTACAAATCCCAACACCAATAACCACAACCATAACAGATGCTTTCACTTCTTTACAGTAATGCTTGCTATGTAGAATCCATTCCAACACGCATACAACCGGAATCATGCTCAATTTCGAAATCTAGATTGAAAAAAAAAAAGGCAATCAAAACAACAACAATCTTCAAATCGAGTACACAAGAAGCCAAATCGAAGTAAGTAAAGTTTACCTGGTAGAATCCAACAGAGTTGAGCATAAGGCTAAAGTTCATAGCAGCAATGGAGACATTAGCAACAATTGAGAACCAAAGAAGCTCCCAAAGAGGAACATGCTTTGATGCTGATAATCCAGTAGCGTTTGATACCATACCAACAAGTGCAGTGAGTGCGAAATGGAATCCCGTTAATGTTGTAGCTGTGGAAAAGATTATAAAACACAAAGAATTCGATTCAGGTTTTTTCATGAAGCTATTTTTCGAAGTTTAGAGAGAGATACGAATCAAAGGAGACATTTACCAAAGCTAAATCCGAAACCAGAGGAAGACATTAGCTGTTTATTAGCCATGATGATTCCGACGGAGCTAATGACGTTCATAGCCCATGCACCGACGTCGGAAACAGCTGATTCTTTCTTCTCACTCTCCGTTTTCTCCATTTTTTCCGACTCCCAATTGGATCGCTCACTCCACCGACAGTATCAGATCTCGGATTTGATAAACTTCGTGCAAGCGAAAACGAGATCTGAATCCAAATCTCGATTCGCTTGCAGATTTGAAGAATTAAACTCAAAGAGGAAGAGAATGAGATCTGGAGAAAAAAAGTCGATTCACGCCGTTTGGGATATAAAACGTAAACACACACAAACACACAAACGTCTCTCTCTGAGAGTTCACTCACTCGTCGTCGTCGTCACTGGCTATTATTCACAAGCAAAGCTTCTTCCAGCATTGATGCTTTCCTTGAACTTTGGATTTGTAAAAAATTTCTTTAATTCTACATCTTCTTTCTCTCTGAGATTTCGAAATATATTAAAGGAAATTATTAATTATTTATTGACGCGTGGCGTTTACCATATTTGACCTTCTTCTTTCTTTTTTGGGTCCACTAGGTGTTACTTCAAGATTTGTTCTATATAAGGATAGTTTCGTCTTTTCCCAGTCCTTATAACGTCATGCTTTTAATTTTATAATCAAAATCAACGTTTAGTACTTAAATTAAGCCACACGGAACTGATTAAAGTGAAATGTTAACGGTAATTAAACACTTGTTATACTTTGATTGAAATGTATAGAGATTGGTGACTAATAGTTTTTGTTTTTTATAAAGTTTCTGGAGATTTAAATTGAAAGAAATTGGTCACATTTATAAGAAAATCATAATTGTGGAAAACAAAAGATCATAATTTGTCCAGCATTGGTCACATATGCACACCGTCACACTCACACTCGAAGCCAAAAATTCCTTAACTAAATTATTGAGTTTGTCCCTGGTTCCAGCTACCATTTTTTTTCTAAAAATCCATTTCCATAACAAAATACTATCAGTTTTGTAATGTTGTTTTATGAAATAATGATGGGTCTATGTAATTTTCTAACAAGGAAATTAAAAATACAGCTAATAAATGATTATTAGACCTTTTGAAGTGGACAAAACCTGCAAATCTTAGCTTGTGCCTCAACACAAATAGTAATGAGAACCACATGATCTCCAACACATAACCACATTGTCACAAAAGAGGTTTTCATGTGCTATCAACATCAATCATTTTATTCCAACAAAGCCAAATTCACATGAAAACCAAAGAAAAAAAAGAATAATTTTACATAAAGAGCACACAACTGCAATAACAATATGCTAAGACTGTGGTGTATATATATATATATTTATATATGAAACAGCTAAAGAGACACCTATGATCTCTCACCTGAATCAATCATAGCCAGTGGAAGAAGAGTGTTTCTCGGCGCCAGGTGGCGGCGCGGGTCTCGGGAAGTAATAGTTGAATTGTTGATCACCGAGGTTTGGTTCTTCCATGTAGGGGCTTTTTGGTTCCTACGGTTTCCCAACAAGAAAACAGTTTATAATGCATTCGAGAAGAATGAAGTTTTAAGAGATTATGACTGAATCAGAATGTTTCTAAGCATATGTGTTGTGTATCTCATACAAGTCAGCTAAAGCAAGCATTCTCCATTGTTGAAGATGGAGAGAGATTAGTTTTGTGACAAGCAAAAGGTTTTATATCGGAAGATACCTGAGGACCAGAAGTAGAGTGAGACGCTTCATCGTATTTTGGTGATGTAGAGGCATCATCATCGTGGTTCTTTTCATTTCCATTTAGCTTTTGAGGCTCTGCTAAAGGATCAATCTCACTAGCTGTTTTAGCTCTCTGTAATGATTGAAAATTTTAAAATACTTTATTCGGTCTTTTCTTCTTCATTTACGAATCACATCTGAGCAAAATACGCGTCAGAATGTAAGAAGGGAATGAAATTAACCTGGAAGATCTTCCCCAGAGTTTTTAACCCTCTCGCTCTTGCACGAAGCTCCTCTCTTTTGGCTTCAGGATCTTGAAGAACCTAGACAAGCGGAACTATACATACGTTAATAACCAGAATCGTAGAACCAAGACGCCAGATAGGGAACATAAGTATTGGTTAAGCTAGACAACCAGCTGACAAACACGGCAAAGAGTGGCTTCGATATCAGCAACGTTGAGCTTCCACAGTGAATCAATCATCACTCTTTTATGTGTCTGCAAATATTCCTCAAGTTCCTCTTCGGTATAATTTCCTTCAGAACTTAGCTGCCTTTTCATTTCCTCCTGCAGCTGGAACAAAGCGAATGCGCCTAGGATGACAGAAAATAGCCACGAAAAGAAAGTTCCTCATTTAGTTTCTCCTTTTGAAACCCACACAGAAAATTCCAGCATATACATGAATTGATGAAGTAACCTTGTTCCTAAGCCACTAACCTGTTGCAGCTGTTACTTGGGATTTGATGAAGTGACCTTTGTTCCTAAACCATTCAGCAATGAATGGTACACCGAGATAAATAGCTTTCTTCCCAAGCTCTTTTGCTGCTTGTCTTACATATATATACCCAATTGTGTTCAACATATCCACACCATACGCTACAGAATAGAAGGTGGTAAGACTACTTTTAGCACCGATAGTATTGATTGAAAGAGAAAACAGAATGACAAAACAGGGAACACTACACTGAATATATCACCTGCATTTGAGAGTCTTGCTACTTCAGCTTCAGCGTTACTGCTAAATTCGTCTTTGTTTACTACATATTCATGGAGGCGGTCTTTGAGAATCTGAGCTAGCTTATCTTCTCTTTCTTTCTGGACAGTCTGAAGCCAAACACAATCCACACTCTTAGCAAATTTTGTACAAGTGAGAATGGACAAGGAAGACTTGGCTTGAGCAGGGAACATTATTAAATCCCAGACTTACCCTCATTTTTTCTTGTATCTTTTTGGTATCAATCTGATCCCCTTCAGTGAATATATCAAGTGAAGCCATTGATGCCATAGCAAGCTGTCCTATGTATCCTTCGAAAAGTTCGCTACCAAAAAGCATTGCAAATATAGCCGCAGGGTCGATGATTGCATCACTAAAAGAATGAACAAAGAAAACAAGTAAGCACACACCAACGAAAAGGTCCCAACACCGAGAAGATCCATGCCACTAGATTAAACAAGAAAAAAAAAGAGAGACTAACGTTGAGATCCCTGACTTCCCACATGCATCATAAGCTTGGCGTTGTGCTGAATCACTTAGCACTTGATAAGCCTCTCCCAACACCTGAATAAGATCAATGACATAAACCTAAAATCAAAACAAGCATCTTGCAGGAAAACTTGGTACTCATGATTGATCCAGATAGTATCCTCTATGTTACAATACACAAGCTTATCACCAAGTAAGGTTTCACAAATCTGATTCCAACAATGGAAACTTGTTATATATCTCTTTATCTTTGAACTTGCCTGGAAATTGTGTGCCGCTTGAGGATCATTTGGGTTTTTATCTGGATGAACTTGGCGTGCCTGTATATAAAACAAACGAAACGAGCCAACAAAATCACTATACTGTAAAGATATTGTCCACTACACAAATTGAGCAGATTACAAAGCTATGATCTCACTCCAGAGACTAGTTCTCAACTCATGACTACTCCAATCGTCACTCCCCAAATTCAAAATCTCAAAGTCTCTTCACCGAATTTTGAACAATCAAAGATTCGATACTGAAAATGATAAAGCTAACCTTGATATAGTAAGCTTTCTTGATCTCAGCTTCCGTAGCAATTGGGCTAACGCCGAGCACATCGTAGTATTCCGTTTCCTTCACCATTTTAATCCTCTCTGATCAGTCACGAATCAAATTTCTACACAGAATCTCACTATAACTCAGATCGCCGGAGATTGCAACACCACAAATCTCCTGACTAGTCCGACGAAAATACTCCACGCACCGGCGACGGACTTCAAAAATCAACCGGAGATTTTGCTCTTTCTATTTTTTTCTAATTTTTTTTTGTGTGTGTTATATTCGCTTTCGCTGGGTCGGGTCAAAGAAAAAGGAAAAAGTCATTTACTTTTTCTTGAAGGTAATTTGAATTAGCAAAAAAGGACATTTATATATCTTCTCCACGCGGTTTTTCGTCAGCCTTTGATTGGATCTTTCCTTTTTTTCTCACGTCGACCAAAATAATGGAATCAATGATATAAATCACTACCAATATACATTTGGAAAATTCCAATGGATTTTTGCACGGAAATTACACACTTTTTTGATCAATTAGTCAAATACATTAACCTTCCGAATCAATTAGCGAGTCTTAAGCTCATTAGTCTTCTTCCATGATCTTACTCTGGTCATCATTTTCTTCTTCAACAGGTTTGTTCTTTGCGTCCTGTGGTTTGATCGGAGTGCAAGCGATGTTTTTTATTACACAAGAGTAAAGATCAAACTCTGACTTGAGCTTATAACAGCTTGCTTGTATCCATTTCTCTGCTACGCTTGTTGCTACACTGTCTTGGCTATCTCTCTCATGCTCTTCAATCGCTGGCCTTATCTCATCGTACAAGGACGTGAGTCCTACTGTTGCTTCGTTCTTCACTTCCTGCAACGATTTCTAAAACACATCAATATTTTTTGGAGTGAAAAAGAATAAGCTTTAAGGTGATTTGAGTCTATCCAAACATTGTGCGTAGAAGAACTTCTTACCTCGTATTTGAGGATTTCATCTTGAGCTTCTTTGCTTGCGAGTCTCTGAACCACATTCGCTATATCAACCTGCTTCTGAGCATCATTCTTTGTTTTTCCGCTTGAAAGGGGCCTTCCTCTTTTCTTTGGAACAGGCTCGGACTTGATCTTGAGACTGTTACCGCGAACGCGTGATACAATTGCGGTTTTCTGCGATAAATCTTCTTGTGAATCTTGTGAGAGCAGTTTCATATCTTCAGCTGTTTCGGTTTTTACAGTTTCCGTGACAATATCTACCTCCATAGGAATTGAATCCGATTGCTGAACAATTAGAGCAGTAGAATCCACATGATTCTCTGTTGAAATATCTTTCTCTTCATTTGTATTGGACTCGATGTTCTTAGAGAGCTCAGATGTTAGCTCGTTCTTCGAGGGCTCAGATGTAAGCTCGTCTTCTGCAGAATCATAGACCGGAATTTTATCGACTGAATACCTGGAGACAAAAGAAAAGAGAGGGGCTAAATTATTGCTAGTCCAAGATCAGAAATCCATCCTCACTAATTCTGAGACCATCAAGTTATCATAAATAAGTGAAGATAAATTACCGATCATCGCCATCCTCCCATACATATGTATCCTCCTGAAATGGTAGAAAGGCATAAGAATAGGCATAGACCATTTAGAAAATAATACTACTAGAAATGATACCGTAAGGACTTGCCTGAAAGCCACGAGACTTGGCTCCAAGAAATCCAGAACAGGCAACTGCGCCACAGAGACAACGGACTTTGGCACCGCCGTACCACTCAAAATTATAGTCATAAGCCAATTCGGTCCGGGGAGAGATGGTCTCTTTTGCAAAGATCCCAACCCTAACTTCACCCAGAACATTCCACTTCCTCGTCTCACAATTTGGTTTACTGCAATGTAATAGAGCAAGACAACAATAAGGGCAGTTTTCGAGATGTGGGTTTCTTTGAAGCATCTAAGGGCCCAGTAGTTTGTTTTACCATGAATGATTTATAAACCTAGCAAGGCTTCCCTTCTTAGTGGCATCGATAGCCTCAGACGCATTGAGTGATATTATGTATGCATCCTTGACACCTAGCCATGTAAGACACAATTTATACATTGAATAATACCATTACAACAATATCATCATCTCTGTAAAGCGACTACTTACCATGAGTTTCATAATTTTGAGCCCTACGCTTTGCTTCTTTCCATGATATTACTTCACC